>CM068370.1:400562578-403162024 GCA_034769895.1 Magicicada septendecula | reverse complement strand
CTCACCTCGAGAGCTTGGAATCTTCTTTCCGTACTGGTGCCACTTTTTACAATATTCTTGAGTCGTCCAGTAAATTTCATTCTTTTCCTCTTTCTCATAACATTCCTTGTCCAGGACGAGTATGCATATGGATCTGGTAGGTCTTTCCGCTTCACATCATCCATGGCTTGCTTAAATTTGCATTCAGTTTCATAACATGCAGTGTTCATTTTAATATTGAACTTCCTTTTCATGCTTTTCACTAATGCAGCTCGACTACTTAGTCGATGTATGCCTGTTCCACAAGCTGGCTACTTCATCGTTGGTCTTACTGATGTAGCATCTATCCTTGTGTTGCTTAGTTTGTGCTTTTTGCACACTCCAATTGATGATATTGCACTTCTACTATCTTTATACACATCAGGATAATCATCTTCTGACATCATCAGACGCAAAGAAATAAAGTCATTTCTCTTCTTGGTCCGTTTGTTTCTTAGGTTGCTACTGACACTTACAGTTGATAATTTCTTAGTAACTGACACGTCTGTGAAATCAACAATGTTATCAAGCTCTCGTGCTTCCCGTACATCGTCATAATTCTTATTTGCATCTTCTTCCTGTTTCTTCCGGACTTCGCTTCTGTCCTTGTCTCAGGTGCTCCTGCATTCATGTATTTCTGTGTGCAACAGCGTGAACTGCTCGGCCATCTGTTGCGTGACTTCTTCCTTATGTTTGTCTAGCTTTTCGCTGAGTACTTTGTTGTTTTCATTCTGTTCTCTTCTGATTTCGCTCTGTTCTCTTCTGACCTCCTCCAATTTTTCATTCTGTTATCTTATGTTTTCATTCAAATTTTCATTAATTACTTTAAGGCTTTCACTCTGTGTATGCATGAAGTCCATCAGTGAACGTAATGTCACCTCTTCTTGTGGTTGGGACTCCTGTCCCCCTCGCTCTGACGTGTGACGTCTCCTCAGTCATTTGTGACTCAATCGGCGAATCTTCACCTTCGTTATCGGGCACACCTTGTGGGTTGTTAACCTCGAAGTTATCGGGACTGCTAGTCATTTTTGCCGCCTTACTTCGCGTTAGAATTCAGTCAAACTAGCCTTACACATATAAATCTTATTCTAATAACTAACATGTAAATTTACTTAGTCTACTACTGCCTGCTCTTTTGCCATGCGATGGGTGCCATTCATATAATGTAGAAATTTACTACAATTTAAATTTGTGGAGCCCCACGTTCTTTGTTGGGAGCCATTCATACAACATGCAATTATGCTAATCTATGCAAATCCAATTAATCAATTATCCAATTAGATTAAATGTGTCAAAATTGCTTTGTTTACGTGAATCTATTAATTACTCTGATATATTTAACTGTATTCATTAACGATTAGCATAATCACTGAGACTCTTTACTGTTGTTGAAACGATATTAGAAAATTTATTATAGAAAATTTATTACAAATAATTTAATCAACATTAGTGTTTCGTTACTGTGGTAGTGACAATAATGAACGCATGAATACTTAACAAATAAATACTTATTTATTAAACATCATTCAAATAAACTTTTGAGACATAAATACAAATTATGACCTGTAAATACAGTTAAGAAAACATACATGAATATAAATCACAATATATATATATATCCGTTTCGTTGCTTGCTGTAAAACAAAACATACAATACAATAGACATACATAAACATAGACATCAAATATCATTTATCCTACCCTAATGCGTTCATTTTGCCTCAGATGAATAGCTTTTATGTTTAATATTATCATAGTAATTGACCTAAATTCTCAAAGTGTGGTTTCTTTGAAAAGAGAACGAGCAGTAGTTTTTATTATAATATTAATAACATGAGGATTTTACTTGAGATAATGAATATCCATAATTCCATCGGTGAGAATCCCTGTTCACTGATGATCCATGTAAGTAGAAATTCCGTAGATTTTGTGTTGTCATCACTTTGCACTTGCGGGTAAGATTCACTCCCGTTGGTGTTATTGTTAACAGTGAAAGTTTATAGAGTCTCATGTTGCATACGTGTATTCATTATTAGTAGTTGTATACAGATAATTGTCTGTCGTTGACCTGCTTCGTGTTTTATATATGTTTAATTTAGTTGTATCATGACTGTGTGCAATATTAAGCACGAGTGTTATGATCGCTAATTCACTTATTGTTTCTGAGTTCGCACGACTGAGATAGCAATACCTAAATCATAGTGTGTTCCGATATCGACCACTGTGTTCGTAATTGTCACGCCAAAGTTCTAATATCGAGTCGTTCGCTCACTTATTAATGTTTAATTTGCATATCGGAATGCGCTTAAAGTTTAAAGTATCAAATTCAGATTCTAGCGATACTTACATCACTTCACACTTCGCGTTACTGCGGTAGACTTCCGTAACTTAGTGAAATACGATTAACTGATTGAAAAACCGCATGACTGTCTGAGAACTATTGAGTAACCAAGGAAACTGCGTAACTGACTGACTTTTGAACAACTGAGTAATACCGAGAGACTGAGAAAGTCTTAGTAACTGAGAAACTGAGCAACTGATAGACTGAAAACTTAATAGACTGAGCAACTGCGAAAAAACTGAGAGCACGCGTACCTCGTAAACAGTTTTTATTAAGCGTCATCTACCAGAATGCAATTTTCTGTCGTGCACACCTCCGGTCATCCTCGATAGGTCTAATATTTCCTTCTACTCTGGACATCTGTGTTTCTCGGCACCCTGATTCGCTGTTCTGGTTGTCACCATGACGACAATCCTCTCCACCTGTTTCTTTGGAAGATGCTAGACTCTGGTTGGTTATCGAACCTCCCCTAATGTACACGGTGAAAGGGCTTCACACTACTTCTTAGAATGTCATAATTTTCTGTTAATTCTCAGTTGTATGGTCCTGGATCTTGCATGGACTGCTCTAATGGTTCGTCAACTTCTTATACAGTCATGGTTATGAACTTCGTTTACTTTTTTACGTTATTTTATTAAAAAATTGGTCTTCCAAACTTTGGCTTCTGTACTGCTTGACTGACGCTTTACGAGTAACGGTATTCAACGGTAATTTTTGCCACCAACGTCCGTTTCTATGGTTACATAATAAAATCTGATTGGCTTAGCTTGACATAAATCCATTGTTATCAAAATTTGAATTCCTATCACAATCCTCGTATATCTTCTGACTGCTGTTATTCCTCTATCTTCCTTCCTGATTATTAAATATTGTCACTATAGTATGCATTTCCTTTCATAGATTATTTTGATACCCCACAAGTTTGGGTTATTTTAGATTTTATGTTTTTACAATTATGTTAGTACTTGTTAATTACATTTCTTTTTGTATTCAAATGCTTATTACAATATTTTGTTTCACAAATGATCTACAATTTATTCTGGGTGATTCCTTCACCTCGGATTTGCTCATTTCTTTGTTAATTTATTATAATTTGTAGTTGTTGGTTTCTGACAGTTAGGCATTTTCATAGGCCTAAGTAGCCATTATGGTATTTGACTTATTTCATTTAAATTACATTTCGTTTCAGCCTAATGGGCTTTATTTTGTTATCATCTTTGGTTGTGTTGTGTTTTGGGTCTGCTTATGTGTTATTATCTTGTCACTATTATTTTATACATAATTGTTTACTATTTGGTTTCCACGTTTTCTATTCATACATTTCTTAACTTTTATACTTATTTCCTTTGCCAATAATAACAATGTGGCTATTATTTACTACTTTTTGATCTTATTACATATAATAATTAGGCCTATGGTCTGTATAATTCTTACAGCCATATCCAATTCATAAACTTGCTTGAATAATTTTTTAACTATTATTTGCTAATCTTTGTTTACAATTCCTCTTATTTTATATTATTTTTTAGTGTGATAAACAACATCACTATATGAACTTATAACGATCCCTTATAACATGGGTGTTTTTTGATTTGTTGTAATTACTTAATTTTTTAAACAATCTTTACTCTCCCTCCATGTTAACACTATCTGGTTTTTCCATTCAAGGCATTCTTCCTTTAAATCATAATGGTATTTACTTAAATTTAATAATAACATTCTTTCTTAAACTAGTTACTGTCTTATCAGTTTATACTGCTATTCTTAATTACTACTATTTTCCACCTTTAATTATTTAGTGTTTCATTTGGATTTATTAATTGTTAATGATTTTATCATTCACTATTTTTCACTATATTACCATTCTTTATTTTACACTATTTTCATTCAGTCATCACCTTCACTTTTAAATTATTTATAGTTTATTATAATTTAATTAGTGTACTTACTTTATCACTACACTCTGGGGCTTTTACACTTTCATTTTGCACTTCACAAATGTTTTTGTTTTTTAAGTGTTTCTGAATGGGTAATCCCTCTAATTACTATCTCACTACCATACTATTTCTTTCATTACAATATTTCCTTAATAATATTAACAATTCTATGTCCTTACATTTCTATCATTACATCTAACTCTAAATAGTGGGTTAGTTTGCTTTTTATATTTATCTTTATTTAATTGGGTTTCTTCTATAGATTATTAATTGTCCATTAATGGATAATAATATTTACTTTTGTTTTTTTCTTTTCATAGGTTAATTATTGGTCTTGTTTCCAATATTACATTTGAGTGCATTATTTCTCCTGCTCATATTCTTTATTACTTGTTTGTGTATCATCATTGGTTTTCATTTTTATTTATTTCCCTTCATTTTGGGTTTGTTCCTTTTTCATTCCCCTTCTTCTTCATTTTCATTATATTTGTTTAATACTTTGGTTTTCCACCTTCTCCTTTGGGTTCAATTTTACATGTTACATTGATTCATTCAATTCCATGCATTTGTTTCATTTTTGTTTATTTTTGGTTTTTTCCCTTCTTCTTTTGGTTTGGTTAATCACTTTCTTCTCTTCTTTGGTTTTATTCTCGTTTGTTTTTTGTGGTTCCCTTCTTCTTTTGCTTCCTTTTGTTGGTTCAATCACTTGGGTTGGGTCATGCCGTCGTTTGTCGAGTCATTGTCTTTATATTTTATTTAAATTAAGCATTTTATTTAATATGAAGTATTATTTTATGTTTAGAATCCTCTTTTTTTTATCCCTGGTATTGGGGTGGCTTATTTGTGTTGTAACAATATTAATTGACAAAATATATACATACTCTATGAACAACTAAGGGTTCATTTCATATCATTGCAATCATTGATAACTTTGCTTTATAAAGTTTCGAATGTTCAACCTTATATTTGAATAATTGGCTCTACACCACTCGTTTGTTTTATATGTCCATTTACGTTCTCACTGTGCTTTCTCAGCAATTTATTGCTGCACATTCGATTAAAGTTTCGCACCATAAGTGTCTATCGAAATGTTTCATAAATACTAGTCACTTGACATTTAATTAGTGTCATTAATTAGATACATTGTGCTCTAAGAAATCATGTTAATTTATATTATGCATGTTACTATGTCACACATCTTATTATCTAGCTAGTTGGACTGGCTTCGCGGGACAATCACCTAGTGCGTGTGCTCCCCTCCCCACAGTGAACTACTTGTTGATGTCATTTTCACATCCTTACGTAACTTGTATCTCCTCTGCATGCTCGTAGTATTTCTTGATCTGTCGTATGTTGAATTTTCCCCATACTTTGTTGTCGTTGTTGCAGTCAACAAGTTCGTACGTAGCATCTCCGAAGATTCGGTTAATCTTGTATGGTCCTGCATACAGTTCAAAAAATTTATCAATTTTCTTCATTGCAGCGTCCGATTGATGATAGGTCCTTATCAGTACTTTATCGCCAATTGCGAATTTCGCGATCCTTTTATTCTCGTTGCTGCGCTTTGCATGCTTCTCACTTTTTTCTTTAATCTTCATGAATATGTTGCTGTTCGTGCTTCCCTTAACGTCAATAACATCCTTATCTAACCATTTCTCCCATGTGTGAGTCGGTCTCTTGCCTAAGTGCGCTTCATGAGGGGTTATTTCAATCGTCTTATGGTACACTTCATTTATGCACGTTTCGATCATTCTTATGTACCGTGACCACTTGCTGTGTTGGTCATGTACCAAAGTTCGTAATAGGTTTCCAAGCTGACGGTTGATCCTTTCGGCTAGGTTGGCACAAGGATTCCGTATTGCTGTATACTTTGGTTGTATGTTTAATTCCTTGAGTCCATCGACCCATTTCTTGGATGTGAACTGAGTCCCATTATCAGTCATAATGACCTTTGGTCGTCCGTACTCCTCGCAGTAATCTTTTATTCTCCATAGCGTTGTAGTAGTTGTCGCTCTCTGCAGCGTAAACAACTTGACGAATTTTGTAAAATTGTCTACCATTACGAGTAGATACTTGACACCACCTGCTCCTGTTGGTAGGGGTCCATGGTAGTCTGCACTTACGAGATCTCCTCTTGCTGTGGGTATCACAGCCTTGGTCCCTCCGAACAGCATCCTTTTGTTAGTGTCCTTGCACTATCTTTAATAATCTTACCTACATTATTGTTCATCTTATTTCATTCATTAATATTCATATCTATTTATTTTCTTCGGTTAATGTATTCTCACACAACCAATCTTATTTAATGTATTTTACTCAATATTATCTAACTTAATTATTAAATTTTCAGACATTCTTAAGATCGTCTTCCGTAATACGTTTCATTTATTTACTCTTAAATTTCTATTTGTGGAGACATATTTGTATGTCTTGTTGATTCAGTGCCGTTACTACGCACTTTGTTAGTAAACAGTAAGGGTACTGACCTTGTGGGTTTCGCCACACATTTACCCCACGGTCGGTTGCTTGTCCCTGTTACGCTGGTACAATGCACTCTGCACATCACACCTCCAAGACTTATGACTTGTCTCTTTCTCTCTCTCTGAGGGTGGATGAAAAGTATGTCACATTGTCCCTTCTGACAACTTTCCCCGGGCGTGTACACGTTGAGCCGTTTTTGTCGTTTTTTCCAGACCTTCTTACAAATGCGTTCGTTGACTTTCATTTTTTTGTCCGTGTGTTCATGAAATAATATCTTGTTTTCTAGATTCCTAAGAAATCTCACCTCGAGAGCTTGGAATCTTCTTTCCGTACTGGTGCCACTTTTTACAATATTCTTGAGTCGTCCAGTAAATTTCATTCTTTTCCTCTTTCTCATAACATTCCTTGTCCAGGACGAGTATGCATATGGATCTGGTAGGTCTTTCCGCTTCACATCATCCATGGCTTGCTTAAATTTGCATTCAGTTTCATAACATGCAGTGTTCATTTTAATATTGAACTTCCTTTTCATGCTTTTCACTAATGCAGCTCGACTACTTAGTCGATGTATGCCTGTTCCACAAGCTGGCTACTTCATCGTTGGTCTTACTGATGTAGCATCTATCCTTGTGTTGCTTAGTTTGTGCTTTTTGCACACTCCAATTGATGATATTGCACTTCTACTATCTTTATACACATCAGGATAATCATCTTCTGACATCATCAGACGCAAAGAAATAAAGTCATTTCTCTTCTTGGTCCGTTTGTTTCTTAGGTTGCTACTGACACTTACAGTTGATAATTTCTTAGTAACTGACACGTCTGTGAAATCAACAATGTTATCAAGCTCTCGTGCTTCCCGTACATCGTCATAATTCTTATTTGCATCTTCTTCCTGTTTCTTCCGGACTTCGCTTCTGTCCTTGTCTCAGGTGCTCCTGCATTCATGTATTTCTGTGTGCAACAGCGTGAACTGCTCGGCCATCTGTTGCGTGACTTCTTCCTTATGTTTGTCTAGCTTTTCGCTGAGTACTTTGTTGTTTTCATTCTGTTCTCTTCTGATTTCGCTCTGTTCTCTTCTGACCTCCTCCAATTTTTCATTCTGTTATCTTATGTTTTCATTCAAATTTTCATTAATTACTTTAAGGCTTTCACTCTGTGTATGCATGAAGTCCATCAGTGAACGTAATGTCACCTCTTCTTGTGGTTGGGACTCCTGTCCCCCTCGCTCTGACGTGTGACGTCTCCTCAGTCATTTGTGACTCAATCGGCGAATCTTCACCTTCGTTATCGGGCACACCTTGTGGGTTGTTAACCTCGAAGTTATCGGGACTGCTAGTCATTTTTGCCGCCTTACTTCGCGTTAGAATTCAGTCAAACTAGCCTTACACATATAAATCTTATTCTAATAACTAACATGTAAATTCACTTAGTCTACTACTGCCTGCTCTTTTGCCATGCGATGGGTGCCATTCATATAATGTAGAAATTTACTACAATTTAAATTTGTGGAGCCCCACGTTCTTTGTTGGGAGCCATTCATACAACATGCAATTATGCTAATCTATGCAAATCCAATTAATCAATTATCCAATTAGATTAAATGTGTCAAAATTGCTTTGTTTACGTGAATCTATTAATTACTCTGATATATTTAACTGTATTCATTAACGATTAGCATAACCACTGAGACTCTTTACTGTTGTTGAAACGATATTAGAAAATTTATTATAGAAAATTTATTACAAATAATTTAATCAACATTAGTGTTTCGTTACTGTGGTAGTGACAATAATGAACGCATGAATACTTAACAAATAAATACTTATTTATTAAACATCATTCAAATAAACTTTTGAGACATAAATACAAATTATGACCTGTAAATACAGTTAAGAAAACATACATGAATATAAATCACAATATATATATATATCCGTTTCGTTGCTTGCTGTAAAACAAAACATACAATACAATAGACATACATAAACATAGACATCAAATATCATTTATCCTACCCTAATGCGTTCATTTTGCCTCAGATGAATAGCTTTTATGTTTAATATTATCATAGTAATTGACCTAAATTCTCAAAGTGTGGTTTCTTTGAAAAGAGAACGAGCAGTAGTTTTTATTATAATATTAATAACATGAGGATTTTACTTGAGATAATGAATATCCATAATTCCATCGGTGAGAATCCCTGTTCACTGATGATCCATGTAAGTAGAAATTCCGTAGATTTTGTGTTGTCATCACTTTGCACTTGCGGGTAAGATTCACTCCCGTTGGTGTTATTGTTAACAGTGAAAGTTTATAGAGTCTCATGTTGCATACGTGTATTCATTATTAGTAGTTGTATACAGATAATTGTCTGTCGTTGACCTGCTTCGTGTTTTATATATGTTTAATTTAGTTGTATCATGACTGTGTGCAATATTAAGCACGAGTGTTATGATCGCTAATTCACTTATTGTTTCTGAGTTCGCACGACTGAGATAGCAATACCTAAATCATAGTGTGTTCCGATATCGACCACTGTGTTCGTAATTGTCACGCCAAAGTTCTAATATCGAGTCGTTCGCTCACTTATTAATGTTTAATTTGCATATCGGAATGCGCTTAAAGTTTAAAGTATCAAATTCAGATTCTAGCGATACTTACATCACTTCACACTTCGCGTTACTGCGGTAGACTTCCGTAACTTAGTGAAATACGATTAACTGATTGAAAAACCGCATGACTGTCTGAGAACTATTGAGTAACCAAGGAAACTGCGTAACTGACTGACTTTTGAACAACTGAGTAATACCGAGAGACTGAGAAAGTCTTAGTAACTGAGAAACTGAGCAACTGATAGACTGAAAACTTAATAGACTGAGCAACTGCGAAAAAACTGAGAGCACGCGTACCTCGTAAACAGTTTTTATTAAGCGTCATCTACCAGAATGCAATTTTCTGTCGTGCACGCCTCCGGTCATCCTCGATAGGTCTAATATTTCCTTCTACTCTGGACATCTGTGTTTCTCGGCACCCTGATTCGCTGTTCTGGTTGTCACCATGACGACAATCCTCTCCACCTGTTTCTTTGGAAGATGCTAGACTCTGGTTGGTTATCGAACCTCCCCTAATGTACACGGTGAAAGGGCTTCACACTACTTCTTAGAATGTCATAATTTTCTGTTAATTCTCAGTTGTATGGTCCTGGATCTTGCATGGACTGCTCTAATGGTTCGTCAACTTCTTATACAGTCATGGTTATGAACTTCGTTTACTTTTTTACGTTATTTTATTAAAAAATTGGTCTTCCAAACTTTGGCTTCTGTACTGCTTGACTGACGCTTTACGAGTAACGGTATTCAACGGTAATTTTTGCCACCAACGTCCGTTTCTATGGTTACATAATAAAATCTGATTGGCTTAGCTTGACATAAATCCATTGTTATCAAAATTTGAATTCCTATCACAATCCTCGTATATCTTCTGACTGCTGTTATTCCTCTATCTTCCTTCCTGATTATTAAATATTGTCACTATAGTATGCATTTCCTTTCATAGATTATTTTGATACCCCACAAGTTTGGGTTATTTTAGATTTTATGTTTTTACAATTATGTTAGTACTTGTTAATTACATTTCTTTTTGTATTCAAATGCTTATTACAATATTTTGTTTCACAAATGATCTACAATTTATTCTGGGTGATTCCTTCACCTCGGATTTGCTCATTTCTTTGTTAATTTATTATAATTTGTAGTTGTTGGTTTCTGACAGTTAGGCATTTTCATAGGCCTAAGTAGCCATTATGGTATTTGACTTATTTCATTTAAATTACATTTCGTTTCAGCCTAATGGGCTTTATTTTGTTATCATCTTTGGTTGTGTTGTGTTTTGGGTCTGCTTATGTGTTATTATCTTGTCACTATTATTTTATACATAATTGTTTACTATTTGGTTTCCACGTTTTCTATTCATACATTTCTTAACTTTTATACTTATTTCCTTTGCCAATAATAACAATGTGGCTATTATTTACTACTTTTTGATCTTATTACATATAATAATTAGGCCTATGGTCTGTATAATTCTTACAGCCATATCCAATTCATAAACTTGCTTGAATAATTTTTTAACTATTATTTGCTAATCTTTGTTTACAATTCCTCTTATTTTATATTATTTTTTAGTGTGATAAACAACATCACTATATGAACTTATAACGATCCCTTATAACATGGGTGTTTTTTGATTTGTTGTAATTACTTAATTTTTTAAACAATCTTTACTCTCCCTCCATGTTAACACTATCTGGTTTTTCCATTCAAGGCATTCTTCCTTTAAATCATAATGGTATTTACTTAAATTTAATAATAACATTCTTTCTTAAACTAGTTACTGTCTTATCAGTTTATACTGCTATTCTTAATTACTACTATTTTCCACCTTTAATTATTTAGTGTTTCATTTGGATTTATTAATTGTTAATGATTTTATCATTCACTATTTTTCACTATATTACCATTCTTTATTTTACACTATTTTCATTCAGTCATCACCTTCACTTTTAAATTATTTATAGTTTATTATAATTTAATTAGTGTACTTACTTTATCACTACACTCTGGGGCTTTTACAATTTCATTTTGCACTTCACAAATGTTTTTGTTTTTTAAGTGTTTCTGAATGGGTAATCCCTCTAATTACTATCTCACTACCATACTATTTCTTTCATTACAATATTTCCTTAATAATATTAACAATTCTATGTCCTTACATTTCTATCATTACATCTAACTCTAAATAGTGGGTTAGTTTGCTTTTTATATTTATCTTTATTTAATTGGGTTTCTTCTATAGATTATTAATTGTCCATTAATGGATAATAATATTTACTTTTGTTTTTTTCTTTTCATAGGTTAATTATTGGTCTTGTTTCCAATATTACATTTGAGTGCATTATTTCTCCTGCTCATATTCTTTATTACTTGTTTGTGTATCATCATTGGTTTTCATTTTTATTTATTTCCCTTCATTTTGGGTTTGTTCCTTTTTCATTCCCCTTCTTCTTCATTTTCATTATATTTGTTTAATACTTTGGTTTTCCACCTTCTCCTTTGGGTTCAATTTTACATGTTACATTGATTCATTCAATTCCATGCATTTGTTTCATTTTTGTTTATTTTTGGTTTTTTCCCTTCTTCTTTTGGTTTGGTTAATCACTTTCTTCTCTTCTTTGGTTTTATTCTCGTTTGTTTTTTGTGGTTCCCTTCTTCTTTTGCTTCCTTTTGTTGGTTCAATCACTTGGGTTGGGTCATGCCGTCGTTTGTCGAGTCATTGTCTTTATATTTTATTTAAATTAAGCATTTTATTTAATATGAAGTATTATTTTATGTTTAGAATCCTCTTTTTTTTATCCCTGGTATTGGGGTGGCTTATTTGTGTTGTAACAATATTAATTGACAAAATATATACATACTCTATGAACAACTAAGGGTTCATTTCATATCATTGCAATCATTGATAACTTTGCTTTATAAAGTTTCGAATGTTCAACCTTATATTTGAATAATTGGCTCTACACCACTCGTTTGTTTTATATGTCCATTTACGTTCTCACTGTGCTTTCTCAGCAATTTATTGCTGCACATTCGATTAAAGTTTCGCACCATAAGTGTCTATCGAAATGTTTCATAAATACTAGTCACTTGACATTTAATTAGTGTCATTAATTAGATACATTGTGCTCTAAGAAATCATGTTAATTTATATTATGCATGTTACTATGTCACACATCTTATTATCTAGCTAGTTGGACTGGCTTCGCGGGACAATCACCTAGTGCGTGTGCTCCCCTCCCCACAGTGAACTACTTGTTGATGTTATTTTCACATCCTTACGTAACTTGTATCTCCTCTGCATGCTCGTAGTATTTCTTGATCTGTCGTATGTTGAATTTTCCCCATACTTTGTTGTCGTTGTTGCAGTCAACAAGTTCGTACGTAGCATCTCCGAGGATTCGGTTAATCTTGTATGGTCCTGCATACAGTTCAAAAAATTTATCAATTTTCTTCATTGCAGCGTCCGATTGATGATAGGTCCTTATCAGTACTTTATCGCCAATTGCGAATTTCGTGATCCTTTTATTCTCGTTGCTGCGCTTTGCATGCTTCTCACTTTTTTCTTTAATCTTCATGAATATGTTGCTGTTTGTGCTTCCCTTAACGTCAATAACATCCTTATCTAACCATTTCTCCCATGTGTGAGTCGGTCTCTTGCCTAAGTGCGCTTCATGAGGGGTTATTTCAATCGTCTTATGGTACACTTCATTTATGCACGTTTCGATCATTCTTATGTACTGTGACCACTTGCTGTGTTGGTCATGTACCAAAGTTCGAAATAGGTTTCCAAGCTGACGGTTGATCCTTTCGGCTAGGTTGGCACAAGGATTCCGTATTGCTGTATACTTTGGTTGTATGTTTAATTCCTTGAGTCCATCGACCCATTTCTTGGATGTGAACTGAGTCCCATTATCAGTCATAATGACCTTTGGTCGTCCGTACTCCTCGCAGTAATCTTTTATTCTCCATAGCGTTGTAGTAGTTGTCGCTCTCCGCAGCGTAAACAACTTGACGAATTTTGTAAAATTGTCTACCATTACGAGTAGATACTTGACACCACCTGCTCCTGTTGGTAGGGGTCCATGGTAGTCTGCACTTACGAGATCTCCTCTTGCTGTGGGTATCACAGCCTTGGTCCCTCCGAACAGCATCCTTTTGTTAGTGTCCTTGCACTATCTTTAATAATCTTACCTACATTATTGTTCATCTTATTTCATTCATTAATATTCATATCTATTTATTTTCTTCGGTTAATGTATTCTCACACAACCAATCTTATTTAATGTATTTTACTCAATATTATCTAACTTAATTATTAAATTTTCAGACATTCTTAAGATCGTCTTCCGTAATACGTTTCATTTATTTACTCTTAAATTTCTATTTGTGGAGACATATTTGTATGTCTTGTTGATTCAGTGCCGTTACTACGCACTTTGTTAGTAAACAGTAAGGGTACTGACCTTGTGGGTTTCGCCACACATTTACCCCACGGTCGGTTGCTTGTCCCTGTTACGCTGGTACAATGCACTCTGCACATCACACCTCCAAGACTTATGACTTGTCTCTTTCTCTCTCTCTGAGGGTGGATGAAAAGTATGTCACATTGTCCCTTCTGACAACTTTCCCCGGGCGTGTACACGTTGAGCCGTTTTTGTCGTTTTTTCCAGACCTTCTTACAAATGCGTTCGTTGACTTTCATTTTTTTGTCCATGTTTTCATGAAATAATATCTTGTTTTCTAGATTCCTAAGAAATCTCACCTCGAGAGCTTGGAATCTTCTTTCCGTACTGGTGCCACTTTTTACAATATTCTTGAGTCGTCCAGTAAATTTCATTCTTTTCCTCTTTCTCATAACATTCCTTGTCCAGGACGAGTATGCATATGGATCTGGTAGGTCTTTCCGCTTCACATCATCCATGGCTTGCTTAAATTTGCATTCAGTTTCATAACATGCAGTGTTCATTTTAATATTGAACTTCCTTTTCATGCTTTTCACTAATGCAGCTCGACTACTTAGTCGATGTATGCCTGTTCCACAAGCTGGCTACTTCATCGTTGGTCTTACTGATGTAGCATCTATCCTTGTGTTGCTTAGTTTGTGCTTTTTGCACACTCCAATTGATGATATTGCACTTCTACTATCTTTATACACATCAGGATAATCATCTTCTGACATCATCAGACGCAAAGAAATAAAGTCATTTCTCTTCTTGGTCCGTTTGTTTCTTAGGTTGCTACTGACACTTACAGTTGATAATTTCTTAGTAACTGACACGTCTGTGAAATCAACAATGTTATCAAGCTCTCGTGCTTCCCGTACATCGTCATAATTCTTATTTGCATCTTCTTCCTGTTTCTTCCGGACTTCGCTTCTGTCCTTGTCTCAGGTGCTCCTGCATTCATGTATTTCTGTGTGCAACAGCGTGAACTGCTCGGCCATCTGTTGCGTGACTTCTTCCTTATGTTTGTCTAGCTTTTCGCTGAGTACTTTGTTGTTTTCATTCTGTTCTCTTCTGATTTCGCTCTGTTCTCTTCTGACCTCCTCCAATTTTTCATTCTGTTATCTTATGTTTTCATTCAAATTTTCATTAATTACTTTAAGGCTTTCACTCTGTGTATGCATGAAGTCCATCAGTGAACGTAATGTCACCTCTTCTTGTGGTTGGGACTCCTGTCCCCCTCGCTCTGACGTGTGACGTCTCCTCAGTCATTTGTGACTCAATCGGCGAATCTTCACCTTCGTTATCGGGCACACCTTGTGGGTTGTTAACCTCGAAGTTATCGGGACTGCTAGTCATTTTTGCCGCCTTACTTCGCGTTAGAATTCAGTCAAACTAGCCTTACACATATAAATCTTATTCTAATAACTAACATGTAAATTTACTTAGTCTACTACTGCCTGCTCTTTTGCCATGCGATGGGTGCCATTCATATAATGTAGAAATTTACTACAATTTAAATTTGTGGAGCCCCACGTTCTTTGTTGGGAGCCATTCATACAACATGCAATTATGCTAATCTATGCAAATCCAATTAATCAATTATCCAATTAGATTAAATGTGTCAAAATTGCTTTGTTTACGTGAATCTATTAATTACTCTGATATATTTAACTGTATTCATTAACGATTAGCATAATCACTGAGACTCTTTACTGTTGTTGAAACGATATTAGAAAATTTATTATAGAAAATTTATTACAAATAATTTAATCAACATTAGTGTTTCGTTACTGTGGTAGTGACAATAATGAACGCATGAATACTTAACAAATAAATACTTATTTATTAAACATCATTCAAATAAACTTTTGAGACATAAATACAAATTATGACCTGTAAATACAGTTAAGAAAACATACATGAATATAAATCACAATATATATATATATCCGTTTCGTTGCTTGCTGTAAAACAAAACATACAATACAATAGACATACATAAACATAGACATCAAATATCATTTATCCTACCCTAATGCGTTCATTTTGCCTCAGATGAATAGCTTTTATGTTTAATATTATCATAGTAATTGACCTAAATTCTCAAAGTGTGGTTTCTTTGAAAAGAGAACGAGCAGTAGTTTTTATTATAATATTAATAACATGAGGATTTTACTTGAGATAATGAATATCCATAATTCCATCGGTGAGAATCCCTGTTCACTGATGATCCATGTAAGTAGAAATTCCGTAGATTTTGTGTTGTCATCACTTTGCACTTGCGGGTAAGATTCACTCCCGTTGGTGTTATTGTTAACAGTGAAAGTTTATAGAGTCTCATGTTGCATACGTGTATTCATTATTAGTAGTTGTATACAGATAATTGTCTGTCGTTGACCTGCTTCGTGTTTTATATATGTTTAATTTAGTTGTATCATGACTGTGTGCAATATTAAGCACGAGTGTTATGATCGCTAATTCACTTATTGTTTCTGAGTTCGCACGACTGAGATAGCAATACCTAAATCATAGTGTGTTCCGATATCGACCACTGTGTTCGTAATTGTCACGCCAAAGTTCTAATATCGAGTCGTTCGCTCACTTATTAATGTTTAATTTGCATATCGGAATGCGCTTAAAGTTTAAAGTATCAAATTCAGATTCTAGCGATACTTATATCACTTCACACTTCGCGTTACTGCGGTAGACTTCCGTAACTTAGTGAAATACGATTAACTGATTGAAAAACCGCATGACTGTCTGAGAACTATTGAGTAACCAAGGAAACTGCGTAACTGACTGACTTTTGAACAACTGAGTAATACCGAGAGACTGAGAAAGTCTTAGTAACTGAGAAACTGAGCAACTGATAGACTGAAAACTTAATAGACTGAGCAACTGCGAAAAAACTGAGAGCACGCGTACCTCGTAAACAGTTTTTATTAAGCGTCATCTACCAGAATGCAATTTTCTGTCGTGCACGCCTCCGGTCATCCTCGATAGGTCTAATATTTCCTTCTACTCTGGACATCTGTGTTTCTCGGCACCCTGATTCGCTGTTCTGGTTGTCACCATGACGACAATCCTCTCCACCTGTTTCTTTGGAAGATGCTAGACTCTGGTTGGTTATCGAACCTCCCCTAATGTACACGGTGAAAGGGCTTCACACTACTTCTTAGAATGTCATAATTTTCTGTTAATTCTCAGTTGTATGGTCCTGGATCTTGCATGGACTGCTCTAATGGTTCGTCAACTTCTTATACAGTCATGGTTATGAACTTCGTTTACTTTTTTACGTTATTTTATTAAAAAATTGGTCTTCCAAACTTTGGCTTCTGTACTGCTTGACTGACGCTTTACGAGTAACGGTATTCAACGGTAATTTTTGCCACCAACGTCCGTTTCTATGGTTACATATTAAAATCTGATTGGCTTAGCTTGACATAAATCCATTGTTATCAAAATTTGAATTCCTATCACAATCCTCGTATATCTTCTGACTGCTGTTATTCCTCTATCTTCCTTCCTGATTATTAAATATTGTCACTATAGTATGCATTTCCTTTCATAGATTATTTTGATACCCCACAAGTTTGGGTTATTTTAGATTTTATGTTTTTACAATTATGTTAGTACTTGTTAATTACATTTCTTTTTGTATTCAAATGCTTATTACAATATTTTGTTTCACAAATGATCTACAATTTATTCTGGGTGATTCCTTCACCTCGGATTTGCTCATTTCTTTGTTAATTTATTATAATTTGTAGTTGTTGGTTTCTGACAGTTAGGCATTTTCATAGGCCTAAGTAGCCATTATGGTATTTGACTTATTTCATTTAAATTACATTTCGTTTCAGCCTAATGGGCTTTATTTTGTTATCATCTTTGGTTGTGTTGTGTTTTGGGTCTGCTTATGTGTTATTATCTTGTCACTATTATTTTATACATAATTGTTTACTATTTGGTTTCCACGTTTTCTATTCATACATTTCTTAACTTTTATACTTATTTCCTTTGCCAATAATAACAATGTGGCTATTATTTACTACTTTTTGATCTTATTACATATAATAATTAGGCCTATGGTCTGTATAATTCTTACAGCCATATCCAATTCATAAACTTGCTTGAATAATTTTTTAACTATTATTTGCTAATCTTTGTTTACAATTCCTCTTATTTTATATTATTTTTTAGTGTGATAAACAACATCACTATATGAACTTATAACGATCCCTTATAACATGGGTGTTTTTTGATTTGTTGTAATTACTTAATTTTTTAAACAATCTTTACTCTCCCTCCATGTTAACACTATCTGGTTTTTCCATTCAAGGCATTCTCCCTTTAAATCATAATGGTATTTACTTAAATTTAATAATAACATTCTTTCTTAAACTAGTTACTGTCTTATCAGTTTATACTGCTATTCTTAATTACTACTATTTTCCACCTTTAATTATTTAGTGTTTCATTTGGATTTATTAATTGTTAATGATTTTATCATTCACTATTTTTCACTATATTACCATTCTTTATTTTACACTATTTTCATTCAGTCATCACCTTCACTTTTAAATTATTTATAGTTTATTATAATTTAATTAGTGTACTTACTTTATCACTACACTCTGGGGCTTTTACACTTTCATTTTGCACTTCACAAATGTTTTTGTTTTTCAAGTGTTTCTGAGTGGGTAATCCCTCTAATTACTATCTCACTACCATACTATTTCTTTCATTACAATATTTCCTTAATAATATTAACAATTCTATGTCCTTACATTTCTATCATTACATCTAACTCTAAATAGTGGGTTAGTTTGCTTTTTATATTTATCTTTATTTAATTGGGTTTCTTCTATAGATTATTAATTGTCCATTAATGGATAATAATATTTACTTTTGTTTTTTTCTTTTCATAGGTTAATTATTGGTCTTGTTTCCAATATTACATTTGAGTGCATTATTTCTCCTGCTCATATTCTTTATTACTTGTTTGTGTATCATCATTGGTTTTCATTTTTATTTATTTCCCTTCATTTTGGGTTTGTTCCTTTTTCATTCCCCTTCTTCTTCATTTTCATTATATTTGTTTAATACTTTGGTTTTCCACCTTCTCCTTTGGGTTCAATTTTACATGTTACATTGATTCATTCAATTCCATGCATTTGTTTCATTTTTGTTTATTTTTGGGTTTTTCCCTTCTTCTTTTGGTTTGGTTAATCACTTTCTTCTCTTCTTTGGTTTTATTCTCGTTTGTTTTTTGTGGTTCCCTTCTTCTTTTGCTTCCTTTTGTTGGTTCAATCACTTGGGTTGGGTCATGCCGTCGTTTGTCGAGTCATTGTCTTTATATTTTATTTAAATTAAGCATTTTATTTAATATGAAGTATTATTTTATGTTTAGAATCCTCTTTTTTTTATCCCTGGTATTGGGGTGGCTTATTTGTGTTGTAACAATATTAATTGACAAAATATATACATACTCTATGAACAACTAAGGGTTCATTTCATATCATTGCAATCATTGATAACTTTGCTTTATAAAGTTTCGAATGTTCAACCTTATATTTGAATAATTGGCTCTACACCACTCGTTTGTTTTATATGTCCATTTACGTTCTCACTGTGCTTTCTCAGCAATTTATTGCTGCACATTCGATTAAAGTTTCGCACCATAAGTGTCTATCGAAATGTTTCATAAATACTAGTCACTTGACATTTAATTAGTGTCATTAATTAGATACATTGTGATCTAAGAAATCATGTTAATTTATATTATGCATGTTACTATGTCACACATCTTATTATCTAGCTAGTTGGACTGGCTTCGCGGGACAATCACCTAGTGCGTGTGCTCCCCTCCCCACAGTGAACTACTTGTTGATGTCATTTTCACATCCTTACGTAACTTGTATCTCCTCTGCATGCTCGTAGTATTTCTTGATCTGTCGTATGTTGAATTTTCCCCATACTTTGTTGTCGTTGTTGCAGTCAACAAGTTCGTACGTAGCATCTCCGAGGATTCGGTTAATCTTGTATGGTCCTGCATACAGTTCAAAAAATTTATCAATTTTCTTCATTGCAGCGTCCGATTGATGATAGGTCCTTATCAGTACTTTATCGCCAATTGCGAATTTCGTGATCCTTTTATTCTCGTTGCTGCGCTTTGCATGCTTCTCACTTTTTTCTTTAATCTTCATGAATATGTTGCTGTTCGTGCTTCCCTTAACGTCAATAACATCCTTATCTAACCATTTCTCCCATGTGTGAGTCGGTCTCTTGCCTAAGTGCGCTTCATGAGGGGTTATTTCAATCGTCTTATGGTACACTTCATTTATGCACGTTTCGATCATTCTTATGTACCGTGACCACTTGCTGTGTTGGTCATGTACCAAAGTTCGAAATAGGTTTCCAAGCTGACGGTTGATCCTTTCGGCTAGGTTGGCACAAGGATTCCGTATTGCTGTATACTTTGGTTGTATGTTTAATTCCTTGAGTCCATCGACCCATTTCTTGGATGTGAACTGAGTCCCATTATCAGTCATAATGACCTTTGGTCGTCCGTACTCCTCGCAGTAATCTTTTATTCTCCATAGCGTTGTAGTAGTTGTCGCTCTCCGCAGCGTAAACAACTTGACGAATTTTGTAAAATTGTCTACCATTACGAGTAGATACTTGACACCACCTGCTCCTGTTGGTAGGGGTCCATGGTAGTCTGCACTTACGAGATCTCCTCTTGCTGTGGGTATCACAGCCTTGGTCCCTCCGAACAGCATCCTTTTGTTAGTGTCCTTGCACTATCTTTAATAATCTTACCTACATTATTGTTCATCTTATTTCATTCATTAATATTCATATCTATTTATTTTCTTCGGTTAATGTATTCTCACACAACCAATCTTATTTAATGTATTTTACTCAATATTATCTAACTTAATTATTAAATTTTCAGACATTCTTAAGATCGTCTTCCGTAATACGTTTCATTTATTTACTCTTAAATTTCTATTTGTGGAGACATATTTGTATGTCTTGTTGATTCAGTGCCGTTACTACGCACTTTGTTAGTAAACAGTAAGGGTACTGACCTTGTGGGTTTCGCCACACATTTACCCCACGGTCGGTTGCTTGTCCCTGTTACGCTGGTACAATGCACTCTGCACATCACACCTCCAAGACTTATGACTTGTCTCTTTCTCTCTCTCTGAGGGTGGATGAAAAGTATGTCACATTGTCCCTTCTGACAACTTTCCCCGGGCGTGTACACGTTGAGCCGTTTTTGTCGTTTTTTCCAGACCTTCTTACAAATGCGTTCGTTGACTTTCATTTTTTTGTCCGTGTGTTCATGAAATAATATCTTGTTTTCTAGATTCCTAAGAAATCTCACCTCGAGAGCTTGGAATCTTCTTTCCGTACTGGTGCCACTTTTTACAATATTCTTGAGTCGTCCAGTAAATTTCATTCTTTTCCTCTTTCTCATAACATTCCTTGTCCAGGACGAGTATGCATATGGATCTGGTAGGTCTTTCCGCTTCACATCATCCATGGCTTGCTTAAATTTGCATTCAGTTTCATAACATGCAGTGTTCATTTTAATATTGAACTTCCTTTTCATGCTTTTCACTAATGCAGCTCGACTACTTAGTCGATGTATGCCTGTTCCACAAGCTGGCTACTTCATCGTTGGTCTTACTGATGTAGCATCTATCCTTGTGTTGCTTAGTTTGTGCTTTTTGCACACTCCAATTGATGATATTGCACTTCTACTATCTTTATACACATCAGGATAATCATCTTCTGACATCATCAGACGCAAAGAAATAAAGTCATTTCTCTTCTTGGTCCGTTTGTTTCTTAGGTTGCTACTGACACTTACAGTTGATAATTTCTTAGTAACTGACACGTCTGTGAAATCAACAATGTTATCAAGCTCTCGTGCTTCCCGTACATCGTCATAATTCTTATTTGCATCTTCTTCCTGTTTCTTCCGGACTTCGCTTCTGTCCTTGTATTTCTGTGTGCAACAGCGTGAACTGCTCGGCCATCTGTTGCGTGACTTCTTCCTTATGTTTGTCTAGCTTTTCGCTGAGTACTTTGTTGTTTTCATTCTGTTCTCTTCTGATTTCGCTCTGTTCTCTTCTGACCTCCTCCAATTTTTCATTCTGTTATCTTATGTTTTCATTCAAATTTTCATTAATTACTTTAAGGCTTTCACTCTGTGTATGCATGAAGTCCATCAGTGAACGTAATGTCACCTCTTCTTGTGGTTGGGACTCCTGTCCCCCTCGCTCTGACGTGTGACGTCTCCTCAGTCATTTGTGACTCAATCGGCGAATCTTCACCTTCGTTATCGGGCACACCTTGTGGGTTGTTAACCTCGAAGTTATCGGGACTGCTAGTCATTTTTGCCGCCTTACTTCGCGTTAGAATTCAGTCAAACTAGCCTTACACATATAAATCTTATTCTAATAACTAACATGTAAATTTACTTAGTCTACTACTGCCTGCTCTTTTGCCATGCGATGGGTGCCATTCATATAATGTAGAAATTTACTACAATTTAAATTTGTGGAGCCCCACGTTCTTTGTTGGGAGCCATTCATACAACATGCAATTATGCTAATCTATGCAAATCCAATTAATCAATTATCCAATTAGATTAAATGTGTCAAAATTGCTTTGTTTACGTGAATCTATTAATTACTCTGATATATTTAACTGTATTCATTAACGATTAGCATAATCACTGAGACTCTTTACTGTTGTTGAAACGATATTAGAAAATTTATTATAGAAAATTTATTACAAATAATTTAATCAACATTAGTGTTTCGTTACTGTGGTAGTGACAATAATGAACGCATGAATACTTAACAAATAAATAATTATTTATTAAACATCATTCAAATAAACTTTTGAGACATAAATACAAATTATGACCTGTAAATACAGTTAAGAAAACATACATGAATATAAATCACAATATATATATATCCGTTTCGTTGCTTGCTGTAAAACAAAACATACAATACAATAGACATACATAAACATAGACATCAAATATCATTTATCCTACCCTAATGCGTTCATTTTGCCTCAGATGAATAGCTTTTATGTTTAATATTATCATAGTAATTGACCTAAATTCTCAAAGTGTGGTTTCTTTGAAAAGAGAACGAGCAGTAGTTTTTATTATAATATTAATAACATGAGGATTTTACTTGAGATAATGAATATCCATAATTCCATCGGTGAGAATCCCTGTTCACTGATGATCCATGTAAGTAGAAATTCCATAGATTTTGTGTTGTCATCACTTTGCACTTGCGGGTAAGATTCACTCCCGTTGGTGTTATTGTTAACAGTGAAAGTTTATAGAGTCTCATGTTGCATACGTGTATTCATTATTAGTAGTTGTATACAGATAATTGTCTGTCGTTGACCTGCTTCGTGTTTTATATATGTTTAATTTAGTTGTATCATGACTGTGTGCAATATTAAGCACGAGTGTTATGATCGCTAATTCACTTATTGTTTCTGAGTTCGCACGACTGAGATAGCAATACCTAAATCATAGTGTGTTCCGATATCGACCACTGTGTTCGTAATTGTCACGCCAAAGTTCTAATATCGAGTCGTTCGCTCACTTATTAATGTTTAATTTGCATATCGGAATGCGCTTAAAGTTTAAAGTATCAAATTCAGATTCTAGCGATACTTATATCACTTCACACTTCGCGTTACTGCGGTAGACTTCCGTAACTTAGTGAAATACGATTAACTGATTGAAAAACCGCATGACTGTCTGAGAACTATTGAGTAACCAAGGAAACTGCGTAACTGACTGACTTTTGAACAACTGAGTAATACCGAGAGACTGAGAAAGTCTTAGTAACTGAGAAACTGAGCAACTGATAGACTGAAAACTTAATAGACTGAGCAACTGCGAAAAAACTGAGAGCACGCGTACCTCGTAAACAGTTTTTATTAAGCGTCATCTACCAGAATGCAATTTTCTGTCGTGCACGCCTCCGGTCATCCTCGATAGGTCTAATATTTCCTTCTACTCTGGACATCTGTGTTTCTCGGCACCCTGATTCGCTGTTCTGGTTGTCACCATGACGACAATCCTCTCCACCTGTTTCTTTGGAAGATGCTAGACTCTGGTTGGTTATCGAACCTCCCCTAATGTACACGGTGAAAGGGCTTCACACTACTTCTTAGAATGTCATAATTTTCTGTTAATTCTCAGTTGTATGGTCCTGGATCTTGCATGGACTGCTCTAATGGTTCGTCAACTTCTTATACAGTCATGGTTATGAACTTCGTTTACTTTTTTACGTTATTTTATTAAAAAATTGGTCTTCCAAACTTTGGCTTCTGTACTGCTTGACTGACGCTTTACGAGTAACGGTATTCAACGGTAATTTTTGCCACCAACGTCCGTTTCTATGGTTACATAATAAAATCTGATTGGCTTAGCTTGACATAAATCCATTGTTATCAAAATTTGAATTCCTATCACAATCCTCGTATATCTTCTGACTGCTGTTATTCCTCTATCTTCCTTCCTGATTATTAAATATTGTCACTATAGTATGCATTTCCTTTCATAGATTATTTTGATACCCCACAAGTTTGGGTTATTTTAGATTTTATGTTTTTACAATTATCTTAGTACTTGTTAATTACATTTCTTTTTGTATTCAAATGCTTATTACAATATTTTGTTTCACAAATGATCTACAATTTATTCTGGGTGATTCCTTCACCTCGGATTTGCTCATTTCTTTGTTAATTTATTATAATTTGTAGTTGTTGGTTTCTGACAGTTAGGCATTTTCATAGGCCTAAGTAGCCATTATGGTATTTGACTTATTTCATTTAAATTACATTTCGTTTCAGCCTAATGGGCTTTATTTTGTTATCATCTTTGGTTGTGTTGTGTTTTGGGTCTGCTTATGTGTTATTATCTTGTCACTATTATTTTATACATAATTGTTTACTATTTGGTTTCCACGTTTTCTATTCATACATTTCTTAACTTTTATACTTATTTCCTTTGCCAATAATAACAATGTGGCTATTATTTACTACTTTTTGATCTTATTACATATAATAATTAGGCCTATGGTCTGTATAATTCTTACAGCCATATCCAATTCATAAACTTGCTTGAATAATTTTTTAACTATTATCTTTGTTTACAATTCCTCTTATTTTATATTATTTTTTAGTGTGATAAACAACATCACTATATGAACTTATAACGATCCCTTATAACATGGGTGTTTTTTGATTTGTTGTAATTACTTAATTTTTTAAACAATCTTTACTCTCCCTCCATGTTAACACTATCTGGTTTTTCCATTCAAGGCATTCTTCCTTTAAATCATAATGGTATTTACTTAAATTTAATAATAACATTCTTTCTTAAACTAGTTACTGTCTTATCAGTTTATACTGCTATTCTTAATTACTACTATTTTCCACCTTTAATTATTTAGTGTTTCATTTGGATTTATTAATTGTTAATGATTTTATCATTCACTATTTTTCACTATATTACCATTCTTTATTTTACACTATTTTCATTCAGTCATCACCTTCACTTTTAAATTATTTATAGTTTATTATAATTTAATTAGTGTACTTACTTTATCACTACACTCTGGGGCTTTTACACTTTCATTTTGCACTTCACAAATGTTTTTGTTTTTTAAGTGTTTCTGAATGGGTAATCCCTCTAATTACTATCTCACTACCATACTATTTCTTTCATTACAATATTTCCTTAATAATATTAACAATTCTATGTCCTTACATTTCTATCATTACATCTAACTCTAAATAGTGGGTTAGTTTGCTTTTTATATTTATCTTTATTTAATTGGGTTTCTTCTATAGATTATTAATTGTCCATTAATGGATAATAATATTTACTTTTGTTTTTTTCTTTTCATAGGTTAATTATTGGTCATGTTTCCAATATTACATTTGAGTGCATTATTTCTCCTGCTCATATTCTTTATTACTTGTTTGTGTATCATCATTGGTTTTCATTTTTATTTATTTCCCTTCATTTTGGGTTTGTTCCTTTTTCATTCCCCTTCTTCTTCATTTTCATTATATTTGTTTAATACTTTGGTTTTCCACCTTCTCCTTTGGGTTCAATTTTACATGTTACATTGATTCATTCAATTCCATGCATTTGTTTCATTTTTGTTTATTTTTGGTTTTTTCCCTTCTTCTTTTGGTTTGGTTAATCACTTTCTTCTCTTCTTTGGTTTTATTCTCGTTTGTTTTTTGTGGTTCCCTTCTTCTTTTGCTTCCTTTTGTTGGTTCAATCACTTGGGTTGGGTCATGCCGTCGTTTGTCGAGTCATTGTCTTTATATTTTATTTAAATTAAGCATTTTATTTAATATGAAGTATTATTTTATGTTTAGAATCCTCTTTTTTTTATCCCTGGTATTGGGGTGGCTTATTTGTGTTGTAACAATATTAATTGACAAAATATATACATACTCTATGAACAACTAAGGGTTCATTTCATATCATTGCAATCATTGATAACTTTGCTTTATAAAGTTTCGAATGTTCAACCTTATATTTGAATAATTGGCTCTACACCACTCGTTTGTTTTATATGTCCATTTACGTTCTCACTGTGCTTTCTCAGCAATTTATTGCTGCACATTCGATTAAAGTTTCGCACCATAAGTGTCTATCGAAATGTTTCATAAATACTAGTCACTTGACATTTAATTAGTGTCATTAATTAGATACATTGTGATCTAAGAAATCATGTTAATTTATATTATGCATGTTACTATGTCACACATCTTATTATCTAGCTAGTTGGACTGGCTTCGCGGGACAATCACCTAGTGCGTGTGCTCCCCTCCCCACAGTGAACTACTTGTTGATGTCATTTTCACATCCTTACGTAACTTGTATCTCCTCTGCATGCTCGTAGTATTTCTTGATCTGTCGTATGTTGAATTTTCCCCATACTTTGTTGTCGTTGTTGCAGTCAACAAGTTCGTACGTAGCATCTCCGAGGATTCGGTTAATCTTGTATGGTCCTGCATACAGTTCAAAAAATTTATCAATTTTCTTCATTGCAGCGTCCGATTGATGATAGGTCCTTATCAGTACTTTATCGCCAATTGCGAATTTCGTGATCCTTTTATTCTCGTTGCTGCGCTTTGCATGCTTCTCACTTTTTTCTTTAATCTTCATGAATATGTTGCTGTTCGTGCTTCCCTTAACGTCAATAACATCCTTATCTAACCATTTCTCCCATGTGTGAGTCGGTCTCTTGCCTAAGTGCGCTTCATGAGGGGTTATTTCAATCGTCTTATGGTACACTTCATTTATGCACGTTTCGATCATTCTTATGTACCGTGACCACTTGCTGTGTTGGTCATGTACCAAAGTTCGAAATAGGTTTCCAAGCTGACGGTTGATCCTTTCGGCTAGGTTGGCACAAGGATTCCGTATTGCTGTATACTTTGGTTGTATGTTTAATTCCTTGAGTCCATCGACCCATTTCTTGGATGTGAACTGAGTCCCATTATCAGTCATAATGACCTTTGGTCGTCCGTACTCCTCGCAGTAATCTTTTATTCTCCATAGTGTTGTAGTAGTTGTCGCTCTCCGCAGCGTAAACAACTTGACGAATTTTGTAAAATTGTCTACCATTACGAGTAGATACTTGACACCACCTGCTCCTGTTGGTAGGGGTCCATGGTAGTCTGCACTTACGAGATCTCCTCTTGCTGTGGGTATCACAGCCTTGGTCCCTCCGAACAGCATCCTTTTGTTAGTGTCCTTGCACTATCTTTAATAATCTTACCTACATTATTGTTCATCTTATTTCATTCATTAATATTCATATCTATTTATTTTCTTCGGTTAATGTATTCTCACACAACCAATCTTATTTAATGTATTTTACTCAATATTATCTAACTTAATTATTAAATTTTCAGACATTCTTAAGATCGTCTTCCGTAATACGTTTCATTTATTTACTCTTAAATTTCTATTTGTGGAGACATATTTGTATGTCTTGTTGATTCAGTGCCGTTACTACGCACTTTGTTAGTAAACAGTAAGGGTACTGACCTTGTGGGTTTTGCCACACATTTACCCCACGGTCGGTTGCTTGTCCCTGTTACGCTGGTACAATGCACTCTGCACATCACACCTCCAAGACTTATGACTTGTCTCTTTCTCTCTCTCTGAGGGTGGATGAAAAGTATGTCACATTGTCCCTTCTGACAACTTTCCCCGGGCGTGTACACGTTGAGCCGTTTTTGTCGTTTTTTCCAGACCTTCTTACAAATGCGTTCGTTGACTTTCATTTTTTTGTCCGTGTGTTCATGAAATAATATCTTGTTTTCTAGATTCCTAAGAAATCTCACCTCGAGAGCTTGGAATCTTCTTTCCGTACTAGTGCCACTTTTTACAATATTCTTGAGTCGTCCAGTAAATTTCATTCTTTTCCTCTTTCTCATAACATTCCTTGTCCAGGACGAGTATGCATATGGATCTGGTAGGTCTTTCCGCTTCACATCATCCATGGCTTGTTTAAATTTGCATTCAGTTTCATAACATGCAGTGTTCATTTTAATATTGAACTTCCTTTTCATGCTTTTCACTAATGCAGCTCGACTACTTAGTCGATGTATGCCTGTTCCACAAGCTGGCTACTTCATCGTTGGTCTTACTGATGTAGCATCTATCCTTGTGTTGCTTAGTTTGTGCTTTTTGCACACTCCAATTGATGATATTGCACTTCTACTATCTTTATACACATCAGGATAATCATCTTCTGACATCATCAGACGCAAAGAAATAAAGTCATTTCTCTTCTTGGTCCGTTTGTTTCTTAGGTTGCTACTGACACTTACAGTTGATAATTTCTTAGTAACTGACACGTCTGTGAAATCAACAATGTTATCAAGCTCTCGTGCTTCCCGTACATCGTCATAATTCTTATTTGCATCTTCTTCCTGTTTCTTCCGGACTTCGCTTCTGTCCTTGTATTTCTGTGTGCAACAGCGTGAACTGCTCGGCCATCTGTTGCGTGACTTCTTCCTTATGTTTGTCTAGCTTTTCGCTGAGTACTTTGTTGTTTTCATTCTGTTCTCTTCTGATTTCGCTCTGTTCTCTTCTGACCTCCTCCAATTTTTCATTCTGTTATCTTATGTTTTCATTCAAATTTTCATTAATTACTTTAAGGCTTTCACTCTGTGTATGCATGAAGTCCATCAGTGAACGTAATGTCACCTCTTCTTGTGGTTGGGACTCCTGTCCCCCTCGCTCTGACGTGTGACGTCTCCTCAGTCATTTGTGACTCAATCGGCGAATCTTCACCTTCGTTATCGGGCACACCTTGTGGGTTGTTAACCTCGAAGTTATCGGGACTGCTAGTCATTTTTGCCGCCTTACTTCGCGTTAGAATTCAGTCAAACTAGCCTTACACATATAAATCTTATTCTAATAACTAACATGTAAATTTACTTAGTCTACTACTGCCTGCTCTTTTGCCATGCGATGGGTGCCATTCATATAATGTAGAAATTTACTACAATTTAAATTTGTGGAGCCCCACGTTCTTTGTTGGGAGCCATTCATACAACATGCAATTATGCTAATCTATGCAAATCCAATTAATCAATTATCCAATTAGATTAAATGTGTCAAAATTGCTTTGTTTACGTGAATCTATTAATTACTCTGATATATTTAACTGTATTCATTAACGATTAGCATAATCACTGAGACTCTTTACTGTTGTTGAAACGATATTAGAAAATTTATTATAGAAAATTTATTACAAATAATTTAATCAACATTAGTGTTTCGTTACTGTGGTAGTGACAATAATGAACGCATGAATACTTAACAAATAAATAATTATTTATTAAACATCATTCAAATAAACTTTTGAGACAAAAATACAAATTATGACCTGTAAATACAGTTAAGAAAACATACATGAATATAAATCACAATATATATATATCCGTTTCGTTGCTTGCTGTAAAACAAAACATACAATACAATAGACATACATAAACATAGACATCAAATATCATTTATCCTACCCTAATGCGTTCATTTTGCCTCAGATGAATAGCTTTTATGTTTAATATTATCATAGTAATTGACCTAAATTCTCAAAGTGTGGTTTCTTTGAAAAGAGAACGAGCAGTAGTTTTTATTATAATATTAATAACATGAGGATTTTACTTGAGATAATGAATATCCATAATTCCATCGGTGAGAATCCCTGTTCACTGATGATCCATGTAAGTAGAAATTCCATAGATTTTGTGTTGTCATCACTTTGCACTTGCGGGTAAGATTCACTCCCGTTGGTGTTATTGTTAACAGTGAAAGTTTATAGAGTCTCATGTTGCATACGTGTATTCATTATTAGTAGTTGTATACAGATAATTGTCTGTCGTTGACCTGCTTCGTGTTTTATATATGTTTAATTTAGTTGTATCATGACTGTGTGCAATATTAAGCACGAGTGTTATGATCGCTAATTCACTTATTGTTTCTGAGTTCGCACGACTGAGATAGCAATACCTAAATCATAGTGTGTTCCGATATCGACCACTGTGTTCGTAATTGTCACGCCAAAGTTCTAATATCGAGTCGTTCGCTCACTTATTAATGTTTAATTTGCATATCGGAATGCGCTTAAAGTTTAAAGTATCAAATTCAGATTCTAGCGATACTTATATCACTTCACACTTCGCGTTACTGCGGTAGACTTCCGTAACTTAGTGAAATACGATTAACTGATTGAAAAACCGCATGACTGTCTGAGAACTATTGAGTAACCAAGGAAACTGCGTAACTGACTGACTTTTGAACAACTGAGTAATACCGAGAGACTGAGAAAGTCTTAGTAACTGAGAAACTGAGCAACTGATAGACTGAAAACTTAATAGACTGAGCAACTGCGAAAAAACTGAGAGCACGCGTACCTCGTAAACAGTTTTTATTAAGCGTCATCTACCAGAATGCAATTTTCTGTCGTGCACGCCTCCGGTCATCCTCGATAGGTCTAATATTTCCTTCTACTCTGGACATCTGTGTTTCTCGGCACCCTGATTCGCTGTTCTGGTTGTCACCATGACGACAATCCTCTCCACCTGTTTCTTTGGAAGATGCTAGACTCTGGTTGGTTATCGAACCTCCCCTAATGTACACGGTGAAAGGGCTTCACACTACTTCTTAGAATGTCATAATTTTCTGTTAATTCTCAGTTGTATGGTCCTGGATCTTGCATGGACTGCTCTAATGGTTCGTCAACTTCTTATACAGTCATGGTTATGAACTTCGTTTACTTTTTTACGTTATTTTATTAAAAAATTGGTCTTCCAAACTTTGGCTTCTGTACTGCTTGACTGACGCTTTACGAGTAACGGTATTCAACGGTAATTTTTGCCACCAACGTCCGTTTCTATGGTTACATAATAAAATCTGATTGGCTTAGCTTGACATAAATCCATTGTTATCAAAATTTGAATTCCTATCACAATCCTCGTATATCTTCTGACTGCTGTTATTCCTCTATCTTCCTTCCTGATTATTAAATATTGTCACTATAGTATGCATTTCCTTTCATAGATTATTTTGATACCCCACAAGTTTGGGTTATTTTAGATTTTATGTTTTTACAATTATCTTAGTACTTGTTAATTACATTTCTTTTTGTATTCAAATGCTTATTACAATATTTTGTTTCACAAATGATCTACAATTTATTCTGGGTGATTCCTTCACCTCGGATTTGCTCATTTCTTTGTTAATTTATTATAATTTGTAGTTGTTGGTTTCTGACAGTTAGGCATTTTCATAGGCCTAAGTAGCCATTATGGTATTTGACTTATTTCATTTAAATTACATTTCGTTTCAGCCTAATGGGCTTTATTTTGTTATCATCTTTGGTTGTGTTGTGTTTTGGGTCTGCTTATGTGTTATTATCTTGTCACTATTATTTTATACATAATTGTTTACTATTTGGTTTCCACGTTTTCTATTCATACATTTCTTAACTTTTATACTTATTTCCTTTGCCAATAATAACAATGTGGCTATTATTTACTACTTTTTGATCTTATTACATATAATAATTAGGCCTATGGTCTGTATAATTCTTACAGCCATATCCAATTCATAAACTTGCTTGAATAATTTTTTAACTATTATCTTTGTTTACAATTCCTCTTATTTTATATTATTTTTTAGTGTGATAAACAACATCACTATATGAACTTATAACGATCCCTTATAACATGGGTGTTTTTTGATTTGTTGTAATTACTTAATTTTTTAAACAATCTTTACTCTCCCTCCATGTTAACACTATCTGGTTTTTCCATTCAAGGCATTCTTCCTTTAAATCATAATGGTATTTACTTAAATTTAATAATAACATTCTTTCTTAAACTAGTTACTGTCTTATCAGTTTATACTGCTATTCTTAATTACTACTATTTTCCACCTTTAATTATTTAGTGTTTCATTTGGATTTATTAATTGTTAATGATTTTATCATTCACTATTTTTCACTATATTACCATTCTTTATTTTACACTATTTTCATTCAGTCATCACCTTCACTTTTAAATTATTTATAGTTTATTATAATTTAATTAGTGTACTTACTTTATCACTACACTCTGGGGCTTTTACACTTTCATTTTGCACTTCACAAATGTTTTTGTTTTTTAAGTGTTTCTGAATGGGTAATCCCTCTAATTACTATCTCACTACCATACTATTTCTTTCATTACAATATTTCCTTAATAATATTAACAATTCTATGTCCTTACATTTCTATCATTACATCTAACTCTAAATAGTGGGTTAGTTTGCTTTTTATATTTATCTTTATTTAATTGGGTTTCTTCTATAGATTATTAATTGTCCATTAATGGATAATAATATTTACTTTTGTTTTTTTCTTTTCATAGGTTAATTATTGGTCATGTTTCCAATATTACATTTGAGTGCATTATTTCTCCTGCTCATATTCTTTATTACTTGTTTGTGTATCATCATTGGTTTTCATTTTTATTTATTTCCCTTCATTTTGGGTTTGTTCCTTTTTCATTCCCCTTCTTCTTCATTTTCATTATATTTGTTTAATACTTTGGTTTTCCACCTTCTCCTTTGGGTTCAATTTTACATGTTACATTGATTCATTCAATTCCATGCATTTGTTTCATTTTTGTTTATTTTTGGTTTTTTCCCTTCTTCTTTTGGTTTGGTTAATCACTTTCTTCTCTTCTTTGGTTTTATTCTCGTTTGTTTTTTGTGGTTCCCTTCTTCTTTTGCTTCCTTTTGTTGGTTCAATCACTTGGGTTGGGTCATGCCGTCGTTTGTCGAGTCATTGTCTTTATATTTTATTTAAATTAAGCATTTTATTTAATATGAAGTATTATTTTATGTTTAGAATCCTCTTTTTTTTATCCCTGGTATTGGGGTGGCTTATTTGTGTTGTAACAATATTAATTGACAAAATATATACATACTCTATGAACAACTAAGGGTTCATTTCATATCATTGCAATCATTGATAACTTTGCTTTATAAAGTTTCGAATGTTCAACCTTATATTTGAATAATTGGCTCTACACCACTCGTTTGTTTTATATGTCCATTTACGTTCTCACTGTGCTTTCTCAGCAATTTATTGCTGCACATTCGATTAAAGTTTCGCACCATAAGTGTCTATCGAAATGTTTCATAAATACTAGTCACTTGACATTTAATTAGTGTCATTAATTAGATACATTGTGATCTAAGAAATCATGTTAATTTATATTATGCATGTTACTATGTCACACATCTTATTATCTAGCTAGTTGGACTGGCTTCGCGGGACAATCACCTAGTGCGTGTGCTCCCCTCCCCACAGTGAACTACTTGTTGATGTCATTTTCACATCCTTACGTAACTTGTATCTCCTCTGCATGCTCGTAGTATTTCTTGATCTGTCGTATGTTGAATTTTCCCCATACTTTGTTGTCGTTGTTGCAGTCAACAAGTTCGTACGTAGCATCTCCGAGGATTCGGTTAATCTTGTATGGTCCTGCATACAGTTCAAAAAATTTATCAATTTTCTTCATTGCAGCGTCCGATTGATGATAGGTCCTTATCAGTACTTTATCGCCAATTGCGAATTTCGTGATCCTTTTATTCTCGTTGCTGCGCTTTGCATGCTTCTCACTTTTTTCTTTAATCTTCATGAATATGTTGCTGTTCGTGCTTCCCTTAACGTCAATAACATCCTTATCTAACCATTTCTCCCATGTGTGAGTCGGTCTCTTGCCTAAGTGCGCTTCATGAGGGGTTATTTCAATCGTCTTATGGTACACTTCATTTATGCACGTTTCGATCATTCTTATGTACCGTGACCACTTGCTGTGTTGGTCATGTACCAAAGTTCGAAATAGGTTTCCAAGCTGACGGTTGATCCTTTCGGCTAGGTTGGCACAAGGATTCCGTATTGCTGTATACTTTGGTTGTATGTTTAATTCCTTGAGTCCATCGACCCATTTCTTGGATGTGAACTGAGTCCCATTATCAGTCATAATGACCTTTGGTCGTCCGTACTCCTCGCAGTAATCTTTTATTCTCCATAGCGTTGTAGTAGTTGTCGCTCTCCGCAGCGTAAACAACTTGACGAATTTTGTAAAATTGTCTACCATTACGAGTAGATACTTGACACCACCTGCTCCTGTTGGTAGGGGTCCATGGTAGTCTGCACTTACGAGATCTCCTCTTGCTGTGGGTATCACAGCCTTGGTCCCTCCGAACAGCATCCTTTTGTTAGTGTCCTTGCACTATCTTTAATAATCTTACCTACAATATTGTTCATCTTATTTCATTCATTAATATTCATATCTATTTATTTTCTTCGGTTAATGTATTCTCACACAACCAATCTTATTTAATGTATTTTACTCAATATTATCTAACTTAATTATTAAATTTTCAGACATTCTTAAGATCGTCTTCCGTAATACGTTTCATTTATTTACTCTTAAATTTCTATTTGTGGAGACATATTTGTATGTCTTGTTGATTCAGTGCCGTTACTACGCACTTTGTTAGTAAACAGTAAGGGTACTGACCTTGTGGGTTTCGCCACACATTTACCCCACGGTCGGTTGCTTGTCCCTGTTACGCTGGTACAATGCACTCTGCACATCACACCTCCAAGACTTATGACTTGTCTCTTTCTCTCTCTCTGAGGGTGGATGAAAAGTATGTCACATTGTCCCTTCTGACAACTTTCCCCGGGCGTGTACACGTTGAGCCGTTTTTGTCGTTTTTTCCAGACCTTCTTACAAATGCGTTCGTTGACTTTCATTTTTTTGTCCGTGTGTTCATGAAATAATATCTTGTTTTCTAGATTCCTAAGAAATCTCACCTCGAGAGCTTGGAATCTTCTTTCCGTACTAGTGCCACTTTTTACAATATTCTTGAGTCGTCCAGTAAATTTCATTCTTTTCCTCTTTCTCATAACATTCCTTGTCCAGGACGAGTATGCATATGGATCTGGTAGGTCTTTCCGCTTCACATCATCCATGGCTTGCTTAAATTTGCATTCAGTTTCATAACATGCAGTGTTCATTTTAATATTGAACTTCCTTTTCATGCTTTTCACTAATGCAGCTCGACTACTTAGTCGATGTATGCCTGTTCCACAAGCTGGCTACTTCATCGTTGGTCTTACTGATGTAGCATCTATCCTTGTGTTGCTTAGTTTGTGCTTTTTGCACACTCCAATTGATGATATTGCACTTCTACTATCTTTATACACATCAGGATAATCATCTTCTGACATCATCAGACGCAAAGAAATAAAGTCATTTCTCTTCTTGGTCCGTTTGTTTCTTAGGTTGCTACTGACACTTACAGTTGATAATTTCTTAGTAACTGACACGTCTGTGAAATCAACAATGTTATCAAGCTCTCGTGCTTCCCGTACATCGTCATAATTCTTATTTGCATCTTCTTCCTGTTTCTTCCGGACTTCGCTTCTGTCCTTGTATTTCTGTGTGCAACAGCGTGAACTGCTCGGCCATCTGTTGCGTGACTTCTTCCTTATGTTTGTCTAGCTTTTTGCTGAGTACTTTGTTGTTTTCATTCTGTTCTCTTCTGATTTCGCTCTGTTCTCTTCTGACCTCCTCCAATTTTTCATTCTGTTATCTTATGTTTTCATTCAAATTTTCATTAATTACTTTAAGGCTTTCACTCTGTGTATGCATGAAGTCCATCAGTGAACGTAATGTCACCTCTTCTTGTGGTTGGGACTCCTGTCCCCCTCGCTCTGACGTGTGACGTCTCCTCAGTCATTTGTGACTCAATCGGCGAATCTTCACCTTCGTTATCGGGCACACCTTGTGGGTTGTTAACCTCGAAGTTATCGGGACTGCTAGTCATTTTTGCCGCCTTACTTCGCGTTAGAATTCAGTCAAACTAGCCTTACACATATAAATCTTATTCTAATAACTAACATGTAAATTTACTTAGTCTACTACTGCCTGCTCTTTTGCCATGCGATGGGTGCCATTCATATAATGTAGAAATTTACTACAATTTAAATTTGTGGAGCCCCACGTTCTTTGTTGGGAGCCATTCATACAACATGCAATTATGCTAATCTATGCAAATCCAATTAATCAATTATCCAATTAGATTAAATGTGTCAAAATTGCTTTGTTTACGTGAATCTATTAATTACTCTGATATATTTAACTGTATTCATTAACGATTAGCATAATCACTGAGACTCTTTACTGTTGTTGAAACGATATTAGAAAATTTATTATAGAAAATTTATTACAAATAATTTAATCAACATTAGTGTTTCGTTACTGTGGTAGTGACAATAATGAACGCATGAATACTTAACAAATAAATAATTATTTATTAAACATCATTCAAATAAACTTTTGAGACATAAATACAAATTATGACCTGTAAATACAGTTAAGAAAACATACATGAATATAAATCACAATATATATATATCCGTTTCGTTGCTTGCTGTAAAACAAAACATACAATACAATAGACATACATAAACATAGACATCAAATATCATTTATCCTACCCTAATGCGTTCATTTTGCCTCAGATGAATAGCTTTTATGTTTAATATTATCATAGTAATTGACCTAAATTCTCAAAGTGTGGTTTCTTTGAAAAGAGAACGAGCAGTAGTTTTTATTATAATATTAATAACATGAGGATTTTACTTGAGATAATGAATATCCATAATTCCATCGGTGAGAATCCCTGTTCACTGATGATCCATGTAAGTAGAAATTCCGTAGATTTTGTGTTGTCATCACTTTGCACTTGCGGGTAAGATTCACTCCCGTTGGTGTTATTGTTAACAGTGAAAGTTTATAGAGTCTCATGTTGCATACGTGTATTCATTATTAGTAGTTGTATACAGATAATTGTCTGTCGTTGACCTGCTTCGTGTTTTATATATGTTTAATTTAGTTGTATCATGACTGTGTGCAATATTAAGCACGAGTGTTATGATCGCTAATTCACTTATTGTTTCTGAGTTCACACGACTGAGATAGCAATACCTAAATCATAGTGTGTTCCGATATCGACCACTGTGTTCGTAATTGTCACGCCAAAGTTCTAATATCGAGTCGTTCGCTCACTTATTAATGTTTAATTTGCATATCGGAATGCGCTTAAAGTTTAAAGTATCAAATTCAGATTCTAGCGATACTTATATCACTTCACACTTCGCGTTACTGCGGTAGACTTCCGTAACTTAGTGAAATACGATTAACTGATTGAAAAACCGCATGACTGTCTGAGAACTATTGAGTAACCAAGGAAACTGCGTAACTGACTGACTTTTGAATAACTGAGTAATACCGAGAGACTGAGAAAGTCTTAGTAACTGAGAAACTGAGCAACTGATAGACTGAAAACTTAATAGACTGAGCAACTGCGAAAAAACTGAGAGCACGCGTACCTCGTAAACAGTTTTTATTAAGCGTCATCTACCAGAATGCAATTTTCTGTCGTACACGCCTCTGGTCATCCTCGATAGGTATAATATTTCCTTCTACTCTGGACATCTGTGTTTCTCGGCACCCTGATTCGCTGTTCTGGTTGTCACCATGACGACAATCCTCTCCACCTGTTTCTTTGGAAGATGCTACACTCTGGTTGGTTATCAAACCTCCCCTAATGTACATGGTGAAAGGGCTTCACACTACTTCTTAGAATGTAGAGTAATTGCTCGCCTGTCCGTCAAACCTTTGTTCTTGTGACTCTTCCAAGGTCTGCTGTTGTTCCTTTACTAACAATACGTAGCGCCTGGTTCATTGTTTGACTTCCCTTCGACTTTTTTCTGTCAATTAACATCTTCTTGCTCGACGTCACCCCAAGATGCCTCCACGGTCCGTCGTCATAAATATCGGTTGTCATCTTAACGTGACCTCATGCTGCGTGACACTCTTGACTGTATTCTTTGGTGTACGTTGTTTTGTCTTCATACTGGGTAAAACCTTTCTAATTCCTTTGTGAGTGAGTATCCTTTTCTTAAAGCTCGCACGCCCCGAATTTAACCCTACAGCATGCGCTCGCTTCAATTTCCACGTATCCGTGCCACTAGGCTCTGCTTTTGTCCAGTTTGTTGTGGTGTTGTAAATCTGAGCTGAGCTTAGTCTGTCACAGTCGATCCTATTTCCCTTTTGTTGTGTTACGTTAGGCGTTCTATAATTGTCTTGTAGCTGGCGTCGGGTTGACGTGTTGTTAAATTGTTCTTATTTATTGCTCTGGCTTGGGTTGGTGACTTGACCTGTGCTAACGTACTTCTCGATCATAAAATTATGAAATTAAAAATTTTTGATTGCTATAGCATCCCCAAATTTGATTGGATGTCGGGTTCTCAGGAGACAATCTAATCCAATTTCCGAGCTCTGTCCTTGTTGTGGGCGTCTTCTCTGGGAAAGGTCATGGTCAGTTGACCTAATTTGCTTTGTCTGGCGTATACTAAAAGATATTCCCTATCTGTTGGTATTAATTGACTGTAGGAATTTATTGCCATGCATCTAAGTAAGAATGAATGCATTTTACATATGATACATGTGTAAATAGCTCATATAAGATTGTTTTATAATAATAATAAATGAGGATACCTATGTTATAAACTTACAACATAATAAATGAGATAATGATCTCTTAACATTGCATGCAATTAATCATGTATGGTGTTGATCATACTACAATAAATAATAATTTTAACTTATTTCAAGTGTTTCAAAACTATAATTTATAAACAAATAAACATATATATATATATATATATTGTAACATAACCAGACGTTACATAACCTAGACATATACCATCAGATTTAATAAATACATTAACGATAATGTAAATAGGTAATATAATGATAAGAGTAACCAAGAAGAGAGGAACCATTGAAGAAGAAAGAAGAAGAAGTGCCACAAGAAGCAGTAAACCCAAACACTGCTTGACACTACAACCATACTATAACTGACACAAACTAATGGACAAATTAAATTCACTTTAAGCTGTCAAGCGAGTCAGTGAATAACTTAAATGGAATATGAAATGTTAATAAAAATGATTAAATAAGAATCTGAATAATGTGATATCAAAATCAGCATTTGGCTGAGAATTAATCGACAAGGACTAGTAATTATTAATGCCAAAAACTAAGATTAGCTATGGCCACAATATGAGATTGAAGCTGTAGTACAGTCTCAAATATGCTTATGACAAGTAAACATGTTTGTAAGAGGGAACCTTATACAAATAAGCTACCTCAGCAAGGTACCGAATTGTGAACTAATAAATGTTTTTAAGGCAGAAATCCGATACAACCGGTATGCCTCAGCAATGCCTAAAACAAACATTCATCAGTAAGGTGATTAGTAGGAAGTACTAGAAGTGTAAATCACATACACTGGACAGTCTTTATACTCAAACATAGCGATAAGCATTAGTAATATGTTATACGAGTGATAGTTCAATTGTTAATTAGTAGAATAGAGCAAAATAATGTGAAACGAAATATCATAGTGAGTAAGGATAATTAATAGCAATGTATAAGTTAAGATTTAATCATAGTATTCAGTAATTAAATATCAGTACAGATATAATAGTGTTCTAACATAAACGTTCAAGTGAAAAAACGCGATGTGGAACACAAACAATATTAATAAGTGTGTAGTCGCCGGTTTCGGTTAGCAGACGACAGAGCGAAGCCGAGTACCTGAACATTGTTTATTAAACAATGGCAGCAAAAGTGTAGATAAACCAGTGTCAAACTATATCAAATTGAAGAGGAAAAATATTCTTTAATTTGATAGCGATACGACCCCGATCGTAACTATAATAAGTACGAAACAGGCGTTAGCATCATTTGCATAAAATGCATAAGAAATCTGGTTATCAACACTAACAACAACGACAACTGTCAATCATTCGGGCAGGAGTCGGTTAAAAAACCGTTAGTGACCGTTGAAAAGAAAATACGTCACTTTCGTAACACCTGTCTCAGCCAATCAGAAAATAGCTTAATAATTAAAACAATTGCCTAAACCCGATCAAACGATCGAGTATATAAGGAACGGCGGCTAATTACCGTCAGACACTTTTTTTACTTTCATTCAGCGCGGAAGGAGCGCTCGTCTCATCAAAATTTTTACTAACTAGTAGCGTCATTGTAATAGTACATCGATGGAAACATTTCGACAACAACAAAAGTAACTTCAAGATATTCTACATACACCCAGTGCAACTGAGTGCAGTATTATTTTATTTAGTGCGGGAAAAATAACGAACAGAAGAAATAATTAAATAATGTCATATACGGTCCTTTTAGTTAGAAGCGGACCACTTTTCTCTGTTCATGTGCGTGTGTAGTGAATAACAATGATCATTATAATCCGATCATTGATGTGTTTAGTTGAATTTTCATCGAAAGATTAAAAACACAAAGGTAATAGGGTGACAATTTATTCATTACGCCGAGTGCGATAACCTAGATGTTTTGATAAACAAATCTGTACTGACGCATAACACTGATACATTTTTCTGTACTACACCATGTCTAAATTTATTTAATGAATTTTTCAATCTTATTTAAGTTGGATGTTAGTCATAAGTGATCTCAACATATAACTTTGTAAATCATGAACCAAGCGTGACGAACGCCTAACCTATAAGATAGGTTTTATTTTCATTTTTATATTAGTAACCTCAAAGGCATTACTAGTCGATATTATATCAAATAATTAGCTTTTGTGTAGGCATTAGCATTCTTTTTTGTGTTTCAAAGAACTTACGCCTGAGATTTAAATAATATTAATGTTTAAAGTAAAAATATCTGGACTTAACCAGAATCATTGTTTATGCTCTGAGCCAGTTGTATCGGGTATGTAACAAGATATTTGCAATTGTACATCATTGTATTCTTTTAATTATATTTGTTTGAATTCTCTATAAAGGGTATGAATAAAACCCCATTATTAACAGCATAACTCGACTTAATTTATTCCTAAAAGACAGATGAATAATTCATTTAGAAGAATCAAAACAACCTTCAGTTGTGGTTGAATATTGTTGAATTGCATTGCCATAAGGGCAATAAACAATTTATTTTAAATTTTTAAAATTATTATCTGATTCTATTAATGGGTTTTCCACGGGATTTTCCTGAAATAAACCTGTGTGGCGCCCATTATTAAACAAGGTAACCTAATCTTGTAGGTAAAGTGAGTTGGTTTTTGTAAACCGTCTTGGCAGCTTACTGATTTGTTGAACTTCTGAACTTCCAGAAAACACTAACAGGTACGTGGAAGTATATTATATTAATTCTATTGTCCAGACATTACTAGAGTTTACGTACTTAGACGACTATCGACCTGGAGGAGGAGTTTCGCAGCTAGTATCATCAAGTCGGTCACCAACAGCAAGCGATCAGCTAGTACACTATATTTTTAAATTTAAGCAACGTTAGTGTTTAAATAATATTAACACAACTATTTTATTTGTTTTAGCTAAGGGAATTCTTTTCAGACAATTATAATTCTGCAATTGTAAACACACTTTTAGTAACCTCGAATGTTACATTTTAAATTGCTTTATACAATTAGTGACGTTCAATTTTCAACAACTACAACCTTTAATGTTTCAAATAATATTTCAAATATAAACATTAAATTAAATCACCTCTTTTAGGTTAGTTACAAATTGACGAACCCAACGTGGGGCTTTAAGAATAAAGGAAGCCTCACGTGATAAAGGATAATAAAGTTTTATTTATAGTTACAAATTGGTGCCCAACGTGGGGCTGAAAAGAATATTAGATAAAAATATTTGTTATATTTTAAATCAGCCTGGCAGACACAAAAGAACAAACATGCCACACACACATCAATACGACACAAGGTACAAGGACAGCAGAGTAGGAGAGGTACAACCAGATACAGAGACATATGAAGCACAACCCACACACGAGATGGAAGTCATTACCATTAATAATATAGAAACTTGACCCGAAGAAACACCCCATGTAGAACCGGAAGTGGAAGTGATGGTCAGCGACCAACCAGACAAAACAACCGAAGGGGCGAGAATAGAGAACATGATGATGAGGATGATGGAACAGATGACTAGAGATAACGAGTCATTAAAAGAAGACGGTAGGAAATCCCGGGCGGAGAATCAGAAGAATGTCGAGTTATTAAATAAAAATATAGAGTCAATGAAGGAGAATCATCGTGAGTTAAATAAAAATATGGAATCGATCCACCAGAAAATGGATGACAGCCAGAAAAAGATGGAGTCTATTAATCAAAACATGGAGTCACTGAAAGAAGACCTACATGCAAGGTTAGACGACAATAACAGGAACTTAGAATTATTAAAGGAAGACTTGAATAAAAAGATAGACAATACCCACAGAGCCATGGACACGTTGACCAATAAAATAGATGACAGCAGTAGAGCCATAAGAGAAGAGTTGAATACCACCTTAAATAAGATTAGCCAGAAAATGGATGAAATGAATAAGAAATATACGGAAGTGGGTCAGACAACAAGAGGAGAATTACGAAACGACAGCAACTCAGAAACTGAAGAAATACCCAATGATGAAACCACCGAAGAATTGCAACCTGAAGATGAGGTCGAACAAACTGAGAATGAAGGGGACTCAAATACATTATTAACTGAAAATGAGTTTGACAGAAACCAGGAAGATATTCAATATAAGGAGATCGACGCCAGAGGTATAAAGGAGACTCAGATAATTAAAGAAGCGGAAGAGTTAGTAGCCGAGAATGAAGACTTAGAACAAAATAATCTGCCCATGTGTGATGATCAAGTGGAGACAAAAGAATTACCCAGAAATACAACTACCAAACAAGTGAATTTAAAAATTAAAAATCATGAAAAAAAGAACGAAATAATTAAGAGAACGGAAGAAAAGGAGGCGAAGATAAGAAGAATAGTACGCCCAAAGAAGACTAGGGTAACGGAAGAATTAATCGAAATGACTCGAAGTGGTCTAGTTAATATGATTTATTTCCCAGTCATCAACCGTAAAGAAGGGACCTATAGGAAGGAGTATCGAAGGAGCTTCATGAAGATGGACGAAGAGAAGAAATGTGCTACAACAAAGAAGACTATAACCAATAAAATACTTAAAGCAAATATTTCCAAAGGGAGAATAAGGCATTCCAAGAAAAGGAAAGGGTATCAAGAACAACTGGACCGGATCATTGAAGGGTACGCCCAAGAAATAAAGGAATTACGGAAGAAGAGGGACCAATCAATGGAAAAATCCAACCAGGAAACTAATGACGATCAACCAGAGTTAGAAGAGGTACTAGACGTCAATAATAACAAAGACCCGGAGTACACGGGACACATGGATATCGAAGATGAGGAGAAGAAGAAGGCGAGAAAACGGGGAGCCAATGACTATCTGGTAGCCGCAAAGTGGAAGAACCGCATGATAGGGATAGGGTGCCAAATACCTCAAACATGTAGTACTAGAGACAGCTAGGAAAAAGGATACCTGTGAAACGTAATTGTCCCAAACAATGAACCCAATAGAGTGGAAAAGCACAATGTAACCCCAAATATGTATACCATAAATGTGATTATTAATAAAAACAAATAAATTATAGTGGTAGGTAACACTTACCACCGGAATATTTAGTGTATAAAAAAAAAATAATGTTTTAATAATAACTACTATAAACGGATTCAATTTGTGATCAGAAGGATCATGTATTATACACAAGGTATTGAAAGTGACTAATGGCCTATAGCAAACCTATTTGCCATATTGTGTTATAAAAAGTGTGTAGGATTAATGTATAGGCCAAACTATTTGTTACCTACTAAATAAGAGCCAGATCTATCATACTAGATGGTAGAAAAATGTGTATTGTAAACCAAATAATTTAATGAAAGAAGAAAGATATCTGTTACATCATAGAGAACCAAAAGTGGCATATAACAAAAGTATACCAAGGATAATGACATAAAGTTACTCTAATATTCCTATGTTAGATTAATTTAAAGAAGAAATACTACTATTTTATAACTAAAATTACTATGCTATATTTAAGAAAAAAAAAAAATGTTTATCAAATGAATATTATATGTAACAAGATGTTTATCAAATGAATATTGTATACCTATCACGAAAATAAGATTATATATAAAACCATCCAGAATAAGTGAAAACCACCATCACTTGAAGGAGTAGAGAAGAAGAAAACCAAAGAGAGTAACATGAAAGAAGGATATTATTATGGAAAGTAGAGAGAGAGAAAAATGTTTATTAAATGAACAATGTAACCCCAAGAATGTCTATAAAATCAGATATTAATATGTTGTTATTATATTAGCACATTGTATTGTAATTATCAAATATTGTATACTCCATAAACAAGAATTAAAATCATCCAGAATAAGTGTAAATTATCAGACACTTGAAGGAGTCAGAATACCAGACACTTGAGAGGCAGAATACCAAAGAAAGTTAATTATAAAGATGGCTATTATTATTGTGGAATGAAGAGAAAGAAAAATGTTATTTAATTACCAAATATTGTATGTAACCAGATATGTCAGAGAACATCTAACAAAAACATTTAGTATACAAATACTGTAAACCCTGATAATTCAGGATAAGTGTAAATTATCGACAAGAGAAAAACTAGTAAACTATTGTAAGAATGAAATATTGTGAACTCTATATATAAGAAACAACTGCATAATTATATAAGGACCAATGTAAGTGTGTAATTTTAAGAATACTCGAGTAAACCAAAACAAATTGTCCACTAGTATAAAAAGGTAACAATACGGCTAATAAAAAGCATGGCCGAGAATGTCAAGTCTGAAAAGAAATAATTACCTGTGAAAAGGAAGTATGTTAGAAAGTATAAGAGAAGGAGATGGGATACAAATAAAACCTCTAATACCTTGAATATTATTTCTTGGATTTCGTTGTCCATGATGTGTCCATTACTTAACTAAATATCACTATAATATTGACGACTCGGAACACTAAAGTTAGTGTTCCGAGTCGTCAATATTATAGTGATATTTAGTTGAATATTATATTGAATATGTTAGATTATTGAAAATGAATGATATGTTATATTTTATGTGTTGTGATAATGCAACTATTGCCAGGTGCAATTTTTATTTTGTCTCAGACAGAGATGAGGATGCCTCTGAATCTGAGTATGTGTAATGAGTAACGGCAGAGAATGTAAACCACAGTGAGCCACTCTGATTCTGAACCCACTACAAATGTTAGGGAATTATATAGTAATGTATCAAGGACTATTATTAAAGAATCTGTGAGGTAAAAAATGAAAGAACCATTGAGATAATCACAAAAGTAAAGATATGTAATGAGAAAGAAGAGTGTATATAAGACAGGAAATTGTTAATTTAAGAAGTGAAATCTATTGTAATTAAATGACTTAAAATGTGAGAAACTTGAAAAATACTAGTAAGCTAAGAATTATATCACTAGCCGATAACTCAAGCTAGTGTAACACACTAAGAGTATGTTAAAGGTCAATGTAAAGAGTACAAGACAAAAAACAGTAGTAATATACTAAAGAAAGAAATGAAATGATAATTTTATCAAAAATCAAATTTTCTCTCCAATTATCAATTTAGAGGGGGGAGTATATGTAATATAACCAGATGTTACATAACCTAGACATATACCATCAGATTTAATAAATACATAACGATAATGTAAATAGGTAATATAATGATAAGAGTAACCAAGAAGAGAGGACCATTGAAGAAGAAAGAAGAAGAAGTGCCACAAGAAGCAGTAAACCCAAACACTGCTTGACACTACAACCATACTATAACTGACACAAACTAATGGACAAATTAAATTCACTTTAAGCTGTCAAGCGAGTCAGTGAATAACTTAAATGGAATATGAAATGTTAATAAAAATGATTAAATAAGAATCTGAATAATGTGATATCAAAATCAGCATTTGGCTGAGAATTAATCGACAAGGACTAGTAATTATTAATGCCAAAAACTAAGATTAGCTATGGCCACAATATGAGATTGAAGCTGTAGTACAGTCTCAAATATGCTTATGACAAGTAAACATGTTTGTAAGAGGGAACCTTATACAAATAAGCTACCTCAGCAAGGTACCGAATTGTGAACTAATAAATGTTTTTAAGGCAGAAATCCGATACAACCGGTATGCCTCAGCAATGCCTAAAACAAACATTCATCAGTAAGGTGATTAGTAGGAAGTACTAGAAGTGTAAATCACATACACTGGACAGTCTTTATACTCAAACATAGCGATAAGCATTAATAATATGTTATACGAGTGGTAGTTCAATTGTTAATTAGTAGAATAGAGCAAAATAATGTGAAACGAAATATCATAGTGAGTAAGGATAATTAATAGCAATGTATAAGTTAAGATTTAATCATAGTATTCAGTAATTAAATATCAGTACAGATATAATAGTGTTCTAACATAAACGTTCAAGTGAAAAAACGCAATGTGGAACACAAACAATATTAATAAGTGTGTAGTCGCCGGTTTCGGTTAGCAGACGACAGAGCGAAGCCGAGTACCTGAACATTGTTTATTAAACAATGGCAGCAAAAGTGTAGATAAACAAGTGTCAAACTATATCAAATTGAAGAGGAAAAAATATCCTTTAATTTGATAGCGATACGACCCCGATCGTAACTATAATAAGTACGAAACAGGCGTTAGCATCATTTGCACAAAATGCATAAGAAATCTGGTTATCAACACTAACAACAACGACAACTGTCAATCATTCGGGCAGGAGTCGGTTAAAAAACCGTTAGTGACCGTTGAAAAGAAAATACGTCACTTTCGTAACACCTGTCTCAGCCAATCAGAAAATAGCTTTATAATTAAAACAATCACCTAAAGCCGATCAAACGATCGAGTATATAAGGAACGGCGGCTAATTACCGTCAGACACTTTTTTACTTTCATTCAGCGCGGAAGGAGCGCTCGTCTCATCAAAATTTTTACTAACTAGTAGCGTCATTGTAATAGTACATCGATGGAAACATTTCGACAACAACAAAAGTAACTTCAAGATATTCTACATACACCCAGTGCAACTGAGTGCAGTATTATTTTATTTAGTGCGGGAAAAATAACGAACAGAAGAAATAATTAAATAATGTCATATACGGTCCTTTTAGTTAGAAGCGGACCACTTTTCTCTGTTCATGTGCGTGTGTAGTGAATAACAATGATCATTATAATCCGATCATTGATGTGTTTAGTTGAATTTTAATCGAAAGATTAAAAACACAAAGGTAATAGGGTGACAATTTATTCATTACGCTGAGTGCGATAACCTAGATGTTTTGATAAACAAATCTGTACTGACGCATAACACTGATACATTTTTCTGTACTACACCATGTCTAAATTTATTTAATGAATTTTTCAATCTTATTTAAGTTGGATGTTAGTCATAAGTGATCTCAACATATAACTTTGTAAATCATGAACCAAGCGTGACGAACGCCTAACCTATAAGATAGGTTTTATTTTCATTTTTATATTAGTAACCTCAAAGGCATTACTAGTCGATATTATATCAAATAATTAGCTTTTGTGTAGGCATTAGCATTCTTTTTTGTGTTTCAAAGAACTTACGCCTGAGATTTAAATAATATTAATGTTTAAAGTAAAAATATCTGGACTTAACCAGAATCATTGTTTATGCTCTGAGCCAGTTGTATCGGGTATGTAACAAGATATTTGCAATTGTACATCATTGTATTCTTTTAATTATATTTGTTTGAATTCTCTATAAAGGGTATGAATAAAACCCCATTATTAACAGCATAACTCGACTTAATTTATTCCTAAAAGACAGATGAATAATTCATTTAGAAGAATCAAAACAACCTTCAGTTGTGGTTGAATATTGTTGAATTGCATTGCCATAAGGGCAATAAACAATTTATTTTAAATTTTTAAAATTATTATCTGATTCTATTAATGGGTTTTCCATGGGATTTTCCTGAAATAAACCTGTGTGGCGCCCATTATTAAACAAGGTAACCTAATCTTGTAGGTAAAGTGAGTTGGTTTTTGTAAACCGTCTTGGCAGCTTACTGATTTGTTGAACTTCTGAACTTCCAGAAAACACTAACAGGTACGTGGAAGTATATTATATTAATTCTATTGTCCAGACATTACTAGAGTTTACGTACTTAGACGACTATCGACCTGGAGGAGGAGTTTCGCAGCTAGTATCATCAAGTCGGTCACCAACAGCAAGCGATCAGCTAGTACACTATATTTTTAAATTTAAGCAACGTTAGTGTTTAAATAATATTAACACAACTATTTTATTTGTTTTAGCTAAGGGAATTCTTTTCAGACAATTATAATTCTGCAATTGTAAACACACTTTTAGTAACCTCGAATGTTACATTTTAAATTGCTTTATACAATTAGTGACGTTCAATTTTCAACAACTACAACCTTTAATGTTTCAAATAATATTTCAAATATCAACATTAAATTAAATCACCTCTTTTAGGTTAGTTACAAATTGACGAACCCAACGTGGGGCTTTAAGAATAAAGGAAGCCTCACGTGATAAAGGATAATAAAGTTTTATTTATAGTTACAAATTGGTGCCCAACATGGGGCTGAAAAGAATATTAGATAAAAATATTTTTTATATTTTAAATCAGCCTGGCAGACACAAAAGAACAAACATGCCACACACACATCAATACGACACAAGGTACAAGGACAGCAGAGTAGGAGAGGTACAACCAGATACAGAGACATATGAAGCACAACCCACACACGAGATGGAAGTCATTACCATTAATAATATAGAAACTTGACCAGAAGAAACACCCCATGTAGAACCGGAAGTGGAAGTGATGGTCAGCGACCAACCAGACAAAACAACCGAAGGGGCGAGAATAGAGAACATGATGATGAGGATGATGGAACAGATGACTAGAGATAACGAGTCATTAAAAGAAGACGGTAGGAAATCCCGGGCGGAGAATCAGAAGAATGTCGAGTTATTAAATAAAAATATAGAGTCAATGAAGGAGAATCATCGTGAGTTAAATAAAAATATGGAATCGATCCACCAGAAAATGGATGACAGCCAGAAAAAGATGGAGTCTATTAATCAAAACATGGAGTCACTGAAAGAAGACCTACATTCAAGGTTAGACGACAATAACAGGAACTTAGAATTATTAAAGGAAGACTTGAATAAAAAGATAGACAATACCCACAGAGCCATGGACACGTTGAACAATAAAATAGATGACAGCAGTAGAGCCATAAGAGAAGAGTTGAATACCACCTTAAATAAGATTAGCCAGAAAATGGATGAAATGAATAAGAAATATACGGAAGTGGGTCAGACAACAAGAGGAGAATTACGAAACGACAGCAACTCAGAAACTGAAGAAATACCCAATGATGAAACCACCGAAGAATTGCAACCTGAAGATGAGGTCAAACAAACTGAGAATGAAGGGGACTCAAATACATTATTAACTGAAAATGAGTTTGACAGAAACCAGGAAGATATTCAATATAAGGAGATCGACGCCGGAGGTATAAAGGAGACTCAGATAATTAAAGAAGCGGAAGAGTTAGAACAGCCGAGAATTAGAATTAGAATTAGAATTAGAGAGTTAGAATTAGCCGAGAATGAAGACTTAGAACAAAATAATCTGCCCATGTGTGATGATCAAGTGGAGACAAAAGAATTACCCAGAAATACAACTACCAAACAAGTGAATTTAAAAATTAAAAATCATGAAAAAAAGAACGAAATAATTAAGAGAACGGAAGAAAAGGAGGCGAAGATAAGAAGAATAGTACGCCCAAAGAAGACTAGGGTAACGGAAGAATTAATCGAAATGACTCGAAGTGGTCTAGTTAATATGATTTATTTCCCAGTCATCAACCGTAAAGAAGGGACCTATAGGAAGGAGTATCGAAGGAGCTTCATGAAGATGGACGAAGAGAAGAAATGTGCTACAACAAAGAAGACTATAACCAATAAAATACTTAAAGCAAATATTTCCAAAGGGAGAATAAGGCATTCCAAGAAAAGGAAAGGGTATCAAGAACAACTGGACCGGATCATTGAAGGGTACGCCCAAGAAATAAAGGAATTACGGAAGAAGAGGGACCAATCAATGGAAAAATCCAACCAGGAAACTAATGACGATCAACCAGAGTTAGAAGAGGTACTAGACGTCAATAATAACAAAGACCCGGAGTACACGGGACACATGGATATCGAAGATGAGGAGAAGAAGAAGGCGAGAAAACGGGGAGCCAATGACTATCTGGTAGCCGCAAAGTGGAAGAACCGCATGATAGGGATAGGGTGCCAAATACCTCAAACATGTAGTACTAGAGACAGCTAGGAAAAAGGATACCTGTGAAACGTAATTGTCCCAAACAATGAACGCAATAGAGTGGAAAAGCACAATGTAACCCCAAATATGTATACCATAAATGTGATTATTATTAAAAACAAATAAATTATAGTGGTAGGTAACACTTACCACCGGAATATTTAGTGTATAAAAAAAAAAATAATGTTTTAATAATAACTACTATAAACGGATTCAATTTGTGATCAGAAGGATCATGTATTATACACAAGGTATTGAAAGTGACTAATGGCCTATAGCAAACCTATTTGCCATATTGTGTTATAAAAAGTGTGTAGGATTAATGTATAGGCCAAACTATTTGTTACCTACTAAATAAGAGCCAGATCTATCATACTAGATGGTAGAAAAATGTGTATTGTAAACCAAATAATTTAATGAAAGAAGAAAGATATCTGTTACATCATAGAGAACCAAAAGTGGCATATAACAAAAGTATACCAAGGATAATGACATAAAGTTGCTCTAATACTCCTATGTTAGATTAATTTAAAGAAGAAATACTACTATTTTATAACTAAAATTACTATGCTATATTTAAGAAAAAAAAAAATGTTTATCAAATGAATATTATATGTAACAAGATGTTTATCAAATGAATATTGTATACCTATCACGAAAATAAGATTATATATAAAACCATCCAGAATAAGTGAAAACCACCATCACTTGAAGGAGTAGAGAAGAAGAAAACCAAAGAGAGTAACATGAAAGAAGGATATTATTATGGAAAGTAGAGAGAGAGAAAAATGTTTATTAAATGAACAATGTAACCCCAAGAATGTCTATAAAATCAGATATTAATATGTTGTTATTATATTATCACATTGTATTGTAATTATCAAATATTGTATACTCCATAAACAAGAATTAAAATCATCCAGAATAAGTGTAAATTATCAGACACTTTAGGAGTCAGAATACCAGACACTTGAGAGGCAGAATACCAAAGAAAGTTAATTATAAAGATGGCTATTATTATTGTGGAATGAAGAGAAAGAAAAATGTTATTTAATTACCAAATATTGTATGTAACCAGATATGTCAGAGAACATCTAACAAAAACATTTAGTATACAAATACTGTAAACCCTGATAATTCAGGATAAGTGTAAATTATCGACAAGAGAAAAACTAGTAAACTATTGTAAGAATGAAATATTGTGAACTCTATATATAAGAAACAACTGCATAATTATATAAGGACCAATGTAAGTGTGTAATTTTAAGAATACTCGAGTAAACCAAAACAAATTGTCCACTAGTATAAAAAGGTAACAATACGGCTAATAAAAAGCATGGCCGAGAATGTCAAGTCTGAAAAGAAATAATTACCTGTGAAAAGGAAGTATGTTAGAAAGTATAAGAGAAGGAGATGGGATACAAATAAAACCTCTAATACCTTGAATATTATTTCTTGGATTTCGTTGTCCATGACGTGTCCATTACTTAACTAAATATCACTATAATATTGACGACTCGGAACACTAAAGTTAGTGTTCCGAGTCGTCAATATTATAGTGATATTTAGTTGAATATTATATTGAATATGTTAGATTATTGAAAATGAATGATATGTTATATTTTATGTGTTGTGATAGTGCAACTATTGCCAGGTGCAATTTTTATTTTGTCTCAGACAGAGATGAGGATGCCTCTGAATCTGAGTATGTGTAATGAGTAACGGCAGAGAATGTAAGCCACAGTGAGCCACTCTGATTCTGAACCCACTACAAATGTTAGGGAATTATATAGTAATGTATCAAGGACTATTATTAAAGAATCTGTGAGGTAAAAAATGAAAGAACCATTGAGATAATCACAAAAGTAAAGATATGTAATGAGAAAGAAGAGTGTATATAAGACAGGAAATTGTTAATTTAAGAAGTGAAATCTATTGTAATTAAATGACATAAAATGTGAGAAACTTGAAAAATACTAGTAAGCTAAGAATTATATCACTAGCCGATAACTCAAGCTAGTGTAACACACTAAGAGTATGTTAAAGGTCAATGTAAAGAGTACAAGACAAAAAACAGTAGTAATATACTAAAGAAAGAAATGAAATGATAATTTTATCAAAAATCAAATTTTCTCTCCAATTATCAATTTAGAGGGGGGAGTATATGTAATATAACCAGATGTTACATAACCTAGACATATACCATCAGATTTAATAAATACATAACGATAATGTAAATAGGTAATATAATGATAAGAGTAACCAAGAAGAGAGGAACCATTGAAGAAGAAAGAAGAAGAAGTGCCACAAGAAGCAGTAAACCCAAACACTGCTTGACACTACAACCATACTATAACTGACACAAACTAATGGACAAATTAAATTCACTTTAAGCTGTCAAGCGAGTCAGTGAATAACTTAAATGGAATATGAAATGTTAATAAAAATGATTAAATAAGAATCTGAATAATGTGATATCAAAATCAGCATTTGGCTGAGAATTAATCGACAAGGACTAGTAATTATTAATGCCAAAAACTAAGATTAGCTATGGCCACAATATGAGATTGAAGCTGTAGTACAGTCTCAAATATGCTTATGACAAGTAAACATGTTTGTAAGAGGGAACCTTATACAAATAAGCTACCTCAGCAAGGTACCGAATTGTGAACTAATAAATGTTTTTAAGGCAGAAATCCGATACAACCGGTATGCCTCAGCAATGCCTAAAACAAACATTCATCAGTAAGGTGATTAGTAGGAAGTACTAGAAGTGTAAATCACATACACTGGACAGTCTTTATACTCAAACATAGCGATAAGCATTAGTAATATGTTATACGAGTGATAGTTCAATTGTTAATTAGTAGAATAGAGCAAAATAATGTGAAACGAAATATCATAGTGAGTAAGGATAATTAATAGCAATGTATAAGTTAAGATTTAATCATAGTATTCAGTAATTAAATATCAGTACAGATATAATAGTGTTCTAACATAAACGTTCAAGTGAAAAAACGCAATGTGGAACACAAACAATATTAATAAGTGTGTAGTCGCCGGTTTCGGTTAGCAGACGACAGAGCGAAGCCGAGTACCTGAACATTGTTTATTAAACAATGGCAGCAAAAGTGTAGATAAACCAGTGTCAAACTATATCAAATTGAAGAGGAAAAAATATGCTTTAATTTGATAGCGATACGACCCCGATCGTAACTATAATAAGTACGAAACAGGCGTTAGCATCATTTGCACAAAATGCATAAGAAATCTGGTTATCAACACTAACAACAACGACAACTGTCAATCATTCGGGCAGGAGTCGGTTAAAAAACCGTTAGTGACCGTTGAAAAGAAAATACGTCACTTTCGTAACACCTGTCTCAGCCAATCAGAAAATAGCTTAATAATTAAAACAATCGCCTAAAGCCGATCAAACGATCGAGTATATAAGGAACGGCGGCTAATTACCGTCAGACACTTTTTTTACTTTCATTCAGCGCGGAAGGAGCGCTCGTCTCATCAAAATTTTTACTAACTAGTAGCGTCATTGTAATAGTACATCGATGGAAACATTTCGACAACAACAAAAGTAACTTCAAGATATTCTACATACACCCAGTGCAACTGAGTGCAGTATTATTTTATTTAGTGCGGGAAAAATAACGAACAGAAGAAATAATTAAATAATGTCATATACGGTCCTTTTAGTTAGAAGCGGACCACTTTTCTCTGTTCATGTGCGTGTGTAGTGAATAACAATGATCATTATAATCCGATCATTGATGTGTTTAGTTGAATTTTAATCGAAAGATTAAAAACACAAAGGTAATAGGGTGACAATTTATTCATTACGCCGAGTGCGATAACCTAGATGTTTTGATAAACAAATCTGTACTGACGCATAACACTGATACATTTTTCTGTACTACACCATGTCTAAATTTATTTAATGAATTTTTCAATCTTATTTAAGTTGGATGTTAGTCATAAGTGATCTCAACATATAACTTTGTAAATCATGAACCAAGCGTGACGAACGCCTAACCTATAAGATAGGTTTTATTTTCATTTTTATATTAGTAACCTCAAAGGCATTACTAGTCGATATTATATCAAATAATTAGCTTTTGTGTAGGCATTAGCATTCTTTTTTGTGTTTCAAAGAACTTACGCCTGAGATTTAAATAATATTAATGTTTAAAGTAAAAATATCTGGACTTAACCAGAATCATTGTTTATGCTCTGAGCCAGTTGTATCGGGTATGTAACAAGATATTTGCAATTGTACATCATTGTATTCTTTTAATTATATTTGTTTGAATTCTCTATAAAGGGTATGAATAAAACCCCATTATTAACAGCATAAATCGACTTAATTTATTCCTAAAAGACAGATGAATAATTCATTTAGAAGAATCAAAACAACCTTCAGTTGTGGTTGAATATTGTTGAATTGCATTGCCATAAGGGCAATAAACAATTTATTTTAAATTTTTAAAATTATTATCTGATTCTATTAATGGGTTTTCCACGGTATTTTCCTGAAATAAACCTGTGTGGCGCCCATTATTAAACAAGGTAACCTAATCTTGTAGATAAAGTGAGTTGGTTTTTGTAAACCGTCTTGGCAGCTTACTGATTTGTTGAACTTCTGAACTTCCAGAAAACACTAACAGGTACGTGGAAGTATATTATATTAATTCTATTGTCCAGACATTACTAGAGTTTACGTACTTAGACGACTATCGACCTGGAGGAGGAGTTTCGCAGCTAGTATCATCAAGTCGGTCACCAACAGCAAGCGATCAGCTAGTACACTTTATTTTTAAATTTAAGCAACGTTAGTGTTTAAATAATATTAACACAACTATTTTATTTGTTTTAGCTAAGGGAATTCTTTTCAGACAATTATAATTCTGCAATTGTAAAAACACTTTTAGTAACCTCGAATGTTACATTTTAAATTGCTTTATACAATTAGTGACGTTCAATTTTCAACAACTACAACCTTTAATGTTTCAAATAATATTTCAAATATAAACATTAAATTAAATCACCTCTTTTAGGTTAGTTACAAATTGACGAACCCAACGTGGGGCTTTAAGAATAAAGGAAGCCTCACGTGATAAAGGATAATAAAGTTTTATTTATAGTTACAATATAGAATCATTAATCATCATTAAACATTACATACAATACGAATTATCATTGTTTATATTGTAACGTTATAAAAGACGTCCTCGTCTTTGTTTAAGCCCCGCGATGGAAGCCAAATCTGTAACGTTATTACTTCCGAGTCGTCTCTGTAAAATGTATACCAGTTTTTTATGTGTACAAAGTGTTAGTGCGTTCGTCTCGCACTGGGGTCATTACATAAATTTTGCGCTAACGATGCCCGTAGCGTTGCGGTAATTACCAGTATAACACGGCAGTAACCTTACCTGTTTATAATTATAGGGTTGTGTTAATCCCGGGTGGCGCCAAATTGTTTATTAAAACAATTAAAATTACTTAATAAAGGGTTTTCAGCTGTGACGGTCGGGGCGTTCAAATAATTCCCGCTCGTGCCGCCTTCTGAATCTTGTAGACAGCTGTGCAAATGACGACTTGAGTGCTGCTCGTCAAACCTAGTCTTCGTAAATAAACACAAGTAATATACTGCACTCCCTATGAAATAATAACAACGGTTACTCCCTGTAATAGTTATTTTTAATGGGTGATAATTAAAATGTTCAATTTGACAATTAGATTATAATAAATTTGCACCGACTTTTTATATGAAACACTTCCTCTCAAGGCTGACGAAAATCGATTAAGGAACGAGGTAGTTACTCCAGCATGGCCGCTGAGGTGTTTAGCTATTATTATAATTTTCGTTCCAAAATCGTTAGATTCTTTTGATTATGAGATAAAGAATTCCTATGATTACAATAAAAATATTTTACCTTACTCTAAGTGTACATAAATAATAAGGTGTGTTGTTACAATCTGTGCTGAAGTGTCGTTAAATGTGTTTCGAAATTTCGTGTTTACACAATAGGTTAGATTTTATGTTAATAAATTTTCAGTGTGTTAATTTTACTTAAATAATCTTTGAAAGAGAAATATTCAGCTTATAGTGAGATCAATTTACCTTAAGTAAAATTTAGAGTGATTAGGTTTTTGAAATAAGGTAATTCAATAGTACTTAACACATCGGCATGACTTGGTGTTTTCTTTCATTGGATCGGAATAGGATTGGGCTGCAATAAGTATTTTTCATTAATTTTTGGACTTCAACAGGTCTGGCGTCCTTTTCTTATAATATCTGGTCATAATTTTCTGTTAATTCTCAGTTGTATGGTCCTGGATCTTGCATGGACTGCTCTAATGGTTCGTCAACTTCTTATACAGTCATGGTTATGAACTTCGTTTACTTTTTTACGTTATTTTATTAAAAAATTGGTCTTCCAAACTTTGGCTTCTGTACTGCTTGACTGACGCTTTACGAGTAACGGTATTCAACGGTAATTTTTGCCACCAACGTCCGTTTCTATGGTTACATATTAAAATCTGATTGGCTTAGCTTGACATAAATCCATTGTTATCAAAATTTGAATTCCTATCACAATCCTCGTATATCTTCTGACTGCTGTTATTCCTCTATCTTCCTTCCTGATTATTAAATATTGTCACTATGGTATGTATTTCCTTTCATAGATTATTTTGATACCCCACAAGTTTGGGTTATTTTAGATTTTATGTTTTTTACAATTATGTTAGTACTTGTTAATTACATTTATTTTTGTATTCAAATGCTTATTACAATATTTTGTTTCACAAATGATCTACAATTTATTCTGGGTGATTCCTTCACCTCGGATTTGCTCATTTCTTTGTTAATTTATTATAATTTGTAGTTGTTGGTTTCTGACAGTTAGGCATTTTCATAGGCCTAAGTAGCCATTATGGTATTTGACTTATTTCATTTAAATTACATTTCGTTTCAGCCTAATGGGCTTTATTTTGTTATCATCTTTGGTTGTGTTGTGTTTTGGGTCTGCTTATGTGTTTTATCTTGTCACTATTATTTTATACATAATTGTTTACTATTTGGTTTCCACGTTTTCTATTCATACATTTCTTAACTTTTATACTTATTTACTTTGCCAATAATAACAATGTGGCTATTATTTACTACTTTTTGATCTTATTACATATAATAATTAGGCCTATGGTCTGTATAATTCTTACAGCCATATCCAATTCATAAACTTGCTTGAATAATTTTTTAACTATTATTTGCTAATCTTTGTTTACAATTCCTCTTATTTTATATTATTTTTTAGTGTGATAAACAACATCACTATATGAACTTATAACGATCCCTTATAACATGGGTGTTTTTTGATTTGTTGTAATTACTTAATTTTTTAAACAATCTTTACTCTCCCTCCATGTTAACACTATCTGGTTTTTCCATTCAAGGCATTCTTCCTTTTAATCATAATGGTATTTACTTAAATTTAATAATAACATTCTTTCTTAAACTAGTTACTGTCTTATCAGTTTATACTGCTATTCTTAATTACTACTATTTTTCACCTTTAATTATTTAGTGTTTCATTTGGATTTATTAATTGTTAATGATTTTATCATTCACTATTTTTCACTATATTACCATTCTTTATTTTACACTATTTTCATTCAATCATCACCTTCACTTTTAAATTATTTATAGTTTATTATAATTTAATTAGTGTACTTACTTTATCACTACACTCTGGGGCTTTTACACTTTCATTTTGCACTTCACAAATGTTTTTGTTTTTTAAGTGTTTCTGAATGGGTAATCCCTCTAATTACTATCTCACTACCATACTATTTCTTTCATTACAATATTTCCTTAATAATATTAACAATTCTATGTCCTTACATTTCTATCATTACATCTAACTCTAAATAGTGGGTTAGTTTGCTTTTTATATTTATCTTTATTTAATTGGGTTTCTTCTATAGATTATTAATTGTCCATTAATGGATAATAATATTTACTTTTGTTTTTTTCTTTTCATAGGTTAATTATTGGTCTTGTTTCCAATATTACATTTGAGTGCATTATTTCTCCTGCTCATATTCTTTATTACTTGTTTGTGTATCATCATTGGTTTTCATTTTTATTTATTTCCCTTCATTTTGGGTTTGTTCCTTTTTCATTCCCCTTCTTCTTCATTTTCATTATATTTGTTTAATACTTTGGTTTTCCACCTTCTCCTTTGGGTTCAATTTTACATGTTACATTGATTCATTCAATTCCATGCATTTGTTTCATTTTTGTTTATTTTTGGTTTTTTCCCTTCTTCTTTTGGTTTGGTTAATCACTTTCTTCTCTTCTTTGGTTTTATTCTCGTTTGTTTTTTGTGGTTCCCTTCTTCTTTTGCTTCCTTTTGTTGGTTCAATCACTTGGGTTGGGTCATGCCGTCGTTTGTCGAGTCATTGTCTTTATATTTTATTTAAATTAAGCATTTTATTTAATATGAAGTATTATTTTATGTTTAGAATCCTCTTTTTTTTATCCCTGGTATTGGGGTGGCTTATTTGTGTTGTAACAATATTAATTGACAAAATATATACATACTCTATGAACAACTAAGGGTTCATTTCATATCATTGCAATCATTGATAACTTTGCTTTATAAAGTTTCGAATGTTCAACCTTATATTTGAATAATTGGCTCTACACCACTCGTTTGTTTTATATGTCCATTTACGTTCTCACTGTGCTTTCTCAGCAATTTATTGCTGCACATTCGATTAAAGTTTCGCACCATAAGTGTCTATCGAAATGTTTCATAAATACTAGTCACTTGACATTTAATTAGTGTCATTAATTAGATACATTGTGATCTAAGAAATCATGTTAATTTATATTATGCATGTTACTATGTCACACATCTTATTATCTAGCTAGTTGGACTGGCTTCGCGGGACAATCAACTAGTGCGTGTGCTCCCCTCCCCACAGTCAACTACTTGTTGATGTCATTTTCACATCCTTACGTAACTTGTATCTCCTCTGCATGCTCGTAGTATTTCTTGATCTGTCGTATGTTGAATTTTCCCCATACTTTGTTGTCGTTGTTGCAGTCAACAAGTTCGTACGTAGCATCTCCGAGGATTCGGTTAATCTTGTATGGTCCTGCATACAGTTCAAAAAATTTATCATTTTTCTTCATTGCAGCGGCCGATTGATGATAGGTCCTTATCAGTACTTTATCGCCAATTGCGAATTTCATGATCCTTTTATTCTCGTTGCTGCGCTTTGCATGCTTCTTACTTTTTTCTTTAATCTTCATGAATATGTTGCTGTTCGTGCTTCCCTTAACGTCAATAACATCCTTATCTAACCATTTCTCCCATGTGCGAGTCGGTCTCTTGCCTAAGTGCGCTTCATGAGGGGTTATTTAATCGTCTCATGGTACACTTCATTTATGCACGTTTCGATCATTCTTATGTACCATGACCACTTGCTGTGTTGGTCATGTACCAAAGTTCGAAATAGGTTTCCAAGCTGACGATTGATCCTTTCGGCTAGGTTGGCACAAGGATTCCGTATTGCTGTATATTTTGGTTGTATGATAATTCCTTGAGTCCATCGACCCATTTTTTGGATGTGAACTGAGTCCCATTATCAGTCATAATGACCTTTGGTCGTCCATACTCCCCGCAGTAATCTTTTATTCTCCATAGCGTTGTAGTAGTTGTCGCTCTCCGCAGCGTAAACAACTTGACGAATTTTGTAAAATTGTCTACCATTACGAGTAGATACTTGACACCACCTGCTCCTGTTGGTAGGGGTCCATGGTAGTCTGCACTTACGAGATCTCCTCTTGCTGTGGGTATCACAGCCTTGGTCCCTCCAAACAGCATCCTTTTGTTAGTGTCCTTGCACTATCTTTAATAATCTTACCTACATTATTGTTCATCTTATTTCATTCATTAATATTCATATCTATTTATTTTCTTTGGTTAATGTATTCTCACACAACCAATCTTATTTAATGTATTTTACTCAATATTATCTAACTTAATTATTAAATTTTCAGACATTCTTAAGATAGTCTTCCGTAATACGTTTCATTTATTTACTCTTAAATTTCTATTTGTGGAGACATATTTGTATGTCTTTTTGATTCAGTGCCGTTACTACGCACTTTGTTAGTAAACAGTAAGGGTACTGACCTTGTGGGTTTCGCCACACATTTACCCCACGGTCGGTTGCTTGTCCCTGTTACGCTGGTACAATGCACTCTGCACTTCACACCTCCAAGACTTATGACTTGTCTCTTTCTCTCTCTCTCTGAGGGTGGATGAAAAGTATGTCACACTGTCCCTTCTGACAACTTTCCCCGGGCGTGTACACGTTGAGCCTTTTTTTGTCGTTTTTTCCAGACCTTCTTACAAATGCGTTCGTTGACTTTCATTTTTTTGTCCGTGTGTTCATGTAATAATATCTTGTTTTCTAGATTCCTAAGAAATCTCACCTCGAGAGCTTGGAATCTTCTTTCCGTACTGGTGCCACTTTTTACAATATTCTTGAGTCGTCCAGTAAATTTCATTCTTTTCCTCTTTCTCATAACATTCCTTGTCCAGGACGAGTATGCATACGGATCTGGTAGGTCTTTCTGCTTCACATCATCCATGGCTTGCTTAAGTTTGCGTTCAGTTTCATAACATGCAGAGTTCATTTTAATATTGAACTTCCTTTTCATGCTTTTCACTAATGCAGCTCGACTACTTAGTCGATGTATGCCTGTTCCACAAGCTGGTTACTTCATCGTTGGTCTTACTGATGTAGCAACAATCCTTGTGTTGCTTAGTTTGTGCTTTTTGCGCACTCCAATTGATGATATTACACTTCTACTATCTTTATACACATCAGGATAATCATCTTCTGACATCATCAGACGCAAAGAAATAAAGTCATTTCTCTTCTTGGTCCGTTTGTTTCTTAAGTTGCTACTGACACTTACAGTTGATAATTTCTTAGTAACTGACACGTCTGTGAAATCAACAATGTTATCAAGTTCTCATGCTTCCCGTTGTAACAAAACTTACAACGTTATGATTAGATTGTTATAATGTTATTATTATTATAGTTGATTATTAAAATTGAATTAGTGTTCACGTTTAAAAGTTTGTGGTTTAAAAGAGTATTTATCACTTCACTGTGTCAACCTCCCCACTTACCATATGTTGATGCCTTCACTGTTCTCGATGGCGACTTCTTTTACTGTAAAAACACTTGACATACATACATAGATATTCCTTTTGAATATCACAAAGAATGCACATAAATAATAAAATGAATTAAATGTCCAATTGCACTTTGAATGATATCAGTCATTCAAATACTACCGCCACCTTATGAGAGAACTGTTCATGAAAAAATTAAACTACTTTTCTATTGTATAGAAATCAAAACTCTGTTTCCACTGATAATAAACTGGGGATTTATTGACAATTATCAAATTCAATAAACTCTTTTAAAAACAATTAATAATATCTTTTTACAAACAATAACAAATTCAAACAAATACTGAGATCTCTGTATCTCAAGGCTGGTTACACTGTTGTAAGGTACAATGTTTTTGGTGAACGAGGTTAGGTTCACTTTCTTCAATTATATTACCAAATTAGTGAGTTCTTTGAAGATACATGATACCAGATTACAAGATGTGAGTTTAATTAACAATATTTAATTATCTATTACTATGAAAAAGAACAAAATTTAAAATTATAAAACTCGGTACCATAACCGATAATATCGTACTATCGTACGTTATGCAAAAGTATATAGCAGTTGTGGTCAACACGTGCTCTGAGATTTGCACTGTTAAAAATATTATTATTATTTATTCATTAATTAGCAGAATCATGTACTGGCAAGAGAAAAAATCTAGAGAAAGAAAACTCTTGTTATAGCTTTCATTTCAGTAAAATTATTCAAGAACAGAATTGTTCCTTTGTGACAAAATTGTATTCTTCAGTTCTAGGTTAGTTTACCTAGTACACGTAAGTCATTATTTAGAGTAAGTATGTTATTTATAAAATTCTTAATGATACAGTTACAAACATTCTATTTATAAATCATTTGACGTGTAATTATCAGTTATTAAAATATTTGCACAAGAAAATAATTATTTGTTAATTCAAAAAGTTTAGTCAAGTAAGCGACTATATACTATATACTGATGAGCGGTATCTAAGTTAATTCCGCCTTTCTCAATTATTCTTTAATTGTAAAATAATTATTTTTGAATTAACTATTGACATTAAACCGTGCTACAATCTATTTATTAAGTTCTGATAATTGTCCATCATAGTTTAAGCACTCAAGCGTTATGACTAGTGCAGTCCAAAACAATATTTTTCGTTCAACAACAAAAATTATTATTTCCATTAATTTCTTTAAAATAATGAAAACATTGTACTCCCTGATTGAATACACAAAACATGACCCTTATTATACACTGGTCTTGTTATTTCACTGTTCACTTAATTCACTGGACACTCGGTAATATGTTGTGGTGTATAGGTTAATGTCTGTTTACGTATTACTGTAGGTGACGCGCACATTTCAAAATTATCTTGCTGACTTTTTGGCGTAGACCTCTCGTCATGAGTGATGCAGAACGAATGATACATTTCGCTAAAGCGTCTCTTTCTCGTCTGGTCATTTTAAGCCATTTGATTGGTTCAAAAGGTCAAACTCTCAACCCCAAAACATTTTGGTCAAATGAAACTTTTAATTTTTGACAACTCTAAGCGTGGGTTCGAGATTATGTGTGACGTATGCATGGATACTCAAAATGATTGAAAAGTTTATAATTGTCGTAACTTTCTTATCTTCTGTCGTAACGCCATTCGGATAGTGGCATTAAATCGCGGACACTTGTGGCTTTATTTTAAGTCTAAACAAGCACTAAATCCGTTCATTATTAATTCACTTGGCCATCTCAAAAACTCATATGGTGACTCTTAATATAAATAAGTCTGTTTCACCATATTTTGTTATAATTACACTGTAATACTTATTACTGAACATCTCGAGTCCATTTCTCCTTCATGTTAGTACGTAAACTAGTTATATTTACAGTTTAAACAATATCTGTTAATGGCGTCCATACCGACCATGTTCGATTGTTTATATTTACATGTAACGCTATTATTCCTTATCCTATTACATATGTTTGATATCCTAACACTAATATGTACATTTATTTATATTTGTTCACATTTTATTTTGCTAAAAATGTTATTTTTTATATATTTATAGTATGATCAAAATACCTTCTGTTCTCATTTCTCCGCTTTGTCACTTTTTAAATTATTTTATTACACAAGGGGTATAATGTTAGTAATTAAAATAGTGTACAAGTGTTGTACCTTGTTGGTTCAATGTATCTATCAACCTTTCGTTATCTGAAAGCTCTCTAAGTTATAGTATAGTGTTTATTTACATCTGGTTTTACAATTGCAGTTAGTTAATTTATAATATTTCAATTATTAAACTACTAGTATTACATTTGTGAGGTGTTTTCATAGCAGTATTAGACATTTCTCTAACTACTGGTAACATTTGTCACAATCTTTTGATAAGTTTTGATAATGCTTTTGGACTAACTATCTTGTCACATTGGGGTTCTGTCCATTTAACTTTATGATATCATATTCAATCTGGTTCATTTGCTGTGCCCTTCAGTACTTATGGTATTTATTGGTTTGCATTATTATTCTTAATTAGTCTTTGTTTGAAACAATTGTGGATAGTTGCTTGGTTTAACTAATGTACATGATTTTATGTTATAGGTTCACTTCTTATGAGGTTATGTGTCAATTGTCTGACAACAATGTGCAACAAATTTTTATGCAGTATTTGACTCAACCATTTCCATCTCATTATGGCATTCTACTACAATGGTTTATTATTAAGTTATACACATTTTTACACTATTTGTTGAAACAATAACACAGGTATTCTTAGTCTAATAATATTACATGTCTTGGTGGGTTGCACCTAGCTTTTGGTACATTGATTGGTTTATACCTAACAAACTAGCTTATTTGCTACTATTTGTTCTGGAATTCATTTATATTTTGTCCTGTCTTGCTATAGCATTCAGGCACATTTCATATTAAGGCTTACAAAGCTTTTATTATTGGTCCCTATGAACAATTAAATTACTGTTCTGTCTCATATTTCTTTTGGTGGTCTTAATGATTATCTATGTGATGTTACAATCTTGATTAAACTTGTCACACTAATTGTCTGTGCATTTTAACTGGTTAATCTTGGATTCTTTCACTTATAATGGTTAATCATTTTTCTCCGTTATAAACATTTTCACTTGTATTGTTTGTGGTGTTTATTTGGGGTAAAATGGTTATCATATCACAGGTTGTTACACTTACATTAAGTTTTCACTCTTATTGTTCGTGATCACTCAATGATGCTAAACACTGGTTTCTTTGTCATTGATCTTCGAATAATCATCACACTTCTTCCGGTCACTATATTAATTTTAATTCCTTGTATATCTTGTGAATGTTGACGTCTTGTACTGTTCATACATTATCTTCATTCTTCGTGGTATGTTTCCTTTCCTCTTCTTCTTTTCTTCTTCTGGTTAGTTGTTGCTCACTATCGGTGTTTTCCTGGTTTACACATTATTTGTGATAATCAATGTTCCCTTAGTCTTGTCATACTCTTCCATATTTTTATTCGTGGTTATGGTAATCCTTGTTCCATATTATTTCGCACTAATAAACAAATTCGTTTGTTTTATCACCATTGTGGTTGTACTTGATTCGCATCCTTTTTATTTTAATAATTGTTTTCGTCATGTCCCCTCACTATTTTGGATCTATTGTCTCCTTTTCATTTTAATAATTATTTTCGTCCTGTCCCCTCACTATTTTGGATCTATTGGGCCTGGATGCTAACATATTATATTGGCTCGTTGTCATTTTCTCTCTCTTTTATACTCGATGATATCCTTATTACTCTTCCTTCTTCTTTGTTGGGTTGTTTCAATAATATACGCAGTGGCGGCGCTAACGAAACGGGGGCCCCCCCCCCCGCGAAACTAATTAGGGGGCCCTATAAAAATGGTTAAATTTTGTATACGTAATAGGGGAAAACACTCAAATGAGTTTCTATTTACGTGTGTTTCACAACAATGGTTTGTGAATACTTTCTCGTCTATCACAAAGCGTTTGCAATTTGCAAAGGATGTTTTACACGTATACAAACTCTTAAAATTCATTGTTGCTAAATAGACAAAGTTCTATACAAACTATAAAAAAACCAAAATAAAAAGAATTATATATTTTTACGTCAAAGATCTAAATTCAGACTATGAAACAGTACCGCACACAGAGTGTTAAAAATTTATTATTTAAAAACGAATATCAAAGTAACATTCTAGCTTTTTTCAAACATTTAAATTAGTTTGTAACTGAATTTGTGAAATTCTTGAATATACTCTATACACGTTCTCCTTAAGTCTAATCCAACTCAATAACACTCGAACTCAAGTAATGTACAATATTTACAGATGAGGATCAACCAAAGTTCACTGTTTTCCTAAGCCTAGTCTTCTTTTTTTAATAGCTAAGAACTTTTCAACCACTTCGTTGATATTAGATTTCTGTGTCTCTTCATGCTCAATGCTTAACAGTGCCAAGTCACTCAACCGAGTTTGGGCCATGGCACTTCTTAAGTATGACTTAATTAATTTAAGTTTTGAAAAGCTTCTTTCCACTGTAGCTGTTGTGACGGGTATGATTAAATAAAGCTGCAAAGCTGTAGTTAAGTCTGGGAGGCAGCTCATAAGGCAGCTGTTTTCTTCAACCAGTAAATTCATCATTTCTCGAATGCTTTTCTTGTGTACAATTTCTTTGGCCATCAGAGCTTTGAAAGATATTACTTGGTCAGGCAGTGATGTGGAAAGGTCACCAGGATACACATTTACCAGAGCCTTACTTTTTGAAAACTAAAATCAAATGTTAAGTCATTAAACTTAAACGGCACTAAATTACGAAATGAATGCAATACAGTACTATCGCGCAGGAGATGCGACGCACTACTGAGTACTGAACTACATTGTGTTGTGTTTGTTTACGTCTCCTCAGTGCCGAGTGACTCATCGCACGGATGTACGGGCACCACAAGAGATAAGATAAGCTTCGCTTACAAACTACAAACAGTAATGTCATTTCGGAAAACGTAGTTTTTTTGCATGTCTATACACTTAAATAAAACGTATATTTCGTATTTTTAATACAAATTTGCCGGTAGTCGGACCCCATTAAAACGTTTTTTCCTATTATAGCTAGTTTCATATTTTTTTATAGGGGCCAGAGTGGCGGGGCCCCCCCGCGCCGCGGGGTCTGCGGGGGCCTTATCGCCGCCACTGAATATACGTTCGTAGATATACACTTTGTTTATATTCTCCTGTCCCTTCTTTTATGCACGTTGAAATATTTTCATGATATCTTTTTATTTGACGCATTAGATAGTTATCTTATGTAACTGCCAATTTGGTACGTTACATATGCCTTCCTATAAGAATTGATTAATTCTGAATTCGTATATTTATTTTTGATTGAAGAATTCATCAATTGTTGTACATTTCCACGTCGACTCTTATGCTTTTTTATATCCCTTCACTTTCTTCTATTTGAATCATAATTATTTCCTTTCTATGTAATTATCTCCCTTGTTTATTTAATTCCCTAATTCCCTAACATAAGTTTAGCTGGGGCAGTTCAGAGTGGCTCACTTTGTCATACAACTCCACTGGCCATACTAACATCAATAAATACAGAGGCACATCATCTCTGTTAATAATATAAATGATTGCTGGAACATTTCATCAGTCAATTCATCTCAAATTAATTCAAAATATAAAGTGGTCATTCTTTCGACAAATAATAAATATCCTTGGGATCATCTCACGCATCTGCGGTTTATACAATGTTATATTCTCTTCTTCTTGATTCAACTTAACTAAATTCTTCACATTTTACAGGGATAGTTTATTTACATTTCATCACTGGTATACTCTCATGATCATCTTCGTTAATATATTATTTTTTCATTCTTCTTTGTCATCAATTAATCTTTTCTCTTGGTATTACATTAAGCGTCATTTCATAATCTTCTTCATTTTCATGATTCACTTCTTTGGGTTATATTTCATTTGGTATAGGCTCTCTTCTAGTGTCTTGCCTCGTGTTTGTGTGTCATCTATTATCTACATCAATGGTATTTATTTGCTTTCATTCCTCCAACTTCTTATTTTCTTCTCGTTCTGTATATCATCTAGTCCATCGTCTCCTCTTTTAGTAGTACGGGTACGTTGGTATTTAACTGGTTGACTAGGCTCTTGGAAATTATTTCATGCAATGGATGGTGTGTGTCTTTCTTGTATTGTTTATATTTCTATTTGTAGTAGTACGGGTAAGTTGGTATTTTACTGGTTGACTAGGCTCTTGGAAATTTCTTTTTATGCCAAAGATCTTGTGTGTCGTTCTCGTATTGTGTAACCCCTCTTTCCTTTTATGTCTTTTTTATAAGTATGAAAACAACTTATTTTATTTTAATATTTTTTTTTTTGAAAGAGAAGCCACAAGTCAATTAAGACTAGGCCAGAGCCTAGAGAAGCAAAAATCGTGCCAGGCCCAGTATGACGGGACTTGCAATAAAACTCAGCTGTAAGATAACAGTAACAAGTTTATTGTTTGCAAAGTATTCATGGATGTAAGCCACTTCTATAACACAATATAACAACAGGTGTACAGCCTAACAAATGTGTGTAAATTCCATGAACATATATATATATATATATATAGAAATACAATAACATCACAAGTGTGTATAATTCAGTAACCATCTATATACCTATAATAGCATAACAAGTGTGTAGAGAAATTCAGTAAATCCATGCGCATATATACATATATATATATATAAATATAAAATTCTCACTCCCCATCCGGTGGCTAGCTAGACACGGACCAACACAATACACACAGAAACATGAGGCACACAAACTCACAATTACATTAATTTTAACACGAATGCCCCTGGAATGCACCCGCCTAACAGGTAGAGTAACTACAATCTTATAACCCAGCAGTGACAAAATATCCGCCCATCGGCAACCTGTTCAGTAAAATTACATAAAAGCCGAAACCCCAGGAAGGATGATAATAATTCCTGACGCATAAATAAAACCGGACCGTCCATCTTTCTAGCATTCCATTTATCAATGACCCATCATGAGCGTGTGAACCTTAAGTTCCTTTCACATCATTAAGTAAAATTGACAGAACTACATCACCTACTTTCAAACAGTGTTTATAGAATTCTAAACAGTTATTTGACTTCACAAAATTCCGAAAGGAAATAAAATCTGTATGTACTTTAATAAACAGAATTAATCGCTTGAGGCTTTACAATTTCAGAAAATTTTGACAATGTATGATTTACCCAAAAAAAATAATGAATACATGTTTTATAGTCAAAAAAATTAAACAGCCAATACTATAAGTGGAAGTCAATCCATATGTGTTTGCCAGTTAAGAAAGACAATCAGCATAGCCCTTGTGCAAGGGGCAAAATCAACTAATATATTTCCAGAAAAATAGTAAATTATTTCTATTAACCCAGAATGGCTATACACATATAATTAAAAAAAAAAAAAAAAAAAATACAATAAGGTGGTGGTGCTCTAGCCTCTGTGGGAGCGCGCCGGCATGTAGATGACAAAATTTGACCAGCCTCCAACCTGTCTGAGGTTGCACCAGCATGAGTCAGAGAAAAACTAAGTGCCCTTTTGTAACCCCAGAAAACGTCCCCAAAAAAAAAACCAAGAAAACCCCCAGCCCTTAAATGTGAAACCCATAGTCAAATTAAATTTTATACACAGCTGTTCCAGCTGGAACCGAGCTACTGAGCAGTAATTAAATTTTGTAAAAGCTAAATGAAAATGAGATGCAACTGTAAAATGGTACAAGAGTAAACTATCTCTGGCGCGCTCCCCCAGTGCAGCACACACTTACATGCAGTGCACTTAGTGTTATGTAAGTGAGTTATAAAAGTGTTCTTGAATTTAAATTATAGTGTACAGAGTCATGATCACTGCTCAACTTCCCGGTAGACAGTCTGGACACGTGGTCACATGGCTTCAAGGCTATTTACAGTAAACGGGCACACTGCCGGCCCGGCCCCAAAAAATGAAATAAATGCATGAATACCACCTTATAAGTGCTGGCGAGTGCAACATAGAAAATCAGTCTCCATCTCCCTCTTCTGAGAGGATCTTGTAATGGTCCATGTCTGGAGCAGGTGTTCAGCTCACAGCGAGACCTGGCTCCGGCTTAATTCGAGAACCCGGGAGTCCTTTATTCTTTAGCCAGCCATAGGAAACAGAAACTGCATCGTAAAGTTCGGAGAGGGAGACGGATAATTCTCTGAGCCAGGCGAAGCGTAGACTGCTGCCGTGCCCTGCAAGGTCAGTCGACCCCAAGTCCGAGCTGCGCACGCAACCGTCCTTTTATCTCATAATACAAGGGTCGCCTAGCATACTCTCGTGCGCATTATATTACAAAAAAAAACTTTAACTAAAATCTTCAATAGCCGGATCCACACCGGCACAATTGTTTATATCTGTAGTACGGGTAAGTTGTTCTTTACTTGTTGACTTGGCTCTTGGAAATTATTATTTTTATATTAGTGCCATGGTTGGAAGGTGTCTGCCTCGTATTGTTTATATCTGTAGTAGTACGGGTAATTACAATTTTCTTCATCCTTTACATAATTTCTTTAGATCACATTTTTATATTACAAAATTACAACATTGTCAACATTTATTCTCACAGTTATATTTTCACTTCTTACTTAGTATCAATAACAAATAGTCTTCATCACAATATTTCACTCTTCTTTCATTAATTAATTTTCAATATACCGTTTCATGGAAGTTAAGTTGTAGTTGCCCTTTATTTTCTTTGTCACAGGGTCTTGTAATTCATAAGTGTTGTTCATGTTATTATTAGTCGTTATCAAAATAATCCGTCCCATATTTCAATGTATTTTTATTCATTTTATCCGTAATCATTGCTCTCCTCTCTTCTCGTCGTTCGAACTTCTTCAGTGTTCATGCTCCTATCTGTTCTCGACATATACCTTGCTATAATTTGGTTTTTCCATTTTGATGCTATCAGGGCTTCATCTGCCTTCCGTTCTTCCGTCTTCTTCTTGTCCCTATCTTCGGTATACACGTGTCCAGTGTTCTCCTGGTCGTCGTCATTACTAACATTTGGTATCTCTTCTACTTCTGTTTGACCATCATCTGTCTTCTGATTGGGTCCTTCCATTAATTGACTCCTCTTCTTCCTCAATTCTCTTATTTCTCTGGCGTACCCTTCGATGATCCGGTCCCATTGTTCTTGATAGCCTTCCTTTTTCTTAAAATATCTTACTCTTCTTTTGGAGATCTTTGCTTGAAATATTTTATTGGTTATATTCTTCTTTGTTGTCACATAACTCTCCTCCTCGTCCATCTTCATGAAACTCCTTCGGTACTCCTTCCTAAAGATTCCTTCTTCATGGTCGACGATTGGGAAGTTAATCACATTAATTAGACCACCTTGAGTCATTTCGATTAATTCTTTTGTGACCCTTGTCTTCTTTGGACGCATGGTTCTTCTTTCTTCCATCTTCACCTCTTCCGTTTCCTTAATTATTTGGATCTTCTTTTCTCCACTCTCTTCAGGCTTTGGACTCACTTGTTCCGTGTTTTCATCTTTGGGTAATTCTTTTGATTCTACTTGATCATCACACATTGGCAGATTATTCTGTTCCAAGTTTTCCTCCTCGGATACCTCTTCTACCTCCATTTGATTATTATTCATTTGTAGATTATTTGGTTCTGAATCTTCCTCCTCTTTTTCATTATTATTGACGTCTTGTTCTGGGGCATCTTTAGTCATATTTTCTTGCAGTGGTTCCGTGGAATCCTTCTGGCTATGGTCGTTTTCAATTTTGTCGCTCATATATTTCTTAATGCCATTCCTTCTGGCTCTTTCAATCTCTCTGACTATGCTCTCTTCCCATCTCTTATGACCATTTTCCATTGTCCTCTCTATTGACTGGAGACCTTCATGTACACTATTACGGTATCATCCAATCCCTTATTCACTGACTGGAAATATCCATCTAGTTTCTTGTTTATTGATTTCTCCAGCTCCTTTGTGGATCGGTTGTCCTCCTTCAAAGTTTCTATTTTCTTCTGGCTTTCTTCTATTTTCTGGCTGGATTGTTCCCTCTCCTCTCTGTATTTCCTGTTATCTTCCAAGATTGACTCCATAATTTTCTTTATCTCTTCCATCCATCTCATCGTTTCTACCTGTTGTGCCTCTGTAACTCCCGACATCTTTATTATCTTGGTAATGTACTTGCTGTCTTGCTGTCGAATTAGGTTGATAAATTATTTATTTAATTAATCAAACTGTTAGGTCTTTTTGTCCTAATTCGTGCTCAGACGTTGGGCGCCACGTTGTAACAAAACTTACAACGTTATGATTAGATTGTTATAATGTTATTATTATTATAGTTGATTATTAAAATTGAATTAGTGTTCACGTTTAAAAGTTTGTGGTTTAAAGGAGTATTTATCACTTCACTGTGTCAACCTCCCCACTTACCATATGTTAATGTCTTCACTGTTCTCGATGGCGACTTCTTTTACTGTAAAAACACTTGACATACATACATAGATATTCCTTTTGAATATCACAAAGAATGCACATAAATAATAAAATGAATTAAATGTCCAATTGCACTTTGAATGATATCAGTCATTCAAATACTACCGCCACCTTATGAGAGAACTGTTCATGAAAAAATTAAACTACTTTTCTATTGTATAGAAATCAAAACTCTGTTTCCACAGATAATAAACTGGGGATTTATTGACAATTATCAAATTCAATAAACTCTTTTAAAAACAATTAATAATATCTTTTTACAAACAATAACAAATTTAAACAAATACTGAGATCTCTGTATCTCAAGGCTGGTTACACTGTTGTAAGGTACAATGTTTTTGGTGAACGAGGTTAGGTTCACTTTCTTCAATTATATTACCAAATTAGTGAGTTCTTTGAAGATACATGATACCAGATTACAAGATGTGAGTTTAATTAACAATATTTAATTATCTATTACTATGAAAAAGAACAAAATTTAAAATTATAAAACTCGGTACCATAACCGATAATATCGTACTATCATACGTTATGCAAAAGTATATAGCAGTTGTGGTCAACACGTGCTCTGAGATTTGCACTGTTAAAAATATTATTATTATTTATTCATTAATTAGCAGAACCATGTACTGGCAAGAGAAAAAATCTAGAGAAAGAAAACTCTTGTTATAGCTTTCATTTCAGTAAAATTATTCAAGAACAGAATTGTTTCTTTGTGACAAAATTGTATTCTTCAGTTCTAGGTTAGTTTACCTAGTACACGTAAGTCATTATTTAGAGTAAGTATGTTATTTATAAAATTCTTAATGATACAGTTACAAACATTCTATTTATAAATCATTTGACGTGTAATTATCAGTTATTAAAATATTTGCACAAGAAAATAATTATTTGTTAATTCAAAAAGTTTAGTCAAGTAAGCGACTATGTACTATATACTGATGAGCGGTATCTAAGTTAATTCCGCCTTTCTCAATTATTCTTTAATTGTAAAATAATTATTTTTGAATTAACTATTGACATTAAACCGTGCTACAATCTATTTATTAAGTTCTGATAATTGTCCATCATAGTTTAAGCATTCAAGCGTTATGACTAGTGCAGTCCAAAACAATATTTTTTGTTCATCAACGAAAATTATTATTTCCATTAATTTCTTTAAAATAATGAAAACATTGTACTCCCTGATTTAATACACAAAACATGACCCTTATTATACACTGGTCGTGTTATTTCACTGTTCACTTAATTCACTGGACACTCGGTAATATGTTGTGGTGTATAGGTTAATGTCTGTTTACGTATTACTGTAGGTGACGCGCACATTTCAAAATTATCTTGCTGACTTTTTGGCGTAGACCTCTCGTCATGAGTGATGCAGAACGAATGATACATTTCGCTAAAGCGTCTCTTTCTCGTCTGGTCATTTTAAGCCATTTGATTGGTTCAAAAGGTCAAACTCTCAACCCCAAAACATTTTGGTCAAATAAAACTTTTAATTTTTGACAACTCTAAGCGTGGGTTCGAGATTATGTGTGACGTATGCATGGATACTCAAAATGATTGAAAAGTTTATAATTGTCGTAACTTTCTTATCTTGTCGTATCGTCATTCGGATAGTGGCATTAAATCGCGGACACTTGTGGCTTTATTTTAAGTCTAAACAAGCACTAAATCCGTTCATTATTAATTCACTTGGCCATCTCAAAAACTCATATGGTTACTCTTAATATAAATAAGTCTGTTTCACCATATTTTGTTATAATTACACTGTAATACTTATTACTGAACATCTCGAGTCCATTTCTCCTTCATGTTAGTACATAAACTAGTTATATTTAGAGTTTAAACAATATCTGTTAATGGCGTCCATACCGACCATGTTCGATTGTTTATATTTACATGTAACGCTATTATTCCTTATCCTATTACATATGTTTGATATCCTAACACTAATATGTACATTTATTTACATTTGTTCACATTTTATTTTGCTAAAAATGTTATTTTTTATATACTTATAGTATGATCAAAATACCTTCTGTTCTCATTTCTCCGTTTTGTCACTTTTTTAATTATTTTATTACACAAGGGGTATAATGTTAGTAATTAAAATAGTGTACAAGTGTTGTACCTTGTTGGTTCAATCAGGGCCGTAACAAGGTACTCCTGCGCCCTTGGCAATTTTGACAAAGCTGTGCCCCCAGTACCAATACCGGGGGGTCTGGGGGGTCTGGAATACACACCAGTGTAGCGGGGGGTCCGGGGTTCCTCCCCCAGAAAATTTTTAAAATTAAAGTGCAAAAATGGTAGTTTTTTAAGCTTTTTGAGCCAAGTTTTTGCCTCTTTTCAAGGTATCTTTTTGGTCGAATTTCTTTAAAATTCTATATTATCTGAATATAAAAGCATTACTATTGTAAGAGAAAGACTGAACTTAAAACTATTTTTAAAAGCTAACTGAAAGTGGTGGAATCTGTAGGAGGTATAAAACCTAATTTGCAGGTGATTGAACTATGTAAAAAGTAACTAAACAAAAAAAACGTAGTTACCAAAGTACAGTACATGGTAAGGCCTACAAAAACTTAATATTTACACTACATTAAGGTAGGTAATATACAATTACAAACTTTTTTAGAATAAAAACTAAACTTCTAGTAACAGTATTTAAGTAAACTATAGCAGCTTCTGCAACCTGCAATATGAGAAAAAAAATGCAAAATATTTTTATTGATAGTTACATCAATTTACAGTAGGCTTTCTTTAGTTAACAGTTAGATTATATCACAATACTGTAACTGATGAGGTATTGATTATAAGAAAAGCTACCAGAGAAATAATTCATAACTTTAGTCGGTGCTTCAGTTCTTTAATTTATCTTGATTTTTTTTACACAGGACTTCAAGACTTGCACTTACAACATTCTGTTGTTGTAACTGCAGGTACCATTTTTTTGGCTCTGGGGGCTGTAAATAACAAATTGAAACTCTTCAGTAAACAAATATATTGCTTTTACAAATTGTTACATACAGTGTACAGCAGAAAAGCCATGGAACTAAAACTTTACCTTTCTTGCTTTCAGCAAGGCAAACTCACAAATTATTTCACTAAAATCAAGTTTTGAAGCAATCTCATATTCTACGGACAGGATAGCTAAGTTTGACAATCTGTTTTCACACATACGTGACCGTAAGTAGTTTTTGATTATCTTCAGCTTGCTGAAAGTACGCTCGCAAGACGCCACACTGACGGGCATTGTCAAAAATATCCTCAATGCTATTTCGATGTTTGGATAAGCATCTCTTAATCCATAGTTTGAAATAACTTTCAGAATATCCAAATGGGAAGCCTTGTAAATGTTCTTCACCAGCTCTTTTGCGTGAAACTTGAAAGCAGCTACTTCGTTAACTAGCTCAACTCTATCAATGTCTCTGCTATATATCACACCAAGATCAGCTGGACACTTTTCAAGAAAAGAAACAGACCATTCACTTAAGGACTTCCCTGACAAGAAAATGAAGTCTGATGAAACTGCGTGGTAAATGTGTGCCCTTTTTTCCATTTCACTTACAATTCTATCAAATACAGTGTAACATTCTATCTCAAATGATTTATCAGAACTCAACAAGTGTGCTTCGTCTTCAGCCGTCTCCCCAGCCACTCTCTTGACTTTTCTCAGCCTCTTAACAGCAAAACTGCTTTGGATGGCCATGGAATCACAAATAGCTTTGGCTTTTTCTGTGTATTTTTTAATTCCTTCTTTACGTAGGTCTTCAACTTTTTTTGCCAAACCTGAGAGCAAACTTGATGCTACGTGAAGAGTTGTGCCCTTTCCTTGCAGCGACTTCTTGGTGCAGTCCAAACTTATCGAAACATCAGACCACATCTTTAAAAGACACACAAATTCGTAATCGATTTGTCTAAGAAGTTTCATAGCACCAGACAGTGTGTCACTGTTCCAGTCGTTGTCTCTATCAGCCATGTTTTGTAAAACTTTGTGTACAGATGATAAGTTCTTCTTAAGAGCTGTCACAGCTTGACGCCTGGAAGACCATCTTGTATCACAATGTCTCTTAAGGGTAGTTTTGAGACAACCAATCAAAGCCTCCCACCTTAAGGTAGGGCTACTAAAGAAGTTGAAAAACTCCAACACATTTCCAAAAAAACTTGTCATCATAATTGACACTTCCGCGGCGTGCACGCCAACGAGGTTAAGACTGTGTGCTGCACAAGGCACAAATTTAGCAAGGTCGTTTAGTTGGGATATGTGCGCTTGAACGCCTTCATATTTTCCTGCCATATTTGAGCCGTTGTCAAAGCCTTGACCACGAGAGTTCTGAATATCCAAGCCGTCATTGTTTAGCTTTTGCAATATTTCTTGTCATAACCCTCTTCCTTTTTTCTGGTGATTTATGATGAAGTCCACAAAACTTTCTTCAACTGAGCATTTCCCATCCTTAATGTTGACATACCTTATTATTTCACTCATTTGTTCTAAATGTGCTGTGTCCAAGGTGCAGTCAAACATAATAGAGAAATACTTGGCACTTTTTACATTCTTCAGTATTTCAGATCGAACCTTATTTCCCAAAATGTCTATGACCTCATTTTGAATTAGAGGTGAAAAATAGCTTGTTTCATGTTTTCCACTTTTAACATTTTCTATGTGCTTAGATAGTTGAGGATTGTAGTGACCAATAAGTTCTAATGTACTCAGAAATACACCACAGTTGCTGTCACTGATCGAATCGGAACCTCCTCTTAAACGTACGTTATTCCTGGCACAATGGAGAATTACATCCACAATACATTTGAGAACATTGCACCACTTTTCTGCTTCAGCTTGTATCAATGTTTGATGTTCTGCATCAACAGATCTACTAGTTTTCATTCCAATTCCAATTCTTTCCAATCGACATAAGAATGTCAGTGAGGTATCGACCTTTCGTGATTGACAATAAATGGGTTCAAGTGTCTCCAATCATTGAATCCCTCATCAATATTAGAGAAAGCAGATTTGTCCTTTTTGTCGTCTTTTGAAAAGAGAAGGCAAGGGAAACAAAACAGTGCGTCCTTAGACTGGCTGTACAACAACCATTGCCTTTTTACTTTTTCTCCGTTTGGTAGAATTTTATATACCCATTTCTGAGAAAAGTGTCTTCCATGATCTGCACAGGGGAATTTGTAGCTATCTAAGTCAATTGTTTGTGGGCCTCGTTCAACAAGTTTACAACGAACTGTGTCTGATCGAAAATTTGCTGGCCATTTTTTGGGATCCTCGTAGATAATGTCTATTCCCACATCAGTAGTATTTAATGCATCATTTTCATTATAATTAGCTGTGCAAGATGTGCTGCGTTTTTCAAGATCAGTAGATTGCCTGCCCATTGTGGAATGACTTAGCTCAGCATCACTTCCTTGTTCAAAATCAATGACGTTTGTGACGAACTCCATTGGAGTGATCTGGCTGTGGTTGTCTTCTGAAACAGTCTCAGTCTTGCTACCTTCTTTTTCATTTTCTCCTTCCTTTTCTTCTTGGTCGTCTTCTTTTCCTTCTTCTTCTTCTTGAAGTGCATTACTATTACTGGCACTATCACTTTCACCTTCATTTCGCAGCCAATTTCCAAGCGCCGATGCTAATTTTTCGTTGTCTTCTTCTTTTCGTTTTTTGATTTTTTAAATTCACTTCCAGAAGGTTTTTTTGGCTCCATTTCTGAAACAAACCATTCCCATTTAATTTACATTGTATTACAGTTGTAAATGGCTGCCATTTAAAAACTACTCGACCGATCTCAAACATTAACGAACTCCACCAAAATATTGTGCCCACTGCCCAAGGACCTGTGTGCCAAGTTTGGTAATAATCGGTAAATTTGTTTGGGCGCTGCCGCTGTCATTGTCATTGTTACAGACACACAGACGGCCAAAAAGTTTTTTTGAATCCTGAGTAATAGGATTACACGGAAAACCCGAAGCACTGTAAGTACAAGTGAGCCTCTCCCGGTAAGAAAAAAGAAACGATGTCTGTGACGTTTTAACGCTATCACCGAATTTTTCGGTGAACGCAACTGTCGGCACTGAACATAAACACGAAATATTACGAAATTCGTGTTTATGTTCAGTGCCGACAGTTGTGTTCACCGAAAAATTCGGTGATAGCGTTAAAACGTCGCAGACATAGTTTCTTTTTTCTTACCGCCAGAGGCTCACTTGTATTTACAGTGCTTCGGGTTTTCCGTGTACGTGATCGCTCATCCAATTATAAAAATAAAATTGATACCATATTCATGAAACTTGTGATTGAAATATTTACGTAAACTAATTTCGAAGTCGGGACTGTTTTAGTCAGCAGACTTGCGCAACAAAATCAGCTGACACTTGGTGAAAATTGGACATTTTCAACCACGACCACTTCCGCTAAAAATGAACCAATAGGAATATAAGTTATACCAATGGAACGGGCCCGTTCTTCTTCTTTCTTCCGGTATTTTTTTTATTTTCTGTAGGTCTAGAAAATGAAACGGCGATCACAGTGATATTAGTTAGGCCTATTTGGCTTTGTCAGTCTGGCAGTAAAGACAGAACGAATGTTGGGAAATTATTTCTGACAGCTGGAGTCAAGTTTCGCACGGTAACCTCCATTGATTGTTTGATTAACTGACGTTTTCGTGATGTTGAAGAGTAAATAGTATAATTAATGTATTGTTTTGCAATAATACCGTGTTATAATAATAATAATATGTAGTGTTTTCAAAAACTGTACAAAAAGGGAAAAATAGGCCGCCACCACGGGGAATAAAATGCGCCAATTCTAGGGTTAATGTAGACTAAGCTATGGTACATTTTATTGAAATCATTCTTACCTGTACAACAGAAGCAACGCCAACATCAACAAGTAACAACACAAACACTATAAGTGTCGTCTAATCGCTGAGTGTGAAAATCACTTAGTTCACAAATTACAATAGAAAATAATACCACCGACTGTAATTACACTGATTCTCAACAAAACCAACAGAACAAACTAGAATAGAGCAATAGACTGACGTGGCCGTGGCTTGGCGCGGGGGGAGGGGTATGAGTATGAGTACTATTCAAGTTATGACAAGCTTGCTAAAACCAACGAATATAGACGTTACTAGAAGTACACTTCTGGGTTATTAAAAGCGTTAGTTCAAACAATGCTACTACTTTTTGTATAAAAGAGTGGTAGATGAAAAAAATGTATGTAATAATAAGACGCATGTTCTTGTATATTTTAAAATTCTTTTGCGCACTGCATAATAAAGAATGCATCAAAAGTGCATTTTTTGAGAAGGCTGCATTTATTTGATTCATTCCTTCGTACCCAGTGTGTCAAACAAATGTGAAAAAATTTTGGAGGTTGTGTCTAGTCTAACCCCTACAAACATTTTTTCATCTACCACTTTTTATCTGATAAGGTGTAGCTTTTTCCAATTATATATTAACGACAATGTTTGAAATTTACTAAATTTCGCGATATAATACAAAAAATTACTTGGAAACACCAGCGCCATCTAGTTGCCGGGGTGATGAACTACGGTTTATCACCCCAGAAAGCTGACCCCACTCACTCCATAAGAAGTGTTCTTCTAGTTACGTCTATATACGTTGCTAAAACCAAGAAGGCGCAGGTGCAGTGCAGTGACCCAGTGACTGACTCATCATGGGGGGGGCGGAGGGTAAGGGATTTTCGCTTTGCGCCTGGCCCGACTCCGCGCCCATCAGTAGGGCAAGGTCCAGTGGAGTTACTAAATTTACGTAGCTGCTTTTTGTTTATTGTATAATAGACACAAATATAGACAGTTCACGTACAGTAACTTTTAACAATCTGAAACTGAAAGATTTTTTCCAATAACGTGGAGTTTTTATTTGCTTGACAAATTGTACCAATCTAATTCTAAAAAAGATTTTTTTCATCGTTAATTTTGCGCCATCTTTGTACCTGCGCCCTTGGCGGGGGCACATCTCCCAACCGCCTAGTTACGGCCCTGGGTTCAACGTATCTATCAACCTTTCGTTATCTGAAAGCTCTCTAAGTTATAGTATAGTGTTTATTTACATCTGGTTTTACAATTGCAGTTAGTTAATTTATAATATTTCAATTATTAAACTACTAGTATTACATTTGTGAGGTGTTTTCATAGCAGTATTAGACATTTCTCTAACTACTGGTAACATTTGTCACAATCTTTTGATAAGTTTTGATAATGCTTTTGGACTAACTATCTTGTCACATTGGGGTTCTGTCCATTTAACTTTATGATATCATATTCAATCTGGTTCATTTGCTGTGCCCTTCAGTACTTATGGTATTTATTGGTTTGCATTATTATTCTTAATTAGTCTTTGTTTGAAACAATTGTGGATAGTTGCTTGGTTTAACTAATGTACATGATTTTATGTTATAGGTTCACTTCTTATGAGGTTATGTGTCAATTGTCTGACAACAATGTGCAACAAATTTTTATGCAGTATTTGACTCAACCATTTCCATCTCATTATGGCATTCTACTACAATGGTTTATTATTAAGTTATACACATTTTTACACTATTTGTTGAAACAATAACACAGGTATTCTTAGTCTAATAATATTACATGTCTTGGTGGGTTGCACCTAGCTTTTGGTACATTGATTGGTTTATACCTAACAAACTAGCTTATTTGCTACTATTTGTTCTGGAATTCATTTATATTTTGTCCTGTCTTGCTATAGCATTCAGGCACATTTCATATTAAGGCTTACAAAGCTTTTATTATTGGTCCCTATGAACAATTAAATTACTGTTCTGTCTCATATTTCTTTTGGTGGTCTTAATGATTATCTATGTGATGTTACAATCTTGATTAAACTTGTCACACTAATTGTCTGTGCATTTTAACTAGTTAATCTTGGATTCTTTCACTTATAATGGTTAATCATTTTTCTCCGTTATAAACGTTTTCACTTGTATTGTTTGTGGTGTTTATTTGGGGTAAAATGGTTATCATATCACAGGTTGTTACACTTACATTAAGTTTTCACTCTTATTGTTCGTGATCACTCAATGATGCTAAACACTGGTTTCTTTGTCATTGATCTTCGAATAATCATCACACTTCTTCCGGTCACTATATTAATTTTAATTCCTTGTATATCTTGTGAATGTTGACGTCTTGTACTGTTCATACATTATCTTCATTCTTCATGGTATGTTTCCTTTCCTCTTCTTCTTCTTTTCTTCTTCTGGTTAGTTGTTGCTCACTATCGGTGTTTTCCTGGTTTACACATTATTTGTGATAATCAATGTTCCCTTAGTCTTGTCATACTCTTCCATATTTTTATTCGTGGTTATGGTAATCCTTGTTCCATATTATTTCGCACTAATAAACAAATTCGTTTGTTTTATCACCATTGTGGTTGTACTTGATTCGCATCCTTTTTATTTTAATAATTGTTTTCGTCATGTCCCCTCACTATTTTGGATCTATTGTCTCCTTTTCATTTTAATAATTATTTTCGTCCTGTCCCCTCACTATTTTGGATCTATTGGGCCTGGATGCTAACATATTATATTGGCTCGTTGTCATTTTCTCTCTCTTTTATACTCGATGATATCCTTATTACTCTTCCTTCTTCTTTGTTGGGTTGTTTCAATAATATACGTTTGTAGATATACACTTTGTTTATATTCTCCTGTCCCTTCTTTTATGCACGTTGACATATTTTCATGATATCTTTTTATTTGACGCATTAGATAGTTATCTTATGTAACTGCCAATTTGGTACGTTACATATGCCTTCCTATAAGAATTGATTAATTCTGAATTCGTATATTTATTTTTGATTGAAGAATTCATCAATTGCTGTACATTTCCACGTCGACTCTTATGCTCTTTTATATCCCTTCACTTTCTTCTATTTGAATCATAATTATTTCCTTTCTATGTAATTATCTCCCTTGTTTATTTAATTCCCTAATTCCCTAACATAAGTTTAGCTGGGGCAGTTCAGAGTGGCTCACTTTGTCATACAACTCCACTGGCCATACTAACATCAATAAATACAGAGGCACATCATCTCTGTTAATAATATAAATGATTGCTGGAACATTTCATCAGTCAATTCATCTCAAATTAATTCAAAATATAAAGTGGTCGTTCTTTCGACAAATAATAAATATCCTTGGGATCATCTCACGCATCTGCGGTTTATACATTGTTATATTCTCTTCTTCTTGATTCAACTTAACTAAATTCTTCACATTTTACAGGGATAGTTTATTTACATTTCATCACTGGTATACTCTCATGATCATCTTCGTTAATATATTATTTTTTCATTCTTCTTTGTCATCAATTAATCTTTTCTCTTGGTATTACATTAAGCGTCTTTTCATAATCCTCTTCATTTTCATGATTCACTTCTTTGGGTTATATTTCATTTGGTATAGGCTCTCTTCTAGTGTCTTGCCTCGTGTTTGTGTGTCATCTATTATCTACATCAATGGTATTTATTTGCTTTCATTCCTCCAACTTCTTATTTTCTTCTCGTTCTGTATATCATCTAGTCCATCGTCTCCTCTTTTAGTAGTACGGGTAAGTTGGTATTTAACTGGTTGACTAGGCTCTTGGAAATTATTTCATGCAATGGATGGTGTGTGTCTTTCTCGTATTGTTTATATTTCTATTTGTAGTAGTACGGGTAAGTTGGTATTTTACTGGTTGACTAGGCTCTTGGAAATTTCTTTTTATGCCAAAGATCTTGGGTGTCGTTCTCGTATTGTTTATATCTGTAGTACGGGTAAGTTGTTCTTTACTTGTTGACTTGGCTCTTGGAAATTATTATTTTTATATTAGTGCCATGGTTGGAAGGTGTCTGCCTCGTATTGTTTATATCTGTAGTGGTACGGGTAATTACAATTTTCTTCATCCTTTACATAATTTCTTTAGATCACATTTTTATATTACAAAATTACAACATAGTCAACATTTATTCTCACAGTTATATTTTCACTTCTTACTTAGTATCAATAACAAATAGTCTTCATCGCAATATTTCACTCTTTTTTCATTATTTAATTTTCAATATACCGTTTCATGGAAGTTTGGTTGTAGTTGCCCTTTATTTTCTTTGTCACAGGGTCTTGTAATTCATAAGTGTTGTTCATGTTATTATTAGTCGTTATCAAAATAATCCGTCCCATATTTCAATGTATTTTTATTCATTTTATCCGTAATCATTGCTCTCCTCTCTTCTCGTCGTTCGAACTTCTTCAGTGTTCATGCTCCTATCTGTTCTCGACATATACCTTGCTATCATTTGGTTTTTCCATTTTGATGCTATCAGGGCTTCATCTGCCTTCCGTTCTTCCGTCTTCTTCTTGTCCCTATCTTCGGTATACACGTGTCCAGTGTTCTCCTGGTCGTCATCATTACTAATATTTGGTATCTCTTCTACTTCTGTTTGACCATCATCTGTCTTCTGATTGGGTCCTTCCATTAATTGACTCCTCTTCTTCCTCAATTCTCTTATTTCTCTGGCGTACCCTTCGATGATCCGGTCCCATTGTTCTTGATAGCCTTCCTTTTTCTTAAAATATCTTACTCTTCTTTTGGAGATCTTTGCTTGAAATATTTTATTGGTTATATTCTTCTTTGTTGTCACATAACTCTCCTCCTCGTCCATCTTCATGAAACTCCTTCGGTACTCCTTCCTAAAGATTCCTTCTTCATGGTCGACGATTGGGAAGTTAATCACATTAATTAGACCACCTTGAGTCATTTCGATTAATTCTTTTGTGACCCTTGTCTTCTTTGGACGCATGGTTCTTCTTTCTTCCATCTTCACCTCTTCCGTTTCCTTAATTATTTGGATCTTCTTTTCTCCACTCTCTTCAGGCTTTGGACTCACTTGTTCCGTGTTTTCATCTTTGGGTAATTCTTTTGATTCTACTTGATCATCACACATTGGCAGATTATTCTGTTCCAAGTTTTCCTCCTCGGATACCTCTTCTACCTCCATTTGATTATTATTCATTTGTAGATTATTTGGTTCTGAATCTTCCTCCTCTTTTTCATTATTATTGACGTCTTGTTCTGGGGCATCTTTAGTCATATTTTCTTGCAGTGGTTCCGTGGAATCCTTCTGGCTATGGTCGTTTTCAATTTTGTCGCTCATATATTTCTTAATGCCATTCCTTCTGGCTCTTTCAATCTCTCTGGCTATGCTCTCTTCCCATCTCTTATGACCATTTTCCATTGTCCTCTTTATTGACTGGAGACCTTCATGTACACTATTACGGTATCACCCAATCCCTTATTCACTGACTGGAAATATCCATTTAGTTTCTTGTTTATTGATTTCTCCATCTCCTTTGTGGATCGGTTGTCCTCCTTCAAAGTTTCTATTTTCTTCTGGCTCTCTTCCTTCAATGATTTCTGGCTTTCTTCTATTTGCTGGCTGGATTGTTCCCTCTCCTCTCTGTATTTCCTGTTATCTTCCAAGATTGACTCCATAATTTTCTTTATCTCTTCCATCCATCTCATCGTTTCTACCTGTTGTGCCTCTGTAACTCCCGACATCTTTATATCTTGGTAATGTACTTGCTGTCTTGCTGTCGAATTAGGTTGATAAATTATTTATTTAATTAATCAAACTGTTAGGTCTTTTTGTCCTAATTCGCGCTCAGACGTTGGGCGCCACGTTGTAACAAAACTTACAACGTTATGATTAGATTGTTATAATGTTATTATTATTATAGTTGATTATTAAAATTGAATTAGTGTTCACGTTTAAAAGTTTGTGGTTTAAAAGAGTATTTATCACTTCACTGTGTCAACCTCCCCACTTACCATATGTTGATGTCTTCACTGTTCTCGATGGCGACTTCTTTTACTGTAAAAACACTTGACATACATACATAGATATTCCTTTTGAATATCACAAAGAATGCACATAAATAATAAAATGAATTAAATGTCCAATTGCACTTTGAATGATATCAGTCATTCAAATACTACCGCCACCTTATGAGAGAACTGTTCATGAAAAAATTAAACTACTTTTCTATTGTACAGAAATCAAAACTCTGTTTCCACTGATAATAAACTGGGGATTTATTGACAATTATCAAATTCAATAAACTCTTTTAAAAACAATTAATAATATCTTTTTACAAACAATAACAAATTTAAACAAATACTGAGATCTCTGTATCTCAAGGCTGGTAACACTGTTGTAAGGTACAATGTTTTTGGTGAACGAGGTTAGGTTCACTTTCTTCAATTATATTACCAAATTAGTGAGTTCTTTGAAGATACATGATACCAGATTACAAGATGTGAGTTTAATTAACAATATTTAATTATCTGTTGCTATGAAAAAGAACAAAATTTAAAATTATAAAACTCGGTACCATAACCGATAATATCGTACTATCGTATGTTATGCAAAAGTATATAGCAGTTGTGGTCAACACGTGCTCTGAGATTTGCACTGTTAGAAATATTATTATTATTTATTCATTAATTAGCAGAACCATGTACTGGCAAAAGAAAAAATCTAGAGAAAAAACTCTTGTTATAGCTTTCATTTCAGTAAAATTATTCAAGAACAGAATTGTTTCTTTGTGACAAAATTGTATTCTTCAGTTCTAGGTTAGTTTACCTAGTACACGTAAGTCATTATTTAGAGTAAGTATGTTATTTATAAAATTCTTAATGATACAGTTACAAACATTCTATTTATAAATCATTTGACGTGTAATTATCAGTTATTAAAATATTTGCACAAGAAAATAATTATTTGTTAATTCAAAAAGTTTAGTCAAGTAAGCGACTATATGCTATATACTGATGAGCGGTATCTAAGTTAATTCCGCCTTTCTCAATTATTCTTTAATTGTAAAATAATTATTTTTGAATTAACTATTGACATTAAACAGTGCTACAATCTATTTATTAAGTTCTGATAATTGTCCATCATAGTTTAAGCACTCAAGCGTTATGACTAGTGCAGTCCAAAACAATATTTTTCGTTCATCAACGAAAATTATTATTTCCATTAATTTCTTTAAAATAATGAAAACATTTTACTCCCTGATTGAATACACAAAACATGACCCTTATTATACACTGGTCGTGTTATTTCACTGTTCACTTAATTCACTGGACAATCGGTAATATGTTGTGGTGTATAGGTTAATGTCTGTTTACGTATTACTGTAGGTGACGCGCACATTTCAAAATTATCTTGCTGACTTTTTGGCGTAGACCTCTCGTCATGAGTGATGCAGAACGAATGATACATTTCGCTAAAGCGTCTCTTTCTCGTCTGGTCATTTTAAGCCATTTGATTGGTTCAAAAGGTCAAACTCTCAACCCCAAAACATTTTGGTCAAATAAAACTTTTAATTTTTGACAACTCTAAGCGTGGGTTCGAGATTATGTGTGACGTATGCATGGATACTCAAAATGATTGAAAAGTTTATAATTTTCGTAACTTTCTTATCTTCTGTCGTATCGTCATTCGGATAGTGGCATTAAATCGCGGACACTTGTGGCTTTATTTTAAGTCTAAACAAGCACTAAATCCGTTCATTATTAATTCACTTGGCCATCTCAAAAACTCATATGGTGACTCTTAATATAAATAAGTCTGTTTCACCATATTTTGTTATAATTACACTGTAATACTTATTACTGAACATCTCGAGTCCATTTCTCCTTCATGTTAGTACATAAACTAGTTACATTTACAGTTTAAACAATATCTGTTAATGGCGTCCATACCGACCATGTTCGATTGTTTATATTTACATGTAACGCTATTATTCCTTATCCTATTACATATTCTTGGATTTCGTTCACACGAAATGGACAACGTCACACTCACAAAAAACAAACAAACACTCCTTGATAAAGGCCTAAAACATAACATACATTACAAACATAACAACCAAACACTGACAAAGCTCATAATTGACACAGAAACAAATATACAAAACACAGCACCAGAACATCAAGACACATTAAGACATAATATAAACAACACAATAGGAGTACATAAGACACCAGACAACAACAACCACAACTCAGAAATACACACAGCCATCAAACTGAGGGAAAAGGCACACAAACACAACATCACATTTGTAAAAGCTGACAAAGGCAACACGACTGTAATTATCCCCACAGACAACCTACACAAAAAAGTACAAAACTTCATGGAACAGAACAACATCACAGAACTAAAACACGACCCCACCGACAGATACCAAAACTCAATAAAACAAATAGTCAACAAAGCCAAACACATTATGACACATAAACAAAAGCCCTACATGAAACAAATCCGACCATCAGCACCTACACTCCAAGTGCTTCCCAAAATCCATAAAGAAGACATTCCGATCTGCCCCATTATCAACTACCGTAATGCCCCTGCACACAAACTGGCAAAATATCTAGACAAAATTATTAGACAACACACACAAATAGACAACAACATTGCAGTAAAAAACAACACTGACCTAGTAACAAAAATAAAAGACATACATATCCCCCATAACGCCACATTAGCCTCCTTTGACATTAAAAACCTGTACACAAACATCCCCATCTCTGAAACAATCACCATCCTACAAAACAAACTCAAACAGAACAACACACCAGACGAACTTATCAATGAAATAACAGAAACTCTGAACATTATCACAAAACAAAACTACTTTACTTATAACAATAAATACTACACACAGAACGAAGGCCTACCCATGGGCTCCCCCATATCCAGCATTCTAGCAGGAGTCTTCCTCCAACACTTAGAAAAAACAAAAATACTCACAAACAATGACAGACACTCACATAAAATACTATATTGGCACAGATACGTTGATGAAATTCTAATACTATACAGGGGAAACAAAAGACAATGTGAACAGTTACTAACGCACATAAACAAAATACATAAAAACATAACCTTCACTGCCGAATATGAACACAACAATACCATAAACTTCTTAGACCTCTCCATCACAAAACTAGAACACAGGCACAAATTCAGTATATACAGAAAACCAACTACAACTGACACACTAATACACAACACCTCCAATCACCCAATACAACACAAACTAGCTGCTTTTAGAACCATGATACATAGACTTAACAACATCCCCTTAGATGAAATAGACTACAAAGACGAACTAAACACGATAAAATATCTAGCAGAATCTAACGGTTATGACAGAACAATAGTCAGTAAACTCCTACACAAAACACAAAACAAACAACAGACAAAGACAGAAAACAACAAATTCATAACACTAACATACATCAACAAACAAAGAGAAAAAATCGCCCACAAATTCAAAAAAGCAGGATACAGAATCGCTTTCAAAACTACTAACAAAACAGAACACACTATCAAAACGCATGCCCAAAGCACAAAACAAATTCGATCTACCCGGTGTATATAAGCTAAATTGTTCAAATTGCAATAAATTCTACATAGGCCAGACAGGACGTAGCTTCAAACAGAGATACATTGAACACACAAAAGCACTCCACACCACTACAGAATCTACCTTCGCAAACCACCTCATTGAAGCAAACCACACATATAAAAACATCGACAATAACATGAACATACTACACGTACACACAAAAGGCCGAAAACTAGACACTCTAGAACAATTAGAAATATACAAACACACAAAAACAAATAAAAACGACATCCTAAACGAACAGACACAATTCAAATCGCACGCATTATTCGAACACATCTCACCACACACACACAGCTTCGATCTTTCGAAAAACTATCTCGTCACCAACAACAAGACGAACAGCGCTACTAACGAAAGCCTCTGATAAAGCCTTCTATAGGTGAAAGCCGGTTTAGGCTGTAAGGTAAAACTTTACGTTTTTACTTATAAAAAACTTAGTGTTCCGAGTCGTCAATATTATAGTGATATTTAATTCTATTACATATGTTTGATATCCTAACACTAATATGTACATTTATTTACATTTGTTCACATTTTATTTTGCTAAAAATGTTATTTTTTATATACTTATAGTATGATCAAAATACCTTCTGTTCTCATTTCTCCGTTTTGTCACTTTTTAAATTATTTTATTACACAAGGGGTATAATGTTAGTAATTAAAATAGTGTACAAGTGTTGTACCTTGTTGGTTCAATGTATCTATCAACCTTTCGTTATCTGAAAGCTCTCTAAGTTATAGTATAGTGTTTATTTACATCTGGTTTTACAATTGCAGTTAGTTAATTTATAATATTTCAATTATTAAACTACTAGTATTACATTTGTGAGGTGTTTTCATAGCAGTATTAGACATTTCTCTAACTACTGGTAACATTTGTCACAATCTTTTGATAAGTTTTGATAATGCTTTTGGACTAACTATCTTGTCACATTGGGGTTCTGTCCATTCAACTTTATGATATCATATTCAATCTGGTTCATTTGCTGTGCCCTTCAGTACTTATGGTATTTATTGGTTTGCATTATTATTCTTAATTAGTCTTTGTTTGAAACAATTGTGGATAGTTGCTTGGTTTAACTAATGTACATGATTTTATGTTATAGGTTCACTTCTTATGAGGTTATGTGTCAGTTGTCTGACAACAATGTGCAACAAATTTTTATGCAGTATTTGACTCAACCATTTCCATCTCATTATGGCATTCTACTACAATGGTTTATTATTAAGTTATACACATTTTTACACTATTTGTTGAAACAATAACACAGGTATTCTTAGTCTAATAATATTACATGTCTTGGTGGGTTGCACCTAGCTTTTGGTACATTGATTGGTTTATACCTAACAAACTAGCTTATTTGCTACTATTTTTTCTGGAATTCATTTATATTTTGTCCTGTCTTGCTATGGCATTCAGGCACATTTCATATTAAGGCTTACAAAGCTTTTATTATTGGTCCCTATGAACAATTAAATTACTGTTCTGTCTCATATTTCTTTGGTGGTCTAAATGATTATCTATGTGATGTTACAATCTTGATTAAACTTGTCACACTAATTGTCTGTGCATTTTAACTAGTTAATCTTGGATTCTTTCACTTATAATGGTTAATCATTTTTCTCCGTTATAAACATTTTCACTTGTATTGTTTGTGGTGTTTATTTGGGGTAAAATGGTTATCATATCACAGGTTGTTACACTTACATTAAGTTTTCACTCTTATTGTTCGTGATCTCTCAATGATGCTAAACACTGGTTTCTTTGTCATTGATCTTCGAATAATCATCACACTTCTTCCGGTCACTATATTAATTTTAATTCCTTGTATATCTTGTGAATGTTGACGTCTTGTACTGTTCATACATTATCTTCATTCTTCGTGGTATGTTTCCTTTCCTCTTCTTCTTCTTTTCTTCTTCTGGTTAGTTGTTGCTCACTATCGGTGTTTTCCTGGTTTACACATTATTTGTGATAATCAATGTTCCCTTAGTCTTGTCATACTCTTCCATATTTTTATTCGTGGTTATGGTAATCCTTGTTCCATATTATTTCGCACTAATAAACAAATTCGTTTGTTTTATCACCATTGTGGTTGTACTTGATTCGCATCCTTTTTATTTTAATAATTGTTTTCGTCATGTCCCCTCACTATTTTGGATCTATTGTCTTCTTTTCATTTTAATAATTATTTTCGTCCTGTCCCCTCACTATTTTGGATCTATTGGGCCTGGATGCTAACATATTATATTGGCTCGTTGTCATTTTCTCTCTCTTTTATACTCGATGATATCCTTATTACTCTTCCTTCTTCTTTGTTGGGTTGTTTCAATAATATACGTTCGTAGATATACACTTTGTTTATATTCTCCTGTCCCTTCTTTTATGCACGTTGACATATTTTCATGATATCTTTTTATTTGACGCATTAGATAGTTATCTTATGTAACTGCCAATTTGGTACGTTACATATGCCTTCCTATAAGAATTGATTAATTCTGAATTCGTATATTTATTTTTGATTGAAGAATTCATCAATTGCTGTACATTTCCACGTCGACTCTTATGCTTTTTTATATCCCTTCACTTTCTTCTATTTGAATCATAATTATTTCCTGTCTATGTAATTATCTCCCTTGTTTATTTAATTCCCTAATTCCCTAACATAAGTTTAGCTGGGGCAGTTCGGAGTGGCTCACTTTGTCATACAACTCCACTGGCCATACTAACATCAATAAATACAGAGGCACATCATCTCTGTTAATAATATAAATGATTGCTGGAACATTTCATCAGTCAATTCATCTCAAATTAATTCAAAATATAAAGTGGTCGTTCTTTCGACAAACAATAAATATCCTTGGGATCATCTCACGCATCTGCGGTTTATACATTGTTATATTCTCTTCTTCTTGATTCAACTTAACTAAATTCTTCACATTTTACAGGGATAGTTTATGTACATTTCATCACTGGTATACTCTCATGATCATCTTCGTTAATATATTATTTTTTCATTCTTCTTTGTCATCAATTAATCTTTTCTCTTGGTATTACATTAAGCGTCATTTCATAATCTTCTTCATTTTCATGATTCACTTCTTTGGGTTATATTTCATTTGGTATAGGCTCTCTTCTAGTGTCTTGCCTCGTGTTTGTGTCATCTATTATCTACATCAATGGTATTTATTTGCTTTCATTCCTCCAACTTCTTATTTTCTTCTCGTTCTGTATATCATCTAGTCCATCGTCTCCTCTTTTAGTAGTACGGGTAAGTTGGTATTTAACTGGTTGACTAGGCTCTTGGAAATTATTTCATGCAATGGATGGTGTGTGTCTTTCTCGTATTGTTTATATTTCTATTTGTAGTAGTACGGGTAAGTTGGTGTTTTACTGGTTGACTAGGCTCTTGGAAATTTCTTTTTATGCCAAAGATCTTGGGTGTCGTTCTCGTATTGTTTATATCTGTAGTACGGGTAAGTTGTTCTTTACTTGTTGACTTGGCTCTTGGAAATTATTATTTTTATATTAGTGCCATGGTTGGAAGGTGTCTGCCTCGTATTGTTTATATCTGTAGTGGTACGGGTAATTACAATTTTCTTCATCCTTTACATAATTTCTTTAGATCACATTTTTATATTACAAAATTACAACATAGTCAACATTTATTCTCACAGTTATATTTTCACTTCTTACTTAGTATCAATAACAAATAGTCTTCATCACAATATTTCACTCTTTTTTCATTATTTAATTTTCAATATACCGTTTCATGGAAGTTTGGTTGTAGTTGCCCTTTATTTTCTTTGTCACAGGGTCTTGTAATTCATAAGTGTTGTTCATGTTATTATTAGTCGTTATCAAAATAATCCGTCCCATATTTCAATGTATTTTTATTCATTTTATCCGTAATCATTGCTCTCCTCTCTTCTCGTCGTTCGAACTTCTTCAGTGTTCATGCTCCTATCTGTTCTCGACATATACCTTGCTATCATTTGGTTTTTCCATTTTGATGCTATCAGGGCTTCATCTGCCTTCCGTTCTTCCGTCTTCTTCTTGTCCCTATCTTCGGTATACACGTGTCCAGTGTTCTCCTGGTTGTCGTCATTACTAATATTTGGTATCTCTTCTACTTCTGTTTGACCATCATCTGTCTTCTGATTGGGTCCTTCCATTAATTGACTCCTCTTCTTCCTCAATTCTCTTATTTCTCTGGCGTACCTTTCGATGATCCGGTCCCATTGTTCTTGATAGCCTTCCTTTTTCTTAAAATATCTTACTCTTCTTTTGGAGATCTTTGCTTGAAATATTTTATTGGTTATATTCTTCTTTGTTGTCACATAACTCTCCTCCTCGTCCATCTTCATGAAACTCCTTCGGTACTCCTTCCTAAAGATTCCTTCTTCATGGTCGACGATTGGGAAGTTAATCACATTAATTAGACCACCTTGAGTCATTTCGATTAATTCTTTTGTGACCCTTGTCTTCTTTGGACGCATGGTTCTTCTTTCTTCCATCTTCACCTCTTCCGTTTCCTTAATTATTTGGATCTTCTTTTCTCCACTCTCTTCAGGCTTTGGACTCACTTGTTCCATGTTTTCATCTTTGGGTAATTCTTTTGATTCTACTTGATCATCACACATTGGCAGATTATTCTGTTCCAAGTTTTCCTCCTCGGATACCTCTTCTACCTCCATTTGATTATTATTCATTTGTAGATTATTTGGTTCTGAATCTTCCTCCTCTTTTTCATTATTATTGACGTCTTGTTCTGGGGCATCTTTAGCCATATTTTCTTGCAGTGGTTCCGTGGAATCCTTCTGGCTATGGTCGTTTTCAATTTTGTCGCTCATATATTTCTTAATGCCATTCCTTCTGGCTCTTTCAATCTCTCTGGCTATGCTCTCTTCCCATCTCTTATGACCATTTTCCATTGTCCTCTCTATTGACTGGAGACCTTCATGTACACTATTACGGTATCATCCAATCCCTTATTCACTGACTGGAAATATCCATCTAGTTTCTTGTTTATTGATTTCTCCATCTCCTTTGTGGATCGGTTGTCCTCCTTCAAAGTTTCTATTTTCTTCTGGCTCTCTTCCTTCAATGATTTCTGGCTTTCTTCTATTTGCTGGCTGGATTGTTCCCTCTCCTCTCTGTATTTCCTGTTATCTTCCAAGATTGACTCCATAATTTTCTTTATCTCTTCCATCCATCTCATCGTTTCTACCTGTTGTGCCTCTGTAACTCCCGACATCTTTATATCTTGGTAATGTACTTGCTGTCTTGCTGTCGAATTAGGTTGATAAATTATTTATTTAATTAATCAAACTGTTAGGTCTTTTTGTCCTAATTCGCGCTCAGACGTTGGGCGCCACGTTGTAACAAAACTTACAACGTTATGATTAGATTGTTATAATGTTATTATTATTATAGTTGATTATTAAAATTGAATTAGTGTTCACGTTTAAAAGTTTGTGGTTTAAAAGAGTATTTATCACTTCACTGTGTCAACCTCCCCACTTACCATATGTTGATGTCTTCACTGTTCTCGATGGCGACTTCTTTTACTGTAAAAACACTTGACATACATACATAGATATTCCTTTTGAATATCACAAAAAATGCACATAAATAATAAAATGAATTAAATGTCCAATTGCACTTTGAATGATATCAGTCATTCAAATACTACCGCCACCTTATGAGAGAACTGTTCATGAAAAAATTAAACTACTTTTCTATTGTATAGAAATCAAAACTCTGTTTCCACTGATAATAAACTGGGGATTTATTGACAATTATCAAATTCAATAAACTCTTTTAAAAACAATTAATAATATCTTTTTACAAACAATAACAAATTTAAACAAATACTGAGATCTCTGTATCTCAAGGCTGGTAACACTGTTGTAAGGTACAATGTTTTTGGTGAACGAGGTTAGGTTCACTTTCTTCAATTATATTACCAAATTAGTGAGTTCTTTGAAGATACATGATACCAGATTACAAGATGTAAGTTTAATTAACAATATTTAATTATCTATTACTATGAAAAAGAACAAAATTTAAAATTATAAAACTCGGTACCATAATCGATAATATCGTACTATCGTACATTATGCAAAAGTATATAGCAGTTGTGGTCAACACGTGCTCTGAGATTTGCACTGTTAAAAATATTATTATTATTTATTCATTAATTAGCAGAACCATGTACTGGCAAGAGAAAAAATCTAGAGAAAAAAACTCTTGTTATAGCTTTCATTTCAGTAAAATTATTCAAGAACAGAATTGTTCCTTTGTGACAAAATTGTATTCTTCAGTTCTAGGTTAGTTTACCTAGTACACGTAAGTCATTATTTAGAGTAAGTATGTTATTTATAAAATTCTTAATGATACAGTTACAAACATTCTATTTATAAATCATTTGATGTGTAATTATCAGTTATTAAAATATTTGCACAAGAAAATAATTATTTGTTAATTCAAAAAGTTTTGTCAAGTAAGCGACTATGTACTATATACTGATGAGCGGTATCTAAGTTAATTCCGCCTTTCTCAATTATTCTTTAATTGTAAAATAATTATTTTTGAATTAACTATTGACATTAAACCGTGCTACAATCTATTTATTAAGTTCTGATAATTGTCCATCATAGTTTAAGCACTCAAGCGTTATGACTAGTGCAGTCCAAAACAATATTTTTCGTTCATCAACGAAAATTATTATTTCCATTAATTTCTTTAAAATAATGAAAACACTGTACTCCCTGATTGAATACACAAAACATGACCCTTATTATACACTGGTCGTGTTATTTCACTGTTCACTTAATTCACTGGACACTCGGTAATATGTTGTGGTGTATAGGTTAATGTCTGTTTACGTATTACTGTAGGTGATGCGCACATTTCAAAATTATCTTGCTGACTTTTTGGCGTAGACCTCTCGTCATGAGTGATGCAGAACGAATGATACATTTCGCTAAAGCGTCTCTTTCTCGTCTGGTCATTTTAAGCCATTTGATTGGTTCAAAAGGTCAAACTCTCAACCCCAAAACATTTTGGTCAAATAAAACTTTTAATTTTTGACAACTCTAAGCGTGGGTTCGAGATTATGTGTGACGTATGCATGGATACTCAAAATGATTGAAAAGATTATAATTGTCGTAACTTTCTTATCTTCTGTCGTATCGTCATTCGGATAGTGGCATTAAATCGCGGACACTTGTGGCTTTATTTTAAGTCTAAACAAGCACTAAATCCGTTCATTATTAATTCACTTGGCCATCTCAAAAACTCATATGGTGACTCTTAATATAAATAAGTCTGTTTCACCATATTTTGTTATAATTACACTGTAATACTTATTACTGAACATCTCGAGTCCATTTCTCCTTCATGTTAGTACATAAACTAGTTACATTTACAGTTTAAACAATATCTGTTAATGGCGTCCATACCGACCATGTTCGATTGTTTATATTTACATGTAACGCTATTATTCCTTATCCTATTACATATGTTTGATATCCTAACACTAATATGTACATTTATTTACATTTGTTAACATTTTATTTTGCTAAAAATGTTATTTTTTATATACTTATAGTATGATCAAAATACCTTCTGTTCTCATTTCTCCGTTTTGTCACTTTTTTAATTATTTTATTACACAAGGGTTACAATGTTAGTAATTAAAATAGTGTACAGTTGTTGTACCATGTTGGTTCAATGTATCTATCAACTTTTCGTTATCTGAAAGCTCTCTAAGTTATAGTATAGTGTTTATTTACATCTGGTTTTACAATTGCAGTTAGTTAATTTATAATATTTAAATTATTAAACTACTAGTATTACATTTGTGAGGTGTTCTCATATCAGTATTAGACATTTCTCTAACTACTGGTAACATTTGTCACAATCTTTTGATAAGTTTTGATAATGCTTTTTGACTAACTATCTTGTCACATTGGGGTTCTGTCCATTTAACTTTATGATATCATATTCAATCTGGTTCATTTGCTGTGCCCTTCAGTACTTATGGTATTTATTGGTTTGCATTATTATTCTTAATTAGTCTTTGTTTGAAACAACTGTGGATAGTTGCTTGGTTTAACTAATGTACATGATTTTATGTTAGAGGTTCACTTCTTATGAGGTAATGTGTCAGTTGTCTGACAACAATGTGCAACAAATTTTTATGCAGTATTTGACTCAACCATTTCCATCTCATTATGGCATTCTACTACAATGGTTTATTATTAAGTTATACACATTTTTACACTATTTGTTGAAACAATAACACAGGTGTTCTTAGTCTAATAATATTACATGTCTTGGTGGGTTGCACCTAGCTTTTGGTACATTGATTGGTTTATACCTAACAAACTAGCTTATTTGCTACTATTTTTTCTGGAATTCATTTATATTTTGTCCTGTCTTGCTATGGCATTCAGGCACATTGTGAAGCTACTAACTTTTTTAGTCACATAAAATTTACTAATTTACTGATAATTATCGGGCGCCATCTTGTATTTATCACTTACAAGAAACAGATTTGTACTTACCATTTTTGGGGTTCTTTTTAGGCGAACTCAGGAGCAGAACTGGTTGTTCAAAATAAAGAAAACTTTATTTTGTTTCCCATTAATCGAGTTTTATTGACAATTTTGATTAGAACTTTTATTACTAACACACTATCTCCTAGCATCCTTTCTGTACTATAAATTCAGATTAACTAAAGTTATTTAGCATATAATGGGAATCGAAACATAGTATATAAATTGTAAAATAACTTCTATAAAATTAAGCATGAATTTCATTAACATATATCAACACAAACCAGCCTTCTTTGGTACTTAGTTTCACTCACTCATATACACCCACACGCACACACACACACATTTAATTTACAACCCGTGAGATCTCATTTTATATTGCATTTTGTTTTCTTCTATTAAAAAATTGAATGTTTAAATTTTCGTTTAAAATGGTGTTTTATCCGGTTTACTTATCTGTTCATAGAGTCTTGCAGAGGTTACTCGCACAACATAACTAGCGGTTTTCACTGATTCTAATGAGTTTATTTTATTGATTTCACATTTTGATTTAAACTGTAATACCGGTATTAACCGTGAACTGTTTAATTATACTTTGTTCACATTTTTGGTGTGTTGCGGGCCCGCACTTATGTTCCGGAACTTTTACGTATGTAACACTCTCGCGAGAGTTGAATTTAGACTGGCAATAGGTCACCGGCGCTATTTTATGAAGTCGCCATGGTTGTATGACCAATTTTCTTTGTTTTAAAAGTTTTTATTCCTACGCCAACAGACTGTTGTTCATTTACACACCCGAATTCCACAGCAAGGATAGGCTCTGACGCCTTGGATCCCTGCCACACACACTATGACCCCCCCTGGACTGTGGCGTCCAGTTGCGTCCACAAGGACTGAGGTTTTGGAGGAATGTAACATCTCCGTGTCCTTGCTTCTGCGTTACATTTGAAAAGTTCAGATATCAACATATCTTTGTCAATAGTTACACACCCTTAATGCGGGTCTACCACCTGGCTTTGCTGCCCCCATGCGGACAGAGTGGTAGCCGCTGTTCCCTAGTTTGGTGATTCCCCTTAATTTCACCCCCATCAATTTCTAAATACACCTTTACAACGATAACAGTTATGGTCAGCGCGTAATCGTAATGTGCCCCAACCATAGCTGTTAAAGCTAAACCAATTCCACGGTCAAGGTTCGGTGAGGCCGTGACCGCCCGAAAAGTTGGGGAATCACAAGTAAAACATCTTTTGTAACACTAAACTTAAGAATTTATACTTAAATGACATTATTAGTTTGGATGGTGTTTTAACCCCCTTTTATATGTAAGCTTAACCATCATGAACATAAAATATTAAATACAAAATTTACAACCTCCCACCATTGCAGTTCCACACTACACTGTTGTTACTTCTTTGGGCACCAATCTACTCACCAAAATTATCCACACATCTTGTATTTGATAACAAGTTTTTATTTTACTACATATCTTTTCAAAACGTTCCCATACTCACTGATACTAAAACTTGACAATTATATTTGGTCACTTAATTCTAAAATTTGTTTAAATTTAAAATTCTAAACATCCAAATTTTTTTTCAAAAATCTATTTACATTGAAGGCTGACTCTATCTTAACTTTCAACACGTCTAGGAAGGTCGCAGTCGCCTGAAAAGCCGGATTTTGCCGCAAAGCGAATTGGAACGAGGTAGATATACTACGTGAACTCACGTCCCCCCTCTGAAACACACTACTCCCCCTCTCCTACCATTTCTTCTAACCCGCTTTCTACCTTGCTCCAACCCCCCTTGCCCCAAAATTCGTCCTTTCGGACTACACAGAAACTATAACCAATGGCTAATTTCAATTTTACCATTGGTTCTGAAACTTTTAAATTTGTACGCACTGCCTTATATTTAGGTGCAGCCTCCATTATTTACAACACTAAGACAGTGCAGGCACGTGACAGGTACACCGAGATTGCTGCACCTGGATTGTATTAAAAAAAAAAATAATTTGTGTCACGTACCTGTTGGGGTCCCCCTCCCCGTTCAAATATGTAGTTAAGTTTTCTAATTTATACCAATTTTGGTGGAGCCGGACCATCGTTGCTTTCACCGCCCGAAGGAAGATCCGCCAACCATGGCCCGCCTCCGAGTTCCAAATTCCACGGCCAGGGCTGGTAAGATCGTGACCGCCCGAAAATGGGGGAGGATCCCTTCTGTAAACATACAACAATATTTAAAATCTTATTTATAAACATAACATAATTAAAGTGACCGATATAATTTTAAATTCGTCGCATTTTGAGTACCTACTATTTCCTGCGTCGCTAGGTTCCTCAGCACATACGCATTCTGCATTTTTATTTCTACGATTTCATAAGGTCCTTCATATAACAAGAAAAACTTCTTTATTTCTCTATCTTGAGCACTGGACAAATCATGTCTTTTTACTAACACTAACTGACCTACCTCATACTTGGTCCATTTACCCTTGGCATCATGTTTCAGTTTTCTTCGTTCTCCTCTCGTGAGTAAGTTCTCGTTTGCCAATCTAATTTTCATGTTCCTGTCCAAAACCTGGCCTTCTGGTGGGTATTCGAAAAGTTGTTCCAATATCCTGGGCGGCCTTGTTCCCCTGATCAGCTCATGCGGCGTAAATCCCGTGGACTCATGCGTGGTACAATTCAGCCACTCCTCTACTTTCTTTATGTAGGATGGCCATTCTGTGTGTTTGGCGTGACAGTACGCCCTAAATATCCTGCCAATCTCTCTCATCACCCGTTCTGCTTGGTTCGACTGAGGATGGTATACTGCCGTATGCTTGGGTATGATACCTTCCCATCCAAGCGTCTGCCGCCACTTGCCGCTTATAAACTGTGGACCGTGGTCAGATAATATAATTTTCGGTTTTCCAACATTAAGCATGTAGTCTTTTACTATTTTCTCACTGAGTACTTTACTCGTCACTCTCTTAATGCTATATAACTTCACAAATTTTGAAAAAGTGTCTAGAACTACAAATACATATAACACACCTCCTCTACCTCTGGGTAATGGTCCATATAAATCTACTGCAACCAAATCAAAAGGTTTATCTACTTTTATGTAATTCATCTCTCCTTCTACTTTATAATTCACTACTTTCGATTTTTGACATAAATCACACACTCTCAACACTCTCCTCACTCTCCTCTCCATATTCTTAAATATACATGATTCTTTCAAAACATTAGCACACTTTCTCGCACCAAAATGACCATACCTTATATGACAATCCCAAACAATTTTATCTATTAATCCCTCGGGTATAACTAACCTCCAATCACGCTCCCCACCATCTACTTTTTTAAACAAAATACCTTGATATACTTGAAATCGCTCATTATATTCAGATCCCTCTACATCTGTTTCTAAACTAACAATTATTTTACCCAGTTTACTATCAGATCTTTGCATGTTTTTAATATCACTTAATTCCTCACCAAAAATTCTATCTTCTCTAGTTAGTCTAAAAATTTCTATTTCTTTAAGGTCCCTACCAGTTTTATTGTCTATAACATCTACTCTAGAAAGTGTATCTGGTACCTTATTATCTGACCCCTTTATGTACTCCCATGAAAAGTTATATTCTTGTAAGGCTAATACCCACCTGGTTAATCTGCTATGTGTCAGCTTACATGAATAAGGAATGACAAAGCCTTGTGGTCCGTCCGGATTATCGTGGTATTACCTAAGATATAGGTCCGGAATTTACCCACGGCGAACACAATACTTAGAAGTTCTTTTTCAGTTGTAGTATAATTCTTCTCAGCCGACAGCAGCGATCTACTGGCGAAGGCAATCGTTAGGTGTTCCTTGTCACAACCCTCCTGGTAGAGCTCCGCCCCTAGCGCTACATTGTTGGCGTCGGTCTGCAAATAAAAAGTCTTTTTAAAATCGGGATGATTCATCATGATCATGTGACTAAACTTTCTCTTAATTTCATTAAACGCAGTTCGTTCCATATCGCCCCATCTCCACTGTTTATTCTTCTGCAGTACAGCACTCAGTTTGGATGTTGTGTGTGCGTAGTTCTCCTGAAATTTCCTGTAAAAATTGCATAGGCCTAAGAAACTCTGTAATTGCTTAATGTTTTTAGGTTCGGGGAATCGCATTATGGCTTCTACTTTGTCAGGGTTGGCTAATATTCCCTCCTGTGTAATAATAAATCCTAAGAAATGTATTTCTGTCTGCAGAAACTTAGACTTGTCCCAATTCACTGTTAAACCCCCTCTTTGCAGCCTATCTAATACATATTCTATGTGTTCTAAATGTTCAGTGAATGTTCTAGAAGCTATCAAGATATCATCGACATATACGGTTAAAAAGTCTAAATCCTTAGGTTGTAAAATATTATCTAAACATTTGATAAAACTGGCAACACTGGTGTTTAATCCAAAAGGTAAGCGTTTGAACTGGTAATTCTTACCATTAAAAAGGAAAGCTGTGTATTTCCTGCTCTCTGTTGCTAATGGCACCTGCCAGTATCCCGCTGTCAGGTCTAAGGACGTCATGTATTTGACTCCGCTGAACTTCTGCAAAATCTCATTTATTGGTTCTGGAGATTCCCTGTCAGGTATAATAATTTGATTGATTTTCCGAGCATCTAAACATAACCTTACCTTGCCATTCTTTTTGATCACTACTACCAAAGGATTTGAGTAAGGTGATACTGAGCGTTCAATTATGCCTCCTTGCATCATCCGGTCCAGTTCCTCCTGTACAGCCCTCCTCTTCGAAAACGGCACCGGGTAGCTCCTCTGCATGTATGGTGCGTGGTCCCGAACTTTCAGTTCGCAGATGTAGTCCTTCGCTTTCCCGGGTGATTCATCAAACACCTCTCTGAACCGCTCCACAACTGCCCACAGCTCCTCTCGCTGAGTGTTTCCTACAACTGTATTTTCATTAAAAAATTTGTCGGCTCTATCTGCCCACACACTCTCATTACGCTCATGCATCTCTCTCTCCTCATTCTCTAGACTATCACTCTCTAGACATATATTTATTTTGGTCTCTATCTCTCTATCGCTTATCTGCTTATGTAACATTTTTATTCCCGTGACTTTACTTTCATTTACTACTTTCTTGAACTCTATTCTGACTGGTTTATTCCCCTTTTCAAATTTTACTATTTGTTTATTGAAATCTATTACTGCTCCGTTTCTTTCCAAAAAATCATTTCCCAATATTACATCTAGACTCAACCCTTTAACTACTAGGAAAGTGTTTTCAAATTCAACTTCATTTATTAAAATATTTAATTGTACTTGTCTGGTTATTCTCTTACTTCTCACCCCAGTTACCCCCACTACTGTAACCCCGGCAACTGGTAATGACGGTATATTCTTGTTTAACTCTTTTAATTCACCCATGACATTTTCAGAAATTACTGAGATCTCGCTACCGGTATCAATTAAAGTTTTATAATTCTTACCTTCAATGTTAATCGTCACCTCAGTCAATCCTGCTCTGCGTTCCATCACCTTGTTCTCCTCTTCTTCTAACAACTCTTTCGCCATGTCCATCTTGATAACGTTGTTATGGTATGTGTCGGTTATTTGGACCCTCCTGTTTTCCGTAGACAATGGTTGGGCCCGCTTCTCCATTGTCCTCCCTAGTTTTCCGTGGATGGACCTGCTACAGCTGGATGATTTCCTCCTCTCCCTCTATGTCCTCCTCCTCTCGGCGCTCCTCTATGAAATTCTCCTCCTCTCGACTGTTGATTGGATGGTGGGTTCGCTCTCTCGTTCCTGGCGCACTCCCTGTTTCGATGACATCTGAAACAATTTGTTCTATTAGCATAATTGTCGGTTTCACATTCTCTACACCTCCAACTCTCACGTCTATTATCGAAGCTTCCTCCCCGCGCTCCTCTATGAAAATTCTGTGTATAGTTCCCTGCATTGTGCATATTCGTTTGTTGTATACGTCTGCTGTCTTCCTGGTCTTTGATATTCTGGAAAACATCCAATATTTTTTCTAACTCACTAATATCGCTTACCTCTCTGGTCATCAACGTGATCTGTACTTCCCTCGGTAGATGCTTACTGATGTGGCGTACAAACGACTGGAATGGTAACGGGGGTTCTAAGTACCTAGCTTCGTTGTATAGCTTCATGGTATACACGGTAATATTCCGGTTGTTCCTCCCAAAGCTCCCGGTTCCCATTATTTGGCTTCGTAGTATCTCCTGCTCCTCCTCCGACCAGTATTTATTTCGGAAGGCTTTTTCAAAATCTTCATACCTCTCCCATTCGTTGCGATGTGTCTCCGCCCATATCTCCGAATTGCCTGTAAAACACTTCAAAATTTTTATTAGTTTAACCTCCCAACTACTACCATTAAACCTGTCAAATTCCCGCACTCGATTCAAAAATTGCATTGGATGCACTCTCCTATTTTCACTACTAAAAGTTTCTAATTCTATTTCATTATTTGTGTCTCGTGTCATAAATATGCGTTCAGTGACATTGTTTAAATTTTGATTTTTTACTAAATTTAATTCGTCTCTCATACTACTAATGTTTTGTTCAAGTGAATATAATTTTTTGTCATTACTATATTCAGATTGTACATTATTTTTTGATATTACTTCAATAGATTCATTTACTGCTTGTATTTCTGTCTTGTAATTACTTTCAATTTCATTTATTTTAGAGTCTATCTTATTTTGGTGTTCATCAATATTCTGACTAATTTTTTCAACTGTCATTACTACGCTACTCAACTTACATTCAGTTTCAGTATTACATTTATTAATTTTAGATACTATGTCATTGTTATACTCATTCATTGACTTTATTAATATTTCATTATTCTCATTGATTTGCTTCTTAACTCTATCTATCTGGCTATCTATTTCATTAAATTTAACATCTATCTTTTGTATTGAATCGTCTAACTTGGTCTCTACTTGGTTGATTTTATCAGTAAACTCTACTTTAGTACTTTCACAATGTCTATTAATTTCTTGAATCTCATTTTTCAACTCGTCAAATTTGTCATTCTGTATATTAAATTTAGCGTCAGAATCACTCTTTATTTCGTTAATTTGGGTTTTTAACTCATCCAAACTATTCTTTTGAACATCGAATTTCTCATTAACTCATTTTTCTGTTCATTAAACTTTACACTCTGTTTTTCTATCATTGCTTGTATTGCTTTAAACATTTCATACGTATCGTCATTTTTTTTACTTTGGATAGGTGTCGATTGATATTCGACATCTTTCATTATTTTTGATTCGGTCAACTGACTCTCTAAATTACTGTCATTCGTTTGAACTCCCGAATCGCTACTTAACTGACTTTCTATCTGACTGCCAGATAAGCTGACGTCATTATTATCTGCCATTTTTCTTAAATCTTTTAGACATATAATTCTTTGCAAAATATTATTATATGTAACACATACTTATCAAAAAAAATATTCTACTCATCCATACTACAAAAACATGACATAACCTTACTCCTTACCTTTACACATTTTTTAGTTACCTCGAACAACCATTCCGTTCTCCCAAGTAGGCCTATATTTTATATAAATCTCTTTATATAAAATGGTCCCTACGTTCGGAAGCCAAATGTGAAGCTACTAACTTTTTTAGTCACATAAAATTTACTAATTTACTGATAATTATCGGGCGCCATCTTGTATTTATCACTTACAAGAAACAGATTTGTACTTACCATTTTTGGGGTTCTTTTTAGGCGAACTCAGGAGCAGAACTGGTTGTTCAAAATAAAGAAAACTTTATTTTGTTTCCCATTAATCGAGTTTTATTGACAATTTTGATTAGAACTTTTATTACTAACACACTATCTCCTAACATCCTTTCTGTACTATAAATTCAGATTAACGAAAGTTATTTAGCATATAATGGGAATCGAAACATATTATATAAATTGTAAAATAACTTCTATAAAATTAAGCATGAATTACATTAACATATATCAACACAAACCAGCCTTCTTTGGTACTTAGTTTCACTCACTCATATACACCCACACGCACACACACACACACACACATTTAATTTACAACCCGTGAGATTTCATTTTATATTGCATTTTGTTTTCTTCTATTAAAAAATTGAATGTTTAAATTTTCGTTTAAAATGGTGTTTTATCCGGTTTACTTATTTGTTCATAGAGTCTTGCAGAGATTACTCGCACAACATAACTAGCGGTTTTCACTGATTCTAATGAGTTTATTTTATTGATTTCACATTTTGATTTGAACTGTAATACCGGTATTAACCGTGAACTGTTTAATTATACTTTGTTCACATTTTTGGTGTGTTGCGGGCCCGCACTTACGTTCCGGAACTTTTACGTATGTAACACTCTCGCGAGAGTTGAATTTAGACTGGCAATAGGTCACCGGCGCTATTTTATGAAGTCGCCATGGTTGTATGACCAATTTTTCTTTGTTTTAAAAGTTTGTATTCCTACGCCAACAGACTGTTGTTCATTTACACACCCGAATTCCACAGCAAGGATAGGCTCTGACGTATATACTGACGTCAGATGGTCTGATGTGGTTACATAATTTGTTGACTGGTTTTGTATGTCATTGTCTGACCTTGGCACAGTTCCGTCGGTTGTTAAGTTCATAAAAACTCGTTTTATAAAACATTACTGGATAACAGTCACGTATCATGCCAACATCAGTGCTGCCACTGTCACTTCCGTCGCTAACAATAAATATACCTTTTGTTTATAAATTTTGTCCCTATTGTTGAAAAATATTATTTACTTTATGAAAAAAAATACAAACTGCTTTATTACTCCAAAATAGGCCCGTTACAACATTTCATATTAAGGCTTACAAAGCTTTTATTATTGGTCCCTACGAGCAATTAGATTACTGTTCTGTCTCATATTTATTTTGGTGGTCTTAATGATTATCTATGTGATGTTACAGTCTTGATTAAACTTGTCACACTAATTGTCTGTGCATTTTAACTAGTTAATCTTGGATTCTTTCACTTATAATGGTTAATCATTTTTCTCCGTTATAAACATTTTCACTTGTATTGTTTGTGGTGTTTATTTGGGGTAAAATGGTTATCATATCACAGGTTGTTCACTTACATTAAGTTTTCACTGTTATTGTTCGTGATCACTCAATGATGCTAAACACTGGTTTCTTTGTCATTGATCTTCGAATAATCATCACACTTCTTCCGGTCACTATATTAATTTTAATTCCTTGTATATCTTGTGAATGTTGACGTCTTGTACTGTTCATACATTATCTTCATTCTTCATGGTATGTTTCCTTTCCTCTTCTTCTTCTTTTCTTCTTCTGGTTAGTTGTTGCTCACTATCGGTGTTTTCCTGGTTTACACATTATTTGTGATAATCAATGTTCCCTTAGTCTTGTCATACTCTTCCATATTTTTATTCGTGGTTATGGTAATCCTTGTTCCATATTATTTCGCACTAATAAACAAATTCGTTTGTTTTATCACCATTGTGGTTGTACTTGATTCGCATCCTTTTTATTTTAATAATTTTTTTCATCATGTCCCCTCACTATTTTGGATCTATTGTCTCCTTTTCATTTTAATAATTATTTTCGTCATGTCCCCTCACTATTTTGAATCTATTGGGCCTGGATGCTAACATATTATATTGGCTCGTTGTCATTTTCTCTCTCTTTTATACTCGATGATATCCTTATTACTCTTCCTTCTTCTTTGTTGGGTTGTTTCAATAATATACGTTCGTAGATATACACTTTGTTTATATTCTCCTGTCCCTTCTTTTATGCACGTTGACATATTTTCATGATATCTTTTTATTTGACGCATTAGATAGTTATCTTATGTAACTGTCAATTTGGTACGTTACATATGCCTTCCTATAAGAATTGATTAATTCTGAATTCGTATATTTATTTTTTATTGAAGAATTCATCAATTGTTGTACATTTCCACGTCGACTCTTATGCTTTTTTATATCCCTTCATTTTCTTCTATTTGAATCATAATTATTTCCTTTCTATGTAATTATCTCCCTTGTTTATTTAATTCCCTAATTCCCTAACATAAGTTTAGCTGGGGCAGTTCAGAGTGGCTCACTTTGTCATACAACTCCACTGTTGGAATCCTTCTGGCTATGGTCGTTTTCAATTTTGTCGCTCATATATTTCTTAATGCCATTCCTTCTGGCTCTTTCAATCTCTCTGGCTATGCTCTCTTCCCATCTCTTATGACCATTTTCCATTGTCCTCTCTATTGACTGGAGACCTTCATGTACACTATTATGGTATCATCCAATCCCTTATTCACTGACTGGAAATATCCATCTAGTTTCTTGTTTATTGATTTCTCCATCTCCTTTGTGGATCGGTTGTCCTCCTTCAAAGTTTCTATTTTCTTCTGGCTCTCTTCCTTCAATGATTTCTGGCTTTCTTCTATTTTCTGGCTGGATTGTTCCCTCTCCTCTCTGTATTTCCTGTTATCTTCCAAGATGACTCCATAATTTTCTTTATCTCTTCCATCCATCTCATCGTTTCTACCTGTTGTGGCTCTGTAACTCCCGACATCTTTATATCTTGGTAATGTACTTGCTGTCGAATTAGGTTGATGAATTATTTATTTAATTAATCAAACTGTTAGGTCTTTTTGTCCTAATTAGATATTCCTTTTGAATATCACAAAGAATGCACATAAATAATAAAATGAATTAAATGTCCAATTGCACTTTGAATGATATCAGTCATTCAAATACTACCACCACCTTATGAGAGAACTGTTCATGAAAAAATTAAACTACTTTTCTATTGTATAGAAATCAAAACTCTGTTTCCACTGATAATAAACTGGGGATTTATTGACAATTATCAAATTCAATAAACTCTTTTAAAAACAATTAATAATATCTTTTTACAAACAATAACAAATTTAAACAAATACCGAGATCTCTGTATCTCAAGGCTGGTAACACTGTTGTAAGGTACAATGTTTTTGGTGAACGAGGTTAGGTTCACTTTCTTCAATTATATTACCAAATTAGTGAGTTCTTTGAAGATACATGATACCAGATTACAAGATGTGAGTTTAATTAACAATATTTAATTATCTATTACTATGAAAAAGAACAAAATTTAAAATTATAAAACTCGGTACCATAACCGATAATATCGTACTATCGTACGTTATGCAAAAGTATATAGCAGTTGTGGTCAACATGTGCTCTGAGATTTGCACTGTTAAAAATGTTATTATTATTTATTCATTAATTAGCAGAACCATGTACTGGCAAGAGAAAAAATCTAGAGAAAAAAAACTCTTGTTATAGCTTTCATTTCAGTAAAATTATTCAAGAACAGAATTGTTTCTTTGTGACAAAATTGTATTCTTCAGTTCTAGGTTAGTTTACCTAGTACACGTAAGTCATTATTTAGAGTAAGTGTGGGGGCTAAAAGCAAAAGCTGCAATGTCCACTCCAGCAAATTTTACAATACAGCGAAAAGAAAATTTGAGGTGGTGAAACCAAGAGTACACAGCTGATTATTTTTCTCCAATTTCTAAGGTATAAAACTAATACATTCACCAAAAATTAGGGCTTAGAACTCATGTTTAAAATACTTACAGAGGATATTTGTTTGGAGATTGCTAGTATTGCTTCTGAAATGTGGACTTTGCTGGTTTTGCTATCAACATTTTGTAGACTTATATCTAAGAGTGCCTAGCTATCGTCTAAACACTATGTTTATATTCATCACCTTTAACTATAGTGTTAGCGTTGCCTAGGCTATAATATTATACAGTTTGGAAGGAAATAAATAATGACACGAGGTTTAAAAGGGAACTTTTTAATACATATTAAACAGTAACTTTTTTAGTACATAACACTGAAATACGTAAAATTCTTTGTCTGGAAATGTTCGTGTTAGTGATTGCTGACTTACAGTACAACTTCTTATCTTTTTCTACACAATAGTCTCCGGCGACTCCTCTGTTTCTTCACACTCAGGTTCGGCTTCATCTTGAGTGTTTTCTTGGTCATCACACTTTTCAAGAAGGTTTTTGTTATATTCCAAACTGGTGTTTTCCATCCAATTAGGGCCATAGTGAACCTCAAGCAGTTTTTTCACGTCAGAGAGTTTTACTTTCTTCACCAGAACTCCAGGAGAAATCAAGTTAGGGTTAATGTCTGCTACGGTTGCATTAGATTTTGTTAGAAATCTGTACAAGGACACCTCATGATAGTAAAAGTGCTCACCCTTAATCACGACCTGCTTTTGGTTTTTACCTGATCTCTTGATAAAAAACTTTTTGGTCGGAGCGAACTTGAAATGCCATTTATTCATTGGCTTAAAAACTCTGTATGCTTCACTTTGCCAGTCATGGACATCACAGTCAGTACCCACATTTACAGCAGTTGAAAAACTAGATATTATTTCCACATATTGACCAGGGTTTTCAATCTGCTGCAAAGATTTGAACTTTTTCTCACAGTTGCCGAAGATTCTATCTGGTGGCATGAATGAATGTCCACGAATTGGGAAAATGATTTCAATATGTTGAAGAGTTGATGGGGCGTCCAAGAGCCATTTTGAGCACATCGCTAGGATGATTTGGTTATTATTTTGCCCCCTGCATCCGTCTGCAAAGAGCCTCAGTTTGGTTTTTCCAGTGAAGTCTGTGTTGTTCAAGAAGTGAAAGATACATGATGCGATTTCACTAGATCCTTTCTTGTGAAGATCCTCAGTCCATAAATAGCTGGTACAGTTTTCTTTGGTAAGCTTATCCTTGGTGCTACCTTTCACAACGGTCAGATTATAAAGATAAAGCTGCCGCCTGTAATAAGCTTCTTGATCAGGAACTTTGGGTAGAGGTAAATTTTTTTGACAGTCAAAGGATATATTCATAACTTCGGGGGCTTGTTCTTTCAAATGATCATAAAACGCTTTTGTTCGCTTTTTGTGGATGAGTCGTTGAACGAGAAGCTCATGTTTTTTCTGAGGGTCTTTTTCAAGTTTCATTCTTTCCTTTAGCTCTATGCACGTTGAACACATGTCTAAACATGGGCTGCCAAAGCCAATGTTAAAATTTCGGTTGAAAATATACCTGAAGTAACATTCTTTCACCTTTAAATTATTGTCCTCAACTTTTTCATTGTACATTTTATGTAGTTTTGCTATGTTAAGGTAAATACTTGCGTCCGCTTTTATAATGGCAATAATGCACGTCACTACAGGCCAAAGAAGAAATAAACTCAACAATTGACTGCTTCTTGTCATTGAATTTAGCTGACACATGATCTCCTCCTCTGGTTTCTTCCAGTATAAATCCACATTTTTGAAAGTTCTTTGTAACAAACTCAACACGTGATCTTTTTATTTGAAGAATTTGTAGGAAGGCATTTTGGCATACAGGAATCATGTTGGTTTCATCATTTCTCCTAACAAAAAACTTTGTATGAAAGGCTTTTGGAGTCTTTTCATTTGTTTTAGGCCTTCTTCTTTGAACTTGCTTGGATTTGGTGTACTGCAAAATGAAATTGTTTTGCGATTGCCTGTCTTTGTTTTTATAAAAAATATCATGAAAATATAAGCACTGTTTCATTGTCAATACGCTACAACTATAGCTTTTAGTATGATTACCACACAATGGATACGTCAGCAGATGTTGTGCTTCATATCTGTAATGAACAAAATGAAGCGTTACCGTAAGAAAACCATTTAGAAAGTACGGCAACACTAACATTTCAGTAATTTAAACTAGGATTACAATATCAGAAACGTGGAGAACTAAGCCTACTCTTAAAATGAGTACTAACCTCAACCTCTTGGCAACGTTCCTTTTCCAGGTTTCAGGACGATTCGGCCTTTTCCTAGCTTTTCTAGGTGACACAGCTGAAATGCCATTTTCTAGGTCAGGTTCCATGTTACACATTCACTTTTACAAATCTTATTCTTAGCAAGGTAAATTTGCACACAAACAGCACTCCATTCAGACAACAACAACCAGCCATTACCCGCACAGATCACGTGATGAAATCGAGCGCTCTGATTGGTGGAATTGGATTTTGCTGGTTTTGCTTCTCAGATTTCGAAAAATGAACTTGGAGTTTGCAGACTTTGCTTCTAAGGACAGTTTTGTAATTTAAATGTTAAATGTTTCTATGCCGTTTTTGCTACTAAGAGATTAGTTTTCTTAAAGCCGACAGGTCACTGTATGCAATGCCTTCAAAATATCGATTTCAGAAAAAAGTGGAGATTGCAGCTTTTGCTTTTAGCCCGCACAAGTATGTTATTTATAAAATTCTTAATGATACAGTTACAAACATTCTATTTATAAATCATTTGACGTGTAATTATCAGTTATTAAAATATTTGCACAAGAAAATAATTATTTGTTAATTCAAAAAGTTTAGTCAAGTAAGCGACTATGTACTATATACTGATGAGTGGTATCTAAGTTAATTCCGCCTTTCTCAATTATTCTTTAATTGTAAAATAATTATTTTTGAATTAACTATTGACATTAAACCGTGCTACAATCTATTTATTAAGTTCTGATAATTGTCCATCATAGTTTAAGCACTCAAGCCTTATGACTAGTGCAGTCCAAAACAATATTTTTCGTTCATAACGAAAATTATTATTTCCATTAATTTCTTTAAAATAATGAAAACATTGTACTCCCTGATTGAATACACAAAACATGACCCTTATTATACACTGGTCGTGTTATTTCACTGTTCACTTAATTCACTGGACACTCGGTAATATGTTGTGGTGTATAGGTTAATGTCTGTTTACGTATTATTGTAGGTGACGCGCACATTTCAAAATTATCTTGCTGACTTTTTGGCGTAGACCTCTCGTCATGAGTGATGCAGAACGAATGATACATTTCACTAAAGTGTCTCTTTCTCGTCTGGTCATTTTAAGCCATTTGATTGGTTCAAAAGGTCAAACTCTCAACCCCAAAACATTTTGGTCAAATAAAACTTTTAATTTTTGACAACTCTAAGCGTGGGTTCGAGATTATGTGTGACGTATGCATGGATACTCAAAATGATTGAAAAGTTTATAATTGTCGTAACTTTCTTATCTTCTGTCGTATCGTCATTCGGATAGTGGCATTAAATCGCGGACACTTGCGGCTTTATTTTAAGTCTAAACAAGCACTAAATCCGTTCATTATTAATTCACTTGGCCATCTCAAAAACTCATATGGTGACTCTTAATATAAATAAGTCTGTTTCACCATATTTTGTTATAATTACACTGTAATACTTATTACTGAACATCTCGAGTCCATTTCTCCTTCATGTTAGTACATAAACTAGTTATATTTACAGTTTAAACAATATCTGTTAATGGCGTCCATACCGACCATGTTCGATTGTTTATATTTACATGTAACGCTATTATTCCTTATCCTATTACATATGTTTGATATCCTAACACTAATATGTACATTTATTTACATTTGTTCACATTTTATTTTGCTAAAAATGTTATTTTTTATATACTTATAGTATGATCAAAATACCTTCTGTTCTCATTTCTCCGTTTTGTCACTTTTTAAATTATTTTATTACACAAGGGGTCACAAGGGGTATAATGTTAGTAGTTAAAATAGTGTACAATTGTTGTACCTTGTTGGTTCAATGTATCTATCAACTTTTCGTTATCTGAAAGCTCTCTAAGTTATAGTATAGTGTTTATTTACATCTGGTTTTACAATTGCAGTTAGTTAATTTATAATATTTAAATTATTAAACTACTAGTATTACATTTGTGAGGTGTTCTCATATCAGTATTAGACATTTCTCTAACTACTGGTAACATTTGTCACAATCTTTTGATAAGTTTTGATAATGCTTTTTGACTAACTATCTTGTCACATTGGGGTTCTGTCCATTTAACTTTATGATAACATATCCAATCTGGTTCATTTGCTGTGCCCTTCAGTACTTATGGTATTTATTGGTTTGCATTATTATTCTTAATTAGTCTTTGTTTGAAACAATTGTGGATAGTTGCTTGGTTTAACTAATGTACATGATTTTATGTTATAGGTTCACTTCTTATGAGGTTATGTGTCAGTTGTCTGACAACAATGTGCTACAAATTTTTATGCAGTATTTGACTCAACCATTTCCATCTCATTATGGCATTCTACTACAATGGTTTATTATTAAGTTATACACATTTTTACACTATTTGTTGAAACAATAACACAGGTATTCTTAGTCTAATAATATTACATATCTTGGTGGGTTGCACCTAGTTTTTGGTACATTGATTGGTTTATACCTAACAAACTAGCTTATTTGCTACTATTTGTTCTGGAATTCATTTATATTTTGTCCTGTCTTGCTATGGCATTCAGGCACATTTCATATTAAGGCTTACAAAGCTTTTATTATTGGTCCCTACGAACAATTAAATTACTGTTCTGTCTCATATTTATTTTGGTGGTCTTAATGATTATCTATGTGATGTTACAGTCTTGATTAAACTTGTCACACTAATTGTCTGTGCATTTTAACTAGTTAATCTTGGATTCTTTCACTTATAATGGTTAATCATTTTTCTCCGTTATAAACATTTTCACTTGTATTGTTTGTGGTGTTTATTTGGGGTAAAATGGTTATCATATCACAGGTTGTTCACTTTCATTAAGTTTTCACTGTTATTGTTCGTGATCACTCAATGATGCTAAACACTGGTTTCTTTGTCATTGATCTTCGAATAATCATCACACTTCTTCCGGTCACTATATTAATTTTAATTCCTTGTATATCTTGTGAATGTTGACGTCTTGTACTGTTCATACATTATCTTCATTCTTCATGGTATGTTTCCTTTCCTCTTCTTCTTCTTTTCTTCTTCTGGTTAGTTGTTGCTCACTATCGGTGTTTTTCTGGTTTACACATTATTTGTGATAATCAATGTTCCCTTAGTCTTGTCATACTCTTCCATATTTTTATTCGTGGTTATGGTAATCCTTGTTCCATATTATTTCGCACTAATAAACAAATTCGTTTGTTTTATCACCATTGTGGTTGTACTTGATTCGCATCCTTTTTATTTTAATAATTGTTTTCGTCATGTCCCCTCACTATTTTGGATCTATTGTCTCCTTTTCATTTTAATAATTATTTTCGTCCTGTCCCCTCACTATTTTGGATCTATTGGGCCTGGATGCTAACATATTATATTGGCTCGTTGTCATTTTCTCTCTCTTTTATACTCGATGATATCCTTATTACTCTTCCTTCTTCTTTGTTGGGTTGTTTCAATAATATACGTTCGTAGATATACACTTTGTTTATATTCTCCTGTCCCTTCTTTTATGCACGTTGACATATTTTCATGATATCTTTTTATTTGACGCATTAGATAGTTATCTTATGTAACTGCCAATTTGGTACGTTACATATGCCTTCCTATAAGAATTGATTAATTCTGAATTCGTATATTTATTTTTGATTGAAGAATTCATCAATTGCTGTACATTTCCACGTCGACTCTTATGCTTTTTTATATCCCTTCACTTTCTTCTATTTGAATCATAATTATTTCCTTTCTATGTAATTATCTCCCTTGTTTATTTAATTCCCTAATTCCCTAACATAAGTTTAGCTGGGGCAGTTCAGAGTGGCTCACTTTGTCATACAACTCCACTGGCCATACTAACATCAATAAATACAGAGGCACATCATCTCTGTTAATAATATAAATGATTGCTGGAACATTTCATCAGTCAATTCATCTCAAATTAATTCAAAATATAAAGTGGTCGTTCTTTCGACAAATAATAAATATCCTTGGGATCATCTCACGCATCTGCGGTTTATACATTGTTATATTCTCTTCTTCTTGATTCAACTTAACTAAATTCTTCACATTTTACAGGGATAGTTTATTTACATTTCATCACTGGTATACTCTCATGATCATCTTCGTTAATATATTATTTTTTCATTCTTCTTTGTCATCAATTAATCTTTTCTCTTGGTATTACATTAAGCGTCTTTTCATAATCCTCTTCATTTTCATGATTCACTTCTTTGGGTTATATTTCATTTGGTATAGGCTCTCTTCTAGTGTCTTACCTCGTGTTTGTGTGTCATCTATTATCTACATCAATGGTATTTATTTGCTTTCATTCCTCCAACTTCTTATTTTCTTCTCGTTCTGTATATCATCTAGTCCATCGTCTCCTCTTTTAGTAGTACGGGTAAGTTGGTATTTAACTGGTTGACTAGGCTCTTGGAAATTATTTCATGCAATGGATGGTGTGTGTCTTTCTCGTATTGTTTATATTTCTATTTGTAGTAGTACGGGTAAGTTGGTATTTTACTGGTTGACTAGGCTCTTGGAAATTTCTTTTTATGCCAAAGATCTTGGGTGTCGTTCTCGTATTGTTTATATCTGTAGTACGGGTAAGTTGTTCTTTACTTGTTGACTTGGCTCTTGGAAATTATTATTTTTATATTAGTGCCATGGTTGGAAGGTGTCTGCCTCGTATTGTTTATATCTGTAGTACGGGTAAGTTGTTCTTTACTTGTTGACTTGGCTCTTGGAAATTATTATTTTTATATTAGTGCCATGGTTGGAAGGTGTCTGCCTCGTATTGTTTATATCTGTAGTAGTACGGGTAATTACAATTTTCTTCATCCTTTACATAATTTCTTTAGATCACATTTTTATATTACAAAATTACAACATAGTCAACATTTATTCTCACAGTTATATTTTCACTTCTTACTTAGTATCAATAACAAATAGTCTTCATCACAATATTTCACTCTTTTTTCATTATTTAATTTTCAATATACCGTTTCATGGAAGTTTGGTTGTAGTTGCCCTTTATTTTCTTTGTCACAGGGTCTTGTAATTCATAAGTGTTGTTCATGTTATTATTAGTCGTTATCAAAATAATCCGTCCCATATTTCAATGTATTTTTATTCATTTTATCCGTAATCATTGCTCTCCTCTCTTCTCGTCGTTCGAACTTCTTCAGTGTTCATGCTCCTATCTGTTCTCGACATATACCTTGCTATCATTTGGTTTTTCCATTTTGATGCTATCAGGGCTTCATCTGCCTTCCGTTCTTCTGTCTTCTTCTTGTCCCTATCTTCGGTATACACGTGTCCAGTGTTCTCCTGGTCATCGTCATTACTAATATTTGGTATCTCTTCTACTTCTGTTTGACCATCATCTGTCTTCTGATTGGGTCCTTCCATTAATTGACTCCTCTTCTTCCTCAATTCTCTTATTTCTCTGGCGTACCCTTCGATGATCCGGTCCCATTGTTCTTGATAGCCTTCCTTTTTCTTAAAATATCTTACTCTTCTTTTGGAGATCTTTGCTTGAATTATTTTATTGGTTATATTCTTCTTTGTTGTCACATAACTCTCCTCCTCGTCCATCTTCATGAAACTCCTTCGGTACTCCTTCCTAAAGATTCCTTCTTCATGGTCGACGATTGGGAAGTTAATCACATTAATTAGACCACCTTGAGTCATTTCGATTAATTCTTTTGTGACCCTTGTCTTCTTTGGACGCATGGTTCTTCTTTCTTCCATCTTCACCTCTTCCGTTTCCTTAATTATTTGGATCTTCTTTTCTCCACTCTCTTCAGGCTTTGGACTCACTTGTTCCGTGTTTTCATCTTTGGGTAATTCTTTTGATTCTACTTGATCATCACACATTGGCAGATTATTCTGTTCCAAGTTTTCCTCCTCGGATACCTCTTCTACCTCCATTTGATTATTATTCATTTGTAGATTATTTGGTTCTGAATCTTCCTCCTCTTTTTCATTATTATTGACGTCTTGTTCTGGGGCATCTTTAGTCATATTTTCTTGCAGTGGTTCCGTGGAATCCTTCTGACTATGGTCATTTTCAATTTTGTCGCTCATATATTTCTTAATGCCATTCCTTCTGGCTCTTTCAATCTCTCTGGCTATGCTCTCTTCCCATCTCTTATGACCATTTTCCATTGTCCTCTCTATTGACTGGAGACCTTCATGTACACTATTACGGTATCATCCAATCCCTTATTCACTGACTGGAAATATCCATCTAGTTTCTTGTTTATTGATTTCTCCATCTCCTTTGTGGATCGGTTGTCCTCCTTCAAAGTTTCTATTTTCTTCTGGCTCTCTTCCTTCAATGATTTCTGGCTTTCTTCTGTTTTCTGGCTGGATTGTTCCCTCTCCTCTCTGTATTTCCTGTTATCTTCCAAGATTGACTCCATAATTTTCTTTATCTCTTCCATCCATCTCATCGCTTCTACCTGTTGTGCCTCTGTAACTCCCGACATCTTTATATCTTGGTAATGTACTTGCTGTCTTGCTGTCGAATTAGGTTGATAAATTATTTATTTAATTAATCAAACTGTTAGGTCTTTTTGTCCTAATTCGCGCTCAGACGTTGGGCGCCACGTTGTAACAAAACTTACAACGTTATGATTAGATTGTTATAATGTTATTATTATTATAGTTGATTATTAAAATTGAATTAGTGTTCACGTTTAAAAGTTTGTGGTTTAAAAGAGTATTTATCACTTCACTGTGTCAACCTCCCCACTTACCATATGTTGATGTCTTCACTGTTCTCGATGGCGACTTCTTTTACTGTAAAAACACTTGACATACATACATAGATATTCCTTTTGAATATCACAAAGAATGCACATAAATAATAAAATGAATTAAATGTCCAATTGCACTTTGAATGATATCAGTCATTCAAATACTACCGCCACCTTATGAGAGAACTGTTCATGAAAAAATTAAACTACTTTTCTATTGTATAGAAATCAAAACTCTGTTTCCACTGATAATAAACTGGGGATTTATTGACAATTATCAAATTCAATAAACTCTTTTAAAAACAATTAATAATATCTTTTTACAAACAATAACAAATTTAAACAAATACTGAGATCTCTGTATCTCAAGGCTGGTTACACTGTTGTAAGGTACAATGTTTTTGGTGAACGAGGTTAGGTTCACTTTCTTCAATTATATTACCAAATTAGTGAGTTCTTTGAAGATACATGATACCAGATTACAAGATGTGAGTTTAATTAACAATATTTAATTATCTATTACTATGAAAAAGAACAAAATTTAAAATTATAAAACTCGGTACCATAACCGATAACATCGTACTATCGTACGTTATGCAAAAGTATATAGCAGTTGTGGTCAACACGTGCTCTGAGATTTGCACTGTTAAAAATATTATTATTATTTATTCATTAATTAGCAGAACCATGTACTGGCAAGAGAAAAAATCTAGAGAAAAAAACTCTTGTTATAGCTTTCATTTCAGTAAAATTATTCAAGAACAGAATTGTTTCTTTGTGACAAAATTGTATTCTTCAGTTCTAGGTTAGTTTACCTAGTACACGTAAGTCATTATTTAGAGTAAGTATGTTATTTATAAAATTCTTAATGATACAGTTACAAACATTCTATTTATAAATCATTTGACGTGTAATTATCAGTTATTAAAATATTTGCACAAGAAAATAATTATTTGTTAATTCAAAAAGTTTAGTCAAGTAAGCGACTATATACTATATACTGATGAGCGGTATCTAAGTTAATTCCGCCTTTCTCAATTATTCTTTAATTGTAAAATAATTATTTTTGAATTAACTATTGACATTAAACCATAATTGTCCATCATAGTTTAAGCACTCAAGCGTTATGACTAGTGCAGTCCAAAACAATATTTTTCGTTCATCAACGAAAATTATTATTTCCATTAATTTCTTTAAAATAATGAAAACATTGTACTCCCTGATTGAATACACAAAACATGACCCTTATTATACACTGGTCGTGTTATTGCACTGTTCACTTAATTCACTGGACACTCGGTAATATGTTGTGGTGTATAGGTTAATGTCTGTTTACGTATTACTGTAGGTGACGCGCACATTTCAAAATTATCTTGCTGACTTTTTGGCGTAGACCTCTCGTCATGAGTGATGCAGAACGAATGATACATTTCGCTAAAGCGTCTCTTTCTCGTCTGGTCATTTTAAGCCATTTGATTGGTTCAAAAGGTCAAACTCTCAACCCCAAAACATTTTGGTCAAATAAAACTTTTAATTTTTGACAACTCTAAGCGTGGGTTCGAGATTATGTGTGACGTATGCATGGATACTCAAAATGATTGAAAAGTTTATAATTGTCGTAACTTTCTTATCTTCTGTCGTATCGTCATTCGGATAGTGGGATTAAATCGTGGACACTTGTGGCTTTATTTTAAGTCTAAACAAGCACTAAATCCGTTCATTATTAATTCACTTGGCCATCTCAAAAACTCATATGGTGACTCTTAATATAAATAAGTCTGTTTCACCATATTTTGTTATAATTACACTGTAATACTTATTACTGAACATCTCGAGTCCATTTCCCCTTCATGTTAGTACATAAACTAGTTACATTTACAGTTTAAACAATATCTGTTAATGGCGTCCATACCGACCATGTTCGATTGTTTATATTTACATGTAACGCTATTATTCCTTATCCTATTACATATGTTTGATATCCTAACACTAATATGTACATTTATTTACATTTGTTCACATTTTATTTTGCTAAAAATGTTATTTTTTATATACTTATAGTATGATCAAAATACCTTCTGTTCTCATTTCTCCGTTTTGTCACTTTTTTAATTATTTTATTACACAAGGGGTATAATGTTAGTAATTAAAATAGTGTACAATTGTTGTACCTTGTTGGTTCAATGTATCTATCAACTTTTCGTTATCTGAAAGCTCTCTAAGTTATAGTATAGTGTTTATTTACATCTGGTTTTACAATTGCAGTTAGTTAATTTATAATATTTCAATTATTAAACTACTAGTATTACATTTGTGAGGTGTTCTCATAGCAGTATTAGACATTTCTCTAACTACTGGTAACATTTGTCACAATCTTTTGATAAGTTTTGATAAGTTTTGATAATGCTTTTTGACTAACTATCTTGTCACATTGGGGTTCTGTCCATTTAACTTTATGATATCATATTCAATCTGGTTCATTTGCTGTGCCCTTCAGTACTTATGGTATTTATTGGTTTGCATTATTATTCTTAATTAGTCTTTGTTTGAAACAATTGTGGTTAGTTGCTTGGTTTAACTAATGTACATGACTTTATGTTATAGGTTCACTTCTTATGAGGTTATGTGTCAGTTGTCTGACAACAATGTGCAACAAATTGTTATGCAGTATTTGACTCAACCATTTCCATCTCATTATGGCATTCTACTACAATGGTTTATTATTAAGTTATACACATTTTTACACTATTTGTTGAAACAATAACACAGGTATTCTTAGTCTAATAATATTACATGTCTTGGTGGGTTGCACCTAGCTTTTGGTACATTGATTGGTTTATACCTAACAAACTAGCTTATTTGCTACTATTTGTTCTGGAATTCATTTATATTTTGTCCTGTCTTGCTATGGCATTCAGGCACATTTCATATTAAGGCTTACAAAGCTTTTATTATTGGTCCCTATGAACAATTAAATTACTGTTCTGTCTCATATTTCTTTTGGTGGTCTTAATGATTATCTATGTGATGTTACAATCTTGATTAAACTTGTCACACTAATTGTCTGTGCATTTTAACTAGTTAATCTTGGATTCTTTCACTTATAATGGTTAATCATTTTTCTCCGTTATAAACATTTTCACTTGTATTGTTTGTGGTGTTTATTTGGGGTAAAATGGTTATCATATCACAGGTTGTTCACTTACATTAAGTTTTCACTGTTATTGTTCGTGATCACTCAATGATGCTAAACACTGGTTTCTTTGTCATTGATCTTCGAATAATCATCACACTTCTTCCGGTCACTATATTAATTTTAATTCCTTGTATATCTTGTGAATGTTGACGTCTTGTACTGTTCATACATTATCTTCATTCTTCATGGTATGTTTCCTTTCCTCTTCTTCTTCTTTTCTTCTTCTGGTTAGTTGTTGCTCACTATCGGTGTTTTCCTGGTTTACACATTATTTGTGATAATCAATGTTCCCTTAGTCTTGTCATACTCTTCCATATTTTTATTCGTGGTTATGGTAATCCTTGTTCCATATTATTTTGCACTAATAAACAAATTCGTTTGTGTTATCACCATTGTGGTTGTACTTGATTCGCATCCTTTTTATTTTAATAATTGTTTTCGTCATGTCCCCTCACTATTTTGATCTATTGTCTTCTTTTCATTTTAATAATTATTTTCGTCATGTCCCCTCACTATTTTGGATCTACTGGGCCTGGATGCTAACATATTATATTGGCTCGTTGTCATTTTCTCTCTCTTTTATACTCGATGATATCCTTATTACTCTTCCTTCTTCTTTGTTGGGTTGTTTCAATAATATACGTTCGTAGATATACACTTTGTTTATATTCTCCTGTCCCTTCTTTTATGCACATTGACATATTTTCATGATATCTTTTTATTTGACGCATTAGATAGTTATCTTATGTAACTGCCAATTTGGTACGTTACACCGTACATCGTCATAATTCTTATTTGCATCTTCTTCCTGTTTCTTCCGGACTTCGCTTCTGTCCTCGTCCCAGGTGCTCCTGCATTCATGTATTTCTATGCGCAACAGCGTGAACTGCTCGGCCATCTGTTGCGTGACTTCTTCCTTATGTTTGTCTAGCTTTTCGCTGAGTACTTTGTTCTTTCCATTCTGTTCTCTTCTGATTTCGCTCTGTTCTTTTCTGACCTCCTCCAATTTTTCATTCTGTTCTCATCTGTTTTCATTCAAATTTTCATTAATTACTTTAAGGCTTTCACTCTGTGTATGCATGAAGTCCATCAGTGAACGTAATGTCACCTCTTCTTGTGGTTGGGACTCCTGTCCCCCTCGCTCTGACGTGTGACGTCTCCTCAGTCATTTGTGACTCAATCGGCGAATCTTCACCTTCGTTATCGGGCACACCTTGTGGGTTGTTAACCTCGAAGTTATCGGGACTGCTAGTCATTTTTGCCGCCTTACTTCGCGTTAGCATTCAGTCAAACTAGCCTTACACATATAAATATTATTCTAATAACTAACATGTAAATTTACTTAGTCTACTACTGCCTGCTCTTTTGCCATGCGATGGGTGCCATTCATATAATGTAGATATTTACTACAACTTAAATTTGTGGATCCCCACGTTCTTTGGGAGCCATTCATACAACGTGCAATTATGCTAATCTATGCAAATCAAATTAATCAATTATCCAATTAGATTAAATGTGTCAAAATTGCTTTGTTTACGTGAATCTATTAATTACTCTGATATATTTAACTGTATTCATTAACGATTAGCATAATCACTGAGACTCTTTAGTGTTGTTGAAACGATATTAGAAAATTTATTACAAATAATTTAATCAACATTAGTGTTTTGTTACTGTGGTAGTGACAATAATGAACGCATGAATACTTAACAAATAAATACTTATTTATTAAACATCATTCAAATAAACTTTTGAGACATAAATACAAATTATGACCTGTAAATACAGTTAAGAAAACATACATGAATATAAATCACAATATATATATCCGTTTCGTTGCTTGCTGTAAAACAAAACATACAATACAATAGACATACATAAACATAGACATCAAATATTATTTATCCTACCCTAATGCGTTCATTTTGCCTCAGATGAATAGCTTTTATGTTTAATATTATCATAGTAATTGACCTAAATTCTCAAAGTGTGGTTTCTTTGAAAAGAGACAGAGCAGTAGTTTTTATTATAATATTAATAACATGAGGATTTTACTTGAGATAATGAATATCCATAATTCCATCGGTGAGAATCCCTGTTCACTTATGATCCATGTAAGTAGAAATTCCGTAGATTTTGTGTTGTCATCACTTTGCACTTGCGGGTAAGATTCACTCCCGTTGGTGTTATTGTTAACAATGAAAGTTTATAGAGTCTCGTGTTGCATACGTGTATTCATTATTAGTAGTTGTATACAGATAATTGTCTGTCGTTGAACTGCTTCGTGTTTTATATATGTTTAATTTAGTTATATCATGACTGTGTGCAATATTAAGCACGAGTGTTATGATCTCGCTAATTCACTTATTGTTTCTGAGTTCGCACGACTGAGATAGCAATACCTAAATCATAGTGTGTTCCGATATCGACCACTGTGTTCGTAATTGTCGCGCCAAAGTTCTAATATCGAGTCGTTTGCTCACTTATTAATGTTTAATTTGCATGTCGGAATGCGCTTAAAGTTTAAAGTATCAAATTCAGATTCTAGTGATACTTATATCATTTCACACTTCGCGTTACTGCGGTAGACTTCCGTAACTTAGTGAAATACGATTAACTGATTGAAAAACCGCATGACTGTCTGAGAACTATTGAGTAACCAAGGAAACTGCGTAACTGACTGACTTTTGAATAACTGAGTAATACCGAGAGACTGAGAAAGTCTTAGTAACTGAGAAACTGATAGACTGAAAACTTGATAGACTGAGCAACTGCGAATAAACTGAGAGCACGCGTACCTCGTAAACAGTTTTTATTAAGCGTCATCTACCAGAATGCAATTTTCTGTCATACACGCCTCTGGTCATCCTCGATAGGTCTAATATTTCCTTCTACTCTGGATATCTGTGTTTCTCGGCACCCTGATTCGCTGTTCTGGTTGTCACCATGACGAAAATCTTCTCCACCTGTTTCTTTGGAAGATGCTAGACTCTGGTTGGTTATCGAACCTCCCCTAATGTACACGGTGAAAGGGCTTCACACTACTTCTTAGAATGTAGAGTAATTGCTCGCCTGTCCGTCAAACCTTTGTTCTTGTGACTCTCCCAAGGTCTGCTGTTGTTCCTTTACTAACAATACATAGCGCCTGGTTCATTGTTTGACTTCCCTTCGACTTTTTTCTGTCAATTAACAGCTTCTTGCTCGACGTCACCCCAAGATGCCTCCACGGTCCATCGTCATAAATATCGGTTGTCATCCTAACGTGGCTTCATGCTGCGTGACACTCTTGACTGTATTCTTTTAGTGTATGTTGTTTTGTCTTCATACTGGGTAAAACCTTTCTAATTCCTTTGTGAGTGAGTATCCTTTTCTTAAAGCTCGCACGCTCCAAATTTAACCCTACAGCATGCGCTCGCTTCAATTTCCACGTATCCGTGCCACTAGGCTCTGCTTTTGTTCAGTTTGTTGTGGTGTTGTAAAGCTGAGCTGAGCTTGGTCTGTCACAGTTGACCCTATTTCCCTTTTGTTGTGTTATGTTAGGCGTTTTCTTATTGTCTTGTAGCTGGCGTCGGGTTGACGTGTTGTTAAATTGTTCTTATTTATTGCTCTGGCTTGGGTTGGTGACTTGACCTGTGCTAACGTACTTCTCAATCATAAAATTATGAAATTAAAAATTTTTGATTGCTATATTTTCTTTTCTGCATAGCGGCGAGTTATCCCCAGACTGATAACAGATGGCCGGTAACAAATACGCGTTGACTCACCCAACTTACAGGTCATATTTTTGTTGACAAGTATTAGAAACAGTGAGCCCAGTCAAGCCGAAGGTAGGCTAACTGTCTGGGCGTGGGTAAGCCATCGTCACCTCCTCGTATGTTAATGATTTTCTGCCAGTCATCAGATAACAATGCTCGTATGGGAATCTGTCGCATCCATCCGGCGGAACGCAGCGAAACCCCGGGACCAGAAGACCCACGTTTGGGAGCAGAACGCCATCCAAAGCGAGATCCAGTCGCTGTTGTCTGGATTTAGTAATTAGCAGTTTGTGTTTAACGTGACTGAACCTTCAATTTGGCCATTACTTAAACCTGTAAGCAGAGTATATAAAAACACCGGCAGCATTAAACAGACAGCGTGGTGCCAGGAGAACAAACTTAGGCGACATTCGCTAAACCCTCATCGTTGTTATGTGATGGAGTTGAAGAGGTAAGCCTACAGGGAGTTCGAAGAAACTCTTAATTTTCTGTCGTGGCATTTGTTTTAATCACCTGTTTAACGCAATTTACGTAGGATACACTCTGCAGTATACGTTGCTCTAGAAGGTAAGTGCACAAACAATTACCGCATCCCATCTCCCATATGTGCAAATTAACACAACGTATGCCTAGAGGCAACACATTCACATCAGCAGGTACTGAAAAAAGAAATTACAATATTGAATAGTGACTGGGTCCAGGTTTATTGTGTTGTCAGCACGACTCCCGCCAATGGCAGACGGATCCTAGTTATTTAAGGCTTCATTTACACTGGTCGACCATCTACGATCAAGCTTGTAGCCAAAACTACCTATCAGGAGAACAAAATATTTTTCAGGAAGAGCAAAACACTTCGAGAAGGAGATAAACATGCAAACATTTATATTTTTCAATTGTGTATATACAATACACATTTGTACTGACAGTTTGTAATTCTTTCATTATAATAGAAATGATTACACAAATTGTATACATTTAAGATGTTTATTGCATTAAATTGTTTACTGTGTTTCACAATACGCATAGGATTGTTTAAAGGCTGGTCGTAGATAATGTTTGCTCTCCATTAAGTAGTGCTTAAGTTTCCAAAGTTCTAATATTATGAACATCGTAATCAAAACATCAGAGCAGGACTTGGTGTGTATGAGGGTCCAATGTGGACAACGATTTTTAGCATTCACTATGGAGCGTTTCTCATAGTAAAGCTGCAAAACTACACAGTGTACATTTCACGCGAAAAAAGAAAGAATGTTTGTGCATCTTCCAGGAGCAGCTTGCAGAGGATTCACTCTGTAAAGACGAAACGTTTGTCTGTGAACCGTTCCTCTGTAACACCAGCGATCCATAGGAATCAAATATCTGTTCACGCTGGACTCCTATAACGCTTGCACGCTTGGATTGTCATTTGTGTGGTTTACGGAACTTTTCATTTAAAATGCGTGCAATGTAAATAAACATCGATGAGGCCAAACATAACGTGAATTGTGTGTGTGTCCTGTGTGCCTTTTGATACTGGTAATCACAATAATAACACTTTGGAAACGTAAACATTACATAATGGAGATGATATACATGCCTGTCAGGAACAGTACATCTTCACATGTCAACGATTTAAATTAAATTGGAACAATTTTATGATTTTTATTGACTGGAAAGGAAGGTATTTTATTTTTTAACAATTACCATTGTTTGATAAATTTTAAATGTATTTTTATTTAAATGCATTAAACAAAATTCATTAGATCAATGGCTAAAGATGAAAAATAACTTATAATTTAATATATACAAAAGTAGTAAAAACAGTAGAGTAATTTCTGAACCAACACAAATAAACACCAAACACAACATTATATTAGATGCAATAATAAATTAATTATTTAACATAATAACTTAACAATACCACACACACGCGCGCGCGTGAACCAGAGAAGCAACAAAAGTAGACAGCTTGCCAAGCACTGATGAAGGGGGTACTACCAGTCCCCCTCTGTAAAAATTAAAAAGTAAATCTATTAAGGAGACTATCATAGCCTGAGTCAATATTAAAATAATTATAAACTACTGGGCTATGGGGCCGTGGTTGATTGCTTAATGATTGTGACATTGTTTCTCTAGATGTCTCAGCTACCCACAGGAGGCCTTGTAGCAAAAATATTTGACAATGGATGGTAGGCTGAATGTACCCCAAGTTGAGGTACAAGCAATACGTTGTTCAGGGAAATGAAGTTCCCTATGTGTATGGCTGTCTGGTATGGTCGTAACTTATATAGGGAACCTCATTTCCCAGTGCTTGTACCTTAACTTCGAATACGTTTACGTTTGGCCTACCATCCACTGTCGAATATTTTTGCTACTGAAGAAGGCCTTAGTAACAAATCTAGGTGGGTGGGCGAGACATCTAGGTAAAGAATGTGACAGTCATTAAGTTATCGGCACAGCCCAATATCCCAGTAGTTTATAATTATTTTAATACAAAAGTAAATGTCCTTGAAATAGTATTTCAATAATTTCAAGCGTGACAACTGTAATAAGAAGCTCAGTCTCGTTCTTATTCTTCAATTTAATTCTCCTGTGATATGGTGGAGAATGCCTTGGTTTTATTCTTTTCTCTAAGATTATTTACAAAAGTTTTTTTAACCCTCGAGTTCTTCAGTTTATGAAATGTTTATCCTGTAAACCAAAAAGGTCCACTGCCCACAGTTTATACGTTGTAGCAAAATGTTGCATGTTTTACCACAGAAAACTCCAGCCACTTAATCAATTTTACCAAGCAACTCGAAAACAGCAGTTGTTTTGTTTCTGGACATCGTGAATACACTTCAGGACAAATACTGGGATTCTAGTTACCTATTTCATCTGATAGATCTGTAATCTACACAGATCTTGTTCTCTGTATAGCTGAGGAAACAATACCTGCCGAAAACATCACTTTGTAAAAATCAGATTCAAAATATTGCTTGAATTGTATCAACACCATGTAGAGAAGGTTTGCAGAACTTGTTGAATTGCACCCAACAAGGAAAGTTATAGCTATTTAGGGCATGACTACAACATGAATGGTATATAAGAACACAATGCAGTGATTCCTAAACTGTCAACTACTAGTACCTTGTGAGGAAATTTTCAGTGGCTTAAAAAAGGTTGTCTAGATGAAGCAGCTTGAATGGGATACTTTTGGTGGCTTGAGAAAGACAGTCTAAATTACACAATCATTATCAAGGCATAACTTATTAAGGCACTATCATTGCATAACTTATCAAGGCAGTTGAAGTATGTGTATGTTCTTACAGTGAATTTTAAAAACGTTCTACTACCTGGCCTACTCTTAGTTGAATTCTGATGTAATAAAACCACGCCACATCTAAACCATTATTTGCTGTTTGAATTAATGAAGCAATTAATAAATCAAGTGAGGTAATATCAAAGAATAGCTTATTTGAGAGACACGCTGGAAAAATAGAGATCATTATAACCCTGTTACAGCAACAATCATACCAGAATCTGTTTGAATGCAAGAGAACAATTTGAGGAACATTTCTGAAACTTCTAGGAAATTGCACTCTTAGCATAATTTGCTTTATCTTTTTTTATGGAGATTGATGCTGATGTTTTTTATAATTGTGTTATGCAACAATTTTGAGAATATAGCACTGCACCGAAAAGGGAGTTCATTCAAAAGTGATGTCTCACCAAAGTCTGTCACCTCAAACTCAAAATCTATTTGGTTCTTGGATTTCGTTGTCCATGACCTGTCCGTTACTTAACTAAATATAATTATTTCACTACCGACTTGGAACACAAAGAAAAAATCTGTCACCTTTGTGTTCCGAGTTGGTAGTGAAATAATTATATTTATCTATTTGGTCTTGAGTGTCCAAAGTAAATTGTCCTGATTTGGTTCATGCTGCTCTACAAGTGAAGTAATCTTTTTTTTTATTTTTAGCTCTGTTTACCTATGTGGGGTTTCTTTCTAAAAAAATTATAAAAATCAAGACTCATAAACAAACTCACAAATGAACATTTGGATGGTCACTGTATTTGAATACCAGTAATTAATTATTCACCAGATGTAAGTGTCTTCCTTATAACATATAAACTGGTCAAACTTTTTCAGATGTCTTTTCTTATACTATTTTAGTACCATAATAAATTTGTCCAAACATATGTTCTGATCATTTTTAGTTCTGTGTTGTAATTTCTTATATACATTTGTTTATAAACGTTTATAAAAATCTGTCATCTTTGTAGCTGATAAGCAGAAGTACATATTTTGAAAAAATCATGTGTAAAACACAATAGACAACACCAATACATTTTGTATGCTCAAGTGAGTTGAAAATGTTAGAAAATAAAAAAGTAAATTTCTAACTTAATTATTTATGCATTTGTATTAGAGTGACAATGTGTTTTAGTCGAGAATATTGATGTGATTAATTTGCTTGATAATGTAACATTTAACATTTTCTGAGATACATCCATCAAAACAGAGTTTAGGTCACCTTGACTTTAAGTAGCTCACTACACATTTTCAAGTTGGCAAGTAGCTCAATGACTAGAGGAGTGTGGCAGCCACTAACTTAGCATGTAAGGATGAAGTTCAAGCATAGCTCAAATAATATGTCCTTCAATGTACCTGCTTATTTTTCTGTGACGGAGCACCATGTCTAAGTTACGTGGGTATTCTTGACAATGTTTACATTACAAAATAAGCTAAATTCATTGTATTACTCACTCTTTTATTTATCTGAAGGAAAAAACAAAATGTCAAGAATTCAACAAACAAAATCAGCGATTCTCCACAGACTATCTGAATACTAGTTAATTTAAATTATCAGTTTTGCATTTAGTTTCATTACAAGATTGGCAAAAGCAGCTTGTTAGGGCAGTAATTGTCAATTATACTAATACGTACTCAGATTATATTAATCACACTGTTTCACATTATCAGAAAGCCTTCATACCTTCAAGGAGATAGAACCTTTATAAGAGTCATTGACCAGGTGCTTTGTAGTAATACAACAAATAGTTGTCATTGTGCATATATACATGTCGTTTATTCTGTTTTCAGTTCTGTGAAGGTGGTCTCAGTTCACTCTGACTTTTTTATAATCAATATATTATAGTCAACCTTTTTTGCCACATAGCCTGAACTCTATTGCTACATAAGCAGGTTCAGAGTATACATCATAATAAGAATGTTGTAACCACACACACACACACACACACACACACATTTACTGTTTATCAGCATCAATAACAAATCTTGACATCCACATTATCATAAAGTGTTTGAAAACCTTTGTTTCATGTTTAATTCTAATGTCTGTTAGTGACATTCATGTCTCCGTATGTTACAGGAATTTACTTTTTATTTCAGATTGAATTACAAAAATGAAACTATTTTCTTCCATCGTAGGCTTTGTGGTGACAGTTATTTATACAGGTAAGAATAAATTAAGTTTGTATTTGTATTTTGTGTTAAGTTTTTTTTAAAAGGAAACAATCTATAAATTATTGATGTTTGGCACTTTACATGTATGACACACTATGGCATAAGGCTTGTTTCTGCCATATACATTTTGATTCAACATATTCTTCAACGCTTTCTAACAAAATGCCCAAGTAACAAATATAATGTTGAAAATACGTATTTACGATTTGTCAATTTTTCATTCCAAGTAACTTTAAATTCTGGAGAAATTCAGTTTTAGATAAAACACAAACTTAATTTTTACTAATTAGTTTTCTTGTACCAGCAAGCAATAAATGTATATAGTATCATCACTTCAAATATTTATTTTACACATACGTAACTTTATTTACTACACATACAAAAGATTATACTGTATAATAGTCTAAATTTTTGTATTGTATTGTTACTGTTAAGCTTTTTAATGTCAATGAGATGTTTCATACTCAGATGTAGATTAATTGTGTCAAAATGTGTGTATATTAAGTGCAAAATTTTAAAGAAATCATCATGTCTTTAATTCACACTTCTATCTATTATAAATTTTCCAAAGTATTTATTTTTTGACCTTTGTCATGCGTGAATTAGATATTCCCTGGATAGGTAAACTTTTTTTACATACCGTGTTTATGTCAGCATTTTTACCATGTGATGTGTATATATCTATTTTTATTTATTTTTATTTGAGTCACATAACATTCTGAACAATCAGGACATACAGTTATATGTAATGTGAATGTTGACCATGTTTAATATATTCATATAGGACATAATAAGAAACATTTTAAGCAGAGAAAAAGGAGATAGCATTGGAGAAAGACATTTATTTGGTAAGATCAACTGTTGGTATGGAGATTTAGTGGATGAAGTGATACTTATGAAAATTACCTTACAAAAATTATAAGATGGAATTGAAGAGTATGCAATAAAAATTAATGTAAGAAACAAGGAAGTGATAAGAATAAATGGATAGGAAGATAATGAAAGTAGAAATAATGATGAGGAGCATAGAGCAGGTAGACAGGTACTGTATTAACAAATGAGTAGAACAGCCACAGTGAATGTAGCATTCAATGAGCAACAAAGGGAATTTCTATAGCAGAATGAATTTGGACCTTAAGATGCAGCCCACTGTGTATTCTGTATGGAGTGATGTGGACAATGATGAGAAAGGATAGAGGTAGGCTTAAGTCACTGGATGTTGTAACGTGATCTCTTGTAGTCCTTGGTTTAAGCGCCGCGTTGGAGCGCCATTCTGTAACGTGATGGTTAGTTATTGATGTCTTATGCCCCACATTGGAGCGCCATTCTGAACGTGAAGACTTCTTTCCTTCTTCTCTCATTATCAAAAGATATTGTGTTATAGTATTTATAGAAAAAAATATTTTATTTAAAAATTAAAATTTTTTTTCTCTAAGTATTTTAATTATTTATTTATTAATTATTCGTATTTTACTTTAATTTTGTTTATCTTCATTGTCCGAATTAATTAATTTGGGATTAAACTGTTAAAGATTATTGTTCAAAGTATATTTGGTTTCCATCAGTTCGGTAAAATTTTATTTTAACGAAATGTTTTGAGGAAGTTTGGTTTGATTGTGGAATCGACTCGTAGAATATAGGTTATCTTTTTGTTCACTCTTTCTCGAAGACGTTCCAATCATCAACATGTGTTCTTCCTTCCTTTGATACCTATTATCCTTTTAACTAAATTTATTTACCAAATAAAACTCAATTCAGTAGTAATTAATTCTTTTTATTTTATTATAAGACTCTTGAGTCGAAAGTGTCGTTCCCGGATCGATTCTTTACCTCAGGCCAATTTTCACAAAGTTTATTTTTTACTAATTCTTATTATATTAATTTTCAGGTTCTTTTTTAACTGCTACCAAACGTCAGAAATGCGTTTAAGAAATACAATGCTTACAAATAATTATGAATCTTACTTACTAATACATAAATAGTTGATTTTGTTTGAAAATATAAATTAATTGTTATTTAATTCGTTTAACTAGAGTTCATAAACATGGCATCGTTTGGCCTCATTTGAAACGATGACGAACTGTTTTAAAGATGGCCACCTGCATTCCACCTCGAATCTTTTTCCGTTACTTTTTCATTTAAATACATGAATTTGTTTAAGTGTTCACTGTAATAATAGTTATTTATTCTTTTTCTTTCACTGTGATGTTTAAAAGTGTCTGTGAAGTTATTCTTGGTGTTATGTAGTCGTTAATAGTGTCTTTAGAATAAGGTTGTTCTTACCATATTTAGTTGAAACAATTTCAATTTATTTTTATTTTATACTTTACTTATTACTTGTTCTTTTCTTATTTTATGCTTGTTGATTTATATTGTCTTCATTTTTTAATAATGTCTTGGTTTATATAATTATTTCTTCTTTTTGACACACTCGGAATTGATACGTGGTTGAACTTTTTGTTCTTCGCTTCACAGAGTTGACCTGCTCGCATTCAAGTCTAACAATCAATTCAATCGTTTTCTTACTCTTTCAAACAGTCTTGACCAAATTTTGCTAATTCTTCATTGGTCAGTTCAGCTGATTATAATTACTTATAATTACTAATTATAAGTAATTATAATTACTTATAACAATAAATACTACACACAGAACGATGGCCTACCCATGGGCTCCCCCATATCCAGCATTCTAGCAGAAGTCTTCCTCCAACACTTAGAAAAAACAAAAATACTCACAAATAATGACAGACACTCACATAAAATACTATATTGGCACAGATATGTTGATGACATTCTAATACTATACAGGGGAAACAAAAGACAATGCGAACAGTTACTAATGCACATAAACAAAATACATAAAAACATAACCTTCACTGCCGAATACGAACACAACAATACCATAAACTTCTTAGACCTCTCCATCACAAAACTAGAACACAGGCACAAATTCAGTATATACAGAAAACCAACTACAACTGACACACTAATACACAACACCTCCAATCACCCAATACAACACAAACTAGCTGCTTTTAGAACCATGATACATAGACTTAACAACATCCCCTTAGATGAAATAGACTACAAAGACGAACTAAACACGATAAAATATCTAGCAGAATCTAACGGTTATGACAGAACAATAGTTCTGTCACAAAACAAACAACAGACAAAGACAGAAAACAACAAATTCATAACACTAACATACATCAACAAACAAACTGAAAAAATCGCCCACAAATTCAAAAAAGCAGGATACAGAATCGCTTACAAAACTACCAACAAAACAGAACACACACTATCAAAACGCATGCCCAAAGCACAAAACAAATTCGATCTACCTGGTGTATACAAGCTAAATTGCTCAGATTGCAATAAATTCTACATAGGCCAGACAGGACGTAGCTTCAAACAGAGATACATTGAACACACAAAAGCACTCCACACCACTACAGAATCCACCTTTGCAAACCACCTCATTGAAGCAAACCACACATATAAAAACATCGACAATAACATGGACATTCTACACGTACACACAAAAGGCCGAAAACTAGACACTCTAGAACAATTAGAAATATACAAACACACAAAAACAAATAAAAACGACATCCTAAACGAACAGACACAATTCAAATCGCACGCATTATTCGAACACATCTCACCACACACACACACAGCTTCAATCTTTCGAATAACTATCCCGTCGCCAACAACAAGACGGACAACGCTACCTATGGCAGCCTCTGATGAAGCCTTCTAAAGGTGAAAGCCGGTTTAGGCTGTAAGGTAAAACTTTACGTTTTTACTTATAAAAAACTTAGTGTTCCGAGTCATCAATACTTTAGTGATATTTAGTTCTTCATACATATAAAATTTCCAGAGACTCAGTCATTTTCTTCTGCAGGGTTCTTTTATAACTCAACTGTAGGTCTGTTAAGTCTTTCAGCATTACCAGGACTAAATTTGAGTTTTGGGAGCTACAAATCATTAGATTATGTGGATATTACTTATTTGATATAAGTACCAAAAACTAGCTTTTACAGGATAGACAGAAACTGAATAACTTACCATAGATCCAAGGTGCTGTTCTGAAAATTCTCATGACATAAATTTGTCACATCCTGAATGATTGTATAACATAATTTAAGTGATAATGATGTAAGCTACAAAAACGTTATTAAGAATTAAACTATGAATGTGCAATGTACCTTGATCTACAATGGATCAACAAAGATTTCAAGTGCCAAGTTATAAAATGTTTTAAATGCCATATAGTTCCAATTACCACATATGTTGCCATTATATTTCTGAGTGTGAAAGAAAGGAATAATAATATTTAAGAACAAAAGTAGTTTATTTTTAATATAAAGCTTACAGTGGGGTATTCATATGAAAGAGGTTTAGTTACAATACTTCATAAACTAATAAGTTCACTAAAGAATTGCTTTGCATTATCTGGTAAACGGAGCATGGCATTTATATCTTCTCTATTATTCTCTAACAACTTCAGCTTTTCTTCCAAATGAAAAGTAAAATTTTTAACATCTACACTAGTTTTCCCCTTTATCAAGACATCACAGATACTCCATGGTTTTAGTATGTGGCATATGTGACTGTCAACGCATCCGCGAGAGTTTTCTCGAAGCCGCCAGCCGCTCGGACTGCGTCAAGGCCACAGTTAATTATGTAGTTCACACGGGTGCTAAGACGCAATTAGGAATGTTCTGGTCTGTGAGCGCAGGTATAAATACATGGCGGCAGCGGCCTTAGTTTTCAGTATTAGTGGCGATATATTTACAGTGCGGTTCGAGTTATTACTGTGTACGTTCAAGTGGTTATTAGTGAAGTGTTGTGTTTTATAATCGGGTGGTATAATTGTAATAACAATTGTGTTTAATATTAGTTGACATAAAATTTGTGTGTGAACAATTTTTATTTGATTTGTTATAAGAGACTGTGTTGTTAATTACGAACTGTTAACTGTGAAAATTAAAGCTGGTGATTAGTGACTTAATTGGTGGCTTGTACGTGTATTTTGTTTCCACTGTACCTACGACAATTAAGCAGACCGTCGAAACAGTGGTGTCAGAAGTGGGATAGGACGATTAACAGTGGAAACAGTGGACAGATTGTACAAGACGAGGTAATTCGTAATTAACCGGTAAACATGGATGCCAGTCAGATGATGGAAGCTTTCCAAACGCTGCTGCAACAGACACAGGAAGAAGCTGAAAGACAACAAAAAGAAGAACGAAGACAAGAAAGAGAAGAAGCAGAAAACGACAGGATGAAAAACGCAGGCAGGAGGCGGAAGAAGCAGAAAAACGACAGGATGAAAAACAGAGGCAGACGACAGGATGACGACAGGAGGCAGAGGAACGGAAGCGTGAAACAGAAGACGTCAAAGCATTAATACAGGAGCAGAAACAGATTCAAGAACATAGTACCGCAGAATTGGGTCTCCTACGAGGTGAGCTTAATAAACAAGTTACTAAAATATCAGAGGTATAAGAATCAATGATATTAAAAATAGCTGAAGTACATTAAAAAAATCTGTCTTGAGTGTTGAAGAATCGATGTCTAATAAAATAGCTGAAGTAGAAAAATCAGTCATGAGTGTGGACAAAGCTATGTGAACAAAAATAGAAGACTCGATTACAAATATAAAAGAGCAGATTAAAAATGAAGTCGAGCAGTGCCTGAAGTTACAACCAAAACAACTTTGTGAACAGACTGTACCAATGATAAAGACAGAAAAAGACGCAGGAAATAAGTCAACAGAGAAAGTAACTTTGCCTGCAGTAGGGACAGTTCATGTAAAAGCTCCAACCTTTGACGGAAGCAGTCACTGGGCAACGTACCTTCGCCAATTTGAAGCTGCTGCATGTGCAAATAATTGGATGGAGAAAGACAAGGCAGATTCACTCATTCTCTCATTAAAACGACCCGCAGCAGAACTACTACAGAAAGTGCCACCTGACAGCCAAAACACGTATGCCGAATTGATAAAAGCTCTGGAATTACAATATGGTGATAAACATTTATGAGATGTGTACTGCACCCAGTTGAGAACAAGACGAAAACGTTCCGGGGAGAGTCTTCAAGATTTTTAAGCAAGTATCGACAGATTGATTAGATTGGCCTATCCTGAAGCGCCAGAAGATTTTCGAATAAGGTTTGCGGTGCAGACATTTATTGATGGTATCGGAGATTGTGAACTTCAGCAAGTGTTACGAATGGCAAGGCACCGAAATAGCTCAGAAGCTCTTGTTCACGCCCTAGAGTTTGAAGCTGCCAAGTCAGCGTTCCGCTACATTAATGGGTTTGTGCCCCTACACTGCAGTCAGAAGATCCCTGTATCACATTGCCGTTACAATGGGCACAGAAAAAAAATGTCAGACGAACAATTCAGAAGTTCAAGAGAGTCGCAACGATTTGAACGATGGGATAAAGACAGAAGACCAAAGTCTTACAACTGTGAAAAACGTGGTCATCTACAGGTAGGCTGTTGGGAGAAGAAGATACCGAGAGAAGAGAGTGATCGCACCAATTGGAGAAATAAAGCCCCATAACAGCACACAGTTTCCACGCTACATAAGACCAGTGGAAACTTGAATGTTAATGGATTTGCAGAAGGTAAATCAACATCATTTACAGTTGACACGGGCGCAACAGTCTCCATTGTTGGTGATTTAGTCAGCAACCGCCAGCCTCTAATTAGCTCTTGTACAATACACTCTGTGACTGGAAGCCCCATGAAGGTGCTAGAAAAGGTAGACATATGTGTACGCCTGGGTCTTCTCGAGTTTAGCCACCAAATGCTCGTTGCAGACATTGTTGATGAAGTGATTCTTGGCACGGACATTATGAATGCCTACGGATTCGTTGTGGACTTAAGAGAGAATGTCCTGAAGGTTGGCCAAGAGAAGATAAAGCTTTGCATGGCTAAAATGACAGGGTCTACCAACCATTCGATTAAGCGAGTGGCATTAGTCAAAGAAAAAGTCAACAGGTCTGGTCAAGGGGAACCCTCCCTATTGCAAGCAGAAATGGAGTAAGAACTAGCAGAGGAAATATAAATATGTGTAAGGACAAAAGAAGTGATTGGAAAGCCAACTATGGGTGTCGAGACAAAACTTTTGCTTGTTCCTGAGCTGATAGAAGTGCCCGAGGCCAAAGTGGCTCAAGATGAGGTTACGCAAGAGGTTATTGATGAGAACCAAACAAACTTGGATCAGCCAGTGGTGTTTAGGTCATCAGTACATGACGCAACGGGAGTGATTCCAGCAAAACTGGTGGTTGAGCGGAAGACTCGCATTCCTGGGAACGTGATGTTCGGATCACACGAGACTGAATTTGAAGAACTGGAGAATTATCTTTCGCAAGGACATCTCCCTAGATCGCCTGGTCGAGTATTACTTCAGAGACGGTTTGCCAGTTCGGGACAAACAGGCTTAAGGAGGAGGCAGTATTACGACATTACAGAACAGTCTACGTGTTTGTCAAATGTGCCAGAAGAATCTCGCTATAATGTATGTGGCATACATGACTGTCAACGCATCCGCGAGAGTTTTCTCAAAGCCGCCAGCCACGCGGACTGTGTCAAGGCCGCAGTTAATTACGTAGTTCACACGGGTGCTAAGACGCAATTAGGAACGTTCTGGTCTGTGAGCGCAAGTATAAATACATGGCGGCAGCAGCCTTAGTTTTCAGTATTAGTGGCGATATATTTATAGTGCGGTTCGAGTTATTACTGTGTACGTTCAAGTGGTTATTAGTGAAGTGTTGCGTTTTATAATCGGGTGGTATAATTGTAATAACAATTGTGTTTAATATTAGTTGACATAAAATTTGCGTGTGAACAATTTTTATTTGATTTGTTATAAGAGACTGTGTTGTTTACGAACTGTTAACTGTGAAAATTAAAGCTGGTGATTAGTGACTTAATTGGTGGCTTGTACGTGTATTTTGTTTCCACTGTACCTATGACGATCAAGTAGACAGTAGACCGTCATAACAGTTTTAGGTATATGTTTATTGAGTTTGAGAATACTTTCCAAAAAATAAATAACATTTGATTTTTATCAAATGTAGGAAACATAATTGAATATATGAAAAACCTTGGTGTTTTCGAAAAGAAAATTCTGAGAAGGATTTAAAGACCAGTGTGGGATGGAGAGACGTGGAGGATAAGAAAGAATCACGAGCTAGGAGACCTGTATGAAGAAGTAGCAGTGAAGGTCCAATGGTTGAGATGGTTGGGACATGTGGTGAGAATGAGAAGTGATTGAGGCCCAAAAATGGGATTGGAAAGGAAGCCAGAGGGAGTAAGGAGGACAGAATGTCTGAAGAGGAGATGGTATGAAGATGTGGAAGGGGATTTGAGGGAGATGTGAGTGGCAGGTTGGAGGAGTAAGGCTCTGGACAGAGAAGAATGGAGGAGAATCACTAAGCAGGCCAGAATTCTACAGGGACCGTAGTGCCAGAAGAAGAAGTATGAAAGATAATTAAAAATTAACAATACATATTTATAAAATTTTAAAATTTATTCAAAGAATACTGTAGTATTTTATGATAAATACTACACATACAGAACATTTTTAATCAAAGGGTTGGTTCAAATGTTTATTTAAGTCATTAAAATTTTATATATAGTTATGATAACATAATTTTTATAAAGAACAAAAAAATATGAAATGGACACAAATTGGAAAAATAGTATATGAACTTTGATTATTAGCTGCTTGCTGAATTTTTTGCTTGCCTAATTGTAGCACCATTTTTATACACTAATAATCCATTTCTACATCTGCTGACATCATCTCCTCCTGCCGATGATGTATTGCAGCACTGCATTGATAATCTTGAAACTTTCTATGTGCAGTTGTGATGGTACCTTCTGTGTGCTTTTCTTAATTGAATCATCTTCAATATTGTCTTCATTAACTATTGTCCATTATCTCTTTGATTTCACTGTTTGCCAGCATTCTGTAAATCAGCATTTTCATATCTAGGGATTTTGTCTAACAATAACATGAGTTTGATGTCCTCGCTTAGCACTTCACTATTCCAGTGCTGTTCATTATCCTTCAATTTATCACTGGCTTTGTGACTGAATTAAATTTTCCATGATTTGACAAGCACAGTGGGTGATATCTCCTTCTGTGTCTCAGACACACATCTACTTACATCTAGAATGTGCTCAGAATTGAAATTTGTGACAAATCAACTCTTTTATGAAATAAATTTTATCACATTTTTATTAATTTGACAAGGACCACACCGGAAAGTTGCAAATGTACTTTTTGACTTTTTGTTGTTATCATTATTATTATTATTATTATTATTATTATTATTAGTAGTAGTAGTAGTAGTAGTAGTAGTAGTAGTAGTAGTAGTAGTAGTAGTAGTAGTAGTAGCAGCAGCAGCAACGGTAGCAGCAGCAATTGCTAATTGTGAAAATCTTGGCAAACATCCTTGTTGGCCTCCCTAAAAGTACCAATAACCTTATTTCTTCATTCCTTATTTTATTTCATTCTGTCACTAGTCCTTCTTCCTTTCACCTTCTACTTCTTTACCACTATTATTCATTTAAGATTATCTTTCCTAATTGTTTTTTACAATACTCCATGCTTCAGTTTTTCTGAAACTTCTTTTTATAGCTTCATTCATGTTTTAATATAAACATACAACCCTGTAACATAATGTACTTGTACTATACTGTCTGTGTTTGTACTAGTGGAATCCGAGGACCGTCCTTGTGCTGTTAAGTCTGTCAGTGCTGGTAATGTGTGTGTATGCAATTCTACATATTGTGATACTATGCAAAGTCCAGTCAAACAACCAGTTGGCAAATATGTACAGTATATGACTAGCAGTACAAGTCCCGGCTTTACAAAGTCTGTGGGTGACTTCCAGTCAGCGAGTGAAAACAGTAAGCATCAGTACTTTTCACACACACCTTTACATACTTAGGTTTTGTTATAGGCATAAGGCATTGGTAGCAAACTTAGGCATTGGTAGATAGGTAACTCTCCTCACTGATAGAGAACTATTTTCTGAACAAGAAGTATAAGCTGGGCAAGTACACTTACACTTAGTAAAATTATTTAAAAAAATTTAAGCTAAGCAGATTATAATATAATCTAAGACATGTAAGGGACAATTTCTGAGTCAGCAAAATACTGATTATTATAACATTTGCTATAATTTTATAATTATTTGAGAACGTTTGTGATGACTTTATTTACTATAATTATAAACTCTGGAGTAAAGTCATCAAATAAATAGCTAAACATAGGTTCTTTGTTCATACCAATAACTTGAATAAATATATAAATGAAACTATTAATCTAGCTTCATCAGAATTTTTTATATCTGATATCATGTTCATAGATTGATCTCTTATGATGGTAGTTTGCACTGCTGTAATGTATATGTAATATATCAATTAAAAATCCTTGATAAAAAATATCAATTATTTATTAAATAAATGATATAAAAATACCAGTATATAGTATTACTAAATATAATACTTATAATAATAATAATGGCTCTCATGTATACCACCGAAGTAGCTTAGGAGTAGGCAGGGTAGGCTGCCTAATGTGAGCTGTACGGCATACAAGGAAGGCAGTGTGGCCAGCACTAAGCTTCAGCCAAAATATAATACTTAATTATACTAATATAATACTAAATAGTAGTACAAATGAACTGAATATTTATACAACTATTATATGCATATATAATATTTATGTATAAAATATTTATAAACCGTATTTATACATATACAGAATATGCTTTCCGTTGCAAGCATTTGTTTTATTCATTTTTGCAAATATGACTGTTTCTTTCAATCAGTCACAACATCACAAGAGGTGTTTTTGGTAAATTTAAGGCTTTGTTTCCACAATTTACAATTTCTACGTGTAATGCTAATCAGTTGTTATGATTTAGACTTATTATGCCAAGTTGTTTATTTAAAATATTTTTGAATATCATGTGAATGAGTTAATTACTATATTTCTTAAATAATGGTGTACTGTATTATTTAAATTATGTTTATATATTTCTAAATTGTTCCTGACGTTAATGTTTTTGACCTTTTGGCTTATGTTTTGTTAAAGATATATTACCTACATTTGAAAAAAAATTAGTTATTGTTACCATATTAATAACAACAACTGAATATGCTATTTAGTAAGTTATACTTTAAATTTTCAGTTCTAAACCTTTCTATTGGTCAATCTGTTATACATTTCAGTCTGCATACAATTTTATTGGAGTTTATATGATCCATGAAATATACAAGTGGATACACACACTTGATACTAAATATTTTAAAGTGCATTGTTAAAGTCACTGACATAAGAAAGAAATCACATAATCTGATATCTTGACATTGGAGGCCTTGGTATTGTAACAGATTTAGGCCAGTTTACTAGAAAACAGAGCAAACCAAAAACTAAAATAATGTTCGCCATCTGTTGGAAGTTGTACAAAGCTTCAGCTATTTAAGCTCATTAATAACATTAAGCAGTCATTGAGACAGGATGGCAGAAAAACAATAAAATTAGTACAAGTATTGAAAGACTCATTGACATTGTATAGTAAGTTACATGTTCTCTGTAGTTGTAAGTTACCTATTATTTATTATGAAATGGACATATGAGCCATTAGGTAAGAAGACCATTGTGGTATGCATGCATTTGGAATATGGGAATGTCAATGATTACTTAGAATGTCTGGGGCAGACATGAAAATGCTTAAACGGAAACCAACTTGGTCTCCATAAACAGACTCCATATAGGGTATTAGCAAGGATACAGGTGCTACAGAAAACCCCATTTTATCAGAAATTTAGAAGAATTAAGTATACTGGTTGATGCCATTCAGGGTTACAGAGAGTGATAAACTCAATTAAAAAGCCAGTTATTCTTAAATGTTTCTTTCTTTCTTACACTTTAGTATACTCAATGATCATTCACATCATGATTCTATGCACAATATTATTATTATTAATACTTTTCTGTGTGTTTGTAAAACATACAAGTAATTAATCAACAGTATTATTGTGTACAAGTTTCAGGAATGCTGATTACAGTAAATCCTAACATCAACTATCAGGAGTTCAAAGGTATAGGTGGAGCATCCACTGATTCTTTTGTCATCGCTTTGTCCAACCTCAGTAAAGATGTTCAAGATACTCTGTTGAAGTAAGTTCATTCACTACATGACTATATCAGTTTTTGCTTTTGGTAGTTAATGGACTTTTTGTTTGGCACTGATCTCAGAAAGCTTATTACAAAGTAAAATATATTTTTATGACATGGAACACAATTATTTATATAATTTTTTTTTAATTTTCACCTCACTGCCTGAACCAGTTTTTACTCATTATGAGCTTCATCACAGGCCAATTATGAGGCTCTGGTAAAGCTTGTAATGAGCGAAAACTTGTTCAGGCAGTGAGGTAAAAATGTAAACAGTTTTTATCTAAAATAATTGTGTTCCATGTCATAATAATATATTTTAGTTAGTGATAACATTTGGACATGTAATGGACAACAAAATTAAAGAAGTGGTTACAAAGGTATACTTAAAAAAGTCTTATCTCACTGACATAAAAAATACTTGTCTTGCACATTCCTTGAAATTAAAAAAAAATACTTGTATTTACTCCATACTGATACTTATACTTACTGAATTTTTGATGTAAAAAATATGTCTAAGTCTCAAATTTTTGCATGTGACTGATTTTTACTGTCAGAAAATCAGTAACCAGTATGAAACACATGTAAAGAAGTAAAGTAAAAAAATAAATACTAATACAAAACATGTTACAAGGTAAAAAAATAAACTTAATTATTAATAATGAATTTAATATAAAATAATTAATTTATTGTTTATCAAATAATTTAAAAATTAATCACAATTACCTTTTCAGTACACTTACACAGCCAAGGTTTCTTTGACTCATTTTGTATGCGCGCGCGCGCGCGCGCGTGTGTGTGTGTGTGTGTGTGTGTGTGAACGTTGACAGTGGATTAAATAAATATCTGTTATAATATAAAAGATTTTGTGATATTTGGTCACTAATTAGACAGAATTTAAAAAAATTTGTGTCAGTCTTACAATAAACATTGTTGTCATCTGTCAAGACCTATACAAGGCCAATCCAGTAACAATTAATATTAATTATTAATTCACATTATTATTTTCTTTCTTTATTATACACATTATTATACATAACCACATTATTTAAAGAGTCCTTTGTATGAATGTGAGTGTACATGTTACGTGAATAATAATAATAACTATTACATATATATTATATTATCCTTACATTAATGAGGTATAATTATAATATTCTATAAATTTTATATTATTCTATAAATAATTATTTTAAAAATTGGTATGTTGTTAGTGACTGAACCTCACAAAATCTTTTGTCATTTATTATTATTCAGGTCTTAAGTCCTTAGGTCACTTCTTAAGCACAGAGAATATACGAGATGTGATAAAATAGTATCAGGATTGATACTGGCAATGCCAAGTCAGCTGACTTGGCTCCAAAAAAGTGACACATACATTTACTTTACAGTATACTAATTACTCGGCATAAGTTTTATAATAACACCTGATCTGATTTGTTTACAAACGCCCATTGTTGTGTTGTGTGTTAATCTCATTTGGGGCATTTACCATGTCAGAAAAAATTGATCAGAGAATTTGTATCAGATTTTGTCAGAAAGTTGGTGAAACATGTAAAGATACATTTGAAAAGTTACAAAAAGTTTATGGGGAAGATTTGTATGAGTTGTACACAGGTTTATGAGTGGTTTAAGCATGTTAAAGATGGGCGTGAAAGTGTTGAGAGTGATGAGCATTCAGGAAGGCCTTTAACCAGCAAGACTGACCACAACATTGAGCTTGTGCATGCTGCTGTGTGAGAAAACCACCATTCTTACTGATGAGTTGGGAATGAGATGTGTTTCTGCAAAGCTTGTACCAAAAGTGCTCACAGGTGACCAAAAAGATGCCCGTGTTTCAGTCGCTCAAGAACTGCTTGATGTGCTAAAAATGATGAGAACTTCAGTAAATCAAATCATAACGTGTGATGAATCATGGGTTTATGGATATGATCCAGATACTAAGGCCCAGTATTCAGTGTGGAAGACACCAAATTCTCCAAGACCGAAAAAGGCAAAACAGATACAAAGCAAAGTCAAGACCATGCTCACAATTTTCTTTGATCACAAGAGGATTGTTCATCATGAATGATTGTTTTGCTCCACCAGGCGAAACAGTAAACCAGGATTACTACATTTCTGTTTTGAGGTGATTGAGGGATGCAATTCGACAAAAAAGGTCACAGTTGCATCAGAGTGGTGAATGGTGGCTTCAGTACGACAATGCGCCAGCCCAAACATCACATGCTGTTCAGAATTTTCTTGCTAAACACAATATTCCACATCTTCAGCATCCTCCATATTCACCAGATGTGGCTCCCTGTGATTTTTTCTCTTTCTGAAGATAAAAAATCAATTGAAATAGAGATAATTTCAAGACATAGAAGAGATAAAAGAAAATGTTATGAGAGAACTTAAGGCTCTTACAGAAGATGACTTTAAGACATGCTTTGAACAGTTGGGGAAGTGCTGGAAGAAGTGTGTAGCTGCAGAAGGGAACTATTTTGAAGGAGACAAGTTTACAAATCTGTAACTCTTATATCTTTATGTAAATAAAATCTAAATATCACTATAATATTGACGACTCGGAACACAAAGTTTTTTATAAGTAAAAACGTAAAGTTTTACCTTACAGCCTAAACCGGCTTTCACCTATAGAAGGCTTCATCAGAGGCTTCATCTGAGCCTCTGATGAAGCCTTCTATAGGTGAAAGCCGGTTTAGGCTGTAAGGTAAAACTTTACGTTTTTACTTATAAAAAACTTTGTGTTCCAAGTCGTCAATATTATAGTGATATTTAGTTAAGTAACGGACACGTCATGGACAAGGAAATCCAAGAATTTAAATAAAATCAATACTGATACTTTTTGATCACACCTCGTATATAAGAGTCAAATGAAAAGAAAAATATAAATCAAGATATCATGTGTCCAGTGGCTCAGCCAAGCAGATAATAGGTGGAGGGGGTTATTAGTTAGATTTTCCAATGAGATCTTATACGTAAAGTCTATAGGCAGGCAGTTATGTGCCTAGTGGCCATGATGTGAAAACATAGTGCCTTATAACTGGTGAAATCCTACTATTGACAGTGCCTCTCCCCCTCACTTATCATCAACACCTCCCACAATGGAAAAATCCTTATCTTTACCTTCCATGGAAAGATCCTGATTACAATACTGTGTGTATCAAGTGATTATGTGAGACTGATGAACAAAATGCATCCTACAATAGTAAAGGACTTGAGTACTGTACTAGCTTAGAGATTGAGAGATTGTTTTAAATAATTGGATTAAATAATTATAACCAGAGATAGACTAGCCCAGTGATGGGCAAACTTTTGTAGGCGAGGGCCAGAGGAAAAAGAAAACTATCTAGGCGGGCCAACAAAATTTATTAAAAAGAAATACATAGAAAAACTACTTTTTTATAAATTTCTTATTGAATCTTGACATATTGTTACAAAACTCAATTAATGATTGAAAGAGCATGAAGGAGTGTGCGATGAATGTAACTGTGACTGTGTTTCTAAAAGTGTCTCAAAATTTGGTTGCAACTGGGATGAGTTGACTCTTAGAAGTGAAGCTAAGTGGTCATCTGTCAATCTGTTTCTGATGCTACTTTTTCGAAGCTTCATGGTAGAAAACACTTGTTCCCAGACATAGGATGATGCAAACATAGCAGTTATTTTCTGGGCATGAGATCTCAAATTTGGGAAACTTGATTTTGATAGCGACTTGTAAAACTCCACTTTTGGGATGTTAAGAAACAACTGCTTCAACTCAGTGTTACACTGTAACTCAATTAGTTCAAGCTGAAATTCTGTTCTCACTGTTTCACAGTCCAAATTAAATGGCATACTGAAAATATTTAAGTCCTGTTCAATATTTTTAAAGTCTTGAAACCTGCATTCAAATTCATCATGGAGTCTTCTCATGCTTTCCTCGTAGCTTACAAGTTTGTCTTCCACCACTGGGACTATTGTTTTTAGCCTCGGGAAGTGGGACAGGTTTCTTTTAGCTAGCTGTTTTTCAAATAGAACTAGTTGAATTTTAAACCCTTTGAGATGACCCCAGATATCGTAAATAAATTGATTTCTTCCTTGCAGCTTAACATTCAACTTGTTCATATAACACAGTAGATCTGTGAAAAAAGCAAAGTCCGAAAGTCATGCAGTATTTTCCAAAATTTCACAGCCTTCAAACATCTGTTTTTTACGCATGAATGAAATAATTTCCTCTTCCAGCTCCCAAACTCGCTCAAAAACAAGTCCTGCACTAAGCCACCTTACTTTGGTGTAGTAGAGTACATCAGTGTATTCAGACTGCATTGAGTCAAGAAACTCTCGAAATTGTCTGTGAGTAAGTGCTCGAGATCGAATATTATTTACGACTTTAATAATGACATCAAGCACGTGTTTCATGTCTAGGGCAGATTTACACAGAGTGTCTTGATGTATGACACACTGTAGAAATACAACTTTGTTCTCAGGATATGTTTGGTTAAATATACCAACAAAACCAGATTTTTCCCCGTCATACTTGGTGCCCCATCAGTCGTAATATTGCATATACTGGTTATGGGTACTTTTAAAGTCGATAGGCCTTCTTGAAATTCATGAAAAATGTCTGATCCTTTTGACGTACCCTTTAATGATCGCATGCATGCTAGTTCTTCAGTAATACAGAAGTTATCATCAACTCTGTATACAAATATACAACAAATATTAGTAACTGAGCAGTATCATTTATGTCAGTACTCTCATCCATAGTAACAGAACAGAATTTAAACTGAGTAATTCTTGATTCTAGCTGTGATAATAGGTGTTTATCTATTGTCTCGATTCTAGAAGTACCGGTAACTGTTTTTCGAGACAAACTGACAGTCTCAAAATCCTTTGTTTTGTCAGGACGTAAAATATCACAAACTTGCATGGATCGACAACTTGAAGTAATTCGTCGGATAAATAACATGATGTTTGGATTTGGATAAGATCCATCCGGAAACTTAAAAGAAATAGTTCGCTTCGTCTTAAAATCATACATGCCAGTGTGGTTTGCCATCAAAAAGAGCAAATATTTTACTGACGGACCAAAACATGTCTTTCAAGCAATCCAAACATCACGTTATCTATCCGACGAATTACTTCAAGTTGTCGATCCAGTAATAGAACGAAATGCGTTCTTTGCGCACCCAGAGAATGTTCTGTTGGCAATGGTTGTCGATGAAAGAGAACATATTCGGGAACTTGGTTACAGAAGGATCTTAAAAGCAAGACAAACCGTCCCTAAGAAGAAGACTGTTAGAAATTTCGTACCACCGAAGATAAACTTTCAAGCTTCCGATTACACTGAAATTATTAATTGGAATTCTTGTGTGTTGTATCCTCCCCCAATGCTGCGGGACCTAAGTGAAGATGATATTAAATCATTCATCAATTCTGACACTAAGACCATCAGAGAAATACAAAAGTTTCCCTGTCACACCCAGGCTGTGGAGAGGTGCGTCAAACTTGTGACAGAGGCCTCGAATAAAGTATGTGGACATAAAGCTAGAGATGGCTATATCCGAGCAACACTTAAGTCTAGATCGGTTATGCCTCATTTCTCCAAAAAATCAGACTTTAAATGTGTAGTAGATATAAAAAAGAAAAAGTAAAAAACACAGTAAGCCAAAGAATCCTAGTCTATGGAAAATCTTTGTAAATAGTTGTAAATATAATGTAAATACCACACCCAACAATTGGATGGCTGGTTGGGTAGGGTGTGGGTGGAACTCGACGTGCAACCACCTCCACGTGATGAGTTCTGGGTCGTTTTTTTCTAGCAAAACGAGCAAAGAGTTGCACAGTGAAAATTGCAAAATATTGGTAAATTTCTGTTTTTTCTAAGACGTTGCGCGAACGGAAGAAATTAGATTATTGATCAGAATTTAATTTATTTAGGTTATTTAAACCATAAAACAAGCATAAAAAACTAAAGCGTGTTTATTTTAAAAGTTTTAACTAACTTAAAAAATTTACAAAAATGTCGTGATTTTTGCAATTTTTCATAAATTTAAGTACGATGCGCGAACGGAAGATGTTAACCGATTTTAATTTTTTTTATGCCGTTTTTCTTCTTATTACAATAGGCAACTTTTCCACACAAAGCATTCCGAAAAAAAAATATTTATTTTTTTTCGACCCAGTCTACTATACATTTATCCATTCCTGCAGTACATTTTTGATGTTTTACATAATATGCGATTGTATCGATATATTACGATGTGGAAAAGAAGAAGTGTACTAATTGTAAATTGTCCTATTACTTAATGCAAAGCAAAAATACGTGTTATTTACATTTGTGAGGTTAGGTGACAACGGTTTTTGGGTTTTAGTTTACTGTTGAAATAAATAAAAGCCATGGTTGAGGAAAACATAACATTTAATGTGTTATACAGTGCTTCTAACACAGTAACACTTAAAATAAAGAATTTAGCGTTTTTGTTGTAACAGGTACTTTATAAATATCCCAAAAGGCTTTATAAACAAGTACTTTTAAATCTCCAAAGGATGTTGTACCAACATAATAATTTAGTACAAATTAAAATAGTACAAGTGTTGAAAAAGCTTTGGACAGAATTTGACTAATGAGTACAAAATTGTTATACGAGCTGACAGAACGCTTTACAGACGTAGACAATAAAAATATGTATTTTATATTATAATACTTATTAAAAGTCAAATATTCATGTGCGACGCCACGGGTAACAGCCAGTGGCACACCCAGGATTTTTGTGGGGGGGGTTTGAAAATTTAGAAACAAGGTGCACAATTTTGGTTTTTCTCATTCTTTTCTTTACAAGGAGGGCTTTTTCCTGGAGAAACGACAATACGCAACTTATAAGGAGCCAATGTCGCAAGAACAGGTAAATTAACTTTACTTCATAGAATTTCACTCATGTACGTTGCACCTATAATGCTGCAAAGAGGCATACTGTAGGCCTAATTGTAAGAATCACACACACAATGTTTGTGAGAATTATGAGTTAAAAATCATGTTAAGCACAGGGTTATTAATTTGCATATGCTTATTGAATAATTTAAATTACCGTACTTAATCAGTAGACGCTGACTTTATTGAAATAATAATACAATAATATAGTTAAAATAATCAGACAAAGCAGTTGCGCACTTTGTAGTGTTGATAAGGCGGGAAGAATGTTATACACGTGAGTAGAAAAAGGCCTTTTGAAAATATTAGCCATCTCCCTGAATGACGAATCTACTTACGGAGATTTTGATTTCAATTTCTATTTTGACACTACTTAACAGTACATAATGGACGTTTTGTAAGACGAAACAAGCAATAGATAGGCCTACAACAGAGGTACCATACAAAGATTTCACTTTGAGTTAGAAAATGTTTAACATTTAGTAGGCCTACTGCAATTATTTTGTAAACAGTGATGTGGCATGTTGTGTCTATTGCAGTCTTTCTCCAGATCTTCTAGTCGAGCATAGACATTAACAAACATTGTATATTTTGAAGTACCCTACATAATAGTTTGTGTACATGTTAAGATTCAGGAAAAAACGTAGTAATATCCGTAAAAATAAGTCTCTGACGAAGTGACGAAAAGTAGTTCAAGCTACAAGGTGAAAGTTTAACAGTTTTACCAATAAAAAATTAGTGTTCCGAGTCAGTAGTTATATATGATATTTATAATTAGTTAATCAACGGACACGTCATGGACAATCAAATCCAGGAATACAGTCAACATTACCCTGGCAACTTAATTTGTTTGAATAAGTAACATCAATGACAGGCTCGAATGTGAAATGACTGTGTGTGTTTTAAAAAGACAACAGATGTAAATTGTCCATAAAGAACAGGAGAGACAATATTAATGAAAAAATTATACCAAAACTGTTTGAGTAATATAGCATTTAATTACTTACAACCAATTACAAATATTTAGCTCAATTCTTCCATCCCACTAATGTTTCCTTCACTGTTATTATAACTCAAATCGTCTTCGCTGCTGCTACCCCATTATTTATTAATTTTGAAACGAACTGTTACATTATACACTCTTTTGTCTGATCTCACGTAATCTTTTCAATTTTCATGACATGGTCACATCTTGATGTGCAATCTATGAAAGAAATACACTCAAATTCCTTTTTTGCTAAGTTTCTAACACTGTCAATGGAAAATGCACGCTTTTTTAGCACGCTTCTTCACGATTACCTAAATCAGTTCTAGGATTAAGATCAGGAAGTCAGGATTATAAGTGGAAGCTGTAAAATGTAATGTCCATGGTTTGCCAAAACAGTGGTTATTATAAGAGTTCTGTATGTTGGTTTACTTTGTTTAATTAGTGAATAGAACTCAGGTTAAGATTAATGGACTAAAGCATTATTCACTAACCAGTTAATCGTGTTTGTCTTTTTGTTAATGATGTTGCTGGTGGATTTATTTATTCATTGAAATTTTCTGGCACATTTGTCAATGAAAACGTACCAAAAGCAATAGGAAACTTTTAATAGAATAACACAATAGAAAGTTAAGAAAATATAAGAAAATTACGGCAATTCAGAGAAGAACGGCATCTATCCACTTTTTTTTTAACTGACGAATTCAGTTTCGTCTATGTAAACTATAGGCCGCCATTCTTCTCTGAATTGCCGTATTTTTCTTATATATTTTCTCTTAACTTTCTAATGAGTTATTCTATTAAAAGTTTCCTGTTGCTTTTGGCACGTTTTCATCGAAATCTCATTTGACGAAAACTAGATCTAATGTGGCTCAGACTAGATGCACTACCATTATAATTAATTTATCTCTTAAAAATTGTTTAAATTACTTTGAATGTTGGTGTTTCCCCTTCTATGAATTGATATTCGTAAATAATTAATCGAATAGTACACTTGTCAAAATCGTCTAAATCGGTTTTTATTTCCTTTGTTGAGCATTTTTTATAGGAAGTACTGAAAGATTTTATGTCAGCTGTATACGCGGATGCTTCTTTAATAATTCTAAAAACACTACTTAGGCACATCGTACGCCTGAGCTACCCTTTCCTGCAACTTTCTTTCTGATATTCCCTTATCTTCCGCTTTAATAAACTTGTACACGTTATACATTATTTTCCTACTCTAACTATGCATGACTTTCCTTTGCACTGACATTGACAGGCCACCCAGATTGATCTAGTTCACTCTCCAAAACCGGATGTATAGCAATAAACTAAACGTTAATGCTTTTGATGAAAACTGGTGTTTTTTTAAAAGTACGAACACAAACATATCATGAGCCGTTGGCAAAAGAACAATTTATTCACGTCTGGTAAACTTATCTATGCTGAATTTTAGTTTATCATTTATTAATAGAAAAAAGGTTACTTTGTAAGAATATAGTAATTAACATATAAAGAAGATACTTTATTTATTATGTTCTTACTGTTTGTACATACATTGATTACAAAATTTTTTCCAGATTTTCGGGGGGGTTCTAACCCCCAAAACCCCCCCTGGTTGCGCCACTGGTAACAGTTAGTTATAAATATTTTTGAAAGAAGATGTATTATAGGGCCAGTACAAGAAAATGGCTCATTGAGACTGAGACACAATATCAAATTGTATCAAATACATAAAGAAATTCTGAACTCAGAATCTATAAGGATACAAAGACTGTTCTGGGCTCAGCACATCATCAGAGTGGAGAATGGCAGGCCCCGTATAAGGATGAGACAGGAAAAGAGCCAGAGGCAGACCAAGGAAGAGATGGGAGACTGGTGTTGTGGAGGATGTGAATATCATGGGGGTGAGGGATTTGAAGAGGATAGCAATGGAAAGAGTGGAGTGGAGGCCAGGACCCGATTTTAGCTGTAGCACCATAGAAGAGAAGAAGAGGGTGCTGTAGCACCATAGAGATGATTACTGTATTTAATATGTAGGTCTAACAAGAAACTTGTGTCTTATATTTTCAGCGATTTAACTATTTTTTATTACATATGATATCAATTTGCTGATGATTTTGTATTCACACACACACACACACACACACACACACACACACACACACACACACACACACACACACACACACACACACACACACACACACACACACACACACACACACACACACACACACACAAATGCACAAGTAGCTACAGTAAATCTGCAATATAAATAATATTAAAACAACTTTGAAACCGTAAATTGTCTTATATACGTTTTTTATAAATTGTACAATGTAAGTTAGGTATAAAATCTATCAAAATTCTTATTTTAATATTGTCTGCCTATTATCAGTTTTTAAACAGGCAAAAGTGCCACATCCAAAAGAATGTACCAGACAGTATTATTGTAAAATGTATGCCACAAATGAGTACACTAATAAACATTTCAAGGATTTTAAGCCTACAAAAAACTCTATCAAATATTTTCTAAACTGACTAAGATAACAATAATATATTAACAATTAATACATTGCTTACCTATTCATCTTTATTTTAATTCCTACATGAATGTTTTTACATCAACTTTCCAACAGCCTTTCCGTCCTTTAAATGTTTATATGTTTGCATATATGTGAGTGTGTGTAGATAAATTTATGAACCTTCTTCTGTCAAATATATCATATGTACAATTTAAATATGGTTAAACAATGTATGTACAATACGCATGCGCGTATTATTATTGTTATAACGGATGTATGTGTTCTATGAAGGTTAGTTCGGTGAATAAAGTCTTTTCTAATCAACGTGTTGTCTAACTGTATTTGGCAATATAATTCCAATATTAAATAATATCTCTCACAGGTTATGGGCCCAGCACACTTCCATTGCGCTTTCAAGCGAATTATACCTCTTTTTGTACCTTTTATAGTGCTACCATTTGCTATTTTTATTTCAATTTTATTCTCCATTTCTTCAACATTTTCCATAAGCTTTTCCAAATTTTCTGATACCCAATGATTTGTGGCACCACTATCTAAAATGAATTTAACGGATCGAGTATTTCCTAGTAATTCTGAGGATAAAGCGCCATTTTTCTCAATATTTTCAGCGGAAAAGAAATCAAATTCTTCTTCTTGATCATCTTCGCTCTGTGCAACATTTGACGTATGTCTTGTCGTCTTGCCTCTTCCACGTCCTCGAGAGTTTCCTCTCCCTCTCTTACCGCGATATCCAATGCCACGATATGACGTCTGAGGTGTCTGTTGAGTTTGCACATCCTTGTTTGATGGACACTCATTTTTGAAATGTCCTTTGCCTCTACATGTGTGACATATTACATTTTCGTACCTCATCTGTGAGCTATTCTTATATTCACCTGGAGAGTAGAAAGAGCAGTTACCGTCGTTATCGACGTTATCACCTGCATTGGAGTTTTCTTTGTTTTTGAGTTCAGTATCCAATAACCTTGTTTTTACATCAGAATACGAATATACTGTCGCGTCTTTATTCATTATCGTTTCTATCGATGTAATGACGCTCTCAAAGCTTTCCGGCATTGTCAGAAGAAGGTAACACGTTTTGTCGGTATCATCGGTTGCAACTTTGCTTACGCCATTGAGTTCTTTTATGAGTTTTTCGAATTTAGTGAAATGATCTTGTAATTCGCCATAGACAAATTTTATTTTCAATAGCTTTCGCATTATAAACATCTTAGATAATGCGCTTTTTCTCTGGAAGACATTTTCCAGATTTGCAATCATTTCTTTGGCGCTTTGTGCACTCTCTATGTATTCAATATACTTATCTGATATTGACTGTGCGATGATGCATTGAGCTTTTACGTCTTTAGCTTGGAAACTGGTCAAATCTGCACCTGTGAGTGCTGTGATTTCTGTGTCTGTTTTATCTAATGCTACGAGTGCACCCTCTTTATTCAGAACAAGACGTATTCTATATTTCCAAGTGGAAAAATTATCTGCCTTTAGCAGGGGAAAGGGAACCGTAGACGTAGCCATTTTAGGTTAAGCACGCGAACTCTTTCACTTTGAGCCTGTATATGTAAACAGACTTTTCTCTATAAATAATTCCAACGTAATTACAACTAACACACGTCTGTATATCTCCAAATTACTAGTGTTGGCCCATAACCTGTGAGAGATATCTCACATTTCACAAAATCCTTAAATAATATAAAGTTTGCAAAGTTTTTTGAAAAACTCGACATAAAATAGTTTTCAGATACCAAAAATTTTCAATTTTGCATTTATTTTTTTATTTAAGTATATTTATCAACTGTACTCATACCAAAACTGTTCCAAATGTAAATTAAGGGTATTTAAATTGAGGGGGATTGTCAAATATATCATATGTACAATTTAAATATGGTTAAACAATGTATGTACAATACGCATGCGCGTATTATTATTGTTTTAACGGATGTATGTATTCTATGAAGGTTAGTTCGGTGAATAAAGTCTTTTTTAATCAACGTGTTGTCTAACTGTATTTGGCAATATAATTCCAATATTAAATAATATCTCTCACATCTTCTTCTTCTTCTTCTTCTTCTTCTTCTTCTTCTTCTTCTTCTTCTTCCTTGTCAGTATGTGCTAGACTACTTTTACCTCTAGGTCTGTAGATCACTATTTTCTTCACATTTTCGTATACTATCTCCTATTCAAATATCTGTATATGAATCTATTGAACTATATAGTGAAAAACGTACATAAACATTTGTTTATGATGTATATTAACTGGTTGCTTTCCACTAGTCAAGTAACTTCTAACATTTAGTTCATCACCAGTCCAGATTTGAAAGCCACCTAATCCAATTTGGTTAAATCACTCAAAAATGATTATCAGGTGGCACTGACTTAATAGAAACAACAAGCTAAGCTCTACATAAGACTCATACAGTCCACTAACACTACATAAACCTATATAAAATTTTAACTATAGCTAACTTAAACTTATACTTATAACTTAAACAAAGCTAAAAACTTAAAACTTATAATTATATAAAACTTTTATTTGTGTATTTCAGATCATGTTTTTCAGATGAAGGAATTGAATTCACTTTTATCCGAGTACCAATGGCTGCAACGGATTTTTCCTTACGTATTTATACTTATGATGATGTGCCTAATGACGCTGAATTAAAGCACTTCAGTTTAACTGAAGAAGACTTCAAATACAAGGTAGAATGAAAATTTATATAAATAATTCAGATGAAAATTAAGGTATACACTGAACAAATCGGTAATTTAATTAGTTAAAGAAACTGTAAAGAATTGAATTATCTACACTGTTCTGGTTTATAGAGAATAGTTTATACAATGTTATACAATCTTACACTTTTTTACCCCATGTTTCTTGCTTTTGTACTATCAGAAAATCATTTACAAATGTGAAACACATGCAAAGGAGTAAGTTAAAGAAATTAGCACTAATCAGAAAATATTAAAGGGGAAAATTAAGGGCACAATAATTATTAGTGATGAATTTAACACAGAATTAATGATTAAGTTATTGTTTATAAAATTAACAATGGCTATAATTGTTTTGAGATAACAGCAAGAAATCTCATCTTATAATCTAAGCAATTTTCCTTCCTTAGAGTGGAAACAATTTAGACTTATGCCCTGTAGTAAGTTATCTTCATTAAAATTTATTAACTATTCATAATCAAATACAACTATTTCATTAATGACTCAGAACACAAAGTTTTTTATAAGTAAAAACATAAAGTTTTACCTTACAACCTGAACCGGTTTTCGCTTTTAAAAAGCTTCTTCAGAGGTTGCCACTGATAGCGCTGTCCGTCCTGTTGTGGGCGATGGAATCGAATGTCAAAAGATCGATTTTGTGTGTGTGGGGTGAGATATGTTCGAATAATGCATGCAATTTGAATTGTGTCTGTTCGTTTAGGATGTCGTTTTTATTTGTTTTTGTGTGTTTGTATATTTCCAATTGTTCTAAAGTGTCTAGTTTTCGGCCACGAAACAAAACTACTTTACTTATAACAATAAATATTACACACAGAATGATGGTCTACCCATGGGCTCCCCCATATCCAGCATTCTAGCAGAAGTCTTCCTCCAACACTTAAAAAAAAAAAAATAGTCACAAATAATGACAGACACTCACATAAAATACTATATTGGCACAGATATGTTGATGACATTCTAATACTATACAGGGGAAACAAAAAACAATGTGAACAGTTACTAACGCACATAAACAAAATACATAAAAACATAACCTTTACTGCCGAATACGAACACAACAATACCATAAACTTCTTAGACCTCTCCATCACAAAACTTGAACACAGGCACAAATTCAGTATATACAGAAAACCGACTACAACTGACACACTAATACACAACTCCTCCAATCACCCAATACAACACAAACTAGCTGCCTTCAGAACCATGATACATAGACTTAACAACATCCCCCTAGATGAAAAAGACTACAAAGACGAACTAAACACGATAAAATATCTAGCAGAATCTAACGGATATGACAGAACAATAGTCAATAAACTCCTACACAAAACACAAAACAAACAACGGACAAAGACAGAAAACAACAAATTCATAACACTAACATACACCAACAAACAAACTGAAAAAATAGCCCACAAATTCAAAAAAGCAGGATACAGAATCGCTTACAAAACTACTAACAAAACAGAACACACACTATCAAAACTCACACACAAAGCACAAAACAAATTCGATCTACCTGGTGTTTACAAACTAAATTGCTCAAATTGCATCAAATTGTACATATGCGACATCCCATAACCGTTACTGTACAGACATTCAGTATTTAAAACCCACTGAGAAAGACGAATACCACGTCAAAACGTCTGGGTAATCAAAACCTAAAAGTAAGTTCACAGTGAAAGTGTTAATATATATATAAATAAATAAATATTAATAAGTGAATGAAGAGGATGTACCAACAAGCTAATTAGTTAAGTAATGGACATGTCATGGACAACGAAATCCAGGTATTCATAATCTTTGCATATGAAACCACAATACACCAAAACTGTATATGTATGAAGGAAAACTAAAATTCTATTAAAGATGCATCCTTTTCAGATTCCACTTTTGAAAAAGGCCAGCAGTTACAGTAATAGAGACATCCTAATGTTTGCTTCTGCTTGGACAGCCCCAGAGTGGATGAAAACAAACAATGACTCTGAGCCTGGTCACTTACTGAAACAGTATTATGGTACTTGGGCTAAATATTATATCAAGTAAGCTTTAGTACCGTAGATGCATTAAAAATGCATCACTTTAATATCATATTCTTGTCAATAACTTTACATGATACATTTTAGAAGTGTGTATATTTGTGTAGAATAAGGTTAAAGTTCAAGTAGGACAAGCTGAAAATTTTACCCAATTGAGTTGCTACATGACTAAACAGACTTTTATACCTCAGTGTGTAACATTTCCTATCAAATAAAAATTAATTTAAAATGCAAATGCCCTTGTATATTTCTAAAACAGCTTTGCATAAATGCAGAAATGAAAACAATTGGAACAAAGTCAAGTTTAATTTTACCCCGAATTACTAGTGTGAGAGAAACTTGTCTTATAAAAATTAGTAAAACTTTCTTTAAACAAGATAAAAAGGTTTTAATTCACCATACTTAATTCACACATTCAAGAAAAATATTGGTTAAAATTTTATAATGATCAGACAACACATTTTTGTTTTACAGAATTACAATTTTAAAGTTTCTCAACAGTACCTTTTTGTTTTACCCTGACACAGTTATTAAACAATTCTGTAAAAACATTTAAATAACTCAAGTTTCCACAAAATGCTCAAAGAAAGAAACTAAAATATTGGTGTAATTTACATTGGAATTGATTTGTCAGTTCATTTTTAATGGATGTCTAAATTGAGTATTCAAACTTTTGCATATCACAATAAAAATAAACATCATTATGATCTTTAAAAACACATTACAAAATATTATATATCTTAACAATATAACACAAAAAGTATTTGCTATCCAAAATTCATTACACTAATAACAACAGACTCTGCGTACTTAAAGTCAAGTATTAAGCTATTACTGTACATCATATCCAGCACCTTCATAGGGAAGTGTACAGTCCTTGACATCATTGGAAGACTTGCAGTAATCCTCATCCATCCATGTGCGACTGTATGTACAGTTAAGCCTTCTTTACACAGTAACAATGATGTTGTGACACTTGATGCCACAGCACTGCAACACACACTGGCACTAGTTGTTCACACCCAATTCTGTAATGACATGACACTGAACACTTCAGTTTCCTGAAAGTGAGCCATGAATTGATCTTACTTGGCTCTCAAGACTTTAAGATTTCGAGGTTCAATAATTTTAACAATTCTGCTTCAGCCTCGTTTTATAGCCAGAAATCCAAAAAGAGCCCAGGAACAGCAATATTGTTAATAGTACAATAAATTTTAATTTTTAAAAGCTGGAATAAAGTTCTTTATATGTTTGATTCTTAACGTTACCCGAGAAATGATATGAGAAAGTGATGAACACAGGTCAGTTATAAAATTTCATTTTATTTATTAAATTTGTTAAAGGTTTTTTACAAACATGGGTTATAGACTTTTTGAAGACAGGCCAAGTTTTGTGTCGGTGTTGATAAATATTAGGGCTAATTTTTTCAAATTATTAAACATGTTAACTTCATGTTTTTAATAAAAATTTTTATAATTTTATGCCAAAAATAGACTTTTGCAATATTTCAAAATGTTGACTTCTATGTTTGGCCTGTAGTGCTCCTGAAGTTAAACAATTTTCAAAGGATTCGCTACATTCAGATTATTATAACCATTACAGCCTGTGTAGTGTCACACTTCCACTGTTATTTGAGTGTTCATACAGAGAAATTATGCATAAAGGTTATGTTAGTGTTGCGATGGTGCTAGTGTCATGATGTGCAGCACTAGTGTCATGACAGCATGACAGTGTGGCACTGGACTGTTCAGATGATGACATTTAATGTCACAACACTAGAGTGTATGAATGAGGCTTTACTGCAATCTCTCACATCCTGCATGCCAGAGGTCTCTGTCATTGGAAGACTTGCAATAGTCATCAGGGCTGCCCAGAGGCAATTTGGCAGGGGGCAGCTGGGGCAATTTTCCTCAAGCCCCACTTTCAAGGGCCCCCAAAGTGGAAAAAAGAAACACATGGAAAAATTCTGACCAAGAGCTGGCCTCCCTGGCTTAAGTGTTTATCATTTCATTAAATATTGAATGTTTATATTCCCACTTTTATGGGGCCTTCTTTCCCTGACGTAAACAATAACGATGTGGTGGGCCCCATAGGAACGGCTAAAAATATGTACTGTATTCTACCCCATAGAGGTTAGTTAATATCAATTTCTTCCTTTTCGGGGCTCTGAATTCTAATGGACAAATATAAAATAGGAATGAAAAAATTATGTTTCACGGGTGTTGTATGAGATAATGTAAGCCTACATGTTGTTCGCGCCTGGCCTAGTGCCATCAGGTCGGGTTTCCGGCATCCAGCTTAATATCAGCTTATTTTATTTTATTTTCCTTCCTGAGGGGTGAAGGTGTGGCATCATCATGGCTTTTGATGGTAGGTTAGGTGGGAGTAGAGGCCTGACTGAGGGGGACCCCAAAAGCGCTTTTGTCTCAGGCCCCCAAATGTCTCTGGGCGACCCTGATAGTCAACATCATTTTCGCCTTTAATTCACATGTGTCCAATTGTGGTTCTATTCCAGAATTGTGCATTACACTATGCAAGTTATCTCTATTACAGTTACAGCCAATTCATTTCATAGCTAACAAGAGACAGGAAGATGGTAGAACCAGCAAAATCATATCTGTTTAAAAATATTATCTTGATTCTGAACTTATCATTTTATCTAAATCATTATATATCTACAACAAAAAAGTTATGGTAAATAATACAGATTTTTATTATTTAATTTGTATAAAATTTCTGCTAAACACTATATTTTAAACATGTTTGTTTCTGGAAACTATATATCAAAGAATTAACACAATGAATTTGAAAAATTTGTTATTTTAGAAATTGTTATTTTAGATTATAGAATTATTTTTTTACTTTCTTGTTTTGTTTGTAAAAGTAAAATTTTTTTTACTTTTACAGATTTTTGGATGCTTATAAAAAAGAAGGTATAAGGTTTTGGGGTATAACAACAGGCAATGAACCAATTATTGGATCTTTTGTACGCTTGGTTCCTAATTTGTCTATGTTTCCAGAAGAGCAGAGAGAATGGGTCAAAAACAATCTGGGGCCTGCTTTGAAAGAATCTAAACATTCTGTAAAGTTAATAGGACTTGATGATATCAGAAGTTCATTAACATGGTGGGCAGATACAGTGAGTAATTTATTACTTACAGCAATTTTATGTCAGTTAGTACTGTAATGCTGGACCCAGATTTTGATGATATTGAATTGTAAAAGGTTTCTGTTCAGCTAATTTTTTATTTTTAGTTGATTTGTTAAATTTTTATCATTATTTTGTTATTTTTATTAATTTCTTTTTCTTTTATTTGTTTTATTATTCAGTCATTACTACGCATGTGTGCTGAGTAAATTCTCAAGATTTTAATATTATCAGAGTTTTGACTACTTATGAAAATCCACATTCGTGGTGAGATAATGTAACTAATCTGGAATGTTTGAGGATAGGACAGCCTCTGGGGTGTTTGCCATTCACATCGAGCTTTAATTTTACCATCGATCTGAACATACTTTACATATACATACTCTGCCACACTTTTTATACTGTTTTAGATAAAATTGGTTCAGACATAAAAAGTATAACTGACAAAATATAAAAAACATTTTTGAAAAACTTATTAGGGTACTTATATGGCATAGATGACAGGTGTGATCATAGAAGTGTTAAACACATTTTCAAAAATATATAGTTTCTTATAGTGTATTGATTGAAACCCAGTTTTCACATGTCTTAATTTAACTTTGCAGAATATTTTTAGGAATCAGTTGTAACCCTTTCATCTTTACTGGTTTTCAAAAGCCCTCTAGGCAATTAAAATAATTTCTTTGAAAAATTTGTTTTAAACTAGAGTAATAATTTACTATAAGAACAACAAAGGAAAGTGCAATCAAAATGTGTAAAATGATAGTGTATTAAAACTGTCATCTATGTACGTTCATTAGTTTAGTAGTTTTTATAATTGTATAGATTATGGATGAAGCACTTTCTTTATGCTTTGGTTTCATAAAATTTCTATTGACTTTTATGATTACAGGAAATGGGTGGAATTAGCTTCACTTCTGGAAATAAGTAATCACCGTTAATGTTGCTATTGAGTACTTTGTCAGTTAACGCTAGAAGAATATTATCACAATATGATTTCACAAGTTCATTTCCATCTGCTTTTCAGTAATGATCTTACAAATGCCAGAATGTTGTTGAAGTAAATTAAGTCTTTCATATATTTAAATAACATCAGCAACCAAGATTAAAAATTTTTAATGACAATTCAGCATTGTAGATTTTTCTGCCCCCTCGTAATCAAAACTGCACTTCTACTAATGTTTTGGATTCTGTGATGTAGAAAATAATTTTTACTACCAGTTTCTGTAGATGTTTTCCTGGCTTTTGTGCAAAAAATTTCAAACTGTTTATCTGATTTTATTAAAATTAAATAATTCTACAAATTACCAAGTACAGTACCTCATGATTATGTAATGCTATATCATCGTGAAACATAGGAACTTAAGAAACTATTAATTTTTGTTTTTAAATGAATTAGCCAAAGTATTTGTAGTCATATATTTTATATCTTATTCTGTTTCCTCCTAAGTGTTACACATTACCAATTTACTGGTTTTTAATGCCATTATGTCATCAAGGTGACCCTCCCAACTTCACCATAACTGCTTTACTGTTAAATATATGTATATCACTAATATAACAATACAAATTACCAATTTAAATGTAATTTAAATTGTGTAGCCCCACGCTTTTGGGAGACAAAATTATATAACAACACAATTTGCATTTATATAATGTATTGAATGCATGGGTGTAATCATAATAAGAAGAGGATACGTTATTTAAGTTTAAAATTGATCCATTATTTATTTATTAAACAAAATCTTTCATTTCGCGTATTAAATATTGACTCATTGTTATATCGTTTGTACGAATCTTTTGTACACAACTTATTGCTAACAAATTACATACACAAGTTATACATAAATCTTATTATCTAATTTTAATTAACCAAATATTTAGTTTGCTCTCGGCTTACCCATTGTGTCCTCATCTTTTTGCAATTGCAGATTAATTTTCTTCAATAATGAGTTTACTTGTATTCAAATTTGTTTTATATTAATCTGTTTTAACTTTCTACTGCATATGCATTCTCCTTTATTAACAAGACTTTACTAATTACGTTAATTCAAAAAATAAATATTTCTCTTATCATTTACGTTACTCTCAATTACTAACTTTAATACAAGAAATATTATTCTAACTTTTATTCTGCTTTTACATTTATGTACAATTTATTAATTTTAATACTGGTTGAATGTCTTTCATTCCAACTTTAATTAGTGTCTTTCAATGTCTATAATTACAATGGTTTTTTTTATCACCTCGTTTGACGTGGTTAATCATCCGTACACCCTCCTTTGGTCCTCTGGTCGGATTTTCCTTGTCCTTCTGGTCCTCTGGTCGTGTTCTCCGTGTCCTTCTGGTCCTCTGGTCGTGTTCCACTGCATGTATTGTTTAATAGTCGTCTCGCCTCACATCATATGCTGCCGGTGTGCCCATAGACCTCATCGTATGTACTCTGCTGCTCTGGTTGGACATCTAGTTTATCCTGTGACTCTTACTATAGATGTGAATTAGCGTCGTCAACTGACATAGCCTCCTGTGGCAACGGTTGAATCGAGAAGAAGAAACTTTATTAGTGCGACCTGGCATTTATAGTCAGGTCATACAAAAACACATGTCTGAACAATATTTAACCTGTCAGATTCTGTCGAAGCGTCACTTCTCCCACTCTGGTTCAATTCACAATTTTCGCCTATCTTCGCGAATTACAAAGTTTGTTTCACATCACTCAATGCACAATCGATCACTAATTTTTATATGTTTACTATACGTAAATTACACTTCTTTATGTTAATCACAAAAAGAGCTATTCATTTTTTACGTATAGTAATTGCACCTTTCGTCATATCGGTACGGTCTTTTAACACTTTATTCACCTTTAATTTCTATACACTTTGGTGTCTTTTGTGTTACCCTATCATACATATTTTTCTTATAATTAAAATAAAACATACAACTATTCTACTTGAAAAGGGTTGGTTACATTTCAGGCTTCACACACACAAACAAAATACGCGTGTACACAATGCTAGCAACAGGTGTGTCGAAAATGCATGTCCATGCATGAATTCTACGCTCCCTATTTTTAACTACGATCCAGCTTATGCAATCTGAATCATGTTTAATAATTCATATTTATTTATTTTTATTATTTATTTCATTTATTTTGGCAATGCACAGTACTGTTAATGGTTGTACTGTTGCACTAACGATTTGGAACACAATGTTTTTTATTGGTAAAAACGTAAATTTTTTACCTTATAGCCTGAACCAGTTTTTGCTGACTACAAAGATGAACTAAACACGATAAAATATCTAGCAGAATCCAACGGATACGACAGAACAATAGTCAATAAACTCCTACACAAAACAAACAACAGACGAAGACAGAAGAAAACAAATTCATAACACTAACATACATCAACAAACAAACTGAAAAAATAGCCCACAAATTCAAAAAAGCAGGATACAGAATCGCTTACAAAACTACTAACAAAACAGAACACACACTATCAAAACACATACACAAAGCATAAAACAAATTCGATCTACCTGGTGTTTACAATCTAAATTGCTCACATTGCAACAAATTCTACATAGGCCAGACAGGACGTAGCTTCAAACAAAGATACATTCAGGGCCGGCCTAAGGCGTGTGCGACGTGTGCGGTCGCACACATGCGATTTTGGGAGGGGCGCCGAAATGAGAAAAAATATAAAAAAATAATATGGTAAAAATTTAAATTTTTATGTAATTTTGAATGCAAATTAGAAGAATTAGTACTAGAAGAAGTCATTTAAAAAAATAAAAATAATGAAAAGGTACTAAATACTTTACTTTAATATTTACTATTTATTAGTTTTAGTTTTTGGTTTTTAATCCCTTTAAAATGCCAACTTCAGTTATTAAGTTCCGACAAATTTCAGTTATAGACCACCCATACCATTTTTTGGAGGGTTTTCTATACCCATTTTCATTGTAAGGGGCGCCAAAACTCATTTTTGCACACACAGCATTTTGCTCTTAGGCCGGCCCTGGATACATTGAACACACAAAGGCACTCCACTCCACTACAGAATCCACTTTTGAAAATCACCTCATTGAAGCACACCACACATACAAACACATCGACAATAACATGGACATTCTACACGTACACACAAAAGGGCGAAAACTAGACACTTTAGAACAATTGGAAATATACAAACACACGAAAACAAATAAAAACGACATCCTCAATGAACAGACACAATTCAAATCACACGCATTATTCGAACATATCACACCCCACATACACAATATCAATCTTTCGAAACTCGATACCATCGCCAACAACAAGACGGACAGTGCTACCAGCAGCAGCTTCTGAAGAAGCTTTTTAAAAGGCGAAAACCGTTTCATGTTATAAGGTAAAACTTTACGTTTTTACCCATAAAAAACTTTGTGTTCCGACTCGTTAGTGAAATAGTTGTATTTAGTTAAGTATATATTAACACTTTCACTGTGAACTTACTTTTAGATTTTGATTAGTGAAATAATTATATTTATACTTATTGTAGTTGGTAGTGTGCCGTGGCAATTTTAAATTTTAAATTCCACGGCCAGTTGTTTTAAATGAAAACCACTCTGCTTGATACGTTAACATTTCAAGTTAGGCAAGCCGCCAGCGATAGCGTTATTTAGTCAGTCACTGTGAACTTGATCATCGATATAATCGAGCAGGCCGCGCTACTACGATCTATGACAACAAAATCTGGGCAGCCGCGCATCAGCTGTTTGTAACTTTACTTGATCCGTTGTTGCATGAATAAGTTGGCTTTTCTCTTCCAACACTCTTACAGAGCAGGTCGTGGCGGCATGCATTCATTGTCACCTTTATAATGAGTCTGTAATTTTATAAAGAGCTTCAGGGTTCCCCGCTTAGTCGGGAGGCAAAGGGGTCGTCGAGATGGGGACATTACATTCTTCCCCATCCGCAGAGCTGAGCGAAAGGATCCCACACACCGTCACACCACGCTAGACCATCAATCTCCAGCTGAACTGCTGCAGAGAAAGAATTTCACTATTCGGAGAAGCTCGTCCTGGTAATCATCACCATCACTCACACCCAGGCTTACATAGCAGGAATCCCTATTGTATGTGTCTTCAGAGATCAGGTGGGAGGTTTCTTTTATTCACCACTCACACAGTACTCTGCCCATTATAACGTAACCAACAAAAACTCAGTTAAACAAAGTAGACTCATATATGAGAGTTAGGATTGCCTGGAACATGTTCTGTGCAGACATGCCGTATACTGTGCTTATTGTGATGACTATTATTATGAATATGCTTATAATGTATTTTAGTAATTTAATTATTCATGACGTTAAAGGTTATGATTATTACAATTTAAATTTTTTAATCTCTGCAAAAATGAAGCCAATTTGAAATTAATTTAAAAACTAAACTTTAAAAATTACAGTATCTAGACAATGAACAACTTGCATCTACCTGTCATGTAACCTTGTAATTTCATGGGTTAACCATATTACCAGATGGCATTAGTATAAATCGAAACTTTCTTGTATTTACGAAATGAAAATAATTTGGGACTACTTTTGAAACCATAACTTTTTATAAATTTACAAGAATTTATAACTTGAAAAATTTAATGTCTGGATTCAGTGATTACAGTGTTTGATCTTATCGTTACATGTTATTATTATTATTAATTACAAGTGCTTAAGGTAGATAGATGGAGGTAACTTGGATATCCTTTAGAAAATCATACTCAAAATTTTAGCAATTATACAATCAACAACTTGCACTCCTTGTTATATAATTCTAGCAAGTTCATTACTGAGTAAATTCTCAACTATTGTTAATGTAAATAGAAAATTTTTGCTGATTGAAAAATGAAAATAATTTGTGTCTGGTTGTTATACATTTGTAGTAATTATTTGTGAGCTATATTATTGGATGTTATTAGTGCAAGTCAACAACACTAGTGTTTATAAAATGAGATTGATTGAAATTAGCTAGAAAACTAAGACAAAAAGAATTGGGGTTTTGTAAAAGGAATATGTCTGGAATTAACAAATGCACTAATAAAAATGTTGTTGCTGTTAAACAAGTGTTTCATTGCAAGTCCTGTCACGATGGGCTCAGCGAATTTTTTCCATCTAGGCCACGCATCTAATTTTAAATAATTAAGTAATGCCCCAATAAAAAAAAAAAAAATAAATAAAATAAAAAAAAAGGACGTTTCAATGGTAGCAGATCGTGGTTGAGTCCCATGAGCTAAAAATGTGATAGGACTTGCAAGGTAGCTTGGGAATTTTTCTTTTTGGTGGATTTTTTCAGGGTGGATTTTCTGGTTCAATAAAAGAGGGTGTTGGAATAGACAAACATGTGTTGAAAGGGAAAAGAGTTTGAAACAAAGATTTTTATTGGTGTCATATATGTTAATTGTTTTATAAGATGTTAATGTCGTTTTGTGTGTTATATATATATATATATATATATATATATTAAATTAAATGTTTTATATATATATATTAAATTAAATGTTTTATATATATATATATATATGTATTGGATGTAAACCAGAGCTAACGTGGAGCTATTACATATTCAGTATGGGTCACACACACATTTATAGTTTTTTAGTTGCTCACCTTCCTTGTTGGAGCTGTTCATTACTTGTTCATTGATTTCCTGCCCAACGAAGGCACTGATTGATTGATTGTTCTGGAGCTACGGCAGCCCTATTGAGGAAATTTCCTAGACAAAATACATATTTGAATTGATTTCTTTTTGGGGAGAATGCGGATATGGTCGGCCCATACACCTGCTTGTGTGTTGTCATTTTTGAAGTGATGCATTTCCTTGAATTCATGACAGTGACAGTTGCTTTAGCAAGAGACTTATATATATATTGTAACGATAAAATGTGGGTCGTACCTGTCAAAATGTATCACACTTGTTTATTTTGTGTATTAGTGTGAATGTAGTGTGTTTGCCTCACACTGGTCGTTACATAAATCGACGTCACTACAGGAGTCCGTAGCATTGTCAATGTTACCAGTACAACCTACCTGTTAATTCATAGTGATTGCTATTCCCGGGTGGCGCCAAATTGTTTCTGTTAAAACAGTTAAAATATTTAATTTCTAAGATAATACGTGATATTAGCATGGACAGCTGTGGCGTTCGAATTGTTCCCGCTGCTATACAGGTTGTCAACTTGTCCACTCGTGATGAGCGCTAGTTGGCTGTTGCTTAAAACTTCGCTAACACACATATATTCTACAAAATCCTATGAAATAACAAGATAGTAATGTTCTGTACTGTGTTTTTTAATACAAATTTGGTCATCAATAAATATGACAAGTGAATTATAAATAATTTTATAACATTCGGCTCCGGCTTAGAGCTTGAAACATAAAATATCTCAGAGTTGGCAAAAATGATTTCAAAACATTATCGTTGCCGAGACGGCATTAAGTTACTTTTAATAAATTACTATGTTTAAAATCTGGAGTTCTTTTGATCATGAAATAAGACATAAACGTTGGTTACATTAAAAAAGTACACTACCATACCTTATACGTACTTAGCAGTTATAATGTGTTTTTACAATTTGTTCGGTAGTGTCGTATTTCTGTTACAAAAATTGTGCTCTCAAATAAGGTTATATTTAGTTTAATAAAATGTTTTTTAAATAAGTAAATTATGCATTTATCTTTGAAAGAAAATACTACTTTTTAAATAGTGAGAAAGTTTATCATTTGAAAAATAATTTAAGTAATTTGGGGTTTTGGGATTAAGGAAATTATTCGGTACTTATCAGTTCATCTCACATTGAAATGTCGTCATCAGGATAGTCGTATATTCTTCGAATTTGGGTTGGTGTTAAACTTCTAACATCTTCTTCATCTGGTCTTGGGTTTTTCTTTTAATTATTTAGTTAATTTGGTTCCTGGACCTCGTGAATTCTTCGTAGATTGACTTCTAGTCGTCTTTAGTTATCTTGGTTCACTGATTCGACTTTTTGTAACTGTTTAAATTAAAATTTCAATCGTTCCAATTTTGCGTGCCACTTACCCACGCGTCGTTTTTCAGAGTCTATATAATTTAACGGAAAATAAGCCCTCAACGTCTCGTTGTCATAGTAACCATAATTCGATGATTGGTTAATTACTCCTTTAAGACATTGTTAAAATATTTGAATTTTTATTCAGATTTATTAAGTATTTTCCTAATGATTTTATTCCTTTATAATTCCTTTGGGATAATAAATGACATCACTATTGTCTTTCTTTCCTTTCAAAGTTCACAATGATACCTCATAAGGTCATATTCTGTTATACATTAACTATAGTCTAATTATTTGACATTTAATAAATAACATATCTTTCTTATATTAAACTATTACAATGATATTTCTGTGTAAAAATAACTGATATATAATTACTGTCCATTCACTGGTCTTAGATTAGTAAGATTTCTTGTGAAATTGATACAATTTACATTTGAATGTCTTTGGCAGTTAAATGTTTACATAATCAAAATCAGCCATGATTGTTTTTTAGTGTATTGGTTTTTAAATTATTTTTGAATTCAGCCTGATGGGCTTCACTTATTTGTTTGTGTTTTAACTACTATTCAATATACATTTTCATTACTCTTCTTTTGAAATATAATAATTAGGTTTATGGACCGTAGGTTCCTTTCAGCCATATTCCCCTTTTTTAACATGGAACTAACTATTCTTTACAAGTCATTAGTTATTATTAGTTCTAACATCGATTTCTTTCTTTTGTTATAAACTAAAGTGATAAACATTGTCACTTTTCATAAAATTATGAAGGTTAATTCCCCTTGCAACATGGGGTGTTGTATTCTTTGCAATCTTAATTTTAATAACAAAACTTTAATTCTATTCTATCATACCATGTTAACACAAGTTATTTGTCTGGGCTTTCTCCCTGAATAATCTCACAAGCTTCCCTTATATTAATTTGGACTACTATTTCTAATTACTTCTAGATATATTACTGTTTATAATATCACTCCAATCATTGGTTGTTTATCAATGTTTCACAGAGTGTCTGCTTACTTATCATTCTATTTTGAATGTTTCACATACACTTTCACTATTTTTTAGGGTATTTACACTTCACTAAAGCACTTCACTTTGATTCACTGTTTTGTATTTAGTGTTATTTAATGGGTAATCCCTATACTTTCCACTACCATTTCTCACTATTTTGTTTGAGTATGATATTTACTATTAACAATATTAGGTTAGTTGTGTTTTGTTAAATCTAACCTTTCTGACTGGGTTAGTGTACTTTTCTTATATTACATTGCTTTACAATTGTATTGTCTTTAAAATGGGTACATAGGTTAAGTTAATGATAATAATAATATTGGTTTCATTAATACATAATTATTCGAGGTTTATTGACCGTATTCTATCCTTAAGTATACTATCTTTCCCTTTTATATGTGTGTTAGTTTCCCCTTGGGTTTAACCTGTCTCCTCTTCATTCTTCCTCTTCTTCATCTTCAATAGTCTTCATCTTGGTTTGGTTCTCCTCTTCATTCTTCCTCTGATTCTTCTCTCGTTAGTTCATTGTTTTGTCTACCATATTTTTCTTAAGTATGTTACGTGGTTCCCTTCTTTATGTTTATGTTGTTGGCTCAATCACTTGGGTTGTGTAATATCGTTGTACGTCGTGTCGAAATATTTACACTTTAATCATTTTTTAAACATTTTATTTTGTATGAAGTATTTTTATATCAAGAATTATCTTTTTTATCACTGGTACAGGATTTAGCTTAATTGTATCGTTACAATATATATATATATATATAATATATATAGTTATATAACTCCTATAGGGAATGTGCTCTTATATGTTATCCACATTGTGTTGCCAATATGTCATGGATTAATAATTTAATTTAGCCTCACGTTGTAAGCATCAATTTGCTATATAAATAAAAGATGAATGTGTTGTATTTTCACTGTCTATATGGTTTATTTATAAAAAGTCGTTAATAAAAGGGTGTTCAGAGAGATTTTCGGAGATACGAGTTTAATTCTCCCAAAACAATTTGGTTGGTGATGTATTATTATGTTGCAAGTGTCTAGCATTGTTGAAGTTAATCTCTAATATATTATAACAAGTAAGTCAGCCCTGAACGAGTAGCGTGTAATATTAGTTTAGTATATTTGGTGGTCAGACCATTCATATTAAGGCCTAGACGGTACAACAATGTTAAGAGAGGGGAGTATAAGCCGTGAATTGCTTTTCTCTTCTCTCGTAGTTTGACTACCGTATGAGTGCTTGTACTGTGGTTTATTGTCAGCCAATTATTTAAGGTTAAGTTTTTTCCAATAGCAGTATATTTCTCGTTTCTCTCTCTGTAAACTACAAATTATCTAAAACACACTAAGTAGTCAGCAAATAATAAGTCATAATTTTCATGAAGCATTCTTTATTAAAAAAAAAACAAACAAAAAAACAGACCTCTCTTCGCTTGGTTTCAACAGATCGACCACATTTAAGTGAATCGACTATGTTACAGCATTCGATTTTCAGATATTAAATTTTTACTATATTATTATTTTTTCTTAATCTCAGGGTTCGATAGGTTCTTGTGACTATTAGGAAGGTCAGAAAATGCCAAATAAAAGTACAAGCTATTACAAATTTAAACATAAAATCTTATTAACTAATATCTTTAAACGTAAGTTGGTTTTACCATCTGACGACGAGGTTCACTCGTAATGGCAGAGTACAGATATTTCCGTGATGGCCGCTTAACCAGTCTACAGATGTCTGCGTCATATTGTTGCCAATCTCCAGTTCCGAAAATAAAAGTTTGGTGTATTTGTTCCTGGATGGAGTAGAGTTTCCAATTCTTAATCTTCACTAATGTTAAAGTTTCTCGTGGTTATGGATTACCATGGATTTTGTGTAGCAATAGTTTTTTTTCACTTGGTTGTAAGAAAGTGAGGTTTAGCATTCGATTTTAATTTTTCTTTTTACTTTAATTTATTGCATTAATTTCTTTATGTCATTCGTCCTCTTCATTTTATTTATAATTTAGTACTTTCATTTTGAATCAATAGTTATTTGAATTATCTTGAAAATTAGTTCTTTTAGATTTTTGTCTTTTTTATTTCTACTCATAAAGCTGGACTATTCTCTTTCACAATTAACAATAGAACAAACAAACTTTCTTGCCTTTATGTGGTCCTTGACAACCAATCTCTGTTCTGTTATTGGTTAATATATGTAATCCTTGAGCCATCTAATACCGGCCATAATTAAAAAATGTTCTTGCACTTACTTAATAAAATACTCCTTTACAAAAGTCACGTTATATCATATTGAATTTTCACAGATTCTTTGTTATAAAATTACATATATTTTGCTACCTTTCTCATCTTAATCTTATCATTCTAACAAGTACTATCTCCTCATTACAAAATACTAATTTTGGGACCTATTCTTCTATTACATATATTATGTTTTTATTGTAATTCATGGCACTTATCTGCTATTAATAACTACTATTACTTTCTTCTAATTTATTAAATAAAATTTAGTGTCTTTACATTGGTTGGTTGCCTAACTTTTCTGACATGGCTTCCTGTACAATTTGTCACTGGCTTAGGGCCAATAATTCAATTTTTTACTCCATTCTGGTTTTTAATTTATCATTACATAGTTTTTTAGTATAGAACCCTTCATATTTCCACAACATAGTTACAGTAAAACCCTTTGGCATATTATCACCAATTATTGCCTTCCTGGCCAAGTTTACAATTATGATCTAACAACACAACCATTATCTATTCAATGTAGTTATAAAATATTTACTCTATATAAATTTTAACATAAATTCCATGGTGACCTGTTCATTTTTATAAATTAACTAAACATCAATTAAATAATACACTCTTAATGTAGTTATTTAACACTTCCTATATACAAAACTCCAACATAAATGCCATGATGACATGTTCATTTTTATAAATTAACTAAACATCAATTAACTAATACACTCTTAATGTAGTTATTTAACACCTCCTACCAGTGGCGAAGTTACATGGAGGCAATTGAGGCAATGCCTACCCTAAAAATTCTGTAGAATAAACATTATAAATATGTATGAACTACGTAACGTAAAGATTATACATTGTTACTGTGACTGTCGAATTTATTAAGCCGAAATGTGCTTTACCGAGCGACCGCTAGATGGTGGCAGGTGAGATTCGGCATAAAGCGAATGAGGCAACGTGAACTTGCCTCAGTGTTTTTTGTATACATCGTATGTAAGCAATGTTCAGACGTGATGGGAAGTGCGGGTGAGGGGGATTGTCCTGTGCTGTACACATAGAGCGTTGAGGCATGTCTCACTTCTATGGTGCAAACAGTTAAGTTAAAGCGCGCTGTGTTGTTTATAAGTGTGCTTATTTTATGCGGTTATTAAAAGTGTGCCGGTTATTCCGCTGAACTAACAGATGATCAAGATTGTTTTTTGAATTGTTTGTAACATTAAACATAAAATATATAGAAACTAATCAAGTTTAAAAATTTGTTCAGATGTATTATTGTGTATGACTTATACAAGGATTGTTCAATAGAAACACGTTTAGAGCTGTAAAGCATTTTTTATTCAACGATTTTAAAAGAAGTCTCCATTAACATTAAGAAATGAGTCCCACTCTTGCACTAATCTGTAGATTCCCTGCTAGCAAAATTCTTACGGCTGTTTGCGGAACCATTCGCTAACAGCAAACTCTACTTCAGCGTCCGATTTGAACCACCGTCCTTTTAGTGATTCCTTAAAAAAAGTTTAAGGTAAGATTTTTCCTACCCGTTCATTAACTACTAGCTTCGCCACTGCCTCCTACATACAAAACTCCAACATAAATGCCATGATGACATGTTCAGTTTTATAAATTAACTAAACATCAGTTATTTAAAACTGCACTTATCACTCACTCTTTCCACTGACCACTTCATAGTTTGTATTTCTATACATTTATCTTTGGCTCCACTACCTTGTATTTTTATTTAATATCATTTATTTTTACTCAATAAGGGTTTACACTTACCTGACCTTCGTTACAATGAATAACTCTAGTGTTTTTTATTATAATTTTTATGTAACGTAGGGGACCTTGGTTTTGATACGTTACAAAAATATATATATATCTGATCGATATCACTAATTCCATTGTTATATTGTATGTTGTGTTATGTTTGTCAATTGTTTAGTGTTGTTGTGCATTTTCTTGTGTTGGGGAAGCTTGCTCTGCTCTTTTGTTCCACCCCTTTCCTCTTGCAGCATTAGGGGAACCCTGAGGCTACTTGATGATACTCAAGTTCTTCCTTCTTGTCGTGATGTGGTGTGGGAAGTGTTGTTTGTGTTTGTTAATTATGTAAATATTGGGTGGTATCATATGGAGCGTCAGTCAAAGATATTCATTGGTGGTAGTTGTTCATTTGAAAACGATTTGGCAAATTTGCTCGGATGCAAAGTATTTTAAAGTCGTTTGTCGGTTGCTGTGTGGACTTTTCTTTTTCTAGAACAGTTTTGTTTGTGGTGCAAATAAATTTGAAAATGTTAGAAATCGTTAATAATTTCAGAGTTGAGTTATCGTTGGGTCCGACATACCACATTCTCATTCGGGGTTGGTGTCTCCAATTTGTTCCAGTGTCTCTTGTTGTGGCGAGTGTAGGCAGTCCCATAGAGAAGTCACCCCCCCCCCCGTCTACTCAAGTATGAAGATTACTGTCAGGTAAGGGAGATTTACAGTTTAATGTTCACGTGCCCGCGGTGCTCTTCCGGGTCTATCGGGGCTGTCCGCCCTAGTCTACGGGAGTGGACCACTCATATGTCAAGGTGGACATTCCCTTGTTGTGTTGTATATGGGTGGTCGGGTTAGCAGGTGGAGAGATGGACCAGGTGATCGCTCGCGTATCAAGGTTATAGTACCTTGTTAGCCTTTGGGCATCCGTACATGAGCGATAAAGTAGGTCGGGTCACCAGTGAGGGTGATGTCGGGGCGGTCCCGTGATGCAGTGGTGGTGGAAGGGTCGTATGGGGTATAACTGTTATTTAATCCTAGAGGGGGGAATGGAAGGACCTGTTTAGGTATTAATTTGGGATTCTCAGTTTGTAGGCCTTAGGAGGTCAGAACTCAGAGGTCGACCACGATTCTTGTCTTTCTTCTTCTCTTCCCCCTGTCTCTTGTCACTGTATGCTGACCCTGATCAAGTCAGCATGCAGTACCGCATACTCTCACACATACACATTCAGGCACACATGCATACACACTCCACCTCTTCTTTCATCTGGTTTCATTTTCTCTCTGAGCCTCTGTCTTCCTAAGTGCTTATATTTTCTGAGTTTGCCCAAGGGGGGGCCAAGAGTCTTGTGATTGTCATGATGTAGACTGGACTGTGATTTTAATTAATCCTTTGGGGCACCCATGTTGCCCTTTTGGGGTGAGGGTGTGCCGTGGGAATTTTAAATTTTAAATTCCACGGCCAGTTGTTTTAAATGAAAACCACTCTGCTTGATACGTTAATGTTTCAAGTTAGGCAAGCCGCCAGCGATAGCATTATTTAGTCAGTCGCCGTGACCTTGATCGTTGATGTAATCGAGTAGGCCGCGCTACTACGATCTATGACAACGAAATCTGAGCAGCCGCGCATCAGCTGTTTGTAACTTTACTCGATCCGCTGCTGCGTGAATAAGTTGGCTTTCTCTTCCAACACTCTTACAGAGTGGGTCATGGCGGCGTGCATTCGTTGTCACCTTTATAATGAGTCTGTAATTTTATAAAGAGCTTCAGGGTTCCCCGCTTAGTCGGGAGGCAAAGGGGTCGTCGAGATGGGGACATTACATCCTTCCCCATCCGCAGAGCTGAGCGAAAGGATCCCACACACCGTCACACCACACTAGACCATCAATCTCCAGCTGAACTGCTGCAGAGAAAGAATTCCACTATTCGGAGAAGCTCGTCCTGGTAATCATCACCATCACTCACACCCAGGCTTACATAGCAGGAATCCCTATTGTATGTGTCTTCAGAGATCAGGTGGGAGGTTTCTTTTATTCACCACTCACACAGTACTCTGCCCATTATAACGTAACCAACAAAAACTCAGTTAAACAAAGTAGACTCATATATGAGAGTTAGGATTGCCTGGAACATGTTCTGTGCAGACATGCCGTATACTGTGCTTATTGTGATGACTATTATTATGAATATGCTTATAATGTATTTTAGTAATTTAATTATTCATGATGTTAAAGGTTATGATTATTACAATTTAAATTTTTTAATCTCTGCAAAAATGAAGCCAATTTGAAATTAATTTAAAAACTAAACTTTAAAAATTACAGTATCTAGACAATGAACAACTTGCATCTACCTGTCATGTAACCTTGTAATTTCATGGGTTAACCATATTACCAGATGGCATTAGTATAAATCGAAACTTTCTTGTATTTACGAAATGAAAATAATTTGGGACTACTTTTGAAACCATAACTTTTTATAAATTTACAAGAATTTATAACTTGAAAAATTTAATGTCTGGATTGCAGTGATTACAGTGTTTGATCTTATCGTTACATGTTATTATTATTATTAATTACAAGTGCTTAAGGTAGATAGATGGAGGTAACTTGGATATCCTTTAGAAAATCATACTCAAAATTTTAGCAATTATACAATCAACAACTTGCACTCCTTGTTATATAATTCTAGCAAGTTCATCACTGAGTAAATTCTCAACTATTGTTAATGTAAATAGAAAATTTTTGCTGATTGAAAAATGAAAATAATTTGTGTCTGGTTGTTATACATTTGTAGTAATTATTTGTGAGATATATTATTGGATGTTATTAGTGCAAGTCAACAACACTAGTGTTTATAAAATGAGATTGATTGAAATTAGCTAGAAAACTAAGACAAAAAGAATTGGGGTTTTGTAAAAGGAATATGTCTGGAATTAACAAATGCACTAATAAAAATGTTGTTGCTGTTAAACAAGTGTTTCATTGCAAGTCCTGTCACGATGGGCTCAGCGAATTTTTTCCATCTAGGCCACGCATCTAATTTTAAATAATTAAGTAATGCCCCAATAAAAAAAAAAAAAATAAATAAAATAAAAAAAAAGGACGTTTCAATGGTAGCAGATCGTGGTTGAGTCCCATGAGCTAAAAATGTGATAGGACTTGCAAGGTAGCTTGGGAATTTTTCTTTTTGGTGGATTTTTTCAGGGTGGATTTTCTGATTCAATAAAAGAGGGTGTTGGAATAGACAAACATGTGTTGAAAGGGAAAAGAGTTTGAAACAAAGATTTTTATTGGTGTCATATATGTTAATTGTTTTATAAGATGTTAATGTCGTTTTTGTGTGTTATATATATATTAAATTAAATGTTATATATATATATATATGTATTGGATGTAAACCAGAGCTAACGTGGAGCTATTATTCAGTATGGGTCACACACACATTTATAGTTTTTTAGTTGCTCACCTTCCTTGTTGTAGCTGTTCATTACTTGTTCATTGATTTCCTGCCCAACGAAGGCACTGATTGATTGATTGTTCTGGAGCTACGGCAGCCCTATTGAGGAAATTTCCTAGACAAAATACATATTTGAATTGATTTCTTTTTGGGGAGAATGCGGATATGGTCGGCCCATACACCTGCTTGTGTGTTGTCATTTTTGAAGTGATGCATTTCCTTGAATTCATGACAGTGACAGTTGCTTTAGCAAGAGACTTATATATATATATAATATATATATAGTTATATAACTCCTATAGAGAATGTGCTCTTATATGTTATCCACATTGTGTTGCCAATATGTAATGGATTAATAATTTAATTTAGCCTCACGTTGTAAGCATCAATTTGCTATATAAATAAAAGATGAATGTGTTGTATTTTCACTGTCTATATGGTTTATTTATAAAAAGTCGTGGGGAAGCTTGCTCTGCTCTTTCGTTCCACCCCTTTCCTCTTGCAGCGTTAGGGGAACCCTGAGGCCACTTGATGATACTCAAGTTCTTCCTTCTTGTCGTGATGTGGTGTGGGAAGTGTTGTTTGTGTTTGTTAATTATGTAAATATTGGGTGGTATCATATGGAGCGTCAGTCAAAGATATTCATTGGTGGTAGTTGTTCATTTGAAAACGATTTGGAAAATTTGCTCAGCTGCAAAGTATTTTAAAGTCGTTTGTCATTTGCTGTGTGGACTTTTCTTTTTCTAGAACAGTTTTGTTTGTGGTGCAAATAAATTTGAAAATGTTAGAAATCGTTAGTAATTTCAGAGTTGAGTTATCGTTGGGTCCGACTTACCACATTCTCATTCGGGGTTGGTGTCTCCAATTTGTTCCAGTGTCTCTTGTTATGGCGAGTGTAGGCAGTCCCATAGAGAAGTCACCCCCCCCCCCCCCGTCACCTCAAGTATGAAGATTACTGTCTGGTAAGGGAGATTTACAGTTTAATGTTCACGTGCCCGCGGTGCTCTTCCGGGTCTATCGGGGCTGTCCGCCCTAGTCTAGGGGAGTGGACCACTCATATGTCAAGGTGGACATTCCCTTGTTGTGTTGTATATGGGTGGTCGGGTTAGCAGGTGGAGAGACGGACCAGGTGATCGCTCGCGTATCAAGGTTATAGTACCTTGTTAGCCTTTGGGCATCCGTACATGAGCGATAAAGTAGGTCAGGTCACCAGTGAGTTTGATGTCGGTGCGGTCCCGTGATGCAGTGGTGGTGGAAGGGTCGTATGGGGTATAACTGTTATTTAATCCTAGAGGGGGGAATGGAAGGACCTGTTTAGGTATTAATTTGGGATTCTCAGTTTGTAGGTTTGGAGGCCTTAGGAGGTCAGAACTCAGAGGTCGACCACGATTCTTGTCTTTCTTCTTCTCTTCCCCCTGTCTCTTGTCACTGTATGCTGACCCTGATCAAGTCAGCATGCAGTACCACATACTCTCACACATACACATTCAGGCACACATGCATACACACTCCACCTCTTCTTTCATCTGGTTTCATTTTCTCTCTGAGCCTCTGTCTTCCTAAGTGCTTATATTTTCTGAGTTTGCCCAAGGGGGAGCCAAGAGTCTTGTGATTGTCATGATGTAGACTGGACTGTGATTTTAATTAATCCTTTGGGGCAACCAAAATCATACTCAAAATTTTAGCAATTATACAATCAACAACTTGCACTCCTTGTTATATAATTCTAGCAAGTTCATCACTGAGTAAATTCTCAACTATTGTTAATGTAAATAGAAAATTTTTGCTGATTGAAAAATGAAAATAATTTGTGTCTGGTTGTTATACATTTGTAGTAATTATTTGTGAGATATATTATTGGATGTTATTAGTGCAAGTCAACAACACTAGTGTTTATAAAATGAGATTGATTGAAATTAGCTAGAAAACTAAGACAAAAAGAATTGGGGTTTTGTAAAAGGAATATGTCTGGAATTAACAAATGCACTAATAAAAATGTTGTTGCTGTTAAACAAGTGTTTCATTGCAAGTCCTGTCACGATGGGCTCAGCGAATTTTTTCCATCTAGGCCACGCATCTAATTTTAAAAAATTAAGTAATGCCCCAATTAAAAAAAAAAAAGGACGTTTCAATGGTAGCAGAGCGTGGCTGAGTCCCATGAGCTAAAACTGTGATAGGACTTGCAAGGTAGCTTGGGAATTTTTCTTTTTGGTGGATTTTTTCAGGGTGGATTTTCTGGTTCAATAAAAGAGGGTGTTGGAATAGACAAACATGTGTTGAAAGGGAAAAGAGTTTGAAACAAAGATTTTTATTGGTGTCATATATGTTAATTGTTTTATAAGATGTTAATGTCGTTTTTGTGTGTTATATATATATTAAATTAAATGTTGTATATATATATATGTATTGGATGTAAACCAGAGCTAACGTGGAGCTATTATTCAGTATGGGTCACACACACATTTATAGTTTTTAGTTGCTCACCTTCCTTGTTGGAGCTGTTCATTACTTGTTCATTGATTTCCTGCCCAACGAAGGCACTGATTGATTGATTGTTCTGGAGCTACGGCAGCCCTATTGAGGAAATTTCCTAGACAAAATGCATATTTGAATTGATTTCTTTTTGGGGAGAATGCGGATATGGTCGGCCCATACACCTGCTTGTGTGTTGTCATTTTTGAAGTGATGCATTTCCTTGAATTCATGACAGTGACAGTTGCTTTAGCAAGAGACTTATATATATATAATATATATATAGTTATATAACTCCTATAGAGAATGTGCTCTTATATGTTATCCACATTGTGTTGCCAATATGTAATGGATTAATAATTTAATTTAGCCTCACGTTGTAAGCATCAATTTGCTATATAAATAAAAGATGAATGTGTTGTATTTTCACTGTCTATATGGTTTATTTATAAAAAGTCGTTAATAAAAGGGTGTTCAGAGAGATTTTCGGAGATACGAGTTTAATTCTCCCAAAACAATTTGGTTGGTGATGTATTATTATGTTGCAAGTGTCTAGCATTGATGAAGTTAATCTCTAATATATTATAACAAGTAAGTCAGCCCTGAACGAGTAGCGTGTAATATTAGTTTAGTATATTTGGTGGTCAGACCATTCATATTAAGGCCTAGACGGTACAACAATGTTAAGAGAGGGGAGTATAAGCCGTGAATTGCTTTTCTCTTCTCTCGTAGTTTGACTACCGTATGAGTGCTTGTACTGTGGTTTATTGTCAGCCAATTATTTAAGGTTAAGTTTTTTCCAATCGCAGTATATTTCTCGTTTCTCTCTCTGTAAACTACAAATTATCTAAAACACACTAAGTAGTCAGCAAATAATAAGTCATAATTTTCATGAAGGATTCTTTATTAAAAAAAAAAAAAAAAAAACAGACCTTCTCTCTTCGCTTGGTTTCAACAGATCGACCACACTTAAGTGAATCGACTATGTTACAGCATTCGATTTTCAGATATTAAATTTTTACTATATTATTATTTTTTCTTAATCTCAGGGTTCGATAGGTTCTTGTGACTATTAGGAAGGTCAGAAAATGCCAAATAAAAGTACAAGCTATTACAAATTTAAACATAAAATCTTATTAACTAATATCTTTAAACGTAAGTTGGTTTTACCATCTGACGACGAGGTTCACTCGTAATGGCAGAGTACAGATATTTCCGTGATGGCCGCTTAACCAGTCTACAGATGTCTGCGTCATATTGTTGCCAATCTCCAGTTCCGAAAATAAAAGTTTGGTGTATTTGTTCCTGGATGGAGTAGAGTTTCCAATTCTTAATCTTCACTAATGTTAAAGTTTCTCGTGGTTATGGATTACCATGGATTTTGTGTAGCAATAGTTTTTTTTCACTTGGTTGTAAGAAAGTGAGGTTTAGCATTCGATTTTAATTTTTCTTTTTACTTTAATTTATTGCATTAATTTCTTTATGTCATTCGTCCTCTTCATTTTATTTATAATTTAGTACTTTCATTTTGAATCAATAGTTATTTGAATTATCTTGAAAATTAGTTCTTTTAGATTTTTGTCTTTTTTATTTCTACTCATAAAGCTGGACTATTCTCTTTCACAATTAACAATAGAACAAACAAACTTTCTTGCCTTTATGTGGTCCTTGACAACCAATCTCTGTTCTGTTATTGGTTAATATATGTAATCCTTGAGCCATCTAATACCGGCCATAATTAAAAAATGTTCTTGCACTTACTTAATAAAATACTCCTTTACAAAAGTCACGTTATATCATATTGAATTTTCACAGATTCTTTGTTATAAAATTACATATATTTTGCTACCTTTCTCATCTTAATCTTATCATTCTAACAAGTACTATCTCCTCATTACAAAATACTAATTTTGGGACCTATTCTTCTATTACATATATTATGTTTTTATTGTAATTCATGGCACTTATCTGCTATTAATAACTACTATTACTTTCTTCTAATTTATTAAATAAAATTTAGTGTCTTTACATTGGTTGGTTGCCTAACTTTTCTGACATGGCTTCCTGTACAATTTGTCACTGGCTTAGGGCCAATAATTCAATTTTTTACTCCATTCTGGTTTTTAATTTATCATTACATAGTTTTTTAGTATAGAACCCTTCATATTTCCACAACATAGTTACAGTAAAACCCTTTGGCATATTATCACCAATTATTGCCTTCCTGGCCAAGTTTACAATTATGATCTAACAACACAACCATTATCTATTCAATGTAGTTATAAAATATTTACTCTATATAAATTTTAACATAAATTCCATGGTGACCTGTTCATTTTTATAAATTAACTAAACATCAATTAAATAATACACTCTTAATGTAGTTATTTAACACTTCCTATATACAAAACTCCAACATAAATGCCATGATGACATGTTCATTTTTATAAATTAACTAAACATCAATTAACTAATACACTCTTAATGTAGTTATTTAACACCTCCTACCAGTGGCGAAGTTACATGGAGGCAATTGAGGCAATGCCTACCCTAAAAATTCTGTAGAATAAACATTATAAATATGTATGACCTACGTAACGTAAAGATTATACATTGTTACTGTGACTGTCGAATTTATTAAGCCGAAATGTGCTTTACCGAGCGACCGCTAGATGGTGGCAGGTGAGATTCGGCATAAAGCGAATGAGGCAACGTGAACTTGCCTCAGTGTTTTTTGTATACATCGTATGTAAGCAATGTTCAGACGTGATGGGAAGTGCGGGTGAGGGGGATTGTCCTGTGCTGTACACATAGAGCGTTGAGGCATGTCTCACTTCTATGGTGCAAACAGTTAAGTTAAAGCGCGCTGTGTTGTTTATAAGTGTGCTTATTTTATGCGGTTATTAAAAGTGTGCCGGTTATTCCGCTGAACTAACAGATGATCAAGATTGTTTTTTGAATTGTTTGTAACATTAAACATAAAATATATAGAAACTAATCAAGTTTAAAAATTTGTTCAGATGTATTATTGTGTATGACTTATACAAGGATTGTTCAATAGAAACACGTTTAGAGCTGTAAAGCATTTTTTATTCAACGATTTTAAAAGAAGTCTCCATTAACATTAAGAAATGAGTCCCACTCTTGCACTAATCTGTAGATTCCCTGCTAGCAAAATTCTTACGGCTGTTTGCGGAACCATTCGCTAACAGCAAACTCTACTTCAGCGTCCGATTTGAACCACCGTCCTTTTAGTGATTCCTTAAAAAAAGTTTAAGGTAAGATTTTTCCTACCCGTTCATTAACTACTAGCTTCGCCACTGCCTCCTACATACAAAACTCCAACATAAATGCCATGATGACAAGTTCAGTTTTATAAATTAACTAAACATCAGTTATTTAAAACTGCACTTATCACTCACTCTTTCCACTGACCACTTCATAGTTTGTATTTCTATACATTTATCTTTGGCTCCACTACCTTGTATTTTTATTTAATATCATTTATTTTTACTCAATAAGGGTTTACACTTACCTGACCTTCGTTACAATGAATAACTCTAGTGTTTTTTATTATAATTTTTATGTAACGTAGGGGACCTTGGTTTTGATACGTTACAAAAATATATATATATCTGATCGATATCACTAATTCCATTGTTATATTGTATGTTGTGTTATGTTTGTCAATTGTTTAGTGTTGTTGTGCATTTCTTGTGTTGGGGAAGCTTGCTCTGCTCTTTCGTTCCACCCCTTTCCTCTTGCAGCGTTAGGGTAACCCTGAGGCCACTTGATGATACTCAAGTTCTTCCTTCTTGTCGTGATGTGGTGTGGGAAGTGTTGTTTGTGTTTGTTAATTATGTAAATATTGGGTGGTATCATATGGAGCGTCAGTCAAAGATATTCATTGGTGGTAGTTGTTCATTTGAAAACGATTTGGCAAATTTGCTCGGATGCAAAGTATTTTAAAGTCGTTTGTCGGTTGCTGTGTGGACTTTTCTTTTTCTAGAACAGTTTTGTTTGTGGTGCAAATAAATTTGAAAATGTTAGAAATCGTTAATAATTTCAGAGTTGAGTTATCGTTGGGTCCGACATACCACATTCTCATTCGGGGTTGGTGTCTCCAATTTGTTCCAGTGTCTCTTGTTGTGGCGAGTGTAGGCAGTCCCAAGTCACCCCCCCGTCTCCTCAAGTATGAAGATTACTGTCAGGTAAGGGAGATTTAGAGTTTAATGTTCACGTGCCCGCGGTGCTCTTCCGGGTCTATCGGGGCTGTCCGCCCTAGTCTAGGGGAGTGGACCACTCGTATGTCAAGGTGGGCATTCCCTTGTTGTGTTGTATATGGGTGGTCGGGTTAGCAGGTGGAGAGACGGACCAGGTGATCGCTCGCGTATCAAGGTTATAGTACCTTGTTAGCCTTTGGGCATCCGTACATGAGCGATAAAGTAGGTCGGGTCACCAGTGAGGGTGATGTCGGGGCGGTCCCGTGATGCAGTGGTGGTGGAAGGGTCTTATGGGGTATAACTGTTATTTAATCCTAGAGGGGGGAATGGAAGGACCTGTTTAGGTATTAATTTGGGATTCTCAGTTTGTAGGCCTTAGGAGGTCAGAACTCAGAGGTCGACCACGATTCTTGTCTTTCTTCTTCTCTTCCCCCGTCTCTTGTCACTGTATGCTGACCCTGATCAAGTCAGCATGCAGTACCGCATACTCTCACACATACACATTCAGGCACACATGCATACACACTCCACCTCTTCTTTCATCTGGTTTCATTTTCTCTCTGAGCCTCTGTCTTCCTAAGTGCTTATATTTTCTGAGTTTGCCCAAGGGGGAGCCAAGAGTCTTGTGATTGTCATGATGTAGACTGGACTGTGATTTTAATTAATCCTTTGGGGCAACCATGTTGCCCTTTTGGGGTGAGGGTGTGCCGTAGGAATTTTAAATTTTAAATTCCATGGCCAGTTGTTTTAAATGAAAACCACTCTGCTTGATACGTTAACGTTTCAAGTTAGGCAAGCCGCCAGCGATAGCATTATTTAGTCAGTCGCCGTGACCTTGATCGTTGATGTAATCGAACAGGCCGCGCTACTACGATCTATGACAACAAAATCTGAGCAGCCGCGCATCAGCTGTTTGTAACTTTACTCGATCCGCTGCTGCGTGAATAAGTTGGCTTTCTCTTCCAACACTCTTACAGAGTGGGTCATGGCGGCGTGCATTCGTTGTCACCTTTATAATGAGTCTGTAATTTTATAAAGAGCTTCAGGGTTCCCCGCTTAGTCGGGAGGCAAAGGGGTCGTCGAGATGGGGACATTACATCCTTCCCCATCCGCAGAGCTGAGCGAAAGGATCCCACACACCGTCACACCACGCTAGACCATCAATCTCCAGCTGAACTGCTGCAGAGAAAGAATTCCACTATTCGGAGAAGCTCGTCCTGGTAATCATCACCATCACTCACACCCAGGCTTACATAGCAGGAATCCCTATTGTATGTGTCTTCAGAGATCAGGTGGGAGGTTTCTTTTATTCACCACTCACACAGTACTCTGCCCATTATAACGTAACCAACAAAAACTCAGTTAAACAAAGTAGACTCATATATGAGAGTTAGGATTGCCTGGAACATGTTCTGTGCAGACATGCCGTATACTGTGCTTATTGTGATGACTATTATTATGAATATGCTTATAATGTATTTTAGTAATTTAATTATTCATGATGTTAAAGGTTATGATTATTACAATTTAAATTTTTTAATCTCTGCAAAAATGAAGCCAATTTGAAATTACTTTAAAAACTAAACTTTAAAAATTACAGTATCTAGACAATGAACAACTTGCATCTACCTGTCATGTAACCTTGTAATTTCATGGGTTAACCATATTACCAGATGGCATTAGTATAAATCGAAACTTTCTTGTATTTATGAAATGAAAATAATTTGGGACTACTTTTGAGACCATAACTTTTTATAAATTTACAAGAATTTATAACTTGAAAAATTTAATGTCTGGATTGCAGTGATTACAGTGTTTGATCTTATCGTTACATGTTATTATTATTATTAATTACAAGTGCTTAAGGTAGATAGATGGAGGTAACTTGGATATCCTTTAGAAAATCATACTAAAAAATTTTAGCAATTATACAATCAACAACTTGCACTCCTTGTTATATAATTCTAGCAAGTTCATCACTGAGTAAATTCTCAACTATTGTTAATGTAAATAGAAAATTTTTGCTGATTGAAAAATGAAAATAATTTGTGTCTGGTTGTTATACATTTGTAGTAATTATTTGTGAGATATATTATTGGATGTTATTAGTGCAAGTCAACAACACTAGTGTTTATAAAATGAGATTGATTGAAATTAGCTAGAAAACTAAGACAAAAAGAATTGGGGTTTTGTAAAAGGAATATGTCTGGAATTAACAAATGCACTAATAAAAATGTTGTTGCTGTTAAACAAGTGTTTCATTGCAAGTCCTGTCACGATGGGCTCAGCGAATTTTTTCCATCTAGGCCATGCATCTAATTTTAAATAATTAAGTAATGCCCCAATTAAAAAAAAAAAAGGACGTTTCAATGGTAGCAGAGCGTGGTTGAGTCCCATGAGCTAAAAATGTGATAGGACTTGCAAGGTAGCTTGGGAATTTTTCTTTTTGGTGGATTTTTTCAGGGTGGATTTTCTGGTTCAATAAAAGAGGGTGTTGGAATAGACAAACATGTGTTGAAAGGGAAAAGAGTTTGAAACAAAGATTTTTATTGGTGTCATATATGTTAATTGTTTTATAAGATGTTAATGTCGTTTTTGTGTGTTATATATATATCTTAAATTAAATGTTTTATATATATATATATATATATATATATATGTATTGGATGTAAACCAGAGCTAACGTGGAGCTATTATTCAGTATGGGTCACACACACATTTATAGTTTTTTAGTTGCTCACCTTCCTTGTTGTAGCTGTTCATTACTTGTTCATTGATTTCCTGCCCAACGAAGGCACTGATTGATTGATTGTTCTGGAGCTACGGCAGCCCTATTGAGGAAATTTCCTAGACAAAATACATATTTGAATTGATTTCTTTTTGGGGAGAATGCGGATATGGTCGGCCCATACACCTGCTTGTGTGTTATCATTTTTGAAGTGATGCATTTCCTTGAATTCATGACAGTGACAGTTGCTTTAGCAATAGACTTATATATATATAATATATATATATATAATATATATATATATATATAATATATATATAGTTATATAACTCCTATAGAGAATGTGCTCTTATATGTTATCCACATTGTGTTGCCAATATGTAATGTATTAATAATTTAATTTAGCCTCACGTTGTAAGCATCAATTTGCTATATAAATAAAAGATGAATGTGTTGTATTTTCACTGTCTATATGGTTTATTTATAAAAAGTCGTTAATAAAAGGGTGTTCAGAGAGATTTTCGGAGATACGAGTTTAATTCTCCCAAAACAATTTGGTTGGTGATGTATTATTATGTTGCAAGTGTCTAGCATTGTTGAAGTTAATCTCTAATATATTATAACAAGTAAGTCAGCCCTGAACGAGTAGCGTGTAATATTAGTTTAGTATATTTGGTGGTCAGACCATACATATTAAGGCCTAGACGGTACAACAATGTTAAGAGAGGGGAGTATAAGCCGTGAATTGCTTTTCTCTTCTCTCGTAGTTTGACTACCGTATGAGTGCTTGTACTGTGGTTTATTGTCAGCCAATTATTTAAGGTTAAGTTTTTTCCAATCGCAGTATATTTCTCGTTTCTCTCTCTGTAAACTACAAATTATCTAAAACACACTAAGTAGTCAGCAAATAATAAGTCATAATTTTCATGAAGGATTCTTTATTAAAAAAAAAAAAAAAAAAACAGACCTTCTCTCTTCGCTTGGTTTCAACAGATCGACCCCACTTAAGTGAATCGACTATGTTACAGCATTCGATTTTCAGATATTAAATTTTTACTATATTATTATTTTTTCTTAATCTCAGGGTTCGATAGGTTCTTGTGACTATTAGGAAGGTCAGAAAATGCCAAATAAAAGTACAAGCTATTACAAATTTAAACATAAAATCTTATTAACTAATATCTTTAAACGTAAGTTGGTTTTACCATCTGACGACGAGGTTCACTCGTAATGGCAGAGTACAGATATTTCCGTGATGGCCGCTTAACCAGTCTACAGATGTCTGCGTCATATTGTTGCCAATCTCCAGTTCCGAAAATAAAATTTTGGTGTATTTGTTCCTGGATGGAGTAGAGTTCCCAATTCTTAATCTTCACTAATGTTAAAGTTTCTCGTGGTTATGGATTACCATGGATTTTGTGTAGCAATAGTTTTTTTTCACTTGGTTGTAAGAAAGTGAGGTTTAGCATTCGATTTTAATTTTTCTTTTTACTTTAATTTATTGCATTAATTTCTTTATGTCATTTGTCCTCTTCATTTTATTTATAATTTAGTACTTTCATTTTGAATCAATAGTTATTTGAATTATCTTGAAAATTAGTTCTTTTAGATTTTTGTCTTTTTTATTTCTACTCATAAAGCTGGACTATTCTCTTTCACAATTAACAATAGAACAAACAAACTTTCTTGCCTTTATCTGGTCCTTGACAACCAATCTCTGTTCTGTTATTGGTTAATATTTGTAATCCTTGAGCCATCTAATACCGGCCATAATTAAAAAATGTTCTTGCACGTACTTAATAAAATACTCCTTTATAAATGTCACGTTATATCATATTGAATTTTCACAGATTCTTTGTTATAAAATTACATATATTTTGCTACGTTTCTCATCTTAATCTTATCATTCTAACAAGTACTATCTCCTCATTACAAAATACTAATTTTGGGACCTACTCTTCTATTACATATATTATGTTTTTATTGTAATTCAAGGCACTTATCTGCTATTAATAACTACTATTACTTTCTTCTAATTTATTATATAAAATTTAGTGTCTTTACATTGGTTGGTTGCCTAACTTTTCTGACATGGCTTCCTGTACAATTTGTCACTGGCTTAGGGCCAATAATTCAATTTTTTACTCCATTCTGGTTTTTAATTTATCATTACATAGTTTTTTAGTATAGAACCCTTCATATTTCCACAACATAGTTACAGTAAAACCCTTTGGCATATTATCACCAATTATTGCCTTCCTGGCTAAGTTTACAATTATGATCTAACAACACAACCATTATCTATTCAATGTAATTATAAAATATTTACTCTATATAAATTTTAACATAAATTCCATGGTGACCTGTTCATTTTTATAAATTAACTAAACATCAATTAAATAATACACTCTTAATGTAGTTATTTAACACTTCCTATATACAAAACTCCAACATAAATGCCATGATGACATGTTCATTTTTATAAATTAACTAATACACTCTTAATGTAGTTATTTAACACCTCCTACCAGTGGCGAAGTTACATGGAGGCAATTGAGGCAATGCCTACCCTAAAAATTCTGTAGAATAAACATTATAAATATGTATGACCTACGTAACGTAAAGATTATACATTGTTACTGTGACTGTCGAATTTATTAAGCCGAAATGTGCTTTACCGAGCGACCGCTAGATGGTGGCAGGTGAGATTCGGCATAAAGCGAATGAGGCAACGTGAACTTGCCTCAGTGTTTTTTGTATACATCGTATGTAAGCAATGTTCAGACGTGATGGGAAGTGCGGGTGAGGGGGATTGTCCTGTGCTGTACACATAGAGCGTTGAGGCATGTCTCACTTCTATGGTGCAAACAGTTAAGTTAAAGCGCGCTGTGTTGTTTATAAGTGTGCTTATTTTATGCGGTTATTAAAAGTGTGCCGGTTATTCCGCTGAACTAACAGATGATCAAGATTGTTTTTTGAATTGTTTGTAACATTAAACATAAAATATATAGAAACTAATCAAGTTTAAAAATTTGAAGTTCAACCAGATGTATTATTGTGTATGACTTATACAAGGATTGTTCAATAGAAACACGTTTAGAGCTGTAAAGCATTTTTTATTCAACGATTTTAAAAGAAGTCTCCATTAACATTAAGAAATGAGTCCCACTCTTGCACTAATCTGTAGATTCCCTGCTAGCAAAATTCTTACGGCTGTTTGCGGAACCATTCGCTAACAGCAAACTCTACTTCAGCGTCCGATTTGAACCACCGTCCTTTTAGTGATTCCTTAAAAAAAGTTTAAGGTAAGATTTTTCCTACCCGTTCATTAACTACTAGCTTCGCCACTGCCTCCTACATACAAAACTCCAACATAAATGCCATGATGACAAGTTCAGTTTTATAAATTAACTAAACATCAGTTATTTAAAACTGCACTTATCACTCACTCTTTCCACTGACCACTTCATAGTTTGTATTTCTATACATTTATCTTTGGCTCCACTACCTTGTATTTTTATTTAATATCATTTATTTTTACTCAATAAGGGTTTACACTTACCTGACCTTCGTTACAATGAATAACTCTAGTGTTTTTTATTATAATTTTTATGTAACGTAGGGGACCTTGGTTTTGATACGTTACAAAAATATATATATATCTGATCGATATCACTAATTCCATTGTTATATTGTATGTTGTGTTATGTTTGTCAATTGTTTAGTGTTGTTGTGCATTTTCTTGTGTTGGGGAAGCTTGCTCTGCTCTTTCGTTCCACCCCTTTCCTCTTGCAGCGTTAGGGGAACCCTGAGGCCACTTGATGATACTCAAGTTCTTCCTTCTTGTCGTGATGTGGTGTGGGAAGTGTTGTTTGTGTTTGTTAATTATGTAAATATTGGGTGGTATCATATGGAGCGTCAGTCAAAGATATTCATTGGTGGTAGTTGTTCATTTGAAAACGATTTGGAAAATTTGCTCAGCTGCAAAGTATTTTAAAGTCGTTTGTCATTTGCTGTGTGGACTTTTCTTTTTCTAGAACAGTTTTGTTTGTGGTGCAAATAAATTTGAAAATGTTAGAAATCGTTAGTAATTTCAGAGTTGAGTTATCGTTGGGTCCGACTTACCACATTCTCATTCGGGGTTGGTGTCTCCAATTTGTTCCAGTGTCTCTTGTTATGGCGAGTGTAGGCAGTCCCATAGAGAAGTCACCCCCCCCCCCGTCTCCTCAAGTATGAAGATTACTGTCTGGTAAGGGAGATTTACAGTTTAATGTTCACGTGCCCGCGGTGCTCTTCCGGGTCTATCGGGGCTGTCCGCCCTAGTCTAGGGGAGTGGACCACTCATATGTCAAGGTGGACATTCCCTTGTTGTGTTGTATATGGGTGGTCGGGTTAGCAGGTGGAGAGACGGACCAGGTGATCGCTCGCGTATCAAGGTTATAGTACCTTGTTAGCCTTTGGGCATCCGTACATGAGCGATAAAGTAGGTCAGGTCACCAGTGAGTTTGATGTCGGTGCGGTCCCGTGATGCAGTGGTGGTGGAAGGGTCGTATGGGGTATAACTGTTATTTAATCCTAGAGGGGGGAATGGAAGGACCTGTTTAGGTATTAATTTGGGATTCTCAGTTTGTAGGTTTGGAGGCCTTAGGAGGTCAGAACTCAGAGGTCGACCACGATTCTTGTCTTTCTTCTTCTCTTCCCCCTGTCTCTTGTCACTGTATGCTGACCCTGATCAAGTCAGCATGCAGTACCACATACTCTCACACATACACATTCAGGCACACATGCATACACACTCCACCTCTTCTTTCATCTGGTTTCATTTTCTCTCTGAGCCTCTGTCTTCCTAAGTGCTTATATTTTCTGAGTTTGCCCAAGGGGGAGCCAAGAGTCTTGTGATTGTCATGATGTAGACTGGACTGTGATTTTAATTAATCCTTTGGGGCAACCAAAATCATACTCAAAATTTTAGCAATTATACAATCAACAACTTGCACTCCTTGTTATATAATTCTAGCAAGTTTATCACTGAGTAAATTCTCAACTATTGTTAATGTAAATAGAAAATTTTTGCTGATTGAAAAATGAAAATAATTTGTGTCTGGTTGTTATACATTTGTAGTAATTATTTGTGAGATATATTATTGGATGTTATTAGTGCAAGTCAACAACACTAGTGTTTATAAAATGAGATTGATTGAAATTCGCTTGAAAACTAAGACAAAAAGAATTGGAGTTTTGTAAAAGGAATATGTCTAGAATTAACAAATGCACTAATAAAAATGTTGCTGTTAAACAAGTGTTTCATTGCAAGTCCTGTCACGATGGGCTCAGCACATTTTTTTCATCTAGGCCACACGTCTAGTTTTAATCAATTAAGTAACGCCCCCAATTAAAAAAAAAAACTTTAAAAAATTTTGGGGGACGTTTCAGTAGTGATATACTTATATTTAATTAATCAATAGACACGTCATGGACAACAAAATCCAAGGCTTTAATGTTATTGTTGGTATGTGCAAAACACCTCAGAATTACACTGCCAAACTATGACTACAACAAGGATGTACATATAAATGCCTTAAAATTAATATAAGTGTGTAAATATATTAGATGGGGAAGACTGTGTAATGAGAGCGCTGAATGGAGAAAAATCGTTGGAACCCATATGGGGTTGTAATGCCAGTGTAAGAAGAAGAAGAATTATAAATGTAATAATATAGTTCCTCTATAGTTGCAGTTTTTGACAAACTAGATCCTTCATATTTAAACTTCTTCGTGTCTTCATTGCCTTCCATCTGAAAATTTTGTGCATAATCTTCGTGCACGATTTTCTTAATATTAATATCTAACCCTACTTTTTTAATATTATCTACTATTTATCTAATAGTTGAGACCTTCTTCAGCCTCGGGTATGAATACCGTCTCGTATCTGACGATACAGATACAGAATGTACAATTTGTCATCTCTCATGGCAAATGTATCAGAGAGATTATTGTTATTTTTGTAAATATTTTACTATAGTAAATAATGTTTGCATATAATGTATCAAAAATACATTAAATTCTGTTATCCAAAAGAATTGGTGACACAGTCTGTGGTATGATTCCCAATGAGGAATTACAGAAATTTGTAATAGTAGGAACCGATTTCTATACATCCTCTAGTTACAATAAATTAACTAACCAACAAAATTGATACATACTGCAAGTACACAAAACACATTCCCTGCACTCAGAATGCAGTCAAGGCAAAATTAATGATAAATGTTTGTAAGACATGAATAAAAAATATGTAGTTAATTCCAGAAATCTGTTTTGTTGGAACAGGATAATGATTTCAAAAAAAGTAAATAAATTCAGTTGTCTATGGTCTCATGCTTATATAAGCAAAAATGGTTTAGGTGGAACTAAAATTAGACAATGAATCCATCAAAGTTAGAAAGTTTTTGAGTATTTGAACTCGTTGTGGTGACATCCTCATATTTCAAACAAAACCAAGGAGCAATTTCATATTATGTTATGAATCTGAAGTGTGAAGTCCCCTTAAAAGAAGGTTAACAAGAGTAATATCAGATTTCAAGAGAAAGAAAAGGAATCTTAGAATATTGAACTAAGAAAGGAAAATAAACAAGGATGTTAGAAACCAAATGAATGCACCAGAAACTGTAGTAGAAACAACTGCAAGTAAAGGTTTCAAGTGGCTTTGACAACTATTACAAAAGCTAGAAAAGTGGATGTTAACCAACACCATGCTTTGTAATGAGAGGTGTCATGAAGAGGAGCAGGAAGGCATCAATAAACTGTAAATAGTATAACAATAACTAGCATAACAGATATAACTATACTAGTATGACAACAGAATAACTAGTATAACAGTTTTGATAAAAAACTTCATAAAATATTTGTTTATTTAAAAAATTATCTTTTCATCTATTTTGTTACAATAAATATTCTTTACCTGTCTTTTCTATGGGTTATTTAGCCCCACGTTGGGCGCCAATTTTGTTACAATAAATAATAATCCCTTATATTATATTTCAGCCTCATTGTTGGGATCGCCAAATTTGTTACAATCAAATAATTGTCCCGCTTTGATAACAACTACGACTGTGGAACTCACCTTTTTTCCGCCGTTCGTTTAAAAAATTCTGCGTTGCCAACTTCCTTTCGTAACTCAAAGAAGGTTATATTTATTATATTAAAAGCAAACTCTGTTTTAAGAACTGTCTAAACCAAACATACAGTATTACGAATAATAATAGTTTAACTATCCATTTTTTAAACCCTTTAGTTACCCAATAACGTTCCCGATTATTTTAATTCAAAGTTGAGTTTTTCTTTTTTTATTGCCGGTTGGCTATTTTGTTTAGTAACCAGTAATGGTCGATTTCGTTAAATCTCAAGGCGTGGAAATGTTCTTTTAGCTACAGAAAAACGTATTTAAACACACAAATAAAAGTACAAGCTTTACAACAAATATCAAAATATTATATATTTGAAAAAATGTGGACGACTATGGTCACAAACTATGTTCGAAGAAACTAGTGTTTATAGGTTAATTTGTTTAGTATAGTATTGAATTAATTTACAGTTTTTTACACAAGAAATAACTAGAATAGTGGTTTTGGTGTTAGTGTTAATTGTTCATTATCAAAATAAGTCCACAATTTTAATTAGTGAGTGTGAAATCAGTGTTATTAGTGTAATTCACTTTGTCAGTCTTTGTTACGTGATAACTCAAAAATAGGTTATACTTAACAAATGTTTCTTCATCTCAGGTCCAGTTAACATGTCTTGGGTATATTTGGTTTTCTATTTTGTGATTTATCCACTTCAGTAATCCACTTGGAAATGCTTTTAGATTATTATCAATAACCCTTGAAGCTATATTCAGATTTTTACTATTTAATTCGGTTGTTATTATTTTTTGTTTCTTTTAATCTCAACCTCTATAGTTTCTTAAATCTTTTCTCATCAATGGTTACTAAAGAACCCCCAAATTAATTTTTATTATTTTATTATTTCAAGCTCTATACTTTCTTCAATTTTTACTCATCAATGGTTGTTAAAGAATTCTTAAATTATTTTTATTATTTCAAGCTCTATCCTTTCTTCAATCTTTCCTCATCCTTGGTCACTAAAGAACTCTTAAATTATTTTTATTATTTCAAGCTCTATACTTTCTTCAATCTTTCCTCATCCTTGGTCAGTAAAGAACTCTTAAATTATTTTTATTATTTTATTATTTCAAGCTCTATACTTTCTTCAATCTTTCCTCATCCTTGGTCACTAAAAAACTCCCAAATTATTTACCTAAATTTGTTGTTGCTAGGTTAAAATACCAAATTTGATTGGTGGACATTATGAGATATTGTCATTGAAATACATTGTCATTCTGTACAAAATTGGTCAAATATTTTTAAATAGGTCTAATTCCCTTATACTAACTGTGAATCTAAATCTAATAACATCATTGTCTTGCTTTTAACTTGTACATCAATTTGGAACCAAACAAGGTTACTAAATAATGATTTTACATTTTTACCACTTAATTTTCTTAATAATTAATGTTATACTACTTATTTCGAATACATTTTTGTTGTGCAGACTAATATCATTAAACCTGTTCATATTACATTCATTATTTCAATAAACCTTGCTGTTATACTTTAAAATTTACAATTTTCTAGTTTTTATATATAGGCCTAGCAGCTAACATGTCTGAAATTCTATGCCTACACTTATTCTAACAAATGATCTTTATGTTGTTATTTTAACACCTTCTACATAAACAAATTAACATAATTATTTAAAATACAACATGTTGGTTTCTAAACCTTACAAAACAATATAATCTTTTACTTATAGACAAAATACCTAATTTCTTTGGTCTAACTTTAATACAACAGATTATGTATTATCTATTAGTCTTAACTTTTACAAATACCTTTATGAACATAAATAATTAAATATTATAATATAACTGAGCAGTTTTAAACAATAATATTGAACATAGTACTTGTAGATGACCTATGATTATTTTAAAATCATCACCTAATAATGCAATTTAACATTTTACATTTATCAGCATTCTCCCCTTGACCTACTGATAATAAACATTTTATTTTATTTATTTGTCACTTTATCACTTCTTATTTTATTATTATTATTATATTGGTTCATTAACCCTTTCTATCATTTCATTACATCTTTATTTACTACTTATTATATAATTCCCTACTCATTAGTTTGTACTTTTATATGGTCATTACAAATTATAATTTACTGGGAATAGGGTATTTGGTCTCGAATATCCCTTCATAGCTCATTTTATTTTGTTTTTATCTTTCTCCATCACCTTACTTAAACATTTGGATATAGTCAGTCATAGTTAGAGTCTGTCAAATATAGTCTTTAGTGTTATGCTATCATTCTTTTATTTATTACTTGTTTTTTATTGTACAGCTTCTCATTCATTTATTCTTGCAAATCTTACATGGTTTTATGTCATACCATTTGTCATGTTACAATATTTACATTTTCCCTTTCAAGGAAATCTCAATCGGACATAATACACTTGATTTTATTCAAGACTTCAACACATTTCTGCAATGTACTTCTGATATAACCTTAAGCTAGGTCAAAAATGTTTTTTTTTTCAGTCTTTACAGCCACAAAAGTTGACCATTTATGATTTCTCATTTTTTGGAAGATAAAAAAGTTACGTAGGACCAACAAGTGGGACTACAGAGGTTGTAATATTATTTATATATTGTTTTGGACCAAAATGTTTTGAACGTTATGCAATTTCCGTATATTGTCTTTTCTAAAATCTGGCCATTTTCTACTACTAGTAGACTACGCCTTACTGTAGGTAAGAAATCGTGGAACACGATATCATGATCTTCTTACTATCATTATCTTTAGATGAACCATGACCATTTAGGAACATTTATATTATCTGTAAACCACATGTACTAAATTCACTAAAGTCTTTCACAAAATTTTCACCTTGTTAGAGAACTTTATCCCATTATTTACGAAAAGTTTAGTGCAAGTTCTTTGCTCTTGTATTGTAAAGTGCTACAAAATTTTCTTAATGTACAAAACATAAGATACTTAATTAGCAACCAAATGTAAACTACGTAAGCAATGTAACTAAATAATTAAACAAACATGTCTACTAAGATAACAGAAACAGTTTTTTAATTTGACACTAGCTTCTAATATTGAAAACTGAAAAACTGCATGGACTTTTTGATAAAACCTCGTGTATCTGTACCTACTTTACACACACACACACACACACACACATGTGCACGTGCGCGCGCATGTGTGTGTGTTTGTTGTGTGTCTTGTACAACTTACTTTCCTTTAAAATGTAGGATATTCTTGGATCCTTTTATTTGATATTATAATTTATTATGTCTAATACTTAGTCTTTATTACTCTGTTACTGCTTTTTATTACCTATTACTATTACACACTAATCACTTTAAATTACTTAGGAAAACATATTCATGTTTGAGTGACACAGTAATATATGCTGTCTGATTGCTGTTACCATACATTGTTGTAAGGTACAATTTCAAACAAATGATATTATACAATTGTAAAAATCTTCCTCCAGGTACTGAACGATGAAGGAGCTGCTAATTATATTGACGGCATTGCACTGCACTGGTATTTTGAGCATCTGGTGTCACCAGAAGTGGTAACGAATGTTCATAACACATATCCTGACAAATTTATATTGAATACAGAAAGTTCTGTTACAGGTGAGTACTTTATATTTTTGAGTACAAAATGAATTAAAGGTTATTACTCTTTCATCATCTATTTCTATTTCCGTCACACACTTTTCTCACTTGTGGTGTTTTAACACTGTACCAGACAACTCATAACTCATAATACTATAATATCCTGTAAAGCACTCATTTATATTCATTTGATCTTGATTTGGACTTCATAACATTATAAAATTGTTGAAAATGACATCATTTTAATTCCGAATCAACAGACAGAATACGTTGAGTAATAAAAACAAAGTTCTGTGTTATAAGAAATCTAGCCAATTCAATAATGTAGATGTAGGTAATTTAGAATAAATATAATAACAGAATTAAATTGACAAGAAATGTGCTTCATTGGTTGTAATCTTTGCTTCCTTTGGAGGGAAAGACAAAGATGTAGACGACTGGTACTTCTAAACCCTGAGAAAAAATGGCTAAACAAACCCATAGAAGGGAGTGAAATTTGAATAGGGGTAGAAGAAACAATCACTTATGAAAGCTGCATATGTGAATGTAACTAGCATTTAGGAAACAGTTGGCCAAAATGGGCGTTACCATCAGCTGTTGGTGATAGAGGGTTCTGGGGGAAGCTGTCACTGGCTCCAGGATAGAAGGGGGGGGTGTTAAGAAGCAAATACCCAATTAGAAAACACTAAAAATATTGGTTATATAACTTAACTATAGCATCTTATAGCAAGTTCAGTAACAAACACTTAACATTTTACATGCTGTATCATCTATTTTATTTCTTTATAATATTTATTAGGAATTTCATACAACATGCATGTGTTGCATAAAAAATACTAAACTTTTCTTCAATATGTGTGATTCACTTTAACCTTTGCCCTTGTATCCTTATTGTTATTTCGACTAATCTTATTAGTTTGTTAACTATGCCGAATTCCCTCATTAATCTATATATTTCTTGCCTATTCATGTTGTCGAACGCCTGCTGGAAATCGACAAATAAGAAATGCAGGTCCATGTCATGTTCATAAAACCTTTCCATCATCTGCCTGTTAGCAAACAATTGGTCCACTGTACTTCTCTTTCGTCTAAATCCGCACTGATACTCTCCAATAATCTCTTCAGCACAGCTCTGTAATCTCTCATTCAGTACACCAGAAAATATCTTGTAGCCAATGTTGAGTAATGTTATTCCTCTATAATTTTCACACCTCATTTTATCTCCTTTTTTGTAGATAGGGCATATTATTCCTGTTTTCCATTTCTCCGGCATGCTTTCAGTTTCCCATATTTCTGTTATTAGTTTATGTATTTCCATTATTACAGAGTGTCCTCCATATTTTAATAGCTCAGCAACAATATTGTCTTCCCCGGAGCATGATTATTTTTCATTTTACACACCACATCCTCCACTTCCTCTACTGTTGGTACTTCAATGTCCTCCTCTCTGCCTGGGTTTTCTCTTGTAACCTCTCTCCTTTCTTGTTTCATGTCATTATTCAACATCACCTCAAAATATTCATGCCATCTTTGTAATACTATCTGCTCCTCTGTTATCATATTTCCTTCTTTGTTCTTGCAGGCAAATATTTTTGGTTGAAAATTTTTCTTCATCTTATCAATGGCACGATAGAACTTCTTGGCTTCATTTTTCTTGTTTAACTCTTCTATTTCTTGAAATTGTGTTTGAATCCAGCCCCTCTTCTTCTTCTTACATACTTTGTGTGACCTCGTTCTTAGTTCAACATACAGTGGAAATCGGTTAACACGAAATGACGGGGACCAGTTATTTTTTTTGTGTAAACCGAATTTCGCATTAAGCGAACAAAAAGTGAAACAAAATGAGGAAGTGAACAAATAGTGTACTGTAGATTATTTATTGTATTGTCTAGTAAAATGCAACAAATACAACCTTTTATTTATCCTCATGGTTTATTATTGTTAATTTTTCTTAAAATTATTATTAGCTGTTCTAAATTTAGTCCTATGATTTAGGTTTTCTTATAGACTACTGTATGTCTTTCAACTTTACCGTAGTTTTCGTGTTTATCTTTATTTAAAATTATCCGTTATTTTCTTTTGCACACAATTTTGCACTATTTTATTTTCAACAAATTGTTCTAATTTATCAACGTGTTCAAACATTTCACCTTCCGAGTTGGCTTCAAAATATCAACGAACACGGTTCAGCAACGAAAGCATATCGGTAGCGGTAGGAACATTTTCACTATCATTTTCCGTGTCAAGTTCATCGTCACTATCATCACCTTCACAGTTGTCAACTTGCACTGTTTCCACGATATCGGTATCTGTTAATACAGGAGCCGTAGTTACGTTCTCGTCGACAGTCACGTACTCATTTAGAGAAATTGAAACATTTAATACAGATGACACGCGATTAAACATTTCAGATAGTGTAGGATCAATTTTTTTTTCTTCAGGTTGTGCAGTTTCTGAATTCGAAATGAATCGAGCATGAGCGAAACAATTTTATTTTGAATTGTTGTAGGCGTCATGAGGTTCCACGCTGTTCGTAACAAGTTACAAGCATCCAGAACATTTACACAGAAATCTTTTTTCCCCTCAATAGTGGCCAAGTATTTCCGCAGAAGTAACTTTCTGTACTGAAATTTAAAATTTTGAATAATACCTTGATCACAAGATTGTAGGACACTAGTCGTGTTCGGTGGTAGAAAAACAAGTTTAATTGCCATAAATTTTAGGTCACATGGGTGGGCAGGACAGTTGTCAATAATTAACACAATTTTCCTCTTCTGAGAAGTGAAATGTTTTTCTAACGAAACCAGCCATTCGGTAAAATTTTAGATGTCATCCATGCTCGTTTGTTAGCTCTATATTCTACTGGCAACTTTTTAACATTTTTAAAACAGCGCGGCTTTAAACTTTTTCCTATAACAAGTAACGGAAGTTTTTCTGACCCATCAGCATTGCAACCTACCATCACTGTCACTCTCTCTTTGGACTTTTTACCACCAGAGCACTGCTCCCCTTTGAATGAAAGTGTTTTATCGGGCATACAACGGAAAAATAGTCCTGTTTCATCGGCGTTGAAAATATCATTACGTGGATAGTCTTTTAAAATTGCAGGCAGCGTAGATAGCAACCACGAAGATGTCATTTCTTGTGACACCTGTCTTGATTCGCCACAGATGTTTTTAAAGGTTATGCCATTTCGTTTTTTAAACCTTTCTAGCCAGCCAGGATTTGCAGTGAAATTTAAGTTCATCTGTTCAGCAAAAACGTTTGCTTTCTCCATCAGTAGTGGTCCAGAAATAGGAGCATCTTGTGATCTTGCTTGCTTAAACCAAACAAGAAGAGCAGCCTCTAAGTTTTCGTGGTTTGCCTTACGGAAACGTTTTCTGCCTGGTTCAAACTTGCCCGACTCATACAGTTCTAAAGTTTTATCTCTATTTTTTTATAATCGTGGATAACGTTGAGTTTGGTATACCGAATGTTTTACAGATTTCTGTTTTAGTTCGAATATCCTCATTAACAGCTTGGAGGAGTTCAACTTTTTTTTCTAAAGAGAGGGCACTTTGTTTACGCACTTTCTTCTCCATTTTACTTCCGGACTGCAAAAACGAAATTTACGAAAGCGTAACTTCACTTAACACGTACACGTCATACGCTTAACGTCACTTAACTGGCTGTAAAAGACTAAGAAGTTTGTACAGTAAAAAAGTAAACAGTTAATCCTCACAACTGAGTAAATTTTTTACAATAAAATGTTATCGGTACCGTACCGCAAACTTTACCACCACTGTACACGCACAGAATACAACTGAACTGAACTCACCACACCCTATAGAGTAGGTAGTTAATGTGAACAACACATTTGGTGCTGAAGGAGAGGCTATGGTTTCTCGTAAACAACGGTACACTGTATACAGTACGTACTGTAAATAGAACTTGGTACTTGTGACAGTACGAAAATCCTGATGTCGGAATTATGGTATGAGTGGTAGCAAATTATTGTATTTTATTGTTTTACACACACATACATGGGTAGGACTATTTCCCTTTGTAAAAAGACAACAACGCAGATTTCAGCAGAGCAAAACGATTCCAAGGTCAGGAGCGGACGTGTGAAGCCGAGCATACACAATGGCGGTATAAGTGAAAACAGACTTTCAATATCCATTCTCATTGGTCCATAAGGCGGGACGTCATTAAAATATAAAGATGACCTAACAACAATGACATGACAACAGGGCGTGTGCCAAATTGAAACAAAAGACAATGACGTGGATGCGCTAACACATACGCAAAATATGTGCTTTGCATCCCCCCAGTCAACTACAAGTCGTCATGAAGTAAACATGTATTAAAGTGTACTGGTGCCAAATAGGCCAGAAATAGTGTTTATCAGTAATTAAAAAATGTAAAAGTCAGCAAAATATAACTCAACTAAATAACAGTCTAACAATGTAGCTTCAGTGACAACAAAAACAATCAGTTTATCAACACTTCGAACATCAACGAGACATGGAACGGCCATAATCTGGAAACCTCTGCAGTCAGGGAAGTGCACTTTGTCAATCAGTTTAGTAAAAGAATGAGCTCATTAATAAAATTTGAATTATAAACCACAACTAATCAAAATTATCAATTGTATGATGAGAGAGAGAGCGATAGAGCGTGTGATTGTATGGGCTGGCCACGTTTTTTATAACAGATGTTGGTTTGTGTTTTAAAGGGTATTTTAGTATGTAATGTTAAACAAAAATCAAATACTGCAGTAATAAACCCATTTGTATAGGTGACAAATAAAATAGAGAGAAAATAAATTTTGTAGAACAGCTTGTATGTAAAGAGCGGAAGAAGGGGCCGCCATATTTGGGTGTGGTATAAGCCACCATGTGTAGTCTGAACATCATCAAAATGCAATTATTAAATAAATTTTATACCTCTAAATGACAACTGATTTATCATTCCACACAACCCGTTTGTTTTCTGCACTTTCACTTAAAGAACTTTGGACCCTGGGTATAAAACAGATATGTGTGGGTAGCATGCGTCTACGGAAGTGTGATCAACACGTGGTAAGTACCATAAGTACATATTGTTTTACATATTTATGTATTTATATATGTGTAGTAAAGAGGGTTTGTTAACATACTGAAGACAAAACAAAACAGGTAGACAAAACAAAGTATGGTCAGTACCTGCTCTTTCTCTTTTAGAGATGAAGAATGGATTCCTTTACATCGAAAACAAGCTTTTGGGCGTACTTGTGTGGCTTTATTTTGTATGCAGTTACTTAAAAGCCAGCCAAAAAAAAATTATTTTTAACAAAAATTTTTCGTGTTAACCGATATTTTTCAGGTAAACCTTTCGTGTTAACCGTACAAATAATACACTGTACATAACAAACGGCGATCGGTACCCGAGTGGTATTTCGTGTTAACCGATATTTTGTGGTAACCGTTTTCACGTTAAACGACTTCCACTGTACCTATCAAAATTACTTCGCGTCTCCCTTTGGAGCATTTTATTCCTCGCAATGTTCTTTTCTTCTATTGCTAATCTGCAGTCATCATCGAACGAACCATTCATTCCTCTGATCTTTCTTCACTCCAATGGATTTCTCTGCTGTCTCCATTATCACTCTCTCCACTCATGCCCATCTGTCATCAATTCCTCCCTGTACCTCATCTTCTCTCAGTTTGTTTTCTAATTCCATCTGGTAGTCCTGCACCACCTCCAAATTCTTCAACCTATCTGTGTTCCACCATATTCTCTTTCTCACCTCATCCCTTCTTACCACGGCCAGTTTTTCAACTACAACTACCCTTACCACGTAGTGATCTGAGTCACAGTTTGGCCCTCTACAGCTTCGTACATCAGTTATTGAAGAGGAGTATCGATTATTCACTAATATATGATCAATTTGATTCATCACTCCCTGGACACCAGATTTCCATGTTCCCAGGTGAATCACTTTATGAGGAAAGCAAGTACTTTTGATTACAACATTATTTCTGGCTGCAAATTGACACAATAAAATTCCATTGTGATTACTTTCCTCATGCAATGAATACCTCCCCAACACTCCCTTCTGGCACTCATTTCTTCCTACCTTCGCATTGAAATCTCCCAGGACAATCAGCATATCATACCTTTGAACTCTGTCACACGTTTTTTCCAACTCATCATAAAATTGCTCTTTAATTATTCCATCTTTCTCCTCCGTTGGTGCATGTACATTAACTATCGTTATATTTCTAAATTTTCCTCTCATTCGCACTCTGCATATTCTTTCATTCACTGCTTCAAACTCGATTAAACTTTGTCTCATTCTTTTTGATATTATAAATCCTGTACCATATTGCCCAGTCCTTCTCTGCGGACCACTATAAAACAAGGAGTATTCAGCTTTATCTATCCGACCTTGTCCTTGCCATCTTATTTCCTGTATTCCAACAATATCATATCGATACTTCAAAACCTGATCTGCCACTTCTTTCATTTTCCCAGGTTTAAGCATCGTTAGAACATTCCATGTCGCCACTATCAAACTCTTTAGCCTTATACTTTTCTGATTCTGTATACCAATTGATCCGTCCACCATCTGAGGCTGCTGTTGAGTTTTCATAACATGCTGCTTTTACAGTGTGGGGTTGTTAGCCCCACGCCCAACCCCCAACCTGGAGGACCAGGAGCTTTGATTTCGGGCTGCTCTTCCCCTAGAAAGTTGCCTTCGCTTTGGCTAACGAGCGCTCTCTGCCCGGTCGCAGTATCACAGCTGGTTAAATCAATATCTGATTGCCGCCTGTGATAATCCAAAGTTAAGTCGGTCCAGGATCATTCCCTATATGCCCTAACTTGGTACTGATGGGTACTGTTGCCCTCCCCCAGGAATGTTTATCGACCTTCCGGTCTAGATCCGTACTGTTCTGCGTCTCTAGTAGGATGTGGCTGTTCACCACGCAGTATGGTCTTGGCTGGAGATAGGCTAAGGGCTCCTTTGGGAGCTAACATCGCATCATCCAACCCTGGGAATTTGTGAGGACCAGTGCCCAGTCGACCCGGAACAAAGGTACTACCTCTCCAAATTCCCTTGACCCCAGTTGTTAGTTAATTATAATTTATTAATGGTTTCTATGTAGTTTTTTTTTAATGTCAATTTAAAATTTTTTTTAATATCTAATGCCAAAAAAAGTTTACATCATAAGAAGGGATCATCTAAAACATGAGCTAATGATATTAATTGTTAATGAGAATTTATATTTATTGCTAAAAAAAAACTAAATATCACAAAGTACTTATACTTTATGTTGCTAAAGAATACTTTACAGTTTAATACAAATTTCCAATTTCTGGATGCAAATAGAATGTGTAATGTGTATAAGTCACCCTTGGCAATATAAAATTAAATGCACTAAACTATATTAAATATTGCGAAACATTTTGTTGCAGAAAGTGAGTTTGGTTCATGGGATGATGCAGGAAAGATTGTAAACAGTATAATCCAGGTAGTACAACATTTATTTCTGTACTAAGAATAATATTTTGATAAAGTTTAAGTTGTTTTCCAGTACTCATAAACTGTACTCTAATAAATTGAATTGTTATGGTATTTAATAATAACAATAATGTTTACTTTTCAATTTACAGAATCTGAATCACTGGATGGTTGGTTACTTATGTTGGAACATAGGCCTCAGTTTAAAACCAGATCAGCTGTCCACTCTATCTGAAAAACAGGACACAAGTCAAGAAAATTACAATTTTGCTCCAATCATTATGAACACAAGTAGTAATGAATTTTATAAGCAACCAGCATTTTATGCTCTTGGACACTTTTCTAAATTCATGCATATGGGTTCAGTTATTATCGATGTTCAGCTTACAGATACAAAAGCACAATCTTCACACTCTAATACGCAGAGCAAAAATAAACATAAAATTTCCTCCAAACATGTTCACAGTGATACAAACATTCCAAAACAATTACCTGATGACATTTCTATATTAATACATGATTTTCAATCACATGCCATTCCTTCTCCTGACCCAAGAATTCCACCACATGATGTCTTGGCAGTGGCAAGTAAAAATCCAGACTCAAGTCACACTGTTATAATCTTTAATTCGTAAGTAAAGTTTAAATATAATTTCTTTAACACTTGTATTATGATTATATTAAGAGTTTAACAGAACATGTTCTTTCAGTTGTGGAAGCATGACAGTCATTTCAGATAAGCAGTGTAAAGCACAATTTGCTGATACATAAGTGCCCCAGTCCTGTTGTGATTTCCTCAGCAAACTGTTTGGGTTATCTTTCCATGTGTTATAATGTCCATTCATTGGATTCATTCATAAGTTAAACTGGATGAATCAAATTTTAATCCAGTTACTGAAATAATAATTTCTATATTTTTAACATAGATACCCTAAAATTCAGACTTATTCTTTGGAACTGTTGGTGAATATTGTAACGTGAAAACTCTGTCGTCACTGTAAGAGTGTATGTGTTGGTGTGTTCGCCTCACTCTGGTGTTACTTCTATGTTTTGCGCTAACGATGTCCGTAGCGATTCTTCAATTACCAGTACAACGCGAGTGGAAACCTTACCTGTTATTTCATAGGTGTTTATAAATCCCGGGTGGCGCCAAATTATTTATTTAAAACAATTAAATTAATAAATAGTGTGGTAAAAGGTGTTCTTAGCTATGATGGCCTGGAGCATTCAAATTTATTCCCGCCTTCGTTCGACCTTCTTAATCAAGCAGGTAGTTCGCCGAGTTTGCGACGTGAGCGCTTACCGTCATTCTCGCTCTCTTTGCTAAACAATACACAATTTATACAATACACTTCCCTATGAAATAAAAACAATGGTTACACTCTGTACTAGTTTCTTTAATTTGTGATTGGTAATTACTCAGTTTGACATTAAAATTATATTTGGTTATTCAACAAATTTGCACCGACAATTATTATAAGACTAATATCTCAAAGGGTTTGGCGAATCGATTTTGAACGAATTATACAGTCAAAGATGGCGACTGTGTTGTTTGTTTACAGTTATTTTCGTTCAGTCTTGGGTTCTTGTGATTACGAGGACAATATTAATAATGATTACAATAAAAAGTACACTACCTTACATTATTTGTACTTAAATAATATAATGTGTAACTATAATTTGTTCCTGCAGTGTAGTAAAGTGTGTTTCAAAAGTTCGTAATTTAACAATAGGTTATTTTATTAGTTAACAATTTTTCAGTGTTTTATTTTTTTACTTAATCGTTGAAAGAAATAATATTCAGTTTATAGTAAGAGTTCAGATTACTGTGAGAAATATTTAAAGTGAGTTTATTTCTGAAATTCGGGTAATTTAATAATACTTATCAAATCGGTCGATTGGTGGTGTACTGTCAGTCAGTTGTAATGGAATGGGGCTTCAATAGTGGTCAATTTTCAATTATCTGGTGCTTCTGGCATCTTTTTCATGTTAGTTGTAGCAATTTATTCATTTAAAATTTATTTAAATTAGTTCTTGGCATCAGTTAAATGTTATCGTTCCTCGTCTGCCTGCTTCTTATGTTTCCATCTTTTTGAATTTTGATTAGCCTACTTTTTATACATTTTAGATTAAAATTTTGGTCATTCACGGCCTGGCGTCTATTCTGGAAGAGCGTCACTTATTGAATACTAAGATTTAACGGAAAATTCATAACCAACGTTCGTTGTCATGGTTACTAATTGATTCCGATTGGTTGATCATGACTTATAACCATTGTTATCAATTTTGAATTTTTATTCAAAATTACTGTATATCTTCTAATTGCTTTTATTCTTCCATCTTCCTTCCTACGTATTAAATATTATCACTACTGTTTGTATTTTCTTTCAAAGATTATTTTGACATCCAATAAGGTTGGGTTCTCTAATGTATTATTGTTTGTACAATTATGTTAATATTTGTTAATTACATTTCTTTTTTATTTTAAGTCCTTATTCTAACATTTTTCTTTTAATATGATTCACAAATTATCCTTGGCTAGTTACTTGCCTTGGATTTGCTAATTTCCTTGTTAATTTTTTACAATTTGTAGTTATTTGTTTTTGACAGTTAGGCATTTCATAGGCCTAAGTAGTAACTGATTATATTTACTTATTTTTTATACAAATTACATCTTATTTTACCCTAATGTGTTTTGTTTTGTTATTATAATTGATTTGTTTATTTGTTGATGTGTTTTGGATCTGTTTTTATACTAATTGTATGTTACCATTATTTTCTATATTACAGTTTGTTAATTATTTCCTAACTGATTTTCCAGTGTTATTAGATCTGTATTGATTTACCTTCTTATTTATTTAAATTGCCATTGTTAATAATTTGGCTATTACTTACTATTCTTTATTACATAACACATAACATCTAGGCCTATGGTCTGTACAATTCCTTCAGCCATATCCTACTCATAAATTTAATTGAACAATTTTTTAACAGCTATTAAGCAACGTTTGTTAACAATTCATTTCATTCTTTATTATTTTTTAGGTGATAAACATCATCACACCCTTTAAACTTATTTAATTGATTATCCCTTATAACATGGGGTGTTTATTGATTTTGTTTTTAATTTCTTTACTATATTTTTTCCTTTTACTATCTTTACTTTCTATCCATGGTAACACTAACTGTTGACATTCTATGGGCTTCCTCCCCTGAATAACATCGTATCCTTCATTTATATTTAATCTTAATACTATCTTTAATTACTGTCATTAACAAAATTCTTACTTGTTCACCATTAAATCGTTTAGTGTTTGTCACTGATCTATTAAGCGTTTTTTAATCTATCACTAGATTTTCTAATTCTATCATTCACAATATTCTTATTTATTAATAATATTCACTTTTAAACCATTTAGTGTTTATCACTGATTTACTAAGCGTTTTTATCATCACTAGATTTTCTCATTATTTTGGGGGTTTTACACTTTCACTTTAGCACTTCTTAAATTTTTATTTTAAGTGTTTATTAGTGGGTAATCCCTAACATTACATTCTCTTTGTCACTTAGTCATGTTTACTTTCTCACTATCTCTCTCTTTACAAATGTTACTTACATGATTATCAAGTTCATGTTTTTATAGAGTTCTTTATTACTTTTAAACTCTAATTCTTTGGTTAGTGTCCTTTTATTTTTCACATTACTTTATTGGGTTTTATCAGTTATCATTTACCTTTATCATTTAATCGATAACAATAATTATCTTTTACATTTGTTAGTTATTGGTTTTGTTTCCATTATTATATTTGAGTGTACCATTTCTCCTTCTTTTATTCTATATTATTTGTTTGTGTCTTATCATTTGATTTCATTTTATTTCCCTTTAATTTCCTTTATACTTGTTTTGTTTCATTTTCATTTTCCTTCTTCTTCTTCACTTTCATTTTATTTCTGTTCAATTTCATTTTATTTTGGTTTTCCACTTTCTTATTTAATTATATTTTATTTGGTAGTATTGAGTCAATCACCTTCTTATTTGGTTTCGGTTTTCCCCTTCTCCTTTTGTTTCCTTTTATTTGGTCAATCACTTGGGTTAGGTCATGTCGTCGTTTGTCGCGTCATTGTCATTTTATATTCGTTAGTGTAAACATTTTGTGTAGTTTATTCATCGTTTTTATACCTGGTATTGGGGTGGCTTATTTGTGTTGTAACAATATTTAAAATCCATACTATGTTTGTGGTAATTATTAAATGTGATTTCATACATATACTCCTCTCCTATATACTTGCACTAATGGGCACAGTTGTTTGTGGTAAAATTGCTGTAGTGTTTATTACTGTGTTTGTATGTATTTCATGTATTCATATTGCTTTTTACAATTTTTTTTGTACTTTTCACACTTTATACATATGTTTTCATTTACATAAAGCAGATTAAAGTCATCAGTTTAGTTAGATTAAAGTCATCAGTTTAGTTAGATTAAAGTCATCAGTTTAGTTAAAACAATTTTCAATTAGTTTTTATTACATATATTATCTGGTTATATTATTTTAATATGTGTTAAATTTTACTGCTTTCAGGTATCTGGAAAGTGTCTTGATTACTATTTGTGATATAAATCGAGGGGACATTTCAGTTTCTCTTGATGCCAACTCTGTTAATTCATTCATATACTGGTAATAATTATTGTTTAATTACAACAATTTAATAGTGGTATCTGTGTTAATTCTTTTACAAATTGCCTTAGATGTTGATTTTAACAGCCTAATAAAAAGCCATTGAATTACCAATGAAATTTCAATAGTACATACACACAGAGTATATATTGATCTGAAATATTTTACATTAATAGTAAAATATGTATTAATGTTAACAGCAACAGAGGGTATAAAATATTCAGCCATAGTGTACACTGCATTCAGTGCTTCCTTTCCTGGTTGTACAAACAGTTACTGAAATATTTCTAGCTGACTAAATATTTCAACCCATGTACCCATGTTTGTGCATCCCTCTGTGACTCATAGGTATCTCATCCTGTCTTTCTTTCTCTACTTCTTCTCTGCTAAACCTATTATCGCACCTTCATTACAGTTTACCTTCATTAGTGGTGAATCCCAGACGTGTAGTAGACGTGTAGTCCCCCGTACTATGGTGCATTGAACGCTCGTACTCAGGATCATTGAACGCTCGTACTCAGGATCATTGAATGCTTGTAATCAGGATCATTTGATGCTTGTACTCAGGATCATTTGAAGCTCGTTCTCAGGATCATTTGATGCTCGTACTCGGGATCATTTGATGTTCTACTGTAGTGGTTGTATCTTAGTAGATTCTATGGCTGCCATGGTCACCGATCATGTCTAGGTGTTTCAGTTGTTGGACATAGCTTCCGATCACATCAGTAGTCGAAAAAGAAATGTAGTTCTTGAGTAGGGCCTCCGGCCGCTTTGATGGTCTGACGAAAAAGAGAATGATGTTTGCGCGTCCTCGTATTTATACCCAGAGTGCCAAAATCATGTCTCGACAATATTCAGCATGTTTAAAAGTGTTGAGAGCATCACTCTTAAACAACGCCTTATTGTTACACTGAATTTGCTCTTCTTCATGAATTGCGAAGTCTTTGGCACATTATCCGGTATTCATTCGATCGGTAATTTTTTAGGCGTTCATCATGCACAACCCATTTTTCTTTATCTTAATTACTATTAATTTTTAACTTCTTACACTAACACTTTTAGTTCATTTTGCACAATTTTTTATACATTTGTTCGTTATTTTTAATCACACATTTTGGTGTCTTTAGTTTTTTGCTACAATGCACACAAGTCTTATAAATTAATTAAATACAAATAATTTATATCGTTAAAGAAAGGGTGGCGTTTTTCATGAATGAACCAGTCGCACTTACACACACCTTTTACGCGTGTACATACATGCAGAGAGCAGCTGGCTCTACTCCCTGTATCAACATGCAAGTCTGGTGTTTATATTACAGTTTAGGTTGCAAGCTGACTTATTATATTTACCAAAATGCGATATTTATTTGTTTCAAATCAGATTTGTGCATTGCACAGTACCCAACATATTTGTACTGTTGCATTATTCCCCTTCTTAATACAACAGAATTTAATAACTGGTTTATTACATTTTTTGCTTTTTACATTAGACAACAGTATATTAAAATTTTTTATAAACACATTTATTTACATTAAGTCCAAATAATAATGACTAGCTTACTATTTAATTTACCCTTATGTGTGGCTGGTTGAACAATTATTCCCCTCCCAACGCTTGTTGAGTTGGTGTGTTCCGAAACATCCGCTTTAAGTAGTGTTTGTCTTTAATTATCACAGTGACCTAGTTATTTACTCGTAGAATTTTCTTAACAAGCTGGCGTGGTATTTGCCCACTTCTTTCAATTTTATGTCATCATAAACGATGAAAGTTTGTTGTCCGATTTGTCTCTGCAACATGTAGGGTCCATCGTATAATCTGAAGAATTTCTTCGCCGTATTGTCACTCTGTTTTCCCACTGGATTGTCTTCAGCAAGTTTTTCTCTCCCACCTTAAATTTCTGCAACTTGTGAGTTCTATTGAATCGTTCAATTCTTTCATTACCTTTCTTCCTAATTCTCCGTTTTGCATGCGCAATTTTTATGCTTACTGGGAGACTGGTAAGTTCTGATTATCAGGTTTCTGAACATACTTTCTCCAGAATCGGTTAGGTTGCCAATCCTCTTCAATCTCTATCGGTGTATAGCTCATAGCTTCGCTGTAATTTCCATTCATAGCTTTCTCAAAGAACGGTAAATATTCTGCCCATTTATTATGTTGTTTATGGCAGTAGATTCGTAAATATTTACCCAACTCTTTGTTCACTCTCTCGGCTAAATTTCCCTGTGGATGTCTGATGGATGTGAGTATGGGTTGTATTCCATTTTCTCTCAACATTCTATGCCATACTTCACTCTGAAATTGCACTCCCTGATCGCTAAGAATTTTCTTCATTTTGCCATGTGTTGGAATATACTTTTGTAACAGAATTTGTATGACAGTTTTAGTGGTGGGTCTCATAATTGGATACAGACAAACTGCCTTGGAAAACACGTCTATACAGACTAGTATGTGTTAAACCCTCCGACTTGATCATGGTAATGGGCTCCAAGAGTTCCCTGTCCTTAATTCCCCCTTTCGCTTCTTTCTGTATATTTTGCATTTCCATATAGTTATGAAAATTTGATTGTTTAGCAGTCTGACAATCATAACCTTTCTTTAATTCATTTTTTTAATTTTTCTCCACATGTTATTAATTTTGGGCTAAATAATCATTTTAATGCCGATGCATGAGCTAAGCTTCCATGAGTTGGTTTGATTAGCTTATATAACATTTTATTTGTCAATAATCGTATCTTATATTGAGCTGATAGTTGAGATTGATTCATTAGATTTCTTACCGTCTTCTTGATTCTTCTTATATTATTTTGTTACAACAAGATAATCATATTTAAATTATCTTGTGCAATGCACAGTACCCAACATATTTGTACTGTTGCAATATATTCCCCAGGTGGGTTTACACATTCATATATGCATCCTATAATTACAGTTACATCTTATTATCTACATTACAATTGGTTTTTTAAAAACTCCTTATAAAAGTAAATATTTTTAGCGATATGTAAGAAACATTCCCTTCCTGGTGGGCGACTAAATTCTTTCCCCCTACCTATACAAACAGTACTTACATCCTGCTATTGTTATACGTTGAGACACACACTTGCTGTTGTACTTTTGTCGGCTTATATTTCTTGTTTCCCTTCTCCGTATGGCTCGGCTCTTGTCATAATAGCGGATAAACATCCTGCATTACAGTTGTTTCTGTGTGCATAACAATGATTATTGTACTCTCTGTGTACTGTTATGTCGTTACTTCGTTCCCTTATTTTGCGGTGTTCTTCCTCCTTACCTGCATTCAGAGGGTTAGTGGTGTTTTTCTCTTCACAACAATTCTCTTCTCTCTGTATAAAATTAGTTTTATTTCTGTACTCGGTGTGAAACATGTGTTCGGATTGTGCAACTAAAATTAACAATTCTTCAATGGTTTTAATTCCTCGTGTCTAAATGACTAATCTAATATCTCTGTGAAAGTGATGTGCTAATTTAAGTACTAATTCGTGTTGTGTAAATGTTGGTCTTAAGTGATTACTCCTTTCAATCAGCTGAACTACGTCGTATTCTTCAACGGTGAGTGTATCTTTACCTTGATATTTACCATATTCTAATTGGTCTCGTATTTGTCTTTGTGTGTGAACATTCCAATAGCGACCTTCAAATGAGTTTTTAAATTGTTCATAAGTAGTTAAATTATCTCTGACAATGGTATACCATCGTGCAGCACAATCTTGAAAATGCTTACTAACAAAGTCAATTTTTTCTTTATCAGTTATAGTGTCACCTATTAATTCCATTTCCCGTTCACAAATTAATAAAAATTCAACTGGGTTCTCTGTTTTCAAACTTTTGAATACTAGTTTGGTCTGTTCCTCTATCTGTGTTGGATACATCATCATCTGTGCAGGTCATCTCTTGATCTCCGTTCTCAGATGTTCTACTTCTCCACGTAGAACTCTTCCTTAAGTGTGTTCATTTCACCTGAGTAGTCCTTGGTGGATTTTGCAGACTCTACTACAGCAGTTTCCAACGTCATTCTGGCTTCCAATTCCTGTGTTTTATTAATGTTTTCCCAGATTTGTTCACTAACTGTTCTTATCCTCACATCTTGTTCCTGCTTTGAAACTCTAAACTTTTCATTCCAGTGTTCAGTTAATTGTTTAATACCTTCTTTTAATTCTTTCGACCATTCTGTTTTCTGTTCTTTAAACCTATTCTCCATCTTTAAAGCTTGTTCCTTCATTAATTGTTCTACCCTAGCTTCTAGTAGGGTACTTCTATTTTGGTATTAGTTTCTTCGAGTTTTGTAGTCAACTGTTCTTTAAGGTTATTGAATTCAGCTTTAAATTCGGCTTTAGTTTCTTCGCTATTCTTTTGTATTTGTTCATAATTTTTTGCTAATTCAGCTTTTGTGCCGTAACTAAGGAATTTCATTACGGCAACATATAAATGTTGGTTAAGCCAAATTATGACAATAAGAATTATTTAGGTTATTTTGCTGTGTGGTCTGTAGTTGCGTGATATTTGGATACCCGCACGCTATCTAGTAGCGATGCCCCCGACTTGAGTTTCACTGTTCCGCTGTGTGGGGCCGTTGTTGCTTGTTGGCATAGACTCGTGTCGAGGTCTCTCCCTTTTCAGCCTTCGAACCGGCGAGATGTTGCTTGTCCGGCTTCTGAAGGAAGTTTGAATTCTTTTTTAAATACCGGGGCGTATATTATTTATCATGGCTGGTTGAGTGCCAAGGTGTGCCCTGGGGGTGTCTACGGCCCGTTCAACCGGGACCCTATTGTCAGGCCAAGATGGAATGTAAGAAAGTGAAGGAATTTATAAGTGGCTAATGTGCTACTGCCAGTATCGACAGGTATGTCTTGGAACGATGTTTCTGGTGTTGCTGTGTAAGTGAACTTTTGCTAAAACAAAAAAAAATTAACTTAATTCCTAGAGGTGCATTTGGTACCACTTGATTTTCTCGTCAAGTGATCACCTGGGTAGTTATCTTAACACAAAAAAAAAAAGACTTTGGCTTTAATTCTTGATGCTTCTTAACATTACTTAATATCTGGAAAACCCAGGTTATTTTAATGATAGCAAATTCATTTCTGAACTATAGTTTTTTTTTTTTTTACTTTCAAAATTCAGTTGAACTAGACTGGCATCTGATATTTCTTTTAATTGTGAGGACAGCTTCTTATGCTGTTAGTAAGTGATAGTAATACTTTATATGCAAAAGCGCCATTAAAAAAAAAAAAAAAAAAAAATGTTAAGTTGCAACTGGTGAATGGGTATCTACTTAAACTTTGCTGTGTGAAGACACTTCCCAGCGGTACTAGAGTGAAGCATACCTGGTTCCTTTATTTTCTCTGAGAAAGTCTCTCAGTAATTGTCAGTGAGTGTTGTCCATGTAACTGTTGTGTGTGTAAATTGTAAAGTGCATGCAAGTAAAAAAAAAAAAAAAAAAAAAAAAAAAAAAAAAAAAAAAAAAAAAAAAAATTATTATGAAGTCATAGGTACTGAGGGCAACCCTTTTGTCGTGACAGGTAGTGAACTGTCCACCACATTTGTTCAAGCTACGTTATATCCCTACATGTTTGGGATTTAGGATTTATTTTAATTCTTTATGAATTTAATGATTTTAATCAATGTTAAAATTTTTGTATATATATATATATATATATATATATATAAATCTAATGGAACTTAATAATGTTTGCTCAGTTTAAAATATGTTGAATGACTATATTAATTAATTGTGATTACATTCTGATTACATTATGAAATCAGAAAACCATTGAACTATACAAAGCTTAGTAAAAATTGAGCACCTATAAAAAAAAAAAAGAATGCTCGCACCATGTTAACCCAATGTTATTCTCACTATTGTGCACACACATTGTAAATTTCATACTAAAGAACTTAACTGCCAAATTGTATTTAATACAGGGTGTCCACATTCTGGAAAGTCAGGGAAAAAAAAGTTGGTCAGGGAAATAAACAAAAAATCTGGAAAGTCACGGAAATCTTCCCCGATGACAGATTTGAGGGTAATTTTTTACTCTAGTCTGCCGCAACCTGTGAAAAATCTGAAAAGTCAGGGAAATCTTCCCCGATGATGGATTTGAGGGGAATTTTGAATGCTCTAGTCTGCCGTAACCCAGACTATTGTAGACAATTATATATTTTTTGTTGTGCCCTTGTGTCCTTTTTTCAACCGATTTAGCTAATTCTTTTTCTATTTTCAGTTTTTTTAGGCTGCTGACTTAAACTCATTACAATGGCTAACAAGAAATGTTTGTTTAATAAACTTTGGCTGGACAGTAAAGTGTTTCCGGAATTTAGTGGTTGGTTGGACTTGGTGGTTAGTGATGCAAATTCGGCTTATTGTCAAGTGTGTCTCAAATCTTTTAAACTAAGCAATATGGGGAAACAAGCAATTGTTTCTCATGCTAAGGGACCAACTCATGTAAAAAACATGAGAGCAAAGGCTTCCCAGCCGGCAATTTCTTTTTTTACTACTCCATCTCCATTAAAAGATGTGCAGCCTGAGACAATATGAATTAATTGCCAATATATTATACTCGAGTCCCTGTTCGGGCGCCACTGAGACAATATGAATTAATTGCCAATATATTACAATCTCTTTCTCTTACCTTCGGATTAGGGTCCAAGAGTCGTTCAGACGAAACTGCTGCAAAAAGGATTATTTGGATTTGATATGGGCAAAGATGACGCTAACACATTTTCGGCTGTCTAAAACACATACTGATTTTATTTATCGAAAATCACCCCCTTCTTCTACTTCTACAAATGACAGCATCTTGGTTAACTTTGGTTTTTAAAATACTATGATAATTAACATTGCTAAATACGTATAAGAAAATTGAAAATGAACCAGTATATAACCACACACACACACACACACACACACACACACACACACACACACACACACACTTTCTCTTTTTAATGTTTGAATAAACTCCCCTCTCTTAGAGATCTCTATTTCTTATTAATGTGTCTATAAAAGCGAATATTGAAATATAATAATTGAACTTTAAAAGGTGGTACTCATCCTGATAATATTTCCATAGTTTCACTCCAATGCACACCCGTATTATTCACATGTAATAACCGTGACACCAGTTCACTAGCTGACCGATTTCTGAGTTCTCTCGCACTCACGCCACTGTTGGTACCGGTACTGATTTTAAGGTTTATTGTCTCATGGTTCTTATTGATTTTCTGATTAACGTCTCACATTCTGGAAGATGATTAAGTCGGCCGGCATAACTTTTGGCACTTAAATGTTGTGGGCTGGCCGCGCGTTATACTGTTGGTACAACCTTAATTGTTTTTTATACTTTAAAAGATAGGCCGAATTAATTTTACGGCCTATCTTGCACCCGAGGCCACTGTTTAATTTTAAATTACAACTTTATTGTCTGATGCTGGCTGTCTGTTGTTCACTCTCTAATGACACACTGCAGACTGGGTTTCACACAAGCCTGCTGCTGGGGTGGTTACGCAATCCGTCTGGGCAATTGTTTAGACTAGTTGTATGTGCATTGCTGGTTGGGGCTCCTTACAGGTGAAAGTGAATTTATTACTTACTGAATTAAAATTAAAACTGGATCACACACTTCTGTACCGTTACAAGCCAACACCTTCAACTTCAGCTACAAAAGAATTATTAGTAGTGCCAGGAACAAGTCAAACAAGTTTAAAGAGTTTCAGTGTGAATGAAGATGATGTTACGTCAGCCGAAGCAATATGGGCTCTCCACGTCATCACTGGGAAAATGTCTCTAAACTCTTGTGATGAAACCTCTGCAGCCTTCAAAAATATGTTTCCAGACAGTAAAATCGCTCGGAGCTTTTCTATGGGCAAGACTAAGGCTTCCTATGTAATAAATCATGGGTTAGCCCCATATTTTCAAGAAATGTTGCAAAATAACATGAAACAGTGCTCTGACTATGTTGTTTGTTTTGATGAATCTCTGAACAAATTTGTTCAAAGAGGACAAATGGACTTGTGTGTAAGGTTTTGGGAAGTAAACCTTCAGAAAGTTTCAACACAATATTGGAATAGTGTACTTTTAGGCAGGGCAACTGCAGATCACTTGTTAGATGGGTTTATTCAAGGGCTCTCCTTACCTTTAGGAAATATTTTGCAAATCTCAATGGACGGGCCGAATGTAAACCTCAGTTTTATGAAAAAACTCGAGAGCCATTTGCAAGTCTTAAATCCAGAGGGAAAGTCCCTTCTTGATATTGGCATATGCAGTTTGCATACAGTTAATGGAGCCCTGAAGACTGGGATCTCCAAAACTGGTTGGGAACTTTTTCACTTTTTTAGATCTCTCTACAGTCTTTTCAAAGATAGCCCAGCTCGGCGAGCAAAATACTCAGATATTACAACCAGCACCTCTTTCCCTTTTAAGTTAACAGCAGTAAGATGGCTGGAAAATGGTCGCTGTGTAGATCAAGCTCTCAAAATATTTGATCATGTCGATAAATTTGTAAAAGAATACAACGAAAAAGACAACAAAAACCTGCAATACCTTAGAGAAGCTATGAAAAATCCATTTTTTAAGGCAAAACTAAGTGCTTTCAGAAGCATATTGTCAGACGTTGAGCCATTCCTGAGAAGGTTCCAAAGTCAGAAGCCTATGGTCCCTTATCTCTTTACTTCACTTGAACAACTTATAAAAAACCTAATGATGAGATTTGTAAAATATGAAAAAATAGCTGAAGCAAGTACTACTCAAAAATTAATGAACTTGGACTTGCAAGACAGTGCTAATCTGGTTTCAGTAGAAAAGGTGGACGTTGGTTATGCTGCAGAAAGCTTAATGAAACAAATTAAATGCTCAGAAAAAGAGAAACTTGTTTTTAAAAATGAGTTCAAAAATCTCCTTACCACCATGATAGAAAAACTCAGAGAGAAAAGTCCTTTGAAATCACATTTAGCACGAGGCCTCACAGCCTTAGACCCTAAAATGATAATGCTCAAACCCAGTTTGGCAATAAAAAGGATTGATGTTGTTCTAGAAAACCTACACAGCCATAGAAGAATATGTGATAAAAGTGCTGAAAAGGCCAAACGACAGTTTTCTTTGCTAACTGAGGAAGCTAACGATTTCATTTCCTAAACATCTGATGACATGGGATTGGACGAATTTTACTACGGCCCTTTAGGAGAAGATAAGAAATATGAAGATCTCTGGTCTGTAATGAAGCTGTGTTTCATTTTATCCCATGGTAATGCATCAGTTGAATCTGGCTTTTCTGTCAATAAGCATTTACTAGTTGAAAATCTTCTAGAAGAATCCCTTGTGTCCCAAAGAGTTATTTGTGATAGCATAAAGCATCTAGGTGGTTTGAGGAATGTGACTATCAACAGAAGTATGCTTACCTCGGTCAGATCTTCAAGAAGAAGATATCAATCATACTTGGAAAAGAAAAAAGAAATGTAGTCAGAAGAGGAAAAAAAGAAAATAGAGAAAAGGAAAATTGAATTACAGTTGAAAGAGTTGGAAGAAAAAAGAAAAAAGTTGAAACTTGAAAGAGAAATGGAGGATGTAGAAATTGGGGAAAAGAAAAAACTGCTGGAGAACATGAAGAGATCACGCTAGTAAATTTTGAAGGAGTGCATATTTTCCTTTTTCATTCTCATCCTGTCGGACTGGTTCATTTTCAATTTTGAAAGCTATAGCTGATTATTATAATTATTTGTTACCATGTAAGTTGTTCGATTAATTAGTCCATTTTATCTCGTTCATATATTATTTTATTAAGTTCTAGTGAAAATACTCTCATTCTTACTTTACCTAAGTGTTACCTTTAGGTGATAATGGAAATATTTATTTTTAAAATGCCATCAATGTATTTGTATTTTTCAATAAATAAATAATAAAAAATAAATAAAATAAAAGAGGAAGAAAAAAGAAAGTGGAGAGAGAATTAGGTCAGCTATGGGGAAGGTGGAGGCTGGGTTTTCTTTTTTCTTCCTTGTAAAATATAATGCTCAAAGAATTAACGTACTATGCATTTTAGTGAGTCAGGGAAATTTCTGTAAGTAGGTCAGGGAAAGTCAGGGAAAATTAAAACAGAATTTCTGTGGACACCCTGTTAATATTATGTCTTTACTAATTATAGTGTTATCATTCTTAGTTTGTTGATGGAGATTTCAGATGGTGGATGTTGTTTGTGTAAATTAATTAAAATAGTACAACCAGAGGTGTCCTGTAAAAAAAAAAAAAAAAAAAAACTTATTGTTAGATGTATTAAATTTTGAAAACCTATAGATTTTTTTTTTTTATTTATTAATGTTAATAATAATTTATTGCCAAAATATCGAAATTATATTTTTGTAAAGGTTTTAAAATTTACCGTCGAGGTTAATAAAACACTTCTATATTCTGGGTACTATGAAGTACACGCATTGTACATAAAATTGTAAGGTTTAAAAAAAAAAAAAAATTTTAGAGAACCAATAAATTTGTTGTTTGTTGAGTTTGGAAATTGAGGTCACCTCATTAATTCAATTGCCTAATGGTTCCCCAGCACGAGGCCTTTCTTCCACTAGGAGGCCTCCTCCTGGTTTTGAACAAGTGAGCCGGTCATCCAGGTAAGCTGTAGAATTTAGTTACACATTTTAAGAAAGTTAAATTCTGAATTCTGTACGGTTAATGTGTTGTGATGTCATTGATGAGCGACTCACTTTAACTTCCTCCCTATTCTTTTTTAATTCTTCATTATTCTTTTGCATTTGTTCCTGGAGACTTCTAAACATAGCCTCAATATCAACTCCTTTCTGCGGTGTAGCCATTTCATTGTATTAGAATTAAATTTAAATTCTTTTTTTTTTTATATTAATTATTATTGGTAAACCACGACTCTATTGGTTTTTATTTAATATTATTTATTTACATTTATTATTATTATAAATTATCTCATACCAACAATTTCTCTCCTCTTTCAGTTTTGTTGAGCACCAGTTGTGAAATACACAACAATATTACAATTACAATACAATAATATTAATAACAATAATAATAATAATACACATAATAATTATGAACATATACGATAATTAACATATATCGAGCCACACATTGGGCACGCCAAATTATTATGCAACGTTACAAGTATTTCAAAAAATTACATAAATACATTACTAATGTACTCAACGCAACTATGAAGTGTATTACACCGGCCAGGTCGCAGGATTTTTTTGTCTCGTTGCGTCAAGTATATGTAGTTGCACAATAAAAAAATAATTTTCAAAGAGGAGTGAGATGTTGATGACATGAATTAATTAATTGAAACCGTTTCAAAATAATCATTCTATGATTTATTAATATTGATCAAAAAGATGCAAATATTAAAATTTTCAATTATAAAAAAATTAAAAAAATATTCTCTTTTATAAGTTTACAAATATACAATATAACCTTCTATGCTGTTCACGACATATAAAAATAAACAACCATATAATCTTACTAGCTAAACAGACATGTTAAACATATTATCTAAACACCTTTTATTTCAGTGTGTCTGACTTTTACTCAAATTTTAAATAATAATAACAACTCATTTACAAACAAAAATAATATTAAATCTCAAGAATAAAACTAGTTGTTGCTATAAACAAAATAAAAAAATAACATTTACTTCCAACCTATTATTTATTTCTACTGAGACACCCAAATTTTAACATACAACAGAAGATTAGTATTTTTAAATTTTCTTGTTAAATTAAATTATTTTCTTTAACTACCATTTAAATTTATGTACAGTGATTATATTTAAAACTTTAAGTCTTTACTGTTCATATATAAGTTTCTTTTTAAGAGTTCTTTTCACACAAAAAAATATAATTGTTTATTCATCACCTGCGTACTACCGACATTACCGTTTTGTGTGTGTGTGTGTGTGTGTGTGTGTGTCCTGAATCCTGAGAATTTGATGATGATGATTATGCTGATGCTGTTCTCTCTCTCTACGGTTTGTTGGTTGTGATGGTCCAGAGTTCCTCCATAAGTCTTGGTGTGTGTGATAAAGATGTCCTGATCTATCGGCAGACCAGCAGTGTGATGTTGTGTGAAGATATCTTGAGTCTCTCCGAGATCATCCCAAAATTGCCGGTGGTATTTATACTGGACGGCAATCTGACAAGTCCAGAACTGTTTTCGACCTGATAGATATTGTCACTTCGTGCAAAGGATCCTTTTAATTACAAATCACTTTTTGGTTCGTTTTTGCGACTTCATAAACATACTCGTAGCACGAGTGATATCATCGTTTGCGTAATTTTTTTCTGGTCACTCACATATAACGCACTTATTAATTACTATTTAATTACACTAGTAATTAACATTAAATTACTTAGCGTCTTTATTATTGCACATATCTGCAATAATTTTTATATCACCATATTCGTTAAAAATTTCTTAATGTAATGGTGTCTTTATAATTGGGGTAAGTCTTTGTTCACAGGTTTAAAACGTATTAATTAGTTTATTTTTATCCAGTTAAAACCTGATTACAGACGTAGGCATAATTCGTACGCATCACCCCATCGTAGACTTTGCCTGTTGTAGCTTGCATTCACACACACAAACACACGAGCGCTGTATTCACTCGCGGGGCAGGTGTACGCTTTCTGACAATTCTTAGCCTGCATAATATTGTTAAAAACTGTTTATCATATATTTTCCATGCTAAATATTTACAAACATACCGTCCTGGGCAAATATGCAAATATATGTATTGTTGCAGTATACACACGCAGTAACAAACATTTTTAACAATAGTTTCCAATCTTTATTTGAAATAACCATTTTCTATTATTTCCTTGATATTTAAATGTGGCATAGTATCGCTATCATTCAAGACTTGTTTGTGTGTGTGTGTTTATTTGTTTGTTTCTTTTAGCTTTTAAAAATTACAAAGCTGCTTAATCACATTGTCATTGTTACTATATGTAAACGTGTTCATGTTATATTGTACTACTGATGAAAATGTATTACGTTACTTTGCTGCCACCAGTTACACATAATCTCCTATAATCCAAGTCTGATGACTCGTAATGAATAATCATATTTAACACATATTTAAAACTGCTGCCTCTGACTCATGTCACCTGAAATATTTATGTGCACATTTTTAATCAGCATATGCTTATTTTTTGCTAAAGGTTAATACTTAAACATTTGGATACTATATATTTTTAAGCTTAATTCTACTGGTAATAAGGAAAATAATTTATTTTCTAAGGTAATGTAATATAAAATAAAATATGGTAGAGCTTGTCTATGTGATGGAGAGCTCTAATATCATCTGACTTGTCCATTTAGTATAGTCCCTAGACACAATACAGTATTACACAGCCAAATCATATATATATAGAAAACAGTGACTAATATGCTCCCTTAATACAAGTTCCATATTATGGATCCATCTAATATCCCTTGATACAAGAATCAGTGACACTAAAAATAGCTGGAGTAAAAGTCTGTCTTGAGTGTGGAAGAAGCTATGTCAACAAAAATATCTGCAGTAGAAGACTCAATTGCAACCATAAAAGAACAAATTAAAAGTGAAGTCGAACAGTTCTTGAAGATATAACCATGCATTTCAGTACAAATTGCTGAACTGTACCTGTAGTAAAGGAAGAAAAAGTCATAGAAAATATGACAACAGAGAGGGTCACTTGCCTGCAGTTGGGACAGCTCATGTGAAGACCCCAACATTGGATGAAACCACTCACTGGGTGACACATCTTCGGGAATTTAAAGCCACTGGGTACACAAATAACTGGATGGAGAAAGAGAAAGCAATTTCACTCATTCTCGCTTTAAAAGGACCTGCCGCAGAGCTACTACAGAAAGTGAAACCTGATAGCCAGAACATCTATGCTGAATTGATTAAAGCTCTAGAATTACGGTCTGGTGATAAACATTTGCATGACGTATACTGCACTCAGTTGAGAGCAAGGTGACAGTATTCTAGGGAGAGCCTTCAAGAGTTTGAAGTAAGCATCAACAGACTAATTAGGCTGGCCTATCCTGAAGCCCCAGAGGATTTTCAAATGAGGATTGCGATGCAGACATTTACTGATGGTGTCAGAGATAATGAACTACAGCAAGTGTTGTGAATAGCAAATAGCAAGACACCAGAATAGTGCGGATGCCCTGGTACATCTTTACAATTTGAGGCCACCAAGTCAGTGTCTGATTGGAAAAATCATAAAGTGCGTGAACTAAAAGATCGTGATGACATAGCTGATGAAGAGGAAGCACAAGGAATAGAGACCTAACAATCACCACCATAGAATAAAGTAAGAAAGGATGGAAGACCAAAGCGTTATAGATGTGGTAAACCTGGACATCTACATACAATGAGATTGTCGATCCAGACTTCAGCAGCAGGGAAATGAGCAGTAGTTAGTACAACAGGGTGTGTGCTGACTAACTGGAGGAATGAATGAACCCTATAGACAATACGCAATTTCTAAACTTCAGAAAAATACCAGGAGCTTGGTAATTACTGGATTTGTTCAAAGAAGGCCAATCTTGATTACACTTGACGCAGGTACCATTTATACAGTCTTTGCTATAATAGAACCAATAGTAAGTTGTGCAGTTTAAAATCATTGTTCTGATCCTTTATGGTTAATATAATTTATTTACGTTAAACATTCAATTAAAGTATATATTTTTACGATTGTAATGAGGATTGTAATGAGATATGATAATAATGTGTTTAATTTCCTGATACTAATATACAAAACAACATGCATTGTTGTAAAGAGGGAGGTTTTGGTATAGGGTTAAAGAAACTGTCAAAAGACAACATGCTAGTCACAATATAGTAATATAAGTTGAACTAAATAACTAGAACAAGTTGGTTGTGTGACTATGAACATATTTAATTGTGGTACACTATAGCCATCTATGAGTTAAAATTCCAAACTGTCTGGTAGTTAAGGGGTGGTTCAAATTTTTATTCTAATTTTTGAAATTATGTCTTCTTTGTCTTCTTACCAAGTAGGATAGAGTTTATGAATGACTTCTAGTTAGTGAGTGAATGTTTATTCAGTCTGCAGTGTATCCAACACAGTTTATGATTTTATAGTACAGTAATTTATTCCACAGCAACTTAAAACATTTCTATGTAGAACAGGTTTTGCTGGCTATAAAATCTTATATAAGTGTGCCTATTGTTGTACATGGTTTTCTGATCCATTTTTAATAATGTTATATAATTTTTAATTTATGCTTTACTATTACTTAAGAAACAAATCAACAGTTAAAATCTTGCAATGTTCCGTTATTGTGTGTGTGTGGGTGGGGGGGGAGGGTTAGACCTAATACCAAACATGGTGATAGGATTCCATTTACGATAGCTCCATAACCTCTCTCCTAGTGAACTCATTTGTACGGGAATAAAATGTTTTGAGGGTAGTGCCCATTTTATGAAAATCTTTTATTAATTTTTGTGACAAAATGACTAGATTGATCAAATTCTATTTACTGAAAATATTTACTGGCCTGTACTAATTAAGACAAAATTTTAAAAAATTCATACAAAACATTTAACTTATCAGAGCATTCAGAAGAAGACAATTTTGTGCCTTTTCCTGAGATTGCTTACTTTATTTTATTGTATTGTAAGATGTCATCTTTATTTTTTCATGATTTTGTTAAATTTTTGGTGTTTATTAATATGACTTCATGTTTTGTTCTTATGTTCTTGATTACAACAAAATAAACACCAAATAAAGAGTTAATTTTCTTTTAATTTTTGTAGTTTTATTTACATAATCTAAACCCCTCCATTAAAACCCTCCAGAAGGATATCCTTGCTGTATTCCTGCACGTGTAGATTATGATACATATTCTAACATATTAATCATGTATGGTTAACACAGAAAATTGACTCTAGAAAAGTGCTCGTAAACAAGACATGAGATTTTGTCAATAAAATAACCTTCAAATGAAACATCAAAATTATATTTCTTGATACATAAAAAACTTAATCTCAAAGTTAACAAAAAAAAATATTCATCTTCTCACTTGGTTTAAATATAGGCAGCATATTAAACTTTTAAGAAATTTGCTCAATTTTGTCTACATGTACTATGAAAATGGCATACAGGCTGGAAGACCTAACCAACTTTCAACAAGGTCCTTTGTCCATCATTCTCAGTTTCTGAGAGTAATCATAAATTTCTTTGTATCAAAACATCGAAATAGTAAAGTTACTTTGATGAAGGAAGGAATCTGACAGGAGAAGTTTCAGATGTAGCTCACCCATCATGTAGGAGTTTTGATGATATTTATAGTAAACTGCAATTAGCATGTGCATGTATTGTAGTTGAGGGCAATGACCATTATTCCCTCTATGATAGCCATAATAGTAGTACATTTCACACTGACAATGAATATTGTGCACAGTGTGCTCATTTAAAGTATAAAGAGTTTTGCCTATCTTCAGCAAGTTTCCCATTAAGTTAGGATATGAAAATAATACTTGTAAATCTCAGCATTTTTTCTATATTTGTTAAAACTGAAGTGTCGTATTATTTGTTTCAGTTTTCTTGTGTTAAGAATATGGTTTCTTGTTTCCTTTTATCTTTAACCAGTTGTTTAGGCTCATCTGCACTAGTCCTTCATTCGTTTTCATTTTCACATTTTTATGGTAAACTGAGAGCTCTTGGATTTCGTTGTCCATGACGTGTCCGTTGATTAACTAAATATAATTAAATCACTATCGTCTCAGAACACAAAGTTTTTATGGGTAAAAACGTAAATGTTTTACCTCATAGCCTGAACCAGTTTTGCTTATTTTAAGAGTCTGCCATTGGGAGCGCTGTCCGTCTTGTTCTTGGTGACGGTGTTGACTTTTGAAGGATCGATGTTGTGTGTGTGTGGAGTGTGATATGTTTGAATAATATGTGTGATTTGAATTGTGTCTGTTCGTTTAGGATGTTGTTTTTTATGTGTTTTTGTGTGTTAGTATATTTCCAATTGTTCAAGAGTGTCTATTGACAGACACTTACATAAAATACTATATTGGCACAGACACATTGACGACATCATAATTCTATACAGGGGAAACAAAAGACAATATGAACAGTTACTAACCCACATAAACAAAATACACAAAAACATAACCTTCGCTGCCAAATATGAACACAACAACAGCATAAACGTCCTAGACCTCTCCATCATAAAATTTGAACACAGACACAAATTCAGTATATGCAGAAAACCCACCACACTACTACACAACTCATCCAATCACCCAATACAACACAAACTAGCTGCCTTCAGAACTATGATACATAGACTTAACTACATCCCACTAGAAGAAAAAGACACAAATTCACAGACACAAATTCAGTATATACAGAAAACCCACCACACTACTACACAACTCATCCAATCACCCAATACAACACAAACTAGCTGCCTTCAGAACTATGATACATAGACTTAACTACATCCACTAGAAGAAAAAGACTACAAAGATGAACTAAACACGATAAAATATCTAGCAGAATCCAATGGATACAACAGAACAATAGTCAGTAAACTCCTACACCAAACAAAACAAACAACAGAGAAAGATAGAAAGCAACATATTCATAAAACTAACATACATCAATAACCACACTGAAAAAATAGCCCACAAATTCAAAAAAACAGGATACAGAATCGCATACAAAACTATAAACAAAACAGAACACACACATACAAAGCACAAAACAAATTTGATCTACCTGGTGTTTATAAACTAAATTGCTCAGATTGCAATAAATTCTACATAGGCCAGACAGGATGTAGCTTCAAACAAAGATACATTGAACACACAAAGGCACTACACTCCACTACCGAATCCACCTTTCCAAACCACCAAATTGAAGCAAACCACACATACAAAAACATCGACAACAACATGGATATTGTACACATACACACAAAAGGCTGAAAACTAGACACTCTGAACAATTGGAAATATACAAACACACAAAAACATACAAAAACGACATCCTAAAGAAACAGACACAATTCAAACCATACACATTACTTCATTGGAATTGGATACATCCTCCTCACGAATTTTGATGGATCTGTGACCTTGATGCGATATGTCTGACATTAAAAAATATGTCTGTATACTCTTTAATTTATTTAAACATATCACACCCCACACACACAACATCGATCCTTCAAAAGTCGACACCGTCACCAAGAACAAGATGGACAGTGCTCCCAATGGCAGCCTCTGACGAAGCTTGTAAAAAGTGAAAACTGGTTCGGGCTATAAGGTAAAACTTTTACGTTTTTACCTATAAAAAATTTTGTGTTTCGAGTCGGTAGTGATTTAATTATATTTAGTTAAATTGAGAGTGTTTCAGGTGTTGTATTTAGTTCTATACGGATATTTGCAGATGCAACAAAAATGTCTGGTTTAAGCAAAAAAAAGGCTTATGTATGGCAATCAGTTATAAACAAGAGGTGTGACTTACAAATCAATGTCACATTTTCTGAACACTCATTAATGTATGTTATCAGTTTGTTGTCTTGTAACTTTACCCAGACAGTTTTTTATTTCTAGTTACTAGTTTTCAGGTTGTCGTGATAACTGAAGTGGTTCTAATAAACACAAACCTTTCAAGGACACATACAATTATCCATTATAAGGTAGTAAAAATATAATATGTAATTCACTATTATTGTATATATGTTTATTAATTTTTTGTGTGATTAAGTAAAATGTGAACGAAATTTAATATTACAGCATGCGCCCACACACACACACATGAGGTTTCTATAGCCCAATAACAATTCATGTAGCAACTGCTAAGTTGAAGTGTTTAGGCCACAGTGTGAGAGAGACGTACAACTATTAGAATGTGAAGATAGTAAAATATCACCCTTAGTTGGGAAAAGAGAATAAGCTCAGAGTTGGACACAAAAGACAAGATTGGCATGGACACTTTATGTTTCCTTTTACCAATCAAGGAAACCATGCATGACTCTCCGTTTACAATATTCATAGAAAATCCCTTACTCTTTTATCAGATAGGTGATGCTTTATTTTCTCAGAGTGACATGTTGGCCTGATTTTCACTTCTGCTTCCAGTTCAAGCAAGTTAATTTAATTCCTTTTTCACCAACGATTGTTTAGGTATAGTGTAATCATCCTGCAACATATTAATAACTGGAGACTAGATGTTAGTTGAAACGCAAATATTGCATATTTTTGTCTAGAATGCCTATAAAACCTAAAAAATTCCTATAAAATTTAAATTTTGGTTGAAAACAATGAAATACAGTAGCAAATATTTTCTGAGTGCATTGTATTTCCACCCTGAACTGTAAAATTTCACTTTTCATCCCCTTAGTTGTTTCTGGGAACCCAAAACTTAATTCCAAAAGTTGTGTTTTTCCTAATTCATGCTTACAATGTCAGTAGTCTACTTTACACTGGAGAAGAAATAGAATACAATGGTATTTTGCTATTGTGGACAGCATTGTGTAGAAAACCCAAGCAGTTCCAGTTGTTGCATGCCAAACTGTAAGAGGACAGTGTGAGCAGGTTCTTGGTGAAAATTGGAAACTTAAGGAGTCAAAAGATATAGGAATGGTTCTTAAGAGGGGATAGTAATGTTTCAACTGATATTGATCTACACACAATGCAGTTCTGTTTTAGTCTGATTCAGTAATACAATTTTCATCAAACAAAAATATATTGTCTGATAAAAGGCAAACCTTATAAGTGGAAAATTTGAAAAAATATATTTTTATCTGGTGTTAATGATCATTTTGTAATGACTGCCAGTTACTATTGTGCATTGACAGCAAATGATTAATATGATTATATTGCTCTAATCAGAATATTAAGAACATATTACCTTATTTGGGTTTGGTTCCATTAGATGAAGCAGAAAACCTCATGTGTACTCAGGTAATTAACTGTAACATGATTTAATTATTGAAGTGAAAACTTCTATAGGCACGTTGGGCGATTTTTGGATGGGTAAAATCTTATGAGTTCGCGTCACCGACATGCTAATGTTAACAGTATATCTGTAGCTATAAGTATGACGTGTTGCGCGTGGCCATCAGTGAAAGTATAGATTATACTTGTGTGTAATACTATTATTTATACTATTTAACACACTTTTATCGTTTACGTACTTTATTTTGGAGTTTCTTACACTGCCGAATTTGCTATCGCGTGTTCGATCCCTAGCACGATTTTGGCTTTCCGTATTAACAGTTAACGCAATACTTATGATCTATTTTACATTATTTTTATTCTTATTAATTACTTATACTATATTATATGATGTTTACATAATTGTTATTTGTCCATCTGGCTGTTAACTTAGGGTTTTTCATCATGTCTAATGTCAAAGTATGTATTTTTAATAGTTTTTTTTATTATTGTAAGATTGTAACATTAGTGCTGTGTATATGTATATAAGTAAAGTTAAATTGACTACTTGGAAAGTTTAATGTGTGTATACTGTGCATTGTTTAAATTGTGTTTTAGTTTGATCATTATTTTAAATGTTCAAATGTAGGATCACTGTGCAGTACAAAAGTGAGTACTAAATATGTTAATATTTGTATATAGAAAAATGAATAACATAAACAAAGCATGTATTTTCAAATATTTCCAATATTCGTATCAATATTTCCGTTTAAAAATTTGATATTATTTATTTTTTATTTTTGATATTTGACCTCTGCCATACATCATGCAATGAGTATTTCATAGTGGCTTAGGAGGTAAAACAAAATCTTACTAAAGGTAAAACAAATTTCTAGTTGTTTGATAGTATTTTTGCCGCGGATTTTAAAATTAAAAATTCTATAAAATTTTATAATAATTTTAGATTTATGTGTTGAATTTTGAAAATATGGTTACTAATTCAAAATTATTTTTTATTAGCTTATATTATCGAAATTTTGGATTGAAAAATTTGCAAAAACAGCCTTAAATTTTGCAATTCAAACCTAAACATGCAAATTGACTTTTATTTCAAATTTAGGGTTTATTAGCATATACTATCGAAATTTCAGGTTGAAAAATATATATACTGTATTGACATAACAAAATAATTGTTTATTACCTTATATTATTGAAATTTTTGGTTGAAAAAATTGCGAAAAAGGCTCTAATTTTCATTTCAGATAATGTTTTCTTTTATTGCAAAATTTAATTTTACGAAATTATTGTTTATTAGTTTAAATTGACAAAAATAAAATACGTGCTTTGTTATTTTTTGCAAAATGATAATTTATAAACTTATATCTTTCAATTTCACCATTAGAAGTTTACGAAAAAGTGTTGTAATATAGTTAGTGTTTCTAAATATCCATTTTTCATATTTGTTTAGATCCTCGATCCTACGTGGAAAAAATTGAAGATGTCTTCAGACGGTGGTAAAAGGAAAAGACAGGAAGATGATGAAGAATCGGTAGGAGCGGATTTCTCTGATGATGACATAAGTAAAAAAAAATTGATGAAAATAAAAAAAAAGAAAAGTACAAAATAAAATTAGGTGTCAGCGATATAGAGATAAGAAAAAAACTGATGCAGTAGTTAATTCACAAATTTCTAAACCACTAACAATAACAGTTGAGGAGGAGGAAATAATTAAACGTCGTAAAGAAAAAGACAAACGAAAAAGTCAGAGTTATAGAGGTAAGAAAAGAGCCACTAATTTGATTAATTTACAGACAGATCAATCCTCAAAAACAGTTGTAAAGCATGTTTCTAAATGTCAGGATTTCCATAATTCACAAATTGCAGGACCATCAACAAGAAATGTGCCATATGTCCCACCAACTCATACTGCTGGCCTATCAACACGGAATGAACCATACATTCCAGAGTCACATTCAGATTATGATGACGAAATTCACAATGATATTCCTTTAAATAAAATAATAAACCTCCGCTCAACAGTCCGTTAAGGACCAAGGTGTACCGCGCGGCTTTTGTGTTAGTGTGACGGTGTATGGCTAGTACTACGCGCCACCAGCCGCTAGTTGTGGTATTCACAGCCAGGAGGCGGCGCTGTTATCTCAGCACCTACTCAGTTTGCCTCACGACGCTGTTATCTCAGCGCCTACTCAGTTTGCCTCACGACGCTGAGTGCACGCCGTACGGAACGTCCGCCGGGAATTGAACCCGGGACCACGAGCGCTTCAATCGCCCACATTAGCCACTAGACCACCTGGAGGTTATGATATTCCTTTACAAGTTCAAATTAATCATGTTCCACAATTACATGAACCAATAATAACAAACTATGAACCAAATACTCAAAATATTCTTCCGAGTGATGTTCAAAATAATACACAAAACATGGATTCTCAACATAATCTACCTGTACAAACATACTCTTCTTTCCAACAAAATTCCAGTGCACATCGAGAATTTCCAAAAGGTTTTTTGGAAATGGTTTTGGCCATGCTTGTGACATTTGCGATAGACTGTGGTTTAAAAAAGATTTGAAAATTTTTGTTAATAACGATACAACTCCTAATATTGAATTTATAAGAACAATGCTTAGAAATGTTAATGTAGCAGAGATGAAAATATGCTCAACTTGCTTAACAACAATTAAAAAGAACCGTGTTCCACCACTTTCGGTATATAATGGATTTAAATATCCTCCATTTCCGGAAAATCTTAAAAATTTTCCATTAGATTTGGTAACAGAAAGACTTATATCTCTGAGAATTCCATTTATGCAAATTCGAAGACTTCGACATGTTCACGGTCAATTTGGAATCTATGGGCAGGTGATAAATGTTCCAATAGAAGTAAATACAATGGTACGTACATTGCCAAGAAATGTAGATGACGATCATAACATTACGGTTCACATCAAGAGAAGGAAAATACACAAATCCAGCTACGTTTATGGTATAGTCAACAAAAGAAAAATAAAAGCGTGGTTGCAATACTTACTTGAAAGATACACCTCTTTATACTTCTTATGGCGTTACGGTTGATGATAGCTTCTTAAACGGCCAAGATCATGTACAAGATGAAATAACCTACGATGAAGGTGGTGACAATGACATATCAGAACGAATACCAATTGACGAAAGTTTAATAGCACAGCAAAAAACATTAATGTGGAACGACGAAATGTACTTAAGAATTGCTCCTGGAGAAGGTAATGTTCCCATTAGTCTATTATTTGATGAACATGCAGAAGAATTATCTTTTCCGCAAATATACTTGGGTCAATTTAGAACTTTTCGTGATGGCCTTACTGTCACACCTTTTATGATGGCAACAAGTGAACTTAGACGATCTGACAGACGAGGAGTTACCCCTCAGTATTTGTTATACTTGGCCATGAAAATAATGAGAATAAGAATACGAGATTCGCTTTCTATTGCGTTCAAACATGTTGGAAAAGGCACTACTATCACTAAAGAGCAAATAGAATCAGAAAATAACATACACGGTTGTATTGACAGTAATTTGGCTTTTCTACGCACGATCCCGAATTCAGCATATTATTGGTCAGAAAGGAAAAAGGACCTGTTTGCAATGATAAGACAATATGGTAAGCCAACAGTTTTTTTTACAATAAGTGCTAACGAAATAGGATGGCCCAAATTGCTACAATTATTGCATAATTTAAAAAATAATTCTGAAATATCGGTTGAAGATGCAGCAGCATTACATTTCATAGAAAAGAGTACACTTATTAATGAAGACGCAGTTATTTGCACTATATATTTCAATAAGTTGGTCAATATTCTCATGAAAATACTGCAATCAAAAAGATTTAGTCCTTTCAAGAAATATAGAATTTTGTATTATTTCAAAAGAATAAAATTTCAACATCGCGGTAGTCCACATGCGCACATTTTAGCTTGGCTAGACAATGCTCCCGAAGACGCATTTGGAAAAGATTACAATAAAGCCATCGATCTCATAGACTTCCTTATATCAGTATCTGCAGCAGAGGCATCAGGTAATATTAAATTACAAACACACAAGCATACTTTTACATGTTACAAAGGAGTAGCATTAAAAAGAATGCAAAAATGTAGATTTGAAGCTCCTTTTATGCCAATTAAGACAACAATGATTTTGACACCGATGAAAGACACTGAAGATGGATTTAAAGAGTATAAAGCAAAATATAATGCTCTCAGAAAAAATTTGGAAAATTATGAATACGTTGATTTCCAAATATTTTATGAAGATAATAATATTAATTCAGATCAGGAATATGTTAATATCATTCGTGCAGGAATCAATAGACCAAGAGGTTTTCCGAAGCATCAACCTTATGAAAAATGGCACAATCCTTTTAATCCATTTATATTGAACATTGTCAAATCTAATACAGACTTTCAATTTATAACAGAAGAGTATTCGTGCGCAACTTACGTTGTGGAATACGTTAATAAAACTAATAGAGGTGTTAGCAATTTAAAAAGGAAAATAATTGAAATCATGGATGAACACCCGGAATTCGATATATTTGAAATCACTAAAAATATTAGTATCAATCTTTTAAATCACACCGAGATAACAAGTCAAGAAGCTGCCTGGTATTTGTTGAAAGAGCCTATGTCAAAAAGTTCAACCATTATTGTCTATATACCGACTGTATGTCCCATTGAAAGACAAAGAATAAAAAAGACCATGAAGGAATTGAGTGAATTGGACGATGATTGCACAGATATATGGAAAGAAAATTGGTTCGACAAGTATGAAAAAAGACCTGAAGATTTAGAAAATATTTCTCTCGCGCAATTCGTTTCTAAGTACTACAAAAATGACAAGGGAGAGTATGTCAAACGAGATGAACCGAGAGTAATACGTTATCGCAATTATGATATGGCTACTGATTTCAATGAATATAAGAGGGAAATGGTAACTTTGCACATTCCATTTCGTCATGAGGAGGCAGATATTCTTGAAGAAATGAAATTTATTAGATTATACGATGAAAATGTAGATCTGATATTACAGAAGAGAAAAGAGTTTGAAAGAGCCTCCAGGTGGTCTAGTGGCTAACGCGGGCGATTGATGCGCTCGTGGTCCCGGGTTCAATTCCCGGCGGAGATTCCGTACGGCGTGCACTCAGCATCGTGAGGCAAACTGAGTAGGCGCTGAGATAACAGCGCCGCCTCCTGGCTGTGAATACCGCAACTAGCGGCTGGTGGCGTGTAGTACTAGCCATACACCGTCACACTAACACAAAAAGCCATGCGGTACGCCTTGGTCCTTAACGGACTGTTGAGCGGAGGTTTAATTTTTAAAAGAGTTTGAATCCAACATAGACATTGAAAAAATATTACAAATTTGTCGAGAATTATGCCGCGAAGAAGTTCCAGATGATAATGAAGAAATAAAAGATGTTGTTGGTAGACTTCCTGATCAAAACCCATTTCAAGAATTATACAATGACCCGAATGTAGAGATAAATGATGATTTACAACTTGCAATGCTTAACAAACTTGGAGCTATAGTTAAAAAGAAAGATAACATGTCTTATAATGATTTTTATGATCTTATGCGCCGGGCCAATGAGGAACAGTGAGAAATTCTGTTTCATACAATCCACCACCTGATATCTATAGATGAGCCAATGCGAGAACCATTGCTCGTATATTTAACTGGACTAGCTGGTAGTGGCAAGACTTTTGTAATAAAAGGAATGATGGAAATATATAATAGATTTTCAGATACTGATGGCATTTTCAATGCCTATATAGCGTGTGCATCAACTGGAAAGGCTGCTACAGCTATAGGTGGTTCAACAGTTCATAATGCATTAAGCATATCATTGTCCAGGCTAATCCCACTTAATATTGAAAAAGCTAATCAATATAGAACTTTATTCAAATTTGTTAAAGTCCTTATTATTGATGAAGTAAGCATGGTTTCCACTGAATTATTGGAACAGATTGATACTCATCTGAAACAAATTACTGGCTTGTTTATAAAAGATTTTGGAGGATTAGATGTTATACTCATCGGGGATTTGCGACAATTACCTCCAGTAAAGGCCACGCCAATCTTCAAGCAAATTAAAAGGAGAATGACTGGTGAAACACCTTGGCGAAAATTTAAAAAATTTGAATTGAAGCAAGTAATGAGACAAGAAGATAGTCAGTTTGTTGAAATTTTAACGAAGATTGGAGATGGAAATATTTTAACGGAAGAAGAAATACAAGTAATGGAATCAAGATTTATCACAAAAGAAGAAGCTCAATTAGTATGTCCTGAAGGAATTAGACTTATATTTACAAACGTAGCGGTAAATGAGTACAACCATTCCATTTTAAACTGTGTAGAAAATAAAATAATATCTTTGGGATCGGATGTTTTCGTTGGTTGTCATAATGTTGAGCAAGAAAATTTCGTTAGGCAGGAGTTGCATAAAATGAGAACTGATGATACTGGTGGATTACCAGTATTAATTCGCCTTACGAATTAAATTTAATTCTTAACTGACCTTACATGATAACTAATAACATAGATGTTGCAGATGGATTATCAAATGGCACTGTAGGAAAATTGTATCATGTGGAGAGAGATGAGAATGGTGACATCATAAGAATTTGGATGAAATTTCCAAAATCATGTGGACGAAAACGGGCAACAAAATCAAGAAATCTTAGTGTGCGCCTCAATCTTGACAACGATGCTGTGCCAATCACTCCTCAGACATCATCCATACCACTTAATAACAATAAAACTATACTAGCGAAACGAAAACATTTTCCACTTATTTCTGCTCTGGCAACGACTATTCACAAATCACAGGGAGGTACTTATGATGCTATTGTTTACGAATACGATCGCAAACATCCTAGAGAATTAGTATACGTAGCTTTAACAAGAGTAACGAGGATTCAAGGTTTATTTATGGTTACTAAAGAAAATACTAGGGACAGCTGGAAATTTTGGATTGGTAGAACAGGAATACCTCTGAATGCTTCAGAAGCAGATAAGCATCACAAGAGATCAACAAGTCATCGAGAGGATCTAATGTTAGAATTAAAAAGGTTACAAAACAATACACTACAAACCGTCACCAAAACTTTTCTTGAATTCATCTCTAACAGGATTGGATTATCTATATTTTCATTCAATTGCCAAAGTTTACATGCACATGCAGCTGATCTAAAACGATGCTGTCGTAAAAAAGTCAAATGTTCTACTTCTGTCAGAAACTCGTATAAAAAACGAAGAACCAATTGATATTCCGAATTTCAATTTTGTTGTAAGTTACAAAAGACCTGAAGTTCCAGTGGCGGGAGTAGCTATTTATCACAATACACAAGATACATCACACATTGTCACTTCATATATGGATATACATACCAAATTCACTAGAGGGATTGGCGTTAATGTTTCTGATATAGGCGAAATATGCGTTGCTCGTTGCCATTCCAAAAATGGACAATACATTTTAATGGTTGCCGTTTATACTTCGCCTGGAAAATCCATGAGGCAGATACAACAATTTTTATTCGAAAATTTGATAATTTATACAAAAGAAGGTTCTGAAATACTCAAAAAAAAATTTGGCGAAAAATTTGACGATGTACCTATGATATTAAGTGGAGACTTCAATATTAACTTTGCAGATGATAAAAATCTACCATTAATTGAATTTTTGAATGAAGCATTAGGTTTGACTATGTCCAATGATCGAAAACTCAGCACTACAAAATATGAAACGACGATCGATGCGGTTTTTACAAGATATTTACATAAATTCCAATCAAACATTTTTGTTTCTTACTTCAGTTACCATAAGCCTATTGTATCCTTTTTAGAATATAATGAAATGATTGATAGTACGAATAACCTAAGTATTGTTGAAATGAATGATAATAATGATGCAAACAATGAAAATAATGTTGAAAATTAAGTTCATTGAAATTCATGTAAATACAAATACTATGTATAAATAATATAAATATATATTAATCATTATGTCAATTAAGTTGTATTTATATTTTGTACTGGGCTTGCGCAGCCCATCATATGTTTTGATTAATAAATAAACCATATAAAAATGTATATAATTGTTGCTCGGAGTGCCGATAGATGTGAAAACCAGACTGATATAAAGATTTTAATTTACAAAAAATTTTAATTTTTGATACTACAATTATTTTGAATATCCAAAAAAAAACACTGTTATTTCATAGTTTTAAGTTTTCACTTCTGTCGGCAGTCCTCAATGGCTGCCTATTTTGAAATTTTTATTTTCATCAATTTTTTTTTACTTATGTCATCATCAGAGAAATCCGCTCCTACCGATTCTTCATCATCTTCTTGTCTTTTCCTTTTACCACCGTCTGAAGACATCTTCAATTTTTTCCACGTAGGATCGAGGATCTAAACAAATATGAAAACTGGATATTTAGAAACACTAATTATATTACAACACTTTTTCGTAAACTTCTAATGGTGAAATTGAAAGATATAAGTTTATAATTTTTTTTCCTTTGGTAATAATAAATAGTTTATAACACTGTAAAGTTCATATATAATAAATAAATTAAATTCAAATCTCAAATGTGCTTATATGCCTCACGTTTGAAGCACAAAATGTGTATTTGTGTATTTGAACAATGTGTTTTGTTATGATGTGTTATCCCACGTTGTTGGGTCAAATCTAAATAAAAATAAATTTAAATTAATAGGAAATGTATCTATTCTTCCTCAATGCCTCTCGTTGTAAGCTAATTTTATGAGGTTTTAATCTACTTATGTTTCTTAAAAATTTTTTCTAATGATTTTATTTTATTTTTAATGTAAAAATAATTAAGTAATTATTGGCTTTTAGAATGTAGAATTACTTTAGAAATTAACTGGAATGAATAATAATTTAAAATCTAATTTATTATCGGTGCTCACCTTGGTACCCAAAGTCACTACCAGACTTCGCTTCGAATTCTGTCAACCCGAGCACACGTCTTTTTAATCTTTTATCAATAATTCCAAATAATTACAACTATGAATTCGTTTACTTCAATATTCTTTTATTAAAGAATAAATAAAAACTCTTTAAAGTTATTAATCAATTACCTTTGATGTACAATTACTAGCTCATAGGTTGGCAGTATCGAAAAATTCTCAGGGACTAGGTTAATTTTTGTTTATTAATTCAAATTAAATATGTTACTGGTTTCTTCTGACTACAATAATTTACTTGAAAAATGCCCTTAGTGTAGTACAAAACATAACAGTTCTTAGATATATTACAGAAAATAAATAATTACATATCATTAGTGAACAAAATCATTTTCGGCAGTGTACAATAATATTGTCCAGTGTCCTTCTAGGTTAACAGTGAATTCACTTCTTAATTAATTCTAAGTGTACATAAATAAATATCTTATAATTAGTGATTACAAAAGTGTTAGTGTTCAGTGGTTCAGTGATTGTTCAAATAATAAAAATAGACAAACTTAAAGAACAAAATGAAGACACACAATATATTACTGAAATAAAAAATAGCCTCCAACTAATACTAAAACAAAATTACTTTGAATTCAGTAGCAAAATTTATCAACAACAAGAAGGATCTCCATTATCTAGCATAATAGCAGAAATATTCTTACAACATATAGACACCAAAATACAAAATATTATAAATTCCTTTGATCCAAATGGCATTTGGATAAGATATGTAGATAATGGGCTATATGTATCAAGTAACAAAAACACAAATGCAGATAACATATTAAAACAGCTCAATAACATACATAAAAAATACAATTCACAGAAGAAAAAGAAAATGATAACAAAATCAACTATTTAGACATAACCATCACAAGACACAATAACCACCTACAATATGCAATATACAGAAAACCAACTTCCACTAACATCATTATACCTAACCATTCTGACCAACCACCACAACACAAAATGGCAGCATTCTATTCACTATTTAACAGAATGTACAAAATACCCCTAAACAAACAAGAAACAGACCAAGAAAGAAATATAATTTACCAAATTGCTTATGAAAATGGATATAATAAAAATACTGTAAACAAAATATAAAATAAAAACTAAACAATTAAGAGTTAATCAAAATGAACAAAACAAAAATAATAACAACAATAAAAAATGGGCCACATTCACATACATAAATAACAAAATGACAAAGCTAACAAAACTGTTTAAAAACACAGACATTAAAATAGCATACAAAAATTATCTACAAAAACTAAATAACCACACAACAAAGGTAATACAACAACCAATATACAAAATTGAATGCCAAGATTGCAATAAATGTTACATAGGACAAACAAAAAAACAACTGAAAAACCACTATTTTGAACACCTAAATGCATACAAAAAACCAGAAATATACAAATCTAATTTGGCCACACATGCAATAAATACTGGACATGAATTCCCAGACATAACCAACATGACACTAATAAAACACATACCACACAAAGGCACCATAATGAACATTTGGGAAAACTTACAAATATACAAACATAAAACACAAAACAAACTAATACCTGAACAAATATAAATCAATACAAAACATGACACAATTTTCAAAGCACTCAACATCGAAAATACACAAAATATTAATACATACACCACAATCACACACAATAATACCACTTTAAAATATCAAAGAACAACAAGAAACCACAATAACAACCAGCCAACACACAAATACTTCACCAGACGCAAAATTACGGAGGCTGAGGATGAGAACACAATGGTTCTTGAAACATGTTCCTAATAAGGAAAAAAATATTTTGAGGTAATTTCAGTATAAATATTAAATATAATAAAAATAGTGTATAATTAATATTTAGTGTCACACTTAGGTTATATGAAATAATGACTTGAGTTGATCTCACCAATTATTATACACTTTTTAAACTCTGGTAGGTTGTTTTCACAATTAAATATTGTTAAATCACTCTTCACATTTCACGAATTAAGTTACTCACTGAATTTCATAACTCACAAGTATACTTTGATCACCTACCTGTCTGGTGTTCGATACTCGTTAATAATTTCCTGGACGCAAGTAATACAGGGAGTGTGTTCTTTACTCTTAGAGGTGTAACAATCAACTAACTGGCATGGGTTAATTTTTCTGGCTTCTTAGACCAAAACTTGCAAAATTCCGATTGGTCGAAGCCCTAGGCATTGTCATTGGGTGGAGTCGGGTTTTCCAATATACCAACAAATAATTATTTTGAAACTCCCACCTTATACTAAATCTAATGTTAATGAGATGGTCATTAATGAATTGCCTTTTTTTCACTGATTAATTAGACACCTTAAAAGATAGGTTTCTGTTCATTGTCTTAGATGTTACAATTTTTGGTTCTTTGCCTAAATTTATGTTTTATATTTAAAAGTGCCCCTTCTGTGCCCTTAATGCTTTAAAACAATTCCTATTCACTTTCAATGTACTAATAACAGTTAAATACATTACTATTAGTAATGGTTATAACAGATGTTAACATAATTGTCTTATGCACTTTAACATCCTTAATTTTCCTAATATACATTGTTTTTTTATAAGATACAATCATTTTATGGTTTACATTATACTCTCTCCCTTACTACAGTTCTTCTGAAACTTACTCTAATTGCAAACACCAATTTTATACAATAACATTTTTAGGCAATTTCTTAATTTATGTAATATACACTTTAACATAATAATCATAATGACCTGTTTCTTTTTGTAACAGTTTATACCTGATTCTTGCTAATATTAACACAAATTATAAATTTAATTACCTTGTATCCGTCAGTGACTTCGTTCTAGCGTTTTTTTTATATATAGACGCGTTTCGTGACATGTGTCACATCATCAGTAATCCTCGTCGAATATTAAAATTCACATAAAACACATAAAAACAGATTTGCACATATTTACTAAATCACAATAACGACACACACATAACACGATGTAACTTCGGCGCTCCGTTGGACCGGTCCGACCGCGCGTGTAGTTGCCGAGCCACTAATTAAACTAAGTGAATCCTTATCACCAGTCATTACCATCATGTGCGATTATATTTAAAGCTGTATCATATAGTGAGTGAGATTGAAACCTTAATTGTTCATTTAATATACTGTTATTGTTGATATTCTTGTCTTTAAATGATTTATAAATCTCAAACTCCTCGAGAGCGTCCATTAACCTACCCTTACCGCATACATGGATTGCTTTGAAATTAGTATTGAAATCTGTGTAATTATGGTTATGCATCATTAGATGGCGCGCATAATTAGATTTGGTCTTGTCTAAATCATTCCTTGGTAGATGTTCTTTGTATCTTTTCAAGAAAGACCTGCCAGTTTGACCCAGATAGAAACAATCACAATCATCACATGACATCCTGTAAACACCCGTTTTCTCTTCTAACGGGAATGGTTGTTTTATGCGTAACAAATTAGAAATATTATTATTTGTTTTAAACGCGACTTTTATATTAAATTTAGAAAACACATTGGATATAATGTTAGGTAAAAGGCTACCGTACACTGTCGTTATATACTTTTTATTATTATTTTTATTTTTGTTAACTTTATTATCATCGATGGTATTATGGTGGGATCTAGTTTTATATAGGTGTCGCTTAAGAAGTCTATCTATCATCGAACTCTTGTACCCATTCACTATTGCTATGTACCTTATTATATCCAATTCATCATGACAGTCCTTTTGGTTAAGTGGAATCGTTACCAACCTATGAACAAAACAGTTGTAAGCCGCCATTTTCTGGCTATATGGGTGATGAGAATCGGCGTGTATTGTAATATCTGTGGTGGTGGGTTTCCTATATATTTTATATTGAAATTTATTAAGATACTTTGTAAGAGTCAGGTCCAAAAATTGAGTTTATTGTCAACCTCTTGTTTCTATCTGGGTCAAACTGGCAGGTCTTTCTTGAAAAGATACAAAGAACATCTACCAAGGAATGATTTAGACAAGACCAAATCTAATTATGCGTGCCATCTAATGATGCATAACCATAATTACACAGATTTCAATACTAATTTCAAAGCAATCCATGTATGCGGTAAGGGTAGGTTAATGGACGCTCTCGAGGAGTTTGAGATTTATAAATCATTTAAAGACAAGAATATCAACAATAACAGTATATTAAATGAACAATTAAGGTTTCAATCTCACTCACTATATGATACAGCCTTAAATATAATCGCGCATGTCGGTAATAACTGGTGATAAGGATTCACTTAGTTTAATTAGTGGCTCGGCAACTACACGCGCGGTCGGACCGGTCCAACGGAGCGCCGAAGTTACATCGTGTTATGTGTGTCTCGTTATTGTGATTTAGTAAATATGTGCAAATCTGTTTTTATGTGTTTTATGTGAATTTTAACATCGACGAGTATTACTGATGATGTGACACATGTCACGAAACGCGTCTATATATAAAAAACGCTAGAACGAAGTCACTGACGGATACAAGGTAATTAAATTATTGTGAAAAAGTGACTTGGATACTATATAAAAACAAAAAAATAAAATAAAATTATAAATCATAACATTTAAATTCTTGGATTTCGTTGTCCATGACGTGTCCGTTACTTAACTAAATATCACTATTGTTTGACGACTCGGAACACTAATTTTTTATAAGTAAAATCGTAAAGATTTACCTTACAGCCTAAACCGGCTTTCACCTTTAGAAGGCTTCATCAGAGGCTGCCGTAGGTAGCGCTGTCCATCTTGTTGTTGGAGACGGGATAGTTTTTTGAAAGATCGCTGCTGTGTGTGTGTGGTGAGATGTGTTCGAATAATGCGTGCGATTTGAATTGTGTCTGTTCGTTTAGGATGTCGTTTTTATTTGTTTTTGTGTGCCTAAATTTAAATAACATTTAAATAAACAGCTTTCTTTCTTTAGCATAATAATCATCATGATCTGTTTACTTGTAACACAGTTTGTTCATGATGTTTACTAATATTGATACAAATTATAAATCATAACATTTAAACAAACAGCTTTCTTACTTTAACATAATAATCATCATGATTTGTTTCCTTGCAACAGTTCATGATGTTTACTAATAATAATACAAATTATATAACATAATGTTAAAATAAATAGTTTTCTTACTTTAACATGTAATCATCATGATCTGTTCCTTATGTAACAGTTCATTCATGATGTTTACTAATAATAACACAAATTATGTACCATAATTTAACCAACCATTATACCAATAATGTTGGTAATTCTTTAAACATATTAATTGTCATCCTGACAAGTTCTATAATAGGATAATTAGTTCAGGATTCCTTATTAATAATCACTCAATTTTATGTCACAGATGTTAGCTCAAATATTTTGATATAGTTTTCATTACACTTTACAATATAACATTAATCATTTATGCCTAATGTGACATGAGTCTTACCTATGTTTAAGGCATTATGACCTACAGCATTTAACAGAAATAGGTATTACAATGCTGTGACATTTCCTATATACTTTACTTGACTATGGTATATCATTTTTATAAACTAAAACAAACATTTTACAATATATAACTTTCAACATAAACTCAGTACCGGTACTTAACTATTGTTTTGTACTTCAATTGATTTTAATAATTAGGTTGGGTTATGCACTTTGGCATTTTTCTACTCTTTAACATATATAAGTTTGATATTTATTTAGGGAGAACTGTCACTTTACAATATATAAGTTTAATATTTATTTTGAGGGAACCGTCACGTTACAACACACATGCATGTACCATGCAGTACCTTGGTATCTTACTGTAAAATGTAGTACTTAATTTGAAAGACAACACCAAATTGTCTTATTTTTGTTATTTCTAATGCATTTTGCCTGTCTACTTTCATTTTATTTAGTACCTAACCTCTAGACTCTGTTAATAACATAAATATCTACCCAATTGGTCATACCCATTAGCTCAACCTTCATTCCTCTGCTACGTAAGTGCATAGCATCCTTGGTATTGTCCAAGGATTTATTCTCATTCTCCTCCATAACTACACAGATTTAAAATGCTGAAACATAATTCTATTGCCAATTGTAGTATTCTCGCAGCCATTCTCTTGGTCATTGTGTTATACGTGAATATCCAGTCAATAGTGTAATCAGTATTAAAGTTTTACTCTTCACATTCTTCTTGGCAAGAAGGTTTTGTTTCAGGTGTCTCATAACAGAAGAGAAGGTGGTCTTTCAGAATTTTCCAACGACCCCATTTTCTCCTGACATTGCATTTTTCTATTTACATTAACTATATCTGTAAACTCTTGAATAGTGTTATATTTAGTGTACTATAATAACACAAATACATGCACATGTAATAATTTATCTGCGCTGATAGCACTTGATACGTACAGTGTACACAAAGTTTATCTTCTAGTGTTGTAACACTTGTTATTCTGAAACTGATTGATAATATTTGCATGTCAGCATTAGTCTATATTATCCCTTTGAACTTAAGTTTGTAGAAATGAATTTTCTACCTTCTGGCCTAGTTTTTGTATTGATTGTTTTAAAGATAAGAATCACTTATGTTATTTTTCTTCCAGGAGATAACATATATGAAACTGATGTTTCCTCATTTCTTTAGCTTCTAAAGTGGTCACTATAACAAACTACTGATGTTCTGGAATTACATTTGATTGAAATTATTCCTTTGTGAGTGTTCATTCTTTCATAACAGCTAATAACACTGGTCTACAAAAAAAAAACTTTTTTTTTGTCCCAAAGACTTTATTGGCTGATCTATATAGATTTTTTGCGCTGAATTCAAAAATCCCAACCATTTTTCTTTATCACGTAAGGGTTTCGTGTGACAGCTAGGTAAATATTTTACATTAATAACATTTACAGTAAAGAAATTAATCAATGTTCAACGTACCTAAAAGGTGTTAGTTGAAGATTTCCTGGAGTACTTTGCATCAGGAACATCTTTTGAGAGTCCAGCAGTAATCTGCTAACATATTTGAGCTCCACTTCCCTTGATACCTTTTTTCCATGCTTGAAATGTCTTGATGAAAGCATTCACCGTGTTCATCACTTACGGCTCCCAGGTTTTCCGGAAAGAAATCCAAGTGAGAGTGAAGAAAGTGGATCTTGAGAGACATATTGCAGCCTAAATGTTCATATGCTTTCAGCAGCTGATTTACTAGATCCCTGTAGTTGTCAGACTTGTTGTTGCCTAAAAATTGTGTCACTACATTCTTGAAAGAAATCCATGCACGTTTTTTTAAGTCATTCAACCGTCCTTCAAAATTTTCATCTTTTATTACTTCTCTTATTTGTGGTCCTATCAAAATCCCTTCTTTAATTGTTGCATCACTAATTCTGGGGAACTTTTCCTCCAAATACATAAAACCTCTTCCATTTCTGACCATTGCCTTCACAAAATGTTTCATCAAACCTAATTTGATATGAAGAGGTGGAAGATAGATCTTTTTGGGATCAACTAAAAGAGCATTCATAACATTTTTTTCACCAGGTGTGAGAGATTTACGTGAAGGCCATATCTTCTTTTTGAAATGACTTTAGCGATCTCTGCTGTCCCACTCACATAAAAAGCAGCAAAATTTTGTGTATCCAGTCTGTAAACCTAGCAGCATAGCGATCACCTTAAGGTCTCCACACATGTTGCAATTGAATTTTTCATACATTATCTTGTCTAGAATAATCTTCATATTTTCATAAGTTTCTTTCATATTAATAGCATGTGCTAGTGCAACTGATGGAAATTTGTTTCCATTGTGAAGAAGGACAGCTTTTAGGCTAGCTTTAGACAAATCAATAAACAAACGCCATTCCTGTGGGTTATGAGAATGTCCTAGAGTATCCATCACTGATAAAATAGTATTACAGTACACAAAATCCCTTTCTTGAGAAAATAATTCTTGAAATCCTCTTAACGATTTCGAAAGTAGCATACCTTAGTTCCGCGATCAAGAAGGATCCACCCTTTTAGTTGTGATCCCAAAAGTTCTGCCTGATTTTTGGATAAATGTAAATCACGCACTAAATCATTTAGGTCGCCTTGTGTCAATAAATGAGGCTCATTAGAAACTTCAAAACTTGGATCATGTCAATCAGAGTAATCTTCATTCTGATCCTCTTCAGAGCTTGGATTTTCATTTATATCGATTGATACCGGGTGATTTGGTATTGGGAGATCATCACTGTGGAGAACAGGTCGAATTGCTGAAGGTATATTGGGATATTTCAAAGTGTGTTTTGACTTACTTATTATTCCCGTTGTATTTGTTAAACAAAAATAACAGTCGGAAGAATGCTCTTTTGGCTCTCTCCATACCATGGGAACTGGAAATGGCATATGGCAAGAGCTGTTTGCCCACCCTGTTAAAAGCCACACCACAAGTAACACAACAAATATGGGGGGCCCAACTCTTGTCCTGATCTCCTACCTTGAACCAAAATAAAGTTGATAGCACTTTTTTATTAAAGGGCTAAAGTTCCGCGTTTGAAGTTTAAAAGTCAACTGACCGCACATAACAAAACGTGTCCGGATGGTTTAGGCACTTGCGGGGCATTTTTGAGTTTTCACTCAAATAAAAGCTACTAATACAGAACAATAACACAGTGTTTAAGATAAGATAAACAATACGAGTTGTTTATAAAAGAATACACTTGCATGCCTCTCTGTTCTGTAACAACATAACCTCCAAGCACACTTCTGCACAAATGTTCACCACAGCCACACATATTACATCATAGCAAGAATCAACAAATACCAAACGTTTAAAAAACAATCTACCAGAGTGCAGCATGTATAACTTCGCAACTAACGTTGTACATCGGCAATACTGAGGCAGCGAAAGTTGAAAACGTACATATAGGCTACGTGATTACTGAATTTGGTCCCTCAGAGAAAAAACGTATATACACGTGCTGATCAAAGGGTTAACCGAAGTCTATATGTCACATGTAACTTTTGTTTTCATTTCCTCAAATAAGTAAACAACACGTGCTCCAAGTCAACACTGTAGTAATATTTATTGCAAAATAATACAATTTCCAACATAGAAAATTGAAAAAAAAGTTATTCTTATATCTATAAAACTATATGTGATAGCAACATTTTGATAGCAAAACTCGATTCCTCGTATGAAAATACATAAGAATCACATAAAATTTTGTCGGGGACAAAACATGTATTGAGCAGTGTAATTTTTGACAAAACAATTAAGGGTTCTTGGTGGACAATTCAGCAAAAAAAGTCAATATTGTAGTAACTAGCTTTATTTTTTCTGCTAAAAGATTATATATAATCACATACCCTATCCTTGCAGAACAATAAGGGACTTTATGTTATTTTTCATTTGAATAAGTTAAATAAAATTATTTTCATTGGATTGATAAACAAATTCTTATCATCATCATTTACAACTTCAGTTTTGTTCATTATGTCTGTTCTGATGTCAAACAGCCTAGAACTGATTTATACACCTTTTCCAAGGGCTACTAACATTTCTTCTTCCTTATGGTTTATATATATGTATAATATTTTAGGAACATGATCTTCTCACATCCTTAAAATATGTCCATGACACTTTGTTCTTATTCTTCTAATTTCTCTGTAACACTCCTAGCACCCACTTCTTCTTCTAATTTCTCTGTAACACACCTAGCACCCACTTCTTTGCTGATGCCATTATTCTTTTTCTGATTTCACAGAATCTGTACCCCACTATTAGCCTTAAATATTTCATTTCCATAGCCAACTAATTCTTACATTAATAATAATTATCTGAACATGAAATATTTTTAATTCTATTGTAGAATACAGTTTTTCATTAGAAAGGTTAGCAAAACAGTCTCCATTACTGTAAACTAAAGTCTCTTCAGAAAATTTTCAAATAAGTACTTATCTTCAAAACTGAAATACAGTACTATGCTTTCACATTGAATCACAAAATCAATGAATGCTACAGCTTTATTTAGAAAGAAACTACAGTAAGTTTAAACAAGCATGCCTTTCTACTACTTTTACAATAAGAATTAATTTAATATTGTTTAATTCCATTGTTAACATTGTAATAAAATAACTTTGGTGCCTTTACATGACACAGTCCTTAAGTTTGATTATGTGATTCAAAAGTGTGAAAAAACTACTATTTCAGAGTACAAACCGAACATATGTTCAGTATCTCTTTCACCTCTGTGCGAACGACATGCTTCCATCTTTTTGTTGGATGGTCTTTATAGGAAACCCTCCTTGTTTCCTACGTAGATTCTTTTTATTGTTCTCTCTTTATCCATTCTCACTCCATGGCCAGCCACTGCAGTCTCCTCAGTTTCATGTGCATTTCCACTTTTTACTCATTACAATGATAATAGGCTTTCTGGTATCTTATACCTTACACTATTGCTATATGTAGGAAGCATTGAGCTTCTTTCAAGTATCTTAAGGCATCCCAATGATTTTTGGATCAGCGTCCAGGTTTATTACCATAGCATACAATAGGTTACATAATAAGGGTCAGTTGAAATTTCGGAGAACAACATCTATAGCTTAGTAGTAGAACTATAATTTTTTGTGTATTGTAAGATTCATATTTCATGTACACACCTGTTAGTGTCCAAATCTATCTATCAAGTTGTCCTAGAATTGATGGAATTTTACAGCAAAATAGTAAATGTGTTAGGAGATGCTGCGCTTTCAGCAACAATAAGTTTGTAAGTGGGCACTTGAGTTTAAACATGGTCATACAAGCATTGAAGATGATTCTCACAATGGACACACAAAAAGGGAAACAACTCCAGATATCATTAAAAAACTCTCATACACAATGTTGGAAGACTGGCAATTGAGAGTGGATAACATTGTTGAGAGCATAGGGATCTCACATGAGTGTGTATGATATATTTTAACTCAAGAACTTGATGGGAAAAAACTTCGTGGAATCTGGTTGCCGCATTTGTAGTTGTTACACTTTTGAGCCTCCATACCAGGCATTGCCTTCGATGCTTGTACGGCCATGTTTAAACTCAAGTGCTCACTAACAAGACATTGTTTTTTAAGGTGCTGCATATCCTAATACATTTATCAATTGTAAATTTCCAATAGGGCTAGACCTTTTTAACAAAAAATTCTTGATTTTATCCATTGTTTTTAAACATGCTTGACATATAAATTTCAAACAGCTGGTAAACAATACTGTATATTGGTACAGAACATTATAGTGTATTCTATAAATAATGTCTCTTTAAATAGTGTCTATCAATATAGATGAGTTATACATAAATTGTGAAGAATGTAAATACATGTGAGTAACATACGAGATTAACCTACGATAGTAACATAACCTACATACCTACATACTATTTATATAATGATAATCACAACATTTGTAACAGTACAAACTGCCCCATAAAAATCAACTAACTAAGTAACCAGAAGTGATGATAACCATTAGTAAATCTACTATCAGCATTCAATGACAATACAACATAACCAGACGATATGACTGAGACATTGACAAAGACTAGTTCCCAAATAGATTAGTTAAGTGAGCATAAGAAACCATTAAACAAAGTCAAACACCATAAATAGAATTAAAGGTGAAGGAACTGATATTTAAACATGTATTAAAGTAGTATAAACAGCACATTAGCTGAGTAATTGAAAAGTAATAATTTGCATAACAAACAAAAGGAAATATATTGTAGATAATCATGAATTGTAGATGAATTATAATAAATGAACCATTAAAATATGATTAAAAGTAATCAATGTTAGATCAACCTTGAAAGAAAGGTATGCTAAGGCATAATGAATAATGATGATAGAACAATTAATGAAAGAACAAATTGTATATGTTCTAGTAATAAATGATCTTAATGTAATCAACAATGTAAAAACTATATGTATTTAAAAATGTTATAAGATGGTAAATTTTGTAGAAAGATGTATTATCAGTTAGGGTGAACAAAACCTTATTATGAATTATGTAGACTAAGAGAATGGCATAAGATGAGTTAAGATGACTCAATAAATAATATAATAAAAGCTCAAAATAATGACTCACAACAACTTATGTGGAGTCCATACTAAAGGAAGTAGAGTAATCCTAAACTTGAAATAATAGACAAACAAATTATGACAAACAAATTATGAAAATAATAATCATGTATAATAAAGAGACCATACAGAGTATAGGAAAATAGAGATATAACAATTATGTAAAAGGTGTAAGTCACCAAACAATGTCAAGTATAATAAGTGTAGGAAGTAAGAATAATTTTGAATCATTAATAATGAAGTAAGGAAGCCATTAAATAATAATAAACAAATATGTTATAAGGATTGTTAATGTTCAGCTGGATACAGCAAATTTAGATAATAATATGTTAATTTCAATAAGATAATTGTGTTCAAAATAGAGAAAAATGATGGTTTAATAAATGTTAAAAAATACAAAAATAGAATCTGCAAAGTGTACCAGAAGACATTTGAAACAACACAATTTTTAAGATAGGCTATCATTAAGATAGAGTTTATTAATGAAAAATGTATCCAAACTGGCCGCTATTCATATCAAAATAACCAGAAACGAACGAGCAATACGATGCTAGTAATAGAACCAAATTTGTAATTAGTATAACTGAAAAACAAACATAAATATGATAAATTTTGGAAGAGTACAGAAGAATACCAACAACAATAAGAAACCCACACTTAAAACAATTATGTAAGAGCTAAAAATAGAATGACCACATCATGACGTCATTTTTAACCAATCAGGACATTACTTGAGAAATTAATTGTCGCTGCCTAGCGGAGTTTTCAGCGGACTATATATACAGATGTACGAATGAACAAAAAGACATTTTTTCGAATTCCATTTCGGCAGATACTACAGGACACCAGATCAAAATTTCCATAAAATATTATTAAACCAAAGCAGTGAAAAAGTTACATACTTATTAAAGTGCATCACGACAAGCAGTGTTCCGTTAACTAGTTGTGCAAAACAAAAAGAATGAGGTTAGGTGAATTACCTAACCAAAAATTTAATCTCAAGAAGTTATAATCGTTCATTCGCGAAAAATTGAAGTGTACGATCAGTGTATAAGATCGTAAAGTGAATTAAAAAATAATCCAAAGCGATTATCAAACAGGGAGTACAGTTCCATATATAATTACAGTGTATGACTATTATGTTACTAGTATAAGAAATAATACTTATGTACTAAAGCAAAACGTTAATGCTATAAGAAATAAGCATTGTCTATACTTTTTCAAGAGGAATTATATGATTCCAATATAATAATTAACGATCTAGGCTAACCATAGTTAACCTCAAAACTTGTAGAGATCAGACGTACATTTTGTTAATCAATCTGAAATTTTAAAGGTGTCTACCTATTAAATTAAATGTATGTAAAGCATCGTAACTCGAGGCATAGTTATTTTATTCTGTAGTTCTAAAGGATTCACCCTTGAGGTATAAAAAATTTGTAAATAAACAAACCGATAATTAGAGTCATCATTGCCAACCATCTGGGTTAGGAGAGAATTAAGCCAGGTAGATTGTAATCCATAAATCATTGTTAAATTGAATGTATAGAGTTAAAGTAAGCACGCTGTGAGCAATAAACCAGTAAATTATTAATTAACAAACGTTGTAAGAAATTATTGAAGCAATTATTAGTTATTTTTCTTATTTAAAAGAGCTGCAATTTCAAGGCACTCAAACAGTTAAATTTGCGGCTTGGACGTGTGAGGCGCCAACCGTTTAAATACATAAACAAGACAGAAGAAAATTAATTAATTAAATTATTTTAATCATTCAATCAAAGAAATACAACATCAATTAAATTTATTTATTTTATTCTTTGAATAAATTATTTTATGGAATAAAAACCAAAGATTCCATATGGTGCCCAAGTAACATAAATTTAGATCACTTACTTACAAACAGTGTGGTTATACTGTTTTGATAACTTAACAGTTTTATAACGTACTGAGACCATCTGAACAACTAGTACAGACAGACCTAAACTACCAGTGCTACACCAAAGGTACGTGAAAGTTATAATTACTTTATAATATTGTCAAAACAACACTTTACTGTACAAAGACAATTTAGGTCTACGGAGTGCTACGGAACTTCAAGAGGATTCCGAAGTGAACAACATTCAATTAACTTAGATTTCAATAACTAATTAATTAAATAATAAAAATTAATTAAACAGAAAAAAATACAAATTCGATAAATTAAATAACATTTAAAATTATTTAATAAACAGCTAATAATTTAAAAAATAAAAGATAATCAACTAAGAGGTACGTACAAGTTAGGTTATAAATTGGCGACCAACTAGTGTGTTTTAAGTAGATAGAAGAGTACAGAATTCCAGTACAATATTATATTAATTCTACTTTAGCTCGGCAACTACAGTAAAACAACAATGCTTCCCATACGCAATACTAGATTGGCTTCAAAAAAAGGAAAAACAAAGTAACAGACACCGAATCGGATATGGAAGAACAGGAAGAACAACCAACGCCTGAAGTAGAGGTTACAGCAGGTGATACCCTAGAAAACCAACCTGACAGACCCGCACAAACAGAGGACAAAACCACCGAGAGTGTCGACATGGATAGCATCATGAAATTCCTCAGACAAATGGAAGAAAATAATAAGAAATCCACAGAATCAATAAAAGAAGATTTATAAGGAGGAATTGGGTAAGAAAATGGACGATAATAATAAATCACTAAAAGAAGATTTAAATAGATATACTGAAAATAATAACAAAAACATGGAAGCCCTAAGTAAGAAGATAGACGATAATAATAGAGAATTAACGGAAAACCAAAATAAATCCATAGAAACAATGAATAAAAATGTCGATAATAATAAATCTTTAAAAGAAGAATTAACAGAAAACAATCATAAATCCACGGAAATTTTAAATAAAAACATAGCTTCATTAAAAGAAACATTAGAAAATAAGGTAGAAGCCTTGAACCAGAAAATGGAGGATAACAATAAGTCAATGAGGGAGGAGGTGGATAAGAACGTCGAAGAACAAATTACCACAGTTCAAAAGGAAATATCCGAGACTCACCCGATGCATCAGGAAGTACATTCCCCCACTCCTGGTCCAGGGCCACAACCAAACACTTCACCTCTGAAGAAAACTGTCATGGCGGTAGCAAGTAAAACCCAGATGGAAGTCACACTGTTGTGTCTTTATTTGTAAATAGTGAAAGATTTTTTTTATTAACTCATAAGTGTATTATTTATTCATTTGTATTTTGTTATGTTATTATGAATAATCAGTGGTTTTCAATAATCAGTGGGGGTGCCCATCCCCCCAAAAGTCTCAGCACTCCCCCCAATTGAAAAGTCCCCCCCACTGCCCGCCGGTCTACAAGCTTAGCACACGCACACATTTTTACATTCACGATTTATTATTCACGTACCCTCTGACTCATTGACAGGATGTTGCTGCAGGCTGCCAGGGTCAGTTTTCCAAACTACAAAACAAAATTTACTACTAGTTGTACTGGTAGAGACATTTATGCTACCAGTTCGTTAAAACAATCATAAAGATATGCAATTGCTTTATTTTTTTACTAATAGCTTAGTTTGTTGCACAAACACGGTAAAAATTTCCATCAATGTTGGATTTAAAATGTTATTCTTGAAAAAATCCCCCCCCAAAAAACCTTAAAATGCACCCGAAAAATCCCCCCCAAAAATTCTCAATGTGCAACTTGCGCTATGATCCCCCCTGTGGGCACCCCTGTTGGTAGGTGTATCACAATCTTCACGAAACTTTGTGATACTGCTGACTAAATGGTAAAAATAATTAAAAGAATTTCACTCAATACTAGTATTGAAAAAATGAACAAGAGACAAATATCCAAGAGCTTAAAATTCTATTGTATAGTGGATTTATTGGTTCGCAATGAAAGATATGATTTGTTAATATGAAACCTAATCTTCTTCATTTTATTATACCACTGGGGACAAAAAAAAAAGTTGAGAACCACTGCACATAATAACAAACTAAACATTTGTAAGAAGACAATTTCTAACAAAATGTATCCAAAAAAGTTAAAAAAATAAATACTTGCTCATTGAAAATATATTATAAATAAAACTACACATACACACACACACACACACATCCTTTAGGTATGCTATTAATGGGGATTTTGTCACATTACAAACAGGTTAACAAGCAATTTGTCTCTAATGTATCTTAGAACCTAATGTCAATTTACTGACTTTAGCCACTAGTATTCCTCAGGTTAGTACAACATGAATATCAGAAATCAAATTATACATTACTAGTTACTAGTACCCTTAAACCTTCTCACTGCCCACATTGGATGAGCAGGTGAATAGTTTTAATATTAATGTGACTATGAAGCCAATCTTCATGCTTCTGTATAAAATACTTTATCTCCTCTGTAAGTCAGTAGAATCAGGAATCCTACTCCTTCCTAAGATATCAATGGAGAATCAGCAGCCTGAACATGACAGAGATGTGTCTGCTCAAAATGGTGTAGAATTTGCTGTCAGGAAAAAGGGAAAACTGAATGCAGAACTCTGCTCAAAACCAATACGTATCATATCACATCTACACATGCGTGCTCAAGCACACATATACACTTATTTGTATATACTGTAGTATTATATTATGTTATATCATATTATATACCTTAACTATCCTAATTAAAGTACTATTTATTTTATAAATCATTTGAAAGTAAGTATTGTTGCACACGAATTACATGTTACAGTATTTCAAATACAGTCTTAATTAACTACTGTTTGCTTTCCAGGAGTAAAGAAAGTGTCACGATTACTATTTGTGATCAGAACAATGGAGACATATCAATATTACTCACTGCTTAATCTGTTAGTTCACTTACATACTGGTAAAACAAATAAATAAATACCATTTAGTCATAAACGTGTCTCTGCCTTTCATTGAATCATTCTGTATTGTGTGCAGCATTTTGTTATATAGAAAAAAAGTGTAAATCTTTTTGGAACTATGTACTTTTGCTTTCTGTTTATGTTATCCAATTTACTCTTTGAATTACTTTTTTACACAAATGAATCTTCTTAGACTCTGCATTACTCCTGTCATCATTTATAATAACATACACATGGAAATACAGTAGAAAGACAGACAGAAAGGAAATTGAAAAACAAAGCTAACTATTTCATGTACTTCTACATTTGCATCGACGTTATTACTTGTGGAACAAAAGTACAATATACTCTCTCGTCATATTATATGAACTGAAGCATGTGCTTTGTAACAAGATGTCCAAAGGTGAGGCAGTTCATAATGTAACGTCACAGAACGTTCCATAAAGGAAATTATTTGCATAGTAATTTATCATAAGAGGAAAGTGAGGTGAACAGTATCGAACCCAAGTAATCCGAAAAATTTTGTAATATTGTCCGATAGTTAATATCATCAACATGAAAAAACGACAAAGACTATGACTAAGACTCAAACACCATATATATTATTTAAGTGAAGAACAGTGTAAAACTAGTAATATACTATAAGAGAACCAGATAATCTCAGAAATGACCAAAATGAGGCCATTACATGTTAAGAAATGTAACTCTGAATAAGGTATAAAAAAACTATTTATTGTGAATTAATGGACAAGATCCATTATTATACTTTGTAATATAAATAAAATAAATGTATTAAATGATTTGAATACGCCATTAAAAAGGATATAAGTTAAAATAAAAAATATATAAATGTTATGACAACAAATATTAATGTGTTGGATTTGAGACCAATCACTCAGATCTTATGTGAAAATTAATTATTATAGAATTAATATAAAAACTATATGTAAATGTCAATTAGACAGAGATAAACAAATTATCATAAATAGAGGAAGCTGTAAATTGATTAGAAATCAATTAAAATAGTCAAAAACAGTGTTAACTGAAAACGTGATGAACCTATAAAATGGTAATATTTATGAATTTAATGTTGTCAAAATGCAACCAAATTGTATTCTAAAGTTGAAATACAATATAATGTAACTATACTTATATATATGACCACCTAACACAATTTAACAGTCATGTTATGAAACCATTTACCTATACCATACCAGGCTGAGGCCAAAAAACAATCACAAAAATAGTCATATTTGACAGAATGATTGCAGAATATTAGAAAAAATAAAGGAAAAAGGTACAATCCTATAATGTACATTAGAAACATACTTGCTCAGTTGAAAACAAGCTTAATTCTTAAAGAATTTGAAATATAAGAGTGAAATTTGTCACACCAAGAAAACAAGTCATTTTGCAAAACAATATGATGCTAAGTAATCTTACAGTAAAAATAAAAAGTATCAGGATAAACCAGGTATTACCAAAGATAAACAATATAACAAACTCTCAGTGAATACCTAAAAAATCCCATATATGATACCGAAAAAGACAAATTATTGTAAAGAACCAGTGACAAAAAACCTAGGCCATATGTAATGCCTATACAAAACTGAACTTATTTATATGTTATATGTGTTAATATTTGTTTATTTTGTTATGAAAAGATAATTATGTTATGCATTAATGTTATAGCAAGAACCAAGCAACTTCATAACATTTTAGTAAGTAGAAAATTAGAATTTTGTGAAAACATTCCAAGGTAAGAGTTGTATTTTATGTTATTTTATTAGATTTAATTTGTTCAAAACCAATCGTAATTAGTATCATTAAATTCAGTTGAAAGCAGAGAATCCAAAAATAGTAATGGCATGCAGATTGTAAGTAGTTATGTAAAATTGTTTGACAAATACCAGAATAATTTTAGTAATATCCTTAGTGTGAAGAATAAGAAGTTTTTGTTCTAAAGCTTCTACGGAAGTCAAATTTGTTCTATGATGTTCCATTTGATTATTCTCAAACGTTCTAGAAGGAATTTTTACACAAATACACCGGAAGTTCATGTCAAAAAATTAAAACAATGAGCCTTACAGAGTATATAAGGAAGACGAAATTTGACCAAAAAACACTTTATGCTTTGAATCCAGAAGAGACACATCACCCACGAAACTGATCATCACATCCGAGGCGAAATCGAAGAACGAGAATTCGACACGAGAACACAGAAAGGCTTTTCCCGTACATGACAAAATACTAACTTAACCTCTACAAGGAGTATATGCCGTGTTGTTGAATAGAGCAGCAACACGCCATATTTAATAGAACGCACACAGCCAGAATACTAGCGGCCCTAAAGAGGACAGAATTTTAATAGAGAGAATCAATTCTGCTGGTATTTGCTAAAGACAAACTGACTTTGACAACATTCCCAAAATGATTTACTGACACAAGCCTTTCTACATGAGTCTGGAACTAGCACTGTGACGGCCGAATCGAGAAACCACGCAGACAGCTGATCGCCACCACCAGAATTCAAAGCATAGACACAGTGTGAACCTTATTTCAATCGTGCGGAGTTTTAAGAACCGTTATTTGACTTATAAATAATTACCAGTGCACGAGGAACGTATACACGAAGAGGCAAGATTGAAAACATCCCCAAGAGAAGTATCCAGTGCAGGAAATAATTACCCACCGGAACGTGAGTTGTTCAAAAGTTAAAATCATTTTTACCTGGTATCATTTGTCACACAATTGTACTACACATGTCACACACCTTCAAATCACACAATTTTTGTAAAGCATCCTATTGATTTGTCTTGGTAGTTCAAAGGAGTCACGTCCTGAGTATAAAGATTTTTCATACACTTCCCAAAATGGGAAGTTTATTCAACTGAGTAAATAAATATATATTAGCCGATACTTAATTAAAAAACTTGTCAAGAATAACTCTGCAATTTTGTGAATTCGAGTGTTAGTCCTTCAGACAATTTTTAAAGTTCATTAAACATACGTTATTTTCAATTCAAACTGTCTTGTTCACATTTTTTTAATGTAATTAATTTAAGAAATCAACATTTAATTTCAATAATAATAATAATAATAATAATAATAATAATTTCTTGGAACAAAATATCCAAGTGGCGCCCACATACTTTTAGTAGATTAAGTTGTGATTGCAGGACAACATCGTCGCAGAGGAACCACCCATCAGTAAGTATAAAAAAGTGCGTGGAGTGTGACACCCGACATAACAACACGTAAACACGAACACACATATAAAAAGCGGTAGGTTATAAATTGGCAGCCCAACTAGTGAGGCTTGAAAGGAAAGGAACAAGCCCGGCAACTATCAACAAATCAAGATGCCGCAACCAAAAGGAAAGAAGGTGAAGAAAAATGTAGAACCCGAATTAAGTGTGGAAGATGGAGAGGCAGTTCAAGTCGAGGAAATAGAAATAGAACCGCCCACACTAGAAATTGAAAGACCAATACAAACAGGAGATGAACTAGAGGAACAAGCGGGAGAAAGACCCATACAAATGGGAGACCAAACAGAGAAACCCGAACCAGAAAAAACAACGGGGAGCATCGACATGAATGTAATAATGATGATGTTCCAAAGAATGGAAGAAACAATGAACAAAAATACTAATAAAAGTGATGAGAAAACAGAGACGTTAATAGAATCCCTGAAGGAGGAAAACAACAAAAATATAGAATCCCTGAAGGAGGATAATAACAAAAATAGACATGAAGACAAGGCAGAAATAAAAGGAAGTATAGAGTCCCTGAGAAAAGATAGACAGGAAGATAAGGAGGAGAATAATAAAAACAGACAGGAAGATAGGGAGAAATTAGACAAAAAAATAGAATCTTTAAGGGAGTATATAACCGAGAAGATCAATGATAACGGAAAAAAGTTGGAGCTATTTCAGGAGGAAAATAAAAAATGTATAGAGTCCCTGAAAAAGGAATTAGTGCAAATTACGTAACAGTAAACAAAAAGATCGATGATAGTAAAATCGACAGTGACAGGAAGGTCGAGACAATGGAGAAACAGTTAGAAAGGTTGCAGGAAGGAAATAACACCCGTTTTGAAACCATAGAGGAAGGAACCGTAGAGACAAAACAAGACGTTTGAACTCTCAATAACAAAGTAAGACAAAACCGAGACGAAATCATGCAGGAGGTAGGAGAAGTCCGGAAAGACGTTAGCGAGAGAATACAAAGAACGTATGACATAGCTAACAGGCTGGACGAGCAAATAAAAACCAATAGGAACAATATACAGGAAATAGATCAGAGGGAGAAAAACCTGCAGGAAAGATTAGAAGCGCTGAGGGACACACCGATATTGAATTCCCATACGTGTCATAGCGAGAACAGGGAGGTAATTAACTTCCAAAATTATCGCCGGAACCCTATTGAATTCTTAGAGAGGATGGAAGAGTTCATTGAAAGGAATAGGGAAACAAGATGGGATAGAATAAGGGAAATGTTAGACGAAACGTTCCGAAATACGAGGGATAATTGGTGGATAGCGGTACGACCTGAAATAACAAACTTAGTCGAATTCAGACGCCAATTCAAAGAAAAATATTGGTCAGAAACAGCGCAAAACAAAGTAAGAATGGACATATTCTACGGGTAATACGACGCATCCAAGGGACAATCCCCAACATCTTATTTCCTGGGAAAGATATGTTTGGCACGAAAGTTGATACCGCCAATCCCGGAAGAATGTTTGGTGAGACAGTTAGCTGGACATTATAGCTACGGTATTAAGGATGCCCAATTGTACCAGCAACTTAGTAAAATTACTGACCTAGCTAAACTATTAGAAAACTGTGAGTCTGTGGGAAAATTTCAAGACTACCAACCCCCCCAATCGTAAGGTAGACTATTATAATAGTAACAACGGACCAAACCGGAATGGAAGTGGAAATGGTAATAATAATTTTAACCCGAATAACCAGAACAATAGCACCCCACTAAATAGCCGAAATAATAATAATCAAGGTCCAAATAACCGTAACCATCCAGGACCAAACCGAAATAATTACCCCGAAAATAATTACAATAGAAATTATAATCAAGGAAATAGTTATCGCGGCAATAATTATAGAGGGAATAATTATAGTCAGGGAAATAATTATCGGAACGGGGGTAATCAAGGAGGAGGTGATAGAAGGAATCAGGAGTATAGACCCCAGGTAAACTATACGATGGCCAATAATCAACGACCATACCAACCCAATTTACCGACTTACGTGTATTACCCACAGCAGACGCAAGGTAACCAGAGTAATACAACGAATAGCCGACCTATTAGTGGTAACCCCGAGGTTAGACAGGAACCACAAACAAGTCAGCAACCCAATGTTCCGGGAGACCGGGCAAATGAGACAGGTGCTCATTTAAACTAGACGCGGCAGTGAAAAAGGAAGACAGCCCTTCACTGATCCAATATTATGGGGTAACTGAACACAAAAATAGACAGGACAATGAAATTGAGAACAAATAATTATCTTAGAGATATTAGGGAGGAATTGTTAGAAGAGAGGGATAATATAGTTGAAAATCGTAATAAAGGGAATAATGGTATAGTACAAATCAAGGCAGATATCAATGGTATAGATGCAATATTACTCATTGATACAGGATCAAACGTATCGTTGATAGACAGTGTGGAGTTGGAGAGAATTAAACAGAACAGTAATTTACCCATACCCACTCTGCCTATAAATAACATTATACTAGTCGGAGCGACGGGAAGGCAGAATAAATCTATAAAGAAACAGGTGTCATTAGAGATGACCAGTAATGGTGTAACGTTACCAATAGGACTATTAGTAGCGAATAATTTACCCATGAATATCCTAATAGGCTGTGATATACTGAGGCCATATAAAGCGATAATAAATTTAGATAGTAAGGTAATAACGTTAAAGACAAATGAGGGAATTTGGACCAATAATTTAATTGATACCCAAGAGAATAGTACAAGCAACGAACATTATCAAGCTATTATCAATCATTATTATTGTGCCGATCGACCACTAAACATGCCCTTATATCAGGAGGATAACCCAGAATTATGGTTAGAAAAATTGGAAGAAATAAGGGAATTCCAAAGGACGAAAGCAAGGGGTCAGATTAGCGAAGCACAGGCGGAACGATTGATTACTGTATATAATAATTATCGACATATATTCTCAAACGCTCCAGGCAAAGTCAGAAATTATCAATGCACCATTAAATTTAAAACCCCTGTAGAATTTAACAAGAAATCATACCCGATTGCTTACTCACTAAAGAACGAAGTTAGGGAGGAATTGAACAGGATGACTTAGCATCAACAGAGGATTTTCTCAAGTTATCATATCATAATACCATAGAGGAGTCACCGTACACAGTTATGTTCGAAAGACCACCACCACGGGAAATAAAGGAGATTATTAGTTTTCCCAGTGGACCTGAATACCAATTTGAAGGAACCAAATTTTATAACAGAGTATTAGAAAAAACGGAACAACAACGGAAGAAATATATTCAATCCCAACCAAAGGCAATTAAGTATAAGGTAGGAGAAAAGGTGTTAGTCCGAAATAGAGAATTGCCCAGTACTATACAAGGCATAACGAAAAAATTGTTACTTTTATATACAGGACCTTTTACAATTACGAAAGACAAAGAAAACAATACATACGAGGTAACAGACACTGTCACTAACAAGGTAAAGGGTACATATAATCAAGCATCGTTGAGAAGGTACCATGAATAAAAACACGAGTCAACGTGTATTTACCAACTTACCCGTACTTATAGAAGGAGAGAAAGGAGAGAGATTATTGATAAATAAAAAAATACGAGAAGGACACCTTCCACCAAAGGCAAGAATATATATATAGAATATAAATGTATTTCCAATAGCCAAGTCAACGTATATTTACCAACTTACCCATACTTATAAAAGGAGAGAAAGGAGAGAAGATTATTAATATAAATAAAAAATACGAGAAGGACACCTTCCACCAAAGGCAAGAATATATATATAAAATATAAATTTATTTCCAATAGCCAAGTCAACGTATATTTACCAACTTACCCGTACTTATAGAAAAGGAGAGAGATTATTAATAAATAAAAATATGAGAAGGACACCTTCCACCAAAGGCAAAAAGATATATGTAAGATATAAATTTATTTCCAATAGCCAAGTCAACATATATTTACCAACTTACCCGTACTTATAGAAAAGGAGAGAAGATATTATTAATAAATAAAAATACGAGAAGGACACCTTCCACCAAAGGCAAAAAGATATATGTAAGATATAAATTTATTTCCAATAGCCAAGTCAACGTATATTTACCAACTTACCCGTACTTATAGAAGGAGAGAAAGGAAAGAAGGAAAGGACATAATTAATTAAATAAATTATTGAACAATCAAATAACAATTGATATTACTAAGGAGGAGAAATACTGTCATATAATTGATACGAAAAGGAAATGATAAATGAAAAAAAAAAGGAATGAAAAAGGGAAACAGTGTGTTACATAAGGAGGTAATGATGAATTTATAAATAGAGCTATTGACATTGAATGATTTTAAAAGATAATTTTACCTGCGGAGAACGATATATTAATATAATTGAGAAATAATCAGAAGAGATTAAGAAAGCGTTAATAAACGTATTAATACACACATTTATTTATAATTGTATATGTATAATTACTACCATAATATGGTACATATGTGTACTTACCGATTTTAATTACTTGAGAGCACGTGCTTTTCTTTTTGCGATACTTTCTACCTAAGGGGTCCAGGGTTTCGTTACAGCGAGATTTTTGATTCAAAGAAGGTGACAAATGATAACACTGTTTCTTGATTGAATATGATTGTTAGTTTTAATTTCATGAACAACATACACATACATTAAAAGGTGCCTCAAAATGGCGTCAAGTGTTATTACTAAAAACAAAATGGTGGCTATATTTCTTCCAAACTTATTCAATTATTTTGACTGTATATGAATTGTGAATCTTGTTACCAGTTCTTGATATATATTCTTTTTTGTTTTCTAGCTGCAGCACTTATCATGTAATTAGTCATAGTATCATATAATTCACAAACCAATGCCCTCTACGTATAGAAGCATGGCCATGCATTCGTTCGATCGCACACTCATTCACACTCTCTGTTACAATTACATTTTATACAATTTCGGGGTTTATTTAATGAGCTCATTAATATGATAATAAAAAAGATATTGTGACTTCTCTGAGAACAACTATACTGAGAATTCTCTGACTATAGTTGAATAGACTTTTTACAACTATTGTATGAATACTAATGCCAACAGCGATACATCGCTGTGGCCTCTTTGGTGTACTGTGCTGAACTGAGACCGATGAATATACAAATTTATGCTTGTGTTAGTGTGTTTGACGTCATCAGTCTTTGTTAAATGGGACAACGCCTGGTTACATGCGTTGTAGTTTCATACGTCATCGTCTTTTGTTATGACGAAACAACGTTATTATCCAATCACAATGAACATTTATGGTCAGTCGTCATAAACACCGCCATGTCCTTGACCGGCTCTCGCACGTCCAACAGTGACCTTGGCATGGTACTCTTACTGAATCTGCGTTGTTCCTTCGTATATAGGGACAATGGACCTAACCATTCTGTATTTGATAATTACACAATAAAACATTGAAAAAATACCCTCAGATCCCATAATTACAGTATTGGGTCTCTATGTACTGTTACAAACCCCCTCAATGAAAGATTTTGTGTCGAGACACAAAAACTTTCATTGACTCATTCACTCTTTCCTAAAACGATCAGCCTAGATATGTCACCACAACCCCCTGTAATGTTACTATATAAAATTTGTCATCACTTACCCTTGGTCCAATGATGCTGATCGCGCCCTCTGACCTTACTGGACTTCTCCGGAGAGATCCCTACACCATAAGGTCATGAGGCACTCTACGCTCCTGTTCTGACGCTCCAGCCAGCCCAGGACCGCGGTCACAACACCACAAAACTCTGAAACATTGAATACAAAAATTTAAAATAGTGGTCTAGTACACTTCCATATCTACAACTGATATGTTTCCTTTTAGATGCATTGGTTTGTGTTCAGGGCATTGGTTTGTTCTAATTTAAAAATTTTCAACATACCAACAACAAGACTTCAAAATATATTGATTTTTTGCCACCACCAAACTTAATCTCTTCCTTGTAAGAGAAAATATATATATTGTAATAAAATATCATAAAATAATCGATTGAATGTGTGTTTTGATGATAATAGCTATTGTGGAGTATGTGACTCCGATGTAATCAAGCCCCTCTGTTTGGACTATTCAATTTGTAATAAAATAAATAAGATTGATGTGTGAATCTGTAAGTTGTAAGGTGTTTAATTGGTGTGGCTCTCGACGTCTTACTGGCCTGAAACACTTCCTTAAGTTTCCCAGCTGGTCGAGTCCCAATGGTAGCAAGACCGGTCGAGTAGCGTAAAGTTGATGAAGAAATATATATGCTCAGCTTCACAGAAAGTTTCAAAACAAAAATTATTGTTTTGAAGAAAATTAAAAAAAAAAAAAATTATGTTTATAAAAAAAAATAATAATAAAAAAAAATTTTAATTTTATTAATTAATTAATTAGGATCAATTAATTAATATAGGGCTGTGAAGTTTTAAACAGTGTAATGCTCTTCTGAAAATTTTTATTAAAGTTTTAGTATAATTTAAATAATCTATCACCACTCATAAGACTGTCTGTAAACCAATCGATATTTGTTTACCTTTCTATTTTTTAGGTTATCTTCACTTACGGGTGGTAAAGTCCTTGTAGATTATCAATTAGAATTATATTATTGGTAATTAGTATTATTGAAGAAATAAAGAACTATTAAGTATTGAAAAGTATTAATGTTTTATTAAGTAACAGCAATATTGACTCTTATCGATTAGTATCGATTCTCAGGATATCGAAAAAAGTTACAAGTATATGTTATAAAATTATATAGGGTTCTTTAAACAGCCAGTTATTACCAAAGTCAGAGAAATCGGGCTAATATTTAAAAAGTATAACGTTACAATCAAATTAATAGTTATTAATAAACACAGACATTGAATAATAATTTGTAAATATAATAATTGTTTTCACCAAACAGCTGTGATGAACCACGAAGAGGCACTGGAATTGTCAAAGAAAAATGGCTGCCGTCAAGTCGATGAAAATGTTGCTCGTTGCTGCTGCATTCCAAATAATGTATTTTGACGCAATATTTCTGTTCTCGTGTCCGCAAATCTCTTGTTATATGTTGTGTAGTGACTGGTGTAGTGATTCTGGGTTGTATTTAGTGTATCTGTATAATTATTAGTTCAAACACTTTCTCCGATTCCGTCACTAATTTGGTTTAATGTATTATACAGTTTTCTAGTGTTTTATGGTGTTTTTCGGAGTAGATTTATATTGTTCTGTGTTATGGAGTGTTACTTGATCGTTTCTGTTATAATATGATAGTTTCAGAAGTATTTTACAAGTCACTCGCGATTTCACAATAACTCACTATACACTCGCTTTGTATGACGATTATAGGTTAGGTTATTCACGTTTTCAGAGGTATGTCATGTTAACCGTTCAACTACCAATAATTAACTAACTGTTTCCTTCAGTTTCAATTAAACTCTTAGCCCATATAATATTATCCTTAACATTGTTCAAAAATATTTTCACATCCTGTGTACATTTTACTATTTCACTATATGAATGCCTAAACTTTGGTTATTTGTCAATTTTATTCACTAGATTTGATTTAAATTAATCTTTCAGTTCATTCTGGTTATTTTCAGATTAAATAATGCCATTTTATAGTGTTTTCTGTCCAAAAAATAGTAATTTTACTTTCAGTTTGGGTATACTCTGAAGAGTCCAAAACATCAAAATTTACTTCCTGTCATTATATAAATTCAGCCATTTTATCAGTTATATTTAATATTAATAATCCTATATTGTATTAAAAGGTTCCTATTCCCTTATTTTCTGGTAATTAATTGAATTAGTTGTATTCTGAAACATTATTCCGAAATATATGACTCCCATGTCTAAATTTCTGAGTTTAGTCATTTTATTTTTATTTATAATTCTGAATATAATTTATTAAAATCTCTCTAAATGGTATGTGCAATTATATGGCATGATCTCAAGTTTATTTTGTCTAAACCCCTTTTGTTTATTTGCTTTTAAATGAGTAATTTCTCTGTTTTGATGAAGTTTGGTTTCCATTCTTTTGGCCTATGATTTTTTTTAACAATTTTTCTTACAAAATAATTTACAAACAATATATGATGTGTGATACCCTCTCTGACTTTTTACAAATAGTATTATAAATTAAACATGTTTTCAAATTACACAAAAACAATTAGTATTGGTTACAATACAAACAATAGTTAACACAAAATAAAGAACATTTTTTTTTTTTTAAATAAATGGTTGTCTTCAAATCAGACATTTTGCAACAAAATTCCCATTTCCAACATGGAAATATGGTTTACAACAAAGGTTTTGTACTAACTAACATCTTAATTACTCTCTACTATTTACAAGTGGTAATTATTTTTATAGTTCTGATGTTAGTTGTTTCAGACCCAAACAAATGGCCTTATATCTAAAACATTTTTAAACATTCTTGTACTATATACATTAAAACCTTATATTTATATTCTTATTTCTAACTATTATTATAAGTAGGATTTTACAGTTTTTATACAGTCTTTTATACCTTGTCTTTGGGGAATTGTACCCTGTCATTAACAAATAAATAGTATGAACCGTTCACAAAGCACTATGAAATCTGTTTTTCTTTTTTCATGTAAAACAAAAATGTTATTTTAAACAGATTCATGTCTTATGAACAACATATTGTCACCGTACATATTTTAAGTCATTGAAAAATGCATATTTCATTGCATCCAATGTTTGTGATTGCCAAGAATGAAACACAAGGTTCATTTTTTATAATACCCAAAACTATCACTGGTTCACTTTGCACTTATATATTATGTTAATGCTAAATGGTCGTATAGTCTTATTAACATAATAAATTGGTTAGCGTTTTTTCAATGGAGATTTGTTCCATGGGTACTATATTATTGTTTCATCTTAGTTCACAGGAAACTTTTACTTTGTTCACTTCTCTCTCTTAAATTTATATACATGTGGTTTTTATTTCGTTATACTTTTGTTTTTAGATATATATTTTGGGGATATAGGGATTTGGGTGTCTTTTATAAGAGCATGACGTCTTCTTCAGGATGCTGCCCTCTTCTTCTTTCTTCAGTCTTCTTTTCTCCTGCCTTCTGGGACTGGTATCTTCTCCATCTGTTCTTGATGCCATCAGGTTTCTTGGGATCTTCTCCATCTTCTTCTTTAATTCAGAAATACACAACCTGTATTGGTTGATCTTGGCTTATTTTAGGGTTTCTCTTTTATTTATTCTCCCTCGTTGTGGGTTTGGTCATATTGTGTACTGCTTTGTTATTTACTATTTTACCTTCCTGGGTTATACCTTGAAAACCTTTGGTTATGAGACTGGTTTTGGATGACTCATCACTAGTAACTCTTTTTATTTTAACTTGTATTTTCTTTATAATAATGATTTCTTTCCACAGTTGCTATGAATTAATCTATTTATATTAAATTTAATGCTTTCTTCCAAATTTAAACAGTATAACTTTATTATTCTAATGATCAATTGCCATTCAATATTATGCTTATATCTGTCACGCTGCAGATTGCTCTCCTCCAGAAGTAATTATTTCAGACATGTTTATGGATGAAATAATTTCTTATGATAATTTCATCATTTCTTATAATTCATTTTCTTCTCCATTTTTATATCGACTTTTTTATATTAGAGTTTTATTAATTTTATATATATGGTTACTTGTCTTACTACTGATCCTTTTCGGATAGTTAGTGTCTTCTGAGATATATTATAATTGTAATACATTTTCTTTCTATATCAACTTCGTGTTGTATCCTTGGGATATTAATTCCCTAACATTCCCTATCACGTGGGCTGGGGCAGATCAGAGGGGCACTGTACGCTACTTCTCTGCTGGCCATACACCACTTCTATAAATTGAGTACAGGGGCATATCCATCCCTGCTCAAAAAACATAATGCTGCTGGAATTATCTTCAGTCAGTCATCGAATAAATAAATAAAAAGTAGTCTCATTTTCGACTAATAAAAATATCTTTGGATTCTCCACTTCGTAGTCTCTCAGATTATCTCACATTTTCTATCTTAATAAATCTTCATAATCATTATTATACTCATTACATATATATTTTTTCAAAACTCTTAACTTGTCTGCTATATTTATTTTAATTATGGTTGAAAACCTTTCTTTTAATAATTCTGGTTACTGTTTACAGTGTATGTCTCTTTCTTCTTCATCTGAATTCTCTTTATACTTTCTTCTGGTTATTCATAGTATTAGCATGGTCTTTATAAATAGTCTTTCGTATTCATTATTTGAATGGTCTTAATATATTATATTTAATTTTTTTTTAACATTGTATCTTTACATTAGATATACTGGTTGTTATATTGATCATTTTGTTTGAACATTTTGGTTCTTTCCTTTCTCTTAGAAAGTTATTAATCCGCCTTCGCATTCATTAGCATTAATTCATTTATATTATATTTCATGTGGTATTTCTTCTCTTTGCATTTCATATAGGTTTTATTATTATTATCAGTCCAAAATCATCTTCTCCATATGTTTGGTATGAGTTGTTCTTCTTTGCTCTTAATTAACTGTTTTCATTATCGTTTCATAGGTAATTGGTCTCTTTGCTTCCAAATTTTTTCCTTCTCTGGCATATTACACTCTTTCTTGTTATTCTTCTCTACTCCTTCAAATGCTATTGTGAATGTCTAGCATTTATTCTGGATTAAAATTAATTCTTTTTTCTGAATTAATCACTTTATTTTCTTCTCAATTCAATCATAATTGACACATAATTATTATTTTTTTTTTTTTGAAACTTGGTTAGTTTTAATGTAAAATTCAAACTATTCTTTTTATTTAATTGAAAAATATTTCTCATAAATCCTTGTAATATGTTGATCTTATCTTGTTTCAATGTTCTGACGTTCTATCAACATTCAAATTCTGTTTAATTCAATTATTCCCAGAATTGTTTCATTCAGAATTGTTTATAGTATTGTGATTTTACTATTATTTCTGAATGTTTTGGTATTTCTCCAAATTCAAATTCTTCTTAATTATTTACCATAAAGTTTTCTCATAAACTTAGTTATAGTAAGTTGGTCTTACTTCATTTTTAAATTTTTCATATATTAACTTCAAAATTCCTTTCTTCTTAATTCTTCCAAAATGTTTTTCTCATAATTCAGTGGTAGTAAGCTGTGCTTGCTTATTTTAAATTTTTTAAATTAAGTTCAAAATTCTCTCTCTTTCTCTTTCTTCCATAAAGTTTTGTTCTAAATTATCAGGTTGTAGTAAGATGTACTTACTCAATTTTAAATTTTTTATAATTATATTTCAATTCAAAAGTCTTTCTTTTCCTTTCTTCCATAAAGTTTGTTCCAAAATTATTAGGTTGTAGGTTGTTCTTACTTATTTTTGAATTTTTTCAAAATATAAATTCTAAATTCCTTCTTCTTATAATTCTCCAAAATGTTCTTCTCAAAATATTAGGTTGTAAGATGTACTTACATTATTTTTGAATTTTTAAAAATATAAATTCTAAATTCCTTCTTCTTATAATTCTCCAAAATGTTCTTCTCAAAATATTAGGTTGTAAGATGTACTTACATTATTTTAAAATTTTTTTAAAATTAAATTAAAAATTCTTTTTCTTTCTCTTTCTTCCAAAATGTTCTTTTCAAAATATTAGGTTGTAAGATGTACTTACATTATTTCTGAATTTTTAAAATATAAATTCTAAATTCTATAACTCACAACTCATTCTTCATAATATTTCTTCATAGAAGCTTGATTGTACACTCCTTTGATCTTTCCTGAAACGATTTCCTTCAACTCATATGTATTGTTATGTTTATCATTTACCACAACATATGGTCCGGTGTATAGTAATAGTAGTTTTTTGGTTATGCCTTCTAAGGTGCTAGGCAGCTCTCTATTTTTTAGGAGGACTTTTTCACCCTCTTTATATGTTACAATTCGCCCTATTGCCTTCTGGTATTTGGCTTGCCGTCTTTCCTGATCTTCTGCTACCTTATTGTAAAACTTCAACTGGTTGAATTTCCTATTGTTGTTCGTTGGAAATTCAATGATTTGTTCAATGTCTCGGGGAGTCGGCTTCTCATACATGGCTGAGTACGGTGGAATTCCTATAGCTGGATGGTGGGCGTAATTTAGGAATGTTTCTGTCGCTGCTAGGTACTCTTGCCACTTTTTCTGTTGGTTGTGACAGTACGTGCGCAATATCCTACCCACTTCTCTTAGTACTCTCTCAGCCGGATTGCTACTTGGGTGGTAGACTGATGTCTTATACGTTTTGACCCCAAGTGCTGATAACGTGTCTCGCCATCTCCTCCCCTTAAACTGTGTACCATGGTCGGTAATAATAGAAGATGGTCTACCGATCTCTGGGATATACAAATCAATAATCACCGCCAAAACCTTTGCTGTTGTTGCCCGATTAACCGGATATAGCTTTATATACTTGGTGTAGTGATCCATTATATTTACCAAGTATTTATATCTGTGACGACCACCGCTACGGGGAAATGGCCCGCATATATCCAAAAACACTTTTTCCAGTTTTGCGTTGGAAGTTATCGGTATCATGATACCCTCTGTCTTTTCATTGTTTACTTTTGCACATTGGCAGATCTTACAGGACTTGATGTATGTTCTCACCTTGCGGTTGATATTCTTGATCTTACAATTTTCCTCTAGAGCTTGTATCACTTTTAACGCTCCCATGTGACCATACCTGACATGGTAATCGATGATGACCTCCTTTTCGATTTGGTGTGGGATTATCACCTTCCATGTCTCATCGTCTAAGGCGGTTTTTATGAATAAAATTCCCTTGTTAAGGTGGTAGTATTTAGAAATGGTTTCATCATTGGCTTCCAAACGACTCACAATGTTTTTCAGCTTAGGATCAGACTGCTGATGGATTCGGATATTTATTAACAAAGCTTGTAAATCGGCTCTGGTCGTGAATATGTTATAAATTTTTACTAAGCTCTCCTTCTCTCCCTCGAAAGTCTGATCTTCCAGATTTATACGTGACAACACATCTGCTACCACGTTCTTCTTTCCTGGAATGTATTCCCATTTCAGGTCATATTCTTGTAGGGCGAGTACCCACCTAGCCAATCGGCCGTGACTCAATTTGCACCGACGAAGGAACGAGATGGATTTATGATCAGTTCGTACCGTGACTTGATATCCGAGAATGTACGTCCGGAACTTGCTGCATGCGACAATTGTCTTATTCAACTCACGCGCATCTAAACAGAGCCGGACTTGTCCGTCTTTCTTCGGAACAGCAATAATTGGACTAGTGTAAGGTGATTGACTAATCTCAATTATATCATTATCTATCATCTTGTTTATCTCTGTTCTCACGGCTTCTTTGAGCGACTGCGCTATTGGATATGACCTCCGGTTAAACTCTACGTTCTCTTTAAAACGAAGTTGGCACTGGTAGTTTTTTACCTTCCCTGGTTCATCAGAAAACACCGCCTTGTATTTCTCATATATAGCGATTAGACGATCAGCCAGATGTGTTGGTATTTTCTTGTTATCGCTTCCGCACTGGAAATTCCGTATTTCTTGGATCTTAACTGACCATAAATCCTCTCCTCCATGATTGTATATTATGGGTTTAGAAAGAGGGCTGTTTCTTATAATATTAATTTTTCGAAGTTGTTGATGTATTGGGCTGGGAAGTATAGTTGTGCTTCCTACCAGATCTGCGGTCCATGTTACTCCGTCTGGGAAAAGTGATACTTTATTTAAATTAAGATCGATTACTGCCGAATATCTACGAAGAATATCGCAACCGACTAAGATGTCAAATGGTAATCCGGTGGCGATTAAAAATTCCATGTCTAAAGCTATATCACGGCTAACGACACTTAAGGAAACTTGCTTCCTGATGGTTTTATTTTGGCGACCAGTTGCACCTACCAATACAATGTTGTTGACTGGTAACATTGGCAAAGTTTTACCACATGTACTCTGTATTCTCTCCAACTCATTGGAGTTTATTATTGAAATATTAGCTCCTGTGTCTATCATTATTCTAGCGGGAACTCCTTCCACCTCCGCTGTTATATAAATTATCTCATTATTACTGTTGCTGAGACTCTTCTCGTCCTCTTCCAAAAGTTCAGTTCGTATGTCTTTCAAATAATGGTTACTGATAATGGTGATGTTTTTATCATTGTTTGCTTGTTGCAAATCATCCTTTTCTAACCCAGGAAGTATAAGCAGTAACGGGTCATCGTTGTTGATTACTGCCTCCTCTCGTTTAAAGCATTTTGGTCATTGTTTAAGTTATTGTTGACCGAGGCATCGTTCGGGAAACTCTGGTTTGTTTCCTGACGTTCTGTACCCTGGTTGATGTTTAACGCCCTGTTCGGTTGTCTGCCAAGATCTTCCAGGCTGGTACTTCGTCTTTCCTGTTCGTATCTTGGGCCGTCTCGTTCCGCACTCCGCCATCTTCGGTCAGCGCCGTGGAAGCTGCTCCTCCTCGGTTGATAATATCTCCTGGGTCCGCGATCTTCTGCTCTTATAAAATTTACCCTAGGGCGCGACACTCGGTTATTACTATTGCTATTATTATTATTATTAATATTATCATTATAGTAATTTCGGTTAGGTGGGTAAGGCCTGTTACCATTATTGTTGGGATATGGATTTCTCTGACTGTATGGAACATTATTATTTTGTTGATAAAAGTGGTTTCGATTATTTGGGTAGGGGTTGTTATTTCTCACGCCGTTAAAATTTCCGTTAAACTGGTTATTACGCGGCTGGTTGTTAGGGCCGTCGTAATTACTGGGCTGGTTCCGGTTATTTGTATGGTTATTGCCGTTATTGGGGTAAGTAGTCGGCCTTGCTTCTGGTCTCTCATTTCTCTTCCTGCTCTGCCGATAATACTCTTCATTCTCGTATCCCTCCAATAACTCAGTCATTCCCTGGATCGTCTTGATCTGACTACCTCTCCGGGCCCTGATAATGTCCTCATCATAGTGATAAGATATCTTATTCACTAAACATTCTTCTGGGATTGCTGGCTCAAGGTGCTTTGCCATACACACCTTCCCCAAGAAATATGCCGTCATACTGCTACCTAATTGTGACCTGTATCTTCCGTTACAAATATTGTCACGTATCAAGTTCTGGGTGGTCTCAGACCAGTATTTTGTCTTAAACATTTTCCGGAACTGTTGGTAGTCGGAAATTTCACTCCGGTTGGCCATCCACCAATTATCTGTAATGTCTCGGAAGGACTCGTCGAATATCTCCCTGCTATGGCTCCATTGGGTAATTTTATGCTTGGTCAAATATTCTTCTACCCTTGCCAGGAACTCCATCGGCTTGCGTTTGTATTGCCGGAAGTTGAGCCACTCTCGGCTTTCGTTGACAGGCAATCCGGTGAAATGAGTCGGTCTGTTTCTAATCGCTTCCATCTCCTCTCGGCTTTGTCGCACCTGACCGGTGATACTGGCCACGGTCTCTTGTATATCGTTACATCGTTCTGTGACTTGGTCGCGTACTTTTCCGAATTCTTCTTGATTTTCCTTTCTCTGTTCTTCTACCTTCCTACGACTATGTTCTTCAATATTTGTGAACTTGATGTTCACCACTTCTTTAAACTCATTCACCTCCTTTTCGGTCTGGTTGCACTTTCCATCAATCTCTCGAATCTGTCGATTGACCATTATATTTTCTTCTTCCATCTTCTTATTCATCACTTTTTTGTTAACGTTGATTTCTTTATTCAGTTCTTCTCGCAACAATTCCATCCTTTCGTCCAGTTTGTCCAAATTCTCCTGATTGACTTCTCTTAATTCTTCTCTCAGAATTTGATTGTCCTCTCTCAATTCTTCCAATTTCTCCCCCATCTTTTCTTCCAACTTCCTGTTGTCTTCCTTCAATTCTTCTTTCAACTGTCGGTTGTTCTTCTCTATCTTCTTCCTGGTTTCATCGATTTTCTGATTAGTATTTTCAATTTTATTAATCAATTCTTCTTTGGTCGACTTGAATTCTTCCTTGAACAATTGGTTGTCTTCCTTCAATTCTTCTAACTTCTTCCCCACCTCTTCTTCCATCTTCTTGCTGTTTTCTTCCATCCTCTCTTCCATCTTCTTGCTGTTTTCTTCCATCTTCTCTTCCATCTTCTTATTGGTTTCATCAATCTTCTTACCCAGGGACTGGTTGTCTTCCCTCAACCCTTCCATGTTCTTGTTCATCCCACTTAATTCTTCTTTCAAGGACTGGTTATCTTCTTTCCTTTCCTTACTCAAGTCTTCCTTCAATTCCTTACTTGTGGATTCCATTTTCTTATTATTTTCGTCCAGTTTCTTGTCCACTCCTTCCTTCATCTGCATGAACATTTCCATTAATCTGTCCATTTTTGTTTCTTCAATTGTCTTGGATTTCTCTACATGTCTTTCCTGTACATTTACTTCCCCTGTTTGTGTAGGCATCTCCGGTTGTTCAGTTTGTTTGGACAACACCGGTGGTAATACCTCTTCCGCCTCTACTGGCGTCGCCTCCTTGTTGTCCATGTCAGCTTCTATTTCTTTTTCGGCCTCCGCCGCCCGTTTCTTAGATGTCGCACGTCGTTGCATTTTCCCTCGAAATTCTCTGGCTTTGTAGCTGTTGCCTAGCTCCAACTAGTGATTGTGCAGAATGTATTGGCCTTCCAATCGCTAATTAAAGCCCCTAAAGTTGTGCGCCAATTTGTAATAAAATAAATTAAATAGAATTGATGTTGTGTTGATTGATGATAAGAAGAGACTGTGAAGTATGTGACTCCGATGTAATCAAGCCCCTCTGTTTGGACTATTCAATTTGTAATAAAATAAATAAGATTGATGTGTGAATCTGTAAGTTGTAAGGTGTTTAATTGGTGTGGCTCTCGACGTCTTACTGGCCTGAAACACTTCCTTAAGTTTCCCAGCTGGTCGAGTCCCAATGGTAGCAAGACCGGTCGAGTAGCGTAAAGTTGATGAAGAAATATATATGCTCAGCTTCACCGAAAGTTTCAAAACAAAAATTATTGTTTTGAAGAAAATTAAAAAAAAAAATTATGTTTATAAAAAAAAATAATAATAAAAAAAAATTTTAATTTTATTAATTAATTAATTAGGATCAATTAATTAATATAGGGCTGTGAAGTTTTAAACAGTGTAATGCTCTTCTGAAAATTTTTATTAAAGTTTTAGTATAATTTAAATAATCTATCACCACTCATAAGACTGTCTGTAAACCAATCGATATTTGTTTACCTTTCTATTTTTTAGGTTATCTTCACTTACGGGTGGTAAAGTCCTTGTAGATTATCAATTAGAATTATATTATTGGTAATTAGTATTATTGAAGAAATAAAGAACTATTAAGTATTGAAAAGTATTAATGTTTTATTAAGTAACAGCAATATTGACTCTTATCGATTAGTATCGATTCTCAGGATATCGAAAAAAGTTACAAGTATATGTTATAAAATTATATAGGGTTCTTTAAACAGCCAGTTATTACCAAAGTCAGAGAAATCGGGCTAATATTTAAAAAGTATAACGTTACAATCAAATTAATAGTTATTAATAAACACAGACATTGAATAATAATTTGTAAATATAATAATTGTTTTCACCAAACAGCTGTGATGAACCACGAAGAGGCACTGGAATTGTCAAAGAAAAATGGCTGCCGTCAAGTCGATGAAAATGTTGCTCGTTGCTGCTGCATTCCAAATAATGTATTTTGGCGCAATATTTCTGTTCTCGTGTCCGCAAATCTCTTGTTATATGTTGTGTAGTGACTGGTGTAGTGATTCTGGGTTGTATTTAGTGTATATGTATAATTATTAGTTCAAACACTTTCTCCGATTCCGTCACTAATTTGGTTTAATGTATTATACAGTTTTCTAGTGTTTTATGGTGTTTTTCGGAGTAGATTTATATTGTTCTGTGTTATGGAGTGTTACTTGATCGTTTCTGTTATAATATGATAGTTTCAGAAGTATTTTACAAGTCACTCGCGATTTCACAATAACTCACTATACACTCGCTTTGTATGACGATTATAGGTTAGGTTATTCACGTTTTCAGAGGTATGTCATGTTAACCGTTCAACTACCAATAATTAACTAACTGTTTCCTTCAGTTTCAATTAAACTCTTAGCCCATATAATATTATCCTTAACATTGTTCAAAAATATTTTCACATCCTGTGTACATTTTACTATTTCACTATATGAATGCCTAAACTTTGGTTATTTGTCAATTTTATTCACTAGATTTGATTTAAATTAATCTTTCAGTTCATTCTGGTTATTTTCAGATTAAATAATGCCATTTTATAGTGTTTTCTGTCCAAAAAATAGTAATTTTACTTTCAGTTTGGGTATACTCTGAAGAGTCCAAAACATCAAAATTTACTTCCTGTCATTATATAAATTCAGCCATTTTATCAGTTATATTTAATATTAATAATCCTATATTGTATTAAAAGGTTCCTATTCCCTTATTTTCTGGTAATTAATTGAATTAGTTGTATTCTGAAACATTATTCCGAAATATATGACTCCCATGTCTAAATTTCTGAGTTTAGTCATTTTATTTTTATTTATAATTCTGAATATAATTTATTAAAATCTCTCTAAATGGTATGTGCAATTATATGGCATGATCTCAAGTTTATTTTGTCTAAACCCCTTTTGTTTATTTGCTTTTAAATGAGTAATTTCTCTGTTTTGATGAAGTTTGGTTTCCATTCTTTTGGCCTATGATTTTTTTTAACAATTTTCTTACAAAATAATTTACAAACAATATATGATGTGTGATACCCTCTCTGACTTTTTACAAATAGTATTATAAATTAAACATGTTTTCAAATTACACAAAAACAATTAGTATTGGTTACAATACAAACAATAGTTAACACAAAATAAAGAACATTTTTTTTTTTTAAATAAATGGTTGTCTTCAAATCAGACATTTTGCAACAAAATTCCCATTTCCAACATGGAAATATGGTTTACAACAAAGGTTTTGTACTAACTAACATCTTAATTACTCTCTACTATTTACAAGTGGTAATTATTTTTATAGTTCTGATGTTAGTTGTTTCAGACCCAAACAAATGGCCTTATATCTAAAACATTTTTAAACATTCTTGTACTATATACATTAAAACCTTATATTTATATTCTTATTTCTAACTATTATTATAAGTAGGATTTTACAGTTTTTATACAGTCTTTTATACCTTGTCTTTGGGGAATTGTACCCTGTCATTAACAAATAAATAGTATGAACCGTTCACAAAGCACTATGAAATCTGTTTTTCTTTTTTCATGTAAAACAAAAATGTTATTTTAAACAGATTCATGTCTTATGAACAACATATTGTCACCGTACATATTTTAAGTCATTGAAAAATGCATATTTCATTGCATCCAATGTTTGTGATTGCCAAGAATGAAACACAAGGTTCATTTTTTATAATACCCAAAACTATCACTGGTTCACTTTGCACTTATATATTATGTTAATGCTAAATGGTCGTATAGTCTTATTAACATAATAAATTGGTTAGCGTTTTTTCAATGGAGATTTGTTCCATGGGTACTATATTATTGTTTCATCTTAGTTCACAGGAAACTTTTACTTTGTTCACTTCTCTCTCTTAAATTTATATACATGTGGTTTTTATTTCGTTATACTTTTGTTTTTAGATATATATTTTGGGGATATAGGGATTTGGGTGTCTTTTATAAGAGCATGACGTCTTCTTCAGGATGCTGCCCTCTTCTTCTTTCTTCAGTCTTCTTTTCTCCTGCCTTCTGGGACTGGTATCTTCTCCATCTGTTCTTGATGCCATCAGGTTTCTTGGGATCTTCTCCATCTTCTTCTTTAATTCAGAAATACACAACCTGTATTGGTTGATCTTGGCTTATTTTAGGGTTTCTCTTTTATTTATTCTCCCTCGTTGTGGGTTTGGTCATATTGTGTACTGCTTTGTTATTTACTATTTTACCTTCCTGGGTTATACCTTGAAAACCTTTGGTTATGAGACTGGTTTTGGATGACTCATCACTAGTAACTCTTTTTATTTTAACTTGTATTTTCTTTATAATAATGATTTCTTTCCACAGTTGCTATGAATTAATCTATTTATATTAAATTTAATGCTTTCTTCCAAATTTAAACAGTATAACTTTATTATTCTAATGATCAATTGCCATTCAATATTATGCTTATATCTGTCACGCTACAATATATATATATCTACAAATAACACAAAACATAAACAATTCTTTAATGCTCCCAAAACACCTTCACCTATCTATTACTATCAAATTCAGCCTACAACTACTATGGCAGACAATTTTATTATTCAAATTTTATTACTCAACTTATAATCATTTATATCTTTTGCAACTGGTATCATACTATATTTTGCTCAACTCCATTTGTACCTTTATACTTTCAACATTCAAAAGCTACTATTCTTTGACATTCGTTACCGTCGTTACCTCTGTAATGACCTCCTAACCACACACACTATGGCCATCAACATAATAAAACATCATAAAACATTGTACATTACATATTAACATTGTTACATTTATCTTACATTAAACAATTTACATTTACACAACTTGTATAAAACTTTATCACATTACTACTTCAACAATTCTCTATCAACTTTTAATCATTTAACATTCATTAGATTCTATAAAACAATTTCCACTTTATCATTTACCTTTCAGTTACACTACCTTCCTACTATGAATTTTCCTTTTTTCTAACCCTTTTTTCCTTACTAGTTTGGGTGACTCTCTATTATTCACTATTTTCTATTTCTTATTTTGGCATTTGTCAACCTAACCTTACTCACCTCTTTTTTACTACTAACCGCTTCTAACCATTAATATATCATGACACCAATATCTATAATAACCCCCTTCACAAATCCCATTTAAAACTTCTAGCACCGCTCATTTTTTGTACTAGTATGTGTGTTCCCTATCTATGCTCATTCCATCATTGGTTCCTGACCCTTCCAGATAACCCTTTCCGGCACACAACGGTCCCTTCCTGTCCCAACACCTTTCGTTACAGACTCCCTACACCAATACCCTTATTACAAAATATCACCATCAACAAATATATATATACCATTCACATTACTCACCTCTACATATAATCACTAACCACTGTGTCCCTAAAATATCTAACACCTCTTTATATATTGTCAGCATCTCAACACTTTATTTTCCCTAACTCCCATTAACTCTATTTAACTAACTCCAATGCCCTTATTTATCACTATCCCCAAACTCTTTACAACATTTCACCTTAATATACCATCAGAAATTCATCACTTATCTTACAATCCTAAAACAACTCAATATCCAAATTTATCATATGCATAATCATTTACTAACCATTAGAATCTGAATTCCATAATTATTTCAAAATCATTATTAAACGTCCTTAAATTATTTAAAATTCTACCGTATATAGTTTACACAAAAAAATATATAAAATACACAACAGCAAAAATACACAAATACACTGACATTAATACACAAAAAATATACAATCCACATTATCATTAATCATTTACCATAATCAGTCCTAAACAGTCCATTTTAAGAAAACACGGTCCACATAATTAAATGTTCATAAACACAATAAAATGTTTACCCTCCATCGTCAAATAATAGTCTTATCTTACGTATACATAACTCATTTTTAATTAAGTACATTATATCATCTTTTGTAATATAATAACTATTTAAATTTATTTTGTCCATTATACCATAGTGATACTCTGCAGGATTACTCCACATTACTATATCATAAAACTTGTCAACATTCGGTATGGTCCAGTCACCCTTAGTGTAATTAGTCATAATCAGGTAAGTTATATTATCATTGTTATCAACATCACCTCCTACTACTCTAGTTTCAATACAAGGTAAGTTTTTATTATCTTTATCACTTCTCTCTCCACCTAACCTTTCTACAAACTCTTCATAATCTCTACGTATCTTAAAAATCTCTACTTCTCTTTTTCTCTCCCAATACCTCTCACTTTTAAAACATCTCTCTCTATTACACCAAGCTACATTCTCTCTCTCTATATTTGCATCGGGCACTACTATTTCATAAAAACACCTCCTGGCCTCACCAGGTACACTAACACAAAAAACTAAGGGATCATTTGGAGACCACACGTCTCCCACATAAACTCTAGAGGAACCTTCCTCCTCAAATAACAATTTTGGAGTCTTTACTCCAACTATACCACTGGGAAAATTTGCCCTCTGCTCACTATACTCATTTAAACTCTCCTTACCCCCACTTTCACTCTCATCTACAACTGTCACCTCACCATTAACCTCTACTCTCATTAAAATCTCACTATCACTACCAACATCCACACTATTATCTCCTATTACCATATTTTTATTTATTTTATCATAATTTCCACTACTACTTACCTTGTCTTTGTTTCTATCTAATTTGTCTATTTCTCTACTCTTATTTTCTAACTGTATCTCATTAATTCTCTTGTCTAATTTCTCCTCTAATTGATTCAATTTTACATCTTGTACTTTGTTTTGTTTCTTTAGTTCATTCTCAAGGCTATCGAACTTTTCGTCAATTTCTTTTAATACACTATTTTGTGTTTTAATTAATATAAACAGATCTTCCAGCGATATTTTATTCTCGATTGCCCTAGGTGTAGAATTCGCGCTTATTTTGTCTAATAAAATAGATTCTGTGTCTGTACTATTTACTTCCATACTATTATTTCTTTCTGCCATTGTTAATTTAACTAATTAAATGACTATTTATTTTATTTTTTTTACTTGTAATTAATTATACAATTACTGGTTACTTTGTTTCGTCAACATAACCTCTCGTGCATTAGGTTATGTCTCTTCTTATATCACCTTCTTTGTTTCTAAATCTGGCCTGTTTTATATAAAGTGACTTTATATAATGTCCCTAGTTCAGGCGCCATTTGTTAATAAACTTATTACTACACACATTTATTTATAATTGTATACGTTGTAACGGTACATAACCCGGTCCCAATAAAGTAAATCATGAGAATAAAAGTCAGAAATGGGTAGAACTAAAGCTCGCTCAAAATTTAATTATATCACTCCACATAATAAACAATTCGAGTGGTATATAGTGCGAAGTGAGTTCTAGTGTACCCATTGAGGTGAAAAACCAAAGTGAAACTAATGTATTACTAAACTGTGCTGTATGTTTTGGATAGGATAAAACTATGGAAGTAGTATGTAATAATACTAATTGATTTTTGTGATTTTATTTATTTATTGTAATTTATATTGTATGAACCACAATTTGTTATACCCAAGTTAATATTATATCGTTTCAAATAATTATGTTAGATTGTAAGAAAACCCAGGGTTAATTTTAAAAGACATAAAAATTTTAACTACCAAAGATAATATAAAATTAAAATAATCCTATGAAGGAAAGGACAACAGGAAGTAGTACCGGGTATGAACACTATTCGATACTAAATAAATAATATATAAATTTATTTAATGATAATAAAATGATAAAATATTTATATACAAGGTCATAAAAAATTAACCAAAACATATTATGTGAATTAAATTAGTAAATAAACCGGAATGGAAGGGAATTATTTTTCCATAAATAAAAATATAAATTTATAATAATCACAAACTGCCTACATAATAAAAATACTATGTGTTACTAAGAGTGATGGAAAATAACAAGTATTGTTAATAAGATAAAACATTTTGAGCTGAACCGGAGAGTTGAAGAATCGATGCGACAAAAATTATAAAAAATAACCTTTTTTGGACGTTGGAGGAGGCGAAATTCACGCAAGAGTAATAAACAAAGTGAATACTAACCAATTATACCTGAGGAATCCAAATTAAAAGGTGTTATACATTAAAAACCAGTGGATGAAACCATTCTGAGGATCCAATATAATTCGGCCTACGTCTAATAGACAATCAGAAAAATACTCGAAAATGAAAAGGAAATAATAACGCAAGACGTACCTCATCACAGAATAAAACTTCAATCCAGTAAGGACAACACGGAGCGAGGTAATATAAACATTTTTCGTAATAAATACAGAAGAAAACTCGTTTTTTAATAGTGAAATAAAACAAAAAAATATTCATTTGATCATATGTTCCTTTCAAAAGTAAACAAATACATGCTGCTCTCTTACGGCAGTTCCGGAAACTACGTAATATCTGAAAATTAAACCAAATTATTTATTAATTTCTTATATTTGTAAAGCGTAGCATTTAGCCATTTCTGACACTCTCATAACACAAAGAATTCACCCTGAACCCTGGGGAATTAATAAGAATTATGTAATAACTGATGTATTTTATTATAGCGTAATATTGGTTAAATAACAACATATATGTTTTGTTCTTTAGACAGATCTATGTTTACTCGGTAAAGTCGAGAAGATGTTTTCTTTTTAAAAAGATTAATTGTGATACCTATACTTGGGTGGCTGGAGACAAAAGTCAATAATCAATAAAGCAATATTATTGAAAATTAATATTGAATTATAACGTGTTATAATTTATTGTAGTGGGTAGTTAATGAAAATTTCAGCACAACATACAGAAAAAATCGTCACAACAGAGGGGCAATAATGATACTTACTCTCTCTTCTGCATAAGGCTGAACAAATTACCTCCTTGACCCCAAATCACACACTCTCGATTTCTTTTAGATTGAGTAAAACAAGATAAACAAAATCCTTTATTTATACCGTTTAAAACGTCAGTTAGTATAATTCAAAAGTGACGCATACTGCGTGAGGCATATAATAACACTTTCGCAAGTGCACACCTCACATTAAGCGGTACGTTACAGATTTGGCGAACCCAACATTTGGGGCTTGACTCAGACTGACGTTTCGCTAAAAAAAGTGCCTCACGGAAAAAGCGGTACGTTACAGAATGGCGCTCAACGTAAAAGGGCGGTAATTAGAAAAGAATTTTGATATTTAATAAAAATATATATCAAAACATCTAATTATCGTTGGCAGTTATGAGAAAACAAGAAATGCCTAATACCCGAGGAAAATCGAAGAAGAGGGCAGAAGAAAAGGAGATTGAAGAAGGTGGACAGGAACAAGAAATAGAGTTAGTCACGGACAGTGAAATGGACCAACAGACAGGTGATACAGAAGAAACCGAAGTAGTTATGGATACGGAAACGGAAATAATTGAAGAGGATGCCCAAGGGGATCAACCAAATAAATCCAACCAAAAAGAAGATATAAGCATACAGGAGATGTTAAGAATTATAATGGAAGGGAATAACAAGATACAGGAAGATAATAAGCGAACCAATGACAAAATAGATGAAAATTTTAGAAAACAGGAGGAAGCCTTGAAACAAACCAATGAGGAAAATAAAGAAAATTTTAGGAGACAGGAGGAAGCCTTGAAACAAACCAATGAGGAAAATAAGGAGAATTTTAAGAAACAGGAGGAAAACTTAAAACAAACTATGAATGAACGATACCATGAACTGAAGGAAGCGGTTGAAGGACAAAGAGAAGAGATGAATGCAAAATTTGAAGAGAATAATGAGAATTTAAAACAAATTGAGAGTAAGATGGAGAATTTCAATAAAGAATTAAGAGAAAATCTAGAAGGTAAAATTGAACTGGTCAATAATACGTTAAGCCAAAGAGTAGAGGCATATAAGGAAGAGGCAGAGAAGAAATTAGTAGAAACTAACCAAAGATTAGATACAACTGAAGAGAAGATGGAACTAATTAAAATTGGAGTTGAGGCACGAATGGAAAAAGAAGAACAAGATAATCAAGTTCGTGTAATGGCCATACGACAAGAAAACAATGACCAGTTAGATAGCATTAAAAGCAGTCTAAACTGTAAATTTTCAGAGTTTCATAAAACTGTAGAGAATGTAAAAAATCAATGTGATAGCCAAGCAGAGAAATTAGATAGTTTGCAACAAATACAAACCAATTTTCAATGTGATGTAGAGAGAATAAGTGCTAGATCTGCATGCAGCAGTCATCATGTTTATCCAGACAATAAGGAAAGTGTAAACTTTCGGGATTATCGCAGAAACCCACTTGAATTTTTAGGGAGAGTAGATGAAATTTTGAACAGATCAAAGGAGAATAGATGGAATATGATAAAAGGTCTATTAGACGAATCGTTCAAAAATATCAATGATAATTGGTGGACAGCAATTAGGAACGAGGTGTGTGATTATGAGGGTTTCAAAACTATGTTCAAACTTAAGTACTGGTCAGAATCAGTACAAAACATTATTAGGGACGATATCTGTCATGGTAGGTATGACCGTACAGCGGGACAAACACCTACTGCTTACTTTTTAGGGAAGGTGTGTATCGCCAAGTATCTAGACCCTAAGATACCTGAAGAGTGTCTAGTGACCAAAATGGCGTATCATTTTGAAGAAAAGATCATCAGTGCACGCTTGAGTGGACAAATCAAAACTATTGGAGGCATGGAAACGCTGCTAGAAAATTATGAACAGGAATCTTATTATAGGAGAAGTAGATGGAGGTCAGGGAATACCGAGGAGCGGAGGAATGAACCACCAAGAGAGAATCTGCCCCAAGTTAATTATGTACATGCTAACAACAGTTATTTCAATAACAGATATCGCGGAAGATGGTCTAATAATAATCGACAGAATTACAGACAGGATTATTATCATAGAGACGAAGGTCCACCAAGGAGTATAAACATCGATCAACCTAGATCCAGAGAGAGGGATGAAGAAAGGATACCGATAAACAACATTCAAAATAATGAAAATGTTGAAGCAACCAATAGTAATGATATAAATAGGGGAAACGGGTACCAGCAGTGAGAAGATGTGATTGCCCGTCACTGCTAGAAACAACAGGGCACAGAATTTACCATACACCCGATTATAATAATAATTTGAATAAACCAATAACCATTATCAGAAATAATTTTCTAAAAAATATACAATCCGAGTTAATGGAAGAAAGAGTAATCAAAGAGTCATCACCGAACAATGACATAGTCTATATACAAATAAAATTAAATGGAGTGTCAGCAGAGGCCATGATTGATACAGGGGCCAATATTTCAATTATTGATCAATTAGAATTAGATCGTATTACTGAGTTAACTACTGAGAGAATACCTACTTTACCAATTAACAATTTAACAATTGTTGGTGCTACCGGGAAACAAAATAAAACAATCAAAAAACAAGTGTCTTTGAATGTTACCACTAATGGAATAGGAATACCTATGGGATTTTTAGTAGCGAAAGGGCTACCGTTTAGGGTGTTAATAGGGTGTGATATGCTGCGGCGACACACTGCAATTATAAATCTGGCCAGGGGTATAGTAACCTTGAGCACAGAAAATGGTGAGTTAACGGCTGAGATAATTGGTAGCCAAAGTGCCCCTCAGTGTCCGAGCTCATTTTTTGTTAGGGAGAATAATAGATTAACCCTAGGTAATAATATAGAAGTAACAGAATCAAAGATTTGGAAAGAGAAGATAGAAGAAATAATGGAGTTTCAGAATAGGCAGGCACCGGAAATAATTAGTATAGAACAGAAACAACAACTTATAAAAATTTATAATAAATATAAACCAGTATTCTCAGAATCACCAGGAAAAGCTAAAAACTTCTTGTGTGAACTAAAATTTAAAGAAAATGTAAATTTTAATAAACGATCATACCCTATTGCTCAAGCTTTGAAAGAGGCAGCAAGGAAAGAAATTCAAAGAATGATATTAGAAGACATAATTGAAAGAAGTAACTCTCCATATACTAGCCCATTGGTGGCTATACCGAAGAAAGATGGTCAAGTTAGACTATGTCTCGATGCTCGGGAGTTGAATAAAATGCTCATTAACGATCGCACGTCTCCAGGTGAGATTGAGGAGATTATGAAGAGATTTTTTGGATGCAAGTACATGAGTACTTGGGATGCAGTCTGTGGATACTGGCAAATAGAATTACACCCTAACAGCAGACAATATGTTGCTTTCATATTCGAAGGACGAAATTATCATTTTAAGCGTTTGCCTTTTGGATTGGTAAATTCTGTGGCTGTGTTCATTCAATGCAAGGACCAAATTTTGGGTAAGGAAGTTTTAGATTTTACTACAATATATGAGAATGACATACTAATTACGTCTTGTACTTGGGAGGAGCATTGTAACCAAGTGGAAACAGTGTTAGATAAACTTTTGCAACATAATATAACTTTAAAACTGGATAAATCTAAGTTTATCACCCATGAACTACCATTTTTAGGGTTCATTTTATCTGCTACTGGAATTAAACCATCTCCTGAAAAAGTAAAGGCTATTCAAGATTTTCCCAAACCCAGAAACTTGAAACAATTACAATCCTTTTTGGGGATATGCAACTATTATAGAAAATTTCAACAGAGTTATTCAGAAATAACAGCTCAATTTCAATATTTACTTTCAAAGAAAAACAAGTGGAAATGGGAAGAAAGTGAAGATAATAATTTCCAGATAGTAAAAAATAAATTTCTTGACTGCATCATGTTACATCACCCAAATTTTAATAAACGTTTTTTCATAAATTGTGATGCTAGTAACATTAGCCTTGGGAGTGAGCTATATCAGGAAGATGAAGAAGGAAATCATGGAGTTATAAGTTTTGCAAGTAGAGTACTAAGCAGTTGTGAGAGAAACTATACAGTAACTGAAAAAGAACTGCTGAGTGTTGTGTTCTCATGTATAAAATTTCGAACATTTATTTTGGGATACCCAGTGACTATCAGAACTGATCACAGATCAATTTCATTTTTAAAGAATTGTAAACTTAATCACGGCAGACTTACTAGATGGGCATTAATACTTCAAGAATATAATTTAGACTGGGAATATATTCCAGGTAAGAAGAATGTAATAGCAGACCGATTATCCCGGATTAACCTTGAAAAAGGAACTTGTGAAATAGAACCAGAAAGCATTGGAAAAATATATCACATAATTAAGATGTCAAAGGAGTTACAAGATAAAATTAATAAAATAAAAATCGATCAACAAAGTGACAATAAATTAACAAAAATTAAGGAAAGAATATTACAACATGACCCTATAATAATGAAATTTTTTTGTGTTTATGAAGAGATCCTTTTTATTCGTCCTACCATTAAGGATCATGTCTGGAAGATATATGTACCAGCAGCAACAGAAGTAGCATTGATTCAAGATTATCATGAAAGGTATGGCCATATGGGATCACTCAAGGTTATTAAAGCTTTAGCTGAACATTGTTACATGAAAGCTATAAATAGAAGAGTAAGAGAGATAGTGAAAACCTGTAACATTTGTCAGCTTGTAAAAGTAAATAATGAGAAGAAAACAGGCGCCATGATTACTATAACATCTAATAAAAAACTTGAAAAGATTTTTTTGGATATCTGCGGACCCTTTCCCAGAAGTGGAGGAAGACATAAATATAAATATATTATCATATTATTTGATCATTATACAAAATACACAAAACTCTACGCTATTAGTAGAGCTACAACAAAGAAAATTCTAGAAGTAATTATAAAAAAATACTTACCTGAAGTGGGAAGACTGGAAATGATTATAACGGATCATGGAACGCAATTTCGGGGGAAACGGTGGAAAGAAGAATTGAGAAGTTGGCAAATAAGAACGTACAAGACATCCGTGTATCACCCTAGTAGCAATCCTGCTGAGCGTGTATTAAGGGAAGTTGGCAGAATTCTACGCACCTATTGTCATCAAGAACATAAAAACTGGAGTCAGTATATTGAACCAGCCGAGACTTTTCTTAATTAGTCATACCATGACACTATCGGTACTAGCCCTTATCAAATAATGTTTGATAAACCACCACCAAGAGAAATTATGTCATTGATAAATTTCCCCCCAGGAGAGAGAGTAGAATTCGACCAAGTGGAAATGCACAACAGAGTGTTACATAAAGTGGAACTTCAACAAAAAAGGGATCAGGTAAAAAGGAGAAGATTGGATACATACCAGTTGGGAGATAAAGTACTAATAAAAAATAGACAACTACCCAGTTCTATAGAGGGTATCGCACGGAAGCTATTGCTACTTTATACTGGCCCTTACCTCATAACCCAGGTGAAGGGTAATAATACTTACGAAATTAAAACAATTACCAATAATAAAATAAAGGGAGTGTATAACCAGTCGGAAATGAAACACTATTATGAAAACAAAGTCAAGACCATTAGGAGACTTGAACAAATCAACAATTTATTTCTATCAACGAGTTGAACTAAAATAAATTTGTTCTAGTGGGGGGGCTTTATGTAACGGTACATAACCCGGTCCCAATAAAGTAAATCATGAGAATAAAAGTCAGAAATGGGTAGAACTAAAGCTCGCTCAAAATTTAATTATATCACTCCACATAATAAACAATTCGAGTGGTATATAGTGCGAAGTGAGTTCTAGTGTACCCATTGAGGTGAAAAACCAAAGTGAAACTAATGTATTACTAAACTGTGCTGTATGTTTTGGATAGGATAAAACTATGGAAGTAGTATGTAATAATACTAATTGATTTTTGTGATTTTATTTATTTATTGTAATTTATATTGTATGAACCACAATTTGTTATACCCAAGTTAATATTATATCGTTTCAAATAATTATGTTAGATTGTAAGAAAACCCAGGGTTAATTTTAAAAGACATAAAAATTTTAACTACCAAAGATAATATAAAATTAAAATAATCCTATGAAGGAAAGGACAACAGGAAGTAGTACCGGGTATGAACACTATTCGATACTAAATAAATAATATATAAATTTATTTAATGATAATAAAATGATAAAATATTTATATACAAGGTCATAAAAAATTAACCAAAACATATTATGTGAATTAAATTAGTAAATAAACCGGAATGGAAGGGAATTATTTTTCCATAAATAAAAATATAAATTTATAATAATCACAAACTGCCTACATAATAAAAATACTATGTGTTACTAAGAGTGATGGAAAATAACAAGTATTGTTAATAAGATAAAACATTTTGAACTGAACCGGAGAGTTGAAGAATCGATGCGACAAAAATTATAAAAAATAACCTTTTTTGGACGTTGGAGGAGGCGAAATTCACGCAAGAGTAATAAACAAAGTGAATACTAACCAATTATACCTGAGGAATCCAAATTAAAAGGTGTTATACATTAAAAACCAGTGGATGAAACCATTCTGAGGATCCAATATAATTCGGCCTACGTCTAATAGACAATCAGAAAAATACTCGAAAATGAAAAGGAAATAATAACGCAAGACGTACCTCATCACAGAATAAAACTTCAATCCAGTAAGGACAACACGGAGCGAGGTAATATAAACATTTTTCGTAATAAATACAGAAGAAAACTCGTTTTTTAATAGTGAAATAAAACAAAAAAATATTCATTTGATCATATGTTCCTTTCAAAAGTAAACAAATACATGCTGCTCTCTTACGGCAGTTCCGGAAACTACGTAATATCTGAAAATTAAACCAAATTATTTATTAATTTCTTATATTTGTAAAGCGTAGCATTTAGCCATTTCTGACACTCTCATAACACAAAGAATTCACCCTGAACCCTGGGGAATTAATAAGAATTATGTAATAACTGATGTATTTTATTATAGCGTAATATTGGTTAAATAACAACATATATGTTTTGTTCTTTAGACAGATCTATGTTTACTCGGTAAAGTCGAGAAGATGTTTTCTTTTTAAAAAGATTAATTGTGATACCTATACTTGGGTGGCTGGAGACAAAAGTCAATAATCAATAAAGCAATATTATTGAAAATTAATATTGAATTATAACGTGTTATAATTTATTGTAGTGGGTAGTTAATGAAAATTTCAGCACAACATACAGAAAAAATCGTCACAACAGAGGGGCAATAATGATACTTACTCTCTCTTCTGCATAAGGCTGAACAAATTACCTCCTTGACCCCAAATCACACACTCTCGATTTCTTTTAGATTGAGTAAAACAAGATAAACAAAATCCTTTATTTATACCGTTTAAAACGTCAGTTAGTATAATTCAAAAGTGACGCATACTGCGTGAGGCATATAATAACACTTTCGCAAGTGCACACCTCACATTAAGCGGTACGTTACAGATTTGGCGAACCCAACATTTGGGGCTTGACTCAGACTGATGTTTCGCTAAAAAAAGTGCCTCACGGAAAAAGCGGTACGTTACAGAATGGCGCTCAACGTAAAAGGGCGGTAATTAGAAAAGAATTTTGATATTTAATAAAAATATATATCAAAACATCTAATTATCGTTGGCAGTTATGAGAAAACAAGAAATGCCTAATACCCGAGGAAAATCGAAGAAGAGGGCAGAAGAAAAGGAGATTGAAGAAGGTGGACAGGAACAAGAAATAGAGTTAGTCACGGACAGTGAAATGGACCAACAGACAGGTGATACAGAAGAAACCGAAGTAGTTATGGATACGGAAACGGAAATAATTGAAGAGGATGCCCAAGGGGATCAACCAAATAAATCCAACCAAAAAGAAGATATAAGCATACAGGAGATGTTAAGAATTATAATGGAAGGGAATAACAAGATACAGGAAGATAATAAGCGAACCAATGACAAAATAGATGAAAATTTTAGAAAACAGGAGGAAGCCTTGAAACAAACCAATGAGGAAAATAAAGAAAATTTTAGGAGACAGGAGGAAGCCTTGAAACAAACCAATGAGGAAAATAAGGAGAATTTTAAGAAACAGGAGGAAAACTTAAAACAAACTATGAATGAACGATACCATGAACTGAAGGAAGCGGTTGAAGGACAAAGAGAAGAGATGAATGCAAAATTTGAAGAGAATAATGAGAATTTAAAACAAATTGAGAGTAAGATGGAGAATTTCAATAAAGAATTAAGAGAAAATCTAGAAGGTAAAATTGAACTGGTCAATAATACGTTAAGCCAAAGAGTAGAGGCATATAAGGAAGAGGCAGAGAAGAAATTAGTAGAAACTAACCAAAGATTAGATACAACTGAAGAGAAGATGGAACTAATTAAAATTGGAGTTGAGGCACGAATGGAAAAAGAAGAACAAGATAATCAAGTTCGTGTAATGGCCATACGACAAGAAAACAATGACCAGTTAGATAGCATTAAAAGCAGTCTAAACTGTAAATTTTCAGAGTTTCATAAAACTGTAGAGAATGTAAAAAATCAATGTGATAGCCAAGCAGAGAAATTAGATAGTTTGCAACAAATACAAACCAATTTTCAATGTGATGTAGAGAGAATAAGTGCTAGATCTGCATGCAGCAGTCATCATGTTTATCCAGACAATAAGGAAAGTGTAAACTTTCGGGATTATCGCAGAAACCCACTTGAATTTTTAGGGAGAGTAGATGAAATTTTGAACAGATCAAAGGAGAATAGATGGAATATGATAAAAGGTCTATTAGACGAATCGTTCAAAAATATCAATGATAATTGGTGGACAGCAATTAGGAACGAGGTGTGTGATTATGAGGGTTTCAAAACTATGTTCAAACTTAAGTACTGGTCAGAATCAGTACAAAACATTATTAGGGACGATATCTGTCATGGTAGGTATGACCGTACAGCGGGACAAACACCTACTGCTTACTTTTTAGGGAAGGTGTGTATCGCCAAGTATCTAGACCCTAAGATACCTGAAGAGTGTCTAGTGACCAAAATGGCGTATCATTTTGAAGAAAAGATCATCAGTGCACGCTTGAGTGGACAAATCAAAACTATTGGAGGCATGGAAACGCTGCTAGAAAATTATGAACAGGAATCTTATTATAGGAGAAGTAGATGGAGGTCAGGGAATACCGAGGAGCGGAGGAATGAACCACCAAGAGAGAATCTGCCCCAAGTTAATTATGTACATGCTAACAACAGTTATTTCAATAACAGATATCGCGGAAGATGGTCTAATAATAATCGACAGAATTACAGACAGGATTATTATCATAGAGACGAAGGTCCACCAAGGAGTATAAACATCGATCAACCTAGATCCAGAGAGAGGGATGAAGAAAGGATACCGATAAACAACATTCAAAATAATGAAAATGTTGAAGCAACCAATAGTAATGATATAAATAGGGGAAACGGGTACCAGCAGTGAGAAGATGTGATTGCCCGTCACTGCTAGAAACAACAGGGCACAGAATTTACCATACACCCGATTATAATAATAATTTGAATAAACCAATAACCATTATCAGAAATAATTTTCTAAAAAATATACAATCCGAGTTAATGGAAGAAAGAGTAATCAAAGAGTCATCACCGAACAATGACATAGTCTATATACAAATAAAATTAAATGGAGTGTCAGCAGAGGCCATGATTGATACAGGGGCCAATATTTCAATTATTGATCAATTAGAATTAGATCGTATTACTGAGTTAACTACTGAGAGAATACCTACTTTACCAATTAACAATTTAACAATTGTTGGTGCTACCGGGAAACAAAATAAAACAATCAAAAAACAAGTGTCTTTGAATGTTACCACTAATGGAATAGGAATACCTATGGGATTTTTAGTAGCGAAAGGGCTACCGTTTAGGGTGTTAATAGGGTGTGATATGCTGCGGCGACACACTGCAATTATAAATCTGGCCAGGGGTATAGTAACCTTGAGCACAGAAAATGGTGAGTTAACGGCTGAGATAATTGGTAGCCAAAGTGCCCCTCAGTGTCCGAGCTCATTTTTTGTTAGGGAGAATAATAGATTAACCCTAGGTAATAATATAGAAGTAACAGAATCAAAGATTTGGAAAGAGAAGATAGAAGAAATAATGGAGTTTCAGAATAGGCAGGCACCGGAAATAATTAGTATAGAACAGAAACAACAACTTATAAAAATTTATAATAAATATAAACCAGTATTCTCAGAATCACCAGGAAAAGCTAAAAACTTCTTGTGTGAACTAAAATTTAAAGAAAATGTAAATTTTAATAAACGATCATACCCTATTGCTCAAGCTTTGAAAGAGGCAGCAAGGAAAGAAATTCAAAGAATGATATTAGAAGACATAATTGAAAGAAGTAACTCTCCATATACTAGCCCATTGGTGGCTATACCGAAGAAAGATGGTCAAGTTAGACTATGTCTCGATGCTCGGGAGTTGAATAAAATGCTCATTAACGATCGCACGTCTCCAGGTGAGATTGAGGAGATTATGAAGAGATTTTTTGGATGCAAGTACATGAGTACTTGGGATGCAGTCTGTGGATACTGGCAAATAGAATTACACCCTAACAGCAGACAATATGTTGCTTTCATATTCGAAGGACGAAATTATCATTTTAAGCGTTTGCCTTTTGGATTGGTAAATTCTGTGGCTGTGTTCATTCAATGCAAGGACCAAATTTTGGGTAAGGAAGTTTTAGATTTTACTACAATATATGAGAATGACATACTAATTACGTCTTGTACTTGGGAGGAGCATTGTAACCAAGTGGAAACAGTGTTAGATAAACTTTTGCAACATAATATAACTTTAAAACTGGATAAATCTAAGTTTATCACCCATGAACTACCATTTTTAGGGTTCATTTTATCTGCTACTGGAATTAAACCATCTCCTGAAAAAGTAAAGGCTATTCAAGATTTTCCCAAACCCAGAAACTTGAAACAATTACAATCCTTTTTGGGGATATGCAACTATTATAGAAAATTTCAACAGAGTTATTCAGAAATAACAGCTCAATTTCAATATTTACTTTCAAAGAAAAACAAGTGGAAATGGGAAGAAAGTGAAGATAATAATTTCCAGATAGTAAAAAATAAATTTCTTGACTGCATCATGTTACATCACCCAAATTTTAATAAACGTTTTTTCATAAATTGTGATGCTAGTAACATTAGCCTTGGGAGTGAGCTATATCAGGAAGATGAAGAAGGAAATCATGGAGTTATAAGTTTTGCAAGTAGAGTACTAAGCAGTTGTGAGAGAAACTATACAGTAACTGAAAAAGAACTGCTGAGTGTTGTGTTCTCATGTATAAAATTTCGAACATTTATTTTGGGATACCCAGTGACTATCAGAACTGATCACAGATCAATTTCATTTTTAAAGAATTGTAAACTTAATCACGGCAGACTTACTAGATGGGCATTAATACTTCAAGAATATAATTTAGACTGGGAATATATTCCAGGTAAGAAGAATGTAATAGCAGACCGATTATCCCGGATTAACCTTGAAAAAGGAACTTGTGAAATAGAACCAGAAAGCATTGGAAAAATATATCACATAATTAAGATGTCAAAGGAGTTACAAGATAAAATTAATAAAATAAAAATCGATCAACAAAGTGACAATAAATTAACAAAAATTAAGGAAAGAATATTACAACATGACCCTATAATAATGAAATTTTTTTGTGTTTATGAAGAGATCCTTTTTATTCGTCCTACCATTAAGGATCATGTCTGGAAGATATATGTACCAGCAGCAACAGAAGTAGCATTGATTCAAGATTATCATGAAAGGTATGGCCATATGGGATCACTCAAGGTTATTAAAGCTTTAGCTGAACATTGTTACATGAAAGCTATAAATAGAAGAGTAAGAGAGATAGTGAAAACCTGTAACATTTGTCAGCTTGTAAAAGTAAATAATGAGAAGAAAACAGGCGCCATGATTACTATAACATCTAATAAAAAACTTGAAAAGATTTTTTTGGATATCTGCGGACCCTTTCCCAGAAGTGGAGGAAGACATAAATATAAATATATTATCATATTATTTGATCATTATACAAAATACACAAAACTCTACGCTATTAGTAGAGCTACAACAAAGAAAATTCTAGAAGTAATTATAAAAAAATACTTACCTGAAGTGGGAAGACTGGAAATGATTATAACGGATCATGGAACGCAATTTCGGGGGAAACGGTGGAAAGAAGAATTGAGAAGTTGGCAAATAAGAACGTACAAGACATCCGTGTATCACCCTAGTAGCAATCCTGCTGAGCGTGTATTAAGGGAAGTTGGCAGAATTCTACGCACCTATTGTCATCAAGAACATAAAAACTGGAGTCAGTATATTGAACCAGCCGAGACTTTTCTTAATTAGTCATACCATGACACTATCGGTACTAGCCCTTATCAAATAATGTTTGATAAACCACCACCAAGAGAAATTATGTCATTGATAAATTTCCCTCCAGGAGAGAGAGTAGAATTCGACCAAGTGGAAATGCACAACAGAGTGTTACATAAAGTGGAACTTCAACAAAAAAGGGATCAGGTAAAAAGGAGAAGATTGGATACATACCAGTTGGGAGATAAAGTACTAATAAAAAATAGACAACTACCCAGTTCTATAGAGGGTATCGCACGGAAGCTATTGCTACTTTATACTGGCCCTTACCTCATAACCCAGGTGAAGGGTAATAATACTTACGAAATTAAAACAATTACCAATAATAAAATAAAGGGAGTGTATAACCAGTCGGAAATGAAACACTATTATGAAAACAAAGTCAAGACCATTAGGAGACTTGAACAAATCAACAATTTATTTCTATCAACGAGTTGAACTAAAATAAATTTGTTCTAGTGGGGGGGCTTTATGTAACGGTACATAACCCGGTCCCAATAAAGTAAATCATGAGAATAAAAGTCAGAAATGGGTAGAACTAAAGCTCGCTCAAAATTTAATTATATCACTCCACATAATAAACAATTCGAGTGGTATATAGTGCGAAGTGAGTTCTAGTGTACCCATTGAGGTGAAAAACCAAAGTGAAACTAATGTATTACTAAACTGTGCTGTATGTTTTGGATAGGATAAAACTATGGAAGTAGTATGTAATAATACTAATTGATTTTTGTGATTTTATTTATTTATTGTAATTTATATTGTATGAACCACAATTTGTTATACCCAAGTTAATATTATATCGTTTCAAATAATTATGTTAGATTGTAAGAAAACCCAGGGTTAATTTTAAAAGACATAAAAATTTTAACTACCAAAGATAATATAAAATTAAAATAATCCTATGAAGGAAAGGACAACAGGAAGTAGTACCGGGTATGAACACTATTCGATACTAAATAAATAATATATAAATTTATTTAATGATAATAAAATGATAAAATATTTATATACAAGGTCATAAAAAATTAACCAAAACATATTATGTGAATTAAATTAGTAAATAAACCGGAATGGAAGTGAATTATTTTTCCATAAATAAAAATATAAATTTATAATAATCACAAACTGCCTACATAATAAAAATACTATGTGTTACTAAGAGTGATGGAAAATAACAAGTATTGTTAATAAGATAAAACATTTTGAACTGAACCGGAGAGTTGAAGAATCGATGCGACAAAAATTATAAAAAATAACCTTTTTTGGACGTTGGAGGAGGCGAAATTCACGCAAGAGTAATAAACAAAGTGAATACTAACCAATTATACCTGAGGAATCCAAATTAAAAGGTGTTATACATTAAAAACCAGTGGATGAAACCATTCTGAGGATCCAATATAATTCGGCCTACGTCTAATAGACAATCAGAAAAATACTCGAAAATGAAAAGGAAATAATAACGCAAGACGTACCTCATCACAGAATAAAACTTCAATCCAGTAAGGACAACACGGAGCGAGGTAATATAAACATTTTTCGTAATAAATACAGAAGAAAACTCGTTTTTTAATAGTGAAATAAAACAAAAAAATATTCATTTGATCATATGTTCCTTTCAAAAGTAAACAAATACATGCTGCTCTCTTACGGCAGTTCCGGAAACTACGTAATATCTGAAAATTAAACCAAATTATTTATTAATTTCTTATATTTGTAAAGCGTAGCATTTAGCCATTTCTGACACTCTCATAACACAAAGAATTCACCCTGAACCCTGGGGAATTAATAAGAATTATGTAATAACTGATGTATTTTATTATAGCGTAATATTGGTTAAATAACAACATATATGTTTTGTTCTTTAGACAGATCTATGTTTACTCGGTAAAGTCGAGAAGATGTTTTCTTTTTAAAAAGATTAATTGTGATACCTATACTTGGGTGGCTGGAGACAAAAGTCAATAATCAATAAAGCAATATTATTGAAAATTAATATTGAATTATAACGTGTTATAATTTATTGTAGTGGGTAGTTAATGAAAATTTCAGCACAACATACAGAAAAAATCGTCACAACAGAGGGGCAATAATGATACTTACTCTCTCTTCTGCATAAGGCTGAACAAATTACCTCCTTGACCCCAAATCACACACTCTCGATTTCTTTTAGATTGAGTAAAACAAGATAAACAAAATCCTTTATTTATACCGTTTAAAACGTCAGTTAGTATAATTCAAAAGTGACGCATACTGCGTGAGGCATATAATAACACTTTCGCAAGTGCACACCTCACATTAAGCGGTACGTTACAGATTTGGCGAACCCAACATTTGGGGCTTGACTCAGACTGACGTTTCGCTAAAAAAAGTGCCTCACGGAAAAAGCGGTACGTTACAGAATGGCGCTCAACGTAAAAGGGCGGTAATTAGAAAAGAATTTTGATATTTAATAAAAATATATATCAAAACATCTAATTATCGTTGGCAGTTATGAGAAAACAAGAAATGCCTAATACCCGAGGAAAATCGAAGAAGAGGGCAGAAGAAAAGGAGATTGAAGAAGGTGGACAGGAACAAGAAATAGAGTTAGTCACGGACAGTGAAATGGACCAACAGACAGGTGATACAGAAGAAACCGAAGTAGTTATGGATACGGAAACGGAAATAATTGAAGAGGATGCCCAAGGGGATCAACCAAATAAATCCAACCAAAAAGAAGATATAAGCATACAGGAGATGTTAAGAATTATAATGGAAGGGAATAACAAGATACAGGAAGATAATAAGCGAACCAATGACAAAATAGATGAAAATTTTAGAAAACAGGAGGAAGCCTTGAAACAAACCAATGAGGAAAATAAAGAAAATTTTAGGAGACAGGAGGAAGCCTTGAAACAAACCAATGAGGAAAATAAGGAGAATTTTAAGAAACAGGAGGAAAACTTAAAACAAACTATGAATGAACGATACCATGAACTGAAGGAAGCGGTTGAAGGACAAAGAGAAGAGATGAATGCAAAATTTGAAGAGAATAATGAGAATTTAAAACAAATTGAGAGTAAGATGGAGAATTTCAATAAAGAATTAAGAGAAAATCTAGAAGGTAAAATTGAACTGGTCAATAATACGTTAAGCCAAAGAGTAGAGGCATATAAGGAAGAGGCAGAGAAGAAATTAGTAGAAACTAACCAAAGATTAGATACAACTGAAGAGAAGATGGAACTAATTAAAATTGGAGTTGAGGCACGAATGGAAAAAGAAGAACAAGATAATCAAGTTCGTGTAATGGCCATACGACAAGAAAACAATGACCAGTTAGATAGCATTAAAAGCAGTCTAAACTGTAAATTTTCAGAGTTTCATAAAACTGTAGAGAATGTAAAAAATCAATGTGATAGCCAAGCAGAGAAATTAGATAGTTTGCAACAAATACAAACCAATTTTCAATGTGATGTAGAGAGAATAAGTGCTAGATCTGCATGCAGCAGTCATCATGTTTATCCAGACAATAAGGAAAGTGTAAACTTTCGGGATTATCGCAGAAACCCACTTGAATTTTTAGGGAGAGTAGATGAAATTTTGAACAGATCAAAGGAGAATAGATGGAATATGATAAAAGGTCTATTAGACGAATCGTTCAAAAATATCAATGATAATTGGTGGACAGCAATTAGGAACGAGGTGTGTGATTATGAGGGTTTCAAAACTATGTTCAAACTTAAGTACTGGTCAGAATCAGTACAAAACATTATTAGGGACGATATCTGTCATGGTAGGTATGACCGTACAGCGGGACAAACACCTACTGCTTACTTTTTAGGGAAGGTGTGTATCGCCAAGTATCTAGACCCTAAGATACCTGAAGAGTGTCTAGTGACCAAAATGGCGTATCATTTTGAAGAAAAGATCATCAGTGCACGCTTGAGTGGACAAATCAAAACTATTGGAGGCATGGAAACGCTGCTAGAAAATTATGAACAGGAATCTTATTATAGGAGAAGTAGATGGAGGTCAGGGAATACCGAGGAGCGGAGGAATGAACCACCAAGAGAGAATCTGCCCCAAGTTAATTATGTACATGCTAACAACAGTTATTTCAATAACAGATATCGCGGAAGATGGTCTAATAATAATCGACAGAATTACAGACAGGATTATTATCATAGAGACGAAGGTCCACCAAGGAGTATAAACATCGATCAACCTAGATCCAGAGAGAGGGATGAAGAAAGGATACCGATAAACAACATTCAAAATAATGAAAATGTTGAAGCAACCAATAGTAATGATATAAATAGGGGAAACGGGTACCAGCAGTGAGAAGATGTGATTGCCCGTCACTGCTAGAAACAACAGGGCACAGAATTTACCATACACCCGATTATAATAATAATTTGAATAAACCAATAACCATTATCAGAAATAATTTTCTAAAAAATATACAATCCGAGTTAATGGAAGAAAGAGTAATCAAAGAGTCATCACCGAACAATGACATAGTCTATATACAAATAAAATTAAATGGAGTGTCAGCAGAGGCCATGATTGATACAGGGGCCAATATTTCAATTATTGATCAATTAGAATTAGATCGTATTACTGAGTTAACTACTGAGAGAATACCTACTTTACCAATTAACAATTTAACAATTGTTGGTGCTACCGGGAAACAAAATAAAACAATCAAAAAACAAGTGTCTTTGAATGTTACCACTAATGGAATAGGAATACCTATGGGATTTTTAGTAGCGAAAGGGCTACCGTTTAGGGTGTTAATAGGGTGTGATATGCTACGGCGACACACTGCAATTATAAATCTGGCCAGGGGTATAGTAACCTTGAGCACAGAAAATGGTGAGTTAACGGCTGAGATAATTGGTAGCCAAAGTGCCCCTCAGTGTCCGAGCTCATTTTTTGTTAGGGAGAATAATAGATTAACCCTAGGTAATAATATAGAAGTAACAGAATCAAAGATTTGGAAAGAGAAGATAGAAGAAATAATGGAGTTTCAGAATAGGCAGGCACCGGAAATAATTAGTATAGAACAGAAACAACAACTTATAAAAATTTATAATAAATATAAACCAGTATTCTCAGAATCACCAGGAAAAGCTAAAAACTTCTTGTGTGAACTAAAATTTAAAGAAAATGTAAATTTTAATAAACGATCATACCCTATTGCTCAAGCTTTGAAAGAGGCAGCAAGGAAAGAAATTCAAAGAATGATATTAGAAGACATAATTGAAAGAAGTAACTCTCCATATACTAGCCCATTGGTGGCTATACCGAAGAAAGATGGTCAAGTTAGACTATGTCTCGATGCTCGGGAGTTGAATAAAATGCTCATTAACGATCGCACGTCTCCAGGTGAGATTGAGGAGATTATGAAGAGATTTTTTGGATGCAAGTACATGAGTACTTGGGATGCAGTCTGTGGATACTGGCAAATAGAATTACACCCTAACAGCAGACAATATGTTGCTTTCATATTCGAAGGACGAAATTATCATTTTAAGCGTTTGCCTTTTGGATTGGTAAATTCTGTGGCTGTGTTCATTCAATGCAAGGACCAAATTTTGGGTAAGGAAGTTTTAGATTTTACTACAATATATGAGAATGACATACTAATTACGTCTTGTACTTGGGAGGAGCATTGTAACCAAGTGGAAACAGTGTTAGATAAACTTTTGCAACATAATATAACTTTAAAACTGGATAAATCTAAGTTTATCACCCATGAACTACCATTTTTAGGGTTCATTTTATCTGCTACTGGAATTAAACCATCTCCTGAAAAAGTAAAGGCTATTCAAGATTTTCCCAAACCCAGAAACTTGAAACAATTACAATCCTTTTTGGGGATATGCAACTATTATAGAAAATTTCAACAGAGTTATTCAGAAATAACAGCTCAATTTCAATATTTACTTTCAAAGAAAAACAAGTGGAAATGGGAAGAAAGTGAAGATAATAATTTCCAGATAGTAAAAAATAAATTTCTTGACTGCATCATGTTACATCACCCAAATTTTAATAAACGTTTTTTCATAAATTGTGATGCTAGTAACATTAGCCTTGGGAGTGAGCTATATCAGGAAGATGAAGAAGGAAATCATGGAGTTATAAGTTTTGCAAGTAGAGTACTAAGCAGTTGTGAGAGAAACTATACAGTAACTGAAAAAGAACTGCTGAGTGTTGTGTTCTCATGTATAAAATTTCGAACATTTATTTTGGGATACCCAGTGACTATCAGAACTGATCACAGATCAATTTCATTTTTAAAGAATTGTAAACTTAATCACGGCAGACTTACTAGATGGGCATTAATACTTCAAGAATATAATTTAGACTGGGAATATATTCCAGGTAAGAAGAATGTAATAGCAGACCGATTATCCCGGATTAACCTTGAAAAAGGAACTTGTGAAATAGAACCAGAAAGCATTGGAAAAATATATCACATAATTAAGATGTCAAAGGAGTTACAAGATAAAATTAATAAAATAAAAATCGATCAACAAAGTGACAATAAATTAACAAAAATTAAGGAAAGAATATTACAACATGACCCTATAATAATGAAATTTTTTTGTGTTTATGAAGAGATCCTTTTTATTCGTCCTACCATTAAGGATCATGTCTGGAAGATATATGTACCAGCAGCAACAGAAGTAGCATTGATTCAAGATTATCATGAAAGGTATGGCCATATGGGATCACTCAAGGTTATTAAAGCTTTATCTGAACATTGTTACATGAAAGCTATAAATAGAAGAGTAAGAGAGATAGTGAAAACCTGTAACATTTGTCAGCTTGTAAAAGTAAATAATGAGAAGAAAACAGGCGCCATGATTACTATAACATCTAATAAAAAACTTGAAAAGATTTTTTTGGATATCTGCGGACCCTTTCCCAGAAGTGGAGGAAGACATAAATATAAATATATTATCATATTATTTGATCATTATACAAAATACACAAAACTCTACGCTATTAGTAGAGCTACAACAAAGAAAATTCTAGAAGTAATTATAAAAAAATACTTACCTGAAGTGGGAAGACCGGAAATGATTATAACGGATCATGGAACGCAATTTCGGGGGAAACGGTGGAAAGAAGAATTGAGAAGTTGGCAAATAAGAACGTACAAGACATCCGTGTATCACCCTAGTAGCAATCCTGCTGAGCGTGTATTAAGGGAAGTTGGCAGAATTCTACGCACCTATTGTCATCAAGAACATAAAAACTGGAGTCAGTATATTGAACCAGCCGAGACTTTTCTTAATTAGTCATACCATGACACTATCGGTACTAGCCCTTATCAAATAATGTTTGATAAACCACCACCAAGAGAAATTATGTCATTGATAAATTTCCCTCCAGGAGAGAGAGTAGAATTCGACCAAGTGGAAATGCACAACAGAGTGTTACATAAAGTGGAACTTCAACAAAAAAGGGATCAGGTAAAAAGGAGAAGATTGGATACATACCAGTTGGGAGATAAAGTACTAATAAAAAATAGACAACTACCCAGTTCTATAGAGGGTATCGCACGGAAGCTATTGCTACTTTATACTGGCCCTTACCTCATAACCCAGGTGAAGGGTAATAATACTTACGAAATTAAAACAATTACCAATAATAAAATAAAGGGAGTGTATAACCAGTCGGAAATGAAACACTATTATGAAAACAAAGTCAAGACCATTAGGAGACTTGAACAAATCAACAATTTATTTCTATCAACGAGTTGAACTAAAATAAATTTGTTCTAGTGGGGGGGCTTTATGTAACGGTACATAACCCGGTCCCAATAAAGTAAATCATGAGAATAAAAGTCAGAAATGGGTAGAACTAAAGCTCGCTCAAAATTTAATTATATCACTCCACATAATAAACAATTCGAGTGGTATATAGTGCGAAGTGAGTTCTAGTGTACCCATTGAGGTGAAAAACCAAAGTGAAACTAATGTATTACTAAACTGTGCTGTATGTTTTGGATAGGATAAAACTATGGAAGTAGTATGTAATAATACTAATTGATTTTTGTGATTTTATTTATTTATTGTAATTTATATTGTATGAACCACAATTTGTTATACCCAAGTTAATATTATATCGTTTCAAATAATTATGTTAGATTGTAAGAAAACCCAGGGTTAATTTTAAAAGACATAAAAATTTTAACTACCAAAGATAATATAAAATTAAAATAATCCTATGAAGGAAAGGACAACAGGAAGTAGTACCGGGTATGAACACTATTCGATACTAAATAAATAATATATAAATTTATTTAATGATAATAAAATGATAAAATATTTATATACAAGGTCATAAAAAATTAACCAAAACATATTATGTGAATTAAATTAGTAAATAAACCGGAATGGAAGGGAATTATTTTTCCATAAATAAAAATATAAATTTATAATAATCACAAACTGCCTACATAATAAAAATACTATGTGTTACTAAGAGTGATGGAAAATAACAAGTATTGTTAATAAGATAAAACATTTTGAACTGAACCGGAGAGTTGAAGAATCGATGCGACAAAAATTATAAAAAATAACCTTTTTTGGACGTTGGAGGAGGCGAAATTCACGCAAGAGTAATAAACAAAGTTAATACTAACCAATTATACCTGAGGAATCCAAATTAAAAGGTGTTATACATTAAAAACCAGTGGATGAAACCATTCTGAGGATCCAATATAATTCGGCCTACGTCTAATAGACAATCAGAAAAATACTCGAAAATGAAAAGGAAATAATAACGCAAGACGTACCTCATCACAGAATAAAACTTCAATCCAGTAAGGACAACACGGAGCGAGGTAATATAAACATTTTTCGTAATAAATACAGAAGAAAACTCGTTTTTTAATAGTGAAATAAAACAAAAAAATATTCATTTGATCATATGTTCCTTTCAAAAGTAAACAAATACATGCTGCTCTCTTACGGCAGTTCCGGAAACTACGTAATATCTGAAAATTAAACCAAATTATTTATTAATTTCTTATATTTGTAAAGCGTAGCATTTAGCCATTTCTGACACTCTCATAACACAAAGAATTCACCCTGAACCCTGGGGAATTAATAAGAATTATGTAATAACTGATGTATTTTATTATAGCGTAATATTGGTTAAATAACAACATATATGTTTTGTTCTTTAGACAGATCTATGTTTACTCGGTAAAGTCGAGAAGATGTTTTCTTTTTAAAAAGATTAATTGTGATACCTATACTTGGGTGGCTGGAGACAAAAGTCAATAATCAATAAAGCAATATTATTGAAAATTAATATTGAATTATAACGTGTTATAATTTATTGTAGTGGGTAGTTAATGAAAATTTCAGCACAACATACAGAAAAAATCGTCACAACAGAGGGGCAATAATGATACTTACTCTCTCTTCTGCATAAGGCTGAACAAATTACCTCCTTGACCCCAAATCACACACTCTCGATTTCTTTTAGATTGAGTAAAACAAGATAAACAAAATCCTTTATTTATACCGTTTAAAACGTCAGTTAGTATAATTCAAAAGTGACGCATACTGCGTGAGGCATATAATAACACTTTCGCAAGTGCACACCTCACATTAAGCGGTACGTTACAGATTTGGCGAACCCAACATTTGGGGCTTGACTCAGACTGACGTTTCGCTAAAAAAAGTGCCTCACGGAAAAAGCGGTACGTTACAACGTATAATTACTACCATAATATGGTACATATGCGTACTTACCGATTTTAATTACTTGAGAGCACGTGCTTTTCTTTTTGCGATACTTTCTACCTAAGGGGTCCAGGGTTTCGTTACAGCGAGATTTTTGATTCAAAGAAGGTGACAAATGATAACACTGTTTCTTGATTGAATATGATTGTTAGTTTTAATTTCATGAACAACATACACATACATTAAAAGGTGCCTCAAAATGGCGTCAAGTGTTATTACTAAAAACAAAATGGTGGCTATATTTCTTCCAAACTTATTCAATTATTTTGACTGTATATGAATTGTGAATCTTGTTACCACTTCTTGATATATATTCTTTTTTGTTTTCTAGCTGCAGCACTTATCATGTAATTAGTCATAGTATCATATAATTCACAAACCAATGCCCTCTACGTATAGAAGCATGGCCATGCATTCGTTCGATCGCACACTCATTCACACTCTCTGTTACAATTACATTTTATACAATGTCAGGGTTTATTTAATGAGCTCAGTAATATGATAATAAAAAAGATATTGTGACTTCTCTGAGAACGGTGTAGCGTCGCTCCCTTGCTGGTATCAGATGTTCCCCAGGAGTATGGCCGGTGTTCGCCTCATCATTCTGGTTTTTTAAATCGTCTGCACTGACTCTACATTTAATGTCTTTACTGTATATTGTTATTTAATTATTGTCTGACTTTGTTCTCACATTTTGTTAATTTTGAATAGACTTTTTACAACTATTGTATGAATACTAATGCCAACAGCGATACATCGCTGTGGCCTCTTTGGTGTACTGTGCTGAACTGAGACCGATGAATATACAAATTTATGCTTGTGTTAGTGTGTTTGACGTCATCAGTCTTTGTTAAATGGGACAACGCCTGGTTACATGCGTTGTAGTTTCATACGTCATCATCTTTTGTTATGACAAAACAACGTTATTATCCAATCACAATGAACATTTATGGTCAGTCGTCATAAACACCGCCATGTGCTAGACCGGCTCTCGCACGTCCAACGGTGACCTTGGCATGGTACTCTTACTGAATCTGCGTTGTTCCTTCGTATATAGGGACAATGGACCTAACCATTCTGTATTTGATAATTATACAATAAAACATTGAAAAAATACCCTCAGATCCCATAATTACAGTATTGGTTCTCTATGTACTGTTACAAAAGGGAATTTATTTGTAGGAGCCTATGATCTTTGAATATTATATTTTTTTTATTCTTATTATTTGTTGCAAAAGTGCAATTATAAGTATGTCTTATATATTTTCTGGACAGAGATGTGTTTCCTCTGATTTTAGTGGTTATAGTTAGGGAACGTCGGAGATAGGATTGCCAATGGGGCCCCTCTGACTCCGAACCCACTATAAAAGTTAGGGAATTGTTAGGGAGTTATATCAAAGATTAAATAATTAACATCAAGGTAAAGGAAAGGAAAAGGAGATACGATAAACATTGAGACATGAATAGTGAGATGGATTAATATATTAAAGGAGTAGTACAGGAATCTAATTATAAGATAAAAGAATGAAATATAATGAAGCTAATAAGAGGTTAATATAGAAATGATAATTTCATCAAAACTAAAGAAACGTTTTTCCCAAATTATCAATTTTAACGGGGAGGCATATGTTACGTCACAGAACGTTCCATAAAGAAAATTATTTGCATAGTAATTTATCATAAGAGGAAAGTGAGGTGAACAATATCGAACCCAAGTAATCCGAAAAATTTTGTAATATTGTCCGATAGTTAATATCATCAACATGAAAAAACGACAAAGACTATGACTAAGACTCAAACCCCATATATATTATTTAAGTGAAGAACAGTGTAAAACTAGTAATATACTATAAGAGAACCAGATAATCTCAGAAATGACCAAAATGAGGCCATTACATATTAAGAAATGTAACTCTGAATAGGGTATAAAAAAACTATTTATTGTGAATTAGTGGACAAGATCCATTATTATACTTTGTAATATAAATAAAATAAATGTATTAAATGATTTGAATACGCCATTAAAAAGGATATTGTAACGTTTTTTTCACCACGTTACAAATCCAGGGAACCCATCTTAATTGACACCTGCCAATTACATGGGCTGCCTACGTTGTAACGAACTGTTATTAAACTCAAAATAATTGAACAAATTACTTAAGCTAATTGTTAGGAAACAAGGGAAGGTATTTCACTGATTTATGCACTCATTTTCATGTGTAATAAGATGACTTCTCTTTATTAACAAGTGATATGAAAAGATCCCATGACATAATTAATTAGATTAAAATATTTGAATGGTTTTCAGAAAAAATGGGGATCAAACTGATTATGTATTCTTTTACCTCGGATCCGAGTTTACTTTAAGTATATCTATAGCAAAGACTTCTAAGTATTTTGTGTTCATCTAGGTGCTTGCAAGACTTCTTTTACCATTTGAAGAATGGTATTATTAACTAAAGTGATTATAATTTACATTTACATATAATGTGTTACAACGTATGATATTGAATATTACAGTAAACTCTTAGTTGGTCTCATTTAAATTTAAAGAAAATTATAGTCTTTGAAAAGTCTCTTTTCTCTGTAAGTTATGTCTCAAATATAATTAACTCTCGATAGGCAAGCTATCGAGTCACCTTTACAGTAGGTCTTGGTAACCTCGTCCTGGGGTGTCTTGGGAATTCTTGAAGTCGGCGTCGTCATCTGAGTTGTGTCTTCGGCAAGTACTAGATAGGTGGTTCACTGCAGAGATTGAAGTTTCTCTAGTTTAAGTTGGTGTAGATCCATGTAGGTCCTCTTCAGCGTCTTATGCCTCATATACGTCCACATGTGAAGTTTATGCAGGTCACATCTTCATGTGTAAAGTTGTACTTGAATTTACCTCTTGAGGGGAGACGTCATCTTGCTTACTACTTGTTAGTTTTTTTTTTTGTTTTAACTTATTATATTTTTCTTTTTAACACAACTTTCTACAATTCACATATTACACTCGCTCGCCACGTTTAGCAGTGGTAGCTAACATTTAAAATTAAATTTAAACAGTGCATTTTGGTGGAGCTCTCGCTCGTAGTTCTATACGCTCTGACAGCAGCATTGTGACTCTCTACTCGATTCGACTGGCACATTACAACGGAGAGGGGCAAGTACTCCGCGATAATATAGTTCCTATTTTTATTTAAATTGACATTCTTATTACAAAAAAACAATACATTAATTATACATATATAATTTAAGTGAATTATTTTAACTTCTCTTATGCCTTCAAATTACTAATTACAAAGATTATGATTTTTATATCTTCCTAAGTTACAGACGACTCGCTATGCACGTTGTGTCCGGAATTAACAGGTCACCGCATGATGACTAGCAAAGGGTTAATTGTGATATTAATAACTTTTTACAATTCGAATTTTTATTTAATGCTTTAGTTAGATTTTCCATTTACATCTCATACTTATTCTGAGTTAGGACAGGGGCTTTAGGTGTAATAGTGCGATTTAAAAATACTTAATTGCTAGTAAATTAATTTTTTATTTATTTAAAATTCTATATTCAATTAAATCGTCACATACTCCACCGCTTAAATTCCACATTATGGAGGTTTTGTGAGCCTAACGCAAAATTGGGGACTTGGAGTATGCTTGGTGTCAGTGTGTGGAATTTCTCTCACGTAGTTATTGACAAGCATTATACCCATTTGTTTCTTCTCCACAACTCAATATACTTTTATATTTTCTTTTAAACTACCTTTTTTTTTTACATACTATTCACACTTAATATCTACATTTTAAAACACAAAACTCTTTGTTATGTCTACTACTTAAATCTACTACCGGTTTTTTCTTTGGGGTTTTTTTTTATTACTCTCTTCTTAGAGTAATTTTCTAAATATTTTGCTATTTAGAATTCAGTTTAGTTCTCATTGAGTACTCATTTACTTATCTTTCGCTGAACTGGATCTCAGGTTGATCAGGCCTCATTTCCAAATTCTACGATTAACACTTAGCAAGGTTACTGAGGTATAATATACTTCACTACCTAGTATTACCTTTTCTATTTTTGTCTATACTATTTCTTCTTTTCTCCTTATACAATTTTATCTGCGAAATATGTGTTCTCCGCATATATTTTCGAGTCGCAGGTTCATACAGGGCTACTGTAACTGGAGTTAAGTACTTCTGGATTTGGTAAGGGCCACACCATCGGTATGATAGTTTAGAGGTGGTCTTATCAATTGCACTACTAGTCGGGTGAGTCTTGTACATTACTAAGTCACCTACTTGGTACCTAACTAAATTGTTATGAATACTTTTCTCGTGGTATTTTCTGGATTTCTCTAAGTTCGCTCTTAAATTAGAGCGGGCTTTATTCCATATTTGCTTAATCTGCTTATCCTTTATTTGCGGAGGTAGCAGGTCGTGTATTTTCCATTTAGCGGACAAGGGGTGGTTTGGTTTGTATTTATACAGTAACTCAAACGGGGTCGACTTGTGACCTTCGTGATAAGCTGAATTAAAGGCGTATTCTATCCAGGATAGGTTTTGGTCCCAAGACGTATGATCGTTCGCATGGTAGGCGATTAATGCAAATTTGAGGTTTCGTAGATACCTTTCAGCAATATTGCCTTGCGGTCGATACTCCGTAGTGGTTATATGGTCTATTCCTAACTTGAAACACATATTCTTAAATTCTTTCGCTTTAAACTGTGGTCCATTATCTGACACTATACGTACAGGTGTACCGTAGTCTTTAAATAATCTTTCCTGTAATATTTTTACAGTCGTCGACGCTAATGCTCGTCGCATGGGATACATCCAAACAAATTTGGTGAACGAATCTACACAGATGAGTAACATAGTATTACCTGATTTCGATCGTGGATAAGGACCTGAAAAGTCTAGATAAAGTTTAGAAAAAGGGGTCTTAGGGATTTCTGAAATCAATTGGCTTACCTGATTATTTCTGGCCGGTTTACTGAGAGCACATAATTTACATTTCTTTACGAAACTGGCTATTTCGCTGTTCATATTGTTCCAATGATATTCCTTTCGAACACGATGTATTGTTTTATTGATTCCCATATGGGCTCCAATGGTAGATGAATGGAAGTACTCCATCAGCATGGGCTTAATCACATCAGGGGCGATTATTCTTAATTCCTTTCCGCTTTTTATTTTATGGCATAGTACACTTTTACTCAATACGTATTTCTCGGACTTAATACCTTGCGCAAGTTGTTCTATAATAGGTTTCAGTAAGGGATCTTGTTGTTGATACAAGGCAATGTTTGTAAAGGCAAGGGGGAACTCAGTAATTATGGCGTTAGCAAGTGCTGTTTCCGGATTCTCCTTGCTTCCGGGAGTATTAGTGGGCGACTGGAACATACGGGACAGGGTATCAGCGATTACGTTTTGTGTATCTTTAATATGCTGTACTCTGAATTTGTAGCAGTTTAACCTCAATACCCATCTTCCAATACGTCCTAACTGTTTAGGGTGATTCAGTAACCAAGATAATGCTTGATTATCAGTTTCCAAAAGGAATTCTTTATGTTCTAGGAAGGGTTTAAATTTCTCAAATGCAAAAACAATGGCTAAACATTCCAATTCGTATGCGGAATATTTTCTTTCTTGGTCGCTCAAGGTTCGCGATGCATAACTAATAGGTAGTCTACTGTTTTCTATCTCTTGATATATGACTGCACCTAACGCTACACTGGAACTGTCGGTCTGCACTACGAAAGGTTTCGTAAAATCAGCTAGTTGCAAAACTGGGGGAGATATGATACTTTCATTGAGTTGTTCAAACGCATTTTGATGTTGTGCGCTCCATTCAAACTTCGCTCCCTTCTTTCTTAAGGAATTTAGGGGTGCTGCTATTTCGGCAAGATGGGGAATATACTTGTAGAAATAATTTACCATTCCCAAAAATCGGGCTATACCTTTTGCATCTCGTGGGGGTGAAAATTCTCTAATAGCGCGGGTACGTTCGGGGTCAATGCTTACTTTTCCATTCGCTTTCACGATGTGACCTAAGAATGAAAACTGTGGGACGGCAAAATTTACCTTTTTTGGGTTAACAGTTAATCCTGCTTTTTGTAACCGAGATAACACTTCACGTAGGTGTTTAAGATGTTGTTCCATTGAGTCGCTATATATAACGATGTCGTCCAAATAGTGATACACATATTTAAATTTAATATCGTGAAATATCCTTTCTAATAGTCTACTACATACGGAACTTCCTTGAGATATTCAAAAGGGTACTCTAGTAAATTGGTACAAGTTAAAAGGAACGGCAAACGCGGTTAGACGTTTTGATTCTTCCGAAAGGGGTATTTGGTGAAAAGCTTGATTCAGATCCATTACAGTAAAGACTTTCGCTTTCGTGAAGTAATGGAAAGCACTATGGATGTCTGGAAGAGGAATAGATTCAAATTCTATTCTTTTGTTTAATTGCCGGTAGTCCACAACTAGTCTGTGCTTATCGTGACCTTTCGGTACTAAAAAGGAGGGAGATGAATATGGGGACGTAGAGGGTTCAATTACTCCTTGCTCCAACAACTTGTTGATATGGTTTCTCATCACTTCCATCTTGGGAGGCGACAACTTGTAAGGAGATAGGCGTATTACTTTCTGATCGCTCAGATTAATTTTATATTCTATTAGTTTAGTGAGTCCTAGCTTAGGTGTAAGAACTGAGGAAAATTCTTTTATTAATTTCTGTATTCTCATTCTATCTCTACTTTCTAGATGAGATAAATCAGACTCTTGGTGTATTACGTGTGCAGTAGATGAACTAGTTTTTTCCTGTTTGTCATTATTACAATCAAATCTATATTTCCGTGTACGGTCGAATCGAAAATAATATTTTTGCTCGTAGATGTCAAGAATCATTCCCGTTTTACTAATAAAATCTGCTCCCAATATTAAGTCGGGTCCTAATTCATTACATACTAACATAGTAAAAACCCAGGTTAGGTTCTTGATTTTAACTTTAACGGTAATGCTCAGTTTTATTATTATATTTCGTTTATTGGCGGTAGCACACTTTATATTCACCGCTTGACTCCGTTTTACTAGATGGTGTTTCAATAATTTGTCTGCTAACTCTTGACTGATTAAGGTTCTGCTAGATCCCGAATCAATTAATGCGATAGTGGAGGTAACACCTAGGTCTACTTGGATTAAGGGTAATAGACTTTTAGTCCAGTTACATTTATTTATCGCTTTACATTTTTCAAGAAACTTTCTCACGTAGGGATCTACTTCTTTAGAATTTCTTTTCCTTCCACTTTCGTTATATAATAACTTTTTTTTTTTATACGTTTCTGTTGCGGTTTGGAAGCTCTTGATGAATCTCGAGTTATTCCAAAGACGCTAAACAGGAAAGGCTGGATTGTATGTAAGAAAAGAAGTGGAATGTATTACTGATATTTGACATGCGTTTATTGAAATTTTAAAGTATTGATCATGATCGGCACGTGCGGATGCATTTGAGGCAATAACGCCCAAAAATTAGTTTTAAAAGAAATCGTGGTCCATTGAAGATGGACGCAGGTAGTCTGAATTAAATTAAATCGTATGAATACATATTCAAAAATTGTCCAGAAGCCGCGGCTGGAAGAGAAAATGTTTTACGAGAGAACCGCTCGGAGTCTTGTTAGAAACTAACTAAACTTGTCTCCCGACGGCCGAGATGACCGGCGGCAGCGTTTGATAAGCGCGTGATGTCATCCGCTCGTGCCGCATTGCAGTAGTCCACTGCGTACAGCTGATAAACAAGAACAAAGTTTAAACATACTGCCCGCCAAAATCGGGACGATTTTGTACATTAAACGTTAAATTTAATAATACAATAATTAGACTTTCATGGCGAAAACGATACAATAATTGGCGTATTGGCCACAGTGCAATGACATAATAACCATAATATGAATTCAATTAACAATTACAAGGTATACAATAAATTGACCCTTATGCTAATAGCAAGGGCAAACTGACAGTAAAATTACTCAAAACATAATAGTAACACAATACACACAACAATGCAATGATTAAGTAGATATTGATCTTTCCCAAATAATACCCATTGATATTTGCCAAGCATTACAATAACAAGTGATAACACCATAAAAAAAATATAATAATTTCCCCAAGATATTGACACAACAACCCCAATAAATTTCATAATATATGACCATTAGAAAATACAATACATACGTAGAATAATTGACACCATAAGTAACACTTGTAGTTCTCGGAACTTGAATTATATAAACATATGACAATACACAACATCCATAAATAATTGATAGTACATATGAAACACAGTCACTATTGCAGTAATAGCTAGCGGCACGTAAACAATATTACAATGCTTATGATACTTACAATGTTTATGATACAATTGACTTGTATGCTCGCCCGGGGAATGTCCCGGGCGTGGTCCAGGCAATGTGACAAATTCACAATCCTAGTATGTCTCGTATGGCACGCATACGATTAGTTTGTAGCCACCGGAAGTGGGCATAATTTGTGGATGGGTCGGCGTAAGATACCTAGCGCGGTGCGAACTTCTGCGACGCGTACTAAGGAATCTTGACCCGGAAAAACATTGGTAATTACCCCACGCTTCCATTCTAGAGGGGGGGAATTGTCATCCAAAATGAGGACAAGCTGTCCGACATTCAAATTCCTTAACGGGGTGCGCCATTTATTGCGCTGCTGCAGCTGGTGCAGATAATCCCTAGACCACCGTTTCCAGATGGTCTGCGTAAATTTTTGGAGCAGAAGCCATCTGCCCAAATGACTATTATTGCTTTGGGTATAGTCGGGCTCCGGAAGTGCCGTCAGTGGAGCACCGACCAAGAAATGAGCAGGAGTTAAGGGTTCAGGGTCTCTAGCATCGTCGGACACCGCGCACAAAGGGCGTGAATTAAGGCAAGCCTCAATTTGAGAAAGAAGAGTAGAATATTCCCCAAAGTTCAAGATCGTACCGCCTATTACGCGGCGTAAATGAAATTTAACACTCCTTACACCACTTTCCCACAAACCACCGAAATGAGGGGCTGAAGGGGGGATAAAGGACCATTTGATACCGTGGAGACCGCAAAACTCCAGAGAAGATTGCTCAACTTTCTTTGAGGTTAAAAATTTGTACCAATCATATAAGGTGTGGTTGGCACGACGAAAATTCGTACCATTATCTGAAAATATCTGCGCGGGAATACCTCAGCGAGATGAACCTTTTTAAAGCCGCTATAAAGGCGTTGGAAGTGAGATCCGACACCAATTCTAAATGGATGGCCTTTGTACACATGCATATGAATAACGCGATGTATGCCTTTGTCGTGGACTTAGAGCGCTGCCCGCCATGGCGCAAAAGTACAGGACCGGCGTAGTCCACGGCCGACTGTGAAAACGGCCTAGAAGGCGTGACCCTAGAAGGGGGTAACTGACCTAGTAGTTGATTCGCGCCTCTAGCCCGGAAACGAAAACAAGTGACACACTTATGTATCACTGAGCGGATATAGGATTTGTCGTGTATGATCCAATATTTTCGCCTAAGCGAAGCTTGAGTTGATTGCACCCCAGCGTGCAACAAACGGATATGTTCGTATTCAATTATTAATCGCGTGAGATGAGAGTGCGGGTGCAAAATTATTTGGTGTTTACTCGCGTAGTTAAGTGGAGAGAATTGCAAGCGTCCACCCACTCTTAAAATGCCTGATTCATCCAGGAATGGGTTGAGAGCAAGAATTTTACTACTGCGAGGAAGGCACCGGTGTGCCTCAAGTTCCATAACTTCTACGCCGAAATGCAACTGCTGAGATTGCCGGACAAAAATCAAGAGTGTGTCAGACAATTCTTGAGCCGACAAAAAGGACGGGTCTCTGTCAACAACCGCGAGCCTAGAATTGCGAAAAAATCTGCGGCAATATGCGAAGACGCGAATAAGCCTAGTAAGTGATGAATAATTTTGAACATAACTATGTGTTGAGGACGCGACAATTAGTGAGGTTTGAACCTGCTTGCGACGTTCCTGCTCAAGGTCGGGATAAGTACAGGAAGTATTAATGTCGAAAGCGCTGACTGGCCATGATGCTGACTCATGCGCTAACCAGGACGGACCATGCCATTGAGTATGACAGTGCAAACTACGAGGGAGGCAACCGCGCGATAAAATGTCGGCAGGGTTGTCATTTGATACTACATGATGCCAAGTTCCCCTGCTGCTAACAAGACGCTGTATTTCCGCGACACGGTTGGCCACAAATACCTTCCAGCGGGAAGATTGTTGATGTATCCAATGCAACGCTATCATCGAGTCCGAATAGAGATATAGTCCGTCAAAATTGTAATTGATGGCGTTTAAAACCTTGGACGTTAATTGCGCCAGCAATAAACAAGCACAAAGCTCAAGACGTGGTAGCGTTATCTGTTTCAGCGGCGCGACCCTAGATTTAGCACATAACAAGTTTGACGATATGGCGCCGTTCGAATAGACCGCCCGCACATAAATGCAACACGCGTAACCTTTAGCCGAAGCGTCGGCGAATCCGTGCAGCTGTAATGAACTAATTGGGTAATTGTTTGAACTCTTAACCGACCTCGTAATCTTAAAATGAGTGTCGGAGACTAATTGAGCGTATAATTCCAACTACTGATTGGCTAATGACCCAGATAGGGGTTCGTCCCAATCCGTGCCCGCCAACCACAACTGTTGCACGAAATGCTTGCAATAAAATGTGATGGGTGCGATAAGACCTAATGGATCATAAATCCCGGCGATGACCGACAACACGCTTCTTTTGTTGAACACGGTCAAATTATCATCACCCCTGACGGTGTATAAAAAGTTATCCCTTTCAACGTTCCATTGGATTCCCAATGTACGCACGTTTTGACCTTTGCTGAAGTCATGGGTTACTTGGGCGCGAAGGGTCATAATCTTATGGTGGTTAGAGAACCACTTATGTAACGTGAAACCATACCTACTCAACAACTTCACGATCTCGCATTTCATTTCAGCTAAGACGTTCGGATCATCCGAACCCGTTATGAGATCATCTACGTAAAAATCATTGGCTATAGCCCTAGAAGCTGTAGGGTAGTCGGATTTATTTTCGTAGGCTATTTGAGCCAGACAACGTGTAGCAAGGAAGGAGGCACTAGCAGTGCCATACGTAACCGTCCTTAAAGCGTAATGTTGCAATTCCTTATGCGGCGCATCACGCCAAACGATGCGTTGCAGGTTTAAATCCTTTGGGTTAACAATGATCTGGCGATACATCTTTTCTATGTCCGCAATAAGTACGTATCGGTGGGTACGGAACCGAACCATTATCGAAAACAGATTCTGCTGGATCGTAGGACCGACCATTAGAGTATCGTTGAGGGACAGATTATTTGTGGTTTTAGCGGAGGCGTCAAATACCACGCGCAATTTAGTGGTTAAGCTAGAGTCCTTGAAGACTGCGTGATGGGGCAGATAAAAAATCTCTGAGCTGTCAAGCGACAAATCGTAGTCATTAAGTGGCGACATGTGGCCAAGCTTCAAGTAGTCACCCATGAACTCGCTATAATCCTTATAAAGGATAGGGTTCTGCTTGAACTTGAACTCTAACGATTGGAATCTGCGGATAGCTCCGCGGGGAGAATCTCCCAAATGAAATTTATCAGATCTGCGGGGCAGGGATACCACGAATCTCCCATCGCGGTTGCGGCTAGTGTTTTCCACGAAATGTTTTTCACACGGCGAGTCCTCAGAGCGGGCTTCGCGACTAGAGATCTCCTCCAACTTCCAAAATTCTTTTAGTTGCGAGGAAATCTGATTATCATCCTTGCAGACCATAAAGGACGAAACTGTTTTAGTTATATCGACGTTGAAGGGTAAGTCACCGGCCAAAATAAATCCTAACTTGGTTTCCTGAATTATAGGAAAGTGTGGTCCGCGCGTAAATTTCATAGGTTCAATTAGTTGGAGAAAATATTGAGCGCCGAGTAATATATCGACTTGCGCCGAGCAATGTAGGTGAGGATCCGCCAAGAATATGCGCTTGGGTAAATTCAAAGAGGCAAGATCGAACGACTCCGCCGGTAAATTATTAGTTATACTGGGTAATACGGCACAATGCACGTTTAACGTGAAGGGTTTATAGCGAGAATGTAGCCTTACCTTCGTACTAAAGTCAGCCTGGAAAAGCGAGTTGTTTATACCCGTGATGGGTAGTTGCGATTTAACCAATTGGAGGCCCATTCTGCGGGCGAAATCCATTGTGCAAAAGTTCGCTTGAGAACCGGAATCCAGTAATATCCTAACGGGAAATTTCCTACCGACCTTATTAGCGGTCATACAGACGGCGGTGGATAACAGTACCGATTTATTGGTTTGTGACTTCAGTGAGCATTGGTTGTTAAGAGAATCTCCGTCTTTGTTGGGGACATGAATTGTGGTGTGGTGACGCCTAGAACATTTTTTGGATGAGAATTTTGAGGGACATTTTGAGCTTTCGTGTCCCGAACGGAGGCAGTTTAAGCAAAGTTTGTTTTTTATTAACACGTTTCTTCTGTCAGGGATAGACAGCGATGTAAATTGTAAGCAGTCGATAATTCTATGTTCACCGTTACACAGTCTACATAAATTGTTTCTGATATGAGAATGGAATGCCCCCTTTGGAGCGCTTATCTGTTTAACTGCCTTGCGATAAGGAGACTTATCGCTTTTATTCAACCTGCTCGTTGGGGTAGTCGCGTTATCAAGATTTTGTAGTAATTTTCTTCGTGAATTTAGAAAATTCATAAAATTATTAAAATCAGGGAATTTATGTTCCGACAAACTCTCTTTCCACAAACGGAAAGTGTAATTATCAAGTTTTTTAGCTAAATAATTTACAACAATAATTTCGAATGTGTTGACTGGCAGTTTGAGATTATTTAAAGCGTTTATATTGGCAGAGATTTCATCAATGAATTTCGATATGCTAACTTGGGATTCTTGTTGAACTAATGGTACGTCCAGGGCATTCCCTACATGATGGGCGGAAACAATTAGCTTACTGTCATATCTATTCCTCAACAGATCGATAGCCACCGCGTAATTCTCATGAGTGATTGGTAACGATTTTATTACGTTAAGCGCCTCGCCATGTAATGACGAGTGCAAATAGTGAAGTTTCTGTATATCCGTCAGATCTGCTCTGATGTGAATTAATTCAAGAAAAATATGGTAATAATGTTGCCACTCAACAATACTACCCGCAAACCGTGGTAATTTGATTGGTTCCAATTGAATGGGGAATGTTTTAAGCTGTTTACTTTCAGCATTAATTACTGGTTTTTGGTTCATATGCTCAGCTTGCTCCAGCAGGTGTTGCAATTTACACTCTATATTGCAAAGATCGTCTTCTGTTTGTACCCTATCACTCGTTAAAGCAACGTCCGCTTCCTCGGCTTCGATTTGGGATTGAATCTCATCATATTTGGTGGATAATTCCATCAAATGACGCAGTTTTATTTTCAGCGCATGAGGATCGCTGGTTACCAAATCGAAGTTATCCGCGAAAGTATTTACGCGTGATATTGAGGCCTTAATTGTGCCTCGTTTTTTTATTAGAGCCCTGACATCTGCCATTATTACAGTTTAAGAGAAAAAGGAAAAATATCTTGAAAGAATTTGAGCATAGAGCAAGTGAACCATAAACTTAAGTTTGAATGAATTTGAATACGTTTCGGTAGCTAGCGATCGTTGTTTAGAACATAGACTTACTCTCTCTAACTAATCAAGCCCTGTTGGCAATTAAATTATTAAAATTATGAATTTAAATGATAGCAACATATATCTTTATCTTTGAAGTTTTAACTGATAATGAACTGCCAACCATTTATTAAGCTGTATTGTGTAATGACGGTGTTTGTTTATACAAATGTGTTAAGAAATAACTGCTAAAAGTGAAATATTGTTAAACATCAAATATAAGTAAAAAGTTTATAGTCACGTGGCCGTTGATCCATTCGTGATGAAGCTGGCTTCGATCCCGTTGTTCGATCCTGTTAGGAGCTGTTGCACCTCCTGTCTCTGCTGGTCAGATGACGCCTCATGTGTAACCCTCCATGAATTAAAGCTGTGGAATCTTTTTTTGATGACCTCGCAAATGCTGTCTGCCGTGTCCCGTCGTCTCTGGTCTACTGCTTGGCCGAATCCTGTGGTGATGACTGCGATGTGATTCACAACAATGGTGTCGCTCAGGACGAGAATGATGCCCGTAGGGCGTGACTAAATTCAGATCGGTTGGGCCAGAAATGATGCGTACAAAGAAATGCTGTCGCTTGTGGACCCAGACATAAGAAATCCGTCCCGTGGTGACCAAAAACGTTTTCGTTTTTGGGCCAAAAATAAGAAATCCTGCCCGGTGGGACCAAAAATGTTGCGGTTTGGAAGCTCTTGATGAATCTCGAGTTATTCCAAAGACGCTAAACAGGAAAGGCTGGATTGTATGTAAGAAAAGAAGTGGACTGTATTACTGATATTTGACATGCGTTTATTGAAATTTTAAAGTATTGATCATGATCGGCACGTGCGGATGCATTTGAGGCAATAACGCCCAAAAATTAGTTTTAAAAGAAATCGTGGTCCATTGAAGATGGACGCAGGTAGTCTGAATTAAATTAAATCGTATGAATACATATTCAAAAATTGTCCAGAAGCCGCGGCTGGAAGAGAAAATGTTTTACGAGAGAACCGCTCGGAGTCTTGTTAGAAACTAACTAAACTTGTCTCCCGACGGCCGAGATGACCGGCGGCAGCGTTTGATAAGCGCGTGACGTCATCCGCTCGTGCCGCATTGCAGTAGTCCACTGCGTACAGCTGATAAACAAGTACAAAGTTTAAACAGTTTCTTTAGGTTCACTAGATTTAGAGTTGCTGCGGAAGACACAGGATTTCGGGTCTCCCTGCCTTACATGTTTTTTTTGGATCGGAGTGTTTACGTTCCAATTGCTTACTCTTACAGTCTTTTCTTATGTGTCCATATTTGCCGCAATTATAACAGATGGGCTTATTACGAGGAGGGTACCTGGTTTCCGTTTTAGATGGTGTTACATTTAACTTACCAGAACTACGCACAGTGTGAGGTCTATTGAATACTTGCCTTTCATGCAGGGTTGTTACACCGGGCTCTAGGGCTCGCAATTCATTTCTATTTGTTTCTGCTAATTTCATCGTATGTCTATTTTGATCGGAGTACCATACATTTGACGAATGGATACTGCATTGTTCTAAATCTGCAATGGTGTTCGGTCTATTTATCAAAGCTAAACGAGATCTTTCCTCTGGTGACAGTCCTACTAAAATGGTGTCGACCATCTGTGTCTCATTCCAATCTACACGTAGTAGTCGAGATGACTCCCTGATATCGGAGATGTAATGAGCTAATCTCTCGTGATTTCCTTGTACTCGTAGTACGGTCTTTCTTTTAAGTTCTTCATAAATTCCGGTTGGAATAAAGTACTTTATTATTGAGCTATGTAGGTTTTCTACTGGAAGTGTAGAGCTTAATGTTTCTATCACACGATTCTTTAACGGGGGTTTACATTTCGGTAGCAGAACTTGCAAAATTTGCCAATCATTCAGCTGCTGTAGATCTTTTATATGCAGGAGATATTTAATGAAATTTAGTAGTTTGGAGACATTTAATCCATCGGTGTAAGGGATTTCAGTTAAAAGTTTCTCCACAGGATGAGTGATTTTTCCATATAGGTCTGCGTTATGGTTCAAGGTGGGCATTCCTTTAGGAGAACGATATGATGCATTCGGGGTGGTCAATTCGTGCGTTCCGGGACGAATCTGGAAACGATTGGGAGGAGGGGCATTTAAATCCCTATCAGGATATTGCTCGTGGTTAGCTTGCATTTGCGATACGGCGGGTGAGTCCCGATCAGTGTTAGGCGGAGGTAGATCAGTAGTAGGGGATTGAACTGGGGAGATGTGTAATTTCTTCAAGGACTTCTCTATTTCATCCATTCGGAACGAGTCGGATCTTCTTCTTAACTCATTAATAATAGTGGGTAAGCGACGTAAAGCTTCGTCAGCAAAGTTTTGCACTTCTGGAGGTATTTCCGTACGATAAGGCCAGATCAACAAATTTTTCATTCGCCGGGTTAAATGCTCTATTCTCTGGGTAGTCCGCAAAATTATCGCCGGAGATTTCTCGTCTTGGAGGGTTTGAGACAATAAGGTTAGCTCACTATACTTGGCATTACAAATTTCTCTCTCGCTCTCATAATCGAGTCCGCTTAGGTTGCTTAATTGCGCGGGTGTATCAAATCCACTTTCGCGTATTGATCTACGCAATTCCGCGACTGTTACATTCGCATGGGGTAGTCCACGCAAAAGAGCTTCGTAAGACAGCTCATCCTTTAATAGTAAATCCGGATTAAATTGGGCCATTTTTATCTTATTCCTAACACATTAAAACGTACTTAAAATTGATTTTACAACACTACACACTAACTACATAGACAAGGTGCATTCTTGGGTAAATCATTTGCTTAATTCAGAAGAGAATAATTTCTCTTCTAAGTGAGAGACAGAAATTCCACACACACATATTTCAATGTTAAATCGCCGATCAGCTGTTTGCTGGAATGTAGGTCACCCTCTTTTATTTAGTACACAAAGGCAGGGTAAGTGTATGCGTGGGAACGCGGGGGTTACGCACACGTATTGTTCTCTACACAATGCCACAGACTAACTTCCTTGACCGGTTTTAACTGGAGAAGCCAGCTCGGACGCATGGGGTGAATCTCATTCAACAAAGCTCGCTTTACAAGTTACAAGTGTATTACGGTTAGAACAGTCTGAGTTTAGTAATTAATTCTCGTACTTTCCCCAATTAAATTATTTATTTTTTTTTAGTAACAAATTTAAGTTACGAAATTCTTTCCACGTAATTAACCGGGTCTACTTTACACAGGGGTATAATTTTTTTTTTTACCGTGACGACAGACATACACTGATATACTATGCAGGCATATTCAAGAAACTACAGGTCTTGGATTGTCACAATATAAACCTGTTAAAGCCTGAACAGATCAACAAGTACTACAATTCATGTACATACTTGCATTTGGCTTCATACAATGATATTTCAAGTTATACTGACTATCATTTACGTATCTTAAAATAAATTCATTTTATGAAAATTAATGTTACATCAAATACAGTAACTGAGTGCATAGATCAGATAACTGAGTGCCGAGAGTTATATAATTTACTCCGTAACAATTACTTTAATTAGCAGCGTGACGTATCTTTGTTAATGTCACGATGCTTACAACCTTTTTTATTAATAAGCAGAGTAGCGCAATTTTGTAACGTTTTTTCACCACGTTACAAATCCAGGGAACCCATCTTAATTGACACCTGCCAATTACATGGGCTGCCTACGTTGTAACGAACTGTTATTAAACTCAAAATAATTGAACAAATTACTTAAGCTAATTATTAGGAAACATGGGAAGGTATTTCACTGATTTATGCACTCATTTTCATGTGTAATAAGATGACTTCTCTTTATTAACAACTGATATGAAAAGATCCCATGACATAATTAATTAGATTAAAATATTTGAATGGTTTTCAGAAAAAATGGGGATCAAACTGATTATGTATTCTTTTACCTCGGATCCGAGTTTACTTTAAGTATATCTATAGCAAAGACTTCTAAGTATTTTGTGTTCATCTAGGTGCTTGCAAGACTTCTTTTACCATTTGAAGAATGGTATTATTAACTAAAGTGATTATAATTTACATTTACATATAATGTGTTACAACGTACGATATTGAATATTACAGTAAACTCTTAGTTGGTCTCATTTAAATTTTAAAGAAAATTATAGTCTTTGAAAAGTTCTTGGATTTTGTTGTCCATGACGTGTCTGTTACTTAACTAAATATCACTATAATATTGACGACTCGGAACACTAAGTTTTTTATAAGTAAAAACGTAAAGTTTTACCTTTGAAAAGTCTCTTTTCTCTGTAAGTTATGTCTCAAATATAATTAACTCTCAATAGGAAAGCTATCGAGTCACCTTTACAATAGGTCGTGGTAACCTCGTCCTGGGGTGTCCCTCTTGGGAATTCTTGAAGTCGGCGTCGTCATCTGAGTCGTGTCTTCGGCAAGTACTAGGTAGGTGGTTCACTGCGAAGACTGAAGTTTCTCTAGTTTAAGTTGGTGTAGATCCACGTAGGTCCTCTTCAGCGTCTTATGCCTCGTATATGTCCACATGTGAAGTTTATGCAGGTCACATCTTCATGTGTAAAGTTGTACTTGAATTTACCTCTTGAGGGGAGACGTCATCTTGCTTACTACTTGTTAGTTTTTTTTTTGTTTTAACTTATTACATTTTTCTTTTTAACACAACTTTCTACAATTCACACATTACACTCGCTCGCCACGTTTAGCAGTGGTAGCTAACATTTAAAATTAAATTTAAACAGTGCATTTTGGTGGAGCTCTCGCTCGTAGTTCTATACGCTCTGACGGCAGCATTGTGACTCTCTACTTGATTCGACTGGCACATTACAACGGAGAGGGGCAAGTACTCCGCGATAATATAGTTCCTATTTTTATTTAAATTGACATTCTTATTACAAAAAAAAACAACACATTAATTATACATATGTAATTTAAGTGAATTATTTTAACTACTCTTATGCCTTCAAATTACTAATTACAAAGATTATGATTTTTATATCTTCCTAAGTTACAGACGACTCGCTATGCACGTTGTGTCTGGAATTAACAGGTCACCGCATGATGACTAGCAAAGGGTTAATTGTGATATTAATAACTTTTTACAATTCGAATTTTTATTTAATGCTTTAGTTAGATTTTCCATTTACATCTCATACTTATTCTGAGTTAGGACAGGAGCTTTAGGTTTAATAGTGCGATTTAAAAATAGTTAATTGCTAGTAAATTAATTTTTTATTTATTTAAAATTCTATATTCAATTAAATCGTCACAATATAAGTTAAAATAAAAAATATAAATGTTATGACAAAAAATATTAATGTGCTGGATTTGAGACCAATCACTCAGATCTTATGTGAAAATTAATTATTATAGAATTAATATAAAAACTATATGTAAATGTCAATTAGACAGAGATAAACAAATTATCATAAATAGAGAAAGCTGTAAATTGATTAGAAATCAATTAAAATAGTCAAAAACAGTGTTAACTGAAAACGTGATTAACCTATAAAATGGTAATATTTATGAATTTAATGTTGTCAAAATGCAACCAAATTGTATTCTAAAGTTGAAATACAATATAATGTAACTATACTTATATATATGACCACCTAAAACAATTTAACAGTCATGTTATGAAACCATTTACCTATACCATACCAGGCTGAGGCCAAAAAACAATCACAAAAATAGTAATATTTGACAGAATGATTGCAGAATATTAGAAAAAATAAAGGAAAAAGGTACAATCCTATAATGTACATTAGAAACATACTTGCTCAGTTGAAAACAAGCTTAATTCTTAAAGAATTTGAAATATAAGAGTGAAATTTGTCACACCAAGAAAACAAATCATTTATGCAAAACAATATGATGCTAAGTAATCTTACAGTAAAAATAAAAAGTATCAGGATAAACCAGGTATTACCAAAGATAAACAATATAACAAACTCTCAGTGAATACCCAAAAAATCCCATATATGATACCGAAAAAGACAAATTATTGTAAAGAACCAGTGACAAAAAACCTAGGCCATATGTAATGCCTATACAAAACTGAACTTATTTATATGTTATATGTGTTAATATTTGTTTATTTTGTTATGAAAAGATAATTATGTTATGCATTAATGTTATAGCAAGAACCAAGCAACTTCATAACATTTTAGTAAGTAGAAAATTAGAATTTTGTGAAAACATTCCAAGGTAAGAGTTGTATTTTATGTTATTTTATTAGATTTAATTTGTTCAAAACCAATCGTAATTAGTATCATTAAATTCAGTTGAAAGCAGAGAATCCAAAAATAGTAATGGCATGCAGATTGTAAGTAGTTATGTAAAATTGTTTGACAAATACCAGAATAATTTTAGTAATATCCTTAGTGTGAAGAATAAGAAGTTTTTGTTCTAAAGCTTCTACGGAAGTCAAATTTGTTCTATGATGTTCCATTTGATTATTCTCAAACGTTCTAGAAGGAATTTTTACACAAATACACCGGAAGTTCATGTCAAAAAATTAAAACAATGAGCCTTACAGAGTATATAAGGAAGACGAAATTTGACCAAAAAACACTTTATGCTTTGAATCCAGAAGAGACACATCACCCACGAAACTGATCATCACATCCGAGGTGAAATCGAAGAACGAGAATTCGACACGAGAACACAGAAAGGCTTTTCCCATACATGACAAAATACTAACTTAACCTCTAAAAGGAGTATACGCCAACGTGTTGTTGAATAGAGCAGCAACACGCCATATTTAATAGAACGCACACAGCCAGAATACTAGCGGCCCTAAAAAGGACCGAATTTTAATAGAGAGAATCAATTCTGCTGGTATTTGCTAAAGACAAACTGACTTTGACAACATTCCCAAAACGATTTACTGACACAAGCCTTTCTACATGAGTCTGGAACTAGCGCTGTGACGGCCGAATCGAGAAACCACGCAGACAGCTGATCGCCACCACCAGAATTCAAAGCATAGACACAGTGCAAACCTTATTTCAATCGTGCGGAGTTTTAAGAACCGTTATTTGACTTATAAATAATTACCAGTGCATGAGGAACGTATACACGAAGAGGCAAGATTGAAAACGTCCCCAAGAGAAGTGTCCAGTGCAGGAAATAATTACCCACCAGAACGTGAGTTGTTCAAAAGTTAAAATCATTTTTACCTGGTATCATTTGTCACACAATTGTACTACACATGTCACACACCTTCAAATCACAATTTTTGTAAAGCATCCTATTGATTTGTCTTGGTAGTTCAAAAGAGTCACGTCCTGAGTATAAAGATTTTTCATACACTAAACTCATGCTATTCAACTGAGTAAATAAATATTTATTAGCCGATACTTAATTAAAAAAATTGTCAAGAATAACTCTGCAATTTAGTGAATTCGAGTGTTAGTCCTTCAGACAATTTTTAAAGTTCATTAAACATACGTTATTTTCAATTCAAACTGTCTTGTACACATTTTTTTAATGCAATTAATTTAAGAAATCAAAATTTAAGTTCAATAATAATAATAATAATAATAATAATAATAATTTCTTGGAACAAAATATCCAAGTGGCGCCCACATACTTATAGTAGATTAAGTTGTGATTGCAGGACAACATCGTCGCAGAGGAACCAGCCATCAGTAAGTATAAAAAAGTGCGCGGAGTGTGACACCCGACATAACAACACGTAAACACGAACACACATATAAAAAGCGGTAGGTTATAATAACCATATGTGTGTATTGTCTGAAATAACAACATTTATTTGCTATGTTATTTCACACTATTTGTAATTGGGTTCATAAATATCAGAAAATTAATTTTTGATGGACAATATACTTTAAATATCTTTTGTTAGATTGAATATTTAGTATACTTGATGCTTTAAGGGAGGAAGAGTAATTTTGTAATAATCATTTACCATGAGTGGGTGGGTCACAGGTGTCAAAATTAGTGAAGCCTGGCCCAAAATCTAGGAAAAACATTTTCCATAATCTGATTTTAGGAAAATTATTGTATTTTTATTTGAAAAAGCTTGAACAATATTTTATTATCAATTTTCAAAGTGCTGATAACCAACAGTCAAAAATTTTATTTCAACAAAAAAGCCTATCTTTTTTTTGAAAATTGAAAAATAAGACATGCTCTTCTTTCTATATTTGTTTCCTCTCTATATTCTTCAGTACTGGTTTTGCCTATTGTTTGTGTCCTAATCATATCTGGATATTTGCAACACAAGGGAGACTTTCATTGTTATACAAGTAAGGCTTCCATGTTTGTGTTGACTACTTAGTTGTTTGATCATGAAAGAGTTTCTTTTACAGATGTATGATATACATTGAGGGACTATTTTGGTTCCTGTTAACAAGTTTTTAATTACTTTATGTGCCACTAAACTCAAAATCCCAAAGGTTCTTACAGTTGTACCTCAGTTACCTTATAAATAATTTACAAACGATGCATAGATGAAGTTATAAATAAACCTGAAAAACATGTAGCATAGAAAATAATTGTATCCACTTGTGGGAGAAATTAATAATTTTTTTATAATTGAAATGAATTTCTACATTGCTGATATAATTGATTATTGTTTAATTACATTTAACTATATCAGCATAATAGTAGTGATTGGATTTTTTATGAAGACTTTAGACTTAAATTCACATCAGTTTAAAAAGTTGAGTAAGAAAATTGTGTATTGTATAAACGTATACTGATTAAATGGGTTTTTTGCCTTGTAAGTGGGTAAGTGGGTGATAAAATACTGGCAATCATTTGTCTGCTTTTTTCTATGTTTAGATGTCACAAGTTGCTGTCTCACTTCTGTGATGTAATCAAATGATATTTGTGCAAATTATATTTCATATTATATTAATAGTTAACATAATATACATGGTGGAACCTTTATGCACACATTTTATTATTAATTCATAGAGACACATTGTTCTTGGATAATGATATCACTGCAGGCAATTTTTCAGTTTCAGTATTTTCTAAGATTCCTCTCTTTCATGGTCATCAGTCGTGGTATCAATTGTCTGTTGGTTCTTAAGCAGTGAGTGGTACCCTTGCTTAGTAAAACCTCTATATCCAGCCAGCATTAAACTTTATGGACCACATGACTGCAAGAGAATCTATAAGCACACATGCCACTGCAATCATACAATTAATGAGGATCAGACCTTCTGTTATCAGACCTTTTTAGTTTAATTAATTTCATTTCCTATGCTAAGAGTTACATCAAGAACCAGTTTTAAGATTCACTTCATTAGGCCAAGAATCTTCATTATTTGTCAGTATAATAAATGACAGAATTTCAACCTCAGCTTAATTATTTAAATAAGTATCTATAGATTCAAATGAACTTCTGAACAACTCAGTTTACATGTACTGATTTTGCATAAGTCTTTGTGCAACAGATAGTATATTTTTTACTTTAAGTTTTTGTTGTAATATAAATTTGCCTTGAAGTATCTGTTTATTTTAATTCCTTATTTACATTTCACTGATAGACTGGGCGCCCAGGGGACTGATGTATGTAAAATATGAGCACCGCATTCTGAGTAGTGAGTCGTATACCTGAGACCTTCAGGTAAAAAACAATGTATGTTGCCGGAACGCCAAATGGTCGATCTCCCCCTTTCCCCTTCTGCACCCCTATGTATAAAGTAAGCGCGCATTGTTAGTCATCTTTGGACGCTGTACATTGTAACGGTACATAGGACCGTGTAGGATTTGTAGGTATATGCAGATATAATTGTATGGTGATTTAATGTATTAAAAGACATAAGGTTAGAATTTCCCAAATATATCATGCTACGCATTTGCCAGAGCAACTCGATTTCAAGGTCACTGGCCTACGTGACATACGACACATATTCAGACAAAGCAAGAATCGAACCATACGAAAACGCCATAATAAATACAACAAATGTAACAACTGAGACGTAAGACAATGCCGTCATCAGCCGTGAACAAAAGGTTGATGACGAGTAATCCCTTCCACCTGCCGAATTTACAACATGATGTCCGCCCCAGTCTTCAACCTACATTCAGTGCAGTAGCACGCTACAAAATTCGCTGGCCGATTATTGCCAGCCAAAGTCTTTCAAAGAGTAGAAAAATGTAATTGAAAGGTAGCAAGTACCATTAACTAACCAGAAAAGTAAAAATGTAAACTAAATTCAGTGCAGTGAAGGAACAGACTCAACAGTAAAGTTCGCCGACCACCTGCTGGAAATGGAGAGCGTATGAGGAGAAACTGCGACGTCCAATTCAGGAAAGTTCAAAATTTATAACCGTATCAATTTTATAATCTGAGCTCAAAAAAATTTTAAATCAAAATATGTACCACTAATTAATGTATGGGGAAAGAGAGAGTGTGTGTGCGTGCAAGAAAATGCCGGCATCTACAAGTTATACAATGAGGTATTGGTTTGTGTTGTAATATAATCTGATACGTAGTAAATAAAATCAATGATAACTGCAGTTTAATAAAAAATACTCTTGTTATAAATTAAATACAGGAGATACAAGAAATTAATAATTAAAATTTATGTGTAGTTAGTGGGGAGGAAGTACATAGGCGCCATTTTGTTTTGTGTGTATACGACTCCATTTTGGTTTTTGTAAATTCTAATGATTGAAATTCAGAAATATTAAACCACAAGTTTTGTTGAACCTAAATGTTGTTAGACTTATTATTTCGAACGCCCAAACTGTTTCTTTGCTCGCTTAATAACGTATCCTGGCCCTTAGTGAGAAAAGTAATGGTGGCCACAAAGCCACGTGTGCATACCGGATGTGTATCTTGAGTTACAAGGTAAGTACAAATAAAAATATTATTAATAAAAAAGTAAAAATTGGAATTAAAGTTACAACGTAGTACATACGTGTCATTTGTAAGGACGTATTTTGTCAGTATTTAGTGAAATTAACTTATTTAAAGTATTTCTTTAATTATTTTGTACATTTAACACAAATCTGTTTCGTTTGTAACGAGGTATTTTCTTAGTAATTTGTGAACCTGACCTATATAAACTATTTCTGTAATTTTTCATATAATACGTATTTATGAGTGAAAAAATGTCACTACAAGCTGTCAACATGTTGAAGAGGAAAACACCAGGTGAGGTTTTGTGCTTTTTTTTGTGATTCATCAGGACAATTGGTTAATGAACCAAAATCAAATTCATTTTTGACAATAAAAAAGCAGCAGATAGACGCAAGAATGTTATCTCTGACAAGTTGAGAGATTGTATAATCCAGAATCAAACGTACAGTGTTTTTCGTGGCACAGAGCCTGTATGGCAAATTATGTAAGCGAAGAAAAAATTCGACGTCGAGAGATAGCACTACATAAATTACAACAAGAAGAAATTGCTACTACCAGCTCTGAAGCAACATTGCCAGATAACCCAAACACTTGCACTTCTTCAAGGAGCAGTGCATCATCTATGAATAAATGTTTGATATGTGGCCAAGTAACGAAAAATAAATGTAGCAAACTTTTCACGTGTTCTGAACTTCCTGCGGCACAACAGATTTTTAATGCTGCACATAAAAGACAAGATAACATTTTCACTGAAATTAGTCTATGTCAAACTGCGACTGATTTGCTTGCTATAAAGATCAGATACCATAAGGCTTGTTGTCACAATTATGTAAGAGTACCGAGATCCTCTGTAAATTCAGCAGGCCGACCGTCATCTAAAATACCTCCAGAACAACTACGGGTTGCATTTGAGAAACTTATCGATGAAATAAAAGACGAAATGTCCACGTGTTCTTTTGAAATGACATATCTAGCATCCCGGGTAGCAGAACTTACGGAAATTGAAGACGCGGTTGTAGATAATCGAAATGAAAACACTTCTTATCGATAAATACGGTGAGACAGTTTTATTTTCATATCCGGTTGAAAGGTCAAAATCTTCCATGGTGATCATGAGCACCATCCCATTCAGTAGTGTGATTAAACGTGTTCATCAGGTAAAATCAGCCGATGAAGTCGTAACGTGTGCAAAAAAACTTAGAAAAGAGGTATTAAATACAAAACTAGTAACAGATGGCTACTTGTGCGATGAGATTCTTATTGATAATTCATTGAAAAACATCAATTTGCCACCGACATGGAATACTTTTATGCAAGCAATGCTCAGCGCTAAGAATAATAAATTAGGCCAAAACGTTCTTCTAAAAGCACTTTCAGTGTTTTGTGATATTTTTTATACTATTACTAATGAAAAACGCCTAAACATGTAGCTTTGGCTGAAACCATTCACCATCTGAGTAGATCAAAGCATACTATTACGATATTGAACAAATTTGGTCATTGTATAAGTTATAAAGCATTGAAGGACCTTGACCAAGAAGTGACCACATGTATTTTGTTTGAAGATGAAGATAAAAAATACTTATACCTAAAAATATTCCACGAAACCCATCATTGTTTCTTCATGGTGCCATAGACAATAACGATTTTAACGAAGAAACATTAAGTGGCAAAGAGTCAACCCATGTTACTGCCATGGTGGTTTATCAAGAACAAAATCCTTCGCAAGATGGTACGTTTCTTCTGAAACTAAAGCCTACACGTGAACAGAGCGATAACGATTTAAGAGCTTTGAATTGTCAAGAGATTTATCATTGTAATACAATAAATACAATAGCTTGTACACCCAATTATGTCGAAAGTAATTACTTATTAAATATCAAGCAGACTAATTTACAAATTACAAATTTTTATGGGTCTTATGCAGAATGCAGTATGATAAATCTAATAACAATTTCGTCAGACCATCTGCCAATGCCATACCGGGATGGATGCCATTCCAGCAACTTCTTTCATCAGATAATACATGTATATCAACCGTAGGATATTGTCCTGTCATCCCACAACCACCCACATCGAAGGATGTTGTTTATACTGCTATGAAAAACTTTGTTGAATTAAGTTACTCTCTGGGTAAGGAGGTTGCAGTTCTCTCATGTGATATGTCTATATATCTTATAACTAAAGAAATCCAACTGAAAACTCAAGAATTTTGTAATTTAAAATTAAGAGTCGGAACATTTCATTTACAAACAAATTTTCTGCGCTGCTTGGGTCAATACATTGAAGGTAGTGGACTTGACTCTTTCCTTGTTAAGGTGAATATCTATGGGGTAATACTCTAGCCAACATTGTTAAAGGTACACAATATAATAGAGGCATACGAGCTCATAAACTTGCATATGAGGCACTGAGAATTTTGCAATTTGCGGAATTTATTGAACACATGGCCTTTTCTTCTCATGACATCGGGAAGCTGCAGATGTGTCTTCAGGAGATGAGAGAGGCTACGGTAGATAAAGACCATTGTGGATTCATTGAAAAATATAACATGTACTCAAACATTATTGACGATTTTTAACAAAGTTTTTGGATTATGTACGTGTTATGTGCACCGAAAACGAAAATTTCAAGTATTTCAGCAATTATTGTGATATGGTGGACATCCTTTTAAATTCCATTAAAGCCGACAGAATCTGCGATTTTGATCTACATTTGCAAACTACAAGACAGATGTTACCGTATTTCTTTGCTATGAATCACACAAAACTATATGCGTGGAGTCACTCTTTACATACAGGATATAATTCAATTGCCCCAGGAAGTAATTGATGACTTGCAGAGAGGAATGCTCTCTATGAAACGAATAGAAGGAAAATTTAATTCAGTAAGCTGCGACTTGGCACTTGAACAGACTCAAAATCGATCTTCAGCAGTCACTGGAGGTTTAATTGGTATTACACAAAATAAAAAAGTGACGCAGAGGTGGCTACTTTTGTATCCCTTTAAAAATGCAATTCATTCGGCCCTTTTATCATATCTTGGAATTCAAAGTGATGCTACAAGTGACATCGATTCCAGTTCCCATAGTGAGTGGAGTCCATCAAGGATTGCTAAATATAACAAGGACATGAGAATTTTATTTCGTGTATGAATGATTGCAATCCTTTTAAGGTAAATAACGACTGTGGTCTCCGTAACATTTTTACAGGTGGTCTTGCTGAAAACTCCACAACTCAATGTTTGCTCAATATTTATGAAGTTGGTGAACGCTTGATAAATAATTTTGAGAAAGAATGATTTCTGCTGAAGCAAAAAAATATTTTTGACCCTACAAAAAAAATACAATTTAAAAATTTTTGTTCTGCTACAGATGTTAAAGCTAGAGTACCAACAAGCAGTTGCAAGATTCGAAAGATATAAGAAAAGTCCAACAATCATTCATGTTGGCTACCCAGCGAGAATTTGACCTTAATATATTATCATCCCATGAAATATTATATTATTCAAAATATCTTTTTGACAGCGACGGCTTCTACAGGAAATGTGTCAAATCAATATTAGCTCTTGAAGTAGAAAACAATCATGATTGTGGAAATAATACCCTACAGGACATTATATCCTTATATACTCCAAAAATGTACATTGTTGATGGCATGTCGATCATGCATCAAACTCAACTAAATAAGTTTAGCACTTTTGGTGAATTTGCAGGAGCTTTTTTCAAAAAAATCATAGGACTTTTGTCCCAACCTTATGTTTAAAGGGTCGATGTTGTATTCGACAGATACAACGATATCTCCATTAAGTTTGTGGAGTCACAATTACGAGCTAAAAGACATACTTCCAGTAAAATAATTATATCTAGTCCATCAACGAAAATTACAACGAATTGCAAAGATTTTTTTGCCAACTTAGAAAATAAATTACAGCTTGTTCAATTTCTTTGCAAAAATGCTCCCTCAATCGCTCAAGTAAACGACGACAAAGGTGGTGGACATGATGACCCAACAATATGTATGAAAATACAAGGTTGCACTTTTTCGGAGGTAACAGATTTGAAATCTAATCACTTAGAAGCAGATTCACGAATGTTTTCTCATATATTTCACGCTGCGAAAACACAAAATGCAGATATTATCATTATCATTCTAAGTGCTGATACAGATATTTTTGTCTTAGGTATTTATTTCTGGCATAAGCTTGCTCAGACTGGCTGTCGAGGTCTATGGTTCGATGGTTCGCTCAAGAAAAAATGTGTTTTAGGCTGTCACTTGGCAGCTCGATCCCTTGGGGAAGGCATCTGTAATATCTTGCTTGCAGTACATGCCTTAACAGGTTGTGACACGACTAGTCGATTTGGGAATAAAAAACAATCCTTGAAAGCTGCATCACTTGATTTTGTTCAAAACGCAGTTTCAACCTTGGGAAATGGAGTACTCACTCCTCAGCAGTTCGAAGATCTAGAGAAAGTTTGCACTTATTTTTTTCGAAACAGGAAAAAACTGCGGATGAACTTCGATACCAACTTTCGGAACCAATTATTGAACCTATTATCTTTCTGGACTTCGGATACGAATTACATGAACATTATTTATATCCTAAGCAAATGACAAGAACGCCTTTGCCAGAAACCTTAATAAACACATGTAAATGCAGTTCTAATTGTCGGACTGTCTTGTTACTGTAAAAAACTAAATTTTACCTGTATTTCATTATGTAAATGCGTTAACAAAGATTGTGAAAATATATAATAAAAAATTTAAATATTTGTTCGTGTTTAATAACGTTTTTGCATCAATTTTTTTTTAAGTTGTTTCAATAAATTATGTTTATACTACATTCTTAATGTTTAATTTTAATGTTTTTCCTTGCCTACATTCCATTTTACCCCCTACTTTTGATAGAAAACATAAAAGTACTCGATTTTATCCCTCACCTTATGGCAAATCCCATGTCATTTCCTTAAATAATTATCCGACCACTTTCTGACCTGGCAACATTCATAAATATGATGTCTATGATCTCTATAAACAATATCTACTGTCGGAATGAGGTGCTCATATTTTCCGTACACCAATCCCTTGGGCGCCTGCTCTAGAACCTTTTGTCTGATATTGTCGTATAATGTGTTTGTAAACATTTTTTACTTTTGTGTGCAGTATTTTGGAAGCTGGTGAACTCAATTCAGTTTCTTACAAAAACAATTGCCAAGAAGGCATCAGACATGTATGGCAGCTAAATAATCACTGTAAATGCATAGACATTCCACTATTTCTCTTTATCATCTCCTCCTTTCATCTGTTGTGTGTAATTAAAACATTTTACTGTCATGAATGAATTAAATTAATTAATGAAATGTTAAAATGAATGAACTAAATTTTGTTAATTTTTGTGTCCTCTTATCCTGCTACTTGTAACCGTTATCAGCATTGAAGCTACTTCATTTGAAGAGAATTTAATCTGCTTCTAAATTACCACAATGAAGGTTGACACTTGTCTGAAGCTGGTTGTTGACTCAGAATCATTAACAATACAGGTATTACACTTTCTGTGATCGTCCCATGTGAGTGTAACAATTACTTTAACATACAAATTCACATGCATATGCAACATTAGAATATTCTTCTCAGATTTGTAGATCATAATTTTTATGATATCTCAGGTACCTACACAAAAACACATGTTACAGTATATCAAATGTATTAAATTATTGTCATTAATTTCTGTTTTCACAGATTGAGTAATGAGAAATGCATGTTTCTTCTGTCATCATAGTTTCTCTGTTGACACTAACTGTTGCAGGTAAGAATAATTTGTACAGTATTCTATTCTCGTTTTCTATTAGTTTGATATACTATATTTTATTTTATTTAGTTTGAAACAGGAAATTGTTTGTAATTATTTGAATGATTATACCACCACCATATTTAAGTGAGTTTACATATTTCAATATTAAATCAATTGGGTTTTTAATATACTGTTAATATATGTAATGTTTAAAAACACACACAAGTGTTCAGTGAACGCAACAGGCTACCTGTCAGTCCCTGAACCAGTATCAAGAATTCACTTACATTGCAGGCTACATGAGCTTTTCAGTCACTCCATATATCCTGTGGTAAATTAGTCTTTAGAAAACTAATAAACTTTTTACAAACCTTTTATCACATTAGAAAATATACCCATATTTCACATTCTATACTTTTTCACTACTTCATTGTAACTGGTTCATTATTAATGATTCTATATGCTCTGCACACGTATCCACTACTCTATGTGTGTGATGTGAAAAATTTTAATTTTAAATGTGACCAATATGTATCCACAAAACGGCAGTATTCTGAGAAGAGAGTCTAAAGGAAAATGACAACACTTAAATTTTCTTGTACTTTACTCAGTAACACAGTAACTTCAATACATTAATTTGTTTTTATATTCATAATAATGTTTATCAATATTAGTCATTGGTATTTATTTAGAATAAGTTATTTGTTAAACAACTTTGAATAGGATTTGTCTATTGATTCATTACATTGTACTGTGTACTAGAAGACACTCTGTTGCTCTTTTTGTTGCTCTCAGACACTGATTTGAGTAATCACAAGGTTAATGATAAGCCAGATCGATATTTAGTTCTTATCCTGTAGAACACATTCAAAGATTATTGTTGTCATGATAGGTTATTCTATCTCAACAAAATACTATTAGTTAGTCATATAAGTAAAACTAGACATTTTTAATCATTTGTATATTTAATTTAGTGTTGTGGATTTAATCGGTTAATCAAACCGATTAACCGATTAAAATTTGAACTTCGATTAATCAACCAAAACTACTTAATTGAATAATAGAGTCGATTAAAATTAATCAGTTGTTGAAATTTTCTTTTATGAGAAGTTGAAGCTTGTCCACCAAATACCTGAGTTATGTCTTGTCTCTTGGACGAGAGTCCCGTTATTTTAAATCATTTAGTACTGCTGGAAGTTCCCAGAAAAACACTGAAAGAGAAAGGGTGATGTAGTTGCAGTGGTTTTCAAAAGCCAGTTAGTGGCATGTCAGATTTAGTCCGTGTACGATAAGATCTACAATAGAAGGCTGAGTCAGGTGCCTGCTACTAATTGTCTGAGAGGGGGTGAGTATGCTAAAAATAAAGAGTCACACAAGAGCCTATACTCTCATCCTAACAATGGGTGACCTATAGTGTAGTAATATTGAAAGTTAAAGGCATATGTGCAGAAACCAATTTATGGATGGACGAGTCCACTTTGAAATTGTGAATGGCGGGAGGGTACCGGGGAATCAGCTGGTATGCAAGTGAAGGTGTCGCCAACTTTGTGTGTGATGTTTTAGTTACCCATACATTCTTAGTTATTGTTTAACATACTATCTCAGTCGTGCATTTATTATTATTTCAATTTATTTTTAATTATATCATTGTTTTACAGTCACTCATTTTTATTAGTTATATAATTTTTTAGTTAATTTCTATTGGTAGTTTTTATTCTATAATTACAATTACGTATTATTGTAATTATTTGTGTTATCATCCAGTAACGAGATTTGTTAAAATGGATACTTTTCCTTCAATTAGCAAAGACAGGAAAGTTACTCATAGTCAAGCACGGGAAGTTATAATACACAGTTTTTTGTTGTCCAGGATTAAAAGATTCTTGGAATTAAATTAATACGAAGAATGCGTTCCTTTATGTAACAAGAAACTGTAGAGATAGTCGCATGTAATTAAGGAGTGGAAGTGTATAGTTTGCAAATTCCGTTGCGATCAGAACGGTCAGAAAGGCTGTAGTTTTTTACGTCTCAGCAGTACACAATGACAGACCAAACAACACTCAGATATGTTTATAAAACATTCTGATATGTAAAAGAATGTAAATTCTCACATCTCACAGCGATAGCCTTTCCCCTCTGACCGTAAGCGTTTCGTGCATTTCCATGCCCTTAACTTTCAATTTTGCTATAATAGTAACAGTTGGACAGGTGGCGTGTTACAGTGTGTTTATTCAGGTGAGGAAAACTTGTGTTTTTCAAAGAGGCTACTTTTTGTGTGTGTTTCCTGATACCGTGCATGAAATCTGTGTTATGGCGTATGAAGACTTACGAGGAAGACTCGGTGGAAGTTTTGGATATAAATTGAATGACAGTGGTAAACTGACAGACAGGAAAACCGTTTTCTGTAAGCTTTGTGGGAAATCATTTAGCTACAGCGGTAGCACTAGCAGTTTGCAAAACACGTCCATCCCTTACAAAGTGCTGCTGAATCATTTGTTGTTAATGCAAGTTCATCTCAGTCGAACTTGAATCATTTGATAGTGAAACCAATCTCTTAATTCAAGGAGACTGAACTAACAAATAAAATTGTGAAGTGGATAGTAAAAGACAGTCGACCTATCAATATAATTTCGGATGAAGGGCTAAAAGAAGTTTTAAGGGAAGCTGTAGGTAGTAGTTCTTATAATCTTCCATCTAGAGACGTTGTAACTAGATGGACTGAGAAACTTTATGATGTCGAACGATCCAAGCTGCTAGACAAACTAAAAGAAACTGAATTTGTTGGCCTAACAGGTGATTTCTGGACATCGATAGCAAATCAAGGTTATTTGGGTGTTAGTGCTGTAATGTTTTATTACTTTTATCCCCCCACATGACTTTTACTTACCTTGTGCAATCTTTTTACACACTAGCCCTTTACCCTGACTTATCAAAACAGAAGATTCCCAAATTACTTATAGGTCGCCACCAATATTTTTAAACAAAAGGACAAATATGGAAACCTTAATACACTTTCCCTTTTTTTTTTTACTTTACTTACCAGGTTCGTTTAGGCGAGATTTTCCATACAGGACAGGTTATGTTAAACGAGCGTAATAACTACTCTAACACGTATTCATGATAATTCAAACACTATTTTATTTACCATAAAAATTGACTTTTCTTTTCCTTCTTTACTTTTTCTAGAATTTTGTTAATAAGGTTACCATATCAAAATATGTAAATTCTATATATATTATACGAACCAGTACTCTCCTTAATGTTTTCTTTCTCCCCCTTTATTACATCACTCACTCTCTCGTTATTTTTACACTTTGTTTTTAAATCCCATTTATTGAGCTCATTACCACTTCTCTTTACCGACACACTTCTGGCCAAAAATACACGAACTTGTAACTTTATCTCCTCCTTGTATTTAGAGGCACATGGTTTAGACTACGGTGCACTATATCGTTTTTGTCTTCTTCACGGAACTATCTGCATTCAGTTTCTGAACATTTTTCCGGCAGTATTATAAACTGTTTGCTGTTATACGGTTTAAATTCACCTTTTGGTAGACCTACTTAGAACTTTTCGGTCTACCAAAAAATCGTCCGAGGCTACAGTTAGTTTTATGTCCGGTCTGTTTGCCGACTGCTATTCAACTTTTCTGTTGGTTAATGACTTCACTGTTAATCAACGACTGTGGTGTTAGGCGTTGGCCCAGCTGCGCGCCAACGTGCGTATTGTTGATTTCGCCTTCTCTGATTGGCCGGTATGTCCAGACGCTCAGCCCGGGAATTCTTATAATTTTTGCTGCCTGTTGAAACTGGCTTCATGGCTGCATGAGTTGCAGGCAGTTACGTAACTCATCTAGCCGGACTTTCTAGACATAAACATGAACGAGTGTTTAATAATAACATTGTATGTATGGTTGGTTAAAACGAGGTTCCACAAAGGTGCACACTGACTGCTTTCAGAATTATGTACAATTATTAAAATTCATTCCCGTCCCTGATATGTCCCGTTACAAATAGCCCCCTAATGAGTGGTTTTATGCCGAAGCATAAAAACTCTCATTGCCTAAAACCTAAGAGGATCAGCAAGGATATAGCGCCGCAACCCCCCTTAACTCTTTACTAAAATCATGGGTACTTATCCCCCTAGTCCGGTGGCTGTGGCTGCACCTATCTGACCTTACTGGACTTCTCGCTTGAGATCCCAACACCATAAAATTAGACAGGCACGTCACCACAGTATCACCTGACTCTGAAACATTCAATTAAAATATCAATAACCGGCCTTCCATTACTCCATATCCCCAACTGATTGGTTTCCTCTTAGTCGTACTGGTTCATTGTTAGCAAAGTACTAGTTGACCATTTAATTTTTTAATGACAATATAAACTTACTGTATACTTACATCTAAGACATATAAATTCCATACAAGTCATGTCAAAACATTATTCCCCGCAAAAATTGCAAATTGATTACCTGAAATACAAATAAATCATAACAACCTTTAAATTTATATTTTATTTAAATTCAAAGGTAATAAAGTATTTTTGTGTGTGTAACTTGTATTTTATAGTAAGGTTGTTATGATTTATTTGTATTTCAGGTAATCAATTTGCAATTTTTGCGGGGAATAATGTTTTGTCATGGCTTGTAAGGAATTTATATGTCTTAGATGTAAGTATACAGTAAGTTTATATTGTCATTAGCAAATTAAATAGTCAATCAGTACTTTGCTAACAATGAACCAGTACGACTAAGAGGAAACGAATCAGTTGGGGATATGGAGTAATGGAAGGCCGGTTATTGATATTTTAATTGAATGTTTCAGAGTCAGGTGATACTGTGGTGACGTGCCTGTCTGATTTTATGATGTTGGGATCTCGAGCGAGAAGTCCAGTAAGGTCGGATAGGTGCAGCCACAGCCACCGGACTAGGGGGGTAAGTACCCATGATTTTAGTAAAGAGTTAAGAGGGGTTGCGGCGCTATATCCTCGCTGATCCTGGAACCTCGTTTTAACCAACTACACCTGCAATGTTATTACTAAACACTCGTCCGTGTTTATGCCTAGAAAGTCCGGCTAGACGAGTTATGTAACCGCCTGCAACTCATGCGGCCGTGAATTACGGAAAACGCCAGTTTCAACAGGCAGCAAAAAATTATATGAATTCCTGGACTGAGCGTCGGGACATGCCGGCCAATCAGAGAAGGCGAAATGAACAATACGCACGTTGGCGCGCAGCTGGGCCAACGCTTAACAACACAGTCATTGATTAACACTAGTGTCTAGTTATGCAGTGCCAGAGACGGATTAGCAGAGCAGGTCGGCGTGGTGGGGATGGGTGGGAGAGAGCGCACTAGTAGTTGGAAGACACACCAATACATAATCTACCTTCTTACCTTGTTATAGCGTTTGTGTGTAAAGTGGCACGTTAATAAATTAGCTCTTCAATCCGAGACAAATGTAATCTTGGTCTGAATAAGTCGTAAAAAATGACTCACAATTTAGTTAACACAAAAAAGTTAGTAATTATTAACCATGTATCCGTCTTTTTCATGATTTAATTCAGTAGTAGGTCTAGAGCTAACTTATTTCTTTCTTCATTTGATAATTTTTTACTACACTTTTGGGCTTTGCTTTTCTTAGTTTTAGTAAATCTTCGTTGATGAGGAATGTTTGTATTTTCCGGTGAAATAGCACTTGTGACCTGCAAAATAAAACAAATTACTATTCACCCTAAATTCAAAGATAAATTTAACCTGTTGTCCATATGACTGTATTTCTATTTGGAAAAAATATTTTAGTTGAATACTAAATGATAGAATTTTACTAAAAAATGGAAAACTAAATACAACAGATATAAAAACCGTATTATATTTTCTTATCAATTTGATGGCAAGTAGTTAAAATCAAAACAGTCAAAAGCACGTAATCATGAAAAACAGTCCCTACCTTTTGTGGAGCGCATGTAAGTTTGCAATTTTACTCTTCTTAGTTTGTTTTTACTTTTATGTGTAAATTTTCAAGAAGGCAACGGATTGCGTAACCCCGATCAATTCGGTTAAACGCTTTACTAATAATTAGAAAAAATCCAAAGTAAAATGTAAAATATGTTCCAGCGACCACGCGGGACAGAACTCTTTAAATATACTGTTTAAAAAATATTCTTAAAATTAACGTTAGTTAACATTAAACAATAATTCATTATAAATTTGGGCAGTAACATGCTCGCAGGTGCGTGGAATGTGTGGGCGCGCGCCACGTGTGCTTGCTGAATATACACTTGTAATGAAATGTTTTTACCTAATTAGAGTATTATAATATAATCTAATTTAAAAGAATAGTTTAATATTATTTATTTGTTACATGCACCTGATACTGATACAATAGTTTCATTTACATACCTTTAATGTTGGCCTAGATGTTGTAGGCAAGTTCATTGCATCTATTGTTGTCGTAATTCTTCTCATTTCACTTCGAACAAAGTCAGCTTGTTCGAGGCTTGTAACGTGTCTCGTTAGAGTTTCAAATTCTTGGTTAAGTTTTAACTTTCTTTTTCTAATTTTAAATTGAAGTCCACTGGTTTACCGATTTGTTTTAAAATTTCGTCTTGTACTGGTTCTTCGCTCGGTTGGTAATCAATGGTAAGTTGACCTTGGTTTTTGTCTGAGTCTGTCTCTTCGGTGCAAGAATTTAGTTCTGTTTTTGCCACCGCATGTATGTGTTTGCACATATTATTTCTGATACAGCTATCCATACATGTACAAACAAATTCATGAAAACATGAATTACAGTGCAAACATCGCAATTGGCACGTATTACAAATTCTAACACGTTTAACAGTATACAATTCCGTTTTTTCTAACGAAAGAACCTGCCACTTGTCTTCGGTTTTTATCACTTGGTCACTCTCAATAATAAAACTTCGCCTATGATTTTTCCTCAATACCTGTAATTTGTGCACAAGTTTTCCCCATTTCATTTTTATTAGTAAATCGAACAGCTTGTCTCTGAGGAGGTTCAAAATTGCGCACAGCATTTTATCTAAACGGCAAACTCTTTTACCTCTTAGGTAACAATATTTGAGCACTTATGTTAAAATTTTCAATTGACATATTTGTGTTCACACCCGCATGGATTCGGTAGCAGTATGCCCAAGTCTTAAATTGCTCATTTTTTATGTAGTATTTTTTAAAGTATTCTGAGAAAGCTGTCAAGTCCTGGTCATCATTTAAAGTATTCATTGTTTCTGAAAGAAGTTTTTTAAAAGTTTCAATATCTAACTCGTATAGAAGTGTTTGCAGGAGTTTATGCACATAGTCACGTTTCTCTTTTATTTTAATTTTCTGTATTACATTAGTTCTCCATGCTCGAAGGACATGCCACATCTCCATTTACAAAAATCCTTTGTTCTGGAGCACCCATTATTTGTTTCCACGCTGAGAAAAAGGTCTCCTCCATGTCAGACATAAACACTTTTGGTGTAATGCTTCCTACAATAGTTTTTATAGATTCGTAGAATTTTGAGACGATACATTCATCACCTCTATTTGTGAACATAAACGCAGTCGGAAAACCTTCCCTTGTGTCATCCAGAGTCAATAATGTATATAATTGAAAATCGTAGCTGTTAAGGCCGTGTGTGCTGTCTATGCAGATAGTGTCATGACCGTATTTTTGTAACATGGTCTTTTGAGCCTCAGTCATAAATATTAATAAAAATTCTTCTTTTATTAAGTCTGGACACTCTGGGGTTTCTACGCCCTGCGGCTTGTAAATAATCAAAGCAATGTGTTCTGAAGTAGTCAAATCCTTCACCCAAGAGGTGATACTAACTGGGTCAAATGGGCGTTTAATAACTTCGTCATGTAAATTAAAACTATTTTCTATATTTACAATGTCTTTTTTATTTGTCAGATGTATTCTGTGAAGATCAAAATTAGATACTGAACCTCTAATTGATTTAAGAATTTCTTCATGGGGTTTTTTGCTTGCAAGTTGCAGTGCTATAGACTTTTTTTCTTCACGCGATAGCCGTATATGTTTAAGGTCGTTTTTGTGACCGACGTGCGAAGACACATAAAGTACACGTACTTTATTGTGCAAAATCTTCATTGTAATTTTGGCGGGACAGAATCCATTTATTTTACAAGATCCTGACATTTTAATGTGTCGTTTAGTATGGCCTCTTGATTTATGGTAGCGACACCTGTGACACTGATAATATGCCGTGGTCTCTGTTGAAAATCTTTTAATGTAGGAAGCTGTTGTTGTTTTTTCCATTTCATTCTTCCATGAATAAAATTCTTCAATCGAATCAAAATTATAGTGTTTTTGCCTTACTGGTATGTCGTGGGCCTTTTCGAAATGCATGTGAATATCGTCTGTACTAATGTATACAGACACACTGGACATTTCCTTTTTGTAGGTAAGGTTACTTCTCCAATTCTGTGAACTTTCCGTTGGTGATATTTAAGGTTTCTTTCCTTTCTGAATTTCGCGATATATTTTGAACATTTAAAATACAGTGTCAGACAGGTTGCGTAGTTTTTTCGTGCGTTTTAAAGAAATGCCGTTTTAAATTACTTTGGTAAACAGTTTCAAATTCGCATTTAGAACATTTATATTTTTTTGAGTTATGATGCGATAAATGTACAAAATTCATGTGATGCTCCAAGTTTCTTTTAGCTGCAAAGTTCTTGTCACACAATACACATACGAATTTTTCTCGGGGATTGTCTAGAATAAGGTCGCCGCTCGAGTTTCTTTTGTGCACGGTTTTCATATGCCGTGTGCAATTACTTTTCTTGCTGAACTCTTTATCACAATAGTGACACTTAAATGCCGCAGGCGGGTTCATCTGCAAATACAGGAATTAACTTGTATTTTGGAAAATGACATTGAATTTTCCATAGTATTTTTGAAGTTATATGTTAATTATGGATATTTTGAAGTGCAAACTTTATTTCTTTGGACATATGCCATCATAACAACATTTTATATGACAATATAAAAATAGAAGGAAAGAATTGTTCATTTATGGTACAAGGAACGAAAATTTGTAAAATTAAAAATCCACGTTTTCAAAAAATAGTCCAATATTCAATAAATTTAAAATTCAAAGACTAATTGTATGGACAGTTGAACATTTCTATTTAACTAGATATCCTCCAATCGAATGAATTGTTGCCGATATTAACAGGGGAGATGGGTGGATACACACGACCTAATGTCTAATGTCACTCTGGCGGCAAATAACACATAAAAATATGGCATTTTCGAGAATTTATTGTTATTATTTGATGTACACATAGCTTGATTAGCTTCCAAGTTACACTAGACTAACAGGTTCCAAAAGAATAATAAATAAATTTATAAAATGGACAAAACAGTAACGTTTGTATTATTTAACTACAATCAATTATTCTTTTCATACTGTAGGCCTACTATCTTGTAACTATTAGTACTTGCTGTACCTTAGATTGTATGTTTTTCTTAAGTGTTTAATAAATTTAACACAATAAGTATAAATCTCTAGTTTGAGGTGCACCTCGGCCATCATTTTATTGATTAATTGACTTTATTTTGCCATCACATTGTCTTAACTTTTAGTCTACCGTACATAAAAAAAAAATGTCATTCGTATATATAAAATTCATTATTTATTTATTATTTTTATAGCCGTAAGTTTATATAAGCTACGTAGCATTTTCATTTTCTTAGACATTGTGCATTATTCTTATCTAGAATAATTTAAAGTAAAACGGTTTAGGATACTGAGAATTGTATGAATGTACAACATTTAACAGTCTACAAATGCGTACACTTTATTAAGAGGGCGAGAATATGTTTAATTCATTATCTGTGTATAGTCTATTACTTAAGTAATTTTCTGCCGATTTTGAGTCGGTGTCCATGGATCCTTCTGATTTTTTTGCAATGTCTTCATAAAAGGTTATAGAATAAAGTTAAGCAAATTTTTTGGCCTGCTCGTAAATTTACGGGTTGTTTTAACCACTTTAAGGGGGCGGGGGTAAAAACAAAATTTAATTAACCCCGGGAACCGATAGAGAATCAAATTCAAGTTTTCAACCCTTTAGGGGTGGTTTTCAACCCTTTCAAGTCCAACCCTCGCATTGGATATATCCCTTGACGTCAAAATCGTAATCAGTACCCCCCAAACCTATAGGACTAGGTACTTACTTTCGAGGCTTTGTCCTGCATTCTCGCAAACTTTAATACTTACACCTCCGATTATAGCCTGCTTCAACCCTTTAAACACTACCCTTAGCATCGAATATAATTTTGGACGTCAGAATCGCAATCGGTACCCCCCAAAACCTATAAGTACCTAATTTCAGGGCTTCAAATGCATCCTCACGTCATTTCATATTTTCAACCATTTAGGGGCAATTTTCAATCCTTTAGGGGTGAGAGCGGGTCAAAAAATTTTCCTTAAAGTTGTTCTAGAACCTTTTAGAAGCGACAGCAATTGGAATCAAAAAATTACATGGACACTGACTCAAAATCAGCAGATAAGCCCTTTATCACGCCTCACGTAATAGACTATTAGTACAAAAGCTTATCTATATCTATTGATTTTGTCTTAGCTTTAATAATACACCTGACGATTACATTAATCAAAAGAGACCCTAATCTACAATAATTGTAAAGTAATTGAAGAAACTGATAATAAAAGCCACCTTAACTGCATATAGACCTACTATGTTTTTTCTCTTACCTTGAAAACGTAACTGACGTGTAAATGTAGTAGAAACAACACTTAATATAAAACTACGAGAAACTAATAGAAACGTACTAGAAACTAAACTGAGAAATGACCTGAAGATGGTAAATGACCTGAACCAACTAAACTAAGGTTGGTAAATGCCTGAAGATGGCTTGACTGCCGAAAGCGCTCGTCAATACCAAATGATAACATAGTGGTTTGTATGAAATTACTAGTAGAAATAAACTGAGAACAACTAACTTAATGTAAAAACGATAAACAGAAACCTTTTTAAATTGTGAAAACCATTAAACGTTTACACTTTACACCAGCAAAAACAGAAAGCATCGTGCTCGTTATTCGGAACGACTCGGTTATTATCGACTGCAATCGCCTCTCCCTACGTTATCCCCACTTTGCCGCTCGGCTCTGTCATCCTGCTGTGGCACTGAAAATCTAGACGCTAGTTTTTAACAGCGAAGTCGTTAACCAACAAAGTTGAATAGCAGTCGGCAAACAGAGCGGACATAAAACTAACCGTAGCCTCAGACGATTTTTTGGTAGACCGAAAAGTTCTAAGTAGGTCTACCAAAATGTGAATTTAAACCGTATAACAGCAAACAGTTTATAATACCGCCAGAAAAAATGTTCAGAAAGTGAATGCGGATAGTTCCGTGAAGAAGACGAAAACGATATCATGCACCGTAGTTTAAACCATGTGCTTCTAAAAACAAGGAGGAGATAAAGTTACAAGTTCGTTTATTGTTGGCCAGAAGCGTGTCGGCGTGTCGGTAAAGAGAAGTGGTAATGAGCTCTATTAACGGGGTTTAAAAACAAAGTGTAAAAAGAACAAGAGAGTGAGTGATATAATAAAGGGGGAGAAAGAAAATATTAAGGAGAGTACTGGTTCGTATAATATATAGAATTTACATATATTGATATGGTAAGCTTATTAACAAAATTATAGAAAAAGTAAAGAAGGAAAAGAAAGAAGTTAATTTTTATGGTAAATAAAATAGTATTTGAATTATCATGAATAAGTGTTAGAGAGTTTAATCATGAATTACGCCCGTTTAACATAACCTGTCCTGTATGGAAAATCTCGCCTAAACGAACCTGGTAAGTAAGTAAAGTAAAAAAGGGGAAAATGTATTAAGGTTTCCATATTTGTCTTTTTGTTTAAAAATATTGGTGGTGACCTATAAGTAATTTGGGAATCTTCTGTTTTGATAAGTCAGGGTAAAGGGTAATAAGGGCGAGTGCGTAAAAAGATTGCACAAGGTAAGTAAAAGTCATGTGGGGGGATAAAAAGTAAGAAAACGTTTCAGTGCTCATTGGATTTATTCTAACTGGGCGTTCTGCAGCGCTGCGTTAGAAGTGAAACATGTTGTGGAGAAACATAGTGCAGCAAATAGTACGGAAGAATTCGAACAAGTTGTGTCTGACTGGAATCTTCAAAGTAAAGTAGTTGCAATATGTACAGACAATGCCAGGTATATTGTTCTTGGTGTCGAAAATTCGAAATACGATAATGTTAGGTGCACTGCTCATACCCTGCAATTAAGTCTGAATACAGCAATTGAGAATGCGTCTATAGATAAACTGCTTTCCAAATGTAGAAAAATGGTGGCTCATTTCAATCACAGTCCTTATTTAGAAAATCAGCTATGCCAAAAACTGAAAGAACTTAATATTCCGCAGTGCAAACTGAAACAAGATATAGTCACCCGATGGAATAGTATATGCCTTATGTTCGAGTCTCTTCTGGAAGTCAAGGAAGGAATTGTAGCTATAATGTCCACCAATCCATCAAACATCATTCCATTAACTGAAGTGGAATGGGAAATAACACAAAAAATGTATAAATGTCTTAAACCAAGTTTGGAAATATGTGATTTTCTTGGAGGAAGTAAATACGTGACGGCAAGTGTTGTACTACCCGCCATAACTCATTTAAGAGTAAGTCTAAAAATTACCGACACGGATCCTGGTTACGTTACTCGATTCAAAACAGCTCTGTTAGATGATTTAACGGAAAGAGTAAATGCCTGGCCTAAAATAGAAATGTATCAAGAAGCTACGGCTCTTGATCCAAGATTTAAATATTTGAAATGTCTTCCAAGAGAAGCAAGAGAATTAGTGTGGAACAGAATTTCCAATAAAGTTGTGACCACTGTACAAACAGAAATAAAACAAAATGTGAAGAAAAGAAAACTTGTTTTTGAAGAAGACGATGATGACAAGAGGGAAGAAACAGCTCTGTTAACACCGCTCGCAACAGAGGTTGATGTCTACAGATCTTTGGCAGAACTGGATGATGACTTTGCAGACTCCTTACTGTGGTGGAAAACACATTCCATTCAGCTTCCACTTCTTCCATCTGTAGCGAAAAAATTGCTCTGCGTTCCAGCTACATCGGTTCCGTGCAAACGAGTGTTTAGTGATGCAGGCAATATTGTTACTAAATGTAGAGCAGCCCTTGATCCGGACCATGTGAACACACTCACGTGCTTAAAATCCTGGTTGAAGCAGTACTGACTAGGTGAGTCTAATGTCATACCATATCCTTACCTTCAAATTCATATTTGTCACTTAGTCTCCTGATAACAGTTCATATTATTAAATCTGTTCATACATATTATAATATTATTATTATTTGAATGTAATCCATGCTAATATACTGATTTTATAAGTTACTTAAAAAAAGTAACAATTAGCTACATCTATTAAAATTAAATTTGTAAGCCATTAGTATGATAATTTTTTAGTACCCAAACTCGATTAATCGATTAAACCTTCTTGATTAACCGATTAAATATTTTGATCGATCGACAGCACTAATATTTATACAACGTGTATTGCTTTATTATTTAACTTACACTTGATTACAATAATTAATGTTTATGTGACAGTCTCATCAGCAGTCATATTGTGAGTTGAAACTGAATTTTAAAACAAATTTTAATGACAAATCTTTCTTCTTCTATTTCTTTAATACTAGCTTCCTTCCTCCTAGTGGAACTTACCTTCCTCCACTATTCGCCTCCACTCATTTCTTTCTCCTGACGGGAGTCTTAAATTCCAGATTCCCACCCTTATCAAATCCTTGTATCCTTCAACCTCATGCAGCCACTGCTTTTCTCAGTCTTCCTATCTGCTTCACTCCTCCCACTTCACCATACAGGATTCTTTTTGGTTGTCTGCCTCAACCAATTCTGGCCACATGACCTATCCAGTCAATCCTTCTGGAATTAATAAATTGTATTTCTCCTCCTCCTTTGAGTACAGCATCAATTTCATACTTGCTCCTCATCCTCTAGATTTCTCCTTTTTGTAAAGAGCTGTAAATTTTCCTTACCATTTATATACCAAAACTTTTAAAGTCAAGATCTGCTGTTGTAAGGTTCCAAACCTCCGATCCATAATGCTACATTTGTTGAGACGAAAGACAATTACATAATGCTCTTGAAAATTTGAGATTGTCTTTCCACATGTTTCTCAACTAGCCTAGTGCATGCAACTGTCAAGTTCAAGGTCGAGCTTTGACCTCACCTCCAGATTGTTCTAGCACCTGTAACTATGCAAATTATGCTTGCCATGCTGCCTGGAAAATAGAAGCGTGTTCTAGAATTTTTGCAGGATACATATGTAAGCATCAGCAGCCAGCTTAGAAGTTCATATTGTAACAAGATACAAGATATATGATAGTATTTAAGTGTGTTTTGATTGTGTGTTACCTGCAGATATGCTCCGGTATCCACAATAATGTTGTACAATAAAATATCCAAAATTATAATTATTATTATCAGTCTGATTGTGGTTAGTAAATGTGTGGGTATCGCTGGTTAAATCTTTTAATTTAAAAGTGTTTTTCGCACTCCGCTGGTAACCTCCCCACTTACCATATGTGGATATTGCTGTTCTGTTAGGTGACTGCTCAGCTGTAACACACACGCTACACATACAAGTAGATATTCTGTTTGAACATCAAACGTGATTATCATGCACAATAATAATAATATATCAACTAAATAATGTTCTGAATTATCAGGAATATTTAAATTCTTCCGCCACCTTTTGATAGAACTGGCTATGAAAAAATTAACTATTTTAAGTTTGAAATTAAACTCCTTTTCCACTGGTAACAAAATATAGAGGTTTATTAACAGTTAAGAATGCTATAAAATCTTTAAAAATTAACAATCAGTCATTAATAATTTTACTGAGAATAATTACAATGAACAAATTTAAAATGAAACTCTTCTTAGCCTCAGGCTGGTAACACTGTAGGTTATACAATAGTTTTTATTTAGAGAGGTTATGTCCTCTTACATAAGTTAATTACCAAGTTCGTGTGATTCTTTTAAGTAACATGATGCCAGATACAAGATGTGGCGTTTTATAATGTTATTTAATAAACAATTAATAAAAAACAAACAAACAAATGTTAAAATTGAAAATTGGTACCATATAATAGATAATTATGGTATTATCGTACGCGGGAATTCGTACCCAGTACACAGTAGTTACTTTGACAATAAACAAGTGCGTTGATTTGCACTGCTAAAATATATTATTATATTTTAATAATTCACTGTAGGAATTATTTATTTACAAGAGAAAAAGTTATAAAAAAAAAAACTCTTGTTATAGCTTTCATCTGGTTTGGATTATATGAGAACAGACTTATGACAAAAAGGTGGCAAATTGTGGTTATGATTTTTAGGTTATCTCATAATGTGAATAGTTATTAGAGTTAATTATATTAAGCATTAATTTCTTCTTAATCTAAACATACATATGTTATTTATAATATTTCTGATGCATAACTATCAGTAGAATAGAATATTCTTTCGCGTAAAAATTAAAATATTTATCTTCAATAGTAACAATCAAAAACAACATTAGTCAATTGAGCGACTATTTGCTGTGCTCGTATTTTGTAATAAGTACATCAATCGTGACTCTTTTAATTATGAAAAATAATGAAAACATTTATTTATCAAGTTAAAAATTGCGAAATAATTCTTTCGTCAATTCTGATAAATTTCATCAGCATTATTATACTTCGCTATTATTGATTAGTGTAGTATCTAAACAATCGGTTTTTTTTTCAGAAATTTTTATTTGTTTTATTGTTAATTAATGAAAAATATTGTACTCCCTGGTTTATTTTCAACACAACACTCGAAAATACGACCGATATTATACACTGGTCGTATTTAAATCTTATTCACTCCGCACTGTACACACGTTAATGCTTTGTGTGGTATTTAGGTTAGGTGTATGTTGTTTACTGATGTTTACGTGTCGCGCACAATTCAAAATAAACTTCTTCATATATTTGGTCTGCCGAGTGATACGTCCTGTCTAGTTGATGATTGATAGATGACTGTCACGCTCCGTCGGAACATCTGCGGCTTGTCTGCCGGTTTTCATTCATTCGATTGGTTGAATTCTTTGAACTCTCCGACCCAAAGTACCTTGACTTAGTAAAATTTTTAATTTATTACCAATTTTGCGTTTGAGTTTGAGATTAGAATGACGTAAGCACTGGTGCAAAAAATAATTAAAAAGTTTAAAATCGTGATAACTTTCTTATTATTTGCTTAATCGTTGAATGGTTAGTGCCAATAAATCGCGGACATCCTGAGCTTTAAATAAAGTCCAAACAAGATTATAAGCCGTCCATTATTTAAATCACTACAACGATTTTATCGATTTTTATGGTGCATCTTATATTTAATAAGTTTATTACACCAAAACTTAACTAATTACACTAAAACACTTTTGATTAAATGATCTGAGTCTATTTCTCAACTGTTTAATACAAAATTTGGGAATAATTGTCACCCAAACAATGTTTGATCATGGTGTCTTTAGCGTCCATATTCGATTATTCACAATTGTCCTTAAAACTATTTTTTCTTATCTAATAACATCGGTATTGTAATCTAACAATAATATAAATGTTTATTCACATGGATTTGTACTTTAGTATATGCACAGGGCTGTGTTTCATATACTATTAGTATTGTTTCACTACCCTCCTATCTTTTTCTTAAAATTGTCACTTTATTTATGGTTTTTCTATATAAGGTATATCATGTTATAAATGCAACTAGTGTACAACTATAGTAACTAATTCATTTAATATATTTGTTAGCTTTTAGCTATCTGAGAACCCTTCAATTTCTAGTAATGGGTTTGTTTACATTAGGTCATGACATGGTAGTCAGTTATTTTTTGATAAATCAATAATAAAATTGTTATTATTATATTTGACATAGATTCTCAAAGTAGTATCAGACATCCTTCTGATCATTGATAACATTTTTATCTACTTTTGAACAAGTTTGTATGTTGCATTTTGCCTAAACAACTTGCTACATATTGTTTGTTTACATTCTGTTCCACCATCATGGTCATTTAGTTTTTAATAATTTATCTATAAAATGACTATTCTTATGGTTATGGTCCGTTCTCATAGTAGTATTAAGTGTCCTTCTTACTACTGGTAACACTTCCATTAATCTCTGTTCAAGTTTTAATAAAGTATTTTGCTTAACTAGTTGGTTACATTGCCTCTGCTCAATTCTGGCTATGCATTCATAGTCAGCTAGTTTACAATATTTTGGTCACAAAACTATTGTCATTATACTTGTAATCTGTTCTCATAGTAGTACCAGATGTTCATCTAACTACTGGTAATACTTTCATCAATCTTTGCACATGTTTTAACAATGTATTTTGTTTAACTAATTTGGCATATTAGGTTCCATTTCCTATAGCTTTGTGCTATCATATTTGGTCTACTTTATTTGTAGTATTTCAATATAATACTTAATACACTGTTTATTAGGGTGTATCATTACTTAGAATGAATCTTTGATTGACACAATTGTTGATGGTTGTTTGGTTAAACTAACATGTATGATTTTTTGTTTCATAGGTGCCTTTCCTATGGGGTTATGTAACAATGTACAACATATTCTAATGCAGCATTTTGCTACTACTAACATGACTTCAGTATGGTATTCTGTTACAATAGTTTAATTGTTTTAATACACATGTTTACACTACTTCTTCTTAAACAATAATACAAATATTCTTGAACTAATGATAATACCTTTCTTGTCATGGTTTGTAACTAATTTGTGTCACATTTGTTTGATATTTAACAAACTACTTTGTTTGTTATTATTTTCTCTGGCCTTTCTTTGTATTGTATTCTGTTTTGCCGTGGCATTCAGTTACATTTCTTTTGAAATTTACAAAGGTTTTTATTTATCAAGTTCTATAAACAATAATATAACTGTTCTATCTTACATTGTTTGGTGGTCTTATGACTATCTATTTGGATCACAATCTTCATTAAACTAGTCACACTAACTGTTTGTGTATTTTTTGACTATTTAATTCTTGATGTTTCCACTATGAAAGTAACACATTTTCTTCCGCTATAAACCTTATCACTGGAATTGTTTGTGGGGTTTATTAGGTTAAAATTAGTTAACTGGTCACAGGTTCTCACACTTATATTAAGTACTCACTATAACTGTTTGTGATTTCTTAAAATGTTAAACACTGTTTCTTCATAGTTGACAATCACTATTCTTTTAGTTACTAGTATTGTCTCTAGTACACTTGATGAATGATGATTTCTTGTATGGTCTATCCATTTTCTTCTCTCTTCATGTCATGTTTTCCTTGTCCTTCTTCTTCCTTTCTTCTTTAGGTTTGAACGTCTTCTTCAATATTTTCATTGTAGTAGTCGTTGTTTCATAATATTCATATTTGTCAATATATTAGTTTGTCTGCCATCATTGTGGTTGCTCTTGAGTTGTCTCTTCCTTTGTTTTGCATAGTCATTTTATTGGTTCCCTTCACTGTTGGAATCCTGTTGTCTTCTTTTACACTTTTATTATAGTCACTATCTTCATTTGTTCCCCTCACTGTTGAATCTATTGGTAGTCTTCTTTTACACTTTCATTATCTATTATCTTTGTTGGTTCCCCTCACTGTTGGAATCCTGTTGTCTTCTTTTACACTTTTATGATTTATTATCTTTGTTGGTTCCCCTCACTGTTGGAATCTATTGGGCCTGGTTTCTAACATTTTATTTTGGCTCATGGTCATTTTCTTTCTTCATTTCGAGTACGATGCTGCTATGTTATACTTTCTCCTTCATAATTGGAACTTTACACTAATATATCTGTAGATACACACTTTTGTTCACATAGTTTTATTTATCTAGAAATACTTTCATGCTTTCCCGTCACTTGACGTTATAATTGCTTACTTTATGTAACTACCATATTTGGTAACGTTACAATATACAGTTGGCGATTTTAGAAGTGCAGTTCAGAGTTATTGTTTCAGTTCAGTAGGAAGTGCGATCAGTACAGTATGCAAATGATAATTGTGATAATTAGTGCAAAACTGTAATAAGGTAACATTTATTGTAGTTTTTGGACAAATTTAACTTGAATTATTGTATAAGAGTGCCTTTGTTGAATTATAACTGTTGTTTGTGTCTAATTAAAGTTTGTAATTTGTGATTTCAATGGTGTCAGTTATTCTGTTTCCACTGAACAACACAACGATTGATGTGACTGTTGTAACAGTGTCAGAAGTGGGGTAGAACCTTTTTAACAGTGAAATCAGAGGTCACTGCTTAGAGAGTAGCGTCAGTGGCAATTGAAAAAAAAATGTATTAGTCAGATGATGGAAACTTTTCAAGCACTGCTATTGCAGACAGAGAAACAATCCCGATGGGAAGTAGAAGAAACAGAGAATGACAGAATGAGAACAATAAGAAACAGAAAACAACAAAGAGAAGAACAATGACAGGAAGCAGAAAAACAGGATGAGAACTGCATGTGTGAAATATAAGAGGCAGAAGAGCGACAAAAACCACTCTTGCTCGAGTCGGAAGAACGACAAAATGAAAAACGTAAGCAGGAAGCAGAGGTGCAGAAGCGTGAAATGGAAGACATAAAAACACTGATGCAGGAGCAAAAGCAATTACAAGAGCATACTACTGCATAGTTGGGTCTCCTACGAGGTGATCTCAATGGGCAAGAGGTAAGATTGTTTACTGTAGAAAAATCTGTCTCAAATATATAAGAATCAATATGGATAAAAGTATCCATTGCAGTAGAAGAGTTAGTTGCAAACACAGAAGAGCAAATTAAAAGTGAAGTTGAGCAGTTAATGAAAATTAAGCCATGCGTTTTGGAACAAATGGCTGAAGAGACTGTGCAAATGATAAAGAGGGTCACTTTGCCTGCAGTCGGGCCAGTTCATGTTAAGGCCCCACCATTTATAGAAGCACTCATTGGATTACGAATTTTTGGCAAGTTGAAACCACTGCATGTGCAAATAATTGGACGGAGAAACAAAGACGTTTTACTCGTTTTTGATTTAAAAGACCTGCGGCAGATCTACTACAGAAAGTGCACCTGATAGATAGAACACCTATGTCGAACTGATAAAAGCTCTATAACTATGGTATAGTGGTAAACATTTGCACAGTGTGTACTACACTCAGTTGAGAACAAGGCAACAGCATTCCAGGGAAAGTGTTCATGAGTTTGAAACAAGTATTGACAGACTAATTAGACTTGCCTATCCTGAAGCACCAACAGATTTTTGAATGAGAATTGGAATGCAGACATGCATTGTTTGCAATGTGGGGTAACCTGCCACCCTCAGACTTAGTTTTTGTGTCACCAGTTCATAAAAATATTGTCTTCGTACTATGACAACATTCATTCCATGAAACAATTGTTCTTTATAGAGATAGTCTTTGGATAGGTAGTGTTACACAGAGAAGAAAGAGAGAGAGGGAGAGATAGATAGACAGACAGAGAGTACAAAATTGAGGCCATGGACAATCCAATTATTCCTTAGAAGTGTATTTTCTTTAAATAAGAGTCTCTCGGGAGTCGAGGGAACTTGGAGAGGTAGCACCTTTGCTTCGGATTGACTGGGCACTGGTCCTCACAAGTTCCCAGGGTTGGATGATGTGATGGTAGCTCCCAATGGAGCCATGAGCCTCTCTCCAGCCAAGACCGTACTGCATGGTGAAGAGCCACATCCTACTAGAGGTGACCCTGTTGGCGCAGAACAGTATGGATCTAGACTGGAAGTTCGATAAACATTCCTGGTGGAGGGCAGCAGTATCCATCAGTACCAAGGTAGGGCATATAGAAATGATCCTGGACCGGCCTATGTCTTGGATTATTGCAGGCGGCAGTCAAAATTTGACCCATCCGGCTGTAGTACTGTGACTGAGGGGGTAGGTGGGACTCAATAGCTGTAGTGAAAGCAACCTACCTAGAGGAGAAAACCTCGATCATAATCCTGGCCCTCCAGGTTGGAGGTTGGGCTATGGGCTAACAACCTATTCCCGGAAAACCGGATGTTACAAAACTACCAAATAAGCCTCGGAAAGGACGGTATTATCGGAAACGACTCAGGCAACAGAATATGGACTTGTCTTTTGGAACGTGGAATGTTAGGACTCTGTACAGGCCAGGGACACAAAGGGAACTATTTGAAGAGCTAAAAAGATATAAAATTGGTGTAGCAGCAGTGCAGGAAACAAAATGGCTGGGAAATGGAGTAAGAGATACTAAAACTCATACGGTATTATACAGCGGAAGAGAGAAGGGGAAAAGAGAACTAGGAGTGGCATTTGTAGTTGACAGAAATTTAAAACACCTCATAGTAGACTTCCACCCAGTCAATGAGAGAATATGTAGAATAAGATTGGCTACTAAATTCTTCAATCTGTCAATCATAAACGTACACTGCCCGACTGATGAGAAGGATGAAGACATAAAAGCAGAATTTTACCAACTGCTGGAAAAAATATATGACACCACCCCTAAGAATGACATTAAACTAATCATGGGGGACATGAATATGAAAATTGGGAAAGAAGATGCATACCTTGGCACCATACGTAGGTACAGTTTACACAATGAATCAAACAGAAATGGGGAACTTCTGATCGACTTCGCTACAAGCAGGAATATGGTTATCACCTCAACTCAATTCCTACACTGTGATATCCATAAGGGAACGTGGGTAGCCCCAGATGGGAAAACAGTCAACCAGATAGATCATGTGATCATAGATAAAAGAGGAGCTACAAGTATCATTGATGTCAAAACCCAGAGAGGAGCGTCAGTTGATTCTGATCACTATATGGTGCAGATAAAGTTTAGATGCAGGGTGACCGTATATAGGAATATATAGGAAGGACAGACTCAGAAGACAGGAAAAGGGTAACACAGCGAGTTTAAAGGACCCAGAAAAGGTACAGGAATATGCTGGGAAAGTGAGGAATAAATTGAATGGGTCAGTTGCAGGAACAGTGGAAGAGAAATGGCAGAGCCTTTAAGTGCGCATTCCTGGAGACCGCAAGAGAGGTGCTAGGAATAGAGGAGAGACGTAGGCAGGAGGACTGGTTTGATGAGGAATGCAGGGAGAGTACTGCATGGAGGAATGAGGCTCACAGGAAGTATTCTCAATGTAGGACTAGAGAAAGGAAGCAAGAATATGAAGAGAATAGGAGACTGGCAAATAAAGTATGTAGAAAAAAGAAAAGAACTTATGAAAACGGGCTGCTTCTTAAAATGGAGCAGGACTTTGCAGATGGAAGAATAAGGAATGCTTATAAATATCTTAAGCATCTCAGGGAAGGTTATAAACCATCTACAACACTATGTAGAGACAGAGAGAATAGAATTGTCAGTGACCCAGAGAAAATTAAAACTATCTGGCGAGAGTGCTTCGATGGCCTCCCTGATGGTATGATAGAGGGAGGAGAAACAGTTGTTCACACCCTGTGGAATGCAAACATTGGGGAGATGGAATCTGACCCACCATCAATTCAGGAAATAGAAGAAGCTATTAGTGCCCTCAGGGACAATAAGGCACCAGGTACAGACTTAATTCCTGCAGAACTGCTTAAAGCTGGAGGTACTGATGTGGCAGGCGCACTGCACTCCTTAATCGTGGACATATGGCAAATGGAACAAATCCCCATGGAATGTAATAAGTGCATTATATGCCCCATTTATAAAAAAGGCGACAAACTTCAATGTAGAAGAAATTACAGAGGCATTTTGTTGCTGTGCACCTCCTACAAGGGTTTTACGTATATCTTGAACCAAAGGCTGAGACCTCTCACAGAAAATATAATACGGGAATACCAAGCTGGATTCCGACCTGAAAGGTCTACAATCGACCAACTCTTCTCGGTAAAACAGATATTAAGATGCGGATGGGAACATGATATTGATGTGTACCAAATCTTTGTGGACTTCAGGCAAGCATATGCTCTATTAATAGAGACAAACTCTACACCATAATGCATGAATTTGGAATACCAGGCAAGCTGGTAAGACTAACGCAAGTGACCATGCAGCAGGTGGATAGCCAACTAACTGAACCCATAAATATTACACGAGGACTAAAGCAAGGAGATGGGTTAGCCCCAACACTATTTAATATTGCATCGGATAATGTAATTAAAGGCTTATCAATAAATAGCTCCATGTGTTAACAAATAAAACTGTACAGATATGCAGAATGACATATCTGTCATTAAAAAAAGCCGCATATGCAGATGACATTAACATCATGTCAAGACGGATCACAGCAGCAAAAGAAATATTGTTACAACACAAATAAGTCACCCCAATACCAGGGATAAAAAAGATGAATCTACAATATAAAAAATAATTCGTATAAAATAAGATGTTATTTTAAACTTCAGCAAATTGATAAGAAAATGGAAGTTACCAGAAATAGAAATGCTGAATAAAAAATCAATGATAACATTAATGAGGGAGGTACAATTAACTTCTTTGATTAATCAACAACATAATATAGTGAATGACGTAGGCATGGAGACAAAGGAACATATGATACTAGAAGAATTGTGGTACAAGATAGAAGATAACTATTTCACAAGGACGGAAATAGTTCTACACACCAAGGTTATCCGAACCACAAGTGCAGAGGAAATGATGGACAATGGGTAAACTAAATACCACACACCGAGAAATGGGACTGATCTTCGAATTACCGACCCAGCCAACCAATGGAAAAGGAAGAAAAGAGAAAGGGAAATACCAAAATTCAAAAATTATGTAAGAACAACTTACAACAATGTTTCGATGACATATGAGGCATAATATAAAAATATAAAATAAAGGAATAAGTTACAAAAATTCCTACAAAGTAAGATCACCTTACAAAAATGTATAAATAACATATAAAGTAAAAGAAAAAAAATTTTTTTTTATATATAAGGAATAAGTTACAAAAATTCCTACAAAGTAAGAACAACAAACTTACAAAAATTATTCAGAATAATATTTAAAACAAAATAAAATCAAGCAAGAACTGCTAAGACAAATACCTAAAATTATAAAGAATATTGAGTATTCAAAGAAAAAAAAAAATGAACTGGTACGAGGAAGAAAAAGAAATGTATAGAGCAAATATACAACCAATGGCTAAAGCAAAACAATGTTAATCAACCAAGAAAAAGAAAAAAGATGTCTAAGATATTTAAAATAATCACAAGAAGAAAAGAAAAACAAACTAAGGAAAAGTTAGAAATAATGAAATTAACAACTAAACTTAATTTAACTAAATAAATAAAAAACAATCAACTGTATGAGTAAATAACAGTATATAGCAAAAGTACAGCGGAAGGAAGAATGAGTAAAAGGTTAAAATGATCGAAAAAACCACTAAGTGGACAATCCCAAAAAATATTATTATTATTAATGTAAGTCACAAGATGACGAAAAAGGTATTTAAGATTGACTGAGAATAGGTCCAGCAATCAAATTAACTGAGCAGAGATGATGTTCCTCTGGTCTCAGAAAAATAAGTAGTAATGGAAGAAACCAGCTTCTAAAAAGTTAGGGAAAAAATTATATAAAAGGGAGAACACACTATGGAAATAAGTAAAAACAGATCTAAATAAAAAGGAATGGAACAAGTAAGAATAGAAATAAGAAAGAAGAAATAAACAAGAAAGAAAAGGAAAAAGATTATATATAACTGATAATTTCATAAAAAACTATGCTAGTGTTTTACCAAAATGATCAATTTTGAAGGAGAGGCATTATGTTACAACACAAATAAGCCACCCCAATACCAGGGATAAAAAAGATGAAACTACAATATAAAAAATAATTCGTATAAAATAAGATGTTTAAAATAAAATGAAAATAATATAACAATGACACGACAAACAACGACATGACCTAACTTAAGTGATTGACCAAATAAAAAGAACCAAAAGAAGAAGGGAAAAGACGAAACCAAATAAGAAAGTGATTTACCAAATAAATAGAAACAAAAGAAGAAGGGAAAAGACGAAACCAAATAAGAAGGAAACCAATTGAAGGAAGTGAATGACTCCATACAACCAAATGAAATAAAACTGAGTGAGAAGGGGAAAACCAAAATAAAATGAAACAAAATAAGATGAAAGGGAAGAAGAAGGAAAATGAACATGAAACAAACCAAGTGTAAAGGAAATAAAGTTAAACCAAATCAAAAGACACAAACAAATAATATAGACTATGAAAAGGAGAAATGATACACTCTAAGTGTAATATTGGAAAGGAAAACAATAATTAACCAATGAAAAAAATAAGTATTATTATCGATTCAAAAATAAATGTAAATGATTTGATAAAACCCAATAAAGTAATATGAAAAATAAAAGTACACTAACCCAAGACTTAGAGTTAGATGTGATAAAAAACTCTATAAAGACATAAACTTGTTAATAGTATAGATAATATTTATAAAGAGAGAGATAGTGAGATGGTGAGAAAATAAAATTAACTAAGTGATGAAGAAAAAGTAATTAAAGGGATTACCCATTTATAAACACTTAAAATAAAACATTTAAGAAGTGCAAAAGTGAAAGTGTAAAACCCCAAAAATAATTAGGAAATGAAGTGATAAATAAAAAACGTTTAATAAATAAGCTATAATAAACACTAAATGATTAATGGTGAACCATATTAATAATTAAGAATGTTATTAATGATAGTATCAGATGTAAACACTTAATAATATGAAATGAACACTGAAGAGTGATGATGACAGTATTATTTAAAAAAGAATCTTATTGTTAAAGAAATTAAGTTTAATTATATACAATAGTATTTAAAAGGGAGAATCCCATGAAAGGTAAACAGTTGGTGTTACCATGGATAGAAGGTAAAGATTATTTATTTAAGAAATAAGAAATTAAAAATGAAATCAATAAACACCCCAGGTTATAAGGGATAATCAGTTAAGGAAGTTTAAATGGTGTGAGGATGTTTATCACCCAAACAATAATAAAGAATGAAATGAATTGTAAACAAACTTTACCTAATAACTGTTAAAAAATTGTTTAATTAAAGTTATGAATAGGATATGGCTGGAGGAATTGTACAGATCATGCCTATGATCCTAAATGTTATGTTTTATGTGATAAAGAATAATAAGTAGTAGCCATATTGTTAACAAGGGCAAAATAGATAAATAAGAAGTTGAAACAATACAGTTCTAATTAAACTAGAAAATCAGTTATGTAGAAAATAATAGAAACCTACAAATAGTATAAATTCAGATCCAAAACACATCAACAAATAAACCAAACAATTATAATAACAAAACAAAACACATTAGAATAAAATGAGATATAATTTGTATAAAATAAGTAAATATAATCAATGGCTACTAGGGCCTAGGAAATGCCTAACTGTCAAAAACAAATAACTACAAATTGTATAAAATCAACAAGGAAATTAACAAATCCAAGGCGAATAACTAGCCAAGGATAATTAGTAAGTCATATTAAAACAAAAATGTTAGAATAAGAACTTAAATTAAAAGAGAAATGTAATTAACAAATATTAACATAATTGTACAAACATTAATATTTTATAGAACCCAACCTTATGGGATATCAAAACAATCTTTGAAAGGAAATAATAACAGTAGTGATAATATTTAATACATAGGAAGGAAGACAGAAGAATAACAGCATTCAGAAGATATACAGTAATTTTGAATAAAAATTAAAATTTGATAACAACGGTTATAAGCCAAGATTAACCAATCAGGATTAATTTGTAACCAATGACAACAGACGTTGGTTACGAATTTTCCGTTAATTTATAGTACTCTATAAGTGACGCTCATGCAGATTAGACGCCAGATTTTGAATAGCCTAGATTTTCATTTAAAAATGTTGTAACGGGGCAAAAGGGAGGGGTTTTATTTTATTAAATGTTTGTAACAATTCATTTCATATGCGTGGCCAGTCACAGGTTGAATCTAAATCGTAGCGATCCAAGAACTCATAAGGCGAAGTTAATACAATGGAATGCGTCAACGTGCTATCACGCAATTCCATTCTTAGAATTTTGAGACTATGTGACACACACCCACAAGCGCGCAAATACCAGCAGATGCGCAACCGAAGCCGAGTGGTTTAAAACAACATGGCCTGGAGAAGAATTTTGTCCAGCACGTGCTCTCAACATGCCGGAAACGAAATTAAGTCACGCCGACTACAGTGACGTAAACCACTGGACAACAAATATCGTCAACGTCCAGCACACGGGAGTTTGTACTTGTTAAATGTGCCACAGCTATGACTTTAACGAATAAGGCATTGGTTTCCGCCTTGTCCGAAAGAAATATAATTGGGGGAACTTGTGAACGCTCTTCCCAGTTCTCTCACCGACGCTTACCTGGCCAGGTAGCCGCCCAACGGGGCTCATTAACAAATTTTCATTATCAAGTAAAAGTGAGTGCAGTTAGTCAAAAAATGAAGAAGTGCGGATGGTTTCGACAGAAGAAGAATAAATTATAAACTATTTTCGGACCCACAACTAAATTCATAAGTGAGAAGCCATGAGTTCGGAGGAACCCCACGTTGCTGGCACGGGTATTGCATAATGTATTAAATGATGTTTTTTTATAAATAAAGAGGGGGTTTTTTGTTTTGTAATAAAATGAATGTGTGTGCGAGCAGGCTGGGCTGCCAATATAAGGTAAGATGTTAAGTGTAATATTGTAATATATTTAATCATGTCATAAATATAAGTAAAAGTTTTATGCATTTTAAATTTTGGATAATCGCTTGAACTAAGAGGCAAAGAAATGATATAACTTGAAGTTTTAAAAAATTTTAAAGAATAAAATAAAATCTTAGTTTGTTTCTCTTCACAAAATGCGAGTTGCGTCTATTATTAACACAACCTTTAAATCACTCTTGCATCTCGACGTTCGTGTGACGGATTCTGGGATGAGAGGGCAAAACAAGGTAGGTGGAAGATAAATAATTTAATTTATTTGTATTTGTATTTTGTATAAAGTAATTAACCTAACAATGGCGCCCGAACAGAGACGAATTTTATTAATTGAATTGCATTAAAATTCCACACCTACAACAGATGCAAGTGTGATGTAAGGTTAAGTAACGGTACGTAGAAAATTACGCAAAGTACACAAAACATGAATTAAGATTGTATATGTAAATTAAGAATTAGTTAAACAAAAATCAGTAAATTTACAACCTAAAAATGGCAGGAAATAATGAAAACAATAGCAATGAAATAACTAATGTTGACAGTTTTGATGAGTCAGTTGTTATGCATAATATTGAGGTCCACTCGACTCCAAACGTGAGTCAGGACAATAAAATAAAAATAAATGTGACAGATGAAACAAATATAACAGAGGATTCGGGAGTTCAGTTAACTCCGACCTCAACTAAATGTCATGAATTGGACAATGACATGATGAGTGTTATACTAAACCAATTAGAGAAAATGAACAGTAATTTTAACAATAAATTTGATGTTCAGAAAAACGAAATCCAAGAAATTAAAAGCAGTGTCAATGAGAAATTAGATGAACAAAACAATAGATTCAATGAACAAAATATTAAATTTGACATACAAAATAGTAAGTTTGACGAAATTAGAGATGAAATTAAACAACAGAGTTTTGATTTTAATAAACACATTCAGGAAATTGATGCCCGTTGTACTAATATTGAAGAGCAGATATTAGAATCAGTAGATGATAAGTTAAATACCAGAATTTGTGAAATCACAGCAAATATTGAAAGTAAAATCAGTAACTGCTAAAGGCAGCCCAGTGTGCATGGTAAGGGGGAACATATCGGTAGAGGATTTGGCAGGGAGTAAGGCCAGGGATTTGGATCTTTGGGGGTGGCATGTTAGAAGGTTAGGTGCGCTGTGGTACGTTTCTGTTCGATGTTATGGTGTTGGGATCTCGTACAGAGAAGTCCAGTAATCTCGTTCAGGTGCAGCCATGGTCGCTGAGCCAAGGGGTAGTTTACCCATGATGTTAAGAACTAAAGGGGGTTGTTGGCACCATATCCTCACCGATCCTCTTAGGGGTTTAGCAATGAGATTTCTTCTGTTTCGACAGAAGATCTCTCATTGGGGGGTGTATTGTAACGGGGCAAAAGGGAGGGGTTTTATTTTATTAAATATTTGTAACAATTCATTTCATATGCGTGGCCAGTCACAGGTTGAATCTAAATTGTAGCGAACCAAGAACTCATAAGGCGAAGTTAATACAATGGAATGCGTCAACGTGCAATCACGCAATTCCATTCTTAGAATTTTGAGACTGTGTGACACACACCCACAAGCGCGCAAATACCAGCAGATGCGCAACCGACGCCGAGTGGTTTAAAACAACATGGCCTGGAGAAGAATTTTGTCCAGCACGTGCTCTCAACATGCCGGAAACGAAATTAAGTCACGCCTACTACAGTGACGTAAACCACTGGACAACAAATATCGTCAACGTCCAGCACACGGGAGTTTGTACTTGTTAAATGTGCCACAGCTATGACTTTAACGAATAAGGCATTGGTTTCCGCCTTGTCCGAAAGAAATGTAATTGGGGGAACTTGTGAACGCTCTTCCCAGTTCTCTCACCGACGCTTACCTGGCCAGGTAGCCGCCCAACGGGGCTCATTAACAAATTTTCATTATCAAGTAAAAGTGAGTGCAGTTAGTCAAAAAATGAAGAAGTGTGGATGGTTTCGACAGAAGAAGAATAAATGATAAACTATTTTCGGACCCACAACTAAATTCATAAGTGAGAAGCCACGAGTTCGGAGGAACCCCACGTTGCTGGCACGGGTATTGCATAATGTATTAAATGATGTTTTTTTATAAATAAAGAGGGGGTTTTTTGTTTTGTAATAGAATGAATGTGTGTGCGAGCAGGCTGGGCTGCCAATATAAGGTAAGATGTTAAGTGTAATATTGTAATATATTTAATCATGTCATAAATATAAATAAAAGTTTTATGCATTTTAAATTTTGGATAATCGCTTGAGCTAAGAGGCAAAGAAATGATATAACTTGAAGTTTTAAAAAATTTTAAAGAATAAAATAAAATCTTAGTTTGTTTCTCTTTACAAAATGCGAGTTGCGTCTATTATTAACACAACCTTTAAATCACTCTTGCATCTCGACGTTCGTGTGACGGATTCTGGGATGAGAGGGCAAAACAAGGTAGGTGGAAGATAAATAATTTAATTTATTTGTATTTGTATTTTGTATAAAGTAATTAACCTAACAATGGCGCCCGAACAGGGACGAATTTTATTAATTGAATTGCATTAAAATTCCACACCTACAACAGATGCAAGTGTGATGTAAGGTTAAGTAACGGTACGTAGAAAATTACGCAAAGTACACAAAACATGAATTAAGATGTTGTATATGTAAATTAAGAATTAGTTAAACAAGAATCAGTAAATTTACAACCTAAAAATGGCAGGAAATAATGAAAACAATAGCAATGAAATAACTAATGTTGACAGTTTTGATGAGTCAGTTGTTATGCATAATATTGAGGTCCACTCGACTCCAAACGTGAGTCAGCACAATAAAATAAAAATAAATGTGACAGATGAAACAACTATAACAGAGGATTTGGGAGTTCAGTTAACTCCGACCTCAACTAAATGTCATGAATTGGACAATGACATGATGAGTGTTATACTAAACCAATTAGAGAAAATGAACAGTAATTTTAACAATAAATTTGATGTTCAGAAAAACGAAATCCAAGAAATTAAAAGTAGTGTCAATGAGAAATTAGATGAACAAAACAATAGATTCAATGAACAAAATATTAAATTTGACATACAAAATAGTAAGTTTGACGAAATTAGAGATGAAATTAAACAACAGAGTTTTGATTTTAATAAACACATTCAGGAAATTGATGCCCGTTGTACTAATATTGAAGAGCAGATATTAGAATCAGTAGATGATAAGTTAAATACCAGAATTTGTGAAATCACAGCAAATATTGAAAGTAAAATCAGTAACTGCTAAAGGCAGCCCAGTGTGCATGGTAAGGGGGAACATATCGGTAGAGGATTTGGCAGGGAGTAAGGCCAGGGATTTGGATCTTTGGGGGTGGCATGTTAGAAGGTTAGGTGCGCTGTGGTACGTTTCTGTTCGATGTTATGGTGTTGGGATCTCGTACAGAGAAGTCCAGTAATCTCGTTCAGGTGCAGCCATGGTCGCCGAGCCAGGGGGGTAGTTTACTCATGATGTTAAGGACTAAAGGGGGGTTGTTGACACCATATCCTCACCGATCCTCTTAGGGGATTAGCAATGAGATTTCTTCTGTTTCGACAGAAGATCTCTCATTGGGGGGGGGGGGTATTGTAACGGGGCAAAAGGGAGGGGTTTTATTTTATTAAATATTTGTAACAATTCATTTCATATGCGTGGCCAGTCACAGGTTGAATCTAAATCGTAGCGAACCAAGAACTCATAAGGCGAAGTTAATACAATGGAATGCGTCAACGTGCAATCACGCAATTCCATTCTTAGAATTTTGAGACTGTGTGACACACACCCACAAGCGCGCAAATACCAGCAGATGCGCAACCGACGCCGAGTGGTTTAAAACAACATGGCCTGGAGAAGAATTTTGTCCAGCACGTGCTCTCAACATGCCGGAAACGAAATTAAGTCACGCCGACTACAGTGACGTAAACCACTGGACAACAAATATCGTCAACGTCCAGCACACGGGAGTTTGTACTTGTTAAATGTGCCACAGCTATGACTTTAACGAATAAGGCATTGGTTTCCTCCTTGTCCGAAAGAAATGTAATTGGGGGAACTTGTGAACGCTCTTCCCAGTTCTCTCACCGACGATTACCTGGCCAGGTAGCCGCCCAACGGGGCTCATTAACAAATTTTCATTATCAAGTAAAAGTGAGTGCAGTTAGTCAAAAAATGAAGAAGTGCGGATGGTTTCGACAGAAGAAGAATAAATTATAAACTATTTTCGGACCCACAACTAAATTCATAAGTGAGAAGCCACGAGTTCGGAGGAACCCCACGTTGCTGGCACGGGTATTGCATAATGTATTAAATGATGTTTTTTTATAAATAAAGAGGGGGTTTTTTGTTTTGTAATAGAATGAATGTGTGTGCGAGCAGGCTGGGCTGCCAATATAAGGTAAGATGTTAAGTGTAATATTGTAATATATTTAATCATGTCATAAATATAAGTAAAAGTTTTATGCATTTTAAATTTTGGATAATCGCTTGAACTAAGAGGCAAAGAAATGATATAACTTGAAGTTTTAAAAAATTTTAAAGAATAAAATAAAATCTTAGTTTGTTTCTCTTTACAAAATGCGAGTTGCGTCTATTATTAACACAACCTTTAAATCACTCTTGCATCTCGACGTTCGTGTGACGGATTCTGGGATGAGAGGGCAAAACAAGGTAGGTGGAAGATAAATAATTTAATTTATTTGTATTTGTATTTTGTATAAAGTAATTAACCTAACAATGGCGCCCGAACAGGGACGAATTTTATTAATTGAATTGCATTAAAATTCCACACCTACAACAGATGCAAGTGTGATGTAAGGTTAAGTAACGGTACGTAGAAAATTACGCAAAGTACACAAAACATGAATTAAGATGTTGTATATGTAAATTAAGAATTAGTTAAAAAAAAATCAGTAAATTTACAACCTAAAAATGGCAGGAAATAATGAAAACAATAGCAATGAAATAACTAATGTTGACAGTTTTGATGAGTCAGTTGTTATGCATAATATTGAGGTCCACTCGACTCCAAACATGAGTCAGCACAATAAAATAAAAATAAATGTGACAGATGAAACAAATATAACAGAGGATTTGGGAGTTCAGTTAACTCCGACCTCAACTAAATGTCATGAATTGGACAATGACATGATGAGTGTTATACTAAACCAATTAGAGAAAATGAACAGTAATTTTAACAATAAATTTGATGTTCAGAAAAACGAAATCCAAGAAATTAAAAGTAGTGTCAATGAGAAATTAGATGAACAAAACAATAGATTCAATGAACAAAATATTAAATTTGACATACAAAATAGTAAGTTTGACGAAATTAGAGATGAAATTAAACAACAGAGTTTTGATTTTAATAAACACATTCAGGAAATTGATGCCCGTTGTACTAATATTGAAGAGCAGATATTAGAATCAGTAGATGATAAGTTAAATACCAGAATTTGTGAAATCACAGCAAATATTGAAAGTAAAATCAGTAACTGCTAAAGGCAGCCCAGTGTGCATGGTAAGGGGGAACATATCGGTAGAGGATTTGGCAGGGAGTAAGGCCAGGGATTTGGATCTTTGGGGGTGGCATGTTAGAAGGTTAGGTGCGCTGTGGTACGTTTCTGTTCGATGTTATGGTGTTGGGATCTCGTACAGAGAAGTCCAGTAATCTCGTTCAGGTGCAGCCATGGTCGCTGAGCCAAGGGGTAGTTTACCCATGATGTTAATAACTAAAGGGGGGTTGTTGGCACCATATCCTCACCGATCCTCTTAGGGGTTTAGCAATGAGATTTCTTCTGTTTCGACAGAAGATCTCTCATTGGGGGTGTATTGTAACGGGGCAAAAGGGAGGGGTTTTATTTTATTAAATATTTGTAACAATTCATTTCATATGCGTGGCCAGTCACAGGTTGAATCTAAATCGTAGCGAACCAAGAACTCATAAGGCGAAGTTAATACAATGGAATGCGTCAACGTGCAATCACGCAATTCCATTCTTAGAATTTTGAGACTGTGTGACACACACCCACAAGCGCGCAAATACCAGCAGATCCGCAACCGACGCCGAGTGGTTTAAAACAACATGGCCTGGAGAAGAATTTTGTCCAGCACGTGCTCTCAACATGCCGGAAACGAAATTAAGTCACGCCTACTACAGTGATGTAAACCACTGGACAACAAATATCGTCAACGTCCAGCACACGGGAGTTTGTACTTGTTAAATGTGCCACAGCTATGACTTTAACGAATAAGGCATTGGTTTCCGCCTTGTCTGAAAGAAATGTAATTGGGGGAACTTGTGAACGCTCTTCCCAGTTCTCTCACCGACGCTTACCTGGCCAGGTAGCCGCCCAACGGGGCTCATTAACAAATTTTCATTATCAAGTAAAAGTGAGTGCAGTTAGTCAAAAAATGAAGAAGTGCGGATGGTTTCGACAGAAGAAGAATAAATTATAAACTATTTTCGGACCCACAACTAAATTCATAAGTGAGAAGCCACGAGTTCGGAGGAACCCCACGTTGCTGGCACGGGTATTGCATAATGTATTAAATGATGTTTTTTTATAAATAAAGAGGGGGTTTTTTGTTTTGTAATAGAATGAATGTGTGTGCGAGCAGGCTGGGCTGCCAATATAAGGTAAGATGTTAAGTGTAATATTGTAATATATTTAATCATGTCATAAATATAAATAAAAGTTTTATGCATTTTAAATTTTGGATAATCGCTTGAGCTAAGAAGCAAAGAAATGATATAACTTGAAGTTTTAAAAAATTTTAAAGAATAAAATAAAATCTTAGTTTGTTTCTCTTCACAAAATGCGAGTTGCGTCTATTATTAACACAACCTTTAAATCACTCTTGCATCTCGACGTTCGTGTGACGGATTCTGGGATGAGAGGTCAAAACAAGGTAGGTGGAAGATAAATAATTTAATTTATTTGTATTTGTATTTTGTATAAAGTAATTAACCTAACAATGGCGCCTGAACAGGGACGAATTTTATTAATTGAATTGCATTAAAATTCCACACCTACAACAGATGCAAGTGTGATGTAAGGTTAAGTAACGGTACGTAGAAAATTACGCAAAGTACACAAAACATGAATTAAGATGTTGTATATGTAAATTAAGAATTAGTTAAACAAAAATCAGTAAATTTACAACTTAAAAATGGCAGGAAATAATGAAAACAATAGCAATGAAATAACTAATGTTGACAGTTTTGATGAGTCAGTTGTTATGCATAATATTGAGGTCCACTCGACTCCAAACGTGAGTCAGCACAATAAAATAAAAATAAATGTGACAGATGAAACAAATATAACAGAGGATTCGGGAGTTCAGTTAACTCCGACCTCAACTAAATGTCATGAATTGGACAATGACATGATGAGTGGTATACTAAACCAATTAGAGAAAATGAACAGTAATTTTAACAATAAATTTGATGTTCAGAAAAACGAAATCCAAGAAATTAAAAGTAGTGTCAATGAGAAATTAGATGAACAAAACAATAGATTCAATGAACAAAATATTAAATTTGACATACAAAATAGTAAGTTTGACGAAATTAGAGATGAAATTAAACAACAGAGTTTTGATTTTAATAAACACATTCAGGAAATTGATGCCCGTTGTACTAATATTGAAGAGCAGATATTAGAATCAGTAGATGATAAGTTAAATACCAGAATTTGTGAAATCACAGCAAATATTGAAAGTAAAATCAGTAACTGCTAAAGGCAGCCCAGTGTGCATGGTAAGGGGGAACATATCGGTAGAGGATTTGGCAGGGAGTAAGGCCAGGGATTTGGATCTTTGGGGGTGGCATGTTAGAAGGTTAGGTGCGCTGTGGTACGTTTCTGTTCGATGTTATGGTGTTGGGATCTCGTACAGAGAAGTCCAGTAATCTCGTTCAGGTGCAGCCATGGTCGCTGAGCCAAGGGGTAGTTTACCCATGATGTTAAGAACTAAAGGGGGTTGTTGGCACCATATCCTCACCGATCCTCTTAGGGGTTTAGCAATGAGATTTCTTCTGTTTCGACAGAAGATCTCTCATTGGGGGGGGTATTGTAACGGGGCAAAAGGGAGGGGTTTTATTTTATTAAATATTTGTAACAATTCATTTCATATGCGTGGCCAGTCACAGGTTGAGTCTAAATCGTAGCGAACCAAGAACTCATAAGGCGAAGTTAATACAATGGAATGCGTCAACGTGCAATCACGCAATTCCATTCTTAGAATTTTGAGACTGTGTGACACACACCCACAAGCGCGCAAATACCAGCAGATGCGCAACCGACGCCGAGTGGTTTAAAACAACATGGCCTGGAGAAGAATTTTGTCTAGCACGTGCTCTCAACATGCCGGAAACGAAATTAAGTCACGCCTACTACAGTAACGTAAACCACTGGACAACAAATATCGTCAACGTCCAGCACACGGGAGTTTGTACTTGTTAAATGAGCCACAGCTATGACTTTAACGAATAAGGCATTGGTTTCCGCCTTGTCCGAAAGAAATGTAATTGGGGGAACTTGTGAACGCTCTTCCCAGTTCTCTCACCGACGCTTACCTGGCCAGGTAGCCGCCCAACGGGGCTCATTAACAAATTTTCATTATCAAGTAAAAGTGAGTGCAGTTAGTCAAAAAATGAAGAAGTGCGGATGGTTTCGTCAGAAGAAGAATAAATTATAAACTATTTTCGGACCCACAACTAAATTCATAAGTGAGAAGCCACGAGTTCGGAGGAACCCCACGTTGCTGGCACGGGTATTGCATAATGTATTAAATAATGTTTTTTTATAAATAAAGAGGGGGTTTTTTGTTTTGTAATAGAATGAATGTGTGTGCGAGCAGGCTGGGCTGCCAATATAAGGTAAGATGTTAAGTGTAATATTGTAATATATTTAATCATGTCATAAATATAAGTAAAAGTTTTATGCATTTTAAATTTTGGATAATCGCTTGAACTAAGAGGCAAAGAAATGATATAACTTGAAGTTTTAAAAAATTTTAAAGAATAAAATAAAATCTTAGTTTGTTTCTCTTTACAAAATGCGAGTTGCGTCTATTATTAACACAACCTTTAAATCACTCTTGCATCTCGACGTTCGTGTGACGGATTCTGGGATGAGAGGGCAAAACAAGGTAGGTGGAAGATAAATAATTTAATTTATTTGTATTTGTATTTTGTATAAAGTAATTAACCTAACAATGGCGCCCGAACAGGGACGAATTTTATTAATTGAATTGCATTAAAATTCCACACCTACAACAGATGCAAGTGTGATGTAAGGTTAAGTAACGGTACGTAGAAAATTACGCAAAGTACACAAAACATGAATTAAGATGTTGTATATGTAAATTAAGAATTAGTTAAACAAAAATCAGTAAATTTACAACCTAAAAATGGCAGGAAATAATGAAAACAATAGCAATGAAATAACTAATGTTGACAGTTTTGATGAGTCAGTTGTTATGCATAATATTGAGGTCCACTCGACTCCAAACGTGAGTCAGCACAATAAAATAAAAATAAATGTGACAGATGAAACAAATATAACAGAGGATTCGGGAGTTCAGTTAACTCCGACCTCAACTAAATGTCATGAATTGGACAATGACATGATGAGTGTTATACTAAACCAATTAGAGAAAATGAACAGTAATTTTAACAATAAATTTGATGTTCAGAAAAACGAAATCCAAGAAATTAAAAGTAGTGTCAATGAGAAATTAGATGAACAAAACAATAGATTCAATGAACAAAATATTAAATTTGACATACAAAATAGTAAGTTTGACGAAATTAGAGATGAAATTAAACAACAGAGTTTTGATTTTAATAAACACATTCAGGAAATTGATGCCCGTTGTACTAATATTGAAGAGCAGATATTAGAATCAGTAGATGATAAGTTAAATACCAGAATTTGTGAAATCACAGCAAATATTGAAAGTAAAATCAGTAACTGCTAAAGGCAGCCCAGTGTGCATGGTAAGGGGGAACATATCGGTAGAGGATTTGGCAGGGAGTAAGGCCAGGGATTTGGATCTTTGGGGGTGGCATGTTAGAAGGTTAGGTGCGCTGTGGTACGTTTCTGTTCGATGTTATGGTGTTGGGATCTCGTACAGAGAAGTCCAGTAATCTCGTTCAGGTGCAGCCATGGTCGCTGAGCCAAGGGGTAGTTTACCCATGATGTTAATAACTAAAGGGGGGTTGTTGGCACCATATCCTCACCGATCCTCTTAGGGGTTTAGCAATGAGATTTCTTCTGTTTCGACAGAAGATCTCTCATTGGGGGTGTATTGTAACGGGGCAAAAGGGAGGGGTTTTATTTTATTAAATATTTGTAACAATTCATTTCATATGCGTGGCCAGTCACAGGTTGAATCTAAATCGTAGCGAACCAAGAACTCATAAGGCGAAGTTAATACAATGGAATGCGTCAACGTGCAATCACGCAATTCCATTCTTAGAATTTTGAGACTGTGTGACACACACCCACAAGCGCGCAAATACCAGCAGATCCGCAACCGACGCCGAGTGGTTTAAAACAACATGGCCTGGAGAAGAATTTTGTCCAGCACGTGCTCTCAACATGCCGGAAACGAAATTAAGTCACGCCTACTACAGTGATGTAAACCACTGGACAACAAATATCGTCAACGTCCAGCACACGGGAGTTTGTACTTGTTAAATGTGCCACAGCTATGACTTTAACGAATAAGGCATTGGTTTCCGCCTTGTCTGAAAGAAATGTAATTGGGGGAACTTGTGAACGCTCTTCCCAGTTCTCTCACCGACGCTTACCTGGCCAGGTAGCCGCCCAACGGGGCTCATTAACAAATTTTCATTATCAAGTAAAAGTGAGTGCAGTTAGTCAAAAAATGAAGAAGTGCGGATGGTTTCGACAGAAGAAGAATAAATTATAAACTATTTTCGGACCCACAACTAAATTCATAAGTGAGAAGCCACGAGTTCGGAGGAACCCCACGTTGCTGGCACGGGTATTGCATAATGTATTAAATGATGTTTTTTTATAAATAAAGAGGGGGTTTTTTGTTTTGTAATAGAATGAATGTGTGTGCGAGCAGGCTGGGCTGCCAATATAAGGTAAGATGTTAAGTGTAATATTGTAATATATTTAATCATGTCATAAATATAAATAAAAGTTTTATGCATTTTAAATTTTGGATAATCGCTTGAGCTAAGAGGCAAAGAAATGATATAACTTGAAGTTTTAAAAAATTTTAAAGAATAAAATAAAATCTTAGTTTGTTTCTCTTCACAAAATGCGAGTTGCGTCTATTATTAACACAACCTTTAAATCACTCTTGCATCTCGACGTTCGTGTGACGGATTCTGGGATGAGAGGTCAAAACAAGGTAGGTGGAAGATAAATAATTTAATTTATTTGTATTTGTATTTTGTATAAAGTAATTAACCTAACAATGGCGCCTGAACAGGGACGAATTTTATTAATTGAATTGCATTAAAATTCCACACCTACCACAGATGCAAGTGTGATGTAAGGTTAAGTAACGGTACGTAGAAAATTACGCAAAGTACACAAAACATGAATTAAGATGTTGTATATGTAAATTAAGAATTAGTTAAACAAAAATCAGTAAATTTACAACTTAAAAATGGCAGGAAATAATGAAAACAATAGCAATGAAATAACTAATGTTGACAGTTTTGATGAGTCAGTTGTTATGCATAATATTGAGGTCCACTCGACTCCAAACGTGAGTCAGCACAATAAAATAAAAATAAATGTGACAGATGAAACAAATATAACAGAGGATTCGGGAGTTCAGTTAACTCCGACCTCAACTAAATGTCATGAATTGGACAATGACATGATGATTGGTATACTAAACCAATTAGAGAAAATGAACAGTAATTTTAACAATAAATTTGATGTTCAGAAAAACGAAATCCAAGAAATTAAAAGTAGTGTCAATGAGAAATTAGATGAACAAAACAATAGATTCAATGAACAAAATATTAAATTTGACATACAAAATAGTAAGTTTGACGAAATTAGAGATGAAATTAAACAACAGAGTTTTGATTTTAATAAACACATTCAGGAAATTGATGCCCGTTGTACTAATATTGAAGAGCAGATATTAGAATCAGTAGATGATAAGTTAAATACCAGAATTTGTGAAATCACAGCAAATATTGAAAGTAAAATCAGTAACTGCTAAAGGCAGCCCAGTGTGCATGGTAAGGGGGAACATATCGGTAGAGGATTTGGCAGGGAGTAAGGCCAGGGATTTGGATCTTTGGGGGTGGCATGTTAGAAGGTTAGGTGCGCTGTGGTACGTTTCTGTTCGATGTTATGGTGTTGGGATCTCGTACAGAGAAGTCCAGTAATCTCGTTCAGGTGCAGCCATGGTCGCTGAGCCAAGGGGTAGTTTACCCATGATGTTAAGAACTAAAGTGGGTTGTTGGCACCATATCCTCACCGATCCTCTTAGGGGTTTAGCAATGAGATTTCTTCTGTTTCGACAGAAGATCTCTCATTGGGGGGGTATTGTAACGGGGCAAAAGGGAGGGGTTTTATTTTATTAAATATTTGTAACAATTCATTTCATATGCGTGGCCAGTCACAGGTTTAATCTAAATCGTAGCGAACCAAGAACTCATAAGGCGAAGTTAATACAATGGAATGCGTCAACGTGCAATCACGCAATTCCATTCTTAGAATTTTGAGACTGTGTGACACACACCCACAAGCGCGCAAATACCAGCAGATCCGCAACCGACGCCGAGTGGTTTAAAACAACATGGCCTGGAGAAGAATTTTGTCCAGCACGTGCTCTCAACATGCCGGAAACGAAATTAAGTCACGCCTACTACAGTGATGTAAACCACTGGACAACAAATATCGTCAACGTCCAGCACACGGGAGTTTGTACTTGTTAAATGTGCCACAGCTATGACTTTAACGAATAAGGCATTGGTTTCCGCCTTGTCCGAAAGAAATGTAATTGGGGGAACTTGTGAACGCTCTTCCCAGTTCTCTCACCGACGCTTACCTGGCCAGGTAGCCGCCCAACGGGGCTCATTAACAAATTTTCATTATCAAGTAAAAGTGAGTGCAGTTAGTCAAAATATGAAGAAGTGTGGATGGTTTCGACAGAAGAAGAATAAATGATAAACTATTTTCGGACCCACAACTAAATTCATAAGTGAGAAGCCACGAGTTCGGAGGAACCCCACGTTGCTGGCACGGGTATTGCATAATGTATTAAATGATGTTTTTTTATAAATAAAGAGGGGTTTTTTGTTTTGTAATAGAATGAATGTGTGTGCGAGCAGGCTGGGCTGCCAATATAAGGTAAGATGTTAAGTGTAATATTGTAATATATTTAATCATGTCATAAATATAAATAAAAGTTTTATGCATTTTAAATTTTGGATAATCGCTTGAGCTAAGAGGCAAAGAAATGATATAACTTGAAGTTTTAAAAAATTTTAAAGAATAAAATAAAATCTTAGTTTGTTTCTCTTCACAAAATGCGAGTTGCGTCTATTATTAACACAACCTTTAAATCACTCTTGCATCTCGACGTTCGTGTGACGGATTCTGGTATGAGAGGTCAAAACAAGGTAGGTGGAAGATAAATAATTTAATTTATTTGTATTTGTATTTTGTATAAAGTAATTAACCTAACAATGGCGCCTGAACAGGGACGAATTTTATTAATTGAATTGCATTAAAATTCCACACCTACAACAGATGCAAGTGTGATGTAAGGTTAAGTAACGGTACGTAGAAAATTACGCAAAGTACACAAAACATGAATTAAGATGTTGTATATGTAAATTAAGAATTAGTTAAACAAAAATCAGTAAATTTACAACTTAAAAATGGCAGGAAATAATGAAAACAATAGCAATGAAATAACTAATGTTGACAGTTTTGATGAGTCAGTTGTTATGCATAATATTGAGGTCCACTCGACTCCAAACGTGAGTCAGCACAATAAAATAAAAATAAATGTGACAGATGAAACAAATATAACAGAGGATTCGGGAGTTCAGTTAACTCCGACCTCAACTAAATGTCATGAATTGGACAATGACATGATGAGTGGTATACTAAACCAATTAGAGAAAATGAACAGTAATTTTAACAATAAATTTGATGTTCAGAAAAACGAAATCCAAGAAATTAAAAGTAGTGTCAATGAGAAATTAGATGAACAAAACAATAGATTCAATGAACAAAATATTAAATTTGACATACAAAATAGTAAGTTTGACGAAATTAGAGATGAAATTAAACAACAGAGTTTTGATTTTAATAAACACATTCAGGAAATTGATGCCCGTTGTACTAATATTGAAGAGCAGATATTAGAATCAGTAGATGATAAGTTAAATACCAGAATTTGTGAAATCACAGCAAATATTGAAAGTAAAATCAGTAACTGCTAAAGGCAGCCCAGTGTGCATGGTAAGGGGGAACATATCGGTAGAGGATTTGGCAGGGAGTAAGGCCAGGGATTTGGATCTTTGGGGGTGGCATGTTAGAAGGTTAGGTGCGCTGTGGTACGTTTCTGTTCGATGTTATGGTGTTGGGATCTCGTACAGAGAAGTCCAGTAATCTCGTTCAGGTGCAGCCATGGTCGCTGAGCCAAGGGGTAGTTTACCCATGATGTTAAGAACTAAAGGGGGTTGTTGGCACCATATCCTCACCGATCCTCTTAGGGGTTTAGCAATGAGATTTCTTCTGTTTCGACAGAAGATCTCTCATTGGGGGGGGTATTGTAACGGGGCAAAAGGGAGGGGTTTTATTTTATTAAATATTTGTAACAATTCATTTCATATGCGTGGCCAGTCACAGGTTTAATCTAAATCGTAGCGAACCAAGAACTCATAAGGCGAAGTTAATACAATGGAATGCGTCAACGTGCAATCACGCAATTCCATTCTTAGAATTTTGAGACTGTGTGACACACACCCACAAGCGCGCAAATACCAGCAGATCCGCAACCGACGCCGAGTGGTTTAAAACAACATGGCCTGGAGAAGAATTTTGTCCAGCACGTGCTCTCAACATGCCGGAAACGAAATTAAGTCACGCCTACTACAGTGATGTAAACCACTGGACAACAAATATCGTCAACGTCCAGCACACGGGAGTTTGTACTTGTTAAATGTGCCACAGCTATGACTTTAACGAATAAGGCATTGGTTTCCGCCTTGTCCGAAAGAAATGTAATTGGGGGAACTTGTGAACGCTCTTCCCAGTTCTCTCACCGACGCTTACCTGGCCAGGTAGCCGCCCAACGGGGCTCATTAACAAATTTTCATTATCAAGTAAAAGTGAGTGCAGTTAGTCAAAATATGAAGAAGTGTGGATGGTTTCGACAGAAGAAGAATAAATGATAAACTATTTTCGGACCCACAACTAAATTCATAAGTGAGAAGCCACGAGTTCGGAGGAACCCCACGTTGCTGGCACGGGTATTGCATAATGTATTAAATGATGTTTTTTTATAAATAAAGAGGGGTTTTTTGTTTTGTAATAGAATGAATGTGTGTGCGAGCAGGCTGGGCTGCCAATATAAGGTAAGATGTTAAGTGTAATATTGTAATATATTTAATCATGTCATAAATATAAATAAAAGTTTTATGCATTTTAAATTTTGGATAATCGCTTGAGCTAAGAGGCAAAGAAATGATATAACTTGAAGTTTTAAAAAATTTTAAAGAATAAAATAAAATCTTAGTTTGTTTCTCTTCACAAAATGCGAGTTGCGTCTATTATTAACACAACCTTTAAATCACTCTTGCATCTCGACGTTCGTGTGACGGATTCTGGTATGAGAGGTCAAAACAAGGTAGGTGGAAGATAAATAATTTAATTTATTTGTATTTGTATTTTGTATAAAGTAATTAACCTAACAATGGCGCCTGAACAGGGACGAATTTTATTAATTGAATTGCATTAAAATTCCACACCTACAACAGATGCAAGTGTGATGTAAGGTTAAGTAACGGTACGTAGAAAATTACGCAAAGTACACAAAACATGAATTAAGATGTTGTATATGTAAATTAAGAATTAGTTAAACAAAAATCAGTAAATTTACAACTTAAAAATGGCAGGAAATAATGAAAACAATAGCAATGAAATAACTAATGTTGACAGTTTTGATGAGTCAGTTGTTATGCATAATATTGAGGTCCACTCGACTCCAAACGTGAGTCAGCACAATAAAATAAAAATAAATGTGACAGATGAAACAAATATAACAGAGGATTCGGGAGTTCAGTTAACTCCGACCTCAACTAAATGTCATGAATTGGACAATGACATGATGAGTGGTATACTAAACCAATTAGAGAAAATGAACAGTAATTTTAACAATAAATTTGATGTTCAGAAAAACGAAATCCAAGAAATTAAAAGTAGTGTCAATGAGAAATTAGATGAACAAAACAATAGATTCAATGAACAAAATATTAAATTTGACATACAAAATAGTAAGTTTGACGAAATTAGAGATGAAATTAAACAACAGAGTTTTGATTTTAATAAACACATTCAGGAAATTGATGCCCGTTGTACTAATATTGAAGAGCAGATATTAGAATCAGTAGATGATAAGTTAAATACCAGAATTTGTGAAATCACAGCAAATATTGAAAGTAAAATCAGTAACTGCTAAAGGCAGCCCAGTGTGCATGGTAAGGGGGAACATATCGGTAGAGGATTTGGCAGGGAGTAAGGCCAGGGATTTGGATCTTTGGGGGTGGCATGTTAGAAGGTTAGGTGCGCTGTGGTACGTTTCTGTTCGATGTTATGGTGTTGGGATCTCGTACAGAGAAGTCCAGTAATCTCGTTCAGGTGCAGCCATGGTCGCTGAGCCAAGGGGTAGTTTACCCATGATGTTAAGAACTAAAGGGGGTTGTTGGCACCATATCCTCACCGATCCTCTTAGGGGTTTAGCAATGAGATTTCTTCTGTTTCGACAGAAGATCTCTCATTGGGGGGGGTATTGTAACGGGGCAAAAGGGAGGGGTTTTATTTTATTAAATATTTGTAACAATTCATTTCATATGCGTGGCCAGTCACAGGTTTAATCTAAATCGTAGCGAACCAAGAACTCATAAGGCGAAGTTAATACAATGGAATGCGTCAACGTGCAATCACGCAATTCCATTCTTAGAATTTTGAGACTGTGTGACACACACCCACAAGCGCGCAAATACCAGCAGATCCGCAACCGACGCCGAGTGGTTTAAAACAACATGGCCTGGAGAAGAATTTTGTCCAGCACGTGCTCTCAACATGCCGGAAACGAAATTAAGTCACGCCTACTACAGTGATGTAAACCACTGGACAACAAATATCGTCAACGTCCAGCACACGGGAGTTTGTACTTGTTAAATGTGCCACAGCTATGACTTTAACGAATAAGGCATTGGTTTCCGCCTTGTCCGAAAGAAATGTAATTGGGGGAACTTGTGAACGCTCTTCCCAGTTCTCTCACCGACGCTTACCTGGCCAGGTAGCCGCCCAACGGGGCTCATTAACAAATTTTCATTATCAAGTAAAAGTGAGTGCAGTTAGTCAAAATATGAAGAAGTGTGGATGGTTTCGACAGAAGAAGAATAAATGATAAACTATTTTCGGACCCACAACTAAATTCATAAGTGAGAAGCCACGAGTTCGGAGGAACCCCACGTTGCTGGCACGGGTATTGCATAATGTATTAAATGATGTTTTTTTATAAATAAAGAGGGGTTTTTTGTTTTGTAATAGAATGAATGTGTGTGCGAGCAGGCTGGGCTGCCAATATAAGGTAAGATGTTAAGTGTAATATTGTAATATATTTAATCATGTCATAAATATAAATAAAAGTTTTATGCATTTTAAATTTTGGATAATCGCTTGAGCTAAGAGGCAAAGAAATGATATAACTTGAAGTTTTAAAAAATTTTAAAGAATAAAATAAAATCTTAGTTTGTTTCTCTTCACAAAATGCGAGTTGCGTCTATTATTAACACAACCTTTAAATCACTCTTGCATCTCGACGTTCGTGTGACGGATTCTGGTATGAGAGGTCAAAACAAGGTAGGTGGAAGATAAATAATTTAATTTATTTGTATTTGTATTTTGTATAAAGTAATTAACCTAACAATGGCGCCTGAACAGGGACGAATTTTATTAATTGAATTGCATTAAAATTCCACACCTACAACAGATGCAAGTGTGATGTAAGGTTAAGTAACGGTACGTAGAAAATTACGCAAAGTACACAAAACATGAATTAAGATGTTGTATATGTAAATTAAGAATTAGTTAAACAAAAATCAGTAAATTTACAACTTAAAAATGGCAGGAAATAATGAAAACAATAGCAATGAAATAACTAATGTTGACAGTTTTGATGAGTCAGTTGTTATGCATAATATTGAGGTCCACTCGACTCCAAACGTGAGTCAGCACAATAAAATAAAAATAAATGTGACAGATGAAACAAATATAACAGAGGATTCGGGAGTTCAGTTAACTCCGACCTCAACTAAATGTCATGAATTGGACAATGACATGATGAGTGGTATACTAAACCAATTAGAGAAAATGAACAGTAATTTTAACAATAAATTTGATGTTCAGAAAAACGAAATCCAAGAAATTAAAAGTAGTGTCAATGAGAAATTAGATGAACAAAACAATAGATTCAATGAACAAAATATTAAATTTGACATACAAAATAGTAAGTTTGACGAAATTAGAGATGAAATTAAACAACAGAGTTTTGATTTTAATAAACACATTCAGGAAATTGATGCCCGTTGTACTAATATTGAAGAGCAGATATTAGAATCAGTAGATGATAAGTTAAATACCAGAATTTGTGAAATCACAGCAAATATTGAAAGTAAAATCAGTAACTGCTAAAGGCAGCCCAGTGTGCATGGTAAGGGGGAACATATCGGTAGAGGATTTGGCAGGGAGTAAGGCCAGGGATTTGGATCTTTGGGGGTGGCATGTTAGAAGGTTAGGTGCGCTGTGGTACGTTTCTGTTCGATGTTATGGTGTTGGGATCTCGTACAGAGAAGTCCAGTAATCTCGTTCAGGTGCAGCCATGGTCGCTGAGCCAAGGGGTAGTTTACCCATGATGTTAAGAACTAAAGGGGGTTGTTGGCACCATATCCTCACCGATCCTCTTAGGGGTTTAGCAATGAGATTTCTTCTGTTTCGACAGAAGATCTCTCATTGGGGGGGGTATTGTAACGGGGCAAAAGGGAGGGGTTTTATTTTATTAAATATTTGTAACAATTCATTTCATATGCGTGGCCAGTCACAGGTTTAATCTAAATCGTAGCGAACCAAGAACTCATAAGGCGAAGTTAATACAATGGAATGCGTCAACGTGCAATCACGCAATTCCATTCTTAGAATTTTGAGACTGTGTGACACACACCCACAAGCGCGCAAATACCAGCAGATCCGCAACCGACGCCGAGTGGTTTAAAACAACATGGCCTGGAGAAGAATTTTGTCCAGCACGTGCTCTCAACATGCCGGAAACGAAATTAAGTCACGCCTACTACAGTGATGTAAACCACTGGACAACAAATATCGTCAACGTCCAGCACACGGGAGTTTGTACTTGTTAAATGTGCCACAGCTATGACTTTAACGAATAAGGCATTGGTTTCCGCCTTGTCCGAAAGAAATGTAATTGGGGGAACTTGTGAACGCTCTTCCCAGTTCTCTCACCGACGCTTACCTGGCCAGGTAGCCGCCCAACGGGGCTCATTAACAAATTTTCATTATCAAGTAAAAGTGAGTGCAGTTAGTCAAAATATGAAGAAGTGTGGATGGTTTCGACAGAAGAAGAATAAATGATAAACTATTTTCGGACCCACAACTAAATTCATAAGTGAGAAGCCACGAGTTCGGAGGAACCCCACGTTGCTGGCACGGGTATTGCATAATGTATTAAATGATGTTTTTTTATAAATAAAGAGGGGTTTTTTGTTTTGTAATAGAATGAATGTGTGTGCGAGCAGGCTGGGCTGCCAATATAAGGTAAGATGTTAAGTGTAATATTGTAATATATTTAATCATGTCATAAATATAAATAAAAGTTTTATGCATTTTAAATTTTGGATAATCGCTTGAGCTAAGAGGCAAAGAAATGATATAACTTGAAGTTTTAAAAAATTTTAAAGAATAAAATAAAATCTTAGTTTGTTTCTCTTCACAAAATGCGAGTTGCGTCTATTATTAACACAACCTTTAAATCACTCTTGCATCTCGACGTTCGTGTGACGGATTCTGGTATGAGAGGTCAAAACAAGGTAGGTGGAAGATAAATAATTTAATTTATTTGTATTTGTATTTTGTATAAAGTAATTAACCTAACAATGGCGCCTGAACAGGGACGAATTTTATTAATTGAATTGCATTAAAATTCCACACCTACAACAGATGCAAGTGTGATGTAAGGTTAAGTAACGGTACGTAGAAAATTACGCAAAGTACACAAAACATGAATTAAGATGTTGTATATGTAAATTAAGAATTAGTTAAACAAAAATCAGTAAATTTACAACTTAAAAATGGCAGGAAATAATGAAAACAATAGCAATGAAATAACTAATGTTGACAGTTTTGATGAGTCAGTTGTTATGCATAATATTGAGGTCCACTCGACTCCAAACGTGAGTCAGCACAATAAAATAAAAATAAATGTGACAGATGAAACAAATATAACAGAGGATTCGGGAGTTCAGTTAACTCCGACCTCAACTAAATGTCATGAATTGGACAATGACATGATGAGTGGTATACTAAACCAATTAGAGAAAATGAACAGTAATTTTAACAATAAATTTGATGTTCAGAAAAACGAAATCCAAGAAATTAAAAGTAGTGTCAATGAGAAATTAGATGAACAAAACAATAGATTCAATGAACAAAATATTAAATTTGACATACAAAATAGTAAGTTTGACGAAATTAGAGATGAAATTAAACAACAGAGTTTTGATTTTAATAAACACATTCAGGAAATTGATGCCCGTTGTACTAATATTGAAGAGCAGATATTAGAATCAGTAGATGATAAGTTAAATACCAGAATTTGTGAAATCACAGCAAATATTGAAAGTAAAATCAGTAACTGCTAAAGGCAGCCCAGTGTGCATGGTAAGGGGGAACATATCGGTAGAGGATTTGGCAGGGAGTAAGGCCAGGGATTTGGATCTTTGGGGGTGGCATGTTAGAAGGTTAGGTGCGCTGTGGTACGTTTCTGTTCGATGTTATGGTGTTGGGATCTCGTACAGAGAAGTCCAGTAATCTCGTTCAGGTGCAGCCATGGTCGCTGAGCCAAGGGGTAGTTTACCCATGATGTTAAGAACTAAAGGGGGTTGTTGGCACCATATCCTCACCGATCCTCTTAGGGGTTTAGCAATGAGATTTCTTCTGTTTCGACAGAAGATCTCTCATTGGGGGGGGTATTGTAACGGGGCAAAAGGGAGGGGTTTTATTTTATTAAATATTTGTAACAATTCATTTCATATGCGTGGCCAGTCACAGGTTTAATCTAAATCGTAGCGAACCAAGAACTCATAAGGCGAAGTTAATACAATGGAATGCGTCAACGTGCAATCACGCAATTCCATTCTTAGAATTTTGAGACTGTGTGACACACACCCACAAGCGCGCAAATACCAGCAGATCCGCAACCGACGCCGAGTGGTTTAAAACAACATGGCCTGGAGAAGAATTTTGTCCAGCACGTGCTCTCAACATGCCGGAAACGAAATTAAGTCACGCCTACTACAGTGATGTAAACCACTGGACAACAAATATCGTCAACGTCCAGCACACGGGAGTTTGTACTTGTTAAATGTGCCACAGCTATGACTTTAACGAATAAGGCATTGGTTTCCGCCTTGTCCGAAAGAAATGTAATTGGGGGAACTTGTGAACGCTCTTCCCAGTTCTCTCACCGACGCTTACCTGGCCAGGTAGCCGCCCAACGGGGCTCATTAACAAATTTTCATTATCAAGTAAAAGTGAGTGCAGTTAGTCAAAATATGAAGAAGTGTGGATGGTTTCGACAGAAGAAGAATAAATGATAAACTATTTTCGGACCCACAACTAAATTCATAAGTGAGAAGCCACGAGTTCGGAGGAACCCCACGTTGCTGGCACGGGTATTGCATAATGTATTAAATGATGTTTTTTTATAAATAAAGAGGGGTTTTTTGTTTTGTAATAGAATGAATGTGTGTGCGAGCAGGCTGGGCTGCCAATATAAGGTAAGATGTTAAGTGTAATATTGTAATATATTTAATCATGTCATAAATATAAATAAAAGTTTTATGCATTTTAAATTTTGGATAATCGCTTGAGCTAAGAGGCAAAGAAATGATATAACTTGAAGTTTTAAAAAATTTTAAAGAATAAAATAAAATCTTAGTTTGTTTCTCTTCACAAAATGCGAGTTGCGTCTATTATTAACACAACCTTTAAATCACTCTTGCATCTCGACGTTCGTGTGACGGATTCTGGTATGAGAGGTCAAAACAAGGTAGGTGGAAGATAAATAATTTAATTTATTTGTATTTGTATTTTGTATAAAGTAATTAACCTAACAATGGCGCCTGAACAGGGACGAATTTTATTAATTGAATTGCATTAAAATTCCACACCTACAACAGATGCAGGTGTGATGTAAGGTTAAGTAACGGTACGTAGAAAATTACGCAAAGTACACAAAACATGAATTAAGATGTTGTATATGTAAATTAAGAATTAGTTAAACAAAAATCAGTAAATTTACAACTTAAAAATGGCAGGAAATAATGAAAACAATAGCAATGAAATAACTAATGTTGACAGTTTTGATGAGTCAGTTGTTATGCATAATATTGAGGTCCACTCGACTCCAAACGTGAGTCAGCACAATAAAATAAAAATAAATGTGACAGATGAAACAAATATAACAGAGGATTCGGGAGTTCAGTTAACTCCGACCTCAACTAAATGTCATGAATTGGACAATGACATGATGAGTGGTATACTAAACCAATTAGAGAAAATGAACAGTAATTTTAACAATAAATTTGATGTTCAGAAAAACGAAATCCAAGAAATTAAAAGTAGTGTCAATGAGAAATTAGATGAACAAAACAATAGATTCAATGAACAAAATATTAAATTTGACATACAAAATAGTAAGTTTGACGAAATTAGAGATGAAATTAAACAACAGAGTTTTGATTTTAATAAACACATTCAGGAAATTGATGCCCGTTGTACTAATATTGAAGAGCAGATATTAGAATCAGTAGATGATAAGTTAAATACCAGAATTTGTGAAATCACAGCAAATATTGAAAGTAAAATCAGTAACTGCTAAAGGCAGCCCAGTGTGCATGGTAAGGGGGAACATATCGGTAGAGGATTTGGCAGGGAGTAAGGCCAGGGATTTGGATCTTTGGGGGTGGCATGTTAGAAGGTTAGGTGCGCTGTGGTACGTTTCTGTTCGATGTTATGGTGTTGGGATCTCGTACAGAGAAGTCCAGTAATCTCGTTCAGGTGCAGCCATGGTCGCTGAGCCAAGGGGTAGTTTACCCATGATGTTAAGAACTAAAGGGGGTTGTTGGCACCATATCCTCACCGATCCTCTTAGGGGTTTAGCAATGAGATTTCTTCTGTTTCGACAGAAGATCTCTCATTGGGGGGGTATTGTAACGGGGCAAAAGGGAGGGGTTTTATTTTATTAAATATTTGTAACAATTCATTTCATATGCGTGGCCAGTCACAGGTTGAATCTAAATAGTAGCGAACCAAGAACTCATAAGGCGAAGTTAATACAATGGAATGCGTCAACGTGCAATCACGCAATTCCATTCTTAGAATTTTAAGACTGTGTGACACACACCCACAAGCACGCAAATACCAGCAGATGCGCAACCGACGCCGAGTGGTTTAAAACAACATGGCCTGGAGAAGAATTTTGTCCAGCACGTGCTCTCAACATGCCGGAAACGAAATTAAGTCACGCCTACTACAGTGATGTAAACCAGTGGACAACAAATATCGTCAACGTCCAGCACACGGGAGTTTGTACTTGTTAAATGAGCCACAGCTATGACTTTAACGAATAAGGCATTGGTTTCCGCCTTGTCCGAAAGAAATGTAATTGGGGGAACTTGTGAACGCTCTTCCCAGTTCTCTCACCGACGCTTACCTGGCCAGGTAGCCGCCCAACGGGGCTCATTAACAAATTTTCATTATCAAGTAAAAGTGAGTGCAGTTAGTCAAAAAATGAAGAAGTGCGGATGGTTTCGGCAGAAGAAGAATAAATTATAAACTATTTTCGGACCCACAACTAAATTCATAAGTGAGAAGCCACGAGTTCGTACGAACCCCACGTTGCTGGCTCGGGTATTGCATAATGTATTAAATGATGTTTTTTTATAAATAAAGAGGGGGTTTTTTGTTTTGTAATAGAATGAATGTGTGTGCGAGCAGGCTGGGCTGCCAATATAAGGTAAGATGTTAAGTGTAATATTGTAATATATTTAATCATGTCATAAATATAAGTAAAAGTTTTATGCATTTTAAATTTTGGATAATCGCTTGAGCTAAGAGGCAAAGAAATGATATAACTTGAAGTTTTAAAAAATTTTAAAGAATAAAATAAAATCTTAGTTTGTTTCTCTTCACAAAATGCGAGTTGCGTCTATTATTAACACAACCTTTAAATCACTCTTGCATCTCGACGTTCGTGTGACGGATTCTGGGATGAGAGGGCAAAACAAGGTAGGTGGAAGATAATTAATTTCATTTATTTGTATTTGTATTTTGTATAAAGTAATTAACCTAACAATGGCGCCTGAACAGGGACGAATTTTATTAATTGAATTGCATTAAAATTCCACACCTACAACAGATGCAAGTGTGATGTAAGGTTAAGTAACGGTACGTATAAAATTACGCAAAGTACACAAAACATGAATTAAGATGTTGTATATGTAAATTAAGAATTAGTTAAACAAAAATCAGTAAATTTACAACTTAAAAATGGCAGGAAATAATGAATACAATAGCAATGAAATAACTAATGTTGACAGTTTTGATGAGTCAGTTGTTATGCATAATATTGAGGTCCACTCGACTCCAAACGTGAGTCAGCACAATAAAATAAAAATAAATGTGACAGATGAAACAAATATAACAGAGGATTCGGGAGTTCAGTTAACTCCGACCTCAACTAAATGTCATGAATTGGACAATGACATGATGAGTGGTATACTAAACCAATTAGAGAAAATGAACAGTAATTTTAACAATAAATTTGATGTTCAGAAAAACGAAATCCAAGAAATTAAAAGTAGTGTCAATGAGAAATTAGATGAACAAAACAATAGATTCAATGAACAAAATATTAAATTTGACATACAAAATAGTAAGTTTGACGAAATTAGAGATGAAATTAAACAACAGAGTTTTGATTTTAATAAACACATTCAGGAAATTGATGCCCGTTGTACTAATATTGAAGAGCAGATATTAGAATCAGTAGATGATAAGTTAAATACCAGAATTTGTGAAATCACAGCAAATATTGAAAGTAAAATCAGTAACTGCTAAAGGCAGCCCAGTGTGCATGGTAAGGGGGAACATATCGGTAGAGGATTTGGCAGGGAGTAAGGCCAGGGATTTGGATCTTTGGGGGTGGCATGTTAGAAGGTTAGGTGCGCTGTGGTACGTTTCTGTTCGATGTTATGGTGTTGGGATCTCGTACAGAGAAGTCCAGTAATCTCGTTCAGGTGCAGCCATGGTCGCTGAGCCAAGGGGTAGTTTACCCATGATGTTAAGAACTAAAGGGGGTTGTTGGCACCATATCCTCACCGATCCTCTTAGGGGTTTAGCAATGAGATTTCTTCTGTTTCGACAGAAGATCTCTCATTCGGGGGGTATTGTAACGGGGCAAAAGGGAGGGGTTTTATTTTATTAAATATTTGTAACAATTCATTTCATATGCGTGGCCAGTCACAGGTTGAATCTAAATCGTAGCGAACCAAGAACTCATAAGGCGAAGTTAATACAATGGAATGCGTCAACGTGCAATCACGCAATTCCATTCTTAGAATTTTAAGACTGTGTGACACACACCCACAAGCACGCAAATACCAGCAGATGCGCAACCGACGCCGAGTGGTTTAAAACAACATGGCCTGGAGAAGAATTTTGTCCAGCACGTGCTCTCAACATGCCGGAAACGAAATTAAGTCACGCCTACTACAGTGATGTAAACCAGTGGACAACAAATATCGTCAACGTCCAGCACACGGGAGTTTGTACTTGTTAAATGAGCCACAGCTATGACTTTAACGAATAAGGCATTGGTTTCCGCCTTGTCCGAAAGAAATGTAATTGGGGGAACTTGTGAACGCTCTTCCCAGTTCTCTCACCGACGCTTACCTGGCCAGGTAGCCGCCCAACGGGGCTCATTAACAAATTTTCATTATCAAGTAAAAGTGAGTGCAGTTAGTCAAAAAATGAAGAAGTGCGGATGGTTTCGGCAGAAGAAGAATAAATTATAAACTATTTTCGGACCCACAACTAAATTCATAAGTGAGAAGTCACGAGTTCGTACGAACCCCACGTTGCTGGCTCGGGTATTGCATAATGTATTAAATGATGTTTTTTTATAAATAAAGAGGGGGTTTTTTGTTTTGTAATAGAATGAATGTGTGTGCGAGCAGGCTGGGCTGCCAATATAAGGTAAGATGTTAAGTGTAATATTGTAATATATTTAATCATGTCATAAATATAAGTAAAAGTTTTATGCATTTTAAATTTTGGATAATCGCTTGAGCTAAGAGGCAAAGAAATGATATAACTTGAAGTTTTAAAAAATTTTAAAGAATAAAATAAAATCTTAGTTTGTTTCTCTTCACAAAATGCGAGTTGCGTCTATTATTAACACAACCTTTAAATCACTCTTGCATCTCGACGTTCGTGTGACGGATTCTGGGATGAGAGGGCAAAACAAGGTAGGTGGAAGATAATTAATTTCATTTATTTGTATTTGTATTTTGTATAAAGTAATTAACCTAACAATGGCGCCCGAACAGGGACGAATTTTATTAATTGAATTGCATTAAAATTCCACACCTACAACAGATGCAAGTGTGATGTAAGGTTAAGTAACGGTACGTAGAAAATTACGCAAAGTACACAAAACATGAATTAAGATGTTGTATATGTAAATTAAGAATTAGTTAAAAAAAAATCAGTAAATTTACAACCTAAAAATGGCAGGAAATAATGAAAACAATAGCAATGAAATAACTAATGTTGACAGTTTTGATGAGTCAGTTGTTATGCATAATATTGAGGTCCACTCGACTCCAAACGTGAGTCAGCACAATAAAATAAAAATAAATGTGACAGATGAAACAAATATAACAGAGGATTCGGGAGTTCAGTTAACTCCGACCTCAACTAAATGTCATGAATTGGACAATGACATGATGAGTGTTATACTAAACCAATTAGAGAAAATGAACAGTAATTTTAACAATAAATTTGATGTTCAGAAAAACGAAATCCAAGAAATTAAAAGTAGTGTCAATGAGAAATTAGATGAACAAAACAATAGATTCAATGAACAAAATATTATAAATTTGACATACAAAATAGTAAGTTTGACGAAATTAGAGATGAAATTAAACAACAGAGTTTTGATTTTAATAAACACATTCAGGAAATTGATGCCCGTTGTACTAATATTGAAGAGCAGATATTAGAATCAGTAGATGATAAGTTAAATACCAGAATTTGTGAAATCACAGCAAATATTGAAAGTAAAATCAGTAACTGCTAAAGGCAGCCCAGTGTGCATGGTAAGGGGGAACATATCGGTAGAGGATTTGGCAGGGAGTAAGGCCAGGGATTTGGATCTTTGGGGGTGGCATGTTAGAAGGTTAGGTGCGCTGTGGTACGTTTCTGTTCGATGTTATGGTGTTGGGATCTCGTACAGAGAAGTCCAGTAATCTCGTTCAGGTGCAGCCATGGTCGCTGAGCCAAGGGGTAGTTTACCCATGATGTTAAGAACTAAAGGGGGTTGTTGGCACCATATCCTCACCGATCCTCTTAGGGGTTTAGCAATGAGATTTCTTCTGTTTCGACAGAAGATCTCTCATTGGGGGGGGTATTGTAACGGGGCAAAAGGGAGGGGTTTTATTTTATTAAATATTTGTAACAATTCATTTCATATGCGTGGCCAGTCACAGGTTTAATCTAAATCGTAGCGAACCAAGAACTCATAAGGCGAAGTTAATACAATGGAATGCGTCAACGTGCAATCACGCAATTCCATTCTTAGAATTTTGAGACTGTGTGACACACACCCACAAGCGCGCAAATACCAGCAGATCCGCAACCGACGCCGAGTGGTTTAAAACAACATGGCCTGGAGAAGAATTTTGTCCAGCACGTGCTCTCAACATGCCGGAAACGAAATTAAGTCACGCCTACTACAGTGATGTAAACCACTGGACAACAAATATCGTCAACGTCCAGCACACGGGAGTTTGTACTTGTTAAATGTGCCACAGCTATGACTTTAACGAATAAGGCATTGGTTTCCGCCTTGTCCGAAAGAAATGTAATTGGGGGAACTTGTGAACGCTCTTCCCAGTTCTCTCACCGACGCTTACCTGGCCAGGTAGCCGCCCAACGGGGCTCATTAACAAATTTTCATTATCAAGTAAAAGTGAGTGCAGTTAGTCAAAATATGAAGAAGTGTGGATGGTTTCGACAGAAGAAGAATAAATGATAAACTATTTTCGGACCCACAACTAAATTCATAAGTGAGAAGCCACGAGTTCGGAGGAACCCCACGTTGCTGGCACGGGTATTGCATAATGTATTAAATGATGTTTTTTTATAAATAAAGAGGGGTTTTTTGTTTTGTAATAGAATGAATGTGTGTGCGAGCAGGCTGGGCTGCCAATATAAGGTAAGATGTTAAGTGTAATATTGTAATATATTTAATCATGTCATAAATATAAATAAAAGTTTTATGCATTTTAAATTTTGGATAATCGCTTGAGCTAAGAGGCAAAGAAATGATATAACTTGAAGTTTAAAAAAATTTTAAAGATTAAAATAAAATCTTAGTTTGTTTCTCTTCACAAAATGCGAGTTGCGTCTATTATTAACACAACCTTTAAATCACTCTTGCATCTCGACGTTCGTGTGACGGATTCTGGTATGAGAGGTCAAAACAAGGTAGGTGGAAGATAAATAATTTAATTTATTTGTATTTGTATTTTGTATAAAGTAATTAACCTAACAATGGCGCCTGAACAGGGACGAATTTTATTATTTGAATTGCATTAAAATTCCACACCTACAACAGATGCAAGTGTGATGTAAGGTTAAGTAACGGTACGTAGAAAATTACGCAAAGTACACAAAACATGAATTAAGATGTTGTATATGTAAATTAAGAATTAGTTAAACAAAAATCAGTAAATTTACAACTTAAAAATGGCAGGAAATAATGAAAACAATAGCAATGAAATAACTAATGTTGACAGTTTTGATGAGTCAGTTGTTATGCATAATATTGAGGTCCACTCGACTCCAAACGTGAGTCAGCACAATAAAATAAAAATAAATGTGACAGATGAAACAAATATAACAGAGGATTCGGGAGTTCAGTTAACTCCGACCTCAACTAAATGTCATGAATTGGACAATGACATGATGAGTGGTATACTAAACCAATTAGAGAAAATGAACAGTAATTTTAACAATAAATTTGATGTTCAGAAAAACGAAATCCAAGAAATTAAAAGTAGTGTCAATGAGAAATTAGATGAACAAAACAATAGATTCAATGAACAAAATATTAAATTTGACATACAAAATAGTAAGTTTGACGAAATTAGAGATGAAATTAAACAACAGAGTTTTGATTTTAATAAACACATTCAGGAAATTGATGCCCGTTGTACTAATATTGAAGAGCAGATATTAGAATCAGTAGATGATAAGTTAAATACCAGAATTTGTGAAATCACAGCAAATATTGAAAGTAAAATCAGTAACTGCTAAAGGCAGCCCAGTGTGCATGGTAAGGGGGAACATATCGGTAGAGGATTTGGCAGGGAGTAAGGCCAGGGATTTGGATCTTTGGGGGTGGCATGTTAGAAGGTTAGGTGCGCTGTGGTACGTTTCTGTTCGATGTTATGGTGTTGGGATCTCGTACAGAGAAGTCCAGTAATCTCGTTCAGGTGCAGCCATGGTCGCTGAGCCAAGGGGTAGTTTACCCATGATGTTAAGAACTAAAGGGGGTTGTTGGCACCATATCCTCACCGATCCTCTTAGGGGTTTAGCAATGAGATTTCTTCTGTTTCGACAGAAGATCTCTCATTGGGGGGGTATTGTAACGGGGCAAAAGGGAGGGGTTTTATTTTATTAAATATTTGTAACAATTCATTTCATATGCGTGGCCAGTCACAGGTTGAATCTAAATCGTAGCGAACCAAGAACTCATAAGGCGAAGTTAATACAATGGAATGCGTCAACGTGCAATCACGCAATTCCATTCTTAGAATTTTAAGACTGTGTGACACACACCCACAAGCACGCAAATACCAGCAGATGCGCAACCGACGCCGAGTGGTTTAAAACAACATGGCCTGGAGAAGAATTTTGTCCAGCACGTGCTCTCAACATGCCGGAAACGAAATTAAGTCACGCCTACTACAGTGATGTAAACCAGTGGACAACAAATATCGTCAACGTCCAGCACACGGGAGTTTGTACTTGTTAAATGAGCCACAGCTATGACTTTAACGAATAAGGCATTGGTTTCCGCCTTGTCCGAAAGAAATGTAATTGGGGGAACTTGTGAACGCTCTTCCCAGTTCTCTCACCGACGCTTACCTGGCCAGGTAGCCGCCCAACGGGGCTCATTAACAAATTTTCATTATCAAGTAAAAGTGAGTGCAGTTAGTCAAAAAATGAAGAAGTGCGGATGGTTTCGGCAGAAGAAGAATAAATTATAAACTATTTTCGGACCCACAACTAAATTCATAAGTGAGAAGCCACGAGTTCGTACGAACCCCACGTTGCTGGCTCGGGTATTGCATAATGTATTAAATGATGTTTTTTTATAAATAAAGAGGGGGTTTTTTGTTTTGTAATAGAATGAATGTGTGTGCGAGCAGGCTGGGCTGCCAATATAAGGTAAGATGTTAAGTGTAATATTGTAATATATTTAATCATGTCATAAATATAAGTAAAAGTTTTATGCATTTTAAATTTTGGATAATCGCTTGAGCTAAGAGGCAAAGAAATGATATAACTTGAAGTTTTAAAAAATTTTAAAGAATAAAATAAAATCTTAGTTTGTTTCTCTTCACAAAATGCGAGTTGCGTCTATTATTAACACAACCTTTAAATCACTCTTGCATCTCGACGTTCGTGTGACGGATTCTGGGATGAGAGGGCAAAACAAGGTAGGTGGAAGATAATTAATTTCATTTATTTGTATTTGTATTTTGTATAAAGTAATTAACCTAACAATGGCGCCCGAACAGGGACGAATTTTATTAATTGAATTGCATTAAAATTCCACACCTACAACAGATGCAAGTGTGATGTAAGGTTAAGTAACGGTACGTAGAAAATTACGCAAAGTACACAAAACATGAATTAAGATGTTGTATATGTAAATTAAGAATTAGTTAAAAAAAAAATCAGTAAATTTACAACCTAAAAATGGCAGGAAATAATGAAAACAATAGCAATGAAATAACTAATGTTGACAGTTTTGATGAGTCAGTTGTTATGCATAATATTGAGGTCCACTCGACTCCAAACGTGAGTCAGGACAATAAAATAAAAATAAATGTGACAGATGAAACAAATATAACAGAGGATTCGGGAGTTCAGTTAACTCCGACCTCAACTAAATGTCATGAATTGGACAATGACATGATGAGTGTTATACTAAACCAATTAGAGAAAATGAACAGTAATTTTAACAATAAATTTGATGTTCAGAAAAACGAAATCCAAGAAATTAAAAGTAGTGTCAATGAGAAATTAGATGAACAAAACAATAGATTCAATGAACAAAATATTATAAATTTGACATACAAAATAGTAAGTTTGACGAAATTAGAGATGAAATTAAACAACAGAGTTTTGATTTTAATAAACACATTCAGGAAATTGATGCCCGTTGTACTAATATTGAAGAGCAGATATTATAATCAGTAGATGATAAGTTAAATACCAGAATTTGTGAAATCACAGCAAATATTGAAAGTAAAATCAGTAACTGCTAAAGGCAGCCCAGTGTGCATGGTAAGGGGGAACATATCGGTAGAGGATTTGGCAGGGAGTAAGGCCAGGGATTTGGATCTTTGGGGGTGGCATGTTAGAAGGTTAGGTGCGCTGTGGTACGTTTCTGTTCGATGTTATGGTGTTGGGATCTCGTACAGAGAAGTCCAGTAATCTCGTTCAGGTGCAGCCATGGTCGCCGAGCCAAGGGGGTAGTTTACTCATGATGTTAAGGACTAAAGGGGGGTTGTTGACACCATATCCTCACCGATCCTCTTAGGGGTTTAGCAATGAGATTTCTTCTGTTTCGACAGAAGATCTCTCATTGGGGGGGTATTGTAACGGGGCAAAAGGGAGGGGTTTTATTTTATTAAATATTTGTAACAATTCATTTCATATGCGTGGCCAGTCACAGGTTGAATCTAAATCGTAGCGAACCAAGAACTCATAAGGCGAAGTTAATACAATGGAATGCGTCAACGTGCAATCACGCAATACCATTCTTAGAATTTTGAGAGTGTGTGACACACACCCACAAGCGCGCAAATACCAGCAGATGCGCAACCGACGCCGAGTGGTTTAAAACAACATGGCCTGGAGAAGAATTTTGTCCAGCACGTGCTCTCAACATGCCGGAAACGAAATTAAGTCACGCCTACTACAGTAACGTAAACCACTGGACAACAAATATCGTCAACGTCCAGCACACGGGAGTTTGTACTTGTTAAATGAGCCACAGCTATGACTTTAACGAATAAGGCATTGGTTTCCACCTTGTCCGAAAGAAATGTAATTGGGGGAACTTGTGAACGCTCTTCCCCGTTCTCTCACCGACGCTTACCTGGCCAGGTAGCCGCCCAACGGGGCTCATTAACAAATTTTCATTATCAAGTAAAAGTGAGTGCAGTTAGTCAAAAAATGAAGAAGTGTGGATGGTTTCGACAGAACAAGAATAAATTATAAACTATTTTCAGACCCACAACTAAATTCATAAGTGAGAAGCCACGAGTTCGGAGGAACCCCACGTTGCTGGCACGGGTATTGCATAATGTATTAAATGATGTTTTTTTATAAATAAATAGGGGGTTTTTTGTTTTGTAATAAAATGAATGTGTGTGCGAGCAGGCTGGGCTGCCATTATAAGGTAAGATGTTAAGTGTAATATTGTAATATATTTAATCATGTCATAAATATAAGTAAAAGTTTTATGCATTTTAAATTTTGGATAATCGCTTGAGCTAAGAGGCAAAGAAATGATATAACTTGAAGTTTTAAAAAATTTTAAAGAATAAAATAAAATCTTAGTTTGTTTCTCTTCACAAAATGCGAGTTGCGTCTATTATTAACACAACCTTTAAATCACTCTTGCATCTCGACGTTCGTGTGACGGATTCTGGGATGAGAGGGCAAAACAAGGTAGGTGGAAGATAAATAATTTCATTTATTTGTATTTGTATTTTGTATAAAGTAATTAACCTAACAATGTGTAAAAAGTAGTCAAAATTCAAAACCATGAACAAGTAAGAAGAAGACGAGGAGCAATAACATTTAACTGATGCCAAAGACCATTTTACCTGAGAATTAAATGAAAAAATGACTAGAACTAACATGAAAAGGACGCAAGACATATTTAAGTCCCAAGATTATTGAAAACTGAATATGATTGCAGCCCAATTACATTACGACTGAACGACCGTTTATACCAAGTCGTCTGATTTGATAAGTATCATTGAATTACCCAATTTCCTGAAATAAACTCACTTTAAATATTTTTGGATTTCGTTGTCCATGACGTGTCCGTTACTTAACTAAATATCACTATAATATTGACGACTCGGAACACAAAGTTTTTTATAAGTAAAAACGTAAAGTTTTACCTTACAGCCTAAACCGGCTTTCACCTATAGAAGGCTTCATCAGAGGCTGTCGCTAGTAGCGCTGCTCGTCTTGCTGTTGGCGACGAGAAAGTGTTTCAAAAGATTGAAGCTGTGTGTGTGTGGTGAGATGTGTTCGAATAATGCGTGCGATTTGACGAATCAAATCGCACGCATTATTCGAACACATCTCACCACACACACACAGCTTCAATCTTTCGAAACACTTTCTCGTCGCCAACAACAAGACGAGCAGCGCTACTAGCGACAGCCTCTGATGAAGCCTTCTATAGGTGAAAGCCGGTTTAGGCTGTAAGGTAAAACTTTACGTTTTTACTTATAAAAAACTTTGTGTTCCGAGTCGTCAATATTATAGTGATATTTAGTTTAAATATTTCTCACAGTTATCTGAACTCTCACCATAAACTGAATATAATTTCTTTAAAAGATTACGTAAAATAAACAAACACTGAAAATTTATTAATTAAGAAAATAACTTAATGTTAAACTGCAACTTTTGAAACACAATTTACTACACAGCAGGAACAAATTGTAGCTACACATTATATTATTTAAGTACGAATAATGTAAGGTAGTGTACTTTTTATTGTTCATAATGAATATTTTTCTCATAATCAAAAGAACCTAGATTTTAAACGGAACAGATTGTAAACAAACTAAACTGTAGCCATCTTAGGCCGTATGAATCATTCCAAAATCGATTTCGCCAAACCCTAGAGAGATTGTCTCATATCAATTGTCGGTGCAAAATTGTTAAATAACCAAATATAATTTTCTTGTCAAACTGAATAATTACCAATCAATAATTAAAGAAACTAGTACAGAGTGTAACCATTGTTTTTATTTCATAAGGAAGTTTATTGTATACTTTGTGCATTTTAGCGAACTTCCAGAATTGACGGCCAGCGCTCACGCTGCAACTCGACAAACTACCTGCTTGATTCAGTAGGTCGTACGAAGGCGGGAACAATTTCGAATACCCCCGGCCGTCATAGCTTAAAACATTTTTGTTGGCCATATTAAAACATTTTTGTCACGTTATTTATTAATTTAATTGTTTTAAATAAACAATTTGGCACCACCCAGGATTCATAAACCCCTATGTAATAACAGGTAAGGTTTCCACTCGCGTTGTACTGGTAATTTGAAACATCGCTGTGGACTTCGTTAGCGCAAAACATTGATGTAATGACACCAGTGTGAGGCGAACACACAACATATAAATTTTCACGAACACGTACAGATCTTTTCTTTACAGATTGGCTTCCATCGCGGGGCTTAAACGAGACGGACGTCATTTTTCGTTACAATATTTATAGAGCTTAAAAACAAAGCCAAGGAAGTTGGGCTAGCCATAAATACGGATAAACAAAAATGCTTATTCAAACAAGAAGGGACCAGGTTCATAACAACATTGAGATAGAGGAGGACACAATTGAAGTGGTGGACAATTTCATGTATCTTGGAGTGAACCTAGCAAAGACTGGATCAGAGGAGCCGTAGATCCAAAGACGGACCACCATTGCTAACAAGGCATACTTCGCATTGCTGCCATCATTTAGGTCTGGGGATGTGCACAGGGAAACAAAAATGAAAATATATAGGACTGTCATCAGACCGGTGCTATGCTACGGGTGTGAGGCATGGACAATCACACAGAAAACAGTCGACATATCTTTGAAAGGAAAATCCTCAGACGCATTATAGGCCCAATACAAGAAAATGGCTCATGGCGACTGAGATACAACAATGAACTGTATCAAATATATAAAGAGATACCAGTCTCAAAATTTATAAGAATACAAAGATTGCGTTGGGCCGGACATGTTATGAGAATGGAGGATGGCAGGAACCCCAAGATGGCTTTGCTGGGTACATGGGAGGGAATGAGACCTAGAGGCAGACCGAGGAAGAGGTGGGAAGATGGCGTTGCAGAGGACGCGAGGGACATGGGGTAAAGAAATTGGAGGAGGGTTGCAGTGGATAGGGTGGATTGGAGGCGGAGATTGGTGCAGGCCAGGGCCCGACTTGGGCTGTAGCGCCATAGGAGGAGGAAGAGTCTCTCTCTCTCTCTCTCTCTCTCTCTCTCTCTCTCTCTCTCTCTCTCTCTCTCTCTCTCTCTCTCTCTCTCTCTCTCTCTCTCCTCTTGTCTCTCTCCTCTCTTCCATTTATTTCTCTCCTCCTTCCCTCCAAGCTCACAGATTTCTTTTTACAAAATTATTATTGCTATTGTACTGTGAAAATGTATTAGGTACTGTAAAAATTAATTTTTATTTTTTTTATCTCGAGGCTTGACATATTCTGAAGACCTGCCTTGTGCTGCAAAGCCTGTTAGTGATGGATATGTATGTGTGTGCAATTCAACCTACTGTGACACCACTGAAAGTCCTGTCAAACTACCAGTGGGAAAATATGTACAGTATACAACTAGCAGTACAAGCCCAGGCTTTACAAAGTCTACAGGTGACTTTCAGCGACTAGGCACTAGCAATACTGGTAAGTATTACTAACTACATGTAGATATTGTAGAAACACTAGTATCTATGAGTGTGGAAGGCCCCACGTTTGTGTGCCAATTTGTAACTAAATAAAAAAACCTGCGTTTTATTTTTATTATAGAGAACTATTTATCTGAATCTCAGGGTTAACATACAAGTATAGTTAAAGTCTGGTACAATTTATACATAGAACATACAATATAATTTTATGCATGAGACTTGGTATTATGGTGTTATGAACGTCTGTTGAATGGTTGTGGGTTCTATGGATCATACAAGAAACTATAACAAAAAACTCTTACTATTAATTCTTCGTATTGTTTAAATTAGCAGACATCCTTACTATTTCTTTTATGAATTTGCTAACTGCTATAATTTTTATTGTTCGACTAAGCTTTTCGTCATCACTGACATCTTCAGGTCTTAAACAACCTAAGACCGTCTTCGTTGTTTAAGACATGAAGATGTCAGTGATGATGAAAAGCTTAGTCGAACAATAAAAATTATAACAGTTAGCAAATTCATAAAAGAAATAGTAAGGATGGCTGCTAATTTAAACAATACGAAGAATAAAACTTACTATTAATGACTATTGTATACTAGTTATCTTGTTGGTACATCCTCTTCATTCACTTATTTATATTTATATATATTGTAACGTAATCTCAGTTTGTTGGGATTAGAGTTCAATCAATCAAGCCCCACGTTGGGCGCCAATCTGTTACAATGCAGATAATAGTGTAGGGTCTCCTTTCAGCCCCACGTTGGGCGCCAATCTGTTACAAAACAGATAATAGTAGTGTAGGGTCTCCTTTCAGCCCCACTGTTGGGCTAGCCAATCTGTTACAAAACAGATTAATATGGGTGTTGATGTTATCTACCGTTGTTGCAACGTTATAAGATAAGATTTAAATTTAAAATTATTATTAGTGTTGCTTATTATTAGTATGATTGTGGGTATTCCCGTTTAATTTTTTCAGTTTAAAAAAGTATTTAGCACTTCACTGTTCACCTCCCCACTTACCATATGTGGATGTTATCAATGTTCTGTCTGGTGACTTCTTCTGCTGCAACATACACTGTATACACATATGCGGATATTCTATTTGAATATCCTAAGTAATACATATGCACAATAAAGTAAATAATGACTTAACTGTAAATTGAATTGTACTGAATATTCAAATTCTACCGCCACCTTCTGATAGAACTAGTTATGAAAATTAAACTATTTTAATTTTGAAATCAAAAACTCTTTCCACTGGTAAATAAATTGAGATTTATTAACAGTTCTGAAATGCCATTAACTCTTTTAAATAAACAATCAGTCACTAAGGTCTTTACAAAATAATAATTTTTATAAACAATTCTTGAGCCCTTTTAACCTCAAGGCTGGTAACACTGGGGTCTGGTACAATAATTTTAGTTAACGAGGATATGTCCTCTTTACACAGTTACATTACCAAATTCGTGTGTTCTTGGAAGTTGCATGATACCAGATACAAGATGTTATCTTTTCTAACAATATTTAATAAAGAATTACTACAAAAAACAAACAAATATTAAAATTAAAAGTCGGTACCATAAAACCGATATATATCGTACTATCATACGTTGAGTTTAATGGATACAGCAGTTACTTTGATAACACGTGCTTTATGCTGCACTGTTAAAAATTACTATTATTATTTATTTGTTAGTTATTAAAATCATTTATTGGCAAGAGAAAAAAATCTATAATAATAAAAAAAACTCTTGTGATAGCTTTCATTGGATTGAAATTATTTGAGAACAGAATTATGAAAAGGTGACAAAGTTGTCGTTGTTATTTCTAGGTTAGTTAACAAAAGTAAGTACTTATTTTGAATAATTAAATTATTCATTAGATTCTTAATAATACAAACACATATATTTTATTCATATTGCTTCTGATGTGTAATTATCAGTTAATTAGAATATTCTTCGCAATAAATTATTTATTCGTCAATTCAAACGAAATGAGTCAAATGAGCGACTATTCATTACACTCATATTTTCGATATTTAAATTAATATTGATTTCTTTAATTACGATAAAATCGTAAAACATTTATTTTTTAAATTAATAAATGCGAGATAATTCTTTTATTTAATTCTGATAATTTTCATCATGATTAATGCCCTTCGGTACTTCTGACTAGAGCAGTACCCAAACGAAAATTATTATTTCCATTCACTTCGTTAAATAATAAAAATAGAGTACTCCCTGTTTTTTTTATAAAACACAAAACACGAAAACACGACCTTTATTATACACTGGTCGGTTTATAATTTTAATTCACTTAGCACTGGACACTCGTTATTACTCTGTTGTGTACAGGTTATGTGTGTATAGCGTAACTTATGAACATGTCGCGCACAATTTAAATAAATCTTGATACATTTCTTCATCAACCTTGCTCGTTGAAGTTGCTGGTAGACTCGTTGACGACTGAAAGATGACTGAACGCTTCACCTAAGCGTCTCCTGCTTGTCTGGTTATTTTCATTCATTTGATTGGTTTAAATTGTCGAACTCTCTACCCCAAAACACCTCAGTTAAATAAAACTTTTAATTTTTTACCAATTTTTGTTTGGGTTAGAGACTAAAAGTGACGTAAGTGTTGATACACAAAATAACTAAAAAGTTTATAATTGCTATAACTTTTTTATTAATCATCGTATTGTAGAATGGTTAGTGGCAATAGATCGCGGACACTTGCGGCTTTAATTAAAGTCTAAACAAGGATAAAATCCGTCCATTATTAACGCACTACAATATTTCACAAAACCCATATGATGAATCTTAATATTAATAAGTTTATTTCACCATATCTTGCTCTAATTACCCTATAACACTTATTATTAAACGTCTTGAGTCCATTTCTCATTTGTTTAATACAGAAAATAGTTGTAATTACTATTCTAACAATATTTGGTAATGGTGTCCTCAAACGACCATATTCGATTGTTTATAATCGCTTATAACTCTATTATTTCTTATTTGATTACATTTGTTTGGCATTCTAACAATACTATATACATTTATTTACATCTGTTCACATTTTGTTTTATGAAAAATGTTGTTTTTCATATACTAATAGTCTTATCAAAAAAACCTTCTGTTCTCTTTTCTTTAAATTGTCACTTTTTCAATTATTTTACCACATAAGGTATATTATGTTACAAATTAAAATAGTGTACAACTATAGTACCTTGTATATTTAATGTATTTATCAGTCTTTCTTTAGCTGAAAGCTTTCCAATTCTTAATATTGGGTTTGTGTACATCAGGTTTTGCAATGACAGTCAGTTAGTTCCTAATAAATCAACTACTAAATTGCTATTATTACATTTGATATGTGTTCTCATAGTGGTACCATATATCTCTCTAACTACTGATAACATTTTTATTCACCTTTGAACAAGTTTGGATAGTGCATTTTGCTTAACTATCTTGGTACATAGTGTTTGTTTACACTTGGCTCCACAATCATAGTCAGTTAGTTTTCAATAATTTGATTATAAAACTATTATTATTATAATTGTGACCTGTTCTCATACTAGTACTAGATATTTTTCTAACTACTGGTAACATTTTCAGTAATCCTTTAACAAGTTTTAATAATGTATTTTGCTTAACTAACTTGTCACATAGTGTTTGTTTACATTTGGTTCTACAATCAGAGTCAGTTAGTTTCTAATAGTTTGACTATAAAACTACTATTATTATAATTGTGATCCGTTCTCATAGTAGTACTAGATATTTTTGTAACTACTGGTAACATTTTCAATAATCCATTAATGAGTTTTAATAGTTTATTTTGCTTAACTAACTTGTCACATAGTTTCTGTTCTTCTAGCTTTGTGCTATCATATTGAATCTGCTTTATTGGCTGTGTATTTCAGTATAAATATTATTTATTAGTTTGCATTATTATTTATAATTAGCCCTTGATTGAAACAATTGTTGATAGTTGCTTGGTTTATTTAATATATATGACTTTATGTTATAGGTGCATTCCCTATGAGGTTATGTCTCATGTTATCTGGTCACAATTGTGCAACATATTCTTATGCAGTATTTGATTCTACTATTATGATTTCATTATGGTATTCTATTACAATGGTTTAATTGTTAAGCAATACACATGTTTACACTATTTTTCTAAACAATAACACAAGTATTCTTAATCTAATAGTATTACATTTCTTGTGGTGTTGTACCTAATTTTTGGTACATTGGTTGTTTGATACTTAACAAACTAGCTTATTTGTTATTATTTGTTCTGGACTTTCTTTATATTTTAGTCTATCTTGCCGTGGCATTCAGTTATATCTCATTTTAAAGTTTACAAAGCTTTTATTATCAGTTTCTATGAACAATTATTTTACTGTTCTATCTCACATTTCTCTTGGTGGTCTTACGATTATCTATTTTGGATTACAATCTTGATTAAATTGGTCACACTAATTGTCTGTGCATTTTAACTATTTAATCTTTGATTCTTCCACTATAATGGTAACACATTTTCCTGTGTTATAAACTTTCTCACTTGTATTGTCTGTGTGGTTTATTTGGGTTAAAAATGGTTAACTTGTTACAGGTTCTCACACTTACATTAAGTTTTCACTATTACTGTTTGTGATTGCTTAAATATGCTAAACACTGTTTCTTCATAGTTGATAATCGTTATACTTCTTCCGGTTATTATTATAGTTCCTTGTATACTTGGTGAATGGTGATTTCTTGTATTATTCATATATTGTCTTAATTCTTCATGTTTAATTGTTGTTCACTATCGGTGTTCTCCTGGGTTGTATTTTACTTGTTATAATCAATGTTCACTTATTCCCGTCATCTTCTTCAATATTTCCACTTGTGGTAGTCATCGTTCAATAGTATTTATATTTATAAATAAATTGGTTGTTTTACCATCATTGTGGTTGCTCTTGAGTTGTCTTCTCGTCATTTTAAATAGTTATGATTTTTGTTGTTTCCCCTCACTGTTTGGAATCCATTGTCTTCTCTTCATTTTACATAGTTATTATCTTTGTTGTTTCCCCTCACTGTTTTGAACCTATTGGGCCTGGTTTCTAACATTTCATATTGGCTCGTTGTCATTTTCTTTCTTCCTTGTACTCGATGATGCTATATTACTCTTCCTTCTTCTTTGTTGGAATTTTACAATAATATATCTCTGTAGATACACACTTTTTGTTTACATTATTTTATGTACTCTGAAATATTTTCATGATCTCCCGTCACTTGACGTAATAATTGGTTACTCTATGTAACTACCAAATTTGGTACTTTACATATACCTTCCTATAAGAATTGATTAATTCTGAATTAGTATATTTATATTTTATTGAAGAATTCATCAATTGTTGTACGTTTCCATATCGACTCATATGCTTTTATATATATCCCTTCACTTTCTTCTATTTGAATCATAATTATTTCTTTTCTATGTAATTATCTCCCTTGTTTATTTAGTTCCCTATTTCCCTAACATAAGTTTAGCTGGGGCAGTTCAGAGTGGCTCACTTTGGCATACAATTCCACTGGCCATACTAACATCAATAAATACGGAGGCACATCATCTCCATCAATAATAATAAATGATTGCTGGCATTAGTCATCAGTCAATTCATCTCAAATAATCAAAAAATATAAAGTGGTCGTTCTTTCAACAAATAATAAATATCCTTGGGATTATCTCACGCATCTGCGGTTTATATATTGTTATACTCTCTTCTTCTTGATTCAACTTAACTAAATTCTTCACATTTTACAGGGATAGTTTGTTTTACATTTCATCACTGGTATACTCTCATGATTCTCTTCGTTAATATATTATTTTTTCATTCTTCTTTGTCATCAATTAATCTTTTCTCTTGGTATTGCATTAAACGTCATTTTATAATCTTCTTCATTTTCAGGGTTTACTTCTCTGGATACAATTCATGAATATATTCTCATGGTTTCAATGAGATATAGCCCACTTGATATAGGCTCTCTTCTAGTAGAAGACACTATGGTTGTGTGTTATCTATTATCTACATTAATAATATTTATTCGTTTTCGTTCCTCCAACTTCTTATTTTCTTCTTCTTCTATATATCATCTAGTTCATTGTCTCCTCTTTTATCTGTACGGGTATGTTGTTGTTTTACTGTTGACTTGGCTCTTGGAATTTGTTTTGTGCCAAAGATGTAGTTTGTCGGTCTCGTATAATATTTGTAGTACGGGTAAGTTGTTGTTTTACTTGTTGACGTGGCTCTTGGAATTAATAATATGCTTTATATCATATATGCCATGGATGGAATTTGTCTTTCTCGTATAATAAATTGTAGCAATATTATTTGTAAATACAATTTTCTTTATCCTTTACATAACTTCTTTAAAATATATTTTTACATTACAAAATTACAATATAGTCAACGTTTATCTTCATAGTTATATATTCACTTTTTATTTAGTATAAACAACAAATAATCTTCATAGCAATATTTCACCCTTTCTTCATATAGTCAACATTTATTTTCACAATTACGTTTTCATTTTTTCACTTAGTATCAATAACAAATAATTTTCATCGCAATATTTCACTTTTACCTTATAATTTAATCTTCGATATACCGTTTCATTGAAGTTTATGTCAGCATCATTCGTTATCATAATAATCCGTCCCATATTTCAATGTATTTTTTATTCATTTTTATCCGTAATCATCGCTCTCCTCTCTTCTTGTCGTTCGAACTTCTTCAGTGTTCATACTCCTGTCCATTCTCGACATATATCTGGCTATCATCTGGTTTTTCCATTTGAATTCTATTAGGGCTTCATCTGCCTTCCGTTCTTCCGTTTTCTCCTTCTCCTTCTCTTTGGTGTACTTGTGTCCAGTGTTCTCCTGGTTGTTGTTAGTACTGACGTTTGGTAACTCTCCCAATTCTGTTTGACCGTCATCCGTCTTCTGATTGGGTCCTTCCATTAACTGACTCCTCTTCTTCCTTAGTTCTCTTATTTCTCTGGCGTACCCTTCGATAATCCGGTCCCATTGCTCTTGATAGCCTTCCTTTTTCTTAAAATGTCTCACTCTTCTTTTGGAAATCTTTGGTTGATATACTTTATAGGTCATCTTCTTCTTCGTTGTTACATAATCTTCCTCCTCGTCCATCTTCATGAAGCTCCTCCGATACTCCTTCCTAAAGGTTCCTTCTTCATGGTTGATGATTGGTAAGTTGACCATATTAATCAGACCGCCTCGAGTCATTTCAATTAATTCTCTTGTAACTCTTGTCTTCTTTGGACGTATGGTTCTTCTTTCTTCCATCTTCACCTCTTCCATTTCTTGAATTATTTGGATCCTCTTTTCTTCACTATCTTCAGGCTCTGGACTCACTTGTTCCCTTGATTGTTCCCTCTCCCTTCTTAATTCTTCTCTGAATTTCCTGCTATCTTCTATGGTCCTATCTATTAATTTATTGGTTTTCTTTAAAGCCTCCTTCATCGCTGTCTTCACCATTTCCAGGAGTTCCATGGGGTCCATACCTCCTGGTAATATCAGTTCTTCAGGTCTGCTCCCTTCTGTTTGGGTTCCTGCTGTTTTCCTGTGAGTCCCGACATCTTGATACCTTGGTAATGCACTTGCTGTCTTTTCGATGAATTAGGTTAGGAAATTATTGGTTTAATTGCCTAAATTGTTAATTGTTTTCTTCCTAATTCGCGCTCAGACGTTGTAACGTCTGAGTTTGTTGGGATTAGAGTTCAATCAATCAAGCCCCACGTTGGGCGCCAATCTGTTACAATGCAGATAATAGTGTAGGGTCTCCTTTCAGCCCCACGTTGGGCGCCAATCTGTTACAAAACCGATAATAGTAGTGTAGGGTCTCCTTTCAGCCCCACGTTGGGCGCCAATCTGTTACAAAACCGATAATAGTAGTGTAGGGTCTCCTTTCAGCCCCACTGTTGGGCTAGCCAATCTGTTACAAAACAGATTAATATGGGTGTTGATGTTATCTACCGTTGTTGCAACGTTATAAGATAAGATTTAAATTTAAAATTATTATTAGTGTTGCTTATTATTAGTATGATTGTGGGTATTCCTGTATAATTTTTTCAGTTTTAAAAAAGTATTTAGCACTTCACTGTTCACCTCCCCACTTACCATATGTGGATGTTATCAATGTTCTGTCTGGTGACTTCTTCTGCTGCAACATACACTGTATACACATATGCGGATATTCTATTTGAATATCCTAAGTAATACACATGCACAATAAAGTAAATAATGACTTAACTGTAAATTGAATTGTACTGAATATTCAAATTCTACCGCCACCTTCTGATAGAACTAGTTATGAAAATTAAACTATTTTAATTTTGAAATCAAAAACTCTTTCCACTGGTAAATAAATTGAGATTTATTAACAGTTCTGAAATGCCATTAACTCTTTCAAATAAACAATCAATCACTAAGGTCTTTACAAAATAATAATTTTTATAAACAAGTCTTGAGCCCTTTTAACCTCAAGGCTGGTAACACTGGGGTCTGGTACAATAATTTTAGTTAACGAGGTTTGTGCATTCACCTCTCTTTCATTAATATTATTACATATTATTAGCAAGATATATATGACAAATACCATAATTCGGTATTACTGGTACCCACCAAATTCATTATTTGCCGGGCTCATCTTCTGCTTTTATACACTGTTTTATACCTAAGGGTTCCAGGGTTTCGGGTACAGTAAGATTTCGAAACACAGTGGACGACACAATTGATAACACTGTTTTGTTGAGAATAACCATCAAAATTTAATTCTCCAGAATGTATTACAGACACGACCATGCGGTCAAAACAATGACGTCATATAAGATGACATCAAAAAAGACAAAATGGCTGTTATTTTTCATATCTCATTTTACTCTCTATACTTCTTTGTCTGTTAACAGAATATCAGTGTAAATTGTATTGCTGCAGCTTAAAACCATTTATTAATTTATTTCGTTAAAACACAAACCAATGCCCTCAGAATCTGGTTATGGCCATAAGTTTACTCGTTCATTCTCACACACATTCATCTTTAACCCAGTACATTCTTTTAATTAGTGATTCTGTATTAATGAGCTCATTAAACTATAATAAATGATAAAATGGGACTTCTCTGCTTATCGTTTGGTGTTGTCCATCCGATGCTGGTGTGTGACGCCCATGGTGATGGCCGGTGTTCGCCTCTAATTCTGTTGAGTTTAACTGGAGAGATATGTGCACTGATTTTGCATTTTAATATTCATACTGCTAAACAAAATGAGCTTTCATTGCTCCACTATTACTGATAATATTATGAGTAGTTCTTGTAAACTATTTGTAGAAAATTGTTCACACAGCGATACATCGCTATGTCTCCTCTGAAGAATTGCGTTGAAATGAGAGCGAGGCAAATGTAAATTTTTGCTTGTGTGTGTGTAGTTCTTACGTCATCCCGCTTTGTCTTGCTGGACAACGCCTCGTTACACACATTATACTCAGTGCGTCATTGTTCTTAGCGATGACGGACTAGTGTTATAGCCCAATCATAATGCATATTGTTGTACTTCGTCATAAACACCGCCATGGTATATTTTGATGTTTTCACGTCCACCGGAGACCTTGGTGTTTTACTCTGGCAGAATTTTACGTTGTTCCTTTTTCCAGAGGGACAATGTACCTAACCATTCTGTATGTTTAACAATTACATAATATAAACATTGAAAATACCCATAATTCCCATAATTCTGGTACTGAGTCAGTCTGTACTGTTACAAACCCCCTCAAGGAAAATTTTTTGTGTAGGAACATAAAAAAATTTCCTTGACTCATTCACACTCTCCTAAAAGGATCAGTCTAGATATGTTACCACAACCCCCTGTAATGTTACAAAAAAATTTTATCATCACTTACCCTTGGTCCCATGATGTTGGTCGCACCCTCTGACCTTACTGGACTTCTCCTGAGAGATCCCTACACCATAAGGCCATGAGGCACTCTACACTCCTGTTCTGACGCTCCAGCCAGCCCAGGACTGCGGTCACAACACCACAAAACTCTGAAACATTCAATACAAAATTCAAAATAGTGGTCTGATACACTTACGCATCTACAACTGATATGTTCCCCTTTAGACGCATTGGTTTGTGTTTGGGGCATTGGTTTGTTTCTAATTCAAAAGTGTCACTTAACCACAACAAGACTTAAAATACATTGATTTTTTACCACCACCAAATTCAATTTCTTATTTGTAAGAAAATAACAACTTCTATATGTAACTACATATAACACAATATATCAACAATTCTTTATTATACCCCAAAATACCTTCACCTAATTAATTCTACAAATTCAGCTTACAACTATCATGGCAGACACTTTTTCTTTAACCTTTGTTCTAAACTTATAATCATTTATCTATTTTGCAAATGGCAGCTTACTAGAATATTTCATTTAACTTCATTTTTAACTTTAAATTTTCAACTTTATAATATACTATCTCTTAACACTTGTTATCGTCATTACCCCTGTAACGACCTCCTAACCACACACTCTATTGCCCCCCAACATAATAAAACATCATAAATCATTGTACATTACATATTAACATTGTTACATTTACCTTACATTAAACAATTTAAATTTACATGATTTGTACCAAACTTTATAACATCAATTCTCAATTAACTTTTAATTATTTAACACTCATTAGATTCTATACAACAATTTCAAATTTATCCTTACCTTTCTGTTACATTACCTTCCTATCATGAATTTTCCTTTTCTAACCCTTCTATCCTTACTCGTTTGGGTGACTCTCTATTATTCATTATTTTCTCTGTCTTATTTTGGCATCTGTCAACCTAACCTTACTACCCCTTTTTTACCCTAACCGCTTCTAACCATTAATATACATTTTGACACCAATATCTCTTAATAAACCCCCTTCACAAATCCCATTTAAAACCTCTGGCACCGTGCCTTTTTGTACTAGTATGTGTGTATTCCCTCACTATGCTCATTCCCTTATCGGTTTCTGACCCTTTCAGATAACCCTTTCCGGCACACAACGATCCCTCCTGTCTCAACATCTCTCGTTGGACTCCTACACCAATACCCTTATTACAAAATATCACCATCAACAACAAATATAATTACCACTCACATCACTCAACTCTACATATAATTACTAACCACTGTGTCCCTAAAATATCTAACACCTCTTTATATTTTATCAGCATCTCCACACTTTATTTTCCTAACTCCCATTAACTCTAACTAACTAATTCCCATGCCTCTATTTTATCCTTACTACCCAAACTCTTTACAACATTTCAACTTAATACACCATTACAAATTTCATCACTTACCAACTAACAACACTACCTCTCAATACCCAAATCTATTACCTGCTTAATCATTTACTAACCCTTATAACCTGAATCTCATAATATCATTTAAACTTTCTTTAGTTATTTATAATCCTACAATACATGCTTACCTAAAAAAAATTACATAAAATACATAACAGTAAAAATACACAAATACATAGACATCAATACACAAAATATACAATTCACATAATCATGAAATCGTTTACCATAATCAGTCCTAGTCAGTCCATTTTTAAAAACACTGTCCACACAATTAAATGTTCATAACACGATAGAAGGTCTACCCTCCATCGTTAAACAATAGTCTTATCTTCGGTCTGTACAATTTATTTTTTATTAAATACATTATATTAATATCATTAATATAATACACATTTAAATTCTTATATTTTATAAAACCATCATAATTAATAGGGTTATTCCCTATCAATTCAACATACAACTTGTCACGATCGGTTATGGTCCTGTCACCTTCAGTATAATTCGTCACAATCAGATAAGTTACTACGTCATTATTTTCATTATCATCTCCTACTACTGCTATATCCGCTTCATTACAAGGTAAGTACTTATTATTTTTATTATATATCATCTCTACACCTAACCTTTTCATAAACTCTTCATAATTTTTCTTTACTTTATATATCTCAATTTCTCTCTTTCTCTCTCTCTCAAAACATTTCTCACCATCATACCAAGCTACACACTCTCTCTCCATATATGCAGGGGACTCTACTACTTTATCACTGCACCACCTGTGAAGTGCACAAAAAAACCCAGGGACCACTTTATTTGTAGCCCTTTTGTCTTCCAAATACGCATTGAAGGCACTCTCGTCCTTCCTAAACACACGTGAAGTCTTTACTTCACCCCCTACTACAACATTACGGGAAAAATTTACCCCCTGCAACCCCTTTATCTGTAAACTCTCTCTATACTTTCTCTCTAATTCATCAACACTTTTTATCACTTCATTATCAAATTCTACTCCCATTATACTTTTATCACCACTCTCAATACTCACACAATTATTTTCTAACACCATATTTGTAATTCTATCATAATTCTCACCACTACTTACCTTGTCTTTATTTTCATTCAATTTATTTGATTCTCTGTTATTCTCTACCCCCATTTTACTCTCCTAATTTTCATCTACTTGATTTAATTTGACATTCTGTAAAGTATTCTGCTTTTTTAGCTCGCTCTCCAAACTATCTAGTTTTACGTTAAGTGTACTGTTCATCTGATTTAATTTGTCTTCGAACTTACTGTTTTGTTGTTCGAATTTGTCATTGATTAATATAAATAAATTTTCTAATGAAATTTTATTTTCGACTATTTTGGGCGTTGAGCTAATGTGTCTTTCCAATAAAATGGATTCTGTCTCTGAATTTTCTATTTCTATGCTATTATTATTTTCTGCCATTTTGTATTTTAGTATTTTAAATGGTTATTTATCTCTATTTGTATTTGACTACTCAATATACTCAACTCGTATTTAACTATTTACCTTTAACAACATAACCTCTCATTCATTATATATCGTCTTCTGTGTTTCTCCATCTATCTGTTTTATATAAATTAATTTTATATAAAGTCCACTGTGAGGGCGACCAATTGTGCATTCACCTCTCTTTCATTAATATTATTACATATTATTAGCAAGATATATATGACAAATACCATAATTCGGTATTACTGGTACTCACCAAATTCATTATTTGCCGGGCTCATCTTCTGCTTTTATTCACTGTTTTATACCTAAGGGTTCCAGGGTTTCGGGTACAGTAAGATTTCGAAACACAGTGGACGACACAATTGATAACACTGTTTTGTTGAGAATAACCATCAAAATTTAATTCTCCAGAATGTATTACAGACACGACCATGCGGTCAAAACAATGACGTCATATAAGATGACATCAAAAAAGACAAAATGGCTGTTATTTTTCATATCTCATTTTACTCTCTATACTTCTTTGTCTGTTAACAGAATATCAGTGTAAATTGTATTGCTGCAGCTTAAAACCATTTATTAATTTATTTCGTTAAAACACAAACCAATGCCCTCAGAATCTGGTTATGGCCATAAGTTTACTCGCTCATTCTCACACACATTCATCTTTAACCCAGTACATTCTTTTAATTAGTGATTCTGTATTAATGAGCTCATTAAACTATAATAAATGATAAAATGGGACTTCTCTGCTTATCGTTTGGTGTTGTCCATCCGATGCTGGTGTGTGACGCCCATGGTGATGGCCGGTGTTCACCTCTAATTCTGTTGAGTTTAACTGGAGAGATATGTGCACTGATTTTACATTTTAATATTCATACTGCTAAACAAAATGAGCTTTCATTGCTCCACTATTACTGATAATATTATGAGTAGTTCTTGTAAACTAATTGTAGAAAATTGTTCACACAGCGATACATCGCTATGTCTCCTCTGAAGAATTGCGTTGAAATGAGAGCGAGGCAAATGTAAATTTTTGCTTGTGTGTGTGTAGTTCTTACGTCATCCCGCTTTGTCTTGCTGGACAACGCCTCGTTACACACATTGTACTCAGTGCGTCATTGTTCTTAGCGATGACGGACTAGTGTTATAGCCCAATCATAATGCATATTGTTGTACTTCGTCATAAACACCGCCATGGTATATTTTGATGTTTTCACGTCCACCGGAGACCTTGGTGTTTTACTCTGGCAGAATTTTACGTTGTTCCTTTTTCCAGAGGGACAATGTACCTAACCATTCTGTATGTTTAACAATTACATAATATAAACATTGAAAATACCCATAATTCCCATAATTCTGGTACTGAGTCAGTCTGTACTGTTACAGGTTATGTCCTCTTTACACAGTTACATTACCAAATTCGTGTGTTCTTGGAAGTTGCATGATACCAGATACAAGATGTTATCTTTTCTAACAATATTTAATAAAGAATTACTACAAAAAACAAACAAATATTAAAATTAAAAGTCGGTACCATAAAACCGATATATATCGTACTATCATACGTTGAGTTTAATGGATACAGCAGTTACTTTGATAACACGTGCTTTATGCTGCACTGTTAAAAATTACTATTATTATTTATTTGTTAGTTATTAAAATCATTTATTGGCAAGAGAAAAAATCTATAATAATAAAAAAAACTCTTGTGATAGCTTTCATTGGATTGAAATTATTTGAGAACAGAATTATGAAAAGGTGACAAAGTTGTCGTTGTTATTTCTAGGTTAGTTAACAAAAGTAAGTATTTATTTTGAATAATTAAATTATTCATTAGATTCTTAATAATACAAACACATATATTTTATTCATATTGCTTCTGATGTGTAATTATCAGTTAGTTAGAATATTCTTCGCAATAAATTATTTATTCGTCAATTCAAACGAAATGAGTCAAATGAGCGACTATTCATTACACTCATATTTTTGATATTTAAATTAATATTGATTTCTTTAATTACGATAAAATCGTAAAACATTTATTTTTTAAATTAATAAATGCGAGATAATTCTTTTATTTAATTCTGATAATTTTCATCATGATTAATGCCCTTCGGTACTTCTGACTAGAGCAGTACCCAAACGAAAATTATTATTTCCATTCACTTCGTTAAATAATAAAAATAGAGTACTCCCTGTTTTTTTTATAAAACACAAAACACGACCTTTATTATACACTGGTCGGTTTATTATTTTAATTCACTTAGCACTGGACACTCGTTATTACTCTGTTGTGTACAGGTTATGTGTGTATAGCGTAACTTATGAACATGTCGCGCACAATTTAAATAAATCTTGATACATTTCTTCATCAACCTTGCTCGTTGAAGTTGCTGGTAGACTCGTTGATGACTGAAAGATGACTGAACGCTTCACCTAAGCGTCTCCTGCTTGTCTGGTTATTTTCATTCATTTGATTGGTTTAAATTGTCGAACTCTCTACCCCAAAACACCTCAGTTAAATAAAACTTTTAATTTTTTACCAATTTTTGTTTGGGTTAGAGACTAAAAGTGACGTAAGTGTTGATACACAAAATAACTAAAAAGTTTATAATTGCTATAACTTTTTTATTAATCATCGTATTGTAGAATGGTTAGTGGCAATAGATCGCGGACACTTGCGGCTTTAATTAAAGTCTAAACAAGGATAAAATCCGTCCATTATTAACGCACTACAACGTAATACAGAAAATAGTTGTAATTACTATTCTAACAATATTTGGTAATGGCGTCCTCAAACGACCATATTCGATTGTTTATAATCGCTTATAACTTTATTATTTCTTATTTGATTACATTTGTTTGGCATTCTAACAATACTATATACATTTATTTACATCTGTTCACATTTTGTTTTATGAAAAATGTTGTTTTTCATATACTAATAGTCTTATCAAAAAAACCTTCTGTTCTCTTTTCTTTAAATTGTCACTTTTTCAATTATTTTACCACATAAGGTATATTATGTTACAAATTAAAATAGTGTACAACTATAGTACCTTGTATATTTAATGTATTTATCAGTCTTTCTTTATCTGAAAGCTTTCCAATTCTTAATATTGGGTTTGTTTACATCAGGTTTTGCAATGACAGTCAGTTAGTTTCTAATAAATCAACTACTAAATTGCTATTATTACATTTGATATGTGTTCTCATAGTGGTACCATATATCTCTCTAACTACTGATAACATTTTTATTCACCTTTGAACAAGTTTGGATAGTGCATTTTGCTTAACTATCTTGGTACATAGTGTTTGTTTACACTTGGCTCCACAATCATAGTCAGTTAGTTTTCAATAATTTGATTATAAAACTATTATTATTATAATTGTGACCTGTTCTCATACTAGTACTAGATATTTTTCTAACTACTGGTAACATTTTCAGTAATCCTTTAACAAGTTTTAATAATGTATTTTGCTTAACTAACTTGTCACATAGTGTTTGTTTACATTTGGTTCTACAATCAGAGTCAGTTAGTTTCTAATAGTTTGACTATAAAACTACTATTATTATAATTGTGATCTGTTCTCATAGTAGTACTAGATATTTTTCTAACTACTGGTAACATTTTCAATAATCCATTAATGAGTTTTAATAGTTTATTTTGCTTAACTAACTTGTCACATAGTTTCTGTTCTTCTAGCTTTGTGCTATCATATTGAATCTGCTTTATTGGCTGTGTATTTCAGTATAAATATTATTTATTAGTTTGCATTATTATTTATAATTAGCCCTTGATTGAAACAATTGTTGATAGTTGCTTGGTTTATTTAATATATATGACTTTATGTTATAGGTGCATTCCCTATGAGGTTATGTCTCATGTTATCTGGTCACAATTGTGCAACATATTCTTATGCAGTATTTGATTCTACTATTATGATTTCATTATGGTATTCTATTACAATGGTTTAATTGTTAAGCAATACACATGTTTACACTATTTTTCTAAACAATAACACAAGTATTCTTAATCTAATAGTATTACATTTCTTGTGGTGTTGTACCTAATTTTTGGTACATTGGTTGTTTGATACTTAACAAACTAGCTTATTTGTTATTATTTGTTCTGGACTTTCTTTATATTTTAGTCTATCTTGCCATGGCATTCAGTTATATCTCATTTTAAAGTTTACAAAGCTTTTATTATCAGTTTCTATGAACAATTATTTTACTGTTCTATCTCACATTTCTCTTGGTGGTCTTACGATTATCTATTTTGGATTACAATCTTGATTAAATTGGTCACACTAATTGTCTGTGCATTTTAACTATTTAATCTTTGATTCTTCCACTATAATGGTAACACATTTTCCTGTGTTATAAACTTTTTCACTTGTATTGTCTGTGTGGTTTATTTGGGTTAAAAATGGTTAACTTGTTACAGGTTCTCACACTTACATTAAGTTTTCACTATTACTGTTTGTGATTGCTTAAATATGCTAAACACTGTTTCTTCATAGTTGATAATCGTTATACTTCTTCCGGTTATTAGTATAGTTCCTTGTATACTTGGTGAATGGTGATTTCTTGTATTATTCATATATTGTCTTAATTCTTCATGTTTAATTGTTGTTCACTATCGGTGTTCTCCTGGGTTATATTTTACTTGTTATAATCAATGCTCACTTATTCCTGTCATCTTCTTCAATATTACCACTTGTGGTAGTCATCGTTCAATAGTATTTATATTTATAAATAAATTGGTTGTTTTACCATCATTGTGGTTGCTCTTGAGTTGTCTTCTTGTCATTTTAAATAGTTATGATTTTTGTTGTTTCCCCTCACTGTTTGGAATCCGTTGTCTTCTCTTCATTTTACATAGTTATTATCTTTGTTGTTTCCCCTCACTGTTTTTAACCTATTGGGCCTGGTTTCTAACATTTCATATTGGCTCGTTGTCATTTTCTTTCTTCCTTGTACTCGATGATGCTATATTACTCTTCCTTCTTCTTTGTTGGAATTTTACAATAATATATCTCTGTAGATACACACTTTTTGTTTACATTATTTTATGTACTCTGAAATATTTTCATGATCTCCCGTCACTTGACGTAATAATTGGTTACTCTATGTAACTACCAAATTTGGTACTTTACATATGCCTTCCTATAAGAATTGATTAATTCTGAATTAGTATATTTATATTTTATTGAAGAATTCATCAATTGTTGTACGTTTCCATATCGACTCATATGCTTTTATATATATCCCTTCACTTTCTTCTATTTGAATCATAATTATTTCTTTTCTATGTAATTATCTCCCTTGTTTATTTAGTTCCCTATTTCCCTAACATAAGTTTAGCTGGGGCAGTTCAGAGTGGCTCACTTTGGCATACAACTCCACTGGCCATACTAACATCAATAAATACGGAGGCACATCATCTCCATGAATAATAATAAATGATTGCTAGCATTATTCATCAGTCAATTCGTCTCAAATAATCAAAAAATATAAAGTGGTCGTTCTTTCAACAAATAATAAATATCCTTGGGATTATCTCACGCATCTGCGGTTTATATATTGTTATACTCTCTTCTTCTTGATTCAACTTAACTAAATTCTTCACATTTTACAGGGATAGTTTGTTTTACATTTCATCACTGGTATACTCTCATGATTCTCTTCGTTAATATATTATTTTTTCATTCTTCTTTGTCATCAATTAATCTTTTCTCTTGGTATTGCATTAAACGTCATTTTATAATCTTCTTCATTTTCAGGGTTTACTTCTCTGGATACAATTCATGAATATATTCTCATGGTTTCAATGAGATATAGCCCACTTGATATAGGCTCTCTTCTAGTAGAAGACACTATGGTTGTGTGTTATCTATTATCTACATTAATAATATTTATTCGTTTTCGTTCCTCCAACTTCTTATTTTCTTCTTCTTCTATATATCATCTAGTTCATTGTCTCCTCTTTTATCTGTACGGGTATGTTGTTGTTTTACTGTTGACTTGGCTCTTGGAATTTGTTTTGTGCCAAAGATGTAGTTTGTCGGTCTCGTATAATATTTGTAGTACGGGTAAGTTGTTGTTTTACTTGTTGACGTGGCTCTTGGAATTAATAATATGCTTTATATCATATATGCCATGGATGGAATTTGTCTTTCTCGTATAATAAATTGTAGCAATATTATTTGTAAATACAATTTTCTTTATCCTTTACATAACTTCTTTAAAATATATTTTTACATTACAAAATTACAATATAGTCAACGTTTATCTTCATAGTTATATATTCACTTTTTATTTAGTATAAACAACAAATAATCTTCATAGCAATATTTCACCCTTTCTTCATATAGTCAACATTTATTTTCACAATTACGTTTTCATTTTTTCACTTAGTATCAATAACAAATAATTTTCATCGCAATATTTCACTTTTACCTTATAATTTAATCTTCGATATACCGTTTCATTGAAGTTTATGTCAGCATCATTCGTTATCATAATAATCCGTCCCATATTTCAATGTATTTTTTATTCATTTTTATCCGTAATCATCGCTCTCCTCTCTTCTTGTCGTTCGAACTTCTTCAGTGTTCATACTCCTGTCCATTCTCGACATATATCTGGCTATCATCTGGTTTTTCCATTTGAATGCTATTAGGGCTTCATCTGCTTTCCGTTCTTCCGTTTTCTCCTTCTCCTTCTCTTTGGTGTACTTGTGTCCAGTGTTCTCCTGGTTGTTGTTAGTACTGACGTTTGGTAACTCTCCCAATTCTGTTTGACCGTCATCCGTCTTCTGATTGGGTCCTTCCATTAACTGACTCCTCTTCTTCCTTAGTTCTCTTATTTCTCTGGCGTACCCTTTGATAATCCAGTCCCATTGCTCTTGATAGCCTTCCTTTTTCTTAAAATGTCTCACTCTTCTTTTGGAAATCTTTGGTTGATATACTTTATAGGTCATCTTCTTCTTCGTTGTTACATAATCTTCCTCCTCGTCCATCTTCATGAAGCTCCTCCGATACTCCTTCCTAAAGGTTCCTTCTTCATGGTTGATGATTGGTAAGTTGACCATATTAATCAGACCGCCTCGAGTCATTTCAATTAATTCTCTTGTAACCTTTGTCTTCTTTGGACGTATGGTTCTTCTTTCTTCCATCTTCACCTCTTCCATTTCTTGAATTATTTGGATCCTCTTTTCTTCACTATCTTCAGGCTCTAGACTCACTTGTTCCCTTGATTGTTCCCTCTCCCTTCTTAATTCTTCTCTGAATTTCCTGCTATCTTCTATGGTCCTATCTATTAATTTATTGGTTTTCTTTAAAGCCTCCTTCATCGCTGTCTTCACCATTTCCAGGAGTTCCATGGGGTCCATACCTCCTGGTAATATCAGTTCTTCAGGTCTGCTCCCTTCTGTTTGGGTTCCTGCTGTTTTCCTGTGAGTCCCGACATCTTGATACCTTGGTAATGCACTTGCTGTCTTTTCGACGAATTAGGTTAGGAAATTATTGGTTTAATTGCCTAAATTGTTAATTGTTTTCTTCCTAATTCGCGCTCAGACGTTGGGCGCCACGTTGTAACATAATCTCAGTTTGTTGGGATTAGAGTTCAATCAATCAAGCCCCACGTTGGGCGCCAATCTGTTACAATGCAGATAATAGTGTAGGGTCTCCTTTCAGCCCCATGTTGGGCGCCAATCTGTTACAAAACAGATAATAGTAGTGTAGGGTCTCCTTTCAGCCCCACTGTTGGGCTAGCCAATCTGTTACAAAACAGATTAATATGGGTGTTGATGTTATCTACCGTTGTTGCAACGTTATAAGATAAGATTTAAATTTAAAATTATTATTAGTGTTGCTTATTATTAGTATGATTGTGGGTATTCCCGTTTAATTTTTTCAGTTTAAAAAAGTATTTAGCACTTCACTGTTCACCTCCCCACTTACCATATGTGGATGTTATCAATGTTCTGTCTGGTGACTTCTTCTGCTGCAACATACACTGTATACACATATGCGGATATTCTATTTGAATATCCTAAGTAATACACATGCACAATAAAGTAAATAATGACTTAACTGTAAATTGAATTGTACTGAATATTCAAATTCTACCGCCACCTTCTGATAGAACTAGTTATGAAAATTAAACTATTTTAATTTTGAAATCAAAAACTCTTTCCACTGGTAAATAAATTGAGATTTATTAACAGTTCTGAAATGCCATTAACTCTTTTAAATAAACAATCAATCACTAAGGTCTTTACAAAATAATAATTTTTATAAACAATTCTTGAGCCCTTTTAACCTCAAGGCTGGTAACACTGGGGTCTGGTACAATAATTTTAGTTAACGAGGTTATGTCCTCTTTACACAGTTACATTACCAAATTCGTGTGTTCTTGGAAGTTGCATGATACCAGATACAAGATGTTATCTTTTCTAACAATATTTAATAAAGAATTACTACAAAAAACAAACAAATATTAAAATTAAAAGTCGGTACCATAAAACCGATATATATCGTACTATCATACGTTGAGTTTAATGGATACAGCAGTTACTTTGATAACACGTGCTTTATGCTGCACTGTTAAAAATTACTATTATTATTTATTTGTTAGTTATTAAAATCATTTATTGGCAAGAGAAAAAATCTATAATAATAATAAAAACTCTTGTGATAGCTTTCATTGGATTGAAATTATTTGAGAACAGAATTATGAAAAGGTGACAAAGTTGTCGTTGTTATTTCTAGGTTAGTTAACAAAAGTAAGTATTTATTTTGAATAATTAAATTATTCATTAGATTCTTAATAATACAAACACATATATTTTATTCATATTGCTTCTGATGTGTAATTATCAGTTAATTAGAATATTCTTCGCAATAAATTATTTATTCGTCAATTCAAACGAAATGAGTCAAATGAGCGACTATTCATTACACTCATATTTTTGATATTTAAATTAATATTGATTTCTTTAATTACGATAAAATCGTAAAACATTTATTTTTTAAATTAATAAATGCGAGATAATTCTTTTATTTAATTCTGATAATTTTCATCATGATTAATGCCCTTCGGTACTTCTGACTAGAGCAGTACCCAAACGAAAATTATTATTTCCATTCACTTCATTAAATAATAAAAATAGAGTACTCCCTGTTTTTTTTATAAAACACAAAACACGAAAACACGACCTTTGTTATACACTGGTCGGTTTATTATTTTAATTCACTTAGCACTGGACACTCGTTATTACTCTGTTGTGTACAGGTTATGTGTGTATAGCGTAACTTATGAACATGTCGCGCACAATTTAATAAATCTTGATACATTTCTTCATCAACCTTGCTCGTTGAAGTTGCTGGTAGACTCGTTGACGACTGAAAGATGACTGAACGCTTCACCTAAGCGTCTCCTGCTTGTCTGGTTATTTTCATTCATTTGATTGGTTTAAATTGTCGAACTCTCTACCCCAAAAAACACCTCAGTTAAATAAAACTTTTAATTTTTTACCAATTTTTGTTTGGGTTAGAGACTAAAAGTGACGTAAGTGTTGATACACAAAATAACTAAAAAGTTTATAATTGCTATAACTTTTTTATTAATCATCGTATTGTAGAATGGTTAGTGGCAATAGATCGCGGACACTTGCGGCTTTAATTAAAGTCTAAACAAGGATAAAATCCGTCCATTATTAACGCACTACAACATTTCACAAAACCCATATGGTGAATCTTAATATTAATAAGTTTATTTCACCATATCTTGCTCTAATACCCTATAACACTTATTATTAAACGTCTTGAGTCCATTTCTCATTTGTTTAATACAGAAAATAGTTGTAATTAATATAATATAATATAATATTTATTACCAATTTTCCTTTACATATAATAAAAATTATACAATAAAGGACCTATAGGTGGCATAAATGCCCGTACATAGGTTGGTCCTTAGAATTAATATTTATATACTTAATACTAATTGTGAGTTTTACCTCACCGATCATAGTAAATATTAAAAATAAATTATTTTTCCATTTTAACAAAATTTTAGTTTGTACTATAACACAATTCAATAAATAAATGAAAAAAAACGAGAAAAAAGGTCCATATCATAATAGACTGTTTTTTTGATTATTCAATAACAATGTTCCTAACTTTTTCTTTGATTTTTTTTTTAAGCACTTTTATATTTACACTTAGATTTTTCAGTTCATTAGGTAATTCATTAAAATATTTTATGGCATAATACACATAGCTTCTTTGCCCAATACTTAATAGGTGTCGCGGCAATATAATATTTTTATACCGTGTGTTGATTCGATTTTGTAAAAACTCACTTTTTAGATCATTGTATTGATAAACTATAGAATTCACTACAAACACCTGTTTAATATTTAATGGTTTATTCGAATCTTGTTCATTGACTCCTATAATTTTAAGAATACACTTTTGCAGCCGATCCAAAGCGTCTAGAGATGATTTATATAGACCCCCCCAGCCTATGATAGCATACCCTGCCACACTATGGAATAGTCCATAGTATATTTGTATTAGTTGCTTTTTTGATGAAATTTGTTTAAGTCTGTAAAAAACGTAGACTAAGTATTTGGTTTTTTTTACAATGTTAGCCACATGTACATCCCACTTCATGTTAAAGTCATATGTTATTCCTAGATATTTACTAGATTTAACTCTTTTCAATTTTTGACCATTTATCTTAATTTCAAAGACATGTGGAACAGAGTCTCTATAATTTCCAAAGGTGATAAAAACAGACTTGCTTATGTTGAGTACTAGATTATTGTGATAGAGCCAAGAGTATATAATATCTAATTTAGTTGACATATCTGTAGCAAGTTCAGGCCATGTCTTTGCTTTCATTGGTACTGCTGTATCATCAGCATATGCTATTAATACATCTTGTAACACTAGTAAGTCATTGATATATAAAATAAACAATAAAGGTCCTAATATAGAGCCCTGGGGCACTCCAACATTTGTTTTAATAGGCTGACTTCTAGTCCCATTCACCTTTACAACTTGTGTCCTGTCATGTAAATAACTGGCTATCAGGGATAAGCTTACACCTCTTATTCCCATATTCTGTAATTTGGATATAAGTATGCCATGATCGACAGTGTCAAAAGCTTTGGAGTAGTCCAAAAAAGTTACAACAGTTGGTATGCTAATACTTAGATTTTCATAAATAAATTTGCTAAGTAGGGCTATAGCATCATCTGTACCTTTCTTCTTGAGAAAGCCAAATTGTTTAGCACTTAACAGGTTATGGTTCTTTGCAAATTTAAATAATCTGGTAAAAATAATTTTTTCAAAAATCTTAGCTAGATTTGATATCAGTGCGATCGGTCGATAATTGTTAACCAAACTTTTTATACCTTCCTTATATATAGGACAAATTACAGCTTTCTTAAATTGTTATGGACATGTACCTTGTATCATAGCAGTATTAATAATGTGAGTCAAAGCAGGAGTTATGAACGGAGCAGCTAGCTTAACTGTATAGGCATGAATTTCATCACACCCACCAGGTTTATTTTTGAGTTCACGAATAGTTTGGTAAACTTCTGACTCATTTGTTGGTGTTAGGAACATAGTATGCTGATTAATTGATATATCTGGTATTTCATGCTGCAGAATAGGAGGAGTCGCACTTTCATTTAGCCTAGATACTATTGTGCTGAAAAATTCATTAAAATAATTAGCCTTTGTCCAGTCATTGCTGTTAAGTTTATTATTAATCAAAGGTCTAACAATATTTGTTAATTATTAATTACTATTCTAACAATATTTGGTAATGGCGTCCTCAAACGACCATATTCGATTGTTTATAATCGCTTATAACTCTATTATTTCTTATTTGATTACATTTGTTTGGCATTCTAACAATACTATATACATTTATTTACATCTGTTCACATTTTGTTTTATGAAAAATGTTGTTTTTCATATACTAATAGTCTTATCAAAAAAACCTTCTGTTCTCTTTTCTTTAAATTATCACTTTTTCAATTATTTTACCACATAAGGTATATTATGTTACAAATTAAAATAGTGTACAACTATAGTACCTTGTTTATTTAATGTATTTATCAGTCTTTCTTTATCTGAAAGCTTTCCAATTCTTAATATTGGGTTTGTTTACATCAGGTTTTGCAATGACAGTCAGTTTCTAATAAATCAACTACTAAATTGCTATTATTACATTTAATATGTGTTCTCATAGTGGTATCAGATATCTCTCTAACTACTGATAACATTTTTATTCACCTTTGAACAAGTTTGGATAGTGCATTTTGCTTAACTATCTTGGTACATAGTGTTTGTTTACACTTGGCTCCACAATCATAGTCACTTAGTTTTCAATAATTTGATTATAAAACTATTATTATTATAATTGTGACCTGTTCTCATACTAGTACTAGATATTTTTCTAACTACTGGTAACATTTTCAGTAATCCTTTAACAAGTTTTAATAATGTATTTTGCTTAACTAACTTGTCACATAGTGTTTGTTTACATTTGGTTCTACAATCAGAGTCAGTTAGTTTCTAATAGTTTGACTATAAAACTACTATTATTATAATTGTGATCTGTTCTCATAGTAGTACTAGATATTTTTCTAACTACTGGTAACATTTTCAATAATCCATTAATGAGTTTTAATAGTTTATTTTGCTTAACTAACTTGTCACATAGTTTCTGTTCTTCTAGCTTTGTGCTATCATATTGAATCTGCTTTATTGGCTGTGTATTTCAGTATAAATATTATTTATTAGTTTGCATTATTATTTATAATTAGCCCTTGATTGAAACAATTGTTGATAGTTGCTTGGTTTATTTAATATATATGACTTTATGTTATAGGTGCATTCCCTATGAGGTTATGTCTCATGTTATCTGGTCACAATTGTGCAACATATTCTTATGCAGTATTTGATTCTACTATTATGATTTCATTATGGTATTCTATTACAATGGTTTAATTGTTAAGCAATACACATGTTTACACTATTTTTCTAAACAATAACACAAGTATTCTTAATCTAATAGTATTACATTTCTTGTGGTGTTGTACCTAATTTTTGGTACATTGGTTGTTTGATACTTAACAAACTAGCTTATTTGTTATTATTTGTTCTGGACTTTCTTTATATTTTAGTCTATCTTGCCGTGGCATTCAGTTATATCTCATTTTAAAGTTTACAAAGCTTTTATTATCAGTTTCTATGAACAATTATTTTACTGTTCTATCTCACATTTCTCTTGGTGGTCTTACGATTATCTATTTTGGATTACAATCTTGATTAAATTGGTCACACTAATTGTCTGTGCATTTTAACTATTTAATCTTTGATTCTTCCACTATAATGGTAACACATTTTCCTCTGTTATAAACCTTCTCACTTGTATTGTCTGTGTGGTTTATTTGGGTTAAAAATGGTTAACTTGTTACAAGTTCTCACACTTACATTAAGTTTTCACTATTACTGTTTGTGATTGCTTAAATATGCTAAACACTGTTTCTTCATAGTTGATAATCGTTATACTTCTTCTGGTTATTAGTATAGTTCCTTGTATACTTGGTGAATGGTGATTTCTTGTATTATTCATATATTGTCTTAATTCTTCATGTTTAATTGTTGTTCACTATCGGTGTTCTCCTGGGTTGTATTTTACTTGTTATAATCAATGTTCACTTATTCCCGTCATCTTCTTCAATATTTCCACTTGTGGTAGTCATCGTTCAATAGTATTTATATTTATAAATAAATTGGTTGTTTTACCATCATTGTGGTTGCTCTTGAGTTGTCTTCTCGTCATTTTAAATAGTTATGATTTTTGTTGTTTCCCCTCACTGTTTGGAATCCGTTGTCTTCTCTTCATTTTACATAGTTATTATCTTTGTTGTTTCCCCTCACTGTTTTGAACCTATTGGGCCTGGTTTCTAACATTTCATATTGGCTCGTTGTCATTTTCTTTCTTCCTTGTACTCGATGATGCTATATTACTCTTCCTTCTTCTTTGTTGGAATTTTACAATAATATATCTCTGTAGATACACACTTTTTGTTTACATTATTTTATGTACTCTGAAATATTTTCATGATCTCCCGTCACTTGACGTAATAATTGGTTACTCTATGTAACTACCAAATTTGGTACGTTACAATATATATATATATATATATATATAAATTAATGTTTATATATATATATATATATATATATATATATATATATTAACACTTTCACTGTGAACTTACTTATAGGTTTTGATTTCCCAGACGTTTCGACGTAGTGTTCGTCTTTCTCAATGGGATTTAAAATACTGAAAGTCTATACAGAGTAACGGTTATGGGTTGTGGGTGTGTGTGGTGGGGGTTGTTGGTGGGAGGGAATTGGCGATGGTATTCAAAGCGTGTGTATGAATCAATGTATCGAAAAGTATGTGTGATTACCAGTGGCGAAGCTAGTAGTTAATGAATGGGTAGGCAAAAACCTTATCTTAAATTTTTTTTTTAAGGAATCACTAAAAGGATGGTGGTTCAAATCGGATGCTGAGGTAGAGTTTGCTGTAAGCGAATGGTTCCACAAACAGCCGTAAGAATTTTACTAGCAGGGAATCTACAGGTTGGTGCAACAGTGGAACTCATGTCTTAATGTTAATGGAGACTTCTTTTAAAATTGTTGAATAAAAAATGCTTTACAGCTCTATACGTGTTTCTATTGAACAATCCTTGTATTAGTCATACACAATAATACAACCGATTGAACTTCAAATTTTTAAACTTGATTAGTTTCTATATACATGTTTAATGTTACAAATAATTCAAATAACAATCTTGATCATCTGTTAGTTCAGCGGAGTAACAGGGACACTTTTAATAACCGCATAAAATAAACACACTTATAAACAACACAGCGCGCTGTTTGGACCACAGAAGTGAGGCATGCCTCAACGCTCCATGTGTACAGCACGGGACAATCCCCCCTCCCTTCACTTCCCTATCACTCCGGCACATTGCTTACATACGATGTATACAAAAAACACTGAGGCAAGTTCAGGTTGCCTCATTCGCTTTAAACGAGCTATGCCGAGTCTCACCTGTCACCATCTAGCGGTCGCTCAGTAAAGCACGTTTCGGCCTAATAAATTCGACAGTCTTGGTAACAATGCATAATCTTTACGTTATGTAGTTCATACGTATTTATAAATTTTATTCTACAGAATTTTTTAGGGTAGGCATTGTCTCAATTGCCTCCATGTAACTTTGCCACTGGTGATTACACATAATTGTAACAATTACATTACAGATCACACATACTTTTCGATACATTGATTCATACACACGCTTTGAATCCCAGCACCAATTACCTCCCACCAGCAACCCCCACCACACACACACACACACACAACCCATAACCGTTACTCTGTATAGACTTTCAGTATTTTAAATCCCATTGAGGAAGACGAACACTACATCGAAACGTCTGGGAAATCAAAACCTAAAAGTAAGTACACAGTGAAAGTGTTAATAAATATATATATATATATATATATATATATATATATATATTGTATATTAGTGTACAAAAATTTAAAAAAAAATAATTTAAAAAATTAAAAAACACGACTGCCAAAAAAATAAATGAATAAATAAAAAATAAATTGATAAAAAACTAAATAAATATAAACTAAATAAAAATAATATTTAGTAAAAATCACAAAATCTAAATAAAGTCGATTTAAAAAGCCAAAAACAAGGTATTGTAATTCAGCTCTGATCAGATTTAACGAAAATGTTATGAATGATTAAACGCATAGTAATTTTATTAGATTTAAATTACTTTTCGATGTTGAATATATATCAATGCATCACATGAAGACTACAATTATAAAAAATATTGCTGATAAAATTTTGCTCTTCAATTTTAATTTTCAATGCAGTCGGGGGCTGTTTAATGAAAAGAACAAATCTATTTAGAAACAGCCCCCGACTGCATTGAAAATTAAAATTGAAGAGCAAAATTTTATCAGCAATATTTTTTACAATTGTAGTCTTCATATGATGCATTGATATATATTCAACATCGAAAAGTAATTTAAATCTAATAAAATTACTATGCATTTAATCATTCATAACATTTTCGTTAAATCTGATCAGAGCTGAATTTCAATACCTTGTTTTTGGCTTTTTAAACGACTTTATTTAGATTTTGTGATTTTTACTAAATATTATTTTTATTTAGTTTTATTTATTTAGTTTTTTATCAATTTATTTTTTATTTATTCATTTATTTTTTTGGCAGTCGTGTTTTTTAATTTTTTAAATTATTTTTTTTATTTTATTCCTTTTTGTGCTTAAAAAGAGTATAATGGGAATGTGCAGTGTGTGTGTGTGTGTGTGCGTGTGTGCATGTGTGCGTGCGTATGTGTGAAGTGCAAAAAATTTCAATTTTTACAGTTTTATTTAGAAACTTTATTATGTACATAGTATAATTAGTGTCTGAACTTATAAATATAGTATAACTTTATTTTGTATACTATTATATAACTAGTATAATACAAACATTTTGATAAATTGTTTTATAAATTATATAATTAACTAAATAATTTCATTTATTAGAAATGATAAAGAAAAAGCTTTGGTCTACAGATTTCTGAGTCGATTTAATTCCTCAAGTGAGTTTTTATCGTGCGGTTCATGCAACAATTTTCGTGGATCCAGACAACTTATTGCTAATCCCTTTAATGTTTTCACACGACTTAGTGCGACGTAGGCCTGACCCTTGGCAAAAATATTACTACTCAAATCAATGACTGCTTTGTCTAAAGTAGTGCCATGGAGTTTATGTACTGTTACAGCCCAACACAATATTAATGGCAGCATACGTTGTTCTACTTTGCCCTGGCCTCGCAAAGCATCATATTCAACAGTGGTGGGCTCTATCTTTACTCCAATACCAGCAGTATTTCCCCTAATTGATCTGTCATAAAATTCTACAAATATGGCTTGTGGAAGCTCACCAGGTTGAAGCTGATCTCGACGTAGTGCAGGCCACTCAATTTTTCTAATGATGCCGATTGCTCCGTTTACCAGACCATGATTAACATTAACGTTTTTTCGCAACATTGCCCTAGATCCGACTCCGATTACTAAAGAGTTTGGAATACCTCCAGTTTTGTTTGGATCCATTGGTATGAAGTCTTTCTTTAACTTTTGTCCGTAATTCTTAGCTTCGACAGACACATCCACCGCTGCAATATCGTAAACTTTAGATGATGTTTTCAACTTTTCAGTCATCATAGCATTATATTCTTCTACCTGTTTAGTGGTTGGGAAAATACGCAGACACTCGCCATCAGCAAATTCATCTGTCAAAGGAACTCTTCGACGATCTAAAATTTCTAACTGCTGCATGGTGAGTTGGCCGACTTGTAAATTATTTAGAATGTCTATAAAAGTAGTGTCGTTAGCTTGCCGCATATTTTGAGGTAATTCACAGAAAGTAAACAGTGTCCATATATTAATTTCAGCTGATAAGTAATGAGGAAGCTTGAAGCAGTAGGTTCCACCAACTGCTTTTGATACAGGTGGCAACTGCATTAGATCACCAAACAAAATAATATTGATACCCCCGAAGAGAGCATCATTCATTTTAAGCTGTTGCAACCTTAAGTGAATATTTCTTAGGGTAGTATAGGGTACCATTGAGATTTTGTCAATGATTAGCCAATTAATATGCTTCCACCTTAGCCATTCCCTTTGAAGACGCTCACCAGTAAGAGGGCGAAGAGCTGTCACCTTGCCTTTTTCGATAGGAAGGGCAAAAGAAGTAGAGTGCAAAGTGCTACCTCCAATCAATCTTGCAGCGACACCTGTGGGTGCTGCTACCGTAATAGCTGATCTGAAAGTATATCTATATATATATATATATTGGTTTGCTATATATATTTCTCTCTACCTCCGTTTCTCACGGATAGCACATCTATACTCTTACACAATAGCGTGCTACTATAATATTAGTGACCATGGTCTTAAATCGCGAGCGCCATCAGGAGTGAACTTTACAGAATACCTTCCACTAGCGCCACCTGATGGACCAATAAACGAAAAAAAAAAAAAATCCTTAGAACCGATCACTTGTATTCACTTCCGGTCAAAACCGGAAGTCAACTCACGGTGATATATAGCCTATGACACTTCTGGTGAAGTAAGGAATCCATCGAGCCATCGAACATCAAAATCGGTAAGGCCGTTAAAAAGTTATAGTGGAACAAACATACATACATACCCTACCACTGAAAACATAACACTCCTTTTTATTTTTGGCAGTCGTGTTCGATAGGAAGGGCAAAAGTAGAGTGCAAAGTGCTACCTCCAATCAATCTTGCAGTGACACCTGTGGTTGCTGCTACCATAACAGCTGATCTGAAAGTATATATATATATTGCTTTGCTATATATATTTCTCTCTGCCTCCATTTCTCACGGATAGCACATCTATACTCTTACACAATAGCGCGCTACTATAATATTAGTGAGCGTGGTCTTAAATCGTGAGCGCCATCTGGAGTGAACTTTACAGAATACCTTCCACTAGCACCACCTGATGGACCAGTAAACGAAAAAAAAAAATTCTTAGAACCGATCACTTGTATTCACTTCCGGTCAAAACCGGAAGTCAACTCACGGTGATGTATAGCCTATGACACTTCTGGTGAAGTAAGGAATCCATCGAGCCATCGAACATCAAAATCTGTAAAGCCGTTAAAAAGTTAGAGTGGAACAAACATACATACATACATACCCCACCACTGAAAACATAACACTCCTTTTGTTTTGCAGTCGTGTAATAATTCACAATTATAATGTTTTTATATTCTTTTTTAGTTATTGTTTTTGTTGTAATTCAATATTTACTGTCTTAATGTTAGTTCGAATATTTGATTTAATCTTGGAGTGATCTCACCAATCTAGCAGTTTTCTTAACTGATTTATTGGTTGATTCTTTACTCCTGGACATCTGGTTTTTTGGTCTCTTGATTAAAACATCATTCTTCTAGGTTTTGCGTTGTTTTTCCTGGTCATCTCATCTTTTATTGGTCTTCAATTTGTATCAAATTCAGCAGTAATTTTTACACGTTCTGCCTTGCAATTAGCAATTTTCAACAATCCCCTCCTTCTACTAAAAACACTAATTACTTTAGTTAAGGCCTTGGCTATATTTTATGGGTCACAGGTTCGGTTTCCCAATTTCTAATTAATAATATTCGGTTGAACTTTATTTTTTCTTCCTTACACTATATTAATATAAGTTTTTAATGTAAAATTTTATATTTTTCAATTAGTTACTTTGTCTTGTTTCACTATATGTGTTATATACCTGGTTCATATAGATTATATACTTCTTCAACGTTGTAACGGGTGCAAAAGGGGAGAAGTAAATTTTAATCATTTTAAAACCAGTCATGATACTGTTCGGTAACTATCAGAAAATACGCATCGGGAATTGTGAAGAAGAATTACAGTGAGTGGACTGTATAGTCAAACTGTCGCATTGTAGTACAGGAATGCAGTTATCAACGAGGGGTGCGCTTTCTCAGCCACAAGCGCACACAGACGGCCAACTTTCCCATGATCTGGTCACGTAATAAGAAATACCTTCGCGCGGTGCGCACAGAAAGCAGAAGCAGTCGGCAAAAAATATCTCAACGCAACGGACGCGGGCAGTGTGTGCGTTCGCCGGCTGGACACACTTTTAGTATAACGAGCATATAGAAATGTAAAATAACAGTGTCCGGTATTACATAATGGCGGCTGCGACCGGTGCAAAAACCCGGAGTCCTCACGAGCCGAAAGAAAATAATAAAACTTAAAATGTGTGTTTTATAACAGTAAATACAGTGGAGCAGGAGGTATAACAATCATAAATCATCAGTGACGTAAGAAACAAATTGTAAGAACTACTTTTGGACAATTAGGGGGAACAATGTGGATACAGAACATGGTCAACAGGAACACCGTGAGACATAACCGTATACTATTCATTCATTATTAATGAAAATTAAAACTTTTAAATTATAACAGAGATCTCTAAATTTAAAGTATGGGGAAATTATTTACGTGTGAAAGAGTGTGTGTACAAATACTGGGTTGTTTTTTCTTAAGTAGCTAATAAATATGTAATTAACCTAATTAATATATAGGTAGAAGTGTAAGGGTTTTTATATATCAACGTGGCTGTAATTTTGTCAGATGGGATTGACATTCCAACATTGATTTGTTCATAAAAAATGTAGAGGAAGACGGAAGTAATAATTAATAAATAAATAAGATTTAATAAATAAGATTTGTTTTACAGCATATAACCATTTGTTAGCGTAGTTATTTCGCCGTGAACCATTTCCTATTCTGTGCTGAAAAATTCTTCTAACGTTTCCACGAATCTGCTGAATTGGTGGGAAGTCAGATTGCAAAATTATCCCGTTTTAATTAAGGTAGAGTGTAAAGGTTTCCATATCTGTCCTGCAAAGATATTGGTGGCAACTCTGGACTTCTGATTGGAATTTATAAAAAGGTAAGTCTGCGAAAAAAGATCGCAAGTAAGGTTCTGGCAGTTTTTATTTTATTTATTTATTTATAATTTGTATGTTTCTTAACAATTGGCGACTCACTGCCAGGATCCTGGTATAACTTTATACGAGGTAGACCTATTTTAAGCACAGAAAATAGGATTTGGGTAACGACGTAAGTTGTGAAATTATCGTATATATTTACGTTGAATAAGGTTATGTTTTGGTAGTGTTATTGTGTTTACTTTTACTTTTGGTAATGATTGTGTTAAGGATAATAGTGGGGTTATATATATATATAGATATACATATATAATCGTTTTGTTTATAATATAAATAAAAATAAATAAATTTTGTTTAATATGGCACAAGTAAACAAAATAGATTTTGCGTGGGATGAATGTGAAGGCGAATTCAGAGGGATTGTGGATAAAATGACGGATGAGGAGTGGGGTAATTTGGATGATAATTTGACACGGATGGAGGAACAAGAAGAGGGAATATTCGCCAAAATTAAAAAACATAGTGAGGATAAAGGTAAGATAGTTGAAGTGATAGGAGTAGAGAATAAGACAGTGAATGGGCCTAATGATAATGATGACAGTGTAATGGTGGTAGAAAAACAGTATACATTAAGTGACCTACTTAACCTTATTAATAAACGGTTTGACGAAAGTGACAAAAAGTGGGATAAACATTTTGACGAGTTAAACACAATATTACATGAAAGACAGGAAATAATGGATAAGGGTTTTGATACGATGAATAAACATTTTGATGAGTTACACACAAAAATGAATAAACAAGACGAGAAGTGGGAAGGAGATAGATGTCAATTAAAGGAGAATACAGAAGTTGAATTTAAACAGGTAAGTGTTTGTGGTGGTAGTAATATGACGAAAATTAGTGAAGGAATAATTAACAAGGTAAGTGGTAAGATAGTTGAAAATGAGGTATTTAAAGGTGATACGGTGGGTAATAGCAATGATGATGAGAGATTAAATTTATTAGAAGTGATTGACGGAGTAGTAATTAGTGTTAATGAGATTGAGATAGAGCGTGAAGAGAAGTTAGGTGAGTATGGAGGGCAGAGGGCAAATTTTCCCCGTGATTTAAATGCAGTAAAGACTCCAATAGTGTTTTATGAGGACAGAGTTTCCTCCTGTGGTTATAGAGACGAGGTGTCTCTAAGTAGGTCCCCTTTTGTGTATCATGAGTTCCCTGAAAGGATCAGGATGGGTCATGATAACGTTATGTTGCCTTTTGTGTGGAGTGATAGAGACAAAGTGAGATGGTGTCATGATGAGAGGTATTGTGAGAGAGTGGTAGAATTATTCACATTGAAGGAGAGAGAGATAGTATTATTTGATGTTGTTAGAAGTTATGAAGAGCTACTAGAGAAAATAAAGAGAGAGAGAGTTAGTAATATTGTTGACTTACCTTGTTGTGAAGATAGTGCAGAAATAAATGATGATAACGTTCATAATTATATGGGAAGCTTACCTGTGCTTAGACGTGGAGTATTAATACGTAGTAGATGATTCTGAAATCGAGAGGTTAAAATGCTTAAGGGTGATAGATAATAATACAGACAGTGACAAGACCAAAACTAATGATGTAGACAGGTTATATGATTTAATAATAATGTAGGATAATCCAGTAGATTATTATGTGGGTTTTACAGAACAATTCGAAATATTAGAGAATTATTATATAAATAATAATAATGAAATGAGTGTGAGTAAGAATGATATTTGTTATATAAAAATGAGACTAAAAATAAGACTATTATATGATGATGGGGATTAAATAAAAAATCAGTGAATGGACATTTTAAATATTTTAGTTCATGGTAATGGCCTGGCTAGATTATGTAATGAGGTGTGGTAAACAAAAAATTAATGACGAAGAATTGTAAATAAATTTATAGTGAAATTAATTGTGTTTGTGTTGTAAAATGTTTTATGTGAACAATGTGTGTAGGTAGTAGAGATTGATTTAATAATAATAATACTTTATACAACCATTATTTATAAATAATGAGAGTTGGTACTAGATGAATTGCAATTTTTTTGGAGTAAAGTAATTAAAATAACTTGTGTTTTTAATAATTGGTTGAGTTAAATAATTTGAGATGAAGTAATTGATTAATTTAAAAATGTTGTATAAAGAAATGTTGATAATTAATTTAAGTGATTTTATATGATTGAAATTTGATAATAAATAGTAAATGAAGAAATGTAAAATGTGTTTATAGTTGTGGAATCATGTTCTTGTTATAATGTTTCAGAAGGTACATATGATTGTACTTGATCTGGTGGTGATAAATGTTTATAATTTTGTGTCAATAACAGGAATCATGTGTTTTGAGTGATGTAATGTAAGTATGAATTTTATAATACAAGTAAATAAAGTAAAATGTTTACATGTGTTTAAAAGGTTTTAAATTAAATAATGAAATTAATTTGAGGTAGTTATAAATTTTCTAGTGTAATTTTCAATGATTAACTTAATGTAAAATGTTGTAAAAGTTAGAGTTTGGGTGACAATAATTATTTCAATAAGGCATTTAAGTTGGTCAAAGGTAAGTTTAAATGGGTGTTAGAGAAAATAAGAATTTTGGAATATAGGTAACATAGAAACAGGGCAATAGTAGTGATACAGTAGCGATAATGTATATATGGAGAGCAATGAGAATGATATAATTGGAGAGTAAATAATGATGGTGATATTTGGTGTTGAGGGTGGTGTGGTAAGGAGTCCTTAACGACAGGCGTTATGGCGGGAGGGAATAGTTTTAAATGGGGTTTGGCGGAGTTACCTGGGAAGGAACCAGGAACTAATAGGGGAACACACATCCTAGGTACAAAGAGGGTAACAGGTAAGTTATAAGAGTAGAATGAGGCATCGGAGTTAGAGTAGTAAGTTAGTGGAGAGAAAAGAAATGTTTTGAAAGATTGGTGTCATCCTATGTAAATCTGTTAGTGAGTGTTAGCGTCAGAAGGGGGGTAAGATTACATTTTAAATGCCAATTCAGTAAATTAGATCATTATGAATAACTGAGAATCACCCAAACCAATAAATGATGAATAGGTTAATTAGAAAATCATAGTTAAAATTTTATAATAAATGAAACAAGTAAAAGATTTAATAGAATTTGAAAATAAAATAAAGCTGTAAGGTGTAATTTTGGTCAAACTTAAATGTGAATTGTTTATTTTAAACATAATGATCAATATTGCACACCACTATATAAAAATTATTCCGATTAGCGCTTTCAAGCTTCACAGCTCATCGTCAGATCAGGAATAGACAGAAAATATGTAATACCCAACCCTTCACCCCTCTCCCCCACCCTGCTCACCCCAACAAACTAAAAATTAATGACCCTTCCCCACCCCCTAAACTCTGTCTCACCATCTGTACAGTTACATATTTTTCTAGTAAATTCCTTTTGTGTGTGTGTGTGTGTGTGTGTGTGTGTGTGTGTGTGTGTGTGTGTGTGTGTGTGTGTGTGTGTGTGTGTGTGTGTGTGTGCATCCTTTTAAACTACCCTCTTCCTCTCCACACACGTGGGTCAGTCACACACCCTTATTTTAAAACAACCAATTAGTACTATGAAATATAATTCTTAATCTTATCTATCTGCCCTCTCTAATTTACTTCTTAATCATGTTATAAAATATTTCTTCATTATCAAATTTAATTTTAATATTAATTAAATTGTCTAACCCTTTTTCTCTTTCTTTCAATATTTCTAACTCCTCTCTAAGCTTCCTTTCAACTGTGTTATTTACTACTTTTACAATTTCGTATTCTTCCAAAGGATTAACAAACTTGTGGTTGTCTTCTATGAAATGTCTTGCATATAACGAATTGGTTGTTCTATTACCTTCTCCACGTTTGTGGTCAGACAACCTGCATGCAAATTTTCGTCCTGTCTCCCCTAGGTACACTTTGTTGCAGTCTTTACATTTTAATTTATAAATTCCGCTTTTCTGTAATACTGGAATTTTTTCTATATTCTTATTCCTTATCTTATCAAATACCGTTTCACATTTTTTAATAGCTATATCTACTCCATATTTATTAAAACATTTTATAATTTTTCTAGTATGTGAACCTATGTATGTCAATGACCCTGCATAATTCTTTTGTTCTGGTTCTATTTTAGCTTTTTGTATGTTGACCCTTTTCATAACTTTATCCACTATGTTGGTGCTATAATTATTATTCCTTACAATTCCCTTTATCGTTTTTAACTCCCTATCTTTTGATTCGGTCTCTTTTAAACACTTCTGAGCTCTGTAACAAAAGGAATTGATTGCCGCCATTTTATATCTGTATGGGTGGTATGACTCTCTTGGTATAATTATATCAGAATACGATTTTATTAAATTATAAAATGTTTTAATAAATATGGAGTAGATATAGCTATTAAAAAATGTGAAACGGTATTTGATAAGATAAGGAATAAGAATATAGAAAAAATTCCAGTATTACAGAAAAGCGGAATTTATAAATTAAAATGTAAAGACTGCAACAAAGTGTACCTAGGGGAGACAGGACGAAAATTCGCATGCAGGTTGTCTGACCACAAACGTGGAGAAGGTAATAGAACAACCAATTCGTTATATGCAAGACATTTCATAGAAGACAACCACAAGTTTGTTAATCCTTTGGAAGAATACGAAATTGTAAAAGTAGTAAATAACACAGTTGAAAGGAAGCTTAGAGAGGAGTTAGAAATATTGAAAGAAAGAGAAAAAGGGTTAGACAATTTAATTAATATTAAAATTAAATTTGTAAATGAAGAAATATTTTATAACATGATTAAGAAGTAAATGAGAGAGGGCAGATAGATAAGATTAAGAATTATATTTCATAGTACTAATTGGTTGTTTTAAAATAAGGGTGTGTGACTGACCCACGTGTGTGGAGAGGAAGAGGGTAGTTTAAAAGGATGCACACACACACACACACACACACACACACACACACACACACACAAAAGGAATTTACTAGAAAAATATGTAACTGTACAGATGGTGAGACAGAGTTTAGGGGGTGGGGAAGGGTCATTAATTTTTAGTTTGTTGGGGTGAGCAGGGTGGGGGAGAGGGGTGAAGGGTTGGGTATTACATATTTTCTGTCTATTCCTGATCTGACGATGAGCTGTGAAGCTTGAAAGCGCTAATCGGAATAATTTTTATATAGTGGTGTGCAATATTGATCATTCTGTTTGTGATTTCAACCACTAACACAAATTTCTTCATTAAATGTTTATTTTAAGGTAACAACAACAATGTTAATTATGAGTGTACTATGTTTTATTATGTTGTATTATGTTTGTTAGAGTGTAGGAAAATTAAATAATAAAATAACCAAACATATAAGAGTTTACCATCTGAGAATTGTAATAACAGTGTAAGTGTAAACCTTGTATGTCTTTTTAGTAGTTTCCCCTACATTTCGGGCGGTCACGGCTTCACCGAACTCTGACCGTGGATTTATAATGTAAATATATTCTAAATTGGTGAACTTAGAAATTAACCGGGGGGTAATTCAGGGGAACCTACATAACTATGGAACAGCGGCTATCATCGAAGGTGGTGGTAGTGCTGTATTAAGGGTGTGTGAATCATTATAGTAGGATTACTGGTGTCCTCAGACATCAGTAAGGCCGAATTTTTATATAACGCTGAAGCAAGAACGGGGTAGGCAGCGTCTACCCCTAACAACTTTCCGTTCTTGGGGAAGCAACTGGACACCACAGTCCAGTGGGGGTCATAGTGTGTGTGGCAAGGAGGTTACTCAGGGGAGTAACGAATTGAAATCATAACTGACATAAACTGAAGGAGCTAATAAGCTAGTTAAGTAATTTTATTTTGATTCAAGAGATGATTACCATAGACGATTTGTACGAAAGTAATTGATTTACATGTGTTTGCTCCATATGATAATTTTGTAGACGAGTTTACTGATTTTGAAAAGATTGGTGCTAATGAATTTATTATGTTTTATAATGCTACTATTTTTACTATGTTAGAGTGTAAGAATTATAAACATATGTTATGTATTTTTCATGGTATAGTTTTGTGTAGTGTATCTAGGGTAAGGTCATTCACCTGACCCAGAGAGATCAGCTGATGACTGATGTTAGACATGTAGTAGATGCCTTATAAGTGATTGGCAGTTTTGTTTTATCAATCTAATTAAATGATTGAATGTTAAATTTTATGGACGAAATAAATTTTTTGGGGAATAAAATTTTTTTCTGAAAAAAAAATTAATTTTACCTGAAGTACAGATTAGGTATTAAGGTTCAATATATATTGTTGATTATGGGTATTGCTAAAATATTAAATGAGTTATATGGTTCATATGATACGTGGTAGACAAATGTACAGATAAGGGAATTTAGGATAAAATAAGGTGTTCATTTTATTTTGTTTATTATGATTGTTAGCAGCTAATTAAGATGAGTTGTAAATTCATTTAAAGGATTTTCAAATTTTGAAAATAAACAGAAAGAGATGATCAAATTAACGATAATATGAATCTTTGATATTGGACTTAGATTAATTTCTCTAGGTGAACAAATTAAATGATTTAATCCGATTTGTTTGATTTATTTTGAGTTGAAACCTTAACGTCAAACCGATAAAATATTGAGAGAAGTAATTGAAGTTAAGCTATAAAATATTTATGAATTTAAGATCCACAAAGTAGTATATAGATATTATATGCAATATAATCATGAGTATGTGTACGCACCCAGTATTTGCTAAAGGCAACCCAGTATGTATGTAAGGGGAGACATATCGGTTGAGGATCTGGTATGGTATAAGGCCAATTTTGATTTTTTGATGGAATGATTGGAGGTTAGGTGGTACTATGGTGTGTATCTGTCCGATTTTATGGTGTTGGGATCTTGAAAAGAGAAGTCCAGTAGCGTCGTTCAGGTGCAGCCATAGTCGCTGACCTATGGGTAGTTTACCCATGACGTGTTTAGAAATTAACGGGGGGTTGTTGGCGCCATATCCTCACCGATCCTCTTAGGGTTTAGCAATGAGAGTTTTTCTGCTTCGGCAGAAAACCTCTCATTGGGGGGGTATTGTAACGGGGCAAAAGGGGAGAAATAAATTTTAATCATTTTAAAACCAGTCATGATACTTTTCGGTAACTATCAGAAAATACGCATCGGGAATTGTGAAGAAGAGATTACAGTGCGTGGACTGTATAGTCAAACTGTCAAATTGTAGTACAGGAATGCAGTTATCAATGAGGGGTGCGCTTTCTCAGCCACACGCGCACACAGACGGCCAACATTCCCATGATCTGGTAACGTATTAAGATATACCTTCGCGCGGTGCACGCAGAAAGCAGACGCAGTCGGCAAAAAACATCTCAACACAACGGACGCGGGCAGTGTGTGCGTTCGCCAGCTGGACACACTTTTAGTATAACCAGCATTGTAACGATTAGTTCTGTACCTGTTTGTGAAAATGTATATGTTGTGTGTTCGCCTCACACTGGTGTAGTTACATCTATGTGTTGCGCTAGCGATTTCCGTAGCAATCCTTCAATTACCAGTACAACACGAGTGGAAACCTTACCTGTTGTTTCATAGGTGTTTAATAATCCCGGGTGGCGCCAAATTGTTTATTCCAAACAATTAAATTAATAAATATTGTGGTTTAGCGATCTTCGTTATGACGGCCTGGAGCATTCAAATTTGTTCCCGCCTTCGTTCGACCTAACTCGATCTAACTCTAATTCTTGGGTTAGTGTACTTTTATTTTTCACATTACTTTATTGGGTTCTATCAAATATCATTTACATTTACCTTTCAATCGATAATAATAATTATTTCTTACATTGATTAGTTATTGGTTTCGTTTCCAATATTACTTTTGAGTGTACCATTTCTCTTTTTCATATTCTGTATTATTTGTCTGTGTTTTCTCATTCGGTTTCACTTTATTTCCTTTATACTTGGTTAGTTTCATGTTCATTTTCCTTCTTCACTTTCATCTTAATTTGTTTCATTTTATTTTGGTTTTCCCCTTCTCACTTGGTTTTATTTCATTTGGTTGTATGGAGTCATTCACTTTTGTCAATAGGTTTCATTCTTATTTGGTTCCGTATTTCCCTTCTCCTTTTGTTTCTTTTTATTTGGTCAATCACTTGGGTTAGGTCATGTCGTTTGTCGTGTCATTGTCATTTATTTTCATTATTTTAAACATTTTATTTTATACAAATTATTTTTTATATTGTTGGTTCATCTTTTTTATCCCTGGTATTGGGGTGGCTTATTTGTGTTGTAACATAATACCTCTCCTTCAAAATTGATCATTTTGGTAAAACACTAGCATAGTTTTTTATGAAATTATCAGTTATATATTAATTTTTCCTTTTCTTTCTTGTTTATTTCTTCCTTCTTATTTCTATTCTTACTGGTTCCATTCCTTTTTATTTAGATCTGTTATTACTTATTTCCATTAGTGCGTTCTCCCTTTTATATAATTTTTTCCCTAACGTTTAGTAGCTGGTTTCTTCCATTACTACTCATTTTTCTGAGACCAGAGGAACATCATCTCTGCTCAGTTATTTTGATTGCTGGACCTATTCACAGTCAATCTTTAATACCTTTTTTGTCATCTTGTGACTTTCATTAATAATAATATTTTTTGGGATTTTCCACTTATTGGTTTTTAGGATCATTTTTAACCTTTTACTCATTCTTCCTTCCGCTGTACCTTTGAAATACACTGTTATCTACTCATACAGTTGATTGTTTTTTATTTATTTTGTTGTTAATTTCATTATTTCTAACTTTTCATTAGTTTGTTTTTCTTTTCTTCTTGTGATCATTTTAAATATCTTAGACATCTTTTTTCTTTTCCTTGGTTGATTACCATTATTTTGCTTTAGCCATTTGTTGTATATTTGCTTGATGCACAATATTTTTTTTTCTTTTTTATACCAGTTCAGTTTTTTTTTTTGAATACTCTGAATTCATTATAATTTTAGGTCTTTGTTTTAGCAGTTCTTGCTTGATTTTATTTTTGTTTATTTTGTTTTGTTTTAAATATTATTCTGAATAATTTTTGTAAGTTTGTTGTTCTTACTTTTTTAGGAATTTTTGTAACTTATTCCTTCATTTTACACATATATATATTTTTTTCTTTTTACTTTATATGTTATTTATACATTATTGTAAGGTGATCTTACTTTGTAGGAATTTTTGTAACTGATTCCTTTATTTTATATTTTATATTATACCTCATATGTCATCGAAATATTGTCATAAGCTGATCTTACATCTTTTGAATTTGGTAATTCTCCTTCTCTTTTTTCCTTTTCCATTGGTTTGCTTGGTCGGTAATTCGAAGATCAGTCCCATTTCTCGGCGTGTATCTTCACTTAGTTTACACATGGTCCATCATTTCCTATGCACTTGTGGTTCGGATAACCTTGGTGTGTAGAACTATTTCTGTCCTTGTGAAATAGGTATCTTCTATCTTGTACCACAATTCTTCTAATATCATATGTTCATTTGGTATCGATGACTACTTCCATCATTTTATTATGTGGTTCATTAATCAAAGAAGTTAATTGTACCTCCCTCATTAATGTTATCACTGATTTTTTATTCTGCATTTCCAATTCTGGTGTACTCAAGTGTGTTAAAGACCTTCTTAATTTGTGACACACTATTTTGTTGAGAGTCCTTTCAAATTTGGGTAATTTCCATTTAGGTATTGCTTTTCTCCAGTTTCTTCTCGCTGGTTGGTAGTTCACCTCTTCTAGAATTTCTTTTAGAGTTCTCCTACAATCCATAAAATTCATCGTTTCAGTATGGTCGGTCATTGGTACATTAAACCCATCAATTAGTCCATTCTTCATCATCTCCATTTCTTCTTTGATATTGATTAGTTTTCTTTGATGCATCTGTCTCACTTTCTTCGTCTTCTTAATTATTTGGTCCTTCGTTCCCTTATCTTCTTTTTCCTGATTCGAATGTTCACTGTTTTTACCTTTTGGTATCTCTTCGGTTGTCTTCTCACTATCCTTTTTAAGAAAATCGTATAAGCCCGTTTTATTTTCCTTCATTTGACTGAGATCCTCATTAAATCTATGCCAACCCTCCTTAGTCATTCCTTCCAGAGCCCTTCTGAACTCGTCCATTAATTCCGTATTTATTATTTGTTTTGTCATTTTCTTCTGTTGCTTCACTTCGACGTCTATGACTATTTCTTTTTCTATTTGAGTTTTTGGTTGTTTCATGTTTTTATTATTCGGTATTTCCTTGAACTCTTCTACTTGATTATGTACCTTCCTCCAATTACAAATATCTTCTCTGGATAGTTCAAACATAACCCTTATCCATTCCCTTAATTCTGCGTTTTCTGTTTGCATTGGTTTTTCTGGTTGTCTTATTAATTGTCTCCATTGTTCATACTCCTCCTGTGTAAATTCCTCTGTCACCTGTGTGTATACTCCCATTCTTTCGTTTTTCATTTGTGTTTCATTATTGTTCCATCTTTCTCAATCTTCTTCAATCATTCTTTCCACATTGTTATCACCTTTTTCGTGGGCTGTCCCGATAGTCTCTTCTTTATTATACTTGTTGTCTAGCTTCCACATTTAATCATAAATATCTCTCAATGGCATTTTATCGTTTGGCGTTCCCACTGCATTAGCACGACTCATCTGTGCTCGTTCGTGATCAGTGGTATTTTTCTCGATGTACTCCATCTCCTTGCTGAACTTTTTAAATAACCCCGTCATCCATTCTGCATAGTTTAATTGGTTCTGTTGTTTGGGCATTTTCGTTTGTTGTTGTAGCATTTCTTTTTGTATCATTTTTTCGTCTTTTTATTTTTCTCGCAACCGCCGCTAGTCGTCTTTTTTAGCCTCACTAGTTGGTCGCCAATCTATAACGATTAATCGACGTCCGTCTCATTTAAGCCCCGCGATGGAAGCCAATCTGTAACGAAGCGATGTTGCCGTCTTTGTAAAAGTGTATATATTGTGTGTTCGCCTCACACTGGTGTCGTTACATCTATGTGTTGCGCTAGCGATTTCCGTAGCTATCCTTCAATTACCAGTACAACGCGAGTGGAAACCTTACCTGTTGTTTCATAGGTGTTTAATAATCCCGGGGGGCGCCAAATTGTTTGTTCCAAACAATTAAATTAATAAATATTGTGGTTTAGCGATCTTCGTTATGACGGCCTGGAGCATTCAAATTTGTTCCCGCCTTCGTTCAACCTACTTAATCAAGCAGGTAGTGTGGAGAGTTGGCGGCGTGAGCGCTTGCCGTCATTCTCGCTGGTCTCTGCTATACAATACACAATTTATACAATACACTTCCCTATGAAATAAAAACAATGGTTACACTCTGTACTAGTTTCTTTAATTATTGAATGGTAATTATTCAGTTTCACAATCAAATTATTCTTGGTTATTAACAATTTTGCACCGACAATTAATATGAGTCTAATATCTCTAGGGGTTCGGCGAAAATCGATTTTGAACGAGCGATTTAGTTAAGTATGGCGACAGTGTTGTCTGTTTACATTTATTATCGTTCAAAATCTGGGTCCTTGTGATTACAAGAAAAATATTAATAATGAATACAATAAAAAGTACACTACCTTACATTATTTGTACTTAAATAATATAATGTGTAGCTACAATTTGTTCCTGCAGTGTAGTAAAGAGTGTTTCAAAAGTTCGCAATTTAACACTAGGTTATTTTCTTAGTTAATAAATTTTCAGTGTTTGTTTATTTTACTTAATCTTTGAAAGAAATTATATTCAGTTTATAGTGAGAGTTCAGATAACTGTGAGAAATATTTAAAGTGAGTTTATTTCTGGAATTTGGGTAATTTAATGATACTTATCAAATCAGTAGGCTTGAGTTAAACCGTTGTTCAGGTGAAATGGAATTGTCATCAATTTTGAATGATTTGGGCTTCTGGCATCTTTTTCATGTTAGTTGTGGTAATTTCTTCATTTAATCTTTATTTAAATTGGTCCTTGGCATTAGTTAAATGTTATTGTTCCTCGTCTGCTGCTTACTGGTTCTTCTTTTTGAATTTTGGTTACTTTTTATACATTTTAAATTAAAATTTAGGTCATTCAAGATCTGGCGTCTAATCTGGATGAGCGTCACATTGAGTACTATAAATTAACGGAAAATTCGTAACCAACGGTCTGTTGTCATGGTTACGAATAAATTCTGATTGGTTGATCATGACTTTATAACCATTGTTATCAATTTTGAATTATTATTCAAAATTACTGTATATCTTCTGATTGCTTTTATTCTTCTGTCTTCCTTCCTATGTATTAAATATTATCACTACTGTTTGTATTTCCTTTCAAAGATTATTTTGATATTCCATAAGGTGCGGTTCTCTAAAGTATTAATGTTTGTACAATTATGTTCATATTTGTTAATTACATTTCTCTTTTAATTTAAGTCCTTATTCTAACATTTTTCTTTTAATATGATTTACAAATTATCCTAGGCTAGTTATTCGCCTTGGATTTGTTAATTTCCTTGTTGATTTTATACAATTTGTAATTATTTGTTTTTCGACAGTTAGGCATTTCATAGGCCTAAGCAGCCATTGATTATATTTACTTATTTTATACAAATTATATCTCATTTTACTTTCATGTGTTTTGTTTTGTTATTATAATTGGTTGGTTTATTTGTTGATGTGTTTTGGATCTGATTTTATACTATGTGTAGGTTTCTATTATTTTCTATATCATGGCTTGTTAATTATTTCCTAACTGATTTTCCAGTGTAATTATATCTGTATTGATTCACCTTCTTATTTATCTATGTTGCCCTTGTTAACAATATGGCTATTACTTACTATTAAAACATACCGGTAACATCTAGGCCTATGGTCTGTACAATTCCTTCACCCATATCCTATTCATAAATTTAATTAAACAATTTTTTAACAGTTATTAGGTAATGTTTGTTTACAGTTCATTTCATTCTTTATTATTTTTTTGGGTGATAAACATCATCACACCTTTTAAACTTACTTAATTGATTATCCCTTAAATTGATTATAGTATTAATAACCTGGGGTGTTTATTGATTTCATTTTTAATTTCTTATTTCTTAAATAAATAATCTTTACCTTCTATCCCTGGTAACACCAACTGTTTACCTTTCATGGGATTCTCCCTTTTAAATACTAGTGTATACAATTAAACTTAATTTTATTAACAATAAGATTCTTTTTTAAATAATAATGTCACCATCAATCTTCAGTGTTCATTACTGATTATTATGTGTTTACTTCTAATACTATCATTAACAACATTCGTAATTATTAATATGGTTCACCATTAATCATTTAGTGTTTATTATAGATTATTAAGTGTTTATTCCTATTAATATGGTTTCTAATTATTTTGGGGTTTTACACTTTCACTTTTGCACTCCTTAAATGTTTATATTAAGTGTTTATTAGTGGGTAATCCCTATAATTACTTTTTCTTTGTCACTTAGTTGATATTATATTCTCACCATCTCACTATCTCTCTCTTTACAAATATTATTTATACTATTAATAAGTTTATGTCTAGATAGATTTCTTTATTACATCTAACTCTGATTCTTGGGTTAGTGTACTTTTATTTTTCACATTACTTTATTGGGTTCTATCAAATATCATTTACATTTACCTTTCAATCGACAATAATACTTATTTCTTACATTGGTTAGTTATTGGTTTCGTTTCCAATATTACTTTTGAGTGTACCATTCCTCTTTTTCATATTCTATATTATTTGTCTGTGTTTTCTCATTCGGTTTCACTTTATTTCCATTATACTTGGTTAGTTTCATGTTCATTTTCCTTCTTCACTTTCATCTTATTTTGTTTCATTTTATTTTGGTTTTCCCCTTCTCACTTGGTTTTATTTCAATTGGTTGTATGGAGTCATTCACTTTCTTCAATAGGTTTCATTCTTATTTGGTTCCGTATTTCCCTTCTCCTTTTGTAACGTGTCAAAATTGGGTCATTTCATTTATTACTGTTATGGGGTCTTTGTATTTCATTTATTTCATTTTTTCGGGATTTTATAAAGATAATGTGAAAGTTTTATTTTCCGACAAACGTTATTTCCATTGTAACAGACCACGTGGCAAGAAAACAGTGTTGAGACCAAAGCAGCAAGACGCAGTAATCTGTTGTGTAACCAGGCAAGGAATTTGTACCACCCTCGAATTCTCAGAACTGTGTGTGAGTGTGACGGTGCACGCACTCAATGACTCAAGCATGCGTGCTGTTGGGACGCCGAGAGAAATGAACGACGCCGTAAAAAATGGCGCTGGAATGAACAACTTGTAAAACCAACCAGCCAAGCTACAGGAAATGGAGCTAAGGACTGCCTCCGTGTTAATGACGTCAGTCTAGCAGCGCCTAATATCATCAGCCAACACTAAGGAAAAACACACTATGTGTTATATTCATAGCTAATAAGTCACAGCAATTTAGCTATGAACAGCGACGAAATCAGGTGGCAGTGAACTGCAGCTTCCTCCCGCCTCAACACAGTACACATTAAGCAGAGACGCTAGGCTGTGCACGTTATCTAGCAACAGGGTTCACATCCAGCCGTAGTTGTCCCATGCGGCCCGGTCGGGTTGAACTGTTTAAGTATGAATAACTAAATGAAACAACGTCTTCATACCGACCAGGACCCGAGGAAGTAATGAATATATAACGAGAACAGTGCCGTGGTCAGCGAGTGAAAATGTAAGGTGCCGGGAATAACGAAAGCGAGAACGCGTGTTCGGGCGAGGCCTCCATATATATGTGCGAATTTAAAGAACAAATGGGATTTTTTCAGAAAATATAAGGTACTGTAAATAATAAGAGAGAATGAGCAGGCTGGGCTGTAATTATAAGTTTACATAAATATCATATAATAATTCTATTAACATGTTTATACTAAGAACAGTAAACGTAATTATTCCAGATACAAATATAATACAATAATTCAATTACCATGTGTACAATTGAGCATAATTTTATTTTCAAGGAAGAGAACATTAAAAGTATTCATTTAATCACTAAAATGTGTTAGACTAAGTTATTTCGTCATTACCACGTTCTCATTTCTGTGTTGCAAAATTCGTCTAAACGTTCCGGGATCTTTCTGAATTATTAATTGGGTGTGGTCAGATAGCAAAATTGTCCTTTTTTATTTAAGGTGAGTGTAAAGGTTTTCGATATTTTATCGTATAAAAAATAATCGTGGTGACCCTGATCTTCTGAGTGAAATTATAATACGGTAAGTAATTGAATATGAGTACAGGTAAGTCCTGGTAGTGAATTTTATTTATTTAATATATTTCCGAGTATACTTTTTATTGTTACAAATGGCGACCCTGCCAGGATTTTCGTTTAATTTTATTTATACGGGATAGACCTATTTTAATGCACAGAAAATAGGATGTGGTAATGACGTACTTATGTAATATTATCGTATATGAATACGCTAAATAAGGTTATGTTTGGGTAGAGCTAGCGTGTGTTTATTTTTACGTATTGCTAACTGTTTTATGTATGGGGTATTTTGATTTAAGGGGGCGTTATATAAAAGGTATGATATAAATAAATTTTGAAAATGACCGATGTACAAGATACGAATAAACCTAACGATAGCGTAGGGGTGGAAGAAAAAAAAGTGTCGATGGACGATCTGTTTAATCTAATAAAAACCATGTCTGAAAATATAAATAGCAACGTAAATGCAAAATATAAGGAACAACAAATTGATTCCAATATTAAATATAACGAAATAAGTGCGAGACTTGATGACAAATTTGACAGACAAAGTAGTGAATTAAATAATCGTTTTGATGAAATTAAGACCGAAATTAAAAGTGAATTTAATTGCAAATTGGATGAACTCAAAACTGAAATTAATAAAGTACAAATCAACTGTGAGAGTAACTTTATCAAATTGACAAATGAATTAAATGAAACGTTGAGTCATTCATTAAAAAATATGAATAACAGAATTGACAAAATAGAGAGTAATGTGGTGGAAAAATTTGATAAACAAAGACAAAAGGTAATTGAAAATTTTGAATGTAAAACAGAGGATAATTATAATGATATGGGTAAAAACGTAGTAGTAGAGAGTAAGATAACAAATGATAATGATGATGTTGAAAATAATGAGAATAATAATATTGAGTATAGTAATGTATTTGAAGAATTAGTATTGGAGATAGAGACGGTGAAAATAAATAATGAAAGTACTGATGAGTTGGTGGAATGTGATAATGAAATGTTAATGTGTGTGTATGAGTTAGAGAGAAAGAGGAAAAATAATGTTGTGGTAGAATGGGGACAGAGGGTAAATTTTCCCCTTATTATTTATGATGTTTATGATGATTTAATGTGTTCACAAGTGTTGTTTAAGAAGGGCAAGAGTCCCGTATTGATAGATGAATTGAGGTGTTTATTTTTGTTGTGTAATTTTGTACCCTCTGTCTGGAGTAATTTGGAGAGGGTGATTTGGTATTGTGATGAGAGAGAGTTAAACAGAGAATTGTATGTTAATAAAGAAACAGAGTTGTATGCATCGAATAGAGAATATGATGAGTGGAAGGTGAGGTTAGAAGTGTGTCTAGATAATAATGATTTAATTGACAATAAAAAAGTAAATAACACAACAATGAATATAATTACTGATGGAGACTTAACATATGTATTTAACGTTGACCTGTTTTATGATTATTTTGGTGAAATGAATGAATTTGGGTTTTTTGGTTACAACACACAAAACAGTAATTTGTGTGTTAATGAAATTGAACAATGTTACATAAAACCAAGATTAATCTATGACGATGGAGGCTAAGCTATAAAACAATAAAAGACAGTATAAACATTTTGTTTTATGGGTTTTGACATGGCAGATTTGGACAATGAAGTGCGAAAAAACTGAACAGTTAATAACTAAAGTTTGTAAATAATTGTAGTGCATTTATTTATGTGTATTGTAGAAGGTCAGCTAAACAATGTATGTATGTAGGTAAGTGACAATAATAATAATATTAAAATATTTGCAAGTTAAATAAATAAACAGAATTAATTTTAAAAAACAGTAATTGACTAATTGTAATTGTTTTGATAGCTAGGTAATTTGTATTTTCAGTAATTAATTTAATTAAAACAATTTGATATATTTTAAATATTTTGATTGACTATTTCAATGTTGTATAATTAACTTTTTAATGAATTTAAATTAATTTTACGAGATGAATTTGGTGCTGAAATGATCAATTGTTTGATTTAAACTAATATTTGTGTTAAATGTTTCAGAGGTGAGGTGAAAGTATTGGGGTGTAGGGGGTAGATGTTTTGTGTATACCATGTTAAATGGACTGTAAGTATAGAACTTTTACAGTATGAATCATGTATAATAAAAATGTTTACAGGTGTAACTAAGATTTTAATTCAATAGTGAGATTATTTGAAATAATTGTGTTCAATAAAAATGATAATTAAAAAAAAAAAAATTTATAATAACTAACGATGATATATAATAATTATTAATAATAAATTTTGAAAATTTTAAGAAAGTCCAATGGTAGAAAGTAATGAATGAGTTAAATGATTATTGATGGAAATATGATATTAGAATGTATATAAAATTTTAATTAGTTAGTTATTAAGGTGCTATTGCGGGGGTGGCCTGTGCTCTCGTAGATAGCGAAATGGGTTGGGGGTAACAGAGAGTGTTACCTCCATTGGAGGCCAAAATGGCGAAAATGTGCGACACCCTTTTCGTGCAAATTAAATTTGTACAATGATAGACGTTCGTGTCGCACATATTGATGATGAAGTAGAGCAGGCAATGAAAGGAAGTTAGATTTCCCCGACTTTTCGGGCGATTACTGCCTTACCAGCACTAATCGTGGATTTGGCTAGCAGCCAGCTATGGTCATACCAAGTCCCTTGACCATAGCTGACTTGAAATTGGTATATAGTAGAAATTAAATGGGGGGTGACATTAGGGGAAATCCAGGCACTATGGAACAGCGGCTACCACTCTGTTCGCGTAGGAACAGCAAGGCCAGGTGGTAGATCCATTTAAGGGCGTTTAAATATGACCAAGAATATGCTGATATTCAGACGTTAAATGTAACAGCCGGAGCAAAGACACGGAGAGGTCAAACTACTCCAAAATATGCCGTCTTTGTGGAAGCGAGGAGGCGCCACAGCCTTACATAATTTGCAATAGAGTGTGTGGATGGGAGGTGACCCAAATGAGTCACGAATTTAAAGTCTCTAACATAAAGATTGCTAACTAAAATTTTGATCCAATAAAAATGCTTGTGGTCTGTTTAAATAACTAGCTGCTCATACATTCACTATAAGGTGTTCATTGTATAATTTTTTAAAGGTAATATTGTATTTTTGTAGGTTAGATATAATAGTTGATGTAAAGTATATGTTTTATATAATGTGTGTATTTTTTAAACTAAGCCAATAATTAAACCGTCTGGCAGGCGGTTAACACAAAGTATCAGAATCAGAAAGAGGGGAAACAAAGAGGTCAGAAGTGAGTATTGATAAAACCTATATATTTCATGTAATTTGTAAAAATTTTGAGATGTGTTTTCATTGTGTTAGGAGATCAGCTGATCAGCAATAAAATGTCACTGGTATATTGGTTGTAAATGTTCCAAGTAATTAATATTTAATGTAATGTTTAAATGTATTACAGATGCTATTTAAAGTAATGATAAAAATAACTTGATAAATTGAGAAGTAAAGTAATAATTGGTGAAAGTTAATAAAAGATAGTTTTGGGGTGATGAATATTTTATGGGACATATAGATCTGTCCAAGTTGAAGTCAAAGTTAAAGTTGAAATAGTAGAGATGAAAATAATGTAATGTTGTTTTGAGTTAATGTATGTTATAGAGTTTTGAGAAGTATTGATGTTGACACAGTAGTCATGGGAAATATATGTAGAATATTGAGTGATATATTGTTGTTTATAATTGATGTTGTTATTTTGTTGAAGTTGAAGTGAGGTAATGAGATTGAGATTTTGGGGATGGCAATTTTGTAGTAGGGTGTAGTGTAATGTAGGAGTCCGCAACATAACGATAAGTTGGGATGGGATGGGATCGATTTAGTGGGGACGGGGTCGCCTTAGGTAGAATCCAGGGACCAGATAATGGGAAATGAGTTCTTTGGGGGGGGGGGAAACACGTATCCCAAGTACAAAGGGTTAGAGAGTATTTTTTTTTATATCGAGAGAAGGTGGCGATTTGAGTTTGATGATAAGTTGGGGTTAGAGATTGATTAGTAGATGCTTTTGATAGAGATGGGTGTCATGTGAGGTGCAGTTGTTAGTAGTAGAGTCAAAGGGAGAAAGATTATATAGGTATACAAATCAAGTAGTCAATTAAAGGAGATAAATAATTTAAATCACTCACAGTAATAGAGAATCGGATTGTCAAGCAAAGAGAGAGATTTTTAATAAAGATATAAAATTTTAATTTACAACCAGTGACAAAATTTTGATAGAATTTGGAAATAATGTAAAATTAAGAAGTGTTTATTTTGAATAATTTAAATGTCAATTTGCTTATAATTTATAATAGTATTTCGTTATTTTAAATGTTTTGTTTTATGATGTTTTGTGTTTTAAGACCGAATTTTACAGATGTTAAATGTATTTCCAGATAAAAATTGTACATAACGTATGTGGGTCAAGGTATTGGACTTGACCTAGTTTGGATCAGCTGAGAGTGAGGTCATATAAGTTAATAGTATGGAAGTTAATTCAGCTTTTGTTTTTTGATCAATTTAAACAAATTTTAAATAATTTCTATATGTAAAGGAAACATTTTAATAAATTAAAATTTTTTTTTGAATTTAAAAATTTTTGGAAAATATTTTTTTGAAAAAAAAAAAAATCTTGATTTTCGCCTGCCAGATAATGAATATTTTAAGCTTCGATTAATTTATTATTTGTGTACTAACCATGTTTATTATTATTGATTTATTGTATTGACTTGTATTGTTAGATTCTAAGTATTCACATGTTAGATTAAGGATGTTCTTAATTATAAGAAATGTTTAAATTAACTTATTTTAAATAAAAACAGGAAACAATGAAGAGAATAATTTAGAATTTATACAAAATTTATGAATCAATTTTAACTGAAAACAACCAATGGGTTGCAAGTTAAATAACTTTTGAAAATTTTTCAATTTTATGATATGTGATGTCAATATATAATGTGAGTGTGTGTGAGCCCAGTATCTGCTAAAGGCAGCCTAGCTTGCATAAAAGGGGAAACATATCGGTGGAGCATCTGGCATAATCTAAGCCAGGGATTGAGGATTTTGGGGGGTAGCATGTTAGAAGGTGAGGTGTGCTGTGGTACTTGTCTGTTCGATTTCTCGGTGTTGGGATCTCTTATGGAGAAGTCCAGTGATCTCGTTCAGATGCGTCCATAGTCGCCAAGCCAGGGAGGTCGTGTACCCATGAAGAGTAAGAGCAACAGGGGGTTGTTGGCACCAGTTCCTCACCGGTCCTCTTAGGGTTTTTATCAATGAGATTTCTTCATTCATTTCTTCATTCTGGACAGAAGAATTCTCATTGGGGGGGGGGTATTGTAACGTGTAAAAATTGGGTCATTTCATTTATTACTGTTATGGGGTCTTTGTATTTCATTTATTTCATTTTTTCGGGATTTTATAAAGATAATGTGAAAGTTTTATTTTCCGACAAACGTTATTTCCATTGTAACAGACCACGTGGCAAGAAAACAGTGTTGAGACCAAAGCAGCAAGACGCAGTAATCTGTTGTGTAACCAGGCAAGGAATTTGTACCACCCTCGAATTCTCAGAACTGTGCGTGAGTGTGACGGTGCACGCACTCAATGACTCAAGCATGCGCGCTGTTGGGACGCCGAGAGAAACGAACGACGCCGTAAAAAATGGCGCTGGAATGAACAACTTGTAAAACCAACCAGCCAAGCTACAGGAAATGGAGCTAAGGACTGCCTCCGTGTTAATGACGTCAGTCTAGCAGCGCCTAATATCATCAGCCAACACTAAGGAAAAACACACTATGTGTTATATTCATAGCTAATAAGTCACAGCAATTTAGCTATGAACAGCGACGAAATCAGGTGGCAGTGAACGGCAGCTTCCTCCCGCCTCAACACAGTACACATTAAGCAGAGACGCTAGGCTGTGCACGTTATCTAGCAACAGGGTTCACATCCAGCCGTAGTTGTCCCATGCGGCCCGGTCGGGTTGAACTGTTTAAGTATGAATAACTAAATGAAACAACGTCTTCATACCGACCAGGACCCGAGGAAGTAATGAATATATAACGAGAACAGTGCCGTGGTCAGCGAGTGAAAATGTAAGGTGCCGGGAATAACGAAAGCGAGAACGCGTGTTCGGGCGAGGCCTCGATATATATGTGCGAATTTAAAGAACAAATGGGATTTTTTCAGAAAATAAGGTACTGTAAATAATAAGAGAGAATGAGCAGGCTGGGCTGTAATTATAAGTTTACATAAATATCATATAATAATTCTATTAACATGTTTATACTAAGAACAGTAAACGTAATTATTCCAGATACAAATATAATACAATAATTCAATTACCATGTGTACAATTGAGCATAATTTTATTTTCAAGGAAGAGAACATTAAAAGTATTCATTTAATCACTAAAATGTGTTAGACTAAGTTATTTCGTCATTACCACGTTCTCATTTCTGTGTTGCAAAATTCGTCTAAACGTTCCGGGATCTTTCTGAATTATTAATTGGGTGTGGTCAGATAGCAAAATTGTCCTTTTTTATTTAAGGTGGAGTGTAAAGGTTTTCGATATTTATCGTATAAAAAATAATCGTGGCGACCCTGATCTCCTGAGTGAAATTATAATACGGTAAGTAATTGAATATGAGTACAGGTAAGTCCTGGTAGTGAATTTTATTTATTTAATATATTTCGGCTACTTTTTATTGTTACACTTTTGTTTCTTTTTATTTGGTCAATCACTTGGGTTAGGTCATGTCGTCATTTGTCGTGTCATTGTCATTTTATTTTCATTATTTTAAACATTTTATTTTATACAAATTATTTTTTATATTGTTGATTCATCTTTTTTATCCCTGGTATGGGGGTGGCTTATTTGTATTGTAACAGCATATAGAAATGTAAAATAACAGTGTCCGGTATTACATAATGGTGGCTGCGACCGGTGCAAACCCCGGAGTCCTTGCGAGCCGAAAGAATATAATAAAACTTAAAATGTGTGTTTTTTAACAGTAAATACAGTGGAGCAGGAGGTATAACAATCGTAAATCATCAGTGACGTAAAAAACAAATTGTACGAACTACTTTTGGACAATTAGGGGGAACAATGTGGAGACAGTACGTGGTCAACAGGAACACCGTGTGACGTAACCGTATACTATTCATTCAATATTAATGAAAATTAAAACTTTTAAATTATAACAGAGATCTCTAAATTTAAAGTATTGGGAAATTATTTACGTGTGAAAGAGTGTGTGTACAAATACTGGGTTGTTTTTTTCTTAAGTAGCTAATAAATATGTAATTAACATAATTAATATATAGGTAGAAGTGTAAGGGTTTTTATATATCAATGTGGCTGTAATTTTGTCAGATGGGATTGACATTCCAACATTAATTTGTTCATAAAAAATGTTGAGGAAGACGGAAGTAATAATTAATAAATAAATAAGATTTGTTTTACAGCATATAACCATTTGTTAGCGTAGTTATTTCACCGTGAACCATTTCCTATTCTGTGCTGAAAAATTCTTCTAAAGTTTCCACGAATCTTCTGAATTGGTGGGAAGTCAGATTGCAAAATTATCCCGTTTTAATTAAGGTAGAGTGTAAAGGTTTCCATATCTGTCCTGCAAAGATATTGATGGCGACTCTGGACTTCTGATTGGAATTTATAAAAAGGTAAGTCAGCGAAAAAAGATCGCAGGTAAGGTTCTGGCAGCTTTTATTTTATTAATTTTATTTATAATTTGTATGTTTCTTAACAATTGGCGACTCGCTGCCAGGATCCTGGTTTAACTTTATACGAGGTAGACCTATTTTAAGCGCAGAAAATAGGATTTGGGTAACGACGTAAGTTGTGAAATTATCGTATATATTTACGTTGAATAAGGTTATGTTTTGGTAGTGTTATTGTGTTTACTTTTACTTTTGGTAATGATTGTGTTAAGGATAATAGTGGGTTTATATATATATATATAATCATTTTGTTTATAATATAAATAAAAATAAATAAATTTTGTTTAAATGGCACAAGTAAACGAAACAGATTTTGCGTGGGATGAATGGGAAGGCGAATTCAGAGGGATTGTGGATAAAATGACTGACAAGGAGTGGGGTAATTTGGATGATAATTTGACACGGATGGAAGAACAAGAAGAGGGAATATTCACTGAAATTAAAAAAACATAGTGAGGATAAAGGTAAGATAGTTGAAGTGATAGGAGTAGAGAATAAGACAGTGAATGGGCCTAATGATAATGATGACAGTGTAATGGTGGTAGAAAAACAGTATACATTAAGTGACCTACTTAACCTTATTATTATTAAACGGTTTGACGAAAGTGACAAAAAGTGGGATAAACATTTTGACGAGTTAAACACAATATTAGATGAAAGACAGGAAATAATGGATAAGGGTTTTGATATGATGAACAAACATTTTGATGAGTTACACACAAAAATGAATAAACAAGACGAGAAGTGGGAAGGAGATAGATGTCAATTAAAGGAGAATACAGAAGTTGAATTTAAACAGGTAAGTGTTTGTGGTGGTAGTAATATGACGAAAATTAGTGAAGGAATAATTAACAAGGTAAGTGGTAAGATAGTTGAAAACGGGGTATTTAAAGGTGATACGGTGGGTAATAGCAATGATGATGAGAGATTAAATTTATTAGAAGTGATTGACGGAGTAGTAATTAGTGTTAATGAGATTGAGATAGAGCGTGAAGAGAAGTTAGGTGAGTATGGAGGGCAGAGGGCAAATTTTCCCCGTGATTTAAATGGAGTAAAGACTCCAATACTGTTTTATGAGGACAGAGTTTCCTCCCGTGGTTATAGAGACGAGGTGTCTCTAAGTAGGTCCCCTTTTGTGTATCATGAGTTCCCTGAAAGGATCAGGATGGGTCATGATAACGTTATGTTGCCTTTTGTGTGTAGTGATAGAGACAAAGTGAGATGGTGTCATGATGAGAGGTATTGTGAGAGAGTGGTAGAATTATTCACATTGAGGGAGAGAGAGATAGTATTATTTGATGTTGTTAGAAGTTATGAAGAGCTACTAGAGAAAATAAAGAGAGAGAGAGTTAGTAATATTGTTGACTTACCTTGTTTTGAAGATAGTGCAGAAATAAATGATGATAACGTTCATAATTATATGGGAAGCTTACCTGTGCTTAGACGAGGAGTATTAATAGTAGATGATTCTGAAATCGAGAGGTTAAAATGCTTAAGGGTGATAGATAATAATACAGACAGTGACAAGACCAAAACTAATGATGTAGACAGGTTATATGATTTAATAATAATGTAGGATAATCCAGTAGATTATTATGTGGGTTTTACAGAACAATTTGAAATATTAGAGAATTATTATATAAATAATAATAATGAAATGAGTGTGAGTAAGAGTGATATTTGTTATATAAAAATAAGACTATTATATGATGATGGGGGTTAAATAAAAAATCAGTGAATGGACATTTTAAATATTTTAGTTCATGGTAATGGCCTGGCTAGATTATGTAATGAGGTGTGGTAAACAAAAAATTAATGACGAAGAATTGTAAATAAATTTATAGTGAAATTAATTGTGTTTGTGTTGTGAAATGTTTTATGTGAACAATGTGTGTAGGTAGTAGAGATTGATTTAATAATAATAATACTTTATACAACCCTTATTTATAAATAATGAGAGTTGGTACTAGATGAAATGCAATTTTTTTGGAGTAAAGTAATTAAAATAACTTGTGTTTTCAATAATTGATTGAGTTAAATAATTTGAGATGAAGTAATTGATTAATTTAAAAATGTTGTATAAAGAAATGTTGATAATTAATTTAAGTGATTTTATATGATTGAAATTTGATAATAAATAGTAAATGAAGAAATGTAAAATGTGTTTATAGTTGTGGAATCATGTTCTTGTTATAATGTTTCAGTAGGTACATATGATTGTACATGATCTGGTGGTGATAAATGTTTATAATTTTGTGTCAATAACAGGAATCATGTGTTTTGAGTGATGTAATGTAAGTATGAATTTTATAATACAAGTAAATAAAGTAAAATGTTTACATGTGTTTAAAAGGTTTTAAATTAAATAATGAAATTAATTTGAGGTAGTTATAAATTTTCTAATGTAATTTTCAATGGTTAACTTAATGTAAAATGTTGTAAAAGTTAGAGTTTGGGTGACAATAATTATTTCAATAAGGCATTTAAGTTGGTCAAAGGTAAGTTTAAATGGGTGTTAGAGAAAATAAGAATTTTGGAATATAGGCAACACAGAAACAGGGCAAAATAGTAGTGACACAGTAGCGATAATGTATATATGGAGAGCAATGAGAATGATATAATTGGAGAGTAAATAATGATGGTGATATTTGGTATTGAGGGTGGTGTGGTACGGAGTCCTGAACGACAGGCGTTATGGTGGGAGGGAATAGTTTTAAATGGAGTTTGGCGGAGTTACCTGGGAAGGAACCAGGAACTAATAGGGGAACACACATCCTAGGTACAAAGAGGGTAACAGGTAAGTTATAAGAGTAGAATGAGGCATGGGAGTTAGAGTAGTAAGTTAGTGGAGAGAAATGTTTTGAGAGATTGGTGTCATCCTATATAAATCTGTTAGTGAGTGTTAGCGTCAGAAGGGGCGTAAGATTACATTTTAAATGCCAATTCAATAGATTAGATCATTATGAATAACTGAGAATCACCCAAACCAATAAATGATGAAAAGGTTAATTAGAAAATCGTAGTTAAAATGAAATAATAAATGAAACAAGTAAAAGATTTAATAGAATTTGAAAATAAAATAAAGCTGTAAGGTGTAATTTTGGTCAAACTTAAATGTGAATTGTTTATTTTAAGGTAACAACAACAATGTTAATTATGAGTGTACTATGTTTTATTATGTTGTATTATGTTTGTTAGAGTGTAGGAAAATTAAATAATAAAATAACCAAACATATAAGAGTTTACCATCCGAGAATTGTAGTAACAGTGTAAGTGTAAACCTTGTATGTCTTTTTAGTAGTTTCCCCTACATTTCGGGCGGTCACGGCTTCACCGAACTCTGACCGTGGATTTATAATGTAAATATATTCTAAATTGGTGAACTTAGAAATTAACCGGGGGGTAATTCAGGGGAACCTACATAACTATGGAACAGCGGCTATCATCAAAGGTGGTGGTAGTGCCGTATTAAGGGCGTGTGAATCATTATAGTAGGATTACTGGTGTCCTCGGACATCAGTAAGGCCGAATTTTTATATAACGCTGAAGTAAGAACGGGGTAGGCAGCGTCTACCCCTAACAACCTTCCGTTCTTGTGGAAGCAACTGGACGCCACAGTCCAGTGGGGATCATAGTGTGTGTGGCAAGGAGGTTACTCAGGGGAGTAACGAATTGCAATCGTAACTGACAGGGGCGGACTGGGTCCTCCTAAAGGGCGCAGACCTAGAATTTTCGGAGGGCGCAAGTCAAATGGCCCGTATATATATATATATATATATATATAAATGACCGATATATATTGCAAAAATACCAGCATAGGCTGTAATGTGCATATATAATATAAAATAAATATTTAATTTAATTTTAATGATATATAATAGACGAGCAGGTGTGAAATTGTAAGCTGGCTTGCAAACAGGAGTCAACACGCAGCATCACGCAATTACCGCTGCATGTGTGTATACAAGTAAATAGTGTGTGTGCGTGAAGCCTGTTTGTTCCTGAAAGTTTGCATCTCACCCCAAGTCAATGTTAAATTAAGAATAATATTTAATATTAAGCAAACTATGCTTATACACTAGGCATCTATTATGCCTTTATCTATTGAAATACATACATATTAGTTACTAAATAATTATATATTTACCTTCAAAATATATAATTTTATGACCAGTTTTACGAGACGACGGTTCTCGGAGACGTTGATTAACATAAACACACTCACAGTCCACAATAGTTCAGCAGACAACAGCTGTTAGAAATGGAGGGAAATAAACAGAGCTGCACACCGATTGACCATGCTCATGGGAAGTCGCCGCGAAAATTGAAAGCTGAACTCAATACAAACAACTAAATTTAAGTCGGTTATTTTGAAAAGCCAATTTGTAAATTTTACATGAGTAGGTTAAGACTATTATATTTTAAATACTTTTAACTACGGTACTTTTTTTCAATAAGTAGGCCTATATTTTAGTACGTAGGCTTTCACGGCTGTTGTCACTATAATTACTTAAAACTTCCGGGCTGAAAGGCCATGGTCGAATGCTTGATGTAGTATAGCTAGACGTTTCGGCCACACCACCGGTGGGCATCTTCAGTAGCAAAATATGTTCGTAATAGGTGGTATGCCGAACAAGTCGCCCAGTGAACTGGAAACAAGCAACAATGAGAGAAGGCTACGCTGTTTCTATTTATAACTTTTTGGCCGCTTAAGGTGTATAACGCGAACCAATCAGAAGCCAGTTCATCATTTTCCACTCAGATTGGTCGTGGAAAATAGACCATGCCAGACACTATTTAAAGAGATGCTTTCACCTCGGCGGTTCATAATTGTGCAACGCTGGCTCCAGCTTGTCTGGAGCTCAATATCTCAGTGATTACTCAGTATATTTCACTCAAACTTTCACATAGTGTTTAACATCATTATGCTGTGTGTTACAATTGTGCGGGCAGTGGTGAACTAGTGTTTTTGGTGTTTTGGTGTTCTCCGCTGCTGACTGTTGCCTGGTAAGTGTTGTAGGTTGTTAAGTGCCATACTCACTACCCGACTAGCGATCCCTAGTACCTCACCAGCCTAGGCGTAGGTTAACCTCGACGATGGCCGCACCTACCATTCCCGTCGGCCCTTCTAAGGGCCATAAAATCCCTGCCGGCGCTCTGGCGCAACCTTTACCTGCCGAACCCGAGACAATGTCAGCTGGGACGAGTGCCATGGATACCGAGGAGTGGCAAACTGTCAGTAGCCGGATACGGCGAAACAGTGGCGACTCCGCGGGATCCGGGCGGTCTTCCCAGCTGGATCCTGCCACGGACAGACCCGCTACGGCCACTTCAGTACCTACCCCGCCCCGGCGGTTGCCGCCGCTGATCTTTAACCGGCCTGTTGACTGGGATAAGGTCATGCGACGACTTCACCGGGCCGCTCCCGCGAATACCCTGACTGCAGTTTGTCAGGGTGGCCGCTCCATCCGAATTGAAACCACGACCATCGACAGTTTCCGGCTCGCCCAGAAACTGCTGACCGATTGTGGTATCCCTTACTACACCTTCGCCCTGCCGGAGGAGAGGGAACTCAAGGTCGAGATCATCGGCATCCCCGCTGATGTTCTCGTGCCAACAATCTGTCACGCTCTTGAACAATTGGGCTTCACTGTTAGCTCAATAACTCCTCTCTTCTCCCCCGGCAGACGCATTCCCAAAAATGCCTTCCTTGTGAAAATCCTCAAGGTAGGAAAATTCCAGAATATCTACCAAGTAGAATCGCTCTTCTGCCTCCGGGTAAAAGTGTCCTCTTTTGAGTCCCGACCCGGACCCAAGCAGTGTTACAACTGCCAGCGGTACGGGCACAGCAGTGTCTATTGCCATTTTCCGACACGCTGCGTTCGTTGCGGTGAGGGTCACCACAAGGACGACTGTCCTCGTGAACGCTCCGCCGCCGCCACGTGCGCAAACTGTCGAGAACCTCACCCGGCAAGCCCTCGCCAATGCAAACATTATAATGACGCCCTGAAGCGCATCAACAAGGCCCAAAAGCCTGTCCCAACTGTTCCCAAGAAACCCTCAACCCCTGCATCTGCCGCCCCGGCGGCCCCAGTTCCGACTACCTCGTCTGCGCCTGCAGCCGTAGTAGTCCCCCCAACCTGTCCAGCGCCCGCCAGAGCGCTCAGTTACGCGGCAGCCGCCGCCTCCGATGCATCTTTCCTTCCTTTGGCCTCGTCGCGAAAGCAACCCGCGCCAAAGAAAAAAGACATCGACCACCATTCTCACGCAGCTCAAGCCCGCTGCACCCAAGCCAGCATCTGCCCCAGCTCCCAAAGAGCCTCGGCAGCCTAAACCTAAACCTCGGCCCGATAACGGAATCATGAATCGAGTGCCCCCGCCCACGCCGCAGACGCCATCGACTGAGGAAGTGTCCTCGGACCCGACCTTTGCCGATCGTTTGCGTGCCTGGGTTGAGACCCTCATTCCTCAGATCTTGGCTGCCAAGGACGTCCAGTCTCTGCTAGTCACCATTCTAACCTCCCTCATGACGCTCCTGCCTCCCAATGTATAGGCCTCTTCGGCTGGTGGCATGGAATGCGCATGGCGTTCCGTCTCGCCGAGCCGAATTGGCTAACTTTGCCACTGAGTATGACTTAGATGTCATACTACTCTCTGAAACGTTCCTTACCCCTTCTGTTTCCTTTCAGCTTTCGGCGTACACTACTTATCGCAGGGATAGGCCTCGGCTACCACCCCCCGATCATCCCAGCGGGGGTACTGCCATACTCGTCCACAGGCGCATTGCCCATCGTTTCTTACCCCCTCCAGATACTAGGTATTTGGAGACGACGGCGGTGGCCTCTGGAACGGGGATCGGGAGGTTCGCCTAATTTCGGCGTACCTCCCTCCCGGGCCCGGCAGGCCTCCGCCGCCTGAGGAGTGGGACGCCCTCCTCGACCACGAATTACCCACTATAGCTGCCGGAGACTTCAACTCCAAGCATCCCTCTTGGAACAGCCGTGTCACGAACCCGCGTGGCCGCTCGCTCTACAGCTACGTTCAGCGTCATCTGCAGGTCTCAGTTATTGGTCCTGATTCACCGACCCACGTGCCCACTAGGAGCCTTCCGGATGTCCTTGACATTGTCATTGTCAAGGACATGGCCATTCATATCACTGTAAGTGCAGTGTCGGACCTCTCGTCCGACCATGACCCGGTACTTATCACTGTTCGTTCCCCGTTGGACTCACCTTTCCAATCCCCCTCTCGTCCACGGAGAGTCAACTGGCGCTCCTATCATGACGAACTCCAACGAACAGTGCCATCTGACCCCCCGGCCCCCATCGCCTCTACGGCTGATGCGGACCGTTTGGCCGACTATCTTCAAGAAGTCGTTACGTCCACTATGGACAAACACACCTACCTTGTCCCAGAGGCAAATCGCAGGTCTCAACTACCTGAAGAGGTGCTCCTCGCCATCCAAAAACGGCGCCAGCTCCGCCGGAGATGGCAACAAACCCGGGATCCTGCTATCAAACGCAGGTTAAACGCCCAATCTGACCTTGTCAAGCAGCTTCTGCTTGGTGCCACTGCACATCGTTGGGACTCGTATCTCGAGTCTCTTGAAGTCCGGCCCGAGTCTGTCTGGCAGGCTGCGAGCCGACTTAATGGCGACAAAAGGACCCGCCATCCCCTCAGATCACCGGACGGCACTGTGTACTCCGCGGCCGGCAAAGCAGAAGTCTTTGCCGCTACCATGGAGGAGCAATTCACCGTCCACGGAGGCGTCTGCGACCCCGTCCACTCGGCCGAGGTCGCAGACTTCCTATCTGGATATTTTTCCCGCCCTCCAGCTGACACCCCTGACCCGTTCGAACGAGCCGATGTTGTTTCGGCTATTGGTCGACTTCGCCCTAAGCGGGCGCCCGGCGATGATCGTATCGGAGCGGCGGCGCTACAACACGCTCCCCCTAGCCTCATCAACATGGTCCACGAGCTGTTCAATGGATGTCTCCGGCTCCATTACTTCCCCAGCCTGTGGAAGCGTGCGAAAATCATTATGATTCCCAAGTCTCGCAAGCTGCGTATTGACCCCTCAAACCATCGACCCATCTCACTGTTGCCAGTCATATCGAAGGTACTCGAGCGACTCCTGCACGGTCGTTACGCGCCCCTGCTGGATGGTTTCATTCGGCAGGAGCAGTTCGGCTTCCGCAGAGAGCACTCGACGACCCTTCAACTCGTCCGGGTTGTTACCCATTTGACGGACGCCTACAACAAGCATCTGTCCTCCGTCGCTGTTTTGCTCGACGTGAGTAAGGCCTTCGATCGAGTCTAGCACGAAGGTCTTCTCTACAAACTGGCCCACTCCCCTCTACCTGCCTCATTCGTACATTTTCTCCGATCGTACTTGTGCGATCGCATCTTTAGGGTATACGTCGATGGGTCGTACTCATCCGTCCGACCAGTCGCCGCAGGCGTACCTCAAGGATCTGTCCTTGGCCCCGTTCTGTACCTCGTGTACACGAACGACCTGCCTGTTCAGCCTGGAGTCACTCTCTCGCTCTATGCGGACGACGCCATGTACCACGCCAGCTCAGCGAGTCTTGATTTCGCAGCTGGCCTGGTGCAACGTCAGCTCGCCGTACTTCCGGACTGGCTAAGGAAGTGGAGGATGGCGATCAATGCGGAGAAATCCGAGGCGATCGCCTTTTCTCATAAATTGACTTCCCGATGCCAGTCCCTCTCCCTTGAAGGGAGCCCAATCGAATGGAAACGGACTGTAAAGTACTTGGGCGTCACTCTTGACCGACGTCTAAGCTTTGCACCTCACGTCTCTCTGAGTCTCCAGCGCGCCAGAGGCGTCAGAGCCAAACTATTTCCCTTCTCTCTCATCGGGGTTCAGTGCCTGTGCGCACTGAACTCACCATCTACTTGCTCTTTCTTAGGGCAATCCTGACTTACGCAGCCCCCGCCTTTTGGGTACTACTCAGCCCATCCGTTGTCGCCCGTTTGGAAGCTTTCCAATCCCGAACCCTCCGCTACATCTCCAACTCTGCCTGGTTTGTCAGAAATGATGCCGTCAGGCGAGGGTTGAAGGTTCCTTCACTCACCGAATTCGTTCGGTCCCTTGCCCTCAAACTGTTCACCCGAGCCTATGTCTCGACCCATCCCCACATCCGTCGACTAAGCACAGATGTCGGCCCACCACCTAGACGACACAAACGCCCCCGAGCATTGCTCGACGACCCTCCATAAGCAGTTCACAGAACGTCTGCCCAATCCCCCCGATCTTGAGTATTTTCACACTTCTACTCCTTCCTTCTTTCTCTTTTCCGTGCTGGCGCTCGGCGACAGACTAGGGGGGGGTCTGCGCTTGCCCTAGGTGTGCTTAGTGCCACCTCTGGTGGACGCTGCCTCCTCCTACGCTCTCTCCCGTGCGCCGACATTGCCGCTTGGCAGCCCTCGGCGACTTTTCCTGAGCGGTTAGAGGCGCCCTACCCGTTGTGGGAGGGTAATTCCTACTACTCAAGCGAAAAGTCTTCGAGTCCTCCCCCATTCTGCCGTCGCGGGTCTCTTCGAGGTCCCAGGGTCCAAGAAAAATAACATCATCCTATCCCTCCAAAATAAAATTGATGGAGGTCCCATTCCTATGATAGCGCGTGACCGCTAGACAAGGTAACAAGCAGGCAACATGCAGTCATCGGATATCATCCGGACACTGCGAGTCTACCTAGAGCATTTGCCCGGGTAGGCTGTGTCTGTTTCTGCTCTGCAGAATTTTGTTAATTTCTGCGGAAATATTGTGTTTACAACATTATCATCATCACCATTGTCTTCAGCATCATCAACTTCATCGGATTCATCGCATCAACAGTGCAAAACAGTTTTTATTTAACTTGTGCGGGAGTGTTTTTGTTTCCGTGTGCTGTGCGGTCTGTGTTGTGCTCTATTGTTGCCTGTGGACAGTTCAGTGTCTGTTGATCCCTCAATCCTAGCCTAGCGTAGACGTTCATTTCGGCTTGTCCGAAATGGCGTCGAATACGCCCCCAAATCCTCTGCCGGCGCCGCTTGTCTCCTTAATGGAAACATGTTCACCCGGCTTCCGTTCAACTCCACTTCCTCACGACAGTGAAAGTGATTGTGACAGTGATAATAGTGCGGTAGAAATGTGCAGTGTTGGGTCGGGGGACGGACAGTTCTCGCTTGTGCAAGGCAAGTCTGCCAAGCGCAAGCGAAAGCTGGCCCTAACTCCGCCGCCCGCCTCAGCAGCACATCAGCCGCCTAGTCATGGTAACAGCGGCACTCAGCGTGAGCAACGTGAGTATTCAACTGCCCAAACTGTGTCTTCCCCACGCATTCCTCCTATTGTAATTCCTGACAACAGGAATTACACACAATTGCTTCGTTCCCTATCCCAAGCTCTCCCTTCGGTCAAGGTCGAGGCGAGGTGCCAAGGCGCCTCGCTAGAGCGGCGACCGCTACGATCCCCGACTTCCGCTCTGTCCAGGCATTCCTGACAGAGCGAAAAATCTCTTTCCATACTCTTGCCCTCCCGTCGGAGCGAAAAATCAAGTTCGTTCTGTCGGTCATACCTTCCTTCACAGAAACTGATGCCATCAGGCAGGAACTTGTTGCGCTCGGCTATGCGCCGACTGCGGTAAGCGTCCTGCATGTTGGCAAAGGTGATGATCGCCGACCTGTAAACAGCTTTCTTGTAAAATTACTGAAAGTAGGCCCTTTCGAGGAGATTTACGCTCTCCAGAATCTTCTGCACCTACGGGTGCAAGTCCGAACATTTGACTCGCGGCCCGGCCCCTCGCAGTGTTTTAACTGCCAGAGGTTCGGCCACAGCAGTCTTTTCTGCCATCAGCCCCCGCGTTCCGTGCGTTTTGCTGAACCTCATCGTGGCTGTGATAAGCCATTGACGGGGTTCACAGCTATATGCTGCAACTGTAAAGGAGCCCACCCGGCTAATTACCGAGGCTGCCCTAACTTTATCGCCGCCATGAAACCGCAGCGACATCCTGTGCGCCCTGGCGCGCAGGCTGGCCGTGTAGCTGGTCCTGGCCCTAACCGGCGAGAGGCATTCCCACCTCTCACTGGTTCATCTACCAAGGTCCCGGCAGCAACTCCGGTTGCTTCCGGTGCCGCTGTCTCGCCTGCAGTCGTCGCTTCGGCGCCGCCTGCAGCGGCCTCAACCCCGGCGCCTGCCGTAGCGCCCGCACCTTCCTACGCGGCCATTGCCGCTAAATCTGCCCCACCTCCAGCCCGAACGGGCAAATCCAAGCGCTCTCGTCGTCGCCGGAACTCCGCCGGCCGACCTACATCATCGCAGGTTCCACCTGTACCAACTCCGCGTGCTCGACCCGCCCCCAGTCATCAAAATCAACCTACCAATGAGCAGTCACTCACTCAGTCCACCAGCCCAGCGCCATCTACTACCCCTGTCGAGGCCAGTCAGGCTTGTCCAGCGGAGTCCCGGAAATCTTCTCGGGCCTCGGCGGATCCCCTGACTGCCTGGGCAGATAATCTTGTTGCATCCATCAGGACTGCTCGCGACACTACCACAGTGCTTGCCCTGGTTTTCCAATCATTAGCTACCCTCTTTCCTCTACTTCCCCTGAATGGCTAATAGCCTGAGGATCGTTGCGTGGAACGCCTTCGGGCTACTCCCCAGACGATCTGAACTGATGACTTTCGTGACGGAGTATGATGTTGATATCATACTTCTTTCCGAGACTCACCTGGATCATTACCACTCGTTTTCCCTTCCTGCCTACGCCTGTTATCGTCAGGATCGTCCCCTACGGCCTCGCTGTCCCCCATCGGGGGGCACAGCTGTCTGAGTCCACAGGCGGATATCCCACAGGCTTTTGCCTCCTCTAGATACATCTATCAGTGAAGGCTGCGCGGTGGCGGTGGACGCCGGCGGATCTGAGTTGCGCGTTGTTTCTGCGTACCTCCGGCCTGGCCGGCGGACTCCGCCACCGCCCGAGGAGTGGGACACCCTCCTCGACCACCCCCTCTCAACCATTGTAGCCGGCGACTTAAACACCAAACACCCTTCATGGACAGCCGCGTTGTCAACGCCTATGGAAATTCTCTGTTCCGGTTCGTCTCTGGCGACCCGGCACTTAATGTCATCGGCCCTGAAGACCCTACCTACTTCCCCTTTCACGGCCACCGGCCGGACGTTCTTGACATAGTAGTTGTCAAGAACGTTGCCCGCAACATCGAGGTCTCGTCTGTGTCGGATCTTTCGTCCGATCACAATCCCCTTGTTATAACTGTTCGAGAGCTGTCGGCGTCACCCCGACTTCCCGCTCAGATTGTTAGGAGAGTCAACTGGCGCTCCTATCATGACGAGCTCTCTCGACGGTTGCCATCTCTCCCGGCGGACCCTATCGTCACTCGTGACGATTTGGATCTCCGCGCCACAAATCTTCAGGAACTAGTCCAAGGTGTCATGGATCGACACACCTACGCACTCGAGGTGAATCATCGTAAATCGGCCTTACCTGCGGAAGTACTCCACGCCATTTGGCTACGGCGCCAGCTCCGCCGCAGATGGCAAAGAACCCTTGACCCAGTCGTTAAGCGACGATTTCAACAACAGTCCCTTTACGTTCAGCAGCTACTGCGGAACGTAAACTCTGATCGATGGGACTCATACCTTGAGTCTCTTGAAGTCGACCACGCCTCCGTCTGGAGAGCTGTGAGTAGACTGACCCGCGAGAAGAGAACTCGCAACCCGCTGGAAACCCCGAACGGGGTTGTGTCTTCATCGGAAGGCAAGGCTGAGATCTTCGCCGACTGCATGGAGTCGCAATTTACCGTTCATCGAGGCGTTTCGGACCCTGCCCACTCGGCAGAAGTCCGGGACTTCCTATCTGGTTATTTTTCTCGCCCTCCCGCTGGCCCAGACCTCCCGTTCGACAGAGACGAACTCGTTTCGTCTGTCTGCCGACTAAACCGCCGTCGCGCCCCCGGTCCTGACTGGATCGGGGCCGCTGCATTACAATATCTCCAGGTATCAGGCGTTGACCTCGTGCTCGAGCTGTTCATCTCTTGTCTCCGGCTACAGTACTTTCCCCGCCAGTGGAAAACTGCCAACATCGTAATGATTCCTAAACCCCGCATGCTTCCAGAAAGCTATCGGCCAATATCTCTCTTGCCAGTTATCTCGAAGGTGTTCGAGCGGCTCCTGCTGGCCCGCATCTCGCCGTTGTTGGATAAGTTTATCCGCAACGAACTGTTCGGGTTTCGCAGAGAGCACTCGACCACGCTTCAACTAGTCCGCGTGGTAACGCAACTCTCTGACGCCACCAACAGGCGAGCGGCTACGGCCGCCGCACTGCTGGACGTGAGCGAGGCCTTCGATAAAGTCTGGCACGAAGGTCTTCTCTTCAAACTTGCCAACTCCCCCTTACGATGGTCCATAGTGTTTTTCCTCCGGTCGTATCTCAGCGACCGAACCTTCAGGGTGAGCGTCGACGGAACCTGCTCTGCAGTTCGTCCCGTCGCCGCCGGCGTACCTCAGGGATCTGTCATCGGCCCCGTTCTGTACCTCGTGAACACGAACGACCTGCCTGTCTTGCCCGGTGTCACGTTGTCTTTGTTCGCTGACGGTGCAATGTATCATTACAGCTCTGTGTCCCCGCGTTTTGCGAGCACACAGTTGCAGCGTCAGTTGAACCAGCTTCCGAACTGGCTACGGAAATGGCGGGTGACGATCAATACGGAGAAATCCGAGGCGATCTGTTTCACTCGTAAGTCCATCTCCCGATGCCAGCCCCTCTCCCTGGAAGGGAGGCCTATCGCCTACAAAGAGTCGGTGAGGTATCTAGGCGTTCGGCTCGACCGGCATCTTTGCTTCAACGCCCACGTGACTGAAACCCTCTCCAAGGCTCGCGGCGTCCGAGCCAAGCTTTACCCATACCTCGCGTGCCGCAGCCCCCTGGCGCTGCGCACGAAAGTTACCCTCTATCTGTTGTTTCTCCGGTTTGTATTGACCTATGCGGCACCTGTTCGGTGGTCACTTGTCTCCGCCACCAACAGGCGTAGGCTGGAAAGTTTCCAATCCAGAACCCTCCGTTCCTTGTCGGGATCTCCTTGGTTTGTTAGAAACAGTGTAATTCGAGGAGGTCTACGAGTTCCTACTCTCTCAGCCTTTGTCTGGTCATTAGCTGCGACTCTCTTTGCCGCAGCTGAGACCTCTTCCTTCCCTTACCTCAGGACCATCAGCACCACGCAACCACCTCCCCCTGTCCGGGTCAAACGCCCTCGGGCGATTCTCGATGACCCGCCATAACTTTAAGTAAAATACTTAAACCTAAATTTGCATATTCACCACCTGACCATGCCCCAGAATTTACCTGCAAAGCTGTTTCCTTCCTCCCTTCCTAGTATGCCGACCGCGCTGAATGCCGCTGCTACGCGCTATCACTGGCACGGAGGCTCTCCGCCACGCGGGGAGCGACCGACGCCTCACCGCGTCTGCACGTGGGACTGGGAACGGGTGACATCTGTCACCTGAACCCGTTCATGCGGCAGTGCCCACTGATTGCTGAAATTTTAAAATAAATAAAAATTAAAAACCTTTCTCCCCCGCCTTCTCAGTTAACTGGTTGGCGGTTGTCCATTCCTGTTTTTAGGCACCAGTCGAATGAACCAGAACTACGTGTATCCACAGGCAGCCATTGGGCTCGACCCAGATGCTGCAGTCATGCACCGGGTGCAAAGACGCCCCGCTACTACAATGCTACATGCTACATGCTACGCCGATTCATAGCGATCGCAGCATGCTTCTGAATCAAGACGGACTCCATATGAAGACGAGGGAAGTAATCACTCACCGCCGACAAGAGTTTCGTCTCATCGAAACGGATCCGATGGTCGGCATTGGCGAGCGCGTGTTCGGCCACGGCAGACTTCTCCGGCTGTCCCAGTCTACAGTAACGGCTGTGTTCACCCACGCGTGTGCGGACGCTGCGCTTCGTGGTACCAATGTACACCTGGCCGCATGAGCAGGGAACTCCGTACACACCGCACGATGACAACGGGTCTCGGACGTCCTACGTCGGCCTCCTTCGTCGAGTCCTCCTGGTTTCGGCTTACAAACCGCCGACCAAACCAGTTCTAGACGCCGACCTGTCCGCAATATTCAGTGCGCATAGGAAGGTAATTCTTGCAGGTGACCTGAACTGCAAACACCCCGACTGGGGTAGTCGACTGACTACGCCATCCGGGAGGGCGCTTAGCAGGTACCTTCACGTCCACCGACTGTGACGATTTAAATTGGTAATAAAAAATTTAATAAAAAAAAAACTGAGAAAGCAATTAAGTATTTTTAAATCGCACAATTAAACCTAATACCCCTGTACTAACTCAGAATAAGTATGAGATTTAAATAGGAAGGAAGCGTCCCAACTCTTCATCCCCATGGCTCCAGACCACGAAAGTGTCGTCAACATACCGCAGCCAACACTTCGGCTTCAGTGGCGCAGATAAAATTGCCAACTCTTCAAATTTTTCCATGTAGAAGTTTGCAACCACAGGGCTGAGAGGACTTCCTATCGTGACTCCATCCAACTGTTCATAAAAGCCGCCGTTCCACTGAAAGTAGGTCGTTGTTAGGACCTGCCGGAACAAAGCAGTGATATACGCCGGGAACAGTTCACCTATATACCACAAGACCTCCTGGACAGGGACCATCGTGAAAAGAGAGACCACATCAAAACTCACTAGCACGTCGCCAGGCTCCAGCACCAACTCCCGGATCCTCCGGTCCAGGAGATCTTGGGGTATATAGGTGAACTGTTCCCGGCGTATATCACTGCTTTGTTCCGGCAGGTCCTAACAACGACCTACTTTCAGTGGAACGGCGGCTTTTATGAACAGTTGGATGGCGTCACGATAGGAAGTCCTCTCAGCCCTGTGGTTGCAAACTTCTACATGGAAAAATTTGAAGAGTTGGCAATTTCATCTGCGCCACTGAAGCCGAAGTGTTTGCTGCGGTATGTTGACGACACTTCCGTGGTCTGGAGCCATGGGGATGAAGAGTTGGGACGCTTCCTTGGACATCTGAACGCTGTGCACCCGCGCATACAGTTTACGATGGAGCGCGAGAGCGGTGATCAATTGGCAATTCTGGATGTGTTGGTCCTGAAAAGGACCGATGGCAGATTAGGGCATAAAGTTTATAGGAAGCCAACGCACACTGACAGATATCTGCACAAGTCCTCCAATCATCATCCTAGGCAGAAGAGGGCGGTGCTGAAGACTCTGGTTGACCGGGCAAAGAGGATCTGTGAGCCCCGGTATCTCGAAGATGAGTTTCGGCATCTCGAGGAAGCACTGCAGTCCAACGGCTACTCTGCTGCGGAGGTGAGGAGAGCTGCCCGGCCGAGAAGATCTGGTAGGCCGGACGAGTCGGTGTTGCCCGAGGTTGTTGGCTCCGCTGTCTTGCCCTACGTCCGTGGCGTGACTGACCGCATCGGCAAGTTGCTGAGTAAACGGGGCGTCAGGACGGTCTTTAAGCCAACCAAAAGATCCATCAGTTCCTGCGACTGGTAAAAGACGCCAGGGATCCGCTCTCGTCGTGCGGGGTGTACAGTATTCCTTGTACGTGTGGCCAGGTATATATTGGCACCACGAAGCGTAGTGTCCGGACGCGCCTCTCAGAACATCGGAGATACTGCCGCCTGGGCCAGCCGGAGAAGTCCCCAGTTGCTGAATACGCTCTTTCCCACGACGATCACAGGGTAATGTTTGATGAAGCCCGGGTGTTGTCTTCTGTCCGGGGTTACTTCACTCGCCTGCATCTGGAGTCCATCCATATTCATAAGAATGCGTCCGTCGCTATGAACCGACACAACTGGGGGTTGCGCGACCCGCGCGAATTGCGGGTCGCGAGTAGTGCAGTGTCCCGAGTCTCAGAAAGGACTCCTGCCACTGGGTCAGTTTGAGTTCTTTTTATATAATTTTATCTATTTGGGGGGGGTCTGAAGCGACCTGCAATTGGTGGATTATACCACCGGGACTAATAGACGAGGTCGCTTCCAGGACTCACCTGGTCGCGGAGTGTATTTACCAAGTCGTCCGGCAATGAGGGAATTGTCGGTCACTCTGTCGGAACGAACATAGAATCTACGCGCCAGGCGTCTCACGGTGTCATCAAGAGAGCGGACACCGAGTCCTCTCCTGAAAAGACGAGAAGAGTACCTCCGGGGGACTTTACACGCAAGCTTCAGTCCCCGGTCGAGTACGCGCTGGAGCGTTGTTCTATGACCACGAGCCAGGTATCCCCAAACAGGACAGGCGTAGGTAATCACGGGCAACACGTACGAGTTGACTATGAGCTTACCTAGCCGGGGGGTCATTGCCGGATTAGATAGCACGGGCCAGAGTCTACTGAGTTGCGCCGAAGCGCGTTGTCGGATGTAATTTGTATGGGTTCGCCAGGTGAGTCGGGAATCCACGTGGAGCCCGAGGTACTTGACACTGTTGGTCCAGGGCACCTCGACGGGGCCTACTTTAAGCGGCCGAGGCCGCTTGCGTTTGCGCGAGAATATTACCGCGGCGCTCTTGGAAGCGTTAATGGCAACTCTCCAGTCATCGGTCCACCCGACATACGCGTCGAGTTGACGCTGGAGCTTAATTGCCACATAACTTGCGTTCGGCTCTGAGGCAAAAGCCGCAGTGTCGTCCGCGAACAGCGACAACTTTACTCCAGGAAATCGGGGCGTGTCGTTGACAAACAGCGAAAACAGGGAGGCCCAAGGACACTTCCCTGAGGGACGCCAGCGGTAATACGCCTCTCCGAAGAGAGAGCGTGGTCTATTCTCACTCGGAAGCTACGGTCTCGCAGAAAGCTGCCTATCAAGTGAACGTAGCAATCTGGAAGAAGGACTTCCGTGAGTTTGTAAAGGACACCCTCGTGCCACTCGCGGTCAAAGGCTTTCTCTACGTCTAGGAAGATCGCAGTCGTCTGTTTGCCCTGGCAGCCAGCCTCGGTAATGCATTCCACGAGTCTCATCAGCTGATGAGTAGAGGAGTGCAACTCTCGAAAGCCGAACTGTTCGGGGATCAGCACGTCTAGTCTTTCTAGATGGTCGCGGATCCTACGCTGGATCAGTCGCTCGAAAACCTTGGACGTCGCGGACAAGAGGCTGATGGGTCTGAGGTTTTCCATGCGAGAAGAATTCTTTCCCGGCTTGGGTATCACTATTACTGTAGCCGTTTTCCATTTCACCGGAAAGTAGGCCAGTCTGAGGCATGAATTGAACAGGTCAGAGAGGAACTGTGTTCCTCGCTCCGGAAGGCGATGGAGGGCGGAATTCAAGACTCCGTCCGGGCCAGGCGCCTTCCGGGGCTTGAGCTGAACAATCCTCTCAGAGACCTCCTCCGGGGAGATGGGCTTCGGTTGGACTGTGATACCGGCCGATAGAAAGCGCTCTACCTCGCGGCAGATTTGCTCAGTGAAAGCCGGGTTCTTGGATGGGTTGGGAGCGAACTGTCGCTCTAAACTGTCAGCCAAGAACTCTGCCTTTTCGAGGGGGCGGCCAAGGGGTTGACCGCCGGGTCCGACCAGTGCGGGGAGAGGCGCGCGTTTACGCTTTCCCGTTAGGGCACTGGGAATCCGCCAGACATTACGGTCCTCGACAGGGCCATCCATCTGTGTAACAGCTAGCTCCCAGTTGCGTCTACGGAACGCCAGCATGTCGCGACGCAACTTGCCGGACGCTCTGTTGAACGCAGCCTTGTCAGCCGGGTCACGAGTCCTCTGCCAGCGTCTCCGGAGGCAATCGCCTCTCGCAAGCGAGGTGAGACACCTCTTCGGGGATACGCTGATAGTCGGGCGTGAGCCCCGGCTTCATCCGGGAGGACACGTCGACCGCCGAGACTACGACTGTGTCGAATAAGGCAACTGCCTCGTCGACATGCTGGGTAGTGTCGAGCGGGATATGCTCAGGTAGGCGGCGACTGAATGCCGGGCCAAAGCGGTCCCACTCGATTACCCGCCGCTCGTCGCGGACGGTGGCGTGCTGGGTATTTATATGCACACTGATAGGGCAATGGTCCGAGGACAGTTCCGAAATGACGGAGACGTGGACCGGGTAATAAACGCCCCTGACCGCGGCAATGTCCAGTACGTCAGGGCGGGAGTTAGCCCTCGAGGGATAGTACGTAGGCCCGGTAGGACCCATGACGGTGACCCGAGCCGCATCAGCATACCTGCGTAAGCGGGCCCCGTTTGGGTTCACCAAGCGGCTCCCCCAATCAGGGTGCTTACAGTTCAGGTCGCCTTCCAGGACTACGCCTTCACCGCGATGGCTGTACCCCCTCCTGGGCGACCCGACTGGTCATCCCGGTAGCACACGTAGTTGGGTAGTCGGAAACGACGATGCGGGGTCAGGAGTGTCTCACCAAGAAGAAGCACATCGGGCTTGTGTCGGGCAACGAACTCTAAGAGCTCAGATTGCCGGGAAGCGAGGCCGTTGGCGTTCCACGCCACGAGCTCGAGGTCTCGCTTTAGGGATTGCCGTGGTTGTCCGTTCATAACAGACCAATAATACGGCAGGCTTCCACCAAGAGGAGGAATTTGTCTTGGGGCGAGGCTGTTGCCAATCGTTCCTTGATCTTAAGGAAAGTTTGGGCTACTTTCTGCAAGTCGTAGCTTGCCAGAAAGTCGGACACGACGGTGAGATCATCGGTAGATGAGGCCTGGGGAGAACGCTTGGCGGCAGCTGCATAGCTGTGGCGGGGCGAGGCGGTGGAAGCCTTGGGGGCAGGTTCTGGAGCGCGTGGTCGCTCTGGCTTTTGGTGGACCGGCTTGGGTTTAGTGGCAGATTTTGGCTGGCCCGTGTTCTTGGCCTGGGTTTTACCTTTCTTGCCTGATCTGGGGTATCGAGGCTTGGGTGGCGGCGGCCGTGGAGGATCGATTTCCTCTTTATCATCAGGCAGCGGGACTAGAGCGTAGTGGGGTACTTCGCGTTCTGGTTCCGGGGGCGCGATAGTTGGTTTGGCCCGTTGAGCTTTGCTCGGGCTCACTGCACGTTGAGGTTTCAGAACCGGAGCAGACCTAAGGGCTGGTTTCCGGACCACAGGTTCAGCGGCTTTGGCCGTTTTGACTGGTTGGCTAACAACTTGTCGAGGCTTAGGCTGGACAGGTTTAGTAAGTTTGTCCAACTGCTCTTTGTAAACTGGGCAGCGCCTGTTATTAGCAGCATGGGCGCCGCCACAGTTGATACAATATCTGTGGTTGTCAGGAACAGCGCAGGCCTGCGTTATGTGGTCATTTCCACAGCGGACGCAGGTCGGCGCGTTCCGACAACCGAAGCTGCTGTGGCCGAACCTCTGACACCTGTGGCACTGGGAGATTCGCCCGGTCTGACAGCAGGGCTCTACGCTCACGCAGAGCCTGAAAAGCCGTTTCAAGTCTAAAAGGGCCTGGGAGGAATCGGCCTTCTCCACCAGGAGTCTGATTAAGGGGAGTGGTCGACGCGAGCCATAAGTAGTGTACAGCCGAGAGGCTCCCACAACCTTATAGCCCGCGTCGCGCAGTTCGTCAAGGACGACCTGCGGATCCGCCTGTATGTCCAGGCCCCGAAGGACGAGGGCTACAGGCTTGGTTCGGTTGAGAGTGTAGGTGTGGAACTGGAACGATTCTCGTTCCAGCCACTGGACAACTCCGAAGTGCTCGGATGCGCTGCGGCAGGCAACGCGTACAGTCTCACTCGCTAGGAGTTTGACAGAAGCGTTATCTGTCAGCGCAACGACCTTGCGGAGTCTGCGACTAAAGCCGATCATGTCCCTTACGTTCGTGACGAACACCGGCGGGATCCTTCCTTCGGAGGTGCGGCTAGACGCAACCTCAGCGGAGGCTTGGAATGCCGCCGAGTCCGTAGCCGAACTCAGGGAGGCCAGGGAAGGAGACTTCCTCGGCTTGCCACCGTGCCCTACTACCACCCAGTCGGTGGAAGCCGAGGTCTCCATGTCTGGGGAGTCAGACTCCGGCAGAGGATTAGGGTTGCCTGGCCTACTAGCGGCCGTGCAGCCAGAAGGTCCGGCCTTTACAGGCTTGGTCGGCCCTAACAAGGACCGATTATTATCACGAACTTGCGCGGGATGAGCAGGGCTTCCCGCGCGAGTCGTAGGGTTCCCGACTGGCCCAAGTGGCCGGCCGGGTGCTCGTCGCTGCCGCACAGTGCTTCAGGGGCACTAACAGCTGGTCCAATGCTGACTAGCTCAGCTCTTTGCCCATCGGGTATCTTGGGGCCGAACTGTGACACCGTCACAGTGGCGGCGCAACCCGCATCTCTATTCGTGAGTCCTACTCTCGGACTCCCCGGATTCCGCTGGGTAGCGCTACCTAAACGACTTACCAGCACTGTGCGGCAGGTCCCAGTTGTGTTTTGGTTGTCTTCGTCTTGGCAAGACGGCTGGTCCACTTCCATCGCTGCAGCTGGATGGTGGCGCTGGCGATGAGACGAGTCTTGATCCGGCGGCTTCTTCTTTACTGCCGTCGCAGTAGCTTGTCCTGAAGGCCTCTTCATGGCAGTAGTGTAGAGGTCGAGGCGATCCTCTTTTCCGAAGCTGAGTGCAGAATCGTCTCGTCCCTTTCATCCTTTCGGTGTCACGCTATGAACCGATTGCATTGCATTGCATTATGGATGCGGGGTGTCTTTGCACCCGTGGCTTGTTTGCAGCATCTGGAACGTGTCCAATGGCTGCCAGAAGTGAACTTAGTGCTGGTAACAATGTCGACTGGTTACCTAGAACTGGAAAAGGAAACCGCCAACCTTTCTGTCAGCGCGGAACATATCCTTTCATACCTTCGCTCTCCCTGAGGAGCGTGAGGTAAAAATTGTTATCCAGGGCATTCCCTATCATACCTCCTCCGATGCTATCGTGCAGGAATTGACGTCTCTTGGCTATACGCCAACTGCTGTGTCAGTTTTGCATGCCGGCAAAGGGGACTCCAAGCATCCCGTGAATTCTTTCCTAGTTAAATTGCTTAAAACTGGAAATTTTGAGGAGGTCTATGGCCTTCAAACACTCCTTCACCTACGGGTGACTATCAGATCATTTGACCCGCGCCCAGGCCCTGCTCAGTGTTTCAACTGCCAGGGCTTCGGGCACTCTTCCCTGTTCTGCCATGCGCCCCCACGTTGCGTGCGGTGCGGCGACCCTCACCGTGGCTGTGATAAGCCTCGTGTGCCGGGTTTTGTCCCGTACTGCTGCAACTGCAAGGGCGCCCATCCGGCTAGTTACCGGGGTTGTATCAAGTATATCGAAGCGGAAAGACAGCAGCGATCTGCGCGCCCTGGCGCGCAGCGTCGTGTAGCTGGCCCGGCCCCTAATCGACGAGAGGTCTTCCCCCTCTTTCCGGTACATCTGTCAAGGCCCCGGCGGCGACTCCTGTCGCTCCCGCGGTCTCAGTCCCGCCTGCAGGCGCCGCTCCGGCGGCGCCTATGACGGCTCCACTACCGGCGCCTGCCGGAGCGCCCGGCCCTTCCTATGCAGCGGTTGCTGCGAAGACATCATCGTCAACCACTTCCGCCCGCAAGGGTACCAAAAAGCGCTCTCGTCGCCGGACTCCCGGCCGACGACATCAGCAGGCTCGTCCTGCCCAACCTCAGCGGGACTCTCCCGCCCCTGTCATCTCCCAACCTCCGCGTGAGCAGACCATAGTTCAGTCCGCTAACCCAGCGCCATCTGTAGTCCTGGCCGAAGTTCCTCAGGAACGTCCGCGCGGGTCCCGGGAACTTTCTCGGGCTCCTGCGGACCCCCTGACGGCTTGGGCCACTCAACTTGTAAATAGCATCAGGTCTGCTCCTGACACCTCGACAGTACTGATGTTAGTGTTCCAATCCCTCTCTGCTCTCTTCCCTCTCCTCCCCCTCAATGGCTAGATCCCTGCGGATCGTCGCTTGGAACGCTGATGGCGTTTCCCCTCGTCGATCCGAGCTGGCGGCTTTCGTCGTGGAGTACGACGCTGATGTCGTGCTTCTCTCCGAAACCCATCTAGCCCCCTACCATCGATTCTCACTTCCTGCTTACACTTGTCGTCGTCAGGATCGTCCCCTATAGCCGCGCCAACCCCCGAAAGGTTGTACGGCGATTCTGGTCCACAGGCGGATATCCCATAGGCCACTACCCCCTCACTACTCGACTCATCGAAGGTTGCGCGGTGGCAGTGGACGCAGGCGACTCGGAGTTGCGCATTGTTTCCGCGTATCTCCGGCCTGGCCTGAGCCCGCCGCCCCCGCCTGAGGAGTGGAACGCTCTCCTCGACCACCCAATCTCGACAATTGCAGCCGGCGACTTCAACGCCAAACATCCTTCTTGGAACAGTAGGGCTACCAACGCCTACGGCAGATCACTCCGCCGGTTCGTCCTAGACGACCCGGATACGCACGTCATCGGCCCTGATGATCCTACCCACTTCCACTATGCCGGTCACCGACCGGACGTTCTTGATGTAGATGTAGTCAGGAACGTGCCCCATAACATCCAGGTCTCGTCAGTGTCAGACCTCTCGTCTGATCACAATCCCCTACTAATAACTGTTCGAGATGTGTCGGCTTCACCCCGACTTCCCGCTGGTCCTGCTAGGAGGGTCAACTGGCGCTCCTATCACGACGAGCTATCTCGAAGGTTACCATCTGTCCCAGCGGACCCGATCGCCACTCGTGACGATCTGGATCTCCGTGCCACTCATCTTCAGGAGTTGGTCCAAGGTGTCATGGATCGACACACATACAACGTAGAGGTGAATCGTAAATCGGCCCTTCAACCGGAAGTTATCCACGCCATCTGGCTTCGGCGCAAGCTCCGCCGCAGATGGCAACGAACCCGAGATCCCGCCGTCAAACGACGGTTTCAGGCCCAGTCTCTTTACGTCCAGCAACTTTTGCGGGACGTAAACTCTGATCAGTGGGACTCATACCTTGAGTCCCTTGAAGTCGACCAAGCCTCCGTCTGGAGAGCGACGAGTCGCCTTACACGCGAGAAGCGTACTCGCAACCCGCTGAATACCCCGAACGGCATTGTTTCTTCTTCGGAAGGCAAGGCTGAGGTCTTCGCCGACTGCATGGAGACTCAATTCACCGTTCATGGAGGCGTCTCGGACCCTGCCTACTCGGTAGTGGTTCGAGACTTCCTATCTGGTTATTTTTCCCGCCCTCCACCTGACCCTCCCGCTCTCTTCGACAGGGACGAACTAGTTTCGTCTATCTGTCGACTGAACCGACGTCGCGCCCCTGGTCCTGATCGGATCGGGGCCGCAGCTTTGCAACATCTCCCGGCCTCGGGCGTTGAATTGGTCCTGGATCTGTTCAACTCCAGTCTCCGGCTGCAATACTTCCCCCGCCTGTGGAAAACTGCCAACATCTGTATGATACCCAAGCCCGGCAAGCCTAGAATGCTTGCAGGCAGCTATCGTCCCATATCGTTATTGCCAGTACTCTCAAAGGTGTTTGAGCGTCTCCTACTCGACCGCATCTGGCCGCTGCTGGATACTTTTATTCGGAGCGAACAGTTCGGGTTCCGTAGAGAGCACTCGACAACTTTACAACTCGTCCGAGTTGTCACAGCTTTATCCGACGCCGCCAACAAGAAAGAGTCTACGGGCGCTGTCTTGTTGGATGTGAGTAAGGCCTTCGACAAAGTCTGGCACGAAGGTCTTCTCTTCAAACTCGCTCACTCCCCCATCCCACCGTCCATTGTGCATTTCTTGCGGTCATACCTCAGTGATCGTACCTTCAGGGTTAGCGTCGAAGGGTCCTGTTCATCAGTTCGACCCGTCGCCGCTGGCGTTCCGCAGGGATCTGTCCTCGGCCCCGTTCTGTACCTAGTGTACACGAACGACCTGCCTGTTATTCCTGGAGTCACGTTATCTCTATTCGCTGACGACGCAATGTATTACTGCAGCTCCCTGTCCCCGCAAATAGCGTGTTCAAAGCTGCAGCGTCAGTTGAATCTGCTTCCGGCCTGGCTACGGAAGTGGCGGGTGATGATCAACGCGGAGAAATCCGAGGCGATCTGCTTCACCAATAAGTCCACTTCCCGGTGCCAGCCCCTCTCCCTCGAAGGGAGGCCTATCGCCTGGCATAAGTCGGTGAAGTATTTGGGCGTTCGGCTAGACCAGCGCCTTAGCTTCAACGGCCACGTGACTGATACTCTCAACAAAGCTCGAGGCGTCCGAGGCAAAATATTTCCCATGCTCTCGTGCCGCAACCGCCTGGCTTTGCGCACTAAAGTTACGATCTATCTTTTGTTTCTCCGGTCAGTATTGACCTATGCTGCTCCCGCATGGTAGTCGCTTGTGTCGACCACTAACAAGTGTAGGCTGGAAGCTTTCCAGGCCCGTACCCTCCGATCCTTGTCGGGGTCTCCATGGTTTGTGAGAAATGATGTCATTCGTGGAGGCCTTCGAGTTCCTACCCTAGCTGATTTTGTCCGGTCGCTCGCCGAAACTCTCTTTGCTTCTGCAGCGACCTCGTCCTTTCCTTATCTCCGCTCTATCAGCACGTCTGAACCACCTCCCGCTATACGTGTCAAACGTCCTCGGGCGATCTTAGACGACCCCCCGTAATTCTGTATGCTGTGACTTAGGTTCCCGAGCAATTCTATCTCCTTGTTACCTTCCTATCCAGTCTGATACCTTCCCCAAGTATGTTGGTTTACGGACTGCTTGGCGCTGTTACCGATGCCACAGACACGGCGGTTCCCTGCCTCGCGGGGAACGACCGGCGCTACAAAGCGCCTGCACGCCGGGCCGGGCGCGTGCGGCATCTGCCGTTCGCCCGCGACCGGCGGCAGTGTTACCATGACCCGGTACCTACATAAATACAAAATTGCAAAAATTTCCGCCGCCTTCTCAGTTAACTGGTTGGCGTGTCCCTCCCGTAAAAATTAGGAAAACTTACTTATGAAAGTCCAGCACTGTTTTCTTCTGGCAGCCATCGGGCACGTCCCGGAAGCTGTAATAAGCCACGGGTGCAAAGACGCCCCACTATTCAATGCAATGCAATGCAAAACCGCCAACCAGTGAACTGTGAAGGCGGGGGAGTATAACTTTATTTGTTTGGTGCACTGCCGCTGGTACCGATTCGAGCAACAGATGTCGCCCGTTTCAAGTCCAGTCAGCAGACGCCCTGAGGGCGTCGGTCGCTCCCCGCGAGGCGGAGAGCCTCTGTGCTAATGACTGATGACAGCGACAAGCAGCCGGCTCAGCGTGCTAGGAGGTGGGCAGGAAGGAGAGGACAGTTTAGGTGAAAAAACTCTGGTCTAGGACTGATAATTACTTTTTGTTTTTGTAAATTTAAAGAGGATGGCGTTATGGCGGGTCGTCAAGAAGCGCCCGATGGCGCTTGACCCGAATGGGCGGTGGTGGTTCTGATGCACTGATGGTTCGTAGGTATGGGAAGGTGGAGGTCGAGGCATTAGAAAAGAGAGTTAGAGCCAGCAACCGGACAAAGGAAGTCAAGGTAGCAACACGGAGACCCCTTCGAATCACGTCGTTCCTTACAAACCAAGGGGACCCCGTCAAGGATCGGAGGGTTCGGGACTGGAAAGCTTCCAGCCTACATCTGTTGGTGGTGGATAAAAGAGACCACCAGGCGGGTGCCGCATAGGTCAGTACAGACCTGAGAAAAAGCAGATAGATTGTAAATTTCGTGCGCATGGCCAGGCGGCTGCGACACGAGAGGAAAGGAGGTAATTTGGCTCGGACGCCGCGAGCCTTGGCAAGGGTTTCAGTCACGTGGGCGTTGAAGCAAAGGCGACGATCTAGCCGAACGCCTAAATACTTCACCGATTCTTTGTAGGCGATGGGCCTCCCTTCTAGGGAGAGGGGCTGGCATCGGGAGATGGACTTACGGGTGAAGCAGATCGCCTCGAATTTCTCCGTGTTGATCGTCACCCGCCATTTCCGTAGCCAGTCCGGAAGCTGGTTCAACTGACGCTGAAGCTTTGTACTCGCAAATCGCGGGGACAGGGAGCTGCAGTGATACATAGCATCGTCAGCGAACAAAGACAACGTGACTCCGGGCAAGACAGGCAGGTCGTTCGTGTACACAAGGTACAGAACGGGGCCGAAGACAGATCCCTGTGGTACGCCAGCGGCGACGGGTCGAACTGTAGAACAGGACCCGTCGACGCTCACCCTGAAGGTTCGGTCGCTGAGATACGACCGCAAGAAATGCACAATGGACGGTGGGATGGGGGAGTGAGCGAGTTTGAAGAGAAGACCTTCGTGCCAGACTTTGTCGAAGGCCTTACTCACATCCAACAAGACAGCGCCCGTAGACTCTTTCTTGACAAGTGCGTAACAACGCGGACCAATTGAAGCGTGGTCGAGTGCTCTCTGCGAAACCCGAACTGTTCGCTGCGGATGAAACCATCTAGCAGCGGCGAGATGCGAGCCAGCAGGAGACGCTCGAACACCTTCGAGATGACTGGCAAGAGAGAGACTGGTCGATAGCTTTCAGGAAGCTTGCGAGGCTTCGGAATCATTACGATGTTGGCTGTCCACAGGCGGGGAAAGTACTGTAACCGGAGACAGGAGTTAAACAGCTCAAGAACGAGGTCAACGCCTGAGGCCGGGAGATTTTGTAGAGTAGCGGCTCCGATCCGATCAGGACCGGGGGCGCGACGGCGATTTAGTCGGCAGATAGATGAAACTAGTTTATCCCTGTCGAACGGGAGGGCTGGGACATCGGGAGGGCGTGAAAAATGTCCAGATAGGAAGTCACGGGCTTCTGCCGAGTGGGCAGGGTCCGAGACGCCTTGCTGAACAGTAAATTGCTGCACCTCCATGCAGTCGGCGAAGACCTCGGCCTTGCCTTCTGACGAAGATACAACCCCATTCGGAGTTTCAAGTGGGTTGCGAGTTCTCTTCTCGCGGGTCAGTCTACTCACCGCTCTCCAGACGGAGGCGTGGTCGACTTCAAGAGACTCAAGGTATGAGTCCCATCGATCAGAGTTTACGTCCCGCAGTAGCTGCTGGACGTAAAGAGACTGGGCCTGAAAGCGCCTTTTGACGCCGGGATCACGGGTTCGTTGCCATCTGCGGCGGAGATTGCGCCGTAGCCAGATGGCGTGGAGTACATCCGCAGGTAAGGTCGATTTACGATGATTCACCTCGAAAGCATATGTGTGTCGATCCATGACACCTTGGACCAACTTCTGAAGATGAGTGGCTCGGAGATCCAAATCGTCACAAGTGACGATCGGGTCCGCGGGAAGTGATGGAAACCGCCGTGACAGCTCATCATGATAGGAGCGCTAGTTGACTCTCCTAACAATCTGAGCGGGAGGTCGGGGTGAGGCCGACAGCTCATGGGCAGTTATAAAAAGGGGATTGTGATCGGATGAGAGATCCGACACTGACGAGACCTGGATGTGATAGGTCACGTCCTTGGCCATGACAATGTCAAGGACGTCCGGTCGATGACCGGAAAAGGGGAAGTGAGTAGGGTCTTCTGAGCCGATGACTTGAAGTACCGGGTCGTCGGAGACGAACCGATACAGAGATTTTCCGTAGGCGCTGGCTACTCTGCTGTTCCAGGAGGAATGCTTGGCATTTAAGTCGCCGGCTACAATGGTTGGTAGGGGATGATCGAGGAGAGCGTCCCACTCCTCGGGCGGTGGAGGTATCTGCAGGCCGGGCCGGAGATACGCCGCAACAACGCGCAACTCCGATCCGCCAGCGTCTATCGCCACCGCACAACCTTCAACAAGAGATGTATCTAAAGGGGGTAGTGGCCTGTGGGATATCCGCAGCCAGGCCGCTGGGGACGATCCTGACGAAAACAGATGTAAGATGGCAGGTTGAAGGTATGGTAACGAGCCAGATGAGTCTCGCAAAGGAGGACGACATCAGCGTCGTACTCCGTTACGAAAGTCATCAGTTCAGATCGTCGAGGGACTACCCATGGGCATTCCACGAAACGATCCTAAGACTCCTAGCCATTCAAAGGAAGAAGAGGAAAGAGGGTAGACAGTGATTGAAACACCAAGGCGAGAACCGTGGTTGTATCTGGAGCAGACCTGATGTTATTTACCAAAGTTTCAGTCCAGGCAGTCAGGGGGTCCACCGGGGCCCGGGAAGATTCCCGAGATTCCGGAAGACGGACCTGGCTGGCCTCGGCCGGTGTTGTAGATGGCGCAGTGCTCGGGGACGGACGTGAGGTCTGCTCAGTTGGGAGCTTAGGTTGAAGGCTGGAGGCGGGCGGGGCCCGCTGAGGTTTTACAGGCAAGGCCTGTGGAACTTGTCGCTGACGGCGACGAGTGCGCTTCGGTTTAGAGCTCCGAGGAGCGGAAGGCGGGACAGATGTAGCGGCCACAGCCGCGTATGAAGGACCGGGCGCTCCGGCAGCAGCCGGAACTGCTGCCGGGGCCTGAGATGATGCTCCGGAGAGAGGTGAGAAGGCCTCTCTGCGGTTAGGGAGGGGACCAGCAACACGGCCTGCCTGCGCGCCAGGGCGAGCAGGAGTCCGCTGCAGCTTCATGGCTGATATAAATTCCTTACATCCTCTATAACTAGCCGGATGGTCCCCGCCGCAGTTGCAGCAAATGGCCGTGAACCGCGTCTTGGCTCAGTACATCGCACGCAACGCGGAGGGTGGTTACAGAACAAGCTGGAGTGGCCAAACCTCTGACAGTTAAAACACTGCGAGGGGCCTGGCCGCGGGTCAAATGTACGAACTTGCACCCGAAGGTGCAGGAAGTTTTGGAGGCCATAGACCTCCTCGAATTGGCCTACTTTGAATAGTTTCACAAGAAAACTATTCACAGGACGGCGATCTTCCCCCTTGCCAGCATGCAGTACACTTACCGCCGTCGGCGAATAGCCTAAAGCGACAAGCTCCTGCCTGATGGTATGGGGGGTGGTCCAGGAAGGAAGTCCAGAAAGAACTACTTTAATTTCGCGCTCAGAAGGAAGCGCGAAAGTATGAAAGGAGATCTTCCGATCGGTGAGAAACTGTTGGACCGATCGGAAGTCCGGGACTGTAGTGGCCGCAATTCGAAGCGAGGCGCCTTGGCACTTGGCCTCGAGTTTGGCTGAAGGAAGCAGATTCTGCAGGGAACGGAGAATTTCCCTGTAATTGCGATTGTCGGGAATAACAATCGGAGGAATTTTGGGTTTGGGCACAGATTTAGAGTTTGGCTGAGTAGGATGGCTGGCGCTGTTACCAGGACTGGATACCCGATGCGTAGGAGCGGCCGGTGGCGGGCTGGCGACTAATTTTCGCTTGCGTTTGGCAGACTTGCCCTCCACAAGCGAAAATTCACCGTCCCCCGTCCCCACACTACACATCGACGCACAGTCATCACTTTCACTATCACTTGCACTGATTGCATGGGAAGGTAGCGGGGTAGATTGAGGACCGGTACCGCAGGTTTCCATTAAGGTTACCAGCGGTGCCGGCAAAGGAACGGGCGTTGCGTTCGACGCCATCTCGGGATTAACCGAAATGAACGTCGAAGACGCAAAAAAGGGCTAGGAAAGAGTGACTTTCACCATCACTGAATCACTACACTGACAGACAAAGAACACAAACACCAGACGCGCACTGCCACGAATCACAAAAACACTCGCGCACGACACAATACACTTCTGAAATTGTAGCACACTGATGATGTTGAAGAACGATGATGACGATGATGAAGAAAACAGATTGAAAAAGATATTATTAACGGTTAAAAACCACAATCGCAAATGCGAATATGAGTAACACAGCCTGCCCGGGCAACAGCTCTAGGTAGACTCTTTCACGCTATGAACCGAGTAGCTTGTAGCTTGTAGCTCTGTGGTAGCGGGGCGTCTTTGCACCCGGTGCATGATTGCAGCATCTGGGTCGAGCCCAATGGCTGCCTGTGGATACACTTAGTCCTGGTTCATTCGACTGGTGCCTAAAAAACAGGAATGGACAACCGCCAACCAGTTAACTGAGAAGGCGGGGGAGAAAGGTTTTCAATATTTATTTATTTTAAAATTTTTGCAATCAGTGGGCACTGCCGCAAGGACGGGTTCAGGTGACAGATGTCGCCCGTTCCCAGTCCCGCATGCAGACGCCGTGAGGCGTCGGTCGCTCCCCGCGAGGCAGAGAGCCTCCGTGCCAGTGATAGCGCGTAGCAGCGGCATTCAGCGCGGTCGGCATACTAGGAAGGGAGGAAGGAAACAGCTTTGCAGGTATATTCTGGGGCAGGGGCAGATAGTGAGTATGCAAAGTGAGGTTTAAGCAGTTTACTTAAACTTATGGCGGGTCATCGAGAATCGCTCGAGGGCGTTTGACCCGAACAGGGGGAGGTGGTTGCGTGGTGCTGATGGTCCTGAGGTAAGGGAAGGAAGAGGTCTCAGCTGCGGCAAAGAGAGTCGCAGCTAATGACCAGACAAAGGCTGAGAGAGCAGGAATTCGTAGACCTCCTCGAATGACACTATTTCGAACAAACCAAGGAGATCCCGACAAGGAACGGAGGGTTCTGGATTGGAAACTTTCCAGCCTACGCCTGTTGGTGGCGGAGGCAAGTGACCACCAAACAGGTGCCGCATAGGTCAATACAGACCGGAGAAACAACAGATACAGGGTAACTTTCGTGCGCAGCGCCAGGGGGCTGCGGCACGCGAGGTATGGGTAAAGCTTGGCTCGAACGCCGCGAGCCTTGGCAAGGGTTTCCGTCACGTGGGCGTTGAAGCAAAGGCGACGATCTAGCCGAACGCCTAGATACTTCACCGACTCTCTTTATAGGCGATAGGCCTCCCTTCCAGGGAGAGGGGCTGGCATCGGGAGATGGACTTACGAGTGAAACAGATCGCCTCGGATTTCTCCGTGTTGATCGTCACCCGCCATTTCCGTAGCCAGTCCGGAAGCTGGTCCAACTGACGCTGCAACTGTGTACTCGCAAAACGCGGGGACACAGAGCTGTAATGATACATTGCATCGTCAGCGAACAAAGACAACGTGACTCCGGGCAAAACAGGCAGGTCGTTCGTGTACACGAGGTACAGAACGGGGCCGAGGACAGATCCCTGGGGTACGCCGGCGGCGACAGGACGAACTGCAGAGCAGGTTCCGTCGACGCTCACCCTGAAGGTTCGGTCGCTGAGATACGACCGGAGGAAAAACACTATGGACGATGGTAAGGGGGAGTTAGCGAGTTTGAAGAGAAGACCTTCGTGCCAGACTTTGTCGAAGGCCTTGCTCACGTCCAGCAGTGCGGCGGCCGTAGCCGCTCGCCTGTTGGTGGCGTCAGAGAGTTGCGTTACCACGCGGACTAGTTGAAGCGTGGTCGAGTGCTCTCTGCGAAACCCGAACTGTTCGTTGCGGATAAAATTATCCAACAACGGCGAGATGCGGGCCAGCAGGAGCCGCTCGAACACCTTCGAGATAACTGGCAAGAGAGATATTGGCCGATAGCTTTCAGGAAGCATGCGCGGCTTGCGGGGTTTAGGAACCATGACGATGTTGGCATTTTTCCACAGGCGGGGAAAGTACTGTAACCGGAGACAAGAGTTGAACAGCTCGAGCACGAGGTCAACGCCTGAGGCCGGGAGATATTGTAATGCAGCGGCCCCGATCCGGTCAGGACCGGGGGCGCGACGGCGGTTTAGTCGACAGACAGACGAAACGAGTTCGTCTCTGTCGAACGGGAGGTCTGGGCCAGCGGGAGGGCGAGAAAAATAACCAGATAGGAAGTCCCGGACTTCTGCCGAGTGGGCAGGGTCCGAAACGCCTCGATGAACGGTAAATTGCGACTCCATGCAGTCGGCGAAGACCTCAGCCTTGCCTTCTGATGAAGACACAACCCCGTTCGGGGTTTCCAGTGGGTTGCGAGTTCTCTTCTCGCGGGTCAGTCTACTCGCCGCTCTCCAGACGGAGGCGTGGTCGACTTCAAGAGACTCAAGGTATGAGTCCCATCGATCAGAGTTTACGTCCCGCAGTAGCTGCTGAACGTAAAGGGACTGTTGTTGAAATCGTCGCTTAACGACTGGGTCACGGGTTCTTTGCCATCTGCGGCGGAGCTGGCGCCGTAGCCAGATGGCGTGGAGTACTTCCGCAGGTAAGGCCGATTTGCGATGATTCACCTCGAGTGCGTAGGTGTGTCGATCCATGACACCTTGGACCAATTCCTGGAGATTTGTGGCGCGGAGATCCAGATCGTCACGAGTGACGATTGGGTCCGCCGGGATAGATGGTAACCTTCGAGAGAGCTCGTCATGATAGGATCGCCAGTTGACTCTCCTAACAATCTGAGCGGGAAGTCGGGGTGACGCCGACAGCTCTCGAACAGTTATAACGAGGGGATTGTGATCGGACGAAAGGTCCGACACAGACGAGACCTCGATGTTGCGGGCAACGTTCTTGACAACTACTATGTCAAGAACGTCCGGCCGATGGCCGTGAAAGGGGAAGTAGGTGGGGTCTTCAGGGCCGATGACATTAAGTGCCGGGTCGCCAGAGATGAACCGGAACAGAGAATTTCCATAGGCGTTGACAACGCGGCTGTTCCATGAAGGGTGTTTGGCGTTTAAGTCGCCGGCTACAATGGTTGAGAGGGGGTGGTCGAGGAGGGCGTCCCACTCCTCGGGCGGTGGCGGAGTTCGTCGGCCAGGCCGGAGGTACGCAGAAACAACGCGCAGCTCCGATCCGCCGGCGTCCACCGCCACCGCGCAGCCTTCAATAATAGATGTATCTAGAGGAGGCAAATGCCTGTGGGATATCCGCCTGTGGACTAAAACAGCTGTGCCCCCCGAGGGGGGACAGCGAGGCCGTAGGGGACGATCCTGACGATAACAGGCATAGGCAGGAAGGGAAAACGAGTGGTAATGAGCCAGATGAGTCTCGGAAAGAAGTATGATATCAACATCATACTCCGTCACGAAAGTCATCAGTTCCGATCGTCTGGGGAGTAGCCCGAAGGCGTTCCACGCAACGATCCTCAGGCTATTAGCCATTTAGGGGAAGTAGAGGAAAGAGGGCAGCTAATGATTGGAACACTAGGGCAAGCACTGTGGTAGTGTCGCGAGCAGTCCTGATGGATGCAACAAGATTATCTGCCCAGGCAGTCAGGGGATCCGCCGAAGCCCGAGAAGATTCCCGGGATTCAGGAGGACAAGCCTGACTGGCCTCGACAGGGGTAGCAGATGGCGCAGGGCTGGTGGACTGAGTAGTAGACTGCTCGCTGGAAGGTTGAGGACGATGGGTGGGGGCGGGTCGAGCCCGCGGAGAAGGTACAGGTGGAACCTGTGACGATGTAGGTCGGCCGGCGGAGTTCCGGCGACGACGAGAGCGCTTGGATTTGCCCGATCGGGCTGGAGGCGGGGCTGATTTAGCGGCCATGGCCGCGTAGGAAGGTGCGGGCGCTCCGGTAGGCGCCGGGATTGAGGCCGCTGCAGGCGGCGCCGAAGCGACGACTGCAGGCGAGACAGCGGCACCGGAAGCAACCTGAGTTGCTGCCGGGACCTGGGCAGATGAACCGGTGAGAGGCGGGAAAGCCGCTTGCCGGTTAGGGCCAGGACCAGCTACACGGCCTGCCTGCGCGCCAGGGCGCACAGGAGGTCGCTGCGGTTTCATGGCGGCGATAAAGTTAGGGCAGCCTCGGTAATTAGCCGGATGGGCTCCTTTGCAGTTGCAGCATTTAGCTGTGTACCCCGTCGTAGGCTTATCACAGCCACGATGAGGTTCAGCACAACGCACGCAACGCGGGGGCTGATGACAGAAAAGACTGCTGTGGCCGAACCTCTGGCAGTAAAAACACTGCGAGGGGCCGGGCCGCGGGTCAAATGTTCGGACTTGCACCCGTAGGTGCAGAAGATTCTGGAGAGTGTAAATCTCCTCGAAAGGGCCTACTTTCAGCAATTTTACAAGAAAGCTGTTAACAGGTCGGCGGTCATCACCTTTGCCAACATGCAGGACGCTTACCGCGGTCGGCGCATAGGCAAGCGCAACAAGTTCCTGCCTGATGGCATCAGTTTCAGTGAAGGAAGGAATTCCCGACAGAACGACCTTAATTCCTCACAAAAGTGTGGAAAGAAATCTTACGCTCTGTCAGGAATGACTGTACAGAGCGGAAGTCTGGGATTGTAGCGGTCGCCAGCTTTAGCGAGGCGCCTTGGCACCTCGCCTCGACCTTGACCGAAGGAAGAGCTATGGATAGGGAACGCAGTAATTGAGAGTAATTCCTATTATCAGGAATTACAATCGGTGGAATGCGAGGGGAAGACACAGTTTGGGTAGCAGTTGAATACTCACGCTCGCGCTGAGTGCCGCTGTTACCATGACTAGGTGACTGATGTGCAGCTGAGGCGGGCGGCGGTGTTTGGGCCAGTTTTCGCTTGCGTTTGGCAGATTTGCCCTCCACAAGCGAGAACTGTCCGTCCCCCGACCCAACACTGCACATATCAACCGCACTATTGTCACTTTCACAATCACTTTCACTGTCGTGAGGAAGTGGAGTTGAACGGAAGCCGGTTGAGCATGTTTCCATTAAGGAAACAAGCGGCGCCGGCAGAGGATTCGGGGGCGTATTCGACGCCATTTCGGACAAGCCGAAATGAACGTCTACGCTAGGTCTAGGATAGAGGGATCACCAGACACTGAAAACTATCCACAGGCACAATTGAACACGACACAGACCGCACAGCACTCGGAAACAAAAACACTCCCGCACAGATTAAATATAACAGATTAGCACTGAACTGCTGGTGAAACTTGTAGAGCTGATGATGCAGAAGATGATGATAATGAAATAAATGGTGAAAACTCAATATTTCCGCTAAATTAGAGAAAATTTTGCGGAGCAAAAACCGTCACAGCCTACCCGGGCAAATGCTCTATGTAGACTCCTATGAACCGATCCAGTGGTCCAGTGGTGTACGGAGCAGCAGCTAGTCGTGCTCCGGTGGTCGCAGTGTCCGGGTGATACCCGATGACTGCATGTTGCCTTGCTGTTACCTTGACTAGCGATCTCGGGCTTTCAAAGGAATGGAACCTCCATCAATTTTATTTTGGAGGGACAGGATGTTACGATTTTACTTGGACCCTGGGACCTCGAAGAGACCCGTGACGGCAGAATGGGGGAGACCTCGAAGACCTTTCGCGTGAGAAGCAGGAATGACCCTCCCACAACGGGTAGGGTGCCCCTAGCCGCTCAGGAAAAGTCGCCGAGGGCTGCCAGGCGGCAATGTCGGCGCACGGGAGAGAGCGTAGGAGGAGGCAGCGTCCACCAGAGGTGGCACTAGGCACACCTAGGGCGAGCGCAGACCCCCCTCTAGTCTGTCGCCGAGCGCCAGCACGGACAAGAGAAAGAAGGAAGGATGAGGAGCGTGAAAATACTCAAGGTCGGGGGGGATTGGGCAGATGTTCTGTAAGTGCTTATGGGGGGTCGTCGAGCAATGCTCGGGGGCGTTTGTGTCGTCTAGGTGGTGGGCCGACATCTGTCCTATGAACCGAGGTGAAAGCATCTCTTTAAATAGTGTCTGGCATGGTCTATTTTCCACGACCAATCAGAGTGGAGAATGATGAACTGGCTTCTGATTGGTTCGCGTTATACACCTTAAGCGGCCAAAAAGTTATAAATAGAAACAGCGTAGCCTTCTCTCATTGTTGCTTGTTCCCAGTTCACTGGGCGACTTGTTCGGCATACCACCTATTACGAACATTTTTTGCTACTGAAAATGGCCACCGGTGGTGTGGCCGAAACGTCTAGCTATACTACATCAAGCATTCGACCACGGCCTTTCAGCCCGGAAGTTTTAAGTAATTATAGTAGGCCTATATGCTTTTTCAAAAATTTACTTTAAAAGATGATTTATATTTGTATAAAAATAGTTTTTGTTTGTATTGTGCCTTCTGTGTTGTGTTGATAAAACTGTGCTCATAAAGGTGAGGGTAACGGATTGTGTACTCGTAAAAACAGATCCTTATTTTGTTAATGCAATCTTCAGACTTCCGTTTATACATACAAACACGTATGCACAAATTTGTGTGAGCGTGTAAACGAGTCTTTACGGAACAAAAATGGTGGCCCCATATATGACAGATGATTCGCATATAGTAGGTACGTAAAAGCAGAAGATTCAACAATCTGCGCTCGATATTAGGATTTTTTTCCTATGAGGGCGCAAAAGGCTTTTGTCTTTGAGGGCGCACTGGCCCGAGGGCCGGCGGGCCAGTCTGCCCCTGGTAACTGACATAAACTTTAGGAGCTAAAGCTAAGCTAGTTAAATAATTTTATTTTGATTCAAGAGATGATTACCGTAGACGATTTGTACGAAAGTAATTGATTTACATGTGTTTGCTCCATATGATAATTTTGTAGACGAGTTTACTGATTTTGAAAAGATTGGTGCTAATGAATTTATTATGTTTTATAATGCTATTATTTTTACTATGTTAGAGTGTAAGAATTATAAACATATGTTATGTATTTTTCATGGTATAGTTTTGTGTAGTGTATCTAGGGTAAGGTCATTCACCTGACCCAGAGAGATCAGCTGATGACTGATGTTAGACATGTAGTAGATCCCTTATAAGTGATTGGCAGTTTTGTTTTATCAATCTAATTAAATGATTGAATGTTAAATTTTTAATGGACGAAATAAATTTTTTGGGAATAAAATTTTTTTCTGAAAAAAAAATTTATTTTTGCCTGAAGTACAGATTAGGTATTAAGGTTCAATATATATTGTTTATTATGGGTATTGCTAAAATATTAAATGAGTTATATGGTTCATATGATATGTGGTAGACAAATGTACAGATAAGGGAATTTAGGATAAAATAAGGTGTTCATTTTATTTTGTTTATTATGATTGTTAGCAGCTAATTAAGAAGAGTTGTAAATTCATTTAAAGGATTTTGAAATTTTGAAAATAAATAGAAAGAGATGATCAAATTAACGATAATATGAATCTTTGATATTGGACTTAGATTAATTTCTCTAGGTGAACAAATTTAAATGATTTAAGGGGAGACATATTGGTTTAGGATCTGGTATGGTACAAGGCCAATTTTGATTTTTTGATGGAATGATTGGAGGTTAGGTGGTACTATGGTGTGTATCTGTCCGATTTTATGGTGTTGGGATCTCGAACAGAGAAGTCCAGTAGTGTCGTTCAGGTGCAGCCATAGTCCCCGAGCTAGGGGGGTAGTTTACCCATGACGTGTTTAGAAATTAACGGGCGGTTGTTGGCGCCATATCCTCACCGATTCTCTTAGGGTTTAGCAATGAGAGGTTTTCTGTTTCAGCAGAAAACCTCTCATTGGGGGGGGGGTATTGTAACGGGGCAAAAGGAGAGAAATAAATTTTAATCATTTTAAAAGCAGTCATGATAGTGTTCGGTAACTATCAGAAAATACACATCGGGAATTGTGAAGAAGAGATTACAGTGAGTGGACTGTATAGTCAAACTGTCGCATTGTAGTACAGGAATGCAGTTATCAACGAGGGGTGCGCTTTCATAACCACATACGCACACACACGGCCAACTTTCCCATGATCTGGTCACGTATTAAGAAATACCTTCGCGTGGTGCGCGCAGAAAGCAGAAGCAGTCGGCAAAAAACATCTCAACGCAACGGACGGGGGCAGTGTGTGCGTTCGCCGGCTGTACACACTTTTAGTATAACCAGCATATAGAAATGTAAAATAACAGTGTCTGGAATTACATAATGGCGGCTGCGACCGGTGCAAACCCCGGAGTCCTCGCGAGCCGAAAGAAAATAATAAAACTTAAAATGTGTTTTTTAACAGTAAATACAGTGGAGCAGGAGGTATGACAATCGTAAATCATCGGTGACGTATAAAACAAATTGTAAGAACTACTTTTGGACAATTAGGGGGAACAATGTGGAGACAGTACGTGGTCAACAGGAACACTGTGAGACGTAACCGTATACTATTCATTCAATATTAATGAAAATTAAAACTTTTAAATTATAACAGAGATCTCTAAATTTAAAGTATGGGGAAATTATTTACGTGTGAAAGAGTGTGTGTACAAATACTGGGTTGTTTTTTTCTTAAGTAGCTAATAAATATGTCATTAACGTAATTAATATATAGGTAGAAGTGTAAGGGTTTTTATATATCAATGTGGCCGTAATTTTGTCAGATGGGATTGACATTCCAATATTAATTTGTTCATAAAAAATGTAGAGAAAGACGGAAGTAATAATTAATAAATAAATAAGATTTGTTTTACAGCATATAACCGTGTGTTAGCGTAGTTATTTCACCGTGAACCATTTCCTATTCTGTGCTGAAAAATTCGTCTAACGTTTCCGCGAATCTTCTGAATTGGTGGGAAGTCAGATTGCAAAATTATCCCGTTTTGATTAAGGTAGAGTGTAAAGGTTTCCATATCTGTCCTGCAAAGATATTGGTGGCGACTCTGGACTTCTGATTGGAATTTATAAAAAGATAAGTCAGCGAAAAAAGATCGCAGGTAAGGTTCTGGCAGTTTTTATTTTATTTATTTATTTATAATTTGGATGTTTCATAACAACGTTCATATTTTAATTATACTTAATCACTCTCTTCATACATGATTCTTTCTTTTTAACGTATTTCACTATTATTTTTGTAATGGGGCAGAAAGGGGGGTCTTTATATTTTATTAATTCGTATGGATTTATTTGTATCAGCTTGGTAGATACCACGTAAAAGGTTTTTTTCAAACAACGAACGCAGTGACATAACTTGTGAGCGGGTGTGGTAACAACGCAATACGGTTCTGGGAAATCAAGCTTGGTGTTACGCACTCATACGCGCAACATGAGCACGCGCGCACAAGGGATGCCAACAAGATGTCTAAATTATAAAATTTCTTTCACCACGTGTTTGGATGATGACGGAAGTCCGTGATGACTCCGCCCACCTGAGTCTACTGCCTCGTGGCAATGGAATATCGTCCACACCTTGTGAACATTGGAAGATCCACACTACAGGTACAGTGACTAACAATCTATCACATGAGGGCTGTGCATTTCCGTCTGCAACATAGTGTTGGAGTAGGAAGCTGGGTGCATAGTTACCGTCAGTCGACTTCACCTCTAGACCGCATGCAGTCATCTAAATCTTTTACTCGAGTTTAATCAAGGTCGGCCAATCCAACAAGTGAATCCAGTAACAGTTACATCAAAAAAGTGAAACGTTATATCAGAATGAAGTCAGTGAAGTGAACAAATCGAAATTAAAATGTGGTGGATTTGACAAAAATTTCGGACATATATATAGCGCGGCATGTGGCTACGAGAGGAACGCCGACGGTTGGGTAATCCATGACGAATATCAATCATTTCATTTTAAAAGGGGTTCTAATAAAATAAAAAGGGGAATTTAACGGTATGAGTGTGTGAATGAGCAAACTGGGTCGTCTTCCTAGATTTTAAGTAATTTTGAAACTAGTTGTTAAAATATCTATCATGTTAAAAGATAATTATTGAACGAAACAGTAAGATTTTAATTTTAGAGGAAAGGGGAGTAAACAAATAAATTCAAAAGTCGTATAAAGAAAAATGAAATAAAATGTGAGTTCTATTATATAAAAGAGAGTAGCGTACGTTATTGATATAACCTTAAAATCACGTTGATATTCACAGTTCGTGTGACGGACCTGGCCTAACAAGGTAGGTGAGACTTTAATTATTATTTTATAATGGTGTATTTATTTATAATAGCACAAATGGCGCATCCAAACAAGGGACGAGTTTTTATAAATTAAAATTTATATATAAAATAAAAAACCACACCTACAGGTGAATAACGTGATTTGAAGGTTAAGAAAAAATACGTACAAATTACGTAACAGACGTAAAATAGTATGTCATTGTTAGGGTAAGTGTCAGATGTTTTGTATGTAAGTAAATTTGTATGAATTTGTAATTTAAAAATGGCAGGTAGTAATAACGAGAACAATATAAATGAAATTGACATAATTGTAGGCGACGAGGCCGAAAATAAAGCAATGTTTGAGAATATGGTAACTGAATCGGTTGACAAAAGCGATTCAGGTATCCAAACAGAGTCACTGTTAATGAGTGAAAGTAATGTAGACGAATCGAAAATAATGAATGAAGTTGCAATTCATTCAACACCTATTTAGTAAATCAAAATAAGAAATCTGATGACGATAATATGTTAACAAGATTGTATAATATGATGTACAATAGTTTAGAAAAACAAGACAGCATGTATAACACTTTAGAAAAACAAGATAGCAATTTTAGAGAATTGAAAAACGAAATAAATGAAATCAAAAGTAATTTTAATACCAAATTTGATGAACAAAAGAGTAGTTTTGATGCTAGATTTGAGGAACAGAATGATAAAATTAAAAATAATTTTACTGAAAAACTAAATGAGATCAGAAATGAAATAAAACAAATTAATAAAAATGTTGAAAAAAACCAATGAAAAATACGAAAATAAATGTGTTGAGTTAGAGAAGTCAGTAAAAAATATCGATGTTAAAATCAATGAAATAGATAATAGAATGACAGAAAGAATTGACAAACAATTACAGGATATAACAGAGAATATTGAAACCAAAATAAATGAATGTAACACTGACAATGGGTATAAATTTAATTGTGCAATTGATAAGATGGAAGAAGTGAGAGATAAAATTCAGATATACGAAACAAATACTGTTTTTAAAATAAATAGAAAGTAAATGTGTAAATAAGATTAATGAACATAATAATGACATAGAAATTAAAATAATGGAGGTAGAAAATGTGTGTAAACAATCTGTGCAAGAGAGTATGGGGGCTATGAGTAAACATAACCTTCAATACGAAATTAAAAATGAGAATAAATTAAAAATAATTGAGCAAGACATAATAGAAATTAAAGATGAATTTCATGTGGCCGTAAGCCAAAATTTAAACAGTGTTGCGGAGCGAGTGTTGTATACTCGCGAAGCAAAAGACGATATAGAACTTGAACAATTTAATTGTGACAGCCAGAGAGTACACCCGATGCAATTTTTGAGTAGGGTAAGGGAATTTAACCAGTTTAATAGCAGTAGTTGGGAGATAAAGTTGTTAAAGATTTTAAAGTGTGTTAAAGGTAATTCCGAAATATGGGCGGAAGTTCATAATACAGAGTGGAGTAGTTATGAAAAATTCGAGTCAGCATTCCGGAATAAGTATTGGTCCGAAGAAGATCAGGAAATTTTACGCAGTAAAATCATGGGAACCGGGAATTTCGGGGGAATAAACAACCACCTAACCATGTATGTAATGAGAATATTTAATGAGGCAAAGTACCTAGAACCGCCGTTGCCGTTTCGGTCATTTGTTAGACATGTTAGTAAACACCTGCCCAGAGAAGTACAAATTACGCTAATGACAAGAGAGATAGTAGACATAAATGAACTTGAGAACATATTAGATGTATTACAAAACATTAGGGACCGCGAAATGGGTAGGCGTCCGAATCCATTAGCGGCACATGCTAACGGGAATTATCATCAGTCTAGGGGAACACCAAACTCTTATAGAGGGACGCGTGAAAATAATAATAATAACTATAGAGGCGAAATGTGGAAATGCCTAAATTGTGAATACGAGAATTATGCTATCCGAACAGTATGTTAAAGATGCAACAAAGTGAGAGATTGCCAACGGGGCAACGTGGCCCCCAATCACCATAATCAACAACAACGAGGCGGAGGTAACGACAGAGGAGGTGGACATGCGACGAGAGGTAGAGGAGGATACAACCAGGCTGTGGCGGGTACGTCCACGGAAAACTGAGACCGGCAATGGAGTCAGGACCACACCATTGTCCACAGATGACAACAGGGTCCAGGTAATTGAAGAGTATAAGAACAATGTGATCCAAATGGATATGACGAAGGAGTTGCTGGAGGAAGACGAAGCAGAAATGATGGAGACAAAAGCTGGGTTGACAGAGGTAATCGTCAACATCAAAGGTAAGAACTTTAAAACATTAATAGATACAGGAAGTGAGATATCAGTGATTTCAGAAAATGTAATGGTAGAGTTACAAGGGGTATATAAACATATTCCATCATTACCAGTTGCAGGTGTAACAGTAGTGGGGGTAACCGGGGTACGGAGTAAAAGGGTTACTAGACAGGTGCAATTAAATATATACATTAGTGAAACAGAATTTGAAAATACCTTTTTAGTGGTTAAGGGACTGAATTTAGATATAATTTTGGGAAATGATTTTTTGGAGAGAAATAAAGCAGTAATAGATTTTAATAAGAAAATAGTAGAATTTAAGAAGCGGAGTGAACCAGTCAGGGTTAATTTTAAGAGGGTGATAAATGAGGTTAAAGTCACGGGAATAAAGTTAATACATAAACAAGTAGGCGTTGGAGATATAGAAACAAGAGTAAATATATGTCGAGAGAGTGAAAGTGTAGAAAATGAGGAGAGAGAGATGTATGTGAGTGATGAGAGAATATGGGAAAATCGGGCGGATAAATTTTTTAATAAGGGTGGAGCTGTAGGGAGTCCCCAACGACAGGAGTTGTGGGCAGTGGTAGAGCGTTTTAGAGATGTGTTTCCTGAGTTGCCTGGAAAAGCCAGGGACTATGTATGCGAGTTGAAAGTTCGAGAACACTCACCCTACATGCAGAGGAGCTATCCAGTGCCATTTTCAAAGAGGAGAGCAGTACAAGAGGAGGTTGGACCGGATGATGGAAGGAGACATTATTGAGAGATCGATATCGCCATACTCGAATCCATTAGTGGTGGTCATCAAGAAGGATGGAAAGGTAAGGTTGTGTTTAGAAGCTAGGAAAATTAACCAAATTATAATACCTGACCGGGAGTCATCGGAACCCATGAATGAAATTTTCCAGAAATTTATGAGTCAAATATATGACATCTTTAGATTTGACAGCGGGGTACTGGCAAGTTCCATTAGCGCCAGAGAGCCGGAAGTATACTGCATTTCTCTTCAATGGTAAGAATTATCAGTTCAAGCGTTTACCCTTTGGATTAAACACTAGTGTAGCGAGTTTTATAAAATGTTTAGATATGATATTACAACCTAAGGTCTTAGATTTTTTTGACTGTGTACGTTGATGACATATTAATAGCATCAAGAACATTCTCTGAACATTTAGAACATATAGAATACGTATTAAATAAATTGCAAAATGGGGGTTTAACAGTTAATTGGGAGAAGTCGAAGTTTTTACAAACTGAAATACATTTTTTAGGTTTTATTACTCCGGAGGGAATTCTAGCCAACCCAGATAAGGTAGAAGCTATTATGCGTTTTCCAGAACCTAAAAATATTAAGCAGCTACAAAGTTTTTTGGGATTATGCAACTTTTATTGGACGTTTCAGAGAAATTATGCGCAGGTAACCTCTAAACTAAGTGCGGTATTACAAAAGAATAAACAATGGAAATGGGGCGAGGAGGAAAGAGTTACTTTTAACGAAATCAAAGAGAAGTTTATAAATATGATAATGATGAATCATCCCGATTTTCAGACAAAATTTTATTTACAGACGGATGCCAGCAACATAGCCCTCTGCGCAGAACTATACCAGGAGGGTGAGGAAAAGGAACACCGGACCATAGCTTTTGCCAGCCGGACTTTGTTAGCAGCGGAAAGGAACTACACGACAACGGAGAAGGAGTTGCTGAGTATCGTCTTTGCGGTGAGAAAATTCCGTACCTATCTTCTAGGGAACCAGACCATCATTAGGACAGATCACAAGGCATTGTCATTTTTGAATACTTGCAAATTAACTCATAGCAGATTAACCAGGTGGGTGTTAGCATTACAAGAGTATCAATTTTCATGGGAGTACATTAAGGGGACAGATAATAAAGTACCAGACACTCTTTCCAGGTTAGATGTAATAGACAACAAAAGGGAGGGATCTAAAAGAAATAGAGATTTTTCGATTAACAAGGGAAGATAGAATTTTTGGGGGGGAATTAAGGGAGATTGAGAGTATGCAAAGATCAGAGAACAAATTGAGTAAAGTAATCGCTAGTTTAGAAGCAGATGTAAATGGGTCCGAATATAACACACATTTCCAAATATATCAGGGAATTCTGTTCAAAAAAATAGAGGGGGGTGAACGGGATTGGAAATTGATGGTACCTGAAGAGTTAGTCGATAAAATTATTTGGGATTGTCATGTAAGATATGGACATTTTGGTGCGAGAAAATGTACAAATGTGTTAAAAGAGTCTTGTGTCTTTAAGAACAAGGAGAGGCGAGTTAGAAGAGTTTTAAGAGTATGCGATTTGTGTCAGAAGTCAAAAGTAGTGAATTATAGGGTTGAAGGGGAAATGAGTTATATTAAAGTTGAAAGACCATTTGATTTAGTTGCGGTAGATTTGTATGGGCCATTGCCTCAAGGTAGAGGTGGAGTAGTGTATGTTTTTGTTGTTTTGGACACTTTTTCTAAGTTTGTTAGGTTGTACAGCGTGAAGAGAGCTACAAGCCGGGTGCTAATTGAAAAGATCACCAAGGATTACATGATTAACGTAAATAAGCCGAAGATAATTTTATCCGATCACAGACCCCAGTTCATTAGCGGTAAGTGGAGACAGACTCTTGGCTGGGAAGGCATCATACCCAAACATACGGCAGTATACCATCCACAGTCGAACCAGGCAGAGCGAGTGATGCGAGAAATCGGCAGGATATTCAGGGCGTATTGTCACGCGAAACACACGGAATGGCCTTTGTATGTAAAGAAAGTGGAAGAGTGGTTAAACAGTACTACCCATGATTCAACAGGGTTTACACCATACGAACTAATAAACGGAACCCGGCCGCCAAGAATATTAGAACAACTTTTCGAATATTGTAACGTACTACTTATGTGAGGTACTAGCGAAACGTACACCTTTAGTCAAGCCCCAAATGTTGGGTTCGCCATTTCTGTAACGTAACTCAGTGAGGTACAGTAGAGTTAAATTATATGCCCCACGTTGTTAGCGTCATTTCTGTAACGTGCTACTTTTATGATGTGGTCTTGTAGATTTTTTATGATATACCTTAAGTAGTATGCGTCACTTTTGAATTATACTAACTGACGTTTTAAACGGTATAAATAAAGGATTTTGTTTATCTTGTTTTACTCAATCTAAAAGAAATCGAGAGTGTGTGATTTGGGGTCAAGGAGGTAATTTGTTCAGCCTTATGCAGAAGAGAGAGTAAGTATCATTATTGCCCCTCTGTTGTGACGATTCCTTCTGTATGTTGTGCTGAAATTTTCATTAATTACCCACTACAATAAATTATAACGCGTTATAATTCAATATTAATTTTTAATAATATTGCTTTATTGATTATTGACTTCTGTCTCCAGCCACCAAAGTATAGGTATCACAATTAATCTTTTTTAAAAAAAAAAAAAAACATCATCTCGACTTTACCGAGTAAACATAGATCTGTCTAAGGAACAAAACATATATGTTGTTATTTAACCAATATTACGCTATAATAAAATACATCAGTTATTACATAATTCTTAGTAATTCCCCAGGGTTCAGGGTGAATTCTTTGTGTTATGAGAGTGTCAGAAATGGATAATTGCTACGCTTTACAAATATCAAAAATTAATAAATAATTTTGTTTATTTTTCAAATATTACGTAGTTTCCGGAATTGCCGTAAGAGAGCAGCATGTATTTGTTTACTTTTGAAAGGAACATATGATAAAATGAATATTTTTTGTTCGATTTCACTGTTAAAAAACGAGTTTTCTTCTGGACTTATTACGAAAAAATGTTTATGTTACCTCGCTCCGTGTTGTCCTTACTGAATTGAAGTTTTATTCTGTGATGAGGTACGTCTTGCGTTATTATTTCCTTTTCGTTTAGAGTATTTTCTGATTGTATACTGGAAGTAGGCCGAACTATATTGGATCCTCAGAATGGTTTCATCCACTGGTTTTTAATGTATAACACCATTTTATTTGGATTCCTCAGGTATAATTAGTTAGTATTCACTTTGTTTATTACTCTTGCGTGAATTTCGCCTCCTCCAACGTCCAAAAAAGGTTATTTTTTATAATTTTTGTCGCATCGTTTCTTCAACTCTCCGGTTTAGTTCAAAATTTTTATATCTTATTAACAATACTTGTTATTTTTCATCACTCTTAGTAACACATAGTATTTTTATTATGTAGGCAGTTTGTGATTATTATAAATTTATATTTTATTTATGGAAAAATAATTCCCTTCCATTCCGATTTCTTTACTAATTTAATTTACATAATATGTTTTGGTTAATTTTTTATGACATTGTATATAAATATTTTATCATTTTATTATCATTAAATAAATTTATATATTATTTATTTAGTCTCGAATAGTGTTCATACCCGGTACTACTTCCTGTTGTCATTTCCTTCATAGGATTATTTTAATTTTATATTATCTTTGGTAGTTAAAATTTTTATGTCTTTTAAAATTAACCCTGGGTTTTCTTACAATCTAACATAATTATTTGAAACAATATAATATTAACTTGGGTATAACAAATTGTGGTTCATACAATATAAATTACAATAAATAAATAAAATTACAAAAATCAATTAGTATTATTACATACTACTTCCATAGTTTTATCCTATCCAAAACATACAGCACAGTTTAGTAATACATTAATTTCACTTTGGTTTTTCACCTCAATGGGTACACTAGAACTCACTTCGCACTATATACCACTCGAATTGTTTATTATGTGGAGTGATATAATTAAATTTTGAGCGAGCTTTAGTTCTACCCATTTCTGACTTTTATTCTCATGATTTACTTTATTGGGACCAGGTTATGTACCGTTACAATATCCACCGGAAGAAAGGACCATCGACAGGAATGTTAAAATCCAACTCGCAAACGAGAGTCTACTCACCAAAGGGGAGAGGAGAAAGCGGAAACATGATGAAAAGGGTAAGTGGGTCAAATACGAGGTAGGGCAATTAGTGTTGGTAAGGAGACATGAGTGCTCAAGAGAAAGAAATAAAAAAGTTTTTCCTGTTATATGAAAGACCATACAAAATAGTGGAAATAAAAATGAATAACGCTTATGTACTTCGAAATCGAACAACGCAGGAGATAGTGGGTACGCAGAATGCTACAAATTTGAAATTATATTGGTCAAGGTAAAGAATTGAATTTTAATATGTTATTCTATGTTTTCAGAAGGGACTCTCCCCCATTTTCAGGCGGTCACGACCTTACCAATCCTGACCGTGGGTTTCGGCACTTGGAGGCGGACCATGGTTGGCGGAACTTCCTTCGGGTGGCGAAACGACTATGGTCCGGCTCCACCAAAATTGGTATGAAGTAGGAATTTCACTATACTATTGAACGGGGAGGGGGACCCCTAAGGTACGTGGTACAAAATATTTTACAATCAAGGTGCATAGATAATGTGCACCCTACCACGTACCAGCATTGCCTAAGAGTACATGTAAATAATTTAATGGAGGCTATATTTTAACAAGGCAGTGCGTTCACATAAAATTTGTTCTAGTGTCATTGGTGAAAGTAAATTTAGCCAATGAGAGCAGTTACAGTGTATTTAAAAAAGATGTGTTTTGCGGAGGTGAGTTAGACGACGGACAGAGCGGGTTTGGATAAATGAGAAGTAAAAGAGAGTGTGTTTTGTGTTGGAATTAGAGTAAGCTAATATCAATTAGTGGTCGTAGAAAGGGAACGTGAATTCACGTAGTATGTCTGTCCATCGCCCACCTCGTATCGGCAAAACCCCGTCTTTTCGGGCGGCTACGACCTTACCACTTTTGGCTAATAAGGATAAGAATTAGCCTCCAATGTAAATACTTATCAATATATAATTTGGAATGTTTATAATTTTAAATCTGTCAGTAGCTATATTTTATTTTAAGTAGATAAGTGACCATATATAATTATGAAGTTTGTAGTACGAGTTAAGGAAAGTGAAATGTTTGATGTTTGCAAGTTAAAGATGTATATGAATCTAAAAGATGTTAAACATGAAAGTTTGAATTAAGAAAATAACCAAACATATAAGAGTTGACCATCCGTGAATTGTAGTAACGGTGTCAATGTGAGCCTTATATGTCTTTTGGTAGTTTCCCCAATTTTTGGGCGGTCACGTCTTCACCGAACCCTGACCGTGGATTTATGTAAGTAGATTCTAAATTGGTGAACATTGAAATTGAACGGGGGGTAACACAGGGGAAACTACATAACTATGGAACAGCGGCTATCATCGAAGGGGGTGGTAGTTCCGTTTTAAGGGTGTGTGAATCATTTTAGTAGGATTACTGGTGTCCTCGGACATCAGTAATGCCGAATTTTATATAACGCTGAACCAAGAACGGTATAGGCAGCGTCTATACCATATATATGTAAACTTCAGTTCTTGGGGATGCAAATGGGCACCACAGTCCAACACCAGGAAACAATAGTGTGTGTGGAAAAGGAGCTGGCTGTTACAAGCCAGGGGCATAAACAATAAAGTGTTTATGCAACCAGGCAAACGCTCAATCCGGTTTATCCGGCGGGTGGTTACCTAATTGTAACTGGGTATAAGGGGGGACTTTAAGAAATTGATGTAGTAGGAGGGTAGCTGAAACTTCAGTGAGAGGGTGACGACCTCTGTAAACAGCATTCGGTCAATTTAACCGGCTCTATAGAGAGAGTTGGGGGTTGACAACCCAGAGGGCTGTTCAGTAACTGTTGCTATAACTATGACTCAATGATTAGTGATGTAATTCACGCATGAGAGCAAAACGATTTTAAGTACGAGATTCAATTTAATGATTTCAGATAATACTATATGATTTTAATTAGATAATTGTGTGTATTTAGATTAGTTATAGGTAGTGTGCCTATAGAAAGATCATTCACATGTTATTGAGCCATCAGCTGACTGTTGGGGTTATATATGTAGGATGTCACTTATAAGTGAGTTGCAGATTTTTGTTAATGTAATTAAATGTTTGAATATAATTAAAGGTTGGAATAATAAGTTTTCAATGTGTTTAAGAGATTTTAAACTAAATGGTGAAATGGATTTGAGATAGTTTTGAATTTTCAATGGTTAATATAATGTAAAATGTGGTAAATGTTAGAATTTGGGTGACAAGCATAAAGAAGGCATTTGAATTAATCAGTCCAAGTTAAGTTTACATGGGTGCTAAACAGAATAAGATTCTGGGGAGTAAAAGTAATGTAGAAAAGTGAGTATTAATAGTGACACAGTAGCGATAGAAATTATATATAGAGTAATGAGAGAGATTTAATGGGAGAATAATTAGTTGATAGAGGAATTTTGTAAAAGGGGTTGGTGTGATAAGGAGTCCTCAACGAAAAGCGAAAAGCGTTGTGGCGGGAGGTGAATAGTTTTAAATGGGGTTTGGCGGGGTTACCTAGGGAGAGTCCAGGAACCAATAAGGGGATGAGTATGGGAAGGGAACACACGGCCTAAGTACAAAGAGGGTAGAGAGTATTTTGTTATAAGGGTGGAATGATGTGACTGGAGTTAGAGAATTATTGGTAAATATTTTGAGAGAGTGGTGTCAGACTAATTAAATCTGTTAGTGAGTGTTAGAGTCAGAAGGGGGTGGAGGTTATATTTAAACACCCATATGTAAATCGAATTGTGATGAATAACTAAGAGTCATCCAAACTAATTGAGAATGAAAATGTTAGAGAGAATCAGAGTTAAAAGGTAATAATAATTGAAGCAAGTGAAAGATATTAATAGAATTTGAAAATAAAATAAAGCTGTAAAGTGTGTAAATTTTGGTCAACTTAAATGTGAAGTATTGTTTATTGTAAAGTAATAACAACAATGCTAATTTGGAATGTTCTATGTTTATTATGTTGTATTATGTTTGAAGGTAAAAGTTACAAACATGTTTCATGTATTTTATGGTGTAGCTTTGTGTAGTGTATATATGTCAAGGTCATTCACTTGACCCAGAGAGATCAGCTGATGGCTGATGTTAGAGACAGGACAGGTTTCTAGTGATTGATTCATAAAATTTTGTTACTTAATTAAATTAAATAATCTTTTTGATACTGATAAAAGAAATATATTTTGGGGAATTAAAATTTTTTGGAAAACAAAAATTTTATTTTTCATTCTACCTGCCGTATAGATGGTGTTTTGATGTTTAGGGCATATTGTTGATTGTATGTTAAGGTGTTAACTGATTTAGGTTATTCATATTATATGTGTTATAAACAAATGTTAGGATAAGTGAATTTATGGTTTAATAAAATGTTCAGTTTATTTGTTTTTTATGATTGTTAGTAGTAGTGAAGAAGAAATGTAGATTCATGTAAAAGATTTTGGGATTTTAATGATATTAATGGTAATGTAAAAGTTTGATTTTGAACTTAGATTAATTTTTGAACAAAATTTAAATGATTTGAATTTAATTAGCTGTTGTGTTTTAATTTGAAAACATAACGTTAATTTGTGAAAAGAAATTGAAATTTGAAAGATAAATATTTTATGAGTTAAAAGTATGGAGATTGTTTAGAATGTAATAATGAGTACGTGTACGCACCCAGTACTTGCTAAAGGCAACCCAGTATGCATGTAAAGGGGGAACATATCGGTTGAGGATCTGGTATGGTATAAGGCCAGGGTTTTGATTTTGGGCTGAATGATGAAAGGTTAGGTGTACTATGGTGAGTATCTGCCCGATTTTATGGTGTTGGGATCTCAAACAGAGAAGTCTAATCTCGTTCAGGTGCAGCCATATTCGCCTAGCTAGAGGGGAAGTTTACCCATGATTTGTTAAGAATTAAAGGGGGGTTGTTGGCACCATATCCTCACCGATCCTCTTAGGGCTAGCAATGAGAGTTCTTCTGTTTCGGCAGAAGACCTCTCATTTGGGGGGGTATTGTAATGGGGCAGAAAGGGGGGTCTTTATATTTTATTAATTCATATGGATTTATTTGTATCAGCTTGGTAGGTCCCACGTAAAAGGTTTTATTCAAACAACGAACGCAGTGACATAACTTGTGAGCGGGTGTGGTAACAACGCAATACGGTTCTGGGAAATCAAGCTTGGTGTTATGCACTCATACGCGCAACATGAGCACGCACGCAGAAGGGACGCCAACAAGATGTCTAAATTATAAAATTTCTTTCACCACGTGTTTGGATGATGATGGAAGTCTGTGATGACTCCGCCCACCTGAGTCTACTGCCTCGTGGCAATGGAATATCGTCCACACCTTGTGAACATTGGAAGATCCATGCTACAGGTACGGTGACTAACAATCTATCACATGAGGGCTGTGCATTTCCGTCTGCAACATAGTGTTGGAGTAGGAAGCTGGGTGCGTAGTTACCGCCAGTCGACTTCACCTCTAGACCGCATGCGGTCATCTAAATCTTTTACTCTAGTTTAATCAAGGTCGGCCAACCCAACAAGGAATCCAGTAACAGTTACATCAAAAAAGTGAAACGTTATATCAGAATGAAGTCAGTGAAGTGAACAAATCGAAATTAAAATGTGGTGGATTTGACAAAAATTTCGGACATATATATAGTGCGGCATGTGGCTATGAGAGGAACACCGACGGTTGGGTAATCCATGACCAATATCAATAATTTCATTTTAAAAGGGGTTCTAATAATATAAAAAGGGGAATTTAACGGTATGAGTGTGTGAATGAGCAAACTGGGTCGTCTTCCTAGATTTTAAGTAATTTTGAAACTAGTTGTTAAAATATCTATCATGTTAAAAGATTGAACAAAACAGTGAGATTTTAATTTTAGAGGAAAGGGGAGTAAACAAATAAATTCAGAAGTCGTATAAAGAAAAATGAAATAAAATGTGAGTTCTATTATATAAAAGAGAGTAGCATATGTTATTGATATAACCATAAAATCACGTTGATATTCACAGTTCGTGTGACGGACCTGGCCTAACAAGGTAGGTGAGACTTTAATTATTATTTTATAATTGTGTATTTATTTATAATAGCACATTTTCTCTTCTTAACACTGTCACACAATATAACTTTTAGAATTACAGTTTGACATGATTATATTTGTAACACTTAAATAATTCACTTTCTATAGTTTTTCTTTTTTTTGATATATAAAATAACGGTCTGAGGTGCGCAGACCTCGTCATAGTTAAATAGGTGTATTCACAATATCGGATTTCTTACATACTAGTTTTACATACTTATATATTATATTCCTATTTATAAATTACTATTTACATCTTTTGTCATGGGATCTTTAACTTCTGGGTATTTTGGTCATCGTCAGTCATTGTTTGTCACAGTCATTAAATTATCTATTTCCTGAGTTCATTCTCTATTTTCCAATTATTTATTTACTATTATTATTTCTCTTTTTTGTTCAGATTATCTTTTATTCCTGAAAAGTATTACTTGCTCTTAAATGATACATTGTCTCTTCATTTCTGTATTTATGAAGTTCATTTTATTTTTATTTTATTACTCAAAAGGATTGTGTTTATGCATACATTACCGTGAATTTTGATGGTACATTTGTTTTTCTTTTGAGGTGTATTTTTTGTTACGTTACATATTGCCCCCAACAGAAAAGTGATTATTTCGGAATACCAAAATTTTTTGTAATGATGAAATAATAACTTATTTTCATTGCAGTTCTTCTGATATTTACATCTTCCTTCATTGTTTGTATTGCTGGAATTGGACAGGTTTAGTTAGATGAACTGTATTTAATTATATTTTGTTCTCTTTAATTTCCTTCTGGATTTCTTTTCTTACTGCTGGATTTCCCTTCGCTTCTCTGGGCAAATTTGAGGATATTCTTTGTATGTCTTATATAGATTTTTACATACTGACTTTTTCTTTACTCTGGGGTTTCTTTTCTTTCTTCCTCTGCTTTATCTTCTGTTCAAGTTGATTCCATGATTGGTGTTATAAATTCTTCCCTAACTTTAAATGGCACGGTGAATGCATGTCAGCTGTGAGTGCCACAATTGCGGCTTATTCCTCACCCGACCATTCACCCGTGCATGGTACAGTGCACTTTTGGCCACTGCCCATAATAAATGACCTTTGAGTGGCGCCATAGGATTCTACACTCTGTCATACTTTAAAACGGTAACTATTGAGTTACCTTGAACACCCTCGGAATCCTGTTGCCTTCTTAACACTTCTCATTATTATTTTTTGGGTACCGGTACCATTAACTCCCTTATCTTTATATTATTTATCATCAGTGTGGATATAATCTCGTTGTATTTTTATTTCATTCAATTTGCCTTTACTTTGTTGAGTTATGGCACATTTGCACTGGTATTAATCATTCCATCTTTCCATATCCCTTATAATGCAGTGTTTATTATTATGCTTGGTTAACTTATTTATTACCAGAATGTACGTAATTCATCTTCTGTCAGTTCATCCTTCCATTGTTTTTTCAAGCAGTTGTTTTCTCTTTAATTATTGTAATTTCCTCAGATCATTCTTAACAGTCATATTCTCTTCTAATCCCTGTATTGATGGGCTTTTGGTTATTTTTATAGTAGCGCTCAGTTCCTCATATCTTCATTTGTATTCTTCATTTTTTTCTCAATTAATTTGTTTTAAATTCAATTTATTCCCTTCATATTTTTCCGTTTTTATTCCCCTATTGTTCATTATTAGCTTTTCTTCGGTTTTGGTTATATTTCTTAAATCTTCATTTGTGTCTTTGTTTTCTTAATTATCATTGTTTTTTCTTAAGTCTCTATAATGTTTATTTATTCTTTATTTACTTTATTTTTTTTAATTATCATTATTTTTTCTTCTTCATTTCTTAAATGGTTTGCCTTGTCGGTTCTCAGAAAATCAGTCCCTTTTCTCGATAGTGCGTGGTATATAGTTTATCCATGGTCTATAATCTCAGTTGCCCTTCTTCCTCAGATTACTAAGGTTCTTAACATTATTTCTGTTCTTGTAACATCTCTCTCTATTACCTTGTACTTCAATTATTCTGCCATAAAATTTTCATTTGTATCAAGGCCTACTTCAATCACTTTATCATTTTGTTTATTAAACAAATATGTTAATGGTATATCCATCATTAATGCTATCACTGATATTTTATTATGCATTTTTACTTCTGGTGTATTCAATTTAACTGTGTATTTACTTAAGGTTTTTCTCGCTGTTTGGTTGTGAGTCCCTTTGAAAAGTTCTATTAAGCTCCTTCTGTTATTTTTAAAATTACCTATTTCTCTATGTTCAGTACTTAGGATGTTAAGTACATTAATTAGTCCATTGTTCATCATCTCCAACTCTTCCCGTGTTTTTATTAGTTTCTTTTGATGCATTTGTCTCATTTTTTTAATCTTCTTAATTATTTGGTTCTTTACTTCATTATCTTCTATTTTCTGATTCAAATGTTCAATGTTTTTATCTTTTGGTATTTCTTCTGTTCCCGGTTTGCTATCATTTTTTAATTCTTCCCTCCACAGTTTAGTATCATTTATTATTTCTTTGGTCATATCATCCATTTTCTCTCCCAATTTCTTAAAACTATCATCTATTTTCTTGCATATCTGTTCAGTCATAATCCTGAACATTTCCCTACTTTTTCCTTTGTTAGTCCTGACATTTTCGTTACGTATTGCAGCTGCTTGCTAGAATTAGGTTATTTATTTTTGTTTGGTTTTTGTATAATCGCCAGCTAGAAATGATAATCTAACCCTCAAGTTGGTCGCCAATTTGTAATATAAAAATAATTAGTACCTCTCTCCCTTTAAGCCCCGCGATGGAAGCCAAATTGTAACTAAATTAAAAAAAAACTGTGTTTTATTTTTAAATAGAGAACTATTTATCTGAATCTCAGGGTTAACATACAAGTATAATTAAAGGCTGGTAAAAGTTATACATAGAACATACAATATAATATTTATGCATGAGACTTGGTAATTAGGTGTTGTGGGTTCTTTGGATCATATAAGAAACTATAACAAAAAACTCTTACTATTAATGACTATTGTATACTAGTGTACAAAAATAATTCACAATTATAATGTTTTTTTCTTCGTATTGTTTAAATTAGCAGCCATCCTTACTATTTCTTTTATGAATTTGCTAACTGCTACAATTTTTATTGTTCGACAAAGCTTTTCGTCATCACTGACATCATCAGGTCTTAAACAACGTCTGTCAACTGTACGTTGTAGACTTTTATACTTTATTCTTCGTATTGTTTAAGTTAGCAGCCATCCTTACTTTTCTTTTATAAAATTGCTAAACTTCTTATTATTTTAATTTATTTTTGTTTATTGTTTAATATATAATAAAATATTTCTTCATTTGTAAAATCTACTTTTATATTCATTAATTTATTCTTATCTTCTTTTTTGACTTTAATTATTTCTAGTTCTTCTATTAGTTTTCTTTTTTGCGGATTGTTTTCTATTTTGATTATTTCCATATTTTCATTTGGATTTATGAATTTATGGCCTGATTCATTGAAATGTCTTGCATATAGTGAGTTCATTACTCTAACCCCTTCTCCTTTTGCATGTTCATTCATTCGAATTTTAAATTTTCTTCCAGTTTCGCCCAGATATATCTTATTACATTCCCCACATTTTAATTTGTATACGCCGCTTTTTTCTGTTAATGGAATTTCTTCTGTTTTAGCATTTTTTATATATTCGAATACATTTTTCGTTTTCTTTATTCCTATCTGTATTTCATATTTTTCGAAGCATTTTTGTTTGATATCCTATGTATGTTATTGCTCCTTTATATTTCTTTTCTTCATTTGTTTTTTCTTTTTTGTTCTTTTCTATTTCTTTATTTTCCTCTATTTTCTTAACTATTCTATTAATTATTTTAGGGTTGTAATTATTATTTTTTGCTATTTGTTGTATTTTCTTTAATTCTTTTTGTTTGAGTTCTTCATTTTCTAGATAATTTATAGCTCTATAGCAAAATGAATTTTAATGCTGCCATTTTATAATTAACTGGATGATATGATTCTTGTGGAATTATTAAATCTGAGTATGTTTCTTTCCTATATATATATCGAATTTGAGTTTGTTATCTTCAATTTTTATATTGATATCCAGGAAATTAATTTCTAATCCTCCAATTTCTTCTTGAAATTTTATTGTTTTTTCTATGTTATTTAGTTCTTCCATAAATTTTTTAAATTCATTTACTTCACCTTCCCAAACTATTAGTATGTCATCTACATACCTGATCCATTTTTTAATTCTTCTTTCTTTATCTATATCTTTTAAAATTTTGATTTCAAAGCTATTCATGAATATCACTGCCATTAATGGTGAAAGCAGTGATCCCATTGGTAATCCATTTTCTTGTATGTAAAATTTGTTATTAAATCTGAAGTAGTTCTGGCTTAGGCATAATTCTAATCCTTCTATTATTTCGTTTTTTCCATTCTACATTACTTAATTTGTTTTTCTTTATTATTTCTACTGTTTTTGCTATTGGTATGTTGGTGTACATATCTTTTATATCTAATGACATTAATTTTGTCTTATTTGTTATGGTTATTTCTTTTAATCTTTCTATTACCTTTTTGCAATTTTCTATGCTGTGGATTTCTTCTTTTTCATATGCCATTTTGATTCTTTTACTTATTTCTTTTGATATTTTGTATGTTGGCGAATTTATAAATCATACTGTAGGTCTTAATGGCATTTCTTTTTTATGTAACTTAATTTGACATCTAAATTTTGGAGCTTCAGGATTATGTTCTATTTTTTGTTTCTTTTGCCATTCTGTTAAATATGTTGTCTTTTTTATCAAACAAAGAAATTGATAAAAAAGACAACATATTTAACAGAATGGCAAAAGAAACAAAAAATAGAACATAATCCTGAAACTCCAAAATTTAGATGTCAAATTAAGTTACATAAAAAAGAAATGCCATTAAGACCTACAGTATGATTTATAAATTCGCCAACATACAAAATATCAAAAGAAATAAGTAAAAGAATCAAAATGGCATATGAAAAAGAAGAAATCCACAGCATAGAAAATTGCAAAAAGGTAATAGAAAGATTAAAAGAAATAACCATAACAAATAAGACAAAATTAATGTCATTAGATATAAAAGATATGTACACCAACATACCAATAGCAAAAACAGTAGAAATAATAAAGAAAAACAAATTAAGTAATGTAGAATGGAAAAAACGAAATAATAGAAGGATTAGAATTATGCCTAAGCCAGAACTACTTCAGATTTAATAACAAATTTTACATAAAAGAAAATGGATTACCAATGGGATCACTGCTTTCACCATTAATGGCAGAGATATTCATGAATAGCTTTGAAATCAAAATTTTAAAAGATATAGATAAAGAAAGAAGAATTAAAAAATGGATCAGGTATGTAGATGACATACTAATAGTTTGGGAAGGTGAAGTAAATGAATTTAAAAAATTTATGGAAGAACTAAATAACATAGAAAAAACAATAAAATTTCAAGAAGAAATTGGAGGATTAGAAATTAATTTCCTGGATATCAATATAAAAATTGAAGATAACAAACTCAAATTCGATATATATAGGAAAGAAACATACTCAGATTTAATAATTCCACAAGAATCATATCATCCAGTTAATTATAAAATGGCAGCATTAAAATTCATTTTGCTATAGAGCTATAAATTATCTAGAAAATGAAGAACTCAAACAAAAAGAATTCAAGAAAATACAACAAATAGCAAAAAATAATAATTACAACCCTAAAATAATTAATAGAATAGTTAAGAAAATAGAGGAAAATAAAGAAATAGAAAAGAACAAAAAAGAAAAAACAAATGAAGAAAAGAAATATAAAGGAGCAATAACATACATAGGATATCAAACAAAAATGCTTCGAAAAATATGAAATACAGATAGGAATAAAGAAAACGAAAAATGTATTCGAATATATAAAAAATGCTAAAACAGAAGAAATTCCATTAACAGAAAAAAGCGGCGTATACAAATTAAAATGTGGGGAATGTAATAAGATATATCTGGGCGAAACTGGAAGAAAATTCAAAATTCGAATGAATGAACATGCAAAAGGAGAAGGGGTTAGAGTAATGAACTCACTATATGCAAGACATTTCAATGAATCAGGCCATAAATTCATAAATCCAAATGAAAATATGGAAATAATCAAAATAGAAAACAATCCGCAAAAAAGAAAACTAATAGAAGAACTAGAAATAATTAAAGTCAAAAAAGAAGATAAGAATAAATTAATGAATATAAAAGTAGATTTTACAAATGAAGAAATATTTTATTATATATTAAACAATAAACAAAAATAAATTAAAATAATAAGAATAACACACAAAAATGACGAAATGTAAAAGGTTACAAAAAATTATAAGTTAAGAATGAAGAAATTAATGGGAGATTCTTAAAACAATTTGACGGACGTTAGAAAAATGCCTAACGGAAAAATGTAGACAAAGTTCCCGTGAAGAGCGGCAGCAGCTAGAACCAATAGGAAGGGCGATGACATAAGGGGAGGGGCCTACAGTATAAAAGTCTACAACGTACAGTTGACAGACGTTGTTTAAGACCTGATGAAGTTAGTGATGACGAAAAGCTTTGTCGAACAATAAAAATTGTAGCAGTTAGCAAATTCATAAAAGAAATATAATGTTTTTATATTGTTTTTTTAGTTATTGTTTTTGTTGTAATTCAATCTTTACTGTCGTAATGTTAGTTCGAATATTTGATTTAGTCTTGGAGTGATCTCACCAATCTAGCAGTTTTCTTAATGGATTTATTGGTTGATTCTTTACTCCTGGACATCTGGTTTTTTGGTCTCTTGATTAAAACATCATTCTTCTAGGTTTTGCGTTGTTTTTCTTGGTCATCTCATCTTTTATTGGTCTTCAATTTGTATCAAATTCAGCAGTAATTTTTACACGTTCCGCCTTGCAATTAGCAATTTTCAACAATCCCCCCCTTCTACTAAAAACACTAATTTCTTTAGTTAAGGCCTTGGCTATATTTTATGGGTCACAGGTTCGGTTTCCCAATTTCTAATTAATAATATTCGGTTGAACTTTATTTTTTTCTTCCTTACACTATATTATTATAAGTTTTTAATGTAAAATTTTATATTTTTCAATTAGTTACTTTGTCTTGTTTCACTATATGTGTTATATACCTGGTTCATATAGATTATATACTTCTTCAACGTTCATATTTTAATTATACTTAATCATCTCTTCATACATGATTCTTTCTTTTTAATGTATTTCACTGTTATTTTCTCTTCTTAACACTGTCACACAATATAACTTTTAGAATTACAGTTTGACATGATTATATTTGTAACACTTAAATAATTCACTTTCTATAGTTTTTTCTTTTTTTTTATATATAAAATAACGGTCTGAGGTGCGCAGACCTCCTCACAGTTAAATAGGTTTATTCACAATATCGGATTTCTTACATACTAGTTTTACATACTTATATATTATATTCCTATTGTAATAAAATGGGAACTCTGTGTGTTTCTTTTATTAAACCCCAAGTTGTTGGTGCCAATTTTGTAATTATCACGATCAGTAAGGTTTGATAGCCACACGTTGGTTGCGTCAATTTGTAACCTCTATGTGGGTCGGTTCTTTAATTTGTTTAATTTATTTTATTTAGGTTGATTTTAAGTTTATTTAAAGTTGGGTTCAATTTAATGATTATGAAGTCGTTGGTTTAATGTGTTCACAATTAGAGTACGAGTTTAAACCGCTCGTTGTTAGTCGTGGATTGAGTAGAGGTGGATCCGTCTTCACTGGTAGAGATGATTCGGCTGAGTAGGCTCTCACTGAAATCAGAGTTATTTTATGATAGCCGTACTTACTTTAATTGATGTCCTGGTTATCATGTAGTGCAGATCTGATCATCTAAAAACAAGAGTAATTTAAAAATCGCTTGGCGCTATCATTGGTGCCAACCGTTACATGTCGTCCACTAAACCTGTAAATACCTATCTTAGTGAAATAATTTGTCCAACTCTAATCATTGCGTTAAATATAATTTATTTCTCGTTAATGCTCATCTATTGGTTTCTTTGAACAATTAAAACCAGAAAGTCAAACTTCACAATTATTTTTACATTTCTTAAAATTTTTCTTTAATTCTCAGGGTGGTTAAGCTGCATGCACTGATCAAATACTCCACGATGTTTTGGTTACAATAATTATTAATAAACATGGGTTCTTTTAGTCTGCAAGATACTAAACGATAATACACAACTATTATAATTGCTTAGTAGGAGAGTGATTACCTCGGATAAATAAAATCTTAATTCATTACATAAAACTTCAACAGATGGCTTGCGTCAACTTCTAGGTTAGACCTGGAGTATCTGTCTAATGCCAGTTGTTGAATAAAATAATAATACATTTACAACAAAGAAAATTCAATTGTACTAAAGTTATAAATGCCTTTAGCATGTCAAAACTATCGTCATACTACCTGATTGGATATCCTTCTACAGGTATCTTTTTAAATCTAACAAACATAGTAGTTGGTTATTAAATGGTTGAACAATAACTTAAAATACTAAATTCAGTAAGGTATACTGTCCTTTTAGATTTGGTTACAAATCATTTTATGTCTAGGGTGAATAATGTTCATTAATTCTTATCACTAATATAATTATTAATTGACTTTATGAGGGTTTAATGCCTCTTCAAAGTTCATTTACATAGCCTTAATTCTATACATTGTAATGTTATCGTTCATTTCATAAGTTTTTTAATAATAATACCAATTCACTATACTCCCTTTTAATTTATCTAACCGCGATTGCTTGGGATTATACACTAGCAATCGTATTCGCACCTTCACTAAACTGATTAATTCATTTATATAAACTTGTTAACACTTTCAAACATTTCGCGTTATATTGACCCAAACATTACGTTCGCTGCATGCACAGGTTAGGTTAACATTTACTCTTCTGGCGTCGAGGACACTCGTCTTGTCTCCTGAGTCGATCGTACAAGAATTATGCTTAGCTTGGCGTTGGTTTTGGGCCAAGCCTCGCTATAATTAATTTGATTGGTGGAAAGCGCAATGACATCCCATCCACTTTCTGAGATAGCGTCGGTTTTTGAGGTGGAGAGTATGAACTATATTTTCTCACAATTTACACAAATATTTTAAATTCATTTAACTTCCTTATGGTACTTGGGATTTCTAATCTAATCATCTCAATCATTTGCAATTGTCTTTTAGATTAATTAGATATCCCTCAAGCCATAAATCTGTTCATATTTGACAAATTATTATTTTCACAACTTATGCCTAGTACAATATTTTTTTAACTAAATATCACTATAATATTGACGACTCGGAACACAAAGTTTTTTATAAGTAAAAACGTAAAGTTTTACCTTACAGCCTAAACCGGCTTTCACCTATAGAAGGCTTCATCAGAGGCTTCATATAGGCTCGCCTCTGATGAAGCCTTCTATAGGTGAAAGCCGGTTTAGGCTGTAAGGTAAAACTTTACGTTTTTACTTATAAAAAACTTTGTGTTCCGAGTCGTCAATATTATAGTGATATTTAGTTAAGTAACGGACACGTCATGGACAACGAAATCCAAGAATATTTTTTTATTAAAACTATCTTACGTTTATTTTATTTACAAATTAACTTCAATAATACTTATTTTCACTACTACTCAGACTCTTTCTGTTCTTGAGTTGTATTATAATCACTTATTGGTGAAAATAACTCTAAAATTGGGTATAAACTTTGCTGTGCTGATAGCATTATGTCTTAGATTTAGTTAATATAATTTACTGGTGGTATTTTATGAGTGGGTTACATTTCACACTTAATCTTAAGTCTTCCCTTCAACTACTGGTCATCATTGTCTAGTTTAATTGATGGTTTATTCATGTATCTTTGTTATTAACAGACATGGTGTTTGGCACATCTAGGCCTTATTTTTATTCTGCTAGTAATTTTAGAATTCATAGTTTATAATGTTCACCTTCTGATTACTACTTGTGTCTAATCTATCTAATGAGTTTTCTACATTTGGTTTAGTCTGATACTCTGTTCAGCCTAATATTTAGTACCAGTCTCTAGGCTCCCTTTAGGCCTATTATCACCCAAGTTAGTTTTACAAGTGTTTTGTTCATTTCTATTGAGTTACTTTTAAATTATTTTATCATGGCTTACTTGTTATTCTGTTCTTCACTCTGGGCTTCTCTTGTTATGATTCATTCCTCTTGCCTTAATTCTTCTCTTGTTTAGTGTAGGACATATCTTATTTCTTCCTGCTTTTGTATCTAGTTGGGTTTTATAGTATTTTTTCTCAATCCACTTCTTTTCTTCTCTCTGTCTTCGGTTTTCTCATTTTTACCTAATATATTGGGTTAGTTATCAGTTACTTTACGTCTCGTCTATGTTATTGTCATTATTTCTTTAATCATCTTCCTCAGTTTGTTAAAGATGTATTCTTTATTCATTTTAAAATCAATTCCTAATTTTTTCCTTTACTTGACTTTAAAGTTTAAATGTGGTATTTCTTATGATTGTTATGGTTGGTTAATGTTTGTTTTGGACCCTGATGGTCGTGATATTGTATAACGTTACACTATTTATAAATTACTATTTACATCTTTTGTCATGGGATCTTTAACTTCTGGGTATTTTGGTCGTCGTCAGTCATTGTTTGTCACAGTCATTAAATTATCTATTTCCTGAGTTCTTCACTATTTTCCAATTATTTATTTACTATTATTATTATTTCTCTTTTATGTTCAGATTATCTTTTATTCCTGAAAATTATTAATTATTCTTAAATGATACATTATCTCTTCATTTCTGTATTTATGAAGTTCATTTTATTTTTATTTTTATTTTTATTTTATTACTCAAAAGGATTGAGCTTATGCATACATTACCGTGAATTTTGATGGTACATTTGTTTTTCTTTTGAGTTGTATTTTTTGTTACGTTATAATATACATAATTATTCTAATATAGTACATACTATTATATAATAGTAAAATGCATTTAAGATATAAATATATAATTTGAACAATTTCATTGAATGTCTTTCTCCTTAACATCTATGACTTTTTTCAGCTACTTCATATACACAGCCTGTATTTTGTTTGCTTCCCACCTTTCACACCCATGACACAAGCAACTGTAATCTCGTGATTGTTTATAAAATTTTATTTCATAGATAGTACAGATGTAATGTTTTTCAACCCTGTTCCTATAATGATTTCCAATTCATGTAATACTTTTCCAATATAATTTATCCATAATTAGCATCCCCAGATAATTGAAAAGCCTTTGCTTACTCTAACATTACCATTTGTATCAATAATTACCATAACTTTGGACTGACCTTTAATAATTCCCATTCCCTTGTCTTTTAATACTGTATTTCATAGAGAAACCTTTTCTCTCAATTTGCCACCCTCCTGGCTATGTCCTCCGGAGCGGCTGGCCCCTTGCCCCCCCCCCCCTAGCAAGAAGCAGGAAGCAGAGGTGCGGAAGCGTGAAATGGAAGACATAAAAACACTGATACACGAGCAAAAGCAATTACAAGAGCATACTACTGCAGAGTTGGGTCTCCTATGAGGTGATCTCAATAAGCAAGAGGTAAGATTGTCTACTGTAGAAAAATCTGTCTCATATATAGAAGAATCAATATCGATAAAAGTATCCATTGCAGTAGAAGAGTTGGTTGCAAACACAGAAGAGCAAATTAAAAGTGAAGTCGAGCAGTTATTGAAAATTAAGCCATGCTTTTTGGAACAAATGGCTGAAGAGACTGTGCAAATGATAAAGACAGAAAAAACACAGAAAATAAGATTTAGAGAGGGTCACTTTGCCTGCAGTCGGGCCAGTTCATGTCAAGGCCCCACCATTTATTGGGGCAAAACCATAATAACAGATGCAAAACCTCCTTTCCAAATATAAAAATATTTACCGTTCCATATTTTGGTACCCTACTTATATTTTTTCTTCTTGTTAAGCATATTTGAATAATCTCTTCCAAAGACTTATAAACTAGTGAGCTCCTGAGCTCTATAACTTGCTCAATTTTTCCAATGAAAACATTTATTTTAGAGAAAATCAAATTAGTAAGTTTTAATTTTTCAAGGCTGTGAGTAAAGTTCTTCATATGTATAATTGCTTAGCATTACCTTTTCCTTGTTTTATTATTATTGTCATCTTCTAGGTCAGCAATTGAAATAAAATCTGTATATCACTGTTGACACCTCACCTTGTTTATTTACCAATATCACAAATAATTTTCCACAAATTAAAAAAATATAACACACAAAATACAATTTTGATCCACAACTGTGATATCGAATATTAACACAAACAAAATTTATACAAGCAAAAAGTTCACACACACACACTCACTCACACATAAAAATTTGATCCACAAATGTGGTATTAAACAAACATGACTAACTCTGTAACTCAGCTAACTGAACTACGGTATCAATCTAAATTGACTTTACTCCTCTTTTCTTAACCCTCCTTCTCTTGCAATGGCTTGTAACTGACAGTCATTGGTTATTATGTAATTACAATTATTCATATAATTTTTTCAAATCATTTTTATATCAAGATTTCTACTTTATAAAAATCTCCTTGAATAGATCTAAATTTATAAAAAATAGAAATGTTTTCTTTCTCTCTGACTGTGTATTTTGTATTGTCTGCTTCCATGAATGTGAGTTTACGTTGTTCTTAATATAAACGTTTGCATTTGCTAACTGGAAGATGAGTATTCCAGTATCAAGCATAATATAGGGCTGGATAATGCAGTCCCTTATAAAACACAAAATGAATATAACAGCAGTATAAATGAAGTACATAAAAATAATTAAACATGAAACAATATTGTTAAGAACTCCAAAATGACTTTCTTCTTGCTCTATACACACTTCCCACTCTATGTGGGGTCAATGTTTCTGACATCTTGTCTCAATTTGGCTCGATTGTGCAAAGCTTCCACCAATACTGCTTTTCCCTCAGGTTATCCTTACATAATTCATTCAACTCCATTTAGGACTACCTCTCATTCTCTCACCCTGTACCTCCATCTCCAGCAACTCTTATCTCCATATTTGTACCTTCTCATCTCCTCACATGGCCATACCACTACAGTGATCTTTCTTGCATCTTATCTTTGATATAGCTACTAGCTTCATTTTCCTCTCATTATGTTGTTCCTGACCCTAGCCATTTTCATTACTCCATGCAACACTAAGCATTTTCATTTCTGCTGTATCAAGCTTTCTCTCTAGCGGTTTCCTACCATACATCATTGCTGGTCTTTCTACAGTTTTATATACTTTTTCCTTAACTTCAGCCTAGATTCTATGGTCACATAGCACCCTTGACATCTTTCTCTATTTAATTCACCCTGCGTGAATTCTGTCTGCTATCTCATCACCTAGATTTTCTTCTCCAGTTACCATTCAGTTTAGGAATTTAAATTTATCTGTGCTCTTCAGCCTTATCTCTTGTATTCTGATTTCACAGTCTTGATCCTAATTAAAACTCAAATGTTCCATCCTATTTTTGCTAATCTTAAGTCCTCTGTCCTCCAAGGTCGCCCTCCTATGTTCCAGTTTTCCCTCCACAATATCTCTGATGGTACTGCACAGCACAATGTCACCTGCAAACATTACACACCAGGGCAATCGATCTATTATCCCATGAAATATTAAATTCATAATTAGATCAAACAGATACAGACTCAAGGCAGAGCCCTGATATAAACCTACTTGCAGAGGAATCCATTCATTTGGTCCAATGGTGAGTAAAGAGTTCCAAAATAAGAGATCTAAATCTAAGATAAACAATACAAAACACAGAAATTCAAAAAATGAATGATATCACCATGACTGAAGAAAAACTTCTTAAGAGAGAGTTAAAACCATATGATAGAAGAGGAAAAAGAAGAAGAATTGAATTTACACACAAAACAAAATCTACTTTTTGCACAGAAATGTTTTTGTATTTCTCCATCACAGACCAAAAGACACAAGTTATTGTAACACCACTAATTTATTATTGTTAATATTGTGGTGTTACTCATACACACTAATGTATGGTGGTGCACTCACTTCCATCCACAACCTACATTAACAAGTTACTAATACGACTTTCATTCAATAACTTTAAAAGTAATATATCATCAACTTTAATTGTGCTGTATGATTTCTATATTTTAGGTACACTTTTTATAGTAAATTCTAGCATCACTTACCAGGAGTTCAAAGGTATAGGTGGATCATTCACTGACCTCTTTGTTACAGCATTGTCCAACCTCAGTAAAAGTACTCAGGACAACTTATTAAGGTAATTAGTATCAAAATATTCTTAATTATTCATGACCTAAAATGTGCCATGCCTACTGTCAGTTAAATATAAATTCTGTGGTAAAAAAATATTTTGAAAAGTAATTAATTGCAGTTTCATACGCACACACACACTCACATTGTGTTCTCAATTATGTCTGCACTACCAGACTATTGAAAGTTATCTGGTTTAATGGTGGTCGCTTTACAATAAGCACTGCAACGCTACAGAACCACCAATGGTAAGACAAGATAAACAAATAATTAATAAATCACTATATGTTGCTTTAGGTATTGATTTATATGGAAAAAAAGATATTTTAGGATTATGGATTAATGAGAATGAAGGAGCTAATTTCTGGCTGGTAATTTTACTGAATTAAAGAATAGAGGAAGTCACAGAATATTAATGCGTGTGAAGTCTAGTGAACAGTGGCGTAGCTAGGCTAATAAGTGCAAATGTGTAGAATTTTATATGAAAGCATGTCCAGAAACGTCTTAAGAATATTTGTTAAGTCAAAATTAAGAAATTACATAAGTTTAATATTACCGGTATTCAGTTTGTGTACATTTATTAGTAACAAATGTAGACTATAAAAAATGTAGGAATATAACAAATTTATAACATAAAAATGTTCTAATAAATACACAAATTCCTTGTAGGTCTAAATGCATCGTCAAAACAATATCCTAAAGCAACATACAGTTAAACAAAGAACTACATTAAAAGTAATAAAATAAATCACTTACCATTACAGGTTAATGGTTCCATCGTCTATTAATAAACACTTAATATTTATTTTTAATATTTAATAAATATTTAAAACGAGACGTTCTAAAATGTAACTTTCCTGGTCTTAATTGCTGCAAAGTTGGTTATTAAATCACTATAATCTAAAGATGAAGCAAAGTCGTTTTCAGTTGAAAGTATTGTTAGATTTGATACCCTGTCCTGAGATATTGTTGATCGTAGGTACGATTTAATCAATTTAAGTTTACTAAACGATCTTTCACAAGAAGACACAGACACTGGTAAAGTAAGAAAATTTGTAAAGCTGTTTCTAGTGTTTTGTAGGCTTCTAATCCCATTGAAGAAATGTATTGTAGCAGTCCCTGAGGTGTAAAGTCCATTTGTTCTCCATTAACTTTTGCCCTTTTTAATAAAAGTACAAAAGTCTTTCAAGTCACTGAACAATTCTTCATTGTTTAGGTCATGTGGATACAGTTTTGCAAGCACTGTGCACTTAATATTGATTTGGGAAAGCTGTTCCTTATAATGTATATCCCCATCATTTATGTACGCCTCAGATTTACAGAGGAACCAAATACGTTTTTCTAACTCTTTTATGTTAGAGAAACGGCTTGAAATTTCAACTGACAGTTTGTCCAAAATTTCTATTAGAGAACGTCGCATTTCTTGCTGAACGGTTAACTCAAAATCGTCTGCATACTCCCCTGGCATTGTGCACTTCTTTCTTATCCTTTTTGTGATACAGATGCCCCATTCATTACATACCTGCTCTGCCTTAGAAGTGACATTGTCACACAGCTCATTCCTCCAAACTTGTAATTTGTCCGTTAATGTCTCCAAAGTGCCAATGCTTGAATAAAGTTTATTCCTTTGGTCTAAAAGATTTTCTGGATTTTGTCCATACTAGAAAGAATATCTGTCCAGAAAAAGAGAAAGGTCACAAAATTAAAGTTTTCTATCGCATTAATTATTAATGCTGCATCTTCCCTCGTATTGATTGTTTCAGTCAGTGTATCCCTCAGTTTCTCCACTGTAGTGATCACTTCATCCAGCTGAGTGGATATTGCTTTCACAGCATCTGCTTTTGAGCTCCACCTCGTATCACAATGTCCTTTTAGTGTAATATTTACTAAGTCTTTAAGAACACTCCACCTATGAGGGGAACAGGAAGAGAAGGTGAATAGACAGACATTCTACTGTCCCAAAAAATGTCACTGCCTGAACATTCACATGAGCTGCATGAACTCCAACCAAGTTAAGTGAATGGTTGTCACAGGGAACAAACACAGCTAGTGGATTCAAATCTAATATTCTCTTTTGAACTCCTGAATGGATATCACCCATTGTTGCTTGATTGTCATACGACTGACCTTTGCAATCGCTAAGATTCAATCCATCTCTCTGAAGTTTACTTGTAATAGCTTTTGTAATCCCCTCCGCTGTTTTTACTTCTAAAGGAATAAAATCTATAAAGGCTTCCTTGATATCAACAGAATTGTGTTTAATTTCAACAAATCTTATAATCTGAGACATTTGTTCTACATGTGCAGCATCTGATGTTGTGTCAAATATAATACTAAAGTACTTCGCCTTCTTAAATGCAGTAATAATATATTTGCGCACTCTTTCTCCTAACAGGCTTATTATTTAATTTTGAATAGTTGGTGAAAGATATAATATACACCCAGATTTACGAGAGACTGAATCCAAATGAGATCTCATGACAGGGTCAAATTTAGCCAAGTATTTTAACAAAGCCAGAAAGTTTCCAGGATTTGGATCGTTAGTAATTAAATCTCGATGTCCTCTCAGTGCAAGAGTTTGTACTCTGGCAATGACCCGTTCGAGGATTCCTTTCCATGTCTTAACTGCTTTACTCATTGTTCCTGAAGTAGATCATCAATAAGTCTCCCTCTGTTTAAAGAACGTTCAAATTCCTTCCATTCAAAAAGAGCAGGGCTATTTTCATCACCCTGAATATGAGGATTTAACTTTCGCCATGACAAAAACCCATTTTCACTATTGAACTGGCTTCTTTAATAGTTTTTTGTGGAAATAAAGTGCAACAAAAACAAAATAGAGATTTTTTTAGTTGGAGAAAAACACATCCAAGTGCAATTTATCTTTTCGCCATTTTGCAAGGTTTTATCAAACCAGTACTTGTGTAAGGATCGTCCATCTTCATCTTTAGGAAAATAGGTGTCCTTGTTCTGCAACTGACATGTTCCTCTATTCACCATTATGTCTCGGAAGGATTGAGATATCTCACTTGGCCAAACTCCCATATTTTGTAAAGCAGCACCGAGAACACAGTCTACATTGTTGCTAGTAATGTTCTGTCCTTCATCACCTGTAATTTCAAGACTGCACAATGCAACATCAACCATGGTACTAGAACCAACTGAATCTTGTAACCGTACTTTGCCACTTTTACAGTTTGAAGTATTCACGTCATTAACTTTACTGTATTTACCAACAGCCTCGTCGCTAACAACATCCATTTTATGATCGCAAGTTGATTCCTTGTTAATTGTAATATTTTGACACTCATGGTTTGATTTTCCTTGAATAAAAGACTTCATAAACTCTTTGGAACTTGTTGTAGCTCTTAATCTTTTTTCCCTCCTCTTCCGAAACTGGGCGCCACTGAGTTTACTTCGTTTCATATCAGCTTCAAATAAAATTCAAAAAAATTGATTTTCTGTAATAGTATTAGTATGATGACATATACGTGAAGATATAGCCACAAGATGCACAAACCAAAAACAAACCACACATTCAAGATAATCATAAACAACTGATAATTAACACGTTCGTTGCGTTGAACCGGGAGAACTGCACATACATAGCCCATGTAACATTTTTTTATATGTTTACAAATAATACATTCGTCTGTATACAAATAACAATGAAGAATATTTACACAAAGCTAATACTGTATGATTATCAGTTTTCCTTTGCGGCACAACAACTCACTACAAAGTCGCAAAAAATATTGGAGACAGCAAGTGAATACAAAGAGCATGACCACTGATAAAAAACCATACTGACTTAATGTCTACTCATCACTCGCATGCAAGATAACAAAACTCATTTAAAACAGCATGCACTGTTTTAGAAACACCGAGATAAGAGACTGCATAGACTAAACATCTATCGCCAACTAAAGCATAATGAACACGGAGAATGAAATACTGTATTGTACAGAGGGACAAAGAGCCTCTAAAACAGCGTAATTTGTAATAGACTAATACTGTTTATTATGTAAGGTATGACAAAAACAAGCTGGCTGGTTATGCTTCTTTTATAAAAGGAATAGTGATATCAAAGAAACAATGTTGTTTGTACTTTTATAAACTGAAAACAATTTTTTCTTGTCTATGCTCACTTTGCCACCCTCCTGGTTATGCCGCCCGGGGCGGCTGCCCTCTTGCCCCCCCACCCCCAGCTATGCCTCTGCTAGTGAAGTCTGGAAGTCTGTTTTAACCATTGGAGATAAAATGTTTATGAATTAAACAATGCATCCATGGTCTGCACAAACCAATATGAAACTGTAGCATGGGTCCCAATCAGTGCATAAGTCTTGCCTATCTTTGCCACTTAGTTGTTTGATAACAGTCAGATACTTTGCTTGCCTATATAACAATATCCAACACCTCACAGTCAACCTTACTTCCTGGTGAACATAACATTATCCTGCATAACTGTGTGCTATAAATTTATTAAAGCATTATAAGATTACTTAAAGCTAAAAATAATCTTAAAGCTTAGTCTTAATCTTAAATAATGTTATAATTATTTTAAAGATAATATTTTACTACAAAATGGATAAAAGTGATAAAAAATGAAAAAGGACTGTTAGAAGTAAGATAAACTAAATTTTAAAATGTATATATTTTTGATTACTGTAGTTTTATTTAGACTTATCAATAATTCTATGTGCACACTTGCACTGTTGGCTAATAAAGAAAAAAAACTGTTTTCTTATGTTCAATATTTCATAACTTCTACACATACTTAAAATTACTATACATCTTTTTCAGATCTTTCTTTTCAGACCAAGGAGTAGAGTATACTATTGTCCGAGTACCAATTGCTGGCTGTGATTATTCTGTGCGTATATATACGTATGATGATGTACCTGGTGATGTTAAGTTGAAACACTTCAGTTTAACTGATGAAGACTACAAATACAAGGTTAATGTTGTTACGAAATTATCTTGAGCTGACACATATATGTGCATTCTTTCTCTAGAGACCTTCCAAAAATTTACTGCAGATATGATTTTCCAAACTATTCTGAATTCTTCAGGTTTATGTAAGATCAGTTGTTCTTCCTGACTTGGGACAGTTTTTAGAATAATTATACAAATCTAACATACAAGGTACGTTGTCGCAGAACCATTAATTTTTCCTTCAGCAGCATTGTTAAAAACAGACTCTTAGTTTTGAAGGTGGCACAGGAAAATATGATAGACAGCTGTTTTGAAATAGGATAAACATCTCCTCTCTCTCTCTCTCTCTCTCTCTCTCTCTCATATGGTCAGTCACCTCATTTGGGTCAGTGTATTTTCCTTTGAGATGATCTGCATGATCTATCAGAAACAGGCCTAACTTAAGAATAAAAGCAGAACCTATTCAAGGGAAGGAAAGCTATTTATGTTCCTACCATGTCAGCAGAATAAAGCAAATTGCTTATTCTTATTGAATATAGTACCTGTCATTAAAAAATGCTGCACTTCAAAATGAATCTTTCTAAGTCTTGAGAGAAATGTTAGTATTAATCAGAGAACCTGTAAGAAAATTTGTTAAAATAAGTGTGTTTAAAAATTATGCTTTGTTAGATATTCTTCTTCTGGCACTACAGTCCCTGTAGAACCTGGCCTTCTCAATGATTCTCCTCCATTCTTCTCTGTCCAGTGCCTTACTCCTCCAACCTGCCACTCGCATCTCCCTCAAATTCCCTTCCACATCTTTATACCATCTCCTCCTCGGATGTCCTCTTCTCCTTATTCCCTCTGGCTTCCTTTCCAGTGCAATTTTTGGGCCTCAATCACTTCTCATTCTCAGCACATGCCCCGACCATCTCAAGCTTTGTGCCTTCACTGCCGCAACTACGTTAACTTCTCCATAAAGGTCTCTTCGTTCACAATTCTTTCTTATCTCTACATCTCTCTGTCCCACACTGGTCCATAAATTCTTCTCAGAATTTTCATCTCGAAAGCACCAAGGTTTTTCATATCTTCCAACTTCAACACCCATGTCTCGCTTGCATATGTTACTACAGGTCTGATTACCATGGTGTCTATTTTCCTTTTGACATTTTTTGATACATTCCTGGATTGGAATATATTTTTTAATATGTGGTAGCTTCTATTTCCTGCTGCTACCCTTGCTTTCATATCTTCGCTTGTTTCATTATCCTCTGTAATTGTGCATCTAAGATATTTAAATTCTTGGGCCTCCTCAAAACTGTGGTTGCCTATTTTTATTCTTCCTTTCTCTCTTCTCCATTCCTTGTCATCAAAATATACTTCGTTTTCTCTTCATTTATTTTTAATTCGGCCTTTTGCCCTTCTTTTTCCAATTCCTGATATGCTGCCACTAGCGATTGTCTTGTTCTTGCCATAATTACCACATGTCTGCATATGCTTAGTATTAGCAGGATCTGTTATATATATATTTCCTCCAGGTTTATTTCTATCTTTCTTATACATCTCTCCAGTACTAGACTGAATAGCACTGAGCAAAATTATCACACTGCCTTAGCCCCCTTTGCACTTTAAACTGTTTTGATAGAACTCCCTGTTTCCTCACCCTATTTATACTTTGTTAGATATATGGTACCCATAACATGATTAACCAAAAAGGTGATGAGGTCTATTTATGAGTAATGAGACTAGGAATTTTGTCATTCTGTTGTATCCTATTGAGAAAGTTAAAATTGTTTATGCCTTTAGAGACTACTTTGTACATTACATTATATTATGCATGTACAATATATTATATATTGCAGCTACGGTAATAGGCGTGCACACGGGAGGGACCAGAGGGACCTTGGTTTTCAAAATAAAAGCCAAACTCAAAAAAATTAAAATATGAGAAAAGACAGTGAAAAAATAATGTGTTACAAAAAAAAATACACTAATATAAAAGTACATGTAAGAGTAATTTCAGTCTAGACAGGGGCATAGTGATAACCCCCACTGCCCCCTTTTCTCTCACTTTCTTCCTTTTACAACAATGGGACATGTATTTAATTAAACCAGTTTCTTTTTTTAATGTTTATTTTATGGAGGGTATTCCATATCCCCCAGTATAGTGGCCCCCATCGTAATCACCGTGTGCATGCCTATGGCTATAATTATGTTATAAATAATGTGTAACGTCTAGAAGCTCTTGCTGTACTCTTGAGTTATTCTTAGGAACGCTAATTGGAGATGGCTGGTTAGAAATTAAGTTTTAAGTGGACTGTATACTTTTTATATAAATAATTGTTTATTGAAATCTATTTGATGCGATTGCTAGCACGTGTAGTAATTACCGCGGCATGATGCCCACCATTTAAATTATAATTAAATATCGAATGACATAATCGTGAGAAGTAAGGCTGAGATCGCCCAAGTAGACTTAGCGCATGTTGAACATGCTAATAATTTAAATAATGAAAATCCTGTAGCCGCGGCTGGAAATAGAAACGAGTGGCCTTCTCGGAGTCTTGAGTAGAACTAATGTAATTGTTACTACAGTCAGCCCTGCTAAAGACCGGCTGTAGATAACAGACAAAAACGTGACGTCATCTACACGTGTCGCAATGCAGTATTCAGAATACAAAGTTTACAAGGTTCAAAGTTTGACCATACTGCCCGCACAAAATCGGGGCGATTTTGCAACTTAAGTTATTATGTGAAACGTAAATCACAAATTATTATCAAATGTTGTATGCAGAGAAAATACATAATATACTTGAAAGCCTTATACATTAAATAAATTGACCTTTTGCTTAAAGTAAATCGTCTCTGACATAAAAATCGGTAAGTAACAAAATTAATCAAGCTATCAGAAACAAATTCAAAAGCAAAACAAAACAATTTCTGTGTTAAAAACGTACAAAATGAAGCTCATGATAAAAATAAAAGTGCTTATATAACTAACATAATCTTTCCTGAAGTATTAACATATGTTCAGTAAATACATACATACTTTAACAGAAAGTGAGTGACAACCTGTAATGAAATAAAAGAAAACATCCTCAAAAACTGACTCAATATAGTAATACAATGATAAAGACATAATAGCTGATACAATAATAGTAGACTAACAATCCCCCAAAAAAATTCAACAATACATAACCATAGGATAATACAATGGCAAAGACATAATAATTGATAGTACATAATAGCATAATAATAATCACAAAAAATTCAATAACATAAATAATAACATAATGATACATAGGAATACAATAATAAAAACTTATTAATAATATAATACAAACAACAAATAGAAAACGTGATAAATGTTCAAAACAATGATGCATGATAATGCGAATTAGTCTGAGTCCACCGGAAGTGGGCACAATTAATGAATGGGTCGACGTAGGACACCATGTGCGGTGCGAACGTCAGCAACGCGCACTATTGAGTCCTGACCCGAATAAACATTTGTGATTACCCCGCGTTTCCACTGAAGGGGGGGATTATCATCTAGAATGAGGACGAGTTGTCCGGGAGTCAAATTTTTTGACGTAATGCGCCATTTGTTGCGCTGTTGCAACTGGTGCAAGTAATCTTTTGACCATCGTCTCCAAATGGATTGTGTGAATCTTTGGAGTAGCTGTCATCTGCCCAAACGACTAATATTGACTTGGGAATAGTCGGGTTCCGGGAGTGCCGTGAGCAGAGAACCAACCAGGAAATGAGCGGGAGTTAAAGGTTCAGGGTCCCTAAAGTCATTGGATATTGCGAATAAAGGGCGTGAGTTAAGGCAGGACTCTATTTGAGTTAGGATGGTATAATACTCCTCGAAAGTCAGAATGGTTCCGCCAATCATGCGACGCAAGTGAAATTTGACACTTTTTACTCCGCTTTCCCACAGACCACCGAAATGAGGGGCTGAGGGTGGAATAAAGGACCACTTGATGCCTTGGGCACTGGTAAACTCCTGGGTTGTTTGCTCAAATCCTTTAGACTTCAAAAGTCTGTACAATTCGTGGAGTGTGCTGCTAGCACGACGAAAGTTCATACCATTATCGGAGAATATCTGATCGGGGATACCTCTACGCGCGATGAACCGTTTTAAGGCCGCTATGAAGGCGTCTGAGGTAAGATCTGAGACAAGTTCCAAGTGAATGGCCTTATTGGTCATGCGTATAAATAAAGCAATATACGCCTTTGACGTCGATTTTGAGCGCTGCCCGCCATGACGTACAAATATGGGACCGGCATAGTCGACAGCAGATTGGGAAAATGGCTTAGCAGGCGTGACCCTGGAAGGGGGTAATTGTCCTAATAATTGGTTTGCGCCCCTAGCACGGAATCGAAAACAAGTGATGCATTTATATATTACCGAGCGTATATAGGATTTATCATTAATGATCCAATATTTCTGCCGCAGAGAAAACTGGGTTAATTGTACACCAGCATGTAGTAAACGAAGATGTTCGTTTTCTATGATTAACTTGCTGAGATGAGAATGCGGGTGTAGTATTATTTGATGTTTGCTCGCGTAGTTAAGCTGGGAGTGCTGCAGACGTCCACCCACGCGTAATATACCTGTCTTGTCCAGAAAGGGGTTAATTGAAAGAATTTTACTGTTATTAGGGATGCAGCGATGAGCCTTAAGTTCCTTAACCTCAGTGCTAAAGTGCGATTGCTGAGACTGGCGAATGAAAACCAAAAGTGTATCATGCAACTCCTGGGTCGTTAAAAAGGAAGTGTCCCTATCAGCTATGGGGAGCCTAGAGTTCCGAATGAATCGGCGGCAATATGAAAAAACACGAATGAGTTTTGAAAGAGATGAATAGTTTTCAACATAACTGGATGTGGATGAAACTACAATTAGTGAATTTTGGGCCTGCTTACGTCGTTCCTGCTCCAGATTGGGATGAGTGCAGGGAGAATGAGTATCGAAGGCACTGATAGGCCATGATGATGACTCGTGGGACAACCAGGATGGACCATGCCACCATTGTGAGTGACTGTGTAAAACACGTTTACAGTTACGTTTACGTTTCTACTGGACCTTAATTTCCAGAGATTGAGATCTGTGGATAGCGCCGGAGAGAGAATCGCCCAAATGAGACTTGTCTGACTTGCGAGGCAGGGATACCACAAATCTGCCATCCTTATTACGGACAGTATTGGATACAAAATGATTCTCGCATTCCGAGTCCTCAGCGGAGGGATCACGAATAGCAACGTCCTCCAACTTCCAAAATTTCTTTAGTTGAGAGGAAATGGCACTATCATTTTCACATACCATAAATGATGAAACCGGTTTCGTCATGTCGACATTAAATGGCAAGTTACCTGCGAGAATGATTCCCAATTTTCCCAATTTTGTTTCCTGTATTATAGGGAAATGTGGGCACGGATAAATTTGACAGGTTCAATTAATTGCAAGTAATACTGAGCACCGAGCAATAGATCGACTTGCGACGAGAAGTTGAGTTGTGGGTCAGCTAAGAATATGCTCTTTGGTAAATTTAAAGATGCGATATCAAATGATTCCGCAGGGAGATTATTAGTGATACTGGGAAGCAAAGCGCAATGTATGTTTAAACTAAAATTCTTATAGCGTGAATGCAACCTTACTCTGGTACTGAAATCAGCTTGAGACAATGAATTATTTATACCCGTTATGGGTAATTGAGATTTAATCAGTTTCAGGCCCATGCGACGTGCGAAATTCATAGTGCAGAAGTTAGCCTGCGAACCTGAGTCTAATAAAATTCTAATTGGGTGCTTTCTACCTGCATGGTCAGTTGTCATGCAGACCGCGGTGGCTAATAATATAGACTTATTTGTTTATATTAAAAAAATAAAACAATAAAATAGTTTTAGTGACTTTCACTCGTCATTTATTACAATTATATATCCATGATTTTTATATTATTATTAATATTATTTTATTATTATAAAATTTTAATTTTATATATTATTAATTTTAATAAATGACGAGTGAAAATCACTAAAACTATTTTATTGTTTTATTTTTTTTTAAATATAATTTACAATGGATTTTCACCAAGTAAAGGCATCAAGCATTAATGACTTATTTGTTTGCAATTTTAACGAACACTGATTGTTCCTTGATGAATCGTTTTTGTTAGATATATGAATCATTGTGTGATGGCGTTTCGCACACGTTCTGCAAGAAAATTTGGAGGGACAGTGTGCAAGATCGTGGCCTGGGCGTATGCAATTTAGGCAAAGTTTATTTTTAATTAGAATATTTTTTCTCTCCAGTGGAGAAATCGCTACAAATTGTGGACACTCAGTAAGTCGGTGTTTACCCTTGCACAGCTGACATATATTATTTCCGATATGAGCGTGGAATGTTGATTTGGAAACATTTACCGGTTTAATTGCTTTGCAATAGTGAGCCTTATCGCCAACGTTTATCTTGCTTGCTGAAGTGGCTACGCTGTCCAGGTTTTGTAATAACTGTCTATGGGTATTCAAAAATTTTATAAAATTACTAAAATTAGGAAATCGTTCTTCCGACAAGCTTTCTTTCCAGAGACGACACGTGTAATTATTGAGTTTTTGGGCTAAGTAATGAATGAGAATAATTTCAAATGTATTTACGGGTAGATTTAATGAGTTTAAAGCATTGATATTCGCAGTTATCTCGTCAATAAATCTGGAAATGCTAACCCTGGACTCTTGTTGAACTGATTTCACACCCAAGACATTCCCTATGTGATGGGCTGAGACAATTAACTTTCTGTCATACCTGCTTCTTAATAAATCAATGGCTACCGCATAATTTTCATGGGTAATTGGAAGAGATTTTATTACATTTAATGCCTCGCCACTCAATGAAGAGTGCAAGTAGCGTAACTTTTGAATATCCGTCAGGTCAGTTCTGGCGTGTACTAATTCAAGAAATATATTGTAATAGTGTTGCCAATCAATAATGCTACCTGAGAAGCAAGGCAATTTAATTGGTTCCAACTGTATAGGGGGGGGGGTTTAATTGGCGTAATTTCAGTATGAATCAACGGTTTCTGGTTCACCTGCTCTACTTGCTCTAACAAGTGGTGCAACTTGCATTCGATATTGCAGAGATCATCCTTGGTTTGGACTCTGTCACTGGCTGATGCAAAATCAGTCATCAGACTCAATTTGAGTCTGAATATCGTCATATTTAGCGGACAATTCCATTAAATGGCGAAGCTTAATTTTTAGTGTGTGATGATCGCTTATGTCTGGATCTAAATTATCCGCGAAAGTGTTCACACGGGATATAGATACTTTAATCGTGCCCCGTTTCTTTATTAATGCCTTCACATCAGCCACGATTGTAATTCAAAATCTAATTAAAAAAAAATTAAACGTAGAGTAGGTGAACAATTGCTGTAATTTTGAATAACTTGCTAAAATCTGATATAATGCGGGAGCCAGTGATCGGTATACACCTTAACACATTACTTACTATAATAGATACTTGTTATCTCTTTTAAAAGAACAGCCATGAGCGTTATTGAAAGTATGACTTATTTAAATGATAATATACATATAGCCTTATCTCGTCACTTGAGCTTCTAATGAGTTATTGTATAGTTGTGTAAATGGAAATTTATGCACAAATGTACATATGAAAATCTAGTTAAGATGAAAGTTTATGCTCACATGATAATAATATCTGCTTACATAAAAGTACCAATAATACCATATTAAATGTAAAATATTATTAAGTTTGTTGTACTCATGCATTATATATGAACAACTGTAAAGAAAAATGAAAGTTTATAATCACGTGGAATCCTGGCGTGTTCAAAACTGCTTTGGTCCTGTTGGTTTCGTGCTGATCCCGTCCGGCAATCCTTTGAAGTTGGCGCACCGCCTGTTTGTGCTGGTCGGGTGACGCTTGACGTTGTAGTTCTGCATAATTTTACAGTTGTGGAATTTTGCTGCCGTCCAATAACTGTCTTGTAGTGTCAGATTTTATGCTCTGCAGAATCCTGCATGTCACGTATGAAGTTTGTTTTTATGGCAACAAAGGCATGCCACGGCCAGCAATCTAAATTCGAAAGTATTTAAGCTTGAAGATTGTTTGGGCCCATTAAGTGAAATATTGTGAAATCGTGGTGGACAAAAATGTGGTCGCTGTGGACCAAAAATGTAAAATCTGGCCCAGAGGACCAAAAATGTAATGTCTAGAAGCTCTTGATGTACTCTTGAGTTATTCTTAGGAACGCTAATTGGAGATGGCTGGTTAGAAATGAAGTTTTAAGTGGACTGTATGCTTTTTATATAAATAATTGTTTATTGAAATCTATTTGATGCGATTGCTAGCACGTGTAGTAATTACCACGGCATGATGCCCGCCAATTAAATTAGAATTAAATATCGAATGACATAATCATGAGAAGTAAGGCTGAGATCGCCCAAGTAGACTTAGCGCATGTTGAACATGCTAATAATTTAAATAATGAAAATCCTGTAGCCGCGGCTGGAAATAGAAACGAGTGGCCTTCTCGGAGTCTTGAGTAGAACTAACATAATTGTTACTACAGTCAGCCCTGCTAAAGACCGGCTGTAGATAACAGACAAAAACGTGACGTCATCTACATGTGTCGCAATGCAGTATTCAGAATACAAAGTTTACAAGGTTCAAAGTTTGAACATAAAGTGAAGTAAAATTCTAAACACTGTGAAGTGGCAAGGATTGGTAATATTTCAGATGTTTAATTTTCTTCAGAAAATTTTTTCACTGAACAGTCTCCATTTCTTTTTTTTCCAAAGACAGTCAGAGTAATTATGTATTATGTACCACTGAAAACAAGTTTTTACATTACAATTTGTTGACTTTACTGAATTTTACAATCCAGTACAGTGAGGCTTCTAAGTGAGAAAATTTAACTAACGTGACTGTATTCAGTTGCCCAAATATAGTACAATTTGAGAAGTTATGTTAGATACTGGTGCCACATAGTAATGCAGAATGTGAACACATATTTAGATTAATTAAGAAATTCTTGGTATAATACAGTGTTTTTTATTTGATTCTAGTGTTGTATATTGACTTTGTGACATTTCTAATTTGCATACTGGGACTTACACATGAAATTGTGGACAGTGAAGTTTTTATGAATGGCGACAGTACCTGCTAGTGAGCAGTTTTTTATAAATTTATTAGATAATTAGTTATATTACTATATCAATTATAGGTTACTTGAATCCCTTTTTATTAAGTTTACTAATGTAGGGTCATATCTGGTGAATGAGAAGCTCTTCCTGATTTTAATTTTCAAGTTTTGGCAGGTATGTGATGTGACTATCATTATCGCTATCTTTTTTTTTTAATGTATCTGGAAAACCCGAGCTCTTTTATACAGAACAAAATTAATAACTAAAGGAAAAGAAATGGAAAATGAAAAAAGGAATGGATGTTGAGAAAGTACATTAGCCTTGAAAATGCCAAATACAGAAACTGTACAAGTGCGATTATTGTATAAAACTGTACAATAATGAAAGGAGTCTTAATAAGGACATTTTAACTGATGTTGGTGCCATTATCACCAAAGAAGAATTAAAATAAATTCTACATAACCTAGAGGTCTCATTAACTTGAAGAATGTTTGAAGATTTTAGGAATAAAATTATAACCATTTAAGGTAATAAATATTGTTATAAACTGATGATTTTCCTGAGAAGTTAAAAAAAAAATAGGAATCAACACAATGCAGAACAATTACAACAGTCACATGACTCAATTATTCTAATCACATAACAAAAAATAAAAATACTGTACTTCTTTTTGGGTCTTTAGTGTGATACTTTTGTAGTCTTATGTAACACTATAAAAAACTGAACAAAACAGTTGCCCACATTGTACAAGCCAAGATCTTTTATGGACACGACTGATAAAAATGAAACCTGATGCATCTTTGAAACAAAGAGCTAGATAAAGTTTTCATATAAAACTTTAAATCAACATCACTTCTGGTGTACCTAAATGTTTCAGAATCACTTTTTTTAATCCTTTTCCTCTTTGCTATTTTATTATATTGCTATCCCAATTACATAATGCTAATTATAAATATATCACTACTGACTCGGATCACTCACTTTTTTAATTGGTAAAAATGTTAAAATTTAACCTTGTAGCCTGAACCAGTTTTCACTTATTACAAGACTGTCACTAGAAGTACTGTCTATCTTGTTTTTGGTGACGGCGCCATCGTTCAAAAGATCAATGATGTGTGTGTCCGTGTGATATCTTCAAATAGTATGTGTGATTTAAATTGTGTCTGTTCATTAATGATGTTGTTTTTATGTGTTTACAGCAGGACTAGTGTGAGTGTGAGTGTGGTGAAACTCAGAATATCCTATCACAGTCAAATGCAATTTCCCTGGTTTTAAACTAACTAGTTAAAGTAAAAGATCAAATAATAGTGTTAATGATAATTAACATTGTTAGTCTAATACATCAGATATGTTGGTACAATAAACATTGCTTATAAGTAACATTCTGGTCCTAAATCAATTTTGTCCACGTGTATTATTTACCAATTTCAGTAATCTGTGACAAATTTTGTAGGACAAATTAATTCTATTTGTAATTCTGTCATTGCTAATGATCTTGTTTTTAAATTATCAATGTTGTGCAAATTAATGATACACAAATAACATAAATGAATGTGCTGTATAGATTCCATTTCTGAAAAAGGCTGCTGGTTACAGTAAGAGAGGGCTGTTGTTGTTTGGTTCAGCATGGACAGCACCAGGTTGGATGAAGACCAACAATGCTACACGACCTGGATACCTACTGAACCAATATTACAAGCCCTGGGCTAACTACCATATCAAGTGAGTACATACTATTGTCACTGTATTACTCTCATATTTATATACTCTTATTTTCAATGTTTTTAATGGTAATCTGTCACAATTCATCCATGTTGAGTTACTTTATAGCGATTAAAACATAAATTACATAAACTATTGCATACAAAATACAGTACGGTACAGTTACTATTGTTTGTCATGTATGAGATATAGAGAAAGAGAGAAGATTTATATACAAATATAGCAAAACAAAATATATATGCCCTGTCCTCAAAGCTTACTAGACGTTCTACTGGGTCCTTTAGTGTAAGGAATCTGGATGAAACTTGGGTATTTAACCCAATAGGATTTCATGCAAGCAGGAACAATCTGGTAGTTTGTGGACTGGAGAAGTAGTACCAGTTCTCTGCAATAAGAAGAGTTTCTACAGTTCAAGATTATTTAAACAGGGCGGTCTTCTGGAAATATTACAGCAGGTTTATTGTTACGGCAGTTAGATCACGTGAATTGTATTCATAGCCTAGGCTACTGCCGAGAGGTCTCCGGTGTGAGTGGTTAGTGCAGGAGCCATGTCAACAACCACTGTCAGTTGAAACTCTTTACTAGAGGTGAAATCACTTTTGTTAGGCCAACAGCAACAGTGGTTATAGAACTGAAATTACTAACAATCATCATTGTATAGTTTGAACTAAGACAAATCCTAAGAGTTTCCAGTGCTAAGGATGGAAACCAGTCAGGTGGGTTCTCTTTATCTATAGTCTACTACTCATCCAGATCCTTCAGACAATGGATCATCTATAGAACTTGGAGGACATATAAAATGGCAACTGAAGAATATAAAAGTGATATGCAATGGAAGTAGTTATCAAATAGAGGAAATACTAAAGGTGCAGAGAAAAGGTGAGAGGCAGCTCAACCTAAGAAGTAGAAACACATTGTACTACAAAACTTGAGGTGTACAATTTACTCTCAAGTTGAAATAAAGTGACATCAAAACCAATTAAATGAGTGACTTTAAAAATGAATATAAAACTAAAGATAATAATCATTCAGTTTTATTGTTTTACTCAAGTAGTGTTGAGACAACATGACATTAATAATTTAATGAAGAAATTTGTGTTAGTGGTTGAAATCCATTGGATTTCATTAGATTGGATTTGTGTTAGTGGATGATAATAATGTCATCCCAAAGTACGCTCAAGTTAAAATTAAAAATAAGAACAGTGTAGCCAAAAAAGTAAAAGAACAAAGCGAGAAGTTGTGGATAAAACTGGAAATAAGGTCACTCTACGGCTTAATCAATAGATATAATAGGGAATTATATGACAGAGACATAGAATTGTTAAGAATATACTCGTATGTAGAGTTAGAAGAAATATTATATAATTTTGGTTTGCAGTACGTAGAAAAGAAATTGGAAAAGAAAAATAAAAAAAATGGTAGATAAGTTAAATAAATTAATAAAGAAGAACGAAGTAAAAAAGGAACACCTCTCTAAGAATAACTATGAAAAAAGAGTAATAAACCTTACAGAGGTAAATTTCAATACAGAAGAAAAAGAAATGTTAGCAAAAGGCTTAAAATACGCACCGCCACCAGAATTAAATCAAGAAAAAATGATTATTGAATGCGAAAGCATAATACAAAAACTAGGAAATGAAAATGATAAAAAAAGAATAAGGTGGGAAGTAGGGAATGTAGTAGATAAAATATTTAAGAAAAGTTTGTATAATTCAAAAAATGAACAAAAAATCAAATCAACTGTAACTAAACTAAAGAATAAAATAAAGAAGAATGATATTATAGTTACAAAGGCGGACAAAGGAAATACAATGGTACTACTGAGAAAGGACGAATACATAAAGAAAACGGAAGAATTTATAAGGGAAGGACCATACGAGGAAATAAAGTATGATTATACAAGTAAGTACCAGTCAAGGATAAAACAAATGATGAAACAGATAACATTTATAGAAGAAAATAAGAAAAAGTATTTATTGGAAAGTAATCCAACAGCACCAACTTTTAAAAGTCAGGTTAAGATACATAAAGAAGGAAAACCAATTAGACCGATTGTTTCTTTTATTAATGCACCTATTTATAAATTATCAAAGGAAGTTAGCAGAGTACTGAAAGAGAAATATGAATTTGGGACAAAATACAACATAGAGAATAATGTAAAATTGATAGAAAAATTAGAAAATATTAGGGTTAATGTAAATACAAAATTGATATCACTGGATGTTAAGGACATGTTTACCAATATCACAGTAAATAAAGTTATTAAGTTAATAACGATAATAATATGGGAGAATACAGGTATAAAAAGCAGTTGATGAAAGTAATTAAAGAATGTGTAAATCAGAACTATTTTAGGTTTAATAACAAGTTTTATATACAGAAAAAAGGTTTACCTATGGGGTCTTCATTATCCCCTATTCTTGCTGAAATATACATGAATGATTTTGAAAAGCAATTAATAACTTCCACTAAGTATAAAAACAATATAAAATTATGGTCTAGATACATTGATGATGTATTAGTAATTTGGGAAGGAAGCATAGAAGAAGTGCATGAGTTTATAAATGAGGTAAATAATAAGGATAAAAACTTACAATTTAAAGAAGAGATAGGAGGTAAGAAAATAAATTACTTAGATTTAAACATAGAAATTAAAGATAATGAGAAACTACAGTTTGGGATATTTAGGAAAGAGTCGTATTCTGATATAATTATACCAAGAGAGTCTTACCACCCATATAGATATAAAATGGCGGCAATCAATTCATTTTGTTATAGAGCTCAGAAGTGTTTAAAAGAGACCGAATCAAAAGATAGGGAGTTAAGAACGATAAAGGGAATTGTAAGGAATAATAATTATAACACCAACATAGTGGATAAAGTTATGAAAAGGGTTAACATACAAAAAGATAAAATAGAACCAGAACAAAAGAATTATGCAGGGTCATTGACATACATAGGTTCACATACTAGAAAAATTATAAAATGTTTTAATAAATATGGAGTAGATATAGCTATTAAAAAATGTGAAACGGTATTTGATAAGATAAGGAATAAGATTATAGAAAAAATTCCAGTATTACAGAAAAGCGGAATTTATAAATTAAAATGTAAAGACTGCAACAAGGTGTACCTAGGAGAGACAGGACGAAAATTCGTATGCAGGTTGTCTGACCACAAACGTGGAGAAGGTAATAGAACAACCAATTCGTTATATGCAAGACATTTCATAGAAGACAACCATAAGTTTGTTAATCATTTGGAAGAATACGAAAGTGTAAAAGTAGTGAATAACACAGTTGAAAGGAAGCTTAGAGAGGAGTTAGAAATATTGAAAGAAAGAGAAAAAGGGTTAGACAATTTAATTAATATTAAAATTAAATTTGATAATGAAGAAATATTTTATAACATGATTGAGAAGTAAATGATAGAGGACAGATAGATAAGATTAAGAATTATTTTGCATAGTACTAATTGGATGTTTTAAAATAAGGGTGTATGACTGACCCATGTGTGTGGAGAGGAAGAGGGTAGTTTAAAAGGATGCACACACACACACACACACACACACACAACACTGAAACACAAGGAATTTGCTAGAAAAAATATGTAACTCTACAGATGGTGGGACAGGGTTTAGGGGGTGGGGAAGGGTCATTTATATTATAGCTTGTTGTGTGTGAGCAGGGTGGTGGAGAGGGGTGAAGGGGGTGTTTTCACATATTTCCTGTCTATTCCAATCTGACGATGGGCTGTGAAGCTTGAAAGCGCTAATTGGGATAATTTTTATATAGTGGTGTGCAACTGTGATCATTCTGATTAATAATTTAGTTCAGCAATAAAATGAACTGAACAAGTTTATATAGCTCATCATCAATAGCACCTATCTGCCCACTATATACAAAGCCATCTGATTCTTAATTGTGTCACACAATCATGCTGACAACAATGAATATCAGGTAATTATTGTCAGTTATTGAAAGAGTCAACCAGAGCAAGAATATGAAATATATTTTGTATTAAGTTTACTTATTCGATTTATTTGAAATTTAAATCAACTGTTAAATCACAATTGCACTCTGAAGATAGTTTTTTTAACTATTGCTGTCACCCTCCAATTGGTAGATGTACACTAAGGACATTTCTGTACAGTCCTACTAACTTGTAGATTCTGACTTTTAGATGGCTTTTAAAACTTATATATTATTATATCAAATACTTGTGCATATTTATCTAATACTGGCCAATGTGGAATCCATGCACTATCCAACTGTTCTAAAAATATGCATATATCTTATATATGGATTTATCTCAGAAACATATTTAATGAAAACAGTCACATAATTGTATGTTTTATGTAAATGTAAATAATATCATTAACAAACATTATTCATGACATATCATATTTTTATGTCTCATTCTTGCAGATTCCTGGATGCATATGCTAAGGAAGGCATACATTTTTGGGGCTTGACAACTGGTAATGAACCCATTGCTTCATTTTTTGTTCATTTTGATTTAAACAATTTGATAATGATGCCTGAAGAACAAAGAACATGGATCAAACAGTTTCTCGGACCTGCTTTGAAGAAATCTAAACGCTCTGTGAAATTAATCACATTGGATGATGAAAGACCCTTTGTGGACTGGTGGATGGACACAGTGAGTATAAACAATAGATGGTACACACTTTCATCTCCCAGAATGACAACAAATGTATGTTTCTAAAGTTTGCTATAACATAGATACTCATCTTTCGTTAATTATTAGACAGTCATGCACAGTCTAAATAATAATAAACTAAATATAAGTACAGTATATCACTACCGACTAGGAACACAAAGTTTTTATTGGTAAAAACATAAAAGTTTTACCTTATAGCCTGAACCAGTTTTCGCTTATTATAAGCTTCATCCACCATTATTTATAATGGTGCATTATAAATATTGAGGAAGAAGATATGTAGTAGGTTGAGAAGAAAATGGGCTACATAACAGGCATGTGTGAGGACGATTTGTTGCATTGCATATATACACATAATTCTGCCACTTTAATGCCAAAGGGAGATTCATTGAACCTGGCATTATTGTCATCATATCTTTATTTCTGTCTACCTTTAAAAGTATAGAGCTCCCTGGCCAACAAGCTACTCTGTCCATACAGATATATTGTAATCATACATACTGTTACAACACCAAAAGCAGCTCCAATACCAGAGAAGAACTATAATGAATTAACTATATTAAACTAAGGAAAATAAAATGACTATGACGAGACAAATGACCATGACCCAACCCAAGTGATTGACCCAATAAAGAAAAGAAAATGAGAAGGTATAAACTAAACCAATGATAAAAACGCACAAACAAATAATAAATATCTAGTAACGAGTATTAAATAAAATAATCATAGTTAAAGTACACTAACCAGAATAAGTAAGTGAAACCATTACTAATAGATAATGTATGTTGTTAATAACCTTATGATGATAAGAAAACCAAAACATAAATTGCTGACAGACTAACTATAAATTGTGTATAAAATAATAAAAACCCAAAAGTGACAGATAGGTAGGAAGTGAAAGTGATAAACAGTGTAAGTGTTAGAAGTGAGAGAATAAACAATTCACAATAATAAGAAAAAGAAAACAAAGGTAATAAAACAGATTGTAAAAAATGGATAGACAACTAATATAATAGTGTTAATTAATAATAAACTAGTACTGTGAGTGCAATGAAAATAAGACATCCTATTTTAATAAAAATATTCAAAGGGATGATTATCAAGATAGTATAGATGGTGTTATAATGTTATTCACCAAAATTAAAAGAGTTGAGTTTGTAAGAAGGAATATGGCTGAAAAGTAAACAGACCATAAACCTAATTTTTGTGTTATGTTTTATAGTAATATTAAATGATAAACAACTTATAAGAAATGGCAATAGATATAAGAAAGGAGATACAATTTTACAAACATAATATTAATCATTAGAGTAAAGACAGAAAAAGACATAAGAGAATAATAGACAAGCAATGCTTTTGTAAATAAATAAGAACATTCAATTATTGTAAAACAGCCCAAATTAATTAAAAAGGTAAACAAGTCATAAGTGACACCAAGCAAAACATATGTAAATGAAAAACAATCTTTAATTTGTGTAAAATAAGAAGATATAGCCAATTACTACTTAGGCCTATAAAATGCCTAACTGTATAAATTCAAAATAAACAAGTTGTAAGAAATTAACTACTGTATTAGAAAATTCAGGGCAAGTACGTCATTATGTACAATTAGTGAGCCATAATAAGATGTCAGAATTAGAATAAAAACATAAAATAAGGAAAATATGTAATAATATAATATTAGCATTTTGTCAAAACTTTAATACATGAACAAACCCAGCTTTGGGGGATATCAAAATGATCTTTGAAAGAAAACAGAAACAGTTATGATAATATCTAATACATTGATAAGAAGACAGAAGAATAATAGCCATCAGAAAATATTTATTCATTTTGAATTAAAATTCAAATATTATAACAACAGACATAAATGTATTCAACCAATGAGAGTATGGGAGGTTGCCATAACAACGGAATGTTATTACATTTAATTCCGTTATAAAACATTAGTCCATTATTGACGATCAAGAGAGACGGAAGCCAAACCATATTCGACTGAATTATCAATTAAAATAGTAATAAATACTACTAAATTTAACGAGATGTGGATTCAAGAAGTTGAACAAGGAATTATTTAACCCAAGAGAGCTAATAAACTAGAATTTAATATTCAAAAATAATTAAAAAATCCAAATTAATTGAAAAAGAAGCCAAATGAAATCAAAAGTACAAATGATAGAAGATTAATGATCATATCAACCCAACCTAACTAATAACAACGTGACTCATCACCAGAAATCAACAAGATTTTGTTAAGTATATCTGAATTACCCGAATTTACGAACTAAATTAATTAACTTTTCTCACCACACAAAAAACTCTCACTCCGAACTTGGTAACTAAATTTATTTCAAGGAATAATTGATAATAAATATTAAACTTGTATGTAAACATAATTTTAACCTGTGTACGAAGTACAAAATTTTAACAAACACTTTTTAACACTCAAAAAACGAATTGTATTTAACTTTAATAGTATATAAGTACCATTGATGTAAGGTAGTGTACTTTATTAACATCTTATTTCTATTTTTTCATAATCAAAAGGACTCATTGATTGAATGAACTGTAGAAAATAAATATTAACGGCAGCCATGTCGAATTAGAAATTCTTCAATCAACTTAGCCAACCTTGAGATATTGTCTATTTATTGCAGGAGCAACATTATTTTATAACATTATATTTTTGGATCTAACTGATTAACTATTAACTATTTCAACGTTAATAAACTAGTACTGATTAGTAATAACCGTCCTTTATTTCATTATAAATTGTATTATGAAGTTTGTACACTTTAGTGATGAGTAAAATTGTCTGCCAGATTTAGATGTTGGCAGCACGAGGAACTACAAGAGAGATTCGAATGCCCACCAGTTTGCGAGGGTAATTTGAATTGGTTATCACCGTATAGAACGACAGCTCAGTTTAAACTTTTTAATTGTTTTCATAAACAATTTGGCGCCTATCAGGAAATAAATATACTCATTGAAGGACAGGTAAGGATTACACTTGTGAAGATATCGGTACTGGTAACTCGTGCGTTCGAGACGGACATCGCCAGCGTAAGAACTTCGAAAAAGCACGACCTTTAGATAAATATAAAGTAACAACCACAACGTGTGGGGGTAACACACATAAAACACACTTTTACAGGACGATAAGAATCTTCTCGTTACAAATTGTAATGACCAACTACAATAGTGTGGCGAAAATTAAAGACTAGTGGCGGTTACGAAAAAAGACAACAAGATGATCACCAGGGGAAGACCAAAGAAGAGGACTGAGGACACCGACAAGGAAGACAAGGAGACAACACCGGTTGAAGAAATGGAAATGATCGAAGAAATGATTGAAGAGGATCCCCAAGGGGACCAACCAGAAAACCCAACCCAAACAACACCTGAAGTAGAAGTAATAGTCAGCGATCAATCAAAGAAAGCAACCCAATCGATGGACACAAATTTCCAGGAAATGATGAGGGTTATGGTGGAACAATTATACAGAAACCAGGAGGAAACTAATGAAAAATTAGACAAAAAATTCAATGAAAAAATAGAAAAAATGGAGGAGAAAATAAATGAAAAATTGGACAGAAATAAGGAAGAAACTAACGAACAAAGAAAAGAAGACAGGGAATTCTTAAGACAAAATAGTGAAGAATTAAAGAAACAACTCAAGGAGGACATAGAAACTCTGAATAATAAGATGGAAAGCAACCATGAAACCTTGAAGAGAAACCAAGAAATATTAGAAGAGAAGAGTGAGGAGTTAAAGAGACAGATCAAGAAAGATCTGGAAACACTGAACAACAAGATCGAGAATAATAGTGAAACACTCCAATGACAATTGAAGGAAAATAGTGAGAAGACCAAAGATGAGATAAGACAACAGTTGGTAGAATGTCGGGAGGAAATAAAACAGACCATCATGGAGACGAATGAAACAGTAGTACAAGTCCGTGAGGAATTAGTAAACAAAATAAGTGACGTCGAGGAGGACGGTAAAAATAGAATTGATGAGCTTCAACAAGTCACGACAACAGAATGCACAAGGAACAAGCAAGAAGTGCTAAAAAAGCTGGAGGAAAACACAAAGAAATACAAACCGATGTCTGTGAAAGGGTAGAACAAGTGTATAGCAACCTAAACCAGGTAGACAGACAAGTCAAGGAAAATAAAGAAAAGATCAACGGACTCAACCAAAGGGAGAGACAGATGCAGGAAGAACTAGATGCATTGAGAGACAAACCCTGTAATAACACACACATAATAACCAGTGAGAATCGGGAGCTGATAAACTTTCGAAGCTACCGGTGCAACCCGACGGAGTTTCTGAAAAGAGTCGAGGAGATGATAGAGAAAAATAGTGAAACTCGAGGGACAACAGTGTGCAGCATGATAGATGAGATGTTCCGAGACACCCACGACAATTGGTGGACGGCAACAAGACCGGAAATACACAACACCCAGGATTTTAAAAAGCAATTCCGTGACAAGTATTGGTCGGAGTCAACCCAGAATGTGGTACGGAATGACATAAGTAATGGGAGGTATGAGCCACAAGCAGGACACACCCTAACTTCATATTTTTTGGGCAAGGTATGCCTAGCACGTAACTTGGAACCAAGAATCCCGGAAGAATCGTTAGTAATACAATTGGGTTACCATTATGAGGATCCCATCCAAAAGGCCAGAAGGCAAGGGCAAATTAAAACAATACAAGGTATGGCAAGCCTGTTAGAATACCATGAGAATGATGGACTATACAAGCGCAACAGGATGGTCAATTTAAAATATAACCGATGGAATGAGAACCATAACCCACCGAATTACAATCCGTCAAACAACAACCCCCAGAATAACAACCAAAATAACCCAAACCAGAATTTTAACAACAACCAATATAGGGGAAATCGCCCAAACTACAACCAGGGTAATCAACCATATAACGGGAACAAGCAGAATAACAATCCCAACAACAATAATTACAGAGGAAATGGACAAAACCAGCGTCCGAACAGCCACCCCAACAACAGTAATTACCACGGGAACAACTACAACCCGAATTACCAGTACAATAGAGGAAACGGGGATAACCAAATCGAAGTAATCAACCCCAAGTACGCTTCATGCAAGGAAGCAACCAAAACAACCAGGGGAGGCGCTATCAGAGACCGCAAACAAATGACAGGGATAATAATAACGCACAGAGCAATAACCAACACCCAAGGGAGGAGGATAATGGACATGTGCAACAAAATCATAGCATTGAAGGATCCAGATCCGGAAACGGGAACCAAAGAAGGGACGCACCATCCGGAAATAACCAACAAGATGAGAATAGAAGGAGTAGGAGTGATGGGAACAATCAAGAAAATTAAAATTATGACGATACCGTTCAGTCACAATCCTGCTGAGCATTTCCGAATAGCATACAATCAATGAAACCCACCAGAACTCTGGATTCCCCCAAGAAGTAATGGAAACCAATCTATCACACCTCAGGGAGAGAGACAAGAAATCGATGAAGAAGAAACCACGGCCGACAGGTGGAATGCGTAACATAAAAATAAAGGAATAAAATACAAAATTCAAAAGAAATATGTAAGATCAACTTACACTACCATTTAGGAAACATATGAGATAAGAGATAAAATAAAGGAATAAACTACAAAATTCCAAAATATAAGTAAGATCAACTTACACTAATATTTAGAAAATATATGAGATGATATAAAATAAACAAACAAAGTGAAAACAAGAATTAATAACAAGATAATTAGAAAGGAGATCAATTAAAATAAACAAATATAAAACCAAGCAAGGCATGCTAAGACAAATAAATAAATTCTTGGATTTCGTTGTCCATGACGTGTCCGTTACTTAACTAAATATCACTATAATATTGACGACTCTGAACACTTAAGTTTTTTAATAAGTAAAAACGTAAAGTTTTACCTTACAGCCTAAACCGGCTTTCACCTATAGAAGGCTTCATCAGAGGCTGTCGTTAGTAGCGTTGTTCGTCTTGTTGTTGGCGACGAGATAATGTTTCGAAAGATCGAAGCTGTGTGTGTGTGGTGAGATGTGTTCGAATAATGCGTGCGATTTGAATTGTGTCTGTTCATTTAGGATGTCGTTTTTATTTGTTTTTGTGTGTTTGTATATTTCTAATTGTTCTAGAGTGTCTAGTTTTCGGCCTTTTGTGTGTACGTGTAGTATGTTCATCGACAATAACATGAACATACTACACGTACACACAAAAGGCCGAAAACTAGACACTCTAGAACAATTAGAAATATACAAACACAAAAACAAATAAAAACGACATCCTAAATGAACAGACACAATTCAAATCGCACGCATTATTCGAACACATCTCACCACACACACACAGCTTCGATCTTTCGAAACATTATCTCGTCGCCAACAACAAGACGAACAACGCTACTAACGACAGCCTCTGATGAAGCCTTCTATAGGTGAAAGCCGGTTTAGGCTGTAAGGTAAAACTTTACGTTTTTACTTATTAAAAAACTTAGTGTTCCGAGTCGTCAATATTATAGTGATATTTAAATAAATAAAATTATGAAGAATATAGAATATTCAGAGAAAGTAAAAAGAACTGGTACAAGAAATAATATAAAGCAAATACATAAGTAGCTCAATTAAAATAAGGGTAATCAACTAAGGAGAAGAAAGGAAGAAATGTCTAAAATAATTAAAATGATCACTAGAAGAAAAGAAAAACAGACTATTTAAGAGTTAGAAATAATGAAATTAACAAATAAGTAAATAAAAACAATCAACTGTGTGAGTATATAACAGAAAATAGCAAAGGTACAGCGGAAGGAAGAAAGAGTAGGAAAAAAAGTTAAAATGATCTAAAGAACCATGGGGACAATCCCCAAAATATTATTATTATTATTAATGAAAGTCACAGGATGACAAAAAGGGTATTTAAGATTGACTGAGAATAGGTCCAGCAATCAACTAACTGAGCAGAGATGATGTTCCTCTGATCTCAGAATAGAAAGTAGTAATGGATGAAACCAGCTACTAAAAGTTAGGGAAATTATATATAAAAGGGAGAATGCACTAATGGAAATAAGTAAATACAGATCTAAAAGATAACTAAATAAAAAGGAGTGGAACAAGTAAGAAGAGAAACCTGAAGGAAGAAATAAACAAGAAGAAAAAGGAAAAAATTATATATAACTGATAATTTCATAAAAAACTATGCTAGTGTTTTACCAAAATGATCAATTTTGATGGAGAGGCATTATATTATGACACCAAAAGCAGCCCCAATACCAGAGAAGAACTATAATGAATTAACTATATTAAACTAAGGAAAATAAAATGACTATGACGAGACAAATGACCATGACCCAACTCAAGCGATTGACCCAATAAAGAAAATAAAATGAGAAGGTATAAACTAAACCAATGATAAAAAAGCACAAACAAATAATAAATATCTAGTAACGAGCATTAAATAAAATAATCATAGTTAAAGTACACTAACCAGAATAAGTAAGTGAAACCATTACTAATAGATAATGTATGTTGTTAATAACCTTATGATGATAAGAAAACCAAAACATAAATTGTTGACAGACTAACTATAAATTGTGTATAAAATAATAATAACCCAAAAGTGAGAGATAGGTAGGAAGTGAAAGTGATAAACAGTGTAAGTGTTAGAAGTGAGAGAATAAACAATTCACAATAATAAGAAAAAGAAAACAAAGGTAATAAACAGATAGTAAAAAATGGATAGACAACTAATATAATAGTGTTAATTAATAATAAACTATGTAACGGTACAAACCAAGAGGTTTAGTTAATTTCAAAATAATTGTAAAAAATTTGTAACCAACCCAAGCTGAACGTTTTGATCACGAAACTTCGATTTTTGGAACACCTTGTAGTTCATGGTAACCAGCCGTGCGAGGCACAAAAGCAATTAAAGCGTCTGGGAATGTATAAGGGCGCACACCTCGGCCAACGTTCTCACAAAAAATGGCACGTACATACATTCCTAAAAGCAATACAGAATACGTTGACGGCGACGCCTAACACCTGGGCGGTTAGGCAACCAACACACACACACACACACACACAGTCAGTCGTCACATAGCAGTTCTCTACAAGCCTTCAACCTGTACAGTCGTTAATTCAACCATAGTCTCGGATGAGTTCCTGGTAGGCCGAAAAAGTATTAAAGTAGGCCTACCAAGGAGTATAAAATGTACAACCAGTGTTCAATAATGAAGTGACGATTAAATGACGTTAAACGTGATCGGAGTGGAGTGTGTTTAGTGAAAACAGTTCCGGACAACATTTGGATATTACGCAAATAGGTAACATGTAAAAAGGGAAATTCATTTGGCCAAAAGAATATAAACCATAATGAGCTCATAAATAAAATGGGGTTAAAATTGAATAATAGAGTGAGAGAGTGTGTGTACAAAAAATAACAGGGGAGAAATCATTAATGAAAGTACTGGTTACCAGATAATAAGTAGTTGATACAAATCTTTTGTTTAAACAAATTCATGTTTCTAGTTGTAATAAAACATATTTGTTTCGTGATATGAATACGTGTTAGCGTAGTTATTTTGTCGTTACCTTTTCCTAGTGTTCTGTGCTGAAAAATTCGTCTAACGTTTCCGGGAATCTTCTGAATCGGGGGGAAGTCAGATTGCAAAATTATCCCGTTTTAATTAAGGTAGAGTGTAAAGGTTTCCATATCTGTCCTGCAAAGATATTGGTGGCGACTCTGGACTTCTGATTGAAATTTATAAAAAGGTAAGTCAGCGAAAAAAGATCGCAGGTAAGGTTCTGGCAGTTTTTATTTAATTTATTTATTTATAATTAGTTTGTTTCTTAACAATTGGCGACTCGCTGCCAGGATCCTGGTATAACTTTATACGAGGTAGACCTATTTTAAGCACAGAAAATAGGATTTGGGTAACGACGTAAGTTGTGAAATTACCGTATATTTACGTTGAATAAGGTTATGTTTTGGTAGTGTTATTGTGTTTACTTTTACTTTTGGTAATGATTGTGTTAAGGATAATAGTGGGTTTTTATATATATAATCGTTTTGTTTATAATATAAATAAAAATAAATAAATTTTATTTAACATGACACAAGTAAACGATATAGATTTCGCGTGGGATGAATGGGAAGGCGAATTCAGAGGGATTGTGGATGAAATGACAAACGAGGAGTGGGGTAATTTGGATGATAATTTGACACAGATGGAAGAACAAGAAGAGGGAATATTTGCCGAAATTAAAAAGCATAGTGATGATATTATTATTGGTAGTGAGATGACAAATAATAAAGGTAAAATAGTTGAAGTGATAGTGGTAGAAAATAAGACAGTGAATAGGCCTAATGATAAGGATGATAGTGTAATGGGGGTAGGAAATGGTAGAGAGACAGACCAATTTCAAGAAAATAAAGATGAGCAGGTGGCAGATAATAATGTAAGTTATGCTAATCTGAGTGAGTCGAATCAAGAGCTGATGAAAAAGTTACTAGCAATGATAGACGAAATGTTTAGTAAACAAAACTCAAGATTAGATGACATATTTAAAAAACACGATGAAAGGTGGAAACGAGAGACGGATAAATTAAAAAAGAATACAGAAGTCGAATTAAAACAGGTAAGTGGTAATAATGTTGTTAATAATAATGAAGAAATAATTAACAAGGTGAGTAATAACGATAATTCGAATAATGAATTAATAAGCAATAGTGATAAGATAGTGGAAAACGAGCTATTTAAAGGTGATATAATGAAAATAGATAGTGATGAGGTAGTAGTTGTTAATGAGATTGAGAGAGAGGGTGAAGAGAGGTTAGGTGAGTATGGAGGGCAGAGGGCAAATTTTCCCTGTGGTATAATTGGAGTAAAGACTCCACACGTGTTTTATGAGGACGAAGGTTCCTCCAGTGGTTATGTGGGAGACATGGTGTATCCAAAGGGTCCCTTAAGTTTTTGTGGTGATGTATCTGGTAAAGCCAGGAAGTATTTGAGTGATTTTATGTTGCCCTTTGCATGGAATGAGATAGTTCAAGGGGGTTGTGAGAGGTATTGTGATGAGAAAGAGAAAAAGAGAGATTTTTGAGATTAATAGAGGTTATGAAATGTTAGTGCAGAGTTTGATATTGAGAGAGGAGAGAAAATTGACTTACCTTGTGAAATAAAGATGGATGATTATTTTGATGATACGGTTGTAAATGATAGACTCTTACCTGATGTTGCGATGGATATAGTAGAGGAATATGCTGATAGAATGTACCTTATGTTAACCAAAAATACTGACGGAGACAGAACTAAAATCACCAATGTAGACGGGCTTTATGAAATAATGGGAGACAAAAATGTAGTTAATTATTGTGTTAATATAATTAACGAAAGTAGTCACTAAAATAATAATTATAATGTAATGTATGTCGATAAGAATGAGTTGTGTTATAAATACATCAGGTTAATATATGATGATGGGGGTTAAATAAAAAAACAGTGAATGGACATTTTAAAATATTTTAGTTTATGGTTATGACCTTGCTAACTTATGAAATGAGGTGTGTTAAACAGAAAAATAATGACAAGAATTTGTAAATAAATTTATAGTGAAATTAATTGTGTTTGTGTTGTAAAATATATGGTATGTAAACATTGTGTATATGTAGTAGAAATTGATTTTAATAATAAGAATATTTTAGCAGACTAAATAAATAATGAGAGTTTGTAATAAATGAATTGTAATTGTTTTGGAGTAAAGTAATTAAAATAACTTGTGTTTTCAATAATTGATTGAGTTAAATAATTTGAGATGAAGTAATTGATTAATTTAAAAATGTTGTATAAAGAAATATTGATAATGAATTTAAGTGATTTTATATGATTTGAATTTGATAATAAATAGTAAATGAAGAAATGTAAAATGTGTTTATAGTTGTGGAATAATATTCTTGTTATAATGTTTCAGAAGGTACATATGATTGTACATGATCTGGTGGTGATAAATGTTTATAATTTTGTGTCAATAACAGGAATCATGTGTTTTGAGTGATGTACTGTAAGTATGAAGTTTATAATGCAATTTAAATAAAATAAAATGTACAATGTTTGAATAATAAATTTTAAATGAGTTTTAAAAGGTTTAAATTACATAATGAAATTAATTTGAGGTACCGGTAGTTATAAATTTTCTAGTGTAATTTTCAATGGTCAACTTAATGTAAAATGTTGTAAAAGTTAAAGTTTGGGTGACAATAATTATTTCAATAAGGCATTTAAGTTGGTCAAAGGTAAGTTTTAATGGGTGTTAGACAAAATAAGAATCTTGGAATATAGGTAACACAGAAACGGGGCAATAGTAGTGACACAGTAGCGATAATGTATATATGGAGGGCAATGAGACTGATATAATTGGAGAGTAAATAATGATGGTGATATTTTGTAAAGAGGGTGGTGTGGTAAGGAGTCCTTAATGACAGGCGTTATGGCGGGAGGGAGTAGTTTTAAACGGGGTTTGGCGGAGTTACCTGGGAAGGAACCAGGAACCAATAAGGGAATGAGCATAGGGAGGGAACACACATCCTAGGTACAAAGAGGGTAACAGGTATTTCGTTATAAGAGTAGAATGAAGCATGGGAGTTAGAGTAGTAAGTTAGTGGAGAGAAATGTTTTGAGAGATTGGTGTCATCCTATGTAAATCTGTTAGTGAGTGTTTGCATCAGAAGGGGGGTAAGATTACATTTTAAATGCCAATTCAATAAATTAGATCATTATGAATAACTGAGAATCGCCCAAACCAATAAATGATGAAAAGGTTAATTAGAAAATCATAGTTAAAATTTAATAATAAATGAAACAAGTAAAAGATTTAATAGAATTTGAAAATAAAATAAAGCTGTAAGGTGTAATTTTGGTCACACTTTAATGTGAATTGTTTATTTTAAGGTAACAACAACAATATTAATTATGAGTGTACTATGTTTTATTATGTTGTATTATGTTTGTTAGGGTGTAGGAAAATTAAATAATAAAATAACCAAACATATAAGAGTTTACCATCTGAGAATTGTAGTAACAGTGTAAGTGTAAACCTTATATGTCTTTTATTAGTTTCCCCAACTTTCGGGTGGTCACGGCTTCACCGAACCCTGATCGTGGATTTATAATGTAAATATATTCTAAATTGGTGAACTTAGAAATTAACCGGGGGGTAACTCAGGGGAATCTACATAACTATGGAACAGCGGCTATCATCGAAGGTGGTGGTAGTGCCGTATTAAGGGTGTGTGAATCATTATAGTAGGATTACTGGTGTCCTCGGACATCAGTAATACCGAATTTATATAACGTTGAAGCAAGAACGGGGTAGGCAGCGTCTACCCCTAACAACCTTCCGTTCTTGTGGAAGCAACTGGACGCCAGTGGGGGGTCATAGTGTGTGTGGCAAGGAGGTTACTCAGGGGAGTAACGAATTGAAATCGTAACTGACATAAACTGAAGGAGCTAATAAGCTAGTTAAATAATTTTATTTTGGTTCAAGAGATGATTACCGTAGACGATTTGTACGAAAGTAATTGATTTACATGTGTTTGCTCCATATGATAATTTTGTAGACGAGTTTACTGATTTTGAAAAGATTGGTGCTAATGAATTTATTATGTTTTATAATGCTATTATTTTTACTATGTTAGAGTGTAAGAATTATAAACATATGTTATGTATTTTTCATGGTATAGTTTTGTGTAGTGTATCTAGGTCATTCACCTGACCCAGAGAGATCAGCTGATGACTGATGTTAGACATGTAGTAGATGCGTTATAATTGATTGACAGTTTTTTTATCAATGTAATTAAATGATTGAATGTTAAATTTTATGGACGAAATAAATTTTTTTGGTAATAAAATTTTTTTCTGGACAAAAAAATTTATTTTTGCCTGAAGTACAGATTAGGTATTAAGGTTCAATATATATTGTTGATTATGGGTATTGCTAAAATATTAAATGAGTTATATGGTTCATATGATATGTGATAGACAAATGTACAGATAAGGGAATTTAGGATAAAATAAGGTGTTCATTTTATTTCATTTATTATGATTGTTAGCAGCTAATTGAGAAGAGTTGTAAATTCATTTAAAAGATTTTGAAATTTTGAGAGTAAATGGAAAGAGATGGTAAAATTAATGGTAATATGAATCTTTGATATTGGACTTAGATTAATTTCTTTAGGTGAACAGAATTTAAATAATTTAGTTGATTTGTTTGATTTATTTTTGATTTGAAACCGTAACGTCCAGCCAAGTAAATTGAGAAATGAAATTGAAAATAAAATAGAAAATATTTTGTAATTTGATATCAAGAAGTAGAATGTAAATGTGTGTTCAATGTAATAATGAGTACGTGTACACACCCAGTACTTGCTAAAGGCAACCCAGTATGTATGTAAGGGGGAACATATCGGTTGAGGATCTGGTATGGTATAAGGCCAGTTTTTGATTTCTTGATGGAATGAGTTTAGGTTAGGTGGTACTATGGTGTTTACCTGTCCGATGTTATGGTGTTGGGATCTCGCACAGAGAAGTCCAGTAATCTCGTTCAGGTATAGCCATAATCGCCGAGCTAGGGGGGTAGTTTACCCATGACGTGTTAAGAATTAAAAGGGGGTTGTTGGCGCCATATCCTCACCGATCCTCTTAGGGTTAGCAATGAGAGTTTTTCTGTTTCGGCAGAAAACCTCTCATTAGGGGGGTATTGTAACAGTACAAACCAAGAGGTTTAGTTTAATTTCAAAATAATTGTAAAAAATTTGTAACCAACCCAAGCTGAACATTTTGATCAAGAAATTTCGACTTCTGGAACACCTTGTAGTTCATGCGTAACCAGCCGTGCGAGGCACAAAAGCAATTAAAGCGTCTGGGAATGTATAAGGGCGCACACCTCGGCCATCGTTCTCACAAAAAACGGCACGTACATACATTCCTAAAAGCAATACAGAATACGTTGACGGCGACGCCTAACACCTGGGTGGTTAGGCAACCAACACACACACACACACACACACACACAGTCAGTCGTCACATAGCAGTTCTCTAAAAGCCTTCAACCTGTACAGTCGTTAATTCAACCATAGTCTCGGATGAGTTCCTGGTAGGCCGAAAAAGTATTAAAGTAGGCCTACCAAGGAGTATAAAATGTACAACCAGTGTTCAATAATGAAGTGACGATTAAATGACGTTAAACGTGATCGGAGTGGAGTGTGTTTAGTGAAAACAGTTCTGGACAACATTTGGATATTACGCAAATAGGTAACAAGTAAAAAGGGAAATTCATTTGGCCAAAAGAATATAAACCATAATGAGCTCATAAATAAATAAGTTAAAATTGAATAATAGAGTGAGAGAGTGTGTGTACAAAAAATAACAGGGGAGAAATCATTAATGAAAGTTGTTGAGTCTCATTAATGAAATCAGATAATAAGTAGTTGATACAAATCTTTTGTTTAAACAAATTCATGTTTCTAGTTGTAATAAAACATATTTGTTTCGTGATATGAATACGTGTTAGCGTAGTTATTTTGTCGTTACCATTTCCTAGTGTTCTGTGCTGAAAAATTCGTCTAACGTTTCCGGGAATCTTCTGAATCGGGGGGAAGTCAGATTGCAAAATTATCCAGTTTTAGTTAAGGTAGAGTGTAAAGGTTTCCATATCTGTCCTGCAAAGATATTGGTGGCGACTCTGGACTTCTGATTGAAATTTATAAAAAGGTAAGTCAGCGAAAAAAGATCGCAGGTAAGGTTCTGGCAATTTTTATTTAATTTATTTATTTATAATTAGTTTCTTTCTTAACAACTAGTACTATGGGTGCGATGAAAATAAGACATCCTATTTTAATAAAAATATTCAAAGGGATGATTATCAAGATAGTATAGATGGTGTTATAATGTTATTCACCAAAATTGTTATTTGTTCAATTAAAAGAGTTGAGTTTGTAAGAAGGAATATGGCTGAAAAGTAAACAGACCATAAACCTAATTTTTGTGTTATGTTTTATAGTAATATTAAATGATAAACAACTTATAAGAAATGACAATAGATATAAGAAAGGAGATAAAATTTTACAAACATAATATTAATCATTAGAGTAAAGACAGAAAAAGAAATAAGAGAATAACAGACAAACAATGCTTTTGTAAATTAATAAGAACATTCAATTATTGTAATAAAACAGTCCAAATTAATTCAAAAAGTAAATAAGTTATAAGTGACACCAAGCAATCATATGTAAATGAAAAATAATCTTTAATTTGTGTAAAATAAGAAGGTATAGCCAATTACTACTTAGGCCTATAAAATGCCTAACTTTATAAATTCAAAATAAACAAGTTGTAAGAAATTAACTACTGTATTAGAAAATTCAGGGCAAGTACCTCATTAAGTACAATTAGTGAACCATAATAAGATGTCAGAATTAGAAAAAAACATAAAATAAGGAAAATATGTAATAATATAATATTAGCATTTTGTCAAAACTTTAATACATGAACAAACCCAGCTTTGGGGGATGTCAAAATGATCTTTGAAAGAAAATAGAAACAGTTATGATAATATCTAATACATTGATAAGAAGACAGAAGAATAATAGCCATCAGAAAATATTTATTCATTTTGAATTAAAATTCAAATATTATAACAATAGACATAAAAGTATTCAACCAATGAGATTATGGGAGGTTGCCATAACAACGGAATGTTATTACATTTAATTCCGTTATAAAACATTAGTCCATTATTGACGATCAAGAGAGAAGGAAGCCAAACCATATTCGACTGAATTATCAATTAAAATAGTAATAAATACTACTAAATTTAACGAGATGTGGATTCAAGAAGTTGAACAAGGAATTATTTAACCCAAGAGAGCTAATAAACTAGAATTTAATATTCAAAAATAATTAAAAAATCCAAATTAATTGAAAAAGAAGCCAAATGAAATCAAAAGTACAAATGATAGAAGATTAATGATCATATCAACCCAACCTAACTAATAACAACGTGACTCATCACCAGAAATCAACAAGATTTTGTTAAGTATATCTGAATTACCCGAATTTACGAACTAAATTAATTAACTTTTCTCACCACACAAAAAACTCTCACTCCGAACTTGGTAACTAAATTTATTTCAAGGAATAATTGATAATAAATATTAAACTTGTATGTAAACATAATTTTAACCTGTGTACGAAGTACAAAATTTTAACAAACACTTTTTAACACTCAAAAAACGAATTGTATTTAACTTTAATAGTATATAAGTACCATTGATGTAAGGTAGTGTACTTTATTAACATCTTATTTCTATTTTTTCATAATCAAAAGGACTCATTGATTGAATGAACTGTAGAAAATAAATATTAACGGCAGCCATGTCGAATTAGAAATTCTTCAATCAACTTAGCCAACCTTGAGATATTGTCTATTTATTGCAGGAGAAACATTATTTTATAACATTATATTTTTGGATCTAACTGATTAACTATTAACTATTTCAATGTTAATAAACTAGTACTGATTAGTAATAACCGTCCTTTATTTCATTATAAATTGTATTATGAAGTTTGTAGACTTTAGTGATGAGTAAAATTGTCTGACAGATTTAGATGTTGGCAGCACGACGAAGTACAAGCGAGATTCGAATGCCCGCCAGTTTGCGAGGGTAATTTGAATTGGTTATCACCATATAGAACGACAGCTCAGTTTAAACTTTTTAATTGTTTTCATAAACAATTTGGCGCCTATCGGGAAATAAATATACTCATTGAAGGACAGATAAGGATTACACTCGTGAAGATATCGGTACTGGTAATTCGTGCGTTCGATATGGACATCGCCAGCGTAAGAACTTCGAAAAAGCACGACCTTTAGATAAATATAAAGTAACGACCACAACATGTGGGGCTAACACACATAAAACACACTTTTACAGGACGATAAGAATCTTCTCTTTACAATATGCATATAACTTTAGCAACTGTGATTAACAAACTTAAAAATATATTTTAATACAGCTTTTAATGAATCATTTTACATTAACACATTCAATGTATGTGAGCCTCTGCGCAGTGAGCCTCTGAAGAAGCCTTTTAAAGGTGAAAACCAGTTCAGGTTGTAAGGTAAGGCTTTATGTTTTTACTTATAAAAAAACTTTGTGTTCGAGTCGTTAATATAATAGTTGTATTTAGTTAAGTAACGGACACGTCATGGACAACGAAATCCATGAATTATATTAAACCCCATAAAATGAGCAAAAGAAAAACATTTTAAGAGCAAATAAAAAACATTTAGACAATTTGGTTTACAACATGCTTGTATATTAAAACATGTAAACCTGTAACACCTGTTATGTTATAAAATATACTATTTGAGACATCCAGTCAAAATAAATAAAATGCCAGTGTTTCATACATTTTCTGGTGGGAATAACAGTAAAGCGTGTGATTTAAAGTATATTATAACATCGCCAAATTCAGGTCGATTTTGATAACAGTAAGTATGTATAAAAAATGATAAATAATACTATATTTGAATAAATAAATAATGTGGAGAGTAAAAGATATATAAAAGGTAATTAACATGGAAGGAGAAGGAGTAATAAACCAAAAGTGATTAATAAAGTGTGAAGCTACTAACTTGTGTCACATAAAATTAACTAATTTACTAATAAACATTGAATAATTAACGGGCGCCATGTTGCCAGATTGTGCAACAACATAGATATTAGGCTTACCTTTCGGTCCAGTATTCGTGTTAAACGAACCAGTAATTGCGAAATATACCTGAAATAATTCACTCGTACTTGTATTTTTTACCAATGACATTACCTTTTATTATCAAAAAGACTCTAAGTACATATGAAATGATTCTATTGAACTATGTGCCAAACACGCACGTTACTATGCCTCGGGGCGTAGTCCATTTATTTTGTAAACATTAATAAGAAATAAACATTGTAAACATAATAAACATAGTATAATATAGTATAATACCTGCACAACCCAGCACTTAAAAGATTTAGGTCACTCTCTCTCTCTCTCACTCTCACTCTCTCTCTCTCTCTCTCTCTCTCTCTCTCTCTCTCTCTCTCTCTCTCTCTCTCTCTCTCTCTCTCTCATTCTCTGGTACAATTTATTTTATTCTGAGCTCATTTAAATTTTGAATTGGTTTAAAATTGGTCATTATAATAATATTGAATGAATTTTGAATTGGTCATTAGTTATTTAACCACTTTTGGTGGTGTAAAAGTTAAAATTCACACTTGGTGAACCTCTTGCCGGCCGGCTGCGTTCACAATCCAGAAGGAAATGACACAGAGTCTTTGTTAAGCATTGCGTAGGTGGGGCAAAAACCTAAGTCACCAGGCTTTTGTTTTTTGTTTACAGCTTCGAGTTGTTTACAGAAAAGTGCATTCCTTCCACTGACGTCATCAGGGCTTGTCTCGTTATCGCTATATGTTACATACGATTTTTTGCTGTGTTTGCTGGTTCACAATGAAAGCGATCGAAATCCTGTCAATTTCCATCTGCGTTTTATAATATAATTATATAGTCCACTCACCAAAACTTTACAGGGATTATGAAATATTTAAATAATTATTACCAAATAATTGTTAAAAATAAATAAATACAATAATTATGGTGTTTTGTACCATGTTTTTATAAATTTCGGATTGTACCATAATTGTACCATCACAAAGGAACTCAAATAATAGACTGACAGACAAACGACACTGACCCAACCCCAGAGATTGGCCAGTTAAGAAACCTAAATAAAGAAAACAAGACGGACGAATGAGAAGAAGAATGAAAACCAAGAGAGAACAAACCCACGAGGAAGAAAACAAAATGAAACACGTCAAGAAAACCAAACAAGGAATAAAAAATAGAGAAGGGAGAAATAATGGAATCCAAAATAATAAAGGCAATGAAATCGGTTGAGAACCAAAACTATTAATGAATGTTAATATTGATTGAATGACAATTATAAATAGTCAGTAATAGAAAACAATAGATAAAAGTACACTAACCAAAGAGTTAGGGATATATGTAATTTGTTAACAAAGAAAGACATAATATTAATAATTTTATATAGACAGTGTGTAGAGAAAGAGAATAAAATGATGAGAAATAAATGGAAGTTGAACTAGTGAAAGTGATTTATCCTAGAGTGATAATACAAAGGAAACACTAAGTAAATTATAATGAACACTAAATAATTTAAGAAAGTGCAAGTGAAAAATAAATACAAATATTGTCTATCATAAAAATAGTAAGAGGAGAGTAGGCTAAGGTAAAGACTTAGTAAAATAACCTATGTTTAAGTTATAAGAGTGAACAATAACATTTAACAAAGTTACAATGAATAATATTTAGAATAGAACATTGATTCAGTAAATAATGAACACTAAGTAGTGATATTCACTGTGATGACTAGGAAATAGTATTGTTATAACTTAAGAATGTATTGTAAAAGTTTAAAGGTGTGATTCACAAGGAAAAGTAATAAGATGGTGTTAACATGGAAGGGAGAGCAAAAAGCATTAGAAAATAAGTCTGTATTAATATTAAATAAATACCCATGTTATAAGGGGAATTTGATGAAAAAAGTTCAATAGAGGTGAGATTGTTTAGCACCAGAACAACAAATAAGAATTAAGTAATTATATAAACTATTGTTTATGAATTGGATATGGCTGTAAGAGTCATACAGACCATAGACCTAGATGTTATATGTTATATTGGAAATGAATAGCAAATAATTAGCAAGTAAGATTGAATAACACAGTTGTTATAAACAAAGATCACAAAAAGACTAAATTAAAACACATCCAGAGACATTAAACCTAATTATAAATGCAAAATAACAATTTAGGAATAAATGAAATATATTGTGTATGAAGCCATAAAAATCCAGTAATGGCTACTTACATGTGAAACAGGCATAACGGTCAAACAAAAAACAACTATTGATTGTATAAAAATCACCATGTAATGGACAAATCCAAGGTGACTAATTCACCAAGGAAGAATGGTAGTTATTATTAAAAACCAAATATTAAATTAAGGAATTATATAAACAAAGAAATGTAATTAGTAAGTATGAAATTAATTGTAAACTTAGAAAACCTGATAAAACCCAATTTTGTGGTGTACCAAAATAATCTTCGTGAGAAAATATAAATGACAGTGCAAATAGATAATAACTAAGAAGGAAGATAAGAGGAGGAAGGAAGTCCGAAGATATGGGAAGATTTGAAAGGAATTCAAAAATTGATAACAATGTATTCATATCGAGCTCGCCCAATGAAATTAATGATGTAACCATGGAAACGACCGTTTGACGAGGTAATTACCGTTGAATACAATTACTTGAAAAGTGACGCTATCGCAAGCCAGCAGCGAAAATTCTGTACAACACATTTTCATATTTAAAACATCTTAAAAGCATAATAAAGTATAGAAATTGATCGTAAAGAAGCCTGATGAATGCCGAACGCCATTACCAGATGGAGAAGATGTTTAATTGAAGACGAGATATCTAAATAACTCCAAACAACTTTGAAAAAGATGACGAAACTTGAATAAAGAACAAATGTATTATATTGATGCCACCACCCTTCCTGCCCGACCTAAAGAGTAATTCCGTACTACAACGCTGTTAAGTATCAATTAAATTATTTCAACTTCCAAAAATAAACGCACTTTGAATATTTCTCAATGTATGTTGAATACCACTGAATCATTTTTATTCTCTTGCAAGGATTAAATCGTAATATTAAGACACTGAAAATTTGTTAAACTATAGAATTAACCTCATATTTATGTACGACTTTTAAACCACTTGTACTACACTCAAACAAAACAAATACCATTACACATTACCATACTTAAGACAAAACATTGTAAGGTTGTGTATTTTTAATATTGTAATTGCATCTGAACCTTTTAACATGGCCAAAAGATCTCACAACCATCGAACGAATTATTTGTTGATTGGCTTCATAAAACGCCATGCTGTTTATTCAAAATCGATTGGTTAACCCTCGAGTAAGAGTCTTATAAAGAATTATCCGGTGCAGAATTGTATATAAAAAATTAATTATAACTTGTGTCGATAAAATATTAACTTCAAATTAATAATAAATCCATACTGTGTGTGTTAAACTGTGTTTTATTTTCATTAGAAAAGTGTATGTTTAAATTATCATGTATAGCAAATGTTTCTGATGCGAAGCCTAGCGCGCAAGTAGCGAACACTGTAACTGCTAACTCGATTAACAAAAAATTTGAGAAAAGGCGGGACGGATTGAATTCGTCGCCTCGTTCGAATAGAACATTGATAAGGAAACAATTTTAATTGTTTTATACAAACAATTTGGCGCCACCCGGAGATTATCCACTACGTTCGAACCTCAAATCGGGAACCACGATACCTGGTCCCCAGTACGTTCGCTACGGGCCCAAACATCGTGTGTTACATCGCCGTGCGAGGACGAAGTGGTAAGAAACACAGACACATTTTTACACTCAGACACACTGTTATATTTTACAGAGGTGTACGAGATTGAAAACGAGACACGAGTAGAAATATATAATAAATTGACGCATCCAACGTGTGGCAGATTAACACGGGAGACGAGATAGATTATAAATTGGTGACCAACTGGTGGAGCTTGAAAAAAGGAAGATACGAAGTTCTAGCGGCGGTCACGAAAGGAGATCAAGATGCATACCAGAGGAGTATTGAAAAAATTGGCGAAGGAGAAGGAAAGGGAAGAAAATAGAGGGGAAGAAGAGGAAGGAACACCGATTGAAGAAGTGGAGACAGCAATAACCACAACAGAACCAACCCAAGACGAAGAAATGGAACTACAGGCGGGTGACAAAGGAGAAGTTAGAGGAGACCCGAACATACTGAAATTAATGGAAATGATGAATAATATGATGAAAGAAACCAATCAAAATTTTAAGAAACAGGAGGTGAAGTTCGACAGCTTGAAAGAAGAAACGAACGACAATTTTCAGAAGCAGAAGGAAGAATTGAGACAAACCATTAACAAAAATAATGAAACCCTCCAACAACAGCTGAAGGAAATCAAAGACATAACCAAGGAAGAAATGAAGCAGCAAATAAGACTAATTTTCAAAGGATGTCGTGAAGAAAGCGACCAGACAAAAACGGAGATGAATAAGAAATGGGAAGAAACAAGATACCCAGCAGATCAACTTAATGAAACAGTAGATAGTGGTTTCATACAATTGAATGAAACACTAGACAACACTGCTGACGGTATCAATGAAGAAATAAAGAATAAAGAAGACAAAGGTGCATTGTTTTCTGGGAATAAAGATAACAAAAACAATGAGAAAATTAAGCACATAAAAACCAACCGGAGAAGAGTAAAGAAGAATCGAATAATTAAGAAGATTAAGAAAACAAAGGAAATTGGAAAAATATGTAAAAAGAAACTACTAAAAACAAGAGAAGAAGTGGAGATGATGAAGAACGGACTAATTGATGTGTTCAATTTACCCCTTACCGATCAAAGCAAATTAATGAGATATAAAGATTGTAGGAGGACCTTGAAAGAAATTATAGAGGGAATTCACAACCAACCAGCGGAGGAAAACTTCAGCAAATCAATAAGAAAATGGAAATTACATAAAATTGACAGGACTCACAACAAGATAGGGTGTCACAAATCAAGAAGGTATCTAACACACTTGAGTATACCAGAAATAGAAATGCTGAATAAAGAACCACATAATAAAATGATGGAAGCAGTCATGGATACCAATGAACATATGATATTAGAAGAATCATGGTACAAAACAGAAGAAACCTATATCATAAGGAAGAAAATAGTTCTATACACCAAGGTTATCCGAACCACAAATGCAGAGGAAATGATGGACCATGGGTAAACAAAGTGAAGATAAACACCGAGAAAAAGGGACTGACTTACAAATTACCAACCATGCAACCCAATGGAGAAGAAAGGAGAATACAATTTCAAAATTCAAAAAAGTTATGTAAGGACAGCTTACACAGATATTTCGAGAATATTTTAGACCAATCATAAAATGGAGAAATAAAATTACCAAGAATCCACATAAAGTAAGAAACACTAACTTACCATAATCTTTGAATAAAAATTAATAATAAGGGAGTGAAGTTACAAAACATTCCTAAACAAAATAAGATTAAGTTACAATAATCTTTAGCCAAAATATGAGGCACAAAAAAGCAAAACATACTATAAAGGAATAAGCTACAAAAATTCCTAATTAGTAAGAAACACTAACTTACTATAATATTCAAAAGGTTATGAAAAAAAAAGGTATCAATCAAAATGATCAACTTCCACTACTATTTAGAAAGAAATGGGAAGTAAGATTAAGCAAACCAATGATCAAAAAACGAAATAAATAAAATAAACATTCTAAGAGTTATAATATGAATTGAGATGAACCAAAGAGTAATTAAAAATGAATAAAAATGTGAATTGTATCAATAAAAAAGCAATGCTTCAAGTATTATCAAGTAGTATCTATAAAGAAAGATGAAAAAATCTATGACTCGAACTGAGCAATAATGAAATATAAAGGTAAAAGATTCCCAACAAATGTTATGATTATTATCATTATGTTGAGTCACGAGATGACTGTATTTAATTGAGATTGACTGTTGAATAAGTCCAGCAATCATTTCACTGAGCAGGGATGACGTTCCCCTGATCTCAGAATAAGAGTAGTTTTGAACGATGGAGTTAGGTAAGCCAATAAAGCCCATCCGAATCGATTGCAACTACAAAGTAAGGAGAGTTAGGGAAAATAAGATTTATAGGGAATAATTTATAATAAAAAATCAATAAGCCAGTTCATAATAAGAAAAATGATGAAGAAGAAAATCAGAAGAAAGAAAATAAAAGATACAGAATTAAGCATAAAAAATCGAGTGAGAAGCAGGAGAGTTTAAGAAGAAAATGATACAATATGGTTGATAATTTCATCAAACTTAGAATCACGTTTTATAAAATGATCAATTTTGGTGGAAGGGCATTATATAACATCGACAAATTTAGGTCGATTTTGATAACAATAAGTATGTATAAAAAATGATAAATAATACTATATTTGAATAAATAAATAATGTGGAGAGTAAAAGATATATAAAAGGTAGTTAACATGGAAGGAGAAGGAGTAATAAACCAAAAGTGATTAATAAAGGAACTCAAATAATAGACTGACAGACAAACGACACTGACCCAACCCCAGAGATTGGCTAGTTAAGAAACCTAAATAAAGAAAACAAGACGGATGAATAAGAAGAAGAATGAAAACCAAGAGAGAACAAACCCACGAGGAAGAAAACAAAATGAAACACGTCAAGAAAACCAAACAAGGAATAAAAAATAGAGAAGGGAGAAATAATGGAATCCAAAATAATAAAGACAATGAAATCGGTTGAGAACCAAAACTATTAATGAATGTTAATATTGATTGAATGACAATTATAAATAGTCAGTAATAGAAAACAATAGATAAAAGTACACTAACCAAAGAGTTAGGGATATATGTAATTTGTTAACAAAGAAAGACATAATATTAATAATTTTATATAGATAGTGTGTAGAGAAAGAGAATAAAATGATGAGAAATAAATGGAAGTTGAACTAGTGAAAGTGATTTATCCTAGAGTGATAATACAAAGGAAACACTAAGTAAATTATAATGAACACTAAATAATTTAAGAAAGTGCAAGTGAAAAATAAATACAAATATTGTCTATCATAAAAATAGTAAGAGGAGAGTAGGCTAAGGTAAAGACTTAGTAAAATAACCTATGTTTAAGTTATAAGAGTGAACAATAACATTTAACAAAGTTACAATGAATAATAGTTAGAATAGAACATTGATTCAGTAAATAATGAACACTAAGTAGTGATATTCACTGTGATGACTAGGAAATAGTATTGTTATAACTTAAGAATGTATTGTAAAAGTTTAAAGGTGTGATTCACAAGGAAAAGTAATAAGATGGTGTTAACATGGAAGGGAGAGCAAAAAGCATTAGAAAATAAGTCTGTATTAATATTAAGTAAATACACATGTTATAAGGGGAATTTGATGAAAAAAGTTCAATAGAGGTGAGATTGTTTAGCACCAGAACAACAAATAAGAATTAAGTAATTATATAAACTATTGTTTATGAATTGGATATGGCTGTAAGAGTCATACAGACCATAGACCTAGATGTTATATGTTATATTGGAAATGAATAGCAAATAATTAGCAAGTAAGATTGAATAACACAGTTGTTATAAACAAAGATCACAAAAAGACTAAATTAAAACACATCCAGAGACATTAAACCTAATTATAAATGCAAAATAACAATTTAGGAATAAATGAAATATATTGTGTATGAAGCCATAAAAATCCAGTAATGGCTACTTAAATGTGAAACAGGCATAACTGTCAAACATAAACAACTACTGATTGTATAAAAATCACCATGTAATGGACAAATCCAAGGTGACTAATTCACCAAGGATGAATGGTAGTTATTATTAAAAACCAAATATTAAATTAAGGAATTATATAAACAAAGAAATGTAATTAGTAAGTATGAAATTAATTGTAAACTTAGAAAACTTGATAAAACCCAATATTGTGGTGTACCAAAATAATCTTCGTGAGGAAATATAAATGACAGTGCAAATAGATAATAACTAAGAAGGAAGATAAGAGGAGGAAGGAAGTCCGAAGATATGGGAAGATTTGAAAGGAATTCAAAAATTGATAACAATGTATTCATATCGAGCTCGCCCAATGAAATTAATGATGTAACCATGGAAATGGCCGTTTGACGAGGTAATTACCATTGAATACAATTACTTGAAAAGTAACGCTATCGCAAGCCAGCAGCGAAAATTCTGTACAACACATTTTCATATTTAAAACATCTTAAAAGCATAATAAAGTATAGAAATTGATCGTAAAGAAGCCTGATGAATGCTGAACGCCATTACCAGATGGAGAAGACGTTTAATTGAAGACGAGATATCTAAATAACTCCAAACAACTTTGAAAAAGATGATGAAGCTTGAATAAAGAACAAATGAATTATATTGATGCCACCACCCTTCCTGCCCGACCTAAAGAGTAATTCCGTACTACAACGCTGTTAAGTATCAATTAAATTATTTCAACTTCCAAAAATAAATGCACTTTGAATATTTCTCAATGTATGTTGAATACCACTGAATCATTTTTATTTTCTTGCAAGGATTAAATCGTAATATTAGGACACTGAAAATTTGTTAAACTATAGAACTAACCTCATATTTATGTACGACTTTTAAACCACTTGTACTACACTCAAACAAAACAAATACCATTACACATTACCATACTTAAGAAAAAACATTGTAAGGTTGTGTATTTTTAATATTGTAATTGCATCTGAACCTTTTAACGTGGCCAAAAGATCTCACAACCATCGAATGAATTATTTGTTGATTGGCTTCATAAAACGCCATGCTGTTTATTCAAAATCGATTGGTTAACCCTCGAGTAAGAGTCTTATAAAGAATTATCTGGTGCAGAATTGTATATAAAAAATTAATTATAACTTGTGTCGATAAAATATTAACTTCAAATTAATAATAAATCCATACTGTGTGTGTTAAACTGTGTTTTATTTTCATTAGAAAAGTGTATGTTTAAATTATCATGTATAGCAAATGTTTCTGATGCGACGCCTAGCGCGCAAGTAGCAAACACTGTAACTGCTAACTCGATTAACAAAAAAATTGAGAAAAGGCGGGATGGATTGAATTCGTCGCCTCGTTCGAATAGAACATTGATAAGGAAACAATTTTAATTGTTTTATACAAACAATTTGGCGCCACCCGGAGATTATCCACTACGTTCGAACCTCAAATCGGGAACCACGATACCTGGTCCCCAGTACGTTCGCTACGGGCCCAAACATCGTGTGTTACATCGCCGTGCGAGGACGAAGTGGTAAGAAACACAGACACATTTTTACACTCAGACACACTGTTATATTTTACAGAGGTATATGAGAACGAAGATGAGACACGCAGGTGGGTTATAATATGTATGCTTAATAAAAGGCTTATGTTGTCTGAAACCTTACTAAACTAGCACTTCATTGTTTTCAGATAATGAAGGATAAAGAAGTAGCTGATTACATAGATGGTGTTGCACTACATTGGTATTTTGATGGCAATGTTTCTCCAGAAATGTTAGATGTTGTACACAACAAGTATCCAGATAAGTTTGTAATATATACAGAAAGTAATATGTTGATGGGTGAGTTATTTTGCGCAGTATATCATACAGTGTTAACAATAATAGTAATTGTGGTACAAGATATAATTTTAAATATTGCAGTACTAAAAGTAAATAAATAATTAGAAATATTAGTGAAAATTTTTAGTAGAGATATTATAGTCAAATATTCATGTAGACAAGAGTATAGGATTTTCAGCTAGTATCGTTGGATAAAATTCTTGGATTTTGTTGTCCATGACGTGCCCATTGATAAACTAAATATAAGTATATCACTAGTGGCACAAAACACAAAGTTTTTTATTGATAAAAAAGTAAAAGTTTTAGCCTGAACCAGTTTTCGCTTCTTATAAGCTTCATCAGAGGTTGCCACTGGGAGTGCTGTCCGTCTTATTAGATATATTGAACACACAAAGGCACTACACTCCACTACCGAATCCACCTTTGCAAACCACCTCACTGAAGCAAACCACAAATACATAAAACATCGACAACAACATGGATATTCCACATGTACACACAAAAGACTGAAAACTAGACACTCTTGAACAATTGGAAATATACAAACACACAAAACACATAAAAATGACATCCTAAACGAACAGACACATTTCAAATCACACGTATTATTCGAACATATCACACCCTACATACACAACATCGATCCTTCAAAAGTCAATGCCGTTGCCAAGAACAAGACGGACAGCGCTCCCAGTGGCAGCCTCTGATGAAGCTTATAATAAGCGAAAACTGGTTCAGGCTATAAGGTAAAACTTTTACGTTTTTACCAATAAAAAACTTTGTGTTCCGAGTCGGTAGTGATATATTTATATTTGGATAAAATGTATTTAAAATTCAAACTGTTAAAAGTTTCACAACTGGAGGTTAGAATCCAATCATACCTTTTCAAAATTTTCTGGGTTAAATACTATGGTCTACTGCCTGTATCTCTTGATAAGTAGCTGTTTTGTTTATATCTGCATAGGATCTCTTCATTTGCTACAGCTGTTAACTGTTTTTGAAACACTGGTAGTTTACTGCAACAAACTGTGTTATTTGTTTTCATATTAATGGTATTTATGTTGGCCAATCATGTTGCTTGTTATTGACCACAGATTTAATACTCAATCAGCTGTTCTCTAGTCTGAATGCAGTAATTCCAATCCTAATTACCTCTCAAAGCCTTTGGTGAGCTTTGGCCTCATTCATGTATTCCTATCCTTAATTTTCTCTCCCCATTCCCTTTGTGCTACTGTTTTTAAATCCTCCAGTGCACATTCTATCTACTATAATCTAGGTCTTCCCTCCTTTCCTAGATGAAAAAGTTTTGTTTTTCATAGATCTCTTAGGTGTAGAAGCATTCATATGTGTCTTCATTCCGTATCATCTAGTTGCTGTAACATTTGAGGTTTTACATATCTTACTATATCCTCCTTCTTTATTAATTTATCTGGCTCATTATAGGTTCTTCTGCATTTATCATTTCTATACAATAGTCAATCGATCTTCCACAGAATTTTTTTTCAAATATTCTTCTATGATATTATAATGCTTTCATATAAAACAAAAAAAATATTAATACCTAAACAAATTCAAATCAATACAACAATGACAGTTATAAAACACAGAATAGTTGAGATTAACAAAATAAAACCTACCACAAGAATACAACCAACAAACCCCCATCAACAGTTTCAACCAAAACACAAATATTTTTGCAGTTGGCATAGCCAACTATAATGGGCCGTACGATGTAATGGAGAGTGGTACCCTCAAGCCATTCTATTTGATACTCAAACCAGCTCCAATTAAGAATACATGTCTTGACAATACTTTAATGTAATATTAATTTATTAACATATTTAGAAAAGGAACTGAATAAGTTGTGTGTGTGTGTGTGTGTGTGTGTGTGTGTGCGCGCGTGCATGTGTGCATGCGTGTGTGGTCCAGAAAACAAAAACAGTTGTCCGTACAATTTATTTGTAATGCTTTGTTCAGGTCTTGATTATATTTTGCTTATTACACCATTCTTAAGTCAGTACTAAGCTTTAGTATCATATTAGCTTGAAAATGGTACAATACCTAGAATATAAAAACTTGAATACCATGTCTAAACACTGACAGAATGTTTCAACTACAACATGACTGCTAACAAACAACATAAAGTAACACCCGAGTCCTGTTAACATCTTTACTATTTTCATAAGACGGAAGTTATGAATTTATTATAATTTAACTCGCATTATAATAATTGTAACTCCCATTATAGTTTGACTGTATATGTAACATCAGTAACAGGCATATAATCACCTCACGTGAAATGGCTCATTAACAGTGATAAACCATGGACTTTTGTGCATGATGCATATTTGGTGAGTTAAAGGAATTAGGAACAAACCCATTTTAATCACTTTAACAATTTAAAAAGGATTTACAACTTAACACAACTAGAACACTGCAGAACATACGAATTTTGCAAGTATATCCCCTCAGAGCACCAGAAAGGTTAATGACAGTTGGGAACATCTGGATAAGGTCATGAACATACATATTAAAGATTTTTCATTAAAAATTAAACAATATTATACAATCTGATACTCATCATGCGTCTAATAGTTTGAGATGTTACATTTTTTAATTGTACCATTACGGTGATTGCAGTGAGAATTTTCTACTTCAGTATTCTTATTAAAACTGATTCACCTATTACAGCATATGAAATGTGTTGTTTCTCTAATCTTGTGGACATTCCCTGCATAACTATAGGTCCTACAATGCAAAATAAAACACAGAAGTTATTATAATTATAAACGAAAGAGGATAGATGAGTTGTTTTGACCACACCATAAGAAATAAAACATATAGAACCTACAGATAGTCCTTAAAGACAAAGTAAACGATTAAAGAAGCCTGAGTTGGAATATATATCACGGTTGAAGTACATCACACAGAGGTTAGGGCGAGCAGTTGCTGATGAAGGGAGCTGTGATCATTGACATCCTCAGAGGTTAAGAGACAAAAAAGAAGAACTCAAAAATCAAAACAATGCACCTGACTTTATATAATAATGAAACTTTCACTTGTGAACTTACTTGTCTTTTCTTGTCGAACGCGTTTCGGCGTGGTGTTCGCCTTCGTCAGCTTTGAGACAGACTGCCATTAGTTTGTAATGGTTTTTACTTGGAAGGTATAGTGGGGGTGGTGTGTGGAGGAAGGGGATTGGCGCGGGGATCCAAATTATTGTGTTTTTTGTATAATTGTGTCAAAAAGTGTATGTGATTTATACTGTATTGGTCGTTAAGTATGTTGTTTGGTTGTGTTATGTGGTGTTTGTATATTTCATATTGTTCTGCTGTGTTAAGTTTTCGACCTTTAGGTAAGTAATGTAATATTTCAAGATTAGTATCTATGTTGGTGTAGCTGTGGTTTTTTTGTGTGTATGTGTGTGGCGAACGCGGAATGTATATTGTTGTTGGATAAAGCTTTTAGGTGTTCAGAGTAACGGGATGAAAAAGATCTTCCCGTCTGGCCTATGTAGAAACTATTGCAGTTATTACAATTTAATTTGTAAACACCTGTTTTGTTGTATTTGTCTATGTCCGTGTTTGTATCATTGATGTGTTTTTTCATGGTATTGTTAGTTCTGTATGCTATTTTGTACTTGTGTTTTCTGAATGTGTTGGCGAGTTTGTGTGTGTTGGAATTATGGTATGTGAGTGTGATGTATTTATTGTGTTGTGTTGTTGGTATTTTGTGTTTTGTTGTTTTTGTTTTTGATGTGTTTGTGTAGTTTGTTTATTAAATTAGGGTTGTAACCATTTTTCATTGCTATGTATTTGATTGTGTTGAGTTCGTCAGTATAATCTTGTTTACTTAATGGTATTTTAGTTAGTCTATGGAGCATATGGTTGAAGGCCGCATGTTTATGTTGTGTTGGGTGGTTTGATGTGTTGTGTATAACCATGTCGGTTGTGGTTGGTTTTCTGTATATTTTGTACGTGTGTGTATTGTTAGTTTTGTTAATTGTTAGGTCCAGACAATTTATACTATTGTTTTGTTCAATTTCCAGTGTAAATTTTAGTTTGTGGTGTATTGTGTTTATGTATTTGTGGAAGTTTTCAACTTGTCTTGTGTTGCCTTTGAATAAAAGTAATATATCATCTACATACCTGTGCCAGTAAATGATTTTGTTGGTGTATTTGTTGTTGTTTATTATGTGTTCTGCTCTATGTTGTGTATATATATTTTTGCCAGTATTCCTGATATGGGGGATTCCATCGGGAGACTGTCTGTTTGTGTGTATATCTTGTTATTATATGTAAAGTAATTTTGCTCAGTTATTATTTTGGTAAGTGTGATGATCTCTTGTATGTGTGTTTCGGGTGTGTTGTTTTGTCAGAGTGAAAAAAGATGATGAACAATCGAGACAACTATAATGCACCTGAGTTAGATCAGAATCTACAGTGCATCACATTGTAAGTCAGTACACTGGTCACTCTACTAGTGACAACTCTAATAATGACTTTAATTATTATCTAACTTGCCACTGTAAAATATTTTTGTTTCAGGTGGTGATCTCGGATCATGGTATTCTGCAGCAAGTTTCATTAGCAGTATAATTGAGGTATTTACATAGTTACTGAAAAATATACCTTTTACATGTTTTACATATTGTTATTATTTCACACTGAAAAATATTTAATTTTATAGAATACATCAGGTGCTGTATCTTTAGAACTTTGGTATTTTGTGTCAAACTAGGGATAATACATGTAATAATTTTTTTTTCTATTCCTAGAACCTGAATCACTGGTCAATTGGATACTTGTGTTGGAACATAGCATTAAGCATAGATGCACAACCAATACGGATTTCACCAGATAAGCAGAGAATGGACAACCTAGAATTTAACTTTGACTTTGCCCCAATCATGATGAACTCAACTAGTGATGAGTTTTATAAGGAACCAGCATTCTATGCCCTTGGACATTTTTCAAAATTCATGCCAATGGATTCAGTTATCATCGATGTTCGTATTGAAAATAACACTGCAACCAACACTAATCAAGCTGTTAATCTCATTAGTGTTTCAGATAACAATCCACCCCCACCAACTCCTGGTCCATGGCCACAAACAACCCTTTCACCCCTACAAGCAACTGTCATGGCAGTAGCAAGTAAAAACCCAGATGGAAGTCGCACAATTATAATTTACAATCCGTAAGTAATGAAAGATTTTTTTAGAATTAAGTTATTGTATGTTTACACACACACACACACACACACACACACACACACACACACACACACACACACACACACACACACACACACACACACACACACACACACACACACACACCAGCAGAAATTATTAAAAGTGGTTAGAATTTATAAACTACTAGAGAAATAGTGTACGCTTAATTATTGTCTGATATAATTTTCTAGATACAGTGTATTGAACAATTTCTCATGATTAGCAAAATTGCTAATGAATGACATATATTGAACTCACCAAAATATTTGTACCTTGCAAGAGAAAAAACATCAATATAATAGCATCGTATATAATAACATTGCTAAGGAGTTTCTTGTTAATAAAATCCTGAATTACACATGCCATTCCTTTGGATATTTTTTCAAGACAAACCAGTACAAAACCCTTAAAGGGAGCTGAAATGAAATTCCTTTGGGCCATAAAGACAGTTCAAGATAGGATTAAGCACATTAAAATTGATGTCAGATGGGATTAATCATGCATGTCAGATCTGACCCCAGCACATCAGATAAGATGCTGATACAGATCCAGACAAAGTTGTTTGGATCACAGATCCAGTACAGTTAATTTTGATGAAGAACAGGATTTCTCTCAAGAACAGGTTTTAACATGAACAGGTTCTTAGGAATAAATTTTGTTATGCTACAGTTTTGTTATTTTAGCCATAGCAATATCTGAGCTTGGTTTACAGTTTATTTTTATGAATCTCTTTGAATATAGGCAACACATTCTAAATAGTGCATGTGAAAGTGTAAAGAAACTTAATATAAATTAACTTAACAACTAACTTAACATATCAAAAAAATTCCAGAATTTGTGTAATGAACACAAACACATTTTATTAAGCAGTTGTTATGAGCACTATGTAATCTGCCTGAGATAGGAAATTAAATATGACATTCTCTCAATAAGTAATTATGTTTGATACCATGTAGCATTACACTTTGTTTTAAATTGGAATGGGACTGGATGTCTCGCGGCAATAGCAAAGGTACAAATTGACTGTTGTTAGAAATCCAAAATTAGCCTTCACTTTTCATATAATTTTGCTAATATTATGAATCTAGTGTATATAAAATATATACAGTTTTAAAAAGGAAAGTTCAGGGAATACTGCAGTATAAATATTAGGCTAACTGAAATAAAGTTAATATTTTTTTCTATTAAAACATGACAACATTTTTAATTATACAAAAACCAAACATACAAAAAGTAGTAAGCAAGGAAATTTTTATTTTTTGGCCAGTTGAAAACTTCCAGCGGGAAAGTTGTAGTAAAAAGTCCATATTTTATTTTGATTCAAGGTTTTATATTTTTAGGACTACTTATTAACAAATGAGAGTGGTTTTTCTTACCATTAATTTTCTGCAGGCCGCGTGGTGTATGCAGTCATCATGTCAACACATTATAAAGAATCAATACTACTGTACTGTAGTAGGCCTATGAAACTAAGTATAAATCTAAAACTACATTATTTAATCAGTTTACTGCTGTTATTGTTAATTTAATTAATTAGTTGCTTCTTAAACAAAAAACTGTAATTATCTGCCTTCACGTTTATAGATAACATTAAATTCAGTATTTCTTCTACATGGGTTCATAGAAGTAAAACTCAAGGGAAATCATCTTTAATTATTTTATGTTTTGGAAAGAAAAGATTAATGTATTATTTTATACAATATTATTATAAATATTGTTTTTGAAAGAAAAGAACAGTATTGATAAGTATAGTGCATTATATATATTAAGCCAGTATTACTTAATGTATTTGTCTGTAGATAGTCAGAAAAACAGTTTCCTAAAAATTAGGAAAAATTTAAAACTTTTGAAGATAATGAAAACACTCCACTTAAATCACTTGCTTCATCATCACTTTCTTCACCAATGTTTCTATCTTCATGTGTATCTCTGTCTTCTTCAGTGTCACTGTACACACAAAACAGGCCATCTTCTTCATATTGCTCCTTGTCATCATCAACTCCATTCAGCTACAGGTTTCTGTCAGTTTACCTGTTTTCCTCATTGGAACTGTCACTGTCATTGTTTAATGAAATCAACATCGTTTCTACTGCTTCTTCAAAAATTCCTTCATCTTCCAAAGCCTCGGATATTACTTTTCAGGTGTGATCTACAACTTTCTTGCAGTTGCTTTCTGTAATCTGTTCAACAGCTTCCACAGTCAGCTTTGTAATTTCAGTTACATTGAACTTCTTGTTATTTCTTGCAACATGTCCCTTAATTTGTGGTAATCTTTTAACTTTGTATACATATTCCTTAACCATTTCATCTATTATGTGTAGTGGAAAACATGGTTTGTGTAAATAAATAACTAATTTTGTCCTTCTCTTTTCTAAAGTATTCCTTCATGGAACAAACAAGTTCACGTGCTTGACTTTGCAAAACAATGCCTTGATCTCCTCTGATAGTGTAAGATATTTGCTGACCATGATGTATACGAGGATGACGTTGTTTCTCATCACACATAACTTATATCCGTTAAAATAAAAGCACTGTAATGTAAATCATGCACTTCCAATAAGTAGTTTTTAAAAAGACTGTTTGAATTTAACTACTGAAGACCACTAGCTAACACTAGCAGCAAAATGACAACTGAAACAAGCAAAATGTTACACACATGAAAATCATAGCAGAACTGGGCCTGAGGTCCGAGCAACCACATATTCCAGGCAATGGTGGAGACGTCTGGCAATGCACACCAATTTCCATGATGTTGATTGGATAAATCCATGTCGAATCTCCCACGCTACGTCATGAAAAATCCCATTCCAGTTTAAAACAAACTATAGTAATTGTATTCAGTTGGACTTCAATTAATCAGAAATATAATTGTGTCAGATCCTCACAGCAGGTTAGCTGCTTTTTCTTATGTGTAAGTTCAGTTATGTCAGTTCAGTGTACTGAAATGTGTTGAATTCTTTAATTATTTTAAATTCAGTTTTAGTAATTAGATAAACAGAATTCATACAAACTGTACATGTAACATATAGAGATTAAAATTAAATTATTCTTTGGTAACATTTATATTGGTAAATTCAAAATATCGTAGCAACTTTTTAATAAATAATACTTTTCCTCAAATGGTTTAGAAACACGTATTAAGAGTACAATCATGTTTACTATTTGTTTTCCAGGAGTGAGAAAACTACCATGGCTACAATTCGTGATCAGAACCGTGGAGATATATCAGTACTACTTAGTGCTGAATCCATTAATTCATTTATATACTGGTGAAACTAAACAGTGAATTTTGCATTGTACATGTTTTTAGTTCTTTATTAAGTGTTGTACTCTGCTGGTTAAAAAATAAATAAATAAATAAAATCACTATGAAAGTATCCAATACCTGGTCCATATCTCCACTGAATTTTTATTTACAGCAGGGGTCATTCCATGTAAAGTGGCCCATTGTTTTATGCGTTTTATTTAATGCCTATTTTCTTATGTTACTATATTCAAAACATTCCAGGACACATTACAATGTATGTGTTGTCTTTTTAATGTTAGTTATATTTTCTGGTGGAGAAAGCACTAATAAAATAACAAAAATTTCTTTTACAAGTAAATTTTTCATGTCTGTAACAAATATTGAAAATTTTGCATGTGGCTAATTGAAAGCAAAATGAAGTTTCAAATAGATAGTCTGGTGCTGATACTTTCAGGATCATAAATGGAATATCAAATTCTTGCCGAACCTACTAATTAACGAATTAAATGTACTATAGAAATAAACTGTTTTTTTCACACTGGTAACAACTGGTACTTACTTACTTCTCTCTATATAGTAACTTATAGCTTTAATAATTATGGTCAGTCACTAACATAGCTTTGTCTCCCAGACATTATTTGGTGGACTCTTATGAATTTTAGTCAAATAAACAAGATATTTGTCCACCTTGTTCCTTGGACCACTCTTTCCATCAGTGTGAACTTGAACTGACATCAAGCTCATCATTCCATAAAATATAAAAATGAAGTAATGCACTTTAACACTTTGAGGACTTTGCCCAATCTATGGCTAAGCAGTGCTCGCTTGCATTTTCATGATGTTCTATGTGGCGTCAGCTAAGCAGATTTCTTTGGCATCTAACCTACCATTAGATTCTTGAGTTAGTGCCATAATTTCTCTGCTATTGCAGCATCTCTCAGTAATGAATATTGTAATGTACCAAATTTGGTAGTTACATAGAGTAACCAATTATTATGTCAAGTGACGGGAGATCATGAAAATATTTCAAAGTACATAAAATAATGTAAACAAAAAATGTGTATCTACAGAGATATATTATTGTAAAATTCCACAAAGAAGAAGGAAGAGTAATATAGCATCATCGAGTACAAGGGAGAAAGAAAATGACAACGAGCCAATATAAAATGTTAGAAACCAGGCCCAATAGATTCCAAACAGTGAGGGGAAGCAACAAAAATAATAACTATTTAAAATGAAGAGAAGACAACAGAATCCAAACAGTGAGGGGAACCAACAAAAATCACAACCCTTAAAATGAAGAAGAGACAAATCAAGAGGAACCACAATGATGGCAAAACAACCAATTTATTTATAAATATAAATACTATGGAACAACGACTACCACAAATGGAAATATTGAAGAAGATGACGAGAATAAGTGGACATTGATTATCACAAGTAAAATACAACCCAGGAGAACACCGATAGTGAACAACAATTAAACAGGAGAAGAAAGGAAGAAGAAGAGCAAACGAAACATAACATGAAGAATGAAGATAATATATGGACAATACAAGAAATCACCATTCACCAAGTATACAAGGAACTATACTAGTGACCGGAAGAAGTATAACGATTGTCAACTATGAAGAAACCAGTGTTTAGCATAATTAAGCAATCACAAACAGTAATAGTGAAAACTTAATGTAAGTGTGAGAACCTGTAACAAGTTAACCATTTTTAACCCAAATAAACCCCACAGACAATACAAGTGAGAAGGTTTATAACAGAGGAAAATGCATTACCATTATAGTGGAAGAATCAAAGATTAAATAGTTAAAATGCACAGACAATTAGTGTGACCAGTTTAATCAAGATTGTAACCCAAAATAGATAATCATAAGACCACCAAGAGAAATGTGAGATAGAACAGTAAAATCATTGTTCATAGAAACTGATAATAAAAGCTTTGTAAACTTTAAAATGAAATATAATTAAATGCCACGGCAGGACAGGACAAGATATAAATAAAGTCCAGAATAAATAATAACAAATAAGCTAGTTTGTTAAGTATCAAACAACCAATGTACCAAAAATTAGGTACAACACAACAAGAAATGTAATACTATTAGATTAAGAATACTTGTGTTATTGTTTAGAAAAATAGTGTAAACATGTGTATTAATCAACAATTAAACCGTTGTAATAGAATACCATAATGAAACCATAATAGTAGAATCAAATACTGCATAAGAATATGGTGCACAATTGTGACCAAATAACATGATACATAACCTCATAGGAAGTGCAGCTATAACATAAAGTCATATATATTAATTAAACCAAGCAACTATCAACAATTGTTTCAATCAAAGACTAATTATAAATAGTAATGCAAACTAATAAATAATATTTATACTGAAATACACAGCACATAAAGCAGATTCAATATGATAGCATAGAGCTAGAAGAACAGAAACCCAACGTGACAAGTTAGTTAAGCAAAATACATTATTAAAACTTATTAAAGGATTACTGAAAATGTTACCAGTAGTTAGAAAAATATCTAATACTACTATGAGAACAGATCACAATTATAATAATAGCAGTTTTATAGTCAAATTATTGAAAACTAACTGACTATAATTGTAGAACCAAATGTAAACAAACACTATGTAACAAGATAGTTAAGCAAAATGCACTATCCAAACTTGTTCAAGGACGACTAAAAATGTTATCAGTAGTTAGAAAGACATCTGATACCACTATGGGAACACATGTCAGATGGAATAATAGCAATTTAGTAGTTGATTTATTAGAAACTAACTGACTGTCATTGCAAAACCTGATGTAAACAAACCCAATACTAAGAATTGGAAAGCTTTCAGATAACGAAAGACTGATAAATACATTAAATAAACAAGGTACTATAGTTGTACACTATTTTAATTTGTAACATTATATACCTTATGTGGTAAAATAATTGAAAAATTGACAATTTAAAGAAAAGAGAACAGAAGGTATTTTGATAAGACTATTAGTATATGAAAAACAACAATTTTCATAAAATAAAGTGTAAACCAATGTAAATAAATGTATATAGTATTGTTAGAATGCCAAACAAGTGTAATTAAGTAAGAAATAATAGTGTTATAAGCGATTATAAACAATCGAATATGGTCGTTTGAGGACGCCATTACCAAATATTGTTTGAATGATAATTACAACTATTTTCTGTGTTAAACAAATGAGAAATGGACTCAAGACGTTTAATAATGAGTGTTATAATATAATTGGAGCAAAATATGGTGAAATAAACTTATTAATATTAAGATTCACCATATGGGTTTTGTGAAATGTTGTAGTGAGTTAATAATGGACGGATTTTATCCTTGTTTAGACTTTAATTAAAGCCGCAAGTGTCCGCAATCTATTGCCACTAACCATTCGACGATACGATGATTAATAAAAAAGTTATAGCATTTATAAACTTTACAGTCATTTTGTGTATCAACGCTTACATCATTTATAGCCTCTAACCCAGACAAAAATTTGTAAAAAATTAAAAGTTTTATTTAACTGAGGTGTTTTGGGGTAGAGAGTTTGACAATTTAAACCAATCAAATGGCTTAAAGTAACCAGACAAGCAGGAGACGCTTGGATGAAACATACAGTCTACCAGCACCATTCAACGATCAAGGTTGATGAAGAAATGCATCAAGATTTTATTTAAATTGTGCGCGACACATTCATAAGTTACGCTATACACACATAACCTGTACACAACAGAGTAATAACGAGTGTCCAGTGCTAAGTGAATAAAAATAATAAGCCAGTGTATAATAAAGGTCGTGTTTTGTGTTTTATAAAAAACAGGGAGTACTCTATTTTTATTATTTAACGAATTGAATGGAAACAATAATTTTCGTTAGTGAACGAAGAATTATTGTTTGGGTACTGCTCTAGTCAGAAGTACCGAAGGGCATTACTCATGATGAAAATTATCAGAATTAAATAAAAGAATTATCTCACATTTATTAATTTAAAAAATAAATGTGTTACGATTTTATCGTAATTAAAGAAATCAATATTAATTTAAATATCGAAAATATGAGTGTAATGAATAGTCGCTCATTTGACTCATTTCGTTTGAATTGACGAATAAATAGTTGATTGCAAAAAATATTCTAATCAATTGATAATTATCCATCAGATGCAACATGAATAAAATATATGTGTTTATATTATTAAGAATTTAATGAATAATTTAATTATTCAAAATAACTACTTACTTTTGTTAACTAACCTAGAAATAACAACGACAACTTTGTCACCAAGTAATGACTCTGTTCTCAAATAATTTCAATCCAATGAAAGCTATCACAGGAGTTTTTTTATTATAGATATTTTTCTCTTGCCAATAAATGACTTTTATAACTAACAAATAAATAATAATAGTAATTTTTAACAGTGCAGCACAAAGCACGTGTTGTCAAAGTAACTACTGTACCCATTATACTCACCGTACGATAGTACGACATATATCGGTTTTATGGTACCGACTTTTATTTTTAATATTTGTTTGTTTTTTTTGTAGTAATTCTTTATTAAATATTGTTAGAAAAGATAACATCTTGTATCTGGTATCATGCAACTTCCAAGAACACACGAATTTGGTAATGTAACTGTGTAAAGAGGACATAACCTCGTTAACTAAAATTATTGTACCTGACCCCAGTGTTACCAGCCTTGAGTTAAAAGAGCTCAAGAATTGTTTATAATAATCATTATTTTGTAAAGACATTGTTGATTGATTGTTTTAAAAGAGTTAATGGCATTTTAGAATTGTTAATAAATCTCGATTTATTTACCAGTGGAAAGAGTTTTTGATTTCAAAATTATAATAGTTTAATTTTCATAACTAGTTCTATCAGAAGGTGGCGGTAGAATTTGAATGTTCATTACAATTCAAATTACAGTTCAGCCATTATTTTACTTTATTGTGCATGTGTATTACTTAGGATATTCAAATAGAATATCCGTATATGTGTATAAAGTGTATGTTGCAGCAGAAGAAGTCACCAAACAGAACATTGATAACATCCACATATGGTAAGTGGGGAGGTGAACAGTGAAGTGCTAAATACCTTTTTAAACTGAAAGAATTAAACGTGAACACCCACAACAACTGTACTAATAATCAACACTAATAATAATCAAAATTTAAATCTTATTATATATTATATTGTTGCAACTAGATACGTTACAATATATGAAATAATATTTATGTACTGGTACATATTGTTACAACACAAATAAGCCATCCCAATACCAGGGAAAAACGATGAATCAACTATAGAAAATGTTTAAACTAAAGAAAATAAATTGACGATGACGCGACAAACGACTACATGACCCAACCCAAGTGATTGACCAAATAAAATAAAACCAAAGGAGAAGGGAAAAACCGAAATAAAATGAAATCGAAGAAGAAGGTAAATGAAAATGAAACAAACCAAGTATAAATGAAATTAAACAAGAAGAAATGAAAAGACACAAACAAATAATATAGAACAGAAAAAGGAAAACACTCACACTCAAATATAATAATGAAAAAGAAACCAATAAATAACAAATGTAAAAGATAGTTATTAGTATCGACTAAATAATCAATGTAAATGATAATTGTAAATGATGATTGATAAAATCCAATGAAGTAAAGACAAACAAAGTACACTAACCAAAGAAATAGAGTTTAAATGTAATAAAGGACTCTATAATAACATGAACTAGTTAACAGTATAACTAACCTTTGTAAAGTGAGAGATAGAGAAATAGAAAGATAGTGAACATAAGTAAGTGACCAAGAGAGTATAATGTTAGGGAATACCCACTAATAACACTTAAATAAAATATAAGAAGTGCAAGGTGACAGTGTAAAACCTCAAAATAAATAGAAACCCTATTAATAGGCATAAACACCTAATAATCAGTGATGAACACTAAAGGTTTAATGGTGAACAGTATTATTAAATAAGAATTTTGTTATTGATAGTATTAAGATTAATTGTAAATGAAGGATACCATAGTATTCAGGGAAGGAATCCCATAGAATGTCAAAAGTTAGTGTTACCATGGCTAGAGAGTAAAGTTTATATAAGAAAAAATATAGTAAAGAAAATAAAGGCAAAATCAATAAACACCCTATATTCTAAGGGATAGTCAGTTAAGGAAATTTGAATGGTGTGATGATGTTTATCACCCAAAAAATAATTAAGAATAAAACAAATTGTAAACAAACGTTGCATAATAGCTGTTAAAGGGATTATACAGACCATAAACCTAAATGTTATATTATATTTTATAGAGAATGGGAGATAATAGCCAAATGGTAAGCAATGGCAAAATAAATAAAAAAAAGATAAAGTAATATAAATCTAATAAGACTGAAGAGCCAGTCAGACAATAATAGACAAACCATAATGTAGAAACTAATGAAAACATACAATTATTATAAACCAGATCCAAAACAAGTTAACAAGTAAACAATTCATTTACAATACCAAAACAAAACATGTATGAGGGTAAATTAATAGGTAATTTATATAAAATAAGTAAATATAGCCGATTACTACTTAGGCCTATGAAAAGCCTAACTGTGTAAAACCAATAACTACAAATTGTAAAAAACTAACAAGAATATTAACAAATCCAAGGCAAATAACTAGTCAAGGAAATTAGTGAATCATATTAAAAGATAAATGTTAAATTAAGGACATAAAATAAGAAAGAAATGTAATTAGATAATATCAACATAAATGTTCAAACAATAATACATAAGAAAACCCAGCTTTGTGGGATGTCAAAATGATCTTTGAAAGAAAATACGAACAGTAGTGACAATATTTAATACATAGAGAGGAAGACGGAAGAATAATAGCAATCAGAAGATATACAGTAATTTTGAATAAAAATTCAAATATGATAACAATGGTCTTAAGTCAAGTTCAGCCAATCAGAATCTATCAGTTACCATGACAACTGAAACGTTATTTATGAATTTTCCGTTAGAACCTATTATTCCATTTTTTGACGCTCAACAGGAATAGATGCCAAGCCGTGAATGCCTAAAATTTTAATATAAAGTGTTTAAAAGTAATCCAAATTTGAAAAAATGAAGAAGTAAGAAGATGAGGACATTCAACTGATGCCTAATACCTGATGAATAATTTCTAAATTAATAAATTTAAACCAACTAATACAAAAAAAAGCCAGACATACTTAAATCCCAAAATGATTGAAAATTGATGATTATCGAAGACAACAACCCATTTCAACTGAATGACATTACATCCCAAGTCGACTGATTTGATAAGTATTACTGAGTTACCCGAATTTATGAAATAAACTCTCTTTAAATTTTTCTAATAACACTCTGAACTCTCACTATAAACTGATGATCTTATTTCTTTCAAAGATTAATAAAAAATAAAACACTAAACTTATGTTAACTAGAAAAATAACCTGTATGAAAATTACGAACTTTTGAAACACACTTTATAACACTTCAGGAACAAATTATAATTACACATTATATTATATAAGTACAATTAATGTAAGGTAGTGTACTTTATTGTAATCAACTTGATATTTTTTTGTAATCACAAGAATCCAGAATCTGAACGAAATTAAAAGTAAATAAACGGTTTCAGTCGCCATGTCTGACTGAATAATTCGTTCAGAGCCACTTTGCCGAACCTTGAGATTTTTGTCTTATAATAATTGCCGGTGCAAATTTGTTTAATAACAAAATATAATTTTGTATAACACTGAATAATTACCAATCACAATTAAATAAACTAGTACAGAGTTGTAACCACTGTTCTTTATTCCATAGGAAAGTGTATTATAATATTTGTGTATTTTAGCGAAAGTCAAGGATGACGGTAAGTGCTCACATCGGAAATTCGGCGAAATAACCGCTCGATTAAGAAGGTCGAACGAAGGCGGGAGTAAATTTGAATTCTCCATACCGTCATCAGTAAGAATGCTCAATCGTCCTATTTTTTAATTTAATTGTTTTAATTAAACAATTTGGCGCCACCCGGGATTTATGAACACATATTGAATAACAGGTAAGGTTCCCACTTGCGTGTACTGGTAATTCGAAGTATCGCTACGGACATCATCAGCGCAACATATAAGTAACGACCACTTGTGTGAGGTGAACACACACAAAACGTACACTTTTACAGAACGCAAAGATCATATCGTTACAATATGCACAAGAACTGGCAAGAAAAATCATACTTTTTCTATAATCTGTTTTACTGTAGTTTATTTTATGTTTTATAATATAATTTGTTTTATAACATAATTTATTTTATAATATATAATATATTCTTGTAAGAAAAGTGTTATTTATTATTATTAATAGTAACAAATATGTATGGATGTATTCAAGAATAATGTGAACATTTGTTCATTTTATAAATAGTAATTAATATTTATTAAGATTTGATGTTATCTGAAAAAATGTTAATTTAGACCGTTAATTTTGAAAGCATATGTTACCTAAATGAAAAATATTATGGTAATTATGTTTGTCAGATATTTTTTTTCATATCAATAATTAAACTCCCCCTATCTCTACTTCATTAGTTCTCTAATAGAGTGCACTCCCATTAACTGTTTCAAAGTACAATTCACATAGTAATCAACAGTCATAATTAGAGCGTTTCCTTTCCTGTAGTGTAAGGCATATCGTGCAGTTCAGTTTTTGTTTGTTTGTTTATACACGCATACCGCAAGAATAGAAAGTCTATTCACCGCTATTGTTATTTTACTTCACTTATAATTTAAAACTCCGCTTATTTCATGTGTTTAACGTTTATTAGAATATAATTGTTAAGTTTAGGACTGCCTAAAAAATCAGCGAAATGTTGCTTACAACGGGACATTAACAACGCACAAGGACAAGGTCAGTGAATGCTTAATATTTATGCATTGTTGATTACATGAGAATAAATCCTTTTAATTATTTTAGTTTTACAATATACAGTCCACTGCTAATAAAAAAGAACCACACATTTTTGGTCCTCCGGGCCAGATAGCATCTTTCATTCTGAATCCAGCACGTTGGAAAGCAAGATTTTTATTAATTATTACGCTCTTTATTATTACGTTTATTGAATTATTGTAACGCTTAAAAAAAAAAAAAAAAAATTACTACTGCCAAGTATTGCCAATACTCAGTGCTCTTTTCATTTTGTTATGATTATTTCATGTTTTTTCATGCAAGCACAGTTTTATTGATTCATTGTGCAGCATGTGTTATTTCATGTTTTATCTAGCAAGCATAGTTCTAAAGTGTAGTGTGTTTCTTCAAAACCGACCGCTGTATTAGTTTCTATAAAATACAGTAGCCATATTCCTTTATTACCATATTACCATTATTACCGTCATCTATGCTATTGGTATTTTAGAGTGATAAAAAAATAAATTAATTAAAATTATTTGGACTGGAAATTACTGAATACTGGAAGAACATTGTGAATTACAACTTTTACTTAGAAATCTTTTGTTATTTACATCTAAATCTGTTTTTTAAAGCGAGTGTATTAATAAATTACCAAAATGAGATTTTCTTCTTTTGTGAAGCAAAGTGAACTGATTAAGAGTAGGCTTCATAATATTAACAAGCAAATTGTTGCTCTTGAGGTTATTGGTATAGGTAATTTAACTGAACAGCAAACACAAAAAGTTAGTTTGCTTAGTTCCACCGCAGAAAATAAATATGCTGAATTTGAAAGGCTCATAAATAAACTATTTAGTACAACACCTTTACCAGAAGATCTGGATAATGAACAGATTTCAAGATTACAAGATTCTATATCAGACTTAAATATAGCTATACAAAGTTCGTGTGCTCTTTTTCTACCATTGCTACCGCAGGAAACCTTGGATCAGTCTCACACTGGTGCATCACAACTAGTTGCGCCTACTCCCACCTTAAATTTACCTCGCTTAAACTTGGGAACATTTTCTGGACAACCTGAGAAATGGGTAGCCTTTCACAGTCTGTTTGAAATGCAGTGCACAAAAATGAAACCATTTCTAATGTGGAGAAATTTACATACTTGCTTTCTTGTTTGACTGATGAGCCACTAAATTTAATTAAATCGTTGCCTGTCACTAATACAAACTATGCCATAGCCTGGCAAACTTTGCTAAAAAGATATCAAAATTCTAGATTGTTGATAACACTTCACGTAAACAATATACTTGATTTACCACAATTGCACAATCCTTCAGTTAAACAATGAGGAATTTTCTGTCGACCTACAATGAGAATTATCAAGCGCTTACAGCACTAGGACATGATATTGCTAGTGAAAGTTTGTTGTTGACCTCATATATTTTGCGTAGATTTGACACGGAATTCAGGACCAAACTTGAACGTTCTCGAGATAATTTACAAAATTTTCCTACCATTACAGAAGTAATTACATTCTTAGAAAATGAATGTTCTTGCAAAGAGGCAGCGGGTTTAACTAATATCATCTCAAAAAATAAACCTTCTCTTCAAACCTCTCAAAAAATCAGTGGCTTTAAAATGAATACAAACCAGTTTAAACTACACAAAATAGCGATGGTCACTACTCACACTCAGCATTGTATCTTCTGTTCATCAAATTCACACAACATATATAGATGTGCAGATTTTTCTGCACTTACTGTACAAGACAGACAAGCTTTTGTTAAAAATAATAACTTGTGTCAAAATTGTTTTGGAACACATAAGTTAGTCACATGTAAGTCCGTCCACACATGCAATGTATGTCATAGGCGTCACCATAGCCTACTACATTTTTTTTATCAGAACCGCTCCGCACAACTGCAACAAAAATTGACTCAGTCAAATAGACCTACCTTGTGCCCTTCTGTTGAAACAACGATGCATAAGCAAAACCACTCTGCAGAGTGTCACCAGGATACTACCTTGATAGGTGTTTCTTGCAATCAGAATAACACTGTGTTACTCGCAACCGCTTTGGTGCATATCACATCTGCCAATGGAAATGCAGCAGTTGTATGAGCTGTGCTTGATAGTGCATCCCAAACAAGAATTATTTCAGAAAGTTGTGCAAAGACCTTGTGTTTGTACCACTCTCAAACAGATGTTCCAGAACTTAGTGGCATCTCTACCGCCCTAGTGAAAACAAAGGGACTTACCTTTGTGACATTGTCTTCGCTCAGTGGGAATATTTTAGCAAAATCTCACCCAGTCATGATTCTTATAAAATATCATGCAATCTGTCTCGTGTTCAGCTCCCACCAGAAATTAAAGAGCGCCTCATAGGTTATATGCTAGCGGATCCCACTTTTGATGTTCCGGGTCCAATTGACCTTCTGATTGGAGCAGATTTATTTGCATTGACTCTTAATGGTACCTTTATCAATCTCGGCAAGAATATGCCATACGCTGTCAATACAATCTTTGGCTATGTGGTGCTTGGTCCGACACCTGTTTCACTTAAGTCTAAGCCTTACTCAAGCTTAGTGACTCTTTTATCGACGAATGATCGTGATCTGCATGCAACGTTTTTGGTCCATAGAGGAACCACCTCACACTACAAAACTCGCTCCACAAGATGAAAAATGTGAAGCTCACTTCATCTCTATTCATAAGAGAGATGCCTCTGGCAGATATGTTTGTCACTTGCCTTTCAGCGGAAACCCTGCTCAACTAGGTGACTCTACAACTTTGGCAAAACGCCTGTTTAATACACTTGAACGCAAATTTGAATCTCAACCTGAGTTTAAACAGAACTATGTCAATTTTATGAATGACTACTTAGCATGTGGGCACATGAAACTGTGCACATCTGTGCCATCTCTGAACAAACCGCATTACTTTTTGCCACATCATGGCGTTTTTAAAGATATGAAAATCCGTGTTGTTTTCAATGCATCAGCACCAACTTCTTCAGGTGTCTCACTGAACCACATTCTACATCAGGGTCCAAAGTTGCACAATGACATTACTGATATAATTCTTCGCTTTCGTCAACATAAATTTGTTTTCTCTTGTGATATCAAACAAATGTTTAGGCAGATATCCATCCATAAAGATGATCAGATCTGTCAGTTAATATACTGGAGAGAAGACACTTCAGTCTCACTAAAGGTCTACCAACTGACTACTGTCACTTATGGTATGACATCCTCGCCTTACCTTGCTAATAGAGTAGTACAACAGCTCATTATGGACGAAGGAAAAAATCATCCACTTGCTGCTGAAGCACTCCAACAGCAAATATATGTTGATGATGCTCTATTAGGGAGCAATTCTCTGGAAGAAGCTCTCCACCTTCAAGAGGATGTTGTTTTACTTTTGAAAAAGGGTGGATTCGAACTGAGCAAGTGGTCTTCAAACCATCCTAAACTCTTAGATAGTGTCATGCAAGATAGTCATGAGACACCCCTCATGTTACGCACGTCAGAACAGCCATTTTCAAGTGTTTTAGGGCTAAAATGGATCTCAGATATTGATGTCTTTTCATATTTGATGCACACACCTTCAAGTAATTACACAAAAAGAACTTTACTTTCATCAATTGCTCAGATCTATGACCCTTGTGGTTGGATATCCCCAATAGTTTTTTGGTCTAAAGTCTTAATGCAGCATGTATAGACCTTAGGCTTAGATTGGGATTCTCCATTACCTTATCATATTTCCGAGAAGTGGTCACGATTCGTGAAATAGAAAAGCTAAGGATACCACGTTTCATATCCTTAGCAACTGCAGTCAATATCCAGCTTCATGGATTTTCAGATGGAAGTGAATCCGGATATACAGCTTGTGTCTTCCTGCACACAGAAGACGCAGAAGGATATGTCAACATACGACTGCTGATCACAAAATCAAGAGTAGCTCCACTGAAGCGTGTGACTATTCCCCGCTTGGAACTTTGTGGTGCTCACGTGTTAGCCAAATTGCTACATTACTGTACAGAACAGCTCTCACAACATCACAAGATTGACAACATTTCAGCATGGTGTGACTCCACAGTAGTTCTATCTTGGATACGCACTCTATCTTTTCGTCTCAAGGTGTATGTTGCTAATCGTGTGGCACAAATACAAGACTTAGTTTCACCGCACGTCTGGAAATATGTTTCAACTGCTGACAATCCTGCTGATTGTGCTTCTGGAGGCTTGACACCCACGGTTCTGATGAAACATAGCCAGTGGTGGCTAGGACCACCATGGCTTGCTAAATCAATGGAGACCTGGCCACAATCTATCCTTCATCTAATTTGGGAGGAGTCTATTCCCGAAATGAAACCAAATGTGCTTAATCTTATGATGACCACAAAAGAAGTCCCAACATTTGGATTTCTTACAAAGTTTTCTTCTTGGAAGACTCTTCTTCATGTAATGGCTTATGTCCTTCGCTTTATAACCCGTTTGAAATTTAAAACCACCATAAGTGGATCATTGACAGTAACTGAATTAAATAACGCCTGTAACCGCATTTGCTGGCTCATTCAGAGACTTCACTTTGCAGAAGACATAGATCTACTCTCCAAGAAAAGGACATGCTCAAACCGCATCCAACGTCTAGCACCCTTTATTGATGATGCAGGAATAGTCCGTGTTGGAGGTTGACTGAAGAACTCTGCGCTTACTTACAATGCCAAACATCCTATTCTTCTGCCAAAAAATCATGTCACTATTCATTTACTCATCGATTACTATCATGGCATGTACCTGCACGCTGGTCCCCAGTTCCTCCAAGCAACACTATCTCAATGCTTTTGGATCCTCTCCGCCCGCAGTGTTATACGCTCAAGAATATTTAAATGCATACAATGTTTTCGTGCAAAATCAACAAACACGTCTCCGCTCATGGGTGATCTACCAGCCGGTCGTGTTACCCCTACTCGTTGTTTCAACGCTTCTGGAGTTGATTATGCTGGCCCTTACACGGTCAAGTTTTTTACACTTCGCAGGATACAGCCTATAAAGGTGTACCTCTGCCTGTTCATCTGTTTGGCAACAAAAGCTGTACACTTGGAAGTGGTTACTGATTTAACTACAGACGCCTTCATTGCAGCCCTTACGAGATTCATCTCTAGGAGAGGTCTTGTATCAGACCTGTACTCTGATTGTGGGACTAATTTCATAGGAGCTGCTTCTTCGCTCAAAAGATGTTTTCAAGATCTCATGAAGCAACCAGAGATGCTAGATTTTGCTATGAACAACAGTATTACATTCCATTTCATTCCTCTGCGTGCACCTCACCAAGGTGGACTTTGGGAACGTGCCATTAAAGGTGCAAAATATCATCTCACCAGAGTCATAGGTGAACACATTTTAACGTACGAAGAATTTACCATCTTAGTTGTGCGTGTTGAAGCTATCCTTAATTTGAGGCCGATAGCTCCTCTCTTGAATGACCCTTCAGATCTTCAACCTCTTACACCAGGACATTTTCTAACTGGAGGACCTCTTAATGCCCTGATCGAACCTCACCTAACTAATGCACCACTTAATCACATAAAACGCTGGAAATTGGTTCAAGCCTTCACACAACATCTCTGGAAAAGATGGCAAATGGAGTACCTCCACACACTTCAAGAACGGTCCAAATGGATCAGACCTCAAGAAAATCTCAAAATAGGAGATTTAGTCGTTATTCATGAAATGAACCTGCCACCCCTCAAGTGGAAGCTTGGGAGAGTCATCTCAGTATCTCCAGGGAATGATGGAGTGGTACGTGTCGTCAACATGAAGACTCCCGGTGGAACCTTGACCCGTCCTTCTGTTAAGGTTTCCCGTCTTCCCATTTACTAAAATCCTTGACCAGTCAACTGGCTACTGCCCCTTATAATTTAGTTTTATTATACTCTTCCAAAGGATCAAATTTGTTCTTATGTTCTTTTAATCTTTCTTGTTGAACCAGTTGGTTCAAAGAGGCCGGTATGTCAGATATTTTGTTTTCATAACAATAATTAAACTCCCCCTATCTCTACTTCATTAGTTCTCTAATAGAGTGCACTCCCATTAACTGTTTCAAAGTACAATTCACATAGTAATCAACAGTCATAATTAGAGCGTTACCTTTCCTGTAGTGTAAGGCATATTGTGCAGTTCAGTTTTTTTTTTTTGTTTATACATGCATACCGCAAGAATAGAAAGTCTATTCACCGCTATTGTTATTTTACTTCACTTATAATTTAAAACTCCGCTTATTTCATGTGTTTAACGTTTATTAATATATAATTGTTAAGTTTAGGACTGCCTAAAAAATCAGCAAAGTGTTGCTTACAACGGGACATTTACAATGCACAAGGACAAGGTCAATGAACGCTTAATATTTATGCATTGTTGTTTACATGAGAATAAATCCTTTTAACTATTTTAGTTTTACAATATACAGTCCACTGCTAATAAAAAAGAACCCCACAATGTTATTGCTAAAAACTGCATTATCTAATGGTGTGTGTGTAAGCATTTTATATATCATTATTTAGAGGAAGAAATAGGGCATCAAGTAAAGTAAACAGGAAGTCAACAGTGGTTACAAGAAAAAATCAATACAGTTCCAAAGTTACAAAAAATTCTCTCTACATGGGGACACACAATATGCTGAAGATCATAAAATGTTGAATTCCAACTAAATGATGTAAAACAATGTTGAAATATTTATTTATTTGTTTTATTTTATTTTTATTTTTTTAAACATTGCCTTGTAAGTATTAGAAGAAGCAGAAGAAAAAGAAAAGGAAATGTGTATGAGTGTAAGGACACTTTCACATGGTGTGATGATTGCTACAGTACCTCAGACAGTTAAACTGTCATAAACGTTCCATTGTTGTCACCAGGCCTGAATGGATATTGAAGAAGTTGTGTTATTTTGATGGTTAGGTTAGGTTATAATCAGAATAAAGATAATATTTTTACTACCTAAATGTGGCAGTAGACATAGCTAGAGGTAACATACATTAAGGGGGAGATGTAAATGACACAGTGTATAAAGAGATACCCTACAACAATTCATGAAGTTAAGTAAAATAATATTAGTATAAGACTACTGGATTTTATAATGGTGTGTGGTTTAATTATAGTAAGCATAAGCACTTTCTGTGAATATGAAGATATACTCATAATTTTACTGAAGTAGAACCAAATGTTGAAACAAAACAGTCATAAGAGATGTTTCAATTAAAAGAGATACTTAATAATATTGTGATCATTATCTGTTGGTGGCTGTAGTGAAAGAAAAGGAAAATGAAGAAATTAAAAACCAAGTAGAAACCACAAGAATAGAGAGACTTGTGGAAGGCAATAGGAAGTAAACATGAAGGTATTCTAAATAGGGGTTTATAAAATTTAGAGGGAAAGCAGAGAATATGAATATTGATGAAACAGAGAATTTTATCAACTATGATTTTGTCACTGTCAATGGATGTATATGAATAAACAGAAAAGATAATGTCATAAACAGCATTGTGCACAGATGAAATAAAGCAACTGACAAAAATTTTAAAGACGATTTGATTGAGATAGCTATGTAGCAAAACAAAATAATTGAAGGCTTGTGTGTGTGTGTGTGTCACACATAATAATAAATAGATTATTCTTTATACTAATTTTTTGTAATAGATGAGTTTTGTAAAAAGATGAAGGTAATATGTGATCTTTTATGTGTGCTATATATTTTAGGTCATAATGTACTTCATCTATGTATAGTTACATGATGATCTATGTATCTATAGGTAGTGACATGGCACCCTCACTTATTACAAAAGTTAATTTTTTTAATGTTATATAGTACCTTCATGCACTTTATGTTATGAGGCATATAAAGAGTAAAAGGTGAAAAAATTAGTTTTAGAATCTAAACAAAAAATGTGGAAGGTGTTTGGAGAAAACCTGGAAAAGAGTCTCTAGACAATCAGAAATTTTTTAGACATAAGAAGAAGACAAGCTATTTAACAATCAGAAATGAGGCAGAGGAAATACTGATAAATGGAGTAAAAATTTGGAATGAAGGAAAGAATACTTTCAAATGATTAACTGATTTTATGTAAGACAGATATCATAATGATATGAAAAGGGGGGGGGGAGAAATAGGAAACCAAAAATGAGTAGAGGGATACAAGATGGAAGACACCTCTTCAAGTGATGTAAAATGCTTTCTCTCGAGTGCAGGTTTGACTTTTGAGAAAAGAAAACAGTTTAAGGGGCCGTATCTAGCGAGTAGTGAGGGTGATCTAGATGATATAGAAACAAAGAAGGAGATATTAGAACCAATAAAGATACTGAAGACTGTACAAAGCATGATGCAAAAACACATACACAGTTTGCTAGTAGCAGTCTGCAACAAAGTTTGAATAGAGGAAAATTTTTAAGATAGGGAATATTAAAATATTGTTTACAAAAATAATAGTAGACAATGTTGAGAAAACAAGAAGAACCAACATTATCTCAAGAGTAGTGCAGATTCAGAAAAAAAAACAGAAGAACCCTTGATGATAAAGTGAAAGAAATAATAAATGCAAAGTTAAGAAATTACCAATAGATACTTAAAAAAAATTAGGACAATGAAAATAGATTATTGGTAATTGAGTTATAGAATAATGAAATTAGGCACAATTATTAGAAGTGAGAGATTACAAGAAGAGATGAAGTAGATATTGACAAAATAGAAATCATTTATGATAAGAGATTAATATGGTGTGGACATATGTGACAGATCCCAGAAGGAAGGTCAGGTTATTAAATGGCGGGATTAATGTTATTACTCAAGTGTAATTATAAGTTCTTATAGTCCTTTGATGAATTCCCCTACAGCTTCAATGCACTGCTGCAATCTAGTTTTCTGCAGCTCATCTTCTGTTGCCAATGTACAGTCAGTTGTTGTCCACTTTACCTCTTCAAGTGATGCAAAATGCTTTCTCTTGAGTGCAGGTTTGACTTTTGAGAAAACAAAACCGTTAAAGGGGCCATATCTGGCAAGTAGTGAGGGTGATCTAGAACTGCAATCTGTTTCTTGTCCAAAAATGAGTGTTGCATTTTCCTGATACAGAATGAATCCATTTGACTTTAACTCTGGCCCATTTCTTGCCACTGTTTCTGTCAAGATTATAAAGACTAGTTTGTAGTAATTCTGTAACTGTAGTCACCTTTGGTGCCTTTGTGTCAACTGTAGCATCTTCTGGGACTCCACGCTTCCAGAAGGACACCCTTGATGTCAAAGAGAACAATGAACATTTCTTTAAATTTGGACTTTCTTTGATGCGCTTTCTCCAACTTCTCCATTTTGCACTCTCCTCCAATTTCACTAAAAATTCCAAATCAGTGTTGCTCGTGTTTGAACTACGAGGGGGTACCCAAAAATAACCGAAATTTTTTTTTAAAGCTATGTATTTAATTTTTTTTACAAAACAACCTTTATCACCTTCAAAGTACTCTCCATTACACTTAATACATTTGTCCAATCTGTGATCCCATTCCTGGAAACATTTTTCAAACTCGTCTGTTGTGATGGCCGACAGCTCCTGCCCTGTTTTTTTCTTTACCGCTTCCACGTCGTCAAAACGTCCTTTCATGTCCCTCTTCATTCGCGGAAACAAGAAGAAATCGCACAGAGCGAGGTCAGGTGAGTAAGGGGCGTGGGGCAAGGGAGTCATGTTGTTTTTTGTTAAAAACTGGCACACTAAAATGGCTGCGTGAGCAGGTGCATTGTCATGGTGGAAAAACCAGTCCCTCGTCTGCCACAAATCGGGCCTTTTTTGTCGCACATTGTTACGCAATCTTACTAATCTCTTCAATGGTCCATCGTCGGTCTTCAGCATGATTGCATGAACTTTTTCAACATTTTCGTCAATTCTGGAAGTTGATGGACGTCCAGAACGAGGTTTATCATCAATTGACATTTCATCTTCTTTGAAACGAGAAAACCATTGGTACCCTTGAGTTGTTCCCATAGCACTATCCTTGTAAGCTGTTTTCAACATCACAACAGTTTCTGTGGCGTTTTTCTCAAGCAGGAAGCAAAATTTCATAGCAGCGCGCTGTTCACTTAAATCCGCTATGACAAAAAACGAGGAGCAAGCGAAACTGCTTTTACAAAATGAATTACTGTGCCCGGACACAACCTTCCCAGGTGACAACAATGACGGCACTGAACTCGGAATGAGTTGCGCTACGCTCGCCTAGTGGAAGAAATGCGTACTGCATAAGCTCCGCCAATCACAGCGCTATTCCGATTATTTTTGGGTACCCCCTCGTAAGTGTTTGCTGATGCTCAAGATATTCAGCTGCTTCAAATTATGCCTGACAGTGAACTGTCTGAGAGAAGTGAAACTTTTAGGTATGGTGTAGGAGAAACCAAGGTCAATGATAATATGTGCTATTTAAGCTCAAGGAATATTTTTGTGTTGTAAGAAGTATGATCCTATTATTTAATAGCACACCTCATTTTATTTGAATGTCAGCTGACAGCAAGGAAGTCCATAGTTATCTCAGAATAATGGAGTAGCTAAGGCAATGTAGAACCACAATCTATGGGAGGAAGACTGAGGAAATAAACTAAAGTGGAAGCTAGAATGTGAGAAATACCAAATGTTACAGTCCCATTCACATAGAAAAAGTAGATAAATAATAAACAAAGTGGAAAACACTGTATTTAAATTTTGGCATTTTACAAAATGCTAACAGTAAAGAAATGATAGTGTCTGTAAGAAGAATGTAATGTAGATAGCAAAATATGTAGTCATTAAATCCATGTATGATGATAACAGAAAGTGTGTTGTTAGTCTTTACATGAAGTGTTTATCACAACAGAGGGAAATTTGAGTCCATAGTCACTTTTAATATTTGTGACAAAGTTATTAGAAATAATGTAGAATAAAGCCTATGTGTGTTAGATATAGAAACTTAAAAAGAAGTTAATATCTCTAAATGTACCTTTGAATATGATATTATAATTGTAGCAAGAAGGCAAAGAGTTGAATGCAGAAGATGATTTGAATGCTTAGAATGAGATATTGACAAAGAACAGAATGAAATGAACAAATATAAGACAAAAGTACCGATAATGGTAATGTCATCAGGAAGGAAGGAAATACAAATAAGATTGGATGGAAACTTGGGTAGCAACTTTCATTATTTGGGGGGTTATGTTAGAAGGCTTGCAAAAATGAGAAATTAAACTGAACAACAGAAAATAGACAACGCAAATAATGTACTCTATATTAGTATTAGACAGTGTCTAATACCAGCTGGAATTACAAAAGCAGGATGATCGATGTGATTTTTAATTGCCTAACCAAACTGTTGAAACTTTTCGAGTCAATGGGAGAAGACAGTCAGGTGTAGGATGTGAAAACGTGAGCTGTGCAGTAGGTTATTATCAGAAACTTATTAGTTTTGATTGTATTTCAAATTGTTCAGCTGTGTTTAGTTTAGTTTGAAATATACAGATATCACACACTACAACCAAACAACATATTAAATGAACAGATACATTACAAATCACATACACTATTTGACACACTGATCCACACACATAATTCGAACCTCAGCGCCAACCTCTTCCCACCATCAACCCCCACCACACACTCCATTCCGTAACGGTTATTCTGTAATCGACAGTTAGTACTCAACCCACTGAAGAAGAGAAACAACATCTTGAAACGTTTGGGAAGTGACAATAGTAAGTTCATAAGTGAAAGTATATATATATTATTAAATTAATAAGTGAACGAAGAGGATGCAACAACAAGATAATTATAAATTTCTTAGCAAAACATTTCTTCCTTAATACATTTGCATCTTCTGTTTAACACCCACCATTCTGATCCATGTCATAACGCTATATTCCACACAGGCTAGTAAATAACTAGCCATCAGAGAGGTCAAAATATTTTCCAGGAGGGGCAAACAATTTTCTAGAGGAGAAAAATATTTATATATTTTTTATACATACACACATGCACATATTAGTTTGTACTTCTTATATTATAATAGAAATAAATACAAAGATTGTATTAATTTATTAATACATTTATTGCTTCAAAACATGCATAAAATTAATGGCTTGTAAAAGTTAATGTTTGATCTCCATTAAGTAGTGCTCATTTCCAAAGTTTTAAAATTATGATGTCCGTAATCAAAATGTCAGAGCAGGTTTTAGTTTGTATGGGGGTACACCGTGGACAAAAATTTTCAACATTCCCTATGGAGCATTGCTCAGAGTAAAGCTGCGAATCTACAGTGTATGTTTCACAGAACAAACACACGGAAAAGAAGGAGCGCTCCCAAGTCTCTCATGGACCCTGAGGATCTTGCAGAGGGTTCATTCCCTAAAGACGAAAAGTATGTTCCTCTGTAAACACGTGCTTACACTGCCCAGCGATCCACAGGAAGCAAATCGCTATCCACACTGGACAATTTTTCGGCTTGCACGCATTATGTTGGTGTGGGTTTCGGCACTTTCCATTTAAAAAGCGTGCAAATTTAAGAAAATAAACATGAGTGAGGCCAGAAATAACGCGAATTTTGTGTGTGTGTGTGTGTGTGTTCCCTGCCTTTTTATTGCAGTAATCATAATAATAAAATGGAAACGTAAACATTACATAATTGAGATATGCTTGCCTGCCACGAACTATATATTTTCTCTCATACATGATTTACATTAAAATGAAAAAATTATAATTTTATTGCCTGGCAACAAAATTATTTTATTTTTAACAATTACCATTGTTTGAAAAAGTTTAAATGAATTTTCAAGTACTTTACTCTTGTTAAAACGTAAAAGGTTGCAGGTAAACTACCCCTTTCCTTTAACCGATATTCTCCGAAAACAATAGGTCTTGAGTACTCTACAATTCAGGGCTGTATGCAAAAAATTATTTGATTCTGTTTGAATTTGCGGCTGTTATCGTTTGCCATAGAAAATACCCTTGTTAAAACATAAAACGTAGCAGGTAAACTACCCCTTTCCCTTAACCGATCTTCACCAAAAACAATAGGTCTTGAGTACTCTACAAATCACAGGGCTGTATGCAAAAACTTATTTGATTCTGTTTGAATTTGCGGCTGTTATTGTTTGCCATAGAAAATACCCTTTTTAAAACATAAAACATTGCTGGTAAACTACCCCTTTCCCTTAACCGATCTTCACCAAAAACAACAGGTCTTGAGAACTCTACAATTCAGGGCTGTATGCAAAAGAGTAGTTGATTCTGTTTAAATTTGCGGCTGTTATCGTTTGACATAGAAAAAATTACACTTGATTAAAAAAAAACTGTTGCAGGTAAACTACCCCTTTCCCTTAACCGATCTTCACCAAAAACAATAGGTCTTGAGAACTCTACAAATCAGAGCTGCATGCAAAAAATTATTTGATTCTGTTTGAATTTGCACCTGTTATCGTTTGCCATAGAAAAAAAACTACAGACAGACACACAGACAGATACACACACAGACACTTTTCAAAAAATGACTTTTTTTCATGTTTTGAGTGTAGTACAATCAGACTCTGCAATAATCTCGAATACGATTTTTTTTGCCATCACCATACTTCCATTTCCTTAAGGAACATGGAAGTAAAAAGTCATTTTTCGAAAAGTGTCTGTGTGTAGAATTTTTTCTATGGCAAATGATAACAGCCGCAAATTCAAACAGAATCAAATAATTTTTTGCATACAGTCCTGAATTGTAGAGGACTCAAGGCCTATTGTTTTTGGTGAAGATCGGTTAAGGGAAATGGGTAGTTTACCTGCAACGTTTTATGTTTTAAAACATATTGGTGACCTGACACCAATCAAAACAGATATAATTCCCTCGCACAAATTCTACCCACGTACAGTAAACCTCACGAACGTCACACTCACAAAAAACGAACAAACACTCCTTGATAAAGGCCTAAAACATAACATACATTACAAACATAACAACCAAACACTAACAAAGCTCATAATTGACACAGAAACAAATATACAAAACACAGCACCAGAACATCAAGACACATTAAGACATAATATAAACAACACAATAGGAGTACATAAGAAACCAGACAACAACAACCACAACTCAGAAATACACACAGCCATCAAACTGAGGGAAAAGGCACACAAGCACAACATCACATTTGTAAAAGCTGACAAAGGCAACACGACTGTAATTATCCCCACAGACAACCTACACAAAAAAGTACAAGACTTCATGGAACAGAACAACATCACAGAACTAAAACACGACCCCACCGACAGATACCAAAACTCAGTAAAACAAATAGTCAACAAAGCCAAACACATTATGACACATAAACAAAAGCCCTACATGAAACAAATCCGACCATCAGCACCTACACTCCAAGCGCTTCCCAAAATCCATAAAGAAGACATTCCGATCCGCCCCATTATCAACTACCGTAATGCCCCTGTACACAAACTGGCAAAATATCTAGACAAAATTATTAGACAACACACACAAATAGACAACAACATTGCAGTAAAAAACAACACTGACCTAGTAACAAAAATAAAAGACATACACATCCCCCATAACGCCACATTAGCCTCCTTTGACATTAAAAACCTGTACACAAACATCCCCATCTCTGAAACAATCACCATCCTACAAAACAAACTCAAACAGAACAACACACCAGACGAACTTATCAATGAAATAACAGAAACCCTAAACATTATCACAAAACAAAACTACTTTACTTATAACAATAAATACTACACACAGAACGATGGCCTACCCATGGGCTCCCCCATATCCAGCATTCTAGCAGAAGTCTTCCTCCAACACTTAGAAAAAACAAAAATACTCACAAACAATGACAGACACTAACATAAAATACTATATTGGCACAGATACGTTGATGACATTCTAATACTATACAGGGGAAACAAAAGACAATGTGAACAGTTACTAACACACATAAACAAAATACATAAAAACATAACCTTCACTGCCGAATACGAACACAACAATACCATAAACTTCTTAGACCTCTCCATCACAAAACTAGAACACAGGCACAAATTCAGTATATACAGAAAACCAACTACAACTGGCACACTAATACACAACACCTCCAATCACCCAATACAACACAAACTAGCTGCTTTTAGAACCATGATACATAGACTTAACAACATCCCCTTAAATGAAATAGACTACAAAGACAAACTAAACACGGTAAAATATCTAGCAGAATCTAACGGTTATGACAGAACAACAGTCAGTAAACTCCTACACAAAACAAACAACAGACAAAGACAGGAAACAACAAATTCATAACACTAACATACATCAACAAACAAACATAAAAAATTGCCCACAAATTCAAAAAAGCAGGATACAGAATCGCTTACAAAACTACTAACAAAACAGAACACACACTATCAAAACGCACGCCCAAAGCACAAAACAAATTCGATCTACCCGGTGTATATAAACTAAATTGTTCAAATTGCAATAAATTCTACATAGGCCAGACAGGACGTAGCTTCAAACAGAGATACATTGAACACACAAAAGCACTCCACACCACTACAGAATCTACCTTCGCAAACCACCTCATTGAAGCAAACCACACATATAAAAACATCGACAATAACATGAACATACTACACGTACACACAAAAGGCCGAAAACTAGACACTCTAGAACAATTAGAAATATACAAACACACAAAAACAAATAAAAACGACATCCTAAACGAACAGACACAATTCAAATCGCACGCATTATTCGAACACATCTCACCACACACACACAGCTTCGATCTTTCGAAACATTATCTCGTCGCCAACAACAAGACGAACAACGCTACTAACGACAGCCTCTGATGAAGCCTTCTATAGGTGAAAGCCGGTTTAGGCTGTAAGGTAAAACTTTACGTTTTTACTTATAAAAAACTTAGTGTTCCGAGTCGTCAATATTATAGTGATATTTAGTTTTAACAAGAGTAAAGTGCTTAATTTTGATAAATAAAGTATCCTGAAAAGAAGGTCATAATAATCCATTGTAGAAAGGTAGACGAAATATCTATAAATGAAAAGGGTCGTTGAAGGGTGAGGGGGTATTTTTTTTTATAAATTAAAATGGTAGTTGATAAAGGAGGAGGTAAATTTTTATAAGTTTTATATGTGTACTATGTTATTGACAATAAAGAAGTAGTTTCTATGGAAACATTTCGTTTCACTTTTAACAAAATTCTATGTTTTTCATTTTAATTTAAATCACGTATGAGTGAAAATATATCGTTCCTGGCAGGCAAGCATATCTCAATTATGTAATGTTTACTTTTCCAAAGTTTTATTATTGTGATTACCGCCAGGGCCGCCCATAAAAATTATGGGGCCCGGGACAACTTTCCAAACGGGGCCCCCTATTTACATTCCTGTAATTTTACATTACACTGTTGTGTTTTAAAAAATGCCAGAATATATGCTAAACTGTACGGTGGTGTTCTGAAATTATGAAATTATCTACCTACGATTGTAAATAGACTATATAAAATTGAGAAGAAAATCATTTATATTCACAAAATGTATTTTATTTACAAAATACGAGGTGCTATCCAAAATTTCTGAAAATTTTATCGTAAAAAGTAGAAAACTTACCTTAAACCCAAATTTTACTTATCTTAAACCCTAGCCGACTTTGATTAACATTTTTTTATTTTAGGACCTGCAATTTGGTCATTGTTAACACTTAAATCCCATGAACCTGAAGACAAAGATCTTCTTAGTTCTTCTGATTTTCGAAGACACAAAATCTTGAATAATATCTTCATACTGAAGTTTTGCTGCCAATTTATGCTCAATTGACAGAATAGCTAGATTGTTAAGCTTCTCTTGAGACATAGTTATCGCAAATACGTTTTGGTCAGTTGAAGGGAACTAAATCCCCATTCTCCTGAAGCTACTGTTACTGGTAATGTACAGAAAAGTCTTATTGCAACACAACTTTCAGGAAAAACAGTTTGTAGCTTGAGCTTATATATGTCGTTAAGAATGCACAACGGCAGACTTTTCTTCTCAGGTGAATTGTCTGTGTATGTCTGTGGAAAAGTGGCTTGACAAATACATTTGAAATGGCGAATTTCTTCAACCAATTTTGTAGTTAGGTCTTCAGGATACTTGCTGATTAACTCTGCTCCAGCATCGTGTATTCTCTCATCACTGAGGCTCTTCAACTTCAGCACACATTCAAATGTCTTCATTATTTCCTCAATTTCTTTAAATCTTGATTCTAGTTGGGAAACAATATTGTCAATTGTGGCATAAAAAACAGAGTTTTAAAAACATTCCTGTGAATCATCTAGCTGGCTTCCATCATCTTGCTGGCAGTCCTCTTCTTCATTAAAAGAATGTCTTCCTTTTCCGCCCCCTTTTCATTTCAAATTGTGGTGAGGGTGAGGTAATATGTAGCTGAGATGCAATTTCTTTTGCCTTTTTCAGATATGTTTCCCAACCTGATCTCACGTTGCTGTTTATTTATTGCTTAAGGCTCTCAATGCTATTGTGTTCCACTTCTAGAGATATTTCATTGGATTGGAGGATAATATTCCTAAAATTAATTTTTTCAAGTACATCTTTCCAAAATGCAGCGAGAAAAATTGTTTCAAATTTTGTGAAATATGTAATGAATCCCCTGAGTTCAGCTTCTCCTTCACTTGTTAGATTGCATTCGTCTTTTACTCCATTTAGTGCAGCAATGATCTGAGGAAGTTTGTCAGCAATGGGCCTTACACTCTCTATCCTGGCACTCCATCTAGTCTCCGATAATCCGTAAAGTGACTTGTTAGTGTGTCGAAGCAATATCTGCCATTTTTCTGGACTTGTACTAAAAAATTTATACAGCTGGTTTATGCAGTTAAAAAATGTTCTAACAGATTGTGAGCTGTTTTTCCCACCAGCAGCGTGCACACCAACTAAGTTAAGGGTATGAGCAGCACATGGAGAAAAAAACTGCACAAGGATTCTTCTCTTTAATCCTTGACTGGACACCTTTAATTGCACCAGCCATATTTGACCCATTGTCATAACCTTGGCCACGACATTCATTTAAACTGATGTTGCAGTTTTCCATTTCTTCAAGAATTGCATTGGCTATGGCTTCTCCCTTTTTCTTGTAAAAATCAAAATATTTCAGGAATCTTTCATGAATTTTCCATTCATTTTCCTCATCATGATACAGCACATATCGCAGTATTATGATATTCTGTTCAACCTTACTGACATCAGGTGTGGCATCAACCATGAATGAATAATATAATGCTTTTTTTCTTTCCTCCAAGATTTTTGATTTTACTTTCTCCCCACATAGTGATAAAAATTCATCCTGGGCCCTCCAAGACAATGGGTAATTTTTTCATGCGTATCTTGGCTGTGTTTAACTTTTATCAAGTAATCTCGTAGAAATGGATCATACTTTCCCAGGAGTTCTATTAGACCCAAAAAATTTCCATTATCTCAATCTCCTACTTTGGAACTAGTTCCTCTAAAGGGCAAGTTTCTTGATGCAAGGAACAATGTTATATCAACAAGTCGTTTTAAAAGTTCCTTTAAAAAGACTTGTTCATTAAGAACTTGCTTTTGGAGAGCTGTCTACGTCTGAGCCTTCAAAACTTTTTCTAAATTGCTCCAAGCAATGCAATGGTTTTTATGTTCCGTGCTATTTTCATGAAATGGAAGAATTTTGTACAGTTTCTGCCATGTTTGCTGAGTGTAATCAAAACCTTCATCGACTTTAGCAAGTTTTAATTTTGGTTTTTTATGCATATATTTCTCAAAGAGAAGACAAGGACTACAAAAAAGTTTATGTTTGCTTTCACTCCAAACAAGCCAATCTCTTTTCACATCAAATTTCCCATTTGAACACTTTGCATAAAGTGCATAAAGTAAATATTTTGTGAATTTTCTACCCTGTGGGTCCAAATACAATTTCATTTCATTTACATTTATTTCTGTGAACCCTTTCCTAACAATCTTTTACCTAACATGTTAAGTCATATCTTTTGGCCATGTTCCAGGATCATTAATTTTGAAATCTTCATGTACAGTAGACTGAGGTGTAGACTCGCTGTGGCTAGGACCTGGTTCAGGGCTGAGACAGAAAGGACCTGAACTTGAAACACCAGGTAAGTTACAGGCAGGCACGTGGCTTTCCCCCTTTTCCAATTCAGTTGGCTGTGGTTCATTCTTTTCTTCACTCTTGGAAAAAACAAAGAAATAGGTTTTAGGCTTAATGATTTAAATTCTTCTTCCCTTTTTCGCTTTTCAGCCCTCTTCTTGGCACCTGATTTTTGGGTGTAGCCAGACATTATGACACCCGACCCACCCAAACGTTTGCTTTTCAGTCCCTCAAATACGTTTTATCTCTGTAAACAGGAGAAAAAACCTTGTTAACTTTCTTGTGGCCAGATAATTGAAAAAACATCAGGGTACTTAAATCAGAAAACAAAAATACTTTTTACGCAAAATAAATGTGGCTCTTTAGGCTTACAGCTTTCGTTACGAACAGTATATTTTTAAATTGTTATCTTTACACTTTAAAAATAACAATTTTGTTTACTTAAAATTTTGTCCAAAAATTTTTTTGTTTTAATTTTCAATACAGGTACTCTACACTAAGACACCATTTTCGGGAATCAATGAGAAACTTATCAAAAAAACTAAGAAAATTGAATGTTCAATGTAGGCGGTTTCATAAGCCTCCTGAATGATTTATATCGAAGTTATTAAGATAATCGATGTAAACGGTTGATTAAAATTATAGATTTATCTCCATTTAATTTTAACCATATGATCATTATAAGTTATTGTCGACATTTTCTATTTAAATGTTATTTGTGTAATTGAATTTCTGAAAGAAAATCTAAAATAATGGTTAACCGTTGTTATATTGCTTGAAATGTAATCGGTGTGTGTTTAAAATGTGAAATAATACCTATGGTAAAAAATAATGTTTTGCCCTCGGTTAAAAAAGTAATACATAGAAAAGTAATACGTAAAAAAGTAATATGTATAAAAGTAATGCACTAAAAATTTATATATAACAAATTTACATTAAACTTTCACTGTGTTACACTATTACGTAAAAGGCTTATGAAACCGCACCCGGCCTATATTATTTTCTAGACCGAACATAGCAAAATAACCCAAACAATATTTCTAACCTAGCACACTCAAAAACATCGGTACAATCAGTGGCGGCTCATAAAGGGAGGGCAAAAGTTGAATCTTATTTACAACACACATTCCAGTTAAACTGTTTACAACCTAACTTTCAAACATAAACACAAACACGTCGACTGTAGCACCAGCATAGAGTAATAAACTTCGTTGGTTCCAAGCAAATAACGACGAATCATAAACGAACTGTAGTGCATAGTTGGCCGCTGGAGTTCTCTGATCGCCATTACGCCGCCAGACATTTTGCCGCCGTACTTCGAACGCGTACTTTTGCAGTTACCTTATTTTTCGTTTTTACATCCCTCGCGGGCGGGCCCCCCAAAAACCGGGGCCCGGGGACAACTGTCCCCCTTGTCCCCGCTTATGGGCGGCCCTGTTACCGCAATAAAAAGGCCGGCAGGACACACACACACACACACACATACAAAATTCATGTTATTTCTGGCCTCACTCATGTTTATTTTCTTATGTTTGCACGCTTTTTAAATGGAAAGTGCCAAAACCCACACCAACACAACACGTGCAAGCCGAAAAGATGGACATCGATTTGCTTCCTGTGGATCGCTGGGCAGTGTTGTTGTATTAAAGCAATTCATACAATCTCTGTACTTATTTCTATTATGATATGAGAATTATAAACTAATATGTGCATGTGTGTATGTATGAAAAATATATAAATATTTTTCTCCTCTAGAAAATTGTTTGCCCCTCCTGGAAAATATTTTGACCTGTCTGATGGCTAGTTATTTACTAGCCTGTGTGGAATATAGCGTTATGACATGGATCAGAATGGTGGGCGTTAAACAGAAGATGCAAATGTATTAAGGAAGAAATGTTTTGCTAAGAAATTTATAATTATATGGGTGAACAGAATCGTTGTTCAGGAAGTCAGAAGATGAATGGAAAGAAAGCAACAAAGACTCGATTTTAAAAAAGAAAAATGACCAGTATAGTATTGACAGAAAAGACTTTGATAACACTATAGACATCATTCACCCTCGGCCGATAACTTGCAGCGAGAGCCCAATTTCATTACAGGAATCAGATCGCAGCTCCCTTTGGCCAGCTCTTCGTTCGACCTACAAACATTTTATCCAAAAGTACACTCCTTCCTCATGAAGGTCTAGGATAGTCTTAATCCACCTGACATGGTGGAACCATTTTAGCTGATACGTAATTCCTTCAGAACTCAAGCATCCACTTATTTAATTAATATTTAAATGATTTTAAATATAAATTTTAGGACATGGAAGTCATGTATGGTTCTCCATACCGATGTTTTAGTATAGTCCATTTAAAAAATGAACTTTTGTATGTATAAGTCAGTGTATGATCTAAATCTACATTTGCATACCAGTGGACTCACTCAAGCATTATCAGTAAGTTACGATATTGTGCACTCGATTCTTACTATTTCTATACCAAGTGCTGCTCCAGAACATTCGTTTTCAGTCCTTTGCCTCATACAGACTTACCAGCGGAACACTCAGGGCCAGAAGAGACTGTCTGGACAGCTCTTATATAAATAGAAAAGCTTTTCTACAAAATTTGAAAAAATTCTCATATTTTATGACTTCATTATAAACATTTTTATAGAGAGGAATCACCAAACCGAGTTCCAATACAAGTAACCTAGCACTGAAAAATACCAGTAAGTAAAAAAAACAAACTCGTAATTAATTTATTGTAACATTTATAATATAGGCTTAACTCTAACAATAAAAACCGGCAACACATCTGATTTTCCCACACCATGTTACTGATATTAATCAATGAGGTAATTCTTTTATGTAAGAAAAAAAATCACACAAAAATATAAATAAAAGTATAAAGTATACAACTGATGTAATTTATAAATCTATTATGCCACGCGTTGGGCAACCATTTTATAACTTTCAATTAAATTATAAATCTATTAATGAATGGGTTATTTATTATATATGTAAATTTATCAATCTCTGACATGTATGTGTATAATTTAATCTTATTGATGATTCTAACTATCTATGCTTATCAACACATACGTGATATCATTTATTTAATTGAACATAAGAAACTCTTAAAATCTATTTGCATTCTTTCAAACTTTAGGTTAATATTTGGGTTGCATTGGTAATAATGAACGCATGTTTCTGATTAACTAAAATACAAGTTTAATTATCATTTATGATATATTATAATAGTACATAGGTTACGTCGCTGTACCTGAAATACATACATATTTTATAATAAACAAAGATATATCTTAATATATGCTGAAACAAAGAAAACATACATACATATATAAATCAAATGATGTTACAATTCAATATTCTACTTATTTAATGCGTTCATTAAATCCCAAATAAGCTTTTGTTTATACGTTCATTAAATACTTTATTAGATTTACTCATTACTTTTCTTAATAAATTTCTCAGGTGTGAATTCTTTGAAAGAAACCAGGTCAGTAGAAGTTATTAATTAGAAGTAATTATAATAGTGGTTACTTGGTTAGTGAATATCCATTAGTTGTTGATGAAGTCTCGTTCTGGTGATGGAGATGGCTCGTAGATACATTCCGTAGTAAGTTGTTTTATCACTGCCACTTATCACTTTATTCTTCCGACCGCTCGCGTAGGTGTTTGTATATGTGTGGGTAATTGAAGTTCAGTGTTCAATCAATGTTCTATCTTACTGTGTTTGCTGTGTGTTCGTTTTAAAGTCAATATACATGTCTAGTTTCATTTGTCGCTGGTTCCACAAACGATCCTATAATTGATTAGTTTGTTTAATGTTTCGTGTTCATTATGTTGTTGATACACAATACTAAGTTCCAATAATTTGTATATCGTTTAGTGATGCTGTCTGTTAGTGTAATGGTCTGATTGTTCACTTGGTGTAAATTTCACTAAGTCCGTTACTGCGCACTCCGGTAAAATTCACTACCGCGATATGAATGTATTATTAAGTTTTAAGTTCCTTGTTATTTATCTAACTTCCGAAAGATTTGAGTAAACAATGGAAAGTTTATGATATGCCGTCTCTCGCACTTGAAGTTCAACTACTTGATAATTGAAATGTAAACTGTCTGAAAATTCTAACTGTAAAGGCTTTAGTATAACTATTCAAAATTTGAGTGTTGACTGTCTGTCTGAAAATTGAATATCACTGTCTAAAATTTGAGTATGACTGCCTTCCGTCTTCCTGGACAGCTAGTTTTATTAATTCGTCCCTACTCAAAATTTTGTCTCTGGCGCGCTTCACGCCCACTTCTTTTCGAGATTGGTCAGTTTTTGAGTTTCTCGGAAAATACTGTCCCACTCTGTCAAAATCCTACGTCATAGTTCTTCCAATAGGTTCTTCGTCTCAGTTGCTATGGAAACATCCCTCACCATCAAATTTCTCGCTGGCCGAAGGTCTCTGATAGGTCCTTAGGTCTCCCTGCTCTCTGGCTTGACGATCGTTGACCCGCTTCGAAGAAACTATGGCTATAAACAACTTGTCTATCAGCCTATTGTCTGAGTAAACTCTGCGTTTCTATAGATTCCCATTATCTATACTTACAGTCTTCCTGGCGTATTGTTCTATGCTCTTACCCCTTTTTTCTGGCTATTACTAATTTCGAACATCTGCTGGTCGTTGAAGTCACCCCAACTTTCCCTTCGTAAATTCTTGTCTGTCAATTAGACGATACCTCCAGCTGTGTAACATGACTTTAGTTTTTGTCAGCCTATCTTTCAGTATTGTTACTTAAGGTGCAGCGTATCCGTTTCATTGTAGTATGGAGCATCACTTGTTTTTGTCGCTTATCGTCTACTGACGTAATACGGCCACATCTGCTACAATTCTTGGTACGGGTGTGAATGTCCTCACTTACTTTGTTACAGCTGCGGAGAGCAATAATTCTGGACGAAACTTTCCCTGTCATCTTACGCCACCAAATTCTATAGTTGGATTGAACTTAATGCGTTTCTATTGTCAAGTCAGCAACGCTTCACTGACACCTTCTCATTACTCCTTATTTATTGCTCCACCATAAGTCGTTGACACTTGCCTCGTGTGAACGTACACTGCCGAGGTGAAATTTAAAAATTTTAAAATTTTCTGCTCGTTACAGTGTCCTCAATTTCGATTTGACGATGTGACCTCTGGGAACAACTCAAATCTAAATTCTGCGCCCTGTACGTCGGCTCGTGTCCATCTTCTTCAGGGGAAGGTATACACAATAACCTACTTTCAAAAGCTTATATGACCAGTGGTACACCCCCTTTTGGTTTTAATTGGTTCTTTGAATTTATTGCCAGCTATTTGGGATAGCTGAACGCATTTCACATTGTCGAGTTTACATATAAATACCTTATCTTTATAATTATAAGATAAATCATAAATTCCATAAGCAATTAAATAATTTCATCAATTGAATAAGATTTTACCTTCTAAAATATCATATTCACAAGATATTATCAAACAGTTAAGCGGTTCAATGTAACCTTTACATGATATCAAAGAAAATCTCCTATACATATACACCTTTATGCATTACTAATGATCTTACCAATAAAATCTTTTAAACTGTTATTTTTTTTTAAATTAGATTGTTAATTGACACCATCGCTACGTTAACTGTAATTATCTTAATAATTTACATACACGTATTACATTTAGTTTCAATGATTTACCTACTTCATGATAACATCATTTATAATCCTAACCTACTAATTACATACATTCACATTAATAAAGTTCATTCACTATCTAGTTCGTTGAATATTATCACTTATCTGATTTTAAGTGTCCATTTTTCTCACTTTGTCCTTTTAACTTATTACCATATAAATCAAATAATAGCAATTAAATGTCCTTTGCATTCACTGCAATATTTTTTATAAGATGTCACACTAAATGTTAATTTATCTTATTATCTAACATTTAATTAGTGCTTAATTGACTAAATACATTTTTGATGTTATGTTTCAACAATTAAAGTACATAACTTTCTTGGATAAGCCAGCTTGAATGATATCATCGCGTCAATTACCCTAACGCAGTTGATTCATCAGCATCGGCTAGCTTCTTAAGACATCTTCTTCAATTTCTTCCTCTTCCTTCATCTTCAATTCTCTGATTCATAGTATTTTTTCAATTGTCTGGCATTAAATTTTCCACGGAGTTTCTTGTCATCATCGCAATCAACGAGTAGATAAGTAGCTTCTCCGAGAATTTGATGCACTTTATATGGTCCGCAGTATAGTTCGCAAAATTTTTCAATTCTTTTCTGGACCGCGTCCGATTGATGATATGTTCTGATTAACACTTTCTCACCAATGTTGAATCTTGTAATGGTTTTAGTCTCATTACATAATTTTGCTTGTTTTTCTCTCTTCTCCTTCATTTTGATAAATATTTGGTTATGATCTACCCCTTTAACTAGGAGCATATCCTTGTTGATGTATTTTTCGCTCTGGGAGGTTTTCTTCCGAGCTGAGCTTCGTACGGTGTTACTTCTATCGTCTCGTGGTACGTTTCGTTAATACAACTCTCGACAATTGGTACGTAACGCGACCACTTTGTATGTTGATCACCAACAAAGATCCTAAATAAGTTCCCAAGCTGTCTGTTGATTCTTTCAGCCAGATTCGCACAAGGGTTCCTTATTGCGGTAAATCGTGGTTGGATATTTAGTTCAGTTAATCCATCTAACCATTTTTTAGATGAAAATTGCGTTCCGTTGTCTGTGACAATCACTCTAGGAGACCCTAGTTCTTCACGATATTGGTGTACTCTCCTCAGTGTAGCGACGGTCGTTGCCCTTCGAAGTGTGAAAAGTCATACGTATTTGGTAAAGTTGTCAACCATAATAAATAGATACCTCACCCCGCTGGACGAAGCAGGTAACGGTCCGTAATAGTCCGCGCTCACAAGGTCACCCTTGCGTAACGGTATTATGGCTTTTGTTCCTCCGAACGAATTTCTGTTACCGGAATCCTTTTTTTTCTGACAAGTGTCGCAAGTCCGTACATAATTTTTCACCCTCTTTAACATCCCGTCCATGGTAAAGTACTCCTGCAATAATTTGATACATCTCTTCGCACCGGGATGCCCATACATACGGTGTATTTCAGCACTTATTTCGCCGGACACACTGTTCGGTACGTATAATTTCCACTCTCCTTTGCGTAATCTGTACAATTTCTCATCGACGAATCTATAAAATTTATTTAATTTCTTATCTACACAATTTTCCCTAATCTTATCAATAATATACTTAAGCTTATGATCTCGAATTTGGTGCCTTCCAATATCCATTAGGATCTTGCTTACCTTCTTATCCATTTTGATTGTCAGGTGGTTAATTAAATATTCGGAAATATTGTCACTAATTACTTCTGGTGTGGCATCTTCTGGATTTCTGCTCAGAAGATCGGCAATAATATTGTCCTTACCTCTACAATGGACAATGTCAAATTTGTACTCCTGAATACTTAAGATCCAGCGTGTAATACGCGAGTTGTTTAAATGACATTTATTCATAAAAGTCAGTGCTTTATTATCAGTAATGATGGTTAACGGTTGTCCTAGTATGTATATACGGAACCGCTCAAGACATCTTACAATACACAAAAGCTCCTTCTCCGTAGTGTAATAATTTATTTCCGCACCCTTGAATGTCCTGCTGGTAAAAGCTATTACTCCAATTCTTCCTTCTTCGTCCAATTGATATAGTTGTCCGCCATATGCAAAGTTGCTGGCGTCACATTGCATATAATATCTTTGGTTTATTCGGGGAAACTTTAAGATGACTGTTTCTACGAATAACCTTTTAACCTGCTGAAAGCATTCATTTAATTCCTGTGTCCAGGTGAATTTCTGTCCTTTCCGTAGCAACTCCAGTAATCGTTTAGTAGTTTCCGCGTATTTGTCTGTAAAACGATTATAGAAATTTGTCAACCCCAGGAAACCTTTTAATTGTTTTTGGTTCCAAGGTGCAGGGAACTTCATAATGGCATCTATCTTCTCGTCCGTTGCTCGTATTCCTTGCGTTGTTAGTTGATAACCGAGGTACGCGATTTCTTGTCTGAAGAACTGCGACTTCTCCAAATTGATGGTTAAATTTGCCCTTCTTAAATTAGATAATAATAAGTCTAAATGTAACAAATGCGTTTCTAAATCTTCTGAATAACATAGGCAATCGTCGACATAAATAATGGTATTTTCTTTTACTTCTTCGTCCAGTACTGTGTCCAATCCCCTGGTCAGTGCAGCAGAACTGGTACTCAGACCGAATGGTGTAACTGTAAAACGATAACACTTGCCGTCGTACATAAAAGCGGTGAAGTTCCGGCATTCCGACTTCAGTGGTACTTGCCAGAAACTGCTAGTTAGATCTACGGTAGATAAGTACTTCATCTCTCCACATCTCGCCAAAATGTCGTTTATTGGAGGGGCACCCTCGTAGTCCGGGATAATCACACTGTTCACCTTCCTCGCATCCAAACACAATCGTACGCTACCGTCCTTCTTGATTACCGTAACCAGTGGGTTGATATATGCGCTGTTGCATCTCTCAATGACCCCATACCGTAACATTTTCCGAATCTCCTCATCTACCTTCCCTTTATAGGCTAATGGGACAGGCCATCCTCTCTGGAAGTACGGTGTCTGGTCGGTGACTCGGAACTCGTGGACATACCCATCGATTCTTCCGGGGCATTCTCTGAATAAACTACAATTTCTTATTAGAATCTCCCTTAACCTTTCCAACGTTCCTCTATCTCCGCATTCTATACTTTCTATCTTCTTGTTAATGTTTCTGATGATCTCTTCTTCTTCTTCTACGTCCACCACTTCTATATGCATCATAGGCACCGTGTACGTCGCTTCGTTATCCTCTCTTCTTATCTCGACGATTCTTCTTCCCATGTCAATGAGACACCCTGTTTCTTGAAGAAAATTGGTTCCTAATATGCATGGTTTTATCAAATCTGGTATTATTAGGAAAACACATTCATATTTAATTTCTTCAATATAGATATCACATAATATTTGTTTTCTGATTAGCTTTGATTTATTACCAACTGCGCTAACTATTAATGTGTTAGACATCGGTAATATTTCATAAGGTGTAATGTCATGTTTGTTTTGGTGAAACCACAACTCAGATAACCCAGCTATTACAGATCCAGTATCAATTAACGCTTGTACACTAACATTATTATTGAACTTGATATTTATCTCTGGACACCTGATTATTCGTTGAGAAATTTCTTCATCATCATTACACAATAAATCGCTTCGTAAGTCCGGTAGGATAATATTCGTCTGGTAGTCATTTGTTTTGACGGCTATCTTTGTTAATGGGTGGAGGGATTTTTTTTTTCCTCTTCTTGTTGACGATTTCTTTTAGGTTGAGTGCCCGATGCACCAGCTGTCGTGTTTGTAAACTCTATTGTGTTGACAGCGCGCCGGTCTGCGTTACGGGGCTGGTTATTTATGGCGGGTCTGTCACCCCATGTTTTCTTCTGTATACCGCCTCCTTTGTTCAGGCTACTTTCACCTTCCTTATACGCATTTCTTCCCTCGTTTGCTGCATAGTTCGCTTCTCTATTAATTCTTGGTCGAATCTGTGAATACTCGATGATCAGAGATTCGAAGTTTGGTATCGTCACAATCCCTCTTGTAACCACCGCAAGCTGGATGTCCCGCCCAAAGTGACGAGATATCTTACGTATTAACTGATAATCAGACAAAGTAGGTGTTAACTGCTTACTTTCCAATAAAATCCGTTCAATATATTGAATAGCAGTAACTGGTCCGCGCCAATCAAATCTGCCAAACTCCAAATGGTCCCGGATACTGTCCTGTCGTTCCTGGCCCCAATATTTCAGAGAGAACGCTTCCTTGAATTCTGCGAAGTTTGATATCTGGTCACGTATCACTCGCCACCAAATTCCTGCGTCTAACTCCAGATGTTTGCCAATCCACTTGATATTGTCAGCGGGATAATATAACTCTTGAACTTCGGACAATTCTTTGAGGAATTCCATAGGGAATCTGTCTGTGCCATTATATTTGAGATCATTGTGGTTAGGTCCGTTAAATCGATTTAATATTCCACAATCACCTTCCATCAGTTGTCGCTGTAACCTCTCTTGGTTTTCTCTTACCTTATTTAAATGTCCTTTTAATTCTTCGATCCTAGTTGTCTTTTCTTTCGTAGTCTCGTCCAACTTCTGTTCTGTTGAACGTTGTCTACCGTCTACGTCTTCTAATTTTTGTATAATGTTACTATTTGTTCCTTCTTGCTCCTGTTGTCTCTGCAGTATGGTATTGTGCATCTCGGCCTTGAGTTCCTCGTGCTTCTTATTGTAATCCTTAACGTGAACATCGAACTTGTGATTAATCTTTTTAACGGTCGTCTGGGTAGAGTGTACCGCCGCCATCCATTCTTGACAATCATTATCTTGTTTTTCTTGTATTTCTACGTACTTCTTGTCGGCTTCTTCTCTCAAGTCCCTCACGATCTCATCTTGCCTTTTCTGTAATTCATCGACCTTTCTTTCCCAGGTCTGCTGGCAGTCACGTATCTCGGATCTTATCTGCGTCAGCTGCTCCTCTGACTGTCGTTTCATCTCTTCCTTATGCTGGTCGAGTTTTTCATTTTGTTTTTCTAACTTTTCACTAATTAATTGAAGACTTTCTTCTCTAATTAATTTAATATTTTCTTCTAGTTTCTTACTTCGTTCTTCTTGTTTCTTGTCTCGTTCTTCTTGTTTCTTGTCTCGTTCTTCTTGTTTCTTTTCTTGTTGACGCATGAACTCCATTAACATTTGTATAGTTCCATCTTCTAGTTTTGATGTCTGTCCTCGCGCCCTATCTTCTGGGCTCTCCACCACACTACTTGGTCCGCTAGGCGTAGTATTGTCCTCGGTATTTACTGCACCTAATTGGTTATTAATGTCATATTCTACACTGTCTGAATTGCTCGCCATTTTAGCCCTACTGCGTGTAATCATTCAAACTGACTTACACTAATAACACTTATCTTACTTCTACTTCTATGACACTACTTTTTCTACTACTTCTACTGCCTGTTCTTTACCTAAGCCGTACGTGTTAACAATCTGTGTTAATACGTATCATGCCGTGCGAATGGGCGCCATTTTACAACAATAATTTTATATGCGTATTGATTGCACAATAAATTAATTATTATATGTGTAAATTTAATAATTTCTTAAATGCATCTAGCCCTTAAGTTGGACGCCATTTTACAACTGATGTAATTTATAAATCTATTATGCCACGCGTTGGGCAACCATTTTATAACTTTCAATTAAATTATAAATCTATTAATGAATGGGTTATTTATTATATATGTAAATTTATCAATCTCTGACATGTATGTGTATAATTTAATCTTATTGATGATTCTAACTATCTATGCTTATCAACACATACGTGATATCATTTATTTAATTGAACATAAGAAACTCTTAAAATCTATTTGCATTCTTTCAAACTTTAGGTTAATATTTGGGTTGCATTGGTAATAATGAACGCATGTTTCTGATTAACTAAAATACAAGTTTAATTATCATTTATGATATATTATAATAGTACATAGGTTATGTCGCTGTACCTGAAATACATACATATTTTATAATAAACAAAGATATATCTTAATATATGCTGAAACAAAGAAAACATACATACATATTGTAACATCACAAGATGTCACCTAACCTAAGTGTATGTTATTAGATTTCACAAAACAAAATAAACATGTAAATAGGTATAGAATAGTAAAAATAAACAAGAAAGAAGAAACCAAGAGAGAAGAATAAAGCAGAAGTGCCATGGGAAACAGTAACCCAATAGCTGTTTGACACTACAACTAGACTGAGACTAAAACGAACTAATGGACAGAATAGATTTAAATTCAACTGTCAATTCAGTAAATGGTTAATGTAAACCGAATGTCATTTATAAACAAAAAACAAACGAATTAGCAGTTAAATACTGTGAAAGCAAAATCAGCATTTTTCTGATAATAAATGTGACTATAAACAAGTAGATAATGAAGGCCAAAACCAATGTTAACAATGGCTATATTGTAGGAACTAAGATGTATTTCTGCATCAAATATACCTGTCAGAAAAGAGAGCTAACTATATAAGAGAATCTTATACCAATAAGATGTCTCTGTAATTTACCAAATTGAGAACCCATAGGCATTATAAAGGCCAGATTTCAGTGTAGGCGATATTCTACACTTAACAAACTTAGACCAAACATTAGTCAATAAAGTGACTATTAATAATTATCACCAGTGCAAAATAAAATGCACCAGAACAATGGTTATGCATTAACATAACGAAAAATGATATTAAAACGATAGGTTTAGCCACGATTTTATTTGTAAATAGTAGTTCAAAACTAACTAACAGTAAACAAAATGTCATTAGTCAGTAGGTTCATTTATTACTATGTATAGAATTAAGGTGTAAAAGTAAAGTTCAGTGGAAAAAAAAACGTCAGTACAGTATTAATGGAGTCCACACATAAACATTTGTTTAATAAAATGTTATGTGGAAACGAGAAAGGTTAACTAAAAAGTGTAAAATCGGCGACTCATAAAGAGCAGACGACAGTAAGAATAGTGTACCCGAACATTGATTTCCTAACAATGTCGGTTAAGGTGAAGATAATCCGAGATCGAGTGATATCAATTTAAAGGAAACAAAACAATCTTTAATTTGATAATAATATCAACTCAATCGTGACGGTATTAAGTGTATGACAACTGTTAGCATCATTTTATAAATGTATATCAGGAATCTTGTACCAATAATAATAACAATGACAACAGACGCGACCTGTCAATCATCTCAACATTCGACGGTTAGAAAACCGTTACCAACCGCCAAAAAGTGATACGTCATTTTTCGTCTCACCTGTCTGGACCAATAGGAAAATTAGTTATAAAATGATAATTTTACCTAAGCCCAATCCAACAGGTGGGTATAAAAAGACAGACCGGCGAATTTTGAGAGAGACTGCTCTCTCCAGCTGGAGTTTTCGCTGCTATCAGCCACTGCCCTGCTGCCTGCTGCTTCGCCGCTGGACAGACAACATCTTGGCCCGCTTGCTGCCTTTGTCAACAAGAAGACAGAAGACCACAACTCAGCTGGCTGGTGAATTGAGTAGCCAGCACAAGCACAGCTGAGTGCGTCGGACCTTCTCAGGGCCACCAGCCAAGTGACCCTTTTCAGGACCACCATTGAAGAGGAAGCTTATAGCCTGCCAGAGCTGTTGTAAGTTGCGCAGCGCATCTAGCCCGCTGACGCTCAGGCTCTTAGGTAGCGCTGCCTAGGACGATCCTTGCGAGCCCCCACCAGTGGTAAGCGAGCTTGGATATCGCCTAGGTAAAGAGGCCGGTGGACACCTCTCTTGGTAAGGAGAGGTATCTAACGAAGCCGGTCATTTGCCCAGCTCGTAGTAAGCCTGAGCGTTCCAGAAATCCCACAAGCGATCCGGCTCGGGCCGGACCCTAGGTCCCTGGTTACCGCCGGAGGCAGCCTGGCTGCCTCTGGTCGGCGAACCTCCCGCTCGATGGCGGAAATGCCCGCTTCGGGCGCGTCATCGAGCTCGCAGTCGCTCGCCACTGCCCCGCCCCACACGAGCGACTCGCCGTGTTCTCCGCTTATGGAAGCGGACCAAGTCGATCCCCGGTCGGTTCCGCTGCCCGGTGACGAGACCGACGCTTTCGTGGCGGTTGGGCCACGGGGGCGGCCGGTTAAGAAACCGAGGCGGAATCGATCGTCCTCAACCTCTTCCTCGGCGTCCGCCATGGAAGTTGTCCCCGCCGATGGCGAATCCGGCCCGGGGCCGACTGTGTCCGGCGGTGCCCAAGCACCGCCGGCCTCTGGTCGCATCCCGCCCGTATACGTTCACGGCGTGAACAACGTCACCGGTTTTTACCGGCGATTGATAGTGGCTCCCGGACTTTCCCCGGCCAACGTAGACCTGAAGCTCCTTGGGGGCGACACAGTCAAGATCGTTGTCCGCGGAATGGACGTGTACCGCAGTGTCTTGGCGTACATGGAATCCCAGCAATTCCAGTACCATACCTTCTCGCCTAAACACGTGAAGCCTCTGTCGCTTGTCCTCAGAGGCTTGGACGTGGAATCCCCTCTAGAGGAAATACTCGATGAGCTGCGCGGGCTGGGCTATCCTGTTCGCGCGGTCCATCGGGTGTTTACTCCTGCCGGACCAAGGCGTCCAATTCCTCTGGTCCGCATCCTGGTGGAGAATAGCGAGGCAGGCACTAGCCTACTCTCACTTACGCGGCTTTTTGGTTTCCGCGTAAAAGTGGAACGAAGCCGCGCTCCCGGGGTTCTGCCTCAGTGTCACAGGTGCCAACGCTTCGGGCACCACTCCGACTCTTGTTCCAACGCTCCGGCGTGCGTGAGGTATTCTCTCCCTCACGCCTCCAAACTTTGTGATGCACCTGCATTCAAAAGATGCATCAACTGCGGCGGGAGTCACCCCGCCAACTACCGGGCATGTCCGGTGTTTCAGCAGGAGCTCGAGCGGCGAAAGCCAAAAGGGCGCCTGCCACCACCGAGGCATCCGGTAGCTGGTTCAAGACCTGCAACCGAGCAGCCAGGCCCTGCGCCTCCTGCTACGGCTGCCGTGTCCTCCGCCCCAGTCACTACCAGGCAACAAAAACGTTCTAAAGGCCCGAAGCAAACACCTGCAGCACAGGCAACCCCAACTCAGGCTCCTTCACAGGCCCCTGTCCCGCCTATGGCGAAAAAGCGCCGTAACCTCGTGGCATCTCAAAGTGAGACCACCCAGCCAACAGAAAACATCTCGGTTGTGGAGCCTGAGACTTCTCAATCCCCCCCAGCAACGGAGAATCCTGCCCCTGCTTTAGAAGCAGCCTCGCCTGACCTCCCGCCCCCGCGGTTTCCCAACGCAGGCAAAAAGAAGCGGCATAGAAAGCCCCGTGGCGCTAGATCCCGGGCTCCTGCCAACCCGGCCGCACAGTTCAGACAGCCTGCACAGCGCGCGAAGTCCGACGCAATCGCATCTGTCCCTCTTCCTAGCACCTCCGCTAGAGGTGCTACACCTGGCCCCAAGAAACCCCTGGCTTCCACCAATCCCCCGATTGATAAGCCTCGGCGCTCTTATGCGCACGCAGTCTCCGGGCAATCTGCCTCAAGAACCGTTCCTGACGACTACCAGGTCGTCAAAGACTTCCTTGCTGAGTTCGATCTCAGCAAAGTCGCCCAGACCTTCAGGTCCATCCGCTCCCGCTTGGAGACTGCTGACATAACTGAGAGATTCATGCTCTTGGTGGAAGCCGCCACTTGTGTAGGTCTTCTATGAGTCGGGTCCTCAAACGAGATCTCTCGATTCTTTCCTGGAACGCCAACGGGTTGTCCAACAAGATCCAGGAACTCCAAGAATTACTGGCCCGACTCAAACCCGATGTAGTGCTTCTCAATGAGACCCACTTGACTCCTGCGAGTCGGTTACGACTGGCCAACTATGTGTGCTATCGAAACGACAGGCCGGGCACTGCTGGTGGCGGCACTGCCGTCGCGGTGAGGCTCACTCTCGAGCATCACCGAGTCGTCTTGCCTGCAATGACTCACCTCGAAGGCACCGCTGTGGAGTTGTTGAACACTCTAGGCGGTGTACAGATGGTCGCGGCGTACAAACCGCCGCAAAAAGAGCTCCTTCACCCCGATCTAGCGGTCGCGTTCGATGCACACAGGAGGGTCATCATGGCCGGCGACCTGAACTGCAAACATCGCGATTGGAACAGTCGCTTGACTGCCCCAAACGGGAAACGTTTGCGCAGGTTTGCCGATTCTCGCAGGATTCAAGTGATTGGGCCTACCCAACCTACGTTCTACCCCTCACAACGCAACGCGGCTCCCGATGTCTTGGACATAGCGGTGATCCAAGGAATTGACTGTCCGGTCCATGTGTCCGCGCTAACGGAACTATCGTCCGATCATCTCCCCATCTTGATACACGTCGCTACCCAGCACGTCGTACGCAGAGATGTCAGGAAGGTGGTAGAATGGGACCGCTATGGCCCGGCGTTAAGTCGCCGTTTGCCAGACGCGGGACCACTCGAAACCGTCCGCCAAGTCGACGAGGCAGTTGCCACGTTTGATGAGGCTGTCGTATCTGCGATCGACGCGTCTTCCAGGATGAAGCCTGGCGTCACGCCTCACTGGCAGCGGATCCCTGAGGAGACGAGTGCTCTCGCTTGCGAGAGAAATCGCCTCCGGAGACGCTGGCAGCGGACCCGTGATCCGGCCGACAAGGCAGCGTACAACCGGGCGACCGGCATTTTACGTCGTGAAATGCAGGCCTACCGGAGACGCTGTTGGGAACTCGCCGTGGCCCAAGCAGGGGACGGATCGGACGAAAGTAGCCCTTACCGGATACCTTCGGCGTTGGTAGGGAAGAGGCGCCGGCCTCGCATCCCGGCCATTGCTGGACCTTTCGGTCAAATCCTGGCTCGCCCGGAGGCGAAGGCCGAGTACTTGGGCGCGTGTTTTGAGCGACAGTTCGCACCTAACCCGCCCATGGACTGGGACTTCGACGAAGAAGTCGAGAACGAAGTGGAAGACTTTCTATCTCTTCCGATCACTTCGGAGCCCGAACCCATTACTAGGGAAGAGGTCACCGATCGGCTCGTTGAACTCGTGCCGAGAAAAGCTCCTGGCCCGGACGGCGTCTCGAACGCCGCTCTTACTCGACTCCCGGAGCGAGGAGTACTTTTCTTGGTCGCGCTGTTCAACGCGTGTCTTAGACTGGCCTATTTTCCCCAGAAATGGCGTAAGGCGACGGTCATAGTGATCCCGAAGCAGGGAAAGGACGCTTCCCGTCCCGGCAACCTCCGGCCCATTAGTCTACTGTCAGCCACGTCAAAGGTCCTCGAACGTCTCGTACAACGGAGAGTACTAGATCATCTACGAAATTTCGATGTACTGGTCCCCGAACAGTTCGGCTTTCGTGTGGGGCATTCCACCACTCATCAACTGATGAGACTGGTGGAATACATCACGGACGCCGGGTGTCGGAAAGAGCAGACTGTCGCCTGTTTCCTAGATGTGGAAAAGGCCTTTGATAGTGTCTGGCACGACGGGCTCTTGTTCAAGCTCCGGGAAATCCAGCTCCCAGATTGCTACCTTCGCTTGATTGCTAGCTTTCTGACGGAGAGGACTTTCTGCGTGCGAATAGACGACCACGTCTCTTCCGAGAGACGTATCACAGTCGGGGTACCTCAAGGTAGCGTGCTAGGGCCTCTCCTGTTCTCCGTGTATGTCAACGACGTACCCAGAGAGCCTGGAGTCCAGATGGCTTTGTTTGCCGACGACACGGCGGTCTATACCGCCGATCGGAACGCAGACTTTGCTATCCCACGACTTCAGCGCGCACTCGATGCGTATTCGACGTGGACGGAAAGCTGGAAAGTTGCCGTCAACGAAACCAAGAGCTCCGCGGTGCTATTCACCAAGCGCCGGAAAGAACCACGAGGCCGAGTGAGACTCGGTAGAACGTACCTGCCCTGGTCGAGGGAAGTTAAGTACCTCGGTGTCCACCTTGATCGTCGGCTCACCTGGCGTACCCACGCTGAGACGATGCGAAAGAAAGCGTCCGCTCGTCTCGGTCAACTGTTTCCGATACTTGCCAACAAGGCTATGACCCGCAAGCTGGGTAAGTTGATTGTCAACGCGTATCTGTTGCCGATCATTACCTACGCTCTTCCCGTCTGGGGTTACCTCGCAACCGTTCATAAAAGAAGGTTGCAAAGCGTTCTCGATAGAGGGCTTCGGCTAGCGGCCAAAGTCCCCTATCGGTTTTCTTCTCGTCTCCTGAGAAGAGGACTCGGTGTCCGCTCCTTGGATGACAGCGCAAGGCGACTTGCACGTAAATTTTACGTCCGAGCTGCGAGGACCCAGACAAACCCACTCATAGCTGGCCTTGGCAAGTACCGAATACGTCCAGGTGAATCTTGGAAACGGCCTCGACAAATACTGTACTAGTCGACCTAGTACGAGCATGTCGTAACGACCAATAAAAATTAATTAATCAATATTCCGTCTGGACAGGACCACTAGGCAGGAGCCCCTCATAGGAGGCTCGGTACTAGGATACCATTGGGTCGTCTCACGACGCGCAACCCAACAGCTCTGACCACTTTTGAGAGAGACCTTTATCATCTAACGAGCTGAACAGACGTACGCTCGTCTCCGTCATGTTTCATCTTATAACACATAGCGTCAGCTACCTTGTACTCTGGAACCAATAGTTAACAACGAGAAACTTTACTTCAAGTGCATCATCAATCATCTACAGTGTTCAAGTGCAGTTTATTTTAATTTTGTGCGGGAATAACGAACAGAAAAGAATTTATTGTCAGTATTCACGATCCATTTTTATCAGAAGAGGATCGAATTTCTGTTCTTGTGCGAATTAGTGCTGAAAGAAAGTAATCTCTATAATCCGATTACTTAAGTGATAAAAGGTTTTAATTAAAATAATTAAAACCACGAAGGTAAAAGTGCAATCATTATTATTCTTGATCTGAGCGCAATAACTTGTATTTTGCTACCATAACCTGTACTGACGCAAAACACAAAAACAGTATCTACGATTACACCACGTTTCAATTTTTTATTCAAATTTGTTATTAGTAAGTAAGCTATATGTTAGTGGTAAGGGTCCTCAATTGAATAATATTGTCATTAGAAAAGCAAGCGTTAATGAAACGCACGATCTTACAATAGATCGGTTTTTTTATTTTAATTACTTGGTCAAAGTAACTTCAACTTTTTTGATCAATTGTATCATTGGATACTGTGTAGGCATAATTGTTTTCTTTCGTGTCTCAAAGAATTCACTACTGAGATAATAATAATAATATCGATAATAATCACAATAATACTAATAGTAGTAATTGTAATAATTTTATATTACAATAAATAGTATCTTGACTTAACCAAATTTATAACTCATGTTCTGAGCCAGCCGTATGAGGCATATAATAATTAAGTTTTCATTGTACAACTTTATATGTTATATTATGTGTATTTTTTGAATTCACTAGAAGGGTGCAAATAAACCCATTATTAACAGCATCACCTGATTTGATTTATTTTATTTTTTCTGAATAATTAAATAGTTTCTTTTATTAAACTTAAACAACCTTCTGTTGTGTTTGACACATTGGAATAGCATGGCCAAAAAGTGGTATTCAACTATTTTAAATTTTCAATTCATCTATTAATTTTTATGAAAGGGTTTTACACGGGATTTTCCCTGAATAAATCCGTGTGGCGCCCATTAATTTAATAAACAAGGTGACATAACCTTGCAACTAAAGGGAGTTGATGAATGTAAGCTGAGTTGACAGTTTAGTGAGCTTCAAGTAAACGCAATCAGGTACGTAAAAGTATATGTTTGTTTATGATATTGTCCAGACTTTACAGGACTTGACTTACTCAGACTACCTGTAATCAGAAGAAGTTTCTACAACCAGTTTCAACCAGACGAGATCTACTATCAAGCAATCAACTGCCATACTTCATGTTTAATTTAAGATAATCTAACATTTAAATATAATCAACTTTATTATTTTTTGATTAATACAAGGGAATTCTTTAAAAACAAGAGTATTTAAACCTTTGTAAACACTGTGAGTAACTTGAATGTTGTATGGTAAAATATTTTACTACATTGGTCACCTTCAAGTAGAAACAACCATTCTCAACATTGAGTTATCTCCAAGGAACACTTCACCCATAGATGACTTTTGTTTTAGTGAGACTTTTAATACTTTAACCACAAATTTAAATTTAAACAATAACCACTCTTTTATTTATGTTGGTTCAAGTTAATTAAACGTAACGTAAATTCGATTATAATAAACATACGATTATAATAATTTTTTAAAAATAAAACCCCTAATCGCGTTTTATTATAAATTGACGCATCCAACGTGTGGCAGAAATAACCACGAAACACACACACGTTATTACGTTATATTATAATATATAAATCAAATGATGTTACAATTCAATATTCTACTTATTTAATGCGTTCATTAAATCCCAAATAAGCTTTTGTTTATACGTTCATTAAATACTTTATTAGATTTACTCATTACTTTTCTTAATAAATTTCTCAGGTGTGAATTCTTTGAAAGAAACCAGGTCAGTAGAAGTTATTAATTAGAAGTAATTATAATAGTGGTTACTTGGTTAGTGAATATCCATTAGTTGTTGATGAAGTCTCGTTCTGGTGATGGAGATGGCTCGTAGATACATTCCGTAGTAAGTTGTTTTATCACTGCCACTTATCACTTTATTCTTCCGACCGCTCGCGTAGGTGTTTGTATATGTGTGGGTAATTGAAGTTCAGTGTTCAATCAATGTTCTATCTTACTGTGTTTGCTGTGTGTTCGTTTTAAAGTCAATATACATGTCTAGTTTCATTTGTCGCTGGTTCCACAAACGATCCTATAATTGATTAGTTTGTTTAATGTTTCGTGTTCATTATGTTGTTGATACACAATACTAAGTTCCAATAATTTGTATATCGTTTAGTGATGCTGTCTGTTAGTGTAATGGTCTGATTGTTCACTTGGTGTAAATTTCACTAAGTCCGTTACTGCGCACTCCGGTAAAATTCACTACCGCGATATGAATGTATTATTAAGTTTTAAGTTCCTTGTTATTTATCTAACTTCCGAAAGATTTGAGTAAACAATGGAAAGTTTATGATATGCCGTCTCTCGCACTTGAAGTTCAACTACTTGATAATTGAAATGTAAACTGTCTGAAAATTCTAACTGTAAAGGCTTTAGTATAACTATTCAAAATTTGAGTGTTGACTGTCTGTCTGAAAATTGAATATCACTGTCTAAAATTTGAGTATGACTGCCTTCCGTCTTCCTGGACAGCTAGTTTTATTAATTCGTCCCTACTCAAAATTTTGTCTCTGGCGCGCTTCACGCCCACTTCTTTTCGAGATTGGTCAGTTTTTGAGTTTCTCGGAAAATACTGTCCCACTCTGTCAAAATCCTACGTCATAGTTCTTCCGATAGGTTCTTCGTCTCAGTTGCTATGGAAACATCCCTCACCATCAAATTTCTCGCTGGCCGAAGGTCTCTGATAGGTCCTTAGGTCTCCCTGCTCTCTGGCTTGACGATCGTTGACCCGCTTCGAAGAAACTATGGCTATAAACAACTTGTCTATCAGCCTATTGTCTGAGTAAACTCTGCGTTTCTATAGATTCCCATTATCTATACTTACAGTCTTCCTGGCGTATTGTTCTATGCTCTTACCCCTTTTTTCTGGCTATTACTAATTTCGAACATCTGCTGGTCGTTGAAGTCACCCCAACTTTCCCTTCGTAAATTCTTGTCTGTCAATTAGACGATACCTCCAGCTGTGTAACATGACTTTAGTTTTTGTCAGCCTATCTTCCAGTATTGTTACTTAAGGTGCAGCGTATCCGTTTCATTGTAGTATGGAGCATCACTTGTTTTTGTCGCTTATCGTCTACTGACGTAATACGGCCACATCTGCTACAATTCTTGGTACGGGTGTGAATGTCCTCACTTACTTTGTTACAGCTGCGGAGAGCAATAATTCTGGACGAAACTTTCCCTGTCATCTTACGCCACCAAATTCTATAGTTGGATTGAACTTAATGCGTTTCTATTGTCAAGTCAGCAACGCTTCACTGACACCTTCTCATTACTCCTTATTTATTGCTCCACCATAAGTCGTTGACACTTGCCTCGTGTGAACGTACTCTGCCGAGGTGAAATTTAAAAATTTTTAAATTTTCTGCTCGTTACAAGTATATAGAATGATATTTAGAACAAATGTGTGTGAAACATGGGTACTATCTAATGTGAAAAAGCAAGATAGGTTTAGTGGAAATGAAGTATCTTAGAACAGTTAAAAAAATCTTAAGGAAGAATAGGATTTGAAGTGAACAGATATGCAAAGAATTTGTTGAACAAATGCAACTTGGATGGTCAGGATTTGAATTTGGAAGTTGGAAAGCAAAACTGTAAGGAAGGGAGAAGAAGGGAAGACCAAAACAGATGCAGGGTAATGTATTGGCAGAATTATGTAGAAGGGAGGAAAAACTTGAGTGGAAGCAAACAGGCTTTTTGTAAGATAAAACAGAATGGCTTAAATTTATTAAGCACTAAAAATGATGGTGTATTGTTATTGTTGACTCACAAAAAGTCATGGATTTGAAACAGTGGTTAAGTCTAATGATTAAAAAAGCAATGCAACAGTATATTGACTTTTAATTGTGATGGACATAATGTGTTCAATTGATTTTACAATTTTCTGTAGTAATGATGAGATAATAATTTGTGGATTTCATTGTCCATGTCATGTCCAGCGGCAGCCTCTGAAGAAGCCTTTTAAAGGTGAAAACCGGTTCAGGCTGTAAGGTAAAACTTTATGCTTTTACTTATAAAAAACTTAGTGTTCCGAGTCGTTAATACAATAGTGGTATTTAGATAATAATTTGATTTTAATGATGTTATAAAATTCTGTTTATGATTTACCTGCATTTGTTTGGTTATCCAATGGTGATTAATTGAAAAGAAGGAACAATTGCTTGCTAAATATTTGAGAATATGACTATATAGCTGCCCTGTCCTTAAAAAAAGGAGTTTTGAGCTGTGTGGCATGCAACAGTTTTCATCAATTTTGTTTAAGATCAGTGCTGTATAAGGATATCCTTTTGTTTAAGGATATGCCATGCCATGGTCAATAACTACTGAAAAACCTGTTTGTGCACTTGACAGGAGCCTGGACTGGAAAGACAGCTATGGCAGGGCAGGTCTAGCAGAGACTGTTGGTTCCATCTAACTGAGAGTGATACACTTCCTGTACCTGTGCCTGTTTGTAGAATCCTGTGTTACAAGTCTGGGCCTGGCCCTGAAGCAGCTAAGGACAACTTTGTGTGGAATATATTAGAATACATGTTATTATGTTGCTACTATAATATTCACATAAATTCAAGTCATATGTTTTATATATTCGTAAATTATATGTTGGCAAATATTAAATTAATGGAAAAATTAGTTAATGTCATTTCGAATTTAACAGCTCATGGTAGAAATAACATAATTGCCGTATTACAACAAACTGATATATCTTCTTCTTCTGCACTACAAGGATTAGGCATTTGCCTGTTCCCTCCTCACAAACTTACGACCACCGTTTTTGTGGCCTTCCTATATATCTTTTCCCTCTTGGGTTGTAGCTAAGTATTTTTTTGGGTATTCTACCATTTCCCATTCTATTTACGTGATGTTTCCATCTTTCTTTATATTCAGTTATTTTTTCATTTATTGCATCTCACATTTAGTTCAATTCGCACGTCTTCATTTCTTACTAAATCTCTTCTTGTGCAGCCTTTGTGTCTCAAAAATCTCATTTCTGCTTGTATTCTGCCGTCTCTTTTTTATGGTATTTATCCAACTTTCACACCCATACATAAGTACAGGTACATGCATTGTTTTATAAAATTGTATCCTTGTGTCTTTTTGTGTTTTGTTATTTAATGTTCTATTTATTCTGCCACATATTGCCTGGAACTTATTTATTTTATTTTCCATGTCATTGTCATAATTGTAGCTTGTGTCACAGCCCAAGTATGTAAAATTTGATACTTGTTGGATTGGCTTATTGTTAACAATTATTTTCGACCTAACGGGATATTTGCCTTGGAAAGCCATAACTTTCGTCTTTTGAAATTTTAAAATTATATTCTGGACATATTTGATTCAGTCGGTGCACTGCCAGTTGTAATTTATCTTCCCTCTCTTGTATTATTATTTTATCGTCAGCAAATACAGTAGTAACGTACTCAGGAAGGCTGAACTCCAGGACACACAAATTCATATATGTGTATGTAATTCAGACATCATATGTGATATGTAATTCAGACATCATATGTGATAGGATTAATATTTTACTAAGTTTTAAAAGCATGATAAGTAAATTAATTATACTTTTTTCATTTTGATTAGTATGCCAACTTGAAGTTAAAATTTCAATTTGTACGGTAATTTAAAAAATCCGCCTTGAAGGTGATTATGGCGTAAACGATATAGTACCGTTATAGTACAGTTTTATTTTACTTTTCTACGCAGTTAAATATTTAAGTACATCTTATGAACAGATATTGTAAGACGTGAATATTAATTTCAGCTGTCATTCTGTCAAATTTTATTAACATATATAACAGTAACGTACAGGACGTAATCTAGTTGGCACACGTTCCAAGTCGACGATTTCGCCAGTCAATGGTTGTCATAGGTTGCAACATCGTAAACATAATATATTTTTATCGCGCGAATTGTTCATTTTATTTTTAATGCATTTATTCTGTTTTGTGTAAAATTAAGAAAAAATGGGTAAGTACTGTTGATTTTTTTATTACATAATATGACATCTAGTAGAAATACACATGCTTTTGTCATGCTGTACGGTGTTTAGGTTATGGAAAACAAATGTGTCCAAAAGGCGGCGTCGTGAAACGTATTCATTTCCAGAATGTATAATTAATAATTCTATAAATTTTTTATCCGAAGAACACGTAAGATTCGAGCATAAAAAGAAAACAGTCCCACATTTTATTTGATGGGTAAACGTGAATTATTACTTGTGAAGGTTTTACCATAAAGGTTAAGGGAATCAAGACAGTTAAAACTCGTATAAGGAGGACGGTTGTTTAATGTTCACAAAAAGCATATCGTTCCTTTGTCTATACGTATAACTGAAATTTATAAAATAAGTACTTCTGTAATTTATGTCAGCAATTACTTGCCTTCTTGTGATTCTTAGAACAAGTAGGCCTAGACTGAATTTTCTCATCCTCCAAAAAAAAAAAAAAAACCAAATTCACCCCACTTTCGTTGGTAAAAATATACAAGTAGGACGTCTGTACAGACTCTGGTTCAATATAATGCCATGTTACTTCTTCACATGTTTTAGGTTGCTTAGACAGTTGAAAACAATTTTTAATTGATAAGAGGTATTATTGATTTTCTTTTCAAAGAAACAAATTCCATTTGTGAAACAGAATTGAAATCTGACGAATTTATTTGTTGATATAGAACCGTATGTTAAAATTAATTTGTATTATTCTGAATAACTTCCAGTTTTGTTTACCTGGTTTTTATTAGAGTACTCTAGTAAACTAGAGTAATACCTAATTTAGCTTATTAGAGTATTAGTTTAACTTTTCTTATGATACTAAACATCACATTTTATATTCGTGTGTGATCAAGTATAAAGATGTGGAGTGTAGTTATATTTTGACATATCACTTGTAAAGAGTTATAGAAAGTGTAACACTTTTCTTGTTGCATTTTTGTAATTATTTTGGTAAGCCGTTTTTATTTCATGCCTAAATATTCATTTCATGATATTTATATACATCTAAATATTTTTAAAATAAAACACAAGTATATTAAGTTAGCTGATGATAGAGAATACTGTTCTGATACAAATTACAGTACAAGAATAGTAGTTGAGACTATAATGTAGCAGAAGATATTGTGCACAATATTAACATTGTAGGTAGTGATAAAGAGTTCTGCATGAATAACAGCTATGTTAAACAGCCCATTAAGTACTTTAACGGTCCGTTAAATTGTATGCATATGACTTGCACCAAAATTTATTCACTGTATGAAATTTTAAAAACCCTTGATCCAAATTTGATATGTTGAAACCAAAACTATAATGTTTTTTGTTAATCAAATGTTTCTTGTTACAGTGAATAATATTTTGTGTGCCTATTTTCCAATTGTGGAATTGCCTGTACTGATAAGATAAGACTATAATAGAAACTATATTATCTCAGTATTTGGATTAATTATGTGAAAACAATTGTTAACTCGTATTCAGGGAACATTTAAATATAAATGTTTTGAGAGAGAGATAGACAGACAGACAGATAGAGACTGTGTAATTTATCAGGATAACGTTTTTAAAAATCTATAAACTGATGAATTAATTGTGTAGAGCCCATCATCTGTTTTTAGGAAATTCCCATTATGTAACAATATTAAGACTTTATATAGTTACATATTGTACAGAAATATATGTATGTCTTTTATCTAATTTTTATAATTTTATGTATTATACTATAAATTGCATAGAAATAAAAATATTTATAACCCAACATACAAAATCCAATGAATATATTACAGTTTATGAATGTTAAGACTAATAACTGCAGACATTTTATAAGTGTCCCTATCTAAGGTACGTGCCTCTCTTCGTAGTTCTAAATCTCTATAGTATTCCTTATTTCTCCATTATTCCAGGCTGCCATGGTCTTTTCATTCCTTTGACCTTGGGGCTTTCACAGGAATATCTTTTTAGACTGTTGATCTTCTGTTAATCAGTGTCCAAACCATCCTATATCCATTACATTATATCAATTTACTCTACTTTTATTGAACCCATACTGGTTTTATCTTTTGTTGGCCTGCTGTTCCACCATTACCTGTCTTACTTTTTCTTGTTTCCATCAATATGTTATTATCTGTCTCTAAAAAGAAATAAGGCATTCTATAGCTTACGCCTCTGGCTAATTCTGTGTTGCATTTTAGTCTCAACCAAACCATCATTGTCTACGAATCTTGTAGGTATCTGAATGTGTTTATTTCTATTACCTTTATGTTATCATTAATGGAAACCTGAAAATTTGTGTCCGAGATGAGAACGAGGTACTTTTAAGACTGGGTTACTTTAAGACTTCATTCTTTACATTCTGAGTACACTCATGATTGAATAGGATTACATGGTAATGAAAAGAACTATCAGTGGAAAGTGAAAAGACACTGGTTTTTAGAAACAGATTTGTTTAACATAAATAATGACACAAAGAGCCAGCATTACAATACATATGGAGACAAAAAATGATGGACAGGGCAGCAAGGGAAGTGATTAATACGAGGGTCATTCAAATATAAACCAGATTTTTTTTACACAGATTTATTGGTGACAGATAAAAATTAAAAAAAAAATATCTTATTTTTCTACATAGTTTCCTTCAACAGAAATACTGTACATTTTCTCCACCGGATAGGTAGCTTCTTGATCCCCTCATCAAAAAAAGAAGACGGGCGCTCCAACAGCCAATTGTGCACATACTGCTCAACCTCTGCATCTTTGTTGAATTTTTCCCTTTCTAACGCTTTCTTCAGCACACCAAACGTGTGGAAGTCACACGGAGATAAGTCTGGACTGTAAGGAGGATGTTCAAGAGGTGTCCAGTGAATTTCAATGAGTTTATTGCGAGTTTGAGCTGCAGTATGCGCCTGTGCGTTTCCATGGAGAAGCAGAACGTCGCAAATTGGTTGTTGGCATCGTTTGTTGCGACAAGCGGCGCTGACGTCATTCAGCAGCTGGCAGTAGTATGCCGCATTCACTGCCTTTCGATCGTGAAGGAAATCAATTAGCAACATACCTCTTGAGTCCCAAAACACAGTTGCCAGAACTTTCCCTACTGACAGGTGAGTTTTGGCCTTGACCGGCGCCCCCTTTCCACTTTTCTGCCACTCCATACTCATCCTCTTGTTCTTCAGGGTGTAGTGGTGGACACACATTTCGTCACAGGTCACAGTTCAGTTCAAAAACGCCTCTTCTTCTTCTTCTTCTTCCTTAAAGCAATTCAGAAGCGGCTGACAGATGTCTTTCTGACATTTCTGTGCGCCTCAGTGAGAAGACGTGAATCCAAGCTCATCTGAAACAATTGTGTGCACACTCCCGACATTTATGCTCACCTCTGATGCAATTTCGGCAACAGCTATGTGGTGGTCACCTTCCACAAGGTCACAAACAGTCCAAGTGTTGTCAGCATTGATGCTGAACAGTGAACAATGCTTGTGACTTGCATTCTCCACTGCATCACGACTGCTTCAAAATTTTTTGGCCCAATCAAATACTTGTGTTCTTCACAAAGTAGCAACTCCAAATTTTGCCTGGAGTCTGGGCAAAATCTCAGCTGATTTGATGCCTTCATTGGCGAGAAATCGGATAATTATTACCCGTTGCGCAACAGACGAAGGTACCTTGTGCTCAGACATTGTGCTGCTGACGCGGGAACGTGTTCTGCAGGCGTGGCTGGGCATTCCCCACCTAACTACCTCAAGTGCCCCACCTCACTCACTCCTCTTCCTGTGTCCACATGTAAAAAATCCGGTCCATATTGGAATGACCCTCGTACATACGTTTCCGATCCAATGTTGATAAAGACCAGCATGTAAAATCTAAAGCCTCCCTCGTGACTAAATATAATTCTAATATATATCTAAACACAAAATGGGTATATCAAAGATTGAACCAACATATCCTGAGAGAATTACAAAGATTCAAAAACATTCACAAATTGTTATTTGGCTATAGTCTATGGGAAACCTTAGGAAAAACGTGCTTATGGACTACAGAGTTGACAAACGTAACCCCCCCCCCCCTCTCTCTCTCTCTCTCTCTCTCTCTCTCTCTCTCTCTCTCTCTCTCTCTCTCTCTCTCTCTCTCTCTCTCTCTCTCTCTCTCTCTCTCTCTCTCTCTCTCTCTCTCTCTCTCTCCCCCCCCCCCACACACACACATTACATGCATGCAGCAATCTTTGAACATATTCACATGAAGCAATGAGCGGTAGTTGTCAGTAAGTTAAACATGTGAACATGTAAACAAATAAGATATCTGTTTATTTTAAATCGCTAAAACAGTTAACGTCAGCTATCAAAGCAACTCTTACCAGCTTTAATGACTTTATCTCTGCCTTTGTAGCTGCAGTGTTGATACATTCGTGTATTACTTGAACAAAGGCCTACACTGATAGCAAAATGCTGGTATGACAGGGGTTGACTTCATTGAAGGCGATTAGCTGCAGTTACTGAATAATACACTGTCACTACCTCACACACAAGGTCATGTATTAACATTCACAAATTGTTATTTGACTAGCTCAGTGGTGGGGTGCTTGCTTTGTATTTATACATCATGCTGTGCCTTGGGTTCAGCTCAGAGTCAAATTTAATCCAGACCTGTTTATCTTCTGTCAGGACAATGTGGCAGTATGCGTAGGCCTTAGTCAGTAGCAGTGTGACATTTACACACACATAATGCAACTCCCACTATTCAGCTTGTCACTGAACGCGGTTAAATGCAGTCTGATTGTGATGTGATGTGAGCTGTACTTTATCTAGAGGGACAGACCTTAGGACTAATGCTTGAGGAAATATGGCGATTGACAGGAGAATTCTTCAGTTGTCATACTGTTTTCATAGAACTAGTCAAAGACTATTCATTCTTGTCATTACAGGTAGCAGCTTATACAGATGACAGTGATGTAATGGTAAAATCAACAGCTACTATAGAAACAATCTGTATAGGTCTAGAAGACAAAAGCTATGGAAGTGTGTTTGGCGTAGATCAGAAAAAACAAAGATCATAGTTGTCTTCATGCAGGACTCCTAAAACATTACTGTAGAAATGATTACGGTGAACTGAAATGATCACGGATTAGTGTCTCTGGGAATACAATTGTTATTTTGCAATCAGCTGTTTTTTAATTGTATGAAGTATGTAAATGTGAATAGTAATGGTATAGCAGAATGAGGTTTTATTATGAAATGCATAATATAAATGGTGTTATGAAACAGTAAAAAAATTTGAAACTGGTGTGATGGCAAGAAGGAATAATTATTGCAGAACATGGGTTGTCATGTGCATGACAGACCACAAAATAGTTACCTCCAAAAACTATATTGCTAGAAGAAAACAAGGAAACATTATCTACTGTTTGGCAGGGGTGCAGAATGTGTCCGAACGCGCAAACGTGGTTCGGGGGAAATTTGGGCTGCCCGGAGAAATTTTTATCAGGACGAAAAATAGAAATGATGATGAAAATACCAACTGATGTTGTATTCACATCATTTTACAATTATTAACGAGAATAATTAATCTTTTAAATAAGTTTTGAAAAGAAAACATTCATCCTAATGAGAACAAAGATAGCAACTTATTCCTCGCGAGCAATGACTCATAGAATAAAGTTGCGACAGGCAAGGGACGGAGTGATAAGGCGCATTGTTGTCACCAGTGAGTGTGTGCGTAGTGTGTCGGATCGTCTCCACACTGCACTATTCATTTAGTTGTTTTGGGGAAGGTAATAGTGTTTGTTTTTATTAGTTGGTTGGCTGTGTGCATATTGTTTTCTTTTAATAATGAAGTAGTTAAGTGATATACAGTACAGTGTATTGTTATTACTTCTCTTTTTATCATTTTCACATACAATAAATTGGTTGGTAAAACATAAGAAACCCTTGCGTTAGTTTTTGGGAAATTTCCTACCGAGAAAATTGTGTTCGGTGTAAATTTCAGGGGTCTGAACATTTTCTGCATCCCTGGTGTTTAGTACAAAACTCGTTCAATTCAATTAGGAGAGTAATTAACATTCCAAAGAGTTTGGTTCATTGTACAACCACAAAGTTACCTTGTGCCCTATGTTTGGTTGATTGTTTAATTAAAGATGACTTTGACAGGCGTATAAAAACTTGTGAGATTATGATTAATCAGTTTTCTGAGAAAACTGATTTCTTTCTAAGTTACTTTAATAATATAGCATTCACTCTTTCTGGAAGTCTGAATAGATTCAACTGTTCTTATTGGAATATCCCTAACCTCAGATTTTTGTTGGAAACAACTTTAATGGTAGCGATTTTATATTGGGAAAGGCCTATCATCCTTTGCCTATACTTTTAGAAGCAATTAATTAGAAACATTGCTTATTAAAGCAGATAAGGGGAATACACTTGTAATTATGGATACTGATTCTTACAATGCCAAAGTTCACAACTTTATCTCTAACCATAATATTAGACAGTTAAACTCTGATCCTACCGATAAATATATCAAAAACCTTAACCATTGTATTAACAAATGTACGAGTTTGTTCAGTGATAATACACGTCGTTATTTGAAGCCAATTAACGTGAAGGCTCCGATATTTACGTGACTGCCTAAAATCCAAAAACCACACACACCCGCTGGTTAACTTTACTACAGCCCCTGGTTTCAAAACGTAAGAAATTCTTGCACGATTAATTAAAGACAATTTACAGTTAAGGAATAATCATAGCATAACAAATAATATTGATTTCATTAATAAGATAAATACCGTTAAATTAAAACCTAATTATAAATTGGTCTCATTTGATACAGTGGATTTATATACAAATATTCCAACCGATGTAACTTTACAATTATTTAGGGACAATTTACGAATTAACGCTTCCATGAGTGCACAAATGATAGATGAGCTGATTGACTTGCTTAAAGTCATTTTAATGCAAAACTATTTCACATTTAATGGTTTATTCTATACACAAGATGATGGTCTAGCTATGGGCTCACCCCTCTCAGGCCTATTGGCCGATATATACTTAAATTTCTATGAAAATACTCATCTACTAAATAATAACATATAGGCCTACGCAAATAAGATAAAATTTTGTTCACGTTACGTAGATGACACGTTTTTTATTTTTGACGGTACTCTGAGACAAGTTGACTCCTTCAAAAAAATTTTAAATGGAATCAACAACATTCAATTTACCCTAGAGACTGAGCATGATAACACAATCAACTTTCTAGACCTGACCCTCACTAGACGAATAGACACATTGAAATTCAATATTTATAGGAAGCCTATTGCCACTAGCCATACAATACATGCAGACTCCCACCACCCATATTCTCAAAAAATGGCAGCATATAATAGTTTAATCCACAGATTGCTGACAGTCCCCCTTGAAAATAATGATTTCCAGGCTGAGCTAAATACTATAAGATTTATCGCAGTTTCCAATGGTTACAGTAGTTCCATCATTGATAAATTATTAAAGAAACATAATAACATTCAACTCAAGCCCCGTCCACTTAATAAAACACAGAAAAAGTTTATATCTGCGAAATACACGTATGTTATGCCAAAAATTTTGTCTTCAGTGATGAACAATATTGGTTATACTATGTCTTTCAGAACCAATAATAAGCTGATTAATATACTTAGACCTAAAATGCCCTTACCCATAGAAGAAAAAACAGGCATTTATAAACTGGTCTGTAATGATTGCAACAGTTTCGATATAGGTCAGACCGGAAGAGGTTTTTGTAAATGCTTCCGTGAACACTTACCAAAAAAGACATATAATTACAATTATATAAAATCTAATTACACTCGACATCTGACCCAACACAATCACAATTATACAGACTTTAAGTCTAATCTGATGCCATTGCACATATGCAACAAGGGCCGATTTATGAATGCCTTGGAAGAGCTTGAAATTTATAATGCATATAGTAATGATAGCAGTCGCGAGTTTGTTTTGAATGAACAATTGAACTTTGAATCTAACCGCCTGTATGATATTGCTTTGAGACTGCTCAACGATTTCCGATCAGTAGCAGACAATACCTGAACGGGTGCGCACCCAACAACAAGTGCACATAATATGTTAATAGCTGCAATTTTATTATTTTTGACAAACACGTTTCTTGTGTGATGTGTGTGTTTTTAAGTTTTTAAATTTTACGTCTGATGATGAGGCATATACCTTGAAATGCGTTACGTAAATTCAAATTGAGAAGTCACACGGCGGACCGAATATAAGGTAATATTTTACTACAATTAATTAGAAGGCTTTTACAGTAGTCCAGGACTTTATTTAGTACTCGTTGTAAGTTTTGATAAAATGTTCATCCAGCACAATGAGTCTCCATCACATTATTCATGCTTTACCCGCAATTTCCTCGATACAACGTTCCCAAACAGAGCAATTGGTAGAAGAGGAGCTGTTGAGCTGGTAGGTTACATGATATTACTGTTATGAATTTGGGTTGAGGAAGGAAATGAATGCAACTTATGACCTTTCCAAATACAAAATCCCTACCATTTAAGTTGTTTCCAACAAAAATTTGAGTTTAGGGGAATTCCAATAAAAACAGTTGAATCTATTCAGACTTCCAGAATGAGTGAGTGTTACATTATTCCCTTGAGTTTTCTATTATTCATAATCGGTACAGATGAAATACACAAAATGTGCAAGAGATGAACACGAAGAATCACTGTTGTTATTAGAGTTGAAGACCGATTTTGGCCCAGGCATTGCTATATGCAGATGGTACAGCACTCATGCAAGGCTTAAGGGATGAACTTCAAGAGGCCATGGTAGAATGGATTGAGGAATTGGGAAGAAAAAGCCTGGAATTAAATATCTAGAAAGAGTAATGTTATGCATGTTGAAGGAAAGGGTCCCTGAGAATTACCTATGATTGTGAACAGTTGGTTCAAGTCAAGGTATCTTTGACTTGGGTATCTTTTTTGTTAGGGATGGCAGAATAGATCATGAAATATCAGATCGTGTGATGAAAGCAAACTCCATATTATATAATAAACAACACATTTATAGGAAAAAGACAAGTGGGAAAAAAGTTTCAAACTACAGGTATTTAAATCTGTATGCCTACCACCAATAATGTATGGAGCAGAAAGTTGGCCTATTCTTGAAAAACATGTAAGTAGGATAACATCAGCAGATATCGGATTTCTCAGGCAAATAATGGGGAAAACAAGGAGAGGTCACTGTAGCAATGAGATGATCAGGCGAAATGTGGGAGCAAAGCCCCCTAATAGATTTGCTGGAGGTGATGCAGTTGAAGTGGTTGAGACAAGCAAGTAGGGCAGATGAAGCAAGAAAAATAAAACAATGTGCCTTAAAGTAAAGCCAGAGGGTCAGAGACCAAGAGGAAGGCCAAGGGTAAAGTATCAGTCATACATTGAGAGATTGGGACAGGACCATGGGAAGAGTTTACAGGAAATAAAGGATCTGTGGTTGGACAGGAATAGATGGAGACGTTGAACAGAGGTTCTCTACGACCCAACACAGAGCCAGAAGGATTGGATAAAGAAGAAGAAGAAGTAGTATTAACTTGTACTGGCTAGTCTCAAATAAATATGAGTATATAAGAAAAGTGCGTGTATGGGTCTGCCTGTATGTAAAGTAATCTGAAACAGAACATAGAGGTTCCCAGAAATGTGTTGTGCAAAGACTCTTCCATTGAGTAAATGATAGAATGAAGGACAGAGATTATGAAAGTGGATGACATCCATAGTAGAAAGATTCAACAACAAGAAAAAAACGACTGTAGAGTAACACAATTTTGTACTTTACAGCTACAGTGTCGAGAAAAGCAAGTGGGGAAGACTAACGAAGGAGGCAGAAGCCTGTACTACCATGTGAGAAAATGAATGGAAAATGTAGAGTTCATACAGAAAAAGTACGCATGGATACGGAACAGAATAACATTTCAAAACTGGTAAACTAATGCAGAATTAAAAAAAAAACACATTTTTAAACTAGCTTAAGCTCGGAATATGAACTGTTGGTAACATGTGTTTATTCTTACTGGTTTAATTACATCCTAATTTCAGCTTCTAAATAAAACATTGATTTCCAAAGTTTAAAAACAAAAACTGGGCTTTGTATATTAAAAAAGATTTTTGTAATTAATTTTTAATTTTTCTCTATTCCTGCTTGATATTTGTCATCATTATTGTGAAAAACACGCCTTTAATTGCACATGCTTACAAATGCTAGTATTGTTAAATGATTTGAGAAATAATATTTTACAATTTTGGATCATTACCGAAATATAAATATGTTTTTGACATGTAATTAATATTTCTAAATTAACTTTAATAAGAACGTTTTCTTCCGTCATTATCTGTTTTAGAAAAATTATCTGTATCCTCTTTGAATTCTGAGTTCAAAATTGCTAATGTTATGTAGACAACTGTGTTGTATACACATTCTTTCGTGTTTTGAACCATAGCATCTCCAGGAAGATTAGTAAATGTAACCAGTCTGGGAGATTTGTTAGTTCCATATAATGACGAATAGTGTCTCTTCAAGCTGGAATGTGGATTCAAACATTAATACAGCATTGACTCAGTAATGAAGTGAGACCAGAAGTAGTTCAGGTTATTGATTCATTTGAATTTTTCAACAAAGTATAACGTACAAAAAGTAAAATTGAATTTATGTTATGGTACTGTGATAAATACAAAATTGTACTTCTATTTTTATTTACATAAATAAATAATAATGTACGCCATTCAGTATGTACCTGCTATACTGTCAACAGGCAATCTTATCTGTAGTTTTGTAAATTACTGTACATATCTGCATAACAAGAGACTTTTTTGCAGACATTTATGTTTGGAGTGCCAACACTAACATGATACACAGTGTAACAGACGTACAATGTTATTCACTCATTTCAGGTTTGTTGGTATCAAGAACTGTATAATTTAGTATTGTTTTGTATTGTGTGAAGTACAGAAGACAACTATAGTTGTAAAAAAAAAACTTTTGTAGCATACGTCATTTATTCAGTGCTACTTGCAGACAGAACTAGATTACAACATGTAGTACAAAGTTGCACATTTTTAAATTAAACTAGACAGTAATTTCAGTGTGTATGAACCACAAAAGATTTAAAACAGACAATGTGTTAGAAGAAAAATAAGGCATGATTGATGTCATTTTTTTCATAAAAACCAACAACTCTGTACACAATGCATTAATAAAATTTGTCCCATATACATTTCCCTGTGTGTTCACTAGTTAGTAGTCAAATTTATTTTTTTTAAGGTATTCAAATTGTGTGCTGGTTTTAGCGTTTACAAGGGGAGTTGGTTTTGGTGTCAGGCAATAAAGATCAACTGTGTAGGGTTTTAACATGTGAAACGTTAGGAAAGAAATGAGTTCAGAATTACTAAGAAAAAACAAAATCTGTGTTGAATTCCAAGTTGGCAAGTGTGAAATTTTATCAGGAAGTCGGTATACAGTGGAACTTGGTTATAACGTCATTGAAGGGACCAAAAAAATAATGATGTTATGTCCGAGTGACGTTATAAAAGAGTCGTTATAAAAGACCCTTTTTAATCACTAGTAAGGAAGGAGAAATAAAAAAAAAGATCTTTGCATTATTAACATTATTCTTGATATTTCTTCTAAAGTTTACAAACTGCGTTTTATTTATACAAACAGCATGAAGAATATTTTAAAAGATCAAAAAGAATGTACATGTAACTTAGATTTAGGCTTACTGTCGAAAGTAATCCGTAATTTTCTTTTGAATGCTCCTTTCTGAAAAAAAATTCTTTCTGTTGTGCTGTGGAGATGCTGCGCTGCATTGAACGTGTCGTCAGACGTCTCTCTAAAGCAGTAAAATCGTGAAAGAGTTTCGGCAGCTCTCATTGCTTCCTGTACTGTTGGACAAACGATGTCGGCATCCTACTCTTGCTCAGCATCTTCTTCAACACTATCTTCTGCTTCTATGTTTTTTACTTCCGCGATAATTTCTGCGTCACTCAACACTTGGAATGTTTCTACTTGGTCATCCACTGATGCATAGGAATCAAGTTCATTTCTAAATTCATTTACGTCGAATTTCTTAATCCACTCCAAGAGCGGCAAGTCGTCATCATCGGGTAAATTTTCATGTACGAGTTGTGCTTTACTAAAGCATTTTGTGACCGTCTTCTGTGTTACACTCTTCCAAGAGTCTTCTAGGAATTATATTGCATCTAAGAGTGAAATTGTGGCAGGTTGCGCCGTGTCCATACAGAAAATATTTTTTTTTTTAAAGTTGCTTGCGGTAGTGACACTTCAGGCTTCTAATGACGCCTTGGTCCATAGGTTGCAGGTCACTCGTACAGTTGGCCGGTAAGAAGACCAGATTAATGTTTGTCAAATTTAACTTTGGATGGGCTGCACAGTTGTCAACTAGAAGTAGAATTTTTCTGTTTTTCGATGACAGTTCTTTATCCCACTTTCTTAGTTCATCTTCAAAAATACTAGAAGTCATCCACGCTTTTTTGTTGGCAGTGTAACTTACAGGAAGTTTTTTGATGTTTTTAAAACATCTAGGATGCAAACTTTTCCCGATAACTAAAAGTTTCCTTTTTTCGGTTCCCGTCATGTTCGTACAAACAAAAACTGTAACTCTTTGTTTAGAGAGCTTCCCACCAACGCACTTTTCATTTTTAAATTTGAAAGTCTTATCTGGAGTTAATTTATAAAAAATTCCGGCTTCATCTCCATTAAAGATGTCTTCATCTTTATATGATCGTCTAATTTCTGGCCTAGTGTTACGCACCCAATCGCCTGTAATGTTCAGATCTACGCATTTTGCCTCACCACAAATTTTTGCAAAGGAAATTGAGTGTCGGGCCTTAAATCGATCTAGCCATCCGTTGGAGCACGTAAAATCAATACCAAACAATTTTCCGAATTCTGTAGCTTTCTCTTTCAGAATTGGTCCACTCACAGGAATATCTGAACAATGACACTGTTTGAACCATTTCAATAATGCTGCATCCACATCACCATGTTCGCATTTCCTAATTTAAAAAATTTTTTCTCCATCTGGCGCTGGCGCCGGCGGCGGTCCTGTTACAGTGCTTATCGCTTGCATACAATGTATGTCTGTAGCCATGGGCGTAGCGCGCACACATGTATGTTTATATGAAATTTAGAGTAAAATATCTGACAAATTTTTGACGTTATAACAGAGTAGTACAATATTTAGTGACGTTAAAACCGGGAATTTTTATGATGTTAAAGATGTCAGTTTGACCGGACTTATGACAAAATAACGCTACACCCGAGTTGACGTAACAGCCGAGGCCGTAATAACCAAGTTCCACTGTATTAAGATATTTGATGGAACAGTTGAATCTAATGGTACAATCAAATTAGAGATTGTCAACCAAATTACTACTGCTGTTGGAAGTTATTTTGTTATAAGAATAAAAGACGAAGTAAGTATTGTACTTACACATAGGTGATACTATATGGAATGTTTTTATGACTGCCTCAACATAAGGAACTAACTTCAACACTTCCAGGCATTTCAATCCTGGAAAAAGACTATAGAAGAAATGCTGTCAAAACAGGAAGAGATGATATTTATAATACAACAACCAAATATGTGTTAGGAGCTATACTGTTCACAGAAACAGTGATAATTTTGTAGCTACAATCATTAGGATAATCAACCAGAGGGTAATTTGAGGAAAGAGTCAATGGGTGTGAAAAGAATTGTTTTAGAACATGGAAGAGCTTTGTCTAAACTTCTGAAAAATAAAAGAAGTTAAGTTAATTGGCTAGGAAGTTTTTAACATTTTATATGGTAAGTTATGTTTTGGCAGTCGAGTAGTGGCAAAGTCAAAGTTTCAAAAACAAAGTCATAAGTTTTGTAGTAGCCAGTTAAAAACTAGCTTTTTTTAATTTGATGCCTTACAGATCCAAACCCATTGAATAACTTGAAGAACACTTTATTTGAATTATACATTTAACAAATGTTGTCACTCAGTTTTTTCATCTTTACTTAGTTAGTAAAAGACGAAAATTACTTAGTAAATTTAAGTCCTTAAATTCCTAGGTGGAACATAGGCCCTCGACGAAATTTCTCCAGCATGTTCTGTCCATTGCCAGGGCCTTCACCTCCCTCCATGTCTTGTTGACACCAGCCAGCTCCCTTTCCACAGTCCTCTTCCAGGTGTTCCTCGGTCTTCCACCTCTGCAGCTACCTTGCAGATTCCAATTCAGTGCCTGTCTAGCGATATTTTCTGGTGGTCTTCTCAGGGTGTGTCTGATCCACCTCCGTTTTCTTCTCTTTATCTGTAGTTGGATGGGACTCTGACTTGTGGCCTTCCATAGATCTCAAGTTTTTTTTTCATGGACCTCTTATAATTGTACTTCACAGTGAATCATTGCACAGGTACCTATGCAAGTCTTTCCGAATATTAAGTTTTTATATCTCCCTCTCTCCCTCTTGTCTTCATAACTAGTTCAACTTTCATCTGTTTCTAATCAATTCTGTCAGTTATGTATCTGTCCATTTCCAGCATCTGTCTATATCTAAGCCTCCATTCTTAATTTTGGTCTTCCTCTTGGTCTGTTATTTGTTGTCGCCATGTAATTTACTGTCGTATTCACGCCTATAATTCTTTGTCGTCTTTATGTAATTAATTAATCTTTAACCATATTACTGCCTTGTATATTTTCTTACTTTTTTCTGCTAATATTTCTATCTCTCATTAAATCCGTGTACATCCAGTCTATTGTATAGACTCAGAAACGAACTTTGTGTAGCCTCATAATTGTCATCTAGTATGAGTCCTTTTTAAAGGGAAAACAGTTTCATTATAAACTACGGAAATTTATTTATACTTATATTGCTGTTGCAAAATTGCATGACCATTTCATAATAATTAAATTGTAACATTAAATATGAAAACATGGAACAGTTTAAAACTGTAACATAAACATTAATTTCACTGGAAACCATGATAGTTTATATGCAACAGTGTTAATGTACAGTTCAAGTGTGGCGTACAGGGTGATGTGCAACTTTAACAGTGAATGGCAGAATATATTACCCGTTGTTTTGAGGTTCTCAAGTTAGGAGCAGAGAAAACAAAGGACAGGAACACGTTTTTGTTAAAATAAATATTAGTTTAAACTGACTTTTACATCCTGTGGGCGAGAGAGAGAGAGAGAGAGAGAGAGAGAGAGAGAGAGAGAGAGAGAGAGAGAGAGAGAGAGAGAGATTATAGCATATAGTGTGCCTAACACATTAAAAATGTGATTATTATAAGTTCATAATTGATTTCTGTAAGGTTTAAGAAACATATATGTATAGAAGTGAATATAATTGAACAAAACGGTTAAGTATGCATTCTTGTGAAATAATCATATTTACAAGTTAATGAATTAAATCGTTATGTATTGTCAACTGTTCAATAATAAGATATGTTAAAAAGATGAGAGTTTAACTTAATAAGTAAAACCCATCTTAGCTTTTGAAAAATGACTTTAGTTTACTAAGTGTAAGAATAAACAACAACTTTAAGAGCAAGTATAATTTGAATAATAATAATCAAGAAAAAATATCGGTATTATTAAAAATTGTTATAAGTGTAAAGAATTATTTATAGAGTATAACACACATTTGTCTTAGATGGTACAAAGTAACAACTGCTTCTTATCATATTTGTGTTATAGAAAACAAAATATATGTTAATTAAATGAAAGGTTAAATTGTATTATGTTATTACAGGAGAAAATAATAAATAGATTTAAAATTACACGTTACACATTAACTAATATTATTTGTTGTTCTATTAGTTTTTAAATATTATTAGTATGTTACATTATTCTCAACACACTATTTGACTGTATATTAAAGTATGTTACTATCTGTTGTTGGCCTTGTGTGTGATGGTTACTTCAAAATCAGAATTCTAGTGAACAGACTTACTGTTATGTTTATTAGAAGATCCATGTGGCGCTGTGTATGGTTTTCTTAGGGTTGGTTGTAGTTAAGTTATTTAATTGTGCATGTATAGCGTGAAAAACTTTCACAACATTAATGTGAGAATTAAACATGTTTAGGAGGGCTGCTCAGCTATTTTAAAAATTTGCTTGGCAGCCGGGAAATGAGGATCCTAATACTAGGGCTAGATGGTGCAGGCAAAACGACAATATTATACAGATTACAGGTAGGAGAAGTCGTCACGACAATTCCAACGATAGGATTCAATGTTGAGCAAGTGACCTATAAGAATCTTAAATTTCAAGTGTGGGATTTGGGTGGTCAGACTAGTATAAGGTAAGAAGCAAAATCTGGCCATTGATAACAGCATGTTTTTAAATTAAAATGAAGTGAAATTCGTAGTTTCATGTTATGTGTACTTTGTTGTCATATGTTTTAGTAAGCACTGTTTTGTTTCATTCCTAAAATATCACTACATTGCTACATTAAAATAAAAGATAAGTAGTAGTATAATAATTATTAATTTCTTGATAAAGAACAGCGCATGCCAAATTTTTAGGGACCCCATAAAAATAAACTAAATTAACATTTTCTCTTAGCTAATTTATTAAAAAAATTTTTAATTACAAAAACCTGCCATATGAGGCTTGTTTGGCTGTGTGAGAAGCCCTCATATATTCTGGTACTGAATTGATCTGCTTTATGCATTCCTCAAAAAAACAGTCTGCAGTCCTGCAATTTACTACAAGACGGCCAGACACCAGGTTTTAGGATAAGGTTGGATTTACGTTTCCACTTGGTTAATATGATTGCCATTTAATTTCATAGTTCCCTACAGGGTTAAAGATTAGGTAAAATGTTGACCAAGATATCAGTTTGATGTTTTCTAACTTGAACCATTCAACTATGAAGGGAAACCAGTACTATGTTGCTACAAAGGAAATTTTTCTCTTGACAGCATAGTGATGGAGGAAACTATGATTTATTTGATTAATACCAAATCATTGGTGTAGAACAGTGGTTCCCAAACTTTTCAGTCCGCGGACCCTCCCCCCCCCCAAATAATTTAAAAACTCACGGACCCCGTCTGTGTTCTGAAAAAAAAAAATGATAGAAACCTATCATATAATGTGATAAAATAAATATGATATTTTAATTAAAATGTATTAAAATCGAAATTCTCTTAATTTGCAAAATTATAATATAATGATATCAAAGATAGTTTAATGTGAACAATAAAGCTGCTTTTGCACAATTAGCTCTTTAATATTGGGTTTCATGTATGATAATTTCAATATTAAGTAACTCTCGACATTACGTTTTATTCTTAATTTTGACTTTAAGTACGTGAGCAGGGAGTCTGCGGTTTAACACAAATAAGTAGAGGAAAACACAGTTCAATTTCAGGTAGTACCATAAAGTTAAGGTATATTTTTAGCATTTAAGTTGGCTTGGCCTATGAAAATAAGTACCTGTGATAACGCCATGGTGTAAATTATCAGTGGGTGAAACGAAATGTTGACCACATTTACTTTCTTGTATACTGAACGATTCACATAGGCAGCCTGCCCTGGTGGACTCTCCTGAACTATTTCAGTTGTACAATAAAAGCCATTATTAGTTTTTTCCTAATCCTGTTGTGAGAGTGATATATATATATGTATATATATATATATATATATATATATATATATATATATATATATATATATATATTGTAACATCTCGCGGGTATTCTCTCGGCGTAATAGTATACGTTTCTAAGAGGGTTTCCTAATTAAATCCCACGTTTGTAAGTCATCTTATAACGTCTCGCGGGTATCCTCTCGGAGTAATTTATTTTACGTCTATTTGTACTCTTCGAAAATCTCACTTTAGTAAGAGTCACAGAATTTGTTATTTTTTTTATGTTATATGCTTTTCAAAATCGAAGGTGTGTGATTATGTAAAGATTTTCTTAAATTTTATTTTATGTGAAATCAATACTGTTGTTTGACAGTAGTTAGGAGAGAGAGTGCAAAGAGAATTACTCTCTTCGAATACGAGGAATTATTTCAAATTTTTCCGCTCGTGGTACCAGCTGACTGCTACGTATACGAACACATTTGAGGTTAAATTAACTCCAAATGGTACGTAATAATTCTGGATGTCCGTTCTCTTCTCGGTCTTCTGACAATCTGTAACTAACTACCATCTACTGAAAATAATACACATTTTTATTCAAACAACAAGGCATTCCTTGAATTTATTTAGCATTTTTTATGGTCTCCCAAAACATAAAGGGATAATCGATTCTTACATAAAACACAGAGCTAGTTTGATCTTATTTTTCAAACATATAGCATATAACAAATATTTTTATTTTCAATTTTAATAATAAGAAAGAAATAATGAATTAATTTCCCAGGGTTATTTTAGAGTTCTTTGTACTTGAGAAAGTCAGAAATGTATATGGGTCAGTACCAAGCTTTACATAAATGATTTTTAAATTTTGTACTATTTATATTAAGCAGTTGATTTGTTGACCGCTAGAGCGCAGATTACGTTCCTTCACAGATGACAACAAATTATAAACAACATGGCGTAACGGTACAGAATTGTGTGCTACCCCAGTTTTAATTTTTAATTGTCAGTATCCACCTGTGAGGTGCCCCAGCGCAACATACACTGTTAGCATAAACAACTGTCTAGTCTGGCTGTCTAGACATATTACGTAATAGCCCCAGCAGTAGTCCTTGTGAATGACAGTATGCAGATGAACATCAGACAGTATGCAGTCTATCACCAGTTTTTGCATCAGACAGTAGCACAGAACAGTCATTAACTACTAACACCAGAGTAAACATAACGTCCGCCTCTGGAAAGTTTTGGTAGACTGAAATGTCTAAGTAGGTCTACCAAAGAGTGGAGTTTAATAATGGAACAACAAACAGTTTGTGGGGTTCGAATATTTAGGAAAAAAGTAGTTAAACAATATAGTGTGCAACACCGGGAACCTAGCATCGCTAGGTATCACGACATAGTTAATGTAAACGATCTTTTTATGTTGGCCAGAAGTGTATCAGTGAATAATAATGGTTAAAAGAGCTCGACAAAAGGTGGTGAATAAAAAGTGTAAAAATAATGAGAGAGTGTGGGAAGTAGAATGGGGAGAAATAGACCGGGTTGTTAACGAGAGTACTGGTTGTAAGTATAGATTAGCCTAGGAACATTTTTATACAATAGAGTTTAGTAAGAGTAGAGAAATAACATTAAACAGAACATGAAAAGAAATAACGAGACAGAGACCATAATTCTTGAATCAATAAAATCATATTTAATTTTACTTAAACATGTGTTAGAGTAAGTTATTACACCCGTTTAACATAACCTGTCCTGTATGGAAAATCTCGCCTAAACGAACCTGGTAAGTAATTCAAAGTAAATAGTGGGGAAATGTATTAAGGTTTCCATATTTGTCCTTTTGTTTAAAAATATTGGTGGCGACCTTTAAGTTTGGGAATCTTCTGTTTTTGGTAAGTCAGGGCGAATGCGTAAAAGGTAAGTAAAAGTTTAATATAAAGGGGGGTAAGAATTAGACCGTAACAATGGCTGCCGGAATGTTAGGAACAAAACTACGTTTTGCTGTTTTTTGGGTTAACAAAATAATAAAGTTCATCTCTTTTCCAGAAGTATTTAAAGAATTGTGCTGTTTCTAGTGTTATAAGTTTATAGTTGAGATGTAATTTAGTTAGATTTTATTAGGTAACGATCTCACCAACAAAGTCGAATTTCTGTATGATAGGCTTGGTAATGGAATCTGGTTTTTTTCAAGTTTTCATCAATTTGCAGGCGTGAATTATTCTGTTTGAAGGAGGTTTAAGATGTAGTGGATATCACTCGTTAATTTTTTTAATTTAACACTGATTATTTCGAATGGTATTTATTAATTTCTTAAATTTTTCCTAGACATTACACTTTTTTTAAACTGCGCACTTCCAATATCTTTGAACAATTAATTTCAATTCTTGTTAGTTAGTTACTCTTTAGTAACCAAGAATTTTTATGGTTTTTTTATTGGCTAATCTATATACCTTTTAGTATATAGGCCATTAATAATTATTATAATTTCATTTCTTCTTTTTAGAAAAATAATCCTTTATAGATTTTATTTATAATCAAATTTAATTTATTTAAGGTTTTTCTTTATATTTTTCCTTAAACTTGTACACTGGTATTTTATATTTTAATACCTTTTATTTTGATTTATTTATGATTTATAATTCACCTAATGTATCCTGACTCTAAACTATTTTTTACATGCCATCTTGCTAACATAGTATTATTTGATATATTATTATCATTTTATATATAACCCTGGGTTATCTTATATTTAAACAGAATCATTATATTAAACACAAATATTATTCCTAGGTACCAGACCTTTGTGGCCTACACAATATAAAATTACAAAAAATACAAAGCTTGTCAACATCAATATAGTCCACTGCTACAATACTGATTGTTTTTCATCTCCAGCACAGATCTATGAGATGCTCTTTTTAAAGGTTTACACTTTCACCGAGTACACTATATTCCACTTTGTACACTGCACTTTTATTATTATTGTTTACAGTGTTTTTGGAGTACAAAGTTTTTCATAACTTGGTACCTAATCCCCATTTCTGGCTTTTAAAAATGGGTGATTACTGGTTTTAACTCTGGTGATTATGTTATCATATTTGGGCAGGGGTTATGTAACATTACATAAAGCTCCCCCACTAGAACAGATTTATTTTTATTTACTTGTTTTAAAAATAATCGTTGAACTCTTCAATCTTTGGATTCTTCCATCATTCTTCATAATATCTCTTTATTTCTGATTGGTTATACACCTGTTATTCGGTTAATGGTAATAGGCTTGATTTATACTCAACTCTCTCTCTCCTAGAGGCACATTCATTAATGATTTAATTTCTCATGGTGATAGTTTTTTCAAATATCCCTTGATAAGGACTGGTCACACTAATCAATAAAAACTTATTTTAACACTCATATTTCTATTTACTTTTATAAATTTGCTTTAACATTTTTTCCCTGTCCTGTGCGGTGGTTCAGTTCGGGTGGCCACTTTTGGGTCCATTACTCCGCTGTCCATCCTTACACCTTCTGAGACCAGAGGGACGGTCTGCTCAGGAAAATGATTGCTGGAACATGTCTACAGTCAATTCATTATAATAAAAAACTTACAAGTAGTCGATTGGCAACTAATAATAAACACTTTTGGGATTCTTCACGCTGTTGCTGTTTGCATTTAATTATATATTTCTTTTTCTTCTTGATTCCTTCTTATTTTTCAGTAACTAATGGCAGATAACATTATTGATAGGCTTTATTTTAAAATCCTTTTGACTTTCCTTCTTGTGACAAATGTTCTTCGCATCATTTCTTCCTATATCATTTTCAACTCAGAGAAATTCTAAATTGTAGTTGTATTAATTATTTTCATTCTTTAACTTCATTGTAGTTATTAAATTATTCGTTATTCTTCTTATTTTACCTTCTTATCTGAGCACATTACCATTAATTGTTTTTATTTATTTATTTATTCTTCTTTTTGTTACCATCAAAATATTATATTTTCTATTATTTCATTTTAAATCAGTTATTTATAAATATTATTTAATAATCTGTTCTTACATACTCTTGGTGGTTTGCTGTTTATTAAATCAAATTGTTGCGAAATATCTTAAGTAAGTTGTACTTACGTAGTTTTTGAATTTTGGGGTTTATTAAATCAATCCTTTTTCTCAATATTTTATTTAAAATTATTTTAACCGTTTTCGGTATCATTCACCACCCGGATTGATCCACTCTTATATTTTTCCCGTGGATTCTGTTGGTTAAACTTGTCAATAAAATTCGCTATTGGATTGCCCTATTGTGGATCACTACCATACATTTCAATGTTGTCATACGTATATTGTCTCTCATCTTTATTACTGGGACCAGGATCAGGCCCTTGGTTTTCCCAACGGTCAACTCGTTTGTCCACCTTTCTTTGTCGCTGTTCATTGTCTCTCCTCGAATCACTCTCCTCAGCCATTATATAATTTACTTGGGCTTGATTAGTTCCCTGATTGTCACTTGGTGGATTTCCCAAGGGTATGTCCCTATTTCTATCCCCACTTCTGGATCTCAGATATTCATCATGATCATTCCATTGTTGTCTGTTGTAGTTGTTTCTCTCATCTCGTCTATCATAATTTTGTTTCTGGTTAAAATACGGATGTTTTCCTTGGTAACGATTATTGTAATAATTGTTGTTGACCCTGACATAATTTACCCTTGGTTGAGTGTCTCTGGGTTGTTCGTTTTTCTGCTCCTCTGTATTTCCTGATCTCCATCTACTCCTCCTGTAATATGATTCTTGCTCATAGTTCTCTTAAGAGTATTTCCATACCTCCAATTGTTTTGATCTGTCCACTTATTCGAGCACTGATAATCTTTTCCTCAAAGTGATATGCTATCTTGGTCACCAAACACTCCTCAGGGATCTTTGGGTCTAAATATTTCGCCACATATACCTTCCCCAAAAAATAAGCAGTAGGTGTCTGTCCTGTACTGCGGTCATACCTCCCATGACAAATATCGTCTCGAATAATGTTTTGCACTGACTCAGACCAGTACTTCAGCTTGAACATCATCTTAAAATTTCCATAATCACACACCTCGTTTCGGATTACAGTCCACTAATTGTCATTGATGTTTTTGAAACATTCATCTAGTATGCCTTTAATCATGTTCCATCGGTTCTCCTTCGACCTATTTAAAATTTCATTCACTCTTCCTAAAAATTCGAGTGGGTTTCTTCGATAATCTCGAAAGTTTACACTTTCCCTACTATCTTGGATAGTATGTTGAGTGTTGCATGTAGTTCTTGAACCCATTCTATCTACCTCCCCTTGTAAGTTTGTTTGTAGATGTTGTAGATATTCTAATTTTTCTCCCTGGTTATGGAACTGTGTTCTTGACATTTTCTATTGTTTCATTAAAATCGGTGACTTTACTGGTTATGTTGCTTTTTATACCGTCCAACTGATCATTATTCTCCTGGCGTATGGCCATTATGCGAACTTGATTACTTTGTTCCTCTCGGTCCATTCGTGCATCTATTCCTGTTTTAATTTGTTCCATCTTTTCTTCTGTTTTATCTAATCTTTGATTGGTTTCTATCATTTTCTTTTCTGCCTCCTCCTTATATTCATCTACTCTTTGGCTAAGTGTTTTGTTAACATTTTCAATTTTATTCTCGAGATTTTCCCTTAACTCCTTATTGAAATTCTCCATTTTACCCTCAATTTGTTTTAAATTTTCATTATTCTCTTCAAATTTTGCGTTCATATCTTTCCTTTGTCCGTCAATAGTTTCTTTCAATTCGTGGTATTGTTCATTCATGGTTTGTCTGATATCTCCATGAATAGTCTCAATTTTGTCGTTGAGTTGTTTTACTAAACTTTCCTGAATACTATCTATTTTCTCATTGGTTTGTTTGTTTTGTTCCTTCAAAGTTTCATTTTGTTTCTTTGAAGTTTCCTCCTGTTTCCTAAAACTTTCATCTATTTTATCAAATTTCTCGCTCAAGGTTTCATTTTGTTTCCTTGAGTTTTAATCTATTTTATCAAATTTCTCGTTGGTTTGCTTTGAGTTCTCCTCCTGTTTCCTAAATTGTTCTGCCATAAATTTCATTATTTCTTGCCAATTTGGTTCTCCGCTGGCTTCCGCTTTATCTGGTTGGTCCCCTTGGGCATCCTCTTCAACTATTTCCTTTTCCATTTCCATAATTGCTTCAGTTTCTTCGTTATCGCCTGTCTGTTGTTCCATTTCCCTGTCCATGACTACTTCTATTTCTTGTTCCTGTCCACCTTCTTCCTTCTCCTTGTCTTCTACCCTCTTCTTCGATCTGCCTCTAGTATTATGCATTTCTTGTCTTCTCATAGTTGCCGACAAAAATTAGTTTTTTCGTTATACTCTTGCGTATATACCGAAATTTCCTTCCTAATTAATGCCCTTTTAAGTTGAGCGCCATCTTGTAACGTCTCGCGGGTATCCTCTCAGAGTAATTTATTTTACGTCTATTTGTACTCTTCGGAAATCTCGCTTTATTATATTCGCTGTATATTCGGAGTCACAGAATTTGTTATTTTTTTATGTTATATGCTTTCCAAAATCGAAGGTGTGTGATTATGTAAAGATTTTCTTAAATTTTATTTTATGTGAAATCAATACCGTTGTTTGACAGTAGTTAGGAGAGAGAGTGCAAAGAGAATTACTATCTTCGAATACAAGGAATTATTTCAAATTTTTCCGCTCGTGGTACCAGCTGACTGCTACGTATACGAACACATTTGAGGTTAAATTAACTCCAAATGGTACGCAATAATTCTGGATGTCCATTCTCTTCTCGGTCTTCTGACAATCTGTAACTAACTACCATCTACTGAAAATAATACACATTTTTATTCAAACAACAAGGCATTCCTTGAATTTATTTAGCATTTTTTATGGCCTCCCAAAACATAAAGGGATAATCGATTCTTACATAAAACACAGAGTTAGTTTGATCTTATTTTTCAAACATATAGCATATAACAAATATTTTTATTTTCAATTTTAATAATAAGAAAGAAATAATGAATTAATTTCCCAGGGTTATTTTAGAGTTCTTTGTACTTGAGAAAGTCAGAAATGTATATGGGTCAGTACCAAGCTTTACACAAATGATTTTTAAATTTTGTACTATTTATATTAAGCAGTTGATTTGTTGACCGCTAGAGCGCAGATTACGTTCCTTCACAGATGACAAATTATAAACATCATGGCGTAACGGTACAGAATTAATAATTAATAATAACAAAATAAAAGGTGTATATAACCAAACAGAGATGAAAATATATTATCAAGAATGATAAAAGAAGGTGAAGAATTAGGAGTCAAACAATTAATTTTAATAAGGAAATAAAAATAAATATGTTCTAGTGGGGGAGCTTTATGTAACATTACATAATCAGTGCTTAATACTGAGTGAAATAAAGAAATACCTATTATTATTATTTTATAAAATAATAATAATAAAAAGTCAGTAGTTACCCCATCCCCAAGTCAGAAATGAATGATTAAGTATCATACTATGAAACATTTGTACAATCTTTACACCAAACAATAAAACACTTTAGCAATTAAAAAAAACAGTGTACTAAGTGTTACCATAGAAATGCAGTATGTACAAAGTGCAACATAGTATGATATATGTAAATTTTAAACAAAAAAAGACATCAATCACAAATGGTGATGAAGATACAGAACTATAGTAATAAACAATAAGTTATTGTAGTTTTGTTTTATTAGGCCACAAAGGCAATATCAGTGTAAGTAAAAGGTTATTTTGTTTATGTTTGAAGGATCCAGGGTTATATAAGAAATTAATCACTGCTAATTAGAATAAATTGTAAAGAGATGGTGGAAAATAAAATAGTGCCTAGGGCAGTAATACATTTACAGAAGTAAAAGTCAGAAATAAACTAAGTTAAAAAAACCACTAAATTATAAAATGCAAGTATCTAAGATTATATAATCATATGAAGAAAAACATTATATAAATTAAATGTAATTAGAGTTAAAATTTATAAAGGAGTATTTTTCCTAAAAAGTGGAAGAACTAATAATATCTTAATACTAGCCTATTTACTAAAACTGTACCTAGGTTAGCCAATAAAAACTCATCAATTTCTTGATTACTAAGAGTAACAGAGTTAACAAGATGGGTAATTGTTAAATTGGATTTTCAAGAGCGTAGATGACAGAAATAATGTCCAGCAAATTTTCAAAAAATAGTAACTACAGTTCGAACTAATCACTATTCTAAATTAATGAAGCGATTCAGCACAAGAAACTACGTCTGAGACATCCATTGAACCATAATAATTGATGCGGGAAAACGAAGAACATTGAAAAATTATCCAACCATCAGATCGCTTGAAAAATTTGAACTATCACTACGTTGGTGAGAACGCCTACCTTAATAAACTAAAAAATTACACATCACCAACAAGTAACGAACACTAGAAACAGTACAACATCATTCAAGTTATAAGAAAACTTAGTGTGAACATTTTAAACTTTCTTTATTTAACCCAAAATGGTAAACACGTGGTTTCATTAAAACTAAATAGCAGCCATGTTTCTTGTTTTTCCATCGGTATGAATACAAGTAGTCTGCACTCTGGTGTTTAAAAGACGAACTTATTGAATCAGACTTTAAGAAAAAATATTAATTATTGTAAAGTATGATACTATTATCTAAGCATTTCTGACTTTCTTATAGCTCAAAGAATCCCCAAATAACCCTGAGATAAATAATTTATTAATTTTACTAATAACTATAATTGAATATATCTGTTGTGTTATAAAAAAAACTTATATCGAAAACTGTTGTAATTTCGATAATAGTCGATCTGGAAATCAATGAACTGGATGTAATAGTTTCCAGAAAATAAACCAATTTCAACCTTTCTTTTAGGGAATTGACTTTGTATTATTTTTTGTAGATAGCAGATTTGTTACAGGAGACAGGTGAATAGCAGAGAAGAGTAAGAAAGTTAGCTCAGACATTGTAGCCTATGAAGTACAACAGCCAACATAACCTGTAACTGGTTATCAAATTGAAAACAGCTGATGCAACGCGCGTTTAAATAAAACGATCAAACAGTACACCAAGAGAGGAACTCTCTCTCTCTCTCTCTCTCTCTCTCTCTCTCTCTCTCTCTCTCTCTCTCTCTCTCTCTCTCTCTCTCTCTCTCTCTCTCTCTCTCTCTCTCTCTCTCTCTCTCCCTCCCTCCCTCCCTCCCTCCCTCCCTCCCTCCCTCCCTCCCTCCCTCCCTCTCCCTCTCCCTCTTCACGGACAGTGAAATGGACCAACAGACGGGCGATAAAGAAGAAACCGAAGTAGTTATGGACACAGAAAAGGAGCAACAGGCGGGTGACAAAGCGGAAGCCAGAGGGGAACCAAATTGGCAAGAAATGATGAGGCAAATGATGGAGAAAATTGATAGCATTAAAGAAAGCAATAACAAAAATCGAAGGAAAATAAATGAAGAAAATAAGGAAAACTCAAGGAAACAAAATGAAACCTTGAGCGAAAAATTTGACAAGATAGATGAAAACTCAAGGAAACAAAATGAAACCTTGAGCGAAAAATTTGACAAGATAGATGAAAACTCAAGGAAACAAAACGAAACCTTGAGGGAAAGTTTAAAACAAATTGAGAAAATAAACGAATAAAACTTGAAATAAATTGAGGGTAAGATGGAGAATTTCAATAAGGAATTAAGGGAAACTCTCGAGGGAAAGATTGAAAATGTTAACAAAACACTTAACCAAAAAGTAGATGAATACAAGGAGGAGACAGAAAAGCAAATAACAGAAACCAATCAAAGACTAGATAAAACCAAAGAAACCATCGGACAATTTAGAACAGAAATAGATGCCAGGATGGATCAAGGTGAACACAGTAATCAAGTCCGAATAATGGCCATACAACAGGAAACTAATGATCAATTGGACAGTATGAAGAGCAACATAACCGGTAAATTAACCAATTTTAATGACCAAATAGAACAGGTAAAAAACCAGGTGAATAATCAGGGGGAGAAAATAGAAAATTTACAACATCTCCAAATAAACATACAAGGGGAGATAGATAGAATGAGTGTTAGACCAACATGTAACGCTCAACATAACATACAAGATAGTAGAGAAAGTGTAAACTTTCGGGACTATCGAAGGAACCCACTAGAATTTTTAGGAAGAGTAGAAGAAATACTGAACCGGTCGAAAGAAACCAGATGGAATATGATCAAGGGTACCTTAGATGAGTGTTTTGAAAAATCACAGACAACTGGTGGACAGTCATTAGGAATGAAGTGTGTGATTATGAAAAATTTAAACAGTTGTTCAAGCTGAAGTTTGGTCTGAATCCGTACAAAATATTATTCGAGACGATATCTGTCATGGGAGGTATGCCAGCATTAAAGGACAGACACCTACGGCGTACTTTTTAGGAAAAGTATGTGTGGCAAAGTATTTAGACCCGAAAATTCCAGAAGAGTGTCTTGTAACCAAAATAGCTTATTTTGAGGAGAAGATTTTCAGTGCTCGATTGAGTGGACAAATAAAGACTATTGGAGGTATGGAAGCCCTATTGGAGAATTATGAGCAAGAATCTTATTACAGAAGAAGTAGATGGAGATCAGGAAATACAGAGGATCGTAGGAATGAACAACCAAGAGACACTCGACAAAGAGTAAATTATGTAAGGGCAAATAATAATTATAATAATAATCGATACCAAGGAAGACAGCGAAATTTTAATAATAGAAGCTATCGTAGCAATTCGTACCAAAGAGAGGAAGTTCTGCCAAGAAGTAGAAGCGAAGAACAACAAAGATCCAGAAACAGTGAGGAAGAAAGAAGGCATTCACCCAAGCATCAACCCAGGGAGAATGTTGAACAATCCCCTAATAATGAGGGAAGTCGGGGAAACGGGTACCAGCAGTGAGAAGAAGTGACAGCCCGTCACTGCTAGAGACCACCGGGCACAGAATTTACCAAGGTCCTCAAAACAAATTAAAGGAACCAATTACAATTATCAGAAGCAATTATCTAAAAAATTTACAGGCAGAATTACTTGAAGAAAGAGCAATTGAAGAGGCACCATTAAATAATGATATAGTTTATATACAAGTAAAATTAAACGGAGTATTAGCAGATGCTATGATTGACACGGGAGCAAATGTTTCAATTATTGACCAATTAGAGCGTGACAGAATTACAGAGTTAACCACTGAAAGAATACCTACATCACCAATTAACAACGTGACAATTATTGTCGCCACCGGGAAACAAAATAAGACGATTAGAAAACAAGTATCTCTGAATGTTACCAACAGTGGAATAGGAATACATATGGAATTTTTAGTAGCCAAAGGGTTACCTTTTAGGATATTAATAGGGTGTGATATGCTACGGCGACACACTGCCATTATAAATCTGGCCAGTGGTAAGGTTACACTGAGTACAGAAGAAGGTGAGTTATCGGCTGAGATAATTGGTTGCCAAAGTGCCCCTCCGTGTCTGAACTCATTATATTAGGGAGAATAATAGGTTAACCATAGGTAAAAATAATAAAGTAACGGAGTCAGAGATGTGGCAGAGGAAGATAGAAGAGATAATGGAGTTTCAAGGTAGGCAGGCCCAGGAAACAGTAAGTGTAGAAGAGAAATATCAACTTATAGAAATCTATAATATATACCGAACGGTATTTTCGGAATCACCAGGAAAAGCTAAGAACTTCCTGTGTGAGTTAAAGTTTAAGGACAATGTCAATTTTAATAAAAGGTCTTATCCTATCTTTCAAGCTTTAAAGGATGCCGCATGAAAAGAAATTCAAAAAATGATAATGGAAGACATAATTGAAAGAAGCAACTCTCCATACACCAGTCCACTAGTAGCTGTACCAAAGAAAGATGGTCAAGTTAGATTATGCCTCGATGCTTGTTACGTCTTCGACACTCTCGAAATATTCTTGAGTTGGTCTTACAACGTGAGGTGATGAGTTGGCTGGTAAGATATGAAATAAAGTAGTGGACTGTATTTTTTGAATTACTGTAACTGTTTATTGAAGTTTATATGAAAATGATTGCATGGCACGTGCAGTGTAGCGCGGCATACATTGCCAAAGTAGAATTAAATTAAATATTGAAAGGCATAATAATAAATTGAAGCGGAATTTGCCAAGAAGTAATGAATTAAGCACTGAAAAGCATAATAAATAAGTTGAAGTGGAATATTCCGAATTGAAAGAATTATATAGCCGCGGCGAATGAAGGCTGTTGCCCGTTCAGAGTTTAACAGTTAACTAACTAGACTGCTGCGAGCATAGTGGGACATGCTGGCAGCAGTTTAGCGGGGGGGATGACGTCACTGCACGCGCCTGCCGTTTACATATGCAGATATTGAAAGGTACAAAGTTTAACATACTGCCTGCACAAAATCGGGTGATTTTGCAGTTTGAGTTGTTATATGAACAGTGCATCATAAGTGTCAAGGCATGGTAATACATAATAATATGAGAATAAGACAGACATAATAATTGACATTACATAATAATAGAATAATTAATACATAATAATATGAGAATAAGACAGACATAATAACTGACATTACATAATAATAGAATAATGACCCCAAAATTCAATAATACATAATAATATGACAATACGAAAGACATAATAATTGACATTACATAATAATAGAATAGTGACACCCAAATTTCAATAATACATAATAATATGATAATACGAAAGACATAAAATACAACAATAAAAAGGCATTGTAATGTTAATCTATTACGACAAATACAAATACATAAAATTATTTATTTTCCACCTACCTTCTAAACTGTTTTCTCCACCAGGGTCTCGTCACACGAACGTTAGAATGCAAGCATGGTTTACAGGTTATGTGAATAACTTACACAACTCGCTTTTGTGAAGAGAAATTAATTAAATTTTATTTTTGTTTAAATTTTTCTATATCAAATTATATCTTTATTCATTTCTGTATTTTTTAAAACTAATCTAGTACTTCTAGTCAAATTTTAAATTGAATACAAATTTCTTTAAATAGTTGAAACCTAGTCTGGTACCAATTAACTTATTTACGACATCTTACCTTATTTTAATAGGCAGACAGCCCAGCCTGCTAACATACACACATTCACACTAATTTAACAAAACCAAACCCTGTCATTTATTTTATATGCCCCCTTTTATTCAAAATAATTAATTAGATACCCCTTGCCGACACGAGGCGTCTCCTTGACTTTGTGATGCATCACTCGTAACTCTCGATTATTTTTCCCGAAACAATTTATTAGTTCATCTTTTCCTTGAACTTGTTCTCACCATCAAATTTTGACCAATAATTTCACTCACTATTATTTTATTGAAAAGTTACTTTTTCAAAGCCCAGGTTGCTGCCGGGCAACCTGCGCAGGTTGAAGTCGGTGATGAACTGCGAGAACGTCTTTAACTCCCCACTCCTCGATCTATTTGTTGAAGAAGACGGAAAGCAAAGCCTTCTATTTGGTAGTCATAGCGGTGACACATTCAACACATGGTTTTTTCGTGTTGTAGTCGTGGATGATATTTGGTGTGCCCTGGCCGAAGTCACAATTGTGGGCTGGACTTAGTTTTATTTCTGTCAGCTAGGATCATGTGTAAGACAAAATTCATCGCCAAACCATCTTGAGCGTCTTTTAGTCCGTGTGGGTATGCGCACATGCTGGTGTAGTGCGTTTGGGCGTAGATGTCACACAGCCGCAAAGTTCTAAGAATTTTGTCACTGGCACATTCCTTTCCAATTGTTTCACCACAGTACCTTTGTTAGAAACTACGCTTTAGATTCAACCGGGGACGGACCACACAGATGGAATGAATTTAAAATATTTTATAAAATGAAAATCAAAATTAATAAAATAAAAACCCCTCATATTTCGTCCCGTTACAGCATAATAATAATATAATAAGAATAACAAATGGAAATCATGCGATCGCCCGGGGTATGTCCCGGGCATGAAGCACGAGAGTGCGCAAAAGTTTAAGTCAATAATACATGCCGTTTGAACGTTAGTGTAATTAATCTGAGGCCACTGGAAGTGGGCATAATTTGTGAATGGGCCTATGTAGGATGCCGTTTGCGGTGCGAACATCCGCTACACGCACTAGGGAATCCTGACCCAAGTGGACCTGAGTGACTACACCGCGTTTCCACTGCAGGGGGGGAATTATCTTCCAAAATAAGGACGAGTTGTCCGGGAGCCAAGTTTTTCTGACTGCATCTGTTGCATTGTTGCAACTGGTGCAAATAATCCCTTGACCACTTCTTCCATATAGAGTGGGTGAATCTTTCCAGCAGCTGCCATCTACCCAAACGACCAATTTTGACTTCGGAATAGTCAGGTTCTGGGAGTGAAGTGAGTGGAGAACCAACCAAGAAGTGCGCTGGAGTCAAAGGCTCGGGATCCCTAGAGTCATTTGAGATGGTGAACAAGGGGCGTGAGTTGAGGCAGGACTCTATTTGAGTTAAAATGGTGTAATACTCTTCAAACGTGAGAATGGTTCTGCCGACAACGTGCCGCAAATTAAACTTGACGCTCTTGACTCCAATCTCCCACAGGCCACCGAAATGAGGTGCTGACGGGGGAATGAAGGACCATTTGATTCCTTAGGCACTGGTAAAGTCCTGGGTAGTCTGTTCAAATTCGTTTGATTGGAGAAGTTTGTATAGGTCGTGAAGTGTACTGCTAGCACGACGAAAATTTGTACCATTGTCAGAAAATATCTGTGAAGGGATGCCTCTTCGAGCTATAAAACGTCTTAAGGCTGCTATGAAAGCGTCTGAGGTGAGATCTGAAACTAATTCAAGGTGAATGGCCTTAGTGGCCATGCATATAAATAGAGAAATATAAGCCTTTGACATCGATTTGGAACGCTGCCCGCCCTGACGTATAAATACAGGACCGGCATAGTCGACTGCACATTGAGAAAATGCCTTAGCAGGAGTAACTCAGGAAGAGGGCAATTGTCTTAATAATTGGCTTGAGCCCCTAGCACGGAATCGAAAGCAAGTGAGGCATTTGTGTATTACTGAACGTATGTACGATTTATCATTAATTATCCAGTATTTCTGACGTAGAGAGTACTGAGTCAATTGTACCCCAGCATGGAGTAGACGAAGATGCTCGCCTTCTATGATTACTTTACCGAGATGAGAATGCGGGTGGAGTATGATTTGGTGTTTGCTATCATAGGTGAGCTGGGAGTGCTGAAGGCGTCCGCCCACGCGTAATATCCCCGTATTGTCCAGTGAAAGAATTTTGCTATTATTAGGGATAGAGTGTTGTGCCTCAAGTTCCTTGATTTCGATATTAAAGTGCGATCGCTGGGACTGGCGAATAAAAATCAAAAGTGTACCATGTAGCTCATGGGAAGTTAAAAAAGAAGTGTTTCTATCAGCTATGGGAAGCCTAGAGTTCCAAATGAATTGAAGGCAGTAAGAAAATACACGAAGAAGTTTTGAAAGCGAAGAGTAGTTTTCAAAGTAATTAGGCGTAGATGAAGTGGCAACCAGTGTGGTTTGGACTTGTTAACGTTTTTCTTGCTCAAGATCGGGATGAGTGCAAGGTGAATGGGCATCGAAAGGACTGGTGGGCCATGATGATGACTCATTGGACAACCAGGATGGACCATACCACCATTGTGGGCGACAGTGTAAAAAACGGGGTAGACAACCACGCGATAGGATGTCAGCAGGGTTGTCATGTGAGGAGACATATGCCAGGTACCCTTTGCAGTGAGTCGCTGTATCTCCGCAACACAGTTGGAGACAAATACCTTCCATCTGGAAGACTGCTGGTGAATCCAGTGTAAGACGATCATTGAGTCGGAGTAAAAATACAATTCGTCAAATTTATAACTCACAGCGCTTACAACCTTGGAAACCAACTGAGCCAATAAGAGACAGGCGCAAAGTTCAAGTCGGGGTAATGTTACCTGCTTTAAGGGGGCAACTCTAGATTTAGAGCATAACAAGTTTGATGAAATGCTGTGGTTTGAATACACCGTACGCACATAAATGCAGCACGCGTAACCCTTTACTGACGCGTCAGCAAACCCATGGAGCTGAAGTGAAATGATTTGGGAATTATTTAAATTCTTTACGGATCTTGGAATCTTAAAATGAGTGTCTGATATCAGCTGAGCATAAAGCTCTACCCATCGATTAGATAATGAGTCTGACAGGGGGTCGTCCCAACTTGTTCCCGTTAACCACAGTATCTGCATGAAATGTTTGCACCAAAATGTAACCAGGCCAATAAGTCCCAATGGGTTGTAAATTCCAGCGATAACGGATAATACCCTTCTCTTGTTAAATACCTCCACTTCGAAATTTCTTTGGAAACTATATATGAAACTATCATCGTTAATGTCCCATTGAATACCCAAAGTACGTATAGTTTGATTCTTGTTAAAGTCAAGGGAAGAGTTGGCGTGTGAAGTTATAATGGTTTGATCATTGGAAAACCACTTGTGCAAAGTAAACCCATATTGACTTAATAAATTTGTAATGTCGGACTTAATTTGCGATAAAATGTGTGGGTTATCTGACCCGGTCATGAGATCGTCCACATAGAAATCGTTTGCGATAGCAAAACAGGCTATAGGGTGTTGAGTTTTGTTTTCCTGAGCTATTTGTGCCAAACATCTTGTGGCCAGAAATGAAGCGCTTGCAGTCCCATATGTGACTGTCCTCAAGGCATAGTGTTGAAGTTCCCTATGGGGGGCGTCGCGCCAAACAATTCGTTGCAAATTAGAATCCCTGGGAGTAACTAAAATTTGACGGTACATTTTTTCAATGTCCGAAATGAGGATGTATCGGTGCGTTCGAAACCGAGACATAATCAAAAAAAGATCCTGCTGGACCGTGGGACCAACCATCAATGTGTCGTTCAAGGACAAATTATTTGTTGTTTTGGCAGAGCCGTCGAAAACAACTCGCAATTTGGTGGTTATACTAGAGCCCTTAAAAACCGAATGGTGCGGTAAATAGGTGTCTGACTTATTGACTGACAAATCGTAAGAATCAAGCAAAGACATGTGACCCATAGTTAAATATTCCTGCATGAATTTACTATAGTTCTTATGAAGAGCAGGGTTCTGCTTGAACTTAAGTTCCATTGATTGAAATCTGCGAATAGCTCCGGGAAGAGAATCGCCCAAATGAGAGTTGTATCCCCTGTGAGGTAGGGACACCACAAATCTACCACTATTATTGCAGAAAGTGTTAGCGATAAAATGACTTTCGCATTCTGAATCCTCAACTGAAGGAGTACGGACTGCAACGACCTTCAATTGCCAGAAGTCTTTTAATTGCGATGAAATGGCATTGTTATCTTCGCACGCTATAAATGATGAAACAGGTTTTGTCATGTTGTTCGATATTTCGGATCGAATCGGTCATTCTTTTCATTTTCCAAGGTTGGCACTATGGCTTTTGTAGAGCTCGTACATGCACGTGAACTTTTAGCTCTGTCGTACGCCAGCCATCTCAGTGTCAACGTCCACGAGTCGGGCCCTTCTCGGCAGGTAGAAATCCATGCATTTCACCCATCCTTTTCCCAACCAGTCTATCCTGCCTTGAGTGTCTGGATCACCCAGTCGTGAGATACGGTAAGTCATTTTTTTATATTATTTATGTCTGATTAGCAATTCTGCATGCTGCTGCTTTCGAGCTCACCAGAGGCTATTAAATTATCATGTAAGAAAGCCGTCTTACTTTCCATCTTTTTAAACTATTATCTCACATCTATTTACTACCAGAGGGTTCATAAGGTTGCTAGCTTTTCAATTAAATATTTTGCCGTCACGACTGGGAGCACGTGCTTCGTAATTTTGTGCATGATGCTGCTGGTGGGTTGAGTTTCAGTAATTGGGTTGTAAGTCAGTTTTGGCTGCATGATTTTTATTTTAATTACCAACGTGCCGTGCCGTTTCGTTTTTTGAGCCTGCTCGTGGGTGTTTTGCATGCGGTTAATTTTTTAAATTTCATGAATGTTTGTCATTTGCATGCTATCGCACGGAAGCACGTTGGTGTAATACGTAGGCATGTGAACTACGAGTTTGCGTTTATGGCTGTAGCTTGTGGTCAGCAGTGTCGTCATGTGTGCATCGCCAGGTGGGCAGATTTTGTGTCAAAATTTTGCACCTTGTTTTTTTGGGGTAGTCGTTTAATTACTGGGTAAAGTCTGGTAAAGTTTGTTTCCGTCCTGTTACGGTTTGCGTTCCACGTGAAATTGTGCGCTACGTGTTTGTGACTGTCAGGCGTAAAGGGAACGGTTTTAGGTTATCCGGATTTCGGAGTAGCCTGCCTTTGTATTTAATTTAATTTTTTGGCATGACTATTACCTTTAGGTGCGATTTATATTTTGCATATGCGATATCCTGTCCATACACGACGCGTTGACCATCAATTTTGGCATTTATTGGGTCCCAGTTATTGTGTTTGGTTCGGTAACTGGTGAATTGTTGTAAATTGTACTTTGCTGTGTTTTGTGTGTATTTATTCTATTTGGTATTATACATGTTTGTTTTTGGGTGCACTTTTGTGTACCATTATTTTGCACCGTATGTGCTGTAATCTTGTGTAACTTGTGTTTTGTTGTCGTGCTTTTGCGCTGTGTAAATCAATTTGTTGCGTGTTTAATTTATTGTGTTTGGCATTATTTGCCTGTTGGATTGTGTAAGTTGTATTTTGCCGTGCACTAATTTACTTTTGTATTTATCTTGCTCGGTATTGTTTATGCAAAGTAGTTGTATGAGACGCCTAGTTATCTCGAGCACTGTTAGGCTAAGTCGGTGTGTGATTATTGTTCAGTTTCTAATTCTCTTATTAAGGGTGGTTGTAGGTTGCGCGATATTTTTTAATTCAATATGCCTGCTAAATTGTCGTTGGCAGCTTTTGACCGGACCACCTCGGTGGGAATACTTGCGTTGCAGCATTTGATAAATAAGTTGGAAGGGTTGCCGCAATTGAGAGCCGTGGATCAACATGAAGCCGGTATTTTGGCCTCCAGGTTGTCCGAAGAATATCAGGACCTTCTAGGTAAGGTCGATCCTTACCTATCGGCCGAGTCATTGCCCCAGGGATTGGACGAGGACCACATTTTTGCAGTGGTAGCTCAAATTAAGGATATTTATGTCCGGGGTAGCATTTTAGCGTCCAAACTAACAAAACCAGAGATACCGATTGGTTCCGGTCGATTTTCATCGGCAAGTGGCGGGCACCCAGGTGTGCTTGTTCATGAGTTGCCGAAGCTTTCGTTACCTTGTTTTGATGGCCAGGCCAAATGTTGGTCCGAGTTTTGGTCAAAGTTCACCACATTGGTGGACGAAAGTCCTGCCCTCACCCCAAAACAAAAGTTGTTATATTTATTGACTCATCTTAAGGGTGAGGCGTATGAGAAGTTGCCGCGCTTCCCATAGTTGATGATAGTTATTCACTTGCACTGTCAACTCTTAAAAGTCGTTATCACAATCCTCGTTTGGCCGCTCGGGCTTATTGTACCAATCTGCTTCAGTTACCAGCCGCTTCTATGCGATCAGCTGCGTCTATTAGAAAGTTGGTGGACAGCTTCAATGCTAACTTTTCAGCGTTGTCAGCTCTAAACATTGCTGATATATATCAAGCGATATATGCGTCTTTTGTATTGTCTAGGCTGGATCTATCATTGCGTGAACGTTTTGAGGCGTCTGTTACGGACAAAGAGAATCTCCCTGCCCTAACAGAAATTATGACATTTTTAACCGCTATGGCGGAACAGAAAGAACAGGGATCGTTGGAATCGGCTTTACCTGCTCTTCCTAGCACTAGCCACCAGAAAACCCACAAGGTTTCTTTTTCTAAGGCTACTCCTCTTGCTGTGTCTACGTTATCTGCTGAGGTTACGCAATGGGATGCATCTGGTTCACGTTGCCTTCATTGCGATTCCCGGACCCATTTGCTTCTCAAGTGTCCGGCGTGGCTGAGTAAGGACCCTAGGGCTCGATTTCAGAGTCTTAAAAATAAAAAATGTTGTCTTTCGTGCCTCCAACATAAACATTCGGGCTGGTGCAAAAATAGGTGCAAAACGTGTGGCTCTAAGTACCACCACACTTTACTTCATTTCAAAAGTGCCCGTCCGTTTCCGTCTCGTTCACAGATTTCTGACACAGCTGAACTCAAGGCTTCAGAGTCATCGCTTGTTGATCTGTCTAGCACTACTATGACCGTGTCTCTTCCCCATCCTGCAGGGGTTCTGTTAGCCACCTGTCTAGCAGTCTTGTCGTCTCCGAATGGTGGTTATATTGTAGTTAGGGCCATCCTGGATAGCGCGTCCCATGCTTCTTTCATCACTGAAGCATGTGCATCTCGCTTAAAATTTGCTTGTTTTGACGCTTCAGTAAGTGTCAATGGGGTAGGTGATATTGCCACCAAAGCAAAAAAGGTGTGCCATCTGTCCTTGGAAACTTTAAAACGCGAGGTTGTGGCATCTAACCATGCCTTTATAATTCTTTCGAAGATCTCGTCGGACTCACCTAGGTTCCAGGTGTTGCCTGAAGTTAAGCAGGCTACAAAAGATCTTTTGTTAGCTGACCCTACCTTCGATGTACCAGCCCCAATTGATGCGTTGTTTGGAGCCGATATTGTAGCGGCTATTCTTATGGGAGAGACTATTCCGTTGGGTGCAGGTTTGCCTGTTGCAGTTAGGACACGTTTTGGGTTTGTGATTATGGGTAGAGCCCCCATTTCACTTAATTGTGCATTGACTTGTGCTAGCGGTCTCACCGGCCTTCCTTTGGATCTGGTATCCGCACATCAGCTTCACTGTCATTTCCACCACTTTTATCCTTCCGTCACAACGTTATCTACGGAGACAACCAACCTAATTGAGCAAGTTCATCGTTTTTGGGAGGTCGAAGAGCCTCCAGCTGTACCCCACCAGTTATCTGAAGAGGATCACTTTGCTTAAAGGTTTTACATGGAGTCAACAAGTCAGTTGCCGTCGGGTCGTTACCAGGTGCGCTTGCCGTTCTTCAAAAACTCTTCTCACATTTTGGGAAATTCCCTTAAGGGAGCCATGTCTCGGTTTTTTGCGTTAGAAAGGAAATTTGAGGCGAACAGTCAGTTTAAGAGCCAGTATGTACAATTTATAACGGATTATGTCGCTCAGGGGCATATGTCATTGGTGTCTGACCCCAATTTTCCAAAATATTTCATTCCTCATCATGGTATCTTTAAAGTTAGAGGTGATACTTCTAAAATAAGGGTGGTGTTTGACGCCAGTATGAAGACGTCCTCTGGGATTTCCTTAAATGATGTGTTATGTGTCGGCCCTAAGTTGCAGACCTTACTGTCCAACGTTTTGACTTTGTTTCGGCGGTTTAGCCATGTTTTTACGTGCGACATCGAACAGATGTACCGCCAAATTGCTATGCATCCTGATGACTCGGCGTACCTGTGTATTTTATGGCGTGAGGAGGTTACCGCCCCACTAAGGGTTTTCGCTTTGCGTACCGTTACTTACGGGCTGGCTTGCGCCCCTTTCCAGGCGTTGCGAACCTTGCAGCGGCTGGCTCAGGATGAGGCAGTTAATTTTCCTGCGGGAGCGTCGGTACTTAGCCGTAATATTTTTGTGGATGATATTGCTGCTGGCGCTGATTCAAAATCAGAGCTTTGCAAACTACAACGGGAATTAATTCTGTTGTTGTCTTCAGGAGGGTTCAATTTGAAAAAATGGTGCACTAATCAACCCGACTGCCTACCTGAATCAGCCGCTCCAAGTGATTCCGTCGTTGCTAAGGATAAGGATATTCTGGGTTTAAGTTGGGACCATTTTACCGATTGCTTCTCCTTTCCTCCTTTGGCCTGTTGCAGCAATGCTCAGGTTCAATTTACCAAACGTGTCGTGTTATCTCAGATGGCACAATTATTTGACCCATGTGGTTGGCTTTCGCCAGTGATTTTCAGGGCCAAGGCTTTTTTCCAAAAACTCTGGGCTGAGGGCTTGGACTGGGATGCTCCTCTAAGTGATGACTTAAACGATTATTGGAGTCAATTCCTGTCCTCTTTGAATCATCTTCCGGTAATTACTATTTCCCGGCCATTCTTCCCTAAAGGTGGGCATATTGAAAGGGTAATATTGCATGGTTTCTGTGATGCTTCCCAGTTGGGTTACGCGGCCGTCCTCTAGATGTCCATTTATACTGACTCTGGTCCTCCGGTGGTTTCGTTGGTGTCGTCTAAAACTAAAGTGGCACCTCTTAAAACTTTATCAATCCCACGTTTGGAGTTGTTGGGAGCTTATCTTTTAGCCAAACTTGTTCGTCATTATGTTGGTTTATTCTCATCATGTATTCAATTGAGTCAAGTTTTCTTATGGACGGACTCGACGATTGTCTTGGATTGGCTGAATATGCCTACTTTTAAATTGAAGACATTTAGTGCTAATCGGGTGGCTGCCATTACCGAGTGGACCGATACTAAATCTTGGCGTCATGTGCATGGTGTTTCTAACCCCGCTGATTTAGCCTCTAGAGGCACGTCACTCTCCAGCCTCCGGTCGTCGACACTGTGGTGGTCAGGGCCAGATTGGTTAAAGCTTGATGCTCTGCGCTGGCCCCCTATTAATTATCGCCCGAATCACGACGTGCAAGATGTTGCCTTGGAAACCAAGGTCTCTTCGTTTCTCACTCGGGAGCCCCGGCTGGAATTGTTTGAGCACTTGTCGTCGTGGCCCTTAGAGGTGGGTGTGACCTAAATTATACAGGTTGCCATATCTTCTTGATTGGGTTTATCTTGTGTTTTCGGGTGAGCAGAATTAATTTCAATGATTGTTGTGGTCTTACTGGACACTTTGCTGGGATTTCCCAGGTGATTCCTTCCAGCTGTTGTCCGCAGTGAATTTTACATTGTGGAATGTTTCTGGCATGGCGTTGTGCCAGTTCATTGGGAGTTATGGATGCTCAACAAATCAACAACAACAAAAATAAGTAAAAAAAAAAAAAATGAAAAAAAGGGGAATAAAGGGAACAAAAAAAAATATATATAAAAAAAAAATGTAAAAACTAGGGAACTAACTAAGTTGATTTGCTGAGTTTTACATTGTGTTTGGCTGGGCCATTGTTTATTGTATGTTATTGGGTTTTGTCTGCTCTACCCGAACCTTTCGGATTGCTCGCCTGGTCGATGCGCCCGCGGCGGAGTTATTCGGCATGGTTTTCTGATTCATTGCATGTTTTCTGTATGTTTGTGTTTTCTTGTGTTTGCGTGTGACCCCCTCCTAGGTTGGAGGGTAATTTTCAGAGAATGTTCCTGTTCACCCAAAGCCAAATTTTTGTACTGCATTTTTGGCCATGTCTTTTGGTGTAGTTGGTGGTTGACCCATTGCGGTCAACGGGGGCCGGTGTTCGATATTTCGGATCGAACCGGTCATTCTTTTCATTTTCCGAGGTTGGCACTATGGCTTTTGTAGAGCTAGTACATGCACGTGAACTTTTAGCTCTGTCGTACGCCAGCCATCTCAGTGTCAACGTCCACGAGTCGGGCCCTTCTCGGCAGGTAGAAATCCATGCATTTCACCCATCCTTTTCCCAACCAGTCTATCCTGCCTTGAGTGTCTGGATCACCCAGTCGTGAGATACGGTAAGTCATTTTTTTATATTATTTATGTCTGATTAGCAATTCTGCATGCTGCTGCTTTCGAGCTCACCAGAGGCTATTAAATTATCATGTAAGAAAGCCGTCTTACTTTCCATCTTTTTAAACTATTATCTCACATCTATTTACTACCAGAGGGTTCATAAGGTTGCTAGCTTTTCAATTAAATATTTTGCCGTCACGACTGGGAGCACGTGCTTCGTAATTTTGTGCATGATGCTGCTGGTGGGTTGAGTTTCAGTAATTGGGTTGTAAGTCAGTTTTGGCTGCATGATTTTTATTTTAATTACCAACGTGCCGTGCCGTTTCGTTTTTTGAGCCTGCTCGTGGGTGTTTTGCATGCGATTAATTTTTTAAATTTCATGAATGTTTGTCATTTGCATGCTATCGCACGGAAGCACGTTGGTGTAATACGTAGGCATGTGAACTACGAGTTTGCGTTTATGGCTGTAGCTTGTGGTCAGCAGTGTCGTCGTGTGTGCATCGCCAGGTGGGCAGATTTTGTGTCAAAATTTTGCACCTTGTTTTTTTGGGGTAGTCGTTTAATTACTGGGTAAAGTCTGGTAAAGTTTGTTTCCGTCCTGTTACGGTTTGCGTTCCACGTGAAATTGTGCGCTACGTGTTTGTGACTGTCAGGCGTAAAGGGAACGGTTTTAGGTTATCCGGATTTCGGAGTAGCCTGCCTTTGTATTTAATTTAATTTTTTGGCATGACTATTACCTTTAGGTGCGATTTATATTTTGCATATGCGATATCCTGTCCATACACGACGCGTTGACCATCAATTTTGGCATTTATTGGGTCCCAGTTATTGTGTTTGGTTCGGTAACTGGTGAATTGTTGTACATTGTACTTTGCTGTGTTTTGTGTGTATTTATTCTATTTGGTATTATACATGTTTGTTTTTGGGTGCACTTTTGTGTACCATTATTTTGCACCGTATGTGCTGTAATCTTGTGTAACTTGTGTTTTGTTGTCGTGCTTTTGCGCTGTGTAAATCAATTTGTTGCGTGTTTAATTTATTGTGTTTGGCATTATTTGCCTGTTGGATTGTGTAAGTTGTATTTTGCCGTGCACTAATTTACTTTTGTATTTATCTTGCTCGGTATTGTTTATGCAAAGTAGTTGTATGAGACGCCTAGTTATCTCGAGCACTGTTAGGCTAAGTCGGTGTGTGATTATTGTTCAGTTTCTAATTCTCTTATTAAGGGTGGTTGTAGGTTGCGCGATATTTTTTAATTCAATATGCCTGCTAAATTGTCGTTGGCAGCTTTTGACCGGACCACCTCGGTGGGAATACTTGCGTTGCAGCATTTGATAAATAAGTTGGAAGGGTTGCCGCAATTGAGAGCCGTGGATCAACATGAAGCCGGTATTTTGGCCTCCAGGTTGTCCGAAGAATATCAGGACCTTCTAGGTAAGGTCGATCCTTACCTATCGGCCGAGTCATTGCCCCAGGGATTGGACGAGGACCACATTTTTGCAGTGGTAGCTCAAATTAAGGATATTTATGTCCGGGGTAGCATTTTAGCGTCCAAACTAACAAAACCAGAGATACCGATTGGTTCCGGTCGATTTTCATCGGCAAGTGGCGGGCACCCAGGTGTGCTTGTTCATGAGTTGCCGAAGCTTTCGTTACCTTGTTTTGATGGCCAGGCCAAATGTTGGTCCGAGTTTTGGTCAAAGTTCACCACATTGGTGGACGAAAGTCCTGCCCTCACCCCAAAACAAAAGTTGTTATATTTATTGACTCATCTTAAGGGTGAGGCGTATGAGAAGTTGCCGCGCTTCCCATAGTTGATGATAGTTATTCACTTGCACTGTCAACTCTTAAAAGTCGTTATCACAATCCTCGTTTGGCCGCTCGGGCTTATTGTACCAATCTGCTTCAGTTACCAGCCGCTTCTATGCGATCAGCTGCGTCTATTAGAAAGTTGGTGGACAGCTTCAATGCTAACTTTTCAGCGTTGTCAGCTCTAAACATTGCTGATATATATCAAGCGATATATGCGTCTTTTGTATTGTCTAGGCTGGATCTATCATTGCGTGAACGTTTTGAGGCGTCTGTTACGGACAAAGAGAATCTCCCTGCCCTAACAGAAATTATGACATTTTTAACCGCTATGGCGGAACAGAAAGAACAGGCATCGTTGGAATCGGCTTTACCTGCTCTTCCTAGCACTAGCCACCAGAAAACCCACAAGGTTTCTTTTTCTAAGGCTACTCCTCTTGCTGTGTCTACGTTATCTGCGGAGGTTACGCAATGGGATGCATCTGGTTCACGTTGCCTTCATTGCGATTCCCGGACCCATTTGCTTCTCAAGTGTCCGGCGTGGCTGAGTAAGGACCCTAGGGCTCGATTTCAGAGTCTTAAAAATAAAAAATGTTGTCTTTCGTGCCTCCAACATAAACATTCGGGCTGGTGCAAAAATAGGTGCAAAACGTGTGGCTCTAAGTACCACCACACTTTACTTCATTTCAAAAGTGCCCGTCCGTCTCCGTCTCGTTCACAGATTTCTGACACAGCTGAACTCAAGGCTTCAGAGTCATCGCTTGTTGATCTGTCTAGCACTACTCTGACCGTGTCTCTGCCCCATCCTGCAGGGGTTCTGTTAGCCACCTGTCTAGCAGTCTTGTCGTCTCCGAATGGTGGTTATATTGTAGTTAGGGCCATCCTGGATAGCGCGTCCCATGCTTCTTTCATCACTGAAGCATGTGCATCTCGCTTAAAATGTGCTTGTTTTGACGCTTCAGTAAGTGTCAATGGGGTAGGTGATATTGCCACCAAAGCAAAAAAGGTGTGCCGTCTGTCCTTGGAAACTTTAAAACGCGAGGTTGTGGCATCTAACCATGCCTTTATAATTCTTTCGAAGATCTCGTCGGACTCACCTAGGTTCCAGGTGTTGCCTGAAGTTAAGCAGGCTACAAAAGATCTTTTGTTAGCTGACCCTACCTTCGATGTACCAGCCCCAATTGATGCGTTGTTTGGAGCCGATATTGTAGCGGCTATTCTTATGGGAGAGACTATTCCGTTGGGTGCAGGTTTGCCTGTTGCAGTTAGGACACGTTTTGGGTTTGTGATTATGGGTAGAGCCCCCATTTCACTTAATTGTGCATTGACTTGTGCTAGCGGTCTCACCGGCCTTCCTTTGGATCTGGTATCTGCACATCAGCTTCACTGTCATTTCCACCACTTTTATCCTTCCGTCACAACGTTATCTACGGAGACAACCAACCTAATTGAGCAAGTTCATCGTTTTTGGGAGGTCGAAGAGCCTCCAGCTGTACCCCACCAATTATCTGAAGAGGATCACTTTGCTGAAAGGTTTTAGATGGAGTCAACAAGTCAGTTGCCGTCGGGTCGTTACCAGGTGCGCTTGCCGTTCTTCAAAAACTCTTCTCACATTTTGGGAAATTCCCTTAAGGGAGCCATGTCTCGGTTTTTTGCGTTAGAAAGGAAATTTGAGGCGAACAGTCAGTTTAAGAGCCAGTATGTACAATTTATAACGGATTATGTCGCTCAGGGGCATATGTCATTGGTGTCTGACCCCAATTTTCCAAAATATTTCATTCCTCATCATGGTATCTTTAAAGTTAGAGGTGATACTTCTAAAATAAGGGTGGTGTTTGACGCCAGTATGAAGACGTCCTCTGGGATTTCCTTAAATGATGTGTTATGTGTCGGCCCTAAGTTGCAGACCTTACTGTCCGACGTTTTGACTTTGTTTCGGCGGTTTAGCCATGTTTTTACGTGCGACATCGAATAGATGTACCGCCAAATTGCTATGCATCCTGATGACTCGGCGTACCTGTGTATTTTATGGCGTGAGGAGGTTACCGCCCCACTAAGGGTTCGCTTTGCGTACCGTTACTTACGGGCTGGCTTGCGCCCCTTTCCAGGCGTTGCGAACCTTGCAGCGGCTGGCTCAGGATGAGGCAGTTAATTTTCCTGCGGGAGCGGCGGTACTTAGCCGTAATATTTTTGTGGATGATATTGCTGCTGGCGCTGATTCAAAATCAGAGCTTTGCAAACTACAACGGGAATTAATTCTGTTGTTGTCTTCAGGAGGGTTCAATTTGAAAAAATGGTGCACTAATCAACCCGACTGCCTACCTGAATCAGCCGCTCCAAGTGATTCCGTCGTTGCTAAGGATAAGGATATTCTGGGTTTAAGTTGGGACCATTTTACCGATTGCTTCTCCTTTCCTCCTTTGGCCTGTTGCAGCAATGCTCAGGTTCAATTTACCAAACGTGTCGTGTTATCTCAGATGGCACAATTATTTGACCCATGTGGTTGGCTTTCGCCAGTGATTTTCAGGGCCAAGGCTTTTTTCCAAAAACTCTGGGCTGAGGGCTTGGACTGGGATGCTCCTCTAAGTGATGACTTAAACGATTATTGGAGTCAATTCCTGTCCTCTTTGAATCATCTTCCGGTAATTACTATTTCCCGGCCATTCTTCCCTAAAGGTGGGCATATTGAAAGGGTAATATTGCATGGTTTCTGTGATGCTTCCCAGTTGGGTTACGCGGCCGTCCTCTAGCTGTCCATTTATACTGACTCTGGTCCTCCGGTGGTTTCGTTGGTGTCGTCTAAAACTAAAGTGGCACCTCTTAAAACTTTATCAATCCCACGTTTGGAGTTGTTGGGAGCTTATCTTTTAGCCAAACTTGTTCGTCATTATGTTGGTTTATTCTCATCATGTATTCAATTGAGTCAAGTTTTCTTAAGGACGGACTCGACGATTGTCTTGGATTGGCTGAATATGCCTACTTTTAAATTGAAGACATTTAGTGCTAATCGGGTGGCTGCCATTACCGAGTGGACCGATACTAAATCTTGGCGTCATGTGCATGGTGTTTCTAACCCCGCTGATTTAGCCTCTAGAGGCACGTCACTCTCCAGCCTCCGGTCGTCGACAGTGTGGTGGTCAGGGCCAGATTGGTTAAAGCTTGATGCTCTGCGCTGGCCCCCTATTAATTATCGCCCGAATCACGACGTGCAAGATGTTGCCTTGGAAACCAAGGTCTCTTCGTTTCTCACTCGGGAGCCCCGGCTGGAATTGTTTGAGCACTTGTCGTCGTGGCCCTTAGAGGTGGGTGTGACCTAAATTATACAGGTTGCCATATCTTCTTGATTGGGTTTATCTTGTGTTTTCGGGTGAGCAGAATTAATTTCAATGATTGTTGTGGACTTACTGGACACTTTGCTGGGATTTCCCAGGTGATTCCTTCCAGCTGTTGTCCGCAGTGAATTTTACATTGTGGAATGTTTCTGGCATGGCGTTGTGCCAGTTCATTGGGAGTTATGGATGCTCAACAAATCAACAACAACAAAAATAAGTAAAAAAAAAAAAAATGAAAAAAAGGGGAATAAAGGGAACAAAAAAAAATATATATATAAAAAAATGTAAAAACTAGGGAACTAACTAAGTTGATTTGCTGAGTTTTACATTGTGTTTGGCTGGGCTATTGTTTATTGTATGTTATTGGGTTTTGTCTGCTCTACCCGAACCTTTCGGATTGCTCGCCTGGTCGATGCGCCCGCGGCGGAGTTATTCGGCATGGTTTTCTGATTCATTGCATGTTTTCTGTATGTTTGTGTTTTCTTGTGTTTGCGTGTGACCCCCTCCTAGGTTGGAGGGTAATTTTCAGAGAATGTTCCTGTTCACCCAAAGCCAAATTTTTGTACTGCATTTTTGGCCATGTCTTTTGGTGTAGTTGGTGGTTGACCCATTGCGGTCAACGGGGGCCGGTGTTCGATATTTCGGATCGAACCGGTCATTCTTTTCATTTTCCGAGGTTGGCACTATGGCTTTTGTAGAGCTCGTACATGCACGTGAACTTTTAGCTCTGTCGTACGCCAGCCATCTCAGTGTCAACGTCCACGAGTCGGGCCCTTCTCGGCAGGTAGAAATCCATGCATTTCACCCATCCTTTTCCCAACCAGTCTATCCTGCCTTGAGTGTCTGGATCACCCAGTCGTGAGATACGGTAAGTCATTTTTTTATATTATTTATGTCTGATTAGCACTTCTGCATGCTGCTGCTTTCGAGCTCACCAGAGGCTATTAAATTATCATGTAAGAAAGCCGTCTTACTTTCCATCTTTTTAAACTATTATCTCACATCTATTTACTACCAGAGGGTTCATAAGGTTGCTAGCTTTTCAATTAAATATTTTGCCGTCACGACTGGGAGCACGTGCTTCGTAATTTTGTGCATGATGCTGCTGGTGGGTTGAGTTTCAGTAATTGGGTTGTAAGTCAGTTTTGGCTGCGTGATTTTTATTTTAATTACCAACGTGCTGTGCCGTTTCGTTTTTTGAGCCTGCTCGTGGGTGTTTTGCATGCGGTTAATTTTTTAAATTTCATGAATGTTTGTCATTTGCATGCTATCGCACGGAAGCACGTTGGTGTAATACGTAGGCATGTGAACTACGAGTTTGCGTTTATGGCTGTAGCTTGTGGTCAGCAGTGTCGTCGTGTGTGCATCGCCAGGTGGGCAGATTTTGTGTCAAAATTTTGCACCTTGTTTTTTTGGGGTAGTCGTTTAATTACTGGGTAAAGTCTGGTAAAGTTTGTTTCCGTCCTGTTACGGTTTGCGTTCCACGTGAAATTGTGCGCTACGTGTTTGTGACTGTCAGGCGTAAAGGGAACGGTTTTAGGTTATCCGGATTTCGGAGTAGCCTGCCTTTGTATTTAATTTAATTTTTTGGCATGACTATTACCTTTAGGTGCGATTTATATTTTGCATATGCGATATCCTGTCCATACACGACGCGTTGACCATCAATTTTGGCATTTATTGGGTCCCAGTTATTGTGTTTGGTTCGGTAACTGGTGAATTGTTGTACATTGTACTTTGCTGTGTTTTGTGTGTATTTATTCTATTTGGTATTATACATGTTTGTTTTTGGGTGCACTTTTGTGTACCATTATTTTGCACCGTATGTGCTGTAATCTTGTGTAACTTGTGTTTTGTTGTCGTGCTTTTGCGCTGTGTAAATCAATTTGTTGCGTGTTTAATTTATTGTGTTTGGCATTATTTGCCTGTTGGATTGTGTAAGTTGTATTTTGCCGTGCACTAATTTACTTTTGTATTTATCTTGCTCGGTATTGTTTATGCAAAGTAGTTGTATGAGACGCCTAGTTATCTCGAGCACTGTTAGGCTAAGTCGGTGTGTGATTATTGTTCAGTTTCTAATTCTCTTATTAAGGGTGGTTGTAGGTTGCGCGATATTTTTTAATTCAATATGCCTGCTAAATTGTCGTTGGCAGCTTTTGACCGGACCACCTCGGTGGGAATACTTGCGTTGCAGCATTTGATAAATAAGTTGGAAGGGTTGCCGCAATTGAGAGCCGTGGATCAACATGAAGCCGGTATTTTGGCCTCCAGGTTGTCCGAAGAATATCAGGACCTTCTAGGTAAGGTCGATCCTTACCTATCGGCCGAGTCATTGCCCCAGGGATTGGACGAGGACCACATTTTTGCAGTGGTAGCTCAAATTAAGGATATTTATGTCCGGGGTAGCATTTTAGCGTCCAAACTAACAAAACCAGAGATACCGATTGGTTCCGGTCGATTTTCATCGGCAAGTGGCGGGCACCCAGGTGTGCTTGTTCATGAGTTGCCGAAGCTTTCGTTACCTTGTTTTGATGGCCAGGCCAAATGTTGGTCCAAGTTTTGGTCAAAGTTCACCACATTGGTGGACGAAAGTCCTGCCCTCACCCCAAAACAAAAGTTGTTATATTTATTGACTCATCTTAAGGGTGAGGCGTATGAGAAGTTGCCGCGCTTCCCATAGTTGATGATAGTTATTCACTTGCACTGTCAACTCTTAAAAGTCGTTATCACAATCCTCGTTTGGCCGCTCGGGCTTATTGTACCAATCTGCTTCAGTTACCAGCCGCTTCTATGCGATCAGCTGCGTCTATTAGAAAGTTGGTGGACAGCTTCAATGCTAACTTTTCAGCGTTGTCAGCTCTAAACATTGCTGATATATATCAAGCGATATATGCGTCTTTTGTATTGTCTAGGCTGGATCTATCATTGCGTGAACGTTTTGAGGCGTCTGTTACGGACAAAGAGAATCTCCCTGCCCTAACAGAAATTATGACATTTTTAACCGCTATGGCGGAACAGAAAGAACAGGCATCGTTGGAATCGGCTTTACCTGCTCTTCCTAGCACTAGCCACCAGAAAACCCACAAGGTTTCTTTTTCTAAGGCTACTCCTCTTGCTGTGTCTACGTTATCTGCGGAGGTTACGCAATGGGATGCATCTGGTTCACGTTGCCTTCATTGCGATTCCCGGACCCATTTGCTTCTCAAGTGTCCGGCGTGGCTGAGTAAGGACCCTAGGGCTCGATTTCAGAGTCTTAAAAATAAAAAATGTTGTCTTTCGTGCCTCCAACATAAACATTCGGGCTGGTGCAAAAATAGGTGCAAAACGTGTGGCTCTAAGTACCACCACACTTTACTTCATTTCAAAAGTGCCCGTCCGTCTCCGTCTCGTTCACAGATTTCTGACACAGCTGAACTCAAGGCTTCAGAGTCATCGCTTGTTGATCTGTCTAGCACTACTCTGACCGTGTCTCTGCCCCATCCTGCAGGGGTTCTGTTAGCCACCTGTCTAGCAGTCTTGTCGTCTCCGAATGGTGGTTATATTGTAGTTAGGGCCATCCTGGATAGCGCGTCCCATGCTTCTTTCATCACTGAAGCATGTGCATCTCGCTTAAAATGTGCTTGTTTTGACGCTTCAGTAAGTGTCAATGGGGTAGGTGATATTGCCACCAAAGCAAAAAAGGTGTGCCGTCTGTCCTTGGAAACTTTAAAATGCGAGGTTGTGGCATCTAACCATGCCTTTATAATTCTTTCGAAGATCTCGTCGGACTCACCTAGGTTCCAGGTGTTGCCTGAAGTTAAGCAGGCTACAAAAGATCTTTTGTTAGCTGACCCTACCTTCGATGTACCAGCCCCAATTGATGCGTTGTTTGGAGCCGATATTGTAGCGGCTATTCTTATGGGAGAGACTATTCCGTTGGGTGCAGGTTTGCCTGTTGCAGTTAGGACACGTTTTGGGTTTGTGATTATGGGTAGAGCCCCCATTTCACTTAATTGTGCATTGACTTGTGCTAGCTGTCTCACCGGCCTTCCTTTGGATCTGGTATCTGCACATCAGCTTCACTGTCATTTCCACCACTTTTATCCTTCCGTCACAACGTTATCTACGGAGACAACCAACCTAATTGAGCAAGTTCATCGTTTTTGGGAGGTCGAAGAGCCTCCAGCTGTACCCCACCAATTACCTGAAGAGGATCACTTTGCTGAAAGGTTTTACATGGAGTCAACAAGTCAGTTGCCGTCGGGTCGTTACCAGGTGCGCTTGCCGTTCTTCAAAAACTCTTCTCACATTTTGGGAAATTCCCTTAAGGGAGCCATGTCTCGGTTTTTTGCGTTAGAAAGGAAATTTGAGGCGAACAGTCAGTTTAAGAGCCAGTATGTACAATTTATAACGGATTATGTCGCTCAGGGGCATATGTCATTGGTGTCTGACCCCAATTTTCCAAAATATTTCATTCCTCATCATGGTATCTTTAAAGTTAGAGGTGATACTTCTAAAATAAGGGTGGTGTTTGACGCCAGTATGAAGACGTCCTCTGGGATTTCCTTAAATGATGTGTTATGTGTCGGCCCTAAGTTGCAGACCTTACTGTCCGACGTTTTGACTTTGTTTCGGCGGTTTAGCCATGTTTTTACGTGCGACATCGAACAGATGTACCGCCAAATTGCTATGCATCCTGATGACTCGGCGTACCTGTGTATTTTATGGCGTGAGGAGGTTACCGCCCCACTAAGGGTTTTCGCTTTGCGTACCGTTACTTACGGGCTGGCTTGCGCCCCTTTCCAGGCGTTGCGAACCTTGCAGCGCCTGGCTCAGGATGAGGCAGTTAATTTTCCTGCGGGAGCGGCGGTACTTAGCTGTAATATTTTTGTGGATGATATTGCTGCTGGCGCTGATTCAAAATCAGAGCTTTGCAAACTACAACGGGAATTAATTCTGTTGTTGTCTTCAGGAGGGTTCAATTTGAAAAAATGGTGCACTAATCAACCCGACTGCCTACCTGAATCAGCCGCTCCAAGTGATTCCGTCGTTGCTAAGGATAAGGATATTCTGGGTTTAAGTTGGGACCATTTTACCGATTGCTTCTCCTTTCCTCCTTTGGCCTGTTGCAGCAATGCTCAGGTTCAATTTACCAAACGTGTCGTGTTATCTCAGATGGCACAATTATTTGACCCATGTGGTTGGCTTTCGCCAGTGATTTTCAGGGCCAAGGCTTTTTTCCAAAAACTCTGGGCTGAGGGCTTGGACTGGGATGCTCCTCTAAGTGATGACTTAAACGATTATTGGAGTCAATTCCTGTCCTCTTTGAATCATCTTCCGGTAATTACTATTTCCCGGCCATTCTTCCCTAAAGGTGGGCATATTGAAAGGGTAATATTGCATGGTTTCTGTGATGCTTCCCAGTTGGGTTACTCGGCCGTCCTCTATCTGTCCATTTATACTGACTCTGGTCCTCCGGTGGTTTCATTGGTGTCGTCTAAAACTAAAGTGGCACCTCTTAAAACTTTATCAATCCCACGTTTGGAGTTGTTGGGAGCTTATCTTTTAGCCAAACTTGTTCGTCATTATGTTGGTTTATTCTCATCATGTATTCAATTGAGTCAAGTTTTCTTATGGACGGACTCGACGATTGTCTTGGATTGGCTGAATATGCCTACTTTTAAATTGAAGACATTTAGTGCAAATCGGGTGGCTGCCATTACCGAGTGGACCGATACTAAATCTTGGCGTCATGTGCATGGTGTTTCTAACCCCACTGATTTAGCCTCTAGAGGCACGTCACTCTCCAGCCTCCGGTCGTCGACAGTGTGGTGGTCAGGGCCAGATTGGTTAAAGCTTGATGCTCTGCGCTGGCCCCCTATTAATTATCGCCCGAATCACGACGTGCAAGATGTTGCCTTGGAAACCAAGGTCTCTTCGTTTCTCACTCGGGAGCCCCGGCTGGAATTGTTTGAGCACTTGTCGTCGTGGCCCTTAGAGGTGGGGGTGACCTAAATTATACAGGTTGCCATATCTTCTTGATTGGGTTTATCTTGTGTTTTCGGGTGAGCAGAATTAATTTCAATGATTGTTGTGGACTTACTGGACACTTTGCTGGGATTTCCCAGGTGATTCCTTCCAGCTGTTGTCCGCAGTGAATTTTACATTGTGGAATGTTTCTGGCATGGCGTTGTGCCAGTTCATTGGGAGTTATGGATGCTCAACAAATCAACAACAACAAAAATAAGTAAAAAAAAAAAAATGAAAAAAGGGGAATAAAGGGAACAAAAAAAAATATATATAAAAAAAAAATGTAAAAACTAGGGAACTAACTAAGTTGATTTGCTGAGTTTTACATTGTGTTTGGCTGGGCCATTGTTTATTGTATGTTATTGGGTTTTGTCTGCTCTACCCGAACCTTTCGGATTGCTCGCCTGGTCGATGCGCCCGCGGCGGAGTTATTAGGCATGGTTTTCTGATTCATTGCATGTTTTCTGTATGTTTGTGTTTTCTTGTGTTTGCGTGTGACCCCCTCCTAGGTTGGAGGGTAATTTTCAGAGAATGTTCCTGTTCACCCAAAGCCAAATTTTTGTACTGCATTTTTGGCCATGTCTTTTGGTGTAGTTGGTGGTTGACCCATTGCGGTCAACGGGGGCCGGTGTTCGATATTTCGGATCGAACCGGTCATTCTTTTCATTTTCCGAGGTTGGCACTATGGCTTTTGTAGAGCTCGTACATGCACGTGAACTTTTAGCTCTGTCGTACGCCAGCCATCTCAGTGTCAACGTCCACGAGTCGGGCCCTTCTCGGCAGGTAGAAATCCATGCATTTCACCCATCCTTTTCCCAACCAGTCTATCCTGCCTTGAGTGTCTGGATCACCCAGTCGTGAGATACGGTAAGTCATTTTTTTATATTATTTATGTCTGATTAGCAATTCTGCATGCTGCTGCTTTCGAGCTCACCAGAGGCTATTAAATTATCATGTAAGAAAGCCGTCTTACTTTCAATCTTTTTAAACTATTATCTCACACATGTCGACATTAAAAGGCAGGTTACCAGCGAGGATGAATCCCAATTTTGTCTCCTGTATTATGGGAAAGTGTTGGCTGTGGATGAATTTGATCGGTTCAATCAATTGTAAATAGTACTGGGCACCAACTAATATGTCGATTTGTGAAGAAAAGTTTAGTTGTGGGTCAGCTAAGAATATGTTTTTTGGTATATTTAAGGATGAAATATTAAACGATTCTGCAGGGAGATTATTCGTAATAGTGGGAAGCACAGCGCAATGCACGTACAGATTGAAATCCTTGTAACGAGAATTCAGCCTTACCCTTGTACTAAAGTCAGCTTGACATAAGGAATTGTTTATACCAGTGATGGGTAGTTGAGACTTGGTTAATTTTAGACCCATGCGGCATGCGAAACTCATGGTACAGAAGTTTGCTTGAGATCCTGAATCTAATAGAATCCTTACTGGATGCTTCCTATCGGCTTGGTCCGTTGTCATGCAGACAGCGGTGGATAACAGAATAGATTTGTTTGTTTGTAATTTGAGGGAAAATTGATTGTTGCCCCTGTTTGAAGTTTTACTGCCTGATATGTGAATCATTGTATGATGTCGTTTAGAACATGTCCTACTACAAGAAAATTTGGAAGGACAGTGTGAGGGCTCATGGCCTGGACGCATGCAATTTAAACAAAGTTTGTATTTGAGTAAAATGTTTTTTCGCTCAAAGGGAGATGTAGCCACGAATTGTGGGCATTCAGACAGTCTATGTTTACCACGACACAGCTGACAAATGTTATTGTTGATATGAGTATGAAATGTTGACCTAGTGAGCTCAACGGGTTTAATAGTCTTGCGATAGGGAATCTTATCGCTAACTTGTGTTCTGTTTGCTGAACTGGTCGAGGCGCCGACGTTTTGAATTAATTGCCTTCTACCATTTAAAAATTTAATAAAATTGTTGAAATTAGGGAATCGCTCGTCGGATAGACTTTCCTTCCATAGTCGACATGTCTGGTTATCGAGTTTCTGAGTTAAATGTTGAACAAAAATAATTTCAAAAGTATTTACAGGTAAGCTCAATGAATTCAAAGCGTTTATATTTGCGGTGATTTCGTCAATAAATTTTGAAATGCCAACCATGGACTCTTGCTGAAGGGACTTCATGCCCAAGACATTCCCTATATGATACGCTGAGACAATTAATTTGCTATCATACCTGGCCTTCAATAGCTCAATGGCTACCGCATAATTATCATGGGTGATTGGGAGAGATTTTATTACATTTAAAGCCTCGTCCCATAGTGAAGAATGTAAATAATGCAATTTCTGGATGTCCGTCAGGTCCGTTCTGACGTGTACTAACTCCAAGAACATGTTGTAATAGTGCTGCCAATCAATAATGTTGCCTGAGAGGCAGGGCAATTTAATTGGCTCTAACTGAATAGGGGATGTTTTAATTGGCATAACTTCCGCTTGATTTAATGGTTTTTTGCTCACCTCTTCTACACGTTCTAATAAATTGTGCAGCTTACACTCAATAGTGCAGAGATCATCCTCTGTCTGAACCCTGTCACTTACCGATGTGAAATCAGATTCATCAGCCTCAATTTGGGTCTGAATTTCATCATACTTCGCGGACAACTCCATCAAGTGACGAAGTTTTATTTTTAAAGCATGGTGATCATTTGTTTCAGGATCGAAATTGTCCGCGAAGGTGTTTATACTATATAGAGGCTTTAATTGTGCCACGTTTTTTAATTAAAGCTTTCACATCAGTCATGATTGAACTGCAAGCTGTGATCCGAAACCGATAAATAAATACAGAACAGGTGAACAATTAATGTAATTTGAGTACTTTATCAACTTCTGATATAATGCGGCAGTCAGTGAGCGGTATATAACTTAATCTAATTCCGTATTATAATATGTACTTTTTTTTTTTAGATAGTTATATGAAAATTGTTTGAAATATGACTCATTTAAAAATAAAAATATACATATAGCTTCATTCCATTATTTAAGTTTCTGACTGATTTCTTGTAAAATTGTATAAGTGAAAATTTATGTGAAAATACAGGTCTATAGTCACTTGAAACTAATTTCTGTTTATATAAAAATTCTTTTGCCAATATTACTGATTTTTACTGTATATAAAATTATATAAGTGAGAAACTATGAGAAATACAAGTTCATAGTCACTTGAATTATGAGAGTCCTCGGCAGGTTTAAGATGGCTCCGTTGCCTGTCGTTTCCTTGGCAATCCTGTCCGGCTGGCCTTGGATTGGTGGCGCAAGTCTTGTTTCCGGTTGTCGGGTGATGCTTGAAGCTGTAGCTCTCTGTGCAGGCTTAAAGTTCTAATTTTCACTGATGAATGACAAGTGACGATGAATTGGAATATCTTGCGGTCTTAGAGATGATTTCATGTAGAAGCTTGTACGGCCAAGTATGAAGTTTTTTTTTTTAAGCAATGAGTGTATGCTCACGGCCAGCAATTTTACGTTTGAGAAGATTCGGGCTTGACCAAATTGTTGTTTGGGCCCATTAAATGAAATATAGATCCGAATCCCGATCCGGCCCGGAGGACCAAATGCTACGTCTTTGACGCTCTCGAAATATTCTTGAGTTGGTCTTACAACGTGAGGTGATGAGTTGGCTGGTAAGATATGAAATAAAGTAGTGGACTGTATTTTTTGAATTAACTGTTTATTGAAGTTTATATGAAAATGATTGCATGGCACGTGCAGTGTAGCGCGGCATACATTGCCAAAGTAGAATTAAATTAAATATTGAAAGGCGTAATAATAAATTGAAGCGGAATTTGGCAAGTAGTAATGAATTAAGCACTGAAAAGCATAATAAATAAGTTGAAGTGGAATATTCCGAATTGAAAGAATTACATAGCCGCGGCGAATGAAGGCTGTTGCCCGTTCAGAGTTTAACAGTTAACTAACTAGACTGCTGCGAACGTAGTGGGACACGCTGGCAGCAGTTTAGCATGGGGGGATGACGTCACTGCACGCGCCCGCCGTTTACATATGCAGATATTGAAAGGTACAAAGTTTAACAACGCTCGAGAGCTAAATAAAATGCTCATTAATGACCACACATCTCCAGGTGAGATTGATGAAATAATGAAGAAATTTTATGGATGTAAGTACATGAGTACTTGGGACGCCGTCTGTGGCTATTGGCAGATAGAATTGCACCCTAACAGTAGACAATATGTCGGTTTTATATTTGAAGGACGAAATTATCATTTCAAACGCTTGCCTTTTGGCTTGGTAAATTCTGTGGCCGTGTTCATACAATGTATGGACCAAATTCTTGGTAATGAAGTTTTAGATTTCACAACAGTATATGTCGATGACATATTGATTACTTCATGTACTTGGAAGGAGCACTGTAATAGAGTAGAAACAGTATTAAGTAAGCTACTACAAAGCAATATAACGTTAAAATTAGACAAATCGAAATTTATCACACACGAATTACGATTTTTAGGATTTATTTTGTCTGCTACTGGGATAACACCATCACCAGAAAAAGTAAAAGCTATCCAGGATTTTCCAAAACTGAAGAATTTAAAACAATTACAATCTTTTTTGGGAATATGCAACTATTACCGGAAATTTCAACATAGTTACTCAGAAGTGACCGCAAATTTCCAACATTTACTATCAAAGAAAAACAAATGGAAGTGGGAAGAAAATGAAGACAATAATTTTAAATTAATAAAGGATAAATTTTTAAATAGCATAATGCTACATCACCCAAATTTCAATAAACGTTTTTTCATCAATTGTGATGCCAGCAACATTAGTCTTGGAAGTGAATTATATCAGGAAGATGAGGAAGGCAATCATTGGGTAATTAGTTTTGCAAGCAGGGTCCTGAGTGGTTGTGAATGAAATTATACAGTGACTGAAAAGGAACTACTGAGTGTTGTGTTTTCTTGTTTAAAATTCCATACATTTATATTGGGCTACCCAGTAACTATTAGGACCGACCATAGGTCAATATCGTTTTTGAGAAACTATAAGCTTAACCACTGTAGGCTCACCAGATGGGTGTTGATACTCCAAGAATACAATTTAGATTGGGAATATATTCCTGGAAAAAAGAATATCATAGCAGACAGCCTGTCACGAGTGAACCTAGAAAAGGGAACATTTGAAGTAGAGCAGGAGAGTATTAGTAAAATATATTACATTTTAAAATCCAAGAAAGAGTTACAGGAAGCAATCAGCAGATTAAAAGAAGATCAAAGAACGGACTCCAAATTAATCAAAATTAGAGACAGGATAGTACAAAATGACCCTATTATAACAGCATTTTTCTGTGTTCATGAAGAAATAATTTTTATTCGTCCTACAATTAAGGATCAAGTGTGGCGAATTTATGTACCAGAAGTAACGGAAGCAGCAATAATAAAAGACTATCATGAAAGATATGGGCATACCACTCAAAGTAATCAAAGCATTATCATAACATTGGTACATAAAAGCAATCAATAAGCGAGTGAGACTAGTCATAAGAAATTGCACAATATGCCAATTAGTGAAAGTAAATAATGAGAAAAGAACAGGAGCTATGATTACAATAACATCTAACCGCAGACTTGAGAAAATATTCCTAGACATATGTGGCCCCTTTCCCAGAAGTGGAGGAAGACATAGATTTAAATACATAGTAATTATTTTTGATCATTATACAAAGTACACAACACTCTACCCCATCAGTAGAGCCACCACAAAAAAGATTCTAGAAGTGATTATTCATAAGTACATGTTAGAAGTGGGAAAACCAGAAACCATTGTAACCGATCATGGGACCCAGTTTCGAGGAAAGAAGTGGAAGATGGAATTGTTGAAATGTGATATAAAAACATATAAAACATGGGTATATCATCCTAATAGTAATCCTGCAGAACGTGTCTCGAGGGAAGTTGGGAGAATTTTACGAACCTATTGCCACCATGAACATAGTGAGTGGAGCCAGTACCTTGAACCAGCTGAAACCTACCTTAACTGGGCATACCACGAAACTATTGGGACCAGTCCTCATCAAGTGATGTTCGAAAAACCACCACCACGAGAAATAATATCATTAGTTAATTTTCCTCCAGGAGAGAGACTTGAGTATACTAAAATTGAAATGCATAATAGGCTGCTTCATAAGGCTGAACTTTTGTATAAAAAAGAAACAGGACAGAAGAAAAGAATTATCCAATATAAAGTAGGGGATAAAGTATTAATTAAAAATAGACAACTACCTAGTTCTATAGAGGGTATAGCAAGGAAGTTACTATTACTTTATACTGGGCCATACCTAATAACCCAGGTAAAGGGTAACAATACTTATGAAATCAAGTCAATTCCAAATAACAAACTAAAAGGGGTATATAACCAGACAGAGATGAAACTGTATTATGAAGAATAATAAAAGAAGGTGAATGATTAGGAATCAAACAATTTTTAATACTGAAATAAAAATAAACATGTTCTAGTGGGGGAGCTTTATGTAACATTACATAATCAGTGCTTAATACTGAGTGAAATAAAGAAATACCTATTATTATTATTTTATAAAATAATAATAATAAAAAGTCAGTATTTACCCCATTCCCCAAGTCAGAAATGAATACTATCATACTATGAAACATTTGTACAATCTTTACACCAAACTATAAAACACTTTAGCAATTAAAAAAAAAAACAGTGTACCAAGTGTTACCATAGAAATGCAGCGTGTACAAAGTGCAACATAGTATGATATATATAAATTTTAAACAAAAAAAGACATCAAACACAAATGGTGATGAAGATACAAAACTATAGTAATAAACAATAAGTTTAGTAATAAGTTATTGTAGTTTTGTTTTGTTAGGCCACAAAGGCAATATCAGTGTAAGTAAAAGGTTATTTTGTTTATGTTTGAAGGATCCAGGGTTATATAAGAAATTAATCACTGCTAATTAGAATAAATTTTAAAGAGATGGTGGAAGATAAAATAGTGCCTAGGGCAGTAATACATTTACAGAAGTAAAAGTCAGAAATAAACTAAGTTAAAAAACCACTAAATTATAAAATGCAAGTATCTAAGTTTATGTAATCATATTGCTACGACAGCACAGAACAGTCTACGCGTTTACCGAATGTGCCAGAAGGATCTCGATGTAACGCGTGTGGCGTACGTGCTACTATACGCATTTTGCGAGAATCTTCTCGACTGTGCCGGGCTTTGCTCGGGCGCCCAGCCTGTGTCAAGGCCGTAGTAATTACATAGTTCACAAGAGATAAGACGCAGTTTGGAAACTTCTGGTGTGTGAGCGTGACTATAAATACATCGGGTAGCGGCCTTAGTTTTCAGTTCAATGCGAGATATTGGATAGTGCGGTTCGAGAGTATTAGTGCGATATATTTCCAGAGCGGTTCGAGTCATTACTGTGTACGTTCAAGTACTTATTATTGAAGTGTTGCGTTTTATATTCGGACGGTATAATTGTAATACAGTTGAGTTTTAATATTAGTGGACATTTTATTGCGTGTGAACAATTTTCATTTGATTTGTTGTAGACACTGTGTTGTTAATTACGAACTGTTTAACTATAAAAAGTAAAGGTGTGATTAGTGAGTTAATTGGTGTCTTGTACTTATTTTGTTTCCACTGTACCTACGACGATCGGGTAGACCGTCGTAACAATATGAAGAAAAACATTTTATAAATTAAATGTAATTAGAGTTAAAATTTATAAAGGAGTATTTTTCCTAAAAAATGGAAGAACTAATAATATCTTAATACTAGCCTATTTACTAAAACTGTACCTAGGTTAGCCAATAAAAACTCATCAATTTCTTGATTACTAAGAGTAACAGAGTTAACAAGATGGGTAATTGTTAAATTGGATTTTCAAGAGTGTAGATGACAGAAATAATGTTCAGCAAATTTTCAAAAAATAGTAACTACAGTTCGAACTAATCACTATTCTAAATTAATGAAACGATTCAGCACAAGAAACTACGTCTGAGACATCCATTGAACCATAATAATTGATGCGGGAATATCGAAGAACATTGAAAAATTATCCAACCATCAGAGCGCTTGAAAAATTTGAAGTATCACTACGTTGGTGAGAACGCCTACCTTAATAAACTAAAAAATTACACATCACCAACAAGTAACGAACACTAGAAACAGTACAACATCATTCAAGTTATAAGAAAACTTAGTGTGAACATTTTAAACTTTCTTTATTTAACCCAAAATGGTAAACACGTGGTTTCATTAAAACTAAATAGCAGCCATGTTTCTTGTTTTTCCATCGGTATGAATACAAGTAGTCTGCACTCTGGCGTTTAAAAAACGAACTTATTGAATCAGACTTTAAGAAAAAATATTAATTATTGTAAAGTATGATACTATTATCTAAGCATTTCTGACTTTCTTATAGCTCAAAGAATCCCCAAATAAACCTGAGGTAAACAATTTATTAATTTTACTAATAACTATAATTGAATATATCTGTTGTGTTATAAAAAAAACTTATATCGAAAACTGTTGTAATTTCGATAATAGTCGATCTGGAAATTGATGAACTGGATGTAATAGTTTCCAGAAAATAAACCAATTTCAACCTTTCTTTTACGGAATTGACTTTGTATTATTTTTTGTAGATAGATTTATTACAGGAGACAGGTGAATAGCAGAGAAGAGTAAGAAAGTTAGCTCAGACATCGTAGCCTGTGAAGTACAACAGCCAACATAACCTGTAACTGGTTATCAAATTGAAAACAGCTGATGCAACGCGCGTTTAAATAAAACGATCAAACAGTACACCAAGAGAGGAACTCTCTCTCTCTCTCTCTCTCTCTCTCTCTCTCTCTCTCTCTCTCTCTCTCTCTCTCTCTCTCTCTCCTCTCTCTCCCCCCCATAACAACTGAATTGTAATACCTGCAAGGAGATATAAAAAACCCATAGGATCCCGTGGTTTATTTTATTTTTTTTACTAAAGAGTTACACAATAAATAAAAATAACACAGACAGAGTATCAAAAAGACATAACACTGAGAGACATTAGAAGTCCGGATAGACTCGTAAACATTGCAATATATATATATTTTGTTACATGACATTTTGCCATGCCATTTTAACATAAATATGCTTTAATAATCTTACCCAAAAGTACCAAGAAACAAGAGTTTCAAGAAATAAGTAATTAAAGACTTAAGTAAATATTGTTTATTTTATTGTTTAATTCATGATAACGAAGACTGTAATAATTATGTTTATCACAGTTAAAATAATGTCAATAATGATAAGTAAGGAGGACAATGTTAAGGAACTTACTTATGAAATTTTGTTTTATTTATAAAAACTGTAAATTTATAAATACAGTAAGTTAAGGGGAATTGTTATATATTACTAAGAGTTATTAGTAATTAGTTTGGGTCACATTTATTAATATTATATGTGATAGTGTTAATAACACTAATGTTTATCTTAACAAGAAAGTACCAAAATAATAGTAATAGATTTTTGAAAAACTAGGCATATTGAGTTTAGACAGTTAAGGTATATGAATAAGAATTTCTATTAAAATGATAATGAAACAGGCTGGGGGCACAAAGGGAACTATTTGAAGAGCTAAAAAGATATAAAATTGGTGTAGCAGGAGTGCAGGAAACAAGATGGCTGGGAAATGGAGTAAGAGATACTAAAACTCATACGGTATTATACAGCGGAAGAGAGAAGGGGAAAAGAGAACTGGGACATAAAAGCAGAATTTTACCAATTGCTGGAAAAAATATATGACACCGCCCCTAAGAATGACATTAAACTAATCATGGGGGACATGAATGCGAAAATTGGGAAAGAAGATGCATACCTTGGCACCATAGGTAGGCACAGTATGCACAATGAATCCAACAGAAATGGGGAACTGCTTATCGACTTCGCTACAAGCAGGAATATGGTTATCAGCTCAACTCAGTTCCCACACCGGGATATCCATAAGGGAACGTGGGTAGCCCCAGATGGGAAAGCAGTCAACCAGATAGATCATGTGATCATAGATAAAAGAGCAGCTACAAGTATCATTGATGTCAAAACCCGGAGAGGGGCGTCAGTTGGTTCTGATCACTATATGGTGCAGATGAAGTTTAGATGCAGGGTGGCTGTATATAGGAAGGACAGACTCAGAAGACAGGAAAAGGTTAACACAGTGAGTATAAAGGACCCAGAAAGGGTACAGGAATATGCTGGGAAAGTGAGGAATAGATTGAACGAGTCAGTCGCAGGAACGGTGGAAGAGAAATGGCAGAGCCTTAAGTGCGCACTCCTGGAAACCGCCAGAGAGGTACTAGGAATAGAGGAGAGACGGAGGCGGGAGGACTGGTTTGATGAGGAATGCAGGGAGAGTGTTGCACGGAGGAATGAGGCTCACAGGAAGTATTCTCAGTGTAGGACTAGAGAAAGGAAGCAAGAATATGAAGAGACTAGAAGACTGGCAAATAAAGTATGTAGAAAAAAGAAAAGAACTTTTGAAAACGGGCTGCTTCTCAAAATGGAGCAGGACTTTGCAGATGGAAGAATAAGGAATGCTTATAAATATCTTAAGCATCTCAGGGAAGGTTATAAACCATCTACAACACTATGTAGAGACAGAGAGAATAGAATTGTCAGTGATCCAGAGAAAATTAAAACTATCTGGCGAGAGTACTTCGATGGCCTCCTTGGTGGTATGCTACAGGGAGGAGAAATTGTTGCTCACACTCCGCGGAATGCAAACATTGGGGGGATGGAATCTGACCCACCATCAATTCAGGAAATAGAAGAAGCTATTAGGGCCCTCAGGAACAACAAGGCACCAGGCACAGACTTGATTCCTGCAGAACTGCTTAAAGCTGGAGGTGCTGATGTGGCGGTCGCACTGCACTCCTTAATCGTGGACATATGGCAAACGGAACGAATCCCCATGGAATGGAATAAGTGCATTATATGCCCCATTTATAAAAAAGGCGACAAACTTCAATGTAGAAATTACAGAGACATTTCGTTGCTGTGCACCTCCTACAAGGTTTTTGCGTACATCTTGAACCAAAGGCTGAGACCCCTCACAGAAAATATAATACGGGAATACCAAGCTGGATTCCGACCTGGAAGGTCTACAATCGACCAACTCTTCTCGGTAAAACAGATACTAAGATGCGGATGGGAACATGATATTGATGTGTACCAGATCTTTGTGGACTTCAGGCAAGCGTATGACTCTATTAATAGAGACAAACTCTACACCATAATGCATGAATTTGGAATACCAGGCAAGCTGGTAAGATTAACCCAAGTTACTATGCAGCAGACTGAAGCCCAAGTAAAGGTGGATAGCCAACTAACTGAACCCATAAATATTACACGGGGACTAAAGCAGGGAGATGGGTTGGCCCCAACACTATTTAATATTGCATTGGAATATGTAATTAGAGGCTTATCAATAAATAGCTCCAATCTGTTAACAAATAAAACTGTACAGATAGCCGCATATGCAGATGACATTAACATCATGTCAAGACGGATCACGGCAGCTAAAGAAATATTTATAGAGCTTAAAAACAAAGCCAAGGAAGTTGGGCTAGCCATAAATATGGATAAAACAAAAATGCTTATCCAAACAAGAAGGGACCAGGTTCATAACAACATCGAGATAGAGGAGGACACAATTGAGGTGGTGGACAATATCACGTATCTCGGAGTGAATCTAGCAAAGACTGGATCAGAGGAGCCGGAGATCCAAAGACGGACCACCATGGCTAACAAGGCGTACTTCACATTGCTGCCATCATTTAGGTCTGGGGATGTGCACAGGGAAACAAAAATGAAAATATATAGGACTGTCATCAGACCGGTGCTATGCTACGGGTGTGAGGCATGGGCAATCACACAGAAAACAGTCGACATAGTAGACACCTTTGAAAGGAAAATCCTCAGACGCATTATAGGCCCAATACAAGAAAATGGCTCATGGAGACTGAGATACAACAACGAACTGTATCAAATATATAAAGAGATACCAGTCTCAAAATTTATAAGAATTCAAAGATTGCGTTGGGCCGGACATGTTATGAGAATGGAGGATGGCAGGAACCCTAAGAGGGCTTTGCTGGGTACATGGGAGGGAACGAGACCTAGAGGTAGACCGAGGAAGAGGTGGGAAGATGGCGTTGCAGAGGACGCGAGAGACATGGGGATAAGAAACTGGAGGAGGGTTGCAGTGGATAGAGTGGATTGGAGGCGGAGATTGGTGGAGGCCAGGGCCCGACTTGGGCTGTAGCGCCATAGGAGAGAGAGAAGGTACTTTGTAATTATTTATAATCCCATATATTTTGGTACTTTTCCTCTAATAACTGTTGTTTATATCGTAGTCAAAAGGACCTAACGTAACACACTACATTTGTATTTTATTTAATAAATATAAGTATGGGCCTTGAGATGAAGAATTTCTTAATGCTACTGCTGCCATACTGAGCATATGTAAAGAACAGCCGGTTAGATTTTTGTTAATGATTATATATGGTATTTAAAAAACAATTTAAAGAAAATAATAAAAGGATTTTGAGTGTACAGATACAATACAGATAAAAGGTTTATTCGTTTCTTTATTTAATGAATACAAAATGGGTATGATATTCTAAACAATATATCTGGGACTGTGAATTGGCTTCAGCAATTAGATTAAGTTGGCAACACTCCTCATTTGAAAGAAATGGCAGACTATTCAAATCTGCTTTGATGAGCTTTAGTTATCACATTCGTCTCTTAAAGAAAAGATTAAAATAGATTTAATTATAGCTGATAAAGAAACCATATAATAAATTTTTTTTAATAAAAATTAATAATTAATATTTTACAAATAAATTTTATTTGCAACCGGTGATTGCAAATTGGCGCTCAACAAATATTACCCTGACCAGATACTCATCCTATAAACTGTTAACAAGTATACACATAAATAGATCTCAGTGAGAGACGGCTTGTAACAAATTGACTCCCAACAGTGAGGTATAAGTAAAGTTTGATACAGGAGTGTTCGTAGTATAACAAATTGGAGCCCAACTAGTGAGGCTAGAGATAGAATAACATTGTATTCTTATTGTAAGTGTTATAGTAATTTCTACTCTAGTGGCAGCTACGGTTAAACAACAAAGAAAGGAAAACCAGAAACAAATGAAAATGCCAGAACTCACACAAGAAGAAATGAAGGAGATGCTGAGAATTATAATGGAAGGGAGTATCAAATTCCACGAAGAATTAAGGTAAACAATGAACAGTGGTTTCAAAACATTGAATGAAAAAATTGACAGAAATCATGAAACATTAAAAGAAATGATGAATGATCGTAAACATATGGTAGAAGAAATGATGAATGATTGTAATCAGATGGTAAAAGAAATAATGAATGATCATAAACAAATAATGGAAGAAATAATAAACGATAACAAACGGTGGAAGGAAGGATTAAACAATGACAGGAACCAGTAAATCAGAAAATAGAAGGTAGTAAGGAAATAAACAATGAAAAAGATAAAAGGGTATTATTATCTGAAAAGAAACCTAACAGAAACAAAGAGGATATTAAACACATGGTAATGAGACAAATGCATCAAAGGAAATTAATAAAAATCCAGGAAGAGTGGGAGATGATGAACAATGGACTGGTTACTGTACTTAACATCTTAAGTACTGAACACAGAAGAGTAAGCAATTTTAAAAATAACCAAAGGAGATTAGTAGAAACTTTCAAAAGGAATCGCCATATAACAGTGAGAAAAACCGTAAGAAAATCTATAAGTAAATTAAATATAACAGAAATAGAAGTGTGTAGCAAACTGTCAGTAGTGTCATCAATAACGCAAATACCATTAAAATATCTGTTCAATAAAATAAATGAGAAAGTGATTGAGGTAGGCCTAGATACTACTGAACATGTGTTATTAGTAGGATTGCGGTATAAGGTAGCAAAGATCTATATCACAAGGATGGAAATAGTTCTGCACACCAGAGTTATACGAATGACCAGTACAGCTGAAATAATGGACCATGGTTAAACTAATTCTAAACCAACTATAGAGAAAAGGGACTAATTTTATGATTACCGACAAGGCAAACTATTTGAGAAATGAGAAGGAAAAATAATGATAATTGTAATAACAAATGAAGATTCAGAAAACAAACAAATTAAACTCAAAATTCTAAAATGAGTAAGAACATCTTACAGGATACTTCAGAGGAATTATTTTGAATCAATTAAGAAGACCACCCAATTCAAAAATAAGTAAGAACATCTTACCATATATTTCAGAAGAAATTATTTTTAACCAATAATCATAAAAGAAGAGAAAGACGGTTAATAACCATAATAATTATTTGAATGACCAGATTAATCAGTATGATAACCGTGATAAGAACTTTTACTTAAAAATTTACAGAGATTTGTTGGAAGAGATTACCATGGAAGAAGATAAACTGAATGAGGACATAGTATACATCAAGGTAGAATTACATGGGGTGCTAACTGAAGTTATGATTGATACAGGAGCAAACATTTCTTTAATAGATAGATTGGAGCTGAACAGAATACAGGAGTTAAGCATGGAAAAATATCCACATTGCCTATTAATAATATTGCTATTATAGGAACGACTGGCAAACAAAATAAAACAATAAAACAGCAAGTAAGTCTGAATGTTACGAGTATGGGAGTAGGAATTCCGATGGTGTTTCTGGTGGCCCAAGAGTTACCTTTTAAGGTGTTGATAGGTTGTGACATGCTAAGGCGTCACTATGCGATTATTAATTTAGCCAGTGGAAAAATGTCACTGAGCTCAGAAGGTTATGAATGGACTGCTGAGATAATAGGAAGCTCAATAGCCCCTCAGTACAGGAACTCATACCACGTTAGGGAAATAATGACACCCATAGGAGATAAAGAAATCGTAACAGAATCAGCATTATGGCAAGAAAAAATGCAGGAAATATTGTCATTTCAAGGAAAGGGGTATACCGAAGCAATCAGTGTGGAACAGAAGAAAAAATTAATAGAAATATATAAAACTTATCGTAATGTATTTTCCGATTCTCCTGGAAAGGCAAAGAATTTCATATGCCGATTAAAATTTCATGACTCTGTCAAATTCAATAAGAAATCATATCCTATTGCACAATTGTTAAAAGAGGCAGTTAGAAAAGAAATAGCAAGGATGATTCAAGAAGATATTATAGAGAGAAGTACTTGTGAAATCAATCAGCTTATTTGAGCAATCTGTTTATTACTAAAATAACCCGTTTTCTGGGGGGGTATTATGTTACATGACATTTTGCCATGCCATTTTAACATAAATATGCTTTAATAATCTTACCCAAAAGTACCAAGAAACATAAGAGTTTCAAGAAATAAGTAATTAAAGACTTAATTAAATATTGTTTATTTTATTGTTTAATTCATGATAACGAAGACTGTAATAATTATATTTATCACAGTTAAAATAATGTCAATAATGATAAGTAAGGAGGACAATGTTAAGGAACTTATGAAATTTTGTTTTATTTATAAAAACTGTAAATTTATAAATACAGTAAGTTAAGGAGAATTGTTATATATTACTAAGAGTTACTAGTAATTAGTTTGGGTCACATTTATTAATATTATATGTGATAGTGTTAATAACACTAATGTTTATCTTAACAAGAAAGTACCAAAATAATAGTAATAGATTTTTATAAAACTAGGCATATTGAGCTTAGACAGTTAAGGTATATGAATAAGAATTTCTATTAAAATGATAATGAAACAATGTCAGGTTATGTTATAGGATTACTAAATGTGTCAAATAAGTTTAATAAAGTGAAAAGTACACGAAGAACCAGTAATAAATAAGTTTGGAACAAATAAAATAAAAAGTTTAAATTGATAACTCAAGAAATATATAACAGAAGATAGTCAAAAGTGGTGTCAAAATAATCAGTGTTTCATCAGAAGATCAAAGAAACCAATAAAGTGAAGATCAAAGCTCTTATAAAAAAGGTATATCAGTTTAAAGAAAATGAAAGATAAAATAGTAAGAGTTTGTTTATGTTAATGCTATGATATCACGAGGGTGACATAATATGTTACATTAGAAACCAATAAAAGAGCTGATATAGGCCTTAGCAACTAAAAATGTTATAATAAATAAAATAAGAATTGTATTATTGGATCTGAACGAGAAAGGTTGAATTAAACACCAGATAGTGACTAAATTAAATTTTACATTTCATATCAGTGGACCTAAAATCAAAAGTTAAATAATCCTCCTCAACCAGACTAAATAGAAGAATGAAGTGCTACATTACTAGAAAGAAGTAAACCAACGAATCTCTGAAAAAATACAATCAATTACACAGGAAGAGAAGTATATTTTGATATATAATTAAACTGAACTATTCCATTATAGGCCTAGGCCATAGTTTCCAAAGACACTGATTACACTTTTAATAAGAACAATTTGGAACTTTTACTGAGAACAATATCAATGAATAATCTTACCATCAGTATGAAAAAACTATTAGTGTAGAGTATTATTATAATATAAAGTGAACTAGATCTAAAAAACATTTAACTAACATAACCTAAACACTGAACATTGTTAAACTATTCATATAATCCTGTTAAGGTACTTTATAATTATTTATAATCCCATATATTTTGGTACTTTTCCTCTAATAACTGTTGTTTATATCGTAGTCAAAAGGACCTAACGTAACACACTACATTTGTATTTTATTTAATAAATATAAGTATGGGCCTTGAGATGAAGAATTTCTTAATGCTACTGCTGCCATACTGAGCGTATGTAAAGAACAGCCGGTTAGATTTTTGTTAATGATTATATATGTTATTAAAAAAACAATTTAAAGAAAATAATAAAAGGATTTTGAGTGTACAGATACAATACAGATAAAAGGTTTATTCGTTTCTTTATTTAATGAATACAAAATGGGTATGATATTCTAAACAATATATCTGGGACTGTGAATTGGCTTCAGCAATTAGATTAAGTTGGCAACACTCCTCATTTGAAAGAAATGGCAGACTATTCAAATCTGCTTTGATGAGCTTTAGTTATCACATTCGTCTCTTAAAGAAAAGATTAAAATAGATTTAATTATAGCTGATAAAGAAACCATATAATAAAATTTTTTTTTAATAAAAATTAATAATTAATATTTTACAAATAAATTTTATTTGCAACCGGTGATTGCAAATTGGCGCTCAACAAATATTACCCTGACCAGATACTCATCCTGTAAACTATTAACAAGTATACACATAAATAGACCTCAGTGAGACGGCTTGTAACAAATTGACTCCCAACAGTGAGGTATAAGATAAAGTTTGATACAAGAGTGTTCGTAGTCTAACAATATATATATTCAATCACTTTCTGCTACAGTCCGTTTCTTTATGTATATAATACATTTAATATTTATAAATAAATTTTACCTCAAGATATACTTTTTTTTTTCCTTATTAGGAACATGTTGTTAGGGGTAACATCTTGTACCCATCCTCAGCCTTCCGGTTTTTGTGTCTGGTGAAGTACATATGTGTTGGTTGACTATTATTATTGTGGCTTCCTGTTGGCTTCTGGTACTTCAAATTGGTTTTATTTTGTGTGATTGTGGTGTATGTGTTAGTTTTTTGTGTATTTTTGATGTTGAGTGCTTTGAATATTGTGTCATGTTTTGTATTGATTTGTATTTGTTCAGGTAGGCCTATTCGTTTGTTTTGTGTTTTATGTTTGTATATTTGTAAATTTTCCCAAATGTTCATTATGGTGCCTTTGTGTGGTATATGTTTTATTAGTGTCACATTGGTTATGTCGGGAATTTATGTCCTGTGTTTATTGCATGTGTGGCTAAATTGGATTTATATATTTCTGGTTCTTTGTATGCGTTTAGGTGTTCAAAATAACTTTTTTCTGCTGTTTTTTTGTTTGTCCTATGTAACATTTATTGCAATCTTGGCATTCAATTTTATATATACCGTTAGTTGTTGTATTATCTTTGTTGTGTGGGCTATTTAGTTTTTGTAAATTATTTTTATAATTTTTGTATACTATTTTTATATCTGTTTTTAAATAGTTTTGTTGGTTTTGTCATTTTGTTATTTATGTATGTGAATGTGGCCCATTTGTTGTTGTTGTTATTATTTATGTGTTGTTCATTTTGATTAATTCTTAATGGTTCAGTTTTTATTTTATATTTGATTTTATTTTCTATTTTGTTTACAGTATTTTTATTGTATCCATTTTCATAACCAATTTGGTATATTATATTTCTTTCTTTCTTATACAACAACCACATACAATATGCAATATATAGAATACCAACTTCTACTAACATCATTATACCTAACCATTCTGACCACCCACCACAACATAAAATGGCAGCATTCTATTCGCTATTTAACAGAATGTACAAAATTCCCCTAAACAAACAAGAAACTGACAAAGAAAGAAATATAATATACCAAATTGGTTATGAAAATGGATACAATAAAAATACTGTAAACAAAATAGAAAATAAAATCAAATATAAAATAAAAACTGAACCATTAAGAATTAATCAAAATGAACAACACATAAATAATAACAACAACAACAAATGGGCCACATTCACATACATAAATAACAAAATGACAAAACCAACAAAACTATTTAAAAACAGATATAAAAATAGCATACAAAAATTATAAAAATAATTTACAAAAACTAAATAGCCCACACAACAAAGATAATACAACAACTAACGGTATATATAAAATTGAATGCCAAGATTGCAATAAATGTTACATAGGACAAACAAAAAAACAGCAGAAAAAAGTTATTTTGAACACCTAAACGCATACAAAGAACCAGAAATATATAAATCCAATTTAGCCACACATGCAATAAACACAGGACATAAATTCCCGACATAACCAATGTGACACTAATAAAACATATACCACACAAAGGCACCATAATGAACATTTGGGAAAATTTACAAATATACAAACATAAAACACAAAACAAACTAATAGGCCTACCTGAACAAATACAAATCAATACAAAACATGACACAATATTCAAAGCACTCAACATCAAAAATACACAAAAAACTAACACATACACCACAATCACACAAAATAAAACCAATTTGAAGTACCAGAAGCCAACAGGAAGCCACAATAATAATAGTCAACCAACACATATGTACTTCACCAGACACAAAAACCGGAAGGCTGAGGATGGGTACAAGATGGTACCCGAAACATGTTCCTAATAAGGAAAAAAAAGGTATATCTTGAGGTAAATTTATTTATAAATATTAAATGTAATAAATATATATATTGCGACAACACAAATTACTAAATTATTGGCGCATAGGATATGATAGTATGTGTATTTCAAATTACAAGTCTATATTGGAGGGTTTAAGATTATTTATTGTACAAACACAAGTTATAGTTTATATGGTATATTTGAAATGTACAGAATGTAATGTTGATATAGAGTCTTTCTTTCAAAATGTTAAATAATGTTCATACGCAAGACGTGATACGTTACATAAGAAGACTCCCTCGATGATGTTGTTGAAGAGAAAAGCCGATCTTTGCGGTATAGTTGGTTCGTCAGGTGTGGCATACAAATGACAGACGTTTCACCAGAAACGTTTACAGCTGGGCTGGCGTCCTGTAACAGCTGGGCTGGTGTCCTATAACAGCTGGGCTGATGTCCTATAACAGCTGGGCTGATGTCCTATAACAGCTGGGCTGATGTCCTGTAACAGCTGGGCTGATGTCCTGTAACAGCTGGGCTGATGTCCTGCAATTCCCACGATGAATCCAACACTTCGCACACACAACGGTACTACGGATTTTATTACTCGCAAAACTTATATAGAGTTTAAGACCACGTAATATCTCAGGTGACAGTGAGTTTAATCAATAACGGTATATTGAGCTTATACCTCTCCAGCTTCTTCAAGTGTTCTCGCGAATACCAAGATCTACCGCGATCAGCAGACCACCCTATGAGGAAATCTTGCACTAGCACGGAAACGTCTTGATAGAACTATTGCGTAACAACTAATGATACTGTCACTGCGGAAAATCTCGCACAGTGGTACAGTTACACTCACTTCTTACACACGTAATACTACAATATTAATATCGTGTGTAAAGATACAAAATCAATTGTTATGCGTCACACGCATTACTATCCCCGAAAAGTCTTAACAGATCCTTGCAAGCGGTATAATCTTGTACAAGGAATTGTATGTACCGTTCACGGTAGCAGCAGTGAAGAACTGCTTGTAAATTTTCGCACAATGCGTTAAAACACTGGTGTGTGCAAATGTACCACACACACAGTTCTGAGTCTTCCCGTTTCACTAACGACGAATAGTTTTTACAACACCTTGCAAGCGGTAGAATTCTTGTACAAGGAGTGCACGTTCCGTTCGCGGTAGATGGCGTAGAAGAACTGTCGTAATTATACGCGTAATGCGTTTAAACACTCCTGCGTGCAGATGTACTACATACACAGTTCTGAGCCTTCCCGTTTCACTATCGACGAATAGTCTTTACAACACCTTGCAAGCGGTAGAATTCTTGTACAAGGAGTGCACGACCCGTTCGCGGTAGATGGCGTAGAAGAACTGCCTGTGTAACGACAGGCATAAGAAAATTTCCAACCACCAGTCAGCATTCTATTGGTGGATGGAAGTCACATGGTTAGTAAAGGTGACCATGCACTTTTCATGCATTAGAGTGCATTTACCTTGTAACAGCATGCATAGCGGTAATCAGACTACTCGTATCTCATGCATGCTGCCTACATATTAATAATATACATGAACGTAAACAATAGTCCGACAGGTATAGGGATTGTAGCGATACACATGTCTCAGTTCAGCTAATGTCAAAACAACGATAATACTTCACGCACCGCCCGGGAAACGTTTCCCACTCGCGCACGCGCGCACATTTCCACAACACAGTACATGAATAACCATAAATAATAATGCACAGTTTTTTTAAACTAAACCCTTAACCTTACTAAATACAATTGATAACAACCAAACTTAACCATCTACCAATATAATATGAATGTCCATTGTCTGTGTAATATATGACTTGCCCCGCCTATCATGATCCTGTGATTCGTTGCAGGATTAACTCCCTCCCGCATAAAAAAAAAATTTTTTTTTTCTTTAGTTAACTAACAAAAAATAAAAAATTTTTTTTTTTCAATATAACCAAAACAACTTCCTAATCCTGAAATAATAATAATACCCTCAAACTAAAATCAAATAAACATCCTCAATTAATACTAACATTTCCAACTGTCACTTTGACAGAAGCATCAAATCAAAAGACACGTGGTAACCTTCAAACCAAAACAAACACACATGTTCTTGACACACAGATAACGACATCTAATGCAGGGTCATAGCGTACACAGACAACATTCCTTATCAAAACTAGATTATTGTTCATTCACAGAGCCATCTTACATATAACATTTAAACCTGAATTGACATATTTAAATCACTACACATTCTTACCCCTATATCCTGACATTTATTTCTGAGTTTTTTGTATAAATTTTTCTCAGTTTTGAAACGCACACGTTTACTTGGAAATACAGATTTGAATTTGTTTAATATACGCCGTAATTGCCTTATCTCGCAACCCATTAACTGAACCTTGGTGGTCGGTGAGTTATTCGTTATCTTATCTTTCGAGCGTCCCAGTCTGATAACGTGAGGTAGACAATCAACTTTAGCTGGCAATAATTCTTTCTGAACTTCCAATGCAGCATGCCGTTTATTCAATTTATCAACTTCCCAAATAATATTATGCCCGAGTTTTTTAACTCCAAGGACGGTCGCATCTACTTCCGTACCCTGTTCGTATGTTGCTTTAATTGCCTGTTTTTCAATTACCTGCGACTCACACGCTCCTGATTTTATCCTTGTGTGACATACCGGCAGAATCGGCCTTTGTATAAAGTGGGTTTGACACCTCTTTAGCAACTGCTCGTCCAACAGCGATATTCCTGTGCCGCTGTCAAACAATATCTCGCCGACATAACCATTGACTTTTGCTTCGACAATAAGGTCGGTGCAACTTTCAATCCTAATATTTCCCTCATGTTTATTACTATTATCATTATTACATACTAAATTATCCCTAATTTCGGCAGGATATAGGCCATACATAACAGTTTCATTCTTATAACTAACATTTTTCATACTTGATTGATTGAACTGCTTTTCAACTAAATCATTTTCAATAACTGTTGCTAATAAGTTGGTATTAAATTGCTGAGTTGTATTTTTATGTTGTTGTGATTGCGGCTGATTTTGTGGTGTTTGAACATGAAACTGATTACGCGGCGGTTCATTATTATTTACCATAATTGTTGTCACCTTACTGTCACCAGTATCATTCACCTCTCCGTCCTCCGTAAACACCTCAGTACCTGATATAGATTCATCTAGTACCTCATCATCAGGCCATGTGTCATAAATACCTGCACCGTTAGTATCAATACTAGTTCCAGGCTCTACTACTGGTTCGGAATTTTTATGTGTTATGCATACACTGTCCGCATCCATGATAGCTTCAGATTCTATCATACGTTCACGGTTCTCGCATGCTATATCTGTTACACTATAAAATATCACCTCATCACAGCACTTACCTGAAGTATGTTCCAGATTAATAGTGTTGTTACTACTAATTTCATTTCTGTTATCTTCACTACAATCCGATGCAGAATCTAAATACTCGACTTTACCGAGATATGAACTACTAGGCCCTAATAAGGTGGTTTCTGTATAATCACTTTCAAGTTCACCTGCTACGCTACTGTTCTCCGTTAATCCTTCAGATGTCACATCTTGGTTAACTTCCATATTACTTTCGTTGAGAGTATGTTCAATCAGAACATTTGGTACTTCAAAATTATCATAAGGTACAATATTCTCAACAGTTAAACCTACTTCAATATCAGCTGACATTTCCTGTACTTCCGCCATCCTCTCCTCTCTATCGGCTTTCATCTCCTCACGCCAGGCTTTCATTTCTTCGGATATGGTTTCCCACTTCGCTAATACGGCAGCTAAAAGATTCTTGATTTCTGCAGTATCCGCCATAATGATTAAAATTTAATTTAAAATTTAGTAAATTTAAATTTATTGATTTATACGCAAAGCAAGTTATTATTATCACAACAAGATTAGAACATACGGTAACCAGTTTATATGCACACGGAAAGCAGTTCAAAACATCAACATGTAAATACCTTATCTAACATACAACAACTAATAATCTACCTCCAATATACTGATAAAATCTGTTCATATATGATATACAAGAGAATACGCACAATTGAAATTTTATATCCTCAGCTTTTCATATGAACAATACACATACAATTATCACGTTAATTAAATTTATACGTCGGATTTTTCCAACAAATTTTATATTCATAGACAAATATGTAATAGCGTAAATTTACCGCTATTTAACGAGCCCTACGTTGCTAAGCGCCAAAATATCTCTATGCGACAACACAAATTACTAAATTATTGGCGCATAGGATATGATAGTATGTGTATTTCAAATTACAAGTCTATATTGGAGGGTTTAAGATTATTTATTGTACAAACACAAGTTATAGTTTATATGGTATATTTGAAATGTACAGAATGTAATGTTGATATAGAGTCTTTCTTTCAAAATGTTAAATAATGTTCATACGCAAGACGTGATACGTTACATAAGAAGACTCCCTCGATGATGTTGTTGAAGAGAAAGGCCGATCTTTGCGGTATAGTTGGTTCGTCAGGTGTGGCATACAAATGACAGACGTTTCACCAGAAACGTTTACAGCTGGGCTGGCGTCCTGTAACAGCTGGGCTGGTGTCCTATAACAGCTGGGCTGATGTCCTATAACAGCTGGGCTGATGTCCTGTAACAGCTGGGCTGATGTCCAGTAACAGCTGGGCTGATGTCCTGCAATTCCCACGATGAATCCGACACTTCGCACACACAACGGTACTACGGATTTTATTACTCGCAAAACTTATATAGAGTTTAAGACCACATAATATCTCAGGTGACAGTGAGTTTAATCAATAACGGTATATTGAGCTTATACCTCTCCGGCTTCTTCAAGTGTTCTCGCGAATACCAAGGTCTACCGTGATCAGCAGACCACCCTATGAGGAAATCTTGCACTAGCAGGGAAACGTCTTGATAGAACTATTGCGTAACTACTAATGATACTGTCACTGCGGAAAATCTTGCACAGTGGTACAGTTACACTCACTTCTTACACACGTAATACTACAATATTAATATCGTGTGTAAAGATACAAAATCAATTGTTATGCGTCACACGCATTACTATCCCGAAAAGTCTTAACAGATCCTTGCAAGCGGTATAATCTTGTACAAGGAATTGTATGTACCGTTCACGGTAGCAGCAGTGAAGAACTGCTTGTAAATTTTCGCACAATGCGTTAAAACACTGGTGTGTGCAAATGTACCACACACACAGTTCTGAGTCTTCCCGTTTCACTAACGACGAATAGTTTTTACAACACCTTGCAAGCGGTAGAATTCTTGTACAAGGAGTGCACGTTCCGTTCGCGGTAGATGGCGTAGAAGAACTGTCGTAATTATACGCGTAATGCGTTTAAACACTCCTGCGTGCAGATGTACTACATACACAGTTCTGAGCCTTCCCGTTTCACTATCGACGAATAGTCTTTACAACACCTTGCAAGCGGTAGAATTCTTGTACAAGGAGTGCACGACCCGTTCGCGGTAGATGGCGTAGAAGAACTGCCTGTGTAACGACAGGCATAAGAAAATTTCCAACCACCAGTCAGCATTCTATTGGTGGATGGAAGTCACATGGTTAGTAAAGGTGACCATGCACTTTTCATGCATTAGAGTGCATTTACCTTGTAACAGCATGCATAGCGGTAATCAGACTACTCGTATCTCATGCATGCTGCCTACATATTAATAATATACATGAACGTAAACAATAGTCCGACAGGTATAGGGATTGTAGCGATACACATGTCTCAGTTCAGCTAATGTCAAAACAACGATAATACTTCACGCACCGCCCGGGAAACGTTTCCCACTCGCGCACGCGCGCACATTTCCACAACACAGTACATGAATAACCATAAATAATAATGCACAGTTTTTTTAAACTAAACCCTTAACCTTACTAAATACAATTGATAACAACCAAACTTAACCATCTACCAATATAATATGAATGTCCATTGTCTGTGTAATATATGACTTGCCCCGCCTATCATGATCCTGTGATTCGTTGCAATATATATATATATATATATTGTAACGTTACATAACCCATGCCCAAAAATGATAACACAATCACCATCGTTAAAACCAGTAATCACCCCATCCTAAAAGTCAGAAATGGGTATTATGTACCAAGCTATAAAAAACTTTGTACTACAAAACACTGTAAACAATAACAAAGTGAAATATAGTGTACTTGGTGAGAGTGTAAACTTTTAAAAAGAGCATCTCACAGATTGGTACTGTAGATGAAAAACAATCAATTGTAGCAGTGGACTATATTGCTGCTGACAATTTTTGTATTTTTTTGTATTTTGTGTAATTTTTGATTGTGTAGGCCACAAAGGTCTTGTACCTAGGATTAATCTTTGTGTTTAATATAATGATTTTGTTTAAATATAAGATAACCCAGGGTTAGATATAAAATAATAATAATATAAAATAATACTATGTGAGCAATATGGCATAGGAAAATAGTTTAGAGTAAGGATACATTAAGAAAATAATAAATCATTGAAACGTCCCCCTGAATTGTTTTTATAAAATTTTGTTAAGTTTTTTTTGTTTAAAACAATTTTTTTGGTTTTTCTTTTTTTTTCTCAGGGGCTGTTCGTTACTTAATTATTAAAACTAGACCTGCGGTCTAGACGGAAGAAAAATTGAGTTGAGCCCATCGTGACAGGACTTGCAATAAAACACTTGCAAACGATAACAGCTTTTATTAGTGTTCTCTTGTTATAATAATCACACCTTTATTACAATATGCACGGCTATATTTTCCACTATCATTAATAAACGTGCATCTCTCCAATATTGAATAACAATTGGCAATATTAACAAAGAACTAATTTTGAATATAATTAATCAACAACAAATTATTCAAATACCTTGAAGTGCATTGCCTTCACATAAGCTGACATCACTAAGTATTAACCTTTATTCACATGACTTTTCTAAATAAGTTCTAATAAACAATTACTAAAGGTTGAAGCTACAGAACTTTATGAATTAAACTGACCCTCAAACAATGATACATCATGCCTAACAAGAACATGTAATATGCCGTTTTATACTTGCCAAATAAAATATTTCTCTTTTCCTTTTAAAATAAATTATGCATCACAGGATTAATACATCTCACATCTTAATACTATCTTAATACTATCACCATGCCTTACACACACACCAGTTGCCCGCTTAAGAAAAAATTTAAGGTGTCATACTACAAGAATTATACTGGCTCAATTCTGTAACAGCCCCCCCTAATAAGGACCTGTAACCACAAGAAGATTTAGGAAGGAACTACTCCATAGTTATTATCAATGCGTTAAGTACAAGTTGTTAATGACATTTTATCTTCATAAGAAACAGTTAATTAAACTGCCCAACTACCAGTTTTAAATTATGCTAGGTCACTAATCACGACAAAGGCAAATGGCGTGCTATAAAATAGTAATTGACATTCTTCAACAGGTAGATTCTTTAACTCTTTAATTACACTAGTCACTATAAGTCCACCGGACATAAATAGACAGTTGGTCATTGAACATCTAAAATTACGGTTTGTGAAGATGTCTTTCATTTCATGTTTTAACTGCAATAGGTTGCTGTCTCTTTTTGTGTTTTGTGGATTAAAATATAGAAAAGGTCCCACCTGTGCTTAGACGATTTGTTGTTACCCAGAATGTGCGCTGATGTTGACTATGGTGTAACCACGGGTGTCTCCGAAATTCTGTGCTTCATTTCTTCCTTAGGGCAGTCATTTTGGGCTGGCAGTGTGGGGATTTCTCGAGGTCTGACGGCAGTGGGGTGGTGCTGCGATAGTCTGCAGATGACGACCGATGTTCTGTCCTCATCTTCGTTGTCCCCTTTTCCCTCTCGGCTAGGCGGGAACCCTGGAAAACATTTTATTTGTAAGTAGCCGTCAGGAAAAAATACCCTCACACAATTTATATGTAAAGGAAAATTGGTAATAAATATTATTATTATTATTATTATATAATTCTTTCTCGCCCCGGTAAGCACCGATCACAGACACACTCACTGTCATAATTCCATTCCGAAAATTAAGTGTCAACATAAATATTACTCCTCACAATTTCTCTTTAAATTATCCACTTTTAGAATTAAATTATTTTTAACCTTAAATCTTTATTACTTTACATTGGAATATAGTTGTAACGGCAAGTTCTATTTAATTTTCATGCAAGCAAAAGGCAAGTCGGCAACGTGCTCTTAACCATCCCAGATGCAACACACACAAAAAAGACGTACATATATCATAATATAATACCCCCGCAAGCGCTTAGTTAATTAATATTAAAGCAACACTTTGGCTCACCTGAAGCTCTTTAAATGATCACGAACTCAGTTCAAAAGATGAATCTTAATTCATAACGCCGCCAGACCAGTGTCCCGTTTGAATGCAAAAGAAGAAATGAGGGCGAATCTCGATACCTGCGATCCCACGCGAACAGAAAATTCACAAATCAGCTGAATGGCGCGGCATGCTTGATTACGTACACACACAATTATCGCCACGTCACGGTCAAGGTTAAACGATACAGTGAGCCGTGGCCGCTCAAGCAACCCTTGAACCCGTTATACAGACGGCACTGTAGCCACGATGTACGCCGAATAATTTAAGCTTAAATACTTCGGCACATCATGAATGAATCAAATTAAAAGGAATTAAAATATAAAATACCAATGTATAAGATTAAGAAAAAATATAAAGAAAAACCTTAGATAAATTAAATTTGATTATAAATAAAATCTAAAAAGGATTATTTTTCTAAAAAGAAGAAATAAATTTATAATAATTAATAATAGCCTATATACTAAAAATATATAGATTCACCCATAAAAAACCATAAAAATTCTTGGTTACTAACAGTAACCAACTAACAAGATTTGAATTAATTGTTAAAACGATTTGGAAGTGAACGTTTTGAAAAGTATAATGCCTATATAAAAATTTGAGAAATTAACGAATACCATTTGGACTAAGTAGTGCAAAATTAATAAAATTGACGAGTGATGTCCACCTTATATTAGAACTCCTTCAAGTAGAACCATTCACGCCCTTAATTTGATGAAACTTTGAAAAATCAAACTACGAGATCCAGGCCTAGTCTACAGCACGTCGATATTTTGGTGAGATCGTTTCCAAGCAAATTTAACTAAATTACATCTCAACTATAACTTCATAACACTAGAAACAGCACCATATCTTTAAACACTTCAGGAAAAGAGGTGAAAACAAACTTTATTATTTTAGTTAACCAAAAAATCAGCAGAACGGATTCCTGTGAATTGCTAGTCGCCATTAAATAAATTTCGTGTTTTTAGTGAAGAAACATAATCTGCGCTCTGGCGGATAACCTCGGAACTACATACTACAAATTATAATAAATTAATTAATGTAAAGCATGGTATTAACCAATATTCATTTCTGACCATCTCATAGTACAAAGAACTCAAAAATAACCCTGGGAAATTAATAAATTATTTCTTTATTGTTTTTTGAAATAAAAAATAAAAATATTTGTTATACATTATATGTTTAAAAAATAAGATCGAACTAATGTTGTGTTGTTAGTAAGAATCGATTATACATTTCTGTTTTGGGAGAAGATAAAACAAAAATTTACTAAATAAATACAATGAATACTTTGTTATTTGAATAAAAATGTGTATTATTTTCAGTAGATAGTAGTTGGTTACAGATTGTCTGGAGACGGAGAAGAGAACGGACAACCAGAAAATATTACATACCATTTAGTGTTAATTTAACCTCAAATGTGTTTGTAAATGTCACAATCAGCTGGTCTCATGAGCGGAGAAAATTTAAATTAATTCATTGTATGCCAAGAGAATAATTCTTTTTGTACTCTCTTAACTACGGTTAAACAACTTTATTGAATTCACCCAAATAAAATCTAAGGGAAAAATCTGCATAATCACACACACTCGATTTTTGGAAACTTTGAACATAAATTATAACGAATTCTGTGACTCATTAAAGCGAGATTTTCGAAGAGCATAAATAGACGATAAGAAACCTTTTTAGGAAACTTAACCGCGAGACGTTACAAGGTGACGCTAACAACGTGGGGCTAATAAAACTTAGAATTAATTAACAAAACAGTACGTCTAGTTGACTCTGAGAGATTAACCGCGAGACGTTACAAGATGGCGCTCAACTTAAAAGGGCTTTAATTAGGAAAGAAATTTTGAGATATACGAAAAATAATATCACAAAAAACCTAATTTTCATATGCAACTATGAGAAAACAAGAAATGCATAATACCAGAGGCAGATCGAAGAAGATGGCAGAAGACAAGGAGAAGGAAGAAGGTGGACAGGAACGAGAAATAGAAGTAGTCACGGACAGTGAAATAGAACAACAGATAGGCGACAAAGAAGAAACTGAAGCAATTATGGACACGGAAAGGGAAATAGTTGAAGAGGATGCCCAAGGGGACCAACCAGATAAATCCGCCCAAAAGGAAGACATGAGTATGCAGGAGCTGTTGAGGATTATAATGGAAAGCAATAAACAAATAAATGAGGAAAATAAGGAGAATTTTAGGAAACAGGAGGAAACTTCAAAGAAACAAAACGAAACTTTGAAGGAACAAAACAAACAAACCAATGAGAAAATAGATAGTATTCAGGAAAGTTTAGTAAAACAATTGAATGAGAAAATTGAGACCATTCATGGAGATATCAGACAAAGGGAAGATATGAATGCAAAATTTGAAGAGAATAATGAAAATTTAAAACAAATTGAGGGTAAAATGGAGAAGTTCAATAAGGAGATAAGGGAAACTTTCGGGAGGAAGTTTGAAAATGTTAACACACTTAGCCAAAGAGTAGATGAATACAACGAGGAGACAAATAAGCAAATGGACAGTGGTTTCAAGAATTTGAATGAAACACAAGACAGCACTTCCGAAGGTCTTAAAGGAAGTCCGAATACAGAAGAGAGCAGGAAGGAAATAGAAATTAGAGAATACCAAGGTGTAATATTCTCTGAAAATAAAAATAACTACAACAAAGAGGATATTCAAACCATGGAAAAGAAGACCAAGAAAATAAGGAAAATATGTAGAAAGAAAATATTAAATATAAAAGAAGTATTGGAGATGAGGAAGTGTTGCAAACTGGTCAGTAAAGTCAGTAAAAGTCAGTATTTTTGAGCAAGTCAGTAAAAAGCCAGTATTTTTTAAATTGGTCAGTAAAGTCAGTTTTTTAAAGCAGAATTTTGTGGTTCTTAAGAAAGGGTTTTTACTCAATACCAGCAATTCATTTTTTTTTATTTCCTTACTTTCTAACATGATAATTAAAAATTTTTTTGTCAGAAATAAATAATTAAGATTAGGTATGAAAAGCAGATTGTGAGATTGCATCCAGTATAAAAAGCAGTCTGGAATGTACTGTTTGCCCAATGATGTTTAACTGAGGGCGCAATATTGGTGCTATAAATTCCTGTTGCACTAACAGATTTTTATAGCACCGTAATATTTTTAACAGTACATTTCATCTGTGTTTTTGTTTCAGGTGCTGGTTTACTGGTATAATTTATAAGGCCGATAATATCCATGAAAGATCACTGAAAAAATTGTTAGAGCTTCCATAGACTTACTACACTGGCTCAAAGTTAAGAAAGAAGAATACAACCGGAACTGAAGGGAAGAAAGCGACCACCCAAAGTTTTTTAATCCGTTATTTCGTACCGGCCTTATAATTTTTTGAAATCAAATAATTTGTTGGGACTCTTAAGTGTTTAAAAACAATTTCTTACTGTGTAAAGTATTTGAAATGGGCAGGTGTAAATTTAAAAGTGACTGGCTGAGAAAGTCTGACTAATGGATATATTGTTGCTGAGTGGGGACGTAAAGCCAGTGACCATGAGATGTTCTGTACCCTTTGTGTAAAAACTTTCAATATTTCGTGGGGATATGAAGCCGTGGAACAGCATGCATCTTCTCGGAAGCATAAAGAAGAATGTAAACAAAAACTTTCCTCTTCACAACTTCACCTGACTTCAGTTCGCCAATGCACAGCTGGTTCACAAGACTGTGCGCCATCTACTAGTGCTGGTGAAACAATCAAGCAAACGGTTCAGTTTTACAACATTAGAGATAGTGCAGCCAAAGCGGAACTTATTTGGGTAATGAAGACCGTTGCAGCAGACTTTCCTTTGCTTCCATCCTGTGAAGACATTCGGGAGACTTTTGAAGCGATGTTTCTATCAAGTGTTCCTACAGATTTTTTACTTTCAAGAACAAAGGCACAATACTTGATAACTGATGCTCTGGGACCATTCTTTAAAAAGCAAATGTTGAATGAAATGGATGGTGCTCTTTTCACATTATGTTTTGACGAAACTGTTAATGCTGGCTCATCAAAAGAACTTCAAACAGCTGTTAAGTATTGGTCTCCATCTAAAGAAATGATTGTTACAAGGCATTTGCAGACTTTTTTTATGGGGTCAGCTACCGCTGATGAATTGTATAATAAGCTGTGTGAAGCTATAGATAACACAACCTTACTGCGAACCAACTTACTGATGCTCAGTAATGATAGGCCCAATGTCAATAAAGCAGTTACAAACCTGATGAATGAATCTCTTATTTTATTAAGAAAAAAACGAATGGTTGACATTGGTACATGCAACATTCACATACTTCACAATGCTTTTAGGCGCGGTATGAAAGAACTTGGTGATAACGCTTCAAATTTGATATTCCTTATTCATGACTTTTTTGATGGTTGGCCTTCGAGATGGGAAGATTTTGAAAAAATTCAGAATGATCTGAAGCTACCTAAGCACAGGTTCATCAAACATGTTTCTTCAAGGTGGTTGTCTTTGGAGTCAGCAGGTTTAAGACTCCTAGAACAGTGGCCAGCAGTCACGAAGTATTTCATGGTATTTGTGCCAAAATATAAAAGTGATTTAATGATATCATCCAAATACAAGAACATTGTTAGTCTTCTGAAAGTTAACACAATGAAAGTGGAAATAAACTTTGCTTGCTCCAGTGCTCACATATTTTCACAGTTTACTGGTCACTTTCAGAAAGAAGAACCTTTGATTCACCTTCTGTATGATCACCTCAAAACTCTAACAAGCAGACTAATGACTTGTATATGTCATTCTGAGGTTATCTTCTCATTAGATTCCTTGAATGATGAGAAAAGTTTTCTTCCTCTTAAAGAAGTAAACTGTGGATTAGATATAAAAGAATTACAAATGTTACCAGAAAAGGACAAACTTGCATTTCTGCTCCAAGCAAAAAAGCATTTCATTGCTAGTTGTAAACACATTTTTACCAAGTCTTCCTTGACGTCAAAACCTTTATTGAAGCATTTTGAATGTTTGATCCCATCCGAAAGAACAAAAGACAATAGTTGGAAGTCCATCGTTGAAGTGGCAAAAGCATTGCCTATTGATCTTGTGAAGCTACTTACCTTTTTGTATCACATAAAATTAACTAACAAACATTGTATATTTCTCGGGCGCCATCTTACCAACTGTAAGAAAATAATTTACCAAGGTTCGTTTCAGCGAACTAGGAGAACAGAATGTGGTTGCTGAAATAATAACAATCATTTATGTTCATCAATAATTAAACGTTATTATTACTTTATTATTATTCATATTTCATGTTAATAAAATCATACAGACAAAATTTGAATTAATAATTGACAAAACGTGAATAATAGTTGTTAATTACCTTGAATCTCTTTTAATTTACTTACTCGCATTACAATAACAGATTCTTGAAATACATTTATTAAGAATTATAATGGGAACGCAAACCAGCCTTCTTATTACTATAAACTATAGTAAAACTATATTCTCACACACACACACACACACAAAGCTACTTTAGAGATCTCATTTTAAATATTTTATACTTTATGATTATGAAATCAAAATTGATTTCCCCATTCCGCCAGTAAATTTGAAAAAAACCCTTATTAAAATCTCATTGATACATGGCTACTTAGCTGAATTTGAAGCCGATTATTATTCCTGAAACCGTCACATGGTTTTACGTGCGCACTTTACTTCACTCCATGATCATCGAACTGTTATTATATATATAAACTGTTAATTACACTGTTAATACGAAATTTTGATTTTAGTTCATGTTTTAAAATATAGTATTCACATTTTATGGTTTTGCGGGCGCGTCGGTGAACACAGAGTAACTTCGCCCGAAAACCGGCGAGAGCCGGGCAGACGCGACAGTTTATTTTGCGTCTGGTCCGCTGAGATGTTAATTTCCGACTGTCTCTTTGTTCTGTTGTGTCACAATGTTGCTGGCGTGACACACCCTGCATTCATGTTATGTAATGCGCTGACGCAACACATCGCCTGATGTCTGGTTGTGTAACGTGTTTACGTTTTCCGGGTTCGTCATTGTCCTTGGTACAGTTGTTGGCTGTTATTGTCCACACCATATCATTAAATAATTGTCACAGTCAATGCTGCCACTGTTATTCTTGTTTTAAACAGGAAATTTACCCAAGTCTATAATTTCTGTCCCTATTTCCAATTATGTTATTTATTATTTAGAGAAAAAAAAAAAAAAAATACAAATTATGTCATTACCCCCGGTATGCCCAAAAATGCCCCGCTACAATACCCCCTCAATGAGATATTTTATGCCGAAGCATAAAAAATCTCATTGACACATTCATACTTGCTAAAGGGATCAGCCAGGATATGTCGCCACAACCCCCTGTATGGTTTACAAAAAAGAATAATCAACTCACCCTTGGTCCGGTGACTGTGACCGCATCTGCATGACAATACTGGACTTCTCTCTCGAGATCCCAACACCGTAGAGTCAGACAGATACTCAACGCCCCTGCTCTGACGCGCAGGCCAGCTCAGGTCCGCCGCCACAGCACCACCAAACACTGAAACAACCAATCAAAATATTAAATAGTGGCCTTATACAACACCATATCCCCAACTGATCTGTTCCCCCCTAGCGGTGCTGGTTTGCGCTAAGAAGCACTGGTTTTGTTTTTACTCACTTATTACTAACATGTATATATCAGAATACCTAACATAACTTAACATAAGAAAACATAGTACATGAATAATTCATTTTAAAATAAACAACTTACAATTAAAATGTTACACACTTTATATCATTAAATTGGCATCTAAAATCAAAAAATTACTTTTAAACTTGATTTACTCTTATTCATTCGTTTCTCAAAATTACAAAAAAAATTTTTTTTTTTTTTTTTTTTTTCAATTATGGCCATCATTATTCCATTTCATTACTTTGGGTGATTCTACGTTATTCATTATAATTTACTTTATCCACTTGGCATTTACTCATAATCTTACCCCTTTTATTACTCTAACGTTCCCTTACAAAATCTCTAACTAGTATGACACCCCTCTATCAAAATTTTACTAACCCTTCTCTACCTCTAACTACTTACTACTTTAACTCCAATCGCCACCTTCTCCTCTTATAAAAAAAAAATACTCTCTAACCCTTTGTACATAGGATACGTGTTTCCCCCCCCCCCCAAAAAAAAGCTCAATTCCCGTTCTCTGGCCCCTGGATTTTTACCTACGGCGGCCCCTTCCCACTAAAACTATACCAAATCCCGTCCCAACCCTTATGTTGCGGACTCCCACATTACACTACCACTACTACAAAATTGCCATCCCCAAAAAATCTCAATCTCATAACCTCACTACAATTACAACAAATTAACATCAACAAATAAACAACAATATATCACTCAAATCTCTACATAAATTCTCCATTTCTACTGTGTCTCCACTTATACTTCTCAAAATTCTATAACATACATTAACTCAATACCACATTGCATTATTTTCATTTCCACTATTACTTTAACTCTTACTTTGATTTGGACAAATCTATGTCCCACAAAATTCAACTTGAACTGGTTCAAACATTTTATTCAAACAATTACTATCACCCACTTCTATCTTTTACAACCCATTGAAAATTTTACCTATTACAACTATTTTTCATTTTATTTTAAAATCTATAAACACATTGAAAACATATTATTATATTTTATAATACTTATTCCTAACATACTAATGCAATCAACACAATAAGACATAATAACACAATATAAGAAGTATTTAGTGCATCTATTTTTTAAATTCAAACAAAATTATTGAGTAGCAAATCATCATTATTAATTAAAATATATCAAATTTTTAATACGTTATCCCCTTGGATAACCTCCCAGCCACACACACTATTATAATACATTACATAACATAATACACAAATAGCATTAACTTTGACTATTAGTATACATTTAACAAACAATTCTCTTTTAAATAATTTATCTAAAAATTTATAAACATTATTATTTAAAATTTTTCATTAACTGTTTTTATTTATCATCATGATGAATTTATCCTGTGTTGCAATCAGATTTTCAAAATTGCTTAAAATTTATTATTAACATATATTTTTAATCATTATGTTATTCCACAAAATAAACCATTTCACATTTATTTATTTATTCATGATTATTAAATTAAAATCTCATCACACAATTTAAATTCCTTATAAAATTCAAACACATAACATTCAATCACAATATCTAAACATCTCAACTTATTTAATTCATTTGATTATTAAAATAACATATTTCAATTATTATCAACAGTCTATAAATCATTAATTATTGTCTTCATTATTATTTTATTATTTAACTAGAGTGCTAAAATATTAATAATATTATTATTATTAACACAACATTTTCCAAAACATATACACATTACATTTCACAATACACACAAATGAATTCAATATTATTTACAAAATATACGTCAAAACTGTTCAAGTGTATCTCACTTCAGATGTCCAAATCAGCAAGGTCATTACCAAAAATTTACAATATTTAAAAATGTCCCAACACTGATCTTTTAGCTCATCCTCCATCGTCATATATATATCTAGTGTATTTGTAACATTCATCATTTTTATCAACACACAAATTATGATAATCATTACTATCATAATAATCTATCAACTCTATTTCATCCATTGTACCACTATACATCATGTCAACATCAGTTAGAATTGTCCAGTCTGTATCAGTGTTATTTGTTAACGTCAGGTAAATCGTTTTCTCATTTTTGTATTCCTCAACTACTACGTCAGGTAAGTTATCATAGTCATGTAAGATATTATCAAAATTATTTTCTATCTCTCTTTCAACATGTACGTCTTTCACATGATTCATCATCACCCCTTTTATTAATTTTCTCAATTCATCATACTTTCTTTCTAACTTATATAATTCTATTTCACTCTCAATACATAACCCTCTTTCTCCATAGCACCACATCACACTCTCACAATTATTATGGACAGAGGGTACAACATTATACAACATTACTTCATTTAACAATAAGGGTCTCTTGCCCTGAAAAAACAACATTAAATCATCATCATCATTATAAACAATAAGGGGAAAATTTGCCCTCTGTCCCCATTTAATTACTACATTATTCTTCCACTCTCTCTCTATTTCATAAACACTCATTAACATTTCATTATCGCATTCTAAAACTTCATCAGTACTCTTTGTTATTATATTTTCATCATTTGCTTCTACATTATTCTTCACCCCCACTATACTCTCAGATTTGTCTACTATTTCGTCATTTTTACATTTTGTCTTACTTAAAACATTGTCACCTAATTTCTCGAACTTCTGTTCTAACTTATTTAAACTGTTTCTTATTATTTCGTTAGTGCTTTCTAAATGTTTATTCATTTCTTGTATTTCATGTTTCAACTCTTTATTCTGATTTTTTAATAACTCCTCAAAACTATTCTTTTGAATATCGAATTTACTGTTCTGAATATCTAATTTCTTATTTATACTACTTTTGAAATCTTGCATTTCGTTTTTTTGTTCATCTAATTTGTTATTGAAATCACTAGTGTTCATGTCAAATTTATTCAACAATAACTGCATCATACTCATCATTTCACTATTACTTTCTCTCTTAATTAAGGCCGGCGTTGACTGACTCGTCACACCTTCCATTATTTTCGATTCGGTCAGCTGACTTTCTAAATTATTATCACTCGTTTGAACTCCCGAATCGCTACTAAACTGACTGTCAGATAAGCTGACAGTACTATTATCTGCCATTTTTCTTAAAAAAAAATTTTTTATATATATATCTTCATATAATCTTATTATACGTAACATATACTTATTGAAAAATATTCTACTCACCCATCTTGAACATAACCTCTTACGTATAATTTACGTACATACGTAAATACACATTCCAAACAACCATTCTGTTCTCCCCGTAGGCTTATATTTATATAATATAATTATATAAATTGTCCCTGTTCGCCGGCAGCCAAATGTGAAGCTACTTACCTTTTTGTATCACATAAAATTAACTAACAAACATTGTATATTTCTCGGGCGCCATCTTACCAACTGTAAGAAAATAATTTACCAAGGTTCGTTTCAGCGAACTAGGAGAACAGAATGTGGTTGCTGAAATAATAACAATCATTTATGTTCATCAATAATTAAACGTTATTATTACTTTATTATTATTCATATTTCATGTTAATAAAATCATACAGACAAAATTTGAATTAATAATTGACAAAACGTGAATAATAGTTGTTAATTACCTTGAATCTCTTTTAATTTACTTACTCGCATTACAATAACAGATTCTTGAAATACATTTATTAAGAATTATAATGGGAACGCAAACCAGCCTTCTTATTACTATAAACTATAGTAAAACTATATTCTCACACACACACACACACACAAAGCTACTTTAGAGATCTCATTTTAAATATTTTATACTTTATGATTATGAAATCAAAATTGATTTCCCCATTCCGCCAGTAATTTTGAAAAAAACCCTTATTAAAATCTCATTGATACATGGCTACTTAGCTGAATTTGAAGCCGATTATTATTCCTGAAACCGTCACATGGTTTTACGTGCGCACTTTACTTCACTCCATGATCATCGAACTGTTATTATATATATAAACTGTTAATTACACTGTTAATACGAAATTTTGATTTTAGTTCATGTTTTAAAATATAGTATTCACATTTTATGGTTTTGCGGGCGCGTCGGCGAACACAGAATAACTTCGCCCGAAAACCGGCGAGAGCCGGGCAGACGCGACAGTTTATTTTGCGTCTGGTCCGCTGAGATGTTAATTTCCGACTGTCTCTTTGTTCTGTTGTGTCACAATGTTGCTGGCGTGACACACCCTGCATTCATGTTATGTAATGCGCTGACGCAACACATCGCCTGATGTCTGGTTGTGTAACGTGTTTACGTTTTCCGGGTTCGTCATTGTCCTTGGTACAGTTGTTGGCTGTTATTGTCCACACCATATCATTAAATAATTGTCACAGTCAATGCTGCCACTGTTATTCTTGTTTTAAACAGGAAATTTACCCAAGTCTATAATTTCTGTCCCTATTTCCAATTATGTTATTTATTATTTAGAGAAAAAAAAAAAAATACAAATTATGTCATTACCCCCGGTATGCCCAAATATGCCCCGCTACAATCTGAACATAGCCTCCCTTATTGATGAATGGAAGTTACTGAGTTTGGAAGAAGATGAGCTCAATAGCAAGAGCAATCGCATTGATGTTTACTGGAACCAGTTTTTTAAGAAAACTGATAAGGCAGGTGAGATGAAGTACCCACTTGTTTCTAAGGTTGTCAAAGAAGCTTTATCTCTTTCTCATGGTTCAGCAGATGTGGAAAAAGGCTTCTCAAGCTCACAGAGAGTTATGACCTCTGATCGGGCAAGTATGTCTGAAAGAACTCTGGATGCCTATCTTCACGTTGCATAAACTCTATGATGGAAAAGTACATTTGGTTCATATAAACAAAGAGCTCTTGAATCTCGCTCAGTCAGCCTATATACATCATAGGCAGTACCTAGAAGAACAACGTTTAAAGAAAGAACAGGAAAAGAAAGAAGAAGAAGCTAAGGAGAAAGAGCGTATTGCCGAAAACGAATTAGAGAAAAAACTCTCAGCTGAGAGGAAAGGTATTGATGAAAAAGAAGTAGTATTAAAACAACTGAAAAGTGATGAAGAAGAGAAAAGAAAAGTAGCTGATACTCTTTTAAAAGATGCAAATGAAAGATTAAAGCAGGCTATTAAAAATAAGGATCTTGTTGCGGCTTATGTTGCACAGGCAATCCTTGAAAGTGCTCAGAAAGGTAAAGAAGACTCTGACATAAAAAGACATGATGCGGAAAAAATTCAGAAAAATGTTGAGAAAAGAAAATCTTCACTAATTACTTCATTTTTCAATAAAAAACCCAAGCAATGAGTTTCAATTACAATTCTTAAGCAGACTGATCATAGAGTACCAAGGATATTTAACGTTCTCTTGGTATGTACATTATATTATTCTAGGAATATTTAAGATGGGTAATTATGTTACAGTTTTATTAGATATAAGATGTAAGTTAAGCGCTGAATAATATGTCAATAAAATAAATATACAAAATTAACTTATAATGGTGGCAAGGGAAATTGGCCTGAGTAGCTGTAAACCAGTTAACAATATGCCTGCTGATTTTACTTGAACAATGTTTAGTTTTTAATGTTTTTTAATAAGTCTCAAACTAAAATAATGCCGTTGTATGTTAGATTTTGTTTTACAGCTGCTCAGTGGGGAGAAGGGTGGCCAGTTATAAAAAATATGTTTTAAACTGTCTCTAATTACTTGTAAATTAATATTAATATGGTCGATGGAGGTCAGTAAATAAGGTCAGTTATTTTATCTTAGGTCAGTAAGAAGTCAGTATTTCAGTGATTTTAGTCAGTAAAATCAGTAATTTAGACCTCAAAACCAGTTTGCAGCCCTGAAATCTTCACTCACGTGAGACTAGCACTGTTTACAAATATTAAATAGCTTATTTTTTTTATATTGAGTTCGTACCCAGTCAAGGTATCAGCAATGGGTAACTCGTCGCTAAATTGACCCTGACCACTCGTTCAAAAGCACGTTTCTGTTCGAAAAACTCGTACAGAGAGCACGTCTGTAATATTCGAGCTGCAGGATGGAACTAACTAGACATTCGTCGGCGGAGACCCAATCTTAATGGAAATTGGGGCCGCTGATTGGTCGAAACAGCTGTCACGCGATTGATGGCTAAAACTGATAGACGATTTCTTGAAACGATTTGCAGATTTCTGCAGAAGCAGGTATAGATTTTATCTATGAATTTTCTGACTTCAAAAACATAAGGACTTTATAGAAACTGCTTTTTACTAACATAATCCCTATTAACATACTATGTAGCAAGTCTCTGACACTCAGAAAATATAGCGCTATTTAAGATGCTTGCGCTGCCCAAATCTCAGTTCGGTACATCCATTTATACTGGAGCTATTCATAAAAATACGAGTGACACGCGCACTCGCACCTTTAACATGCACATGACATGATCACAAATACATTTATGGGCAGTTTAATACATAATAGTCTTTTACCCAATTCTTATTTCAATACTTACATCTAATTTACATACTCAAACAAAAATCAAATTTTATCTTGTCTATAACGTCATAAACCTGTTATAACAGCATGTAGTCCTGGCTACATTTCCCTTACTGCAATGTTCTATTGCAGGAATATCCCCTCCTTGGATAAAAAAAATTTGTTTACACAAACACAAATTTTTTTCTTTTTCTTTTAACCAAAAACAAAGAATACCAATTCCTTCCCTTTTTAAACATATAATCAAACTCATAATAAATAAATAAATACTCCTTGTTAAACTAAAATATTTTCTTCCAATAAATTTTGACATCTGTCAGTTCCAATATAAATAAACACAAGCACAAGGTTGATAATCTGTTATCAAGGGTTAGAGAGATAAGTATGAACAGTTCATGACGTCATAGTACCTACTGTCCAGTCGCACACTTCTTAACATATTTACCCACATGGTTTAAAAAAACATGAATTTACACAATTTACTTACTTTAACAATTACCTTATGCCACTCATACTTGAATATACCCAGATATACGTGAACGTTAATTTTTGACATAGTACTTGCGTAATGACGACGCATGGAATTTGCCAGTAGTCTTGTTAGTATTTTGATTTGTAACAATGTAGGTTTGTTTTCCCACCTGTTCAGTTACATAAATGGACCATTGTAAAGTCTATTGAACGTAGCTGTGGTATTATCAATACTGCTACTTACATTTAAAGCTTTTAGTAAAATTAACTCGCCTAGTCTGAACGATTGCAGCTTATGATCAGCATTAAATTTTTCTGACCGCTGTTCGGCGAATTTCCTTATCCTCTTCTTTGCATCAAAACGCTTAACTTCGCTTGGCGTCGGCAAATTTTGAGTGGCTACCCTTTTTTATATACTCACTCCAGACATGTTTTGGTTGGACATCTGACTGCAGTTCTGATGGCGTATATCCAGTCATGGTATTGTAACACCCATTTATGGCGTTCTCGAAAAACTCCAGATACTCTGGCCACTTGCTTTGGTTATTGTTACAATAAGTCCTGAATAAACGACCAAGTTCTCTATTCACCCTCTCAGCGAGATTCCCTTGGGGTCTACGAATGGCTGTTAGAACTGCTTGAATGCCCCTCTTCTCTAATTCGGCTTTCATTTTTTATTCTGGAATTGCATACCCTGATCAGACAGGATCTTTTTTACATGACCATATTTTGGGATGTACTTTTCCAAAATTATCCTCAGTACCGCATCTATTGTGGGTCTACCCACCACATAAAGACTAACATTCTTAGTGAAGGCATCCGTACGCACCACCAGATTTCTCATCCCCCTCGCCGCACGTGGTAATGGTCCAAGGAAATCAATGCATAGTAATTCATTTTTTTCATGCATAACGATGTTTCCCATCTCCACGTATGTGTGTTGGTTAGGATGTTTGGCTGTCTGGCAGGTGTGGCACGTACGAAGTACTGATTTAACTTTTCTGGCCATGTTCGTCCATATAAAATCTTCCCGCAGTGTCAGGTAGCATTTGTAAGCACCAGCATGAGCAAGGCTTTCATGGCATGCCCATGTTAGTTCCTCAATGAGATGGTCGGGAACCACAATTTTCCATTGTCCGTCAATCAGCTTGTACAAAATATTGTTAACACTGTGGAACTTTGGACTTTCTGTAATCTGTATGTCGTTTATTAATTTTCTAATTTTGTCGTCACGTTGTTGTTCAACGTCTACGTTCCTTAAACAAGTTTTAATTTCATTTGGTAACGCGTACTTTATCGCCAAGATTTGTATTTCATTCTTATCTGCCGAATGAGTTTCCTGATGAACAGGTGGATAACGACTCAAAGTATCCGCCAACTTGTTGTTGCTAGCTTTGCAGTACTTAATGCTAAAATCATATTCATGCATAGCCATTATCCATCGGGACATTCGGGCATTTGCAAGTTTACACTTTAATAAAAATGACAAAGCTTGGTTATCCGATAAAATTTCAAAATGCTTACCTACTAAATAATACCTAAACTTACTAACACAGTATACTATAGCTAAAATTTCTTTTTCGGCAGTAAAATAGTTTCGCTCAGCGCCTTTTAACGACCGATTCACATGGGCTATGACTTTAAGATCACCATTCTCATTTTTTTTATATAAAATTCCACCAACGGCATAATCCGAAGCATCACAGTTTAGAACATACTGTATGTTCCTTCCTTCTCCGGGTGAAACACTTGTAGATTCTCTTTAAACAAGGCCTTCACCGCATTAAATGCCTCATCATGTCTTGCTTCCCATCGCCATTTGGTGTTTTTCCGAAGTAGTTCCAACATTGGTTCTATTGTCTTCGCATACGCAGGTGCTAACCGACAGTAATACCCAGTCAGCCCTAGGAACGCTCTAATGCCTTCGTTTTTTTAGGTGTAGGAAATCCCGTGATGGACTCTACCTTTTCAGGGTCCGTACTTACACCCTGTGCCGATATAATATGTCCAAAAATTTTTATTTCGGACTTACCGAATTCGTATTTCTTGTAGTTAAGTACCAAGTTGGCCTGAAGGAGTTTACTGTAAACAATATCCAGATGCTTCAAATGCTCATCAAACGATTTAGATATGACTAAGATGTCGCTGACGAAAACACTCACAAAGTCTTCCACCTCTAAACAGGTTTTCTGCATTTGGAGCACAGTCAAAACATTTTTTTGTTATACTGTTTAGATTACGCATATCAAGACATATCCTAATCTGGTTATTTTATTTTTTCACGATCACCATTGGGTTAAGGAAATTGCTGTTGGACCGTTCGATGATGTTCTCCTCCAACATCTTATCGATTTCCTCATCCACCAATTTCTGATAGTGCAGTGGAATAGGATACGTCTTACGTACAAATTTATTTTCGTCCGTAACTTGGATGTCGTGCGTGTATACATGTGTAGTAGTGTGGGTGTTTTGAAATGTCTCCGTATGTCTCTTTATCAGCTGGTTTAATTTGTTCCATTGACTCGCAGTTAATTGCTCTGTATTATTCCTATTATCTTTGTTATTGTTTACAACCACCTTAGCCACAGGCTTGGTTATGCGAATGTACCTCGCTTCAGATTGCTTATCAACGTCATTATTTTCTAATACTATCTTACATTGATGATTATTAACTGTACACGCTAATTCATTTTTACTAAAATCAATGCTGGCATTTATTTTTTTTAAAGTGTCTGTTCCTATGAGGACATCGTAAATTAAATCCTTAACAACTAATACTGGTGTTTCAAACTCCATACCTTGCGATGAAATGGTTATGTATGTTTGCTTATTTACTTTTCGAACTTCGTTTGTGGCTGTCTTAATAGTTGTGTTATTAATCAGTAATATCGGTACTTTCTTAAACTCTACTATGTTCTTATTGATAAAATTTTCACTGATGAATGAGATCTGAGCACCACTGTCTATTAAAACATTTCCCTTACAGTTATTTATCCTAGCTTTTAATACATTACACCTACTATCTAACTTATCACTATCCCTAGGCATATTAGTTACATCGTCATTACTGTCACTTATAAGTTCATTTCGTACATCATTAGGGTATACACCAGATACACAGTAGGTTCTACTTATTAGAACCACGGTTCTACAGTGGTACTACTTATTATTTTCTATGTTTTCATTGAATATCTGATTCTGACTGATACTTTGTTTATTTTTATTACTATTTTTATTTGTTTTGCACGGTCTCACACCGTGCAACCTTACTCGTTTTTTTGTACTGTTTTCATTATCTGTGTTATCTTTGGTTATAGTTGCGACTTAATGACTACCTAATTTGGGTGAATTTTGTTCGCGATCCGGCTTTTTCCATTGCTTATTTCTATATTTATTTTGTTTTGGTGTATTATTGATGTTTACCTTTGTGTGTGTATTGTATGTTTCTGGAGTCCCATCTACATTCTCCCATTTTGATATTAACAACAGCAGGTCCTCTAAGGTTTTGATTCCTTGTGTAATTACAGCCACTTGTATTCCCCTGTTGAAATGATGTGCTAGCTTGCTGACAATTTCAGTTTCTGATATTACCGGCTCCAGGTGTTTCGCCTTGGCCACAAGCTGGATCAAGTATTTCTCCTTACTTCCCTTACGTGGAGTATACTTACCAAACTCCAGTTGTACGCGTACTTTCCGCTGGATCTCGTCGTTCCAATACCTTGCTTTAAAGTGGTTAACCAGATCTTCAGATACCACAATGTTATCTTGGACGATCGAAAACCATTCAGCCGCTGTCCCCTTTAACTGACGCACCACCCAGTTTATTTTGTCAACATCGCTAAGGTTGTCAGCGATGTGCTCCATATTACACTGGGATTGCTTAATGAACTGTATGAGATTTTCATGCTCGAGGCCATAAAATTTCATGTACATGTTAATGTCGTCCTGTGTTTTGTATACGTAAGTGACCTGGCTTGCGATTGGAGTAGTCTGTTGCATTTGTTTTATTTTCTGTTCTAACACCTCTAATTTGTTTTCATGTGTGTTTATGGACTCATTTACTGCGGCCGTCTGCTCTCGCATACATTCTTCTACCCCAATCACCCGCGTCTCACATTCTGTTACGCGTGTGTTGGTTAAGTCTATCGCGGACTCAAACTCCACGCGGATAGAAACTTTTTCTGTGATTTTGCTTTCAGCAACTTCAATTATTGCTTTATTTTGTTTAGATTGTTCGTGAATAGCCGCGAAGATTTTTTTATTTTGATTTTTAGCTTCGTCTCTTACAGACTTCAAGTTTTCGTTTAATATTTTACTATCTTCATGCACGGATTTTAAATTTTCACGTAGCTGTTTATTGTCGTCTTGTAATGCTTTATTATTTTTATTGCTTTCATCACGTACAGATTGAATATTAGCTAAGATTGTATTTAGCGTAGTTTGTAACTCAGCTGATAGACCTTCCGCCATTTTGAACATGATAACAAAACACAACAACAGAGTTTATCTTAATGACCCAATTTACGTATGCCACCAATATTCCTTACGTCTATGTTTAATGTCCCTAATCTAAATTTTAATCGCAACACACAGTAAACAGTCAGAAATCATATAACACAATGTCTACATAAATCCTTAACCTATACGTGCACAAATAAGATAATTCACTCCAGATAACATTCCAATACTAAATTACGATTCTAACCTAAACACTAGTCTTTCTAAGCATATGCAATATTTAAATGATATACACACTCTGAAGACAATTTTAATATATCAAAACACTACAAAATTTTTTTATAACATACTATTTTGTCGTGCCAAAAACGTTGGGTATTGCAATTTAATACTATGAACAGGGTATTTAATATATTTCATGCATTTTTTCGAGCCCCATCGTTGCAAGCACCATTTACTATGCGACAAAACATATGTTAGGCATAGTAATAATGGAACAATATAGTCAGTTATCTGTAGCAAGGTTGTATATTTTAAGACAAAATTTTTATATGGTTGGTAGTTCACAAAATATTTATTTTATTTCAAAATTGTCTCTGAAATCAGGCTGATCAAAATTAAAAAAAAAAAAGTCGTTTGTTACTTGAATGTTGTTTTCGTGGGTTGATTCGTCTCACTGCCAGTCCTGTGATTTGCCGCAATCTGCTCCTCTCTCGTCTCCTCCTTTCTGCACACTCCCACGTCGCTTGCACTCCTCTTGTACGCTCGCACGCCGACACACCGATAATCAGTCTACTCTTATCTCAAGGCACAGAAATTGGGTCGTAATTTAATCTTACTTATTTTTGGTGCTTTAAGCGTGCACCTTCCCGCATCTTGAGGTGTCCTCATGATAACAAAGGAGTATCCCGGATGGATAAACCTTCCCTATGCGGAAATCTTCACTCACGTGAGACTAGCACTGTTTACAAATATTAAATAGCTTATTATTTTCATATTGAGTTCGTACCCAGTCAAGGTATCAGCAACGGGTAACTCGTCGCTAAATTGACCCTGATCACTCGTTCAAAAGCACGTTTCTGTTCGAAAAACTCGTACAGAGAGCATGTCCGTAATATTCGAGCTGCAGGATGGAACTAACTACATATTCGTCGGCGGAGATCCAATCTTAATGGAAATTGGGGCCGCTGATTGGTCGAAACAGCTATCACGCGATTGATGGCTAAAACTGATAAGACGATTTCTGCAGAAGCAGGTATAGATTTTATCTATGAATTTTCTGACTTCAAAAATATAAGAACTTTATAGAAACTGCTTTTTACTAACAAAATCCCTATTAACATACTACGTAGCAAGTCTCTGACACTCAGAAAATATAGCGCTATTTAAGATGCTTGCGCTGCCCAAATCTCAGTTCGGTACGTCCATTTATACTGGAGCTATTCATAAAAATACGAATGACACGCGCACTCGCACCTTAACACGCACATGACATGATCACAAATATGCCCTGACATGGGCAGTTTAATACATAATAGTCTTTTACCCAATTCTTATTTCAATACTTACATCTAATTTACATACTCAAACAAAAATCAAATTTTATCTTGTCTATAACGTCATAAACCTGTTATAACAGCATGTAGTCCTGGCTACATTTCCCTTACTGCAATGTTCTATTGCAATATATATATATATATATATATATCTTTCATGTGAGAGTAGTATGAAATAAATACACCAGCCAGTTATCGAACGTAAAAACAGCTGTTAATTTGTGCCACAAGAAAAAGTTGCAATACTGTAACTTATTGTGTACGTGAAATATTTATCTTTAAAAATAAATTTAAACAAAATTTAAGTATCAAGGGGCTTTTTAATCTGTGCAGATAATGCTTTCTGTAGTTGTCAGACAGTAATTAATGATGGATAGTTATTTTAGTATGTTAGACAGTCAGGCCAGCTATGTAGTGTAATTATTATTTTAGTTGTTTTGATAGTTCATCTTCTTTTTTCACAGCACTAAATTAATATAGATTATTAAACTTTCACTTGTGAAACTTACTTTGTTTCCTCCCGTACGCGTTTTGGCGTGATGTGCGCCTTCGTCAGCGGTGTGAGACAGACTGCCAGTAACTTGTAATGGTTTTAGTTGGTAGGTTGAGTGGGGGTGGTGTATGGTAGAAGGGAATTGGCATGGGGATCCGAATTATTGTTTGTTTTATGTATAATTGTATCAAAGAGTGTGAGCGATTTATAGTGTAATTGGTCGTTACATATGCTGTTTGGTTGTTTTGTGTAGTGTATGTATATTTCTTATTGTTCTGCTGTGTTAAGTTTTCGACTTTTTGGTAAGTAGTGTAATATCTCAAGATTAGTATCTATGTTGGTGTAGCTGTGGTTTTTTTGTGTGTATGTGTGTGGCGAACGCGGAATGTATGTTGTTGCTGGATAGAGCTTTTATGTGTTCAGAGTAACATGATGAAAAAGATCTTCCTGTCTGGCCTATATAGAAACTATTACAATCATTACAGTTTAATTTGTAAACACCTGTTTTGTTGTATTTCTCTATGTCCGTGTTTGTATCATTGATGTGTTTTTTGATGGCATTGTTTGTTCTGTATGCTATTATGTACTCGTGTTTCCTGAATGTGTTGGTGATTTTGTGTGTGTTGGAGTTTTGGTATGGTATGTGAGTGTGATGTATTTATTTTGTTGTGTGTTGTTGGTATTTATTGTTTTGTTGTTTTTGTTTATGATGTGTTTGTGTAGTTTGTTAATTAGATTAGGATTGTAGCTGTTTTTTATTGCTATATATTTGATTGTGTTGAGTTCTTCGTTATAATCCTGTTTACTTAATGGTATTTTTGTTAGTCTATGGAGCATATGGTTGAATTATTATGTTTGTGTTGCGTTGGATGGTTTGATGTGTTGTGTATGACGACCATGTCAGTTGTGGTTGGTTTTCTGTATATTTTATACGTGTGTGTATTGTTTGTTTTGTTAATTGTTAGGTCCAGAAAATGTATACTATTGTTTTGTTCTATTTCCAGTGTAAATTTTAGTGTGTGGTCTATTGTGTTTATGTATTTGTGGAAGTTTTCGACCTGTCTTGTATTGCCATTGAATAAAAGTAATATATCATCCACGTACCTGTGCCAATAAATGATTTTGTTGGTGTATTTGTTGTTGTTTATTATATGGTTTTGTTCTATGTTGTGTATGAATATTTCAGCCAGTATTCCTGATATGGGAGATCCCATAGGGAGGCCGTCTGTTTGTGTGTATATCTTGTTGTTGTATGTGAAGTAATTTTGTTCTGTAATTATTTTGGTGAGTGTGATGATCTCATGTATGTGTGTTTCGGGCGTGTTGTTTTATCTGAGTAAATGTTCAGTGTTTGTATGGTGTCTTTAATGGGTACATTGGTGTATAAATTGGTTATGTCAAAAGATGCTAATGTTGAATTGTGTGGGATGTGGATGTGTTCGGTTTTCTTGACCAGTTCTGTGTTGTTACTGAGATTAATGTTTTTCCTGATTATCTTGTCTAGGTGTCTTGCGATTTTGTGGGAGGGTGCTTGTGTGTTGTTTATTAAGGGTCTGATGGGAATATTAGGTTTGTGTATTTTTGGTAAAGCATTTAGTTTTCGGGGGTTAGGTTTGATTTGTTTGAGGTATTTGGTGCTTTCTGGTTGGATTGTGTTTTGCGTTATTTATAAATTTGTTTATTTGTATTTGATATTTTACTGTGGGGTCCTTATTTATTTTTGTTGTTGTTGTTGTTATTGTTGTTATATTTGTGTTTTTGTTTTTGTTATATTGTTTTCGGTTTTTGATAGTTCATCTTCTTTTTTCACAGCACTAAATTAATATAGATTATTAAACATTCACTTGTGAAACTTACTTTGTTTACTAATTAAGTAAACAGGATTATAACGAAGAACTCAACACAATCAAATATATAGCAATAAAAAACGGCTACAATCCTAATCTAATTAACAAACTACACAAACACATCATAAACAAAAACAACAAAACAATAAATACCAACAACACAACAAAATAAATACATCACACTCACATACCATACCAAAACTCCAACACACACAAAATCACCAATACATTCAGGAAACACAAGTACAAAATAGCATACAGAACAAACAATACCATCAAAAAACACATCAATGATACAAACATAATACAACAAAATAGGTGTTTACAAATTAAACTGTAATGATTGTAATAGTTTCTACTTAGGCCAGACGGGAAGATCTTTTTCATCACGTTACTCAGAACACATAAAAGCTCTATCCAGCAACAACATACATTCCGCGTTCGCCACACACATACACACAAAAAACCACAGCTACACCAACATAGATACTAATCTTGAGATACTACACTACTTACCAAAAAGTCGAAAACTTAACACATCAGAACAATAAGAAATATACAAACACTACACAACACAACCAAACAGCATACTTAATGACCAATTACACTATAAATCGCACACACTCTTTGACACAATTATACATAAAACAAACAATAATGTGGATCCCCGTGCCAATTCCCTTCCACCACACACCACCCCCACTCAACCTACCAACTAAAACTGTTACAATTTACTGGCAGTCTTTCACACCGCTGACGATGGCGCACATCATGCCGAAACACGTACGGGAGGAAACAAAGTAACTTTCACAAGTGAAAGTTTAATAATCTATATTAATATTATTTTAGGATACTCATTTGTAAACATAATTTCTGTCCGTTTGTACTAACTGAATTATTTATGTGTATGTTCTAGGCCTTACTGGCGCTGTTATTATTCTAACACAGATGCCATTATTTATGTAGTGGATTCTGCAGACAAAGATCGGATAGGTATATCTAAAGATGAGCTTTTGTACATGTTAAGAGTAAGTAGAATTTTTGTTTTGAAAAACTGTGTGTTTGCAAATTAATATATGCTGAATGTGCAGGCATGTTATACATAGAGAGTGGGGGACTGTCTGTATATGAAACAGACTTTCCAAGATAATCTGGAATTAGTGTTTAAATCATTATTCTCCGTACTACCACTAGGCACAGTCTATGAAATAAGTTTTATATCCACAAGAATTTCTTTTAATGTTTCATTAATCAGTCAGACCAGTTAAATTAAAAGACACTCTTGTACCCCTGCAATTGCAGAGGTTCCCAGAGACCGAGCTCTTGTGTGTTCACCCATCCAGGTCTTGTATTCTTGATTGTATTTGCTTGATGTTACATGTGAGCAATTCCTTAATAATAGTTAAAACGGTATACAACTTCTTTAAAAGATTGATGGATTATAGACATTAAGGTCTAAATGACAGGCATAATCATCAGCCAATAATCACAACATAAATTTAGGATAGGAAATGAAGCAGATAGTTGTGCAAAAAACAGCAAATGCAAAGACAGGAAATTATACTAATAAAACAGAATTGAAGAAGTATATTTTGAGGAATGTCTTATCACTTGTATATTACTTTCTAAACATACTAAGATACATCCAAGTCAAAAACTTCAACCTTCTGACAGTCATAGATGTATGAATTTTCAGCATAAGGAGTGGTCAAAATGGTGCTCCTTATAATTAATTGGTGATGGCAAAAGTCCATCCTTTAAATTCTAATGTAAAATTGTAAATTTTGAAAATCGTTAGGGCCATTTGGTCCTTTGTGTAGGGAAGTTTCATAATTAACATGCTGAGGAATTTACAATAACAAAAAATAGAGTTTTAAAATAACTATGAACATTGTGTATTTTGAAATAAAACAGTTAAAAGGAGTCCTTCTTAATTCAGCCCCACGTTGGAGTCGTCAATTTGAAATAAAACGTTTATTGTGTTTTATTACTTATGTGAGACTCCTGTGTATCAAACGCCAAGTAATACGTTGCATGTGGCAATTCGTAACAATTAAAATGTTGTTACCTGGTTTAATTAATGTGTTATTAATAAATATATCTTTCGGTTGTGACCGATAAAACCTTCTGAAAATATGTTATTAGATAAATATAATTATAATAATGTTTTTTTTTTAACTTATAATCATACTATGATATAGATCTAACTTAGTATTCAGTAGTTGGGTAATATTAACGATATGTATCGTGTATTAACTGAATGTAATGAATATTCTTGTCAACCCTAGTCACTCGACGTTAAGAAATTCTATTCAAAGTTTGCACTGAAAACACGCTAGTTCTGCGATCTCCCGTTCCACCAGCTGTAAGTATTTAGCGCTGCCACTTGTAATAAGCGTACTTATAGGTTAGTTGTTCGTCGGGTTTGAATAAACCTTTTATTGTAAATTATTACAACCACTACTTATAGTATCTATTCTGCAATAACTTCAAATATTATCTCATACAATCAAGATCCTTTATTAATTTTATCTATTAATTCACAGTACCCGTTATTTCCAAAATAACAATATAATCAAATCGATCACACAAAAATATATCGATTATTAATCAATCCAATTCCATAGACTTATACAAATGAAAAATAATAATAAATAGTTCTTATCCCAGGGTTCGTGAAGTTCTTGGAACCATTAGTAAGGCCAGGTAAAATGCATAATTAAGGTTACTCAAGTATTACAAAACAAAATTATTTACTCTAAATATAGTGAAATTAAAATAGGTTGTTTTTTTACCGAGTCGACGAAAGCTTCGACTGGCTGTGGACGTCTGTAAACAGTTGCCAAGGCTCAGCTTAACTTATCTTCATCCAGTAAAAGTGTTCTGCCTTTAATAAAATTGATTGTGGAGAGTAATGGGAAGCTCTCAGGAATTCTTCGGACTTCTGATCTTCTTCTATGATCTTGATAATTCTCGGTCCCGGTGAAATGAAAATAGGATCCCAGCTTCTTCTGCTGCCAGTGAAGTTAACTCTGCCAAACTAGGTCTTCTTGTATTTTCAATAATTCCGTTAGTTCGGGCTTTTTCTCTTAACTGATCTTCTGTTTTAGAAGGAATTGGTTTAATACCAAATCCAGCGGAATTATTTGGTGAATGAGGTGAGAGGTTTTCAATTCTTTTTAAATGTATTCAGTTACAATTTGGAAGGTTATTTAATTTTATTACTCATTGGTATTATGATAAAAGTATGTTTTAAAGAGGTTTTTTAAATTTTAATTCATTTTTCTTCCGAATTTATTATTCAATTTTTGTTAAATGTATCTGCCCATCTCAACCTAATAGCTTGTAACAATCAGAACGAATGATTCAAATAAACAACTCATGTCCATTTCAGTTGCCTTAACAACCACGTTTTCTAGATATCCTTGAGCCGGCATTATAGAATATTACTACTCTTTTCCAATAAAATACTCCATGCTTGGATTAATATTAAATTACCTAAAATTCTCCCCTAACCTTCCTTCTTAAACAGTAAATGTTTTACCATAGTTTCATTGGACTGGACTTCTTAAAAAGGTATTAATTTCCTTTCACAAATATGAAATTTAGGCCTATAGGTTTTCTTAAACTGTTATAACATTATTTGGTTTTTTTAACTTAATTTTCTTTTACCTGACCTACTGTACAATTAATTATTGGTTAATGGTTAATTACATTGATTTTAATTTCCTGGTGTTTACTTTATTATACTAATTAACTGGTCATGGAACCCTTCATTAGTTTACAATATAATTATTAGAACTACTTGTCAAACATTGAACACTGATTGCCCTCCTGGTCAAATTTACAAACATTAATTAAAACAACAGCATTATTCAAATTTAGACAATACTTAAAACTTAGTATAATGCCTAACACAGGTAACTATACTTGATTGTCTAAAGACAAATCTAACATAAATACAACCATAATCTTTGATGAAGTATTACTATTAAACAACATCAGTTCATTTCTACCATACTCAAAATATAACATAAATATTCTGTAAACCTCAACATGTTATAGTATAAAAACAAGCATAATTTATTATATTTAACTATTAATTGGTATGGTTTTTTATATTTAACATTAATTATTGCCTCTTTTGACTTGAGGTACTTCTCAGATGCATTAACTACTGAGCAACCTTAATTCAGGGTATGGTCCTTGACCATGTTTCATTCAATTTTTATGTAACGTTGGGGACCTCAACTCTGTTACGTTACATAACACCCCCCCTTCGAAACAAGTTTATTTTGTCTTAACTACGTTTAGTAAAAAATAAACGCACAACTTGTATCTGACCAATTGGTTCCCTTATTCATAATACCTTTTTTATTTCAGAATTATCCATTGTATTACTTTATTTCTTCGTTCCTTCTTAAAATCAATTACTTCCCAAGTTTAAACCTTACTTCTATAATCATTCTTGTGACATTCTTTATTAATTATACATTTTGGATCTGGTTTTATTTATTAATCTATATCTATTTGTGAGTTTTCCCTCTAATATTTAATTTTCTTAAACCTCCCTAACATTATAACTGGAATCGAATCGGTGGTGCTCTATCGGCTAACCAATTACTGTCATCCGTTACATACTTTCTAGGATCAGAGGAATTTCATCTCTGCCCAATTAAATGATTGCTGGAATATTCTACAGTCAATCTTCATTAATAAACCTCGTAAGGTAGTCATCATGTGACCTTCAATAAAATCATTAATAATAATAATACTCTAGGGATTATTCACTGTACTTTAACTCAGATCATATTATTTCTTCATATTAATTCTTCCTTCTATTATACACTTCTCCTCTCCAATACTTGGCTATTTTATTGACATTTATTAATTGGCTTTCTTACAGATAATTCTTAAATATTTGTTTTTTCTTTTCTTGTGATCCTTTTGAGGGTTCCATTTTGACTTCTTCATTCTCTTATCTTCCTTGGCTCATATTCCTTTATTACCAATACAGCTGGTTATGAAATTTTGGTTAGTATTATACATCACATCATGTAATTATATTCTTCTGGCACAATCATTATTATTCCTTTTACATTCTAAATTACATTTCTCACTATTATATTACATCAGATAAACTCATTTTGTTTTTTGGTTTTGATGATTTTTATTAGGTTTAATCAGTGTTATTTTTTTTCTTTTATATTAGTTTAAAGTAATTTCTTCTGAATTATATATATAGTAAGGTGTTCTTACTTATTTTTGGATTTTGTTGTTTTTATTTACAATGGGTTGCTTGGTCCTGTATCCATAAAATCTGTCCCTTTTCTTTATATTCTGTTTGGAATCTGTTTAACCGTGGTCCATTATTTCCTCTGTACTGATTGTTCGGATTTCTCTAGTGTATAGAGTTATTTCTGTCCTTGTGACATATCTCATTATTGTGCAGTTCTTGCATCTTGTTGCTATAAAATTGTCATTTATGTTTAAGTTCATCATCGTCTTTTGAACTGATTCTTCTGTACTGTTTCTTAATTGTTCTAATGGTTCATACATAAATTTCATAAGTCCTCCATGCTCCTCGGTTAGTTTTGGCCTTTTTGGTCCTTCTAGTCCATCTGGGAATTCAAGTGTGGTTCGTTTAAAGTTTCTCACTTGCCTTACTTCTCTGTTTTCCGTAATTGGTATATTATGTAGCTGACCCAGTCCCCTTTTAATCATCTCCAATCCTTCCCGTGTATTTATTAATTTCCTTTGACATGTTTGCCTTATTTTCTTGATATTCTCTTTCCTGGTTTGGATATTCTCTTTGTTCTTTCTATTTTTATTTTTAGATAGCAACGCCTTTTGGTCTTCTCTAATTTCTGTTTCCTTGCTGTTCTCCTCTGTATTCGGATTTACTATAATACCTTCGGAAGTGCTGTCTATTGTTTTAGACATATTCTTTAAACACCTATCCATTGTTTCTGCTACCTTTTTGAAACCTTCATCCATGGTTTTCATTAATTCTTCATGGTGTCTCTGCTGATCTTCTTTCATCTGTCTGATTATTATTTCGTTACGTTTCCTAAATTGTTCTGTTATAAAATCCATTACGTCCTGACTGGTCACTTTCTTTGGTTGTTCTGGCGTTTTCTTCTGTTGCTTCACTTTGACTATTTTTACTTCTTTTTGTACATTGGATTGTTCTAGCTTTTTATGATTTGGCGTTCCTATAAATTCTTCTATTTGATTATGTTCTTTTCTCCAGTTACACATATCTTCTCTGGATAGTTCAAACATCACCCTTATCCATTCCCTTAATTCTGTGTTTTCTGTTTGTATTGGGTTTTCAGGTGGACTTATTACTCGTCTCCATTGTTCATATTCTTCCTGAGTATATTGTTCTGTCACCTGGGCGTATACTCCTGTTCTTTCGTTTTTCATTTGTTCTTCATTATCGTCCCATCTTTCCCAATCTTCTTTAGTCATCCTTTCCACCTTGTTATCGTCTTTTTCGTGGGCTGTCCCAATAGTCTTTTCTTTATTACACCTAGCATCTAACTCCCACATTTCATCATAAATGTCTCTCAAAGTCATTTTGTCGTTTGGTGTTCCCATTGCATTCGCGCGACTCATTTGCGCTCTTTCGTGATCGGTGGCGTTCTTGTTAATATACTCCATATCCTTGCTGAATTTTTTAAATAGCGCCATCATCCATTCCGCGTAGCTTAGTCGTCTTTCTTGTTCGGGCATTTTCGTTTCCTGTTGTATCATAGCTCTTTATTGCATTCCTGTGCCTCTAATGGTTGCCTGCTCAAGTTAAGTAACAGTTAATATGATTTTTTTTTTCTTAACTAAAGCCCACTCGTTGAGCGCCAATTTGAAATAAAACTTTTTATGGGGAGTCCTTCTTAATTCAGCCCCACGTTGGAGTCGTCAATTTGAAATAAAACGTTTATTGTGTTTTACTTATGTGAGACTCCTGTGTATCAAACGCCAAGTAATACGTTGCAGGTGGCAATTCGTAACAATTAAAATGTTGTTACCTGGTTTAATTAATGTGTTATTAATAAATATATCTTTCGGTTGTGACCGATGAAACCTTCTGAAAATATGTTATTAGATAAATATAATTATAATAATGTTTTTTTTTTTAACTTATAATCGTACTACGATATAGATCTTACTTAGTATTCAGTAGTTGGGTAATATTAACGATATGTATCGTGTATTTACTGAATGTAATGAATATTCTTGTCAACCCTAGTCACTCGACGTTAAGAAATTCTATTCAAAGTTTGCACTGAAAACACGCTAGTTCCGCGATCTCCCGTTCCACCAGCTGTAAGTATTTAGCGCTGCCACTTGTAATAAGCGTACTTATAGGTTAGTTGTTCGTCGGGTTTGAATAAACCTTTTATTGTAAATTATTACAACCACTACTTATAGTATCTATTCTGCAATAACTTCAAATATTATCTCATACAATCAAGATCCTTTATTAATTTTATCTATTAATTCACAGTACCCGTTATTTCCAAAATAACAATATAATCAAATCGATCACACAAAAATATATCGATTATTAATCAATCCAATTCCATAGACTTATACAAATGAAAATTAATAATAAATAGTTCTTATCCCAGGGTTCGTAAAGTTCTTGGAACCATTAGTAAGGCCAGGTAAAATGCATAATTAAGGTTACTCAAGTATTACAAAACAAAATTATTTACTCTAAATATAGTGAAATTAAAATAGGTTGTTTTTTTACCGAGTCGACGAAAGCTTCGACTGGCTGTGGACGTCTGTAAACAGTTGCCAAGGCTCAGCTTAACTTATCTTCATCCAGTAAAAGTGTTCTGCCTTTAATAAAATTGATTGTGGAGAGTAATGGGAAGCTCTCAGGAATTCTTCGGACTTCTGATCTTCTTCTATGATCTTGATAATTCTCGGTCCCGGTGAAATGAAAATAGGATCCCAGCTTCTTCTGCTGCCAGTGAAGGTTAACTCTGCCAAACTAGGTCTTCTTGTATTTTCAATAATTCCGTTAGTTCGGGCTTTTTCTCTTAACTGATCTTCTGTTTGTAGAAGGAATTGGTTTAATACCGAATCCAGTGGAATTATTTGGTGAATGAGGTGAGAGGTTTTCAGTTCTTTTTAAATGTATTCAGTTACAATTTGGAAGGTTATTTAATTTTATTACTCATTGGTATTATGATAAAAGTATGTTTTAAAGAGGTTTTTTTAAATTTTAATTCATTTTTCTTCCGAATTTATTATTCAATTTTTGTTAAATGTATCTGCCCATCTCAACCTAATAGCTTGTAACAATCAGAACGAATGATTCAAATAAACAACTCATGTCCATTTCAGTTGCCTTAACAACCACGTTTTCTAGATATCCTTGAGTCGGCATTATAGAATATTACTACTCTTTTCCAATAAAATACTCCATGCTTGGATTAATATTAAATTACCTAAAATTCTCCCCTAACCTTCCTTCTTAAACAGTAAATGTTTTACCATAGTTTCATTGGACTGGACTTCTTAAAAAGGTATTTTAATAACTGCATGCATTAAAAAGGTAGATGCATTAACTACTGAGCAACCTTAATTCAGGGTATGGTCCTTGACCATGTTTCATTCAATTTTTATGTAACGTTGGGGACCTCAACTCTGTTACGTTACAATATTTAGTAACATTCTTATACTAATCACTATATAATGACTTTATAAGGGTACTTGGGAAGTTTACACTAATGTTATTGAAAATTTTACTGGTGCAGTTAGTAACAAAGTTGTGAGTACTAATCCGTAAAACACAACATTGATGCTGTGCTTTCATTCATTATTGACAGAAATATGTCATGATAAGTGAACAATTTAGTGGTGAAGTAGGGTATAGCAAAAAAAAAAAAATGTCATAAGCTTTACACATCAATGTACGGTTAGATATTACAGTTCCTTTTGTGAAATTTATAATATAATAAACCTCTGAATGTCTCATAATGAAGCTAATATTATAGTGCACAAATATAGTCGCACACCTGAACTTGGTGATCAATGATTCAGTATCAAATATTTCTGAAATAAGACAATTTTATGACATAGTTCAGAAAACTTATGTGTTTTTCAGTGAAAGCTTACATAGATGGCAAGAACTTAACACTGCCGTTAAAGAAGACAGCTCTGCCAAAAATCTACCTTTAAAAAAGCTATGTCTCTACAGAGTGCGTTAACTAAATCCAGACAAAACAACACAGTTTATTAAAAGATTTGTTTATTCATTAAAAAGTTACACTTACTAAAAACTTTTTTTGTAGATTGTTTAAGAGACCCTTCCTGAATTTTATTATTCAATATAACCCCGTTTGCTGTAATCGCTGCCTTGACAGTCTTCAACTGCTCCTTGTCCAAATCCTCAAATACTTTCTCAATACTGGCCTGAAGGGTTGCCACGTTGGGGTGCCTGGACTTGTTACACGCCCTTTCAATAACCCCCCAAATGTAATAATCAAGGGGGTTTAAATCAAGACTATTGGGAGGCCAAAATTACTTAGACCAGAATGCGTCTACGTTATCGGAAAGCCAGTTCTACACTAAATGCCTTGTGTGAGCCGGTGCACCGTCCTGTTGAAATATATACGGTCTTCTGGAGGCTGCAGTTTCCATCCATGGTTTCACTATAGTTATCAGAATCTGGAGTTAAACCTCCATTGAGTTGCCCTTACTGGAGATGACACTTAAGACGTGAACACTGGCCGGAACCTTCGTCCTGGCTACTAAAGAGACATCCTCGGGATCACGCGCAGGCCAACGGTCATTCCTCCGGTTCACTTTTGCATCAACAGTAAAAATCTTCTCATCAGAAAAAAACCTGAGGTGACCCAGAGCTTAGTGCTTGAATGAACAAAGAAGCAAGTTGCAGCGGACAACTCTCATGACCTTGGCAGCCTCAGACAGCATGTGTTGTATTTTCAGCACATAAGACGAGTATCTCGGGTCCTTTTCTGCAATTCGATGCATGGTGGCCTCACTTACCCCAAGTGTGGTGGACAGTTTACGAAGTGGCACCCCTGGGTCTTCTGAAATGAGCTCTTGAGTCCTGTGGATGACACTTGGGGCACTTGCAGTCTTCTGTCTCGAATGGTTTTGCCTTGCCAGGTTAGCAGAACCTTCTGCGGACTTCTTCACGTCTCCATAATTTTGTGTGATGTCATAAACAGTCAATCTCGGGTACCTGAAGAAGCGAATAATTTAAGTCGGCGAACGCCTGGTGCGAAGCGCTTCAATTACCGCTGCTCGTTGATTATATTCCGCACTGAATCTCACAAACTCACCCAATTTGAGGTTATGCATGTCTACACATACAGCTGGCTTACCTAAATGCCAACAATCAACTACTGCTAAAGTCAAATCAAATTTTGTCTGAATTTAGTTGATGCACCCTATAAAGATTAATATACTGTAGTAACATCAGTAGCATGCTAGCACTATTTTTTTGTTGAACAAAACACTTTTCAGTAGTAGAATTGAATCAAGTCTTCACCAGTAATCATTGTGTGAATAACAGTTGTGCCTGTTGAAGAAGTTTCTGTATAATTTACCAAAAGCATTGGTCCATATCAAATTCCTAATATTTTCAAATAAATCTACTTTATTGATAGAAAACTATTGTCCACCATGCTGTATCATAATTTTATAACATGTACAGTAAGATTCACTAGACATGAATCAACTGTTTTCATGCTAACGATGCATGTTACGTATTGCGCATGCGTTAGTACAAAAACAAACCTCAGTTCAATCCGAGACGATATGGAAATTATTGTATGTGTACCTTTCAAAAAAAGTCAGTATTCATCAAAAGTGTATCGTTTCGTTTTATTTAGTTTGTTGCTATATTATCCGGTTTGTGGAGTGAAATGGATCAGTCTGGTTCATCGTCGACCTCTGTGGAAAGGAAAGTCATGCATAGAGTCAGAAAATAATTTATAAGGTGTACAATTTTATGAAATCTGAAGGCAAAGAAACATCAGAAAGAAAATTACAGGAACAGGTAACTCAGGTGTGTGGTGTGTCTCTAAGTAGTGTTTTTAGAATTATTAAAGAAGCATCCGCGTATACGGATGATACAAAATCTTTCACCACTCCCCATAAAAAACATCCAAGAAAAAAAGTAAAAACCGATATAGACGATTTTGACAAGTGTACTATTCGACGACTTATTCACGACTGTCACACCACAAAGGGGAAAGACCAACATTATAAGTTATTTTAAGAATTTTACAAGAATGAACTAATTATAATGGTAATGTATCTAGTCTGAGACAAATTATTCGACAAATAGGATTTCGGTGGAAACGTGCTGAAAACAATAGAAAAACGTTTAATAGAGAAGCATGACATTATAAACTGAAGAGTTGATTTTGTAAGAAAAATACGGTAGTACAGACACATAGTGGGGAACGGCGCCCCGTAGTGTACATGGACAAAACCTATTTTCACAGTTCAACGTCAGTTACAAAAACGTGGACAGACAATGATAAAAGTGGCCTAAAAACTTCAGTAAGTAAAGGACAGTGGGTGGTTGTAGTTCGTGCTGGTGGTGAAACTGGGTTTCTATCCAATGCTCTCTTAATGTTTAAATCGGATTCCAAAAAAGGCGATTATCACAATGACATGAACTACGAAAATTATGAAAAGTGGGTGAGTGAAATGCTTATACCGAACTTGAATAAGAACAGCGTAATAATAATGGAAAATGCCCCTACCACAGTGTACAAAAAAATCCACCTCCAACATCATTAACAAAAAAGGCAGACATGATTAAATGGTTAGAAAACCATAACAATTAAAAAAATAACAATACAATTTTAAAATTATTAGTAATAATTTAAAATGTAAAATGATTTAAAATAATTGGTTAGTAAAAATTTTGGTAAGTTAGTAAAAAGTAAGTCACACACACACACACACACACACACACACACACACACACACACACACACACACACACACACACACACACACACACACGCACGCACGCACGCACGCACGCACGCACGCACGCACGCACGCACGCACGCACGCACGCACGCACGCACGCACGCACGCACACACACACACACACACACACACACAAGGGGGTGTTGGGAGGGCTGTAAAATTTAATTTTATATTTAGTAATATAGTTAAAAATGTAGCTAATGGAATGTTGAAAACAATAATTACATTAAAAAAACGTTAAAAAATTAAACAATAAAACAATAGAAAACATTATAAGAATGCACAGACAGTAGAAAATTAAGTTAATAAGGTTATAAAAATAATAAAAAGAAAACAATTGTGAAAGACAAGGCAGTATACTGCTTTATTTCAGCTGTCATTACAAGCAATATCAGTTTTTAAATTTGTTTGTGTACTTTTACAGGGGAAAATGTAAATTTTACTATTTTCTTTCATCTTTAATTAAAGATGCGTAACTTCGGCACATTAGGTATAAAAAGTTAATTTGTCTCAAAATAGATTACTTATCTCATACGTGCGTTTTATTCAAAATTCAGAAAGTAGGCCAATATTTTCAACTGTGTTAGTAGAGATTTTTCTCTCTCGTGGCTTCCACTGCTCCCGACTTCTCCCCACTATAACCTGTGCACTGCTTCATGTCTGTTTATTTTTACAGTAGTTGTGTAACTGTTGGTGTGCCTTCAGTTATCTTGGATCTGCTGCATTTCTATTCTTTTATAATCTTTATTTTTAAACTTATCCATTGTAACATATAATATAAAAATTCTATACAAATTCAGTAAACCAATATCCACTATTCACAATTTACAATAAATGTGTATTCACTAAAGACACTAGGTCATAGTTAAAAACAGTTATGTAACTTGACATCAAAGAAATCAAAGAAGATACTCCAATTTGTTACTGCACTTCTTTGTTTTGTTATAACATTCATAACTTTACTAACTTTAAACTGATATTAAAGCAAAATCCATGCTATTTGTTCGGATTATTTGGAATCCAACAACATTCAGAAATACAGTCTTGTGGTGGTATGTTTGGTCACAATTGTGTCATCATCAATAATTTTATATTGTATTGATAAAAAGATTTTGATTTAACTGGACTGCTTGTTCTATGAACAGGAATACATAATATGACATAAATAATTTTTGTTCTGTTTCCAAAGTTTTCTGGTAAGTTAATAGTTAAGTACAAAGAAAAACGTGTGGGGATTTGCATTTTTTTTATGCTAGAAATACGAGGGCTATTCGGAAAGTAAACTCCGTTTGACTATAAATAAAACACGTACGTAGATACGTAAATTTTATTATATACATCTTAAGACTACAGCTTTCAACTATTTTTCTACATAATTGCCATTTCAATTTAACCATTTATCATAGCGCTTGACCATTTTGGAAATCCCCTCTTCGTAAATTTCTGCCATCTGTGATCACAGCCAGCCTGTCACAGCACTGTGAAGTTCTTCGTCATCAAAGCGCTGCAACCCAAGCAACTTCTTCATCTTCGTAAACAGGTAAAAAATCACAGAGCCAAATCTGGGTTATGTGGCGAATAAGTCAAAAAGTGCCATTTGGATTGCTGCAACAGATTTTGTGTTTGCTGAGCAGTGTGAGAGCAAGCATTGTGCAAAAACACGACACCAAAGTCAGCAGACTTTGGCGTTTGTTCTGGATGACTCTTTTTTTTTTCACAGTAGACTTCAGAACTGATGGTTGCTCCATGTTCCATGAACTCCACAAGCAGTATTACTTTCAGATCCCAAAAAACGGTTGCCATAACCTTCCTGGCAGAAAAAGTTTGCCAGGCTTTCTTCGGTTTGTTTGGTGAGGCGGTATGACCCCACACCATTGACTGTTGTTTTGGCTCAACGTTTTTATGTACGACACCCAAGTCTCATCGCCAGTCATAATTTTGCTGAGAAACATTTCTCCTTCTGCGTCATAATGTGAAAGAAAGTCTAAGCCAGAGCTCATTTGTTTTATTTTGTGGTTCTTGGAAAGCACGTTCGGTACCGACTGAGCACAGAACTTTCGGTAGCCTAATTTTTCTGTGACTACCTCATACAAAACAGTCCGAGAAATTTGCGTGAATTGTTCAGAAAGTTCAGAGATTGTAAACCGTCAGTTTTCACGGACTTTTTTCTTCAATTTTTAGAACGAGCTCATCACTGACTATGGATGGCCTGCCACTCCTTTCCTCATCTTCAATGTTTGTTCTTCAACTTTTAAACAAACGAACCCACTGCCGCACAACACCTCTCATAAAATTTTGGCCATATACAGTACACAGTTCATGATGAATGTCTGCTGCTGAAAGGTTTTTTGTCATCAGAAATCTTATCACAGCATGCACTTCACATGTGGCGGAGTTTTCTATTGCACCATTCATTTTAAAATGCTATAACGAGTGAAAGAATGGCAGTGCTACGTTTCCATTAGTCAGCTGGACGCATACTGAGCTACTATACATGTTGGCACAGGAATATAGCCCTCGTATGTTTACTAATAACTTTAGTAACTAGTAATTAATGTTATTTTAACAAGTATAATTTATTTTCTGAACGTCTCCGTAAGTAAAAACAGTTGTATATTTCAGAATCCAAAATATTACTTTTATGTATATTATAATTTCTCTCTCTCTCTCTCTCTCTCTCTCTCTCTCTCTCTCTCTCTCTCTCTCTCTCTCTCTCTCTCTCTCTCTCTCTCTCTCTCTCCCTCCCCAGGTGTAGCTACACTTACTTTTTGTCAACTGTCTGTCATAAACTGCATTGCTTGAAGTAATGTGACTCTCGCACTGACTTCTGTACCTGTGGAGGATGAAGTTAAAATGTTTTCTTCTATTTTGTGTAAAATATGAATCACTAATTTATTAAATTATAACTAAGTAAGTTGATTTAAAATTTTTTATTATACCCACGTCAAGTGGTTAAACCAGGCTTGTGGTTTTTGGTGGTAAATTGCTGGTAAAAACTCTATAGTTATGTTTTTTAAACAATCTATATGTGGATGTGCAGCATAGTTGTCTATAATTAAAAGAATTTGTCTTGACTTCTTGTGTAACTCTGCGTCCCAATTTACAAACCACTCTTAAAAAATTGTGCTTGCATCCAAGCATTTTTGTTAAAATAATAATGAATCAGTAAACTGTCCATTCTGAGCCATTTAAAACAATGAGGCTTAGCTGACTTGTCTATCATGAATAACTTCCATTTATCACTACTGGATATTCATACAACAGAGGACAGTGACACAGTCCATTCATTTTTTTTTTGACCTTGATAATTTTGTATGTTTATAACAAAGAGAACTGTCTGGTGTGGCCTGATTAAAAAATTGGTTTCATCAGCATTATAAATATCATCTGCCAAAAATGTCTGTAGCATTTTGGGTAGTATATTATTCTTCCAGTTTTCAGCACTTCCGATGTCAGCACTAGCTTTTCCCTCGTGTGGTTTCTTAAACTGAATTTGTTTCCCACTTTTCCCACGAGATAACCAACCATCTGTGGCTTTAAAACCATAATGGTTTAATTTCTTGGCGAATTCTTCCATTTTAATCTTAAGCATTAGACTGCTAACAGACAGTGGAGAACCATTCATTTAAAGCTTCTTCAACAAGTGGATCCTTTCCATCACATTACTGTTTTGGACAAGCTTCTTGAAGTCCATCCTTTAAACCACTGTTATCATAATTTTTCTTTGTGTAACAAGACAAGACAAATTGTAGTTTTAATTAAACCAGTTAGTTCCACGAGTTTTCATTGGCTAATGTTAGATAGGTAAGTTTTGATCATGTTAAGTAACTTAATTCTTTCAGCCAAAGCCAATAATTCCACAGCATATTGTAATATTTTATCTATTTGGGTCTGTTCTTTAGTTTCTTAGTGATACCCTCCATTGTACTGGGTAACTCCCGGTTTTTTATCAACACTCTGTCTCCTACTTGGTACTGTATTATTTTCTGTGGTGTTTTGTTCTGGTACTTTCTTCTTCTTTCTTCTGCCTTTTCCATATAGTCCAGTCACCCTGTACTTAAAATTGGGGTTACCTGGAAAAAGGTCCGAAGTTAATGATCTTTTAATATGTTGTATGTGGGTAGTCTGTGGTGTAGAATCCAAGTTTTCCAATTCGAGAACCCTGTGCGAACTTCAGGGCAGCCGAAAAACCTCGAAATTTTTGGACTTTTTTCAGTTTTTTTCTTATAACTCCTAAACGACGCATTCTAGCCGAAAACACTCCATTACAAAAGTTAAAGAGCATTAAATTTCCTACAATTTGCACTGGTTAAACGTTTTTTTAAACCAAATACGTACCAAGATATAGCGCTTCAAAGTTTCAAAAAAAATTTTCAAAATATCGAAAAACTGCGAAAAATGCAGGTTTTTCCCTAGTAACTTTCATCTTTTGACATTTCTATATGGATAATAATGGTAGTAATGGTAGGTGTCTCTAAATTGATAAATTTAGGAGGAGAGTGTGGAGACCTTGGGAGACGGGTCGGTGAGTCACCCTCCCTTCCTGCCTGGGCTATTTTTAGCCGTTGACAATGATAGTGCGGTATAGAGAGGGGAGCAGTTTGGAAGGGAACTCAAGGAAGGAAAGAAGCAGTTGTGTTGTAGCCATCGAAGGCGTCTAATGCTTGTGCATTCGTTCTATATGTGAGAGTGCCGTAAAATAATAATATAACCGGATATAATAATATTATATTTTAATGTAACCACAACGCGTTCGTGTGTGACTTACGATTCGTGTGTTCGTTCTATTCGTGAGAGTGCCGTAAAATAAGAAGGAAAAATACGAAGAGGACATAATCATCTCTGATTCACCCAACAGAGAGAGTATCATCTGTTTCAAGAACACTGGCCACAAAATTTTGTCAGACAACTGGTACGTGAACGAAAAAGAAGAAGACCCAAAAGAAGAAAGGCTCCGGGTTGTTAAAACAGCTGGAAAAATTATTTTAGAGGATATTCGCTCCAAAATGTTCAGCACTGTCGCTTAACCCTTGATCGATAATTTTTTGGGTGATTCCCATTCTGTTGTACCTGAAACTCTGCTTCTCCTACTGCACACTATTATTTTGACAAACAAACGGAACTCCCTGAATTCATGGAAGATTAAATGCCTTGCTCTAGCGCACGCCATAATGATAGCCGTGCGGCCAAGATCTTTCTTATCTTCCATAATGATCGCAGTAGCCACATACATCTACAAAAAGTTTGAATCCAGACATTTGCTGAACCTTCTAGCCACTTTAGGATTGTCAGCTCCTTACACGGAAGCTGCTAGGCTTGAAGGATCCTACGTTCTGCAGGCTGAGAAGACCGAAATCGAAGAGTCAGCCAGTCCATTCAGTCAGTTTATCTTCGACAATGCTGACTTTAATGTGAACACATTGGATGGGCATGGCACCTTCCACGCCATGGGAGGAATTATGGCAGTGACCCCTCGAGAAGCAGTAACCTGCGAAAGAGATGTAGCTCGCTTGAAAGCGCATGTATCAGCATCCGACTTGATCGACAAAGCTGGCATTGTGAGAGTAAAGTCGTATCATAGACCAACCAATGGAGGATTAAAAACCGTCAAAGTGAAGGACATCAACATCAGCTGTTTACAGGATGTTGTGCCGTCTGCGTCTGATGTCGCCTGGCTTTATGGCCAGAACTCATCGTACTCATCATCAGTACCAGGCTGGAATGGTTTCATGGAGCTGGGGACACATGGTGAGAAATATGAATGTTCTAAAATAGTATGCCTCCCTTTCATAAACGCACCTCCTAGCGAGTACGCAACAGTATATACATCCATACTGGCTGCAATTGATGAATGTAAGGTACTGAATCAGAAAACATGTGTCGTCACTTATGACCAGCCTCTGTATTGGAAGGCCCGGGATGTGGTAGCAAATGACTCTATTCCAGAGCTAAGCAGCGTCGTTGTGAGGCTTGGAGGCTTCCACCTGTTAATGTCATTTATGGGCGCGATGGGGACAATTATGGCTGGGAGTGGATTGAAAGAGCTGTTTTGCATGGTTTACGCTGAAAACAAAGCATTCACTCGTGTAGAGGAAGAAGACCTTGGCAGCAGAAAATGTGCAGTAATTGACGGTGGGTACTTGCTGCATAAGGTTGTATGGTGTAAGACTACATCACCCACATTTGAGTCAATGTGCAAGACCTATGTGGACTACATACAGAAACACTTTGGGTATAATGCCATAGTAGTATTCGATGGATACCCTAGTGACGTCGCTTATCAGAGCACCAAAGCAGCTGAACGATATCGCCGGGCTTTGCTGCAGTCGTCCACAAAATTTGTATTTTCGTTAACAACGGCCGTTACACTGTCACAAGAAAATTTTCTGTCCAACGACACCAACAAGAGAAACTTTATTTCAATGCTGATGACTGAAATGGCAGCAAAGGGTATCGAGGTTAAGCAGGCAATAGAAGATGCTGATGTCATGATAGTGAAAACTGCAATATCTAAGGCTGTTGACTTCGATAGTGTTACTATCACAGGTGAAGACGTCGGATCTCTTAGTATTGCTGACTGCGTTAGGCTCTTCTCAAAAGAACGTTTATTTCCAAAAGAGTGGGAGAGGTAATGCCCCCAGTGTTTTGTATTCGTCAGCTTCATGCAAATATAATACTCAGGATATTCTTTTCCTTCATGCAGCAAGCGGGTGTGACACTACATCGAACCCATTTGGACAAGGAAAGAAAGTTTTCACTATTTATGAGAAAAACCGTTCTCTGTCTAACATTGTTAGTGTTTTCAAAGATGACGAAGCAACACCACGCCAAATTTCGGAAGCAGGGGAAAAGTTTCTTGTAACACTGTACGGTGGAAACATGGACACAGATACTCTGGATGATCTTCGCTACCGAATATTTTCCAACTCCGTGGTAAAATCCAAATTCCACCTTGCCAGATTGCCCCCTACACGAGACGCTGCCTGGTACCATTCTTTTCGTACCTATCTGCAAGTGCAGACGTGGCTAGGCTACAAAAAGTTACCGTCAGTTTGGGGCTGGACTTTAACGAAACGAGGGCTGATCCCCATAACAACGACCATGGATGCAGCTCCAGAAAAGTTGCTGCACATGATACAATGCAAGTGCACGACAGGGTGTAGCACCGGGGCTTGCAGTTGCAAAAAAGCAGGACTCTGGTGCTCAGCCATCTGCAAGAATTGTGCAGGAAATGCTTGCGAGAATTTGCCTGAGACCGACCTCAACGAGGAAGACACAGACATTGAGTGCGACGAGGAGGAGGACGTCATCGATGAGATCATTGCTCAGGAGGAAGAGGAATTACTGAGAGATGATGCCGACTTGCCATCAGGACCAAAGAGGTCAAGGCTTCTATGAATTAATATTAATGGCTAATTTGTAATAATTTAAATATTTTCTACTTAGTTAATATACCCACATTTCATTACGTGTAGTATAAATTGTTATAAAATACGTTTTTTATACATCGATAATTATTGTGATTTTTATTCCGAAATGAACATCTCATTAAGGGTGGGGTTTCTATTGTTTAGGTTATTGAACGTTGTTCATATAGAAATGTCAAAAGATGAAAGTTACTAGGGAAAAACCTGCATTTTTCGCAGTTTTTCGATATTTTGAAAATTTTTTGAAACTTTGAAGCGCTATATCTCGGTACGTATTTGGTTTAAAAAAACGTTTAACCAGTGCAAATTGTAGGAAATTTGATGCTCTTTAACTTTTGTAATGGAGTGTTTTCGGCTAGAACGCGTCGTTTAGGAGTTATAAGAAAAAAACTGAAAAAAGTCCAAAAATTTCGAGGTTTTTCGGCTGCCCTGACGTTCGCACAGGGTTCTCGAATTGGAAAACTTGGATTCTACACCACAGAATACCCACATACAACATATTAAAAGATCATTAACTTCGGACCTTTTTCCAGGTAAAATGTACATGGTGACTGGACTAATAATCTTATTATGAAATTGAATCCTGTTGAATTGGTATTCCTGGCTTTGGGGAAATTTGATAATGTCAGTGATTTCTCGGAGTGGCGGTTTCTCAAACATGGCATTGTATGGTGTGGTTTCGATAGATTGGTGATGAGTTAGATTTATGAAGTCTTCTGCTGCCGATATGTATTCATTCCATTTCCGCTGTTGGTTGGAACAGTATGTTCTGGGAATTCTCCCCACTTCTCTCAGCACTCATTCCGCAGGGTTGGTACACTGAAGTTTTATAAGTCTTCACACCATGAGCTAGCAATGTGTCCTTCCACTTCCTCCCCTTGAATTGTGTCCCATGATCCGTTATGATAGATTTTGGATTTCCCACTTCGGGTATGTAGGGGATTTGGATTATGACGCTGAGTATCTTTTTAGTGGTAGCACGATTTATTGGGTATAATTTTATGAATTTCGTGTAATGGTCAAATATAATAATGATGAATTTATATTGATGTCTACCTCCACTGCGAGGGAATGGACCGCAGATGTCTACGAAAACCTTTTCTAATTTATGAGACGAAGTGATACTTTTCAATAAATTGATAATTTAATAAAACTAATAAAATGTGATTGATTTTATTTTTATTCAAACTTTACTGTTTACTGTCGAGCGCCATCTTGTGTTGCCAACTACGTCTGAAATATATGTTCTTACCATTTTAAGGGTCCTTTTCGGCGAACACAGGAGATCAGAATTGGTTGTTTGAAATGACTACTTCGATCTACTATACTCAAACAAACTTGTGTTTATTCATAATTTAGTTTTACTGTTGCATATTAACGACAATGACAAAATTACTCCTCCCATCTTTTATACTTTTACTATTTTAACATTGACAGTGTACAGGCTTTATTCTGACCACAACTTTCAAAACGTTATTGATAATTAAACTGTTGAACACTAAAACAAATACTGTAAAGAAATAATACTCAACTAACTTCTCTTAACTTAAACCAGCGCCTTTGTAATTACGTAATTCAAACTCACACATACACACTCACACACTTTCACATTAGACAAGTTATATTCCCATTAGAGCTCATATTTTAAATTAAATTTTCCCCCTCTGTTCTTGTACTGTATGAAAATAATAAAATTTGTTAATTTACTTTCCTGTTATTACGTTGAAGGTACCCTCCTACAATGTCTTCTCGTATACACGCACTGATTTATTGCCGAACTGTTACATGATTATTTACTTATTATTTTCTCACTGTACCTATTTGGTTTCGAAAATACTGTTTTAGATGATCAAATCTTAAAAATTTTTACATTTTTTATGTTGCGGGCCCGCAAAATTACGTTCCAGAACTTTGATGTGTGACCGGCCGGCTCACTGACTGATTTTATACTGGGACTAAGCCACTGGCGCTATTTTATGAATTCGCCATGGTGGTATGACCAAGTCTTATTGTTCATAGTCTGTATCACTCCGCCAGCAGACTGTCATTTGTTACATGACCGCATTCCACAACAAGGTGCGTCTCTGACGTAATATGGTATGATGTTAGTTGCATAACTTGTTGACACTGTTGGCATGTCCTTGAAGCTGCCCTTGGCACAGTTTGTCGGTTGTTTCACTCGATATTTTATAAAATATTGTCAGTCAGTCGTACCACCTTCGCTACCGTCGCCTACCACTAAATTTACCTCTCTTTATAAATTTTGTCCCTATCATCAAAAAATGTTATTTGTTTATAAAAAAAAATACAAATTGCCTTATTACCCCAAAATAGGCCCGTTACAATACCCCCTCAATGAGATATTTTATGCCGAAGCATAAAAAATCTCATTGACACATTCATACTTGCTAAAGGGATCAGCCAGGATATGTCGCCACAACCCCCTTTACGGTTTACAAACAAAAAATATAATCAACTCACCCTTGGTCCGGTGACTGTGACCGCATCTGAATGACAATACTGGACTTCCCTCTCGAGATCCCAACACCGTAGAGTCAGACAGATACTCAACGCCCCTACTCTGACGCGCAGGCCAGCTCAGGTCCGCCGCCACAGCATCACCAAACACTGAAACAACAAATCAAAATATCAAATAGTGGCCTTATACAACACCATATCCCCAACTGATCTGTTTCCCCCTAGCGGTGCTGGTTTGCGCTAAGAAGCACTGGTTTTGTTTTCTACTTATTTCTAACATATATATCAAAATACCTAACAACACAATATAACATAAGAAAACATAGTACACTCATAATTCACATTGTTATTATTATCTTAAAATTAAACAATTTGTATTTAAAATTTACACACTTTACATCATTAAGTTTGCATATAAAATCAGAAAATTACCTTTTAATCTCAATTTAACTTTTATTAATTCGTTTCTCAAAAAATTTTTTTTTTTTTTCAATCTTTGTTTTACCCATCATTTTCTTTATTATTCCCTTTCATTAATTTGGGTGATTCTACGTTATTCATTATAATTCACTTTATCAACTTGGCATTTACTCATAATCTTACCCCTTTTATTACTCTAATGCTCCCTTACAAAATCTTTAACTAGTATGACACCCCACTATCAAAAATTCTACTAACCCTTCTCTACCTCTAACTACTTACTACTTTAACTCCATTCGCCACCTTCTCTCTATATATAAAAAAAAAATACTCTCTAACCCTTTGTACATAGGATAAGTGTTCCCCCCCCAAAAACTCAATTCCCGTTCTCTGGCCCCTGGATTCTACCTAAGGCATTCTTCCCACTAAAACTATACCAAATCCCGTCCCAACCATTATGTTGCGGACTCCCACATTACACTACCCCCTACTACAAAATTGCCATCCCCAAAATCTCAATCTCATTACCTTACTACAACTACACCAAAATAACAACATTAATTAATAACATCAATATATCACTCAAAACTCCACAATTATTCTCCCTTACTACTGTGTCAACATCAATACTTCTCAAAATTCTATAACATACATTAACTCGAAACAACCTTACATTATTTTCATCTCTACTATTCCTTTAACTTTGACTTCAATTTGGACAGATCTGTATGTCCCACAAAAATTCAACTTGGACTGATTCAAACATTTTATTCAAACAATTACTATCACCCATTTCTATCTTTTGCAACCCATTGAAAATTTTAACTATCACGAATTTATTTAATTTTTGTTTAAAATCTATAAACACATTGAAAACATATTATTATATTTTTATAATCCATATTCCTAACATACTAAATGCAATTAACACAATAATATATAATAAACACAATATAGGAAGTATTTAGTGCATCTATTTTTCAAATCAAAACAAAATTATTGAGTAGCGAATCATCATTATTAAAACATAACAAATTTCTGATACGTTATCCCCTTGGATAACCTCTCAACCACACACACTATGACCCCCCCCCCCGGACTGTGGCGTCCAGTTGCGTCCACAAGGACTGAGGTTTTGGAGGAATGTGACATCTCCGTGTCCTTGCTTCTGCGTTACATTTTAAAAGTTACAGATATCAACATATCTTTGTCAATAGTTATGCGCCCTTAATGCGGGTCTACCACCTGTCTTTGCTACCCCCAAGCGGGCAGAGTGGCAGCCGCTGTTCCATAGTTTCCGGGATTTCCCCTAGTTTCACCCCCCATTAATTTCTAATATAGACCAATTTCAAGCCAGCTATGGTCAAGGGACTTGATATGACCATAGCTAACCGCTCGCCAAAACCACGATTAGTGCTGGTAAGGCAGTAATCGCCCGAAAAGTCGGGGAAATCATCTCTTCCTTCAGGCATGTACACTTCATCATTAATATGCACGACACGGCAATTTATCAAGGTACAATATAGAATTGTACAAAAGGGTGTGCCGTGCATTTTCGCCATGTTGGCCTCCGATGGAGGTAACACTCACTGTTACCCCCAACCCTTCCCGCTATCTACTGGGACACATGCCACCCCAGCAATAGCAACTTACTAACTAATTAATTAAAATTGAAACTAAACTTTCTACCATTGCAGTTCCACACTCCACTGTTCTATCACTTCATTGAGCACCAATCTACCCCCCAAAATTATCCCCACATCTTGTATTGATAACAAGTTCTTATTTTATTACACACCTTTTAAACGTTCCCATACTCACTGATGCTAAAACTTGACAATTATATTTGGTCACTTAATTCTAAAATTTTATTTAAATTTAAAATTCTAAACATCCAAAATCTTTTTTTTTTTTTTTCAAAATTCTATTTTTTGTACAATATTAACTGACTCTATCTTAACTTTCAACACGTCGGACTAAACAGAACTATAACCAATGGCTAATTTCAATTTTGCCATTGGTTCTAAAACTTTTAAATTTGTACGCACTGCCTTATATTTAGGTGCAGCCTCCATTATATACAATACTCTAAGGCAGTGCAGGCACATGACAGGTACACCGATCTTGTTGCACCTGGAGTGTATTAAAAAAAATAAGTTGTGTCACGTACCTGTTGGGGTCCCCCTCCCCGTTCAAATGGGTAGTTAAGTTTTCTACTTTATACCAATTTTGGTGGAGCCGGACCATCGTTGTTTTCACCGCCCGAAGGAAGATCCGCCAACCATGGCCCGCCTCCGAGTTCCGAATTCCACGGCCAGGACTGGTAAGATCGTGACCGCCTGAAAATGGGGGAGGATCCCTTCTGTAAACATACAACAATATTAGACAACTTATTTATAAACATATAAACATAATTAAAGTGACCGATATAATTTTAAATTCGTCGCATTTTGAGTACCTACTATTTCCTGCGTCGCTGGGTTCCTCAGCACATACGCATTCTGCATTTTTATTTCTACAACTTCATAAGGTCCTTCATACAACAAGAAGAACTTCTTTATTTCTCTATCTTGAGCACTGGACAAATCATGCCTTTTTACTAACACTAACTGACCTACCTCATACTTGCCCCATTTACCCTTGGCATCATGTTTCTGTTTTCTTCGCTCTCCTCTCGTGAGTAAGTTCTCGTTGGCCAATCTAATTTTCATGTTCCTGTCCAAAACTTGACCTGCTGGTGGGTATTCGAAAAGTTGTTCCAATATCCTGGGCGGCCTTGTTCCCCTGATCAACTCATGCGGCATAAATCCCGTGGACTCATGGGTGGTACAATTCAGCCACTCCTCTACTTTCTTTACGTAGGATGGCCATTCTGTGTGTTTGGCGTGACAGTACGCCAGAAATATCCTGCCAATCTCTCTCATCACCCGTTCTGCTTGGTTCGACTGAGGATGATACACTGCCGTATGCTTGGGTATGATGCCTTCCCATCCAAGCGTCTGCCGCCACTTGCCGCTGATAAACTGTGGACCATGGTCAGATAATATAATTTTCGGTTTTCCAACATTAAGCATGTAGTCTTTTACTATTTTCTCACTGAGTACTTTACTCGTCGCTCTCTTAATGCTATATAACTTTACAAATTTTGAAAAAGTGTCTAGAACTACAAATACATATAACACACCTCCTCTACCTCTGGGTAATGGTCCATATAAATCTACTGCAACCAAATCAAAAGGTTTATCTACTTTTATGTAATTCATCTCTCCTTCTACTGTATAATTCACTACTTTCGATTTTTGACATAAATCACACACTCTCAACACTTTTCTCACTCTCCTCTCCATATTCTTAAATATACATGACTCTTTCAAAACATTAGCACACTTTCTCGCACCAAAATGACCGTACCTTATATGACAATCCCAAACAATTTTATCTATTAACCCCTCGGGTATAACTAACCTCCAATCACGCTCCCCACCATCTACTTTTTTAAACAAAATACCTTGATATACTTGAAATCGCTCATTATATTCAGATCCCGCTACATCTGTTTCTAAACTAACAATTATTCTACCCAATTTACTGTCAGATCTTTGCATGTTTTTAATATCACTTAATTCCTCACCAAAAATTCTATCTTCTCTAGTTAGTCTAAAGATTTCTATTTCTTTAAGGTCCCTACCAGTTTTATTGTCTATAACGTCTACCCTAGAAAGTGTATCTGGTACCTTATTATCTGACCCCTTTATGTATTCCCAAGAAAAGTTATATTCTTGTAAGGCTAATACCCACCTGGTTAATCTGCTATGTGTCAGCTTACATGAATTAAGAAAAGACAATGCCTTGTGGTCCGTCCGGATTATCGTGGTATTACCTAGGATGTAGGTCCGGAATTTACCCACGGCGAACACAATACTTAGAAGTTCTTTTTCAGTTGTAGTATAATTTTTCTCAGCCGACAACAGCGATCTACTGGCGAAGGCGATCGTCAGGTGTTCCTTGTCGCAGCTCTCCTGGTATAACTCTGCCCCTAGCGCTACATTGCTGGCGTCGGTCTGCAAATAAAAAGTCTTATTAAAATCGGGATGGTTCATCATGATCATGTGACTAAACTTTCTCTTAATTTCATTAAACGCATTTCGTTCCGTATCGCCCCATCTCCACTGTTTATTCTTCTGCAGAACAGCACTCAGTTTGGATGTTGTGTGTGCGTAGTTCTCCTGAAATTTCCTGTAAAAATTGCATAGGCCTAAGAAACTCTGTAATTGCTTAATGTTTTTAGGTTCGGGGAATCGCATTATGGCTTCTACTTTGTCAGGGTTGGCTAATATTCCCTCCTGTGTAATAATAAATCCTAAGAAATGTATTTCTGTCTGCACAAACTTAGACTTGTCCCAATTCACTGTTAAACCCCCTCTTTGCAGCTTATCTAATACATATTCTATGTGTTCTAAATGTTCAGTGAAGGTTCTAGAAGCTATCAAGATATCATCGACATATACGGTTAAAAATTCTAAATCCTTCGGTTGTAAAATATTATCTAAACATTTAATAAAACTGGCAACACTGGTGTTTAATCCAAAAGGTAAGCGTTTGAACTGGTAATTCTTACCGTTAAAAAGAAAAGCTGTGTATTTCCTGCTCTCTGTTGCTAATGGTACCTGCCAGTATCCAGCGGTCAGGTCCAAGGACGTCATGTATTTGACTCCGCTGAACTTCTGTAAAATCTCATTTATTGGTTCTGGAGATTCCCTGTCAGGTATAATAATTTGATTAATTTTCCGAGCATCTAAACATAACCTTACCTTACCATCCTTTTTGATCACTACTACCAAAGGGTTTGAATAGGGTGATACTGAGCGTTCAATTATGCCTCCCTGCATCATCCGGTCTAATTCCTCCTGTACAGCCCTCCTCTTCGAAAACGGCACCGGGTAGCTCCTCTGCATGTATGGTGCATGGTCCCGAACTTTCAGCTCGCAGATGTAGTCCTTCGCTTTCCCTGGTGATTCATCAAACACCTCTCTGTACCGCTCCACAACTGCCCACAGCTCCTCTCGCTGAGTATTTCCTACAACTGTATTTTCATTAAAAAATTTGTCGGCTCTATCTGCCCATACACTCTCATTACGCTCATGCATCTCTCTCTCCTCATTCTCTAGACTATCACTCTCTAGACATATATTTATTTTGGTCTCTATCTCTCTATCGCTTATCTGCTTATGTAACATTTTTATTCCCGTGACTTTAGCTTCATTTACTACTTTCTTAAACTCTATTCTGACTGGTTTATTCCCCTTTTCAAATTTTACTATTTGTTTATTGAAATCTATTACTGCTCCGTTTCTTTCCAAAAAATCGTTTCCCAATATTACATCTAGACTCAACCCTTTAACTACCAGGAAAGTGTTTTCAAATTCAACTTCATTTATTAAAATATTTAATTGTACTTGTCTGGTTATTCTCTTACTTCTCACCCCAGTTACCCCCACTACTGTAACCCCGGTAACTGGTAATGACGGTATATTCTTGTTTAACTCTTTTAATTCACCCATGACATTTTCAGAAATTACTGAGATCTCGCTACCGGTATCAATTAAAGTTTTATAATTCTTACCTTCAATGTTAATTGTCACCTCAGTCAATCCTGCTCTGCGTTCCATCACCTTGTTCTCCTCTTCTTCTAACAGTTCCTTCGCCATGTCCATCTTGATAACGTTGTTATGGTATGTGTCAGTTATTTGGACCCTCCTGTTTTCCATAGACAATGGTTGGGCCCGCTTCTCCATTGTCCTCCCTAGTTTTCCGTGGATGGACCTGCCACAGCTGGAGGATTTCCCCCTCTCCCTCTATTATAATGTCCTCCTCCTCTCGGCGCTCCTCTATGAAATTCTCCTCCTCTCGACTGTTGATTGGGTGGTGGGTTCGCTCTCTCGTTCCTGGCGCACTCCCTGTTCCGATGACATCTGAAACAATTTGTTCTATTAGCATAATTGTCGGTTTCACATTCTCTACACCTCCAACTCTCACGTCTATTATCGAAGCTTCCTCCCCGCGCTCCTCTATGAAAATTCTGTGTATAGTTCCCTGCATTGTGCATATTTGTTTGTTGTATACGTCTGCTGTCTTCCTGGTCTTTGATATTCTGGAAAACATCCAATATTTTTTCTAACTCAGTGATATCGCTTACCTCTCTGGTCATCAACGTGATCTGTACTTCCCTCGGTAGATGCTTACTGATGTGGCATACAAACGACTGGAATGGCAACGGTGGTTCTAAGTACTTGGCTTCGTTGTATAGCTTCATGGTATACACGGTAATATTCCGGTTGTTCCTCCCAAAGCTCCCGGTTCCCATTATTTGGCTTCGTAGTATCTCCTGCTCCTCCTCCGACCAGTATTTATTTCGAAAGGCTTTTTCAAAATATTCATACCTCTCCCATTCGTTTCGATGTGTCTCTGCCCATATCTCCGAATTGCCTTTAAAACATTTCAAAATTTTTATTAGTTTAACCTCCCAACTACTACCATTAAATCTGTCAAATTCCCGCACTCGATTTAAAAATTGCATTGGATGCACTCTCCTATTTTCACTACTAAAAGTTTCTAATTCTATATCATTATTTGGGTCTCGTGTCATAAATATTCGTTCAGTAACATTGTTTACATTTTGATTTTTCACTAAACTTAATTCATCTCTCATACTACTAATGTTTTGTTCAAGTGAATATAATTTTTTGTCATTACTATATTCAGACTGTACGTTATTTTTTGATATTACTTCAATAGATTCATTTACTGCTTGTATTTCCGTCTTATAACTACTTTCAATTTCATTTATTTTAGAGTCTATCTTATTTTGGTGTTTATCAATATTTTGACTAATTTTTTCAACTGTCATTACTACGCTACTCAACTTACATTCAGTTTCAATATTACATTTATTAATTTTTGATTCTATGTCATTGTTATACTCATTCATTGAATTTATTAATATTTCATTATTTTCATTGATTTGCTTCCCAACTCTATCTATTTGGCTATCTATTTCATTAAATTTAACATCTATCTTTTGTATTGAATCATCTAACTTGGTCTCTACTTGGTTGATTTTATCAGTAAACTCTACTTTAGTACTTTCACAATGTCTATTAATTTCTTTAATTTGGTTTGTTAACTCATCGAATTTACTGTCAAAACTATTCTTTTGAACATCGAATTTCTCATTTATCTCGTTTTTCTGTTCATTAAAAAGCAATTTCATCATCTTGATCATATCATTATCTTCAACCTTTTTACTCGTGACTGGTGTTGAGTGAACACCTTCATTCATGATTTGTGATTCAGTTACACTTATCTGGCTTTCATCTACACTGTCAGTGACGCTGACAGTTTCATGATTGTCTGCCATTTTTCTTAAATCTTTTAGACATATAATTCTTTGCAAAATATTATTATATGTAATACATACTTATTAAAAAAAATATTCTACTCACCCATACTACAAAAACATGACATAACCTTACTACTTATACGTCTATTTTACGTACACACAAAAATTTTATTTCCTACTCCAAACAACCATTCTGTTCTCCCAAGTAGGCCTATATTTTATATAAATGTATTTATATAAAATTGTCCCTACGTGCGGGCGCCATTGATACTTTTCAATAAATTGATAATTTAATAAAACTAATAAAATGTGATTGATTTTATTTTTATTCAAACTTTACTGTTTACTGTCGAGCGCCATCTTGTGTTGCCAACTACGTCTGAAATATATGTTCTTACCATTTTAAGGGTCCTTTTCGGCGAACACAGGAGATCAGAATTGGTTGTTTGAAATGACTACTTCGATCTACTATACTCAAACAAACTTGTGTTTATTCATAATTTAGTTTTACTGTTGCATATTAACGACAATGACAAAATTACTCCTCCCATCTTTTATACTTTTACTATTTTAACATTGACAGTGTACAGGCTTTATTCTGACCACAACTTTCAAAACGTTATTGATAATTAAACTGTTGAACACTAAAACAAATACTGTAAAGAAATAATACTCAACTAACTTCTCTTAACTTAAACCAGCGCCTTTGTAATTACGTAATTCAAACTCACACATACACACTCACACACTTTCACATTAGACAAGTTATATTCCCATTAGAGCTCATATTTTAAATTAAATTTTCCCCCTCTGTTCTTGTACTGTATGAAAATAATAAAATTTGTTAATTTACTTTCCTGTTATTACATTGAAGGTACCCTCCTACAATGTCTTCTCGTATACACGCACTGATTTATTGCTGAACTGTTACATGATTATTTACTTATTATTTTCTCACTGTACCTATTCGGTTTCGAAAATACTGTTTTAGATGATCAAATCTTAAAAATTTTTACATTTTTTATGTTGCGGGCCCGCAAAATTACGTTCCGGAACTTTGATGTGTGACCGGCCGGCTCACTGACTGATTTTATACTGGGACTAAGCCACTGGCGCTATTTTATGAATTTGCCGTGGTGGTATGACCAAGTCTTATTGTTCATAGTCTGTATCACTCCGCCAGCAGACTGTCATTTGTTACATGACCGCATTCCACAACAAGGTGCGTCTCTGACGTAATATGGTATGATGTTAGTTGCATAACTTGTTGACACTGTTGGCATGTCCTTGAAGCTGCCCTTGGCACAGTTTGTCGGTTGTTTCACTCGATATTTTATAAAATATTGTCAGTCAGTCGTACCACCTTCGCTACCGTCGCCTACCACTAAATTTACCTCTCTTTATAAATTTTGTCCCTATCATCAAAAAATGTTATTTGTTTATAAAAAAAAATACAAATTGCCTTATTACCCCAAAATAGGCCCGTTACAGAAGTTATGGGGATCATTATCCCCTCCTTTTTCTTGTTGTTGCATTTTACCAGTTGACACACGTGGCAATTTCTAATATAATTATGCACCCTTCTGTTTATGTCCTTTATGTACAGGTGTTCCTCCAGTGCCTTTATTACCTTCAACGCTCCCATGTGTCCGTAACATATGAGATAGTCAGTGATGATTTCCCTCTCAATTGTTCTGGGTATTACCAATTTCCAAGTATTATTGTGGTACCTCGTCTTAATGAATAAAACATTATGATGTACACATTAGTACGGTATTATTCTACTGTCTTGTTCATACAATCTCTGTTGAATTTGCATTAATTTGGCGTCTCGCTTCTGGTGTTCAATTTCTTTAACTATTTCTTCTACGTCTGATTGAACCTTAATTATGTGATATTTTTGCGATTGTTTCTTTCTCTCCTTCATAAATTTGATTTGTTATATTAATACGTGACAGTACATCTGCTGCTACATTCTTCTTGCCTGGAATGTACTCCCAACTGATATTATACTCCTGCAAGGCTAGGGTCCATCTTGTTAACCTCCCGTGGCTCAATTTACAGTTCTTTAAGAATGATATGGATTTGTGATCCGTTCGCATGGTTATTGAATATCCCAAAATATAGGTCCTGAATTTGCCACATGCAAACACTATGCTTAATAATTCTTTTTCCGTCACATTGTAATTTCGCTCGCATTTATTCAACGTTCTACTGGCGAAGCTTATGACAAGGTGGTTCCCTTCCTCATCTTCTTGGTACGATGCAGATCCTAAACTGATGTCGCTTCCGTCACAGTTCAAGTAGAATGGCTTGTTGAAATCTGGATGATGTAGCATTACAGTTTCCAGAAACTTGTTCTTAATTAATTGAAATATGGTGTCTTGTAAAGTTTTCTTTTCTTTAATCAAAACAAACTTACCTTACATATTAACAAGCAAGCATGTTTACCTTCAAATTCCGGATGCCATTTTGTTATTGCCAACTACACATATAAAATTTGTTACACATCCGGGTTCTTATAAGCGAACAGGAAGAACAGAATTGGTTATTCAAATGAGTGCTTCAAATCTACTTGTTTTTTAAATTCACTTGGTTTTATTCATTATGTAGTTTTTTGATGTTGTATATTAATGACAATGCTAAGAATAGTCTCTCTCTCTTTTCTATCTCCCCCCTCCCCCTTACCCCCCTCTCACTCTCCCTCCCTCCCTCTCTCTCTCTCTCTAGCCAGATTAAAACGGTCCACCCAATGGCTGACTTATTAGAAAATTATGAACACGAGGGTTACTACAAAAGAAGCAGACAACGAACTGATCAGTGCGGTTCAAGAAATAATAACCATGGTATGAATCCTAATCACTATAATAACATGAATAACCGGAATAGTTATAACTTTAATGGCAACGATCGTAGTTCCAACCAAAATTTTACTCCAAATAATAACCAACAAGCAAACTTCAATCGAAACCCAATTAACAATAATAGTAACAACAGGCCCAATCAAAATTACCATCCAGGTAATAGAATTAATAATAATAATTATAATAACTACTGGACAAACCAAAATTATAATAATTTTAGAAATAACTCAGGAGTTAATACCAATAATAATAACCAGGGTAATTATAATAATAATCGTCCGTACAGGCCAAGAATAAATTATATTAGTGCAGAAGAAGGGGATTACTGGAGATACCATCAACCTCGGAGGAACAGTTTTAATAACAGTTATGATCAAAGAGGAAATCCCAGAGGGATGAGTCACCATTATAACCGAGTAAGAAGTAGAAGCCAGGAGGACTTCCGAGAATCAAAGGGAAGTGAACAATTAGAAAACCGAGAGGTTGAACAACCAGGAACCAGCACACCATTCCAGGCAAATCAACAGTCATGCCCGGAAAATAATCATGATAGCCTTAATTTAAATGGAGTGAGGCAGTAATAAACCCTCGCGACCCCTTACTGCTACTAACTACTGGGTACAAAAACCGCCAAATTCAAAAACATAGTAATAACAAATTACTACCAACTAATTATGAAAAACTAATTATGGAGAATAAAAGAATTTTGAGGTACAAAAACCACCAAATTCAAAAACATAGTAATAACAAATTACTACCAACTAATTATGAAAAGCTAATTATGGAAAATAAAAGAATTTTGAAGTATAACAATAACCAAAGTTTAAGGACGGATAGTCAAAATCTTACTATTATTTACAATTATTATTTGAAAAATCTTTGAGAAGAACTGTTGGAGGAAACGGTGACAAGTAGAATCAACCAGCATAATGAAATTTTATACATAACTGCTCAAATTGAAGGAATTCCTACACGAATAATGATAGATACTGGTGCAAATGTATCACTTATTAACGACGCTGAACTGGAGAGAATACAGAAACAAAGTAAAAATATAATACCTACCTTACCTGTCAATAATGTTATTTTAATAGGTGCCACTGGGCGTCAAAATAAAACAGTGAGAAAACAAGTGTCATTGGAAATAGAAAGCAAAGGTGCTACAATTAATATTATATGTTTGGTCGCAATCGGCCTACCATTCGAATTATTAATCAGATGCAATATGCTGAGGAAATATTCAGCCATTATTGATTTGAGCAAGGAGAAGGTGTCCTTGAACTCAGAAGGTGTTATGTGGACGGCAGAGTTAATAGGAAGCGATGGTGCCCATCTGAACCGTACCCATCACCAAGTTAGGGAATTAAATTTTTTAAAGAATGAGACCCAATGCAGAAAAATAATCTATAATATGACAAATGAAGACCTGTGGAACAGTAAATTACAGGAGATAAGAGAGTTTAGACACCAAGGCACAAATAATTTGACAGTAAAACAAGTAGAAGATCTCATTATAATATATAAGAAGTATAAACATGTATTTTCAGAAAAACCAGGAAAAGTAAAAAACTATCAGTGTAGAATACAATTTAAAGAACCAGCAGAATTCCACAGAAAATCCTATCCTATACCATATTCATTGAAGGAGGCGGTTAGAGCTGAAATTAATAAAATGTTAAATGATATAATTGAGCATAGCCAATCACCATATACTAGCCCAATAGTAGCAATTCAGAAGAAGAACGGGCAGGTTCGACTTTGCTTGGATGCCCGAGAAATAAATAAACATAGTAAATGATCGCACGTCACCTGGAGAAATAGAAAAAATTCTAAAAAAATTTCATGGTACAAAATTCATCAGTACCTGGGACACAGTTTGTGGTTACTGGCAGGTGGAGTTGCACCCGATGAGTCGAAAATATATGGCTTTTATTTTCGAGGGTAGAAACTACCAGTTTAAGAGATTGCCATTTGGATTAGTCAATTCGGTAGCAATTTTTGTACGATGTATGGATCAAGTTTTGGGTCAGGAAGCGCTACAATTCACCACAGTTTATGTAGACGACCTGTTGATTACCTCATCCAACTGGGAGGAACATTGTCACAGGGTGGAATATGTATTGAGTAAGTTAGCAGAGAACGACATAACACTAAAACTCAAAAAATCCCAATTAATAGCGAAGGAGGTTCAATTTTTAGGTTTCAATTTGACTGAACAAGGTATTTCCCCATCACAAGAAAAGGTTACTGCAATCCAGAAGTTCCCACAACCAAAGAATAAGAGGCAACTCCAATCCTTCTTAGGACTGTGTAATTACTACCGGAAGTTCCAACGCAATTATTCTGCATTGACATCTAAATTTCAGGAACAGCTGTCTTCCAAAAACAAATGGACATGGGGACATGAACAGGATGCTATACTACAACAGATAAAGGATAAATTCTTAGAGACAGTAATCCTTCATCATCCAAATTTTGATCACCCATTCTTTTTGAACTGTGACGCAAGTGATGTCAGTCTTGGGATGGTATTGTACCAAGAAGACAAAGAAGGAAACCATTTAGTCATCAGTTTTGCCAGTCGTGTGTTAAACCACTGTGAGAGAAGGTATAATGTTACGGAAAAGGAACTATTAAGCATAGTCTTTGCTTGTAGTAAGTTCCGAACGTACATTTTTGGATATCCTGTAACTGTCAGAACAGATCATAAGTCCATCTCATTTTTAAGAAGTTGTAAGCTGAGTCACGGAAGGCTTACAAGGTGGATACTCGCCTTGCAGGAGTATAATGTCAAATGGGAATGTATTCCAGGGAGTCAAAACGTGATAGCAGACGTGTTATCTCGAATAAACCTGGACACCCAGACATTTGAGGGTGAGAAAGAAAGGATTATCAAGGTGTACAACATTCTCAAAAGTAGATCTGATTTGGAGGCTTTATTACAAAATATCAGAGCGAATCAGTTATTAGACCCAAAATTAATAAAAATCAAGGAACGTATGGCGAACCAAAACTCTCCAATAAACCAATTATATTGTGAACAAGAAGGAATTTTATTTATAAAAAATACATTGAACCAAGAAGACTGGAAGGTCATCATTCCCAGAATCATGGAGAAAGAACTAGTGTTGGAATATCACATAAGATACGGACATATGGGTGCAGTAAAGGTAGTGAAAGCATTGGAGGAGAATTGTTACATTAAGAACATACACAGGAAGGTACAAAATTATATAAAACCCTGTCATATCTGCCAATTGGTCAAAATTAATAATGAACGAAGGGAAGGTGTAATGATACCTATATCGTCAGAACAAAAATTGGAAAAATTATTCATTGACATATGTGGACCATTTCCTAGGAATGAAGGTAGAAGCCGGTATAAATACCTTATAATCATTATGGACCACTTCACCAAATTCACCAAATTGTATCCAATCAGTCGAGCAACTACGCAGAAAATTCTTGAAGTAATAACTACTCAATACATTCCAAAAATAGGAATACCTGTTTCAATAGTTACAGACCATGGTACACAGTTTCGAGGCAGAAAATGGAAGAACACATTGTAAGAACTGAACATCAAAAGCTATAAGACCTCCGTATACCACCCCAGTAGCAGTCCATCAGAAAGAATACTGAGAGAGGTTGGTAGAATCTTAAGAACCTATTGTCATCAACAACAAAGGAAGTGGCCTGATTACTTATCAGCCACAGAAAATTTTTTAAACTTGGCTTATCATCCATCTATAAATTGCACTCCATACACTGCCATGTATGAAAAACAACCACCCAGAGAGATCCAAGAATTGATTAAATTTCCTAAGTCTCCACCGTACCAATTTAATAAATTAAAATTCTATAATCAGGTGATGGAAAATCTGGAAAAACGCAGAAATAAATACCAGAAAATAAACGGTAAAATAATTAAATATGAAGTAGGAGAGAAAGTTTTGTTAAAGAACAGGGAATTGCCTAGCACTCTAGAAGGGATATCAAAGAAATTATTATTATTACTATACGTTGGACCCTACACCATAACAAAAAACAACAACAACAACAACACGTACGAATTAACCGACCCCATTTCAAAGAAGATCAAGGGCAATTATAATCAACAATCCATGAAAAAATATCATGAGGAAGAAAAGGTAAAATAACATAAGTAATTATGTCCTCACACCTAATGAAGTGTACAGAAATAATTACTTCTGAAGGGAGGCAATTTGTAATGAAACAAAATGTTACAAAAAGAGTAGTAAATAATAGTGAAATCCGATCCAGAGAGGAACCAAGAAATAATAATTGCTAGCAAATTAAAGGAAACCTAGTTGGTTTGACTTATTTAATATTATCAAGAAACCCAGAAATAACCCAGTAGAATAGGGCAGTAAACAGAAAAAAGTTACATAAATAAACCTAGTAGGCCTAATCAACTTACCCTGAATAACAACCAAACAATAAAGAGTACCTATTTACAAAATAAAAATTGTATTAAGTAAAATCATATAGACCTATAATAAGAATAGAAAAAGGGGACACAAACCTTTACAGTGATGAGTGATATAATATAAATAGTGACACAGACTACAGTTAAACAGTGTTATTTATTATTTATAAAAAGTGTTATTATTATTATCATACAGACAATAGTTTAAAAGTATGAAATAATTAAAGTTGTTAAAAACAAGTATTATCATTAAGAGTTTTTGTTATATGTTATAATAGTTTATGTTACCAGTTAATTTATGTAAATATATTTATCTCAGGCAGTCAAACTAGAAATTACAATCAACCGTAACAAATTGTTCCGCCACATATCATAGAAATTCAAATTAATAAGGTTTTACAGTTATAAACTGAGGCATGTTTAGTATCAAATTGTTTATAATTATATAATTAATCATCATGTAAACATTGCATGTATCATTAGAGTATAATAATAAAATTATCTATTAAAAGGTAATTTAGAAAAATGTAAAGTAATTAATGGGTGTTGATCCTATAACACTTAACCTGTACATAAAAGGCCAATTAAAATTTAAGAAGTTTGTATGAGTTCAGTGACTAAAAAAGAAGAAATAACCCTTAATTGTTAATGGTGATGGAAAACAGTTTAATAGTGCGTGTCGAGGTGTAATTAAAATAAAAATATAAAATTTGTTAACCCGTTTGTGAGAGAAGATCTGAATGACCACCATCGAAGATAATTAATCCTCCACTACAATTTTCATGAACCAGTAATACACACAATCAAGAAATTATTCAGAATAAACCAGAAAACCTTCAGCAATATCGTCTAGATGTGTAAAGTATAATTTGACAATATTTTTATCCAGCAAGGAACAACCTCTAGACAATATAACAATTTACACTGACACTAATCACTAGTAAACATTTTTAAGTGAAAACAAATTCAATATCTAAACGAACAGTGATTACAAGGAAAACCTATATTGTACACATTAATAAACTTCATTATTCTGTGAAACGGACAATAGTAGCCATGATGTTAACGTCACTCTAACCTACATGCTTTTACGAAGCGTATTGAATATCGTCAAACTTTGTATGTTACTTAATATATAATTTTTGTAAATTTTTAGATTATAAGTAATATATTGTTTGTAAAGGTACTTTCTATTATTAATTATCATGTAAAGGAACTTTTCGTAGCAGCCACAAGAATTCCCACGAAATATATTAAAATTATTTAATTATTAAATCCTGAGATAAATATCGATTGTGACAACCGTATGTATCGAATGGAATTTTCCAATAATTTGAATTTATATTACAGAGATTAAACCATTATGTTATTAAATCATATCCATGCGTTATTATTTCGGGAACGTAATATATTATCAGCATTTATTTTATAATTAACAAGGATAAGAAGAATTCGGGGAGTCATTGGAAGTACGCAAACTGCAAAAACCAAGATTAACCTCAAATAATAGGTTAAAGCCTAATATCGAAGGTGACTTGAAAATTGTTTTGGATGACTCGACCGCTATTTTTGAATTGATTTTGGAGTTCTAACTACTGAACTGGAATAATTATAATTCTGATTCAGCAACCAAGGCAGAATAATTCGATTCTTTTACTTATATATTTAAATCACATTCGTAAACACAACATAAATATTCCACGATCAGCTGATACACTATTTACAACTATTTATTACAAATTAACATATACAAGGAATAACACGGGCAAATCATTATACCATTAAGATACTACGGGTAAAAGAGTCGTGTTATAAATTGGCGCACCAACTAGTGAGGCTGAAATTAGGGAATATTAGGTGAAGAAATTGAAACAAGCAAATTAATTTCCTAATTTTTAGCTGGCGACTGCTATAAGTTCCAAAGAATAATAAACATGCATAAAAGGGCGTCGTCACTGAGACGGACGAAGGAGGCAGAGAAAGAAGTCAGGATGGAAGAGAAAGAAGTAACATTGGTGGAGGATGTGGAGACGGTAGCAAGAAAGGAAGATAGAGGAGACCCGAATCTTATAAAATTAATGGAGTTAATGAATAGTATGAATGAGAAATTGGACAAGAACAAGGAAGAAACCAATGACAATTTTAAGAAGCAGAAGGAAGAATTCACTGAAAACTCAAGGAAACAAAATGAAATTTTGAGTCAGAACTTATTAAAACAAATGGAGGAACAAAACAAGCAAACGAATGAGAAAATTGATAGCATCAAGGGAGATAACAGACAAACAAATGAGAAAATAGACGGTATGAAGGAAGAGATTAACGAGAACTCAAGGATACAAAATGAGAAAATGAGTGAAAATTTAATAAAACAGATGGAGAGATTTGACCAAAACAAAGAAGAAACTAACGAAAATTTTAGGAAACAAAACGAAACCACTAATGAGAGTTTAAAACGGATAAATGAGAAAATGGAGAGTATTAAGGAAAGTACTAATGAAACTTTAAGGCAGACTATAAGTGAAAATAATAACCAAATGAAGGAAGAATTCAGGCAAATCAATGAAGAGAATTTAAGAAGAATTAATGGGAGGATTGAACAGGTCAATGATACAATTAACCAGAAGATGGACCAAATCGATGAGGAAAGGAAGCTAGAAATAGCTGACACTAATGAGAGATTGAGAAAAGTTAACGAAACCATTGTACAAAATAAAGCAGTGATAAATACCAGAATAGACCAGATCCAAGAAAATAGTCGTATTCAAATAGAAGGAATACAAAAGGAACAAGAAAATTTAGTAAATTTACAGAAACAAACCGGAGAAAGGTGTGACAATATTAACACTACGGTGAACAATTTAACTGGTCAAGTATGCCAAAATCAAGAAGAAATTGAGTTAATTAGAACCAGACCAAATAATATTACTCATGTTTCCACAAACGGAACCAGAGAAGGGATTAATTTCAAAAATTATCGTAGAAACCCCATGGAATTCCTGGCCAGAATCGAGGAACATTTTAATAAACATCGAATAACTATCTGGAGCTCGATTAGAGAGATGTTGGATGAGCATTTTAGGGAGATTACGGAGAACTGGTGGACAGCAACCAGGAATGAGATAGTGGACTACGCTCAATTTAAAAAACTGTTTAAAGAAAAATACTGGTCCGAAGCTATACAAAATATTATAAGGGACAATATTTGCCAGGGAAGATATGATGGAAATAGAGGTACATCTCCAACTACTTACTTCTGGGGAAAGGTATGTTTGGCGAGACACCTAGAGCCAAGAATACCAGAAGAATCCCTAGTAACTAAAATGGCATACCATTATGACACAGGAATTGCCAGAGCACGCCTGGGAAGCCAGATTAAAACGGTCCACCCAATGGCTGACTTATTAGAAAATTATGAACACGAGGGTTACTACAAAAGAAGCAGACAACGAACTGATCAGTGCGGTTCAAGAAATAATAACCATGGTATGAATCCTAATCACTATAATAACATGAATAACCGGAATAGTTATAACTTTAATAGCAACGATCGTAGTTCCAACCAAAATTTTACTCCAAATAATAACCAACAAGCAAACTTCAATCGAAACCCAATTAACAATAATAGTAACAACAGGCCCAATCAAAATTACCATCCAGGTAATAGAATTAATAATAATAATTATAATAACTACTGGACAAACCAAAATTATAATAATTTTAGAAATAACTCAGGAGTTAATACCAATAATAATAACCAGGGTAATTATAATAATAATCGTCCGTACAGGCCAAGAATAAATTATATTAGTGCAGAAGAAGGGGATTACTGGAGATACCATCAACCTCGGAGGAACAGTTTTAATAACAGTTATGATCAAAGAGGAAATCCCAGAGGGATGAGTCACCATTATAACCGAGTAAGAAGTAGAAGCCAGGAGGACTTCCGAGAATCAAAGGGAAGTGAACAATTAGAAAACCGAGAGGTTGAACAACCAGGAACCAGCACACCATTCCAGGCAAATCAACAGTCATGCCCGGAAAATAATCATGATAGCCTTAATTTAAATGGAGTGAGGCAGTAATAAACCCTCGCGACCCCTTACTGCTACTAACTACTGGGTACAAAAACCGCCAAATTCAAAAACATAGTAATAACAAATTACTACCAACTAATTATGAAAAACTAATTATGGAGAATAAAAGAATTTTGAGGTACAAAAACCACCAAATTCAAAAACATAGTAATAACAAATTACTACCAACTAATTATGAAAAGCTAATTATGGAAAATAAAAGAATTTTGAAGTATAACAATAACCAAAGTTTAAGGACGGATAGTCAAAATCTTACTATTATTTACAATTATTATTTGAAAAATCTTCGAGAAGAACTGTTGGAGGAAACGGTGACAAGTAGAATCAACCAGCATAATGAAATTTTATACATAACTGCTCAAATTGAAGGAATTCCTACACGAATAATAATAGATACTGGTGCAAATGTATCACTTATTAACGACGCTGAACTGGAGAGAATACAGAAACAAAGTAAAAATATAATACCTACCTTACCTGTCAATAATGTTATTTTAATAGGTGCCACTGGGCGTCAAAATAAAACAGTGAGAAAACAAGTGTCATTGGAAATAGAAAGCAAAGGTGTTACAATTAATATTATATGTTTGGTCGCAATCGGCCTACCATTCGAATTATTAATCAGATGCAATATGCTGAGGAAATATTCAGCCATTATTGATTTGAGCAAGGAGAAGGTGTCCTTGAACTCAGAAGGTGTTATGTGGACGGCAGAGTTAATAGGAAGCGATGGTGCCCATCTGAACCGTACCCATCACCAAGTTAGGGAATTAAATTTTTTAAAGAATGAGACCCAATGCAGAAAAATAATCTATAATATGACAAATGAAGACCTGTGGAACAGTAAATTACAGGAGATAAGAGAGTTTAGACACCAAGGCACAAATAATTTGACAGTAAAACAAGTAGAAGATCTCATTATAATATATAAGAAGTATAAACATGTATTTTCAGAAAAACCAGGAAAAGTAAAAAACTATCAGTGTAGAATACAATTTAAAGAACCAGCAGAATTCCACAGAAAATCCTATCCTATACCATATTCATTGAAGGAGGCGGTTAGAGCTGAAATTAATAAAATGTTAAATGATATAATTGAGCATAGCCAATCACCATATACTAGCCCAATAGTAGCAATTCAGAAGAAGAACGGGCAGGTTCGACTTTGCTTGGATGCCCGAGAAATAAATAAACATATAGTAAATGATCGCACGTCACCTGGAGAAATAGAAAAAATTCTAAAAAAATTTCATGGTACAAAATTCATCAGTACCTGGGACACAGTTTGTGGTTACTGGCAGGTGGAGTTGCACCCGATGAGTCGAAAATATATGGCTTTTATTTTCGAGGGTAGAAACTACCAGTTTAAGAGATTGCCATTTGGATTAGTCAATTCGGTAGCAATTTTTGTACGATGTATGGATCAAGTTTTGGGTCAGGAAGCGCTACAATTCACCACAGTTTATGTAGACGACCTGTTGATTACCTCATCCAACTGGGAGGAACATTGTCACAGGGTGGAATATGTATTGAGTAAGTTAGCAGAGAACGACATAACACTAAAACTCAAAAAATCCCAATTAATAGCGAAGGAGGTTCAATTTTTAGGTTTCAATTTGACTGAACAAGGTATTTCCCCATCACAAGAAAAGGTTACTGCAATCCAGAAGTTCCCACAACCAAAGAATAAGAGGCAACTCCAATCCTTCTTAGGACTGTGTAATTACTACCGGAAGTTCCAACGCAATTATTCTGCATTGACATCTAAATTTCAGGAACAGCTGTCTTCCAAAAACAAATGGACATGGGGACATGAACAGGATGCTATACTACAACAGATAAAGGATAAATTCTTAGAGACAGTAATCCTTCATCATCCAAATTTTGATCACCCATTCTTTTTGAACTGTGAAGCAAGTGATGTCAGTCTTGGGATGGTATTGTACCAAGAAGACAAAGAAGGAAACCATTTAGTCATCAGTTTTGCCAGTCGTGTGTTAAACCACTGTGAGAGAAGGTATAATGTTACGGAAAAGGAACTATTAAGCATAGTCTTTGCTTGTAGTAAGTTCCGAACGTACATTTTTGGATATCCTGTAACTGTCAGAACAGATCATAAGTCCATCTCATTTTTAAGAAGTTGTAAGCTGAGTCACGGAAGGCTTACAAGGTGGATACTCGCCTTGCAGGAGTATAATATCAAATGGGAATGTATTCCAGGGAGTCAAAACGTGATAGCAGACGTGTTATCTCGAATAAACCTGGACACCCAGACATTTGAGGGTGAGAAAGAAAGGATTATCAAGGTGTACAACATTCTCAAAAGTAGATCTGATTTGGAGGCTTTATTACAAAATATCAGAGCGAATCAGTTATTAGACCCAAAATTAATAAAAATCAAGGAACGTATGACGAACCAAAACTCTCCAATAAACCAATTCTATTGTGAACAAGAAGGAATTTTATTTATAAAAAATACATTGAACCAAGAAGACTGGAAGGTCATCATTCCCAGAATCATGGAGAAAGAACTAGTGTTGGAATATCACATAAGATACGGACATATGGGTGCAGTAAAGGTAGTGAAAGCATTGGAGGAGAATTGTTACATTAAGAACATACACAGGAAGGTACAAAATTATATAAAACCCTGTCATATCTGCCAATTGGTCAAAATTAATAATGAACGAAGGGAAGGTGTAATGATACCTATATCGTCAGAACAAAAATTGGAAAAATTATTCGTTGACATATGTGGACCATTTCCTAGGAATGAAGGTAGAAGCCGGTATAAATACCTTATAATCATTATGGACCACTTCACCAAATTCACCAAATTGTATCCAATCAGTCGAGCAACTACGCAGAAAATTCTTGAAGTAATAACTACTCAATACATTCCAAAAATAGGAATACCTGTTTCAATAGTTACAGACCATGGTACACAGTTTCGAGGCAGAAAATGGAAGAACACATTGTAAGAACTGAACATCAAAAGCTATAAGACCTCCGTATACCACCCCAGTAGCAATCCATCAGAAAGAATACTGAGAGAGGTTGGTAGAATCTTAAGAACCTATTGTCATCAACAACAAAGGAAGTGGCCTGATTACTTATCAGCCACAGAAAATTTTTTAAACTTGGCTTATCATCCATCTATAAATTGCACTCCATACACTGCCATGTATGAAAAACAACCACCCAGAGAGATCCAAGAATTGATTAAATTTCCTAAGTCTCCACCGTACCAATTTAATAAATTAAAATTCTATAATCAGGTGATGGAAAATCTGGAAAAACGCAGAAATAAATACCAGAAAATAAACGGTAAAATAATTAAATATGAAGTAGGAGAGAAAGTTTTGTTAAAGAACAGGGAATTGCCTAGCACTCTAGAAGGGATATCAAAGAAATTATTATTATTACTATACGTTGGACCCTACACCATAACAAAAAACAACAACAACAACAACACGTACGAATTAACCGACCCCATTTCAAAGAAGATCAAGGGCAATTATAATCAACAATCCATGAAAAAATATCATGAGGAAGAAAAGGTAAAATAACATAAGTAATTATGTCCTCACACCTAATGAAGTGTACAGAAATAATTACTTCTGAAGGGAGGCAATTTGTAATGAAACAAAATGTTACAAAAAGAGTAGTAAATAATAGTGAAATCCGATCCAGAGAGGAACCAAGAAATAATAATTGCTAGCAAATTAAAGGAAACCTAGTTGGTTTGACTTATTTAATATTATCAAGAAACCCAGAAATAACCCAGTAGAATAGGGCAGTAAACAGAAAAAAGTTACATAAATAAACCTAGTAGGCCTAATCAACTTACCCTGAATAACAACCAAACAATAAAGAGTACCTATTTACAAAATAAAAATTGTATTAAGTAAAATCATATAGACCTATAATAAGAATAGAAAAAGGGGACACAAACCTTTACAGTGATGAGTGATATAATATAAATAGTGACACAGACTACAGTTAAACAGTGTTATTTATTATTTATAAAAAGTGTTATTATTATTATCATACAGACAATAGTTTAAAAGTATGAAATAATTAAAGTTGTTAAAAACAAGTATTATCATTAAGAGTTTTTGTTATATGTTATAATAGTTTATGTTACCAGTTAATTTACGTAAATATATTTATCTCAGGCAGTCAAACTAGAAATTACAATCAACCGTAACAAATTGTTCCGCCACATATCATAGAAATTCAAATTAATAAGGTTTTACAGTTATAAACTGAGGCATGTTTAGTATCAAATTGTTTATAATTATATAATTAATCATCATGTAAACATTGCATGTATCATTAGAGTATAATAATAAAATTATCTATTAAAGGTAATTTAGAAAAATGTAAAGTAATTAATGGGTGTTGATCCTATAACACTTAACCTGTACATAAATGGCCAATCAAAATTTAAGAAGTTTGTATGAGTTTGGTGACTAAAAAAGAAGAAATAACACTTAATTGTTAATGGTGATGGAAAACAGTTTAATAGTGCGTGTCGAGGTGTAATTAAAATAAAAATATAAAATTTGTTAACCCGTTTGTGAAAGAAGATCTGAATGACCACCATCGCAGATAATTAATCCCTCCACTACAATTTTCATGAACCAGTAATACACACAATCAAGAAATTATTCAGAATAAACCAGAAAACCTTCAGCAATATCGTCTAGATGTGTAAAGTATAATTTGACAATATTTTTATCCAACAACGAACAACCTCTAGACAATATAACAATTTACACTGACACTAATCACTAGTAAACATTTTTAAGTGAAAACAAATTCAATATCTAAACGAACAGTGATTACAAGGAAAACCTATATTGTACACATTAATAAACTTCATTATTCTGTGAAACGGACAATAGTAGCCATGATGTTAACGTCACTCTAACCTACATGCTTTTACGAAGCGTATTGAATATCGTCAAACTTTGTATGTTACTTAATATATAATTTTTGTAAATTTTTAGATTATAAGTAATATATTGTTTGTAAAGGTACTTTCTATTATTAATTATCATGTAAAGGAACTTTTCGTAGCAGCCACAAGAATTCCCACGAAATATATTAAAATTATTTAATTATTAAATCCTGAGATAAATATCGATTGTGACAACCGTATGTATCGAATGGAATTTTCCAATAATTTGAATTTATATTACAGAGATTAAACCATTATGTTATTAAATCATATCCATGCGTTATTATTTCGGGAACGTAATATATTATCAGCATTTATTTTATAATTAACAAGGATAAGAAGAATTCGGGGAGTCATTGGAAGTACGCAAACTGCAAAAACCAAGATTAACCTCAAATAATAGGTTAAAGCCTAATATCGAAGGTGACTTGAAAATTGTTTTGGATGACTCGACCGCTATTTTTGAATTGATTTTGGAGTTCTAACTACTGAACTGGAATAATTATAATTCTGATTCAGCAACCAAGGCAGAATAATTCGATTCTTTTACTTATATATTTAAATCACATTCGTAAACACAACATAAATATTCCACGATCAGCTGATACACTATTTACAACTATTTATTACAAATTAACATATACAAGGAATAACACGGGCAAATCATTATACCATTAAGATACTACGGGTAAAAGAGTCGTGTTATAAATTGGCGCACCAACTAGTGAGGCTGAAATTAGGGAATATTAGGTGAAGAAATTGAAACAAGCAAATTAATTTCCTAATTTTTAGCTGGCGACTGCTATAAGTTCCAAAGAATAATAAACATGCATAAAAGGGCGTCGTCACTGAGACGGACGAAGGAGGCAGAGAAAGAAGTCAGGATGGAAGAGAAAGAAGTAACATTGGTGGAGGATGTGGAGACGGTAGCAAGAAAGGAAGATAGAGGAGACCCGAATCTTATAAAATTAATGGAGTTAATGAATAGTATGAATGAGAAATTGGACAAGAACAAGGAAGAAACCAATGACAATTTTAAGAAGCAGAAGGAAGAATTCACTGAAAACTCAAGGAAACAAAATGAAATTTTGAGTCAGAACTTATTAAAACAAATGGAGGAACAAAACAAGCAAACGAATGAGAAAATTGATAGCATCAAGGGAGATAACAGACAAACAAATGAGAAAATAGACGGTATGAAGGAAGAGATTAACGAGAACTCAAGGATACAAAATGAGAAAATGAGTGAAAATTTAATAAAACAGATGGAGAGATTTGACCAAAACAAAGAAGAAACTAACGAAAATTTTAGGAAACAAAACGAAACCACTAATGAGAGTTTAAAACGGATAAATGAGAAAATGGAGAGTATTAAGGAAAGTACTAATGAAACTTTAAGGCAGACTATAAGTGAAAATAATAACCAAATGAAGGAAGAATTCAGGCAAATCAATGAAGAGAATTTAAGAAGAATTAATGGGAGGATTGAACAGGTCAATGATACAATTAACCAGAAGATGGACCAAATCGATGAGGAAAGGAAGCTAGAAATAGCTGACACTAATGAGAGATTGAGAAAAGTTAACGAAACCATTGTACAAAATAAAGCAGTGATAAATACCAGAATAGACCAGATCCAAGAAAATAGTCGTATTCAAATAGAAGGAATACAAAAGGAACAAGAAAATTTAGTAAATTTACAGAAACAAACCGGAGAAAGGTGTGACAATATTAACACTACGGTGAACAATTTAACTGGTCAAGTATGCCAAAATCAAGAAGAAATTGAGTTAATTAGAACCAGACCAAATAATATTACTCATGTTTCCACAAACGGAACCAGAGAAGGGATTAATTTCAAAAATTATCGTAGAAACCCCATGGAATTCCTGGCCAGAATCGAGGAACATTTTAATAAACATCGAATAACTATCTGGAGCTCGATTAGAGAGATGTTGGATGAGCATTTTAGGGAGATTACGGAGAACTGGTGGACAGCAACCAGGAATGAGATAGTGGACTACGCTCAATTTAAAAAACTGTTTAAAGAAAAATACTGGTCCGAAGCTATACAAAATATTATAAGGGACAATATTTGCCAGGGAAGATATGATGGAAATAGAGGTACATCTCCAACTACTTACTTCTGGGGAAAGGTATGTTTGGCGAGACACCTAGAGCCAAGAATACCAGAAGAATCCCTAGTAACTAAAATGGCATACCATTATGACACAGGAATTGCCAGAGCACGCCTGGGAAGCCAGATTAAAACGGTCCACCCAATGGCTGACTTATTAGAAAATTATGAACACGAGGGTTACTACAAAAGAAGCAGACAACGAACTGATCAGTGCGGTTCAAGAAATAATAACCATGGTATGAATCCTAATCACTATAATAACATGAATAACCGGAATAGTTATAACTTTAATAGCAACGATCGTAGTTCCAACCAAAATTTTACTCCAAATAATAACCAACAAGCAAACTTCAATCGAAACCCAATTAACAATAATAGTAACAACAGGCCCAATCAAAATTACCATCCAGGTAATAGAATTAATAATAATAATTATAATAACTACTGGACAAACCAAAATTATAATAATTTTAGAAATAACTCAGGAGTTAATACCAATAATAATAACCAGGGTAATTATAATAATAATCGTCCGTACAGGCCAAGAATAAATTATATTAGTGCAGAAGAAGGGGATTACTGGAGATACCATCAACCTCGGAGGAACAGTTTTAATAACAGTTATGATCAAAGAGGAAATCCCAGAGGGATGAGTCACCATTATAACCGAGTAAGAAGTAGAAGCCAGGAGGACTTCCGAGAATCAAAGGGAAGTGAACAATTAGAAAACCGAGAGGTTGAACAACCAGGAACCAGCACACCATTCCAGGCAAATCAACAGTCATGCCCGGAAAATAATCATGATAGCCTTAATTTAAATGGAGTGAGGCAGTAATAAACCCTCGCGACCCCTTACTGCTACTAACTACTGGGTACAAAAACCGCCAAATTCAAAAACATAGTAATAACAAATTACTACCAACTAATTATGAAAAACTAATTATGGAGAATAAAAGAATTTTGAGGTACAAAAACCACCAAATTCAAAAACATAGTAATAACAAATTACTACCAACTAATTATGAAAAGCTAATTATGGAAAATAAAAGAATTTTGAAGTATAACAATAACCAAAGTTTAAGGACGGATAGTCAAAATCTTACTATTATTTACAATTATTATTTGAAAAATCTTCGAGAAGAACTGTTGGAGGAAACGGTGACAAGTAGAATCAACCAGCATAATGAAATTTTATACATAACTGCTCAAATTGAAGGAATTCCTACACGAATAATAATAGATACTGGTGCAAATGTATCACTTATTAACGACGCTGAACTGGAGAGAATACAGAAACAAAGTAAAAATATAATACCTACCTTACCTGTCAATAATGTTATTTTAATAGGTGCCACTGGGCGTCAAAATAAAACAGTGAGAAAACAAGTGTCATTGGAAATAGAAAGCAAAGGTGTTACAATTAATATTATATGTTTGGTCGCAATCGGCCTACCATTCGAATTATTAATCAGATGCAATATGCTGAGGAAATATTCAGCCATTATTGATTTGAGCAAGGAGAAGGTGTCCTTGAACTCAGAAGGTGTTATGTGGACGGCAGAGTTAATAGGAAGCGATGGTGCCCATCTGAACCGTACCCATCACCAAGTTAGGGAATTAAATTTTTTAAAGAATGAGACCCAATGCAGAAAAATAATCTATAATATGACAAATGAAGACCTGTGGAACAGTAAATTACAGGAGATAAGAGAGTTTAGACACCAAGGCACAAATAATTTGACAGTAAAACAAGTAGAAGATCTCATTATAATATATAAGAAGTATAAACATGTATTTTCAGAAAAACCAGGAAAAGTAAAAAACTATCAGTGTAGAATACAATTTAAAGAACCAGCAGAATTCCACAGAAAATCCTATCCTATACCATATTCATTGAAGGAGGCGGTTAGAGCTGAAATTAATAAAATGTTAAATGATATAATTGAGCATAGCCAATCACCATATACTAGCCCAATAGTAGCAATTCAGAAGAAGAACGGGCAGGTTCGACTTTGCTTGGATGCCCGAGAAATAAATAAACATATAGTAAATGATCGCACGTCACCTGGAGAAATAGAAAAAATTCTAAAAAAATTTCATGGTACAAAATTCATCAGTACCTGGGACACAGTTTGTGGTTACTGGCAGGTGGAGTTGCACCCGATGAGTCGAAAATATATGGCTTTTATTTTCGAGGGTAGAAACTACCAGTTTAAGAGATTGCCATTTGGATTAGTCAATTCGGTAGCAATTTTTGTACGATGTATGGATCAAGTTTTGGGTCAGGAAGCGCTACAATTCACCACAGTTTATGTAGACGACCTGTTGATTACCTCATCCAACTGGGAGGAACATTGTCACAGGGTGGAATATGTATTGAGTAAGTTAGCAGAGAACGACATAACACTAAAACTCAAAAAATCCCAATTAATAGCGAAGGAGGTTCAATTTTTAGGTTTCAATTTGACTGAACAAGGTATTTCCCCATCACAAGAAAAGGTTACTGCAATCCAGAAGTTCCCACAACCAAAGAATAAGAGGCAACTCCAATCCTTCTTAGGACTGTGTAATTACTACCGGAAGTTCCAACGCAATTATTCTGCATTGACATCTAAATTTCAGGAACAGCTGTCTTCCAAAAACAAATGGACATGGGGACATGAACAGGATGCTATACTACAACAGATAAAGGATAAATTCTTAGAGACAGTAATCCTTCATCATCCAAATTTTGATCACCCATTCTTTTTGAACTGTGAAGCAAGTGATGTCAGTCTTGGGATGGTATTGTACCAAGAAGACAAAGAAGGAAACCATTTAGTCATCAGTTTTGCCAGTCGTGTGTTAAACCACTGTGAGAGAAGGTATAATGTTACGGAAAAGGAACTATTAAGCATAGTCTTTGCTTGTAGTAAGTTCCGAACGTACATTTTTGGATATCCTGTAACTGTCAGAACAGATCATAAGTCCATCTCATTTTTAAGAAGTTGTAAGCTGAGTCACGGAAGGCTTACAAGGTGGATACTCGCCTTGCAGGAGTATAATATCAAATGGGAATGTATTCCAGGGAGTCAAAACGTGATAGCAGACGTGTTATCTCGAATAAACCTGGACACCCAGACATTTGAGGGTGAGAAAGAAAGGATTATCAAGGTGTACAACATTCTCAAAAGTAGATCTGATTTGGAGGCTTTATTACAAAATATCAGAGCGAATCAGTTATTAGACCCAAAATTAATAAAAATCAAGGAACGTATGACGAACCAAAACTCTCCAATAAACCAATTCTATTGTGAACAAGAAGGAATTTTATTTATAAAAAATACATTGAACCAAGAAGACTGGAAGGTCATCATTCCCAGAATCATGGAGAAAGAACTAGTGTTGGAATATCACATAAGATACGGACATATGGGTGCAGTAAAGGTAGTGAAAGCATTGGAGGAGAATTGTTACATTAAGAACATACACAGGAAGGTACAAAATTATATAAAACCCTGTCATATCTGCCAATTGGTCAAAATTAATAATGAACGAAGGGAAGGTGTAATGATACCTATATCGTCAGAACAAAAATTGGAAAAATTATTCGTTGACATATGTGGACCATTTCCTAGGAATGAAGGTAGAAGCCGGTATAAATACCTTATAATCATTATGGACCACTTCACCAAATTCACCAAATTGTATCCAATCAGTCGAGCAACTACGCAGAAAATTCTTGAAGTAATAACTACTCAATACATTCCAAAAATAGGAATACCTGTTTCAATAGTTACAGACCATGGTACACAGTTTCGAGGCAGAAAATGGAAGAACACATTGTAAGAACTGAACATCAAAAGCTATAAGACCTCCGTATACCACCCCAGTAGCAATCCATCAGAAAGAATACTGAGAGAGGTTGGTAGAATCTTAAGAACCTATTGTCATCAACAACAAAGGAAGTGGCCTGATTACTTATCAGCCACAGAAAATTTTTTAAACTTGGCTTATCATCCATCTATAAATTGCACTCCATACACTGCCATGTATGAAAAACAACCACCCAGAGAGATCCAAGAATTGATTAAATTTCCTAAGTCTCCACCGTACCAATTTAATAAATTAAAATTCTATAATCAGGTGATGGAAAATCTGGAAAAACGCAGAAATAAATACCAGAAAATAAACGGTAAAATAATTAAATATGAAGTAGGAGAGAAAGTTTTGTTAAAGAACAGGGAATTGCCTAGCACTCTAGAAGGGATATCAAAGAAATTATTATTATTACTATACGTTGGACCCTACACCATAACAAAAAACAACAACAACAACAACACGTACGAATTAACCGACCCCATTTCAAAGAAGATCAAGGGCAATTATAATCAACAATCCATGAAAAAATATCATGAGGAAGAAAAGGTAAAATAACATAAGTAATTATGTCCTCACACCTAATGAAGTGTACAGAAATAATTACTTCTGAAGGGAGGCAATTTGTAATGAAACAAAATGTTACAAAAAGAGTAGTAAATAATAGTGAAATCCGATCCAGAGAGGAACCAAGAAATAATAATTGCTAGCAAATTAAAGGAAACCTAGTTGGTTTGACTTATTTAATATTATCAAGAAACCCAGAAATAACCCAGTAGAATAGGGCAGTAAACAGAAAAAAGTTACATAAATAAACCTAGTAGGCCTAATCAACTTACCCTGAATAACAACCAAACAATAAAGAGTACCTATTTACAAAATAAAAATTGTATTAAGTAAAATCATATAGACCTATAATAAGAATAGAAAAAGGGGACACAAACCTTTACAGTGATGAGTGATATAATATAAATAGTGACACAGACTACAGTTAAACAGTGTTATTTATTATTTATAAAAAGTGTTATTATTATTATCATACAGACAATAGTTTAAAAGTATGAAATAATTAAAGTTGTTAAAAACAAGTATTATCATTAAGAGTTTTTGTTATATGTTATAATAGTTTATGTTACCAGTTAATTTACGTAAATATATTTATCTCAGGCAGTCAAACTAGAAATTACAATCAACCGTAACAAATTGTTCCGCCACATATCATAGAAATTCAAATTAATAAGGTTTTACAGTTATAAACTGAGGCATGTTTAGTATCAAATTGTTTATAATTATATAATTAATCATCATGTAAACATTGCATGTATCATTAGAGTATAATAATAAAATTATCTATTAAAGGTAATTTAGAAAAATGTAAAGTAATTAATGGGTGTTGATCCTATAACACTTAACCTGTACATAAATGGCCAATCAAAATTTAAGAAGTTTGTATGAGTTTGGTGACTAAAAAAGAAGAAATAACACTTAATTGTTAATGGTGATGGAAAACAGTTTAATAGTGCGTGTCGAGGTGTAATTAAAATAAAAATATAAAATTTGTTAACCCGTTTGTGAAAGAAGATCTGAATGACCACCATCGCAGATAATTAATCCCTCCACTACAATTTTCATGAACCAGTAATACACACAATCAAGAAATTATTCAGAATAAACCAGAAAACCTTCAGCAATATCGTCTAGATGTGTAAAGTATAATTTGACAATATTTTTATCCAACAACGAACAACCTCTAGACAATATAACAATTTACACTGACACTAATCACTAGTAAACATTTTTAAGTGAAAACAAATTCAATATCTAAACGAACAGTGATTACAAGGAAAACCTATATTGTACACATTAATAAACTTCATTATTCTGTGAAACGGACAATAGTAGCCATGATGTTAACGTCACTCTAACCTACATGCTTTTACGAAGCGTATTGAATATCGTCAAACTTTGTATGTTACTTAATATATAATTTTTGTAAATTTTTAGATTATAAGTAATATATTGTTTGTAAAGGTACTTTCTATTATTAATTATCATGTAAAGGAACTTTTCGTAGCAGCCACAAGAATTCCCACGAAATATATTAAAATTATTTAATTATTAAATCCTGAGATAAATATCGATTGTGACAACCGTATGTATCGAATGGAATTTTCCAATAATTTGAATTTATATTACAGAGATTAAACCATTATGTTATTAAATCATATCCATGCGTTATTATTTCGGGAACGTAATATATTATCAGCATTTATTTTATAATTAACAAGGATAAGAAGAATTCGGGGAGTCATTGGAAGTACGCAAACTGCAAAAACCAAGATTAACCTCAAATAATAGGTTAAAGCCTAATATCGAAGGTGACTTGAAAATTGTTTTGGATGACTCGACCGCTATTTTTGAATTGATTTTGGAGTTCTAACTACTGAACTGGAATAATTATAATTCTGATTCAGCAACCAAGGCAGAATAATTCGATTCTTTTACTTATATATTTAAATCACATTCGTAAACACAACATAAATATTCCACGATCAGCTGATACACTATTTACAACTATTTATTACAAATTAACATATACAAGGAATAACACGGGCAAATCATTATACCATTAAGATACTACGGGTAAAAGAGTCGTGTTATAAATTGGCGCACCAACTAGTGAGGCTGAAATTAGGGAATATTAGGTGAAGAAATTGAAACAAGCAAATTAATTTCCTAATTTTTAGCTGGCGACTGCTATAAGTTCCAAAGAATAATAAACATGCATAAAAGGGCGTCGTCACTGAGACGGACGAAGGAGGCAGAGAAAGAAGTCAGGATGGAAGAGAAAGAAGTAACATTGGTGGAGGATGTGGAGACGGTAGCAAGAAAGGAAGATAGAGGAGACCCGAATCTTATAAAATTAATGGAGTTAATGAATAGTATGAATGAGAAATTGGACAAGAACAAGGAAGAAACCAATGACAATTTTAAGAAGCAGAAGGAAGAATTCACTGAAAACTCAAGGAAACAAAATGAAATTTTGAGTCAAAACTTATTAAAACAAATGGAGGAACAAAACAAGCAAACGAATGAGAAAATTGATAGCATCAAGGAAGATAACAGACAAACAAATGAGAAAATAGACGGTATGAAGGAAGAGATTAACGCGAACTCAATGATACAAAATGAGAAAATGAGTGAAAATTTAATAAAACAGGTGGAGAGATTTGACCAAAACAAAGAAGAAACTAACGAAAATTTTAGGAAACAAAACGAAACCACTAATGAGAGTTTAAAACGGATAAATGAGAAAATGGAGAGTATTAAGGAAAGTACTAATGAAACTTTAAGGCAGACTATAAGTGAAAATAATAACCAAATGAAGGAAGAATTCAGGCAAATCAATGAAGAGAATTTAAGAAGAATTAATGGGAGGATTGAACAGGTCAATGATACAATTAACCAGAAGATGGACCAAATCGATGAGGAAAGGAAGCTAGAAATAGCTGACACTAATGAGAGATTGAGAAAAGTTAACGAAACCATTGTACAAAATAAAGCAGTGATAAATACCAGAATAGACCAGATCCAAGAAAATAGTCGTATTCAAATAGAAGGAATACAAAAGGAACAAGAAAATTTAGTAAATTTACAGAAACAAACCGGAGAAAGGTGTGACAATATTAACACTACGGTGAACAATTTAACTGGTCAAGTATGCCAAAATCAAGAAGAAATTGAGTTAATTAGAACCAGACCAAATAATATTACTCATGTTTCCACAAACGGAACCAGAGAAGGGATTAATTTCAAAAATTATCGTAGAAACCCCATGGAATTCCTGGCCAGAATCGAGGAACATTTTAATAAACATCGAATAACTATCTGGAGCTCGATTAGAGAGATGTTGGATGAGCATTTTAGGGAGATTACGGAGAACTGGTGGACAGCAACCAGGAATGAGATAGTGGACTACGCTCAATTTAAAAAACTGTTTAAAGAAAAATACTGGTCCGAAGCTATAGAAAATATTATAAGGGGCAATATTTGTCAGGGAAGATATGATGGAAATAGAGGTACATCTCCAACTACTTACTTCTGGGGAAAGGTATGTTTGGCGAGACACCTAGAGCCAAGAATACCAGAAGAATCCCTAGTAACTAAAATGGCATACCATTATGACACAGGAATTGCCAGAGCACGCCTGGGAAGCCAGATTAAAACGGTCCACCCAATGGCTGACTTATTAGAAAATTATGAACACGAGGGTTACTACAAAAGAAGCAGACAACGAACTGATCAGTGCGGTTCAAGAAATAATAACCATGGTATGAATCCTAATCACTATAATAACATGAATAACCGGAATAGTTATAACTTTAATAGCAACGATCGTAGTTCCAACCAAAATTTTACTCCAAATAATAACCAACAAGCAAACTTCAATCGAAACCCAATTAACAATAATAGTAACAACAGGCCCAATCAAAATTACCATCCAGGTAATAGAATTAATAATAATAATTATAATAACTACTGGACAAACCAAAATTATAATAATTTTAGAAATAACTCAGGAGTTAATACCAATAATAATAACCAGGGTAATTATAATAATAATCGTCCGTACAGGCCAAGAATAAATTATATTAGTGCAGAAGAAGGGGATTACTGGAGATACCATCAACCTCGGAGGAACAGTTTTAATAACAGTTATGATCAAAGAGGAAATCCCAGAGGGATGAGTCACCATTATAACCGAGTAAGAAGTAGAAGCCAGGAGGACTTCCGAGAATCAAAGGGAAGTGAACAATTAGAAAACCGAGAGGTTGAACAACCAGGAACCAGCACACCATTCCAGGCAAATCAACAGTCATGCCCGGAAAATAATCATGATAGCCTTAATTTAAATGGAGTGAGGCAGTAATAAACCCTCGCGACCCCTTACTGCTACTAACTACTGGGTACAAAAACCGCCAAATTCAAAAACATAGTAATAACAAATTACTACCAACTAATTATGAAAAACTAATTATGGAGAATAAAAGAATTTTGAGGTACAAAAACCACCAAATTCAAAAACATAGTAATAACAAATTACTACCAACTAATTATGAAAAGCTAATTATGGAAAATAAAAGAATTTTGAAGTATAACAATAACCAAAGTTTAAGGACGGATAGTCAAAATCTTACTATTATTTACAATTATTATTTGAAAAATCTTCGAGAAGAACTGTTGGAGGAAACGGTGACAAGTAGAATCAACCAGCATAATGAAATTTTATACATAACTGCTCAAATTGAAGGAATTCCTACACGAATAATGATAGATACTGGTGCAAATGTATCACTTATTAACGACGCTGAACTGGAGAGAATACAGAAACAAAGTAAAAATATAATACCTACCTTACCTGTCAATAATGTTATTTTATAGGTGCCACTGGGCGTCAAAATAAAACAGTGAGAAAACAAGTGTCATTGGAAATAGAAAGCAAAGGTGTTACAATTAATATTATATGTTTGGTCGCAATCGGCCTACCATTCGAATTATTAATCAGATGCAATATGCTGAGGAAATATTCAGCCATTATTGATTTGAGCAAGGAGAAGGTGTCCTTGAACTCAGAAGGTGTTATGTGGACGGCAGAGTTAATAGGAAGCGATGGTGCCCATCTGAACCGTACCCATCACCAAGTTAGGGAATTAAATTTTTTAAAGAATGAGACCCAATGCAGAAAAATAATCTATAATATGACAAATGAAGACCTGTGGAACAGTAAATTACAGGAGATAAGAGAGTTTAGACACCAAGGCACAAATAATTTGACAGTAAAACAAGTAGAAGATCTCATTATAATATATAAGAAGTATAAACATGTATTTTCAGAAAAACCAGGAAAAGTAAAAAACTATCAGTGTAGAATACAATTTAAAGAACCAGCAGAATTCCATAGAAAATCCTATCCTATACCATATTCATTGAAGGAGGCGGTTAGAGCTGAAATTAATAAAATGTTAAATGATATAATTGAGCATAGCCAATCACCATATACTAGCCCAATAGTAGCAATTCAGAAGAAGAACGGGCAGGTTCGACTTTGCTTGGATGCCCGAGAAATAAATAAACATATAGTAAATGATCGCACGTCACCTGGAGAAATAGAAAAAATTCTAAAAAAATTTCATGGTACAAAATTCATCAGTACCTGGGACACAGTTTGTGGTTACTGGCAGGTGGAGTTGCACCCGATGAGTCGAAAATATATGGCTTTTATTTTCGAGGGTAGAAACTACCAGTTTAAGAGATTGCCATTTGGATTAGTCAATTCGGTAGCAATTTTTGTACGATGTATGGATCAAGTTTTGGGTCAGGAAGCGCTACAATTCACCACAGTTTATGTAGACAACCTGTTGATTACCTCATCCAACTGGGAGGAACATTGTCACAGGGTGGAATATGTATTGAGTAAGTTAGCAGAGAACGACATAACACTAAAACTCAAAAAATCCCAATTAATAGCGAAGGAGGTTCAATTTTTAGGTTTCAATTTGACTGAACAAGGTATTTCCCCATCACAAGAAAAGGTTACTGCAATCCAGAAGTTCCCACAACCAAAGAATAAGAGGCAACTCCAATCCTTCTTAGGACTGTGTAATTACTACCGGAAGTTCCAACGCAATTATTCTGCATTGACATCTAAATTTCAGGAACAGCTGTCTTCCAAAAACAAATGGACATGGGGGCATGAACAGGATGCTATACTACAACAGATAAAGGATAAATTCTTAGAGACAGTAATCCTTCATCATCCAAATTTTGATCACCCATTCTTTTTGAACTGTGACGCAAGTGATGTCAGTCTTGGGACGGTATTGTACCAAGAAGACAAAGAAGGAAACCATTTAGTCATCAGTTTTGCCAGTCGTGTGTTAAACCACTGTGAGAGAAGGTATAATGTTACGGAAAAGGAACTATTAAGCATAGTCTTTGCTTGTAGTAAGTTCCGAACATACATTTTTGGATATCCTGTAACTGTCAGAACAGATCATAAGTCCATCTCATTTTTAAGAAGTTGTAAGCTGAGTCACGGAAGGCTTACAAGGTGGATACTCGCCTTGCAGGAGTATAATATCAAATGGGAATATATTCCAGGGAGTCAAAACGTGATAGCAGACGTGTTATCTCGAATAAACCTGGACACCCAGACATTTGGGGGTGAGAAAGAAAGGATTATCAAGGTGTACAACATTCTCAAAAGTAGATCTGATTTGGAGGCTTTATTACAAAATATCAGAGCAAATCAGTTATTAGACCCAAAATTAATAAAAATCAAGGAACGTATGGCGAACCAAAACTCTCCAATAAACCAATTCTATTGTGAAGAAGAAGGGATTTTATTTATAAAAAATACATTGAATCAAGAAGACTGGAAGGTCATCATTCCCAGAATCATGGAGAAAGAACTAGTGTTGGAATATCACATAAGATACGGACATATGGGTGCAGTAAAGGTAGTGAAAGCATTGGAGGAGAATTGTTACATTAAGAACATACACAGGAAGGTACAAAATTATATAAAACCCTGTCATATCTGCCAATTGGTCAAAATTAATAATGAACGAAGGGAAGGTGTAATGATACCTATATCGGCAGAACAAAAATTGGAAAAATTATTCATTGACATATGTGGACCATTTCCTAGGAATGAAGGTAGAAGCCGGTATAAATACCTTATAATCATTATGGACCACTTCACCAAATTCACCAAATTGTATCCAATCAGTCGAGCAACTACGCAGAAAATTCTTGAAGTAATAACTACTCAATACATTCCAAAAATAGGAATACCTGTTTCAATAGTTACAGACCATGGTACACAGTTTCGAGGCAGAAAATGGAAGAACACATTGTAAGAACTGAACATCAAAAGCTATAAGACCTCCGTATACCACCCCAGTAGCAATCCATCAGAAAGAATACTGAGAGAGGTTGGTAGAATCTTAAGAACCTATTGTCATCAACAACAAAGGAAGTGGCCTGATTACTTATCAGCCACAGAAAATTTTTTAAACTTGGCTTATCATCCATCTATAAATTGCACTCCATACACTGCCATGTATGAAAAACAACCACCCAGAGAGATCCAAGAATTGATTAAATTTCCTAAGTCTCCACCGTACCAATTTAATAAATTAAAATTCTATATTCAGGTGATGGAAAATCTGGAAAAACGCAGAAATAAATACCAGAAAATAAACGGTAAAATAATTAAATATGAAGTAGGAGAGAAAGTTTTGTTAAAGAACAGGGAATTGCCTAGCACTCTAGAAGGGATATCAAAGAAATTATTATTATTACTATACGTTGGACCCTACACCATAACAAAAAACAACAACAACAACAACACGTACGAATTAACCGACCCCATTTCAAAGAAGATCAAGGGCAATTATAATCAACAATCCATGAAAAAATATCATGAGGAAGAAAAGGTAAAATAACATAAGTAATTATGTCCTCACACCTAATGAAGTGTACAGAAATAATTACTTCTGAAGGGAGGCAATTTGTAATGAAACAAAATGTTACAAAAAGAGTAGTAAATAATAGTGAAATCCGATCCAGAGAGGAACCAAGAAATAATAATTGCTAGCAAATTAAAGGAAACCTAGTTGGTTTGACTTATTTAATATTATCAAGAAACCCAGAAATAACCCAGTAGAATAGGGCAGTAAACAGAAAAAAGTTACATAAATAAACCTAGTAGGCCTAATCAACTTACCCTGAATAACAACCAAACAATAAAGAGTACCTATTTACAAAATAAAAATTGTATTAAGTAAAATCATATAGACCTATAATAAGAATAGAAAAAGGGGACACAAACCTTTACAGTGATGAGTGATATAATATAAATAGTGACACAGACTACAGTTAAACAGTGTTATTTATTATTTATAAAAAGTGTTATTATTATTATCATACAGACAATAGTTTAAAAGTATGAAATAATTAAAGTTGTTAAAAACAAGTATTATCATTAAGAGTTTTTGTTATATGTTATAATAGTTTATGTTACCAGTTAATTTACGTAAATATATTTATCTCAGGCAGTCAAACTAGAAATTACAATCAACCGTAACAAATTGTTCCGCCACATATCATAGAAATTCAAATTAATAAGGTTTTACAGTTATAAACTGAGGCATGTTTAGTATCAAATTGTTTATAATTATATAATTAATCATCATGTAAACATTGCATGTATCATTAGAGTATAATAATAAAATTATCTATTAAAGGTAATTTAGAAAAATGTAAAGTAATTAATGGGTGTTGATCCTATAACACTTAACCTGTACATAAATGGCCAATCAAAATTTAAGAAGTTTGTATGAGTTTGGTGACTAAAAAAGAAGAAATAACACTTAATTGTTAATGGTGATGGAAAACAGTTTAATAGTGCGTGTCGAGGTGTAATTAAAATAAAAATATAAAATTTGTTAACCCGTTTGTGAAAGAAGATCTGAATGACCACCATCGCAGATAATTAATCCCTCCACTACAATTTTCATGAACCAGTAATACACACAATCAAGAAATTATTCAGAATAAACCAGAAAACCTTCAGCAATATCGTCTAGATGTGTAAAGTATAATTTGACAATATTTTTATCCAACAACGAACAACCTCTAGACAATATAACAATTTACACTGACACTAATCACTAGTAAACATTTTTAAGTGAAAACAAATTCAATATCTAAACGAACAGTGATTACAAGGAAAACCTATATTGTACACATTAATAAACTTCATTATTCTGTGAAACGGACAATAGTAGCCATGATGTTAACGTCACTCTAACCTACATGCTTTTACGAAGCGTATTGAATATCGTCAAACTTTGTATGTTACTTAATATATAATTTTTGTAAATTTTTAGATTATAAGTAATATATTGTTTGTAAAGGTACTTTCTATTATTAATTATCATGTAAAGGAACTTTTCGTAGCAGCCACAAGAATTCCCACGAAATATATTAAAATTATTTAATTATTAAATCCTGAGATAAATATCGATTGTGACAACCGTATGTATCGAATGGAATTTTCCAATAATTTGAATTTATATTACAGAGATTAAACCATTATGTTATTAAATCATATCCATGCGTTATTATTTCGGGAACGTAATATATTATCAGCATTTATTTTATAATTAACAAGGATAAGAAGAATTCGGGGAGTCATTGGAAGTACGCAAACTGCAAAAACCAAGATTAACCTCAAATAATAGGTTAAAGCCTAATATCGAAGGTGACTTGAAAATTGTTTTGGATGACTCGACCGCTATTTTTGAATTGATTTTGGAGTTCTAACTACTGAACTGGAATAATTATAATTCTGATTCAGCAACCAAGGCAGAATAATTCGATTCTTTTACTTATATATTTAAATCACATTCGTAAACACAACATAAATATTCCACGATCAGCTGATACACTATTTACAACTATTTATTACAAATTAACATATACAAGGAATAACACGGGCAAATCATTATACCATTAAGATACTACGGGTAAAAGAGTCGTGTTATAAATTGGCGCACCAACTAGTGAGGCTGAAATTAGGGAATATTAGGTGAAGAAATTGAAACAAGCAAATTAATTTCCTAATTTTTAGCTGGCGACTGCTATAAGTTCCAAAGAATAATAAACATGCATAAAAGGGCGTCGTCACTGAGACGGACGAAGGAGGCAGAGAAAGAAGTCAGGATGGAAGAGAAAGAAGTAACATTGGTGGAGGATGTGGAGACGGTAGCAAGAAAGGAAGATAGAGGAGACCCGAATCTTATAAAATTAATGGAGTTAATGAATAGTATGAATGAGAAATTGGACAAGAACAAGGAAGAAACCAATGACAATTTTAAGAAGCAGAAGGAAGAATTCACTGAAAACTCAAGGAAACAAAATGAAATTTTGAGTCAAAACTTATTAAAACAAATGGAGGAACAAAACAAGCAAACGAATGAGAAAATTGATAGCATCAAGGAAGATAACAGACAAACAAATGAGAAAATAGACGGTATGAAGGAAGAGATTAACGCGAACTCAATGATACAAAATGAGAAAATGAGTGAAAATTTAATAAAACAGGTGGAGAGATTTGACCAAAACAAAGAAGAAACTAACGAAAATTTTAGGAAACAAAACGAAACCACTAATGAGAGTTTAAAACGGATAAATGAGAAAATGGAGAGTATTAAGGAAAGTACTAATGAAACTTTAAGGCAGACTATAAGTGAAAATAATAACCAAATGAAGGAAGAATTCAGGCAAATCAATGAAGAGAATTTAAGAAGAATTAATGGGAGGATTGAACAGGTCAATGATACAATTAACCAGAAGATGGACCAAATCGATGAGGAAAGGAAGCTAGAAATAGCTGACACTAATGAGAGATTGAGAAAAGTTAACGAAACCATTGTACAAAATAAAGCAGTGATAAATACCAGAATAGACCAGATCCAAGAAAATAGTCGTATTCAAATAGAAGGAATACAAAAGGAACAAGAAAATTTAGTAAATTTACAGAAACAAACCGGAGAAAGGTGTGACAATATTAACACTACGGTGAACAATTTAACTGGTCAAGTATGCCAAAATCAAGAAGAAATTGAGTTAATTAGAACCAGACCAAATAATATTACTCATGTTTCCACAAACGGAACCAGAGAAGGGATTAATTTCAAAAATTATCGTAGAAACCCCATGGAATTCCTGGCCAGAATCGAGGAACATTTTAATAAACATCGAATAACTATCTGGAGCTCGATTAGAGAGATGTTGGATGAGCATTTTAGGGAGATTACGGAGAACTGGTGGACAGCAACCAGGAATGAGATAGTGGACTACGCTCAATTTAAAAAACTGTTTAAAGAAAAATACTGGTCCGAAGCTATAGAAAATATTATAAGGGGCAATATTTGTCAGGGAAGATATGATGGAAATAGAGGTACATCTCCAACTACTTACTTCTGGGGAAAGGTATGTTTGGCGAGACACCTAGAGCCAAGAATACCAGAAGAATCCCTAGTAACTAAAATGGCATACCATTATGACACAGGAATTGCCAGAGCACGCCTGGGAAGCCAGATTAAAACGGTCCACCCAATGGCTGACTTATTAGAAAATTATGAACACGAGGGTTACTACAAAAGAAGCAGACAACGAACTGATCAGTGCGGTTCAAGAAATAATAACCATGGTATGAATCCTAATCACTATAATAACATGAATAACCGGAATAGTTATAACTTTAATAGCAACGATCGTAGTTCCAACCAAAATTTTACTCCAAATAATAACCAACAAGCAAACTTCAATCGAAACCCAATTAACAATAATAGTAACAACAGGCCCAATCAAAATTACCATCCAGGTAATAGAATTAATAATAATAATTATAATAACTACTGGACAAACCAAAATTATAATAATTTTAGAAATAACTCAGGAGTTAATACCAATAATAATAACCAGGGTAATTATAATAATAATCGTCCGTACAGGCCAAGAATAAATTATATTAGTGCAGAAGAAGGGGATTACTGGAGATACCATCAACCTCGGAGGAACAGTTTTAATAACAGTTATGATCAAAGAGGAAATCCCAGAGGGATGAGTCACCATTATAACCGAGTAAGAAGTAGAAGCCAGGAGGACTTCCGAGAATCAAAGGGAAGTGAACAATTAGAAAACCGAGAGGTTGAACAACCAGGAACCAGCACACCATTCCAGGCAAATCAACAGTCATGCCCGGAAAATAATCATGATAGCCTTAATTTAAATGGAGTGAGGCAGTAATAAACCCTCGCGACCCCTTACTGCTACTAACTACTGGGTACAAAAACCGCCAAATTCAAAAACATAGTAATAACAAATTACTACCAACTAATTATGAAAAACTAATTATGGAGAATAAAAGAATTTTGAGGTACAAAAACCACCAAATTCAAAAACATAGTAATAACAAATTACTACCAACTAATTATGAAAAGCTAATTATGGAAAATAAAAGAATTTTGAAGTATAACAATAACCAAAGTTTAAGGACGGATAGTCAAAATCTTACTATTATTTACAATTATTATTTGAAAAATCTTCGAGAAGAACTGTTGGAGGAAACGGTGACAAGTAGAATCAACCAGCATAATGAAATTTTATACATAACTGCTCAAATTGAAGGAATTCCTACACGAATAATGATAGATACTGGTGCAAATGTATCACTTATTAACGACGCTGAACTGGAGAGAATACAGAAACAAAGTAAAAATATAATACCTACCTTACCTGTCAATAATGTTATTTTATAGGTGCCACTGGGCGTCAAAATAAAACAGTGAGAAAACAAGTGTCATTGGAAATAGAAAGCAAAGGTGTTACAATTAATATTATATGTTTGGTCGCAATCGGCCTACCATTCGAATTATTAATCAGATGCAATATGCTGAGGAAATATTCAGCCATTATTGATTTGAGCAAGGAGAAGGTGTCCTTGAACTCAGAAGGTGTTATGTGGACGGCAGAGTTAATAGGAAGCGATGGTGCCCATCTGAACCGTACCCATCACCAAGTTAGGGAATTAAATTTTTTAAAGAATGAGACCCAATGCAGAAAAATAATCTATAATATGACAAATGAAGACCTGTGGAACAGTAAATTACAGGAGATAAGAGAGTTTAGACACCAAGGCACAAATAATTTGACAGTAAAACAAGTAGAAGATCTCATTATAATATATAAGAAGTATAAACATGTATTTTCAGAAAAACCAGGAAAAGTAAAAAACTATCAGTGTAGAATACAATTTAAAGAACCAGCAGAATTCCATAGAAAATCCTATCCTATACCATATTCATTGAAGGAGGCGGTTAGAGCTGAAATTAATAAAATGTTAAATGATATAATTGAGCATAGCCAATCACCATATACTAGCCCAATAGTAGCAATTCAGAAGAAGAACGGGCAGGTTCGACTTTGCTTGGATGCCCGAGAAATAAATAAACATATAGTAAATGATCGCACGTCACCTGGAGAAATAGAAAAAATTCTAAAAAAATTTCATGGTACAAAATTCATCAGTACCTGGGACACAGTTTGTGGTTACTGGCAGGTGGAGTTGCACCCGATGAGTCGAAAATATATGGCTTTTATTTTCGAGGGTAGAAACTACCAGTTTAAGAGATTGCCATTTGGATTAGTCAATTCGGTAGCAATTTTTGTACGATGTATGGATCAAGTTTTGGGTCAGGAAGCGCTACAATTCACCACAGTTTATGTAGACAACCTGTTGATTACCTCATCCAACTGGGAGGAACATTGTCACAGGGTGGAATATGTATTGAGTAAGTTAGCAGAGAACGACATAACACTAAAACTCAAAAAATCCCAATTAATAGCGAAGGAGGTTCAATTTTTAGGTTTCAATTTGACTGAACAAGGTATTTCCCCATCACAAGAAAAGGTTACTGCAATCCAGAAGTTCCCACAACCAAAGAATAAGAGGCAACTCCAATCCTTCTTAGGACTGTGTAATTACTACCGGAAGTTCCAACGCAATTATTCTGCATTGACATCTAAATTTCAGGAACAGCTGTCTTCCAAAAACAAATGGACATGGGGGCATGAACAGGATGCTATACTACAACAGATAAAGGATAAATTCTTAGAGACAGTAATCCTTCATCATCCAAATTTTGATCACCCATTCTTTTTGAACTGTGACGCAAGTGATGTCAGTCTTGGGACGGTATTGTACCAAGAAGACAAAGAAGGAAACCATTTAGTCATCAGTTTTGCCAGTCGTGTGTTAAACCACTGTGAGAGAAGGTATAATGTTACGGAAAAGGAACTATTAAGCATAGTCTTTGCTTGTAGTAAGTTCCGAACATACATTTTTGGATATCCTGTAACTGTCAGAACAGATCATAAGTCCATCTCATTTTTAAGAAGTTGTAAGCTGAGTCACGGAAGGCTTACAAGGTGGATACTCGCCTTGCAGGAGTATAATATCAAATGGGAATATATTCCAGGGAGTCAAAACGTGATAGCAGACGTGTTATCTCGAATAAACCTGGACACCCAGACATTTGGGGGTGAGAAAGAAAGGATTATCAAGGTGTACAACATTCTCAAAAGTAGATCTGATTTGGAGGCTTTATTACAAAATATCAGAGCAAATCAGTTATTAGACCCAAAATTAATAAAAATCAAGGAACGTATGGCGAACCAAAACTCTCCAATAAACCAATTCTATTGTGAAGAAGAAGGGATTTTATTTATAAAAAATACATTGAATCAAGAAGACTGGAAGGTCATCATTCCCAGAATCATGGAGAAAGAACTAGTGTTGGAATATCACATAAGATACGGACATATGGGTGCAGTAAAGGTAGTGAAAGCATTGGAGGAGAATTGTTACATTAAGAACATACACAGGAAGGTACAAAATTATATAAAACCCTGTCATATCTGCCAATTGGTCAAAATTAATAATGAACGAAGGGAAGGTGTAATGATACCTATATCGGCAGAACAAAAATTGGAAAAATTATTCATTGACATATGTGGACCTTTTCCTAGGAATGAAGGTAGAAGCCGGTATAAATACCTTATAATCATTATGGACCACTTCACCAAATTCACCAAATTGTATCCAATCAGTCGAGCAACTACGCAGAAAATTCTTGAAGTAATAACTACTCAATACATTCCAAAAATAGGAATACCTGTTTCAATAGTTACAGACCATGGTACACAGTTTCGAGGCAGAAAATGGAAGAACACATTGTAAGAACTGAACATCAAAAGCTATAAGACCTCCGTATACCACCCCAGTAGCAATCCATCAGAAAGAATACTGAGAGAGGTTGGTAGAATCTTAAGAACCTATTGTCATCAACAACAAAGGAAGTGGCCTGATTACTTATCAGCCACAGAAAATTTTTTAAACTTGGCTTATCATCCATCTATAAATTGCACTCCATACACTGCCATGTATGAAAAACAACCACCCAGAGAGATCCAAGAATTGATTAAATTTCCTAAGTCTCCACCGTACCAATTTAATAAATTAAAATTCTATATTCAGGTGATGGAAAATCTGGAAAAACGCAGAAATAAATACCAGAAAATAAACGGTAAAATAATTAAATATGAAGTAGGAGAGAAAGTTTTGTTAAAGAACAGGGAATTGCCTAGCACTCTAGAAGGGATATCAAAGAAATTATTATTATTACTATACGTTGGACCCTACACCATAACAAAAAACAACAACAACAACAACACGTACGAATTAACCGACCCCATTTCAAAGAAGATCAAGGGCAATTATAATCAACAATCCATGAAAAAATATCATGAGGAAGAAAAGGTAAAATAACATAAGTAATTATGTCCTCACACCTAATGAAGTGTACAGAAATAATTACTTCTGAAGGGAGGCAATTTGTAATGAAACAAAATGTTACAAAAAGAGTAGTAAATAATAGTGAAATCCGATCCAGAGAGGAACCAAGAAATAATAATTGCTAGCAAATTAAAGGAAACCTAGTTGGTTTGACTTATTTAATATTATCAAGAAACCCAGAAATAACCCAGTAGAATAGGGCAGTAAACAGAAAAAAGTTACATAAATAAACCTAGTAGGCCTAATCAACTTACCCTGAATAACAACCAAACAATAAAGAGTACCTATTTACAAAATAAAAATTGTATTAAGTAAAATCATATAGACCTATAATAAGAATAGAAAAAGGGGACACAAACCTTTACAGTGATGAGTGATATAATATAAATAGTGACACAGACTACAGTTAAACAGTGTTATTTATTATTTATAAAAAGTGTTATTATTATTATCATACAGACAATAGTTTAAAAGTATGAAATAATTAAAGTTGTTAAAAACAAGTATTATCATTAAGAGTTTTTGTTATATGTTATAATAGTTTATGTTACCAGTTAATTTACGTAAATATATTTATCTCAGGCAGTCAAACTAGAAATTACAATCAACCGTAACAAATTGTTCCGCCACATATCATAGAAATTCAAATTAATAAGGTTTTACAGTTATAAACTGAGGCATGTTTAGTATCAAATTGTTTATAATTATATAATTAATCATCATGTAAACATTGCATGTATCATTAGAGTATAATAATAAAATTATCTATTAAAGGTAATTTAGAAAAATGTAAAGTAATTAATGGGTGTTGATCCTATAACACTTAACCTGTACATAAATGGCCAATCAAAATTTAAGAAGTTTGTATGAGTTTGGTGACTAAAAAAGAAGAAATAACACTTAATTGTTAATGGTGATGGAAAACAGTTTAATAGTGCGTGTCGAGGTGTAATTAAAATAAAAATATAAAATTTGTTAACCCGTTTGTGAAAGAAGATCTGAATGACCACCATCGCAGATAATTAATCCCTCCACTACAATTTTCATGAACCAGTAATACACACAATCAAGAAATTATTCAGAATAAACCAGAAAACCTTCAGCAATATCGTCTAGATGTGTAAAGTATAATTTGACAATATTTTTATCCAACAACGAACAACCTCTAGACAATATAACAATTTACACTGACACTAATCACTAGTAAACATTTTTAAGTGAAAACAAATTCAATATCTAAACGAACAGTGATTACAAGGAAAACCTATATTGTACACATTAATAAACTTCATTATTCTGTGAAACGGACAATAGTAGCCATGATGTTAACGTCACTCTAACCTACATGCTTTTACGAAGCGTATTGAATATCGTCAAACTTTGTATGTTACTTAATATATAATTTTTGTAAATTTTTAGATTATAAGTAATATATTGTTTGTAAAGGTACTTTCTATTATTAATTATCATGTAAAGGAACTTTTCGTAGCAGCCACAAGAATTCCCACGAAATATATTAAAATTATTTAATTATTAAATCCTGAGATAAATATCGATTGTGACAACCGTATGTATCGAATGGAATTTTCCAATAATTTGAATTTATATTACAGAGATTAAACCATTATGTTATTAAATCATATCCATGCGTTATTATTTCGGGAACGTAATATATTATCAGCATTTATTTTATAATTAACAAGGATAAGAAGAATTCGGGGAGTCATTGGAAGTACGCAAACTGCAAAAACCAAGATTAACCTCAAATAATAGGTTAAAGCCTAATATCGAAGGTGACTTGAAAATTGTTTTGGATGACTCGACCGCTATTTTTGAATTGATTTTGGAGTTCTAACTACTGAACTGGAATAATTATAATTCTGATTCAGCAACCAAGGCAGAATAATTCGATTCTTTTACTTATATATTTAAATCACATTCGTAAACACAACATAAATATTCCACGATCAGCTGATACACTATTTACAACTATTTATTACAAATTAACATATACAAGGAATAACACGGGCAAATCATTATACCATTAAGATACTACGGGTAAAAGAGTCGTGTTATAAATTGGCGCACCAACTAGTGAGGCTGAAATTAGGGAATATTAGGTGAAGAAATTGAAACAAGCAAATTAATTTCCTAATTTTTAGCTGGCGACTGCTATAAGTTCCAAAGAATAATAAACATGCATAAAAGGGCGTCGTCACTGAGACGGACGAAGGAGGCAGAGAAAGAAGTCAGGATGGAAGAGAAAGAAGTAACATTGGTGGAGGATGTGGAGACGGTAGCAAGAAAGGAAGATAGAGGAGACCCGAATCTTATAAAATTAATGGAGTTAATGAATAGTATGAATGAGAAATTGGACAAGAACAAGGAAGAAACCAATGACAATTTTAAGAAGCAGAAGGAAGAATTCACTGAAAACTCAAGGAAACAAAATGAAATTTTGAGTCAAAACTTATTAAAACAAATGGAGGAACAAAACAAGCAAACGAATGAGAAAATTGATAGCATCAAGGAAGATAACAGACAAACAAATGAGAAAATAGACGGTATGAAGGAAGAGATTAACGCGAACTCAATGATACAAAATGAGAAAATGAGTGAAAATTTAATAAAACAGGTGGAGAGATTTGACCAAAACAAAGAAGAAACTAACGAAAATTTTAGGAAACAAAACGAAACCACTAATGAGAGTTTAAAACGGATAAATGAGAAAATGGAGAGTATTAAGGAAAGTACTAATGAAACTTTAAGGCAGACTATAAGTGAAAATAATAACCAAATGAAGGAAGAATTCAGGCAAATCAATGAAGAGAATTTAAGAAGAATTAATGGGAGGATTGAACAGGTCAATGATACAATTAACCAGAAGATGGACCAAATCGATGAGGAAAGGAAGCTAGAAATAGCTGACACTAATGAGAGATTGAGAAAAGTTAACGAAACCATTGTACAAAATAAAGCAGTGATAAATACCAGAATAGACCAGATCCAAGAAAATAGTCGTATTCAAATAGAAGGAATACAAAAGGAACAAGAAAATTTAGTAAATTTACAGAAACAAACCGGAGAAAGGTGTGACAATATTAACACTACGGTGAACAATTTAACTGGTCAAGTATGCCAAAATCAAGAAGAAATTGAGTTAATTAGAACCAGACCAAATAATATTACTCATGTTTCCACAAACGGAACCAGAGAAGGGATTAATTTCAAAAATTATCGTAGAAACCCCATGGAATTCCTGGCCAGAATCGAGGAACATTTTAATAAACATCGAATAACTATCTGGAGCTCGATTAGAGAGATGTTGGATGAGCATTTTAGGGAGATTACGGAGAACTGGTGGACAGCAACCAGGAATGAGATAGTGGACTACGCTCAATTTAAAAAACTGTTTAAAGAAAAATACTGGTCCGAAGCTATAGAAAATATTATAAGGGGCAATATTTGTCAGGGAAGATATGATGGAAATAGAGGTACATCTCCAACTACTTACTTCTGGGGAAAGGTATGTTTGGCGAGACACCTAGAGCCAAGAATACCAGAAGAATCCCTAGTAACTAAAATGGCATACCATTATGACACAGGAATTGCCAGAGCACGCCTGGGAAGCCAGATTAAAACGGTCCACCCAATGGCTGACTTATTAGAAAATTATGAACACGAGGGTTACTACAAAAGAAGCAGACAACGAACTGATCAGTGCGGTTCAAGAAATAATAACCATGGTATGAATCCTAATCACTATAATAACATGAATAACCGGAATAGTTATAACTTTAATAGCAACGATCGTAGTTCCAACCAAAATTTTACTCCAAATAATAACCAACAAGCAAACTTCAATCGAAACCCAATTAACAATAATAGTAACAACAGGCCCAATCAAAATTACCATCCAGGTAATAGAATTAATAATAATAATTATAATAACTACTGGACAAACCAAAATTATAATAATTTTAGAAATAACTCAGGAGTTAATACCAATAATAATAACCAGGGTAATTATAATAATAATCGTCCGTACAGGCCAAGAATAAATTATATTAGTGCAGAAGAAGGGGATTACTGGAGATACCATCAACCTCGGAGGAACAGTTTTAATAACAGTTATGATCAAAGAGGAAATCCCAGAGGGATGAGTCACCATTATAACCGAGTAAGAAGTAGAAGCCAGGAGGACTTCCGAGAATCAAAGGGAAGTGAACAATTAGAAAACCGAGAGGTTGAACAACCAGGAACCAGCACACCATTCCAGGCAAATCAACAGTCATGCCCGGAAAATAATCATGATAGCCTTAATTTAAATGGAGTGAGGCAGTAATAAACCCTCGCGACCCCTTACTGCTACTAACTACTGGGTACAAAAACCGCCAAATTCAAAAACATAGTAATAACAAATTACTACCAACTAATTATGAAAAACTAATTATGGAGAATAAAAGAATTTTGAGGTACAAAAACCACCAAATTCAAAAACATAGTAATAACAAATTACTACCAACTAATTATGAAAAGCTAATTATGGAAAATAAAAGAATTTTGAAGTATAACAATAACCAAAGTTTAAGGACGGATAGTCAAAATCTTACTATTATTTACAATTATTATTTGAAAAATCTTCGAGAAGAACTGTTGGAGGAAACGGTGACAAGTAGAATCAACCAGCATAATGAAATTTTATACATAACTGCTCAAATTGAAGGAATTCCTACACGAATAATGATAGATACTGGTGCAAATGTATCACTTATTAACGACGCTGAACTGGAGAGAATACAGAAACAAAGTAAAAATATAATACCTACCTTACCTGTCAATAATGTTATTTTATAGGTGCCACTGGGCGTCAAAATAAAACAGTGAGAAAACAAGTGTCATTGGAAATAGAAAGCAAAGGTGTTACAATTAATATTATATGTTTGGTCGCAATCGGCCTACCATTCGAATTATTAATCAGATGCAATATGCTGAGGAAATATTCAGCCATTATTGATTTGAGCAAGGAGAAGGTGTCCTTGAACTCAGAAGGTGTTATGTGGACGGCAGAGTTAATAGGAAGCGATGGTGCCCATCTGAACCGTACCCATCACCAAGTTAGGGAATTAAATTTTTTAAAGAATGAGACCCAATGCAGAAAAATAATCTATAATATGACAAATGAAGACCTGTGGAACAGTAAATTACAGGAGATAAGAGAGTTTAGACACCAAGGCACAAATAATTTGACAGTAAAACAAGTAGAAGATCTCATTATAATATATAAGAAGTATAAACATGTATTTTCAGAAAAACCAGGAAAAGTAAAAAACTATCAGTGTAGAATACAATTTAAAGAACCAGCAGAATTCCATAGAAAATCCTATCCTATACCATATTCATTGAAGGAGGCGGTTAGAGCTGAAATTAATAAAATGTTAAATGATATAATTGAGCATAGCCAATCACCATATACTAGCCCAATAGTAGCAATTCAGAAGAAGAACGGGCAGGTTCGACTTTGCTTGGATGCCCGAGAAATAAATAAACATATAGTAAATGATCGCACGTCACCTGGAGAAATAGAAAAAATTCTAAAAAAATTTCATGGTACAAAATTCATCAGTACCTGGGACACAGTTTGTGGTTACTGGCAGGTGGAGTTGCACCCGATGAGTCGAAAATATATGGCTTTTATTTTCGAGGGTAGAAACTACCAGTTTAAGAGATTGCCATTTGGATTAGTCAATTCGGTAGCAATTTTTGTACGATGTATGGATCAAGTTTTGGGTCAGGAAGCGCTACAATTCACCACAGTTTATGTAGACAACCTGTTGATTACCTCATCCAACTGGGAGGAACATTGTCACAGGGTGGAATATGTATTGAGTAAGTTAGCAGAGAACGACATAACACTAAAACTCAAAAAATCCCAATTAATAGCGAAGGAGGTTCAATTTTTAGGTTTCAATTTGACTGAACAAGGTATTTCCCCATCACAAGAAAAGGTTACTGCAATCCAGAAGTTCCCACAACCAAAGAATAAGAGGCAACTCCAATCCTTCTTAGGACTGTGTAATTACTACCGGAAGTTCCAACGCAATTATTCTGCATTGACATCTAAATTTCAGGAACAGCTGTCTTCCAAAAACAAATGGACATGGGGGCATGAACAGGATGCTATACTACAACAGATAAAGGATAAATTCTTAGAGACAGTAATCCTTCATCATCCAAATTTTGATCACCCATTCTTTTTGAACTGTGACGCAAGTGATGTCAGTCTTGGGACGGTATTGTACCAAGAAGACAAAGAAGGAAACCATTTAGTCATCAGTTTTGCCAGTCGTGTGTTAAACCACTGTGAGAGAAGGTATAATGTTACGGAAAAGGAACTATTAAGCATAGTCTTTGCTTGTAGTAAGTTCCGAACATACATTTTTGGATATCCTGTAACTGTCAGAACAGATCATAAGTCCATCTCATTTTTAAGAAGTTGTAAGCTGAGTCACGGAAGGCTTACAAGGTGGATACTCGCCTTGCAGGAGTATAATATCAAATGGGAATATATTCCAGGGAGTCAAAACGTGATAGCAGACGTGTTATCTCGAATAAACCTGGACACCCAGACATTTGGGGGTGAGAAAGAAAGGATTATCAAGGTGTACAACATTCTCAAAAGTAGATCTGATTTGGAGGCTTTATTACAAAATATCAGAGCAAATCAGTTATTAGACCCAAAATTAATAAAAATCAAGGAACGTATGGCGAACCAAAACTCTCCAATAAACCAATTCTATTGTGAAGAAGAAGGGATTTTATTTATAAAAAATACATTGAATCAAGAAGACTGGAAGGTCATCATTCCCAGAATCATGGAGAAAGAACTAGTGTTGGAATATCACATAAGATACGGACATATGGGTGCAGTAAAGGTAGTGAAAGCATTGGAGGAGAATTGTTACATTAAGAACATACACAGGAAGGTACAAAATTATATAAAACCCTGTCATATCTGCCAATTGGTCAAAATTAATAATGAACGAAGGGAAGGTGTAATGATACCTATATCGGCAGAACAAAAATTGGAAAAATTATTCATTGACATATGTGGACCATTTCCTAGGAATGAAGGTAGAAGCCGGTATAAATACCTTATAATCATTATGGACCACTTCACCAAATTCACCAAATTGTATCCAATCAGTCGAGCAACTACGCAGAAAATTCTTGAAGTAATAACTACTCAATACATTCCAAAAATAGGAATACCTGTTTCAATAGTTACAGACCATGGTACACAGTTTCGAGGCAGAAAATGGAAGAACACATTGTAAGAACTGAACATCAAAAGCTATAAGACCTCCGTATACCACCCCAGTAGCAATCCATCAGAAAGAATACTGAGAGAGGTTGGTAGAATCTTAAGAACCTATTGTCATCAACAACAAAGGAAGTGGCCTGATTACTTATCAGCCACAGAAAATTTTTTAAACTTGGCTTATCATCCATCTATAAATTGCACTCCATACACTGCCATGTATGAAAAACAACCACCCAGAGAGATCCAAGAATTGATTAAATTTCCTAAGTCTCCACCGTACCAATTTAATAAATTAAAATTCTATATTCAGGTGATGGAAAATCTGGAAAAACGCAGAAATAAATACCAGAAAATAAACGGTAAAATAATTAAATATGAAGTAGGAGAGAAAGTTTTGTTAAAGAACAGGGAATTGCCTAGCACTCTAGAAGGGATATCAAAGAAATTATTATTATTACTATACGTTGGACCCTACACCATAACAAAAAACAACAACAACAACAACAACACGTACGAATTAACCGACCCCATTTCAAAGAAGATCAAGGGCAATTATAATCAACAATCCATGAAAAAATATCATGAGGAAGAAAAGGTAAAATAACATAAGTAATTATGTCCTCACACCTAATGAAGTGTACAGAAATAATTACTTCTGAAGGGAGGCAATTTGTAACGAAACAAAATGTTACAAAAAGAGTAGTAAATAATAGTGAAATCCGATCCAGAGAGGAACCAAGAAATAATAATTGCTAGCAAATTAAAGGAAACCTAGTTGGTTTGACTTATTTAATATTATCAAGAAACCCAGAAATAACCCAGTAGAATAGGGCAGTAAACAGAAAAAAGTTACATAAATAAACCTAGTAGGCCTAATCAACTTACCCTGAATAACAACCAAACAATAAAGAGTACCTATTTACAAAATAAAAATTGTATTAAATAAAATCATATAGACCTATAATAAGAATAGAAAAAGGGGACACAAACCTTTACAGTGATGAGTGATATAATATAAATAGTGACACAGACTACAGTTAAACAGTGTTATTTATTATTTATAAAAAGTGTTATTATTATTATCATACAGACAATAGTTTAAAAGTATGAAATAATTAAAGTTGTTAAAAACAAGTATTATCATTAAGAGTTTTTGTTATATGTTATAATAGTTTATGTTACCAGTTAATTTATGTAAATATATTTATCTCAGGCAGTCAAACTAGAAATTACAATCAACTGTAACAAATTGTTCCACCACATATCATAGAAATTCAAATTAATAAGGTTTTACAGTTATAAACTGAGGCATGTTTAGTATCAAATTGTTTATAATTATATAATTAATCATCATGTAAACATTGCATGTATCATTAGAGTATAATAATAAAATTATCTATTAAAGGTAATTTAGAAAAATGTAAAGTAATTAATGGGTGTTGATCCTATAACACTTAACCTGTACATAAATGGCCAATCAAAATTTAAGAAGTTTGTATGAGTTTGGTGACTAAAAAAGAAGAAATAACACTTAATTGTTAATGGTGATGGAAAACAGTTTAATAGTGCGTGTCGAGGTGTAATTAAAATAAAAATATAAAATTTGTTAACCCGTTTGTGAAAGAAGATCTGAATGACCACCATCGCAGATAATTAATCCCTCCACTACAATTTTCATGAACCAGTAATACACACAATCAAGAAATTATTCAGAATAAACCAGAAAACCTTCAGCAATATCGTCTAGATGTGTAAAGTATAATTTGACAATATTTTTATCCAACAACGAACAACCTCTAGACAATATAACAATTTACACTAACACTAATCACTAGTAAACATTTTTAAGTGAAAACAAATTCAGTATCTAAACGAACAGTGATTACAAGGAAAACCTTTATTGTACATATTAATAAACTTCATTATTCTGTGAAACGGACAATAGTAGCCATGATGTTAACGTCACTCTAACCTACATGCTTTTACGAAGCGTATTGAATATCGTCAAACTTTGTATGTTACTTAATATATAATTTTTGTAAATTTTTAGATTATAAGTAATATATTGTTTGTAAAGGTACTTTCTATTATTAATTATCATGTAAAGGAACTTTTCGTAGCAGCCACAAGAATTCCCACGAAATATATTAAAATTATTTAATTATTAAATCCTGAGATAAATATCGATTGTGACAACCGTATGTATCGAATGGAATTTTCCAATAATTTGAATTTATATTACAGAGATTAAACCATTATGTTATTAAATCATATCCATGCGTTATTATTTCGGGAACGCAATATATTATCAGCATTTATTTTATAATTAACAAGGATAAGAAGAATTCGAGGAGTCATTGGAAGTACGCAAACTGCAAAAACCAAGATCAACCTCAAAATAATAGGTTAAAGCCTAATATCGAAGGTGACTTGAAAATTGTTTTGGATGACTCGACCGCTATTTTTGAATTGATTTTGGAGTTCTAACTACTGAACTGGAATAATTATAATTCTGATTCAGCAACCAAGGCAGAATAATTCGATTCTTTTACTTATATATTTAAATCACATTCGTAAACACACAACATAAATATTCCACGATCAGCTGATACACTATTTACAACTATTTATTACAAATTAACATATACAAGGAATAACACGGGCAAATCATTATACCATTAAGATACTACGGGTAAAAGAGTCTTGTTATAACACACACACACACACACACACACACACACACACACACACACACACACACACATACACACACACACACACACACACACACACGTTGCCCATTTGAGATCTCAATTTCTTTATTCGATGGTAAACCAAGTCTTTTAAAAAGGACATAATTTTGAATTTGATATACCCCAGCTGGTTACTTATCTGGCCACACGTCCGAAAAAGTCCAACGCTCCGGCGTACCTTCCATCACTACGCACATATTCTTCACTATTTTTATCGAAACTCACTTTACTATCACTCAGGGTGTAGTTATATTATGATTTAAATTATGAATTTGATTCTAAAATCACATTTTTTGAGTTGCGGGCACCCGCGATTTCGTTCCGGAACTTTGCGACTGTACAGTACGAGTTGTTATTGCAGACTGGGGCGAAATTTAATGTCTCAATTTCCGAAGTAGTGAGGGAATCACGTGATGTCAAACTATTGTTCTTTCGTTTTTGAATTCAGCTTTTGACGAGAGTATTAATTTGACTCTACATTCCAGCGACGATTTAAAGTTGGGTTTGTCTCTGACGTCATATGGTATGACCCGTGATCTCATAGGTTACAGGTCATGTAGCTAAAAATAACTGTTCCTTATGCGTTCAGATATTGACCTTGACACATTTACTCACTGCATATTACGTCGTTATAATTTATGGATAATATTTTACAATTATTATTTATACTTTTATGTTTCCAATAAAATTTACCCTTATTATATATGTATGTTTATGTTTCCCAAAATATTAGGTGGGCTGAATTGTCCCGTTACAATACCCCTTCAATGAGAGGTTTTATGCCGAAGCATAAAAACTCTCATTGACACTCTCATACTTCCTAAAGTGTAATGGGGTGAATCAAAAGGGTTTTTTTTACTTTATTAATTTTGGTTTTCATTTTTTAAAATACTTTAAATTCACTTCATATATGTGGCCAGTCCCCAGTTTGAATCTAACTCGCAGTCTAAACAAAGCAAAAGTACGCTGTAACTGTGTTGAAATATTTGAAAAGAATGTGTTGTCAACTGTAGCACACTTCCTAGAACTTTGCGGCTGTGACATCTACGCCAACGCGCAACCACCAGCATGTGCGCAGACCCACGCCAAGAAGCATAAAACGGACTTGGCGCAAAGGCTCTATTTTTCACCTCATGGTCTTAAGACAACATAATTGTAAGCCACACCCATTTATGTGACGAGAGTAAAGGCAGTGAAATATCGTCGACGGCTAACACTTAAAAATCCTATGTGCCAGGTGTACAACTACCAAGACATTGACAATGAAGGCTGTGTGCGGCGACGAAATTTGTTCGCCGGCAAGGCAGTGATGCCCGCTCGCATGTAACATCGTCAAATAAAGTTTTCTTCCCAGTCGACTAACAATATCGGCCACGCGTGGTCCAACTAAATTTTCTGTCCGGGCAATTTTAAAATTCCAAAACAGGATGTTGGAATAAAAAAAAAGTGTAATCAAAGTAAACGCATATGAACCAGTGAACAAGTGTAGTGTATCAAATCAATGGAACAATAACAGTTTTCATCAAAAAGGGAGTAGTGTGGGTGACGCGCCATGCGGTCGACGTAGATGCCATGGTAAACTGTACTGTAGAAGAATCAAAATTATTATAATCCTGTTTTTAAAAAAGGGGACATAAAGTAATTATATAAAAGGGGGTTTTAGTATGAATGAGTTGATGGGCAATCTGGGTCGCTTTATTATGATCATAAATATATATTAGTATAAGTTACAATGGTAAACTGAAATTTTATGTTATATCTGTTTTTTTTTTAAAAAGAAAGAGTTGCAATAATATGTGAATTAAAGTAGAAGGAGGAGTGAGTGGTGTATTTAAAGAAAGTAAAAAATGCAATTAAATTAGAGTTGTTTCAAATGTAAAGTGAGTTGAGTACGTTATTCAGATAACCTGAAGGTCATACTTGTATGTCGCAGTTTCGTGCAACGGACTTTGGCTTAATAGGTAAGGCATAAAATGAATTAAAATTTTAATAATTAAATGTAATAATAAGTGATTACACAAATGGCGCTGCGAACAGAGACTCGATTTGTAAAATAATTATAAATCGGCACCTAAAAGCGAATACAAGTATGGTTTAAAGGCTGAGTAACAATACGTAAAAAATTATGCAGCACATACAAATTAGTACATCAATGTACAGAGGTTAAGAGTGAAGTGTTAGATATTTTAAGTAAGAAAATCTAGATTAATAAATTTATAGATATAACAGGAAATAATGAAAGCAGTATAAATGAAACGACTAGTGTCGAAAATTGTAATGAATCAAATAGTATGAGTGATTTTGAAATCCACTCGACTCCAAACGTGAGTCAGGAAAATAAAACAAAAAATAATTCAGATGAAACAAATATTACGGAGGATTCAGGGGTACAGTTAACCCCCACCTCAACAAAATGTAATAAATTAGATGATGATATAATGAGCATATTAAGAACCATATCAATGGACATTCATGAACAGAAAAACGAAATCAAAGAAATTAAAAGTAGTTTTGACAGCAAATTAGATGTACAGAATAACAAATTTAACGAATTAAATAATCGTTTTGACAATAACGATATAAAATTGAATGAAGTTAAAAGTGAATTTAATAGTAAATTTGATGTACTTAAATTTGACATTGATGAGGTAAAAATGAAATGCGAAAGTAATTTTAACGAATTGAAATTTGAATTAAATGAGAAGTTGAGTCATTCATTAAATAGTATGAATAATAGAATTGACGAAATCGAGAGTAATATGGTAGAAAAAACCGATAAACAAATACAGAAGGTAACCGAAAATTTTGAACGTAAAATAGATGAATGTAATGTTAGTAGTGAGTACAAGTTGAATTGTGTAGTTGATAAGATTGAAACATATGAAATTAGTACTAATGCCAAAATCAATGAAATAGAAAGTAATTGCAAAACAGAGATACAAGCTATACAAAACACAGTGAATATTATAGATAAGCGTCACGTACAAATTGAGGGTTTAAATAACAATATATTTGCATCAATTGAGCAGAGCATAGTTAATGTTAAAGATGAATTGAATATAGCTATAAACGAAAATAGTGTTACTGAACAAATAGTCATTACTAAAGATATGAATAGTGATATTGATTTGGAGTTGTTTAATTGTGAAAACAGGGGGGTACACCCTATGCAGTTTTTAAATAGAGTTAAAGAATTTAATCAGTTTTGTAGAACTAGTTGGGAAGTACAACTGTTAAAAATAATGAAGTGTTTTAGAGGGAATTCCGCGGTATGGGCGGAGGTACATAAAGTAGACTGGGTAAATTATCAGTGTTTTGAGACGGCCTTTAGAGAGAAATATTGGTCGGAGGAGAAACAAGAAATATTGCGGAGTAAAATTATGGGACCAGGTAATTTTGGGACCCAAGGGGGCAACGTAACCATGTATGTAATGCGATTATACAATGAGGTCAAATATTTAGAGCCACCATTACCGTTTCGGTCATTCGTCCGCCACATAAGTAAGCATTTGCCCAGGGAAATACAGATTACATTAATGACCCGCGAGATTCGAGAGATTACAGAACTAGAGAAAATATTGTATATTTTTCAGATTATACGGGAACGTGATATGAGTAGGCGAATAAACACACCAGTAACACATATGAATGGTAATCATAATCAATCCCGGGGAATACAAAATCTTCACCGAGGGGCACGTGGGGGAAATAATGATAATAGAGGCGAGGGTTGGCGATGTGTCGACTGTAATGTAGATAATTATTCAATAAGAACCACATGTTTTAGATGTCACAAACCAAGAGAATGTCAACGCAGGGAGCGGACATATCAGCCACAAAGTCAACCGCAGAGAGGAGGCGAGAACGCTAGAGGAGCACCGAGGGGAAACGGAAGTGGAAACAGAGGCAGAGGTGGATACAGCCAGGCAGTAGCAGGTCCATCCACGGGAAACTAGAGGAGACAATGGAGAACCGGGCCCATCCATTGTCGGAGGAGAACCTGGGGGTCCAAGAGGAGTATAACTACCGCAGCAACATAATTATCAGAGACATGGCGGAGGAGTTACTGGAGGAGGACGCTGCCGAAATGACAGAAACCAAAACCGGACTGACGGAGGTATTGATAACTATAGAAGGTAAGGATTACAAAACATTGATTGATACAGGTAGTGAGATATCAGTAGTTTCAGAGAATGTACTGGGTGAATTACAAAGGGTAAATAAGAATATTCCATCATTACCAGTTGCGGGGGTAACAGTAGTGGGGGTGACTGGAGTGCGGAGTAAACGAGTCACTAAACAAGTTCAATTAAACATGTATATTAATGGAATAGAATTTGAGAATACTTTTCTAGTAGTTAAGGGGTTGAATTTAGACATAATTCTGGGAAATGATTTTTTGAAGAGAAATAAAGCAGTAATTGATTTTAACCAGAGAATAGTGGAATTTAATGAGGGGCATGAACCGATCAGGGTAGATTTTAAGAGGGTGTTAGATAAGGTTAGAGTTACGGGTGTAAAGATGATACAAAACCAAGTAGGCGAGGGAACTATAGAAACAAGAATGAATGTGTGAAGAGAATGAGAGTATGGAGAATGATGAGAGAGTATGGGAAAATAGGGCAGAGAAATTTTTTAATGAGGGTGGAGTTGAAGGGAGTCCTCAACGACAGGAGTTGTGGGCAGTTATTGAACATTTTAGAGGTGTGTTTGCTGAGTTGCCTGGAAAAGCCAGGGATTATGTATGCGAGCTGAAGATTCGAGAGCACTCACCCTACATGCAGAGAAGTTATCCAGTGCCATTTTCAAAGAGGAGAGCCGTTCAAGAAGAGTTGGACCACATGATGGAAGGGGACATCATCGAAAGATCCATATCACCTTACTCGAATCCATTGGTAGTGGTCATCAAAAAGGATGGAAAGGTAAGATTATGCTTAGACACTAGAAAAATTAATCAGATTATAATACCTGCCCGGGAATCACCGGAAGCCATGAACGAAATTTTTCAAAAGTTTAGTGGAGTCAGATATATGACGTCCTTAGATTTAACGGCGGGCTACTGGCAAGTCCCATTAGCGCCAGAAAGCCGTAAATTTACTGCGTTTCTTTTCAATGGAAAAAACTATCAATTTAAACGCCTGCCATTTGGGCTTAATACTAGTGTAGCGAGTTTTGTTAAATGCTTAGATATGATATTACAACCAAAAGACTTAGATTTTCTGACTGCATACATTGATGATATATTAATAGCATCCAGAACTTTCATGGAACATTTAGAGCATATAGAGTATGTGTTAGACAAATTACAGAGGGGGGTCTGACAGTTAATTGGGATAAGTCGAAATTTTTACAAACCAAAATACATTTTTTGGGTTTCATTATAACTCCTGAAGGAATTTTAGCAAACCCAGATAAAGTAGAAGCTATCATACGTTTTCCAGAACCAAAGAATATTAAGCAGTTGCATAGCTTTCTAGGATTATGCAACTTTTATAGAAAATTCCAGAGAAATTATGCACATATTACCTCTAAATTAAGTGTTGTTTTAAAAAAGAATAAACAATGGAAATGGGGAGAGGAGGAGAGAACTATTTTCAATGAAATCAAAGAGAAATTCATAGACACAATAATGATGAATCACCCCGATTTTCAGAGAAAGTTTTATTTACAGACGGATGCCAGCAACATAGCCCTCGGCGCAGAGCTTTACCAGGAGGGTGAGGATCAGGAGCACAGGACCATCGCTTTTGCCAGCAGAACCTTATTGGCAGCAGAAAAGAATTACACCACTACAGAGAAAGAATTGCTGAGCATCGTCTTCGCGGTGAAGAAATTCCGCACTTACCTGCTAGGAAACCAAACCGTCATTAGGGCCGATCATAAGGCCTTATCATTCCTAAATACATGTAAGCTGACGCATAGCAGATTAACCAGGTGGGCATTAGCTTTACAAGAGTACAACTTTTCTTGGGAATATATTAAGGGGTCAGATAATAAAGTACCGGACACTCTGTCCAGGGTAGACACTATAGATAATAAGACAGGTAGAGATCTGAAAGAAATAGAAATTTTTCGATTAACTAGGGAAGATAGAATTTTTGGGGAGGAATTAAGGGAGATTAAAGATAGACAAAGATCATAAAATAAATTAGGTAAGATAATAAATAGTTTAGAAGCAGATATTAATGGTTCAGAGTATAATACACATTTCCAGATACATAAGGGAATTCTGTTTAAGAAAGTAGAAGGGGGTGAACGGGATTGGAGGTTAATGATACCTAATGAATTAGTAGATAGAATTATTTGGGATTGCCACATAAGATATGGTCATTTCGGGGCGAAAAAATGTGCAAATGTACTAAAAGAATCTTGTGTTTTTAAAAATATGGAGAAGAGAGTTAGAAGAGTATTAAGAGTTTGCGATCTGTGTCAAAAGTCTAAAGTAGTAAATTACAGGGTTGAAGGTAAAATGAAGTATATTAAAGTAGAAAGACCTTTTGATTTAGTTGCAGTAGATTTGTATGGGCCATTGCCTAAAGGTAGAGGAGGAGTGGTATATATTTTTGTTGTTTTGGACACTTTTACCAAGTTTGTTAGGTTATACATTGTAAAGAGAGCTACTAGCAAAGTACTCAGCGAGAAGATCACCAAGGACTACATGATCAATGTAGGGAAGCCGAAGGTAATTTTATCTGATCATGGACCGCAGTTCATCAGCGGCAAGTGGAGACAGACTCTTGGCTGGGAAGGCATCATACCCAAACATACGGCAGTTTACCATCCACAGTCGAACCAGGCAGAGCGGGTGATGCGAGAAATCGGCAGGATATTCAGGGCATATTGTCACTCCAAACATACAGAGTGGCCTTTGTATGTGAAGAAAGTGGAGGATTGGTTAAACAGCACAACCCACGATTCTACAGGATTTACACCGTACGAACTAATCAAGGGAAGCCGTCCACCCAGAATATTAGAACAACTTTTTGAATATCCACCGGAAGAAAGAGTTTTGGACAGAGATGTAAAAATACGACTCGCCAATGAGAGTCTGCTCACAAAGGGAGAGAGGAGAAAGCAAAAGCATGATGGAAAAGGTAAGTGGGTCAAATATGAGATAGGGCAGTTAGTATTAGTGAGAAGACACGATTTATCAAGTGCACAAGATAAAGAGATCAAAAAATTCTTTTTGTTGTATGAAGGACCGTATGAAGTTGTTGAAATTAAAATGTATAATGCTTATGTTTTACAAAATCAAATGACGGAGGAATTAGTGGGTACCCATAATGCCACCAATTTAAAAAGATATTGGTCAAAATAAAATAATACATTAAATCTTGTAATTGAATATAAACTAAATAACAATAAAATTATGAATTTAATATAAAACAATAAGTGGTAGCGGATAGATATTCCCCACTTGTCCCAGTGGGGTTCATCTATTTCAGGAACGCGCCCCTGCCCACGTGAGCCTTGGTTTTCTCCATTTACCCTTATTTTAGGAGGAAGCTTTGTCCTTACCTTTAGTCCTAGTTCTTGACCTTTTAATGATCCTTACCCTTTTTATTTTCCCGATTTCCTTAACCCTCCCCGTAGAGAAAACAGAAGCAATAGTCACATAAATTGGCACACTTTTCTGGACCTTTGATTGCCTTAATTCTAAACAATACATTAGGTTAATCCTCAAAAATAAAAAAACGGGCGTTATTTATGAATTGTAAACTCATCCCTTAATTAGGTAGGTAGTGGAGAAGTTTTGTGGCTGAGTAGACAAACGAGATAACAAATTTCTGTATAATTCTGTATATGTAACATATAACCTATTTATAGGTAATGAAGAAAAAAAAATTTTTGAAAATATTTTAAAGTAAAAGCTATGTAACCAAAAGGTTTAATTATTATTTTGTGGTACCTGCTATGATAGGTTATGAGTAGAGGATAAATGGTATTTAAAATGTGATTGTGGAGGAATTTAAAGAGAGACTTGAAACCCATGATGTAATGTTTGTAAAATTTATTGAAAGACTAAGAAGGAATTGTACATTAAACCCATTAGAATTATTTTGATAAATGTATTTAAAGTAATTGATATTGTCTTGAATGTATGAAGAAACTAAATTAAATTGGAGTTGTCCCTGGAGTAGCTTAATAATATGCAGGGTAGTGATGTGTTTAACTTCATTCTGATTGAAATTGAAACTGTAATTTTATATATTTTATACATCAACCTCATATAGTTGTAATTAAAGTTAAATTGTTTTGAGTGGAGGTTATTAAAGAATTTTCAAGTTAAACAAATAATTTAAAAGGGCCAATTTTATTAATGAAGTAAAATTAATTTGGGTACGAATTGGTACCAGTTGATAGATATGTTAACAAAAAGATTTATAGAAACAAAAAATTTGTAGGAAGCATATGTGTCAGTATATGACGTAACCATGAATGTTTAGACTGAAGGAGTGTTTATAACTGTGTTTATAACACCAGTCTGGCAGACAACTATTAATGTAAACAGGTGTGTTGGATGTTTTGACTAATGTGTATAGCCAGGTGTGGAAGCTGATAACTGTTGTAGCTTGATGAATCAGTATCTTGAGCAAAATCTTATTGTGACGCAAAAGAAATGAAGTTAATTATTTTTCAGATAAAATAGTAATGAGGTAATTACTGTAACTTAGAGTTTGAGACATTAAATAGAAGTCAATTAATTTGATAATTAAAATAATTGAAAAGATGATTTTAATAATGAACTTAACTTTATTTTCATTGGAATTCAAATTGGAATTATAAATTAAATAATAATTGATGAAAACAAATATTCATGTAAAGGAAATGGTTGGGCTAAGATAGTGTCTGGAAACTAAGATGTGTATATTACTGTTCATATAAATTTTATTAATGTCAATCTACGTTTTATGTTTTAACTGTAGATTCCCCACCTAAGTGCGGTCATGACCTCACCGGATCATGACCGTGAAAGTAGTTAATTATGGCAAATCATAAATTTTACTTGATATAACCGGCTTGTGGTTTGTTTTATTTTGTTAACCCGGTGGTTTGTTAGATTTAAAAGGGGGTTATTTTTTTGGGGAATCTACCTATTTTTGGAACAGGTCTATTTTCACCCAGATAGGGGTGGTAGTCCATTAGGGGCGTATCATTCATTATTAGTAGGTGTAACACTGAATTTTATTGTAACGCCGAAGCAAGGATGGGGGTGGAATAAAAGAAAAAATGTCCACCCCTTCCGCATCAGTCCTTGTGAAAGCAACTGGGCGCTAGAGTCCAGGGGGGGAAATAGTGAGTGTGGATGGGCGGTGACCCAGTTACAGGTCACGAGGGAGATGTGGTTTATGGCTAGGATGAGGCTGGAAAAAGGCCAAGAAGCCTAGCGCAGAACACATGAATATGTAACGGGTATCAGGGGTCAAGGGATTAACAGGGGTGTAAGAGAAAAAAAAAATTTAAATTCTGTGCCTGCCATCAAATTGATGTTTTAAATTTTGATTGTATTATTGTTTGTGTGTATTACTAGTGTTATTGAATTATATTGTTTAGGATATATGTATAATCAAATGTTAGGATAAGGCAAGGCAGTTCATGTTTAATTAAATATTCAATTTATTTGTTTTTCTAATTAGTAATAATAACGAAGAGAATTACTCTATTCAGATAAGAGATTTTTTGGTTTTGATACAATCTGATTTTGAACTTAAAAGAATAGTGAATTTAAAGATGAATATTTTGTGATTTTAAATGATGAGTTTGTTTAGAAAATATTATAGGTGTATGTATGCGCCCAGTATTTGCCAAAGGCGACCCAGTGTGCATGAAAAGGGGAAACATCGGTTGAGGATCTGGCATGGTATAAGACCAGGGGTTTGGATTTTGGGGCGGCATGTTAGAAGGTGAGGTGCGCTGTGGTGCTTGTCTGTTCGATTTTATGGTGTTGGGATCTCGTATAGAGAAGTCCAGTGATCTCGTTCAGATGCGGCCATAGTCGCCGAGCCAGGGGGGTTGGTTACCCATGATGTATAAGAACAAATGGGGGGTTGTTGGAACCATATCCTCACTGGTCCTCTTAAGAGGTTTAGCAATGAGATTTCTTCTGTTTCGGCAGAAGATATCTCATTGGGGGGGGTATTGTAATGGGGCGAATCAAAAGGTTTTTTTTACTTTATTAATTTTGGTTTTCATTTTTTTAAATACTTTAAATTCACTTCATATATGTGGCCAGTCCCCAGTTTGAATCTAACTCGCAGTCTAAACAAAGCAAAAGTACGCTGTAACTGTGTTGAAATATTTGAAAAGAATGTGTTGTCAACTGTAGCACACTTCCTAGAACTTTGCGGCTGTGACATCTACGCCAACGCGAAACCACCAGCATGTGCACAGACCCACGCCAAGAAGCATAAAACGGACTTGGCGCAAAGGCTCTATTTTTCGCCTCATGGTCTTAAGACGCAGGAAACATAATTGTAAGCCACACCCATTTATGTGACAAGAGTAAAGGCAGTGAAATATCGTCGACGGCTAACACTTAAAAATCCTATGTGCCAGGTGTACAACTACCAAGACATTGACAATGAAGGCTGTGTGCGGCGACGAAATTTGTTCACCGGCAAGGCAGTGATGCCCGCTCGCATGTAACATCGTCAAATAAAGTTTTCTTCCCAGTCGACTAACAATATCGGCCACGCGTGGTCCAACTAAATTTTCTGTCCGGGCAATTTTAAAAGTCGGCCGACCAAAACAGGATGTTGGAATAAAAAAAAAGTGTAATCAAAGTAAACGCATATGAACCAGTGAACAAGTGTAGTGTATCAAATCAATGGAACAATAACAGTTTTCATCAAAAAGGGAGTAGTGTGGGTGACGCGCCATGCGGTCGACGTAGATGCCATGGTAAACTGTACTGTAGAAGAATCAAAATTATTATAATCGTGTTTTTAAAAAAGGGGATGTAAAGTAATTATATAAAAGGGGGTTTTAGTATGAATGAGTTGATGGGCAATCTGGGTCGCTTTATTATGATCATAAATATATATTAGTATAAGTTACAATGGTAAACTGAAATTTTATGTTATATCTGTTTTTTTTTTTAAAAAGAAAGAGTTGCAATAATATGTGAATTAAAGTAGAAGGAGGAGTGAGTGGTGTATTTAAAGAAAGTAAAAAATGCAATTAAATTAGAGTTGTTTCAAATGTAAAGCGAGTTGAGTACGTTATTCAGATAACCTGAAGGTCATACTTGTATGTCGCAGTTTCATGCAACGGACTTTGGCTTAAGAGGTCCCATAAAATGAATTAAAATTTTAATAATTAAATGTAATAATAAGTGATTACACAAAAGGATCAGCCAGGATATGTCGCCACAACCCCCTTAAGTTTTATTAAAAATCATGGTTTAACTTACCCCCCTGGTCCAGTGACTGTGACCGCACCTGAATGACCTTACTGGACTTCTCTCTCGAGATCCCAACACTGCAAGGCCAGATAGGCACTTGACGCCCCTGCTCTGACATACAGGACCGTCGCCACAGCATCACCAGACACTGAAACATCAAATCAAAAATATCAAATAGTGGCCTTGTATAATAACATATCCCGAACTAATCTGGTTCCCCTTAGTTGTGCTGGTTTGCGTTAAGAAGCACAGGTTTTCTTACCTTCTAACATATACGTGGATACATACTGAACATGATATATATATAATATTTAAACTTCAATACCAACATTCTGAATACACTTCTCTTGTTAATTCTTGTTCCAAAATTCAAATATTTCTCTGATTCCCATTAGAATTTAAATAATCATTTCCCATTACAACATTACAAATACCTTCCATTATATAATTCCCATTTCAAAATAATTAAATTCATTAATAAAATTCTTATATAGAATAAAACACATTTAAATCAGCTTCATCAGAACAAATTATCTACTTAAAATTGTTAATCATCTTTAATTATCATAATACTCCTTAACTCAATACAAATTATTTAGTTATCTCATCAGATCAACTACACCTTCTACATCATCAACATATTCATTTTAATATTCACTAACTCATTACTAACAATTTAGTAACCTCCTTCTCCATCATTATCTAATATCCCCCATTTACCCAGTTACAATTAGGTAAATCACCTCATGGGTAAACCGTGTAAGGCATTTTCCTTGTTGTATAAATGCTGTATTTATGCCCCTGGCTTGTAACGGCCAGCTCCTTTCCACACACACTATTGCTTACTGATGTTGGACTTTAGCGCCCATTTGCGTCCACAAGAACTGAATTTTATTAGGGTGAAAACGCTGCTTACACCGTTCTTGCTTCAGCATTATATAAAAATTCGGCATTACTGATGTCTGAGGACACCCGTAATCCTACTATAATGATTCATACGCCCTTAATACGATACTATCACCCCATTCGGTGGTAGCCGCTGTTCCAAAATTATGTGGATTCCCCTGATTAAAACCCTAAATTTCCCCTGGTTAATTTCTAAATTATACCAATTTCATAGGCAACCAACCATGGTCAGGTTACAATAAGTCTGCCCACAGCTAGTTGTCATCCAAAACCACGGTCTGTGCTGGTAAGGCCGGGACCGCCCGAAAGTGGGGAATCTATTTAAAACATATTATACATGTTTAAGAAGCCTACACTTATATAAAACATAATAAACACTCATAATTACCATTGCTATTATTACATCGAGACAAACATTTCAAATTTAAGTTTGACCAAAATTACACTCCTTACAGCTTTACTTTAGTTTCAAATTCTATTAAATCTTTCACTTGTTACATTTATTTTTACATTTCAACTGTGAGTTTCTATTTAGCATTTTCATCATTAATTTGTTCGGGTGATTCTCAGTCATTCATAGTGATTTGATTTATTGAATGGGCATTTAGATATAACCTTACTCTCATCTTCTTCCTTCTAACAACCACTAACTGATTTGCATAGGATGACACCAATCTCTCAACAATATACACCTCCACTAATTTCTCTAACTCCACTTAAATCATTCTCCTCTTATAACAAAGCACCTGATACCCTTTTGTACATAGGATGTGTGTTCCCACACTATCAGCTCATTCCCTTATCAGTTCATGGCCCTTCCAGGTAACCCCGCAGCCTCTTTAAAACTTTCACCTCCCGCCACAACGCTTTGCGTTGAGGACTCCTTACACCTCCACCCTCACTACACAATTTATGTACCCTGCTCTCACCTATTTACTCTCCACTTTCATCACTCCCTTTCTCTCTACACACATTCACTCTCACTACTGTGTCCCTACTTCTACCCCGTTTCTGTATTTCTTTTATTCCAGAAATTCTTACTTTGTCTAATACCCATTTAAAATTAACTCTGTCTTAATGCCTTATTGAAATAATCATCACCCAAATTCCATCTTTTACAACCTTTTACTTTAAGTTAACCGTTGAAAATTACATTAGAAAATTCATAACCTACCTTATGAATAATAGTTTACAATTATTATTTGTACTTTTATGTTTCCAATAAAATGTACCCTTATTATATATGTATGTTTATGTTTCCCAAAATATTAGGTGGGCTGAATTGTCCCGTTACAGTCTTGGTTTGGTCCCCACGTCCATTTGTCCTTTGATGATAATTGTGGTGACAATTTTGTTGTTAACTCCGAATAATTCCTCTGGAATTTACGATAATAATTACAAATACCTAAGAAAGACTGTAACTGTTTTTTGTTTTTCGGTGTTGGGAATTGTTGGATCGATTCTACCTTGTCTCTTGATGGAGTTATACCTTGTTCTGATAAATTGAAACCTAAGAACTGCATTTCCTTAGCTATAAATTTTGACTTCTCTAGTTTTAATGTTATGTTGTTTTCCGATAGCTTTCTTAACACATGGTCTATCCTACAACAATGATCCTCCCAACTGACAGAAGTTATGAGTTAATCGTCTACATAGATGGTAGTGAACTGTAGCACTTCTTAACCTAATACCTGGTCCATACATTTAAAAACACTGCTACAGAATTCACTAGTCCGAAAGGTAACCGCTTAAATTGGTAATTGCGTCCTTCAAATATGAACGCCATGTACCTCCGGTTATTTGGGTGTAGTTCCACCTCCCAGTACCCGCAAACTGTGTCCCAGGTGCTAATAAATTGTGTGCCATGAAATTTCTTCAATATCTCTTCGATTTCTCCAGGAGATGTCCTGTCATTAATTGTAGTCTTATTAATCTCTCTCGCATCCAAACAAAGCCTTACTTTACCATTCTTCTTCCAGATAGCTACAATAGGGCTGGTGTAAGGTGACTGACTGCATTCAATTATGTCGTCCTTCAATAGTCGGTTGATTTCTGTTCTGACTGCCTCTTTTAGAGAATACGCAATAGGGTAGGATTTTCTATTAAAATTTACCAGCTGTCTAAACTTCAGTTCGGATTGATAATTCTTGACCTTACCTGGTGCGTCTGAGAACACATGTCAATATTTATTATATATTTTTATCAACTTTTCTACTTGATTTTGATGTAGTGGATTGTCACGATTCGTCAACTTAAATTGGCGTATTTCTTCTATCTTCTCATTCCATAAACTGTCCGTATTATCTTGATATCTGATTTCCTCCTTGGGTGTCTGATTCCTAGAACTTTGTAATTCCCTAACATGGAAAATGGTGCGGTCCTGAGGGGCTTCTTTGCTTCCAATTAACTCAGCTGTCCATTCCAAATCTCCTGAGCTCAGAGTCACTCTCGCTCTGCTCATGTCAATAATATTGCTGAGTATTTTCTCAAAATATCGCAGCCGATTAAACTGCAAAAAGGTTTGCAGCATTGGCTACTAGAAATATCATTGGAATTTTGACCCCATTACTAGTCACTTCTACTCTGACCTGCTTCCTGACCGTTCGATTTTGACGCCCTGTCGCTCCCACTAATATTATATTGTTGATTGGTAAAGCTGGTATTATGGATTTACATTCCCCTTGTATTCTGTTTATCTCAGTACCATCAATTAAAGATACGTTCGCACCAGGGTCGATCATCAATGTGGTGGTCACTCCGTTTATTTCAGCTGTCACATTTGCTGTTTGATTATTACTGTTGACATTGCCGATCTCCTCCTCTTCAAATAGCTCCTGTCTGATATTCTTTAAATAATGGCTTCATACTATAGTAATCGTCTTGTCTCGTTTTTGTTCATAATGTCCGTAATTGTACCCAATAGATTGGTTCAGTGAGGGGTCCTGTTGGTTTCTCACTGCCGCTGTTCATTTAAAGCACTGTTGTTGCAATTTAACCTGACCCAATAAAGCCCACCCGGGGGTTTTTTTTTTTTAAACTCAGCCAATAAAACCCACATAAAAAAACCCACGTTGTAATGTGAAATCTTTAAGTTCAAATAAATGGTAAAAACACTGAGTTATGTTATTTCAGTTTTTGACTGAAAAACAAGGTAAAATAGGGAATAAAAAAAAGGACACTTCAGGTTCAGTTCTATTTAACGTAATTTATTTATTTCAGTTTATAATTATTTTTATGGTAACTGTTATTTATAATATTAAACTGATAGTTACAAGAGTAGTGTAAACAAGCACTATTTAATTTAATAATAGGTTTCAGATAATTTTTGTTCTATGGAAAAATGTTTACATGTATTTAAATATTTATTGATATAATCCACAACCATCCATAATCACAAACTAACAAGTTTCATGTTGATTGACTCCTTATTTGAATGAAGAAATTTGTATATCTTCACCAGTTTTTTAGCTTTCTCCTCGCCCAACTGATTTCTAAGTTTTGACCATACAAGGCCAAAAGTGGAGAAAATTCGTTCAATACTTGCAGAGCTAGCTGGGCAACTGCTGAGGCTCTTCATAAAAGAACAAAATTCCTTCGGCAAGTTTCCTTTTTTTGATGATTTTACTTCCATTAACTTCCACCATTTGGGAGGACTAAATTGGTTTACAACAGCATCTAAAAACATTGATTCAGGAAAAATCTGAGGATCTGATATCCTAAATGCCATCATGCTGGTTAACCATTCTGGATGGGTTTCTATCAGCCAGTTTTCAGCTGCCTCTTCCTGCTTTGCAGACATCCTTCTACCTTTGAATCTTGGATCCAACAAATTGGCAAGAAAGTGGAATGGCTGTAATGCTTGATTCATTCTTCTCATTATAGCATCCTTGTAAGGTTCCAAGTCAGGGTTTTCAGCTAGATCAAGCCACAGTTCCACAGCCTGTGCGATATTAGTAGAGTCTGCCTGAAGAAGATCCAACACTGCTCACCTCAGTCAGTTGTCAGAGAAGATGCACAGCATCTCTATATATAGTGACATTGTCCAGGATTTTAGCAATGTTTGCAGGGATTTCACATAAGTGTTCAGTTATAATCTCTATACTTAGAATAATTTTCAATGAAGGTGCTTACACACTCCTGCTGGGAGTTCCATCATGTTGAATTTGGGAGCTGGGGCAAATTTGAATTTGAATTGAAATCCAAATACGACCTCCTTTTTCTCTCAACCACCCATGAGGCTGATGGTGATTGCAAAAAAACTTATGAATAAAGTACTATGTGCTTTATTATCGTTTGTGGAGTTACTTCCACTTCCAAGAGATTTAGATAGTGTGCTGAGCAGCCATAGGTTAGCAAGTCAGGCAGATCGTCAGTTAGGAGTTGGGGCATCTTCACCATTTTGCTTTCACTGTCTGTACAAACAGCAAACACTTTCTTTCCAAATTTCTCCTCACACATTGTAATAGATTCCTTTGCACATTCTGCACAATATTTGGCTGTTTTTTGATTTGATTCACAGTCCTTGACATTTAATAAAAATAAACCATCTTGAACAAGTGTGATGCTACTCAGTTCATTGCCCAACTGCATCTTTATTTCATTATCCACCTCATCTGCAACTTTATCCAGCAACGTACCAGCTAATGCGAACCGGTCAGGACCAGGATAACCAGGCCGCAGTGCTTCAATCATCTCTTTGTACTGTTTGTTGGAGGCCACATTGAAGGCAATGTTATTGGCATAAAAAATTATGCTATCACATAATCTAAATGCTCTTTTTGTTTATGAGTTGTTTTTATTGCAAAATCTCCCATGCTGGTTTGTTTTCGTTTAGCTGGAGTTGAAATTTCCTGTTCAGTCACAGTCACACTAGAACTTGAACTGGAAGGGGAAGCCAATGCCACACTGTCTCGTGACCTAACCATTGTTGAACTGGTCATAGATGGTTCATAATCTACTTCCAATTCCAATGACCTTGAAAACTGTGTTCTCTTGGGGCATTTGTGCAGATGTACTCTTATTCTTTCTATTTTAGCACTTACCTCGCTATTACAGTGTTACAAATAACTTTATTCTTCTTATCATTCTCATCATCCTGCAGCATTTCAGCCCACTCTGGGGCTCCCTTTCTTCCAGAACCAAATGGCATATTGTGGTTTAAAATTTCCTGCAATAATTAATTAGAATTATGAGATATTAATTCTGATTTTAATAGTTAGTATACACAGAAATACTATAATTTCACTTATAGATGTCTCGCACGGCACTTGGTGAAACATTTTATACTGTAGAAATAAGTACAAATAAGTCACTTGGTAACTGTTTCACAAATATAATTTTATTAAATAAAACTATAACAATTGTTTTGGTCAGTCAGACCGTCTTCAGGGAGTATATATTCAATACTGAGGCATTACAAATTTTAGCAGCAAACTGTAACGTGTTTACTAATTATATCCCTAATGTTACCAGTAAAATTAATAATAGGTTAAGAAAGTTTGATTTACAACCCATATCCTCAAACAATAGGGACTTAAGCTCATTTTTGGTAAATAATAAAGAAAGACGCGATAAACTGTTCAAAAGTGGCATTTACCAAATTAATTGCAAAGACTGTAAGGCTATCTATCTTGGTCAAACAGGACGTTCCCTAAAAAAAGCGTGTTTCTGATAACGCAAAATCAATATTTAATAATAAAATAAATAGTGGTTTTGCCGAACATTGCATCTCCAACAATCACTCGCTGGATGTAAATAATATCCAGCTTCTACATTCACAAAATAAGGGCAAACGCTTAGTTTTATTAGAAATTATTGAAATTAAAAAAGCCGTAAAATAAAATAAAAATATCACGAATGACCAGATAGACTTTGTCATTTCCCCTATTATACAGGCAGTAGTTTAATAACCTTTATTTATAACTTTTGAAAGTTTGCTGACCTACATTTTTAGAACCCTTGTGTATTGTATAGGAGGTAGTACCCTCGTCATTTACACACACACACACACACACACACACACACACACACACACACACACACACACACACACACACACACACACACACACACACACACACACACACCAAGCTGTGTACTTTCCTGTTTGCTGCTAAAATTTGTAACGCCTCAGTATTGTATATGTACTCTCTGAAGATGGTCTGACTGACCAAAACAATTGTTAGAGTTTTATTTAATAAAATTATATTTGTGAAACAGTTACCAAGTGACTTATTTCTTATTTGTACTTATTTCTACAGCAAAAATACTATAACTTAAGTTTTAGGTTAGATGTAACAAAGGATAAAGTTACACTAGTAAATTCAAGCATTAGGCCTATATTGTTGATTTAAACCAAGAGAGACATACAGAATACTCTTTAAACAAGTAAACAAAAATTCTTACCGCTTACCCTGTTTTGTGTTCACTATAATTCTGTAAATTCTGTTCACTACAATTTACAATGAATGCAGACAAAGTTAATCAGTGGAATGTTACAGGCTGGCCAACTGAAAAGTATTTCAATATCTAATCTCCCCACTTGCCTACCAAAAATATCAAAAAAAGTGTGATTAGGTATTAATTAAATTATTGGAGTAAATTAAACAGGAATAACTTTGTTGTTCAATGTAGGACAAAACAATTTATTTTTTACTTGTAATTGCAAAAGAACACAATGTAATGCACGTCCACACGCACACACACACACACACATAAACAAACACAAACAAAATTACACTGCAAAAAACTCAATATAAAATAGAATTGGATACATTAAAAACCCCAATTAAACCCACACAAAAAACCCACCCGGGTTGGGTTTTTTAAAAAAAGAACCGGGTTTTTCACAACCGTGGTTTAAAGAGAGTTCATTCTCTTCTTCCCGTCTGTCCAGTGTGTTTGTTCGGTGGATTTCATTATTTCTGGTCTTACTCCAGGGTGATGATTTAATTCGTCGGAGTTTCTCCTCCTGTTGTCTTCATTGCTTCGGCTTCTTTGCGTCTCGTTCCTAGAATTTCCCCCATCATTGTGGTTGTATGTCCTATCATCATGTCCATTAAAACTCCGGCATCTCTGATAATATCGCCTCCTCCCATAATCATTATTGGCTTGAACATAATTGACTCTTCTGTATGTTTGATTCTGATTATTCCCGCCTTGGTTGTTTGATCTGTTGTTATTATAATTGTATTGAGGCTATCTCATATTATTATTGTTATTGTCATGGTTATTGTTACCCTGATTGTAAGGTCGATGATTATTTTCGTTGTTCCTGTTGACATTGTTGTCGTAATTATTTCAGTTATTCCGGTAATTCTGGTTGTTATTACCACTCTGGTTATTTCTATCTAGGTAATAGTCGTTCCTCTGCCGACTCCTCCTGTAGTAGCCTTCGTGTTCATGATTCTCGAGCAGCGCTGCCATGGATTGGATGGTTGTTTTTATCTGTCCCCACTGCCGTGCTCGCGCTATTCCCTCCTCGTAGTGACACGATAACTTGGTGACCAGGCATTCCTCCGGGATCTTAGGCTCGAGGTTCCTCGCCAAGCATACCTTCCCGAGGAAATAAGCGGTTGGTATCGTTCCTCGACTGGCGTCGTACTTGCCGTTGCATATGTCGTCATGTACAATATTTTGTGTGGATTCTGACCAGTACTTTGCCCTGAAGAGTGTCTTGAAATCTTCGTAATTTTGAATTTCATGTCGGGTCGCTGTCCACCAGTTGTCATGTATCTCTTTAAAATACTCGTCGAGCATACCGCGTATCACGGTCCATCTATTTTCCCGATTTCTGGCCAAGTTCTCTTCTCCCCTCTCTAGAAATTCTATGGGGTTCTTTTTATAATTCTTAAAATTGATTGTGTCTCGATTATCCATGTTTTGTATGTATTGCCCTTGGGTTGGTTGGTTCCAAATCATCTCGAGTTCCTCCCATATTTGTAGGATTTCCTGTTGTCGCAACTCTTCAATTTTCTCTTTGTTATTGACGGTCTGGCTTCATACGTGGTTCACTGCTGCATCAATGTCCTCGCATCTCTCCCCGAAGTCCGTTCGTATCCGCGTTATTTCTTCTTGATTCATTTTTTTTTCAGAGAGTCCATTCTAACTTCGCTATTTTCTTCGAGGTTGTTCATTCGTACGTCTATATCTTCTCTGGTTTGTTGCAACTCTTGATTGTACTGTTCACACCTCTCGTGGACTTCTGCAATCACTCTTCTATCTCCAGTTATCTCCCCTTCTATTTTCGCATTGTTTTCTTCTATTCGCTTACTGATATCGTCTATTTTCTCTTCCATTTTCTTACTGTTGTCTATTTTTTCGCTTAATTCTTCCTTTAATGATTCGATATTTTTATTTAATTCTCCCTTAAAATCTTCTTTTAGTCCCTTATTATTATTTTTTAATGTTTCGCTAAACTCGCCCATAAGCCTCATTATGTCTTGTAGACTCACGTTCTCTGATTGTTCAGGTCGGTTCGGTTCCGCGGGAGGTAACATCGCTTCTACATCTTCAACCAGAGTCGCCTCCTTATCGTCCATATTCAGTTCATTTTCTACTTCCTCTGCGTGTTTCTTCGAGGTGGCTCTCCGTTGCATCTTCTGTTCGTTAGTATTGCAGCTGCTACTAGAAGTTAGGTTATTTAAAAATTTTTTTTTCGTTTATTTAGAATTAGTTTCCACCTAATTCTAGCCTCTAACGTTGGTTGCCAGTTTTATAATATTTTATCTATTTGGGTCGGTTCTTTAATTTCTTGTTTAATTTATTTTATTTAGGTTGATTTTAAGTTTATTTAAAATTGGGTTCAATTTAATTATTATGAAGTCGTTGGTTTAATGTGTTCACAATTAGAGATAACAGTTTAAACTGCTCGTTGTTAGTCGTATGTTGTGGATTGAATAGAGGTTGACTTTCTTCACTAATAGAGATGATTCGGCTGAGTAGGCTCTCACTGAAATCAGAGTTATTTTAGGATAGCGGTACTTACTTTAATTGATGTCCTGGTTATCAAGTATTGTAGATCTGATCATCTAAAAACAAGAGTAATTTAAAAATCGCTCGTTGGCGCTATCATTGCTGCCAACCGTTGCATGTCATCCACTGAGCCTGTAAATACCTATCTTAGTGAAATAATTTGTCCAACTCTAATCATTGTGTTAAATATAATTTGTTTCTCGTTAATGTGCCTGTATTGGTTTCTTTGAACAATTAAAACCAGAAAGTCAAACTTCACAATTATTTTTACAATTCTTAAAATTTTTCTTTAAATCTCGGTGGTGGTTAAGCTGCATGCGCGGATCAAATACTCCACGATGTTTTGTTTACAATAATTATTAATAAACATGGGTTCTTTTAGTCTGCAAGATACTAAACGATAATACAACACAACTATTATAATTGCTTAGTAGGAGAGTGATTACCTCGGATAAATAAAATCTTAATTCATTACATAAAACTTCAACAGACGGCTTGCGTCATCTTCTAGGTTAGACCTGGCGTGTCTGTATAATGCCAGTTAAGTTGAATAAAATAATTAATTATTAACAACAAAGAAAATTCAATTGTACTAAAGTTATAAATGCCTTTAGCATGTCAAACTATCGTCATACTACCAGATTGGATATCCTTCTACAGGTATCTTTTTAAATCTAACAAACATAGTAGTTGGTTATTAAATGGTTGAACAATAACTTAAAATACTAAATTCAGTAAGGTATACTGTCCTTTTAGATTTGGTTACAAATCATTTTATTTCTAGGGTGAATAATGTTCGTTAATTCTTATCACTAATATAATATAATTTTTATATAGTGGTGTGCAATAGTGATCATTCTGCTACTAATATAATTATTAATTGACTTTATAAGGGTTTAATGCCTCGTCAAAGTTCGTTTACATAGCCTTAATTCTATACATTGTAATGTTATCGTTCATTTCATAAGTTTTTTAATAATAATACCAATTCACTATACTCCCTTTTAATTTATCTAACCGCGATTGCTTGGGATTATACACCAGCAATCGTATTCGCACCTTCACTAAACTGATTAATTCATTTATATAAACTTGTTAACACTTTCAAACATTTCGGGTTATATTGACCCAAACATTACGTTCGCTGCATGCACAGGTTAGATTAACATTTACTCTTCTGGCGTCGAGGACACTTGTCTTGTCTCCTGAGTCGATCGTACAAGAATGATGCTTAGCTTGGTGTCGGTTTTAAGCCAAGCCTCGCTATAATTAATTTGATTGGTGGAAAGCGCGATGACATCCCATCGCTTTCTGAGATAGCGTCGGTTTTTGAGGTGGAGAGTATGAACAATATTTTCTCACAATTTACACAAATATTTTAAATTCATTTAACTTCCTTATGGTACTTGGGATTTCTAATCTAATCATCTCAATCATTTGCAATTGTCTTTTAGATTAATTAGATATCCCTCAAGCCATAAATCTGTTCATGTTTGACAAATTATTATTTTCACACCTTATGCCTAGTACAATATTTTTTATTAAAACTATCTTACGTTTGTTTTATTTACAAATTAATTTCAATAATACTTATTTCCACTACTACTCAGTCTCTTTCTGTTCTTGAGTTATATTATAATCACTTATTGGTGAAAACAACTCTAAAATTGGGTATAAACTTTGTTGTGCTGATAGCATTATGTCTTAGATTTAGTTAATATAATTTACTGGTGGTGTTTTATGAGTGGGTTACATTTCACACTTAATCTTAAGTCTTCCCTTCAACTACTGGTCATCATTGTCTAGTTTTTATTGATGGTTTATTCATATGTCTTTGTTATTAACAGACATGGTGTTTGGCACATCTAGGCCTTATTTTTTATTCTGCTAGTAATTTTAGAATTCATTGTTTATAATGTTTACCTTCTGATTACTACTTGGTGTCTAATCTATCTATGTTTCTATATTTGGTTTAGTCTGATACTCTGTTCAGCCTAATATTTAGTACCAGTCTCTAGGCTACCTTTAGGCCTATTATCACCCAAGTTAGTTTTACAAGTGTTTCGTTCATTTCTATTGAGTTACTTTTGAATAGTGTTACTTATTCATCTAAATTAACCATTACAACTTCTGGTTATTACATTTAGTGGTTTTGATACAATTATTCCCTTGAATTATACTCTTATATTCACCTATAGTTCAGGCACTATATGGTGTTACATCCTTTATCTTAACTCTTAATTATATTTTTAATTTTGTGATCATTCTGCTAATAGTGATAGTAGTTATTCTAAAGTGTTACAATTATTTGATTGGTAATAGGATATCACCCTTTTCCGTTAATTCAGTAAAACTTCTTGCATCTGGTCTCAAGATACAAGTATGTCTAAATAACATTATCCTGATATATTTTTAGGCTAATTATAATTTTGTTACATTATATAAGTTACTGTGAACCTTGCTGGTTCTATTGACAATAATGTTTCATCTCTATTATTCCTTTATGTTACAGTTTTTTGAGCTGTTTATTAGGTAACTTCAGAATGTCCATTTCATTGTTGAATTTACTCTAATTATAATCTAATTCTAATCATTACATACATGATTTTTGTGTTGGTATTACCCCTTTAACATATAGGTTCATTATCATCCAATAAAATTTGGATTACTAGTTACTTCGTTACTTAATTCTTTTATTTTAGGTGCATAATTCACATTGAGTGAGGTTATGGGTCCTATCTTGGTTTGACAACAATGTGTTCATTTTTATGATGAGTTCAATTTCTTTCATTTCATACTCTTATAGTTATTTATGACTTTGGGTCTATTATACACTTTTCTTTCTTTATCACTCGTCTTAAAACTGTATTTTGATTATCAGTCTACAAGTTATATCCCCACATTTGCTCTAGTTACTTGACTAGTCTACAAGATTCACTTTAGTTATGCCTCCAGATATACAGTTAATTTACATTTAGACTAATTTTACTTCGCTCTCCTGACGATTATTCATTATATCATTCATTTACTTTATAAGTTTTCTTTGTCAGTTCAGTTCTTTAAATTAGTTTATCATGGCTTAATTGTTATTCTGTTCTTCACTCTGGGCTTCTTTTGTTATGATTCATTCATCTTGCCTTAATTCTTCTCTTGCTTAGTGTAGGACATATCTTATTTCTTCCTGCTTTTGTATCTAGTTGGGTTTTATAGTATTTTTCTCAATCCACTTCATTTCTTCTCTCTGTCTTTGGTTTTCTCATTTTTACCTAATCTATTGGATTAGTTGTCAGTTACTTTACGTCTCGTCTGTGTCATTGTCATTATTTCTATAATCATCTTCATCAGTTTTTTAAAGATGTATTCTTTATTCCTTTTCAAATCAATTCCTAATTTTTTCCTTTGCTTGACTTTAAAGTTTAAATGTGGCATTTCTCATGATTTGTTATGGTTGGTTAATGTTTGTTTTGGACCCTGGTGGTCGTGATATTATGTAACGTTACAGTATTCATAGTTTCAAACGAAAAATAGTAGGTCAGAATATTTAAAGTGAAACTGACAACTAAAATGAAATTCAATTATATAATGGCAATTAAAAATGTAAAAAATAGTCACTACACAATGGCAAAGTGAAAAAAAGTCCCTACCCTCTGATACACGTAACAGTGACAAACTGAGACAGCGCATATGATGAACTATAGAGAAATGTAGGTTGTATACAGAAACTATTCATTATGCTGTATAGAGAAATGTATATTGAAACATCAGGTAGACATAACAATCATGTACATCCTAGTGACGGCTGTAGTTGGTGTATGGTATGTCGCCAAGGATAAAAACCGAAAGTCCAAACCCGTACAGCTATCTCGTTGGGTTATTGTTAATAATGTACTGTATTGTTATGGCTTGTATCTCTCATTATCTATCTGCTCATGTAAATCACATACTTAAACAAAAATGGCTTATTATGTTTAAGAAGAGAAAAACTAAGCCATTATTGGACTGAATAACCAGTAGTCCGGACCTATTAAGCAAAGCACCTTTCTACATGTAACCCTGTTTTGTTTTTGTATTTTGAATATTGGCCCCATTAACCAGAATAAACTGTACATATTTTTTACAAACAAAAACTTGCTCCCACACAAACACAAACCTCCAAATATGTAATTTTGCACAGACATTCAAAAATTTATTCACAAAACACGTATGTTTTGTATATTTGTTTTTGATTTTAAATAATTGTCACCAGTTAAATGTAAAGTAAATTAAATACAATGTATATATATTTTTTCAGAAATAAATGAAAATTAATACTTATTAAAGTAACAGCAGTCGCCTAGGTTTCCTCAGTTTCCTTGGATGGTTGGATGGAACATCATTGTAGAGCAAAAGGACATTCTTGTCTATGAACTAACAAAGATACCCTCCTTAAGACAACCCATGTTCCATCAGTACTGAGGCTTCATAAAATGGTATCAAAAATCCTGTAAAGGAAAATGCAAACAAAAAATCACTACCGAAAGTAATATAAATATCGGTATGGAGAACCATACATGACTTCCATGTTCTAAGATTTATATTTAAAATCATTTTCGAAATGAAATATTTCCATAGAAACTATGTCTTTCTACTTATTGCTTCAGCATTAACCACAGTACTTTGGTCACTAACGAATACCACCTCACGTTTTCGCACTCGATTTTTACCGATGATGGCAGTCGATGGCACTGCCGAAAAGTCTGGTTTTGCAGAAAACATTGGACTACGGTCAAACATCCCGGGAAGCAATTTTAACAAAAAACTACTTCTTTGTTGCCGATAACGTAGTACACATATAAAAAATTCTCCCCTCCACCTTCAACTATAATTTTTAATAATAGAAAATTACCCCCACCCCGTTCACCTAACTTCTTCATTTATAGATATTTCATCTACGTTTCTACAGTGGATTACTATGAGCTTCTTATCAGGATACTTTATTTATAAAAATTAAGTACTTTACTCTTGTTAAATCATAAAATGTTTCAGGTAAACTACCCCTTTCTCTTAACCGATCTTCTCCAAAATCAACAGACCTTCCGTCCTCTACAATTCAGCGAAGCATGCAAAAAAATATTTGATTCTGTTTGAATGTGCGGCAGTTATCGTTCGTCATGGAAACATTTCTCTTGTTACAACATAAAATGTTGCAGGTAAACTACCCCTTTCCCTTAACCGATCTTCACCAAAGTCAATAGACCTTGAGCTCTCTGCAACTCAGGGGGTGCAAAAAATTATTTGATTCTCATTGAATTTTCGGCAGTTATCGTTCGTCATAAAAAAATTACCCTTTTTAAAACATAAAACGTTGCTAATAAACTACCCCTTCCCTTAACCAATCTTCAACAAAATCAACAGACCTTGAGTTCTCTTTAGTTCAAAAAGGTGCAAAAACCTAGTTGATTCTGTTTGAATTTACGGCAGTTATCGTTCGTCATATAAAAAATTACCCTTGTTAAAACATAAAATGTTGCTGGTAAACTACCCCTTTCCCTTAACCGATCTTCACCAACACCAATACGTATTGAGAACTCTACAATACAGGGCTGTATGCAAAACATCATTTGATTCTGCTTGAATTTGCGGCTGTAATCGTTTACTATAGAAAAAAATTACCCTTGATAAAAAACCGTTGCAGGTAAACTACCCCTTTCCCTTAACCGATCTTCACCAAAAACGACAGGTCTTAGGTAGTCTACAATTCAGGCCTGTATGCAAACAATTATTTGATTCTGTTTGAATTTGCGGCTGTTATCGTTTGCCATAGAAAACACCCTTGATAAAACATAAAACGTTGCTGGTAAACTACCCTATTCCATTAACCGATCTTCACCAAAAACAATAGGTCTTGAGAACTTACAATTCAGGGCTGTATGCAAAACATTAGTTGATTCTCTTTGAATTTACGGCAGTTATCGTTCGTCATAGAAAAAATACCCTTGTTAAAACATAAAACGTTGCAGGTAAAGTACCCCTTTCCCTTAACCGATCTTCAACAAAATCAACAGACCTTGAGTTCTGTATAATTCAAAAAGGTATGCAGAAGAGTAGTTGATTCTGTTTTAATGTACGGCAGTTATCGTTCGTCAAAAAAAAATTACCCTTGATAAAACATAAAATGTTGCTGGTAAACAACCCTATTCCCTTAACCGATCTTCACCAAAACCAACAGGTCTTGAGAACTCTACATTTCAGGGCTGTATGCAAAATATTATATGATTCTGCTTGAATTTGCGGCTGTTATCGTTTGCCATATAAAATACCCTTGACAAAACAAAAAAGTGTGTGGTAAACTACCCCTTTCCCTTAACCGATCTTCACCAAAAACAATGTGTCTTTAGTACTCAACAAAACAGGGGTGTATGCAAAAAAGTATTTGATTCTGTTTGAATTTGCGGCTCTTATCGTTTGCCATAAAAATACCCTTTTAAAACATAAAACGTTGCAGGTAAACTACCCCTTTCCCTTAACCGATCTTCACCAACACCAATAGGTACTGAGAACTCTACAATACAGGGCTGTATGCAAAACATCATTTGATTCTGTTTGAATTTGCGGCTGTTATCGTTTACCATAGAAAAAAATTACCCTTGATAAAAAACCATTGCGGGTAAACTACCCCTTTCCCTTAACCGTTCTTCACCAAAAACGATAGGTCTTGAGAACTCTACAATTCAGGGTTGTATTTAAAATATTATATGATTTTGTTTGAATTTGCGGCTGTTATCGTTTGCCATACAAAATACCCTTGATAAAACAAAAAACGTGACAGGTAAACTACCCCTTTCCCTCAAACGATCTTCACCAAAAACAATAGGTCTTTAGTACTCAAGAAATCAGGGCTGTATGTAAAAACTTATTTGATTCTGTTTGAATTTGCAGCTCTTATCGTTTGCCATAGAAAATACCCTTTTAAAACATAAAACGTTGCAGGTAAACTACCCCTTTCCCTTAACCGATCTTCACCAAAACCAAAAGGTCTTGAGAACTCTACAATTCAGGGGAGTATGCAAAACATTATTTGATTATGTTTGAATTTGCGGCTGTTATCGTTTGTCATAGGAAATACCCTTGTTAAAACATAAAACGTTGCAGGTAAACTACCCCTTTCCCTTAACCGATCTGTACCAAAATCAACAGATCTTGAGAACTCTACAATTCAGGGCTGTATGCGAAACATTATTTGATTCTGTTTGAATTTGCAGCTGTTATCGTTTGCCAAACAAACAAAATTACCCTTGATAAAAAAAAACCGTTGCAGGTAAACTACCCCTTTCCCTTAACCGATCTTCACCAAAAACAATAGGTCGCGAGTACTCTACAAATCAGGGCTGTATGCAAAAAATTATTTGATTCTGTTTGAATTTGCGGCTGTTATCGTTTGCCATAGAAAAAAATCTACAGACACACACACAGACACAGACACTTTTCGAAAAACGACTTTTTTTCATGTTTTGAGTGTAGTACAATCAGAATCTGCAATAATCTCGAACACGATTTTTTTTGCCATCACCATACTTCCATTTCCTTAAGGAACATGGAAGTAAAAATTATAACAGAAAGCATACCATATTGACATTATACTGTATAAACAGGCATTTTCACAAACATGAATATCCTTATAAAGAAGTAACTTATTAATATGAAAGTGTTGATGAACCTATCTTCTTAACATAAAACGAAAGTGCAGCCTTTAAATTAAAGACAGGAAGTTTTTTAACAAAAACAGTTCATTTTTACAAATGATTGAGTTTTTATTCATGCCTTTAAAGCAGCAATTAGATAATAAATTGTTTTTTGTAATTTAGTTATTATTCTGAAAAATATTGTAGGACAAATAATTTTAATATACATGGTGTCCCATGAGGAATGGAACATACTTCAGTAATGCATTCTACAGGCTGAATTAAAAAAGAAATTTTATATAAACATAGATCTGAAAACACTTTGTTTTCAATTTATGGCTTGCAAAAAATTGCAATTTGATTTTTGCTCCAAGGTTACAATTAAGCCCTACTGAAATTCTTGGAACAAGGGTAAATTTGATGGTTTCATACAGGTTTTCGCCTTACAAATTGGAAAAGTTTTGTAAATGTCAAAAAATTAATATCAAAAACACTTTTTTAGGTTTTATGTGAATTTACTTGTTTAAATTGCCAGTAAATAAATGCAATTGGCAATTTGTAGTAAATGCAGTTCTTTGTAATACAATTTGTAAAGAATTTAATTCTGAGAAATTGCATGTATGTAAAGTCAATAAAAAACAAGTGAACATTATAAAAAATCAATTTAGACATATGAGATATCTAACTTCATGTGAATAATGAGGTGGTGCAACATCATGTTTAAATAATTTTGCAGGCTTTTTCCAAGATGTATGTCTTCTAACATCTTTCTGTGCAACACCTGTAAGGTGATCTTGAATAATAAGTGATACAATTAACTCCAGTTATACCACAATTATGTTTAACTATAACCTGTTTTGAAAGTTTGATTCTTTTATTTCACTAGGATTTTCACTTCTCCACCTGTGACTATTTTTCAAATTTTATATTCCATTTCTCACAAATATGGATTCATCAGTGAATAAACACAATTACAATATTTCAGTTTTCTTGTACCCATTGGCAAAAATTTTATCATACACACAGTCACCTGATTGAAGATGTTGAACAGTATGCAAATAATAAGGATAAAAATACTCTTTCTTTAGTGTTCTTCAGAGTTTAGTACAAGGCATGCCTGTTCAATGCGAAATCCTTCAGGAGTTGAGGACTGCTCTGGAACTGGAGCTGAGTTGAAGTCTGCACTGTATCATTTCAATGGTATTTTCTTATTCAGATATAGGCTGTTCAATAGAACAAGGAAGTGCTAGAAATAAGCTGTTAGTTCGTAAATTGTGAAAGAACAGGGAAAAATTAAATTAAACCTCCGCTCAACAGTCCGTTAAGGACCAAGGCGTACCGCACGGCTTTTGTGTTAGTGTGACGGTGTATGGCTAGTACTACGCGCCACCAGCCGTTAGTTGCGGTATTCACAGCCAGGAGGCGGCACTGTTATCTCAGCGCCTACTCAGTTTGCCTCACGACGCTGAGTGCACGCCGTACGGAACCCTCCGCCGGGAATTGAACCCGGGACCATGAGCGCATCAATCGCCCGCGTTAGCCACTAGACCACCTGGAGGCTCGAAAGAACAGGGAAAATATTTTGTTATTAGGTATACTTCTGTTTTGAAATCTTTGTTGGTAATCATGTTCTGCAGCCTGGAAATTTTCATTATTGAAACTATACACAAAAGCAGCATCTGCATATTCATGATTTGAAAACTGTGATTGTATCTCAAAATTATGTTAAAAAAAATACACACTACAAATCGTAGATTACAGGTTAGTTATGATAAATAATTAAGCTACTATATTATAAACTTTCAAACAGCTGTGTACTGATTTGAATTCAATTTTGAGTCTGAACAGTGTAGTATTGCCAACTATAGTTTTTTAATAAAATTTATTAAAACAACTTAGTTAATGTTGTTGAAATTTTTTATTATTATTTTTCCAATATTAACTGAAATTAATAAATTGTTATTACTAACAAATAAATAAATGGTTTGCAGTAGAAGAAATTTCCTACATTTTTGTTGTTGAGTTTCTTCTTTAATAAAATTTGATTTTCATAATGTTCATTTGGTTTTTAATTTACATTCAATTCCTCAAAATTAAATTTTTTATAAATTGTATTACAAATTTACATTTATTTAAACAAGTAAATTCACATGAAACTTAAAAAGTGTTTTGTGACACCAATTTTTTGAGATTTACAAAACGTTTTGATAAAACTACTAAAGATACAGTTATGAAAGAACCCCCTTTTTTCAGTTCGTAAGGCCAAAACCTATGAAACCATCAAATTTATCCCTTAAGTTCCAAGAATTTCAGTAGGCCTTAATTGTAGCCTGGGAACAGAAATCAAGGTGAAATTGTTTTGCAAGCCATAATCGAAACAAAGCGTTTTCAGACATATGTTTATATGAAATGTCTTCCTTACTTCAGCCGGTAGAATGCATTCCTGAAGTATGTCTCATTCCTAATGGGACACTTGTATAGTTAATTCATTTAAAATATATATATTTTTTAATATCTATTTAAGAAATGTAACATTGCTTTTCCATAACTTGCAGTGTGTACCAATTATAAATCCTCAGCAATTGTATGAGCAGGTGTTTCTTTGTAGTAAAACGTTTTTGTTTTAATTATATTAATATGAATAATGAGAAGAGCAACCAGTGGAACATATAAGTATAAGAACTATTTGGGCAGATTTCATGCAGCTGGTGGCATTCACAGATTGTACACATTTTAATTTTGTATAAATAGAATAAAACAGTTTGTGTAATTTTATTTTTAAAATATTGTGTTCTGCTCAGTATGCACACTACTAATAATGTACAGTGTTGTTGATAGACAGTGAAATATAATATTATAATTTTCAGGAAGAAGAACTTCAGGGAGCTATATTAGTAGTATTAGCAAACAAACAAGACATGGAAGGTTGTATGAGTGTAGCTGAAGTACATCAAGCACTTGGTCTTGAAGCTTTGAAGAACAGGACATTCCAGATCTTCAAAACGTCAGCTGTTAAGGGTGAAGGGTTAGATTCAGCAATGGACTGGCTTACAAATGCTATTCAGAATAAAAAATGAACTCGATTGAATATATCAAGTAACAGTAACCGAGTGAAGTTTTGTAAAAATATAAGTGAATATTTGTTGTTTCATTATTATGCTTTTAGTTGTGTACATTCAAATTTGCACAGGAAAGTATATTTAATGTTTTTTTTATAAATATATAAATAAAAGAGGTAATACTGTGAAACTTCTGTTGCAGAAGTGAACTAAGTAGGAAGCAGTTAGGCAACCCAAGGTTTTAAAGTTTTTACAGACTTATCTGGACTTAATTTGAAGTTCTTAAAGTTCAACAGAAAAATCTTTAATACACCTTATAAAAAAAAAAAATAGGCACCAATTTATAAAAAAACAGTAATTACAAGAACATTATAGCTTACAAATATCCAGATGAATAGTTAATATAAAAACACTTTCTATGAAATTATTTTTTTTTTTAGAGCACACTTATACAGAAGTGATGTGATGAACAAATGGGCAGAGGTAAAAGCTGAGAAAATGTGCGTCTTGTGCAGCTGTTCTGGGTGTATTTGGCAGTGTTCATTTATTTCACAAAAAGTTTACTTCCAAAAATGACCTGCATGCATTCTGTTTGCAGTCAAAATGATTTTGTTATTCATATCATGTTGATTTAACTGGTTTATTAAATAATGAATGATACCAGTTTTTTAAGTTTATTTCTCCGATTGGCTTAAAATGTGGTCCGACTTGTTGTCATTCAGTTTTTGTTGTAGTCTTATCACTCCATTAACAAGGGTATATTCAGAAGTATTCATAGGAGTTTCCACAGTGAAGGCTGTTCTTTTTACATTGATATCAGACTTTGTAACCTTTCAAAATGTAATGTTTGTTCTATCAATTATATGGAAAATGTACTTTTTATTATGAGCTGCAAGGATGTAAATAAATCATATTTAAAATAATTCATAATGTAACTTGACTGAACCTGAACCACTGCATTTGCATGTGTCTACTTACAAGTCACTTGGCATGTACTTTGTGCAACTCAGTCATAATCAGAAGTGTAAATACTACTGAAATGAAATATAGTAGTCGTGAAGACACTACTAAATGAAAACAGACTATATTTATTTTATCTGAAATGGATACAAGTTTTAATAGTGATGTGTACCATATTATCTTGCATATTTTTTCTCCTTTTTACATGACATCACTAATTGAAAATAGAGAGGAAAATCATGTGGATAATTCCATTTGTGAGGAGAATGATTAAAACAAGAAGGAAAGGCAACAAATTAAAATACATATAATATATGAATAGCTGTACTAATGTTTACATGTTTTACACTAACCCTACTGGTATTCGTGTGAACCATTTTTTTTTTTCTTATAAGAAATAACAGTTAAAATTATATTGACCCATGTCAACAACTTATTCCCACATAAAGCTCAAAACATCATGTCTTGCATCTGAATAGTTATTAAGTTCCAGGATCATACATTGTATCATGCTGCTCATAAGGGTTGTGGGAGCACGTCATTACTACAAGCATTTTGCATACTCAGGAAGGTGGTGATTCTGAACTGCAATGAGCACCAAATTTGAAGCAACAGTTTCAGTATTACCTCTTGGAGTTTACTGAGGGTAGTACAGAGCCATACTGGTCAAAACAGGAATCAAATACCGGTACTGATGCCAATGAAAGGTGTTTATTTTGTAAACATGATGAACAAAAATGAGAAAATAGTGTGGCAAGTTCAGTCCTGCACCTGAAAACATTTTAGGAAATAAAAGGAATTCAATCTAGAAATACAGTAGTAATTGTGGGTACAGTGTTCATTATGGATCAGATGGCTTTATTCCTACATGATTATGTAGTTTCTTTCATATCAGTAACAAACTGAAAATTTAGCTAATTTCACTACAGAACATCTAAAGAATTATTTTAAATAATTTATTTTTACTCTTAAAAAGCAACTGTTTAACTCTAGTGTGAAAGTATGATTTAATAGGCAAAATCCAATCATGTTTTAATTAGTACACGATCACAGACCATATGCAAAAAAATTAATTTCATATAATTTTTTGTTGATTATTTTTTGCTTAGCCCGTAGAGTACTTTTAGACAAATCCATGAATGATGCTATTAAAATTACAGAACTTAGAAAAATTTGGATTCTCCTAATAGAAATCATGTTTGAGCATAAATAAACAATTCTCAAAAATCAGTGTTGTCAAAAATCTTTATTTACACTAAATAAGCCAGTAGATCCTCATATGATTTTAATATAAATTACTCCACAGATTAATCAAGAAGTCAGTCTCTTCACTTTAGCTGCCTTTTTGTGCTCTCCCATATTTTTATCATATATGCAAAGACCTACTTGTTTGGCCATTGTCTATTTATTGGATGCTCTATGTTTACTGCTTCCTTCAATTTTGTTTTCTTTCATTGATGCAGAATTTGTTTAAAACTTATCGTTATTAACACAGTTGATCCCTCTCTGTATATCTTTTATAATATATTTTATAAGAATATTTCAGATGATTATGTTTGTTGTCAGTCTCTGACATCAGCTGTGCAACTTATTTTCATTTAACACTTTCAGAAAAATTGCCATCACCTTGTAAAATTTAAATTTCAAGACATGCCTTGCTTTATAGCACACAATAGTTGTCCCACACACAACTTGATTTCACTATGTTCATAAACAGTTTTGCAGTCCAAAAAAATTAAAATGTAACATGTGCTGTACCAATTTTCCATTTATAATTGTATTATAATAACATTTGAACTTACTTAGTGATATAAATCATAATGTACAGGATTAGTTGTCTGTGCTTGCAAATTTAGTGGGTCAACTGTTGAAAATTAACTTGTGGATTTTTGTAATATGAATGACAATAGTATCATGAAGGCAGTGATGTCTTGGGCAAGATTTAAATTATGCAAGGTGGAGAAACCATCAATTATAGCAAGACAGTGGTACAAAGATAATTTGTAAATCAAAACCTTCAGAACGTTATTTTTTTATAAAGAGCTCTGAGAATATTGATAAATTACTAGCATAAAAATGTGTAAAGAAGGTTTTACAATAACAAAAACTGAGCTTAGTTTAAAAAAAAAAACAATTTTGGTTGTTATGCCACGGTATATACATGATGTGTGTTTTTATACTTTACTGTCTGTTTTTAGAAATCATTTGGGAAATTAAAACAGAATTATGCTACAAGGATAGGAAACCCCGTTTATGACTCAAAATACGAAGCAGTGAATATGTTACAGATTTGAAACAGCATTCTTAAATCTACATAGTTTTGCTACACTGGGGAGTACATAAAAGTATATATGTTTTCTGTTGTACAGTACCAGTACTTCTTTCTCCCAATAGCTCTTTACAAATGTTGTATTACCTATCTTTATAATTATTGTGTAACTTGATTTTTTGAAACAAACAAGGTAATATAATTTTTTTAAGGAAATAACATAATTGTTTATGAGTGATTTACATGAAATGTGTTGTGTATAAAATAGGAAGCACATGTAAAGAACATTTTAGAAAATAAAATCTGTGAAATTGAAAAATGCAGTTGAATATGAAACTATAAATTTTGTAAGATGGAATAACTAATACCAATGAATGTATAAATAAATAAAATAATTAATTATTGAGTATTTTTTTCCTATTTAAAATAAAGAATCAAAGATTAGGTCAGTTGCTGTTTGTATTCAGTGTGTACAACAATTTCAAATGGTAAGATTAAGTTGTTTCTGTGTGCTGCTGAATATACTGTTTTAATAGAAACCTGAGATTTAGAGAATAATTTATTATTGTATAGAAATACTATATTAGTTTTTATCTGCCTCTGGTATTTTAAAAAAAATTATTAAAAAATTTAGCCTATTGCTAACTTTAATAATAATACAAATGTATGGTGTGTGTATATGTTTTTATAGTTTGTAAAATAAAATGTTAATTTTTTGTTTATTTGTATTTCTTGACTGCTGAAAATTGCTAAGCTAATACAACATTTATCTATACACCCTTATCTTTTGATTGTTTTTTGAGTGAGGGATGAAATTAGTACATTCTGCTGTTTAACATTAATCTTACTAGTTCGTGACTTAAACTGAACATACCAATTAAATTACATCCCTGGGTTTTCTGGTTTATACGTTCATTCATCACTGAATTATATGCTGGTTTATGTAGATTTTATGATACTGGTATTGTTAATGGAAATTCCCTGTAGGTCAGGTTGTTATGAAACAACCAGTAAGTGAGCTGGTTAGTTTCTTCTTGATTTATCATCTAAGTTACTGTATGAGTGCATGTATGTGTATCCAGGTACAGTAAGTCCATTTTTCAGTTTTGCTTGCAGATTCTTATCACCTGTACCAATTTCACTCCCCAACCTGAAAGCATTTGTTATCCACCCTTACCCAATTAAATTTGCTTTCCTTAAAAAAAGTACAATTTACCTATGCTAATAACTCCATGTGCAAATATTTATTATCAGATAATTGATCTGAGAGGATATAAAATTTCTAGCACTATGCGTACAAATGAACACCAACATGAATTACATTAGCTGTAACCTGTAAACTTACTATCAGTGACCATGTGCATGGTCATGCTGAGGCAACAGTAAATCTGGATGTAAAAGTTTTACAGTATGTGAGCTAGAGGTAAATTTGAAGAGCTGCAGAATTATTCTTCCCATGAACACCAACTGCCTAGATCCCCTAGATCGCCTGACCAAGTATTACTGCAGAGATGGTTTGCCAGTTTGGGATGAACACAATCAAGGAGGGGGGAGTGCTATGACAGTAATGCTTTCAACTTTTCGAGAGCATCATTCTACACATTTCTCACCTAGCCGAGCAGGTGCAGCTCTCGGTCAAGGCCGTGCACTCATGTAGCCTCTAGACTGTTCAAGCACTTGTAACTATACAAATTATGCAGGCACGCTGCCAAGAGAATGGAAAATTATTCTGGAACTTCTGCAGGATATATATAAGGATCTATGGTGTGGTTACTATAGGCTCCAGACAATGGCGTATGCAGAAATCAATTCGGGAGGGGGGGGCTTGAACCTTAACAGTCCATATATTAGCCTACTCTTCTACAACTTTAGTATAAGATAGAGTACATATGGCAGTTAATGGTTACGTTGTATTTGTAGACATATTACTTTCAGTAGATTTAACATTTTCTTTATTAAAAATGTATTATTCATGATTAGGGGACTTGTCCAAAAATTAAAAAAAATTATCCAAAAATTTCGTATAAATGTAAATTGTTTTTATATATTTTTTTAATTATTACAGCAGCATTATTCAAGATATGAAATTAAATAATATTTTTGTGAAAAAGGTTTATGTACTTATTTAAGTTTCATAAAAATATTATTTATACTTAAGTAAAAATTCTTAGTGTTCACTGGTAGTAGTGGCCGGTGGCCGGTGTGGCACCATCAAATGAGAGCGAGAGAGAAAGAAAACAGGTAGCTTACTGAACGTTACACTCAGCGTAATACACCGCTCAATGAACTATAAATTATAACTGATGTAATAATTGTTATTATAAACTACTTATTTTGTTAATATTTATATCTCCGTCCAAATCGGCCTAAATATGCAATTTTGTAATTTTAAATGAGAGCCTAAGTAAATTAAGGAAGTGCATATTATATTTTTGTGGCTGGGGGGGGGGGGCTTGAGCCCCCCCGTGTACGCCACTGGCTACAGACAGCCATTCCATTTTCCTCTGCCTACACATAGATAAATGTTGTTGCCTGTCTTCTTTATTTACTGTGTTTTGTGCTTAGTTCTTACTAGCCCGGAACTAAGGCTCTTATGCTGTACTCATACCTCACCAGTCCTACCCACTATCAAAGCACATCTAGAAACATACTGTAACAGTTTCCAGCCCCAAAATACATTAATGTTGTTATGCAGCAGAAAGTGTTTTTTTTTCATACTGTATTGAATACAGTATATTGAAACATCACTATATATTGTAACGTCTCGCAGGTAAACTCTCGGAGTCTTATAATATACGTTTCCTAAAAAGGTTCCTTATCGTCTATTTATGCTCTTCGAAAATCTCGCTTTAATAAGAGTCACAGAATTTGTTATAATTTATGTTCAAAGTTTCCAAAAATCGAGTGTGTGTGATTACGCAAATATTTCCCTTAGATTTTATTTGGGTGAAATCAATACCGTTGTTTTACAGTAGTTAGGAGAGAGAGTGCAAAGAGAATTACTCTCGTAGTATTCGGTTAGTTCATTCAGATTTCTCCGCTCATGAGACCAGCTGATTGTGACTTTTACAAACACATTTGAGGTTACATTAACTCCAAATGGTACGTAATATTTTCTGGTTGTCCGTTCTCTTCTCAGTCTCCTGACAATCTGTAACCAACTACCATGTACTGAAAAATAATACACATTTTTATTCAAACAACAAAGTATTCATTGGATTTATTTTGCATTTTTTTTTTCTTCTCCCAAAACAGAAAGGGATAATCGATTCTTACTGACAACACAGCATTAGTTCGATCTTATTTTTAAACATATAATGTATAACAAATATTTTTATTTTTATTTCAATAACAATAAAGAAACAATTTATAAATTTCCCAGGGTTATTGTAGAGTTCTTTGTACTATGAGAAGGTCAGAAATGAATATTGGTTAATACCAAGCTTTACATAAATTAATTTATTATAATTTGTAGTATTTAGATTATGTAGTTCCTTGGTTATCCGCTAGAGCGCAGATTACGTTTCTTCACTAAACACGAAAATTATTTAATGGCGGCCGGAATGTTCACCAGTCCACATTTGCTGTTTTTTGGTTTAACAAAATAATAAAGTTTATTTTCACCTCTTCTCCTGAAGTGTTTAAAGATATGGTGCTGTTTCTATGTTATAGTTGAGATGTAATTTAGTTAAATTTTACTTAGTAACGATCTCACCAAAATGTCGACGTTCTATTGACTAGGCTTGGATCTTGGAGGTTGATTTTTCAAAGTTTCATCAAATTAAGGGCGTGAATGGTTCTATTCGAAGGAGTTCTAATATGTAGTGGACATCACTTGTCAATTTTATTAATTTTGTACTACTTATTCCAAATGGTATTTGTTAATTTCTCAAATTTTTATAGGCATTACACTTTTTCAAACGTTCACTTCCAAATCGTTTTAACAATTAAATTCAAACTCGTTAGTTGGTTACTGTTAGTAACAAAGAATTTTTTATGGTTTTTTATTGGTGAATCTATATACTTTTTAGTATATAGGCTATTATTAATTATTATAAATTTATTTCTTCTTTTTATAAAAATAATCCTTTTTAGGTTTTATTTATAATCCAATTTAATTTATTTAAGGTTTTTCTTTATATTTTTCCTTAAGCTTGTACATTGGTATTTTATATTTTAATCTCTTTTAATTTGACTCATTTATAATTTATTATTTACTTAATGTATCCTTACTCTAAACTATTTTTCCTATGCCATCTTGCTAACATGGTATTATTTTATGCTATTATTATTTTATATTTAACCCTGGGTTATCTTATATTTAAACAAAATCATTATATTAAACACAAAGATCATTCCTAGGTACAATACCTTTGTGGCCTACACAATACAAAATTATACAAAATACAAAAAATACAAAACTTGTCAGCAGCAATATAGTCCACTGCTACAATATTAATAGTTTTTCATCTCCAGTATAAATCTGTGAGATGCTCTTTTTAAAAGTTTACACTCTCACCAAGTACACTATATTTCACTTGATACACTGCACTTTTATTATATTGTTTACAGCGTTTTGTAGTACAAAGTTTTTTTTATAGCTTGGTACATAATACCCATTTCTGACTTTTAGAATGGGGTGATTACTGGTTTTATCGATGGTGAGTGTGTTATCATATTTGGGCATGGGTTATGTAACGTTACATAAAGCCCCCCCACTAGAACAGATTTATTTTTGTTTACTTGTTTTTAAAAAATAATCATTGAACTCTTCAGTCTTCGGATTCTTTCATTATTCTTCATGATATCTTTTTATTTCTGATTGGTTATATACTCCTTTTACTTTGTTATTGTTAACAGATTTGATCTCATATGTATTATTCCCTTTCACCTGGGTTACGATGTATGGCCCTGTATAAAGTAAAAGTAATTTTCTAGCAATACCCTCTATAGAACTGGGTAATTGTCTATTTTTTATCAACACCTTATCTCCTACTTTGTATAGATTTATTCTTTTCTTCTTCTCCGTTTCCTTTTTATTTTGAAGTTCAGCTTTATGCAACAACCTGTTGTGCATTTCGATCTTGTTGAATTCCACTCTCTCTCCTGGAGGAAAATTTATTAATGATGTGATTTCTCTTGGTGGTGGTCTGTCAGACATTACTTGATAAGGGCTGGTTCCGATAGTGTCATGGTATGACCAATTAAGGAAGGTTTCTGCTGGTTCAAGGTACTGGCTCCATTTTCCATGTTCTTGGTGACAGTAGGTACGCAAAATTCTACCAACTTCCCTTAAGACGCGTTCGGCAGGATTACTACTAGGGTGGTATACTGACGTTTTATATGTTCTTATTTGCAATTTCCCCAATTCTTCTTTCCACTTTTTACTGTAAACTGCGTCCCATGATCCGTTACTATGGTTTCAGGTCTTCCCACTTCTGGTAAGTATTTTTGAATAATTACCTCTAAAATTTTCTTTGTAGTGGCTCTACTGATTGGGTAGAGTTTTGTATATTTGGTATAATGGTCAAACATAATTATTATATATTTAAATTTATGTCTCCCTCCACTTCTGGGAAAAGGTCCACATATATCTAAGAAGGTCTTCTCCAGTTTACCGTTAGATTTTATCGTAATCATAGCTCCAGTTCTCTTCTCATTAGTTATTTTTACTAACTGGCATATGTTGCAGTTTTTCAGTATTAATCTTACTCTCTTATTTATTGCTTTTATACAACAATGTTCAGACAAAGCTTTAATGACTTTGAGTGGTCCCATGTGACCATATCTTTCATGATGGTCCTTTATTAGGGCTACTTCCGTTGCTTCTGGTACATACATTTTCCCCACATGATCCTCAATGGTTGGACGGATAAAAATGATTTCTTCATGAACACAGAAAAATTTTGTTATTATAGGATCCTTTTGTAATATCCTGTCTTTAATTTTTATTAATTTGGTGTCCATTTCCTGATCTATTTTTATTTTACTAATTATATCCTGTAACTCTTTTTTTCAATTTGATAATATAATATATCTTCCCAATACTCTCCGGTTCAAAAGTTCCTTTTTCTAGGTTAATCCGTGACAGTCGGTCTGCTATTATATTCTTCTTCCCCGGGATATATTCCCAATCTAAATTATACTCTTGAAGTAATAACACCCATCTTGTGAGTCTACCGTGGTTAAGTTTACAGTTTTTTAAAAATGAGATTGACCTATGGTCGGTCCTTATGGTTACTGGGTATCCCAATATAAATGTTCGGAATTTTATACATGAGAACACAACACTCAGCAGTTCCTTATCAGTTACTGTATAATTCCGCTCACAACTACTCAGTACTCTGCTTGCAAAACTGATGACCCAATGATCTCCTTCCTCATCTTCCTGATATAGTTCACTTCCAAGACTAATGTTGCTGGCATCACAATTTATGAAAAAACGTTTATTGAAATTTGGGTGGTGTAGCATTATCCTATCCAGAAATTATTTTTTATTATCTTAAAACTATTGTCTTCATTTTCTTCCCATTTCCACTTGTTTTTCTTCGAAAGTAAATATTGGAATTTGGCTGTTACTTCTGAATAACCCTGTTGAAATTTCCTATAATAGTTGCATATCCCCAAAAAGGATTGTAATTGTTTTAAGTTTTTTGGTTTAGGGAAATCTTGGATAGCCTTTACTTTCTCAGGAGATGGTTTAATTCCAGTAGCTGACAGAATGAATCCTAAAAATGGTAATTCATGTGTGATAAATTTAGATTTATCTAGTTTCAAAGTTATATTATATTGTAACAGCTTATTTAACACTGTTTCCACTCTATTACAATGCTCCTCCCATGTATAAGAAGTAATTAATATGTCATCAACATATATCGTAGTGAAGTCTAAAACTTCTTTACCCAAAATTTGATCCATGCATTGGATGAACACGGCCACAGAATTTACCAATCCGAAAGGCAAACGTTTAAAATGATAATTTCGTCCTTCAAATATGAAAGCGACATATTGTCTGCTGTTAGGGTGCAACTCTATTTGCCAATATCCACAGACTGCATCCCAAGTACTCATGTACTTACATCCATAGAACTTTTTCATTATTTCTTCAATCTCACCTGGAGACGTGCGGTCGTTAATGAGCATTTTATTCAGCTCCCGAGCATCAAGGCATAGTCTTACTTGACCATCTTTCTTTGGTATAGCTACCAATGGGCTGGTATACGGAGATCTGCTTCTTTCAATTATATCTTCCAATATCATCCTCTGAATTTCCTTTCTTGCTGCTTCTTTCAAAGCTTGAGCAATGGGATATGACCGTTTATTAAAATTGACATTTTCTTTGAACTTTAATTCACACAGGAAGTTTTTTGCTTTTCCAGGTGAATCCGAGAATACTGATTTATATTTATTATAAATTTTTATAAGTTGTTGTTTTTGTTCTACACTAATTATTTCCTGGGCCTGCCTATCTTGAAACTCTATGGTTTCTTCTATCTTCTCTTGCCAAATCTTTGATTCTGTTACTTCTGTATTTTTACCTACGGTTAACCTATTATTCTCCCTAATATAGAATGAGCTCAGACACTGAGGGGCACTTTGGCTATCAATTATCTCAGCCGATAACTCACCTTCTTCTGCGCTCAGTGTTACTATACCACTGGCCAGATTTATAACTGCAGTGTGTCACCGTAGCATATCACACCCTATTAACACCCTAAAAGTAGCCCTTTGGCTACTAAAAATCCCATAGGTATTCCTATCCCACTGTTAGTAACATTCAAAGACACTTGTTTTCTGATTGTTTTATTTTACTTCCCGGTGGCGCCAATAATTGTTAAGTTATTAATTGGTAAAGTAGGTATCCTCTCAGTAGTTAGTTCAGTAATCTGGTCAAGCTCTAATTGATCAATAATTGAAACATTTGCTCCTGTATCAATCATGGCTTCTGCTAACACTCTATTTAATTTGATTCGTATATAAACTATATCATTGTTTTGTGATGACTCTTTAATTGCTCTTTCTTCCATTAACTCCGCCTGTATATCCTTTAAATAATGGTTTCTGATAATTTTTATTGGTTTTGTTAATTTACTATTATTATTATTAGGTCTGTGGTAAATTCTGTGCCCGGTTGTTTCTAGCAGTGACGGACAGTCACATCTTCTCACTGCTGGTACCCGTTTCCCCGATTTCCGTCATTATTATTAGTTGGATCAACATTCTTACTATGTTGAGTATTGTTTAATGGCCTTCTTTCTTCCTCACTGGCTCTGAATCTAGGTTGTTCTTCACTCCTACTTCTTTGTGGACCTTCTTCTCTCTGATATGAATCATTTCGATAGTTTCGATTATTATAATTTTGCCCTCTTCCTTGATACCTGTTATTATAATAATTATTGTTGGCACGGACATAATTTACCCTTGGTCGAATATCTCTGGGTGGTTCGTTTTTCCGCTCTTCTGTATTCCCTGACCTCCATCTACTCCTCCTGTAATATGATTCTTGCTCATAGTTCTCTAATAGTGTTTCCATACCTCCAATGGTTTTTATTTGTCCGCTTAGTCGAGCACTGATAATCTTTTCGTCGAAGTGATATGCGATTTTGGTCACCAAACACTCTTCAGGGATCTTTGGGTCTAAATATTTTGCCACACACACCTTCCCCAAAAAATAAGCAGTAGGTGTCTGTCCTATACTGCGGTCATACCTCCCATGACAGATATCGTCTCTAATAATGTTTTGCACTGACTCAGACCAGTACTTAAGCTTGAACATCATCTTAAAATTCCCATAATCACACACCTCGTTCCGGATTACAGTCCACCAATTATCGTTAATGTTTTTGAAACATTCATCTAGTATTCCTTTAATCATGTTCCATCGGTTCTCCTTCGACCTATTTAAAATTTCATCTACTCTCCCTAAAAATTCGAGCGAGTTTCTTCGATAATCTCGAAAGTTTACACTTCCCTACTATCTTGGATAGTATGTTGAGTGTTGCATGTAGATCTGGAACCCATTCTATCTACCTCCCCTTGTAAGTTTGTTTGTAGTTGTTGTAAATTGTCTAATTTTTCTCCTTGGTTATGGAACTGGTTCTTGACATTTTCTATTGTCTCATTAAAATCTGTGAATTTACTGTTTAGGTTGCTTTTTATACCATCCAACTGATCATTATTTTCCTGGCGTATGGCCATTATACTAACTTGATTACTTTGTTCCTCACGGTCCATTCGGGCATCTATTCCTGTTTTAATTTGTTCCATCTTCTCTTCTGTTTTATTTAATCTTTGATTAGTTTCAATTATTTTATTTTCGGCGTCTTCCTTGTATTCATCTACTCTTTGGCTAAGTGTTTTGTTAACATTTTCAATTTTACTCTCGAGGTTTTCCCTTAACTCCTTATTGAAATTCTCCATTTTACGGTTTTGTTCATTCATGGTGTCTCTGATATCTCCATGAATGGTCTCAATTTTTTCGTTTAGTTGTTTCACTAAACTTTCCTGAATACCGTCTATTTTCTCATTGGTTTGCTTGTTATTTTCCTCCTGTTTCCTAAAATTTTCATCTATTTTATCATTGGTTTGTTTGTTTTGTTCCTTCAAAGTTTCGTTTTGTTTCTTTGAAGTTTCCTCCTGTTTCCTAAAACTTGCATCTATTTTATCAAATTTTTCGCTCAAGGTTTCATTTTGTTTCCTTGAGTTTTCCTTATTTTCCTTAAAATTTTCATCTATTTTCTCCATCATTAGCCTCATCATTTCTTGCCAATCTGGTTCTCTTCTGGCTTCCGCTTTATCTGGTTGGTCCCCTTGGGCATCCTCTTCAACTATTTCCTTTTCCGTGTCCATAATTGCTTCAGTTTCTTCTTTATTGCCCGTTTGTTGTTCCATTTCACTGTCCGTGACTACTTCTATTTCTTGTTCCTGTCCACCTTCTTCCTTCTCCTTGTCTTCTGCCCTCTTCTTCGATCTGCCTCTGGTATTATGCATTTCTTGTTTTCTCATAGTTGCCGACAAAATTAGGTTTTTTGTTATATTATCTTTCGTATATCTCGAAATTTCTTTCCTAATTAAAGCCCTTTTAAGTTGAGCGCCATCTTGTAACGTCTCGCGGGTAAACTCTTGGAGTCTTATAATATACGTTTCCTAAAAAGGTTTCTTATCGTCTATTTATGCTCTTCGAAAATCTCGCTTTAATAAGAGTCACAGAATTTGTTATAATTTATGTTCAAAGTTTCCAAAAATCGAGTGTGTGTGATTATGCAAATATTTCCCTTAGATTTTATTTGGGTGAAATCAATACCGTTGTTTTACAGTAGTTAGGAGAGAGAGTGCAAAGAGAATTACTCTCTTAGTATTCGATTAGTTCATTCAAATTTCTCCGCTCATGAGACCAGCTGATTGTGACTTTTACAAACACATTTGAGGTTACATTAACTCCAAATGGTACGTAATATTTTCTGGTTGTCCGTTCTCTTCTCAGTCTCCTGACAATCTGTAACCAACTACCATGTACTGAAAAATAATACACATTTTTATTCAAACAACAAAGTATTCATTGGATTTATTTTGCATTTTTTTTTTCTTCTCCCAAAACAAAGGGATAATCGATTCTTACTGACAACACAGCATTAGTTCGATCTTATTTTTAAACATATAATGTATAACAAATATTTTTATTTTTATTTCAATAACAATAAAGAAACAATTTATAAATTTCCCAGGGTTATTGTAGAGTTCTTTGTACTATGAGAAGGTCAGAAATGAATATTGGTTAATACCAAGCTTTACATAAATTAATTTATTATAATTTGTAGTATTTAGATTATGTAGTTCCTTGGTTATCCGCTAGAGCGCAGATTACGTTTCTTCACTAAACACGAAAATTATTTAATGGCGGCCGGAATGTTCACCAGTCCACATTTGCTGTTTTTTGGTTTAACAAAATAATAAAGTTTATTTTCACCTCTTCTCCTGAAGTGTTTAAAGATATGGTGCTGTTTCTATGTTATAGTTGAGATGTAATTTAGTTAAATTTTACTTAGTAACGATCTCACCAAAATGTCGACGTTCTATTGACTAAGCTTGGATCTCGGAGGTTGATTTTTCAAAGTTTCATCAAATTAAGGGCGTGAATGGTTCTATTCGAAGGAGTTCTAATATATAGTGGACATCACTTGTCAATTTTATTAATTTTGTACTACTTATTCCAAATGGTATTTGTTAATTTCTCAGATTTTTATAGGCATTACACTTTTTCAAACGTTCACTTCCAAATCGTTTTAACAATTAAATTCAAACTCGTTAGTTGGTTACTGTTAGTAACAAAGAATTTTTTATGGTTTTTTATTGGTGAATCTATATACTTTTTAGTATATAGGCTATTATTAATTATTATAAATTTATTTCTTCTTTTTATAAAAATAATCCTTTTTAGGTTTTATTTATAATCCAATTTAATTTATTTAAGGTTTTTCTTTAATTTTTCCTTAAGCTTGTACATTGGTATTTTATATTTTAATCTCTTTTAATTTGCTTCATTTATAATTTATTATTTACTTAATGTATCCTTACTCTAAACTATTTTTCCTATGGCATCTTGCTAACATGGTATTATTTTATGCTATTATTATTTTATATTTAACCCTGGGTTATCTTATATTTAAACAAAATCATTATATTAAACACAAAGATCATTCCTAGGTACAATACCTTTGTGGCCTACACAATACAAAATTATACAAAATACAAAACTTGTCAGCAGCAATGTAGTCCACTGCTACAATATTAATAGTTTTTCATCTCCAGTATAAATCTGTGAGATGCTCTTTTTAAAAGTTTACACTCTCACCAAGTACACTATATTTCACTTGATACACTGCACTTTTATTATATTGTTTACAGTGTTTTGTAGTACAAAGTTTTTTTTTATAGCTTGGTACATAATACCCATTTCTGACTTTTAGAATGGGGTGATTACTGGTTTTATCGATGGTGAGTGTGTTATCATGTACACTATATTTCACTTGATACACTGCACTTTTATTATATTGTTTACAGTGTTTTGTAGTACAAAGTTTTTTTTTATAGCTTGGTACATAATACCCATTTCTGACTTTTAGAATGGGGTGATTACTGGTTTTATCGATGGTGAGTGTGTTATCATATTTGGGCATGGGTTATGTGATGTTACATAAAGCCCCCCCACTGGAACAGATTTATTTTTGTTTACTTGTTTTTAAAAAATAATCATTGAACTCTTCAATCTTCGGATTCTTTCATTATTCTTCATGATATCTTTTTATTTCTGATTGGTTATATACTCCTTTAATTTGTTATTGTTAACAGATTTGATCTCATATGTATTATTCCCTTTCACCTGGGTTACGATGTATGGCCCTGTATAAAGTAAAAGTAATTTTCTAGCAATACCCTCTATAGAACTGGGTAATTGTCTATTTTTTATCAACACCTTATCTCCTACTTTGTATAGATTTATTCTTTTCTTCTTCTCCGTTTCCTTTTCATTTTGAAGTTCAGCTTTATGCAACAACCTGTTGTGCATTTCGATCTTGTTGAATTCCACTCTCTCTCCTGGAGGAAAATTTATTAATGATGTGATTTCTCTTGGTGGTGGTCTGTCAGACATTACTTGATAAGGGCTGGTTCCGATAGTGTCATGGTATGACCAATTAAGGAAGGTTTCTGCTGGTTCAAGGTCCATTTTCCATGTTCTTGGTGACAGTAGGTACGCAAAATTCTACCAACTTCCCTTAAGACGCGTTCGGCAGGATTACTACTAGGGTGGTATACTGACGTTTTATATGTTCTTATTTGCAATTTCCCCAATTCTTCTTTCCACTTTTTACCTGTAAACTGCGTCCCATGATCCGTTACTATGGTTTCAGGTCTTCCCACTTCTGGTAAGTATTTTTGAATAATTACCTCTAAAATTTTCTTTGTAGTGGCTCTACTGATTGGGTAGAGTTTTGTATATTTGGTATAATGGTCAAACATAATTATTATATATTTAAATTTATGTCTCCCTCCACTTCTGGGAAAAGGTCCACATATATCTAAGAAGGTCTTCTCCAGTTTACCGTTAGATTTTATCGTAATCATAGCTCCAGTTCTCTTCTCGTTATTTATTTTTACTAACTGGCATATATTGCAGTTTTTCAGTATTAATCTTACTCTCTTATTTATTGCTTTTATATAACAATGTTCAGACAAAGCTTTAATAACTTTGAGTGGTCCCATGTGACCATATCTTTCATGATAGTCCTTTATTAGGGCTACTTCCGTTGCTTCTGGTACATACATTTTCCCCACATGATCCTCAATGGTTGGACGGATAAAAAGGATTTCTTCATGAACACAGAAAAATGTTGTTATTATAGGATCCTTTTGTAATATCCTGTCTTTAATTTTTATTAATTTGGTGTCCATTTCCTTATAACTATGAAATGTCTAGATAAAATTTTTTTTTGTAAGTGGACGGTGTAACGAGGGTTGCTGACAGATATACGATGGCTCGGTAACATGTTGTTCAAGACAAGGGAAGGCAAGGGTTTAGGCGAACAATGCCTAAAGTCGCAGCAGTTGTACGGTGAAGCGAATTGCGGGTGACGCGCAACGGCACAAGATAGACAAAGGCGAAATATATCACTAAGAAGAAACAATAGAAAGGAAAAGCCTGACTTGAATATACAATACGCTTCCACTATGAACGAACGATGGGACGTCCAGCCTTACCAGAAGGGTACGCGACGAAGAAAGGCTTGGAGAGCAAGATATAGCAGCTGTCTGGAATACTCAGAATTTACCACACTCGTCGTGGGAACGACTAGGAGAAACTAGTTGACAATACGAGAAATTGGTCACGGGTAAGAAGCAGGACAGATGGTGCACAAAAAGAGCAGATGAAAAGGGCCACACAACAATTAAAAAGCACTGTATCCATCAAGGACAAGTACGCCAAAATACGAGGGTGATAGACAGCCGTGAAATTGGTCATCCGACTCAAACGATGGGGTGGAGCCAACCATGAACGGGTATGGGCGGAGTAACTTGTGAGAGTACAAGGAGGGGCTTTCTCCAGGAAGACAGAGAAAGAACCAATGGAAACGAAGCTGAAGTACGAGAAAGGACTTAAGTGGGGAAGAGTAAGAAAATAGTGGGAAGAGTAGAGGAATGATAAATACACAGGACGAGGGTGAGATTAAGGAGTCTTTACCAAATTTTTCGAGAGAGTCTTTACTAAAAAACTTCGGGAGTCGATAACTAAAGTTACGGAGAGTCGGTGAAGTCCGTTATAATGATTCAGAGTAGTGACTAAAACACTTAAAAGTTTTACTAAAAAACTTCGTAAGTCGAGAACTGAGGTTACGGAGAGTCGGTGAAGTTCCTTATAATGATTCGGAGTAGTGACTAGAACACTTAGAGAGTCGAGCTAAAGTTTACGGAAATTCGAAGTAACGGTTCGGATAGTTTACTTAGAATCAAGTGATGTCATCAATAAAACGATCTGTGAAGTGAAAATAAATATATATAATAGTGAAAGTGTATACGTGTGAATTACTTCATGTAGGAGTTCCATTCCTTATGCACGCAATGAGACAGTCTTCAACGCAATTGAAGGAGCGTCTACATCTCCATACGCTGAATTAAGTAGTAGAGAGAGAGTCCAGAATGACGACGCGCCGTAGTTTATGGAATACGTCATCAAAGTAAATTTTTTATGTATTAATTTTATTTCTAAATCACCTGTCTGTCTCTCTAAAAGAATCCACATAGAGAATTTCATAATATAGGATATACTCATTTAAAACTTACTTATAAAAGAGTAAGTTACTGATAAAATCACAGTGTTTTAAAATTATAGAGAATTATAGACAGCACACTATTATGAATCCATTTAAAATTATACTTATAATGAAATGAACAATTAGTTTGTAAGAAGTAATTCATGCTTTAATGATACTATGATACTCAAAAGTAATCGTAGGATAAAAGGAATACTGAAGTGTGAAGAGATATTTTAGTTTCTTTTATAATTGTTTTATTTTATTGGTAGAAATAATGTATTAAAATACTTCTTGATAACCAATTGTTAATCAAATTTGTACTATGATACCAATAACAATAATCGTTAACGTAATAAATGTAGTAGTATACAGACAAACCCGTCTTATATATTTATTGAAGAAAACCATATTAAATTAATCATTAGAATTAGCTGTCAATTCCTTCCAAGTAATATTAAATAATAGAGTAATATAACCTGTGATTACATAACTACTAATGAATAAATTATTATTACAATTAAAAAACCCTGAGATAGTAAACGTTGACAATTAATATTAGCATTGCATTTGACGCCCACACTAGGGAACATAATTAAGATAATAAATTAATTGATGCAAGTAAATTTGCATAAATAAAATATAGTTATATTTGGCGCTCCAACAACGCGGGGCATAGCTGATTAACAGTAAATAAAACAATAACTATAAACAGTAATTGTAACTAAAAATATTTAGTTCTATTTGCCACCCAAAGAACGTGGGGCATTACAATTGTCAATTACTCCCAATAAAAACAGTTGTATTTGGCGCCCACACGCACGGCTTGACAAATAAAAGTATAATTGTTAAGCGGGCAGAGAGCAGACAGTGTGCATGTTAAATTTATAAGTTGTTTAGAAATAAGTTACAATAGAATAATATCAGACCCTAAGTATATCTGAATGATTACGCGTCTACGGGCAAAAATGGCTACAAACGAGAATTCGAAAAGCCAAGAATTCGATATTAACAACCAGTTGGGGGTCGAAGGATTAGAAGATAACACCATGGACAGTAATGAAAGTAACAACACCACCGAGGAACATAGCCAAAATCGGGCGAGGGGACCATCCGACGGTAGCGAGATGAACTTCGCTGTGTTGATGGAGTTCATCAAGAATCAAAGTGAAGAAACGAGAAGACAGATCGAAGAACAGAAACAGGAAATAATGCGACATAACGAAGAACAAGCTGGGAAATTAGAAGAAAGGATTAACAAAAGGTTAGAAGAAAATATCGCAAGAGTAAGTGAAAATTTATAAGGCCAGATCAATCAGGTAAATATTGCGTTGCAAGAACAAACCAAGAAGTGGGAAGGAAAACTTGGCGAGTTGCAGAAGAAGAGTGAAAGTGGGATGAAAGAAATCAATAAAGAATTAAAGAAACAGAATAAAGAAAATAAAGAGTTACGCGAAAAGGACCGCCGAGAATGGGAAGAAGCAATCAATAAGACCCAAGATCTGAACAAAAAACAAATCGAAGGTGTCGAACGTCAGGTAAGGAGTCTGAAGGACGCTCACCACAGCACCGAGGAGAAATTAAATGGAGTTTCAGTAGAGAAGGGTAGAAGGCTGGATGAGATGGCTAGTAACCTGTCAACAATACGGGAAAATCAGCAGAGAGTTCAGCGGAGGTTGGAAAAAATGGAACAACGACCGGCCGTCGCCATAAATGGGAATCATGGCAATAAAGAAATCACATTTGATGGTGAAGATAGCTTCCCTATGGAATTCCTAAAAGAACTCAAGGAGTTACAAGAAGCGTATTACCCAACAGAAAACACGAGGTGGATCGGCAGACATTTAGCTGGAGAAGCAGCCATATGGTGGCGCATCGTAAGAAGCCAAATAAACTCGTTCCAAGAATTTGAAGAAAGATTTGTAGAGAAATACTGGGGAGCGACTCAACAGGAACGGATTCGTGACCAGCTTGAATACGGCCGATACAACTCTCACGGAACTCTCAGCACGATACAATACATGGAAAGTTTTGTGTTACAGTGTCAGCAATTAATACCAATCATGTCAGATCAACATCTGATTAAGAAATTAGCGCGGCACTACAATAGAGAAATACAGGTAGCCGTCGTAACAAGAGGGATAACCTCGATTAATAATTTTGAAATTCTATTACGAGAATACATGAATGTATCAAGTCGCGCACATAATGACGCGCAAAAGACAGAAGAACGTGGACCCAGAAAGGCCAACGAACACAACTTTCCCAAGCAACACAAGCAATGGGGCGATGAACAAAGGCGAGGGTGGCAAAAAGATTATGTAACGAAGCCGAAGGCTGAGGGCAGGCAGCCAGTCATAAATTCGTTAGTTGTTGACAACCAGGCATCAGGTAGCAGCAAAAGTAATGGGGGAGGAAACACGAAAAGGGACAATAATTGACAACTAAGTGGGTCAATGTGCCCCACTGTTTACCAACAAACCGAGCGGTCTAACGGAATCGACACCAAAGTAAATATTTTGTTTCCAGACTTACGTCACGAACTCTTGGAAGAACCGGAACAGAACATTAACATATCGTTTGTAAAAACTCCTGAGTTAAGTATTAGCATTAATAAAATAAATTTAATCGCCTTGATTGATACGGGCAGTGCCATTAATGCCTTATCGGAAGAATGGTACAACAATAATAAAGATAAAATCGGCCAACACGAAGTACTTAGCGTGAATAACACAACGATAATTAGCGCCATGGGCAAACGATCTAAGCACGTTAGAAAGCAAATATTTTGTGAAATTCACGTCAGTAATAATGTTCATTCTGATTGTGTGTTTTAAATCGTCCCAATACTTGCACGAGAGTGTATCCTCGGAATGCAATTCTTGAAACAAACGCATAGTAAAATAGATATCGAAAGAAATAACATACAAATGAAGACCGATGTAAATACTTTCGCTATTGAAGAATCTTACGAATTACCGTTGATGGAAATCAAGGAAGAGGTTGACAACATTGACGGGAAAATTAATGAAAAAATCAAGGAAATGGAGGACGCAGACGCCACAATGGGACCGCAGCTGGAACAATTGTTATACAGGTACCAAGATGTATTTGATGAGAGGCCAGGACGCATCCGTCCACTATATCCACTATACATCAGTGGATAACACCACTTCACAGTATCCGATAAAACACCGTATCTGCAGAGAGGCTGGCCCGTGCCAATAAAATATCACCAAGCCGTTCAAACAGAGATTCAAAGAATGATAAATTACGGGATTATTGGACGTACACAAAGCGCTTATGTTAACCCCCTAGTGACTGTCATTAAGCGAGATGGAAGGGTTCGGTTATGTTTGGATGCGCGGAAGATAAACAGCGTGACTACGCCTGACTACGAGGGACCACCCCCGATCAACGAGATCTTGGCCAGGTGTAGCAACATCCGCGTAATGTTGACCATCGACCTGACCAGCAGCTTTTGGCAGATACCATTGGCAGAGTCATGTCGAGACTACACCGGATTCCTGCATGAAGGCAAGTGTTATAGGTTTTGTGTGACACCGTTTGGACTCAGCACAAGTCTCGCCAGTTTAGCACGTGGGTTAGATCACGTCCTAAGGGAAGATGTGAAGAAAAATATTATTGTTTACGTGGATGATATTTTATGCTTCTCCGAAAATGAACATGACCACATTAAACACTTAACAGATCTGTTAGAGAACTTGAAACAGGCAAACATGACAATAAACCTAGAGAAATCACAGTTCTTTAGGAAACAAATTCAATACCTGGGATATTGCCTCACCACTAGTGGAATAAAAACTACGCCGGAGAAGGTTGCAGCTATACAAAACTTTCCGTCGCCCAAAAATACGAAACAACTTAAAGGTTTTTTAGGCCTCACAAACTTTTATAATAAATTTACCTCCAAGTATGCAGTGTACACCCAACCGCTGTTGAAACTACTTCAAAAGGGTCAAAAATTCAAATGGGACTCAATTATGGAAGACCACTTTAAAAGGGTGAAAACCTTATTTATAGATACCGTTATGTTGAAGTTTCCCATAACAGGAAGACGTTTTTACTTGCAGTGTGACGCCAGCAACTATGCGTATGGTGGTCAGTTATACCAGATCGACAACAACGGAGAGGTTGCTGTAGTAGCATTCACAAGTAAGACATTCAAAAATGCAGAAAGGAATTATTTTGCCACTGAACGGGAACTCCTCGCAATAGTCCAGTGTTTACAAAAATTCAGGATTACATTCTAGGGCAGCCGTTAACCATCATAACAGACAACAAAGCTTTAACATTCTTACAGAAGTGCCACCTAAGGAAAATTGGAAACTGTATATTCCCAAGGAAGTCCGAACAGAATTAATTAAAGAAATCCATCAAACTTATGGACACACGGGCACAAAGAAAACGATGCAACTACTGAAGGAGTGTTTTACTATGGACGCGATGTGTAAAGCAGTTAGTCAGATAATAAAATCCTGTGACGTCTGTCAAAAATGTAAAGACAGCGGAAATAGGACCATAGCAGGGGAGACGCAACCAATTGTACCAAAACACAGGGGAGAGTTGGTCAGCCTTGATTATTATGGGCCACTCCCTACATCCAGTGGTGGTGTTAAATACCTGTTAGTCATAGTTGACAACTTTACTAAATTTGTGGAGTGGTACGCACTACGGCGAGCCACGACAACTGTCACCTTAAAGAGGATCCAACAATATATTAAGGATCACGACAAGCCAGTCAACATTCTGACGGCTAATGGAACCCAGTTCACTTCAAAAAAATGGGTACGTGGTTTAGAAGAATTGGGAATAAGGCCAAGATTCACTGCGATTCGAAACCCGTGTACGAATATTGCGGAGCGGTGGAACCGGCAGCTGGGAAACCTGTTCAGAGTGTTTGTGCGAGAGAAACACACTAAGTGGGCATCTTGTATTAAAATCATAAAAGCCTGCCTGAATGAGACATACAAGGAAACAATAAGGATGACACCATATGAAGCCCGGTTCGGAAAGAAGCCGACCAGAGATTGGGAGAAATATGTGGATGCATCTGCGCTTCCGAACGAAAAGGTAGATCTCAGCAAGATCCAACTACGTATTAAAATGAAAGGAAGTACGCAGGCTGACAGGATTAATAAATCCAAAAGTATAACGAAGTTCAAGGTCGGAGATCAAGTGCTGATACGCACATATAAACCCTCCGACGCAACACAGAATATAATTGGAAAATTCTGTGCTCTCTACGAAGGACCATATAGGATCGTGAAAGAAATTGGAGGTGCCACATACGTGTTGCAAGAGGACTGAAAGAAGGTAGCCCGAGGAGTATTTAATACAAGACAATTGAAACTTTATCATTCAGATTGCTTAGGGGAATGATCAATTGCCTTGTATACAAAAAGAAATGTTATAAGAAGAATTATGTAAATGTATATAGTCATCTACTAAATTATGAACTATCAGTATAATTGGAATCTATGTTATGTCATAATAAATTAGTAAGATAGTAGTTGGTAGAAATAAGGAAATTCTGTGTGCTATTATAAAGCAATTAGCAATAAATTTCTAACTTATTGTATAGTGATATGAGAGAATAAAAACTTGAATGATTATTATTATTAATTTTGTAATTGTGTCTATTTTATTGCTCAATATTAACCAAAGTATATGTACATTAAGCAAATTTAACTCAAAGATATAATATGGAAACAGAACTAATTTAAGTAGGAAATTGTTGTGAAGCAAATCCGATATTCATGTATAGCTTTAAGAATGTATAAAGGCTTTGTAAATTGGACAAGTAAGTAAATTATGTGAATAGTAAATAACACTGAGTTAAGAGTCATAATATCACTTATGTTATTATCTATGGACAAACTGCCAGAGACACATAAAGTTAATCATGATTCTAATTTGTAAGTATTGTTATATTTGTAATGAGCATATAATTTTGTTTTTTTTTCGTATTTGTGTGAAATATTGGGTAAATTTAAATAATATGTAGCGGCAATAAATTCATAGATAAGATAGCAATTAAATGTAAATTAATTAAGCTCATAAATGTTCAATTAGGTAAAGATTTATGAAAAAATGGATTCATAAAAGGGTGATGTCAGCAATAAATTTGATATAGGGACCAAAAACCCACCAACAGTAAGGTGCCACCAGACAGTAGGTCAACCCAAAAGATGACACTTCTGATACACTATATTCAAGGAAAGATGAGCACTGAAGAATACCAGAGAGATCGGGCATGAATTTGGCTCCATTTGATCCGGAAGATTGATCAATCGACCCAAATTGGGTACAGTTATAACTATGAAATGTCTAGATAAAATTTTTTTTTGTAAGTGGACGGTGTAACGAGGGTTGCTGACAGATATACGATGGCTCGGTAACATGTTGTTCAAGACAAGGGAAGGCAAGGGTTTAGGCGAACAATGCCTAAAGTCGCAGCAGTTGTACGGTGAAGCGAATTGCGGGTGACGCGCAACGGCCCAAGATAGACAAAGGCGAAATATATCACTAAGAAGAAACAATAGAAAGGAAAAGCCTGACTTGAATAGACAATACGCTTCCACTATGAACGAACGACGGGACGTCCAGCCTTACCAGAAGGGTACGCGACGAAGAAAGGCTTGGAGAGCAAGATATAGCAGCTGTCTGGAATACTCAGAATTGACCACACTCGTCGTGGGAACGACTAGGAGAAACTAGTTGACAATACGAGAAATTGGTCACGGGTAAGAAGCAGGACAGATGGTGCACAAAAAGAGCAGATGAAAAGGGCCACACAACAATTAAAAAGCACTGTATCCATCAAGGACAAGTACGCCAAAATACGAGGGTGATAGACAGCCGTGAAATTGGTCATCCGACTCAAACGATGGGGTGGAGCCAACCATGAACGGGTATGGGCGGAGTAACTTGTGAGAGTACAAGGAGGGGCTTTCTCCAGGAAGACAGAGAAAGAACCAATGGAAACGAAGCTGAAGTACGAGAAAGGACTTAAGTGGGGAAGAGTAAGAAAATAGTGGGAAGAGTAGAGGAATGATAAATACACAGGACGAGGGTGAGATTAAGGAGTCTTTACCAAATTTTTCGAGAGAGTCTTTACTAAAAAACTTCGGGAGTCGATAACTAAAGTTACGGAGAGTCGGTGAAGTCCGTTATAATGATTCAGAGTAGTGACTAAAACACTTAAAAGTTTTACTAAAAAACTTCGTAAGTCGAGAACTAAGGTTACGGAGAGTCGGTGAAGTTCGTTATAATGATTCGGAGTAGTGACTAGAACACTTAGAGAGTCGAGCTAAAGTTTACGGAAATTCGAAGTAACGGTTCAGATAGTTTACTTAGAATCAAGTGATGTCATCAATAAAACGATCTGTGAAGTGAAAATAAATATATATAATAGTGAAAGTGTATACGTGTGAATTACTTCATGTAGGAGTTCCATTCCTTATGCACGCAATGAGACAGTCTTCAACGCAATTGAAGGAGCGTCTACATCTCCATACGCTGAATTAAGTAGTAGAGAGAGAGTCCAGAATGACGACGCGCCGTAGTGTATGGAATTTTTTATGTATTAATTTTATTTCTAAATCACCTGTCTGTCTCTCTAAAAGAATCCACATAGAGAATTTCATAATATAGGATATACTCATTTAAAACTTACTTATAAATGATAAAATCACAGTGTTTTAAAATTATAGAGAATTATAGACAGCACACTATTATGAATCCATTTAAAATTATACTTATAATGAAATGAGCAATTAGTTTGTAAGAAGTAATTCATGCTTTAATGATACTATGATACTCAAAAGTAATCGTAGGATAAAAGGAATACTGAAGTGTGAAGAGATATTTTAGTTTCTTTTATAATTGTTTTATTTTGTTGGTAGAAATAATGTATTAAAATACTTCTTGATAACCAATTGTTAATCAAATTTGTACTATGATACCAATAACAATAATCGTTAACATAATGAATGTAGTAGTATACAGACAAACCCGTCTTATATATTTATTGAAGAAAACCATATTAAATTAATCATTAGAATTAGCTGTCAATTCCTTCCAAGTAATATTAAATAATAGAGTAATATAACCTGTGATTACATAACTACTAATGAATAAATTATTATTACAATTAAAAAACCCTGAGATAGTAAACGTTGACAATTAATATTAGCATTGCATTTGACGCCCACACTAGGGAACATAATTAAGATAATAAATTAATTGATGCAAGTAAATTTGCATAAATAAAATATAGTTATATTTGGCGCTCCAACAACGCGGGGCATAGCTGATTAACAGTAAATAAAACAATAACTATAAACAGTAATCGTAACTAAAAATATTTAGTTCTATTTGCCGCCCAAAGAACGTGGGGCATTACAATTGTCAATTACTCCCAATAAAAACAGTTGTATTTGGCGCCCACACGCACGGCTTGACAAATAAAAGTATAATTGTTAAGCGGGCAGAGAGCAGACAGTGTGCATGTTAAATTTATAAGTTGTTTAGAAATAAGTTACAATAGAATAATATCAGACCCTAAGTATATCTGAATGATTACGCGTCTACGGGCAAAAATGGCTACAAACGAGAATTCGAAAAGCCAAGAATTCGATATTAACAACCAGTTGGGGGTCGAAGGATTAGAAGATAACACCATGGACAGTAATGAAAGTAACAACACCACCGAGGAACATAGCCAAAATCGGGCGAGGGGACCATCCGACGGTAGCGAGATGAACTTCGCTATGTTGATGGAGTTCATCAAGAATCAAAGTGAAGAAACGAGAAGACAGATCGAAGAACAGAAACAGGAAATAATGCGACATAACGAAGAACAAGCTGGGAAATTAGAAGAAAGGATTAACAAAAGGTTAGAAGAAAATATCGCAAGAGTAAATGAAAATTTACAAGGCCAGATCAATCAGGTAAATATTGCGTTGCAAGAACAAACCAAGAAGTGGGAAGGAAAACTTGGCGAGTTGCAGAAGAAGAGTGAAAGTGGGATGAAAGAAATCAATAAAGAATTAAAGAAACAGAATAAAGAAAATAAAGAGTTACGCGAAAAGGACCGCCGAGAATGGGAAGAAGCAATCAATAAGACCCAAGATCTGAACAAAAAACAAATCGAAGGTGTCGAACGTCAGGTAAGGAGTCTGAAGGACGCTCACCACAGCACCGAGGAGAAATTAAACGGAGTTTCAGTAGAGAAGGGTAGAAGGCTGGATGAGATGGCTAGTAACCTGTCAACAATACGGGAAAATCAGCAGAGAGTTCAGCGGAGGCTGGAAGAAATGGAACAACGACCGGCCATCGCCATAAATGGGAATCATGGCAATAAAGAAATCACATTTGATGGTGAAGATAGCTTCCCTATGGAATTCCTAAAAGAACTCAAGGAGTTACAAGAAGCGTATTACCCAACAGAAAACACGAGGTGGATCGGCAGACATTTAACTGGAGAAGCAGCCATATGGTGGCGCATCGTAAGAAGCCAAATAAACTCGTTCCAAGAATTTGAAGAAAGATTTGTAGAGAAATACTGGGGAGGGACTCAACAGGAACGGATTCGTGACCAGCTTGAATACGGCCGATACAACTCTCACGGAACTCTCAGCACGATACAATACATGGAAAGGTTTGTGTTACAGTGTCGGCAATTAATACCAATCATGTCAGATCAACATCTGATTAAGAAATTAGCGCGGCACTACAATAGAGAAATACAGGTAGCCGTCGTAACAAGAGGGATAACCTCGATTAATAATTTTGAAATTCTATTACGAGAATACATGAATGTATCAAGATGCGCACATAATGACGCGCAAAAGACAGAAGAACGTGGACCCAGAAAGGCCAACGAACACAACTTTCCCAAGCAACACAAGCAATGGGGCGATGAACAAAGGCGAGGGTGGCAAAAAGATTATGTAACGAAGCCGAAGGCTGAGGGCAGGCAGCCAGTCATAAATTCGTTAGTTGTTGACAACCAGGCATCAGGTAGCAGCAAAAGTAATGGGGGAGGAAACACGAAAAGGGACAATAATTGACAACTAAGTGGGTCAATGTGCCCCACTGTTTACCAACAAACCGAGCGGTCTAACGGAATCGACACCAAAGTAAATATTTTGTTTCCAGACTTACGTCACGAACTCTTGGAAGAACCGGAACAGAACATTAACATATCGTTTGTAAAAACTCCTGAGTTAAGTATTAGCATTAATAAAATAAATTTAATCGCCTTGATTGATACGGGCAGTGCCATTAATGCCTTATCGGAAGAATGGTACAACAATAATAAAGATAAAATCGGCCAACACGAAGTACTTAGCGTGAATAACACAACGATAATTAGCGCCATGGGCAAACGATCTAAGCACGTTAGAAAGCAAATATTTTGTGAAATTCACGTCAATAATAATGTTCATTCTGATTGTGTGTTTTAAATCGTCCCAGGACTTGCACGAGAGTGTATCCTCGGAATGCAATTCTTGAAACAAACGCATAGTAAAATAGATATCGAAAGAAATAACATACAAATGAAGACCGATGTAAATACTTTCGCTATTGAAGAATCTTACGAATTACCGTTGATGGAAATCAAGGAAGAGGTTGACATTATTGACGGTAAAATTAATAAAAAAATCAAGGAAATGGAGGACGCAGACGCCACAATGGGACGGCAGCTGGAACAATTGTTATACAGGTACCAAGATGTATTTGATGAGAGGCCAGGACGCATCCGTGGATATGAACACCACTTCACAGTATCCGATAAAACACCGTATCTGCAGAGAGGCTGGCCCGTGCCAATAAAATATCACCAAGCCGTTCAAACAGAGATTAAAAGAATGATAAATTACGGGATTATTGGATGTACACAAAGCGCTTATGTTAACCCCCTAGTGACTGTCATTAAGCGAGATGGAAGGGTTCGGTTATGTTTGGATGCGCGGAAGATAAACAGCGTGACTACGCCTCACTACGAGGGACCACCCCCGATCAACGAGATCTTGGCCAGGTGTAGCAACATCCGCATAATGTCGACCATCGACCTGACCAGCAGCTTTTGGCAGATACCATTGGCAGAGTCATGTCGAGACTACACCGGATTCCTGCATGAAGGCAAGTGTTATAGGTTTTGTGTGACACCGTTTGGACTCAGCACAAGTCTCGCCAGTTTAGCACGTGGGTTAGATCACGTCCTAAGGGAAGATGTGAAGAAAAATATTATTGTTTACGTGGATGATATTTTATGCTTCTCCGAAAATGAACATGACCACATTAAACACTTAACAGATCTGTTAGAGAACTTGAAACAGGCAAACATGACAATAAACCTAGAGAAATCACAGTTCTTTAGGAAACAAATTCAATACCTGGGATATTGCCTCACCACTAGTGGAATAAAAACTACGCCGGAGAAGGTTGCAGCTATACAAAACTTTCCGTCGCCCAAAAATACGAAACAACTTAAAGGTTTTTTAGGCCTCACAAACTTTTATAATAAATTTACCTCCAAGTATGCAGTGTACACCCAACCGCTGTTGAAACTACTTCAAAAGGGTCAAAAATTCAAATGGGACTCAATTATGGAAGACCACTTTAAAAGGGTGAAAACCTTATTTATAGATACCGTTATGTTGAAGTTTCCCATAACAGGAAGACGTTTTTACTTGCAGTGTGACGCCAGCAACTATGCGTATTGTGGTCAGTTATACCAGATCGACAACAACGGAGAGGTTGCTGTAGTAGCATTCACAAGTAAGATTCAAAAATGCAGAAAGGAATTATTTTGCCACTGAACGGGAACTCCTCGCAATAGTCCAGTGTTTACAAAAATTCAGGATTTACATTCTAGGGCAGCCGTTAACCATCATAACAGACAACAAAGCTTTAACATTCTTACAGAAGTGCCACCTAAACAATACACGAATCACAAGATGGATCTTGAGTATCCAAGAATATAACTTCGAAATACGACATTGTAAGGGCAAGGAGAACGTGGTTGCTGATACCCTCAGTAGATACCCAGAGGACCATAAAGGGGATGACGCACTGGAGGAAAGGTATGAATATTATATTAACAGTATTGAAGTTAAATTAACTAAAGATGTTGCAGAAAAGTTACGTAACATAGGGCGAATCCAAAGTATGAATGAAAAGGTGGCGACATTAATAAATAAGCTCCATGAAGGAACCGATGACCACACAAATAAGTACTACAAACTCATTAATAAGAAACTGTACCGTAAAGTTAAGGAAAATTGGAAACTGTATATTCCCAAGGAAGTCCGAACAGAATTAATTAAAGAAATCCATCAAACTTATGGACACACGGGCACAAAGAAAACGATGCAACTACTGAAGGAGTGTTTTACTATGGACGCGATGTGTAAAACAGTTAGTCAGATAATAAAATCCTGTGACGTCTGTCAAAAATGTAAAGACAGCGGAAATAGGACCATAGCAGGGGAGACGCAACCAATTGTACCAAAACACAGGGGAGAGTTGGTCAGCCTTGATTATTATGGGCCACTCCCTACATCCAGTGGTGGTGTTAAATACCTGTTAGTCATAGTTGACAACTTTACTAAATTTGTGGAGTGGTACGCACTACGGCGAGCCACGACAACTGTCACCTTAAAGAGGATCCAACAATATATTAAGGATCACGACAAGCCAGTCAACATTCTGACGGCTAATGGAACCCAGTTCACTTCAAAAAAATGGGTACGTGGTTTAGAAGAATTGGGAATAAGGCCAAGATTCACTGCGATTCGAAACCCGTGTACGAATATTGCGGAGCGGTGGAACCGGCAGCTGGGAAACCTGTTCAGAGTGTTTGTGCGAGAGAAACACACTAAGTGGGCATCTTGTATTAAAATCATAAAAGCCTGCCTGAATGAGACATACCAGGAAACAATAAGGATGACACCATATGAAGCCCGGTTCGGAAAGAAGCCGACCAGAGATTGGGAGAAATATGTGGATGCATCTGCGCTTCCGAACGAAAAGGTAGATCTCAGCAAGATCCAACTACGTATTAAAATGAAAGGAAGTACGCAGGCTGACAGGATTAATAAATCCAAAAGTATAACGAAGTTCAAGGTCGGAGATCAAGTGCTTATACGCACATATAAACCCTCCGACGCAACACAGAATATAATTGGAAAATTCTGTGCTCTCTACGAAGGACCATATAGGATCGTGAAAGAAATTGGAGGTGCCACATACGTGTTGCAAGAGGACGGAAAGAAGGTAGCCCGAGGAGTATTTAATACAAGACAATTGAAACTTTATCATTCAGATTGCTTAGGGGAATGATCAATTGCCTTGTATACAAAAAGAAATGTTATAAGAAGAATTATGTAAATGTATATAGTCATCTACTAAATTATGAACTATCAGTATAATTGGAATCTATGTTATGTCATAATAAATTAGTAAGATAGTAGTTGGTAGAAATAAGGAAATTCTGTGTGCTATTATAAAGTAATTAGCAATAAATTTCTAACTTATTGTATAGTGATATGAGAGAATAAAAACTTGAATGATTATTATTATTAATTTTGTAATTGTGTCTATTTTATTGCTCAATATTAACCAAAGTATATGTACATTAAGCAAATTTAACTCAAAGATATAATATGGAAACAGAACTAATTTAAGTAGGAAATTGTTGTGAAGCAAATCCGATATTCATGTATAGCTTTAAGAATGTATAAAGGCTTTGTAAATTGGACAAGTAAGTAAATTATGTGAATAGTAAATAACACTGAGTTAAGAGTCATAATATCACTTATGCTATTGTCTATGGACAAACTGCCAGAGACACATAAAGTTAATCATGATTCTAATTTGTAAGTATTGTTATATTTGTAATGAGCATATAATTTAGTTTTTTTTCGTATTTGTGTGAAATATTGGGTAAATTTAAATAATATGTAGCGGCAATAAATTCATAGATACGATAGCAATTAAATGTAAATTAATTAAGCTCATAAATGTTCAATTAGGTAAAGATTTATGAAAAAATGGATTCATAAAAGGGTGATGTCAGCAATAAATTCGATATAGGGACCAAAAACCCACCAACAGTAAGGTGCCACCAGACAGTAGGTCAACCCAAAAGATGACACTTCTGATACACTATATTCAAGGAAAGATGAGCACTGAAGAATACCAGAGAGATCGGGCATGAATTTGGCTCCATTTGATTCGGAAGATTGATCAATCGACCCAAATTGGGGACAGTTATAACTATGAAATGTCTAGATAAAATTTTTTTTTGTAAGTGGACGGTGTAACGAGGGTTGCTGACAGATATACGATGGCTCGGTAACATGTTGTTCAAGACAAGGGAAGGCAAGGGTTTAGGCGAACAATGCCTAAAGTCGCAGCAGTTGTACGGTGAAGCGAATTGCAGGTGACGCGCAACGGCCCAAGATAGACAAAGGCGAAATATATCACTAAGAAGAAACAATAGAAAGGAAAAGCCTGACTTGAATAGACAATACGCTTCCACTATGAACGAACGACGGGACGTCCAGCCTTACCAGAAGGGTACGCGACGAAGAAAGGCTTGGAGAGCAAGATATAGCAGCTGTCTGGAATACTCAGAATTGACCACACTCGTCGTGGGAACGACTAGGAGAAACTAGTTGACAATACGAGAAATTGGTCACGGGTAAGAAGCAGGACAGATGGTGCACAAAAAGAGCAGATGAAAAGGGCCACACAACAATTAAAAAGCACTGTATCCATCAAGGACAAGTACGCCAAAATACGAGGGTGATAGACAGCCGTGAAATTGGTCATCCGACTCAAACGATGGGGTGGAGCCAACCATGAACGGGTATGGGCGGAGTAACTTGTGAGAGTACAAGGAGGGGCTTTCTCTAGGAAGACAGAGAAAGAACCAATGGAAACAAAGCTGAAGTACGAGAAAGGACTTAAGTGGGGAAGAGTAAGAAAATAGTGGGAAGGGTAGAGGAATGATAAATACACAGGACGAGGGTGAGATTAAGGAGTCTTTACCAAATTTTTCGAGAGAGTCTTTACTAAAAAACTTCGGGAGTCGATAACTAAAGTTACGGAGAGTCGGTGAAGTCCGTTATAATGATTCAGAGTAGTGACTAAAACACTTAAAAGTTTTACTAAAAAACTTCGTAAGTCGAGAACTAAGGTTACGGAGAGTCGGTGAAGTTCGTTATAATGATTCGGAGTAGTGACTAGAACACTTAGAGAGTCGAGCTAAAGTTTACGGAAATTCGAAGTAACGGTTCGGATAGTTTACTTAGAATCAAGTGATGTCATCAATAAAACGATCTGTGAAGTGAAAATAAATATATATAATAGTGAAAGTGTATACGTGTGAATTACTTCATGTAGGAGTTCCATTCCTTATGCACGCAATGAGACAGTCTTCAACGCAATTGAAGGAGCGTCTACATCTCCATACGCTGAATTAAGTAGTAGAGAGAGAGTCCAGAATGACGACGCGCCGTAGTTTATGGAATACGTCATAAAAGTAAATTTTTTATGTATTAATTTTATTTCTAAATCACCTGTCTGTCTCTCTAAAAGAATCCACATAGAGAATTTCATAATATAGGATATACTCATTTAAAACTTACTTATAAATGATAAAATCACAGTGTTTTAAAATTATAGAGAATTATAGACAGCACACTATTATGAATCCATTTAAAATTATACTTATAATGAAATGAGCAATTAGTTTGTAAGAAGTAATTCATGCTTTAATGATACTATGATATTCAAAAGTAATCGTAGGATAAAAGGAATACTGAAGTGTGAAGAGATATTTTAGTTTCTTTTATAATTGTTTTATTTTATTGGTAGAAATAATGTATTAAAATACTTCTTGATAACCAATTGTTAATCAAATTTGTACTATGATACCAATAACAATAATCGTTAACGTAATGAATGTAGTAGTATACAGACAAACCCGTCTTATATATTTATTGAAGAAAACCATATTAAATTAATCATTAGAATTAGCTGTCAATTCCTTCCAAGTAATATTAAATAATAGAGTAATATAACCTGTGATTACATAACTACTAATGAATAAATTATTATTACAATTAAAAAACCCTGAGATAGTAAACGTTGACAATTAATATTAGCATTGCATTTGACGCCCACACTAGGGAACATAATTAAGATAATAAATTAGTTGATACAAGTAAATTTGCATAAATAAAATATAGTTATATTTGGCGCTCCAACAACGCGGGGCATAGCTGATTAACAGTAAATAAAACAATAACTATAAACAGTAATTGTAACTAAAAATATTTAGTTCTATTTGCCGCCCAAAGAACGTGGGGCATTACAATTGTCAATTACTCCCAATAAAAACAGTTGTATTTGGCGCCCACACGCACGGCTTGACAAATAAAAGTATAATTGTTAAGCGGGCAGAGAGCAGACAGTGTGCATGTTAAATTTATAAGTTGTTTAGAAATAAGTTACAATAGAATAATATCAGACCCTAAGTATATCTGAATGATTACGCGTCTACGGGCAAAAATGGCTACAAACGAGAATTCGAAAAGCCAAGAATTCGATATTAACAACCAGTTGGGGGTCGAAGGATTAGAAGATAACACCATGGACAGTAATGAAAGTAACAACACCACCGAGGAACATAGCCAAAATCGGGTGAGGGGACCATCCGACGGTAGCGAGATGAACTTCGCTATGTTGATGGAGTTCATCAAGAATCAAAGTGAAGAAACGAGAAGACAGATCGAAGAACAGAAACAGGAAATAATGTGACATAACGAAGAACAAGCTGGGAAATTAGAAGAAAGGATTAACAAAAGGTTAGAAGAAAATATCGCAAGAGTAAATGAAAATTTACAAGGCCAGATCAATCAGGTAAATATTGCGTTGCAAGAACAAACCAAGAAGTGGGAAGGAAAACTTGGCGAGTTGCAGAAGAAGAGTGAAAGTGGGATGAAAGAAATCAATAAAGAATTAAAGAAACAGAATAAAGAAAATAAAGAGTTACGCGAAAAGGACCGCCGAGAATGGGAAGAAGCAATCAATAAGACCCAATATCTGAACAAAAACAAATCGAAGGTGTCGAACGTCAGGTAAGGAGTCTGAAGGACGCTCACCACAGCACCGAGGAGAAATTAAACGGAATTTCAGTAGAGAAGGGTAGAAGGCTGGATGAGATGGCTAGTAACCTGTCAACAATACGGGAAAATCAGCAGAGAGTTCAGCGGAGGCTGGAAGAAATGGAACAACGACCGGCCGTCGCCATAAATGGGAATCATGGCAATAAAGAAATCACATTTGATGGTGAAGGTAGCTTCCCTATGGAATTCCTAAAAGAACTCAAGGAGTTACAAGAAGCGTATTACCCAACAGAAAACACGAGGTGGATCGGCAGACATTTAACTGGAGAAGCAGCCATATGGTGGCGCATCGTAAGAAGCCAAATAAACTCGTTCCAAGAATTTGAAGAAAGATTTGTAGAGAAATACTGGGGAGCGACTCAACAGGAACGGATTCGTGACCAGCTTGAATACGGCCGATACAACTCTCACGGAACTCTCAGCACGATACAATACATGGAAAGGTTTGTGTTACAGTGTCGGCAATTAATACCAATCATGTCAGATCAACATCTGATTAAGAAATTAGCGCGGCACTACAATAGAGAAATACAGGTAGCCGTCGTAACAAGAGGGATAACCTCGATTAATAATTTTGAAATTCTATTACGAGAATACATGAATGTATCAAGTCGCGCACATAATGACGCGCAAAAGACAGAAGAACGTGGACCCAGAAAGGCCAACGAACACAACTTTCCCAAGCAACACAAGCAATGGGGCGATGAACAAAGGCGAGGGTGGCAAAAAGATTATGTAACGAAGCCGAAGGCTGAGGGCAGGCAGCCAGTCATAAATTCGTTAGTTGTTGACAACCAGGCATCAGGTAGCAGCAAAAGTAATGGGGGAGGAAACACGAAAAGGGACAATAATTGACAACTAAGTGGGTCAATGTGCCCCACTGTTTACCAACAAACCGAGCGGTCTAACGGAATCGACACCAAAGTAAATATTTTGTTTCCAGACTTACGTCACGAACTCTTGGAAGAACCGGAACAGAACATTAACATATCGTTTGTAAAAACTCCTGAGTTAAGTATTAGCATTAATAAAATAAATTTAATCGCCTTGATTGATACGGGCAGTGCCATTAATGCCTTATCGGAAGAATGGTACAACAATAATAAAGATAAAATCGGCCAACACGAAGTACTTAGCGTGAATAACACAACGATAATTAGCGCCATGGGCAAACGATCTAAGCACGTTAGAAAGCAAATATTTTGTGAAATTCCCGTCAATAATAATGTTCATTCTGATTGTGTGTTTTAAATCGTCCCAGGACTTGCACGAGAGTGTATCCTCGGAATGCAATTCTTGAAACAAACGCATAGTAAAATAGATATCGAAAGAAATAACATACAAATGAAGACCGATGTAAATACTTTCGCTATTGAAGAATCTTACGAATTACCGTTGATGGAAATCAAGGAAGAGGTTGACAACATTGACGGGAAAATTAATAAAAAAATCAAGGAAATGGAGGACGCAGACGCCACAATGGGACGGCAGCTGGAACAATTGTTATACAGGTACCAAGATGTATTTGATGAGAGGCCAGGACGCATCCGTGGATATGAACACCACTTCACAGTATCCGATAAAACACCATATCTGCAGAGAGGCTGGCCCGTGCCAATAAAATATCACCAAGCCGTTCAAACAGAGATTAAAAGAATGATAAATTACGGGATTATTGGACGTACACAAAGCGCTTATGTTAACCCACTAGTGACTGTCATTAAGCGAGATGGAAGGGTTCGGTTATGTTTGGATGCGCGGAAGATAAACAGCGTGACTACGCCTGACTACGAGGGACCACCCCCGATCAACGAGATCTTGGCCAGGTGTAGCAACATCCGCGTAATGTCGACCATCGACCTGACCAGCAGCTTTTGGCAGATACCATTGGCAGAGTCATGTCGAGACTACACCGGATTCCTGCATGAAGGCAAGTGTTATAGGTTTTGTGTGACACCGTTTGGACTCAGCACAAGTCTCGCCAGTTTAGCACGTGGGTTAGATCACGTCCTAAGGGAAGATGTGAAGAAAAATATTATTGTTTACGTGGATGATATTTTATGCTTCTCCGAAAATGAACATGACCACATTAAACACTTAACAGATCTGTTAGAGAACTTGAAACAGGCAAACATGACAATAAACCTAGAGAAATCACAGTTCTTTAGGAAACAAATTCAATACCTGGGATATTGCCTCACCACTAGTGGAATAAAAACTACGCCGGAGAAGGTTGCAGCTATACAAAACTTTCCGTCACCCAAAAATACGAAACAACTTAAAGGTTTTTTAGGCCTCACAAACTTTTATAATAAATTTACCTCCAAGTATGCAGTGTACACCCAACCGCTGTTGAAACTACTTCAAAAGGGTCAAAAATTCAAATGGGACTCAATTATGGAAGACCACTTTAAAAGGGTGAAAACCTTATTTATAGATACCGTTATGTTGAAGTTTCCCATAACAGGAAGACGTTTTTACTTGCAGTGTGACGCCAGCAACTATGCGTATGGTGGTCAGTTATACCAGATCGACAACAACGGAGAGGTTGCTGTAGTAGCATTCACAAGTAAGACATTCAAAAATGCAGAAAGGAATTATTTTGCCACTGAACGGGAACTCCTCGCAATAGTCCAGTCTTTACAAAAATTCAGGATTTACATTCTAGGGCAGCCGTTAACCATCATAACAGACAACAAAGCTTTAACATTCTTACAGAAGTGCCACCTAAACAATACACGAATCACAAGATGGATCTTGAGTATCCAAGAATATAACTTCGAAATACGACATTGTAAGGGCAAGGAGAACGTGGTTGCTGATACCCTCAGTAGATACCCAGAGGACCATAAAGGGGATGACGCACTGGAGGAAAGGTATGAATATTATATTAACAGTATTGAAGTTAAATTAACTAAAGATGTTGCAGAAAAGTTACGTAACATAGGGCGAATCCAAAGTATGAATGAAAAGGTGGCGACATTAATAAATAAGCTCCATGAAGGAACCGATGACCACACAAATAAGTACTACAAACTCATTAATAAGAAACTGTACCGTAAAGTTAAGGAAAATTGGAAACTGTATATTCCCAAGGAAGTCCGAACAGAATTAATTAAAGAAATCCATCAAACTTATGGACACACGGGCACAAAGAAAACGATGCAACTACTGAAGGAGTGTTTTACTATGGACGCGATGTGTAAAACAGTTAGTCAGATAATAAAATCCTGTGACGTCTGTCAAAAATGTAAAGACAGCGGAAATAGGACCATAGCAGGGGAGACGCAACCAATTGTACCAAAACACAGGGGAGAGTTGGTCAGCCTTGATTATTATGGGCCACTCCCTACATCCAGTGGTGGTGTTAAATACCTGTTAGTCATAGTTGACAACTTTACTAAATTTGTGGAGTGGTACGCACTACGGCGAGCCACGACAACTGTCACCTTAAAGAGGATCCAACAATATATTAAGGATCACGACAAGCCAGTCAACATTCTGACGGCTAATGGAACCCAGTTCACTTCAAAAAAATGGGTACGTGGTTTAGAAGAATTGGGAATAAGGCCAAGATTCACTGCGATTCGAAACCCGTGTACGAATATTGCGGAGCGGTGGAACCGGCAGCTGGGAAACCTGTTCAGAGTGTTTGTGCGAGAGAAACACACTAAGTGGGCATCTTGTATTAAAATCATAAAAGCCTGCCTGAATGAGACATACCAGGAAACAATAAGGATGACACCATATGAAGCCCGGTTCGGAAAGAAGCCGACCAGAGATTGGGAGAAATATGTGGATGCATCTGCGCTTCCGAACGAAAAGGTAGATCTCAGCAAGATCCAACTACGTATTAAAATGAAAGGAAGTACGCAGGCTGACAGGATTAATAAATCCAAAAGTATAACGAAGTTCAAGGTCGGAGATCAAGTGCTGATACGCACATATAAACCCTCCGACGCAACACAGAATATAATTGGAAAATTCTGTGCTCTCTACGAAGGACCATATAGGATCGTGAAAGAAATTGGAGGTGCCACATACGTGTTGCAAGAGGACGGAAAGAAGGTAGCCCGAGGAGTATTTAATACAAGACAATTGAAACTTTATCATTCAGATTGCTTAGGGGAATGATCAATTGCCTTGTATACAAAAAGAAATGTTATAAGAAGAATTATGTAAATGTATATAGTCATCTACTAAATTATGAACTATCAGTATAATTGGAATCTATGTTATGTCATAATAAATTAGTAAGATAGTAGTTGGTAGAAATAAGGAAATTCTGTGTGCTATTATAAAGTAATTAGCAATAAATTTCTAACTTATTGTATAGTGATATGAGAGAATAAAAACTTGAATGATTATTATTATTAATTTTGTAATTGTGTCTATTTTATTGCTCAATATTAACCAAAGTATATGTACATTAAGCAAATTTAACTCAAAGATATAATATGGAAACAGAACTAATTTAAGTAGGAAATTGTTGTGAAGCAAATCCGATATTCATGTATAGCTTTAAGAATGTATAAAGGCTTTGTAAATTGGACAAGTAAGTAAATTATGTGAATAGTAAATAACACTGAGTTAAGAGTCATAATATCACTTATGCTATTGTCTATGGACAAACTGCCAGAGACACATAAAGTTAATCATGATTCTAATTTGTAAGTATTGTTATATTTGTAATGAGCATATAATTTAGTTTTTTTTCGTATTTGTGTGAAATATTGGGTAAATTTAAATAATATGTAGCGGCAATAAATTCATAGATAAGATAGCAATTAAATGTAAATTAATTAAGCTCATAAATGTTCAATTAGGTAAAGATTTATGAAAAAATGGATTCATAAAAGGGTGATGTCAGCAATAAATTCGATATAGGGACCAAAAACCCACCAACAGTAAGGTGCCACCAGACAGTAGGTCAACCCAAAAGATGACACTTCTGATACACTATATTCAAGGAAAGATGAGCACTGAAGAATACCAGAGAGATCGGGCATGAATTTGGCTCCATTTGATTCGGAAGATTGATCAATCGACCCAAATTGGGGACAGTTATAACTATGAAATGTCTAGATAAAATTTTTTTTGTAAGTGGACGGTGTAACGAGGGTTGCTGACAGATATACGATGGCTCGGTAACATGTTGTTCAAGACAAGGGAAGGCAAGGGTTTAGGCGAACAATGCCTAAAGTCGCAGCAGTTGTACGGTGAAGCGAATTGCGGGTGACGCGCAACGGCCCAAGATAGACAAAGGCGAAATATATCACTAAGAAGAAACAATAGAAAGGAAAAGCCTGACTTGAATAGACAATACGCTTCCACTATGAACGAACGACGGGACGTCCAGCCTTACCAGAAGGGTACGCGACGAAGAAAGGCTTGGAGAGCAAGATATAGCAGCTGTCTGGAATACTCAGAATTGACCACACTCGTCGTGGGAACGACTAGGAGAAACTAGTTGACAATACGAGAAATTGGTCACGGGTAAGAAGCAGGACAGATGGTGCACAAAAAGAGCAGATGAAAAGGGCCACACAACAATTAAAAAGCACTGTATCCATCAAGGACAAGTACGCCAAAATACGAGGGTGATAGACAGCCGTGAAATTGGTCATCCGACTCAAACGATGGGGTGGAGCCAACCATGAACGGGTATGGGTGGAGTAACTTGTGAGAGTACAAGGAGGGGCTTTCTCTAGGAAGACAGAGAAAGAACCAATGGAAACAAAGCTGAAGTACGAGAAAGGACTTAAGTGGGGAAGAGTAAGAAAATAGTGGGAAGGGTAGAGGAATGATAAATACACAGGACGAGGGTGAGATTAAGGAGTCTTTACCAAATTTTTCGAGAGAGTCTTTACTAAAAAACTTCGTAAGTCGAGAACTAAGGTTACGGAGAGTCGGTGAAGTTCGTTATAATGATTCGGAGTAGTGACTAGAACACTTAGAGAGTCGAGCTAAAGTTTACGGAAATTCGAAGTAACGGTTCGGATAGTTTACTTAGAATCAAGTGATGTCATCAATAAAACGATCTGTGAAGTGAAAATAAATATATATAATAGTGAAAGTGTATACGTGTGAATTACTTCATGTAGGAGTTCCATTCCTTATGCACGCAATGAGACAGTCTTCAACGCAATTGAAGGAGCGTCTACATCTCCATACGCTGAATTAAGTAGTAGAGAGAGAGTCCAGAATGACGACACGCCGTAGTTTATGGAATACGTCATAAAAGTAAATTTTTTATGTATTAATTTTATTTCTAAATCACCTGTCTGTCTCTCTAAAAGAATCCACATAGAGAATTTCATAATATAGGATATACTCATTTAAAACTTACTTATAAATGATAAAATCACAGTGTTTTAAAATTATAGAGAATTATAGACAGCACACTATTATGAATCCATTTAAAATTATACTTATAATGAAATGAGCAATTAGTTTGTAAGAAGTAATTCATGCTTTAATGATACTATGATACTCAAAAGTAATCGTAGGATAAAAGGAATACTGAAGTGTGATGAGATATTTTAGTTTCTTTTATAATTTTTTTATTTTATTGGTAGAAATAATGTATTAAAATACTTCTTGATAACCAATTGTTAATCAAATTTGTACTATGATACCAATAACAATAATCGTTAACATAATAAATGTAGTAGTATACAGACAAACCCGTCTTATATATTTATTGAAGAAAACCATATTAAATTAATCATTAGAATTAGCTGTCAATTCCTTCCAAGTAATATTAAATAATAGAGTAATATAACCTGTGATTACATAACTACTAATGAATAAATTATTATTACAATTAAAAAACCCTGAGATAGTAAACGTTGACAATTAATATTAGCATTGCATTTGACGCCCACACTAGGGAACATAATTAAGATAATAAATTAATTGATGCAAGTAAATTTGCATAAATAAAATATAGTTATATTTGGCGCTCCAACAACGCGGGGCATAGCTGATTAACAGTAAATAAAACAATAACTATAAACAGTAATTGTAACTAAAAATATTTAGTTCTATTTGCCGCCCAAAGAACGTGGGGCATTACAATTGTCAATTACTCCCAATAAAAACAGTTGTATTTGGCGCCCACACGCACGGCTTGACAAATAAAAGTATAATTGTTAAGCGGGCAGAGAGCAGACAGTGTGCATGTTAAATTTATAAGTTGTTTAGAAATAAGTTACAATAGAATAATATCAGACCCTAAGTATATCTGAATGATTACGCGTCTACGGGCAAAAATGGCTACAAACGAGAATTCGAAAAGCCAAGAATTCGATATTAACAACCAGTTGGGGGTCGAAGGATTAGAAGATAACACCATGGACAGTAATGAAAGTAACAACACCACCGAGGAACATAGCCAAAATCGGGCGAGGGGACCATCCGACGGTAGCGAGATGAACTTCGCTATGTTGATGGAGTTCATCAAGAATCAAAGTGAAGAAACGAGAAGACAGATCGAAGAACAGAAACAGGAAATAATGCGACATAACGAAGAACAAGCTGGGAAATTAGAAGAAAGGATTAACAAAAGGTTAGAAGAAAATATCGCAAGAGTAAATGAAAATTTACAAGGCCAGATCAATCAGGTAAATATTGCGTTGCAAGAACAAACCAAGAAGTGGGAAGGAAAACTTGGCGAGTTGCAGAAGAAGAGTGAAAGTGGGATGAAAGAAATCAATAAAGAATTAAAGAAACAGAATAAAGAAAATAAAGAGTTACGCGAAAAGGACCGCCGAGAATGGGAAGAAGCAATCAATAAGACCCAAGATCTGAACAAAAAACAAATCGAAGGTGTCGAACGTCAGGTAAGGAGTCTGAAGGACGCTCACCACAGCACCGAGGAGAAATTAAACGGAGTTTCAGTAGAGAAGGGTAGAAGGCTGGATGAGATGGCTAGTAACCTGTCAACAATACGGGAAAATCAGCAGAGAGTTCAGCGGAGGCTGGAAGAAATGGAACAACGACCGGCCGTCGCCATAAATGGGAATCATGGCAATAAAGAAATCACATTTGATGGTGAAGATAGCTTCCCTATGGAATTCCTAAAAGAACTCGAGGAGTTACAAGAAGCGTATTACCCAACAGAAAACACGAGGTGGATCGGCAGACATTTAACTGGAGAAGCAGCCATATGGTGGCGCATCGTAAGAAGCCAAATAAACTCGTTCCAAGAATTTGAAGAAAGATTTGTAGAGAAATACTGGGGAGTGACTCAAGAGGAACGGATTCGTGACCAGCGTGAATACGGCCGATACAACTCTCACGGAACTCTCAGCACGATACAATACATGGAAATGTTTGTGTTACAGTGTCGGCAATTAATACCAATCATGTCAGATCAACATCTGATTAAGAAATTAGCGCGGCACTACAATAGAGAAATACAGGTAGCCGTCGTAACAAGAGGGATAACCTCGATTAATAATTTTGAAATTCTATTACGAGAATACATGAATGTATCAAGTCGCGCACATAATGACGCGCAAAAGACAGAAGAACGTGGACCCAGAAAGGCCAACGAACACAACTTTCCCAAGCAACACAAGCAATGGGGCGATGAACAAAGGCGAGGGTGGCAAAAAGATTATGTAACGAAGCCGAAGGCTGAGGGCAGGCAGCCAGTCATAAATTCGTTAGTTGTTGACAACCAGGCATCAGGTAGCAGCAAAAGTAATGGGGGAGGAAACACGAAAAGGGACAATAATTGACAACTAAGTGGGTCAATGTGCCCCACTGTTTACCAACAAACCGAGCGGTCTAACGGAATCGACACCAAAGTAAATATTTTGTTTCCAGACTTACGTCACGAACTCTTGGAAGAACCGGAACAGAACATTAACATATCGTTTGTAAAAACTCCTGAGTTAAGTATTAGCATTAATAAAATAAATTTAATCGCCTTGATTGATACGGGCAGTGCCATTAATGCCTTATCGGAAGAATGGTACAACAATAATAAAGATAAAATCGGCCAACACGAAGTACTTAGCGTGAATAACACAACGATAATTAGCGCCATGGGCAAACGATCTAAGCACGTTAGAAAGCAAATATTTTGTGAAATTCACGTCAATAATAATGTTCATTCTGATTGTGTGTTTTAAATCGTCCCAGGACTTGCACGAGAGTGTATCCTCGGAATGCAATTCTTGAAACAAACGCATAGTAAAATAGATATCGAAAGAAATAACATACAAATGAAGACCGATGTAAATACTTTCGCTATTGAAGAATCTTACGAATTACCGTTGATGGAAATCAAGGAAGAGGTTGACAACATTGACGGGAAAATTAATAAAAAAATCAAGGAAATGGAGGACGCAGACGCCACAATGGGACGGCAGCTGGAACAATTGTTATACAGGTACCAAGATGTATTTGATGAGAGGCCAGGACGCATCCGTGGATATGAACACCACTTCACAGTATCCGATAAAACACCGTATCTGCAGAGAGGCTGGCCCGTGCCAATAAAATATCACCAAGCCGTTCAAACAGAGATTAAAAGAATGATAAATTACGGGATTATTGAACGTACACAAAGCGCTTATGTTAACCCCCTAGTGACTGTCATTAAGCGAGATGGAAGGGTTCGGTTATGTTTGGATGCGCGGAAGATAAACAGCGTGACTACGCCTGACTACGAGGGACCACCCCCGATCAACGAGATCTTGGCCAGGTGTAGCAACATCCGCGTAATGTTTACCATCGACCTGACCAGCAGCTTTTGGCAGATACCATTGGCAGAGTCATGTCGAGACTACACCGGATTCCTGCATGAAGGCAAGTGTTATAGGTTTTGTGTGACACCGTTTGGACTCAGCACAAGTCTCGCCAGTTTAGCACGTGGGTTAGATCACGTCCTAAGGGAAGATGTGAAGAAAAATATTATTGTTTACGTGGATGATATTTTATGCTTCTCCGAAAATGAACATGACCACATTAAACACTTAACAGATCTGTTAGAGAACTTGAAACAGGCAAACATGACAATAAACCTAGAGAAATCACAGTTCTTTAGGAAACAAATTCAATACCTGGGATATTGCCTCACCACTAGTGGAATAAAAACTACGCCGGAGAAGGTTGCAGCTATACAAAACTTTCCGTCGCCCAAAAATACGAAACAACTTAAAGGTTTTTTAGGCCTCACAAACTTTTATAACAAATTTACCTCCAAGTATGCAGTGTACACCCAACCGCTGTTGAAACTACTTCAAAAGGGTCAAAAATTCAAATGGGACTCAATTATGGAAGACCACTTTAAAAGGGTGAAAACCTTATTTATAGATACCGTTATGTTGAAGTTTCCCATAACAGGAAGACGTTTTTACTTGCAGTGTGACGCCAGCAACTATGCGTATGGTGGTCAGTTATACCAGATCGACAACAACGGAGAGGTTGCTGTAGTAGCATTCACAAGTAAGACATTCAAAAATGCAGAAAGGAATTATTTTGCCACTGAACGGGAACTCCTCGCAATAGTCCAGTGTTTACAAAAATTCAGGATTTACATTCTAGGGCAGCCGTTAACCATCATAACAGACAACAAAGCTTTAACATTCTTTCAGAAGTGCCACCTAAACAATACACGAATCACAAGATGGATCTTGAGTATCCAAGAATATAACTTCGAAATACGACATTGTAAGGGCAAGGAGAACGTGGTTGCTGATACCCTCAGTAGATACCCAGAGGACCATAAAGGGGATGACGCACTGGAGGAAAGGTATGAGTATTATATTAACAGTATTGAAGTTAAATTAACTAAAGATGTTGCAGAAAAGTTACGTAACATAGGGCGAATCCAAAGTATGAATGAAAAGGTGGCGACATTAATAAATAAGCTCCATGAAGGAACCGATGACCACACAAATAAGTACTACAAACTCATTAATAAGAAACTGTACCGTAAAGTTAAGGAAAATTGGAAACTGTATATTCCCAAGGAAGTCCGAACAGAATTAATTAAAGAAATCCATCAAACTTATGGACACACGGGCACAAAGAAAACGATGCAACTACTGAAGGAGTGTTTTACTATGGACGCGATGTGTAAAACAGTTAGTCAGATAATAAAATCCTGTGACGTCTGTCAAAAATGTAAAGACAGCGGAAATAGGACCATAGCAGGGGAGACGCAACCAATTGTACCAAAACACAGGGGAGAGTTGGTCAGCCTTGATTATTATGGGCCACTCCCTACATCCAGTGGTGGTGTTAAATACCTGTTAGTCATAGTTGACAACTTTACTAAATTTGTGGAGTGGTACGCACTACGGCGAGCCACGACAACTGTCACCTTAAAGAGGATCCAACAATATATTAAGGATCACGACAAGCCAGTCAACATTCTGACGGCTAATGGAACCCAGTTCACTTCAAAAAAATGGGTACGTGGTTTAGAAGAATTGGGAATAAGGCCAAGATTCACTGCGATTCGAAACCCGTGTACGAATATTGCGGAGCGGTGGAACCGGCAGCTGGGAAACCTGTTCAGAGTGTTTGTGCGAGAGAAACACACTAAGTGGGCATCTTGTATTAAAATCATAAAAGCCTGCCTGAATGAGACATACCAGGAAACAATAAGGATGACACCATATGAAGCCCGGTTCGGAAAGAAGCCGACCAGAGATTGGGAGAAATATGTGGATGCATCTGCGCTTCCGAACGAAAAGGTAGATCTCAGCAAGATCCAACTACGTATTAAAATGAAAGGAAGTACGCAGGCTGACAGGATTAATAAATCCAAAAGTATAACGAAGTTCAAGGTCGGAGATCAAGTGCTGATACGCACATATAAACCCTCCGACGCAACACAGAATATAATTGGAAAATTCTGTGCTCTCTACGAAGGACCATATAGGATCGTGAAAGAAATTGGAGGTGCCACATACGTGTTGCAAGAGGACGGAAAGAAGGTAGCCCGAGGAGTATTTAATACAAGACAATTGAAACTTTATCATTCAGATTGCTTAGGGGAATGATCAATTGCCTTGTATACAAAAAGAAATGTTATAAGAAGAATTATGTAAATGTATATAGTCATCTACTAAATTATGAACTATCAGTATAATTGGAATCTATGTTATGTCATAATAAATTAGTAAGATAGTAGTTGGTAGAAATAAGGAAATTCTGTGTGCTATTATAAAGTAATTAGCAATAAATTTCTAACTTATTGTATAGTGATATGAGAGAATAAAAACTTGAATGATTATTATTATTAATTTTGTAATTGTGTCTATTTTATTGCTCAATATTAACCAAAGTATATGTACATTAAGCAAATTTAACTCAAAGATATAATATGGAAACAGAACTAATTTAAGTAGGAAATTGTTGTGAAGCAAATCCGATATTCATGTATAGCTTTAAGAATGTATAAAGGCTTTGTAAATTGGACAAGTAAGTAAATTATGTGAATAGTAAATAACACTGAGTTAAGAGTCATAATATCACTTATGTTATTATCTATGGACAAACTGCCAGAGACACATAAAGTTAATCATGATTCTAATTTGTAAGTATTGTTATATTTGTAATGAGCATATAATTTAGTTTTTTTTCGTATTTGTGTGAAATATTGGGTAAATTTAAATAATATGTAGCGGCAATAAATTCATAGATAAGATAGCAATTAAATGTAAATTAATTAAGCTCATAAATGTTCAATTAGGTAAAGATTTATGAAAAAATGGATTCATAAAAGGGTGATGTCAGCAATAAATTCGATATAGGGACCAAAAACCCACCAACAGTAAGGTGCCACCAGACAGTAGGTCAACCCAAAAGATGACACTTCTGATACACTATATTCAAGGAAAGATGAGCACTGAAGAATACCAGAGAGATCGGGCATGAATTTGGCTCCATTTGATTCGGAAGATTGATCAATCGACCCAAATTGGGGACAGTTATAACTATGAAATGTCTAGATAAAATTTTTTTTTGTAAGTGGACGGTGTAACGAGGGTTGCTGACAGATATACGATGGCTCGGTAACATGTTGTTCAAGACAAGGGAAGGCAAGGGTTTAGGCGAACAATGCCTAAAGTCGCAGCAGTTGTACGGTGAAGCGAATTGCGGGTGACGCGCAACGGCCCAAGATAGACAAAGGCGAAATATATCACTAAGAAGAAACAATAGAAAGGAAAAGCCTGACTTGAATAGACAATACGCTTCCACTATGAACGAACGACGGGACGTCCAGCCTTACCAGAAGGGTACGCGACGAAGAAAGGCTTGGAGAGCAAGATATAGCAGCTGTCTGGAATACTCAGAATTGACCACACTCGTCGTGGGAACGACTAGGAGAAACTAGTTGACAATACGAGAAATTGGTCACGGGTAAGAAGCAGGACAGATGGTGCACAAAAAGAGCAGATGAAAAGGGCCACACAACAATTAAAAAGCACTGTATCCATCAAGGACAAGTACGCCAAAATACGAGGGTGATAGACAGCCGTGAAATTGGTCATCCGACTCAAACGATGGGGTGGAGCCAACCATGAACGGGTATGGGCGGAGTAACTTGTGAGAGTACAAGGAGGGGCTTTCTCTAGGAAGACAGAGAAAGAACCAATGGAAACAAAGCTGAAGTACGAGAAAGGACTTAAGTGGGGAAGAGTAAGAAAATAGTGGGAAGGGTAGAGGAATGATAAATACACAGGACGAGGGTGAGATTAAGGAGTCTTTACCAAATTTTTCGAGAGAGTCTTTACTAAAAAACTTCGGGAGTCGATAACTAAAGTTACGGAGAGTCGGTGAAGTCCGTTATAATGATTCAGAGTAGTGACTAAAACACTTAAAAGTTTTACTAAAAAACTTCGTAAGTCGAGAACTAAGGTTACGGAGAGTCGGTGAAGTTCGTTATAATGATTCGGAGTAGTGACTAGAACACTTAGAGAGTCGAGCTAAAGTTTACGGAAATTCGAAGTAACGGTTCGGATAGTTTACTTAGAATCAAGTGATGTCATCAATAAAACGATCTGTGAAGTGAAAATAAATATATATAATAGTGAAAGTGTATACGTGTGAATTACTTCATGTAGGAGTTCCATTCCTTATGCACGCAATGAGACAGTCTTCAACGCAATTGAAGGAGCGTCTACATCTCCATACGCTGAATTAAGTAGTAGAGAGAGAGTCCAGAATGACGACACGCCGTAGTTTATGGAATACGTCATAAAAGTAAATTTTTTATGTATTAATTTTATTTCTAAATCACCTGTCTGTCTCTCTAAAAGAATCCACATAGAGAATTTCATAATATAGGATATACTCATTTAAAACTTACTTATAAATGATAAAATCACAGTGTTTTAAAATTATAGAGAATTATAGACAGCACACTATTATGAATCCATTTAAAATTATACTTATAATGAAATGAGCAATTAGTTTGTAAGAAGTAATTCATGCTTTAATGATACTATGATACTCAAAAGTAATCGTAGGATAAAAGGAATACTGAAGTGTGATGAGATATTTTAGTTTCTTTTATAATTTTTTTATTTTATTGGTAGAAATAATGTATTAAAATACTTCTTGATAACCAATTGTTAATCAAATTTGTACTATGATACCAATAACAATAATCGTTAACATAATAAATGTAGTAGTATACAGACAAACCCGTCTTATATATTTATTGAAGAAAACCATATTAAATTAATCATTAGAATTAGCTGTCAATTCCTTCCAAGTAATATTAAATAATAGAGTAATATAACCTGTGATTACATAACTACTAATGAATAAATTATTATTACAATTAAAAAACCCTGAGATAGTAAACGTTGACAATTAATATTAGCATTGCATTTGACGCCCACACTAGGGAACATAATTAAGATAATAAATTAATTGATGCAAGTAAATTTGCATAAATAAAATATAGTTATATTTGGCGCTCCAACAACGCGGGGCATAGCTGATTAACAGTAAATAAAACAATAACTATAAACAGTAATTGTAACTAAAAATATTTAGTTCTATTTGCCGCCCAAAGAACGTGGGGCATTACAATTGTCAATTACTCCCAATAAAAACAGTTGTATTTGGCGCCCACACGCACGGCTTGACAAATAAAAGTATAATTGTTAAGCGGGCAGAGAGCAGACAGTGTGCATGTTAAATTTATAAGTTGTTTAGAAATAAGTTACAATAGAATAATATCAGACCCTAAGTATATCTGAATGATTACGCGTCTACGGGCAAAAATGGCTACAAACGAGAATTCGAAAAGCCAAGAATTCGATATTAACAACCAGTTGGGGGTCGAAGGATTAGAAGATAACACCATGGACAGTAATGAAAGTAACAACACCACCGAGGAACATAGCCAAAATCGGGCGAGGGGACCATCCGACGGTAGCGAGATGAACTTCGCTATGTTGATGGAGTTCATCAAGAATCAAAGTGAAGAAACGAGAAGACAGATCGAAGAACAGAAACAGGAAATAATGCGACATAACGAAGAACAAGCTGGGAAATTAGAAGAAAGGATTAACAAAAGGTTAGAAGAAAATATCGCAAGAGTAAATGAAAATTTACAAGGCCAGATCAATCAGGTAAATATTGCGTTGCAAGAACAAACCAAGAAGTGGGAAGGAAAACTTGGCGAGTTGCAGAAGAAGAGTGAAAGTGGGATGAAAGAAATCAATAAAGAATTAAAGAAACAGAATAAAGAAAATAAAGAGTTACGCGAAAAGGACCGCCGAGAATGGGAAGAAGCAATCAATAAGACCCAAGATCTGAACAAAAAACAAATCGAAGGTGTCGAACGTCAGGTAAGGAGTCTGAAGGACGCTCACCACAGCACCGAGGAGAAATTAAACGGAGTTTCAGTAGAGAAGGGTAGAAGGCTGGATGAGATGGCTAGTAACCTGTCAACAATACGGGAAAATCAGCAGAGAGTTCAGCGGAGGCTGGAAGAAATGGAACAACGACCGGCCGTCGCCATAAATGGGAATCATGGCAATAAAGAAATCACATTTGATGGTGAAGATAGCTTCCCTATGGAATTCCTAAAAGAACTCGAGGAGTTACAAGAAGCGTATTACCCAACAGAAAACACGAGGTGGATCGGCAGACATTTAACTGGAGAAGCAGCCATATGGTGGCGCATCGTAAGAAGCCAAATAAACTCGTTCCAAGAATTTGAAGAAAGATTTGTAGAGAAATACTGGGGAGTGACTCAAGAGGAACGGATTCGTGACCAGCGTGAATACGGCCGATACAACTCTCACGGAACTCTCAGCACGATACAATACATGGAAATGTTTGTGTTACAGTGTCGGCAATTAATACCAATCATGTCAGATCAACATCTGATTAAGAAATTAGCGCGGCACTACAATAGAGAAATACAGGTAGCCGTCGTAACAAGAGGGATAACCTCGATTAATAATTTTGAAATTCTATTACGAGAATACATGAATGTATCAAGTCGCGCACATAATGACGCGCAAAAGACAGAAGAACGTGGACCCAGAAAGGCCAACGAACACAACTTTCCCAAGCAACACAAGCAATGGGGCGATGAACAAAGGCGAGGGTGGCAAAAAGATTATGTAACGAAGCCGAAGGCTGAGGGCAGGCAGCCAGTCATAAATTCGTTAGTTGTTGACAACCAGGCATCAGGTAGCAGCAAAAGTAATGGGGGAGGAAACACGAAAAGGGACAATAATTGACAACTAAGTGGGTCAATGTGCCCCACTGTTTACCAACAAACCGAGCGGTCTAACGGAATCGACACCAAAGTAAATATTTTGTTTCCAGACTTACGTCACGAACTCTTGGAAGAACCGGAACAGAACATTAACATATCGTTTGTAAAAACTCCTGAGTTAAGTATTAGCATTAATAAAATAAATTTAATCGCCTTGATTGATACGGGCAGTGCCATTAATGCCTTATCGGAAGAATGGTACAACAATAATAAAGATAAAATCGGCCAACACGAAGTACTTAGCGTGAATAACACAACGATAATTAGCGCCATGGGCAAACGATCTAAGCACGTTAGAAAGCAAATATTTTGTGAAATTCACGTCAATAATAATGTTCATTCTGATTGTGTGTTTTAAATCGTCCCAGGACTTGCACGAGAGTGTATCCTCGGAATGCAATTCTTGAAACAAACGCATAGTAAAATAGATATCGAAAGAAATAACATACAAATGAAGACCGATGTAAATACTTTCGCTATTGAAGAATCTTACGAATTACCGTTGATGGAAATCAAGGAAGAGGTTGACAACATTGACGGGAAAATTAATAAAAAAATCAAGGAAATGGAGGACGCAGACGCCACAATGGGACGGCAGCTGGAACAATTGTTATACAGGTACCAAGATGTATTTGATGAGAGGCCAGGACGCATCCGTGGATATGAACACCACTTCACAGTATCCGATAAAACACCGTATCTGCAGAGAGGCTGGCCCGTGCCAATAAAATATCACCAAGCCGTTCAAACAGAGATTAAAAGAATGATAAATTACGGGATTATTGAACGTACACAAAGCGCTTATGTTAACCCCCTAGTGACTGTCATTAAGCGAGATGGAAGGGTTCGGTTATGTTTGGATGCGCGGAAGATAAACAGCGTGACTACGCCTGACTACGAGGGACCACCCCCGATCAACGAGATCTTGGCCAGGTGTAGCAACATCCGCGTAATGTTTACCATCGACCTGACCAGCAGCTTTTGGCAGATACCATTGGCAGAGTCATGTCGAGACTACACCGGATTCCTGCATGAAGGCAAGTGTTATAGGTTTTGTGTGACACCGTTTGGACTCAGCACAAGTCTCGCCAGTTTAGCACGTGGGTTAGATCACGTCCTAAGGGAAGATGTGAAGAAAAATATTATTGTTTACGTGGATGATATTTTATGCTTCTCCGAAAATGAACATGACCACATTAAACACTTAACAGATCTGTTAGAGAACTTGAAACAGGCAAACATGACAATAAACCTAGAGAAATCACAGTTCTTTAGGAAACAAATTCAATACCTGGGATATTGCCTCACCACTAGTGGAATAAAAACTACGCCGGAGAAGGTTGCAGCTATACAAAACTTTCCGTCGCCCAAAAATACGAAACAACTTAAAGGTTTTTTAGGCCTCACAAACTTTTATAACAAATTTACCTCCAAGTATGCAGTGTACACCCAACCGCTGTTGAAACTACTTCAAAAGGGTCAAAAATTCAAATGGGACTCAATTATGGAAGACCACTTTAAAAGGGTGAAAACCTTATTTATAGATACCGTTATGTTGAAGTTTCCCATAACAGGAAGACGTTTTTACTTGCAGTGTGACGCCAGCAACTATGCGTATGGTGGTCAGTTATACCAGATCGACAACAACGGAGAGGTTGCTGTAGTAGCATTCACAAGTAAGACATTCAAAAATGCAGAAAGGAATTATTTTGCCACTGAACGGGAACTCCTCGCAATAGTCCAGTGTTTACAAAAATTCAGGATTTACATTCTAGGGCAGCCGTTAACCATCATAACAGACAACAAAGCTTTAACATTCTTTCAGAAGTGCCACCTAAACAATACACGAATCACAAGATGGATCTTGAGTATCCAAGAATATAACTTCGAAATACGACATTGTAAGGGCAAGGAGAACGTGGTTGCTGATACCCTCAGTAGATACCCAGAGGACCATAAAGGGGATGACGCACTGGAGGAAAGGTATGAGTATTATATTAACAGTATTGAAGTTAAATTAACTAAAGATGTTGCAGAAAAGTTACGTAACATAGGGCGAATCCAAAGTATGAATGAAAAGGTGGCGACATTAATAAATAAGCTCCATGAAGGAACCGATGACCACACAAATAAGTACTACAAACTCATTAATAAGAAACTGTACCGTAAAGTTAAGGAAAATTGGAAACTGTATATTCCCAAGGAAGTCCGAACAGAATTAATTAAAGAAATCCATCAAACTTATGGACACACGGGCACAAAGAAAACGATGCAACTACTGAAGGAGTGTTTTACTATGGACGCGATGTGTAAAACAGTTAGTCAGATAATAAAATCCTGTGACGTCTGTCAAAAATGTAAAGACAGCGGAAATAGGACCATAGCAGGGGAGACGCAACCAATTGTACCAAAACACAGGGGAGAGTTGGTCAGCCTTGATTATTATGGGCCACTCCCTACATCCAGTGGTGGTGTTAAATACCTGTTAGTCATAGTTGACAACTTTACTAAATTTGTGGAGTGGTACGCACTACGGCGAGCCACGACAACTGTCACCTTAAAGAGGATCCAACAATATATTAAGGATCACGACAAGCCAGTCAACATTCTGACGGCTAATGGAACCCAGTTCACTTCAAAAAAATGGGTACGTGGTTTAGAAGAATTGGGAATAAGGCCAAGATTCACTGCGATTCGAAACCCGTGTACGAATATTGCGGAGCGGTGGAACCGGCAGCTGGGAAACCTGTTCAGAGTGTTTGTGCGAGAGAAACACACTAAGTGGGCATCTTGTATTAAAATCATAAAAGCCTGCCTGAATGAGACATACCAGGAAACAATAAGGATGACACCATATGAAGCCCGGTTCGGAAAGAAGCCGACCAGAGATTGGGAGAAATATGTGGATGCATCTGCGCTTCCGAACGAAAAGGTAGATCTCAGCAAGATCCAACTACGTATTAAAATGAAAGGAAGTACGCAGGCTGACAGGATTAATAAATCCAAAAGTATAACGAAGTTCAAGGTCGGAGATCAAGTGCTGATACGCACATATAAACCCTCCGACGCAACACAGAATATAATTGGAAAATTCTGTGCTCTCTACGAAGGACCATATAGGATCGTGAAAGAAATTGGAGGTGCCACATACGTGTTGCAAGAGGACGGAAAGAAGGTAGCCCGAGGAGTATTTAATACAAGACAATTGAAACTTTATCATTCAGATTGCTTAGGGGAATGATCAATTGCCTTGTATACAAAAAGAAATGTTATAAGAAGAATTATGTAAATGTATATAGTCATCTACTAAATTATGAACTATCAGTATAATTGGAATCTATGTTATGTCATAATAAATTAGTAAGATAGTAGTTGGTAGAAATAAGGAAATTCTGTGTGCTATTATAAAGTAATTAGCAATAAATTTCTAACTTATTGTATAGTGATATGAGAGAATAAAAACTTGAATGATTATTATTATTAATTTTGTAATTGTGTCTATTTTATTGCTCAATATTAACCAAAGTATATGTACATTAAGCAAATTTAACTCAAAGATATAATATGGAAACAGAACTAATTTAAGTAGGAAATTGTTGTGAAGCAAATCCGATATTCATGTATAGCTTTAAGAATGTATAAAGGCTTTGTAAATTGGACAAGTAAGTAAATTATGTGAATAGTAAATAACACTGAGTTAAGAGTCATAATATCACTTATGTTATTATCTATGGACAAACTGCCAGAGACACATAAAGTTAATCATGATTCTAATTTGTAAGTATTGTTATATTTGTAATGAGCATATAATTTAGTTTTTTTTCGTATTTGTGTGAAATATTGGGTAAATTTAAATAATATGTAGCGGCAATAAATTCATAGATAAGATAGCAATTAAATGTAAATTAATTAAGCTCATAAATGTTCAATTAGGTAAAGATTTATGAAAAAATGGATTCATAAAAGGGTGATGTCAGCAATAAATTCGATATAGGGACCAAAAACCCACCAACAGTAAGGTGCCACCAGACAGTAGGTCAACCCAAAAGATGACACTTCTGATACACTATATTCAAGGAAAGATGAGCACTGAAGAATACCAGAGAGATCGGGCATGAATTTGGCTCCATTTGATTCGGAAGATTGATCAATCGACCCAAATTGGGGACAGTTATAACTATGAAATGTCTAGATAAAATTTTTTTTTGTAAGTGGACGGTGTAACGAGGGTTGCTGACAGATATACGATGGCTCGGTAACATGTTGTTCAAGACAAGGGAAGGCAAGGGTTTAGGCGAACAATGCCTAAAGTCGCAGCAGTTGTACGGTGAAGCGAATTGCGGGTGACGCGCAACGGCCCAAGATAGACAAAGGCGAAATATATCACTAAGAAGAAACAATAGAAAGGAAAAGCCTGACTTGAATAGACAATACGCTTCCACTATGAACGAACGACGGGACGTCCAGCCTTACCAGAAGGGTACGCGACGAAGAAAGGCTTGGAGAGCAAGATATAGCAGCTGTCTGGAATACTCAGAATTGACCACACTCGTCGTGGGAACGACTAGGAGAAACTAGTTGACAATACGAGAAATTGGTCACGGGTAAGAAGCAGGACAGATGGTGCACAAAAAGAGCAGATGAAAAGGGCCACACAACAATTAAAAAGCACTGTATCCATCAAGGACAAGTACGCCAAAATACGAGGGTGATAGACAGCCGTGAAATTGGTCATCCGACTCAAACGATGGGGTGGAGCCAACCATGAACGGGTATGGGCGGAGTAACTTGTGAGAGTACAAGGAGGGGCTTTCTCTAGGAAGACAGAGAAAGAACCAATGGAAACAAAGCTGAAGTACGAGAAAGGACTTAAGTGGGGAAGAGTAAGAAAATAGTGGGAAGGGTAGAGGAATGATAAATACACAGGACGAGGGTGAGATTAAGGAGTCTTTACCAAATTTTTCGAGAGAGTCTTTACTAAAAAACTTCGGGAGTCGATAACTAAAGTTACGGAGAGTCGGTGAAGTCCGTTATAATGATTCAGAGTAGTGACTAAAACACTTAAAAGTTTTACTAAAAAACTTCGTAAGTCGAGAACTAAGGTTACGGAGAGTCGGTGAAGTTCGTTATAATGATTCGGAGTAGTGACTAGAACACTTAGAGAGTCGAGCTAAAGTTTACGGAAATTCGAAGTAACGGTTCGGATAGTTTACTTAGAATCAAGTGATGTCATCAATAAAACGATCTGTGAAGTGAAAATAAATATATATAATAGTGAAAGTGTATACGTGTGAATTACTTCATGTAGGAGTTCCATTCCTTATGCACGCAATGAGACAGTCTTCAACGCAATTGAAGGAGCGTCTACATCTCCATACGCTGAATTAAGTAGTAGAGAGAGAGTCCAGAATGACGACGCGCCGTAGTTTATGGAATACGTCATAAAAGTAAATTTTTTATGTATTAATTTTATTTCTAAATCACCTGTCTGTCTCTCTAAAAGAATCCACATAGAGAATTTCATAATATAGGATATACTCATTTAAAACTTACTTATAAATGATAAAATCACAGTGTTTTAAAATTATAGAGAATTATAGACAGCACACTATTATGAATCCATTTAAAATTATACTTATAATGAAATGAGCAATTAGTTTGTAAGAAGTAATTGATGCTTTAATGATACTATGATACTCAAAAGTAATCGTAGGATAAAAGGAATACTGAAGTGTGAAGAGATATTTTAGTTTCTTTTATAATTGTTTTATTTTATTGGTAGAAATAATGTATTAAAATACTTCTTGATAACCAATTGTTAATCAAATTTGTACTATGATACCAATAACAATAATCGTTAACGTAATAAATGTAGTAGTATACAGACAAACCCGTCTTATATATTTATTGAAGAAAACCATATTAAATTAATCATTAGAATTAGCTGTCAATTCCTTCCAAGTAATATTAAATAATAGAGTAATATAACCTGTGATTACATAACTACTAATGAATAAATTATTATTACAATTAAAAAACCCTGAGATAGTAAACGTTGACAATTAATATTAGCATTGCATTTGACGCCTACACTAGAGAACATAATTAAGATAATAAGTTAATTGATGCAAGTAAATTTGCATAAATAAAATATAGTTATATTTGGCGCTCCAACAACGCGGGGCATAGCTGATTAACAGTAAATAAAACAATAACTATAAACAGTAATTGTAACTAAAAATATTTAGTTCTATTTGCCGCCCAAAGAACGTGGGGCATTACAATTGTCAATTACTCCCAATAAAAACAGTTGTATTTGGCGCCCACACGCACGGCTTGACAAATAAAAGTATAATTGTTAAGCGGGCAGAGAGCAGACAGTGTGCATGTTAAATTTATAAGTTGTTTAGAAATAAGTTACAATAGAATAATATCAGACCCTAAGTATATCTGAATGATTACGCGTCTATGGGCAAAAATGGCTACAAACGAGAATTCGAAAAGCCAAGAATTCGATATTAACAACCAGTTGGGGGTCGAAGGATTAGAAGATAACACCATGGACAGTAATGAAAGTAACAACACCACCGAGGAACATAGCCAAAATCGGGCGAGGGGACCATCCGACGGTAGCGAGATGAACTTCGCTATGTTGATGGAGTTCATCAAGAATCAAAGTGAAGAAACGAGAAGACAGATCGAAGAACAGAAACAGGAAATAATGCGACATAACGAAGAACAAGCTGGGAAATTAGAAGAAAGGATTAACAAAAGGTTAGAAGAAAATATCGCAAGAGTAAATGAAAATTTACAAGGCCAGATCAATCAGGTAAATATTGCGTTGCAAGAACAAACCAAGAAGTGGGAAGGAAAACTTGGCGAGTTGCAGAAGAAGAGTGAAAGTGGGATGAAAGAAATCAATAAAGAATTAAAGAAACAGAATAAAGAAAATAAAGAGTTACGCGAAAAGGACCGCCGAGAATGGGAAGAAGCAATCAATAAGACCCAAGATCTGAACAAAAAACAAATCGAAGGTGTCGAACGTCAGGTAAGGAGTCTGAAGGACGCTCACCACAGCACCGAGGAGAAATTAAACGGAGTTTCAGTAGAGAAGGGTAGAAGGCTGGATGAGATGGCTAGTAACCTGTCAACAATACGGGAAAATCAGCAGAGAGTTCAGCGGAGGCTGGAAGAAATGGAACAACGACCGGCCGTCGCCATAAATGGGAATCATGGCAATAAAGAAATCACATTTGATGGTGAAGATAGCTTCCCTATGGAATTCCTAAAAGAACTCGAGGAGTTACAAGAATCGTATTACCCAACAGAAAACACGAGGTGGATCGGCAGACATTTAACTGGAGAAGCAGCCATATGGTGGCGCATCGTAAGAAGCCAAATAAACTCGTTCCAAGAATTTGAAGAAAGATTTATAGAGAAATACTGGGGAGTGACTCAACAGGAACGGATTCGTGACCAGCTTGAATACGGCCGATACAACTCTCACGGAACTCTCAGCACGATACAATACATGGAAAGGTTTGTGTTACAGTGTCGGCAATTAATACCAATCATGTCAGATCAACATCTGATTAAGAAATTAGCGCGGCACTACAATAGAGAAATACAGGTAGCCGTCGTAACAAGAGGGATAACCTCGATTAATAATTTTGAAATTCTATTACGAGAATACATGAATGTATCAAGTCGCGCACATAATGACGCGCAAAAGACAGAAGAACGTGGACCCAGAAAGGCCAACGAACACAACTTTCCCAAGCAACACAAGCAATGGGGCGATGAACAAAGGCGAGGGTGGCAAAAAGATTATGTAACGTAGCCGAAGGCTGAGGGCAGGCAGCCAGTCATAAATTCGTTAGTTGTTGACAACCAGGCATCAGGTAGCAGCAAAAGTAATGGGGGAGGAAACACGAAAAGGGACAATAATTGACAACTAAGTGGGTCAATGTGCCCCACTGTTTACCAACAAACCGAGCGGTCTAACGGAATCGACACCAAAGTAAATATTTTGTTTCCAGACTTACGTCACGAACTCTTGGAAGAACCGGAACAGAACATTAACATATCGTTTGTAAAAACTCCTAAGTTAAGTATTAGCATTAATAAAATAAATTTAATCGCCTTGATTGATACGGGCAGTGCCATTAATGCCTTATCGGAAGAATGGTACAACAATAATAAAGATAAAATCGGCCAACACGAAGTACTTAGCGTGAATAACACAACGATAATTAGCGCCATGGGCAAACGATCTAAGCACGTTAGAAAGCAAATATTTTGTGAAATTCACGTCAATAATAATGTTCATTCTGATTGTGTGTTTTAAATCGTCCCAGGACTTGCACGAGAGTGTATCCTCGGAATGCAATTCTTGAAACAAACGCATAGTAAAATAGATATCGAAAGAAATAACATACAAATGAAGACCGATGTAAATACTTTCGCTATTGAAGAATCTTACGAATTACCGTTGATGGAAATCAAGGAAGAGGTTGACAACATTGACGGGAAAATTAATAAAAAAATCAAGGAAATGGAGGACGCAGACGCCACAATGGGACGGCAGCTGGAACAATTGTTATACAGGTACCAAGATGTATTTGATGAGAGGCCAGGACGCATCCGTGGATATGAACACCACTTCACAGTATCCGATAAAACACCGTATCTGCAGAGAGGCTGGCCCGTGCCAATAAAATATCACCAAGCCGTTCAAACAGAGATTAAAAGAATGATATATTACGGGATTATTGGACGTACTCAAAGCGCTTATGTTAACCCCCTAGTGACTGTCATTAAGCGAGATGGAAGGGTTCGGTTATGTTTGGATGCGCGGAAGATAAACAGCGTGACTACGCCTGACTACGAGGGACCACCCCCGATCAACGAGATCTTGGCCAGGTGTAGCAACATCCGCGTAATGTCGACCATCGACCTGACCAGCAGCTTTTGGCAGATACCATTGGCAGAGTCATGTCGAGACTACACCGGATTCCTGCATGAAGGCAAGTGTTATAGGTTTTGTGTGACACCGTTTGGACTCAGCACAAGTCTCGCCAGTTTAGCACGTGGGTTAGATCACGTCCTAAGGGAAGATGTGAAGAAAAATATTATTGTTTACGTGGATGATATTTTATGCTTCTCCGAAAATGAACATGACCACATTAAACACTTAACAGATCTGTTAGAGAACTTGAAACAGGCAAACATGACAATAAACCTAGAGAAATCACAGTTCTTTAGGAAACAAATTCAATACCTGGGATATTGCCTCACCACTAGTGGAATAAAAACTACGCCGGAGAAGGTTGCAGCTATACAAAACTTTCCGTCGCCCAAAAATACGAAACAACTTAAAGGTTTTTTAGGCCTCACAAACTTTTATAATAAATTTACCTCCAAGTATGCAGTGTACACCCAACCGCTGTTGAAACTACTTCAAAAGGGTCAAAAATTCAAATGGGACTCAATTATGGAAGACCACTTTAAAAGGGTGAAAACCTTATTTATAGATACCGTTATGTTGAAGTTTCCCATAACAGGAAGACGTTTTTACTTGCAGTGTGACGCCAGCAACTATGCGTATGGTGGTCAGTTATACCAGATCGACAACAACGGAGAGGTTGCTGTAGTAGCATTCACAAGTAAGACATTCAAAAATGCAGAAAGGAATTATTTTGCCACTGAACGGGAACTCCTCGCAATAGTCCAGTGTTTACAAAAATTCAGGATTTACATTCTAGGGCAGCCGTTAACCATCATAACAGACAACAAAGCTTTAACATTCTTACAGAAGTGCCACCTAAACAATACACGAATCACAAGATGGATCTTGAGTATCCAAGAATATAACTTCGAAATACGACATTGTAAGGGCAAGGAGAACGTGGTTGCTGATACCCTCAGTAGATACCCAGAGGACCATAAAGGGGATGACGCACTGGAGGAAAGGTATGAATATTATATTAACAGTATTGAAGTTAAATTAACTAAAGATGTTGCAGAAAAGTTACGTAACATAGGGCGAATCCAAAGTATGAATGAAAAGGTGGCGACATTAATAAATAAGCTCCATGAAGGAACCGATGACCACACAAATAAGTACTACAAACTCATTAATAAGAAACTGTACCGTAAAGTTAAGGAAAATTGGAAACTGTATATTCCCAAGGAAGTCCGAACAGAATTAATTAAAGAAATCCATCAAACTTATGGACACACGGGCACAAAGAAAACGATGCAACTACTGAAGGAGTGTTTTACTATGGACGCGATGTGTAAAACAGTTAGTCAGATAATAAAATCCTGTGACGTCTGTCAAAAATGTAAAGACAGCGGAAATAGGACCATAGCAGGGGAGACGCAACCAATTGTACCAAAACACAGGGGAGAGTTGGTCAGCCTTGATTATTATGGGCCACTCCCTACATCCAGTGGTGGTGTTAAATACCTGTTAGTCATAGTTGACAACTTTACTAAATTTGTGGAGTGGTACGGACTACGGCGAGCCACGACAACTGTCACCTTAAAGAGGATCCAACAATATATTAAGGATCACGACAAGCCAGTCAACATTCTGACGGCTAATGGAACCCAGTTCACTTCAAAAAAATGGGTACGTGGTTTAGAAGAATTGGGAATAAGGCCAAGATTCACTGCGATTCGAAACCCGTGTACGAATATTGCGGAGCGGTGGAACCGGCAGCTGGGAAACCTGTTCAGAGTGTTTGTGCGAGAGAAACACACTAAGTGGGCATCTTGTATTAAAATCATAAAAGCCTGCCTGAATGAGACATACCAGGAAACAATAAGGATGACACCATATGAAGCCCGGTTCGGAAAGAAGCCGACCAGAGATTGGGAGAAATATGTGGATGCATCTGCGCTTCCGAACGAAAAGGTAGATCTCAGCAAGATCCAACTACGTATTAAAATGAAAGGAAGTACGCAGGCTGACAGGATTAATAAATCCAAAAGTATAACGAAGTTCAAGGTCGGAGATCAAGTGCTGATACGCACATATAAACCCTCCGACGCAACACAGAATATAATTGGAAAATTCTGTGCTCTCTACGAAGGACCATATAGGATCGTGAAAGAAATTGGAGGTGCCACATACGTGTTGCAAGAGGACGGAAAGAAGGTAGCCCGAGGAGTATTTAATACAAGACAATTGAAACTTTATCATTCAGATTGCTTAGGGGAATGATCAATTGCCTTGTATACAAAAAGAAATGTTATAAGAAGAATTATGTAAATGTATATAGTCATCTACTAAATTATGAACTATCAGTATAATTGGAATCTATGTTATGTCATAATAAATTAGTAAGATAGTAGTTGGTAGAAATAAGGAAATTCTGTGTGCTATTATAAAGTAATTAGCAATAAATTTCTAACTTATTGTATAGTGATATGAGAGAATAAAAACTTGAATGATTATTATTATTAATTTTGTAATTGTGTCTATTTTATTGCTCAATATTAACCAAAGTATATGTACATTAAGCAAATTTAACTCAAAGATATAATATGGAAACAGAACTAATTTAAGTAGGAAATTGTTGTGAAGCAAATCCGATATTCATGTATAGCTTTAAGAATGTATAAAGGCTTTGTAAATTGGACAAGTAAGTAAATTATGTGAATAGTAAATAACACTGAGTTAAGAGTCATAATATCACTTATGTTATTATCTATGGACAAACTGCCAGAGACACATAAAGTTAATCATGATTCTAATTTGTAAGTATTGTTATATTTGTAATGAGCATATAATTTAGTTTTTTTTCGTATTTGTGTGAAATATTGGGTAAATTTAAATAATATGTAGCGGCAATAAATTCATAGATAAGATAGCAATTAAATGTAAATTAATTAAGCTCATAAATGTTCAATTAGGTAAAGATTTATGAAAAAATGGATTCATAAAAGGGTGATGTCAGCAATAAATTCGATATAGGGACCAAAAACCCACCAACAGTAAGGTGCCACCAGACAGTAGGTCAACCCAAAAGATGACACTTCTGATACACTATATTCAAGGAAAGATGAGCACTGAAGAATACCAGAGAGATCGGGCATGAATTTGGCTCCATTTGATTCGGAAGATTGATCAATCGACCCAAATTGGGGACAGTTATAACTATGAAATGTCTAGATAAAATTTTTTTTTGTAAGTGGACGGTGTAACGAGGGTTGCTGACAGATATACGATGGCTCGGTAACATGTTGTTCAAGACAAGGGAAGGCAAGGGTTTAGGCGAACAATGCCTAAAGTCGCAGCAGTTGTACGGTGAAGCGAATTGCGGGTGACGCGCAACGGCCCAAGATAGACAAAGGCGAAATATATCACTAAGAAGAAACAATAGAAAGGAAAAGCCTGACTTGAATAGACAATACGCTTCCACTATGAACGAACGACGGGACGTCCAGCCTTACCAGAAGGGTACGCGACGAAGAAAGGCTTGGAGAGCAAGATATAGCAGCTGTCTGGAATACTCAGAATTGACCACACTCGTCGTGGGAACGACTAGGAGAAACTAGTTGACAATACGAGAAATTGGTCACGGGTAAGAAGCAGGACAGATGGTGCACAAAAAGAGCAGATGAAAAGGGCCACACAACAATTAAAAAGCACTGTATCCATCAAGGACAAGTACGCCAAAATACGAGGGTGATAGACAGCCGTGAAATTGGTCATCCGACTCAAACGATGGGGTGGAGCCAACCATGAACGGGTATGGGCGGAGTAACTTGTGAGAGTACAAGGAGGGGCTTTCTCTAGGAAGACAGAGAAAGAACCAATGGAAACAAAGCTGAAGTACGAGAAAGGACTTAAGTGGGGAAGAGTAAGAAAATAGTGGGAAGGGTAGAGGAATGATAAATACACAGGACGAGGGTGAGATTAAGGAGTCTTTACCAAATTTTTCGAGAGAGTCTTTACTAAAAAACTTCGGGAGTCGATAACTAAAGTTACGGAGAGTCGGTGAAGTCCGTTATAATGATTCAGAGTAGTGACTAAAACACTTAAAAGTTTTACTAAAAAACTTCGTAAGTCGAGAACTAAGGTTACGGAGAGTCGGTGAAGTTCGTTATAATGATTCGGAGTAGTGACTAGAACACTTAGAGAGTCGAGCTAAAGTTTACGGAAATTCGAAGTAACGGTTCGGATAGTTTACTTAGAATCAAGTGATGTCATCAATAAAACGATCTGTGAAGTGAAAATAAATATATATAATAGTGAAAGTGTATACGTGTGAATTACTTCATGTAGGAGTTCCATTCCTTATGCACGCAATGAGACAGTCTTCAACGCAATTGAAGGAGCGTCTACATCTCCATACGCTGAATTAAGTAGTAGAGAGAGAGTCCAGAATGACGACGCGCCGTAGTTTATGGAATAAGTCATAAAAGTAAATTTTTTATGTATTAATTTTATTTCTAAATCACCTGTCTGTCTCTCTAAAAGAATCCACATAGAGAATTTCATAATATAGGATATACTCATTTAAAACTTACTTATAAATGATAAAATCACAGTGTTTTAAAATTATAGAGAATTATAGACAGCACACTATTATGAATCCATTTAAAATTATACTTATAATGAAATGAGCAATTAGTTTGTAAGAAGTAATTCATGCTTTAATGATACTATGATACTCAAAAGTAATCGTAGGATAAAAGGAATACTGAAGTGTGAAGAGATATTTTAGTTTCTTTTATAATTGTTTTATTTTATTGGTAGAAATAATGTATTAAAATACTTCTTGATAACCAATTGTTAATCAAATTTGTACTATGATACCAATAACAATAATCGTTAACGTAATAAATGTAGTAGTATACAGACAAACCCGTCTTATATATTTATTGAAGAAAACCATATTAAATTAATCATTAGAATTAGCTGTCAATTCCTTCCAAGTAATATTAAATAATAGAGTAATATAACCTGTGATTACATAACTACTAATGAATAAATTATTATTACAATTAAAAAACCCTGAGATAGTAAACGTTGACAATTAATATTAGCATTGCATTTGACGCCTACACTAGAGAACATAATTAAGATAATAAGTTAATTGATGCAAGTAAATTTGCATAAATAAAATATAGTTATATTTGGCGCTCCAACAACGCGGGGCATAGCTGATTAACAGTAAATAAAACAATAACTATAAACAGTAATTGTAACTAAAAATATTTAGTTCTATTTGCCGCCCAAAGAACGTGGGGCATTACAATTGTCAATTACTCCCAATAAAAACAGTTGTATTTGGCGCCCACACGCACGGCTTGACAAATAAAAGTATAATTGTTAAGCGGGCAGAGAGCAGACAGTGTGCATGTTAAATTTATAAGTTGTTAAAAAATAAGTTACAATAGAATAATATCAGACCCTAAGTATATCTGAATGATTACGCGTCTATGGGCAAAAATGGCTACAAACGAGAATTCGAAAAGCCAAGAATTCGATATTAACAACCAGTTGGGGGTCGAAGGATTAGAAGATAACACCATGGACAGTAATGAAAGTAACAACACCACCGAGGAACATAGCCAAAATCGGGCGAGGGGACCATCCGACGGTAGCGAGATGAACTTCGCTATGTTGATGGAGTTCATCAAGAATCAAAGTGAAGAAACGAGAAGACAGATCGAAGAACAGAAACAGGAAATAATGCGACATAACGAAGAACAAGCTGGGAAATTAGAAGAAAGGATTAACAAAAGGTTAGAAGAAAATATCGCAAGAGTAAATGAAAATTTACAAGGCCAGATCAATCAGGTAAATATTGCGTTGCAAGAACAAACCAAGAAGTGGGAAGGAAAACTTGGCGAGTTGCAGAAGAAGAGTGAAAGTGGGATGAAAGAAATCAATAAAGAATTAAAGAAACAGAATAAAGAAAATAAAGAGTTACGCGAAAAGGACCGCCGAGAATGGGAAGAAGCAATCAATAAGACCCAAGATCTGAACAAAAAACAAATCGAAGGTGTCGAACGTCAGGTAAGGAGTCTGAAGGACGCTCACCACAGCACCGAGGAGAAATTAAACGGAGTTTCAGTAGAGAAGGGTAGAAGGCTGGATGAGATGGCTAGTAACCTGTCAACAATACGGGAAAATCAGCAGAGAGTTCAGCGGAGGCTGGAAGAAATGGAACAACGACCGGCCGTCGCCATAAATGGGAATCATGGCAATAAAGAAATCACATTTGATGGTGAAGATAGCTTCCCTATGGAATTCCTAAAAGAACTCGAGGAGTTACAAGAATCGTATTACCCAACAGAAAACACGAGGTGGATCGGCAGACATTTAACTGGAGAAGCAGCCATATGGTGGCGCATCGTAAGAAGCCAAATAAACTCGTTCCAAGAATTTGAAGAAAGATTTATAGAGAAATACTGGGGAGTGACTCAACAGGAACGGATTCGTGACCAGCTTGAATACGGCCGATACAACTCTCACGGAACTCTCAGCACGATACAATACATGGAAAGGTTTGTGTTACAGTGTCGGCAATTAATACCAATCATGTCAGATCAACATCTGATTAAGAAATTAGCGCGGCACTACAATAGAGAAATACAGGTAGCCGTCGTAACAAGAGGGATAACCTCGATTAATAATTTTGAAATTCTATTACGAGAATACATGAATGTATCAAGTCGCGCACATAATGACGCGCAAAAGACAGAAGAACGTGGACCCAGAAAGGCCAACGAACACAACTTTCCGAAGCAACACAAGCAATGGGGCGATGAACAAAGGCGAGGGTGGCAAAAAGATTATGTAACGTAGCCGAAGGCTGAGGGCAGGCAGCCAGTCATAAATTCGTTAGTTGTTGACAACCAGGCATCAGGTAGCAGCAAAAGTAATGGGGGAGGAAACACGAAAAGGGACAATAATTGACAACTAAGTGGGTCAATGTGCCCCACTGTTTACCAACAAACCGAGCGGTCTAACGGAATCGACACCAAAGTAAATATTTTGTTTCCAGACTTACGTCACGAACTCTTGGAAGAACCGGAACAGAACATTAACATATCGTTTGTAAAAACTCCTAAGTTAAGTATTAGCATTAATAAAATAAATTTAATCGCCTTGATTGATACGGGCAGTGCCATTAATGCCTTATCGGAAGAATGGTACAACAATAATAAAGATAAAATCGGCCAACACGAAGTACTTAGCGTGAATAACACAACGATAATTAGCGCCATGGGCAAACGATCTAAGCACGTTAGAAAGCAAATATTTTGTGAAATTCACGTCAATAATAATGTTCATTCTGATTGTGTGTTTTAAATCGTCCCAGGACTTGCACGAGAGTGTATCCTCGGAATGCAATTCTTGAAACAAACGCATAGTAAAATAGATATCGAAAGAAATAACATACAAATGAAGACCGATGTAAATACTTTCGCTATTGAAGAATCTTACGAATTACCGTTGATGGAAATCAAGGAAGAGGTTGACAACATTGACGGGAAAATTAATAAAAAAATCAAGGAAATGGAGGACGCAGACGCCACAATGGGACGGCAGCTGGAACAATTGTTATACAGGTACCAAGATGTATTTGATGAGAGGCCAGGACGCATCCGTGGATATGAACACCACTTCACAGTATCCGATAAAACACCGTATCTGCAGAGAGGCTGGCCCGTGCCAATAAAATATCACCAAGCCGTTCAAACAGAGATTAAAAGAATGATAAATTACGGGATTATTGGACGTACACAAAGCGCTAATGTTAACCCCCTAGTGACTGTCATTAAGCGAGATGGAAGGGTTCGGTTATGTTTGGATGCGCGGAAGATAAACAGCGTGACTACGCCTGACTACGAGGGACCACCCCCGATCAACGAGATCTTGGCCAGGTGTAGCAACATCCGCGTAATGTCGACCATCGACCTGACCAGCAGCTTTTGGCAGATACCATTGGCAGAGTCATGTCGAGACTACACCGGATTCCTGCATGAAGGCAAGTGTTATAGGTTTTGTGTGACACCGTTTGGACTCAGCACAAGTCTCGCCAGTTTAGCACGTGGGTTAGATCACGTCCTAAGGGAAGATGTGAAGAAAAATATTATTGTTTACGTGGATGATATTTTATGCTTCTCCGAAAATGAACATGACCACATTAAACACTTAACAGATCTGTTAGAGAACTTGAAACAGGCAAACATGACAATAAACCTAGAGAAATCACAGTTCTTTAGGAAACAAATTCAATACCTGGGATATTGCCTCACCACTAGTGGAATAAAAACTACGCCGGAGAAGGTTGCAGCTATACAAAACTTTCCGTCGCCCAAAAATACGAAACAACTTAAAGGTTTTTTAGGCCTCACAAACTTTTATAATAAATTTACCTCCAAGTATGCAGTGTACACCCAACCGCTGTTGAAACTACTTCAAAAGGGTCAAAAATTCAAATGGGACTCAATTATGGAAGACCACTTTAAAAGGGTGAAAACCTTATTTATAGATACCGTTATGTTGAAGTTTCCCATAACAGGAAGACGTTTTTACTTGCAGTGTGACGCCAGCAACTATGCGTATGGTGGTCAGTTATACCAGATCGACAACAACGGAGAGGTTGCTGTAGTAGCATTCACAAGTAAGACATTCAAAAATGCAGAAAGGAATTATTTTGCCACTGAACGGGAACTCCTCGCAATAGTCCAGTGTTTACAAAAATTCAGGATTTACATTCTAGGGCAGCCGTTAACCATCATAACAGACAACAAAGCTTTAACATTCTTACAGAAGTGCCACCTAAACAATACACGAATCACAAGATGGATCTTGAGTATCCAAGAATATAACTTCGAAATACGACATTGTAAGGGCAAGGAGAACGTGGTTGCTGATACCCTCAGTAGATACCCAGAGGACCATAAAGGGGATGACGCACTGGAGAAAAGGTATGAATATTATATTAACAGTATTGAAGTTAAATTAACTAAAGATGTTGCAGAAAAGTTACGTAACATAGGGCGAATCCAAAGTATGAATGAAAAGGTGGCGACATTAATAAATAAGCTCCATGAAGGAACCGATGACCACACAAATAAGTACTACAAACTCATTAATAAGAAACTGTACCGTAAAGTTAAGGAAAATTGGAAACTGTATATTCCCAAGGAAGTCCGAACAGAATTAATTAAAGAAATCCATCAAACTTATGGACACACGGGCACAAAGAAAACGATGCAACTACTGAAGGAGTGTTTTACTATGGACGCGATGTGTAAAACAGTTAGTCAGATAATAAAATCCTGTGACGTCTGTCAAAAATGTAAAGACAGCGGAAATAGGACCATAGCAGGGGAGACGCAACCAATTGTACCAAAACACAGGGGAGAGTTGGTCAGCCTTGATTATTATGGGCCACTCCCTACATCCAGTGGTGGTGTTAAATACCTGTTAGTCATAGTTGACAACTTTACTAAATTTGTGGAGTGGTACGCACTACGGCGAGCCACGACAACTGTCACCTTAAAGAGGATCCAACAATATATTAAGGATCACGACAAGCCAGTCAACATTCTGACGGGTAATGGAACCCAGTTCACTTCAAAAAAATGGGTACGTGGTTTAGAAGAATTGGGAATAAGGCCAAGATTCACTGCGATTCGAAACCCGTGTACGAATATTGCGGAGCGGTGGAACCGGCAGCTGGGAAACCTGTTCAGAGTGTTTGTGCGAGAGAAACACACTAAGTGGGCATCTTGTATTAAAATCATAAAAGCCTGCCTGAATGAGACATACCAGGAAACAATAAGGATGACACCATATGAAGCCCGGTTCGGAAAGAAGCCGACCAGAGATTGGGAGAAATATGTGGATGCATCTGCGCTTCCGAACGAAAAGGTAGATCTCAGCAAGATCCAACTACGTATTAAAATGAAAGGAAGTACGCAGGCTGACAGGATTAATAAATCCAAAAGTATAACAAAGTTCAAGGTCGGAGATCAAGTGCTGATACGCACATATAAACCCTCCGACGCAACACAGAATATAATTGGAAAATTCTGTGCTCTCTACGAAGGACCATATAGGATCGTGAAAGAAATTGGAGGTGCCACATACGTGTTGCAAGAGGACGGAAAGAAGGTAGCCCGAGGAGTATTTAATACAAGACAATTGAAACTTTATCATTCAGATTGCTTAGGGGAATGATCAATTGCCTTGTATACAAAAAGAAATGTTATAAGAAGAATTATGTAAATGTATATAGTCATCTACTAAATTATGAACTATCAGTATAATTGGAATCTATGTTATGTCATAATAAATTAGTAAGATAGTAGTTGGTAGAAATAAGGAAATTCTGTGTGCTATTATAAAGTAATTAGCAATAAATTTCTAACTTATTGTATAGTGATATGAGAGAATAAAAACTTGAATGATTATTATTATTAATTTTGTAATTGTGTCTATTTTATTGCTCAATATTAACCAAAGTATATGTACATTAAGCAAATTTAACTCAAAGATATAATATGGAAACAGAACTAATTTAAGTAGGAAATTGTTGTGAAGCAAATCCGATATTCATGTATAGCTTTAAGAATGTATAAAGGCTTTGTAAATTGGACAAGTAAGTAAATTATGTGAATAGTAAATAACACTGAGTTAAGAGTCATAATATCACTTATGTTATTATCTATGGACAAACTGCCAGAGACACATAAAGTTAATCATGATTCTAATTTGTAAGTATTGTTATATTTGTAATGAGCATATAATTTAGTTTTTTTTCGTATTTGTGTGAAATATTGGGTAAATTTAAATAATATGTAGCGGCAATAAATTCATAGATAAGATAGCAATTAAATGTAAATTAATTAAGCTCATAAATGTTCAATTAGGTAAAGATTTATGAAAAAATGGATTCATAAAAGGGTGATGTCAGCAATAAATTCGATATAGGGACCAAAAACCCACCAACAGTAAGGTGCCACCAGACAGTAGGTCAACCCAAAAGATGACACTTCTGATACACTATATTCAAGGAAAGATGAGCACTGAAGAATACCAGAGAGATCGGGCATGAATTTGGCTCCATTTGATTCGGAAGATTGATCAATCGACCCAAATTGGGGACAGTTATAACTATGAAATGTCTAGATAAAATTTTTTTTTGTAAGTGGACGGTGTAACGAGGGTTGCTGACAGATATACGATGGCTCGGTAACATGTTGTTCAAGACAAGGGAAGGCAAGGGTTTAGGCGAACAATGCCTAAAGTCGCAGCAGTTGTACGGTGAAGCGAATTGCGGGTGACGCGCAACGGCCCAAGATAGACAAAGGCGAAATATATCACTAAGAAGAAACAATAGAAAGGAAAAGCCTGACTTGAATAGACAATACGCTTCCACTATGAACGAACGACGGGACGTCCAGCCTTACCAGAAGGGTACGCGACGAAGAAAGGCTTGGAGAGCAAGATATAGCAGCTGTCTGGAATACTCAGAATTGACCACACTCGTCGTGGGAACGACTAGGAGAAACTAGTTGACAATACGAGAAATTGGTCACGGGTAAGAAGCAGGACAGATGGTGCACAAAAAGAGCAGATGAAAAGGGCCACACAACAATTAAAAAGCACTGTATCCATCAAGGACAAGTACGCCAAAATACGAGGGTGATAGACAGCCGTGAAATTGGTCATCCGACTCAAACGATGGGGTGGAGCCAACCATGAACGGGTATGGGCGGAGTAACTTGTGAGAGTACAAGGAGGGGCTTTCTCTAGGAAGACAGAGAAAAAACCAATGGAAACAAAGCTGAAGTACGAGAAAGGACTTAAGTGGGGAAGAGTAAGAAAATAGTGGGAAGGGTAGAGGAATGATAAATACACAGGACGAGGGTGAGATTAAGGAGTCTTTACCAAATTTTTCGAGAGAGTCTTTACTAAAAAACTTCGGGAGTCGATAACTAAAGTTACGGAGAGTCGGTGAAGTCCGTTATAATGATTCAGAGTAGTGACTAAAACACTTAAAAGTTTTACTAAAAAACTTCGTAAGTCGAGAACTAAGGTTACGGAGAGTCGGTGAAGTTCGTTATAATGATTCGGAGTAGTGACTAGAACACTTAGAGAGTCGAGCTAAAGTTTACGGAAATTCGAAGTAACGGTTCGGATAGTTTACTTAGAATCAAGTGATGTCATCAATAAAACGATCTGTGAAGTGAAAATAAATATATATAATAGTGAAAGTGTATACGTGTGAATTACTTCATGTAGGAGTTCCATTCCTTATGCACGCAATGAGACAGTCTTCAACGCAATTGAAGGAGCGTCTACATCTCCATACGCTGAATTAAGTAGTAGAGAGTCCAGAATGACGACGCGCCGTAGTTTATGGAATACGTCATAAAAGTAAATTTTTTATGTATTAATTTTATTTCTAAATCACCTGTGTGTCTCTCTAAAAGAATCCACATAGAGAATTTCATAATATAGGATATACTCATTTAAAACTTACTTATAAATGATAAAATCACAGTGTTTTAAAATTATAGAGAATTATAGACAGCACACTATTATGAATCCATTTAAAATTATACTTATAATGAAATGAGCAATTAGTTTGTAAGAAGTAATTCATGCTTTAATGATACTATGATACTCAAAAGTAATCGTAGGATAAAAGGAATACTGAAGTGTGAAGAGATATTTTAGTTTCTTTTATAATTGTTTTATTTTATTGGTAGAAATAATGTATTAAAATACTTCTTGATAACCAATTGTTAATCAAATTTGTACTATGATACCAATAACAATAATCGTTAATGTAATAAATGTAGTAGTATACAGACAAACCCGTCTTATATATTTATTGAAGAAAACCATATTAAATTAATCATTAGAATTAGCTGTCAATTCCTTCCAAGTAATATTAAATAATAGAGTAATATAACCTGTGATTACATAACTACTAATGAATAAATTATTATTACAATTAAAAAACCCTGAGATAGTAAACGTTGACAATTAATATTAGCATTGCATTTGACGCCTACACTAGAGAACATAATTAAGACAATAAGTTAATTGATGCAAGTAAATTTGCATAAATAAAATATAGTTATATTTGGCGCTCCAACAACGCGGGGCATAGCTGATTAACAGTAAATAAAACAATAACTATAAACAGTAATTGTAACTAAAAATATTTAGTTCTATTTGCCGCCCAAAGAACGTGGGGCATTACAATTGTCAATTACTCCCAATAAAAACAGTTGTATTTGGCGCCCACACGCACGGCTTGACAAATAAAAGTATAATTGTTAAGCGGGCAGAGAGCAGACAGTGTGCATGTTAAATTTATAAGTTGTTTAGAAATAAGTTACAATAGAATAATATCAGACCCTAAGTATATCTGAATGATTACGCGTCTATGGGCAAAAATGGCTACAAACGAGAATTCGAAAAGCCAAGAATTCGATATTAACAACCAGTTGGGGGTCGAAGGATTAGAAGATAACACCATGGACAGTAATGAAAGTAACAACACCACCGAGGAACATAGCCAAAATCGGGCGAGGGGACCATCCGACGGTAGCGAGATGAACTTCGCTATGTTGATGGAGTTCATCAAGAATCAAAGTGAAGAAACGAGAAGACAGATCGAAGAACAGAAACAGGAAATAATGCGACATAACGAAGAACAAGCTGGGAAATTAGAAGAAAGGATTAACAAAAGGTTAGAAGAAAATATCGCAAGAGTAAATGAAAATTTACAAGGCCAGATCAATCAGGTAAATATTGCGTTGCAAGAACAAACCAAGAAGTGGGAAGAAAAACTTGGCGAGTTGCAGAAGAAGAGTGAAAGTGGGATGAAAGAAATCAATAAAGAATTAAAGAAACAGAATAAAGAAAATAAAGAGTTACGCGAAAAGGACCGCCGAGAATGGGAAGAAGCAATCAATAAGACCCAAGATCTGAACAAAAAACAAATCGAAGGTGTCGAACGTCAGGTAAGGAGTCTGAAGGACGCTCACCACAGCACCGAGGAGAAATTAAACGGAGTTTCAGTAGAGAAGGGTAGAAGGCTGGATGAGATGGCTAGTAACCTGTCAACAATACGGGAAAATCAGCAGAGAGTTCAGCGGAGGCTGGAAGAAATGGAACAACGACCGGCCGTCGCCATAAATGGGAATCATGGCAATAAAGAAATCACATTTGATGGTGAAGATAGCTTCCCTATGGAATTCCTAAAAGAACTCGAGGAGTTACAAGAATCGTATTACCCAACAGAAAACACGAGGTGGATCGGCAGACATTTAACTGGAGAAGCAGCCATATGGTGGCGCATCGTAAGAAGCCAAATAAACTCGTTCCAAGAATTTGAAGAAAGATTTGTAGAGAAATACTGGGGAGCGACTCAACAGGAACGGATTCGTGACCAGCTTGAATACGGCCGATACAACTCTCACGGAACTCTCAGCACGATACAATACATGGAAAGGTTTGTGTTACAGTGTCGGCAATTAATACCAATCATGTCAGATCAACATCTGATTAAGAAATTAGCGCGGCACTACAATAGAGAAATACAGGTAGCCGTCGTAACAAGAGGGATAACCTCGATTAATAATTTTGAAATTCTATTACGAGAATACATGAATGTATCAAGTCGCGCACATAATGACGCGCAAAAGACAGAAGAACGTGGACCCAGAAAGGCCAACGAACACAACTTTCCCAAGCAACACAAGCAATGGGGCGATGAACAAAGGCGAGGGTGGCAAAAAGATTATGTAACGAAGCCGAAGGCTGAGGGCAGGCAGCCAGTCATAAATTCGTTAGTTGTTGACAACCAGGCATCAGGTAGCAGCAAAAGTAATGGGGGAGGAAACACGAAAAGGGACAATAATTGACAACTAAGTGGGTCAATGTGCCCCACTGTTTACCAACAAACCGAGCGGTGTAACGGAATCGACACCAAAGTAAATATTTTGTTTCCAGACTTACGTCACGAACTCTTGGAAGAACCGGAACAGAACATTAACATATCGTTTGTAAAAACTCCTGAGTTAAGTATTAGCATTAATAAAATAAATTTAATCACCTTGATTGATACGGGCAGTGCCATTAATGCCTTATCGGAAGAATGGTACAACAATAATAAAGATAAAATCGGCCAACACGAAGTATTTAGCGTGAATAACACAACGATAATTAGCGCCATGGGCAAACGATCTAAGCACGTTAGAAAGCAAATATTTTGTGAAATTCACGTCAATAATAATGTTCATTCTGATTGTGTGTTTTAAATCGTCCCAGGACTTGCACGAGAGTGTATCCTCGGAATGCAGTTCTTGAAACAAACGCATAGTAAAATAGATATCGAAAGAAATAACATACAAATGAAGACCGATGTAAATACTTTCGCTATTGAAGAATCTTACGAATTACCGTTGATGGAAATCAAGGAAGAGGTTGACAACATTGACGGGAAAATTAATAAAAAAATCAAGGAAATGGAGGACGCAGACGCCACAATGGGACGGCAGCTGGAACAATTGTTATACAGGTACCAAGATGTATTTGATGAGAGGCCAGGACGCATCCGTGGATATGAACACCACTTCACAGTATCCGATAAAACACCGTATCTGCAGAGAGGCTGGCCCGTGCCAATAAAATATCACCAAGCCGTTCAAACAGAGATTAAAAGAATGATAAATTACGGGATTATTGGACGTACACAAAGCGCTTATGTTAACCCCCTAGTGACTGTCATTAAGCGAGATGGAAGGGTTCGGTTATGTTTGGATGCGCGGAAGATAAACAGCGTGACTACGCCTGACTACGAGGGACCACCCCCGATCAACGAGATCTTGGCCAGGTGTAGCAACATCCGCGTAATGTCGACCATCGACCTGACCAGCAGCTTTTGGCAGATACCATTGGCAGAGTCATGTCGAGACTACACCGGATTCCTGCATGAAGGCAAGTGTTATAGGTTTTGTGTGACACCGTTTGGACTCAGCACAAGTCTCGCCAGTTTAGCACGTGGGTTAGATCACGTCCTAAGGGAAGATGTGAAGAAAAATATTATTGTTTACGTGGATGATATTTTATGCTTCTCCGAAAATGAACATGACCACATTAAACACTTAACAGATCTGTTAGAGAACTTGAAACAGGCAAACATGACAATAAACCTAGAGAAATCACAGTTCTTTAGGAAACAAATTCAATACCTGGGATATTGCCTCACCACTAGTGGAATAAAAACTACGCCGGAGAAGGTTGAAGCTATACAAAACTTTCCGTCGCCCAAAAATACGAAACAACTTAAAGGTTTTTTAGGCCTCACAAACTTTTATAATAAATTTACCTCCAAGTATGCAGTGTACACCCAACCGCTGTTGAAACTACTTCAAAAGGGTCAAAAATTCAAATGGGACTCAATTATGGAAGACCACTTTAAAAGGGTGAAAATCTTATTTATAGATACCGTTATGTTGAAGTTTCCCATAACAGGAAGACGTTTTTACTTGCAGTGTGACGCCAGCAACTATGCGTATGGTGGTCAGTTATACCAGATCGACAACAACGGAGAGGTTGCTGTAGTAGCATTCACAAGTAAGACATTCAAAAATGCAGAAAGGAATTATTTTGCCACTGAACGGGAACTCCTCGCAATAGTCCAGTGTTTACAAAAATTCAGGATTTACATTCTAGGGCAGCCGTTAACCATCATAACAGACAACAAAGCTTTAACATTCTTACAGAAGTGCCACCTAAACAATACACGAATCACAAGATGGATCTTGAGTATCCAAGAATATAACTTCGAAATACGACATTGTAAGGGCAAGGAGAACGTGGTTGCTGATACCCTCAGTAGATACCCAGAGGACCATAAAGGGGATGACGCACTGGAGGAAAGGTATGAATATTATATTAACAGTATTGAAGTTAAATTAACTAAAGATGTTGCAGAAAAATTATGTAACATAGGGCGAATCCAAAGTATGAATGAAAAGGTGGCGACATTAATAAATAAGCTCCATGAAGGAACCGATGACCACACAAATAAGTACTACAAACTCATTAATAAGAAACTGTACCGTAAAGTTAAGGAAAATTGGAAACTGTATATTCCCAAGGAAGTCCGAACAGAATTAATTAAAGAAATCCATCAAACTTATGGACACACGGGCACAAAGAAAACGATGCAACTACTGAAGGAGTGTTTTACTATGGACGCGATGTGTAAAACAGTTAGTCAGATAATAAAATCCTGTGACGTCTGTCAAAAATGTAAAGACAGCGGAAATAGGACCATAGCAGGGGAGACGCAACCAATTGTACCAAAACACAGGGGAGAGTTGGTCAGCCTTGATTATTATGGGCCACTCCCTACATCCAGTGGTGGTGTTAAATACCTGTTAGTCATAGTTGACAACTTTACTAAATTTGTGGAGTGGTACGCACTACGGCGAGCCACGACAACTGTCACCTTAAAGAGGATCCAACAATATATTAAGGATCACGACAAGCCAGTCAACATTCGACGGCTAATGGAACCCAGTTCACTTCAAAAAAATTGGCACGTGGTTTAGAAGAATTGGGAATAAGGCCAAGATTCACTGCGATTCGAAACCCGTGTACGAATATTGCGGAGCGGTGGAACCGGCAGCTGGGAAACCTGTTCAGAGTGTTTGTGCGAGAGAAACACACTAAGTGGGCATCTTGTATTAAAATCATAAAAGCCTGCCTGAATGAGACATACCAGGAAACAATAAGGATGACACCATATGAAGCCCGGTTCGGAAAGAAGCCGACCAGAGATTGGGAGAAATATGTGGATGCATCTGCGCTTCCGAACGAAAAGGTAGATCTCAGCAAGATCCAACTACGTATTAAAATGAAAGGAAGTACGCAGGCTGACAGGATTAATAAATCCAAAAGTATAACGAAGTTCAAGGTCGGAGATCAAGTGCTGATACGCACATATAAACCCTCCGACGCAACACAGAATATAATTGGAAAATTCTGTGCTCTCTACGAAGGACCATATAGGATCGTGAAAGAAATTGGAGGTGCCACATACGTGTTGCAAGAGGACGGAAAGAAGGTAGCCCGAGGAGTATTTAATACAAGACAATTGAAACTTTATTATTCAGATTGCTTAGGGGAATGATCAATTGCCTTGTATACAAAAAGAAATGTTATAAGAAGAATTATGTAAATGTATATAGTCATCTACTAAATTATGAACTATCAGTATAATTGGAATCTATGTTATGTCATAATAAATTAGTAAGATAGTAGTTGGTAGAAATAAGGAAATTCTGTGTGCTATTATAAAGTAATTAGCAATAAATTTCTAACTTATTGTATAGTGATATGAGAGTATAAAAACTTGAATGATTATTATTATTAATTTTGTAATTGTGTCTATTTTATTGCTCAATATTAACCAAAGTATATGTACATTAAGCAAATTTAACTCAAAGATATAATATGGAAACAGAACTAATTTAAGTAGGAAATTGTTGTGAAGCAAATCCGATATTCATGTATAGCTTTAAGAATGTATAAAGGCTTTGTAAATTGGACAAGTAAGTAAATTATGTGAATAGTAAATAACACTGAGTTAAGAGTCATAATATCACTTATGTTATTATCTATGGACAAACTGCCAGAGACACATATAGTTAATCATGATTCTAATTTGTAAGTATTGTTATATTTGTAATGAGCATATAATTTAGTTTTTTTTCGTATTTGTGTGAAATATTGGGTAAATTTAAATAATATGTAGCGGCAATAAATTCATAGATAAGATAGCAATTAAATGTAAATTAATTAAGTTCATAAATGTTCAATTAGGTAAAGATTTATGAAAAAATGGATTCATAAAAGGGTGATGTCAGCAATAAATTCGATATAGGGACCAAAAACCCACCAACAGTAAGGTGCCACCAGACAGTAGGTCAACCCAAAAGATGACACTTCTGATACACTATATTCAAGGAAAGATGAGCACTGAAGAATACCAGAGAGATCGGGCATGAATTTGGCTCCATTTGATTCGGAAGATTGATCAATCGACCCAAATTGGGGACAGTTATAACTATGAAATGTCTAGATAAAATTTTTTTTTGTAAGTGGACGGTGTAACGAGGGTTGCTGACAGATATACGATGGCTCGGTAACATGTTGTTCAAGACAAGGGAAGGCAAGGGTTTAGGCGAACAATGCCTAAAGTCGCAGCAGTTGTACGGTGAAGCGAATTTCGGGTGACGCGCAACGGCCCAAGATAGACAAAGGCGAAATATATCACTAAGAAGAAACAATAGAAAGGAAAAGCCTGACTTGAATAGACAATACGCTTCCACTATGAACGAACGACGGGACGTCCAGCCTTACCAGAAGGGTACGCGACGAAGAAAGGCTTGGAGAGCAAGATATAGCAGCTGTCTGGAATACTCAGAATTGACCACACTCGTCGTGGGAACGACTAGGAGAAACTAGTTGACAATACGAGAAATTGGTCACGGGTAAGAAGCAGGACAGATGGTGCACAAAAAGAGCAGATGAAAAGGGCCACACAACAATTAAAAAGCACTGTATCCATCAAGGACAAGTACGCCAAAATACGAGGGTGATAGACAGCCGTGAAATTGGTCATCCGACTCAAACGATGGGGTGGAGCCAACCATGAACGGGTATGGGCGGAGTAACTTGTGAGAGTACAAGGAGGGGCTTTCTCCAGGAAGACAGAGAAAGAACCAATGGAAACGAAGCTGAAGTACGAGAAAGGACTTAAGTGGGGAAGAGTAAGAAAATAGTGGGAAGAGTAGAGGAATGATAAATACACAGGACTAGGGTGAGATTAAGGAGTCTTTACCAAATTTTTCGAGAGAGCCTTTACTAAAAAACTTCGGGAGTCGATAACTAAAGTTACGGAGAGTCGGTGAAGTCCGTTATAATGATTCAGAGTAGTGACTAAAACACTTAAAAGTTTTACTAAAAAACTTCGTAAGTCGAGAACTAAGGTTACGGAGAGTCGGTGAAGTTCGTTATAATGATTCGGAGTAGTGACTAGAACACTTAGAGAGTCGAGCTAAAGTTTACGGAAATTCGAAGTAACGGTTCGGATAGTTTACTTAGAATCAAGTGATGTCATCAATAAAACGATCTGTGAAGTGAAAATAAATATTGTAATAATTTTTTAATAGGTGTTGTTATTGTGTTTAATTGGTGTGGCTCTCGACGTCTTACTGGCCTGAAACACTTCCTTAAGTTTCCCAGCTGGTCGAGTCCCAATGGTAGCAAGACCGGTCGAGTAGCGTAATGTTGATGAAGAAATATATGTTCAACTCCACTAAAAGTTTCAAAACAAAAATTGTTGTTTTGAAGAAATAAAAAAAAAATGTATGTTAAAAAAATATATATATAATTAAAAAAAAAATTATAATTTTATTAATTAATTAATTATAATCAATTAATTAATAGAGCACTGTGAAGTTTTAAAAAGTGTAACACTCTTCTGAAAAATTTTATTGAAGTTCTGGTATATTTTAAATAAACTACCACCACTCATAAGATTGTCTCCAGGCCAATCGATATTTGTTTACCTTTTTGTTTTTGAGGTTATCTTCACTTATAGGTGGTAAAGTCCTGGTAGATTATTAATTAGAATTATATTAGTGGTAATTAGAAATATTTATGAAATAAAGAACTATTTAGTGTTGAAAAGTATTAATGTTTTACTAGTTAATAGCAATATTGACTCTTATCGATTATAATATCGATTCCCAGGATATCGAAAAAGTTACAAAGTATATTATATAAAATTCAAACAGGGTTCTTTAAACAGCCAATTATTATCAAAGTCAGAGAAATCGGGCTAATATTTAAAAAGTATAACGTTACAACAAATTAATAATTATTACTAAATACAGACATTGAATAGAAAATAATATAATTGTTTTCACCAACAGCTGATGTGAACACTCAAGGCATTGAAATTGTCAAAGTAAGATGGCTGCCGTCAAGCTGGTCCAAATATTGTTCGATTCTGCTACGTTCCGATTAATGTATTTTCTGGCGGTATTCCTGTTCTGGTGTCTGCAAATCTCTTGTTAAATGTTGTGTAGTGCCTGGTGTAATGTTTCTGGGTTGTATTTTGTGTATCCGTGTAAATATAAGTTCAAACACTTTTCCCTATTCCGACACTAATATGGTTATTGTAATATACAGTTTTGTGGTGTTTTTCGGAATAGATATGTATTGTTCAGTGTTATTTAGTGTTTCTTGATTGTTTCTGTCATAATGTGAGAGTTCTAGAAGTATTTTATAAGTCACTCGCGATTTCACAAAAAACGTACTATTCACTCGTTTGACATTACCGTTGTAAGTTAGGTTAGATTCGATACGAAACTCTCGTCATGTTAACCGTTCAAATACCAATAATCAACTAACTTATTTCCTCCAGTTTCAATTAAACTCTTAGCCAATATAATATTCTTAACATTGTTCAAATATATTTTCATATCCTGTGCATACTTTAAAATTCACTATATGATTGCCTAAACTTTGGTTATTTATCAATTTTATTCACTAGATGTTATTTAAATTAATCTTTCAGTTCATTCAGCTTATTTTCAGATTAAATAATGCCGTTTTATAGTGTTTTCTGTCCAAAATTAGTAATTTTACTTTCATTTTGGGTATTCTCTGAAAAGTCAAAACATACTTCCTGTCATTATATAAAATTCATCCATTTTATCCGTTATATTTAATATTAATAATCTTATATTGTATTAAAAAGGTTTAGATTCCCTTATTTTCTTGTAATTAATTGAATTAGTTGTATTCTGAAACATTATTCTGGAATATATGACTCCCATGTCTAAATTTCTGAGTTTAGTCATTTTCATTTTTATTTATAATTCTGAATATAATTTATTAAAATCTTTCTAAATGGTATGTGCAATTATATGGCTTGATCTCAAGTTTATTTTGTCTAAATCCCTTTTGTTTATTTGCATTTAAATGAGTAATTTCTCTGTTTTAATGTAGTTTGGTTTTCTTTCTTTTGGCCTATGATTTTTTAACAATTTTTTCCTTACAAAATACTTTACAAACAATATATGATGTGTGATACCCTCTCTGACTTTTAAATATAGTCTTATAAACTAAACATTTTTCCAAATTACACAATAACAATTAGTATTGGTTACAATACAAATAACAATTAAACAAATAAATTAGTTGTATCAGACCCAAACAAATGGCCTTATATCTAACACATTTTTAAACATTCTTATACTATATACATAAAAACCTTATATCTATATTCTTGTTGCTAACTATTATTATAAGTGGGATTCTACAGTTTTTATACCGTCTTTTACACATTGTCTTTGGGCAATTGTACCCTGTCATTAATAAATAAATAGCATAAATTGTTCAAAAAGTATTATGAAATCTGTTTTTTCTTTTTGCATATAAAACAAAATGTTATTTTAAACAGATTTATGTCTTATAAATAACATATTCTCACAGTACACATTTCAAGTCATTGGAAATTGCATATTTCATTGCATTCAATGTTTGTGATTGCCAAGAATGAAACACAAGGTTCATTTTCTATAATACCCAAAACTATCACTGGTTCACTTTGCACTTTTATATTATGTTATTCCTAAATGGTCGTATAGTCTTATTAACATAATAAGTTGGTTAGTGTTTTACAATGGAGATTTGTTCCATGGGTACTATATTATTGTTTCATCTTAGTTCACAGGCAACTTTTACTTTATACACTTCTCTCTCTTAAATTTATATACATGTGGTTTTCATTTCGTTATACTTTTATTGGTTAATGATTTATTTTGGGGGTATGGGGATTTGGGTGTCTTTTATAAGAGCATGACATCTTCTTCAGGATGCTGCCTTCTTCTTCTATCTTCTGTCTCCTGGGACTGGTATCTTCTCCATCTTCTTCTTGATGCCATCAGGTTTCTTGGGATCTTCTCCATCTTCTTCTTTATTTTAGAAATACACCACCTGTATTGGTTGATCTTGGCTTATTTTAGGGTTTCTATTCTATTTATTCTTCCTCGTTGTGGGTTTGGTCATATACTGTACTGCTTGGTTATTCACTTTCTTACCTTCCTGGGTTATACCTTGAAAACCTTTGGTTATGAGACTGGTTTTGGATGACTCATCACTAGTAACTCCTTTTATTTGAACTTGTATTTTTTTTAAATAATAATGATTTCTTTCCACAGTTGCTATGAATTAATCTATTTATATTAAACTTAATGCTTTCTTCCAAATTTAAATATTATAACTTTATTATTCTAATGATCAATTGCCATTCAATATTATGCATACATCTGTCACGTTACAATATATATAATAGTGAAAGTGTATACGTGTGAATTACTTCATGTAGGAGTTCCATTCCTTATGCACGCAATGAGACAGTCTTCAACGCAATTGAAGGAGCATCTACATCTCCATACGCTGAAATAAGTAGTAGAGAGAGAGTCCAGAATGACGACGCGCCGTAGTTTATGGAATACGTCATCAAAGTAAATTTTTTATGTATTAATTTTATTTCTAAATCACCTGTCTGTCTCTCTAAAAGAATCCACATAGAGAATTTCATAATATAGGATATACTCATTTAAAACTTACTTATAAATGATAAAATCACAGTGTTTTAAAATTATAGAGAATTATAGACAGCACACTATTAGGAATCCATTTAAAATTATACTTATAATGAAATGAGCAATTAGTTTGTAAGAAGTAATTCATGCTTTAATGATACTATGATACTCAAAAGTAATCGTAGGATAAAAGGAATACTGAAGTGTGAAGAGATATGTTAGTTTCTTTTATAATTGTTTTATTTTATTGGTAGAAATAATGTATTAAAATACTTCTTGATAACCAATTGTTAATCAAATTTGTACTATGATACCAATAACAATAATCGTTAACGTAATAAATGTAGTAGTATACAGACAAACCCGTCTTATATATTTATTGAAGAAAACCATATTAAATTAATCATTAGAATTAGCTGTCAATTCCTTCCAAGTAATATTAAATAATAGAGTAATATAACCTGTGATTACATAACTACTAATGAATAAATTATTATTACAATTAAAAAACCCTGAGATAGTAAACATTGACAATTAATATTAGCATTGCATTTGACGCCCACACTAGGGAACATAATTAAGATAATAAATTAATTGATGCAAGTAAATTTGCATAAATAAAATATAGTTATATTTGGTGCTCCAACAACGCGGGGCATAGCTGATTAACAGTAAATAAAACAATACCTATAAACAGTAATTGTAACTAAAAATATTTAGTTCTATTTGCCGCCCAAAGAACGTGGGGCATTACAATTGTCAATTACTCCCAATAAAAACAGTTTTATCCTGATCTATTTTTATTTTACTAATTACATCCTGTAACTCTTTTTTCAATTTGATAATATAATATATCTTCCCAATACTCTCCGGTTCTACTTCAAAAGTTCCTTTTTCTAGGTTAATCCGTGACAGTCGGTCTGCTATTATATTCTTCTTCCCCAGGATATATTCCCAATCTAAATTATAATCTTGAAGTATTAACATCCATCTTGTGAGTCTACTGTGGTTAAGTTTACAGTTTTTTAAAAATGAGATTGACCTATGGTCGGTCCTTATGGTTACTGGGTATCCCAATATAAATGTTCGGAATTTTATACATGAGAACACAACACTCAGCAGTTCCTTATCAGTTACTGTATAATTCCGCTCACAACTACTCAGTACTCTGCTTGCAAAACTGATGACCCAATGATTTCCTTCCTCATCTTCCTGATATAGTTCACTTCCAAGACTAATCTTGCTGGCATCACAATTTATGAAAAAACGTTTATTGAAATTTGGGTGGTGTAGCATTATGCTATCAAGAAATTTATTTTTTATTATCTTAAAACTATTGTCTTCATTTTCTTCCCATTTCCACTTGTTTTTCTTCAAAGTACATATTGGAATTTGGCTGTTACTTCTGAATAACCCTGTTGAAATTTCCTATAATAGTTGCAAATCCCCAAAAAGGATTGTAATTGTTTTAAGTTTTTTGGTTTAGGGAAATCTTGGATAGCCTTTACTTTCTCAGGAGATGGTTTAATTCCAGTAGCTGACAGAATGAATCCTAAAAATGGTAATTCATGTGTGATAAATTTAGATTTATCTAGTTTCAAAGTTATATTATATTGTAACAGCTTATTTAACACTGTTTCCACTCTATTACAATGCTCCTCCCATGTACAAGAAGTAATTAATATGTCATCAACATATATCGTAGTGAAGTCTAAAACTTCTTTACCCAACATTTGATCCATGCATTGGATGAACACGGCCACAGAATTTACCAATCCGAAAGGCAAACGTTTAAAATGATAATTTCGTCCTTCAAATATGAAAGCGACATATTGTCTTCTGTTAGGGTGCAACTCTATTTGCCAATATCCACAGACTGCATCCCAAGTACTCATGTACTTACATCCATAGAACTTTTTCATTATTTCTTCAATCTCACCTGGAGACGTGCGGTCGTTAATGAGCATTTTATTCAGCTCCCGAGCATCAAGGCATAGTCTTACTTGACCATCTTTCTTTGGTATAGCTACCAATGGGCTGGTATACGGAGAACTGCTTCTTTCAATTATATCTTTCAATATCATCCTCTGAATTTCCTTTCTGGCTGCTTCTTTCAAAGCTTGAGCAATGGGATATGACCGTTTATTAAAATTGACATTTTCTTTGAACTTTAATTCACACAGGAAGTTTTTTGCTTTTCCAGGTGAATCCGAGAATACTGATTTATATTTATTATAAATTTTTATAAGTTGTTGTTTTTGTTCTACACTAATTATTTCCTGGGCCTGCCTATCTTGAAACTCTATGGTTTCTTCTATCTTCTCTTGCCAAATCTTTGATTCTGTTACTTCTGTATTTTTACCTACGGTTAACCTATTATTCTCCCTAATATAGAATGAGCTCAGACACTGAGGGGCACTTTGGCTATCAATTATCTCAGCCGATAACTCACCTTCTTCTGCGCTCAGTGTTACTATACCACTGGCCAGATTTATAACTGCAGTGTGTCACCGTAGCATATCACACCCTATTAACACCCTAAAAGTAGCCCTTTGGCTACTAAAAATCCCATAGGTATTCCTATCCCACTGTTAGTAACATTCAAAGACACTTGTTTTCTGATTGTTTTATTTTGCTTCCCGGTGGCGCCAATAATTGTTAAGTTATTAATTGGTAAAGTAGGTATCCTCTCAGTAGTTAGTTCAGTAATCCGGTCAAGCTCTAATTGATCAATAATTGAAACATTTGCTCCTGTATCAATCATGGCTTCTGCTAACACTCCATTTAATTTGATTCGTATATAAACTAATCATTGTTTTGTGATGACTCTTTAATTGCTCTTTCTTCCATTAACTCCGCCTGTATATCCTTTAAATAATGGTTTCTGATAATTTTTATTGGTTTTGTTAATTTACTATTATTATTAGGTCTGTGGTAAATTCTGTGCCCGGTTGTTTCTAGCAGTGACGGACAGTCACATCTTCTCACTGCTGGTACCCGTTTCCCCGATTTCCATCATTATTATTAGTTGGATCAACATTCTCACTATGTTGAGTATTGTTTAATGGCCTTCTTTCTTCCTCACTGGCTCTGAATCTAGGTTGTTCTTCACTCCTACTTCTTTGTGGACCTTCTTCTCTCTGATATGAATCATTTCGATAGTTTCGATTATTATAATTTTGCCCTCTTCCTTGATACCTGTTATTATAATAATTATTGTTGGCACGGACATAATTTACCCTTGGTCGAATATCTCTGGGTGGTTCGTTTTTCCGCTCTTCTGTATTCCCTGACCTCCATCTACTCCTCCTGTAATATGATTCTTGCTCATAGTTCTCTAATAGTGTTTCCATACCTCCAGTGGTTTTTATTTGTCCGCTTAGTCGAGCACTGATAATCTTTTCATCGAAGTGATATGCGATTTTGGTCACCAAACACTCTTCAGGGATCTTTGGGTCTAAATATTTTGCCACACACACCTTCCCCAAAAAATAAGCAGTAGTTGTCTGTCCTATACTGCGGTCATACCTCCCATGACAGATATCGTCTCTAATAATGTTTTGCACTGACTCAGACCAGTACTTAAGCTTGAACATCATCTTAAAATTCCCATAATCACACACCTCGTTCCGGATTACAGTCCACCAATTATCGTTAATGTTTTTGAAACATTCATCTAGTATTCCTTTAATCATGTTCCATCGGTTCTCCTTCGACCTATTTAAAATTTCATCTACTCTCCCTAAAAATTCGAGCGAGTTTCTTCGATAATCTCGAAAGTTTACACTTTCCCTACTATCTTGGATAGTATGTTGAGTGTTGCATGTAGATCTGGAACCCATTCTATCTACCTCCCCTTGTAAGTTTGTTTGTAGTTGTTGTAAATTGTCTAATTTTTCTCCTTGGTTATGGAACTGGTTCTTGACATTTTCTATTGTCTCATTAAAATCTGTGAATTTACTGTTTAGGTTGCTTTTTATACCATCCAACTGATCATTATTTTCCTGGCGTATGGCCATTATACTAACTTGATTACTTTGTTCCTCACGGTCCATTCGGGCATCTATTCCTGTTTTAATTTGTTCCATCTTCTCTTCTGTTTTATTTAATCTTTGATTAGTTTCAATTATTTTATTTTCGGCGTCTTCCTTGTATTCATCTACTCTTTGGCTAAGTGTTTTGTTAACATTTTCAATTTTACTCTCGAGGTTTTCCCTTAACTCCTTATTGAAATTCTCCATTTTACGGTTTTGTTCATTCATGGTGTCTCTGATATCTCCATGAATGGTCTCAATTTTTTCGTTTAGTTGTTTCACTAAACTTTCCTGAATACCGTCTATTTTCTCATTGGTTTGCTTGTTATTTTCCTCCTGTTTCCTAAAATTTTCATCTATTTTATCATTGGTTTGTTTGTTTTGTTCCTTCAAAGTTTCGTTTTGTTTCTTTGAAGTTTCCTCCTGTTTCCTAAAACTTTCATCTATTTTATCAAATTTTTCGCTCAAGGTTTCATTTTGTTTCCTTGAGTTTTCCTTATTTTCCTTAAAATTTTCATCTATTTTCTCCATAATTAGCCTCATCATTTCTTGCCAATCTGGCTCTCTTCTGGCTTCCACTTTATCTGGTTGGTCCCCTTGGGCATCCTCTTCAACTGTTTCCTTTTCCGTGTCCATAATTGCTTCAGTTTCTTCTTTATTGCCCGTTTGTTGTTCCATTTCACTGACCGTAACTACTTCTATTTCTTGTTCCTGTCCACCTTCTTCCTTCTCCTTGTCTTCTGCCCTCTTCTTCGATCTGCCTCTGGTATTATGCATTTCTTGTTTTCTCATAGTTGCCGACAAAATTAGGTTTTTTGTTATATTATCTTTCGTATGTCTCGAAATTTCTTTCCTAATTAAAGCCCTTTTAAGTTGAGCGCCATCTTGTAACGTCTCGTGGGTAAACTCTTGGAGTCTTATAATATACGTTTCCTAAAAAGGTTTCTTATCGTCTATTTATGCTCTTCGAAAATCTCGCTTTAATAAGTGTCACAGAATTTGTTATAATTTATGTTCAAAGTTTCCAAAAATCGAGTATGTGTGATTACGCAAATATTTCCCTTAGATTTTATTTGGGTGAAATCAATACCGTTGTTTTACAGTAGTTAGGAGAGAGAGTGCAAAGAGAATTAATCTCTTAGTATTCGATTAGTTCATTCAAATTTCTCCGCTCATGAGACCAGCTGATTGTGACTTTTACAAACACATTTGAGGTTACATTAACTCCAAATGGTACGTAATATTTTCTGGTTGTCCGTTCTCTTCTCAGTCTCCTGACAATCTGTAACCAACTACCATCTACTGAAAAATAATACACATTTTTATTCAAACAACAAAGTATTCATTGGATTTATTTTATTTTTTTTTTCTTCTCCCAAACCAAAGGGATAATCAATTCTTACTGACAACACAGCATTAGTTCGATCTTATTTTTAAACATATAATGTATAACAAATATTTTTATTTTTATTTCAATAACAATAAAGAAACAATTTATAAATTTCCCAGGGTTATTGTAGAGTTCTTTGTACTATGAGAAGGTCAGAAATGAATATTGGTTAATACCAAGCTTTACATAAATTAATTTATTATAATTTGTAGTATTTAGATTATGTAGTTCCTTGGTTATCCGCTAGAGCGCACATTACGTTTCTTCACTAAACACGAAAATTATTTAATGGCGGCCGGAATGTTCACCAGTCCACATTTGCTGTTTTTTGGTTTAACAAAATAATAAAGTTTATTTTCACCTCTTCTCCTGAAGTGTTTAAAGATATGGTGCTGTTTCTATGTTATAGTTGAGATGTAATTTAGTTAAATTTTACTTAGTAACGATCTCACCAAAATGTCGACGTTCTATTGACTAGGCTTGGATCTCGGAGGTTGATTTTTCAAAGTTTCATCAAATTAAGGGCGTGAATGGTTCTATTCGAAGGAGTTCTAATATATAGTGGACATCACTTGTCAATTTTATTAATTTTATACTACTTATTCCAAATGGTATTTGTTAATTTCTCAAATTTTTATAGGCATTACACTTTTTCAAACGTTCACTTCCAAATCGTTTTAACAATTAAATTCAAACTCGTTAGTTGGTTACTGTTAGTAACCAAGAATTTTTTATGGTTTTTTATTGGTGAATCTATATACTTTTTAGTATGTAGGCTATTATTGATTATTATAAATTTATTTCTTCTTTTTATAAAAATAATCCTTTTTAGGTTTTATTTATAATCCAATTTAATTTATTTAAGGTTTTTCTTTATATTTTTCCTTAAGCTTGTACATTGGTATTTTATATTTTAATCTCTTTTAATTTGATTCATTTATAATTTATTATTTACTTAATGTATCCTTACTCTAAACTATTTTTCCTATGCCATCTTGCTAACATGGTATTATTTTATGCTATTATTATTTTATATTTAACCCTGGGTTATCTTATATTTAAACAAAATCATTATATTAAACACAAAGATCATTCCTAGGTACAAGACCTGTGTGGCCTACACAATACAAAATTATACAAAATACAAAACTTGTCAGCAGCAATATAGTCCACTGCTACAATATTAATAGTTTTTCATCTCCAGTATAAATCTGTGAGATGCTCTTTTTAAAAGTTTACACTCTCACCAAGTACACTATATTTCACTTGATACACTTGTGATGTTTCGTTTTATTAATAATTGATTACTGTCCACTATTTATTAACTGAATTCTCCGGGCGCCATCTTGCGTACTGCAAGAAATTAATTATTGTATCAATATAGGTGTTTACCATGGTCTTAGGTTCTTTACGGCGAACAGGAAATCAGAATGATTTTTCAAAATAAAGAACTTTATATGGTTTACCGTGATTTAAAATTTATTGACAATTAGATATTCAAACATTTAAATTTATTAACATTTAACTTTAAAAAATCTTTAACACAATTCTCATTCTAACAAAGAAAAAACTCACATGAAAGTAAAATTTGAAACATAGGATGAAACTAAGAAAATTAAGAAAATTAACAAAAAAATATCAAGATATTAATTTTAAATCATTTTTTAAAAACGCAAACCAGCCTTCTTAATTTAAATACATTCTCACGTACACACGCAACACACACACCAAGTTACTTTAGAGATCTCTCATTTTTATATTTGATTAAAATTTATTTCCCCCATTACTTGATTTTGAAAAACCAAAAACTTTGTTCAAATTAAAAAAAAATATGGCTATGATGCATGGCTACTTAGCTGTTCTGTCGAGTTGGTGGCGTCACACTTTTACACATTGTTCAGTTTTAAAAAATAATTATTTCCGGAAAAAGATAAAACTGTTGTACTGAAAAGAAAAACTGCTAGTTATTTTTTACATTTTTTCGTCACATTTATATTTTGTCTGCGGGCCCGCACTTACGTTTCGAAACTTTGTATAGCTGTTGCTCGCGCGAGCAATGAGATGAGACTGGGGCTGAGCTACAGGCGCTAATTTGTGAAGCGGCTGTTGCTGTACGACCAACTCTTATTGTTTTTTAAAGTTTATATCACTCCGCCAGTAGACTACTTTCGTTTGCTGAGTGTCTGACGAAACTGGTGACACACCTCGTTATGTAATGTGCTGACGCAACACATCGCCTGATCGTCCGTTATATAATTTGTTTACAGTTGTGTTGTGTCCTTGAACTGACTTTGGTACAGTTAGTCGGTTATTGAATCTGTTCTATAAAATATTATTAAATAATTCTGCACGTATAGTCAACAGCAGTGCTGCCACGGTCGTTTTAGTCGCCACCACTGAAATTTACCTAAGTTTATAGATTTCTTTCCCTATCATCAAAAATGCTATTTATTATCATAAAAAAAAATACAAATTTTGTTATATTGCCTCAGGTAGGCCCAAAATGCCCCGCTACAATACCCCCTCAATGAGATATTTTATGCCGAAGCATAAAAAATCTCATTGACACATTCATACTTGCTAGAGGGATCAGCCAGGATATGTCGCCACAACCCCCTTTATGGTTTACAAAAAAAAACATAATCAACTCACCCTTGGTCCGGTGACTGTGACCGCATCTGAATGACAATACTGGACTTCTCTCTCGAGATCCCAACACCGTAGAGTCAGACAGATACTCAACGCCCCTGCTCTGACGCGCTGGCCAGCTCAGGTCCGCCGCCACAGCATCACCCAACACTGAAACAACAAATCAAATATCAAATAGTGGCCTTATACAACACCATATCCCCAACTGATCTGTTTCCCCCTAGCGGTGCTGGTTTGCGCTAAGAAGCACTGGTTTTGTTTTCTATTTATTTCTAACATATCAGAATATCTAACAACTTAACCTAACATAAGAAAACATAGTACATTAATAACTCACACTGTTATTATCATCTTAAAATAAACAATTTATATCTAAAATTTACACACTTTACCTCATTAAATTTGCATATAAATCATAAAATTATCTTTTAATCTCAATTTAACTTTTATTAATACGTTTCTCAAATTTTTTTTTTTTTTTCAACATTGTGTTACACATCATTTCATTTATTATTCCCTTTCATTAATTTGGGTGATTCTACTTTATTCATTATAATTCACTTTATCAACTTGGCATTTACTCATAATCTTACCCCTTTTATTACTCTACCGCTCCCTTACAAAATCTTTAACTAGTATGACACCCCTCTATCAAAAATCTACTAACCCTTCTCTACCTCTAACTACTTACTACTTTAACTCAATTCGCCACCTTCTCCTCTTATATATAAAAAAAATACTCTCTAACCCTTTGTACATAGGATAAGTGTTTCCCCCCCCAAAAAAAAGCTCAATTCCCGTTCTCTGGTTCCTGGATTCTACCTAAGGCAACCCCTTCCCACTAAATCTATACCAAATCCCGTCCCAACCCTTATGTTGCGGACTCCCACATTACACTACCCCTACTACAAAATTGCCATCCCCAAAAAATCTCAATCTCATTACCTCACTACAACTACAACAAAATAACATCAACAAAATAAACAACAATATATCACTCAAAACTCTACATAAATTCTCCATTTCTACTGTGTCTCCACTTATACTTCTCAAAATTCTATAACATTACATTAACTCAAAACAACATTACATTACTTCATCTCTACTATTTCTTTAACTTTGGCTTCAATTTGGACAGATCTGTACGTCCCACAAAATTCAACTTGAACTGATTCAAACACTTTATTCAAACAATTACTATCACCCATTTCTATCTTTTGTAACTCATTGAAAATTTTAACTATCACAACTATTTTGCATTTTATTTTTAAAATCTATAAACACATTGAAAACATATTATTATATTTTTATAATCCTTATTCCTAACATATTAAATGCAATTAACACAATAAGACATAATAAACACATTATAGGAAGTATTTAGTGCATCTATTTTTCAAATCAAACAAAATTATTGAGTAGCAAATCATCATTATTAAAACACAACAAAATTTTTTAATACGTTATCCATCTGGATAACCTCCTAGCCACACACACTATTTCAAATTATGTAAGACTGTGGCGCCTTTTCGCTTCGGCAAAGACTGTATATTTTGGAGCAGGTTTTACCTCGCCGTGTCTTTGCTTCCGCTATTAAGTTTCAAACGTTATGAACATCATCATGTTCTTGTTATAATTATACACCCTTAAGGCGGGTCTACCACCTGTCTTGCTACCCCCAAGCGGGCAGAGTGGCAGCCGCTGTTCCATAGTTCCGGAGATTACCCCTAATTCGCCCCCCATTAATTTCTAATATAGACCAATTTCAAGCCAGCTATGGTCAAGGGACTTGGTATGACCATAGCTAACCGCTCGCCAAAACCACGATTAGTGCTGGTAAGGCAGTAATCGCCCGAAAAGTCGGGGAAATCATCTCTTCCTTCAGGCATGTACACATCATCACTATTATGCACGACACGGCAATTTATCAAAGTACAATATAAAATTATACAAAAGGGTGTGCCGTGCATTTTCGCCATGTTGGCCTCCGATGGAGGTAACACTCTAGGTTACCCCCAACACTTTCCGCTATCTACTGGGGCACATGCCACCCCAGCAACAGCAACTTACTAACTAATTAATTAAAATTGAAAAAACTAAACTTTCAACCGTTGCAGTTCCACACACCACTGTTCTATCACTTCATTGAGCACCAAACTACCCCCCAAAATTATCCCCACATCTTGTATAATACATTACATTGTAACAATAAAAAAGAGGCCTAAATATATAAATAAATAAAATCCACTACCAGGACTTAAACTACTTACCTGCTGCGGAAATTTTATCAGAAGCCCAGAGTCGCCCCGATTATTTTTTATAGGATAAAATATCGAAAACCTTTACACTCCACCCTAAATAAAACGGACAATTTAGCAATCTGACCCCCCCCCCCCATTAATAACTCAGAAGATTCCGGAACGTTAGACGAATTTTTAACACAGAAATGAGGAAATGGCAATGACGAAATAACTTAAACTAACACATTGTTTTAAAGTAAACTAAATGATTTTAATTAAGTAAAACAAGGACATAAAAAAGCAAATTTTCACATATACGTTTATAGATAATAGATTTCGGTTATATATTTAAATATTATTCAAGACAGCCCAATCTGCTTACACACGCTTTCACACAAGTTAATACTTTACCCCTTGTTATTATATTTTACAAACTCCTTTATTGTTTTACAACTGTTCACTACCGCGTGGCCGGCCGAACACGTGTTTTGTCCCGATACGATTCCAATGTCCGTAATTTAACTGTTTGCGATTCGCACTTGCAACCATTTTGTAACTAAGATGCGTTGATTATCTCCTCGGGTCCCGGTCGGTCTCACTGGATTAATTACATTTTATAACACCACCGACCGGGGCCTAAAAGAAACGGTAAGCGTCTGTAGTTGTGGTCGGGTTCTAGTTGACTGTATGGCGTCTCTGACTAATGTCCACTGTATAACTGTGTACGTAACAGGTATAACTACCTGTTCCTGCATGGAAGTTGTACTTCCATGCCATGATGTTTTCGTCGTCGCATCTTGTTCCTGCTGTCGTGTAACCATTTTATGCGTGGATTATAGCTGGCATATGTGTGTGACCAGAGCTTAATATTGGCTTCTGCTCTGCTGATGTCATTTAAGTGGGCCGGACTTAAAACAGTGTTTCCGGGGGATCTTGAAGAAGACGACGAAAATTTCACTCTCTGGCCATCTTGGTTTTTTGTTGAGAGCGTCCTTTGAACGTGATTGAGCAGTTGCGTATGTGCGCTGCCACACACAGGTACAAAGTTCTCAGAATTTTGTGGAGGTAAATTCTTCAGCCGTGTTACACCACTGATTGCGTTTCGCTTTGTTTCCAACTGTTTCTCAACACTGGTCTGTTATACGAACAAATACGTTGCACAATAATACATTTTTACATTATTTTATACAAACCCGCCCGAAACCGAAATGACTAAAAATCTATAAATGCCCCAAACGGTTAAAACAAAAACACCCAAAAATCGACCCGCTACAATACCCCCTCGATGAGAATTCTGCTGTCCACGACAGAAGAAATCTCATCGATAAACCCCGAAGAGGACCGGTGAGGAACTGGTGCCAACAACCCCCTGGTTCATAATCTGCATGGGTACACGACCCCCCTGGCTCAGCGACCATGGACTCATCTGAACGAGATCACTGGACTTCTCCGTAAGAGATCCCAACACCGAGAAATTGATCAGACTCGCACCACGGCACACCTCGCCTTCTAACATGCTACCCCCAAAATCCTCAATCCCGGGCTAAAATTATCCCAGCTCCTCCGCCGATATGGATCCCCTTTTTGCAAGCTGGGCTGCCTTTAGCAGATACTGGGCTCACACACTCTAATATTACATATTATCATAACACATTAAAATAAAAACTTCCTTTTAAAATTTTTCAAAAATTTAAAAAATTCAAAATTCAAAAAATAATCGTTTATCAAAAAATTCTCTTCCTCTTTTTTCTAATTTTTGTTTCACTGACTTAACCTAAACATTTCTAATAATATACATACATCCTTACTCTAGCATGAGAACAATTTATAGCCTACCAATATAAAGCAATACAATAAAAGAAACATCATTAATACATACACAATAAAATAATCATTACTCAACATATTCACTCGCTGGCAGGCGAAAAATCAAAAAGAAATTTTTTTTTTTTTGTTTTTTCAAAAAAATTTAAAATTTTCAAGATTTTAAAATTCAAAAAAAATTATTCATTAAATATTTATTAAATTTATTCATTAAATAACATTTATTAAAATTATTCAAATATTGGTTTGAATTAATTAAACAAACAAATTACAATTGAATTCCTACTCTACAAGCTTAGTAGGTGTATGAACTCATCAGCTGATCATAACTAGGTCAAGTCCCAAAACCCTTGACCTACATATGTTACGTATAAGTTCTGAAAACACTTTAAACATCTGTAATATCCTACCTTGAAATACAAAACATAATAACATAAAGTATCTAAAACAAACAAAATATTATTATACATAATAAACAGATTGACATTTAAATTATTTAAAATAAACAATTCTTAACTTTACATTATTTTCAAATTTTATCAAAATTCTGTCACGGGTTAAAAAAATAAACAATTGTATATTCTTTATCATGAATCTCTCTGCCTTTTCAACAATCTTACTTTAATATACTGTGGGTGATGTAAATTATTTATTCTCATTTATTCTGTCTACATATATAATCTTTACCCCTTTGACTCCAATATTCATCAACTTCAACTCCCATGACACCCAACTCTACCAAAAATATCTACTAATCAGGACATTCTAAACCCCAACTTATCATTTAACACAATTCGCCGCCTTCTCTACATATATAAAAAAAAATACTCTCCAACCCTTTGTACATAGGATACGTGTTTCCCCTACCCAAAAACTCATCCCCTTATGTTGGTCCCTGGACTCCCCCTAGGTAACCCTTTCCGGCGCCAATCGGTCCCTATCCCGTCCCAACCCTTGTTGCGGACTCCCCAAATACACTACCCCCTAATACAAAATTGCCATCCCCAAAATTCTCAAACTCATTTCATTACTACAAATACACAAAATAACCTCATTAACTATAAAAACAACAATATATCATTCAAAATCTACATAAAGTCTCCATTACCACTGTGTCAACATCAATATTTCACCAAATTCTGTTATATCATATCAACTCTAAAACAACAGTACATTATATTCATCTCCATCATTTCACATTCAACTTTTAATTCAACTTGGACAGGTCTGCATGTCCCATAAAACATTTATCACCCATGAATTAGCTCTTATTAATTTGCATAAATTGTTATTTTATTTCTCATATTCTTTTTGTCTTTACTTCAAAATATCTGTAGTACACTAAACATTAATTACTTGTAACATTTACAAACCAATATACCAGTGACATGGTATTGTTGATCAGCTGATATCCTAACATAATAAAAACACAATGAAACTACATCTTAAAATTGAACAAATACATGTAATACATTATCAACACTTACTTCTATTATGTTGATTGCCTGCCAGGCGTCTAATGATTGGCTTAGAAAAAAATTACACACATAATGAAAATACATTTTATCAACAACTATATCTAACACACAACAATAAAATGATACCTTTCAAATTATAGTATGAACCTTATTTTACGAGTCTGAGCATATAATTATGTGGACAGAGCACAAGCATTTTTGATTGGATTAAACCTTGAATAAGCAAAACTTTTACGTCATAAAATTTTAAATTCGTGACTCCTTTACGTCACCTCCCAGCCACACACTCTATTTCCGATTATGGAGGACTGTCTCGCCCTTTCGCTTCCACAGAGACGGTATATTTTGGAGTAGGTTTTACCTCTCCGTGTCTCTGCTTCCGCTGTTAAGTTTAAATTGGTGAACATCATCATGTTCTCGTTAATAATCATGCACCCTTAAACGGATCTACCACCTGGCTCTGCTGTTCCTTCTCGAACAGAGTGGCAGCCGCTGTTCCATAGTTTGGTGATTCCCCTTTTTATTACCCCCCATCAATTTCAAAATACACCTTTACAACGATAACAGCTATGGCCAGTTATGGTCAGCGCGTAATCGTAATGTGCCCCAACCATAGCTGTTAAAGCTATACCAATTCCACGGTCAGGGTTCGGTGAGGCCGTGACCGCCCGAAAATTTGGGGAATCACAAGTAAAATATCTTTCGTAATATTAAAATAAAATTTAAATGACAATATTAATTGAGATGGGGTTTTAACCCACTTTATATGGAAGCTTAACCATTATTAACATAAAATATTAAATACAAAATCTACAACCTTCCCCCATAGCAGTTCCACACTACACTGTTATAATACATCACATAACACAATACACAAATAGCAGTAAACCTGGATTATTAGCATACATCAAACAAACAATTCTCTTTTAAATAATTTATATAAAAATTTATAAACATTATTATTTAAAATTTTTCATTAACTCTTTTTATTTATCATCATGATGAATTTATCCTGTGTTGTAATCAGATTTTCAAAAATTCTAAATTTATTATTAATATATATTTTTAACCATTATTTTTATTTAGCACAATTATTTCAAAATATTTCACTACTGAATTAACATATCATATTGTAAAATTTCAATACTTACAGCCCATTTCTCAAAACATATACAACATACCACCATACTCTCACCTCACCACTGAAACATTTCACAACATATTAGTTCACCTCAAATAATTCAGCCATCTATTATCAAAATGATTTAAATTCCTTAAAAAGTTAATTATACAATATTGAAATAGTCAAACAAAATATTTAACATGTATTAAATTGTTTAATTAAATTAATTATTAACAATATAGAATTCATTACCATCCAAACAATTACAATTCTCTGATTACTTGTTTTCAAAATTAATTTGGTTTATTTATTTAAATTGCAAATATTTCAATATTATTCTTACAACAATTAATTACCTACATACACTGCTCACTTAACCACAACACATACCATTGGCTTTGCTACATATTTATTTACAAATTTACTTCAGTATTTACTCAGTTATCACATCTCAATTTCCAAATCAGCCAAGTCAAATAGCTTAAAACAAAATATTGAACTGTCTTTTACTGTTTTCTATTTTAGCCACCATCGTCAAAAATATACCTCATATATTTGTATACTAAATGATTTTTATTTACATCCAGTTTATTATTATTATTTTTATCATAGACCATTACCTCTATGTCATTCATTTTCCCTTTTATTATCTCATAAGACTTGTCACTATTATTTGTTTTTATCCCGCCTCCGTGAATATTTGTTGTTACACCCAGGTAATTTATTTTCTCATCATATTCCTCCACTACAAGTACACTAATTCTTCCTACAGGTACATATTTATCATCAATATAATCATTGTCTACTACTACACAAGGTATGTCTACATTATTTATCATAACTCTTTTTATATCATCTTCTCTATCAGCTCTACATAACCTCTATTTATTTTGAACCACTCTAACTCTTTCTCTCTCTCATAATCACTTTCATCACCATACCTGTCACAACACCACTGACCTACTTCACTCCATGCAAAGGGCACAACAAACCTACTATACCACTTCCTGGCTTTTCCAGGTTTACAAAAAATTAGGGGACTGCTTGAAGACACCTTGTCTTCCACATAATTAACGGAGGAAACTCTGTCCTCAAAATTCACTACTAGCGGAGTCCTTACTCCACTTATATCACGGGGAAAATTTGCCCTTTGCCACCCTAACCTTTCACCACACTCTCTCTCAATTTCATCAACACTCGCTAACATTTTGTTATTAAGTTCTACTTCACCACAAACTTCATCATCACTATTTGTTTTCACCACATCATTCCAATCATTTTCAATTATTCTATCACTATTATTTATTAATTCATTTTTACCACTGTAACTTACCTTGTTAATTATTTCTTCGCTGTTATCAAAGACATTATTACCACTTACCTGTGTTAACTCAACTTCTGTACTCTCTTTTACTTTATCTGCCTCTCGTTTCCAGTTCTCATTGTGCTTTTTAAATATGTCATCTAAACTTGCCTTTTGTTTACTGAACATTTCGTCTAACATTACTTGTAACTTTTTCATCAGCTCTTGATTCGACTCACTTAGATTAGCATAATCTACATTATTATCTGACACCTGATCGACTTTATTTTTGTTAACTTGGTCTATCTCTCTATCTGTGTTTACCACCCCCACACTCTCATCATTATCACTAGGCCTATTTTCTGTCTTATTTTCTACCACTATCTCTTCAACTATCTTACCTTTAACATTGGTCCTCTCACTATGTTTATTGATTTCCGCAAATATTCCTTCCTCTTGTTCTTCCATTCGGGTTAACTTATCGTCTAAATTACCCCATTCCTCGTTTGTCATCTCCCCCACAACACCTCGAAATTCACTCTCCCACTCGTCCCATGCAAAATCACTATCATTACTTTGTATGATTGACATTTTTTAAAGTTCGTTTGTATAACACTCTTATATATAAAGCTACTATTTTTCTCTGCTTAAACACCTACCACATTGTGAATCACAATAACATAAACCTAACCTACTTAATTATGTACGATAAATCATATTTATAAATTCGTCATTACCACATCCTATTTTCTGTGTATTAAAATAGGTCTATCTCGTATAAAATTATAATTAAACGAAAATCCTGGCAGCGCGTCGACATTTGTAACAATAAAAAAGAGGCCTAAATATATAAATAAATAAAATCCACTACCAGGACTTAAACTACTTACCTGCTGCGGAAATTTTATCAGAAGCCCAGAGTCGCCCCGATTATTTTTTATAGGATAAAATATCGAAAACCTTTACACTCCACCCTAAATAAAACGGACAATTTAGCAATCTGACCCCCCCCCCCATTAATAACTCAGAAGATTCCGGAACGTTAGACGAATTTTTAACACAGAAATGAGGAAATGGCAATGACGAAATAACTTAAACTAACACATTGTTTTAAAGTAAACTAAATGATTTTAATTAAGTAAAACAAGGACATAAAAAAGCAAATTTTCACATATACGTTTATAGATAATAGATTTCGGTTATATATTTAAATATTATTCAAGACAGCCCAATCTGCTTACACCCGCTTTCACACAAGTTAATACTTTACCCCTTGTTATTATATTTTACAAACTCCTTTATTGTTTTACAACTGTTCACTACCGCGTGGCCGGCCGAACACGTGTTTTGTCCCGATACGATTCCAATGTCCGTAATTTAACTGTTTGCGATTCGCACTTGCAACCATTTTGTAACTAAGATGCGTTGATTATCTCCTCGGGTCCCGGTCGGTCTCACTGGATTAATTACATTTTATAACACCACCGACCGGGGCCTAAAAGAAACGGTAAGCGTCTGTAGTTGTGGTCGGGTTCTAGTTGACTGTATGGCGTCTCTGACTAATGTCCACTGTATAACTGTGTACGTAACAGGTATAACTACCTGTTCCTGCATGGAAGTTGTACTTCCATGCCATGATGTTTTCGTCGTCGCATCTTGTTCCTGCTGTCGTGTAACCATTTTATGCGTGGATTATAGCTGGCATATGTGTGTGACCAGAGCTTAATATTGGCTTCTGCTCTGCTGATGTCATTTAAGTGGGCCGGACTTAAAACAGTGTTTCCGGGGGATCTTGAAGAAGACGACGAAAATTTCACTCTCTGGCCATCTTGGTTTTTTGTTGAGAGCGTCCTTTGAACGTGATTGAGCAGTTGCGTATGTGCGCTGCCACACACAGGTACAAAGTTCTCAGAATTTTGTGGAGGTAAATTCTTCAGCCGTGTTACACCACTGATTGCGTTTCGCTTTGTTTCCAACTGTTTCTCAACACTGGTCTGTTATACGAACAAATACGTTGCACAATAATACATTTTTACATTATTTTATACAAACCCGCCCGAAACCGAAATGACTAAAAATCTATAAATGCCCCAAACGGTTAAAACAAAAACACCCAAAAATCGACCCGCTACAACATAACATAATACACAAATAGAAATCAACCTGGATTATTAGCATACATTACACAAACAATTTTTTCTTTTAAGTAATTTATATAAAAATTTATAAACATTATTATTTAAAATTGTTCATTAACTTTTTTATTTACCATCATTATTTATTTATCCTGAGTTGCCAGTAGATTTTCAAAATTTCCAAATTTATTATTAATCTTTATTTTTAGCCATTAAGTCATTCCACAAAATAAACCATTTAACATTTATTTATTTATTAATTATTATTAAATTGAATCTCATCAAACAATTTAAATCTTCTATATCTATAAAAATTAATGTTTGTTTCTTTGTCCCGTATGCGTTCCTATACCATTCATCCGATTGCGATGAAACTTCGGTGAGTTGTTGTGCGCACGCCCGCGAAGGTTTATGAATTTTTTTCGATGGGGTTCTTTGGGGGGTTCTTGGGGTCTTCCACATCTCCTCCTAAACCACTGGACCGATTTCAACCAAACTTGCCACAAATATTTTATGCAACGAGAGAACCAACATAGGGTAGGTGTTTTTTCGATGGGGTCCTTTGGGGTCTTCCACATCTCCTCCTAAACCACTGGACCGATTTCAACCAAACTTGGCACAAATATTTTACGCAACGGCAGAACCAACAGGGTAGGTGTTTTTTTTGACGGGGTCCATTGGGGGGTCCTTTGGGGTCTTCCACATCTCCTCCTAAACCACTGGACCGATTTCAACCAAACTTGGCACAAATATTTTACGCAAAGGGAGAACCAACATAGGATAGGTGTTTTTTCGATGGGGTTCTTTTGGGGGTTCTTTGGGGTCTTCCACATCTCCTCCTAAACCACTGGACCGATTTCAACCAAACTTGGCACAAATATTTTACGCAAAGGGAGAACCAACATAGGATAGGTGTTTTTTCGATGGGGTTCTTTTGGGGGTTCTTTGGGGTCTTCCACATCTCCTCCTAAACCACTGGACCGATTTCAACCAAACTTGGCACAAATATTTTACGCAATGGGAGAACCAACATAGGATAGGTGTTTTTTCGATGGGGTTCTTTTGGGGGTTCTTTGGGGTCTTCCACATCTCCTCCTAAACCACTGGACCGATTTCAACCAAACTTGGCACAAATATTTTACGCAAAGGGAGAACCAACATAGGATATGTGTTTTTTCGATGGGGTTCTTTGGGGTCTTCCACATCTCCTCCTAAACCACTGGACCGATTTCAACCAAACTTGGCAGAAATATTTTACGCAACGGGAGAACCAACATAGGACAACGGTACCAGGCTTTCAGTGAAACAGATGATGAACAATATCATCGAAGCTACAATTTTAAATGGAAAATTTAAAGGAGAAGATGTACTGTTGCCACGCATCCCAATGATTCCGACAGATATGCCATTCGAGTTCAAACGTTCGCAGTTTCCGGTGCGACTCGCATTTGCAATGACCATCAACAAAGCACAGGGACAATCGCTACAAGTGTGTGGACTAAATTTGAAAAATCCATGCTTCTCACATGGACAGCTGTATGTGGCCTGCTCACGTGTCGGAAAACCTTCGGATTTATTCATGTACGCACCAGACGGAAAAACAAAAAATATTGTGTATCCAAAAGCACTTCAATAAACAGAATTAAAACACAAACACTTTCTTTCTTTGAGTGGCATTGCAACGCATGCCGGGTACTCGCTAGTTCATTATAAAAATTCAAACACATAACATTCAATCACAATATCTAAACATCTCAAATTATTTACCTCAATTGATTATTAAACTACAACATATTTCAATAATATCAACATTCTACCAATCATTAATTATTGTCTTCATAATTATTGTAATATTTAATTAGAATGCAAAATATTAATAATATTATTATTATTAACACAACATTTTCTAATACATATACACATTACTTACCTAACATTGCATAATACACACAAATGAATTCACTCTATTATATTTACAAAGTATATGTCAATCATTGTTCAATTGTTTCACCCCTCATATGTCCAAATCTGCAAGGTCATTACCAAAATTTACAGTAGTCAACAATATCTATTCACTGATATCTAGTTCAACCTCCATCGTCATATAAATACCTAATATATTTATAACACACATCATTTTTATCCACATACCAGTTGTTATAATTATTACTATCATAATAACCTATCAACTCTAATTCATTCAGTATACCATTATAAATCCAGTTGTTATAATTATTACTATCATAATAACCTATCAACTCTAATTCATTCAGTATACCATTATAAATCTTGTCACCATAAGTTATGATTGTCCAGTCTACATTAGTATTATTGTTTAACGTCAGGTACTTTGTTTTAGCATCAGGTAAGTCATTATCATTTATAAAAATATTCTCAAAATAATTCTCTCTCTCTCAACAGGTAATCTTTTTCTCAATTCATCATAACGTCTTTTTAATTTATATAATTCTATCTCTCTCTCAATACACAACTCTCTCTCTTCACAACACCACATCACACTCTCATAATTAATACAGACAGAGGGTACAACATTATACAACATCAATATATTCTTTACTTCATCTACTAATATGGGTCTCTTACCCTGCAAAAACAACAACATTTGTGAACACCTTGGTTCAAAAAATTTAATGGGGAAATTTACCCTCTGCCCCCATTCGACTGCAACATTATTTTTCCACTCTCTTTCTACTTCATCAATACATCTCAACATATCATAATCACTACATTCTGCAATTTCATTAGTACTATTTTCGATTATATTTTCATCATTTGTCTCTCCATTATTCTTTACCCCCACTATACTCTCAGAATTGTAATTAATATCATCACTATTCAATACTACATCTTCCACTATTTCGTCATTTTTACTATTTGTCATACTTAAAACATTGTCACCTAACTTCTCAAATTTCTCAACACTCTGTTCTAATTTATTCAGACTAGTTACTATTGCTTCATTATTATTTTTAAAACATTTATTCATTTCTTTAATTTGGTTTGTTAACACATCGAATTTACTGTCAAAACTATTCTTTTGAACATCGAACTTCTCAGTCTGTATATTAAATTTAACGTCAGAATCACTTTTTATTTCGTTAATTTGGTTTTTTAATTCATCGAATTGACTGCCAAAACTATTCTTTTGAATATCAAATTTACTGTTCATTTTCTCGAACTGCTTTAATATAACACTCATCATATCATTTTCTACTTGTTTACATTTTGTTGAGATTGGAGTCGATAGATTACTCGAGTCGTCTATAGCGGATTCAGTTAGGCTGAATTCTTTTGATTGATTTACTGGGGTTGAATGAACCCCTGGTTCTCCCACACTAGCCGACTCGCTCATTTCCACTACAATCTCGTTATTATCTGCCATTTTTGATAAATCTTTTAGATATCTATTATTGCATGTAACACATACTAAAAAAAAAATATTCTACTTACTCGTACTACATATAATCATGACATAACCTTACTATGTATGCTAACACATTTTTTCCGTTATCTTAAACAACCATTATTCTGCTCTCCCAAGTAGGCCGTATTTTATATAAATTTATTTATATAAAATTGTCCCTGTTCCAGAAGCCAAATGTGATGTTTCGTTTTATTAATAATTGATTACTGTCCACTATTTATTAACTGAATTCTCCGGGCGCCATCTTGCGTACTGCAAGAAATTAATTATTGTATCAATATAGGTGTTTACCATGGTCTTAGGTTCTTTACGGCGAACAGGAAATCAGAATGATTGTTCAAAATAAAGAACTTTATATGGTTTACCCTGATTTAAAATTTAGTGACAATTAGATATTCAAACATTTAAATTTATTAACATTTAACTTTAAAAAATCTTTAACACAATTCTCATTCTAACAAAGAAAAAACTCACATGAAAGTAAAATTTGAAACATAGGATGAAACTAAGAAAATTAAGAAAATTAACAAAAAAATATCAAGATATTAATTTTAAATCATTTTTTAAAAACGCAAACCAGCCTTCTTAATTTAAATACATTCTCACGTACACACGCAACACACACACCAAGTTACTTTAGAGATCTCTCATTTTTATATTTGATTAAAATTTATTTCCCCCATTACTTGATTTTGAAAAACCGAAAACTTTGTTCAAATTAAAAAAAAATATGGCTATGATGCATGGCTGCTTAGCTGTTCTGTCGAGTTGGTGGCGTCACACTTTTACACATTGTTCAGTTTTAAAAAATAATTATTTCCGGAAAAAGATAAAGCTGTTGTACTGAAAAGAAAAACTGCTAGTTATTTTTTACATTTTTTCGTCACATTTATATTTTGTCTGCGGGCCCGCACTTACGTTTCAAAACTTTGTATAGCTGTTGCTCGCGCGAGCAATGAGATGAGACTGGGGCTGAGCTACAGGCGCTAATTTGTGAAGCGGCTGTTGCTGTACGACCAACTCTTATTGTTTTTTAAAGTTTATATCACTCCGCCAGTAGACTACTTTCGTTTGCTGAGTGTCTGACGAAACTGGTGACACACCTCGTTATGTAATGTGCTGACGCAACACATCGCCTGATCGTCCGTTATATAATTTGTTTACAGTTGTGTTGTGTCCTTGAACTGACTTTGGTACAGTTAGTCGGTTATTGAATCTCTTCTATAAAATATTATTAAATAATTCTGCACGTATAGTCAACAGCAGTGCTGCCACGGTCGTTTTAGTCGCCACCACTGAAATTTACCTAAGTTTATAGATTTCTTTCCCTATCATCAAAAATGTTATTTATTATCATAAAAAAAAATACAAATTTTGTTATATTGCCTCAGGTAGGGCCAAAATGCCCCGCTACACACTGCACTTTTATTATATTGTTTACAGTGTTTTGTAGTACAAAGTTTTTTTTTATAGCTTGGTACATAATACCCATTTCTGACTTTTAGAATGGGGTGATTACTGGTTTTATCGATGTTGAGTGTGTTATCATATTTGGGCATGGGTTATGTGATGTTACATAAAGCCCCCCCACTAGAACAGATTTATTTTTGTTTACTTGTTTTTAAAAAATAATCATTGAACTCTTCAGTCTTCGGATTCTTTCATTATTCTTCATGATATCTTTTTATTTCTGATTGGTTATATACTCCTTTTACTTTGTTATTGTTAACAGATTTGATCTCATATGTATTATTCCCTTTTACCTGGGTTATGATGTATGGCCCTGTATAAAGTAAAAGTAATTTTCTAGCAATACCCTCTATAGAACTGGGTAATTGTCTATTTTTTATCAACACCTTATCTCCTACTTTGTATAGATTTATTCTTGTCTTCTTCTCCGTTTCCTTTTTATTTTGAAGTTCAGCTTTATGCAACAACCTTTGTGCATTTTGATCTTGTTGAATTCCACTCTCTCTCCTGGAGGAAAATTTATTAATGATGTGATTTCTCTTGGTGGTGGTCTGTCAGACATTACTTGATAAGGGCTGGTTCCGATAGTGTCATGGTATGACCAATTAAGGAAGGTTTCTGCTGGTTCAAGGTCCATTTTCCATGTTCTTGGTGACAGTAGGTACGCAAAATTCTACCAACTTCCCTTAAGACGCGTTCGGCAGGATTACTACTAGGGTGGTATACTGACGTTTTATATGTTCTTATTTGCAATTTCCCCAATTCTTCTTTCCACTTTTTACCTGTAAACTGCGTCCCATGATCCGTTACTATGGTTTCAGGTCTTCCCACTTCTGGTAAGTATTTTTGAATAATTACCTCTAAAATTTTCTTTGTAGTGGCTCTACTGATTGGGTAGAGTTTTGTATATTTGGTATAATGGTCAAACATAATTATTATATATTTAAATTTATGTCTCCCTCCACTTCTGGGAAAAGGTCCACATATATCTAAGAAGGTCTTCTCCAGTTTACCGTTAGATTTTATCGTAATCATAGCTCCAGTTCTCTTCTCATTATTTATTTTTACTAACTGGCATATGTTGCAGTTTTTCAGTATTAATCTTACTCTCTTATTTATTGCTTTTATATAACAATGTTCAGACAAAGCTTTAATAACTTTGAGTGGTCCCATGTGACCATATTTTTCATGATAGTCCTTTATTAGGGCTACTTCCGTTGCTTCTGGTACATACATTTTCCACACATGATCCTCAATGGTTGGACGGATAAAAAGGATTTCTTCATGAACACAGAAAAATTTTGTTATTATAGGATCCTTTTGTAATATCCTGTCTTTAATTTTTATTAATTTGGTGTCCATTTCCTGATCTATTTTTATTTTACTAATTATATCCTGTAACTCTTTTTTCAATTTGATAATATAATATATCTTCCCAATACTCTCCGGTTCTACTTCAAAAGTTCCTTTTTCTAGGTTAATCCGTGACAGTCGGTCTGCTATTATATTCTTCTTCCCCGGGATATATTCCCAATCTAAATTATACTCTTGAAGTATTAACATCCATCTTGTGAGTCTACCATGGTTAAGTTTACAGTTTTTTAAAAATGAGATTGACCTATGGTCGGTCCTTATGGTTACTGGGTATCCCAATATAAATGTTCGGAATTTTATACATGAGAACACAACACTCAGCAGTTCCTTATCAGTTACTGTATAATTCCGCTCACAACTACTCAGTACTCTGCTTGCAAAACTGATGACCGAATGATTTCCTTCCTCATCTTCCTGATATAGTTCACTTCCAAGACTAATCTTGCTGGCATCACAATTTATGAAAAAACGTTTATTGAAATTTGGGTGGTGTAGCATTATGCTATCCAGAAATTTATTTTTTATTATCTTAAAACTATTGTCTTCATTTTCTTCCCATTTCCACTTGTTTTTCTTCGAAAGTAAATATTGGAATTTGGCTGTTACTTCTGAATAACCCTGTTGAAATTTCCTATAATAGTTGCATATCCCCAAAAAGGATTGTAATTGTTTTAAGTTTTTTGGTTTAGGGAAATCTTGGATAGCCTTTACTTTCTCAGGAGATGGTTTAATTCCAGTAGCTGACAGAATGAATCCTAAAAATGGTAATTCATGTGTGATAAATTTAGATTTATCTAGTTTCAAAGTTATATTATATTGTAACAGCTTATTTAACACTGTTTCCACTCTATTATAATGCTCCTCCCATGTACAAGAAGTAATTAATATGTCATCAACATATGTCATAGTGAAGTCTAAAATTTTTTACCCAAAATTTGATCCATGCATTGGATGAACACGGCCACAGAATTTACCAATCCGAAAGGCAAACGTTTAAAATGATAATTTCGTCCTTCAAATATGAAAGCGACATATTGTCTGCTGTTAGGGTGCAACTCTATTTGCCAATATCCACAGACTGCATCCCAAGTACTCATGTACTTACATCCATAGAACTTTTTCATTATTTCTTCAATCTCACCTGGAGATGTGCGGTCGTTAATGAGCATTTTATTCAGCTCCCGAGCATCAAGGCATAGTCTTACTTGACCATCTTTCTTTGGTATAGCTACCAATGGGCTGGTATACGGAGAACTGCTTCTTTCAATTATATCTTCCAATATCATCCTCTGAATTTCCTTTCTTGCTGCTTCTTTCAAAGCTTGAGCAATGGGATATGACCGTTTATTAAAATTGACATTTTCTTTGAACTTTAATTCACACAGGAAGTTTTTTGCTTTTCCAGGTGAATCCGAGAATACTGATTTATATTTATTATAAATTTTTATAAGTTGTTGTTTTTGTTCTACACTAATTATTTCCTGGGCCTGCCTATCTTGAAACTCTATGGTTTCTTCTATCTTCTCTTGCCAAATCTTTGATTCTGTTACTTCTGTATTTTTACCTAGGGTTAACCTATTATTCTCCCTAATATAGAATGAGCTCAGACACTGAGGGGCACTTTGGCTATCAATTATCTCAGCCGATAACTCACCTTCTTCTGCGCTCAGTGTTACTATACCACTGGCCAGATTTATAACTGCAGTGTGTCACCGTAACATATCACACCCTATTAACACCCTAAAAGGTAGCCCTTTGGCTACTAAAAATCCCATAGGTATTCCTATCCCACTGTTAGTAACATTCAAAGACACTTGTTTTCTGATTGTTTTATTTTGCTTCCCGGTGGCGCCAATAATTGTTAAGTTATTAATTGGTAAAGTAGGTATCCTCTCAGTAGTTAGTTCAGTAATCCGGTCAAGCTCTAATTGATCAATAATTGAAACATTTGCTCCTGTATCAATCATGGCTTCTGCTAACACTCCATTTAATTTGATTCGTATATAAACTATATCATTGTTTTGTGATGACTCTTTAATTGCTCTTTCTTCCATTAACTCCGCCTGTATATCCTTTAAATAATGGTTTCTGATAATTTTTATTGGTTTTGTTAATTTACTATTATTATTAGGTCTGTGGTAAATTCTGTGCCCGGTTGTTTCTAGCAGTGACGGACAGTCACATCTTCTCACTGCTGGTACCCGTTTCCCCGATTTCCGTCATTATTATTAGTTGGATCAACATTCTCACTATGTTGAGTATTGTTTAATGGCCTTCTTTCTTCCTCACTGGCTCTGAATCTAGGTTGTTCTTCACTCCTACTTCTTTGTGGGCCTTCTTCTCTCTGATATGAATCATTTCGATAGTTTCGATTATTATAATTTTGCCCTCTTCCTTGATACCTGTTATTATAATAATTATTGTTGGCACGGACATAATTTACCCATGGTCAAATATCTCTGGGTGGTTCGTTTTTCCGCTCTTCTGTATTCCCTGACCTCCATCTACTCCTCCTGTAATATGATTCTTGCTCATAGTTCTCTAATAGTGTTTCCATACCTCCAATGGTTTTTATTTGTCCGCTTAGTCGAGGACTGATAATCTTTTCATCGAAGTGATATGCGATTTTGGTCACCAAACACTCTTCAGGGATCTTTGGGTCTAAATATTTTGCCACACACACCTTCCCCAAAAAATAAGCAGTAGTTGTCTGTCCTATACTGCGGTCATACCTCCCATGACAGATATCGTCTCTAATAATGTTTTGCACTGACTCAGACCAGTACTTAAGCTTGAACATCATCTTAAAATTCCCATAATCACACACCTCGTTCCGGATTACAGTCCACCAATTCGTTAATGTTTTTGAAACATTCATCTAGTATTCCTTTAATCATGTTCCATCGGTTCTCCTTCGACCTATTTAAAATTTCATCTACTCTCCCTAAAAATTCGAGCGAGTTTCTTCGATAATCTCGAAAGTTTACACTTTCCCTACTATCTTGGATAGTATGTTGAGTGTTGCATGTAGATCTGGAACCCATTCTATCTACCTCCCCTTGTAAGTTTGTTTGTAGTTGTTGTAAATTGTCTAATTTTTCTCCTTGGTTATGGAACTGGTTCTTGACATTTTCTATTGTCTCATTAAAATCTGTGAATTTACTGTTTAGGTTGCTTTTTTGTACCATCCAACTGATCATTATTTTCCTGGCGTATGGCCATTATACTAACTTGATTACTTTGTTCCTCACGGTCCATTCGGGCATCTATTCCTGTTTTAATTTGTTCCATCTTCTCTTCTGTTTTATTTAATCTTTGATTAGTTTCAATTATTTTATTTTCGGCGTCTTCCTTGTATTCATCTACTCTTTGGCTAAGTGTTTTGTTAACATTTTCAATTTTACTCTCGAGGTTTTCCCTTAACTCCTTATTGAAATTCTCCATTTTACGGTTTTGTTCATTCATGGTGTCTCTGATATCTCCATGAATGGTCTCAATTTTTTCGTTTAGTTGTTTCACTAAACTTTCCTGAATACCGTCTATTTTCTCATTGGTTTGCTTGTTATTTTCCTCCTGTTTCCTAAAATTTTCATCTATTTTATCATTGGTTTGTTTGTTTTGTTCCTTCAAAGTTTCGTTTTGTTTCTTTGAAGTTTCCTCCTGTTTCCTAAAACTTTCATCTATTTTATCAAATTTTTCGCTCAAGGTTTCATTTTGTTTCCTTGAGTTTTCCTTATTTTCCTTAAAATTTTCATCTATTTTCTCCACCATTAGCCTCATCATTTCTTGCCAATCTGGTTCTCTTCTGGCTTCCGCTTTATCTGGTTGGTCCCCTTGGGCATCCTCTTCAACTGTTTCCTTTTCCGTGTCCATAATTGCTTCAGTTTCTTCTTTATTGCCCGTTTGTAAAGTTTAATTAATTAAATTAAATAATTGAAAATTAATCACTTAATGAATGTGGTACAAAAGAAAGTTTGTATAATGAATTTAAATTATCAATTTGTAATGAAGAAAGTTTCTAATGAATAATAAATGAGTAAGCATATATATATATATTTGAATATCGAGATGTATTGTTATGAGTAGGTGAGGGATGAATTTTCTAATACAATTGTCAATGATCACAGAAATGTAAAGTTTAAAAAAGGGGATAGCGCCTGGGTGTAAATAAAGGCATATGAGTTAGTCAATTAAAGTTAATGGGAGTTAGATAGCTAAGAATTTTGAAGAAAATAATACACAAAGAGAGTATTAGATATTTTAGGGACACAGTAGTAGTGATTATATGTAGAGAGGTGAGTAAAGTAAAGGGTAAACATATATTGTAACATTACATAACCCAGTCCCAAAAATGATAACTTAATCACCCCACTATAAAGGTCAGAAATGGGTATAATATACCTAGCTGTAGCTTACTTTATATCACAAAACATTATAAACTATACTTAATTGATATAAAGTGTACAAAGTGAGTTGTAGTGTACCCAGTGAGAAAATAAGTGATTTTAAAAGGAGCATCTCACAGACTTATGCTGTAGATGTAGAAACAATTGATTATAATAGTAGACTATATTGCTACTAACCAATTATGTGTTTTGTTGGAATATTGTATAATTTGTATTGTGTAGGCAACTAAGATTTTGTACCTAGGTTTAATTTTATATTAAAAGAATAATTATGTTTGAATATAAGATAACCCAGGGTTAAATATAAAAGGGTTAAATATAAAATAATAATAAAAAATAAAATAATACTGTATGAGTAAAATGGCACAAGAAAATAGTTCAGTGTAAGGATACTATAAGAAATTAATAAATAATATATAAATTCAATAAAAGGAAATAAAAATATTAAAGACCTATATCTAAAGTTAAGAGAAAATAAATGGAAAAACCTTATATAAATCAAATTGGATAATAAACCAAAGTTAAAAAGAATTATTTTTCTATAAATAAGAAATAAATTTATAATAATTAAAAACAGCCTATATACTCAAAAGTATATAGATGCACCAATAAAAAATGAAATAAAAATTACTGGTTACTAAGAGTAACCATATAACAAGATATGAATTAATTGTTAAAATGATTGTAAACCGTTCGTTTGAGAAAAAGTGGAATGCCATCAAAAATTTAATAAAACCATATAAAAACTTTCGGAAACAGTGCCAAATTGAATAAAAATTAACTCGTAGTATCCACCTTATGTTAGAACTCCTGCAGATATCAACTTTAACGTCCTTTACTCGATGAAGAATTGAAATAACCAATTACCAGATCAGGCCTAGTTGAACCGCACTTCAAGATTTTGGTGAGATTGTATCTTATGGACATTCAACGAAATTACAAAACAACTATAACTCCAACACTAGAAATAGCACCATCCAAGTAAACACTTCGAGAAAAGAGGTAAAATAAACTTTATTAATAATTGTTAACCAAGAAATCCTCATGTCGAAACTTTGTGCAGTTCCAATATTTCGTAAATGATTTCATGTGTATAATAAAGACATAATCTGTACTCTAGCGGACAAATCCGGAACTACATACTACAAAAAAAAAAAAAAAATTCGAAATTTTTTATTTTTCTCTTGTAAAGCGTAGTATATAATTATTCATTTCTGACCGTCTCATAACACAAAGAACTTACCCTTAACCCTGGGGAAATTAATAAAATGAATTATTTATTGTTTAATGTCTAATCAAGGATAGAAAAAAATATATATTTTGTTATAATTCCAATGTTTACCTAATTAAATCGATCCAATGTATTGGTGACAGAAAAAATCGATTATAATACTTGTGTACTGGGAGAAGAGAAAATCAGTGGATTACATAAATAAATACTCTGAATATTTTATTATAAATAATAAAACGTGTATTCTTTATTGTAGAGGGTAGTTGTTACAGATTTTTTCAGGAAGCCAAGAAGACAGAACCGCCAGGAAGTATCACCGAACAGTGGTGTTTGAATGGGTTAAAGATGATGAGTGTAATTCATCTGACCCAACACAATCACAATTATACAGATTTTAAGTCCAATCTAATGCCTTTGCATATACGCAACAAGGGCCGATTTATGAATGCCTTGGAGGAGCTGGAAATTTATAATGCATATAATAATGATAGCAGTCGTGATTGTGTTCTGAATGAAAAATTGAACTTTGTATCTAACCGCCTGTATGATACTGCTTTGAGACTGCTCAACGAATTCCAATCAGTAGCAGACAATACTTGAACGGGTGCACACCCTACATCACGTGCACATAATATGCTTGTTTCTGCAATTTTATTTCTTGACAAACGCAGTTTTGTGTGATATGTGTGTTTTTGGTTTTTAAACGTCTGATGATGAGGCATACGCCTTGAAACGCGTAACGTAACCAAGTTTGAGAAGTCACACGGCGGACCGCATACAGGTAATCACTTACTATTATAAAAGTGACTTGGATACCATACGAAACATGAATGTTATTCTGATTATCAATTTATATATACAATACCTTACAGACTAATTCTTATACTACATAAAATTCACACGTTATAAAATATATCGAAAACATACTAAATTCTTCTTAAATCTACTACTTACGACTACTACCGGATTTTTCTTTAGTTTATGAGTTACTCTTGTTATAGAATTACTCTTTAAGTAATTTATTACTTAATTATTACTTGTATTCGATGTCAGCTGACTTCTCACTTTGCTCTACTTTCGATGAATAGGATTCAAGGTTGATCAGGCCTCGTACCTATTTATACGATTAGGTAGCCAATTGTTACTCAAGTACTCTTTAGCAGTTGAGTACAAAACATATACCTTTTTACTACATTTATTTTGCTTGCACTCTACCATTTCCTTCTTTGTGATAACGCTTTATCTGCGAAATATGTGTTCTTCTTACATATTTTTGAGTAGAGGGTTCGTACAGGGCTACAGTTACTGGAGTTAAGTATTTGTGAATTTGATAAGGACCGCACCATCGGTATGATAGCTTGGAGGTAGTCTTATCGATTGCACTACTCGTAGGGTGTGTTTTATACATTACTAAGTCACCGATTTGGTACTTTACTTCATTGTTATTATTATTTCGCTCGTGATATTTCCGTGATTTCGCTAAGTTTGCTCGTAAATTAGCGCGAGCTTCATTCCAGATTTTCTTTATATTTTTATCCCTAATTTCAAGGGGTAGTAACTCATGTATTTTCCACTTAGTGGATAATGGGTGGTTAGGTTTGTATTTAAACAATAATTCGAATGGGGTAGACTTATGTCCTTCATGATAGGCTGAATTAAAGGCGAATTGTATCCAGGATAGGTTCTGGTCCCAAGACATATGGTCGTTTGCATGGTAGGCTATTAAAGTAGATTTTAGGTTTCGCAAATACCTTTCAGCTATATTACCTTGCGGACGATACTCTGTAGTGGTAATGTGGTCTATTCCTAATTTGAAACACATGTTCCTGAATTCCTTTGACTTAAACTGGGGACCGTTATCCGACACTAGATGTACGGGAGTACCGAACTCTTTAAATAATCTATTCTGTAATATACTTACTGTGGTCGAAGCTAACGCTCGCCACATGGGATACATCCAGACAAATTTGCTGAAAGAATCTACGCAAATTAGTAGCATGGTATTTCCTGATTTAGAACGCGGGTAGGGTCCTGAAAAGTCTAAATAAATTTTGGAGAACGGGGTAGCAGGAATTTCTGATATTAATTGACTTATTTGGCTGTTTCTCGCTGGTTTGCTGAGTGCACACAACTTACATCTTTTCACGTAATAAGCTATCTCACTGTTCATATTTTCCCAGTGATATTCTTTACGAATTCGATGTATGGTTTTATTTATTCCCATATGTGCTCCAATGGTGGAAGAGTGATAGTATTCCATCAGCATAGGTTTAATAATATCAGGGGCGATTATTCGTAAATATTTTCCGATCGCTATTCTATAACATAATACTCTCTTACTCAATATGTATCTTTCTGACATTTCTTTTATCGAGTTGTTCAATAATTGGTCTTAAACGGGGGTCTTGTTGTTGATACTGGGCTAAGTCCGTAAATGCAAGAGGAAGCTCGGTAATTAAAGTATTAATAATCGGCGTTTCTCTACTCTCCTTGTTTTCGTATGTTTTACTAGTCGGCTGGAACATACGTGACAGTGTATCGGCAACTACGTTTTGGGTGCCTCTAATATGTTGTACTTTAAATTTGAAACAATTTAATCTTAATACCCATCTTCCGATATGACCTAACTGTTTTAGGTGATTTAGTAGCCAAGATAATGCTTGATTATCCGTTTCTAACAGAAACTCTTTATGTTCTAAAAAGGGTTTGAACTTCTCAAAAGCGAAAACGATAGCTAAACATTCTAATTCGTATGCAGAGTATTTCTTTTCTTGATCTGTCAGGGTGCGTGATGCGTAACTAATAGGTAGTCTAGAGTTATCTACTTCCTGATATATTACTGCACCTAGGGCTACACTTGAACTGTCTGTATGCACTACAAACGGTTTTGTAAAATCGGCTAATTGTAGTACTGGGGGTGATATGATGCTTTCTTTTAACTTCTCGAATGCGGTTTGGTGTTGCTAATTCCACTCAAATTTAACTCCCTTCTTTCTTAAGGTATTTAGTGGTGCTGCAATTTCGGCTAGATGTGGGATATACTTGTGGAAATAATTTATCATTCCTAAAAATCGGGCTATTCCTTTCGCATCCCACGGTGGTAAAAATTCTCTGATAGCACGGGTTCGCTCGGGGTCTATGCTTACCTTTCCGTTGGCTTTTACGATGTGACCTAAAAATGAAAATTGTGTGACAGCAAAATTTACTTTACTGGGGTTTACGGTTAATCCAGCTTTCTCCAACCGGGATAGTACTTTACATAGATGTTTAAGATGTTGGTCAGTTGATTCGCTGTAGATAACGATGTCATCTAAGTAGTGATACACATATTTAAATTTTATATCACGAAATAATTTTTCTAATAATCTGCTACATACAGAACTACCTTGGGATATACCAAAGGGTACCTTTATAAATTGGTACAGGTTGAAAGGGACGGCAAATGCGGTTAGACGTTTTGATTCTTCCGAGAGGGGTATCTGGTGAAATGCCTGGTTTAGATCCATGATGGTAAACATTTTTGCTTTCGTAAAATAATGAAAGGCACTGTGGATGTCGGGAAGCGGGATAGATTCAAATTCTATCCGTTTATTTAGTTGCCTGTAGTCCACAACTAGTCTATGTTTGTCGTTACTTTTGGGTACTAAAAACGCGGATGATGAATAAGATGAAGTAGAGGGTTCGATGACTCCTTGTTCTAACAATTTGTTAATTTGGTTCCTCATTACTTCCATTTTTGGAGGTGATAACTTGTATGGGGCTAAACGTATTACTTTATTGTCGTTCAAATTGATTTTGTACTCTATCAGGTCCATCAGTCCTAACTTTGGGGTGAGGACGTTGGAGAACTGTTCTATTAATGTCTGCATTTTCCGTCTATCTTTACTTTCCAGATGACCTAATTCAGACTCGTGATTTCTAGATGTGTAGAAGTAGTTCCAGTACTTTCTCTGTTATTTGCATTATCATCCAAATTATTTTTTTGTGAACGATCGAATCCAAAATAAAATTTCTTATCGTGAATATCTAGAATTATTCCTGTTTTACTGATAAAATCAGCTCCCAATATTAACTCGGGTCCTAACTCGTCGCATACCAACATTGGAAAATACCACGTTAGATTTTTAATTTTTACTTTAAACGTGATGATAAGTTTTATCATTAAATTTTGTTTATTAGCTGTAGCGCATGTAATATTCACTGATTGACTGCGTTTAACTAAGTTGTGTTTAAATAATTTATCGGCTAGCTGTTGACTAATTAAACTTCGCGTTGATCCGGAATCAATTAATCCAAGGGTGGATGGTAACACCGAGGTCAACTTGTATATACGGTAATTGACACTTACTGAAATCACATTTATTCATAGGGTTACATTTATCAATAAATTTTCTAACATAGGGGTCTAATTTTCTTTTGTTATTATTATTTTGTTTTAATTTGTTGTCTCTCAGGGGTTTACCTGTTTTCTCGATGCTGCGGAAGACACAGGATTTCGGATCTCCCGGCCTTACATGTTTTTTGGATAATGGGTTTTCTGATAGTACTGTTTCCGTTTACAGTTTCTACTGATGTGTCCAGGCTTCCCGCAGTTATAGCATACATTTTCTTTATGTGGGGTCTCACTGGTTTCCTGTCGAGGTTGAGGCTCCTTGGACTTATCATGGTCATGAAGATTGGTTGGTTGACGAAATGGTCGTCTTTCTCGATGAGTTCTTGCATCAGTGACTAGGGCTTGCGTTTTCTTTCTATGTTGTGTAGTGGATAGCGATGCATGTCTGTTCTGATCTGTGTACCATACATTTGAAGAGTGAATACTACATTGTTCTAGATCAGCGAAAGTGTGGGGCCTATTTATTAGTGCTAATCGAGAGCGTTCTTCTGGAGATAAGGCTACTAGAATAGTATCAACCAATTGTTTCTCACTCCAGTCGACTTGCAGTAGTCGTGAATATTCTCTTATGTCTGCAATATAGTGGGCCAGTCTTTCATGGGCTCCTTGTACTCGAAGTACGGTATTTCTTTTAATCTCCTCGTAAATTCCCGTGGGGATAAAATGTTTGATTATGGTAGTATGAAGTTCTTCTACTGGAAGAGTCGAGCTTAATGATTCCAGTACATGATCTCGTAATGGTGGTTTACATTTGGGTAGGATTACTTGCAGGATTTGCCAATCGTTCAGTTGCTGTAAATCTTTATTTGCAGGAGGTATCTGATGAAATTTAACAGTTTCGTAATACTTAAGCCATCGGTGTAGGGAATTTCTGTAATAATTTTTTCTACTGGGTGTGTGATCTTTCCGTAGAGGTCTACATTAAAATGTACATTTGGTATACATTTCAAAGGATTCGTTGCTGCGTTAGGCGTCGTAATCGCATATCTACTGGTGCAAGTATGGTGACCACTAGGCTGTGGGGGTTCTGATATCGTGAGGGTATTTAATTCTCTACTAGGTAGCTGTTCATGAGTCGGTTGTATCTTCGATACGATGGGTGATTCGTGGTTCGCGGTGGAGGGAGGGTGTTCTAAAGTAGGGGATTGAACCGGGGAAATATATAATTTTTGTAAGGAGTGCTCAATTTCTTCCATTCTAGACGAGTCTGACTTTCTTCGCAATTCGTTGATAATTGTGGGTAATTGACGTAATGCCTCATCCGCAAATTTTTGCACATCGGGAGGGGTTACGGTGACGTCGGGCCAGTTCAATAAATTGTTCAACCGCCGGGTTAAGTGTTCTATTCTTTGCGTGACGCGCAATATTACAGTAGGTGATTTTTCGTCATGAATGTTTTGAGATAACAACGTCAGTTCCCTATACTTCGCATAACAGGTTTCTCGTTCGCTGTCATAATCGAGTTCACGTAATCTATCTAACTGCGAGGGTATATCTGATCTGCTTTCGCGTAATGTTTTGTGCAATTCAGACACTGTTACGTTCGCGTGAGGTAAACCGCGTAAAATAGCTTCATAGCACAATTCATTTTTTAATAATAGATTGGGGTTAAATACAGCCATTTTTGAAATGTGAGTGACTATAAATACTTATTCTACTATTCGCATTAAATTCTATACTACTCTTTCTAGTTTTCACACATAAACGACTAAAGTTCACATTTAAAATTTACATTGGTAGTGAGAGAAATAAATTTCAGAGAAAGAGAAATCTCACACAGGCGTCAATATACATTCAACGAAGGGGGAAATTCTCGGTCACTACGCACAGGATGATATACGCTTCTTATAACAATAGAACAATCAAAGAGGGTTGGGTATTGTCTAACTAAACTTTGCGCAATATGACTAGGACAGTTTTACACAGGCGTGGACAAGAATTTAACCGGTCAGATTTTGTTTACAAACCGACACGTTGATGAATGAAATTTCTGACAAGTACATACCTGATGTTGTTTCGTATACCTGTGGCGTTAAGTTAACATTGTGTAAATTCCTATATCTAATTCACAATTCAAGTTACCTATTTACTATACCACTATAATAATAATTATCATTTTTATTTTATTTAAAATTTTAGACATATATTAAAGTACATGAGTGAATAGATCAACAGGGTGTCACAATATTACACAATTACTTATTAAACAAAACAAAGTGGCGCATTTTATATGCGTCACGAAGCACACAATTATTTTTTTTTTTTTACAAAGCAGAGTGGCGCATCTTATAACGTGTCACCTACGTTACAACATCGGGAACCTGTGCATACTTACCTCTGATCAATTGCACGGGCTGCCATACTCGTAATCAAATTTTAATTACTAGATAAACCAGCAGTAGTTATAACTAAAGGAACTTTTACATGGGGGTCTGATGATTTATTCACTCACTGTTTTAGTGTAAAGTAACGACATCTCTTTATTAAATCATTACTACAACAGCTATACATAAATATTCCCATATAAGGTTTTCTGAATAAAAGATTACAATTTATAACAGATTTTGGTAAAGAACTGGGGCAAAACACATGGATTTATCAGTGCTAGCATTATCCACGGATCCGGGACCCTAAACTTGTTTATGAGTTAAGCTCTCTTATTTATATTCTATAATACTATTTGGGGGCCATTTGAAGAATGGACTTAATCCAAAAATTTGTATCAGTGAAGCTATACATATACATCAGCATTATTCGGTACTACAAATATTTTGAATTCCAAAACATACTACATCTTATAAAGTGGTTATCATTAAAGTCTTTCTATTTTTTTTTTTTTATTTCAACTGTCTTTAATAATTCATTGGTTACAATTTTAATTAATCACAGAGAACAAGTCTCCGCATCACCTGCCATATCCATCAGTTTACTGTAGTCAGGGTCCTTGATCCTTATTGTGTTCGTTAGCGGTTGATCTTAAGTGGAGTTAACTTTCCTGTTGAAGTTCCTGAAGTGGTTAGTTCATAATGAAGTAGCGTGGAGGTTCTCAGACGTCTCGTAGTTAAACATCGTTAGTAGTATAAGTGCCGTAAATGTTCTTGTTTGTTGCAGAATCGCACGTCACATTATTGTTTATAAAAGTTCTCACTTTTGGTAGCTCGTACCATATTATTTAAAACAACATAGACATCTTACAAAATTAAACAAATAAGATGTCATCCCTTACACAGTTATTTATGCATTTCGGTTTTTAACATTTAGACTACTACCACATTAATTTGGCAATACTTTTGCTACACATTGTTGTAACTGTCTTCTAAATACAAATATTCGGTCTTTTTCTGAGACATGGTTCAAACGCGTGTTTTCTATGCGAGAGCTTCATCTCGACTCTCTACTATGTAGGAAGGGTCAGTTAATCGCGCGGAGTTTACACGTTGCAACAAAATAGTTCCACATTTATCCTCTATTTAAGGGGTTAAAGTGTGACCTTTTAATTATCCAAAGATATTCTTAATTACAGACTTCATTATAGTACACTACTGTGGTCTTGTTTATTTATTTATTTAATATTAATTTTCAAAGATTATTAGTTTGTTTAGGGGTCGGTATTCAAGTTAATTCCGGTTAGCGCATGTCTATGCAGGGTTAATTAACAAGGGTTTCCCTATCTGTACACTCGCATTCCTTTTATTTTATTATTAAAACTCTTTATTAAATATTATTATGATTTATGATAGCGATAAAATTTAGTTTTAATGTGCGATTTATTAAAATTTAAAATTTCTCAGCTTTTACGTTACCTATTTATTAATTATTTTATTTGCAATTAATGAAATCATCACAACGTTTACTAGAAGAAAACAATAAACAAATAGAACGGAACATAACAAAAACAATGACAGAAAATATAACACGAATAGAGAAAAGAATAGACGAAATAGAACGCAAGATGGAAGAAAAATACACACAACAAACACAAGAGCACAAAACACAAACAGAACAACAAATACAGGTAATACACAACGAAAACCAGGAAACTGCAACACGGATACGTACAGAGGTCAAAGATGTCGTGAGAGATGAGGTAACAAAAGTGCGTACGGAAGCGAAAGATCACTGGGAGAAATGTGAAGAATCGCTACAGCAACACCAAGCTAGTGTCGCACATGAACTCAGAACCATCACCAATAAAATAATCACACACAAAAATAACAATGAAGAACAGGTCGAACAACTCAAAGAGTGTTATGAAAACAACTGTTTGTCAATCGAAGAAAAGATCAGCAAGATAAAAGAAGATATGTGTCATAAAATAGCGCAGATTGAACGCACACCGAGACAGCAAGGAGTGGTGGTGGAGCACACAAAGAACATAAACTCTTCAATGGAGAAGGGGAGTACCCCATGGAGTTTGTGAAAGAACTGGAAGCAATACACCGCGAATACTATCAGGATGAAGATATAAGCTGGATCAAGAGGCACTTGGACGGCGAAGCAGCAATTTGGTGGAAACTAATACGTAGTGAGGTGAACACCTTTGCTCAATTCCAGACGGCATTTATGTCCAAGTACTGGAACCAGATGATTCAGGAGACAGTTCGTGATAAACTGGAATTCGGTAGGTATAGACCAGAGAGCGGGTTAAGTATGACTCAGTACATGAAGAGGTGCATACTACAGAATCGGCAGCTAATACCTCCAATCTCTGACCAGCATTTAATTCGCAAACTGGCTAACCACTACCACAGAGATATCGCAGTGGCATGTATTACGAGGGGAGTGCGGAACATCACAGAGTTTCAAAACTTGCTAATGGAATTTGCGGCATTGCGACAAAGGAAGAATGGAGCTAACGGGCAATGCACTTTGCAAGTTGAGCCTAAGCAGGAAGGAAACATAAATCATGCAAATCACCTGTCACAGAGTAGAACAGAACGGCACAAAAACCGTCATAAAGGACCTTGGAGACATGAAGGATGAGCTTGAGAGGCGAATGAGAGAGACATAAGATTACCGAAGCAGGTATATGAATCCCAAATAAATACAATTGCCTCGACCAGCGGTCTACAAACAACGAGCCAGGTAGACAGTAGTACTAACGCTCAAATGAACGGAAATACCCAGTCAAAAAACTAATTAACGATATTTTAGTGATAAGGTAGAATTAGAAGCTAGCTATAAGATAATTAATACTACATTCATAGATATAAGGGACACTCTGATGGAAGAGGAGTCACCATATAAAGAAATTAGTAACATTATATGTCCCGAGTTGGATGTACTACTAAATGAAATACCAGTAAAGGCGCTGATTGATACTGGCAGTCAGATTGATGCGGTATCAGAAGAATGGTATCATTGAAAAAGAAGCGTCTGGGTAACATACCTGTATTGAAAATTACAAATTTAATTATTAAAGGAGCAGTTGGGAAGAACTCAAACAAAATCACACAACAAATCATGCTCGCAATTAAGATTGGAGAGTATGTGGGTGATGCAGTATTTATAGTTGTTCCCAACCTCATCAGAGGATGTATAGTCGGTATTAATTTGTTACAAGAAGGTAGGTGCATAATCAATCTACCAAATAATAAAATACTATTTCAAAATAGCAACGGTAGCGGAGAGGAGCCCGTAATTGCGGAAATAATGACGGTAGCACTCGAAAAAGCAGAAGAGGGAATTATCAGTGCAATCCAAGAGAAGTTAGACGAAACATCCGGGATTGATTCAAAAACAAAGGAAGAATTGAAGAGAATCCTAAACTCAAACCAACAAGTATTTTGTGAGATGCCAGGAAGGATCAATAAGTACGAGCACAAATTAAAAATAACTGACACAACCCCTTACTGTCTGAAAGGGTGGCCTGTTCCACTAAAATACCAAAATGCTGTGGAAGAAGAAATCAAGAAAATGGAGAAATGCGGCGTAATAGAGCGTGCAAACAGTCCATATGTGAACCCAATGGTGACGGTAGTAAAGAGAGATCAAACAGTACGACTATGTCTTGACGCAAGGAGGAGCAATTCGGTCACTATTCCAGATCACGAAGGAACAATACCGATTGACCAGGTGTTGGCGAGCTGCGGACGAGAGAAGGTAATGAGTAGCATTGACCTAACCAGCAGCTTCTGGCAAATTCCACTTGCTGAAGAGTCATGGGACTATACTGGATTTCTGTACAAAGGAAAATGTTACAGATATACTGTCACACCATTCGGGCTGAAGACGAGTTTGGCGAGTCTAACACGCGGGCTGGATAAGGTATTGTGTGAGGAAGTGAAAAAATTTACTATATTGTATGTGGACGATTGTTTGTGTGTGTCGGAAAATATTGATGAACACTTGGTACACTTAAGAATGTTGCTGAATAACCTCAGAAGAGAAAACGTCACGGTTAATCTCAAAAAGTCTAAATTCTTCCATGATAGAATTAATTACTGGGGGTATGAGTTAACTACTAATGGGATCAGCGCTTCTACAGAGAAAATGTCTGCTATTATGGAGTTTCCGAGACCGAAAAACCCGAAACAATTAAAGGGATTTCTTGGCCTTACAAATTTCTATAATAAGTTCACCAGCAAATACGCGGAAAAAACCAAACTACTTCTACAGTTGTTGAAAAAGGGTACTAAATTCAAGTGGACTGCAGAATTAGAAAATAATTTCAACGAGGTAAAGAAACTATTTGTTGACACGTTATGCTAAGACACCCGGACCTGAACAAAAGGTTTTACTTACAGACTGATGCGAGTAAGTATGCAATTGGGGGTCAGCTGTATCAGATCGATGATGATGGAGAAATAGGGGTGATAGCATTTACCAGTCGGGTTCTTAGAGGAGCCGAGTTAAATTATTTTACGACCGAAGTAGAACTACTCAGCGTAGTTCATTGCCTAAAGAAATTTAGAACATACATATTTGGACGACCACTAACCATTGTTACAGATAATAAGGCATTAACATTTATGCAAAAATGCCAATTCAGCTGTTCACGTATTACCAGATGGATACTAGCAATCCAAGAATATGATTTTGAGGTAGTACATTGTAAAGGCAGTGAAAATATCGTAGCAGATGCACTCAGCCAAAATCCACACGATGTACTAGAACATAATATACCAGATGGTGACGAAGAGACAGAAATCTATGAGATCGACATCAAGCTGGGTAAGCAGTTAAAGAACCAGTTGAATAACATTACAACGCATCAAATGAACAATATTAAAATAAGTAATATTAGTAACCCGATTGAGCAAGAATAACAAGAACAAAAACGAAAATATACCAAGTATACAATCATAAATTGTACCGCAAGGGAGATAGAAGTTAGTTGAAACGCCGGAAATTGGTCAAGAATTACTAAAGGAAATTTAATATTCATGTTTAATATGGTAACCAAATCACTTGTACGAATTAATAAATTAATTACCTTAATTATCCGCCGTGTGATTTCCTATGCTTCATCTATGACGCGTTTCGGAGCATATACTCCATCATCAGATGGAGCCTAGCCAAGCAAGCATGGTATTTAAATTCCAAAATGTCAAAATTCAGTTATTAAAAACTAACTTGCATATCAAGTTCAATAAAATTTGTTTACAAAAGAACATAACTCCTAAGTATGCTACTGTGAAAATTAATTGCTCCTCCAAGGCCGCGAAACTAACACAGCAATACGCTGAACGATTTCGCGTCAAGGAAGAAATTAAAGCTTTATACATTAAAAAATCTCTCCTCAACACTCGTTTGCTTAAACTGCATTTGCAGATTCTTAACAATATTCATCCTGCCTTAATCGATAAAGTTTTAGATTCCATACACAGATACATATATGATATTGTACGTCGTACACATTTTAGTCAATCACGCAAACTTCATATGCTAGAACAAAAACATCGCCAAGAGTCTGCCATTGTTTGTAAACACACATTTTACCCTAGAGTCATGAACGTAACTACAACAGTCTTTGATGATAACGAAATGAAGCTTTTAAATAAAGGGATAAATTATAATCTCCCACCTATCGGTAAAAACAAACTTATTTATGAAGTCGTTGAAGCAGAGGCAGCCGTCAAATCTATTCCAGACCCACACTTACAAAATGAAGCACGCGTACTTATAAATAATAAATTCAATAGAGCCATTAAATTAAACAATAGTCTACCTCTTGTTTCACGTGGTCAGTCTAGGTACTCTAGTGAATATAAAACCTTAAAACGCATGAAAACAAAATTAATCGATAACAATGCCCTTATCGTTAAGGCAGATAAAGGAAATACGCTAGTCATCATGGACACTGAGTCATACAGTCATAAAGTTCATGATTTTATTTCTAACAATAACATTAATATATTAAACTCTGACCCCACTGATTTGTACGTCAGGGAACTTAACAATTGTATTAATAAATGTACCAATTTATTCAATGAAAACACACGACGTTACTTAAAGCCCATCAATGCTAAAGCCCCGATATTCACAGGACTACCTAAAATTCATAAACAAAACATACCTATCAGACCGCTCGTGAACTTTACCACTGCTCCTGGCTTCAAAACTGCAAAAGCACTAGTTCGGTTGATAAAAGATAATTTACGATTACGTAATAATCATGGTATTAAGAACAACAATGATTTTATTAATGATATTAAATCTGTTGAACTGCAACCTAACCACAAATTGGCGTCGTTCGACATAACTAATTTATACACGAACATCCCAATCATAGATACATTACAGATCTTGAGAAACAATTTATCTGACAATAGTTGCATGAACACACAGACAATAAATGAGTTAATTAATTTACTCGAGGTTATTTTGAAACAAAACTATTTCACTTTTAATGGTTCTTTTTACATTCAAAATGATGGCCTAGCAATGGGCTCACCCCTTTCCGGCCTACTGGCCGATATTTATTTAAATTATTGTGAGAATACTCACTTGTTGAACAATAATATATATGCAAATAAAATAATATTTTATGCACGTTATGTAGACGATACGTTTTTAATCTTTGATGGTACTATAAGACAAATCGAATTATTTAAAAACTGTCTAAATAAAATAAATAGAAACATCCAGTTTACTCTTGAAACAGAGGTTGATAACAAGATAAACTTTCTAGATTTAACCATCACTCGACAGATGAATAAACTAAAGTTCAACATTTATAGGAAACCGACTACCACTGACACCACAATACACGCACTCTCATCATCCTCTTTCACATAAAATGGCAGCGTACAATAGTTTCATTCATAGATTATTAACGATTCCTTTGGATGATAATGACTTCCGTGATGAGCTAAATGTCATAAAATATATCGCGGTTGCCAATGGTTACAGTAGTTTAACCATTGACAAATTGTTGAGAAAACATGAAAAAAGAATGCTTAAACCCCGAATAAACAGCAACACGCAAAAAATTTTTATATCTACTAATTACACTAGCTTTATGCCTAAGGTTTTGTGTTCTATATTGAATAATAATAGTTTCACTATTTCATTCAGGACTAATAATAAGTTACTGGATATTCTCAAACCGAAAAAACACACGCCTCCAGAAGAAAAAACTGGCATATATAAGTTAACATATAATGATTGCGAGTGCTTCTACATTGGACAGACTGGGAGAGGTTTCCTTAAATGATTTCGAGAACATTTACCCAAGAAAATAAGAAATATTGACAACATCAAATCAAATTACGCCCGACACCTGACTTCACACAATCATAATTACACAGATTTTAATTCCAATTTAATACCGTTACATGTGTGTAATAAGGGCCGTTTCATGAATGCCTTGGAGGAATTTGAAATTTACAGTGCATATGCAAACCCAATGAGTCGCGATATCGTGCTAAATGACCACCTGAACTTTGTATCCAACCGATTGTATGATACTGCCTTGAGTCTGCTTGCTGGGGCTACGATAAGGTAGCAACCGCTCAGTAGCAGAATGAACTTGAACGGGTGTGCACCCAAATCCGCGTACGGTTCATATGCATATCTTGACATTTTAACTTTTTAACGATCTCGTATGAGTGACTGTTTTAACTTTTAATATCTGATGATGGAGTATATGCTCCGAAACGCGTCATAGACGAAGCATAGGAAATCACACGGCGGATAATTAAGGTAATTAATTTATTAAAGGAAATTCATGAAACATATGGACACTGCGGAGTGAAGAGGACCTATGGTATTTTTAAGGAGCATTTCATGGGTGATCATTTATATAAAAACACCAAGAAACTGATTAAAACATGTGACACCTGTCAGAAATGTAAAGATCATTTTAAAAAATGCATGGGACTAACCAGACCTGTTTTACCAACAGAAAAGGGTGCACTCGTCAGTATAGACTATTAGCCTACGGACCTTTAGTATCATCTACTAGTGGTGTTAAATATATTCTGGTAATCATCGATAACTTTACCAAATATGTGAAGTTATACCCGATGAGAAGAGCCACCACAGCTGTTACACTCAATAAGTTAAGGGATTACATCCAAGAGATTGGAAAGCCCAAGGCAATATTGACAGACAATGGGTCACAATTTACCAGTAAAACTTGGATAACACAATTAAATGCACTCGGAATAAAACCAAAATACACTGCTATCCGTAACCCGTGCACCAATCTTGCAGAAAGGGTAAACCGACAGGTAGGCAATATATTCAGAGTGATGGTCAATGGGCACCAGACCAAGTGGGCAAGATATATCAAAGTAGTGGAGAAATGCATCAATGAAATGCACCACGACACAATTGAAATGACACCATTTCAAGCACAATGGGGTCAAAGACCAAAAAGAGTATGGGAAATGTATGTGGATCGTGAGCTGATGAAAGAAGAATTAAAGGATTGCCATGAGACTATATACCGACGATTAAAGAAGAAAGGAGAACGTCGAGCGGAGAAGAATAATGAAAACGGTGACAAAGTAAATTTCAAGATAGGAGATTTAGTTTTAATAAAGACTAATCCCATTTCTGATGCGAAAAATAAAGTGACAGCTAAGTTCTGCAAATTATTTGATGGTCCATCATAAAGGGTATAAAAGGCGAAGCTACTTACAAAATAGCGGATATAAAGAAGCTAGAACTAACTCGTGGAATTTTCAACACACGACAGTTAAAGAAATACCACCAGAGAGAACAATAAATTAATGAATAGAATCAATAACCATATATAAAATAATTGTAATGAATTACTATTATCACGGAAATTTGATTATATTAATATATTAATTGTATTAAGTTAGCATTAGCTGACTATGTAGTTTTAAGTTTGTTTGCCAGCCCTGCAAACAGGTATCAAAGTATACCTCTGTAGGTTTACTTACTTTTATAAATGTATTGTTTGTAAGATGTAATGTAAATGTTCTGGTTAATAAATATAAATATAAAAGGGAGGGAAATGAAATTTAAAAATTTTTTTATGAATTTCGATTTCCTTAGTATAAGTAACAACATTGTAAAGTAAAATAAAACAATGTAAAATAAAAATATACAATTGTAAACCATATTATGTAAATAAGGTTAGTTGTGAATAACAAGAGTGAATTGTAAACAGCTGATGCAAAACTAGTTTGAGTGAGGGAAAGAGCCTTGCCACAGGTAGAAAGTGAAATCCTGTATACAAACTGATGGGGTTGCTCAGTGTGAACAAACTGCAAAGGGCAACTACCTCTAAATGTAAACAAGTCTAGTACCTAACTAAATAAACATACAAAGAGGCGTACAAATTGATTTGCCATAAATCCGAAGATTGGTTATGATCAAATCAATTTGGGGGACATTATATACGATATTTTTTCACAGTGCACTATGTTATGACATTAGTGTAATTTATGTATTATTATATGTTTATCTAGTTAATAGTAATTATAAATATTTATTTGTATTGAGTATGAAGTAGAGACAAAGTAATGCCTCATATAGAAATTTTTGTAAGTAATTTAGCTAATGCGACAAACCGGCGACAGCCAACAATAACTGTAACTTTCTAAAGTCATAAAGTAGAGGAAACGCATTGTTCGCGAGAAAAACTTAAAGTGTCAGATACCGTTAGTTTTTGACAAATGTTAACCTTGAAAGTACAAAGGCAACCACTCCTAAAATACTTGTTTAGCGGGTGTAAAACAGCGTCAGTTTCAGTAGCGAGACCACGTGCTGAAATCGGCGCGCTCGCAACTTAAAAAAAACCAATGACAGAACGCGTGCCTTGTGAGCGCCAATTTTTTAAGTCTCATGAGTGGACGAATTCAAAGTTCCCGGTCAGGAAACCAGCCCTAAACCTATCAGGTAAATTTGAGTAGAACAGGAGGGAATAGAGACTTGGTACTGATTATAAATATTACCTCATGCGCGCCCGATCTCGCTCTTAGTTAATTTCTCAGCTTAGAGTCACGTATATCCGAAGTCGTGTTAAATACAATATTTAGATCAAATAAAATGTAAAGACACATATAGTGACATTTACTATTTAAAGTCATGAATTAGATTAATAGTTCGGGAAAGACAAAGTGAACTTACATTACAATTTAAGTAATAATTGATGGTGTATTAATCAAATCACTCTATATTCAAAGAGTAAGTGAAAGCGGAATGGAGATAGGAAGAGAGTTTTCAACGCGAGTGACAATTTAAAACAGTGCGAACCTGAAGCAAGAAGAAGTGTTATTTAATTAGTAATATTAGTACGATAAACAACCAGTATTATTTTCTTGTACGCGTCAGTCGTGTGCGATAATTAAAAAGTACGGTATGTGTGTAAGATCAGCGAAAGTGAAAGTGAGTTTATTAAAAGCACAGTATGTGTAATGTACAGTGATAAATGACCACGCAATTCAGCGGAGATCCGGAATGGATAAACTCTTAACAAGTAAACTCTAACATTTCTCTATACCCATTTATTAGAATATATCAAATGTAGTAGAATCGTCTATATACCATACAATTCCGTCTCATTTTAAAAGAACTTACGCGTAGCTGGATGCTAAATTAAAATTACCTCTTATGATTTTAGAAAGGCATTATTTATTAGTATAATTCAAGTTTGAGATTTTATTTGCATTAATTTAAATTTAATGATGAACAGAAGATGATAAATTGTCATAACTGAAGTTGAATATAATTACATATATTAATCTTACTTATAGATGTTGATGATTATTGAGATGCTTAACGAATAATGAATATTTGATTGATATATTTTATGTTTAATTGTAATCTCTTCTATGAATATTTGATTCTTATATTTATATATTGTAACGATAAGAGTATTTATATAATGATGACTGATTGAATCTTATCGAAACGTAACGTAGCCTCACTTCTGGTTCGTCAGCTTGTGACGACGAGAATATTTCGTTACGTACAATGTTATTGTGAATAGGTTACTTGTATATATGTCGTGTGCACTTGGATTACACCACCCGTAGGAAGTGTGAACTTGTAATATATATAAATAATGTAGTGACAAACTCGCACTGGAGTCGTCGATGTGTAATTATGAATGTGATGTTGAACGGCGAATAATTTTGTAAATTGCCGCTTCTCCCACTATGCTGCTTCTTTTCCGTGACGTCACTCAACGATGCCAACTATCGGGACCGTTGCAATCTGTGAATTCTATTTACTAAATGTTACAGCAATAATAACGACACACAAATACTATCAAACATATATCCTTGTGGAATCCTTTATTCGGAAAAAACACTGGTTGATTGTTTTAATAAATTTAAACAGAATAATCGCAATTGTAGTGCAAACTATAATTCTTCCTTTACCAGTTGGCAGCAGTAGCCAAACGTTTAGTATTCCTTCCAGACCAAAACAATGCTTTTGTTAACGTTTTTAAATAAAATATATTGATTATCTCAGGGCGTATATGGTTCGGGGATTATAAATTAAACAAAATATTACACTATTAATCAAAATACAAGTTTACAATTATAGGATATTATAACGTTAGAGTGTTACGTGCACACAGAAATTGTATAGTGGTTACCAGTTTTAAAAAGGTTATGTCCAGTTCAGGCTTTGGTAGTTATTATGTGAATTAAAAGTTCTTGTTGTGATTAAAAAGGTGTTAATCTTATATGGTGTTATTAGTGGTTGTTTCTAGTGTTCGTGTTATATGGTGTCTGTAGTTTAGTTGATTATTGCTTAACAGTAGTGTATACAAATGTGTGTGTTGTAGTACGATTTAATGAGATGTCAGAATCACCAAATCCTCTTCTTGTACTCTTCCTGGTTGAAAATAGGGCCCACGTACACGTCAGATCTTCTTCTCGTCCCTCGTCCACTTCAAATCTTCTTCCTGGTTATTATTTCTTCTAATCCATCTAATGGGTAGTCTTCTGTTATTGCAAAAAGTTCGTGTAGTGTACCTCTAACTGTATTTATTTAGTTGTATAGTTTTTTCACACTTTATAACATATAATGTAAGACGATTTAAGAACGCGTCTATCTGCTAAGATCGTTGTCAAAGAAGTCTCATTTTATTTATCCGAAATTTCTGGTTGCTAAACTTGGAATTAAATAACTTGGAATCTGGTTGGCCAATTCGAATATACATTGTCATATACTTTCATTATTTCGAAGTCTAAAATTTGTTCAAAATCTTTAAATTAACATAACTTTTCTATACTTAATGGGAATTTAAAACCATTATCAGCATTATTTTGATCTTCACATTTGATATATTTAGACACCAAACATGCCTATTTTTGCTTAAAACTATGGATGTTACAATTTTGTTATTTGGAATTTTCTTAAATAACTTGATATGTGTTATTTTGTTCCTATATTCTTTGTATACATTATTACATATAAATACATCTACCCTTTCACATTTGCTTTACAAAATTTCTAATATAATTGTTCGAAATTTACTAAAGTTGGTTTTACCTGGCCTATGTAATAGTATCATTTTCATCACCATGTTTTAACATCTTTAACAATTAAATTAACTTCTAACACTCATCAAAATGGTTTAACATATAATGTTATTTTAACAACACAACAGATATATTATTCTAATAGTTAAATGCATGCCCACATGGCTATGATTATACCAATTCCTTGCACAAATAACTGTTTTCTACTCAAACTGTATAGGTGTTTGACACTTAACAAAACATCTTTGTATAGTCCATTCTGCTTGGTCAATTAATTTACCATGGTTTAACATCAGCTCTATTGTTATATTTGTTAACACAACATAAAAAAATTGAATTAATATCATTAAATTGACATTCCTTTAAACTAACTGTATCATCTGTTACATACTAAAAAACACAACACAAATACTATGATATAACACTGTGCCTAAAACATAAAACATGCACATTTTACAAAACAAATTCTATACTAATTAGTTAGTCCTTTGTCAGCTAATTTACTCATTATCCTGACACTGTCTATGTCATATTTACTATTTATATGGGTTTCAACATCCGTATACTTACTGATGTTTGACTTACAAAAATTACAATAAAGTGAACACTGTAGCTCTACCTCACCACACAGTTCTAATAATCTTGTTACATTTACTGTTTATCTGGGTTTTACTCTTGTTATAAAGGTTATTGTGACCATGTTATAATTTGTTGTTTACTGGACAACCCTATGAACTCTATATGTGACAATTATTTGTATGGCTCATGTATCTATAACCAGGTGTATTTATATTTTTGTTACATCAATTAACTTAATTATTTACTAATATTTCTCTTACATAATATTACATGTTTGGGCCTATTATCCCTCACTTTGTATTTTGATTATCTGGGTATAATGATACATTAACTGAAACCATTTGTTTCTTTATAGTCCTGGTTCATAAACCGTTTGTCTTTATAATTCTTTGTTTGGTCATTACTGAAAGTTCATTGTCATAGTTGGGGTTAAAGGTGTTTTGCATCACTTAGCCTAAATCATTAATTTGGGTACGGTCAGTTGTCTTACTAGTCAGTCTAAAATTGTTAGTCGTTCCTCTTCACTATCATCTTGGAAGATATTGTTCTCCTTGTCAGCTTCTTAACCAAAGTCTTCATTAAATCAGGTACGATATTATGTTGTTCCAAATGTAATGTTACATATTACCCTGCCACCAAATTTGATCATTTTAATAAAATATTGTTTTTTGTTGAAATTATCAATTATCTTAACTTCCACATTGTCATTTGTTATTCTTATTATGATCTGGTATACTTGTCTTTAATTATAAGTGTTCTATCCCTGGTACATGTTACTTCCCTAACAAATTAATCACCATATATTCTGGAATCAGTCGGGGGGCTCTCTTGACCTAATACCCCGCTGTCCTTACAATACATAATACATAAATAATATCGATTGCTGGAGCTATCTCGTCAGTCAATCACATTTAATAATCACTAGTCTATTCACGACTAAAATAAATAAAATAATATAATATATTCTTGGGATTGTTCACTCAGTCTAACTTCTCAGATCTAAATATTTCTTTCCATTGATTCTTTCAGATGTTTATTTTCTTGTGGCGATATTAATAACATTTTTTATTTTCTATTGGTACTATCTTCCTTCCTTCTTTATCAGTACTGCTTAATCTTCATTTTTCATTCACTATCTTCATTTAAATTAAAACATAACAAGTATTTGCATCTTCAGTTGTTGTTGATCCTCTCACAATCATGATAGGTTATTTGCAATAAATTCGTTTCTAGTCTTGTCTCATTTTCATCGTCGACTGTCTACATTTGTCTTTTCTTATTCATTTTATATCACTATAGTTTCTTCTAATTTATGGATGTTGCATCCTTCTTTTATATTCCAATAATAAGTTCATAACTGTGTTTGATAAGAGGTGCTTATTTTGTTTAGAAATTGGAAATTTATTCCCAGTTGTTTATCTGCTTGATTCATAATTACATTATTAAACTGTACTGTAATTGGTCCTTACTATTTATCTAAATTCTGAAATGTTCAACCTTGTTTATTGGGTTTCATTTAAAATTATATTCTGAATTATCATAGTCGGTAAGATGAGCTTACTATATTTTTTCAATTTCGTGGTATTGTAATAATAAATTCTTCAGTTTCATATTAATTCTCATAAATAATTAGTTGTAAGTTGTTCTTACTCTTTGTTTGAAATTTTGTGGTTTTATAATAATAAATTCTTCAATTCCAAATTAATTCTCGTAAATAATTAGTTGTAAGTTGATCTTACTATTTCTTTAGAATTTTGTTGTTTTTCACAACTTCTACACTTCTTATTATAGTGCTTATCGTCATATGTCCTTCTGTACCCAGCATTGATGATCTTTTGGTAATTTTCGTTATGTCGGTCAGTTGCTCATAATTTCTTTTTCTTTGACATGGTTTTTCGCCGTTGCCGGTTATCATAACATCAGTCCCTTTTTGTGGAGGTGTATGGTATTAGACTTAACTGTAGTCTGTCACTTCATTTGCTCTCATTGTCCGGATGACCATAGTCTTCATCATCGTTCCGGTACTAGTGACATCTCTGGCCTTTGTCTTGTATTTCATTTTTCTAGCCGCTATTCCTTTGTTGGCTGCTAAGCTTATTCGGCTCCCTCTATCATAGTGTTTTATACACCAGTACGTCTCTGGTCCATATGTGGTATTGCATGAAAAATATCTGTGAGGATCTTCATCTGAATTCTTAATTATTTGCTTATCTGAAGCCCCATAATCTGGTTCACCATCACACATCCACCCTGAAGGAATACATTTTAGTGCACCTGTACACTGGAACTGTCCTGGATGGTACTCTAATGGAACACATTCTGGTGATTCATCTGTGCCGTCATCCCAGTCTGGTAAGATGTCATACTTCCATCTTTCTGGAATACACTGTCCAGTCCTGCGCTGAAACTGATCTAGTCCCCATGTTTTATTCAGTTTACCTCTGGTCCTTTCCCAGTGGTAAACTACTGTCTGCTGGTAAACCATCTCTGAGATTACCCTTAATCTACTTCATTATTCCCGGAACTCACGATTTCTTCATGGTTGGTAATATGGATATTATCATCATCAAATAAACCCTGGTTCATCATCTCCATTTCTTCCTTTGTTTTTATTAAATTCTTTAGATGCGTTCTTCTTACTTTCTTTGGTTCCACTTCACTATCTTTAGTATGTTCTTTGTTTCCGTTAGTTTTCTTTTCAGGTAATACTACTACTGGATCCTCTGTTTTGGCGTTCGGTTTTTCTTCTGTAATGAATTACTATTATCACGGAAATTTGATTATATTAATATACTCATTGTATTAAGTTAGCATTAGCTGACTATGTAGTTTTAAGTTTTTTTGCCAGCCCTGCAAACAGGTATCAAAGTATACCTCTGTAGGTTTACTTACTTTTATAAATGTATTGTTTGTAAGATGTAATGTAAATGTTCTGGTTAATAAATATAAATATAAAAGGGAGGGAAATGAAATTTAAAAATTTTTTTATGAATTTCGATGTCCTTAGTATAAATAACAACATTGTAAAGTAAAATAAAACAATGTAAAATAAAAATATATAATTGTAAACCATATTATGTAAATAAGGTTAGTTGTGAATAACAAGAGTGAATTGTAAACAGCTGATGCAAAACTAGTTTGAGTGAGGGAAAGAGCCTTGCCACAGGTAGAAAGTGAAATCCTGTATACAAACTGATGGGGTTGCTCAGTGTGAACAAACTGCAAAGGGCAACTACCTCTAAATGTAAACAAGTCTAGTACCTAACTAAATAAACATACAAAGAGGCATACAAATTGATTTGCCATAAATCCGAAGATTGGTTATGATCAAATCAATTTGGGGGACATTATATACGATATTTTTTCACAGTGCACTATGTTATGACATTAGTGTAATTTATGTATTATTATATGTTTATCTAGTTAATAGTAATTATAAATATTTATTTGTATTGAGTATGAAGTAGAGACAAAGTAATGCCTCATATAGAAATTTTTGTAAGTAATTTAGCTAATGCGATAAACCGGCGACAGCCAACAATAACTGTAACTTTCTAAAGTCATAAAGTAGAGAAAACGCATTGTTCGCGAGAAAAACTTAAAGTGTCAGATACCGTTAGTTTTTGACAAATGTTAACCTTGAAAGTACAAAGGCAACCACTCCTAAAATACTTGTTTAGCGGGTGTAAAACAGCGTCAGTTTCAGTAGCGAGACCACGTGCTGAAATCGGCGAGCTCGCAACTTTAAAAAAACCAATGACAGAACGCATGCCTTGTGAGCGCCAATTTTTTAAGTCTCATGAGTGGACGAATTCAAAGTTCCCGGTCAGGAAACCAGCCCTAAACCTATCAGGTAAATTTGAGTAGAACAGGAGGGAATAGAGACTTGGTACTGATTATAAATATTACCTCATGCGCGCCCGATCTCGCTCTTAGTTAATTTCTCAGCTTAGAGTCACGTATATACGAAGTCGTGTTAAATACAATATTTAGATCAAATAAAATGTAAAGACACATATAGTGACATTTACTATTTAAAGTCATGAATTAGATTAATACTTCGGGAAAGACAAAGTGAACTTACATTACAATTTAAGTAATAATTGATGGTGTATTAGTCAAATCACTCTATATTCAAAGAGTAAGTGAAAGCGGAATGGAGATAGGAAGAGAGTCTTCAACGCGAGTGACAATTTAAAACAGTGCGAACCTGAAGCAAGAAGAAGTGTTATTTAATTAGTAATATTAGTACGATAAACAACCAGTATTATTTTCTTGTACGCGTCAGTCGTGTGCGATAATTAAAAAGTACGGTATGTGTGTAAGATCAGCGAAAGTGAAAGTGAGTTTATTAAAAGCACAGTATGTGTAATGTACAGTGATAAATGACCACGCAATTCAGCGGAGATCCGGAATGGATAAACTCTTAACAAGTAAACTCTAACATTTCTCTATACCCATTTATTAGAATATATCAAATGTAGTAGAATCGTCTATATACCATACAATTCCGTCTCATTTTAAAAGAACTTACGCGTAGCTGGATGCTAAATTAAAATTACCTCTTATGATTTTAGAAAGGCATTATTTATTAGTATAATTCAAGTTTGAGATTTTATTTGCATTAATTTAAATTTAATGATGAACAGAAGATGATAAATTGTCATAACTGAAGTTGAATATAATTACATATATTAATCTTACTTATAGATGTTGATGATTATTGAGATGCTTAACGAATAATGAATATTTGATTGATATATTTTATGTTTAATTGTAATCTCTTCTATGAATATGTGATTCTTATATTTATATATGTCATATGTTTATCCTATCAAGTTAGATTATTTGATTAATTTGTGATTTAGGAAGAACCAAGTAAATTAAATGGCATGTAGTTATAATATGAAGTAGTTGGTTAAGTGATTTAAAGCGTCTGTCGACAATATAAGCAATATACAAATGTATTTATCGATTTCTATGATTCTTAATGATAATTAAAATATCTTAGCATCCAAACTACATTGTTTCTTTTATTCAAAAAACACCCTGAGATAGTATACATCTCTGGCGCCCAGCAACTTTACACATTATTTTAATATTAATATTTCCATATTAAGTAAACATATTTACATAAAAACAAAGAAATGCCAGAAAAACGGAGCGAGACTTTCGTTTATGTAATATTTGTTGGAGCGAACAACCAAAATGTAATATTTGGCTGCCCAACTGGTGGAGCTTAATTATTATAAATGAGCTCGGCAGAATAAGACGGGATATAGACGATAAGTAGAATAAAAATATGTGTTAGAGTAAGTAGATAAAATTAAATGTTAACTAGAAGTAAGCTAAGGAAATCCAAATTAAATAATAATACAAATAGTAAAAGTAAAATGGCTGATAATAGTGATAATAACGGTGGTTCCGAGGTTGAGTTTGATGTTAATAATCAAATGGGAGAGAAAGGATGGGGTGAAGCTACGGAAAGCGAAAGCCCAGAGGTCTCTTCAGAGGCGAGGGGACAACGACAACATGATGAAGTACGAGCCGAAACAGAACAAACAGCCACAAAATGAAACACAACAACAAACACCTACAAACATAGATATAGTCGCGGTATTACAACAATTCACGCAACGATTAGAACAGAGAATGACAGAAAACATTAAACAATCAGAGCAACGTATAACAGAAAACACTAACAAAAACTTAGCACAACTATTCGCTGAAAATAATAAAAAGAATGAAGAAAACACCAAACGTTTACTAGAAGAAAACAATAAACAACTAGAACGGAACATAACAAAAACAATGACAGAAAATATAACACGAATAGAGAAAAGAATAGACGAAATAGAACGCAAGATGGAAGAAAAATACACACAACAAACACAAGAGCACAAAACACAAACAGAACAACAAATACAGGTAATACGCAACGAAAACTAGGAAACTGCAACACGGATACGTACAGAGGTCAAAGATGTCGTGAGAGATGAGGTAACAAAAGTGCGTACGGAAGCGAAAGATCACTGGGAGAAATGTGAAGAATCGCTACAGCAACACCAAGCTAGTGTCGCACATGAACTCAGAACCATCACCAATAAAATAATCACACACAAAAATAACAATGAAGAACAGGTCGAACAACTCAAAGAGTGTTACGAAAACAACTGTTCGTCAATCGAAGAAAAGATCAGCAAGATAAAAGAAGATATGTGTCATAAAATAGCGCAGATTGAACGCACACCGAGACGGCAAGGAGTGGTGGTGGAGCACACAAAGAACATAAACTCTTCAATGGAGAGGGGGAGTACCCCATGGAGTTTGTGAAAGAATTGGAGGCGATACACCGCGAATACTATCAGGACAAAGATATAAGCTGGATCGGGAGGCACTTGGACGGCGAAGCAGCAATTTGGTGGAAACTAATACGTAGTGAGGTGAACACCTTTGCTCAATTCCAGACGGCATTTATGTCCAAGTACTGGAACCAGATGATTCAGGAGACAGTTCGTGATAAACTGGAATTCGGTATGTATAGACCAGAGAGCGGGTTAAGTATGACTCAGTACATGGAGAGGGGAATACTACAGAATCGGCAGCTAATACCTCCAATCTCTGACCAGCATTTAATTCGCAAACTGGCTAACCACTACCACAGAGATATCGCAGTGGCATGTATTACGAGGGGAGTGCGGAACATCACAGAGTTTCAAAACTTGCTAATGGAATTTGCGGCATTGCGACAAAGGAAGAATGGAGCTAACGGGTAATGCACTTTGCAAGTTGAGCCTAAGCAGGAAGTAAACATAAATCATGCAAATCACCCGTCAGAGAGTAGAACAGAACGGCACAAAAACCAACGTCATAAAGGACCTTGGAGACATGAAGGGCGAGCGAGAGAGGCGAATGAGAGAGATAGAAGATTACTGAAGCAGGTATACGAATCCCAAATAAATACAATTGCCTCGACCAGCGGTCTACAAACAACGAGCTAGGTAGACAGTAGTACTAACGCTCAAATGAACGGAAATACCCAGTCAAAAAACTAATTAACGATTATTTTAGTGATAAGGTAGAATTAGAAGCTAGCTATAAGATAATTAATACTACATTCATAGATATAAGGGACACTCTGATGGAAGAGGAGTCACCATATAAAGAAATTAATAAGATTATATGTCCCGAGTTGGATGTACTACTACATGAAATACCAGTAAAGGCGCTGATTGATACTGGCAGTCAGATTAATGCGGTATCAGAAGAATGGTATCATTTGAACAAGAAGCGTCTGGGTAATATACCTGTATTGGAAATTACAAATTTAATTATTAAAGGAGCAGTTGGGAAGAAATCAAACAAAATCACACAACAAATCATGCTCGCAATTAAGACTGGAGAGTATGTGGCTGATGCAGTATTTATAGTTGTTCCCAACCTCATCAGAGGATGTATAGTCGGTATTAATTTGTTACAAGAAGGTAGGTGCATAATCAATCTACCAAATAATAAAATACTATTTCAAAATAGCAACAGTAGTGGAGAGGAGCCCGTAATTGCGGAAATAATGACGGTAGCACTCGAAAAAGCAGAAGAGGGAATTATCAATGCAATCCAAGAGAAGTTAGACGAAACATCCGGGATTGATTCAAAAACAAAGGAAGAATTGAAGAGAATCCTAAACTCAAACCAACAAGTATTTCGTGAGATGCCAGGAAGGATCAATAAGTACGAACACAAATTAAAAATAACTGACACAACCCCTTACTGTCTGAAAGGGTGGCCTGTTCCACTAAAATACCAAAATGCTGTGGAAGAAGAAATCAAGAAAATGGAGAAATGCGGCGTAATAGAGCGTGCAAACAGTCCATATGTGAACCCAATGGTGACGGTAGTAAAGAGAGATCAAACAGTACGACTATGTCTTGACGCAAGGAGGATCAATTCGGTAACTATTCCAGATCACGAAGGAACAATACCGATTGACCAGGTGTTGGCGAGCTGCGGACGAGAGAAGGTAATGAGTAGCATTGACCTAACCAGCAGCTTCTGGCAAATTCCACTTGCTGAAGAGTCATGGGACTATACTGGATTTCTGTACAAAGGAAAATGTTACAGATATACTGTCACACCATTCGGGCTGAAGACGAGTTTGGCGAGTCTAACACGCGGGCTGGATAAGGTATTGTGTGAGAAAGTGAAAAAATTTACTATATTGTAGGTGGACGATTGTTTGTGTGTGTCGGAAAATATTGATGAACACTTGGTACACTTAAGAATGTTGCTGAATAACCTCAGAAGAGAAAACGTCACGGTTAATCTCAAAAAGTCTAAATTCTTCCGTGATAGAATTAATTACTGGGGGGTATGAGTTAACTACTAATGGGATCAGTGCTTCTACAGAGAAAATTTCTGCTATTATGGAGTTTCTGAGACCGAAAACCCGAATCAAAGGGATTTCCTGGCCTTACAAATTTCTATAATAAGTTCACCAGCAAATACGTGGAAAAAACCAAACCACTTCTACAGTTGTTGAAAAGGGTACTAAATTCAAGTGGACTGCAGAATTAGAAAATAATTTCAACGAGGTAAAGAAACTATTTGTCGACACGTTATGCTAAGACACCCGGACCCGAACAAAAGGTTTTACTTACAGACTGATGCGAGTAAGTATGCAATTGGGGGTCAGCTGTATCAGATCGATGATGACGGAGAAATAGGGGTGATAGCATTTACCAGTCGGGTTCTTAGAGGAGCCGAGTTAAATTATTTTACGACCGAAGTAGAACTACTCAGCGTAGTTCATTGCCTAAAGAAATTTAGAACATACGTATTAGGACGACCACTAACCATTGTTACAGATAATAAGGCATTAACATTTATGCAAAAATGCCAATTCAGCTGTTCACGTATTACCAGATGGATACTAGCAATCCAAGAATATGATTTTGAGGTAGAACATTGTAAAGGCAGTGAAAATATCGTAGCAGATGCACTCAGTCAAAATCCACACGATGTACTAGAACATAATATACCAGATGGTGACGAACAGACAGAAATCTATGAGATCGACATCAAGCTGGGTAAGCAGTTAAAGAACCAGTTGAATAACATTACAACGCATCAAATGAACAATATTAAAATAAGTAATATTAGTAACCCGACTGAGCAAGAATAACAAGAACAAATTAACGAAAATATACCAAGTATACAATCATAAATTGTACCGCAAGGAGAAAGGGAGATAGAAGGTAGTTGTAACGCCGGAAATTGGTTAAGAATTACTAAAGGAAATTCATGAAACATATGGACACTGCGGAGTGAAGAGGACCTATGGTATTTTTAAGGAGCATTTCATGGGTGATCATTTATATAAAAACACCAAGAAACTGATAAAAACATGTGACACCTGTCAGAAATGTAAAGATCATTTTAAAAAATGCATGGGACTAACCAGACCTGTTTTACCAACAGAAAAGGGTGCACTCGTCAGTATAGACTATTACGGACCTTTAGTATCATCTACTAGTGGTGTTAAATATATTCTGGTAATCATCGATAACTTTACCAAATATATGAAGTTATACCCGATGAGAAGAGCCACCACAGCTGTTACACTCAATAAGTTAAGGGATTACATCCAAGAGATTGGAAAGCCCAAGGCAATATTGACAGACAATAGGTCACAATTTACCAGTAAAACTTGGATAACACAATTAAATGCACTCGGAATAAAACCAAAATATACTGCTATCCGTAACCCGTGCACCAATCTTGCAGAAAGGGTAACCGACAGCTAGGCAATATATTCAGAATGATGGTCAATGGGCACCAGACCAAGTGGGCAAGATATATCAAAGTAGTGGAGAAATGCATCAATGAAACGCACCACGACACAATTGAAATGACACCATTTCAAGCACAATGGGGTCAAAGACCAAAAAGAGTATGGGAATTGTATGTGGATCCTGAGCTGATGAAAGAAGAATTAAAGGATTGCCGTGAGACTATATATCGACGATTAAAGAAGAAAGGAGAAAGTCGAGCGGAGAAGAATAATGAAAATGGTGACAAAGTAAATTTCAAGATAGGAGATTTAGTTTTAATAAAGACTAATCCCATTTCTGATGCGATAAATAAAGTGACAACTAAGTTCTGCAAATTATTTTATGGTCCATACATCATAAAGGGTATAAAAGGCGACGCTACTTACAAAATAGCGGATATAAAGAAGCTAGAAGTAACTCGTGGAATTTTCAACACACGACAGTTAAAGAAATACCACCAGAAAGAACAATAAATTAATGAATAGAATCAATAACCATATATAAAATAATTGTAATGAATTACTATTATCATGGAAATTTGATTATATTAATATATTCATTGTATTAAGTTAGCATTAGCTGACTATGTAGTTTTAAGTTTTTTTGCCAGCCCTGCAAACAGGTATCAAAGTATAACTCTGTAGGTTTACTTACTTTTATAAATGTATTGTTTGTAAGATGTAATGTAAATGTTCTGGTTAATAAATATAAATATAAAAGGGAGGGAAATAAAATTTAAAAATTTTTTTATGAATTTCGATTTCCTTAGTATAAATAACAACATTGTAAAGTAAAATAAAACAATGTAAAATAAAAATATACAATTGTAAACCATATTATGTAAATAAGGTTAGTTGTGAATAACAAGAGTGAATTGTAAACAGCTGATGCAAAACTAGTTTGAGTGAGGGAAAGAGCCTTGCCACAGGTAGAAAGTGAAATCCTGTATACAAACTGATGGGGTTGCTCAGTGTGAACAAACTGCAAAGGGCAACTACCTCTAAATGTAAACAAGTCTAGTACCTAACTAAATAAACATACAAAGAGGCGTACAAATTGATTTGCCATAAATCCGAAGATTGGTTATGATCAAATCAATTTGGGGGACATTATATAACGATATTTTTTCACAGTGCACTATGTTATGACATTAGTGTAATTTATGTATTATTATATGTTTATCTAGTTAATAGTAATTATAAATATTTATTTGTATTGAGTATGAAGTAGAGACAAAGTAATGCCTCATATAGAAATTTTTGTAAGTAATTTAGCTAATGCGACAAACCGGCGACAGCCAACAATAACTGTAACTTTCTAAAGTCATAAAGTAGAGGAAACGCATTGTTCGCGAGAAAAACTTAAAGTGTCAGATACCGTTAGTTTTTGACAAATGTTAACCTTGAAAGTACAAAGGCAACCACTCCTAAAATACTTGTTTAGCTGGTGTAAAAGAGTGTCAGTTTCAGTAGCGAGACCACGTGCTGAAATCGGCGAGCTCGCAACTTAAAAAAAACCAATGACAGAACGCATGCCTAGTGAGCGCCAATTTTTTAAGTCTCATGAGTGGACGAATTCAAAGTTCCCGGTCAGGAAACCAGCCCTAAACCTATCAGGTAAATTTGAGTAGAACAGGAGGGAATAGAGACTTGGTACTGATTATAAATATTACCTCATGCGCGCCCGATCTCGCTCTTAGTTAATTTCTCAGCTTAGAGTCACGTATATCCGAAGTCGTGTTAAATACAATATTTACATCAAATAAAATGTAAAGACACATATAGTGACATTTACTATTTAAAGTCATGAATTAGATTAATACTTCGGGAAAGACAAAGTGAACTTACATTACAATTTAAGTAATAATTGATGGTGTATTAGTCAAATCACTCTATATTCAAAGAGTAAGTGAAAGCGGAATGGAGATAGGAAGAGAGTCTTCAACGCGAGTGACAATTTAAAACAGTGCGAACCTGAAGCAAGAAGAAGTGTTATTTAATTAGTAATATTAGTACGATAAACAACCAGTATTATTTTCTTGTACGCGTCAGTCGTGTGCGATAATTAAAAAGTACGGTATGTGTGTAAGATCAGCGAAAGTGAAAGTGAGTTTATTAAAAGCAGAGTATGTGTAATGTATAGTGATAAATGACCACGCAATTCAGCGGTGATCCGGAATGGATAAGCTCTTAACAAGTAAACTCTAACATTTCTCTATACCCATTTATTAGAATATATCAAATGTAGTAGAATCGTCTATATACCATACAATTCCGTCTCATTTTAAAAGAACTTACGCGTAGCTGGATGCTAAATTAAAATTATCTCTTATGATTTTAGAAAGGCATTATTTATTAGTATAATTCAAGTTTGAGATTTTATTTGCATTAATTTAAATTTAATGATGAACAGAAGATGATAAATTGTCATAACTGAAGTTGAATATAATTACATATATTAATCTTACTTATAGATGTTGATGATTATTGAGATGCTTAACGAATAATGAATATTTGATTGATATATTTTATGTTTAATTGTAATCTCTTCTATGAATATTTTATTCTTATATTTATATATGTCATATGTTTATCCTATCAAGTTAGATTATTTGATTAATTTGTGATTTAGGAAGAACCAAGTAAATTAAATGGCATGTAGTTATAATATGAAGTAGTTGGTTAAGTGATTTAAAGCGTCTGTCGACAATATAAGCAATATACAAATGTATTTATCGATTTCTATGATTCTTAATGATAATTAAAATATCTTAGCATCCAAACTACATTGTTTCTTTTATTCAAAAAACACCCTGAGATAGTATACATCTCTGGCGCCCAGCAACTTTACACATTACTTTAATATTAATATTTCCATATTAAGTAAACATATTTACATAAAAACAAAGAAATGCCAGAAAAACGGAGCGAGACTTTCGTTTATGTAATATTTGTTGGAGCGAACAACCAAAATGTAATATTTGGCTGCCCAACTGGTGGAGCTTAATTATTATAAATGAGCTCGGCAGAATAAGACGGGATATAGACGATAAGTAGAATAAAAATATGTGTTAGAGTAAGTAGATAAAATTAAATGTTAACTAGAAGTAAGCTAAGGAAATCCAAATTAAATAATAATACAAATAGTAAAAGTAAAATGGCTGATAATAGTGATAATAACGGTGGTTCCGAGGTTGAGTTTGATGTTAATAATCAAATGGGAGAGAAAGGATGGGGTGAAGCTACGGAAAGCGAAAGCCCAGAGGTCTCTTCAGAGGCGAGGGGACAACGACAACATGATGAAGTACGAGCCGAAACAGAACAAACAGCCACAAAATGAAACACAACAACAAACACCTACAAACATAGATATAGTCGCGGTATTACAACAATTCACGCAACGATTAGAACAGAGAATGACAGAAAACATTAAACAATCAGAGCAACGTATAACAGAAAACACTAACAAAAACTTAGCACAACTATTCGCAGAAAATAATAGAAAGAATGAAGAAAACACCAAACGTTTACTAGAAGAAAACAATAAACAAATAGAACGGAACATAACAAAAACAATGACAGAAAATATAACACGAATAGAGAAAAGAATAGACGAAATAGAACGCAAGATGGAAGAAAAATACACACAACAAACACAAGAGCACAAAACACAAACAGAACAACAAATACAGGTAATACGCAACGAAAACTAGGAATCTGCAACACGGATACGTACAGAGGTCAAAGTAGTCGTGAGAGATGAGGTAACAAAAGTGCGTACGGAAGCGAAAGATCACTGGGAGAAATGTGAAGAATCGCTACAGCAACACCAAGCTAGTGTCGCACATGAACTCAGAACCATCACCAATAAAATAATCACACACAAAAATAACAATGAAGAACAGGTCGAACAACTCAAAGAGTGTTACGAAAACAACTGTTCGTCAATCGAAGAAAAGATCAGCAAGATAAAAGAAGATATGTGTCATAAAATAGCGCAGATTGAACGCACACCGAGACAGCAAGGAGTGGTGGTGGAGCACACAAAGAACATAAACTTCAATGGAGAGGGGGAGTACCCCATGGAGTTTGTGAAAGAATTGTAGGCGATACACCGCGAATACTATCAGGACAAAGATATAAGCTGGATCGGGAGGCACTTGGACGGCGAAGCAGCAATTTGGTGGAAACTAATACGTAGTGAGGTGAACACCTTTGCTCAATTCCAGACGGCATTTATGTCCAAGTACTGGAACCAGATGATTCAGGAGACAGTTCGTGATAAACTGGAATTCGGTAGGTATAGACAAGAGAGCGGGTTAAGTATGACTCAGTACATGGAGAAGTGCATACTACAGAATCGGCAGCTAATACCTCCAATCTCTGACCAGCATTTAATTCGCAAACTGGCTAACCACTACCACAGAGATATCGCAGTGGCATGTATTACGAGGGGAGTGCGGAACATCACAGAGTTTCAAAACTTGCTAATGGAATTTGCGGCATTGCGACAAAGGAAGAATGGAGCTAACGGGTAATGCACTTTGCAAGTTGAGCCTAAGCAGGAAGTAAACATAAATCATGCAAATCACCCGCCAGAGAGTAGAACAGAACGGCACAAAAACCAACGTCATAAAGGACCTTGGAGACATGAAGGGCGAGCGAGAGAGGCGAATGAGAGAGACAGAAGGTTACCGAAGCAGGTATACGAATCCCAAATAAATACAATTGCCTCGACCAGCGGTCTACAAACAACGAGCCAGGTAGACAGTAGTACTAACGCTCAAATGAACGGAAATACCCAGTCAAAAAACTAATTAACGATTATTTTAGTGATAAGGTAGAATTAGAAGCTAGCTATAAGATAATTAATACTACATTCATAGATATAAGGGACACTCTGATGGAAGAGGAGTCACCATATAAAGAAATTAATAAGATTATATGTCCCGAGTTGGATGTACTACTAAATGAAATACCAGTAAAGGCGCTGATTGATACTGGCAGTCAGATTAATGCGGTATCAGAAGAATGGTATCATTTGAACAAGAAGCGTCTGGGTAATATACCTGTATTGAAAATTACAAATTTAATTATTAAAGGAGCAGTTGGGAAGAAATCAAACAAAATCACACAACAAATCATGCTCGCAATTAAGATTGGAGAGTATGTGGCTGATGCAGTATTTATAGTTGTTCCCAACCTTATCAGAGGATGTATAATCGGTATTAATTTTTTACAAGAAGGTAGGAGCATAATCAATCTACCAAATAATAAAATACTATTTCAAAATAGCAACGGTAGCGGAGAGGAGCCCGTAATTGCGGAAATAATGACGGTAGCACTCGAAAAAGCAGAAGAGGGAATTATCAATGCAATCCAAGAGAAGTTAGACGAAACATCCGGGATTGATTAAAAAAAAAAGGAAGAATTGAAGAGAATCCTAAACTCAAACCAACAAGTATTTCGTGAGATGCCAGGAAGGATCAATAAGTACGAACACAAATTAAAAATAACTGACACAATCCCTTACTGTCTGAAAGGGTGGCCTGTTCCACTAAAATACCAAAATGCTGTGGAAGAAGAAATCAAGAAAATGGAGAAATGCGGCGTAATAGAGCGGTGCAAACAGTCCATATGTGAACCCAATGGTGACGGTAGTAAAGAGAGATCAAACAGTACGACTATGTCTCGATGCAAGGAGGATCAATTCGGTCACTATTCCAAATCACGAAGGAACAATACCGATTGACCAGGTGTTGGCGAGCTGCGGACGAGAGAAGGTAATGAGTAGCATTGACCTAACCAGCAGCTTCTGGCAAATTCCACTTGCTGAAGAGTCATGGGACTATACTGGATTTCTGTACAAAGGAAAATGTTACAGATATACAGTCACACCATTCGGGCTGAAGACGAGTTTGGCGAGTCTAACACGCGGGCTGGATAAGGTATTGTGTAAGGAAGTGAAAAAATTTACTATATTGTATGTGGACGATTGTTTGTGTGTGTCGGAAAACATTGACGAACACTTGGTACACTTAAGAATGTTGCTGAATAACCTCAGAAGAGAAAACGTCACGGTTAATCTCAAAAAGTCTAAATTCTTCCGTGATAGAATTAATTACTGGGGGTATGAGTTAACTACTAATGGGATCAGCGCTTCTACAGAGAAAATTTCTGCTATTATGGAGTTTCCGAGACCAAAAAAACCGATACAATTAAAGGGATTTCTTGGCCTTACAAATTTCTATAATAAGTTCACCAGCAAATACGCGGAAAAAACCAAACCACTTCTACAGTTGTTGAAAAAGGGTACTAAATTCAAGTGGACTGCAGAATTAGAAAATGATTTCAACGAGGTAAAGAAACTATTTGTCGACACGTTATGCTAAGACACCCGGACCCGAACAAAAGGTTTTACTTACAGACTGATGCGAGTAAGTATGCAATTGGGGGTCAGCTGTATCAAATCGATGATGACGGAGAAATAGGGGTGATAGAATTTACCAGTCGGGTTCTTAGAGGAGCCTAGATAAATTATTTTACGACCAAAGTAGAACTACTCAGCGTAGTTCATTGCCTAAAGAAATTTAGAACATACGTATTAGGACGACCACTAACCATTGTTACAGATAATAAGGCATTAACATTTATGCAAAAATGCCAATTCAGCTGTTCACGTATTACCAGATAGATATTAGCAATCCAAGAATATGATTTTGAGGTAGTACATTGTAAAGGCAGTGAAAATATCGTAGCAGATGCACTCAGCCAAAATCCACACGATGTACTAGAACAAATATACCAGATGGTGATGAAGAGACAGAAATCTATGAGATCGACATCAAGCTGGGTAAGCAGTTAAAGAACCAGTTGAATAACATTACAACGCATCAAATGAAGAATATTAAAATAAGTAATATTAGTAACCCGATTGAGCAAGAATAACAAGAACAAATTAACGAAAATATACCAAGTATACAATCATAAATTGTACCGCAAGGAGAAAGGGAGATAGAAGGTAGTTGTAACGCCGGAAATTGGTTAAGAATTACTAAAGGAAATTCATGAAACATATGGACACTGCGGAGTGAAGAGGACCTATGGTATTTTTAAGGAGCATTTCATGGGTGATCATTTATATAAAAACACCAAGAAACTGATAAAAACATGTGACACCTGTCAGAAATGTAAAGATCATTTTAAAAAATGCATGGGACTAACCAGACCTGTTTTACCAACAGAAAAGGGTGCACTCGTCAGTATAGACTATTACGGACCTTTAGTATCATCTACTAGTGGTGTTAAATATATTCTGGTAATCATCGATAACTTTACCAAATATATGAAGTTATACCCGATGAGAAGAGCCACCACAGCTGTTACACTCAATAAGTTAAGGGATTACATCCAAGAGATTGGAAAGCCCAAGGCAATATTGACAGACAATAGGTCACAATTTACCAGTAAAACTTGGATAACACAATTAAATGCACTCGGAATAAAACCAAAATATACTGCTATCCGTAACCCGTGCACCAATCTTGCAGAAAGGGTAACCGACAGCTAGGCAATATATTCAGAATGATGGTCAATGGGCACCAGACCAAGTGGGCAAGATATATCAAAGTAGTGGAGAAATGCATCAATGAAACGCACCACGACACAATTGAAATGACACCATTTCAAGCACAATGGGGTCAAAGACCAAAAAGAGTATGGGAATTGTATGTGGATCCTGAGCTGATGAAAGAAGAATTAAAGGATTGCCGTGAGACTATATATCGACGATTAAAGAAGAAAGGAGAAAGTCGAGCGGAGAAGAATAATGAAAATGGTGACAAAGTAAATTTCAAGATAGGAGATTTAGTTTTAATAAAGACTAATCCCATTTCTGATGCGATAAATAAAGTGACAACTAAGTTCTGCAAATTATTTTATGGTCCATACATCATAAAGGGTATAAAAGGCGACGCTACTTACAAAATAGCGGATATAAAGAAGCTAGAAGTAACTCGTGGAATTTTCAACACACGACAGTTAAAGAAATACCACCAGAAAGAACAATAAATTAATGAATAGAATCAATAACCATATATAAAATAATTGTAATGAATTACTATTATCATGGAAATTTGATTATATTAATATATTCATTGTATTAAGTTAGCATTAGCTGACTATGTAGTTTTAAGTTTTTTTGCCAGCCCTGCAAACAGGTATCAAAGTATAACTCTGTAGGTTTACTTACTTTTATAAATGTATTGTTTGTAAGATGTAATGTAAATGTTCTGGTTAATAAATATAAATATAAAAGGGAGGGAAATAAAATTTAAAAATTTTTTTATGAATTTCGATTTCCTTAGTATAAATAACAACATTGTAAAGTAAAATAAAACAATGTAAAATAAAAATATACAATTGTAAACCATATTATGTAAATAAGGTTAGTTGTGAATAACAAGAGTGAATTGTAAACAGCTGATGCAAAACTAGTTTGAGTGAGGGAAAGAGCCTTGCCACAGGTAGAAAGTGAAATCCTGTATACAAACTGATGGGGTTGCTCAGTGTGAACAAACTGCAAAGGGCAACTACCTCTAAATGTAAACAAGTCTAGTACCTAACTAAATAAACATACAAAGAGGCGTACAAATTGATTTGCCATAAATCCGAAGATTGGTTATGATCAAATCAATTTGGGGGACATTATATAACGATATTTTTTCACAGTGCACTATGTTATGACATTAGTGTAATTTATGTATTATTATATGTTTATCTAGTTAATAGTAATTATAAATATTTATTTGTATTGAGTATGAAGTAGAGACAAAGTAATGCCTCATATAGAAATTTTTGTAAGTAATTTAGCTAAGGCGACAGACCGGCGACAGCCAACAATAACTGTAACTTTCTAAAGTCATAAAGTAGAGGAAACGCATTGTTCGCGAGAAAAACTTAAAGTGTCAGATACCGTTAGTTTTTGACAAATGTTAACCTTGAAAGTACAAAGGCAACCACTCCTAAAATACTTGTTTAGCGGGTGTAAAACAGCGTCAGTTTCAGTAGCGAGACCACGTGCTGAAATCGGCGCGCTCGCAACTTAAAAAAACCAATGACAGAACGCGTGCCTTGTGAGCGCCAATTTTTTAAGGCTCATGAGTGGACGAATTCAAAGTTCCCGGTCAGGAAACCAGCCTTAAACCTATCAGGTAAATTTGAGTAGAACAGGAGGGAATAGAGACTTGGTACTGATTATAAATATTACCTCATGCGCGCCCGATCTCGCTCTTAGTTAATTTCTCAGCTTAGAGTCACGTATATCTGAATTCGTGTTAAATACAATATTTATATCAAATAAAATGTAAAGACACATATAGTGACATTTACTATTTAAAGTCATGAATTAGATTAATAGTTCGGGAAAGACAAAGTGAACTTACATTATAATTTAAGTAATAATTGATGGTGTATTAGTCAAATCACTCTATATTCAAAGAGTAAGTGAAAGCGGAATGGAGATAGGAAGAGAGTCTTCAACGCGAGTGACAATTTAAAACAGTGCGAACCTGAAGCAAGAAGAAGTGTTATTTAATTAGTAATATTAGTACGATAAACAACCAGTATTATTTTCTTGTACGCGTCAGTCGTGTGCGATAATTAAAAAGTACGGTATGTGTGTAAGATCAGCGAAAGTGAAAGTGAGTTTATTAAAAGCACAGTATGTGTAATGTATAGTGATAAATGACCACGCAATTCAGCGGAGATCCGGAATGGATAAACTCTTAACAAGTAAACTCTAACATTTCTCTATACCCATTTATTAGAATATATCAAATGTAGTAGAATCGTCTATATACCATACAATTCCGTCTCATTTTAAAAGAACTTACGCGTAGCTGGATGCTAAATTAAAATTACCTCTTATGATTTTAGAAAGGCATTATTTATTAGTATAATTCAAGTTTGAGATTTTATTTGCATTAATTTAAATTTAATGATGAACAGAAGATGATAAATTGTCATAACTGAAGTTGAATATTGTAACCCGACGAGATCCCTACTGTTAAAATTAAATGTATTTGATTTAATTTAATAGTTCAGTTAAAATTTGATTATAATGAATCTCGTGTTACAACTCGAAAAGAACTCTCTTTAAAATATTTGCAGTAATAATCTTTAGTAATAATTGTAAATATTATTTATTTAGTAAAGTTTGATAATTATAGTGAATAATATGTTAATCGCTGGTCGGTGGATGAATGTAGCCGTAGCGTCGATCTTGCAGCGGAACTCCTCTTCTCGGTTAAGTGTCGTCAGTGTACGTAACGTTAAGTCTCGTCTGGACAAATAATTTATAATAATATACACTTCCACGTACCTGTTCGTGATACTGGAAGTTCTGAAGTTCACTTACCAAAAAATAAACTGTCAAGATGTACTTAAGACCAGCTTGCTTTATCAACAAGGTTATATCACTCCTTGTGTGCAATAAGGGCGCCACATGGGTTTATTTTAGGAAAATTCCCATGAAAAACCAATTAATAAAATTTAGAATTTGATAAATTCACTTTAAACTTTGTTTAAATGCTTGATGCATTCACTACAATTCAAATCTAATATAGTGGAATCTCTACTCTGAGTTATATCCCTGTACTCAATGTTAATTATCAATTAACTATTTGAAATAAATATGATCAAGGTTTATGCTGAATAAAAACGGGGTTTATTTTACCCTTTGAAAATAAACTCAACAATTACAAATACAATTGATACGTTAATATAAATTTGATGTTACTTTGCCCGTTTACAATACGGTCTAGCTCAGTTAGAACAATAAACTCTTATATCTATTAACAAATTTAACTTTTAATTATATAATATACCTCACGGGTAGGCTCTTTGAAATACAATAAAGAACTACCTTAAGCCTTGACAGACGTTAATAATAATAATTAATAATTTGGCCTCTTTTTAAAACTCGTAACTATTTTTCAGGTTAGCGTGTGTTACGCTTACTTATCTACTATCATATATTTTTAACATTTAGTACTAATACAAATATCTTACATTGGATTAACAAATCCGCTAAATAAATTGATCCGGTGTATCAGATAGAAAGTTTTGTTGTTCTTGCGTCAGTACAATTTTGTGGTAAATAATGATCAGTGCAAGCAGATAAATAAAATAAATTGTCACAGTGTTACCTTATTTCTTTTAATCGTATAGATTAAAATTTATTAAAACACTCTCCAGCGATCGGATTATAATGACCACTGGTTAATTACACTTCACACGCACTTGAACGGAGATTCGGCCCTTTTCTTACTAAATCTGGGCTGTGTTAATTACTGATTATAAAACTCTCTCTCTCTCGTTCTAAAATCACGCACAAATTAAAATATTCACTTTACTTTCGAAGCACTTCCTTGTAGTCAATTGCTGTATCGTTAAATGTCTTGAAGAAATTTTTAAAAGGTTTACTATTGTTGTACTATGTTAAGTTATTAAAAAATATTGCGGTGACGAGCGACGACCTTCTCGCTCGAGTGATGACAAAAAAGTGTAACCAATTCTCTTCGCTGTTGATTATATACCCCCTTGCTACATAGCGCTTAGGCGGTAAAATCGTTTAATAAACTCTTTTCTGATTGGCTCTGATAACCGTTACAAATGACGTATTGTCTTTCCAACTGTCACCGGAGCGAACGTTGCGCTCCGTTTTTTGTGTTGTTGGTATTACTCGAAATAATTTCTTATTTTTAACAAATAATGATGCTAACGCGCACTATGCACTTATTATTGTTTCGATCACGAGGTTATTACCACCAAATTAAAGTTTAGCTTACGGGCTTTAATTTGATGTGGCTTAACACTGGTTTTAACCTCGTTTTCTTTGACAATGCTCATAAATAATGTTTAGAAACATGGTTTCTCACTGTCGTCTGCTAGCGATGCATAATACGATTATTCCCTATCTTTTGACATTTAGTGTTTCACATTGCGTTTTCTTTATAACGTCTTTGTTTGAACACTAATGCATTTATGATTATACCTAAGAGCTATTTATTGCTGTACAATATTAAATCTTAACATAATTAGAGTGATACAATATTGTAAAAATCCTTATTTTCTATTACATTTCGTTTGGCCTACTCAATTGAACGTTATTCATTAACAATTGAGTGGTGATATTTCATATTACATTTAGTTATATTGATTGTTCAGTAAATTTTATGTTCACTAGGAGTCCTTTTTCCTTATTAATTTACTGACAAACGTTTGTTTAGGCTTAGTCTAGACACATTTTTAGCATCTGTTTATGCCTTAATAATTGTTACTAGTTATATTTTGTATAATGAAGTTACTCATCCATATAAGGCTTCCTTTTATAAGTATTCTTACTTACTAATATTACATCTGGGTTTGTAATGCTAGTTTTAATACACATTGTGGCCGTAGCTAATCTAGTCATAGGCTTTGTCATTTACTGGTCATGGTTCATTTACTTTCATCTAGAATGCTGTTACTGATATTACATTATTATCGTCATTATTTAATTAGTTTTATTAACACATGACTTTACATTCATGTCATTGACTGGCTTGTTTGACAGCTTATTGTGAACTTGGCATGTCCATTAGTTAGAGTCGGTCATAGTATTTGTTGTAGTGTCATGCAGTGTATACGTCACTGCTTCTTGGGATCCTTCCTCTTCTTTCTTCTTGGTTGGTCCTTCTCTTCTTTGCTACATTCATTATAAATGATTCACTTTTATTATTTCAGTGTTCTTATCTACCCTTCTGGTGAATGTCTAGGTTATGTAACATTTTGTGGTGTTACAATATAAATACATATTTTATCTTACTTATAGATGTTGATGATTATTGAGATGCTTAACGAATAATGAATATTTGATTGATATATTTTATGTTTAATTGTAATCTCTTCTATAAATATTTGATTCTTATATTTATATATGTCATATGTTTATCCTATCAAGTTAGATTATTTGATTAATTTGTGATTTAGGAAGAACCAAGTAAATTAAATGGCATGTAGTTATAATATGAAGTAGTTGGTTAAGTGATTTAAAGCGTCTGTCGACAACATAAGCAATATACAAATGTATTTATCGATTTCTATGATTCTTAATGATAATTAAAATATCTTAGCATCCAAACTACATTGTTTTTTTAATTCAAAAAACACCCTGAGATAGTATACATCTCTGGCGCCCAGCAACTTTACACATTATTTTAATATTAATATTTCCATATTAAGTAAACATATTTACATAAAAACAAAGAAACGCCAGAAAAACGGAGCGAGACTTTCGTTTATGTAATATTTGTTGGAGGGAACAACCAAAATGTAATATTTGGCTGCCCAACCGGTGGAGCTTAATTATTATAAATGAGCTCGGCAGAATAAGACGGGATATAGACGATAAGTAGAATGAAAATATGTGTTAGAGTAAGTAGATAAAATTAAATGTTAACTAGAAGTAAGCTAAGGAAATTCAAATTAAATAATAATACAAATAGTAAAAGTAAAATGGCTGATAATAGTGATAATAACGGTGGTTCCGAGGTTGAGTTTGATGTTAATAATCAAATGGGAGAGAAAGGATGGGGTGCAGCTACGGAAAGCGAAAGCCCAGAGGTCTCTTCAGAGGCGAGGGGACATCGACAACATGATGAAGTACGAGCCGAAACAGAATAAACACAGCCACAACAACAAACAACTACAAACATAGATATAGTCGCGGTATTACAACAATTCACGCAACGATTAGAACAGAGAATGACAGAAAACACTAAACAATCAGAACAACGTATAACAGAAAACACTAACAAAAACTTAGCACAACTATTCGCAGAAAATAATAGAAAGAATGAAGAAAACACCAAACGTTTACTAGAAGAAAACAATAAACAAATAGAACTGAACATAACAAAAACAATGACAGAAAATATAACACGAATAGAGAAAAGAATAGACGAAATAGAACGCAAGATGGAAGAAAAATACACACAACAAACACAAGAGCACAAAACACAAACAGAACAACAAATACAGGTAATACGCAACGAAAACCAGGAAACTGCAACACGGATACGTACAGAGGTCAAAGATGTCGTGAGAGATGAGGTAACAAAAGTGCGTACGGAAGCGAAAAATCACTGGGAGAAATGTGAAGAATCGCTACAGCAACACCAAGCTAGTGTCGCACATGAACTCAGAAGCATCACCAATAAAATAATCACACAAAAAAATAACAATGGAGAACAGGTTGAACAACTCAAAGAGTGTTACGAAAACAACTGTTCGTCAATCGAAGAAAAGATCAGCAAGATAAAAGAAGATATGTGTCATAAAATAGCGCAGATTGAACGCACACCGAGACAGCAAGGAGTGGTGGTGGAGCACACAAAGAACATAAACTTCAATGGAGAAGGGGAGTACCCCATGGAGTTTGTGAAAGAACTGGAGGCGATACACCGCGAATACTATCAGGACGAAGATATAAGCTGGATCGGGAGGCACTTGGACGGCGAAGCAGCAATTTGGTGGAAACTAATACGTAGTGAGGTGAACACCTTTGCTCAATTCCAGACGGCATTTATGTCCAAGTACTGGAACCAGATGATTCAGGAGACAGTTCGTGATAAACTGGAATTCGGTAGGTATAGACCAGACAGTGGGTTAAGTATGACTCAGTACATGGAGAGGTGCATACTACAGAATCGGCAGCTAATACCTCCAATCTCTGACCAGCATTTAATTCGCAAACTGGCTAACCACTACCACAGAGATATCGCAGTGGCATGTATTACGAGGGGAGTGCGGAACATCACAGAGTTTCAAAACTTGCTAATGCAATTTGCGGCATTGCGACAAAGGAAGAATGGAGCTAACGGGTAATGCACTTTGCAAGTTGAGCCTAAGCAGGAAGTAAACATAAATCATGCAAATCACCCGTCAGAGAGTAGAACAGAACGGCTCAAAAACCAACGTCATAAAGGACCTTGGAGACATGAAGGACGAGCGAGAGAGGCGAATGAGAGAGACAGAAGATTACCGAAGCAGGTATACGAATCCCAAATAAATACAATTGCCTCGACCAGCGGTCTACAACCAACGAGCCAGGTAGACAGTAGTACTAACGCTCAAATGAACGGAAATACCCAGTCAAAAAACTAATTAACGATTATTTTAGTGATAAGGTAGAATTAGAAGCTAGCTATAAGATAATTAATACTACATTCATAGATATAAGGGACACTCTGATGGAAGAGGAGTCACCATATAAAGAAATTAATAAGATTATTTGTCCCGAGTTGGATGCACTACTAAATGAAATACCAGTAAAGGCGCTGATTGATACTGGCAGTCAGATTAATGCGGTATCAGAAGAATGGTATCATTTGAACAAGAAGCGTCTGGGTGATATACCTGTATTGAAAATTACAAATTTAATTATTAAAGGAGCAGTTGGGAAGAAATCAAACAAAATCACACAACAAATCATGCTCGCAATTAAGATTGGAGAGTATGTGGCTGATGCAGTATTTATAGTTGTTCCCAACCTCATCAGAGGATGTATAATCGGTATTAATTTGTTACAAGAAGGTAGGAGCATAATCAATGTACCAAATAATAAAATACTATTTCAAAATAGCAACGGTAGCGGAGAGGAGCCCGTAATTGCGGAAATAATGACGGTAGCATTCGAAAAAGCAGAAGAGGGAATTATCAATGCAATCCAAGAGAAGTTAGACGAAACATCCGGGATTGATTCAAAAACAAAGGAAGAATTGAAGAGAATCCTAAACTCAAACCAACAAGTATTTCGTGAGATGCCAGGAAGGATCAATAAGTACGAACACAAATTAAAAATAACTGACACAACCCCTTACTCTCTGAAAGGGTGGCCTGTTCCACTAAAATACCAAAATGCTGTGGAAGAAGAAATCAAGAAAATGGAGAAATGCGGCATAATAGAGCGGTGCAAACAGTCCATATGTGAACCCACTGGTGATGGTAGTAAACAGAGATCAAACAGTACGACTATGTCTTGATGCAAGGAGGATCAATTCGGTCACTATTCCAGATCACGAAGGAACAATACCGATTGACCAGGTGTTGGCGAACTGCGGACGAGAGAAGGTAATGAGTAGCATTGACCTAACCAGCAGCTTCTGGCAAATTCCACTTGCTGAAGAGTCATGGGACTATACTGGATTTCTGTACAAAGGAAAATGTCACAGATATACAGTCACACCATTCGGGCTGAAGACGAGTTTGGCGAGTCTAACACGCGGGCTGGATAAGGTATTGTGTGAGGAAGTGAAAAAATTTACTATATTGTATGTGGACGATTGTTTGTGTGTGTCGGAAAACATTGATGAACACTTGGTACACTTAAGAATGTTGCTGAATAACCTCAGAAGAGAAAACGTCACGGTTAATCTCAAAAAGTCTGAATTCTTCCGTGATAGAATTAATTACTGGGGGTATGAGTTAACTACTAATGGGATCAGCGCTTCTACAGAGAAAATTTCTGCTATTATGGAGTTTCCGAGACCAAAAAACCCGATACAATTAAAGGGATTTCTTGGCCTTACAAATTTCTATAATAAGTTCACCAGCAAATACGCGGAAAAAAACCAAACCACTTCTACAGTTGTTAAAAAAGGGTACTAAATTCAAGTGAACTGCAGAATTAGAAAATAATTTCAACGAGGTAAAGAAACTATTTGTCGACACGTTATGCTAAGACACCCGGACCCGAACAAAAGGTTTTACTTACAGACTGATGCGAGTAAGTATGCAATTGGGGGTCAGCTGTATCAGATCGATGATGACGGAGAAATAGGGGTGATAGCATTTACCAGTCAGGTTCTTAGAGGAGCCGAGATAAATTATTTTACGACCAAAGTAGAACTACTCAGCGTAGTTCATTGCCTAAAGAAATTTAGAACATACGTATTAGGACGACCACTAACCATTGTTACAGATAATAAGGCATTAACATTTATGCAAAAATGCCAATTCAGCTGTTCAACGTATTACCAGATGGATACTAGCAATCCAAGAATATGATTTTGAGGTAGTACATTGTAAAGGCAGTGAAAATATCGTAGCAGATGCACTCAGCCAAAATCCACACGATGTACTAGAACAAATATACCAGATGGTGATGAAGAGACAGAAATCTATGAGATCGACATCAAGCTGGGTAAGCAGTTAAAGAACCAGTTGAATAACATTACAACGCATCAAATGAACACTATTAAAATAAGTAATATTAGTAACCCGATTGAGCAAGAATAACAAGAACAAATTAACGAAAATATACCAAGTATACAATCATAAATTGTACCGCAAGGAGAAAGGGAGATAGAAGTTAGTTGTAACGCCGGAAATTGGTTAAGAATTACTAAAGGAAATTCATGAAACATATGGACACTGCGGAGTGAAGAGGACCTATGGTATTTTTAAGGAGCATTTCATGGGTGATCATTTATATAAAAACACCAAGAAACTGATTAAAACATGTGACACCTGTCAGAAATGTAAAGATCATTTTAAAAAATGCATGGGACTCGTCAGTATAGACTATTACGGACCTTTAGTATCATCTACTAGTGGTGTTAAATATATTCTGGTAATCATCGATAACTTTACCAAATATATGAAGTTATACCCGATGAGAAGAGCCACCACAGCTGTTACACTCAGTAAGTTAAGGGATTACATCCAAGAGATTGGAAAGCCCAAGGCAATATTGACAGACAATGGGTCACAATTTACCAGTAAAACTTGGATAACACAATTAAATGCACTCGGAATAAAACCAAAATATACTGCTATCCGTAACCCGTGCACCAATCTTGCAGAAAGGGTAACCGACAGCTAGGCAATATATTCAGAGTGATGGTCAATGGGCACCAGACCAAGTGGGCAAGATATATCAAAGTAGTGGAGAAATGCATCAATGAAACGCACCACGACACAATTGAAATGACACCATTTCAAGCACAATGGGGTCAAAGACCAAAAAGAGTATGGGAAATGTATGTGGATCGTGAGCTGATGAAAGAAGAATTAAAGGATTGCCGTGAGACTATATATCGACGATTAAAGAAGAAAGGAGAACGTCGAGCGGAGAAGAATAATGAAAACAGTGACAAAGTAAATTTCAAGATAGGAGATTTAGTTTTAATAAAGACTAATCCCATTTCTGATGCGATAAATAAAGTGACAGCTAAGTTCTGGAAATTATTTGATGGTCCATACATCATAAAGGGTATAAAAGGCGACGCTACTTACAAAATAGCGGATATAAAGAAGCTAGAAGTAACTCGTGGAATTTTCAACACACGACAGTTAAAGAAATACCACCAGAGAGAACAATAAATTAATGAATAGAATCAATAACCATATATAAAATAATTGTAATGAATTACTATTATCATGGAAATTTGATTATATTAATATATTCATTGTATTAAGTTAGCATTAGCTGACTATGTAGTTTTAAGTTTTTTTGCCAGCCCTGCAAACAGGTATCAAAGTATACCTCTGTAGGTTTACTTACTTTTATAAATGTATTGTTTGTAAGATGTAATGTAAATGTTCTGGTTAATAAATATAAATATAAAAGGGAGGGAAATGAAATTTAAAATTTTTTTATGAATTTCGATTTCCTTAGTATAAATAACAACATTGTAAAGTAAAATAAAACAATGTAAAATAAAAATATACAATTGTAAACCATATTATGTAAATAAGGTTAGATGTGAATAACAAGAGTGAATTGTAAACAGCTGATGCAAAACTAGTTTGAGTGAGGGAAAGAGCCTTGCCACAGGTAGAAAGTGAAATCCTGTATACAAACTGATGGGGTTGCTCAGTGTGAACAAACTGCAAAGGGCAACTACCTCTAAATGTAAACAAGTCTAGTACCTAACTAAATAAACATACAAAGAGGCGTACAAATTGATTTGCCATAAATCCGAAGATTGGTTATGATCAAATCAATTTGGGGGACATTATATAACGATATTTTTTCGCAGTGCACTATGTTATGACATTAGTGTAATTTATGTATTATTATATGTTTATCTAGTTAATAGTAATTATAAATATTGTAAACAAATAAATGATTACGTTTCTTTCTTTATATGTGTGACTCCAGTGTATTAACGTTAAGTCCCACCTTGGATGCGTCAATTTGTTATCAATATATTATATTGTTTGTATTTCTTATTTAATTACTGTTACGGGTTATAGTTAATTTAAAAAATTTAGATTAACAAATTCAATCTGTTTATAAGGAAAATATTTATTATGTTGTTGCAGATGAGACCTCCTGCAAATCAATATTAATTTATAAAAAAAAACAATTATTTATTATATAGTTGCTGCGACTCGTATGTTGAACATAACCTTGTGTTAATTAATTACCAAGTGTTTTACCAGAGAATAACGCTATATTACGGGTATTATAGTTAATAATTCGGTAATTCTCTCCAACCCTATTCGGTCTGTATTATTTAAATTGACCCAAGTGTGGCGAAGAGAATACGTTAGTTTGGCACTCTCCCGTATTCACCAGCTGTCTGTAACGAGCGCTGTTATTAGTAATTGACTCGTTATTATAGGTTAGTTCGTTTCACTTGACGGTTTTATCACCTTCTTTATCTGTAAATTACTCCCCAATCAAAATACAATAACTATTCTACAATAACACAGAACATCATCACATACAAGAAGGAGTCTTTATTTATATTATTTTTTAAATTTCAACAGTCGTCTTCATAGGTTATCGGATCGTAATATCGATCGTACAATGCTGAATCGATTTGTTAGTGGACTAGTGATGTATAATACAATTTAAATATAATTTTCGGTTTATCTCTTATCCCAGGGTACATGTGATTCTTTTAACGATTAGTAAGGCCAGGTAATGCAAAATTAAGGTTACTAAGTATTACAATTGTTATTAATTCTTAATATATAAAATTAAATATAAGCAGGTTTGTTACCGTACAATACGATATTCAAGGTGGCCATGTCTGTTTATAACTGAGTGGAAATGTAATGGTGAGGTTACTCTTGGCCAAAAACTGCGTCCAGATTATCAATAAAGGTTTAAAGGTGATGTCCAGGAGTGTAACAGGAGTTCAGTTCTGTTCTTCATTCTTCTTCGCGATCCTAGTAGTTGCCGGTCCCAGTGGAATTGGTGTAGTATTACGACTTCGTCAGTCTCTTGAAAGTGAGGTTTAGTACTTCAATACCAAAAGTTCTTCGTGTATGTTTGGTTTATATTTGCATTAATTTTGACTTCTTGTCCATTCAAGAAGAATCTAGGTTTAATTGTAAATCGGGTTCATCATCATTCCTTTACTGGAATTAGTTTGAAGAAGGGTTTATTAATTCCGTGAACTTTGAGGATGTGTAGAATTATATTTCCTGAAATCTAGTTCATTAGTTATTACTCAGTTCTTTTTTTTAATGGATTGGCTTTAAGACATTGATTTATTAAAGTTTATTCATTTTATTTTATTTTTATTTTTAAATTTGTCTGCTGAACTGTTCTCAATAGCATATAACAATCGAATGTTGAAATCAACAAAATTTCTTGCATTTCAGTTACCCTAACAACCATTACTTTTCCTGTCATTGGATAATATTTGATATCCTAGAGCCAGAATTAGAAAATATTACTACTCTTATTTAATAAAATACTCCATGTTTGAAATTACACTGAATCACATAAAACTCTCACTTAATCTGCCTTATTAAACCATATACATTTTACTACATTTTCATCTGACTGGACTTATTAAAAAGGTATTAATTTCCTTTTACAAATATTAAATTTAGGCCTATTGGTTTTATTACGCCTGTTATAATTTTGCTTTGTTTTTAATTTAATTTTTCTTTACCTGACCTACTGTACAAATAGTCACTGGCTTATGGCCACTTATCTCAATTTTAATTTCCTGGTTTCAATTCATTATATTATTTAGTTCATCATTGAACCCTTCATTGGTTTTTAACATAATTATAAGAACTACTTGCCAACTTATTAACACTGATTGTCTTCCTGGCCAAGTTTACAAATACTATTTTAAACATCTTCATTAATCAATTAAAGTAAATACATTTAACATAATATCATACCTAATAAATGTACTTGTATTTAATTATTTAAATACAATTTTAACATGAATAAAATGAGTACCTATGACTTAGTACTTCCTTAAAGCAATGGCTCTACACTTACTACACACAAAATATAAAATAAATATCATGTAAACACTATATCATGATACAGTACAACACCAAGTACATTTTTAAAACACATTAAATATTAATTGAACAGTATATTATACTCAACTCCTACACATTAAACTCATCCCACTAGACACAGTGTTTATATTTTACATCTCATACTACTCATTACATATTTTAGATTTAGGTACACCTTCGATGTTTTATTACTTAGTAACCTTACTAGGTACCTTCAATGCATTTTTTAGGTGAGATTGGCCCTCTTGTATTTAATTATAACATACTTTGGGCATTGTTTTAAGTCATGTTTACAAAGTTTTTTATGTAACGTCGAGAACCTCAACTCTGTTACGTTACAATATTTATTTGTATTGAGTATGAAGTAGAGACAAAGTAATGCCTCATATAGAAATTTTTGTAAGTAATTTAGCTAAGGCGACAGACCGGCGACAGCCAACAATAACTGTAACTTTCTAAAGTCATAAAGTAGAGGAAACGCATTGTTCGCGAGAAAAACTTAAAGTGTCAGATACCGTTAGTTTTTGACAAATGTTAACCTTGAAAGTACAAAGGCAACCACTCCTAAAATACTTGTTTAGCGGGTGTAAAACAGCGTCAGTTTCAGTAGCGAGACCACGTGCTGAAATCGGCGCGCTCGCAACTTAAAAAAACCAATGACAGAACGCGTGCCTTGTGAGCGCCAATTTTTTAAGGCTCATGAGTGGACGAATTCAAAGTTCCCGGTCAGGAAACCAGCCTTAAACCTATCAGGTAAATTTGAGTAGAACAGGAGGGAATAGAGACTTGATACTGATTATAAATATTACCTCATGCGTGCCCGATCTCGCTCTTAGTTACTTTCTCAGCTTAGAGTCATGTATATCTGAAGTCGTGTTAAATACAATATTTATATCAAATAAAATATAAAGACACATATAGTGACATTTACTATTTAAAGTCATGAATTAGATTAATATTTCGGGAAAGACAAAGTGAACTTACATTACAATTTAAGTAATAATTGATGGTGTATTAGTCAAATCACTCTATATTCAAAGAGTAAGTGAAAGCGGAATGGAGATAGGAAGAGAGTCTTCAACGCGAGTGACAATTTAAAACAGTGCGAACCTGAAGCAAGAAGGAGTGTTATTTAATTAGTAATATTAGTACGATAAACAACCAGTATTATTTTCTTGTACGCGTCAGTCGTGTGCGATAATTAAAAAGTACGGTATGTGTGTAAGATCAGCGAAAGTGAAAGTGAGTTTATTAAAAGCACAGTATGTGTAATGTATAGTGATAAATGACCACGCAATTCAGCGGAGATCCGGAATGGATAAACTCTTAACAAGTAAACTCTAACATTTCTCTATACCCATTTATTAGAATATATCAAATGTAGTAGAATCGTCTATATACCATACAATCCCGTCTCATTTTAAAAGAATTTACGCGTAGCTGGATGCTAAATTAAAATTACCTCTTATGATTTTAGAAAGGCATCATTTATTAGTATAATTCAAGTTTGAGATTTTATTTGCATTAATTTAAATTTAATGATGAACAGAAGATGATAAATTGTCATAACTGAAGTTGAATATAAATACATATATTAATCTTACTTATAGATGTTGATGATTATTGAGATGCTTAACGAATAATGAATATTTGATTGATATATTTTATGATTAAAATATACAGGGCTGTATGCAAACCATCATTTGATTCTGTTTGAATTTGCGGCTGTTACCGTTTACTATAGAAAAAAATTACCCTTGATAAAAAACCGTTGCAGGTAAACTACCCCTTTCCCTTAACCGATCTTCAACAAAATCAACAGACCTTGAGTTCTGTATAATTCAAAAAGGTATGCAGAAGAGTAGTTGATTCTGTTTTAATGTACGGCAGTTATCGTTCGTCAAAAAAAAATTACCCTTGATAAAACATAAAATGTTGCTGGTAAACAACCCTATTCCCTTAACCGATCTTCATCAAAACCAGCAGGTCTTGAGAACACTACATTTCAGGGCTGTATGCAAAATATTATATGATTCTGTTTGAATTTGCGGCTGTTATCGTTTGCCATATAAAATACCCTTGATAAAACAAAAAACGTGTCAGGTAAACTACCCCTTTCCCTTAACCGATCTTCACCAAAAATAATAGGTCTTTAGTACTCAACAAAACAGGGCTGTATGCAAAAACGTATTTGATTCTGATTTAATTTGCGGCTCTTATCGTTTGCCATAGAAAATACCCTTTTAAAACATAAAACGTTGCAGGTAAACTACCCCTTTCCCTACCCCTTCCCTTCACCAACACCAATAGGTATTGAGAATTCTACAATACAGGGCTGTATGCAAAACATCATTTGATTCTGTTTGAATTTGCGGCTGTTATCGTTTACCATAGAAAAAATTACCCTTGATAAAAAACCGTTGCTGGTAAACTACCCCTTTCCCTTAACCGATCTCCACCAAAAACGACAGGTCTTGAGAACTCTACAATTCAGGGCTGTGTGTAAAATATTATATGATTTTGTTTGAATTTGCGGCTATTTATCGTTTGCCATACAAAATACCCTTGATAAAACAAAAAACGTGGCTGGTAAACTGCCCCTTTCAATTAAACGATCTTCACCAAAAACAATAGGTCTTTAGTACTTTAGAAATCACGGCTATATGCAAAAACGTATTTGATTATGTTTGAATGTGCGGCTGTTATCGTTTGCCATGCAAAATACCCTTGATAAAACAAAAAACGTGGCTGGTTAACTACCCCTTTCCCTTAAACGATCTTTACCAAAAACAATAGGTCTTTAGTACTCAAGAAATGAGGGCTGTATGCAAAAACGTATTTGATTCTGTTTGAATGTGCGGCTCTTATCGTTTGCCATAGAAAATACCCTTTTAAAATATAAAACGTTGCCGGTAAACTACCCCTTTCCCTTAACCGATCTTCACCAAAACCAAAAAGTCTTGAGAACTCTACAATTCAGGGCAGTATACAAAACATTATTTGATTATGTTTCAATTTGCGGCTGTTATCGTTTGCCATAGAAAATACCCTTACTAAAACATAAAACGTTGCAGGTAAACTACCCCTTTCCCTTAACCGATCTTTACCAAAATCAACAGATCTTGAGAACTCCATTATTTAGGGCTGTATGCGACACATTATTTGATTCTGTTTGAATTTGCGGCTGTTATCGTTTGCCAAATAAACAAAATTACCCTTGATAAAAAAAACCGTTGCAGGTAAACTACCCCTTTCCCTCAACCCATCTTCACCAAAAACAATAGGTCGCGAGTACTCTACAAATCAGGACTGTATGCAAAAAATGATTTGATTCTGTTTGCATTTGCGGCTGTTATCGTTTGCCATAGAAAAAAAATCTAAAGACACACAGACGCACACACAGACACTTTTCGAAAAACGACTTTTACTTCCATATTTCCATAAGGAATGGAAGTATGGTGATGGCAAAAAAAATCGTGTTCGAGATTATTGCAGATTCTGATTCTACTACACTCAAAACATGAAAAAAAAGTCGTTTTCCGAAAAGTGTCTGTGTGTGTGTCTGTCTATGTGTGTGTCTGTGTGTCTGTAGATTTTTTTTCTATGGCAAACAATAACTGCCGCAAATTCAAACAGAATCAAATAATTTTTTGCATACAGCCCTGATTTGTAGAGGACTCGCGACCTATTGTTTTTGGTGAAGATCGGTTGAGGGAAAGGGGTAGTTTACCGGCAACGGTTTTTTTTTATCAAGGGAAATTTTTTTTTTTGGTAAACGATAACAGCCGTAAATTAAAACAGAATCAAACAATGTTTCGCATACAGCCCTGAATTGTAGAGTTCTCAAGACCTGTTGTTTTTGGTGAAGATCGGTTAAGGGAAAGGGGTAGTTTACCTGTAATGTTTTATGTTTTAACAAGGGTATTTCCTATGGCAAACGATAACAGCCGCAAATTCAAACAGAATCAAAAGATTATTTGCATACAGCCCTGATTTGTAGAGTACTCGCTAATTATTGTTTTCGGTGAAGATCGGTTGAGGGGAAGGGGTAGTTTACCTGCAACGGTTTTTTTTATCAAGGGAAATTTTTTTTTTTGGCAAACGATAACAGCCGCAAATTCAAACAGAATCAAATAATGTTTCGCATACAGGCCTGAATTGTAGAGTTCTCAAGACCTGTTGTTTTTGGTGAAGATCGGTTAAGGGAAAGGGGTAGTTTACCTACAACGTTTTTTTAACAAGGGTATTTTCTATGGCAAACGATAACAGCCGCAAATTCAAACAGAATCAAATAATTTTCTGCATACAGCCCTGATTTGTAGAGTACTCAAGACCTATTGTCTTTGGTGAAGATCGGTTGAGGGGAAGGGGTAGTTTACCTGCAACATTTTTTATCAAGCGTATTTTCTATGGCAAACTATAACAGCCGCAAATTCAAACAGAATCAAATAATTTTTTGTATACCTCAGTGAACTGTAGAGGACTCGAGGCTTTTAGATTTTGGTGAAGATCAGTTAAGGGGAAGGGGTAGTTTACCTGCAACCTTTTACGTTTTAACAAGAGTAAAGTACTTGAAAAGTCATTAAAACTTTTTCAAACAATGGTAATTGTTGAAAATAAAATAATTTTGTTGCCAGGCAATCTGAAAAGATTATACGATAGTTTATGAAATGGTTAATAATACGTCAGTGGAAGGTGTAATGAGAAATTAGCAGAAATGGAAACCTGGGGAATGTTAACTGTTCTGTAGATACAATTTTGTCAGAATGTTTGGAAATGATCATCAACATTGAAGAAAAAGTAAGCATATTAAGAAACATATGTAAGTACTTATTATAAAAAAATAATGTTTGTTTTTTGATAAAGTCATTTTGATTATAAAATATAAATATTTACAACAAGAAAGGAATTTTCAGTTTTCTAAATTTAAATACATTTTTATAAAACAATGGGTTCTTCATTGAGGTGGGGACCATGTCACTCACTCCATCTCAAGCCTCCTCTCCCATTTTGCAGAAAAAGAGGACCCTGTCAAGGCTGATACTTTGACGACAGTGACAGGGCTTTCCACCAAATTCAGCAGAGTGACAGGTAGGCCCAACTCTGATTGGCTCCTCAGATTTCCCCAGCGTTAGTAGGTTCTATGAAAATATTTTATTTCAAAAATGATTTTAAATATAAATCTTAGATATGTTTTATAAATCTCATGTTTTATGTTTTAACATGGGTAATTTTTTATATGACGAACCATAACTGCCGTAAATTCAAACAGAATCAAATAATTTTTTACATATGTGCCTGAGCTATAGAGAACTCAATGTCTGTTGATTTTGGTGAAGATCGGTTACGGGTAAAGGGCAGTTTACCTGAAACATTTTTTGTTGTAAAATGAGTAAAGTACTTAATTTTGATAAAGTATCCTGATAAGATCTTAATAATCCACTGTAGAAACGTAGATGAAATATCTATAAATGAAGAGGCTAGTTGAACGGGCTGGGGGTAATTTTCTATAAATCAAAATTATAGTTGAAGGGGGAGGGGATAATATTTTTTATATGTGTACTACGTTATTGGCAAGAAAGAAGTATTTTTTTGTTAAAATTCCTTCCCTGGCTGTTTGGCTGAAAATGATTTTAAATATAAATCTTAGAATATGGAAGTCATGTATGGTTCTCCATACCGATATTACTTCCATGTTCCTTAAGGAAATGGAAGTATGGTGATGGCAAAAAAAATCGTGTTCGAGATTATTGCAGAATATGATTGTACTACACTCAAAACATGAAAAAAAGTCATTTTTCGAAAAGTGTCTGTGTGTGTGTCTGTCTGTGTGTGTGTCTGTCTGTGTGTGTGTCTGTCTGTAGATTTTTTTTCTATGGAAAACGATAACTGCCGCAAATTCAAACAGAATCTAATAATTTTTTGCATACATCCCTGATTTGTAGAGTACTCGCGACCTATTGTTTTTGGTGAAGATCGGTTGAGGAAAAGGGGTAGTTTACCTGCAACGGTTTTTTTTTATCAAGGGAAATTTTTTTTTGTTGACAAACGATAACAGCCGCAAATTCAAACAGAATCAAATAATGTTTCGCATACAGCCCTGAATTATAGAGTTCTCAAAACCTATTGTTTTCTGTGAAGATCGGTTAAGGGAAAGGGGTAGTTTACCTGTAACGTTTTATGTTTTAACAAGGGTATTTCCTATGGCAAACGATAACAGCCGCAAATTCAAACAGAATCAAAAGATTATGTGCATACAGCCCTAAATTGTAGAGTTCTCAAGACCTATTGTTTTTGGTGAAGATCGGTTAAGGGGAAGGGGTAGTTTACCTGCAACGTTTTTTTATCAAGCGTATTTTCTATGGCAAACGATAACAGCCGCAAATTCAAACAGAATCAAATAATTTTTTGCATAAAGCCCTGATTTGTAGAGTACTCGCGACCTATTGTTTTTGGTGAAGATCGGTTGAGGGAAAGGGGTAGTTTACCTGCAACGGTTCTTTTTATCAAGGGTAATTTTGTTTGTTTGGCAAACGATAACAGCCGCAAATTCAAACAGAATCAAATAATGTTTCGTATACAGCCCTGAATTGTAGGGTTCTCACGATCTGTTGATTTTGGTAAAGATCGGTTAAGGGAAAGGGGTAGTTTACCGGTACCGTTTTATGTTTTAACAATGGTATTTACTTTGCCAAACGATAACAGTCGCAAATTCAAACATAATCAAATAATGTTTTGCATACTGCCCTAAATTGTAGAGTTCTCAAGACCTTTTGTTTTTGGTGAAGATCGGTTAAGGAAAAGGGGTAGTTTACCTGCAACGTTTTATGTTTTTAAGGGTATTTTTTATGGCAAACGATAAGAGCCGCAAATTCAAACAGAATCAAATACGTGTTTGCATACAGCCCTGATTTCTTGAGTACTAAAGACCTATTGTTTTTGGTGAAGATCGTTTAAGGGAAAGGGGTAGTTTACCTGCCACGTTTTTTGTTTTATCAAGGGTATTTTTTATGGCAAACGATAACAGCCGAAAATTCACACAAAATCATATAATATTTTGCATACAACCCTAAATTGTAGAGTTCTCAAGACCTGTCGTTTTTGGTGAAGATCGGTTAAGGGAAAGGGGTAGTTTACCTGCAACGGTTTTTTATCAAGGGTAATTTTACTTCCATATTCCTTAAGTAATTGAAGTATGGTGATGGCAAAAAAAATCGTGTTCGAGATTATTGCAGATTCTGATTCTACTACACTCAAAACATGAAAAAAAGTCGTTTTCCGAAAAGTGTCTGTGTGTCTGTCTGTCTGTCTGTCTGTCTGTAGATTTTTTTTCAATGGCAAACGATAACTGCCGCAAATTCAAACAGAATCAAATAATTTTTTGCATGCAGCCCTGATTTGCAGAGTACTCGCGACCTATTGTTTTTGGTGAAGATGGGTTGAGGGAAAGGGGTAGTTTACCTGCAACGGTTTTTTTTTAGCAAGGGTAATTTTGTTTGTTTGGCAAACGATAACAGCCGCAAATTCAAACAGAATCAAATAATGTGTCGCATACAGCCCTAAATTGTAGAGATCTCAAGATCTGTTGATTTTGGTGAAGATCGGTTAAGGGAAAGGGGTAGTTTACCTGTAACGTTTTATGTTTTAACAAGGGTATTTCCTATGGCAAACGATAACAGCCGCAAATTCAAACAGAATCAAAAGATTATTTGCATACAGCCCTGAATTGTAGAGTTCTCAAGACCTATTGTTTTTGGTGAAGTTCGGTTGAGGGAAAGGGGTAGTTTACCTGCAACGTTTTTTTAACAAGGGTATTTTCTATGGCAAACGATAACAGCCGCAAATTCAAACAGAATCAAATAATGTTTTGCATACAGCCCTGATTTGTAGAGTACTCAAGACCTATTGTTTTTGGTGAAGATCGGTTAAGGGAAAGGGGTAGTTTACCTGTAACGTTTTATGTTTTAACAAGGGTATTTCCTATGGCAAACGATAACAGCCGCAAATTCAAACAGAATCAAAAGATTATTTGCATACGGCTCTAAATTGTAGAGTTCTCAAGACCTATTGTTTTTGGTGAAGATCGGTTGAGGGAAAGGGGTAGTTTACCTGCAACGTTTTTTTAACAAGGGTATTTTCTATGGCAAACGATAACAGCCGCAAATTCAAACAGAATCAAATAATGTTTTGCATGCAGCCCTGATTTGCAGAGTACTAGCGACCTATTGTTTTTGGTGAAGATCGGTTGAGGGAAAGGGGTTGTTTACCTGCAACGGTTTTTTTTTAGCAAGGGTAATTTTGTTTGTTTGGCAAACGATAACAGCCGCAAATTCAAACAGAATCAAATAATGTTTCGCATACAGCCCTGAATTGTAGAGTTCTCAAGATCTGTTGATTTTGGTGAATATCGGTTAAGGGAAAAGGGTAGTTTACCAGTAACGTTTTATGTTTTAACAAGGGTATTTCCTATGGCAAACGATAACAGCCGCAAATTCAAACAGAATCAAAAGATTATTTGCATACAGCCCTAAATTGTAGAGTTCTCAAGACCTATTGTTTTTGGTGAAGTTCGGTTGAGGGAAAGGGGTAGTTTACCTGCAACGTTTTTTTAACAAGGGTATTTTCTATGGCAAACGATAACAGCCGCAAATTCAAACAGAATCAAATAATGTTTTGCATACAGCCCTGATTTGTAGAGTACTCAAGACCTGTTGTTGTTGGTGAAGATCGGTTAAGGGGAAGGGGTAGTTTACCTGCAATTTTTTTTTATCAAGCGTATTTTCTATGGCAAACGATAACAGCCGCAAATTCAAACAGAATCAAATAATTTTTTGCATACGTCCCTGAATTGTAGAGGTCTCAATGACTTTCGATTTTGGTGAAGATCGGTTAAGGGGAAGGGGTAGTTTACTTGCCACCTTTTACGTTTTAACAAGAGTAAAGTACTTGAAAATTTATTATAACTTTTTGAAACAATGGTAATTGTTAAAAATAAAATAATTTTGTTGCCAGGCAATAAAATTATAATTTTTTCATTTTAATGTAATATAATATTTTTCATTTAATACAGCAATAAAAAGGCAGGTAAGACACAGCCTGGCTGTTTGGCTGAAAATGATTTTAAATATAAATCTTAGAATATGGAAGTCATGTATGGTTCTCCATACCGATATTTACTTTTACTTCCATATTCCTTAAGGAATGGAAGTATGGTGATGGCAAAAAAAATCGTGTTCGAGATTATTGCAGATTCTGATTCTACTACACTCAAAACATGAAAAAAAGTCGTTTTCCGAAAAGTGTCTGTGTGTGTGTGTCTGTCTGTCTGTGTGTCTGTAGATTTTTTTTTTTTGGCAAACGATAACTGCCGCAAATTCAAACAGAATCAAATAATTTTTTGCATACCGCCCTGATTTGCAGCGTACTCGGGACCTGTTGTTTTTGGTGAAGATCGGTTGAGGGAGAGGGGTAGTTTACCTGCAACGGTTTTTTTTTATCAAGGGAAATTTTTTTTTTGGCAAACGATAACAGCCGCAAATTCAAACAGAATCAAATAATGTTTCGCATACAGCCCTGTATTGTAGATTTCTCAAGACCTGTTGTTTTTGGTGAAGATCGGTTATGGGAAAGGGGTAGTTTACCTGTAACGTTTTATGTTTTAACAAGGGTATTTCCTATGGCAAACGATAACAGCCGCAAATTCAAACAGAATCAAAAGATTATTTGCATACAGCCCTGATTTGTAGAGTACTCAAGACCTATTGTTTTTGGTGAAGATCGATTAAGGGAAAGGGGTAGTTTACCTGCAACGGTTTTTTTTATCAAGGGAAATTTTTTTTTTGGCAAACGATAACAGCCGCAAATTCAAACAGAATCAAATAATGTTTCTCATACAGCCCTGAATTGTAGAGTTCTCAAGACGTATTGTTTTTGGTGAAGATCGGTTGAGCGAAAGGGGTAGTTTACCTACAACGTTTTTTTAACAAGGGTATTTTCTATGGCAAACGATAACAGCCGCAAATTCAAACAGAATCAAACAATTTTCTGCATACAGCCCTGATTTGTAGAGTACTCAAGACCTATTGTTTTTGGTGAAGATCAATTGAGGGGAAGGGGTAGTTTACCTGCAACGTTTTTTATCAAGCGTATTTTCTATGGCAAACGATAACTGCCGCAAATACAAACAGAATCAAATAATTTTTTGCATACGTCAGTGAATTGTAGAGGACTCAAGACCTTTAGATTTTGGTGAAGATCAGTTAAGGGGAAGGGGTATTTTACCTGCAACCTTTTACGTTTTAACAAGAGTAAAGTACTTGAAAATTCATTTAAACTTTTTCAAACAATGGTAATTGTTGAAAATAAAATAATTTTGTTGCCAGGCAATCTGAAAATTTCAGATTTTGTACCACAAAATCTGAAAAGATTATACGATAGTTTATGAAATGGTTAATAATACGTCAGTGGAAGGTGTAATGAGAAATTAGCAGAAATGGAAACCTGGGGAATGTTAACTGTTCTGTAGATACAATTTTGTCAGAATGTTTGGAAATGATCATCAACATTGAAGAAAAAGTAAGCATATTAAGAAACATATGTAAGTACTTATTATAAAAAAATAATGTTTGTTTTTTGATAAAGTCATTTTGATTATAAAATATAAATATTTACAACAAGAAAAGAATTTTCAGTTTTCAAAATTTAAATATATTTTCATAAAACAATGGGTTCTTTATTGAGGTGGGGACCATGTCACTCACTCCATCTCAAGCCTCCTCTCCCATTTTGCAGAAAAAGAGGACCCTGTCAAGGCTGATACTTTGACGACAGTGACAGGGCTTTCCACCAAATTCAGCAGAGTGACAGGTAGGCCCAACTCTGATTGGCTCCTCAGATTTCCCCAGCGTTAGTAGGTTCTATGAAAATATTTTATTTCAAAAATGATTTTAAATATAAATCTTAGATATGTTTTATAAATCTCATGTTTTATGTTTTAACATGGGTAATTTTTTATATGACGAACCATAACTGCCGTAAATTCAAACAGAATCAAATAATTTTTTACATATGTGCCTGAGCTATAGAGAACTAAATGTCTGTTGATTTTGGTGAAGATCGGTTACGGGGAAAGGGCAGTTTACCTGAAACATTTTTTGTTGTAACATGAGTAAAGTACTTAATTTTGATAAAGTATCCTGATAAGATCTTAATAATCCACTGTAGAAACGTAGATGAAATATCTATGAATGAAGAGGCTAGTTGAACGGGCTGGGGGTAATTTTCTATAAATCAAAATTATAGTTGAAGGGGGAGGGGATAATATTTTTTATATGTGTACTACGTTATTGGCAAGAAAGAAGTATTTTTTTGCAAAAATTCCTTCCCTGGCTGTTTGGCTGAAAATGATTTTAAATATAAATCTTAGAATATGGAAGTCATGTATGGTTCTCCATACCGATATTTTGTTTTTGTTTTGCAAACGATAACAGCCGCAAATTCAAACAGAATTAAATAATGTTTCGTATACAGCCCTGAATTGTAGAGTTCTCAAGACCTATTGTTTTTGGTGAAGATCGGTTAAGGGAAAGGGGTAGTTTATTTCTAGGGGTTTTACTTCCATATTCCTTAAGGAATGGAAGTATGGTGATGGCAAAAAAAAACGTGTTCGAGATTATTGCAGATTCTGATTCTACTACGCTCAAAACATGAAAAAAAGTCGTTTTCCGAAAAGTGTGTGTGTGTGTGTGTGTGTGTGTGTGTGTGTGTGTGTGTGTGTGTGTGTGTGTGTGTGTGTGTGTGTGTGTGTGTGTGTGTGTGTGTGTATAGATTTTTTTCTATGGCAAACGATAACTGCCGCAAGTTCAAACAGAATCAAATAATTTTTTGCATACAGCGCTGGTTTGTAGAGTACTCACGACCTATTTTTTTTGGTGAAGATCGGTTGAGGGAAAGGGGTAGTTTACCTGCAACGGTTTTTTTTATCAAGGGAAGTTTTTTTTTTTGGCAAACGATAACAGCCGCAAATTCAAACAGAATCAAATAATGTTTCGCATACAGCCCTGAATTATAGAGTTCTCAAAACCTATTGTTTTTGGTGAAGATCGGGTAAGGGAAAAATGGGTAGTTTACCTGTAACGTTTTATGTTTTAACAAGGGTATTTCCTATGGCAAACGATAACAGCCGCAAATTCAAACAGAATCAAAAGATTATTTGCATACAGCCCTAAATTGTAGAGTTCTCAAGACCTATTGTTTTTGGTGAAGATCGGTTAAGGGAAAGGGGTAGTTTACCTGAACGTTTTATGTTTTAACAAGGGTATTTCCTATGGCAAACGATAACAGCTGCAAATTCAAACAGAATCAAACGATTATTTGCATACAGCCCTGATTTGTAGAGTACTCAAGACCTGTTGTTTTTGGTGATGATCGGTTAAGGGGAAGGGGTAGTTTACCTGCAACATTTTTTTGTCAAGCGTATTTTCTATGGCAAACGATAACAGCCGGAAAGTCAAACAGAATCAAATAATTTTTTGCATATGTCCCAGAATTGTAGAGGTCTCAAGGACTTTCGATTTTGGTGAAGATCGGTTAAGGGGAAGGGGTTGTTTACCGGCAACCTTTTACGTTTTAACAAGAGTAAAGTACTTGAACATTTATTTAAACTTTTTGAAACAAAGGTAATTGTGGAAAATAAAATAATTTTGTTGCCAGGCAATAAAATTATATTTTTTTCATTTTAATGTAAATCATGTATAAGAGAAAATATATCGCGCTTGGCAGGCGATATTAAGATTTAAATATAAATCTTAGAATATGGAAGTCATGTATGGTTCTCCATACCGATATTTTTCATGTTTTGAGTGTAGTACAATCAGAATCTGCAATAATCTCGAACACGATTTTTTTTCCATCACCATACTTCCATTTCCTTAAGGAACATGGAAGTAAAAATTACCCTTGATAAAAAACCGTTGCAGGTAAACTACCTCTTTCCCTTAACCGATCTTCACCAAAAACGACAGGTCTTGAGAACTCTGCAATTCAGGGCTGTATGCAAGACATTATATGATTATGTTTGAATTTGCGGCTGTTATCGTTTGCCATACAAAATACCCTTGATAAAACAAAAAACGTGGCAGGTAAACTACCCCTTTCAATTAAACGATCTTCACCAAAAACAATAGGTCTTTAGTACTCTAGAAATCAGGGCTGTATGCAAAACGTATTTGATTATGTTTGAATGTGCGGCTGTTATCGTTTGCCATAGTAAATACCCTTGTTAAAACATAAAACGTTGCAGGTAACCTACCCCTTTCCCTTAACCGATCTTTACCAAAATCAACAGATCTTGAGAACCCTATAATTCAGGGCTGTATGCGAAACATTATTTGATTCTGTTTGAATTTGCGGCTGTTATCGTTTGCCAAACAAACAAAATTACCCTTGTTAAAAAAAACCGTTGCAGTTAAACTACCCCTTTCCCTCAACCGATCTTCACCAAAAACAATAGGTCGCGAGTACTCTACAAATCAGAGCCGCATGCAAAATATTATTTGATTCTGTTTGAATTTGCGCCTGTTATCGTTTGCCATAGACAAAAATCTACAGACACACAGACACTTTCCGGAAAACGACTTTTTTTCATGTTTTGAGTGTAGTACAATCAGAATCTGCAATAATCTCGAACACGATTTTTTTTGCCATCACCATACTTCCATTTCCTTAAGGAACATGGAAGTAAAATTATCCCTGAAAATGTTGCAGGTAAACTACCCCTTTCCTTTAACCAATCTTCACCAAAAACAATAGGTCATGAGTACTCTACAATTCAGGGATGTATGCAAAAGAGTAGTTGATTCTGTTTTAATTTACGGCAGTTATCGTTCGTCATATAAAAAATTACCCTTGTTAAATAAAACATAAAATGTTGCAGGTAAACTACTCTTCTCCCTTAACCGATCTTCACCAAAATCAAGAGGTCTTGAGCAATCTACAATTCAGGACTGTATGCAAAACATTATTTGATTCTGTTTGAATTTGCGGCTGTTATCGCTTACCATAGAAATATCGGTATGGAGAACCATACATGACTTCCATATTCTAAGATTTATATTTAAAATCATTTTCAGCCAAACAGCCAGGCTGTGTCTTACCTGCCTTTTTATTGCTGTATTAAATGAAAAATATTATATTACATTAAAATGAAAAAATTATAATTTTATTGCCTGGCAACAAAATTATTTTATTTTTAACAATTACCATTGTTTCAAAAAGTTTAAACAAATTTTCAAGTACTTTACTCTTGTTAAAACGTAAAAGGTTGCAGGTAAACTACCCCTTCCCCTTAACCGATCTTCACCAAAATCGAAAGTCGTTGAGACCTCTACAATTCAGGGACGTATGCAAAAAATTATTTGATTCTGTTTGAATTTGCGGCTGTTATCGTTTGCCATAGAAAATACGCTTGATAAAAAAACGTTGCAGGTAAACTACCCCTTCCCCTTAACCGATCTTCACCAAAAACAATAGGTCTTGAGTACTCTACAAATCAGGGCTGTATGCAAAACATTATTTGATTCTGTTTGAATTTGCGGCTGTTATCGTTTGCCATAGAAAATAAAACGTAAAAGGTTGCAGGTAAACTACCCCTTCCCCTTAACCGATCTTCACCAAAAACAATAGGTCTTGAGTACTCTACAAATCAGGACTGTATGCAAAACATTATTTGATTCTGTTTGAATTTGCGGCTGTTATCGTTTGCCATATAAAATACCCTTGTTAAAAAAACGTTGCAGGTAAACTACCCCTTTCCCTCAACCGATCTTCACCAAAAACAATAGGTCTTGAGAAATCTACAATTCAGGGCTGTATGCGAAACATTATTTGATTCTGTTTGAATTTGCGGCTGTTATCGTTTGCCAAAAAAAAAAAAAAATTTCCCTTGATAAAAAAAACCGTTGCAGGTAAACTACCCCTTCCCCTCAACCGATCTTCACCAAAAACAATAGGTCGCGAGTACTCTACAAATCAGGGCTGTATGCAAAAAATTATTTGATTCTGTTTGAATTTGCGGCTGTTATCGTTTGCCATAGAAAATACGCTTGATAAAAAAACGTTGCAGGTAAACTACCCCTTCCCCTTAACCGATCTTCACCAAAAACAATATGTCTTGAGTACTCCACAAATCAGGGCAGTATGCAAATAATCTTTTGATTCTGTTTGAATTTGCGGCTGTTATCGTTTGCCATAGAAAATACCCTTGATAAAAAAACGTTGCTGGTAAACTACCCCTTCCCATCAACCGATCTTCACCAAAACAACAGGTCTTGAGAACTCTACAATTTAGGGCTGTATGCAAATAATCTTTTGATTCTGTTTGAATTTGCGGCTGTTATCGTTTGCCATAGGAAATACCCTTGTTAAAACATAAAACGTTACAGGTAAACTACCCCTTTCCCTTAACCGATCTTCACAAAAAACAACAGGTCTTGAGAACTCTACAAATTAGGGCTGTATCCGAAACATTATTTGATTCTGTTTGAATTTGCGGCTGTTAACGTTTGCCAAAAAACAAATTTCCCTTGATAAAAAAAACCGTTGCTGGTAAACTACCCCTTCCCCTTAACCGATCTTCACCAAAAACAATAGGTCTTGAGTAGTCTACAAATCAGGGCCGTATGCAAATAATCTTTTGATTCTGTTTGTATTTGCGGCTGTTATCGTTTGCCATAGAAAATACTCTTGTTAAAAAAACGTTGCAGGTAAACTACCCCTTTCCCTCAACCGATCTGCACCAAAAACAAAAGGCCTTGAGAACTCTACAATTTAGGGCTGTATGCAAAACATTATTTGATTATGTTTGAATTTGCGGCTGTTATCGTTTGCCATAGCAAATACCATTGTTAAAACATAAAACGGTACAGGTAAACTACCCCTTTCCCTTAACCGATCTTTACCAAAATCAACACATCGTGAGAACTCTACAATTCAGGGCTGTATGCGAAACATTATTTGATTCTGTTTGAATTTGCGGCTGTTATCGTTTGCCAAACAAACAAAATTACCCTTGATAAAAAAAAACCGTTGCCGGTAAACTACCCCTTTCCCTCAACCGATCTTCACCAACAACAATAGGTCGCGAGTACTCTACAAATCAGGGCTGTATGCAAAAAATTATTTGATTCTGTTTGAATTTGCGGCTGTTATCGTTTGCCATAGAAAAAAAAATCTACAGACACACACACACACACACAGACAGACAGACAGACAGACAGACAGACAGACACACACACTGACACTTTGCGGAAACTGCCTTTTTTTCATGTTTTGAGTGTAGTAGTATCAGAATCTGCAATAATCTCGAACACGATTTTTTTTGCCATCACCATACTTCCATTCCTTAAGGAATATGGAAGTAAAATATCGGTATGCAGAACCATACATGACTTCCATATTCTAAGATTTATATTTAAATCTTAATATCGCCTGCCAAGCGCGATATATTTTCTCTTATACATGATGTACATTAAAATGATAAAATTTTAATTTTATTGCTTGGCAACAAAATTATTTTATTTTTAACAATTACCATTGTTTGAAAAAGGTTAAATAAATTTTCAAGTACTTTACTCTTGTTAAAACGTAAAAGGTTGCAGGTAAACTACCCCTTCCCCTTAACCGATCTTCACCAAAATCGAAAGTCCTTGAGAACTCTACAATTCATGGACGTATGCAAAACAATATTTGATTCTGTTTGAATTTGCGGCTGTTATAGTTTGCCATAGAAAATACGCTTGATAAAAAAATGTTGCAGGTAAACTACCCCTTCCCCTTAACCGATCTTCACCAAAAACAATAGGTCTTGAGTAATCCACAAATCAGGGCTGTATGCAAATAATCTTTTGATTCTGTTTGAATTTGCGGCTGTTATCGTTTGCCATAGAAAATACCCTTGATAAAAAAACCGTTGCTGGTAAACTACCCCTTCCCCTCAACCGATCTTCACCAAAAACAACAGGTCTTGAGAACTCTACAATTTAGGGCTGTATGCAAATAATCTTTTGATTCTGTACGAATTTGCGGCTGTTATCGTTTGCCATAGGAAATACCCTTGTAAAACATAAAATGTTACAGGTAAACTACCCCTTTCCCTTAACCGATCTTCACCAAAATAATAGTCTTGAGAACTCTACAATTCAGGGCTGTATGCGAAACATTATTTGATTCTGTTTGAATTTGCGGCTGTTATCGTTTTGCCAAAAAAAACAATTTCCCTTGATAAAAAACCCGTTGCAGGTAAACTACCCCTTTCCCTCAACCGATCTTCACCAAAAACGAAAGGTCGCGCGTCCTCTACAAATCAGGGCTGTATGCAAAAAATTATTTGATTCTCTTTGAATTTGCGGCAGTTATCGTTTGCCAAAAAAAAAATCTACAGACACACAGACAGACACACAGACAGACAGACACACACACACACACACAGACACTTTTCGGAGAAACGACTTTTTTTCATGTTTTGAGTGTAGTAGAATCAGAATCTGCAATAATCTCGAACACGATTTTTTTTGCCATCACCATACTTCCATTCCTTAAGGAATATGGAAGTAAAATCGGTATGGAGAACCATACATGACTTCCATATTCTAAGATTTATATTTAAAATCATTTTCAGCCAAACAGCCAGGCTGTGTCTTACCTGCCTTTTTATTGCTGTATTAAATGAAAAATATTATATTACATTAAAATGGCCTGGCAAGAAAATTATTTTATTTTTAACAATTACCATTGTTTCAAAAAGTTTAAATAAATTTTCAAGTACTTTACTCTTGTTAAAACGTAAAAGGTTGCAGGTAAACTACCCCTTCCCCTTAACCGATCTTCACCAAAATCGAAAGCCATTGAGACCTCTACAATTTAGGGACGTATGCAAAAAATTATTTGATTCTGTTTGAATTTGCGGCTGTTATCGTTTGCCATAAAAAATACGCTTGATAAAAAAACGTTGCTGGTAAACTACCCCTTTCCCTTAACCGATCTTCACCAAAAACAATAGGTCTTGAGTACTCTACAAATCAGGGCTGTATGCAAAACATTATGTGATTCTGTTGAATTTGCGGCTGTTATCGTTTGCCATAGAAAATACCCTTGTTAAAAAAACGTTGCAGGTAAACTACCCCTTTCCCTCAACCGATCTTCACCAAAATAACAGATCGCGAGCACTCAGCAAATCAGGCCAGCATGCAAAAAATTATTTGATTCTGTTTGAATTTGGCGGCAGTTATCGTTTGCCATAGAAAAAAAAATCTACAGACACACAGACACACAGACAGACAGACATACAGACAGACAGACAGACAGACAGACTGACACACACACAGACACTTTTCGGAAAACGACTTTTTTTCATGTTTTGAGTGTAGTAGAATCAGAATCTGCAATAATCTCGAACACGATTTTTTTTTGCCATCACCATACTTCCATTCCTTAAGGAATATGGAAGTAAAAATTACCCTTGATTAAAAAAAACCGTTGCCGGTAAACTACCCCTTTCCCTTAACCGATGTTCACCAAAAACAAAAGGTCTTGAGTACTCTACAATACAGGGCTGTATGCAAAAAATTATTTGATTCTGTTTGAATTTGCGGCTGTTATCGTTTGCCATATAAAATAACCTTGTTAAAAAACGTTGTAGGTAAACTACCCCTTTCCCTTAACCGATCTTCACCAAAAACAATAGGTCTTGAGAACTCTACAATTTAGGGCTGTATGCAAATAATCTTTTGATTCTGTTTGAATTTACGGCTGTTATCGTTTGCCATAGGAAATACCCTTGTTAAAACATAAAATGTTACAGGTAAACTACCCCTTTCCCTTAACCGATCTTCACCAAAATCGACAGATCTTGAGAACTCTACAATTCAGGGCAGTATGCGAAACATTATTTGATTCTGTTTGAATTTGCGGCTGTTATCGTTTGGCAAAAAAAAAAATTTCCCTTGATAAAAAAAAACCGTTGCAGGTAAACTACCCCTTTCCCTCAACAATCTTCACCAAAAACAACAGTTCGTGAGAACTCTACAAATCAGGGCTGTATGCAAAAAGTTATTTGATTCTGATTGAATTTGCGGCAGTTATCGTTTGCCATAGAAAAAAATACCCTTGTTAAAAAAACGTTTCAGGTAAACTAACCCTTTACCTCAACCGATTTTCACCAAAAACAATAGGTCTTGAGAACTCTACAATTTAGGGCTGTATGCAAATAATCTTTTGATTCTGTTTGAATTTGCGGCTGTTATCGTTTCCCATAGGAAATACCCTTGTTAAAACATAAAACGTTACAGGTAAACTACCCCTTTCCCTTAACCGATCTTCACCAAAATCAACAGATCTTGAGAACTCTACAATTCAGGGCCGTATGCGAAACATTATTTGATTCTGTTTGAATTTGCGGCTGTTATCGTTTGCCAAACAAACAAAATTACCCTTGCTAAAAAAAAACCGTTGCAGGTAAACTACCCCTTTACCTCAACCGATCTTCACCACAAACAATAGGTCGCGAGTACTCTGCAAATGAGGACTGTATGCAAAAAATTATTTGATTCTGTTTGAATTTGCGGCTGTTATCGTTTGCCATAGGAAATACCCTTGTTAAAACATAAAACGTTACAGGTAAACTACCCCTTTCCCTTAACCGATCTTCACCAAAAACAATAGATCTTGAGAACTCTACAATTCAGGGCTGTATGCGAAACATTATTTGATTCTGTTTGAATTTGCGGCTGTTATCGTTTGCCAAAAAAAACAATTTCCCTTGATAAAAAAAACCGTTGCAGGTAAACTACCCCTTTCCCTCAACCGATCTTCACCAAAAACAATAGGTCGCGCGTCCTCTACATGAATTTGCGGCAGTTATCGTTTGCCATTGAAAAAAATCTACAGACACACAGACAGACAGACACACACACACACACACACACACACACACACAGACACTTTTCGGAAAACGACTTTTTTTCATGTTTTGAGTGTAGTAGAATCAGGATCTGCAATAATCTCGAACACGATTTTTTTTGCCATCACCATACTTCCATTCCTTAAGGAATATGGAAGTAAAATCGGTATGGAGAACCATACATGACTTCCATATTCTAAGATTTATATTTAAAATCATTTTCAGCCAAACAGCCAGGCTGTGTCTTACCTGCCTTTTTATTGCTGTATTAAATGAAAAATATTATATTACATTAAAATGAAAAAATTATAATTTTATAGCCTGGCAACAAAATTATTTTATTTTTAACAATTACCATTGTTTCAAAAAGTTTAAATAAATTTTCAAGTACTTTACTCTTGTTAAAACGTAAAAGGTTCCAGGTAAACAACCGTTCCCCTTAACCGATCTTCACCAAAATCGAAAGTCCTTGAGACCTCTACAATTCAGGGATGTATGCAAAAAATTATTTGATTCTGTTTGAATTTGCGGCTGTTATCGTTTGCCATAGAAAATACGCTTGATAAAAAAATGCTGCAGGTAAACTACCCCTTCCCCTTAACCGATCTTCACCAAAAACAACAGGTCTTGAGTACTCCACAAATCAGGGCTGTATGCAAATAATCTTTTGATTCTGTTTGAATTTGCGGCTGTTATCGTTTGCCATAGAAAATACCCTTGATAAAAAAACGTTGCTGGTAAACTACCCCTTCCCATCAACCGATCTTCACCAAAAACAACAGGTCTTGAGAACTCTACAATTTAGGGCTGTATGCAAATAATCTTTTGATTCTGTTTGAATTTGCGGCTGTTAACGTTTGCCAAAAAAAAAAATTTCCCTTGATAAAAAAAACCGTTGCTGGTAAACTACCCCTTCCCCTTAACCGATCTTCACCAAAAACAATAGGTCTTGAGTACTCCACAAATCAGGGCTGTATGCAAATAATCTTTTGATTCTGTTTGAATTTGCGGCTGTTATCGTTTGCCATAGAAAATACTCTTGTTAAAAAAACGTTGCTGGTAAACTACCCCTTTCCCTCAACCGATCTTCACCAAAAACAAAAGGCCTTGAGAACTCTACAATTTAGGGGTGTATGCAAAACATTATTTGATTATGTTTGAATTTGCGGCTGTTATCGTTTGCCAAAGCAAATACCATTGTTAAAACATAAAACGGTACAGGTAAACTACCCCTTTCCCTTAACCGATCTTTACCAAAATCAACACATCGTGAGAACTCTACAATTCAGGGCTGTATGCGAAACATTATTTGATTCTGTTTGAATTTGCGGCTGTTATCGTTTGCCAAACAAACAAAATTACCCTTGATAAAAAAAAACCGTTGATGGTAAACTACCCCTTTCCCTCAACCGATCTTCACCAAAAACAATAGGTCGCGAGTACTCTACAAATCAGGGCTGTATGCAAAAAATTATTTGATTCTGTTTGAATTTGCAACAGTTATCGTTTGCCATAGAAAAAAAATCTACAGACACACAGACACACACACACAGACACATTTCGGAAAACGACTTTTTTTCATGTTTTGAGTGTAGTAGAATCAGAATCTGCAATAATCTCGAACACGATTTTTTTTGCCATCACCATACTTCCATTCCTTAAAGAATATGGAAGTAAAATATCGGTATGGAGAACCATACATGACTTCCATATTCTAAGATTTATATTTAAAATCATTTTCAGCCAAACAGCCAGGGAAGGAATTTTTGCAAAAAAATACTTCTTTCTTGCCAATAACGTAATACACATATAAAAAATATTATCCCCTCCCCCTTCAACTATAATTTTGATTTATAGAAAATTACCCCCAGCCCGTTCAACTAGCCTCTTCATTTATAGATATTTCATCTACGTTTCTACAGTGGATTATTAAGATCTTATCAGGATACTTTATCAAAATTAAGTACTTTACTCATGTTACAACAAAAAATGTTTCAGGTAAACTGCCCTTTCCCCGTAACCGATCTTCACCAAAATCAACAGACATTGAGTTCTCTATAGCTCAGGCACATATGTAAAAAATTATTTGATTCTCTTTGAATTTACGGCAGTTATGGTTCGTCATATAAAAAATTACCCATGTTAAAACATAAAAACATGAGATTTATAAAACATATCTAAGATTTATATTTAAAATCATTTTTGAAATAAAATATTTTCATAGAACCTACTAACGCTGGGAAATCTGAGGAGCCAATCAGAGTTGGGCCTACCTGTCACTCTGCTGAATTTGGTGGAAAGCCCTGTCACTGGTCGTCAAAGTATCAGCCTTGACAGGGTCCTCTTTTTCTGCAAAATGGGAGAGGAGGCTTGAGATGGAGTGAGTGACATGGTCCCCACCTCAATGAAGAACCCATTGTTTTATAAAATATATTTAAATTTTGAAAACTGAAAATTCTTTTCTTGTTGTAAATATTTAAATTTTATAATCAAAATGACTTTATAACAAAAAACAAACATTATTTTTTATAATAAGTACTTACATATGTTTCTTAATATGCTTACTTTTTCTTCAATGTTGATGATCATTTCCAAACATTCTGACAAAATTGTATCTACAGAACAGTTAACATTCCCCAGGTTCCATTTCTGCTAATTTCTCATTACACCTTCCACTGACGTATTATTAACCATTTCATAAACTATCGTATAATCTTTTCAGATTTTGTGGTACAAAATCTGAAATTTTCAGATTGCCTGGCAACAAAATTATTTATTTTCAACAATTACCATTGTTTGAAAAAGTTTAAATGAATTTTCAAGTACTTTACTCTTGTTAAAACGTAAAAGGTTGCAGGTAAAATACCCCTTCCCCTTAACTGATCTTCACCAAAATCTAAAGGCCTTGAGTCCTCTACAAATTCACTGACGTATGCAAAAAATTATTTTGATTCTGTTTGAATTTGCGGCAGTTATCGTTTGCCATAGAAAATACGCTTGATAAAAAACGTTGCTGGTAAACTACCCCTTCCCCTCAACCGATCTTCACCAAAAACAATAGGTCTTGAGTACTCTACAAATCAGGGCTGTATGCAGAAAATTATTTGATTCTGTTTGAATTTGCGGCTGTTTTCGTTTGCCATAGAAAATACCCTTGTTAAAAAAACGTTGTAGGTAAACTACCCCTTTCCCTTAACCGATCTTCACCAAAAACAACAGGTCTTGAGTACTCTGCAAAATCAGGACGGTATGCAGAAAATTATTTGATTCTGTTTGAATTTGCGGCTGTTATCGTTTGCCATAGAAAATACCCTTGTTAAAAAAACGTTGTAGGTAAACTACCCCCTTTCCCTTCACCGATCTTCACCAAAAACAATAGGTCTTGAGAACTCTACAATTTAGGGCTGTATGCAAATAATATTTTGATTATGTTTGAATTTGCGCTGTTATCGTTTGCCATAGGAAATACCCTTGTTAAAACATAAAACGTTACAGGTAAACTACCCCTTTCCCTTAATCCGATCTTCACCAAAAACAATAGGTCTTGAGAACTCAACAATTCTGGGCTGTATGCGAAACATTATTTGATTCTGTTTGAATTTGCGGCTGTTATCGTTTGCCAAAAAAAAAATTTCCCTTGATAAAAAAAACCGTTGCAGGTAAACTACCCCTTTCCCTCAACCGATCTTCACCAAAGACAATAGGTCGCGAGTCCCCTACAAATCAGGGCTGTATGCAAAAAATTATTTGATTCTGTTTGAATTTGCGGTAGTTATCGTTTGCCATAGAAAAAAAATCTACAGACACACAGACAGACACACACACAGACACTTTTCGGAAAACGACTTTTTTTCATGTTTTGAGTGTAGTAGAATCAGAAGCTGCAATAATCTCGAACACGATTTTTTTTGCCATCACCATACTTCCATTCCTTAAGGAATATGGAAGTAAATCGGTATGGAGAACCATACATGAGTTCCATATTCTAAGATTTATATTTAAAATCATTTCAGCCATACAGCCAGGCTGTGTCTTACCTGCCTTTTTATTGCTGTATTAAATGAAAAATATTATATTAACATTAAAATGAAAAAATTATAATTTTATAGCCTGGCAACAAAATTATTTTATTTTTAACAATTACCATTGTTTCAAAAAGTTTAAATAAATTTTCAAGTACTTTACTCTTGTTAAAACGTAAAAGGTTGCAGGTAAACTACCCTTCCCCTTAACCGATCTTCACCAAAATCGAAAGTCCTTGAGACCTCTACAATTCAGGGATGTATGCAAAAAATTATTTGATTATGTTTGAATTTGGCGGCTGTTATCGTTTGCCATAGAAAATACGCTTGATAAAAAAAACGTTGCGGGTAAACTACCGCCTTCCCCTTAACCGATCTTCACCAAAAAAAATAGGTCTTGAGTACTCCACAAATCAGGGCAGTATGCAAATAATCTTTTGATTATGTATGAATTTGCGGCTGTTATCGTTTGCCATAGAAAATCCCTTGATAAAAAAACGTTGCTGGTAAACTACCCCTTCCTCTCAACCGATCTTCACCAAAACAACGAGGTCTTGAGAACTCTACAATTTAGGGCTGTATGCAAATAATCTTTTGATTCTGTTTGAATTTGCGGCTGTTATCGTTTGCCCATAGAAAATACTCTTGTTAAAAAAACGTTGCAGGTAAACTACCCCTTTCCCTCAACCGATCTGCAACCAAAAAACAAAAGGCCTTGAGAACTCTACAATTTAGGGCTGTATGCAAAACATTATTTGATTATGTTTGACATTTGCGGCTGTTATCGTTTGCCATAGCAAATACCATTGTTAAAACATAAAACGGTACAGGTAAACTACCCCTTTCCTTAACCGATCTTTACCAAAATCAACAGATCGTGAGAACTCTACAATTCAGGGCTGTATGCGAAACATTATTTGATTCTGTTTGAATTTGCGGCTGTTATCGTTTGCCAAACAAACAAAATTACCCTTGATAAAAAAAAACCATTGCCGGTAAACTACCCCTTTCCCTCAACCGATCTTCACCAAAAACAATAGGTCGCGAGTACTCTACAAATCAGCGCTGAAAATTATTTGATTCTGTTTGAATTTGCGGCTGTTATCGTTTGCCATAGAAAAAAATCTACAGACACACACACACACGCACAGACAGACAGACAGACAGACACACACACACACACACTGACACTTTGCGGAAAATGACTTTTTTTCATGTTTTGAGTGTAGTAGGAATCAGAATCTGCAATAATCTCGAACACGATTTTTTTTGCCATCACCATACTTCATTCCTTAAGGAATATGGAAGTAAAATATCGGTATGGAGAACCATACATGACTTCCATATTCTAAGATTTATATTTAAATCTTAATATCGCCTGCCAAGCGCGATATATTTTCTCTTATACATGATGTACATTAAAATGATAAAATTTTAATTTTATTGCTTGGCAACAAAATTATTTTATTTTTAACAATTACCATTGTTTGAAAAAGGTTAAATAAAATTTCAAGTACTTTACTCTTGTTAAAACGTAAAAAGGTTGCAGGTAAACTACCCTTCCCCTTAACCGATCTTCACCAAAATCGAAAGTCCTTGAGAACTCTACAATTCATGGACGTATGCAAAAAATTATTTGATTCTGTTTGAATTTGCGGCAGTTATCGTTTGCCATAGAAAATACGCTTGATAAAAAAATGTTGCTGGTAAACTACCCCTTCCCCTTAACCGATCTTCTCAAAAACAACAGGTCTTGAGTACTCTACAAATCAGGGCAGTATGCAAAACATTATTTGATTCTGTTTGAATTTGCGGCTGTTATCGTTTGCCATAGAAAATACCCTTGTTAAAAAACGTTGCAGGTAAACTACCCCTTTCCCCCTCAACCGAGCTTCACCAAAAACAAAAGGTCTTGAGAACTCTACAATTTAGGGCTGTATGCAAATAATCTTTTGATTCTGTTTGAATTTGCGGCTGTTATCGTTTGCCAAAAAACGAAAAAATTCCCTTGATAAAAAAAACCGTTGATGGTAAACTACCCCTTTCCCTCAACCGATCTTCACCAAAAACAATAGGTCACGAGTACTCTACAAATCAGGGCTGTATGCAAAAAATTATTTGAATCTGTTTGAATTTGCGGCAGTTATCGTTTGCCATAGAAAAAAAATCTACAGACACACAGACACACACACACACAGACAGACACACACACACAGACACTTTTCGGAAAACGACTTTTTTTCATGTTTTGAGTGTAGTAGAATCAGAATCTGCAGTAATCTCGAACACGTTTTTTTGTGCCCATCACCATACTTCCATTCCTTAAAGAATATGGAAGTAAAATATCGGTATGGAGAACCATACATGACTTTCCATATTCTAAGATTTATATTTAAAAGTCATTTCAAGCCAAACAGCCAGGGAAGGAATTTTTGCAAGAAAATACTTCTTTCTTGCCAATAACGTAGTACACATATAAAAAATATTATCCCCTCCCCCTTCAACTATAATTTTGATTATAGAAAATTACCCCCAGCCCGTTCAACTAGCCTCTTCATTCATAGATATTTCATCTACGTTTTCTACAGTGGATTATTAAGATCTTAGTCAGGATACTTTATCAAAATTAAGTACTTTACTCATGTTACAACAAAAAATGTTTCAGGTAAACTGCCCTTTCCCCGTAACCGATCTTCACCAAAATCAACAGACATTTAGTTCTCTATAGCTCAGGCACATATGTAAAAAATTATTTGATTCTGTGTTGAATTTACGGCAGTTATGGTTCGTCATATAAAAAATTACCCATGTTAAAACATAAAACATGAGATTTTATAAAACATATCTAAGATTTATATTTAAAATCATTTTTGAAATAAAATATTTTCATAGAACCTACTAACGCTGGGGAAATCTGAGGAGCCAATCAGAGGTGGGCCTACCTGTCACTCTGCCTGAATTTGGTGGAAAGCCCTGTCACTGTCGTCAAAGTATCAGCCTTGACAGGGTCCTCTTTTTCTGCCAAAATGGGAGAGGAGGCTGAGATGGAGTGAGTGACATGGTCCCCACCTCAATGAAGAACCCATTGTTTTATAAAAATATATTTAAATTTTGAAAACTGAAAATTCTTTTCTTGTTGTAAATATTTATATTTTATAATCAAAATGACTTTATCAAAAAACAAACATTATTTTTTTATAATAAGTACTTACATATGTTTCTTAATATGCTTACTTTTTCTTCAATGTTGATGATCATTTCCAAACATTCTGACAAAATTGTATCTACAGAACAGTTAACATTCCCTCAGGTTTCCATTTCTGCTAATTTCTCATTACACCTTCCACTGACGTATTATTAACCATTTCATAAACTATCGTATAATCTTTTCAGATTTTGTGGTACAAAATCTGAAATTTTCAGATTGCCTGGCAACAAAATTATTTTATTTTCAACAATTACCATTGTTTGAAAAAGTTTAAATGAATTTTCAAGTACTTTACTCTTGTTAAAACGTAAAAGGTTGCAGGTAAAATACCCCTTCCCCTTAACTGATCTTCACCAAAATCTAAAGGCCTTGAGTCCTCTACAATTCACTGACGTATGCAAAAAATTATTTGATTCTGTTTGTATTTGCGGCAGTTATCGTTTGCCATAGAAAATACGCTTGATAAAAAACGTTGCAGGTAAACTACCCCTTCCCCTCAATTGATCTTCACCAAAAACAATAGGTCTTGAGTACTCTACAAATCAGGGCTGTATGCAGAAAATTATTTGATTCTGTTTGAATTTGCGGCTGTTTTCGTTTGCCATAGAAAATACCCTTGTTAAAAAAACGTTGTAGGTAAACTACCCCTTTCCCTTAACCGATCTTCACCAAAAACAACAGGTCTTGAGTACTCTGCAAATCAGGACGGCATGCAGAAAATTATTTGATTCTGTTTGAATTTGCGGCTGTTATCGTTTGCCATAGAAAATACCCTTGTTAAAAAAACGTTGTAGGTAAACTACCCCTTTCCCTTCACCGATCTTCACCAAAAACAATACGTCTTGAGAAATCCACAATTTAGGGCTGTATGCAAATAATCTTTTGATTATGTTTGAATTTGCGGCTGTTATCGTTTGCCATAGGAAATACCCTTGTTAAAACATAAAACGTTATAGGTAAACTACCCCTTTCCCTTAACCGATCTTCACCAAAAACAATAGGTCTTGAGAACTCAGCAATTCAGGGCTGTATGCGAAACATTATTTGATTCTGTTTGAATTTGCGGCTGTTATCGTTTGCCAAAAAAAAAAATTTCCCTTGATAAAAAAAAACCGTTGCAGGTAAACTACCCCTTTCCCTCAACCGATCTTCACCAAAAACAATAGGTCGCGAGTCCCCTACAAATCAGGGCTGTATGCAAAAAATTATTTGATTCTGTTTGAATTTGCGGTAGTTATCGTTTGCCATAGAAAAAAAATCTACAGACACACAGACAGACACACACACAGACACTTTTCGGAAAACGACTTTTTTTCATGTTTTGAGTGTAGTAGAATCAGAAGCTGCAATAATCTCGAACACGATTTTTTTTGCCATCACCATACTTCCATTCCTTAAGGAATATGGAAGTAAAATCGGTATGGAGAACCATACATGAGTTCCATATTCTAAGATTTATATTTAAAATCATTTTCAGCCATACAGCCAGGCTGTGTCTTACCTGCCTTTTTATTGCTGTATTAAATGAAAAATATTATATTACATTAAAATGAAAAAATTATAATTTTATAGCCTGGCAACAAAATTATTTTATTTTTAACAATTACCATTGTTTCAAAAAGTTTAAATAAATTTTCAAGTACTTTACTCTTGTTAAAACGTAAAAGGTTGCAGGTAAACTACCCTTCCCCTTAACCGATCTTCACCAAAATCGAAAGTCCTTGAGACCTCTACAATTCAGGGATGTATGCAAAAAATTATTTGATTATGTTTGAATTTGCGGCTGTTATCGTTTGCCATAGAAAATACGCTTGATAAAAAAACGTTGCGGGTAAACTACCCCTTCCCCTTAACCGATCTTCACCAAAAAAAATAGGTCTTGAGTACTCCACAAATCAGGGCAGTATGCAAATAATCTTTTGATTATGTATGAATTTGCGGCTGTTATCGTTTGCCATAGAAAATACCCTTGATAAAAAACGTTGCTGGTAAACTACCCCTTCCTCTCAACCGATCTTCACCAAAAACAACAGGTCTTGAGAACTCTACAATTTAGGGCTGTATGCAAATAATCTTTTGATTCTGTTTGAATTTGCGGCTGTTATCGTTTGCCATAGAAAATACTCTTGTTAAAAAAACGTTGCAGGTAAACTACCCCTTTCCCTCAACCGATCTGCACCAAAAACAAAAGGCCTTGAGAACTCTACAATTTAGGGCTGTATGCAAAACATTATTTGATTATGTTTGAATTTGCGGCTGTTATCGTTTGCCATAGCAAATACCATTGTTAAAACATAAAACGGTACAGGTAAACTACCCCTTTCCCTTAACCGATCTTTACCAAAATCAACAGATCGTGAGAACTCTACAATTCAGGGCTGTATGCGAAACATTATTTGATTCTGTTTGAATTTGCGGCTGTTATCGTTTGCCAAACAAACAAAATTACCCTTGATAAAAAAAAACCATTGCCGGTAAACTACCCCTTTCCCTCAACCGATCTTCACCAAAAACAATAGGTCGCGAGTACTCTACAAATCAGCGCTGTATGCAAAAAATTATTTGATTCTGTTTGAATTTGCGGCTGTTATCGTTTGCCATAGAAAAAAATCTACAGACACACACACACACGCACAGACAGACAGACAGACAGACACACACACACACACACTGACACTTTGCGGAAAATGACTTTTTTTCATGTTTTGAGTGTAGTAGAATCAGAATCTGCAATAATCTCGAACACGATTTTTTTTTGCCATCACCATACTTCCATTCCTTAAGGAATATGGAAGTAAAATATCGGTATGGAGAACCATACATGACTTCCATATTCTAAGATTTATATTTAAATCTTAATATCGCCTGCCAAGCGCGATATATTTTCTCTTATACATGATGTACATTAAAATGATAAAATTTTAATTTTATTGCTTGGCAACAAAATTATTTTATTTTTAACAATTACCATTGTTTGAAAAAGGTTAAATAAAATTTCAAGTACTTTACTCTTGTTAAAACGTAAAAGGTTGCAGGTAAACTACCCCTTCCCCTTAACCGATCTTCACCAAAATCGAAAGTCCTTGAGAACTCTACAATTCATGGACGTATGCAAAAAATTATTTGATTCTGTTTGAATTTGCGGCAGTTATCGTTTGCCATAGAAAATACGCTTGATAAAAAAATGTTGCAGGTAAACTACCCCTTCCCCTTAACCGATCTTCTCCAAAAACAACAGGTCTTGAGTACTCTACAAATCAGGGCAGTATGCAAAACATTATTTGATTCTGTTTGAATTTGCGGCTGTTATCGTTTGCCATAGAAAATACCCTTGTTAAAAAAACGTTGCAGGTAAACTACCCCTTTCCCTCAACCGAGCTTCACCAAAAACAAAAGGTCTTGAGAACTCTACAATTTAGGGCTGTATGCAAATAATCTTTTGATTCTGTTTGAATTTGCGGCTGTTATCGTTTGCCAAAAAAGAAAAAATTCCCTTGATAAAAAAAACCGTTGATGGTAAACTACCCCTTTCCCTCAACCGATCTTCACCAAAAACAATAGGTCACGAGTACTCTACAAATCAGGGCTGTATGCAAAAAATTATTTGAATCTGTTTGAATTTGCGGCAGTTATCGTTTGCCATAGAAAAAAAATCTACAGACACACAGACACACACACACACAGACAGACACACACACACAGACACTTTTCGGAAAACGACTTTTTTTCATGTTTTGAGTGTAGTAGAATCAGAATCTGCAGTAATCTCGAACACGATTTTTTTTGCCATCACCATACTTCCATTCCTTAAAGAATATGGAAGTAAAATATCGGTATGGAGAACCATACATGACTTCCATATTCTAAGATTTATATTTAAAATCATTTTCAGCCAAACAGCCAGGGAAGGAATTTTTGCAAGAAAATACTTCTTTCTTGCCAATAACGTAGTACACATATAAAAAATATTATCCCCTCCCCCTTCAACTATAATTTTGATTTATAGAAAATTACCCCCAGCCCGTTCAACTAGCCTCTTCATTCATAGATATTTCATCTACGTTTCTACAGTGGATTATTAAGATCTTATCAGGATACTTTATCAAAATTAAGTACTTTACTCATGTTACAACAAAAAATGTTTCAGGTAAACTGCCCTTTCCCCGTAACCGATCTTCACCAAAATCAACAGACATTTAGTTCTCTATAGCTCAGGCACATATGTAAAAAATTATTTGATTCTGTTTGAATTTACGGCAGTTATGGTTCGTCATATAAAAAATTACCCATGTTAAAACATAAAACATGAGATTTATAAAACATATCTAAGATTTATATTTAAAATCATTTTTGAAATAAAATATTTTCATAGAACCTACTAACGCTGGGGAAATCTGAGGAGCCAATCAGAGGTGGGCCTACCTGTCACTCTGCTGAATTTGGTGGAAAGCCCTGTCACTGTCGTCAAAGTATCAGCCTTGACAGGGTCCTCTTTTTCTGCAAAATGGGAGAGGAGGCTTGAGATGGAGTGAGTGACATGGTCCCCACCTCAATGAAGAACCCATTGTTTTATAAAAATATATTTAAATTTTGAAAACTGAAAATTCTTTTCTTGTTGTAAATATTTATATTTTATAATCAAAATGACTTTATCAAAAAACAAACATTATTTTTTTATAATAAGTACTTACATATGTTTCTTAATATGCTTACTTTTTCTTCAATGTTGATGATCATTTCCAAACATTCTGACAAAATTGTATCTACAGAACAGTTAACATTCCCCAGGTTTCCATTTCTGCTAATTTCTCATTACACCTTCCACTGACGTATTATTAACCATTTCATAAACTATCGTATAATCTTTTCAGATTTTGTGGTACAAAATCTGAAATTTTCAGATTGCCTGGCAACAAAATTATTTTATTTTCAACAATTACCATTGTTTGAAAAAGTTTAAATGAATTTTCAAGTACTTTACTCTTGTTAAAACGTAAAAGGTTGCAGGTAAAATACCCCTTCCCCTTAACTGATCTTCACCAAAATCTAAAGGCCTTGAGTCCTCTACAATTCACTGACGTATGCAAAAAATTATTTGATTCTGTTTGTATTTGCGGCAGTTATCGTTTGCCATAGAAAATACGCTTGATAAAAAACGTTGCAGGTAAACTACCCCTTCCCCTCAATTGATCTTCACCAAAAACAATAGGTCTTGAGTACTCTACAAATCAGGGCTGTATGCAGAAAATTATTTGATTCTGTTTGAATTTGCGGCTGTTTTCGTTTGCCATAGAAAATACCCTTGTTAAAAAAACGTTGTAGGTAAACTACCCCTTTCCCTTAACCGATCTTCACCAAAAACAACAGGTCTTGAGTACTCTGCAAATCAGGACGGTATGCAGAAAATTATTTGATTCTGTTTGAATTTGCGGCTGTTATCGTTTGCCATAGAAAATACCCTTGTTAAAAAAACGTTGTAGGTAAACTACCCCTTTCCCTTCACCGATCTTCACCAAAAACAATACGTCTTGAGAAATCTACAATTTAGGGCTGTATGCAAATAATCTTTTGATTATGTTTGAATTTGCGGCTGTTATCGTTTGCCATAGGAAATACCCTTGTTAAAACATAAAACGTTATAGGTAAACTACCCCTTTCCCTTAACCGATCTTCACCAAAAACAATAGGTCTTGAGAACTCAGCAATTCAGGGCTGTATGCGAAACATTATTTGATTCTGTTTGAATTTGCGGCTGTTATCGTTTGCCAAAAAAAAAAATTTCCCTTGATAAAAAAAAACCGTTGCAGGTAAACTACCCCTTTCCCTCAACCGATCTTCACCAAAAACAATAGGTCGCGAGTCCCCTACAAATCAGGGCTGTATGCAAAAAATTATTTGATTCTGTTTGAATTTGCGGTAGTTATCGTTTGCCATAGAAAAAAAATCTATAGACACACAGACAGACACACACACAGACACTTTTCGGAAAACGACTTTTTTTCATGTTTTGAGTGTAGTAGAATCAGAAGCTGCAATAATCTCGAACACGATTTTTTTTGCCATCACCATACTTCCATTCCTTAAGGAATATGGAAGTAAAATCGGTATGGAGAACCATACATGAGTTCCATATTCTAAGATTTATATTTAAAATCATTTTCAGCCATACAGCCAGGCTGTGTCTTACCTGCCTTTTTATTGCTGTATTAAATGAAAAATATTATATTACATTAAAATGAAAAAATTATAATTTTATAGCCTGGCAACAAAATTATTTTATTTTTAACAATTACCATTGTTTCAAAAAGTTTAAATAAATTTTCAAGTACTTTACTCTTGTTAAAACGTAAAAGGTTGCAGGTAAACTACCCTTCCCCTTAACCGATCTTCACCAAAATCGAAAGTCCTTGAGACCTCTACAATTCAGGGATGTATGCAAAAAATTATTTGATTATGTTTGAATTTGCGGCTGTTATCGTTTGCCATAGAAAATACGCTTGATAAAAAAACGTTGCTGGTAAACTACCCCTTCCTCTCAACCGATCTTCACCAAAAACAACAGGTCTTGAGAACTCTACAATTTAGGGCTGTATGCAAATAATCTTTTGATTCTGTTTGAATTTGCGGCTGTTATCGTTTGCCATAGAAAATACTCTTGTTAAAAAAACGTTGCAGGTAAACTACCCCTTTCCCTCAACCGATCTGCACCAAAAACAAAAGGCCTTGAGAACTCTACAATTTAGGGCTGTATGCAAAACATTATTTGATTATGTTTGAATTTGCGGCTGTTATCGTTTGCCATAGCAAATACCATTGTTAAAACATAAAACGGTACAGGTAAACTACCCCTTTCCCTTAACCGATCTTTACCAAAATCAACAGATCGTGAGAACTCTACAATTCAGGGCTGTATGCGAAACATTATTTGATTCTGTTTGAATTTGCGGCTGTTATCGTTTGCCAAACAAACAAAATTACCCTTGATAAAAAAAAACCATTGCCGGTAAACTACCCCTTTCCCTCAACCGATCTTCACCAAAAACAACAGGTCGCGAGTACTCTACAAATCAGCGCTGTATGCAAAAAATTATTTGATTCTGTTTGAATTTGCGGCTGTTATCGTTTGCCATAGAAAAAAATCTACAGACACACACACACACGCACAGACAGACAGACAGACAGACACACACACACACACACTGACACTTTGCGGAAAATGACTTTTTTTCATGTTTTGAGTGTAGTAGAATCAGAATCTGCAATAATCTCGAACACGATTTTTTTTGCCATCACCATACTTCCATTCCTTAAGGAATATGGAAGTAAAATATCGGTATGGAGAACCATACATGACTTCCATATTCTAAGATTTATATTTAAATCTTAATATCGCCTGCCAAGCGCGATATATTTTCTCTTATACATGATGTACATTAAAATGATAAAATTTTAATTTTATTGCTTGGCAACAAAATTATTTTATTTTTAACAATTACCATTGTTTGAAAAAGGTTAAATAAATTTTCAAGTACTTTACTCTTGTTAAAACGTAAAAGGTTGCAGGTAAACTACCCCTTCCCCTTAACCGATCTTCACCAAAATCGAAAGTCCTTGAGAACTCTACAATTCATGGACGTATGCAAAAAATTATTTGATTCTGTTTGAATTTGCGGCAGTTATCGTTTGCCATAGAAAATACGCTTGATAAAAAAATGTTGCAGGTAAACTACCCCTTCCCCTTAACCGATCTTCTCCAAAAACAACAGGTCTTGAGTACTCTACAAATCAGGGCAGTATGCAAAACATTATTTGATTCTGTTTGAATTTGCGGCTGTTATCGTTTGCCATAGAAAATACCCTTGTTAAAAAAACGTTGCAGGTAAACTACCCCTTTCCCTCAACCGAGCTTCACCAAAAACAAAAGGTCTTGAGAACTCTACAATTTAGGGCTGTATGCAAATAATCTTTTGATTCTGTTTGAATTTGCGGCTGTTATCGTTTGCCAAAAAAGAAAAAATTCCCTTGATAAAAAAAACCGTTGATGGTAAACTACCCCTTTCCCTCAACCGATCTTCACCAAAAACAATAGGTCACGAGTACTCTACAAATCAGGGCTGTATGCAAAAAATTATTTGAATCTGTTTGAATTTGCGGCAGTTATCGTTTGCCATAGAAAAAAAATCTACAGACACACAGACACACACACACACAGACAGACACACACACACAGACACTTTTCGGAAAACGACTTTTTTTCATGTTTTGAGTGTAGTAGAATCAGAATCTGCAGTAATCTCGAACACGATTTTTTTTGCCATCACCATACTTCCATTCCTTAAAGAATATGGAAGTAAAATATCGGTATGGAGAACCATACATGACTTCCATATTCTAAGATTTATATTTAAAATCATTTTCAGCCAAACAGCCAGGGAAGGAATTTTTGCAAGAAAATACTTCTTTCTTGCCAATAACGTAGTACACATATAAAAAATATTATCCCCTCCCCCTTCAACTATAATTTTGATTTATAGAAAATTACCCCCAGCCCGTTCAACTAGCCTCTTCATTTATAGATATTTCATCTACGTTTCTACAGTGGATTATTAAGATCTTATCAGGATACTTTATCAAAATTAAGTACTTTACTCATGTTACAACAAAAAATGTTTCAGGTAAACTGCCCTTTCCCCGTAACCGATCTTCACCAAAATCAACAGACATTTAGTTCTCTATAGCTCAGGCACATATGTAAAAAATTATTTGATTCTGTTTGAATTTACGGCAGTTATGGTTCGTCATATAAAAAATTACCCATGTTAAAACATAAAACATGAGATTTATAAAACATATCTAAGATTTATATTTAAAATCATTTTTGAAATAAAATATTTTCATAGAACCTACTAACGCTGGGGAAATCTGAGGAGCCAATCAGAGGTGGGCCTACCTGTCACTCTGCTGAATTTGGTGGAAAGCCCTGTCACTGTCGTCAAAGTATCAGCCTTGACAGGGTCCTCTTTTTCTGCAAAATGGGAGAGGAGGCTTGAGATGGAGTGAGTGACATGGTCCCCACCTCAATGAAGAACCCATTGTTTTATAAAAATATATTTAAATTTTGAAAACTGAAAATTCTTTTCTTGTTGTAAATATTTATATTTTATAATCAAAATGACTTTATCAAAAAACAAACATTATTTTTTTATAATAAGTACTTACATATGTTTCTTAATATGCTTACTTTTTCTTCAATGTTGATGATCATTTCCAAACATTCTGACAAAATTGTATCTACAGAACAGTTAACATTCCCCAGGTTTCCATTTCTGCTAATTTCTCATTACACCTTCCACTGACGTATTATTAACCATTTCATAAACTATCGTATAATCTTTTCAGATTTTGTGGTACAAAATCTGAAATTTTCAGATTGCCTGGCAACAAAATTATTTTATTTTCAACAATTACCATTGTTTGAAAAAGTTTAAATGAATTTTCAAGTACTTTACTCTTGTTAAAACGTAAAAGGTTGCAGGTAAAATACCCCTTCCCCTTAACTGATCTTCACCAAAATCTAAAGGCCTTGAGTCCTCTACAATTCACTGACGTATGCAAAAAATTATTTGATTCTGTTTGTATTTGCGGCAGTTATCGTTTGCCATAGAAAATACGCTTGATAAAAAACGTTGCAGGTAAACTACCCCTTCCCCTCAATTGATCTTCACCAAAAACAATAGGTCTTGAGTACTCTACAAATCAGGGCTGTATGCAGAAAATTATTTGATTCTGTTTGAATTTGCGGCTGTTTTCGTTTGCCATAGAAAATACCCTTGTTAAAAAAACGTTGTAGGTAAACTACCCCTTTCCCTTAACCGATCTTCACCAAAAACAACAGGTCTTGAGTACTCTGCAAATCAGGACGGTATGCAGAAAATTATTTGATTCTGTTTGAATTTGCGGCTGTTATCGTTTGCCATAGAAAATACCCTTGTTAAAAAAACGTTGTAGGTAAACTACCCCTTTCCCTTCACCGATCTTCACCAAAAACAATACGTCTTGAGAAATCTACAATTTAGGGCTGTATGCAAATAATCTTTTGATTATGTTTGAATTTGCGGCTGTTATCGTTTGCCATAGGAAATACCCTTGTTAAAACATAAAACGTTACAGGTAAACTACCCCTTTCCCTTAACCGATCTTCACCAAAAACAATAGGTCTTGAGAACTCAGCAATTCAGGGCTGTATGCGAAACATTATTTGATTCTGTTTGAATTTGCGGCTGTTATCGTTTGCCAAAAAAAAAAATTTCCCTTGATAAAAAAAAACCGTTGCAGGTAAACTACCCCTTTCCCTCAACCGATCTTCACCAAAAACAATAGGTCGCGAGTCCCCTACAAATCAGAGCTGTATGCAAAAAATTATTTGATTCTGTTTGAATTTGCGGTAGTTATCGTTTGCCATAGAAAAATATCGGTATGGAGAACCATACATGACTTCCATATTCTAAGATTTATATTTAAAATCATTTTCAGCCAAACAGCCAGGCTGTGTCTTACCTGCCTTTTTATTGCTGTATTAAATGAAAAATATTATATTACATTAAAATGAAAAAATTGTAATTTTATTGCCTGGCAACAAAATTATTTTATTTTTAACAATTACCATTGTTTCAAAAAGTTTAAATAAATTTTCAAGTACTTTACTCTTGTTAAAACGTAAAAGGTTGCAGGTAAACTACCCCTTCCCCTTAACCGATCTTCACCAAAATCGAAAGTCCTTGAGACCTCTACAATTCAAGGACGTATGCAAAACATTATTTGATTCTGTTTGAATTTGCGGCTGTTATCGTTTGCCATAGAAAATACGCTTGATAAAAAAACGTTGCAGGTAAACTACCCCTTCCCCTTAACCGATCTTCACCAAAAACAATAGGTCTTGAGTACTCTATAAATCAGGGCTGTATGCAAAACATTATTTGATTCTGTTTGAATTTGCGGCTGTTATCGTTTGCCATAGAAAATACCCTTGTTAAAAAACGTTGCAGGTAAACTACCCCTTTCCCTCAACCGATATTCACCAAAAACAATACGTCTTGAGAACTCTACAATTTAGGGCTGTATGCAAATAATCTTTTGATTCTGTTTGAATTTGCGGCTGTTATCGTTTGCCATAGGAAATACCCTTGTTAAAACATAAAACGTTACAGGTAAACTACCCCTTTCCGTTAACCGATCTTCACCAAAAACAACAGGTCTTGAGTACTCTACAAATCAGGGCTGCATGCAAAACATTATTTGATTCTGTTTGAATTTGCGGCTGTTATCGTTTGCCATAGAAAATACCCTTGTTAAAAAAACGTTGCAGGTAAACTACCCCTTTCGCTTAACCGATCTTCACCAAAAACAATACGTCTTGAGAACTCTACAATTCAGGGCTGTATGAGAAACATTATTTGATTCTGTTTGAATTTGCGGCTGTTATCGTTTGCCAAAAAAAAAAATTTCCCTTGATAAAAAAAACCGTTGCAGGTAAACTACCCCTTTCCCTTAACCGATCTTCACCAAAAACAAAAGGTCTTGAGAACTCAACAATTCAGGGCTGTATGCGAAACATTATTTGATTCTTTTTGAATTTGCGGCTGTTATCGTTTGCCAAAAAAAAAAATTTCCCTTGATAAAAAAAACCGTTGCAGGTAAACTACCCATTTCCCTCAACCGATCTTCACCAAAAACAATAGGTCGCGAGTACGCTGCAAATCAGGGCGGTATGCAAAAAATTATTTGATTCTGTTTGAATTTGCGGCAGTTATCGTTTGCCATAGAAAAAAAATCTACAGACACACAGACAGACACACACACACAGACACTTTTCGGAAAACGACTTTTTTTCATGTTTTGAGTGTAGTAGAATCGGAATCTGCAATAATCTCGAACACGATTTTTTTTGCCATCACCATACTTCCATTCCTTAAGGAATATGGAAGTAAAAGTAAATATCGGTATGGAGAACCATACATGACTTCCATATTCTAAGATTTATATTTAAAATCATTTTCAGCCAAACAGCCAGGCTGTGTCTTACCTGCCTTTTTATTGCTGTATTAAATGAAAAATATTATATTACATTAAAATGAAAAAATTATAATTTTATTGCCTGGCAACAAAATTATTTTATTTTTAACAATTACCATTGTTTCAAAAAGTTATAATAAATTTTCAAGTACTTTACTCTTGTTAAAACGTAAAAGGTTGCAAGTAAACTACCCCTTCCCCTTAACCGATCTTCACCAAAATCGAAAGTCATTGAGACCTCAACAATTCAGGGACGTATGCAAAAAATTATTTGATTCTGTTTGAATTTGCGGCTGTTATCGTTTGCCATAGAAAATACGCTTGATAAAAAAACGTTGCAGGTAAACTACCCCTTCCCCTTAACCGATCTTCACCAACAACAACAGGTCTTGAGTACTCTACAAATCAGGGCTGTATGCAAAACATTATTTGATTCTGTTTGAATTTGCGGCTGTTATCGTTTGCCATAGAAAATACCCTTGTTAAAAAAACGTTGCAGGTAAACTACCCCTTTCCCTCAACCGAACTTCACCAAAAACAATAGGTCTTGAGAACTCTACAATTTAGGGCTGTATGCAAATAATCTTTTGATTCTGTTTGAATTTGCGGCTGTTATCGTTTGCCATAGGAAATACCCTTGTTAAAACATAAAACGTTACTGGTAAACTACCCCTTTCCCTTAACCGATATTCACCAAAATAAACAGATCTTGAGAACTCTACAATTCAGGGCTGTATGCGAAACATTATTTGATTCTGTTTGAATTTGCGGCTGTTATCGTTTGCCAAACAAACAAAATTACCCTTGCTAAAAAAAAACCGTTGCAGGTAAACTACCCCTTTCCCTCAACCGATCTTCACCAAAAACAAAAGGTCGCGAGTACTCTGCAAATCAGGACTGCATGCAAAACATTATTTGATTCTGTTTGAATTTGCGGCTGTTATCGTTTGCCATAGAAAATACCCTTGTTAAAAAAACGTTGCAGGTAAACTACCCCTTTCCCTCAACCGATCTTCACCAAAAACAATAGGTCTTGAGAACTCTACAATTTAGGGCCGTATGCAAATAATCTTTTGATTCTGTTTGAATTTGCGGCTGTTATCGTTTGCCATAGGAAATACCCTTGTTAAAACATAAAACGTTACAGATAAACTACCCCTTTCCCTTAACCGATCTTCACCAAAAACAACAGGTCTTGAGTACTCTACAAATCAGGGCTGTATGCAAAACATTATTTGATTCTGTTTGAATTTGCGGCTGTTATCGTTTGCCATAGAAAATACCCTTGTTAAAAAAACGTTGCAGGTAAACTACCCCTTTCCCTCAACCAAACTTCACCAAAAACAATAGGTCTTGAGAACTCTACAGTTCAGGGCTGTATGCAAATAATCTTTTGATTCTGTTTGAATTTGCGGCTGTTATCGTTTGCCATAGGAAATACCCTTGTTAAAACATAAAACGTTACAGGTAAACTACCCCTTTCCCTTAACCGATCTTCACCAAAATCAACAGATCTTGAGAACTCTACAATTTAGGGCTGTATGCGAAACATTATTTGATTCTGTTTGAATTTGCGGCTGTTATCGTTTGCCAAACAAACAAAATTACCCTTGCTAAAAAAAAACCGTTGCCGGTAAACTACCCCTTTCCCTCAACCCATCTTCACCAAAAACAATAGGTCGCGAGTACTCTGCAAATCAGGGCTGCATGCAAAAAATTATTTGATTCTGTTTGAATTTGCGGCAGTTATCGTTTGCCATAGAAAAAAAATCTACAGACAGACAGACACACAGACACACAGACAGACAGACAGACACACAGACACTTTTCGGAAAACGACTTTTTTTCATGTTTTGAGTGTAGTAGAATCAGAATCTGCAGTAATCTCGAACACGATTTTTTTTGCCATCACCATACTTCCATTCCTTAAGGAATATGGAAGTAAAATATCGGTATGGAGAACCATACATGACTTCCATATTCTAAGATTTATATTTAAAATCATTTTCAGCCAAACAGCCAGGGAAGGAATTTTAACAAAAAAATACTTCTTTCTTGCCAATAACGTAGTACACATATAAAAAATATTATCCCCTCCCCCTTCAACTATAATTTTGATTTATAGAAAATTACCCCCAGCCCGTTCAACTAGCCTCTTCATTTATAGATATTTCATGTACGTTTCTACAGTGGATTATTAAGATCTTATCAGGATATTTTATCAAAATTAAGTACTTTACTCATGTTACAATAAAAAATGTTTCAGGTAAACTGCCCTTTCCCCGTAACCGATCTTCACCAAAATCAACAGACATTGAGTTCTCTATAGCTCAGGCACATATGTAAATCACCATACTTCCATTCCTTAAGGAATATGGAAGTAAAAATTATTTGATTCTGTTTGAATTTACGGCAGTTATGGTTCGTCATATAAAAAATTACCCATGTTAAAACATAAAACATGACATTTATAAAACATATCTAAAATTTATATTTAAAATCATTTTTGAAATAAAATATTTTCATAGAACCTACTAACGCTGGGGAAATCTGAGGAGCCAATCAGAGTTGGGCCTACCTGTCACTCTGCTGAATTTGGTGGAAAGCCCTGTCACTGTCGTCAAAGTATCAGCCTTGACAGGGTCCTCTTTTTCTGCAAAATGGGAGAGGAGGCTTGAGATGGAGTGAGTGACATGGTCCCCACCGCAATGAAGAACCCATTGTTTTATAAAAATATATTTAAATTTTGAAAACTGAAAATTCTTTTCTTGTTGTAAATATTTATATTTTATAATCAAAATGACTTAATCAAAAAACAAACATTATTTTTTTATAATAAGTACTTACATATGTTTCTTAATATGCTTACTTTTTCTTCAATGTTGATGATCATTTCCAAACATTCTGACAAAATTGTATCTACAGAACAGTTAACATTCCCCAGGTTTCCATTTCTGCTAATTTCTCATTACACCTTCCACTGACGTATTATTAACCATTTCATAAACTATCGTATAATCTTTTCAGATTTTGTGGTACAAAATCTGAAATTTTCAGATTGCCTGGCAACAAAATTATTTTATTTTCAACAATTACCATTGTTTGAAAAAGTTTAAATGAATTTTCAAGTACTTTACTCTTGTTAAAACGTAAAAGTTTGCTGGTAAACTACCCCTTCCCCTTAACTGATCTTCACCAAAATCTAAAGGCCTTGAGTCCTCTACAATTCACTGATGTATGCAAAAAATTATTTGATTCTGTTTGAATTTGCGGCAGTTATCATTTGCCATAGAAAATACGCTTGATAAAAAACGTTGCTGGTAAACTACCCCTTCCCCTCAACCGATCTTCACCAAAAACAACAGGTCTTGAGTACTCTACAAATCAGGGCTGTATGGAGAAAATTATTTGATTCTGTTTGAATTTGCGGCTGTTATCGTTTGCCATAGAAAATACCCTTGTTAAAAAAACGTTGTAGGTAAACTACCCTTTTCCCTTAACCGATCTTCACCAAAAACAACAGATCTTGGGTACTCTACAAATAAGGACTGTATGCAAAACATTGTTTGATTCTGTTTACATTTGCGGCTTTTATCGTTTGCCATAAGAAATACCCTTGTTAAAACATAAAACGTTGCAGGTAAACTACCCCTTTCCCTTAACTGAACTGTACCAAAATCGACAGATCTTGAGAACTCTACAATTTAGGGCTGTATGCGAAACATTATTTGATTCTGTTTGAATTTGCGGCTGTTATCGTTTGCCATAGAAAATACGCTTGATAAAAAAATGTTGCAGGTAAACTACCCCTTCCCCTTAACCGATCTTCACCAAAAACAACAGGTCTTGAGTACTCTACAAATCCGGGCTGTATGCAAAACATTATTTGATTCTGTTTGAATTTGCGGCTGTTATCGTTTGCCATAGAAAATAGGCTTGTTAAAAAAACGTTGCAGGTAAACTACCCCTTTCCCTCAACCAATCTTCACCAAAAACAATAGGTCTTGAGAACTCTAAAATTTAGGGCGGTATGCAAATCATCTTTTGATTCTGTTTGAATTTGCGGCTGTTATCGTTTGCCATAGGAAATACCCTTGATAAAACATAAAACGTTACAGGTAAACTACCCCTTTCCCTTACCCGATATTCACCAAAAACAACAGGTCTTGAGAACTCTGTAATTTAGGGCTGTATGCAAATAATCTTTTGATTCTGTTTGAATTTGCGGCTGTTATCGTTTGCCATAGGAAATACCCTTGTTAAAACATAAAACGTTACAGGTAAACTACCCCTTTCCCTTAACCGATCTTCACCAAAAACAACAGGTCTTGAGTACTCTACAAATCAGGGCTGTATGCAAAACATTATTTGATTCTGTTTGAATTTGCGGCTGTTATCGTTTGCCATAGAAAATACCCTTGTTAAAAAAACGTTGCAGGTAAACTACCCCTTCCCTCAACAGAACTTCACCAAAAACAATAAGTCTTGAGAACTCTACAATTTAGGGCTGTATGCAAATAATCTTTTGATTCTGTTTGAATTTGCGGCTGTTATCGTTTGCCATAGGAAATACCCTTGTTAAAACATAAAACGTTACAGGTAAACTACCCCTTTCCCTTAACCGATCTTCACCAAAATCAACAGATCATGAGAACTCTACAATTCAGGGCTGTATGCGAAACATTATTTGATTCTGTTTGAATTTGCGGCTGTTATCGTTTGCTAAACAAACAAAATTACCCTTGCTAAAAAAAACCGTTGCAGGTAAACTACCCCTTTCCCTCAACCGATCTTCACCAAAAACAACAGGTCGCGAGTACTTTGCAAATCCGAGCTGCATGCAAAAAATTATTTGATTCTGTGTGAATTTGCGGCAGTTATCGTTTGCCATAGAAAAAAAATCTACAGACAGACAGACAGACAGACAGACAGACAGACAGACAGACAGACACACAGACAGACACACAGACACTTTTCGGAAAACGACTTTTTTTCATGTTTTGAGTGTAGTAGAATCAGAATCTGCAATAATCTCGAACACGATTTTTTTTGCCATCACCATACTTCCATTCCTTAAGGAATATGGAAGTAAAATTACCCTTGATAAAAAACCGTTGCAGGGAAACTACCCCTTTCCCTTAACCGATCTTCACCAAAAACGACAGGTCTTGAGAACTCTACAATTTAGGGTTGTATGCAAAATATTATATGATTTTGTGTGAATTTGCGGCTGTTATCGTTTGCCATAAAAAATACCCTTGATAAAACAAAAAACGTGGAAGGTAAACTACCCCTTTCCCTTAAACGATCTTCACCAAAAACAATAGGTCTTTAGTACTCACGAAATCAGGGCTGTATGCAAAAATGGATTTGATTCTGTTTGAATTTGCGGCTCTTATCGTTTGCCATAAAAAATACCCTTAAAAACATAAAACGTTGCAGGTAAACTACCCCTTTCCCTCAACCGATCTTCACCAAAAACAAAAGGTCTTGAGAACTCTACAATTTAGGGCAGTATGCCAAAAATTATTTGATTCTGTTTGAATTTGCGGCTGTTATCGTTTGCCATAGGAAATACCCTTGTTAAAACATCAAACGTTGCAGGTAAACTACCCCTTTCCCTCAACCGATCTTCACCAAAAAAAAAGGTGTTGAGAACTCTACAATTTAGGGCAGTATGCCAAAAATTATTTGACTCTGTTTGAATTTGCGGCAGTTATCGTTTGCCATAGAAAATACGCTTGATAAAAAAATGTTGCAGGTAAACTACCCCTTCCCCTTAACCGATCTTCTCCAAAAACAACAGGTCTTGAGTACTCTACAAATCAGGGCAGTATGCAAAACATTATTTGATTCTGTTTGAATTTGCGGCTGTTATCGTTTGCCATAGAAAATACCCTTGTTAAAAAAACGTTGCAGGTAAACTACCCCTTCCCCTCAACCGAGCTTCACCAAAAACAAAAGGTCTTGAGAACGCTACAATTTAGGGCTGTATGCAAATAATCTTTTGATTCTGTTTGAATTTGCGGCTGTTATCGTTTGCCAAAAAAAGAAAAAATTCCCGTGATAAAAAAAACCGTTGCAGGTAAACTACCCCTTTCCCTCAACCGATCTTCACCAAAAACAATAGGTCACGAGTACTCTACAAATCAGGGCTGTATGCAAAAAATTATTTGAATCTGTTTGAATTTGCGGCAGTTATCGTTTGCCATAGAAAAAAATCTACAGACACACAGACACACACACACACAGACAGACACACACACACAGACACTTTTCGGAAAACGACTTTTTTCATGTTTTGAGTGTAGTAGAATCAGAATCTGCAATAATCTCGAACACGATTTTTTTTGCCATCACCATACTTCCATTCCTTAAAGAATATGGAAGTAAAATATCGGTATGGAGAACCATACATGACTTCCATATTCTAAGATTTATATTTAAAATCATTTTCAGCCAAACAGCCAGGGAAGGAATTTTTGCAAAAAAATACTTCTTTCTTGCCAATAACGTAGTACACATATAAAAAATATTATCCCCTCCCCCTTCAACTATAATTTTGATTTATAGAAAATTACCCCCAGCCCGTTCAACTAGCCTCTTCATTTATAGATATTTCATCTACGTTTCTACAGTGGATTATTAAGATCTTATCAGGATACTTTATCAAAATTAAGTACTTTACTCATGTTACAACAAAAAATGTTTCAGGTAAACTGCCCTTTCCCCGTAACCGATCTTCACCAAAATCAACAGACATTGAGTTCTCTATAGCTCAGGCACATATGTAAAAAATTATTTGATTCTGTTTGAATTTACGGCAGTTATGGTTCGTCATAAAAAAAATACCCATGTTAAAACATAAAACATGAGATTTATAAAACATATCTAAGATTTATATTTAAAATCATTTTTGAAATAAAATATTTTCATAGAACCTACTAACGCTGGGGAAATCTGAGGAGCCAATCAGAGTTGGGCCTACCTGTCACTCTGCTGAATTTGGTGGAAAGCCCTGTCACTGTCGTCAAAGTATCAGCCTTGACAGGGTCCTCTTTTTCTGCAAAATGGGAGAGGAGGCTTGAGATGGAGTGAGTGACATGGTCCCCACCTCAATGAAGAACCCATTGTTTTATAAAAATATATATAAATTTTGAAAACTGAAAATTCTTTTCTTGTTGTAAATATTTATATTTTATAATCAAAATGACTTTATCAAAAAACAAACATTATTTTTTTATAATAAGTACTTACATATGTTTCTTAATATGCTTACTTTTTCTTCAATGTTGATGATCATTTCCAAACATTCTGACAAAATTGTATCTACAGAACAATTAACATTCCCCAGGTTTCCATTTCTGCTAATTTCTCATTACACCTTCCACTGACGTATTATTAACCATTTCATAAACTATCGTATAATCTTTTCAGATTTTGTGGTACAAAATCTGAAATTTTCAGATTGCCTGGCAACAAAATTATTTTATTTTCAACAATTACCATTGTTTGAAAAAGTTTAAATGAATTTTCAAGTACTTTACTCTTGTTAAAACGTAAAAGGTTGCAGGTAAAATACCCCTTCCCCTTAACTGATCTTCACCAAAATCTAAAGGCCTAGAGTACTCTACAATCCACTGACGTATGCAAAAAATTATTTGATTCTGTTTGAATTTGCGGCAGTTATCGTTTGCCATAGAAAATACGCTTGATAAAAAACGTTGCAGGTAAACTACCCCTTCCCCTCAACCGATCTTCACCAAAAACAATAGGTCTTGAGTACTCTACAAATCAGGGCTGTATGCAGAAAATTATTTGATTCTGTTTGAATTTGCGGCTGTTATCGTTTGCCATATAAAATACCCTTGTTAAAAAAACGTTGTAGGTAAACTACCCCTTTCGCTTAACCGATCTTCACCAAAAACAAAACGTCTTGAGAACTCTGCAATTCAGGGCTGTATGCGAAACATTATTTGATTCTGTTTGAATTTGCGGCTGTTATCGTTCGCCAAAAAAAAATTTCCCTTGATAAAAAAAACCGTTGCCGGTAAACTACCCCTTCCCCTTAACCGATCTTCACCAAAAACAATAGGTCTTGAGAACTCTACAATTTAGGGCTGTATGCAAATAACCTTTTGATTCTGTTTGAATTTGCGGCTGTTATCGTTTGCCATAGGAAATACCCTTGTTAAAACATAAAACGTTACAGGTAAACTACCCCTTTCCCTTAACCGATCTTCACCAAAAACAACAGGTCTTGAGAAATCTACAATACAGGGCTGTATGCGAAACATTATTTGATTCTGTTTGAATTTGCGGCTGTTATCGTTTGCCAAAAAAAATTTCCCTTGATAAAAAAAACCGTTGCAGGTAAACTACCCCTTCCCCTCAACCGATCTTCACCAAAAACTAGAGGTCGCGAGTCTTCTACAAATCAGGGCGGTATGCAAAAAATTATTTGATTCTGTTTGAATTTGCGGCAGTTATCGTTTGCCATAGAAAAAAAATCTACAGACACACAGACAGACACACACACAGACAGACACACACACACAGACACTTTTCTGAAAACGACTTTTTTTCATGTTTTGAGTGTAGTAGAATCAGAATCTGCAATAATCTCGAACACGATTTTTTTTGCCATCACCATACTTCCATTCATTAAGGAATATGGAAGTAAAAGTAAAAATTACCCTTGATAAAAAACCGTTGCAGGGAAACTACCCCTTTCCCTTAACCGATCTTCACCAAAAACGACAGGTCTTGAGAACTCTACAATTTAGGGTTGTATGCAAAATATTATATGATTTTGTGTGAATTTGCGGCTGTTATCGTTTGCCATAGAAAATACCCTTGTTAAAAAAACGTTGTAGATAAACTACCCCTTTCCCTTAACCGATCTTCACCAAAAACAATACGTCTTGAGAACTCTACAATTCAGGGCTGTATGCGGAACATTATTTGATTCTGTTTGAATTTGCGGCTGTTATCGTTTGCCAAAAAAAAAAATTTCCCTTGATAAAAAAAACCGTTGCAGGTAAACTACCCCTTTCCCTTAACCGATCTTCACCAAAAACAATAGGTCTTGAGAACTCTACAATTTAGGGCTGTATGCAAATAATCTTTTGATTCTGTTTGAATTTGCGGCTGTTATCGTTTCCCATAGGAAATACCCTTGTTAAAACATAAAACGTTACAGGTAAACTACCCCTTTCCCTTAACCGATCTTCACCAAAAACAACAGGTCTTGAGAAATCTACAATACAGGGCTGTATGCGAAACATTATTTGATTCTGTTTGAATTTGCGGCTGTTATCGTTTGCCAAAAAAAAAATTTCCCTTGATAAAAAAAAACCGTTGCAGGTAAACTACCCCTTCCCCTCAACCGATCTTCACCAAAAACAACAGGTCGCGAGTCTTCTACAAATCAGGACGGTATGCAAAAAATTATTTGATTCTGTTTGAATTTGCGGCTGTTATCGTTTGCCATGAAAATACGCTTGATAAAAAAACGTTGCAGGTAAACTACCCCTTCCCCTTAACCGATCTTCACCAACAACAACAGGTCTTGAGTACTATACAATTCAGGGACGTATGCAAAAAATTATTTGATTCTGTTTGAATTTGCGGCTGTTATAGGTTGCCATAGAAAATACGCTTGATAAAAAAACGTTGCAGGTAAACTACCCCTTCCCCTTAACCGATCTTCACCAAAAACAACAGGTCTTGAGTACTCTACAAATCAGGGCTGTATGCAAAACATTATTTGATTCTGTTTGAATTTGCGGCTATCGTTTGCCATAGAAAATACCCTTGTTAAAAAAACGTTGCAGGTAAACTACCCCTTTCCCTCAACCGATCTTCACCAAAATCGAAAGCCATTGAGACCTCTACAATTCAGGAAGGTATGCAAAAAATATTTGATTCTGTTTGAAGTTGCGGCTGTTATCGTTTGCCATAGAAAATACGCTTGATAAAAAAACGTTGCAGGTAAACTACCCCTTCCCCTTAACCGATCTTCACCAAAAACAATAGGTATTTAGTACTATACAAATCAGGGCTGTATGCAAAACATTATTTGATTCTGTTTGAATTTGCGGCTGTTATCGTTTGCCTTAGAAAAATACACTTGTTAAAAAAACGTTGCAGGTAAACTACCCCTTTCCCTTAACCGAACTTCACTAAAAACAATAGGTCTTGAGAACTCTACAATTTAGGGCTGTATGCAAATAATCGTTTGATTCTGTTTGAATTTGCGGCTGTTATCGTTTGCCATAGGAAATACCCTTGTTAAAACATAAAATGTTACAGGTAAACTACCCCTTTCCCTTAACCGATCTTCACCAAAATCAACAGTTCTTGAGAACTATACAATTCAGGGCTGTATACGAAACATTATTTGATTCTGTTTGAATTTGCGGCTGTTATCGTTTGCCAAACAAACAAAATTACCCTTGCTAAAAAAAAACCGTTGCAGGTAAACTACCCCTTTCCCTCAACCGATCTTCACCAAAAACAATATGTCGCGAGTACTCGGCGAATCAGGCCTGCATGCAAAAAATTATTTGATTCTGGTTGAATTTGCGGCAGTTATCGTTTGCCATAGAAAAAAATCTACAGACAGACAGACACACAGACACACAGACAGACAGACAGACAGACAGACAGACAGACAGACAGACAGACAGACAGACAGACAGACAGACACACACACAGACACTTTTCGGAAAACGACTTTTTTTCATGTTTTGAGTGTAGTAGAATCAGAATCTGCAATAATCTCGAACACGATTTTTTTTGCGATCACCATACTTCCATTCCTTAAGGAATATGGAAGTAAAAGTAAAAATTACCCTTGATAAAAAACCGTTGCAGGGAAACTACCCCTTTCCCTTAACCGATCTTCACCAAAAACGACAGGTCTTGAGAACTCTACAATTTAGGGTTGTATGCAAAATATTATATGATTTTGTGTGAATTTGCGGCTGTTATCGTTTGCCATAAAAAATACCCTTGATAAAACAAAAAACGTGGCAGGTAAACTACCCCTTTCCCTTAAACGATCTTCACCAAAAACAATATGTCTTTAGTACTCAAGAAATAAGGGCTGTATGCAAAAATGGATTTGATTCTGTTTGAAGTTGCGGCTCTTATCGTTTGCCATAAAAAATACCCTTAAAAACATAAAACGTTGCAGGTAAACTACCCCTTTCCCTCAACCGATCTTCACCAAAAACAAAAGGTCTTGAGAACTCTACAATTTTGGGCAGTATGCCAAAAATTATTTGATCTGTTTGAATTTGCGGCTGTTATCGTTTGCCATAGGAAATACCCTTGTTAAAACATAAAACGTTACAGGTAAACTACCCCTTTCCCTTAACCGATCTTCACCAAAAACAATAGGTCTTGAGACCTCTACAATTCAGGGCTGTATGCGAAACATTATTTGATTCTGTTTGAATTTGCGGCTGTTTTTCGTTTGCAAAAAAAAAAATTTCCCTTGATAAAAAAAAACCGTTGCAGGTAAACTACCCCTTTCCCTCAACCGATCTTCACCAAAAACAATATGTCGCGAGTCCCCTACAAATCAGGGCTGTATGCAAAAACTTATTTGATTCTGTTTGAATTTGCGGTAGTTATCGTTTACCACAGAAAAAAAATCTACAGACACACAGACAGACACACACACAGACACTTTTCGGAAAACGACTTTTTTTCATGTTTTGAGTGTAGTAGAATCAGAATCTGCAATAATCTCGAACACGATTTTTTTTGCCATCACCATACTTCCATTCCTTAAGGAATATGGAAGTAAAACCGGTATGGAGAACCATACATGAGTTCCATATTCTAAGATTTATATTTAAAATCATTTTCAGCCAAACAGCCAGGCTGTGTCTTACCTGCCTTTTTATTGCTGTATTAAATGAAAAATATTATATTACATTAAAATGAAAAAATTATAATTTTATAGCCGGGCAACAAAATTATTTTATTTTTAACAATTACCATTGTTTCAAAAAGTTTAAATAAATTTTCAAGTACTTTACTCTTGTTAAAACGTAAAAGGTTGCAGGTAAACTACCCTTCCCCTTAACCGATCTTCACCAAAATCGAAAGTCCTTGAGACCTCTACAATTCAGGGATGTATGCAAAAAATTATTTGATTCTGTTTGAATTTGCGGCTGTTATCGTTTGCCATAGAAAATACGCTTGATAAAAAAACGTTGCAGGTAAACTACCCCTTCCCCTTAACCGATCTTCACCAAAAACAATAGGTCTTGAGTATTCCACAAATCAGGGCTGTATGCAAATAATCTTTTGATTCTGTTTGAATTTGCGGCTGTTATCGTTTGCCATAGAAAATACTCTTGATAAAAAAACGTTGCTGGTAAACTACCCCTTCCGCTCAACCGATCTTCACCAAAAACAACAGGTCTTGAGAACTCTACAATTTAGGGCAGTATGCCAAAAATTATTTGATTCTGTTTGAATTTGCGGCTGTTATCGTTTGCCATAGGAAATACCCTTGTTAAAACATAAAACGTTACAGGTAAACTACCCCTTTCCCTTAACCGATCTTCACCAAAAACAATAGGTCTTGAGAACTCTACAATTGAGGGCTGTATGCGAAACATTATTTGATTCTGTTTGAATTTGCGGCTGTTAACGTTTGCCAAAAAACAAATTTCCCTTGGTAAAAAAAACCGTTGCTGGTAAACTACCCCTTCCCCTTAACCGATCTTCACCAAAAACAATAGGTCTTGAGTACTCCACAAATCAGGGCTGTGTGCAAATAATCTTTTGATCCTGTTTGAATTTGCGGCTGTTATCGTTTGCCATAGAAAATACTCTTGATAAAAAAACGTTGCTGGTAAACTACCCCTTCCCCTCAACCGATCTTCACCAAAAACAACAGGTCTTGAGAACTCTACAATTTAGGGCAGTATGCCAAAAATTATTTGATTCTGTTTGAATTTGCGGCTGTTATCGTTTGCCATAGGAAATACCCTTGTTAAAACATAAAACGGTACAGGTAAACTACCCCTTTCCCTTAGCCGATCTTTACCGAAATCAACAGATCGTGAGAACACTACAATTCAGGGCTGTGTGCGAAACATTATTTGATTCTGTTTGAATTTGCGGCTGTTATCGTTTGCCAAACAAACAAAATTACCCTTGATAAAAAAAAACCGTTGCCGGTAAACTACCCCTTTCCCTCAACCGATCTTCACCAAAAACAAGAGGTCGCGAGCACTCTACAAATCAGGGCTGTATGCAAAAAATTATTTGATTCTGTTTGAATTTGCGGCTGTTATCGTTTGCCATAGAAAAAAAATCTACAGACACACACACACACACACACACACACACACACACAGATAGACAGACAGACAGACACACACACTGACACTTTGCGGTAAATGACTTTTTTACTTCCATATTCCTTAAGGAATGGAAGTATGGTGATGGCAAAAAAAATCGTGTTCGAGATTATTGCAGATTCTGATTGTACTACACTCAAAACATGAAAAAAAGTCGATTTCCGAAAAGTGTCTGTGTGTCTGTCTGTCTATCTATGTGTCTGTCTGTCTGTAGATTTTTTTCTATGGCAAACGATAACTGCCGCAAATTCAAACAGAATCAAATAATTTTTTGCATGCAGCCCTGATTTGCAGAGTACTCGCGACCTATTGTTTTTGGTGAAGATCGGTTAAGGGAAAGGGGTAGTTTACCTGTAACGTTTTATGTTTTAACAAGGGTATTTCCTATGGCAAACGATAACAGCCGCAAATTCAAACAGAATCAAAAGATTATTTGCATACAGCCCTAAATTGTAGAGTTCTCAAGACCTATTGTTTTTGGTGAAGATCGGTTGAGGGAAAGGGGTAGTTTACCTGCAACGTTTTTTTAACAAGGGTATTTTCTATGGCAAACGATAACAGCCGCAAATTCAAACAGAATCAAATAATATTTTGCATACAGCTCTGATTTGTAGAGTACTCAAGACCTATTGTTTTTGGTGAAGATCGGTTAAGGGGAAGGGGTAGTTTACCGGCAACGTTTTTTTATCAAGCGTATTTTCTATGGCAAACGATAACAGCCGCAAATTCAAACAGAATCAAATACTTTTTTGCATACGTCCCTGAATTATAGAGGTCTCAATGACTTTCGATTTTGGTGAAGATCGGTTAAGGGGAAGGGGTAGTTTACCTGCAACCTTTTACGTTTTAACAAGAGTAAAGTACTTGAAAATTTATTTAAACTTTTTGAAACAATGGTAATTGTTAAAAATAAAATAATTTTGTTGCCAGGCAATAAAATTATAATTTTTTCATTTTAATGTAATATAATATTTTTCATTTAATACAGCAATAAAAAGGCAGGTAAGACACAGCCTGGCTGTTTGGATGAAAATGATTTTAAATATAAATCTTAGAATATGGAAGTCATGTATGGTTCTCCATACCGATATTTTCATGTTTTGAGTGTAGTAGAATCAGAATCTGCAATAATCTCGAACACGATTTTTTTTGCCATCACCATACTTCCATTCCTTAAGGAATATGGAAGTAAAATATCGGTATGGAGAACCATACATGACTTCCATATTCTAAGATTTATATTTAAATCTTAATATCGCCTGCCAAGCGCGATATATTTTCTCTTATACATGATGTACATTAAAATGATAAAATTTTAATTTTATTGCTTGGCAACAAAATTATTTTATTTTTAACAATTACCATTGTTTGAAAAAGGTTAAATAAATTTTCAAGTACTTTACTCTTGTTAAAACGTAAAAGGTTGCAGGTAAACTACCCCTTCCCCTTAACCGATCTTCACCAAAATCGAAAGTCCTTGAGAACTCTACAATTCATGGACGTATGCAAAAAATTATTTGATTCTGTTTGAATTTGCGGCAGTTATCGTTTGCCATAGAAAATACGCTTGATAAAAAAATGTTGCAGGTAAACTACCCCTTCCCCTTAACCGATCTTCTCCAAAAACAACAGGTCTTGAGTACTCTACAAATCAGGGCAGTATGCAAAACATTATTTGATTATGTTTGAATTTGCGGCTGTTATCGTTAGCCAAAAAAAATACCCTTGTTAAAAAAACGTTGCAGGTAAACTACCCCTTTCCCTCAACCGAGCTTCACCAAAAACAAAAGGTCTTGAGAACTCTACAATTTAGGGCTGTATGCAAATAATCTTTTGATTCTGTTTGAATTTGCGGCTGTTATCGTTTGCCAAAAAAAGAAAAAATTCCCTTGATAAAAAAAACCGTTGCTGGTAAACTACCCCTTTCCCTCAACCGACCTTCACAAAAAACAATAGGTCACGAGCACTCTAGAAATCAGGGCTGTATGCAAAACATTATTTGATTCTGTTTGAATTTGCGGCTGTTATCGTTTGCCTTAGAAAAATACACTTGTTAAAAAAACGTTGCAGGTAAACTACCCCTTTCCCTTAACCGAACTTCACTAAAAACAATAGGTCTTGAGAACTCTACAATTTAGGGCTGTATGCAAATAATCGTTTGATTCTGTTTGAATTTGCGGCTGTTATCGTTTGCCATAGGAAATACCCTTGTTAAAACATAAAATGTTACAGGTAAACTACCCCTTTCCCTTAACCGATCTTCACCAAAATCAACAGTTCTTGAGAACTATACAATTCAGGGCTGTATACGAAACATTATTTGATTCTGTTTGAATTTGCGGCTGTTATCGTTTGCCAAACAAACAAAATTACCCTTGCTAAAAAAAAACCGTTGCAGGTAAACTACCCCTTTCCCTCAACCGATCTTCACCAAAAACAATATGTCGCGAGTACTCGGCGAATCAGGCCTGCATGCAAAAAATTATTTGATTCTGGTTGAATTTGCGGCAGTTATCGTTTGCCATAGAAAAAAATCTACAGACAGACAGACACACAGACACACAGACAGACAGACAGACAGACAGACAGACAGACAGACAGACAGACAGACAGACAGACAGACAGACACACACACAGACACTTTTCGGAAAACGACTTTTTTTCATGTTTTGAGTGTAGTAGAATCAGAATCTGCAATAATCTCGAACACGATTTTTTTTGCGATCACCATACTTCCATTCCTTAAGGAATATGGAAGTAAAAGTAAAAATTACCCTTGATAAAAAACCGTTGCAGGGAAACTACCCCTTTCCCTTAACCGATCTTCACCAAAAACGACAGGTCTTGAGAACTCTACAATTTAGGGTTGTATGCAAAATATTATATGATTTTGTGTGAATTTGCGGCTGTTATCGTTTGCCATAAAAAATACCCTTGATAAAACAAAAAACGTGGCAGGTAAACTACCCCTTTCCCTTAAACGATCTTCACCAAAAACAATATGTCTTTAGTACTCAAGAAATAAGGGCTGTATGCAAAAATGGATTTGATTCTGTTTGAAGTTGCGGCTCTTATCGTTTGCCATAAAAAATACCCTTAAAAACATAAAACGTTGCAGGTAAACTACCCCTTTCCCTCAACCGATCTTCACCAAAAACAAAAGGTCTTGAGAACTCTACAATTTTGGGCAGTATGCCAAAAATTATTTGATCTGTTTGAATTTGCGGCTGTTATCGTTTGCCATAGGAAATACCCTTGTTAAAACATAAAACGTTACAGGTAAACTACCCCTTTCCCTTAACCGATCTTCACCAAAAACAATAGGTCTTGAGACCTCTACAATTCAGGGCTGTATGCGAAACATTATTTGATTCTGTTTGAATTTGCGGCTGTTTTTCGTTTGCAAAAAAAAAAATTTCCCTTGATAAAAAAAAACCGTTGCAGGTAAACTACCCCTTTCCCTCAACCGATCTTCACCAAAAACAATATGTCGCGAGTCCCCTACAAATCAGGGCTGTATGCAAAAACTTATTTGATTCTGTTTGAATTTGCGGTAGTTATCGTTTACCACAGAAAAAAAATCTACAGACACACAGACAGACACACACACAGACACTTTTCGGAAAACGACTTTTTTTCATGTTTTGAGTGTAGTAGAATCAGAATCTGCAATAATCTCGAACACGATTTTTTTTGCCATCACCATACTTCCATTCCTTAAGGAATATGGAAGTAAAACCGGTATGGAGAACCATACATGAGTTCCATATTCTAAGATTTATATTTAAAATCATTTTCAGCCAAACAGCCAGGCTGTGTCTTACCTGCCTTTTTATTGCTGTATTAAATGAAAAATATTATATTACATTAAAATGAAAAAATTATAATTTTATAGCCGGGCAACAAAATTATTTTATTTTTAACAATTACCATTGTTTCAAAAAGTTTAAATAAATTTTCAAGTACTTTACTCTTGTTAAAACGTAAAAGGTTGCAGGTAAACTACCCTTCCCCTTAACCGATCTTCACCAAAATCGAAAGTCCTTGAGACCTCTACAATTCAGGGATGTATGCAAAAAATTATTTGATTCTGTTTGAATTTGCGGCTGTTATCGTTTGCCATAGAAAATACGCTTGATAAAAAAACGTTGCAGGTAAACTACCCCTTCCCCTTAACCGATCTTCACCAAAAACAATAGGTCTTGAGTATTCCACAAATCAGGGCTGTATGCAAATAATCTTTTGATTCTGTTTGAATTTGCGGCTGTTATCGTTTGCCATAGAAAATACTCTTGATAAAAAAACGTTGCTGGTAAACTACCCCTTCCGCTCAACCGATCTTCACCAAAAACAACAGGTCTTGAGAACTCTACAATTTAGGGCAGTATGCCAAAAATTATTTGATTCTGTTTGAATTTGCGGCTGTTATCGTTTGCCATAGGAAATACCCTTGTTAAAACATAAAACGTTACAGGTAAACTACCCCTTTCCCTTAACCGATCTTCACCAAAAACAATAGGTCTTGAGAACTCTACAATTGAGGGCTGTATGCGAAACATTATTTGATTCTGTTTGAATTTGCGGCTGTTAACGTTTGCCAAAAAACAAATTTCCCTTGGTAAAAAAAACCGTTGCTGGTAAACTACCCCTTCCCCTTAACCGATCTTCACCAAAAACAATAGGTCTTGAGTACTCCACAAATCAGGGCTGTGTGCAAATAATCTTTTGATCCTGTTTGAATTTGCGGCTGTTATCGTTTGCCATAGAAAATACTCTTGATAAAAAAACGTTGCTGGTAAACTACCCCTTCCCCTCAACCGATCTTCACCAAAAACAACAGGTCTTGAGAACTCTACAATTTAGGGCAGTATGCCAAAAATTATTTGATTCTGTTTGAATTTGCGGCTGTTATCGTTTGCCATAGGAAATACCCTTGTTAAAACATAAAACGGTACAGGTAAACTACCCCTTTCCCTTAGCCGATCTTTACCGAAATCAACAGATCGTGAGAACACTACAATTCAGGGCTGTGTGCGAAACATTATTTGATTCTGTTTGAATTTGCGGCTGTTATCGTTTGCCAAACAAACAAAATTACCCTTGATAAAAAAAAACCGTTGCCGGTAAACTACCCCTTTCCCTCAACCGATCTTCACCAAAAACAAGAGGTCGCGAGCACTCTACAAATCAGGGCTGTATGCAAAAAATTATTTGATTCTGTTTGAATTTGCGGCTGTTATCGTTTGCCATAGAAAAAAAATCTACAGACACACACACACACACACACACACACACACACACAGATAGACAGACAGACAGACACACACACTGACACTTTGCGGTAAATGACTTTTTTACTTCCATATTCCTTAAGGAATGGAAGTATGGTGATGGCAAAAAAAATCGTGTTCGAGATTATTGCAGATTCTGATTGTACTACACTCAAAACATGAAAAAAAGTCGATTTCCGAAAAGTGTCTGTGTGTCTGTCTGTCTATCTATGTGTCTGTCTGTCTGTAGATTTTTTTCTATGGCAAACGATAACTGCCGCAAATTCAAACAGAATCAAATAATTTTTTGCATGCAGCCCTGATTTGCAGAGTACTCGCGACCTATTGTTTTTGGTGAAGATCGGTTAAGGGAAAGGGGTAGTTTACCTGTAACGTTTTATGTTTTAACAAGGGTATTTCCTATGGCAAACGATAACAGCCGCAAATTCAAACAGAATCAAAAGATTATTTGCATACAGCCCTAAATTGTAGAGTTCTCAAGACCTATTGTTTTTGGTGAAGATCGGTTGAGGGAAAGGGGTAGTTTACCTGCAACGTTTTTTTAACAAGGGTATTTTCTATGGCAAACGATAACAGCCGCAAATTCAAACAGAATCAAATAATATTTTGCATACAGCTCTGATTTGTAGAGTACTCAAGACCTATTGTTTTTGGTGAAGATCGGTTAAGGGGAAGGGGTAGTTTACCGGCAACGTTTTTTTATCAAGCGTATTTTCTATGGCAAACGATAACAGCCGCAAATTCAAACAGAATCAAATACTTTTTTGCATACGTCCCTGAATTATAGAGGTCTCAATGACTTTCGATTTTGGTGAAGATCGGTTAAGGGGAAGGGGTAGTTTACCTGCAACCTTTTACGTTTTAACAAGAGTAAAGTACTTGAAAATTTATTTAAACTTTTTGAAACAATGGTAATTGTTAAAAATAAAATAATTTTGTTGCCAGGCAATAAAATTATAATTTTTTCATTTTAATGTAATATAATATTTTTCATTTAATACAGCAATAAAAAGGCAGGTAAGACACAGCCTGGCTGTTTGGATGAAAATGATTTTAAATATAAATCTTAGAATATGGAAGTCATGTATGGTTCTCCATACCGATATTTTCATGTTTTGAGTGTAGTAGAATCAGAATCTGCAATAATCTCGAACACGATTTTTTTTGCCATCACCATACTTCCATTCCTTAAGGAATATGGAAGTAAAATATCGGTATGGAGAACCATACATGACTTCCATATTCTAAGATTTATATTTAAATCTTAATATCGCCTGCCAAGCGCGATATATTTTCTCTTATACATGATGTACATTAAAATGATAAAATTTTAATTTTATTGCTTGGCAACAAAATTATTTTATTTTTAACAATTACCATTGTTTGAAAAAGGTTAAATAAATTTTCAAGTACTTTACTCTTGTTAAAACGTAAAAGGTTGCAGGTAAACTACCCCTTCCCCTTAACCGATCTTCACCAAAATCGAAAGTCCTTGAGAACTCTACAATTCATGGACGTATGCAAAAAATTATTTGATTCTGTTTGAATTTGCGGCAGTTATCGTTTGCCATAGAAAATACGCTTGATAAAAAAATGTTGCAGGTAAACTACCCCTTCCCCTTAACCGATCTTCTCCAAAAACAACAGGTCTTGAGTACTCTACAAATCAGGGCAGTATGCAAAACATTATTTGATTATGTTTGAATTTGCGGCTGTTATCGTTAGCCAAAAAAAATACCCTTGTTAAAAAAACGTTGCAGGTAAACTACCCCTTTCCCTCAACCGAGCTTCACCAAAAACAAAAGGTCTTGAGAACTCTACAATTTAGGGCTGTATGCAAATAATCTTTTGATTCTGTTTGAATTTGCGGCTGTTATCGTTTGCCAAAAAAAGAAAAAATTCCCTTGATAAAAAAAACCGTTGCTGGTAAACTACCCCTTTCCCTCAACCGACCTTCACAAAAAACAATAGGTCACGAGCACTCTAGAAATCAGGGCTGTATGCAAAAAATTATTTGAATCTGTTTGAATTTGCGGCAGTTATCGTTTGTCATAGAAAAAAAATCTACAGACACACAGACACACACACACACACAGACAGACACACACACACAGACACTTTTCGGAAAACGACTTTTTTTCATGTTTTGAGTGTAGTAGAATCAGAATCTGCAATAATCTCGAACACGATTTTTTTTGCCATCACCATACTTCCATTCCTTAAAGAATATGGAAGTAAAATATCGGTATCCATACACGACTTCCATATTCTAAGATTTATATTTAAAATCATTTTCAGCCAAACAGCCAGGGAAGGAATTTTTGCAAAAAAATTCTTCTTTCTTGCCAATAACGTAGTACACATATAAAAAATATTATCCCCTCCCCCTTCAACTATAATTTTGATTTATAGAAAATTACCCCCAGCCCGTTCAACTAGCCTCTTCATTTATAGATATTTCATCTACGTTTCTACAGTGGATTATTAAGATCTTATCAGGATACTTTATCAAAATTAAGTACTTTACTCATGTTACAACAAAAAATGTTTCAGGTAAACTGCCCTTTCCCCGTAACCGATCTTCACCAAAATCAACAGACATTGAGTTCTCTGTAGCTCAGGCACATATGTAAAAAATTATTTGATTCTGTTTGAATTTACGGCAGTTATGCTTCGTCATAAAAAAAATACCCATGTTAAAACATAAAACATGAGATTTATAAAACATATCTAAGATTTATATTTAAAATCATTTTTGAAATAAAATATTTTCATAGAACCTACTAACGCTGGGGAAATCTGAGGAGCCACTCAGAGTTGGGCCTACCTGTCACTCTGCTGAATTTGGTGGAAAGCCCTGTCACTGTCGTCAAAGTATCAGCCTTGACAGGGTCCTCTTTTTCTGCAAAATGGGAGAGGAGGCTTGAGATGGAGTGAGTGACATGGTCCCCACCTCAATGAAGAACCCATTGTTTTATAAAAATATATTTAAATTTTGAAAACTGAAAATTCTTTTCTTGTTGTAAATATTTATATTTTATAATCAAAATGACTTTATCAAAAAACAAACATTATTTTTTTATAATAAGTACTTACATATGTTTCTTAATATGCTTACTTTTTCTTCAATGTTGATGATCATTTCCAAACATTCTGACAAAATTGTATCTACAGAACAGTTAACATTCCCCAGGTTTCCATTTCTGCTAATTTCTCATTACACCTTCCACTGACGTGTTATTAACCATTTCATAAACTATCGTATAATCTTTTCAGATTTTGTGGTACAAAATCTGAAATTTTCAGATTGCCTGGCAACAAAATTATTTTATTTTCAACAATTACCATTGTTTGAAAAAGTTTAAATGAATTTTCAAGTACTTTACTCTTGTTAAAACGTAAAAGGTTGCAGGTAAAATACCCCTTCCCCTTAACTGATCTTCACCAAAATCTAAAGGCCTTGAGTCCTCTACAATTCACTGACCTATGCAAAAAATTATTTGATTCTGTTTGAATTTGCGGCAGTTATCGTTTGTCATAGAAAATACGCTTGATAAAAAACGTTGCAGGTAAACTACCCCTTCCCCTCAACCGATCTTCACAAAAAACAATAGGTCTTGAGTACTCTACAAATCAGGGCTGTATGCAGAAAATTATTTGATTCTGTTTGAATTTGCGGCTGTTATCGTTTGCCATAGAAAATACCCTTGTTAAAAAAACGTTGTAGGTAAACTACCCCTTTCGCTTAACCGATCTTCACCAAAAACAATACGTCTTGAGAACTCTACAATTTAGGGCTGTATGCAAATAATCTTTTGATTCTGTTTGAATTTGCGGCTGTTATCGTTTGCCATAGGAAATACCCTTGTTAAAACATAAAACGTTACAGGTAAACTACCCCTTTCCCTTAACCGATCTTCACCAAAAACAACAGGTCTTGAGAAATCTACAATACAGGGCTGTATGCGAAACATTATTTGATTCTGTTTGAATTAGCGCCTGTTATCGTTTGCAAAAAAAAAAATTTCCCTTGATAAAAAAAAACCGTTGCTGGTAAACTACCCCTTTCCCTCAACCGATCTTCACCAAAAACAAGAGGTCGCGAGTACTCTACAAATCAGGGCGGTATGCAAAAAATTATTTGATTCTGTTTGAATTTGCGGCAGTTATCGTTTGCCATAAAAAAAAATCTACAGACACACAGACAGACAGACACACACACAGACAGACACACACACACAGACACTTTTCGGAAAACGACTTTTTTTCATGTTTTGAGTGTAGTAGAATCAGAATCTGCAATAATCTCGAACACGATTTTTTTTGCCATCACCATACTTCCATTCCTTAAGGAATATGGAAGTAAAAGTAAATATCGGTATGGAGAACCATACAGGACTTCCATATTCTAAGATTTATATTTAAAATCATTTTCAGCCAAACAGCCAGGCTGTGTCTTTCCTGCCTTTTTATTGCTGTATTAAATGAAAAATATTATATTACATTAAAATGAAAAAATTATAATTTTATTGCCTGGCAACAAAATTATTTTATTTTTAACAATTACCATTGTTTCAAAAAGTTTAAATAAATTTTCAAGTACTTTACTCTTGTTAAAACGTAAAAGGTTGCAGGTAAACTACCCCTTCCCCCTAACCGATCATCACCAAAATCGAAAGTCATTGAGACCTCTACAATTCAGGGACGTATGCAAACAATTATTTGATTATGTTTGAATTTGCGGCTGTTATCGTTTGCCATAGAAAATACGCTTGATAAAAAAACGTTGCAGGCAAACTACCCCTTCCCCTTAACCGATCTTCACCAAAAACAATAGGTCCTGAGTACGCTACAAATCAGGACTGTATGCAAAACATTAGTTGATTCTGTTTGAATTTGCGGCTGTTAACGTTTGCCATAGAAAATACCCTTGTTAAAAAAACGTTGCAGGTAAACTACCCCTTTCCCTCAACCGATCTTCACCAAAAAAAATGGGGCCGTGAGAACTCTACAATTTAGGGCTGTATGCAAATAATCTTTTGATTCTGTTTGAATTTGCGGCTGTTATCGTTTGCCATAGGAAATACCCTTGTTAAAACATAAAACGTTACAGGTAAACTACCCCTTTCCCTTAACCGATCTTCACCAAAAACAATAGGTCTTGAGTACTCTACAAATCAGGGCTGTATGCAAAAAATTATTTGATTCTGTTTGAATTTGCGGCTGTTATCGTTTGCCAAACAAACAAAATTACCCTTGATAAAAAAAAACCATTGCCGGTAAACTACCCCTTTCCCTCAACCGATCTTCACCAAAAACAACAGGTCGCGAGTACTCTACAAATCAGCGCTGTATGCAAAAAATTATTTGATTCTGTTTGAATTTGCGGCTGTTATCGTTTGCCATAGAAAAAAATCTACAGACACACACACACACGCACAGACAGACAGACAGACAGACACACACACACACACACTGACACTTTGCGGAAAATGACTTTTTTTCATGTTTTGAGTGTAGTAGAATCAGAATCTGCAATAATCTCGAACACGATTTTTTTTGCCATCACCATACTTCCATTCCTTAAGGAATATGGAAGTAAAATATCGGTATGGAGAACCATACATGACTTCCATATTCTAAGATTTATATTTAAATCTTAATATCGCCTGCCAAGCGCGATATATTTTCTCTTATACATGATGTACATTAAAATGATAAAATTTTAATTTTATTGCTTGGCAACAAAATTATTTTATTTTTAACAATTACCATTGTTTGAAAAAGGTTAAATAAATTTTCAAGTACTTTACTCTTGTTAAAACGTAAAAGGTTGCAGGTAAACTACCCCTTCCCCTTAACCGATCTTCACCAAAATCGAAAGTCCTTGAGAACTCTACAATTCATGGACGTATGCAAAAAATTATTTGATTCTGTTTGAATTTGCGGCAGTTATCGTTTGCCATAGAAAATACGCTTGATAAAAAAATGTTGCAGGTAAACTACCCCTTCCCCTTAACCGATCTTCTCCAAAAACAACAGGTCTTGAGTACTCTACAAATCAGGGCAGTATGCAAAACATTATTTGATTCTGTTTGAATTTGCGGCTGTTATCGTTTGCCATAGAAAATACCCTTGTTAAAAAAACGTTGCAGGTAAACTACCCCTTTCCCTCAACCGAGCTTCACCAAAAACAAAAGGTCTTGAGAACTCTACAATTTAGGGCTGTATGCAAATAATCTTTTGATTCTGTTTGAATTTGCGGCTGTTATCGTTTGCCAAAAAAGAAAAAATTCCCTTGATAAAAAAAACCGTTGATGGTAAACTACCCCTTTCCCTCAACCGATCTTCACCAAAAACAATAGGTCACGAGTACTCTACAAATCAGGGCTGTATGCAAAAAATTATTTGAATCTGTTTGAATTTGCGGCAGTTATCGTTTGCCATAGAAAAAAAATCTACAGACACACAGACACACACACACACAGACAGACACACACACACAGACACTTTTCGGAAAACGACTTTTTTTCATGTTTTGAGTGTAGTAGAATCAGAATCTGCAGTAATCTCGAACACGATTTTTTTTGCCATCACCATACTTCCATTCCTTAAAGAATATGGAAGTAAAATATCGGTATGGAGAACCATACATGACTTCCATATTCTAAGATTTATATTTAAAATCATTTTCAGCCAAACAGCCAGGGAAGGAATTTTTGCAAGAAAATACTTCTTTCTTGCCAATAACGTAGTACACATATAAAAAATATTATCCCCTCCCCCTTCAACTATAATTTTGATTTATAGAAAATTACCCCCAGCCCGTTCAACTAGCCTCTTCATTTATAGATATTTCATCTACGTTTCTACAGTGGATTATTAAGATCTTATCAGGATACTTTATCAAAATTAAGTACTTTACTCATGTTACAACAAAAAATGTTTCAGGTAAACTGCCCTTTCCCCGTAACCGATCTTCACCAAAATCAACAGACATTTAGTTCTCTATAGCTCAGGCACATATGTAAAAAATTATTTGATTCTGTTTGAATTTACGGCAGTTATGGTTCGTCATATAAAAAATTACCCATGTTAAAACATAAAACATGAGATTTATAAAACATATCTAAGATTTATATTTAAAATCATTTTTGAAATAAAATATTTTCATAGAACCTACTAACGCTGGGGAAATCTGAGGAGCCAATCAGAGGTGGGCCTACCTGTCACTCTGCTGAATTTGGTGGAAAGCCCTGTCACTGTCGTCAAAGTATCAGCCTTGACAGGGTCCTCTTTTTCTGCAAAATGGGAGAGGAGGCTTGAGATGGAGTGAGTGACATGGTCCCCACCTCAATGAAGAACCCATTGTTTTATAAAAATATATTTAAATTTTGAAAACTGAAAATTCTTTTCTTGTTGTAAATATTTATATTTTATAATCAAAATGACTTTATCAAAAAACAAACATTATTTTTTTATAATAAGTACTTACATATGTTTCTTAATATGCTTACTTTTTCTTCAATGTTGATGATCATTTCCAAACATTCTGACAAAATTGTATCTACAGAACAGTTAACATTCCCCAGGTTTCCATTTCTGCTAATTTCTCATTACACCTTCCACTGACGTATTATTAACCATTTCATAAACTATCGTATAATCTTTTCAGATTTTGTGGTACAAAATCTGAAATTTTCAGATTGCCTGGCAACAAAATTATTTTATTTTCAACAATTACCATTGTTTGAAAAAGTTTAAATGAATTTTCAAGTACTTTACTCTTGTTAAAACGTAAAAGGTTGCAGGTAAAATACCCCTTCCCCTTAACTGATCTTCACCAAAATCTAAAGGCCTTGAGTCCTCTACAATTCACTGACGTATGCAAAAAATTATTTGATTCTGTTTGTATTTGCGGCAGTTATCGTTTGCCATAGAAAATACGCTTGATAAAAAACGTTGCAGGTAAACTACCCCTTCCCCTCAATTGATCTTCACCAAAAACAATAGGTCTTGAGTACTCTACAAATCAGGGCTGTATGCAGAAAATTATTTGATTCTGTTTGAATTTGCGGCTGTTTTCGTTTGCCATAGAAAATACCCTTGTTAAAAAAACGTTGTAGGTAAACTACCCCTTTCCCTTAACCGATCTTCACCAAAAACAACAGGTCTTGAGTACTCTGCAAATCAGGACGGTATGCAGAAAATTATTTGATTCTGTTTGAATTTGCGGCTGTTATCGTTTGCCATAGAAAATACCCTTGTTAAAAAAACGTTGTAGGTAAACTACCCCTTTCCCTTCACCGATCTTCACCAAAAACAATACGTCTTGAGAAATCTACAATTTAGGGCTGTATGCAAATAATCTTTTGATTATGTTTGAATTTGCGGCTGTTATCGTTTGCCATAGGAAATACCCTTGTTAAAACATAAAACGTTACAGGTAAACTACCCCTTTCCCTTAACCGATCTTCACCAAAAACAATAGGTCTTGAGAACTCAGCAATTCAGGGCTGTATGCGAAACATTATTTGATTCTGTTTGAATTTGCGGCTGTTATCGTTTGCCAAAAAAAAAAATTTCCCTTGATAAAAAAAAACCGTTGCAGGTAAACTACCCCTTTCCCTCAACCGATCTTCACCAAAAACAATAGGTCGCGAGTCCCCTACAAATCAGAGCTGTATGCAAAAAATTATTTGATTCTGTTTGAATTTGCGGTAGTTATCGTTTGCCATAGAAAAATATCGGTATGGAGAACCATACATGACTTCCATATTCTAAGATTTATATTTAAAATCATTTTCAGCAAACAGCCAGGCTGTGTCTTACCTGCCTTTTTATTGCTGTATTAAATGAAAAATATTATATTACATTAAAATGAAAAAATTGTAATTTTATTGCCTGGCAACAAAATTATTTTATTTTTAACAATTACCATTGTTTCAAAAAGTTTAAATAAATTTTCAAGTACTTTACTCTTGTTAAAACGTAAAAGGTTGCAGGTAAACTACCCCCTTCCCCTTAACCGATCTTCACCAAAATCGAAAGTCCTTGAGACCTCTACAATTCAAGGACGTATGCAAAACATTATTTGATTCTGTTTGAATTTGCGGCTGTTATCGTTTGCCATAGAAAATACGCTTGATAAAAAAACGTTGCAGGTAAACTACCCCTTCCCCTTAACCGATCTTCACCAAAAACAATAGGTCTTGAGTACTCTATAAATCAGGGCTGTATGCAAAACATTATTTGATTCTGTTTGAATTTGCGGCTGTTATCGTTTGCCATAGAAAATACCCTTGTTAAAAAACGTTGCAGGTAAACTACCCCTTTCCCTCAACCGATATTCACCAAAAACAATACGTCTTGAGAACTCTACAATTTAGGGCTGTATGCAAATAATCTTTTGATTCTGTTTGAATTTGCGGCTGTTATCGTTTGCCATAGGAAATACCCTTGTTAAAACATAAAACGTTACAGGTAAACTACCCCTTTCCGTTAACCGATCTTCACCAAAAACAACAGGTCTTGAGTACTCTACAAATCAGGGCTGCATGCAAAACATTATTTGATTCTGTTTGAATTTGCGGCTGTTATCGTTTGCCATAGAAAATACCCTTGTTAAAAAAACGTTGCAGGTAAACTACCCCTTTCGCTTAACCGATCTTCACCAAAAACAATACGTCTTGAGAACTCTACAATTCAGGGCTGTATGAGAAACATTATTTGATTCTGTTTGAATTTGCGGCTGTTATCGTTTGCCAAAAAAAAAAATTTCCCTTGATAAAAAAAACCGTTGCAGGTAAACTACCCCTTTCCCTTAACCGATCTTCACCAAAAACAAAAGGTCTTGAGAACTCAACAATTCAGGGCTGTATGCGAAACATTATTTGATTCTTTTTGAATTTGCGGCTGTTATCGTTTGCCAAAAAAAAAAATTTCCCTTGATAAAAAAAACCGTTGCAGGTAAACTACCCATTTCCCTCAACCGATCTTCACCAAAAACAATAGGTCGCGAGTACGCTGCAAATCAGGGCGGTATGCAAAAAATTATTTGATTCTGTTTGAATTTGCGGCAGTTATCGTTTGCCATAGAAAAAAAATCTACAGACACACAGACAGACACACACACACAGACACTTTTCGGAAAACGACTTTTTTTCATGTTTTGAGTGTAGTAGAATCGGAATCTGCAATAATCTCGAACACGATTTTTTTTGCCATCACCATACTTCCATTCCTTAAGGAATATGGAAGTAAAAGTAAATATCGGTATGGAGAACCATACATGACTTCCATATTCTAAGATTTATATTTAAAATCATTTTCAGCCAAACAGCCAGGCTGTGTCTTACCTGCCTTTTTATTGCTGTATTAAATGAAAAATATTATATTACATTAAAATGAAAAAATTATAATTTTATTGCCTGGCAACAAAATTATTTTATTTTTAACAATTACCATTGTTTCAAAAAGTTATAATAAATTTTCAAGTACTTTACTCTTGTTAAAACGTAAAAGGTTGCAAGTAAACTACCCCTTCCCCTTAACCGATCTTCACCAAAATCGAAAGTCATTGAGACCTCAACAATTCAGGGACGTATGCAAAAAATTATTTGATTCTGTTTGAATTTGCGGCTGTTATCGTTTGCCATAGAAAATACGCTTGATAAAAAAACGTTGCAGGTAAACTACCCCTTCCCCTTAACCGATCTTCACCAACAACAACAGGTCTTGAGTACTCTACAAATCAGGGCTGTATGCAAAACATTATTTGATTCTGTTTGAATTTGCGGCTGTTATCGTTTGCCATAGAAAATACCCTTGTTAAAAAAACGTTGCAGGTAAACTACCCCTTTCCCTCAACCGAACTTCACCAAAAACAATAGGTCTTGAGAACTCTACAATTTAGGGCTGTATGCAAATAATCTTTTGATTCTGTTTGAATTTGCGGCTGTTATCGTTTGCCATAGGAAATACCCTTGTTAAAACATAAAACGTTACTGGTAAACTACCCCTTTCCCTTAACCGATATTCACCAAAATAAACAGATCTTGAGAACTCTACAATTCAGGGCTGTATGCGAAACATTATTTGATTCTGTTTGAATTTGCGGCTGTTATCGTTTGCCAAACAAACAAAATTACCCTTGCTAAAAAAAAACCGTTGCAGGTAAACTACCCCTTTCCCTCAACCGATCTTCACCAAAAACAAAAGGTCGCGAGTACTCTGCAAACCAGGACTGCATGCAAAACATTATTTGATTCTGTTTGAATTTGCGGCTGTTATCGTTTGCCATAGAAAATACCCTTGTTAAAAAAACGTTGCAGGTAAACTACCCCTTTCCCTCAACCGATCTTCACCAAAAACAATAGGTCTTGAGAACTCTACAATTTAGGGCCGTATGCAAATAATCTTTTGATTCTGTTTGAATTTGCGGCTGTTATCGTTTGCCATAGGAAATACCCTTGTTAAAACATAAAACGTTACAGATAAACTACCCCTTTCCCTTAACCGATCTTCACCAAAAACAACAGGTCTTGAGTACTCTACAAATCAGGGCTGTATGCAAAACATTATTTGATTCTGTTTGAATTTGCGGCTGTTATCGTTTGCCATAGAAAATACCCTTGTTAAAAAAACGTTGCAGGTAAACTACCCCTTTCCCTCAACCAAACTTCACCAAAAACAATAGGTCTTGAGAACTCTACAGTTCAGGGCTGTATGCAAATAATCTTTTGATTCTGTTTGAATTTGCGGCTGTTATCGTTTGCCATAGGAAATACCCTTGTTAAAACATAAAACGTTACAGGTAAACTACCCCTTTCCCTTAACCGATCTTCACCAAAATCAACAGATCTTGAGAACTCTACAATTTAGGGCTGTATGCGAAACATTATTTGATTCTGTTTGAATTTGCGGCTGTTATCGTTTGCCAAACAAACAAAATTACCCTTGCTAAAAAAAAACCGTTGCCGGTAAACTACCCCTTTCCCTCAACCCATCTTCACCAAAAACAATAGGTCGCGAGTACTCTGCAAATCAGGGCTGCATGCAAAAAATTATTTGATTCTGTTTGAATTTGCGGCAGTTATCGTTTGCCATAGAAAAAAAATCTACAGACAGACAGACACACAGACACACAGACAGACAGACAGACACACAGACACTTTTCGGAAAACGACTTTTTTTCATGTTTTGAGTGTAGTAGAATCAGAATCTGCAGTAATCTCGAACACGATTTTTTTTGCCATCACCATACTTCCATTCCTTAAGGAATATGGAAGTAAAATATCGGTATGGAGAACCATACATGACTTCCATATTCTAAGATTTATATTTAAAATCATTTTCAGCCAAACAGCCAGGGAAGGAATTTTAACAAAAAAATACTTCTTTCTTGCCAATAACGTAGTACACATATAAAAAATATTATCCCCTCCCCCTTCAACTATAATTTTGATTTATAGAAAATTACCCCCAGCCCGTTCAACTAGCCTCTTCATTTATAGATATTTCATGTACGTTTCTACAGTGGATTATTAAGATCTTATCAGGATATTTTATCAAAATTAAGTACTTTACTCATGTTACAATAAAAAATGTTTCAGGTAAACTGCCCTTTCCCCGTAACCGATCTTCACCAAAATCAACAGACATTGAGTTCTCTATAGCTCAGGCACATATGTAAATCACCATACTTCCATTCCTTAAGGAATATGGAAGTAAAAATTATTTGATTCTGTTTGAATTTACGGCAGTTATGGTTCGTCATATAAAAAATTACCCATGTTAAAACATAAAACATGACATTTATAAAACATATCTAAAATTTATATTTAAAATCATTTTTGAAATAAAATATTTTCATAGAACCTACTAACGCTGGGGAAATCTGAGGAGCCAATCAGAGTTGGGCCTACCTGTCACTCTGCTGAATTTGGTGGAAAGCCCTGTCACTGTCGTCAAAGTATCAGCCTTGACAGGGTCCTCTTTTTCTGCAAAATGGGAGAGGAGGCTTGAGATGGAGTGAGTGACATGGTCCCCACCGCAATGAAGAACCCATTGTTTTATAAAAATATATTTAAATTTTGAAAACTGAAAATTCTTTTCTTGTTGTAAATATTTATATTTTATAATCAAAATGACTTAATCAAAAAACAAACATTATTTTTTTATAATAAGTACTTACATATGTTTCTTAATATGCTTACTTTTTCTTCAATGTTGATGATCATTTCCAAACATTCTGACAAAATTGTATCTACAGAACAGTTAACATTCCCCAGGTTTCCATTTCTGCTAATTTCTCATTACACCTTCCACTGACGTATTATTAACCATTTCATAAACTATCGTATAATCTTTTCAGATTTTGTGGTACAAAATCTGAAATTTTCAGATTGCCTGGCAACAAAATTATTTTATTTTCAACAATTACCATTGTTTGAAAAAGTTTAAATGAATTTTCAAGTACTTTACTCTTGTTAAAACGTAAAAGTTTGCTGGTAAACTACCCCTTCCCCTTAACTGATCTTCACCAAAATCTAAAGGCCTTGAGTCCTCTACAATTCACTGATGTATGCAAAAAATTATTTGATTCTGTTTGAATTTGCGGCAGTTATCATTTGCCATAGAAAATACGCTTGATAAAAAACGTTGCTGGTAAACTACCCCTTCCCCTCAACCGATCTTCACCAAAAACAACAGGTCTTGAGTACTCTACAAATCAGGGCTGTATGGAGAAAATTATTTGATTCTGTTTGAATTTGCGGCTGTTATCGTTTGCCATAGAAAATACCCTTGTTAAAAAAACGTTGTAGGTAAACTACCCTTTTCCCTTAACCGATCTTCACCAAAAACAACAGATCTTGGGTACTCTACAAATAAGGACTGTATGCAAAACATTGTTTGATTCTGTTTACATTTGCGGCTTTTATCGTTTGCCATAAGAAATACCCTTGTTAAAACATAAAACGTTGCAGGTAAACTACCCCTTTCCCTTAACTGAACTGTACCAAAATCGACAGATCTTGAGAACTCTACAATTTAGGGCTGTATGCGAAACATTATTTGATTCTGTTTGAATTTGCGGCTGTTATCGTTTGCCATAGAAAATACGCTTGATAAAAAAATGTTGCAGGTAAACTACCCCTTCCCCTTAACCGATCTTCACCAAAAACAACAGGTCTTGAGTACTCTACAAATCCGGGCTGTATGCAAAACATTATTTGATTCTGTTTGAATTTGCGGCTGTTATCGTTTGCCATAGAAAATAGGCTTGTTAAAAAAACGTTGCAGGTAAACTACCCCTTTCCCTCAACCAATCTTCACCAAAAACAATAGGTCTTGAGAACTCTAAAATTTAGGGCGGTATGCAAATCATCTTTTGATTCTGTTTGAATTTGCGGCTGTTATCGTTTGCCATAGGAAATACCCTTGATAAAACATAAAACGTTACAGGTAAACTACCCCTTTCCCTTACCCGATATTCACCAAAAACAACAGGTCTTGAGAACTCTGTAATTTAGGGCTGTATGCAAATAATCTTTTGATTCTGTTTGAATTTGCGGCTGTTATCGTTTGCCATAGGAAATACCCTTGTTAAAACATAAAACGTTACAGGTAAACTACCCCTTTCCCTTAACCGATCTTCACCAAAAACAACAGGTCTTGAGTACTCTACAAATCAGGGCTGTATGCAAAACATTATTTGATTCTGTTTGAATTTGCGGCTGTTATCGTTTGCCATAGAAAATACCCTTGTTAAAAAAACGTTGCAGGTAAACTACCCCTTCCCTCAACAGAACTTCACCAAAAACAATAAGTCTTGAGAACTCTACAATTTAGGGCTGTATGCAAATAATCTTTTGATTCTGTTTGAATTTGCGGCTGTTATCGTTTGCCATAGGAAATACCCTTGTTAAAACATAAAACGTTACAGGTAAACTACCCCTTTCCCTTAACCGATCTTCACCAAAATCAACAGATCATGAGAACTCTACAATTCAGGGCTGTATGCGAAACATTATTTGATTCTGTTTGAATTTGCGGCTGTTATCGTTTGCTAAACAAACAAAATTACCCTTGCTAAAAAAAACCGTTGCAGGTAAACTACCCCTTTCCCTCAACCGATCTTCACCAAAAACAACAGGTCGCGAGTACTTTGCAAATCCGAGCTGCATGCAAAAAATTATTTGATTCTGTGTGAATTTGCGGCAGTTATCGTTTGCCATAGAAAAAAAATCTACAGACAGACAGACAGACAGACAGACAGACAGACAGACAGACAGACAGACAGACACACAGACAGACACACAGACACTTTTCGGAAAACGACTTTTTTTCATGTTTTGAGTGTAGTAGAATCAGAATCTGCAATAATCTCGAACACGATTTTTTTTGCCATCACCATACTTCCATTCCTTAAGGAATATGGAAGTAAAATTACCCTTGATAAAAAACCGTTGCAGGGAAACTACCCCTTTCCCTAAACCGATCTTCACCAAAAACGACAGGTCTTGAGAACTCTACAATTTAGGGTTGTATGCAAAATATTATATGATTTTGTGTGAATTTGCGGCTGTTATCGTTTGCCATAAAAAATACCCTTGATAAAACAAAAAACGTGGAAGGTAAACTACCCCTTTCCCTTAAACGATCTTCACCAAAAACAATAGGTCTTTAGTACTCACGAAATCAGGGCTGTATGCAAAAATGGATTTGATTCTGTTTGAATTTGCGGCTCTTATCGTTTGCCATAAAAAATACCCTTAAAAACATAAAACGTTGCAGGTAAACTACCCCTTTCCCTCAACCGATCTTCACCAAAAACAAAAGGTCTTGAGAACTCTACAATTTAGGGCAGTATGCCAAAAATTATTTGATTCTGTTTGAATTTGCGGCTGTTATCGTTTGCCATAGGAAATACCCTTGTTAAAACATCAAACGTTGCAGGTAAACTACCCCTTTCCCTCAACCGATCTTCACCAAAAAAAAAGGTGTTGAGAACTCTACAATTTAGGGCAGTATGCCAAAAATTATTTGACTCTGTTTGAATTTGCGGCAGTTATCGTTTGCCATAGAAAATACGCTTGATAAAAAAATGTTGCAGGTAAACTACCCCTTCCCCTTAACCGATCTTCTCCAAAAACAACAGGTCTTGAGTACTCTACAAATCAGGGCAGTATGCAAAACATTATTTGATTCTGTTTGAATTTGCGGCTGTTATCGTTTGCCATAGAAAATACCCTTGTTAAAAAAACGTTGCAGGTAAACTACCCCTTCCCCTCAACCGAGCTTCACCAAAAACAAAAGGTCTTGAGAACGCTACAATTTAGGGCTGTATGCAAATAATCTTTTGATTCTGTTTGAATTTGCGGCTGTTATCGTTTGCCAAAAAAAGAAAAAATTCCCGTGATAAAAAAAACCGTTGCAGGTAAACTACCCCTTTCCCTCAACCGATCTTCACCAAAAACAATAGGTCACGAGTACTCTACAAATCAGGGCTGTATGCAAAAAATTATTTGAATCTGTTTGAATTTGCGGCAGTTATCGTTTGCCATAGAAAAAAATCTACAGACACACAGACACACACACACACAGACAGACACACACACACAGACACTTTTCGGAAAACGACTTTTTTCATGTTTTGAGTGTAGTAGAATCAGAATCTGCAATAATCTCGAACACGATTTTTTTTGCCATCACCATACTTCCATTCCTTAAAGAATATGGAAGTAAAATATCGGTATGGAGAACCATACATGACTTCCATATTCTAAGATTTATATTTAAAATCATTTTCAGCCAAACAGCCAGGGAAGGAATTTTTGCAAAAAAATACTTCTTTCTTGCCAATAACGTAGTACACATATAAAAAATATTATCCCCTCCCCCTTCAACTATAATTTTGATTTATAGAAAATTACCCCCAGCCCGTTCAACTAGCCTCTTCATTTATAGATATTTCATCTACGTTTCTACAGTGGATTATTAAGATCTTATCAGGATACTTTATCAAAATTAAGTACTTTACTCATGTTACAACAAAAAATGTTTCAGGTAAACTGCCCTTTCCCCGTAACCGATCTTCACCAAAATCAACAGACATTGAGTTCTCTATAGCTCAGGCACATATGTAAAAAATTATTTGATTCTGTTTGAATTTACGGCAGTTATGGTTCGTCATAAAAAAAATACCCATGTTAAAACATAAAACATGAGATTTATAAAACATATCTAAGATTTATATTTAAAATCATTTTTGAAATAAAATATTTTCATAGAACCTACTAACGCTGGGGAAATCTGAGGAGCCAATCAGAGTTGGGCCTACCTGTCACTCTGCTGAATTTGGTGGAAAGCCCTGTCACTGTCGTCAAAGTATCAGCCTTGACAGGGTCCTCTTTTTCTGCAAAATGGGAGAGGAGGCTTGAGATGGAGTGAGTGACATGGTCCCCACCTCAATGAAGAACCCATTGTTTTATAAAAATATATATAAATTTTGAAAACTGAAAATTCTTTTCTTGTTGTAAATATTTATATTTTATAATCAAAATGACTTTATCAAAAAACAAACATTATTTTTTTATAATAAGTACTTACATATGTTTCTTAATATGCTTACTTTTTCTTCAATGTTGATGATCATTTCCAAACATTCTGACAAAATTGTATCTACAGAACAGTTAACATTCCCCAGGTTTCCATTTCTGCTAATTTCTCATTACACCTTCCACTGACGTATTATTAACCATTTCATAAACTATCGTATAATCTTTTCAGATTTTGTGGTACAAAATCTGAAATTTTCAGATTGCCTGGCAACAAAATTATTTTATTTTCAACAATTACCATTGTTTGAAAAAGTTTAAATGAATTTTCAAGTACTTTACTCTTGTTAAAACGTAAAAGGTTGCAGGTAAAATACCCCTTCCCCTTAACTGATCTTCACCAAAATCTAAAGGCCTAGAGTACTCTACAATCCACTGACGTATGCAAAAAATTATTTGATTCTGTTTGAATTTGCGGCAGTTATCGTTTGCCATAGAAAATACGCTTGATAAAAAACGTTGCAGGTAAACTACCCCTTCCCCTCAACCGATCTTCACCAAAAACAATAGGTCTTGAGTACTCTACAAATCAGGGCTGTATGCAGAAAATTATTTGATTCTGTTTGAATTTGCGGCTGTTATCGTTTGCCATATAAAATACCCTTGTTAAAAAAACGTTGTAGGTAAACTACCCCTTTCGCTTAACCGATCTTCACCAAAAACAAAACGTCTTGAGAACTCTGCAATTCAGGGCTGTATGCGAAACATTATTTGATTCTGTTTGAATTTGCGGCTGTTATCGTTCGCCAAAAAAAAATTTCCCTTGATAAAAAAAACCGTTGCCGGTAAACTACCCCTTCCCCTTAACCGATCTTCACCAAAAACAATAGGTCTTGAGAACTCTACAATTTAGGGCTGTATGCAAATAACCTTTTGATTCTGTTTGAATTTGCGGCTGTTATCGTTTGCCATAGGAAATACCCTTGTTAAAACATAAAACGTTACAGGTAAACTACCCCTTTCCCTTAACCGATCTTCACCAAAAACAACAGGTCTTGAGAAATCTACAATACAGGGCTGTATGCGAAACATTATTTGATTCTGTTTGAATTTGCGGCTGTTATCGTTTGCCAAAAAAAATTTCCCTTGATAAAAAAAACCGTTGCAGGTAAACTACCCCTTCCCCTCAACCGATCTTCACCAAAAACTAGAGGTCGCGAGTCTTCTACAAATCAGGGCGGTATGCAAAAAATTATTTGATTCTGTTTGAATTTGCGGCAGTTATCGTTTGCCATAGAAAAAAAATCTACAGACACACAGACAGACACACACACAGACAGACACACACACACAGACACTTTTCGGAAAACGACTTTTTTTCATGTTTTGAGTGTAGTAGAATCAGAATCTGCAATAATCTCGAACACGATTTTTTTTGCCATCACCATACTTCCATTCATTAAGGAATATGGAAGTAAAAGTAAAAATTACCCTTGATAAAAAACCGTTGCAGGGAAACTACCCCTTTCCCTTAACCGATCTTCACCAAAAACGACAGGTCTTGAGAACTCTACAATTTAGGGTTGTATGCAAAATATTATATGATTTTGTGTGAATTTGCGGCTGTTATCGTTTGCCATAGAAAATACCCTTGTTAAAAAAACGTTGTAGATAAACTACCCCTTTCCCTTAACCGATCTTCACCAAAAACAATACGTCTTGAGAACTCTACAATTCAGGGCTGTATGCGGAACATTATTTGATTCTGTTTGAATTTGCGGCTGTTATCGTTTGCCAAAAAAAAAAATTTCCCTTGATAAAAAAAACCGTTGCAGGTAAACTACCCCTTTCCCTTAACCGATCTTCACCAAAAACAATAGGTCTTGAGAACTCTACAATTTAGGGCTGTATGCAAATAATCTTTTGATTCTGTTTGAATTTGCGGCTGTTATCGTTTCCCATAGGAAATACCCTTGTTAAAACATAAAACGTTACAGGTAAACTACCCCTTTCCCTTAACCGATCTTCACCAAAAACAACAGGTCTTGAGAAATCTACAATACAGGGCTGTATGCGAAACATTATTTGATTCTGTTTGAATTTGCGGCTGTTATCGTTTGCCAAAAAAAAAATTTCCCTTGATAAAAAAAAACCGTTGCAGGTAAACTACCCCTTCCCCTCAACCGATCTTCACCAAAAACAACAGGTCGCGAGTCTTCTACAAATCAGGACGGTATGCAAAAAATTATTTGATTCTGTTTGAATTTGCGGCTGTTATCGTTTGCCATGAAAATACGCTTGATAAAAAAACGTTGCAGGTAAACTACCCCTTCCCCTTAACCGATCTTCACCAACAACAACAGGTCTTGAGTACTATACAATTCAGGGACGTATGCAAAAAATTATTTGATTCTGTTTGAATTTGCGGCTGTTATAGGTTGCCATAGAAAATACGCTTGATAAAAAAACGTTGCAGGTAAACTACCCCTTCCCCTTAACCGATCTTCACCAAAAACAACAGGTCTTGAGTACTCTACAAATCAGGGCTGTATGCAAAACATTATTTGATTCTGTTTGAATTTGCGGCTATCGTTTGCCATAGAAAATACCCTTGTTAAAAAAACGTTGCAGGTAAACTACCCCTTTCCCTCAACCGATCTTCACCAAAATCGAAAGCCATTGAGACCTCTACAATTCAGGAAGGTATGCAAAAAATATTTGATTCTGTTTGAAGTTGCGGCTGTTATCGTTTGCCATAGAAAATACGCTTGATAAAAAAACGTTGCAGGTAAACTACCCCTTCCCCTTAACCGATCTTCACCAAAAACAATAGGTATTTAGTACTATACAAATCAGGGCTGTATGCAAAACATTATTTGATTCTGTTTGAATTTGCGGCTGTTATCGTTTGCCTTAGAAAAATACACTTGTTAAAAAAACGTTGCAGGTAAACTACCCCTTTCCCTTAACCGAACTTCACTAAAAACAATAGGTCTTGAGAACTCTACAATTTAGGGCTGTATGCAAATAATCGTTTGATTCTGTTTGAATTTGCGGCTGTTATCGTTTGCCATAGGAAATACCCTTGTTAAAACATAAAATGTTACAGGTAAACTACCCCTTTCCCTTAACCGATCTTCACCAAAATCAACAGTTCTTGAGAACTATACAATTCAGGGCTGTATACGAAACATTATTTGATTCTGTTTGAATTTGCGGCTGTTATCGTTTGCCAAACAAACAAAATTACCCTTGCTAAAAAAAAACCGTTGCAGGTAAACTACCCCTTTCCCTCAACCGATCTTCACCAAAAACAATATGTCGCGAGTACTCGGCGAATCAGGCCTGCATGCAAAAAATTATTTGATTCTGGTTGAATTTGCGGCAGTTATCGTTTGCCATAGAAAAAAATCTACAGACAGACAGACACACAGACACACAGACAGACAGACAGACAGACAGACAGACAGACAGACAGACAGACAGACAGACAGACAGACAGACAGACACACACACAGACACTTTTCGGAAAACGACTTTTTTTCATGTTTTGAGTGTAGTAGAATCAGAATCTGCAATAATCTCGAACACGATTTTTTTTGCGATCACCATACTTCCATTCCTTAAGGAATATGGAAGTAAAAGTAAAAATTACCCTTGATAAAAAACCGTTGCAGGGAAACTACCCCTTTCCCTTAACCGATCTTCACCAAAAACGACAGGTCTTGAGAACTCTACAATTTAGGGTTGTATGCAAAATATTATATGATTTTGTGTGAATTTGCGGCTGTTATCGTTTGCCATAAAAAATACCCTTGATAAAACAAAAAACGTGGCAGGTAAACTACCCCTTTCCCTTAAACGATCTTCACCAAAAACAATATGTCTTTAGTACTCAAGAAATAAGGGCTGTATGCAAAAATGGATTTGATTCTGTTTGAAGTTGCGGCTCTTATCGTTTGCCATAAAAAATACCCTTAAAAACATAAAACGTTGCAGGTAAACTACCCCTTTCCCTCAACCGATCTTCACCAAAAACAAAAGGTCTTGAGAACTCTACAATTTTGGGCAGTATGCCAAAAATTATTTGATCTGTTTGAATTTGCGGCTGTTATCGTTTGCCATAGGAAATACCCTTGTTAAAACATAAAACGTTACAGGTAAACTACCCCTTTCCCTTAACCGATCTTCACCAAAAACAATAGGTCTTGAGACCTCTACAATTCAGGGCTGTATGCGAAACATTATTTGATTCTGTTTGAATTTGCGGCTGTTTTTCGTTTGCAAAAAAAAAAATTTCCCTTGATAAAAAAAAACCGTTGCAGGTAAACTACCCCTTTCCCTCAACCGATCTTCACCAAAAACAATATGTCGCGAGTCCCCTACAAATCAGGGCTGTATGCAAAAACTTATTTGATTCTGTTTGAATTTGCGGTAGTTATCGTTTACCACAGAAAAAAAATCTACAGACACACAGACAGACACACACACAGACACTTTTCGGAAAACGACTTTTTTTCATGTTTTGAGTGTAGTAGAATCAGAATCTGCAATAATCTCGAACACGATTTTTTTTGCCATCACCATACTTCCATTCCTTAAGGAATATGGAAGTAAAACCGGTATGGAGAACCATACATGAGTTCCATATTCTAAGATTTATATTTAAAATCATTTTCAGCCAAACAGCCAGGCTGTGTCTTACCTGCCTTTTTATTGCTGTATTAAATGAAAAATATTATATTACATTAAAATGAAAAAATTATAATTTTATAGCCGGGCAACAAAATTATTTTATTTTTAACAATTACCATTGTTTCAAAAAGTTTAAATAAATTTTCAAGTACTTTACTCTTGTTAAAACGTAAAAGGTTGCAGGTAAACTACCCTTCCCCTTAACCGATCTTCACCAAAATCGAAAGTCCTTGAGACCTCTACAATTCAGGGATGTATGCAAAAAATTATTTGATTCTGTTTGAATTTGCGGCTGTTATCGTTTGCCATAGAAAATACGCTTGATAAAAAAACGTTGCAGGTAAACTACCCCTTCCCCTTAACCGATCTTCACCAAAAACAATAGGTCTTGAGTATTCCACAAATCAGGGCTGTATGCAAATAATCTTTTGATTCTGTTTGAATTTGCGGCTGTTATCGTTTGCCATAGAAAATACTCTTGATAAAAAAACGTTGCTGGTAAACTACCCCTTCCGCTCAACCGATCTTCACCAAAAACAACAGGTCTTGAGAACTCTACAATTTAGGGCAGTATGCCAAAAATTATTTGATTCTGTTTGAATTTGCGGCTGTTATCGTTTGCCATAGGAAATACCCTTGTTAAAACATAAAACGTTACAGGTAAACTACCCCTTTCCCTTAACCGATCTTCACCAAAAACAATAGGTCTTGAGAACTCTACAATTGAGGGCTGTATGCGAAACATTATTTGATTCTGTTTGAATTTGCGGCTGTTAACGTTTGCCAAAAAACAAATTTCCCTTGGTAAAAAAAACCGTTGCTGGTAAACTACCCCTTCCCCTTAACCGATCTTCACCAAAAACAATAGGTCTTGAGTACTCCACAAATCAGGGCTGTGTGCAAATAATCTTTTGATCCTGTTTGAATTTGCGGCTGTTATCGTTTGCCATAGAAAATACTCTTGATAAAAAAACGTTGCTGGTAAACTACCCCTTCCCCTCAACCGATCTTCACCAAAAACAACAGGTCTTGAGAACTCTACAATTTAGGGCAGTATGCCAAAAATTATTTGATTCTGTTTGAATTTGCGGCTGTTATCGTTTGCCATAGGAAATACCCTTGTTAAAACATAAAACGGTACAGGTAAACTACCCCTTTCCCTTAGCCGATCTTTACCGAAATCAACAGATCGTGAGAACACTACAATTCAGGGCTGTGTGCGAAACATTATTTGATTCTGTTTGAATTTGCGGCTGTTATCGTTTGCCAAACAAACAAAATTACCCTTGATAAAAAAAAACCGTTGCCGGTAAACTACCCCTTTCCCTCAACCGATCTTCACCAAAAACAAGAGGTCGCGAGCACTCTACAAATCAGGGCTGTATGCAAAAAATTATTTGATTCTGTTTGAATTTGCGGCTGTTATCGTTTGCCATAGAAAAAAAATCTACAGACACACACACACACACACACACACACACACACACAGATAGACAGACAGACAGACACACACACTGACACTTTGCGGTAAATGACTTTTTTACTTCCATATTCCTTAAGGAATGGAAGTATGGTGATGGCAAAAAAAATCGTGTTCGAGATTATTGCAGATTCTGATTGTACTACACTCAAAACATGAAAAAAAGTCGATTTCCGAAAAGTGTCTGTGTGTCTGTCTGTCTATCTATGTGTCTGTCTGTCTGTAGATTTTTTTCTATGGCAAACGATAACTGCCGCAAATTCAAACAGAATCAAATAATTTTTTGCATGCAGCCCTGATTTGCAGAGTACTCGCGACCTATTGTTTTTGGTGAAGATCGGTTAAGGGAAAGGGGTAGTTTACCTGTAACGTTTTATGTTTTAACAAGGGTATTTCCTATGGCAAACGATAACAGCCGCAAATTCAAACAGAATCAAAAGATTATTTGCATACAGCCCTAAATTGTAGAGTTCTCAAGACCTATTGTTTTTGGTGAAGATCGGTTGAGGGAAAGGGGTAGTTTACCTGCAACGTTTTTTTAACAAGGGTATTTTCTATGGCAAACGATAACAGCCGCAAATTCAAACAGAATCAAATAATATTTTGCATACAGCTCTGATTTGTAGAGTACTCAAGACCTATTGTTTTTGGTGAAGATCGGTTAAGGGGAAGGGGTAGTTTACCGGCAACGTTTTTTTATCAAGCGTATTTTCTATGGCAAACGATAACAGCCGCAAATTCAAACAGAATCAAATACTTTTTTGCATACGTCCCTGAATTATAGAGGTCTCAATGACTTTCGATTTTGGTGAAGATCGGTTAAGGGGAAGGGGTAGTTTACCTGCAACCTTTTACGTTTTAACAAGAGTAAAGTACTTGAAAATTTATTTAAACTTTTTGAAACAATGGTAATTGTTAAAAATAAAATAATTTTGTTGCCAGGCAATAAAATTATAATTTTTTCATTTTAATGTAATATAATATTTTTCATTTAATACAGCAATAAAAAGGCAGGTAAGACACAGCCTGGCTGTTTGGATGAAAATGATTTTAAATATAAATCTTAGAATATGGAAGTCATGTATGGTTCTCCATACCGATATTTTCATGTTTTGAGTGTAGTAGAATCAGAATCTGCAATAATCTCGAACACGATTTTTTTTGCCATCACCATACTTCCATTCCTTAAGGAATATGGAAGTAAAATATCGGTATGGAGAACCATACATGACTTCCATATTCTAAGATTTATATTTAAATCTTAATATCGCCTGCCAAGCGCGATATATTTTCTCTTATACATGATGTACATTAAAATGATAAAATTTTAATTTTATTGCTTGGCAACAAAATTATTTTATTTTTAACAATTACCATTGTTTGAAAAAGGTTAAATAAATTTTCAAGTACTTTACTCTTGTTAAAACGTAAAAGGTTGCAGGTAAACTACCCCTTCCCCTTAACCGATCTTCACCAAAATCGAAAGTCCTTGAGAACTCTACAATTCATGGACGTATGCAAAAAATTATTTGATTCTGTTTGAATTTGCGGCAGTTATCGTTTGCCATAGAAAATACGCTTGATAAAAAAATGTTGCAGGTAAACTACCCCTTCCCCTTAACCGATCTTCTCCAAAAACAACAGGTCTTGAGTACTCTACAAATCAGGGCAGTATGCAAAACATTATTTGATTATGTTTGAATTTGCGGCTGTTATCGTTAGCCAAAAAAAATACCCTTGTTAAAAAAACGTTGCAGGTAAACTACCCCTTTCCCTCAACCGAGCTTCACCAAAAACAAAAGGTCTTGAGAACTCTACAATTTAGGGCTGTATGCAAATAATCTTTTGATTCTGTTTGAATTTGCGGCTGTTATCGTTTGCCAAAAAAAGAAAAAATTCCCTTGATAAAAAAAACCGTTGCTGGTAAACTACCCCTTTCCCTCAACCGACCTTCACAAAAAACAATAGGTCACGAGCACTCTAGAAATCAGGGCTGTATGCAAAAAATTATTTGAATCTGTTTGAATTTGCGGCAGTTATCGTTTGTCATAGAAAAAAAATCTACAGACACACAGACACACACACACACACAGACAGACACACACACACAGACACTTTTCGGAAAACGACTTTTTTTCATGTTTTGAGTGTAGTAGAATCAGAATCTGCAATAATCTCGAACACGATTTTTTTTGCCATCACCATACTTCCATTCCTTAAAGAATATGGAAGTAAAATATCGGTATCCATACACGACTTCCATATTCTAAGATTTATATTTAAAATCATTTTCAGCCAAACAGCCAGGGAAGGAATTTTTGCAAAAAAATTCTTCTTTCTTGCCAATAACGTAGTACACATATAAAAAATATTATCCCCTCCCCCTTCAACTATAATTTTGATTTATAGAAAATTACCCCCAGCCCGTTCAACTAGCCTCTTCATTTATAGATATTTCATCTACGTTTCTACAGTGGATTATTAAGATCTTATCAGGATACTTTATCAAAATTAAGTACTTTACTCATGTTACAACAAAAAATGTTTCAGGTAAACTGCCCTTTCCCCGTAACCGATCTTCACCAAAATCAACAGACATTGAGTTCTCTGTAGCTCAGGCACATATGTAAAAAATTATTTGATTCTGTTTGAATTTACGGCAGTTATGCTTCGTCATAAAAAAAATACCCATGTTAAAACATAAAACATGAGATTTATAAAACATATCTAAGATTTATATTTAAAATCATTTTTGAAATAAAATATTTTCATAGAACCTACTAACGCTGGGGAAATCTGAGGAGCCACTCAGAGTTGGGCCTACCTGTCACTCTGCTGAATTTGGTGGAAAGCCCTGTCACTGTCGTCAAAGTATCAGCCTTGACAGGGTCCTCTTTTTCTGCAAAATGGGAGAGGAGGCTTGAGATGGAGTGAGTGACATGGTCCCCACCTCAATGAAGAACCCATTGTTTTATAAAAATATATTTAAATTTTGAAAACTGAAAATTCTTTTCTTGTTGTAAATATTTATATTTTATAATCAAAATGACTTTATCAAAAAACAAACATTATTTTTTTATAATAAGTACTTACATATGTTTCTTAATATGCTTACTTTTTCTTCAATGTTGATGATCATTTCCAAACATTCTGACAAAATTGTATCTACAGAACAGTTAACATTCCCCAGGTTTCCATTTCTGCTAATTTCTCATTACACCTTCCACTGACGTGTTATTAACCATTTCATAAACTATCGTATAATCTTTTCAGATTTTGTGGTACAAAATCTGAAATTTTCAGATTGCCTGGCAACAAAATTATTTTATTTTCAACAATTACCATTGTTTGAAAAAGTTTAAATGAATTTTCAAGTACTTTACTCTTGTTAAAACGTAAAAGGTTGCAGGTAAAATACCCCTTCCCCTTAACTGATCTTCACCAAAATCTAAAGGCCTTGAGTCCTCTACAATTCACTGACCTATGCAAAAAATTATTTGATTCTGTTTGAATTTGCGGCAGTTATCGTTTGTCATAGAAAATACGCTTGATAAAAAACGTTGCAGGTAAACTACCCCTTCCCCTCAACCGATCTTCACAAAAAACAATAGGTCTTGAGTACTCTACAAATCAGGGCTGTATGCAGAAAATTATTTGATTCTGTTTGAATTTGCGGCTGTTATCGTTTGCCATAGAAAATACCCTTGTTAAAAAAACGTTGTAGGTAAACTACCCCTTTCGCTTAACCGATCTTCACCAAAAACAATACGTCTTGAGAACTCTACAATTTAGGGCTGTATGCAAATAATCTTTTGATTCTGTTTGAATTTGCGGCTGTTATCGTTTGCCATAGGAAATACCCTTGTTAAAACATAAAACGTTACAGGTAAACTACCCCTTTCCCTTAACCGATCTTCACCAAAAACAACAGGTCTTGAGAAATCTACAATACAGGGCTGTATGCGAAACATTATTTGATTCTGTTTGAATTAGCGCCTGTTATCGTTTGCAAAAAAAAAAATTTCCCTTGATAAAAAAAAACCGTTGCTGGTAAACTACCCCTTTCCCTCAACCGATCTTCACCAAAAACAAGAGGTCGCGAGTACTCTACAAATCAGGGCGGTATGCAAAAAATTATTTGATTCTGTTTGAATTTGCGGCAGTTATCGTTTGCCATAAAAAAAAATCTACAGACACACAGACAGACAGACACACACACAGACAGACACACACACACAGACACTTTTCGGAAAACGACTTTTTTTCATGTTTTGAGTGTAGTAGAATCAGAATCTGCAATAATCTCGAACACGATTTTTTTTGCCATCACCATACTTCCATTCCTTAAGGAATATGGAAGTAAAAGTAAATATCGGTATGGAGAACCATACAGGACTTCCATATTCTAAGATTTATATTTAAAATCATTTTCAGCCAAACAGCCAGGCTGTGTCTTTCCTGCCTTTTTATTGCTGTATTAAATGAAAAATATTATATTACATTAAAATGAAAAAATTATAATTTTATTGCCTGGCAACAAAATTATTTTATTTTTAACAATTACCATTGTTTCAAAAAGTTTAAATAAATTTTCAAGTACTTTACTCTTGTTAAAACGTAAAAGGTTGCAGGTAAACTACCCCTTCCCCCTAACCGATCATCACCAAAATCGAAAGTCATTGAGACCTCTACAATTCAGGGACGTATGCAAACAATTATTTGATTATGTTTGAATTTGCGGCTGTTATCGTTTGCCATAGAAAATACGCTTGATAAAAAAACGTTGCAGGCAAACTACCCCTTCCCCTTAACCGATCTTCACCAAAAACAATAGGTCCTGAGTACGCTACAAATCAGGACTGTATGCAAAACATTAGTTGATTCTGTTTGAATTTGCGGCTGTTAACGTTTGCCATAGAAAATACCCTTGTTAAAAAAACGTTGCAGGTAAACTACCCCTTTCCCTCAACCGATCTTCACCAAAAAAAATGGGGCCGTGAGAACTCTACAATTTAGGGCTGTATGCAAATAATCTTTTGATTCTGTTTGAATTTGCGGCTGTTATCGTTTGCCATAGGAAATACCCTTGTTAAAACATAAAACGTTACAGGTAAACTACCCCTTTCCCTTAACCGATCTTCACCAAAAACAATAGGTCTTGAGTACTCTACAAATCAGGGCTGTATGCAAAACATTATTTGATTCTGTTTGAATTTGCGGCTGTTATCGTTTGCCATAGAAAATACCCTTGTTAAAAAAACGTTGCAGGTAAACTACCCCTTTCCCTCAACCGAACTTCACCAAAAACAATAGGTCTTGAGAAATCTACAATTTAGGGGTGTATGCAAATAATCTTTTAATTCTGTTTGAATTTGCGGCTGTTATCGTTTGCCATAGGAAATACCCTTGTTAAAACATAAAACGTTACAGGTAAACTACCCCTTTCCCTTAACCGATCTTCACCAAAATCAACAGATCTTGAGAACTCTACAATTCATGGCGGTATGCGAAACATTATTTGATTCTGTTTGAATTTGCGGCTGTTATCGTTTGCCAAACAAAATTACCCTTGCTAAAAAAAAACCGTTGCAGGTAAACTACCCCTTTCCCTCAACCGATCTTCACCAAAAACAATAGGTCGCGAGTACTCTGCAAATCAGGGCTGCATGCAAAAAATTATTTGATTCTGTTTGAATTTGCGGCAGTTATCGTTTGCCATAGAAAAAAAATCTACAGACAGACAGATAGACATACAGACACACAGACAGACAGACAGACAGACACACACACACACAGACACTTTTCGGAAAACGACTTTTTTTCATGTTTTGAGTGTAGTAGAATCAGAATCTGCAATAATCTCGAACACGATTTTTTTACTTCCATATTTGCCATCACCATACTTCCATTCCTTAAGGAATATGGAAGTAAAAATTACCCTTGATAAAAAACCGTTGCAGGGAAACTACCCCTTTCCCTTAACCGATCTTCACCAAAAACGACAGGTCTTGAGAACTCTACAATTTAGGGTTGTATGCAAAATATTATATGATTTTGTGTGAATTTGCGGCTGTTATCGTTTGCCATAAAAAATACCCTTGATAAAACAAAAAACGTGGCAGGTAAACTACCCCTTTCCCTTAAACGATCTTCACCAAAAACAATAGGTCTTTAGTACTCAAGAAATCAGGACTGTATGCAAAAATGGATTTGATTCTGTTTGCATTTGCGGCTCTTATCGTTTGCCATAAAAAATACCCTTAAAAACATAAAACGTTGCAGGTAAACTACCCCTTTCCCTCAACCGATCTTCACCAAAAACAAAAGGTCTTGAGAACTCTACAATTTAGGGCAGTATGCCAAAAATTATTTGATTCTGTTTGAATTTGCGGCTGTTATCGTTTGCCATAGGAAATACCCTTGTTAAAACATAAAACGTTACAGGTAAACTACCCCTTTCCCTTAACCGATCTTCACCAAAAACAACAGGTCTTGAGAACTCTACAATTCAGGGCTGTATGCGAAACATTATTTGATTCTGTTTGAATTTGCGGCTGTTATCGTTTGCAAAAAAAAAAATTTCCCTTGATAAAAAAAAACCGTTGCAGGTAAACTACCCCTTTCCCTCAACCGATCTTCACCAAAAACAATAGGTCGTGAGTCCCCTACAAGTCAGGGCTGTATGCAAAAACTTATTTGATTCTGTTTGAATTTGCGGTAGTTATCGTTTGCCATAGAAAAAAAGTCTACAGACACACAGACAGACACACACACACAGACACTTTTCGGAAAACGACTTTTTTTCATGTTTTGAGTGTAGTAGAATCAGAATCTGCAATAATCTCGAACACGATTTTTTTTGCCATCACCATACTTCCATTCCTTAAGGAATATGGAAATAAAATCGGTATGGAGAACCATACATGAGTTCCATATTCTAAGATTTATATTTAAAATCATTTTCAGCCAAACAGCCAGGCTGTGTCTTACCTGCCTTTTTATTGCTGTATTAAATGAAAAATATTATATTTCATTAAAATGAAAAAATTATAATTTTATAGCCTGGCAACAAAATTATTTTATTTTTAACAATTACCATTGTTTCAAAAAGTTTAATAAAATTTTCAAGTACTTTACTCTTGTTAAAACGTAAAAGGTTGCAGGTAAACTACCCTTCCCCTTAACCGATCTTCACCAAAATCGAAAGTCCTTGAGACCTCTACAATTCAGGGATGTATGCAAAAAATTATTTGATTATGTTTGAATTTGCGGCTGTTATCGTTTGCCATAGAAAATACGCTTGATAAAAAAACGTTGCAGGTAAACTACCCCTTTCCCTCAACCGATCTTCACCAAAAACAATAGGTCGTGAGTCCCCTACAAGTCAGGGCTGTATGCAAAAACTTATTTGATTCTGTTTGAATTTGCGGTAGTTATCGTTTGCCATAGAAAAAAAGTCTACAGACACACAGACAGACACACACACACAGACACTTTTCGGAAAACGACTTTTTTTCATGTTTTGAGTGTAGTAGAATCAGAATCTGCAATAATCTCGAACACGATTTTTTTTGCCATCACCATACTTCCATTCCTTAAGGAATATGGAAATAAAATCGGTATGGAGAACCATACATGAGTTCCATATTCTAAGATTTATATTTAAAATCATTTTCAGCCAAACAGCCAGGCTGTGTCTTACCTGCCTTTTTATTGCTGTATTAAATGAAAAATATTATATTTCATTAAAATGAAAAAATTATAATTTTATAGCCTGGCAACAAAATTATTTTATTTTTAACAATTACCATTGTTTCAAAAAGTTTAATAAAATTTTCAAGTACTTTACTCTTGTTAAAACGTAAAAGGTTGCAGGTAAACTACCCTTCCCCTTAACCGATCTTCACCAAAATCGAAAGTCCTTGAGACCTCTACAATTCAGGGATGTATGCAAAAAATTATTTGATTATGTTTGAATTTGCGGCTGTTATCGTTTGCCATAGAAAATACGCTTGATAAAAAAACGTTGCAGGTAAACTACCCCTTCCCCTTAAACGATCTTCACCAAAAACAATAGGTCCTGAGTACTCTACAAATCAGGCCTGTATGCAAATAATCTTTTGATTCTGTTTGAATTTGCGGCTGTTATCGTTTGCCATAGAACATACCCTTGATAAAAAAACGTTGCTGGTAAACTACCCCTTCCCCTCAACCGATCTTCACCAAAAACAACAGGTCTTGAGAACTCTACAATTTAGGGCTGTATGCAAATAATCTTTTGATTCTGTTTGAATTTGCGGCTGTTATCGTTTGCCATAGGAAATACCCTTGTTAAAACATAAAACGTTACTGGTAAACTACCCCTTTCCCTTAACCGATCTTCACCAAAAACAACAGGTCTTGAGAACTCTACAAATTAGGGCTGTATGCGAAACATTATTTGATTCTGTTTGAATTTGCGGCTGTTAACGTTTGCCAAAAAACAAATTTCCCTTGGTAAAAAAAACCGTTGCTGGTAAACTACCCCTTCCCCTTAACCGATCTTCACCAAAAAAAATAGGTCTTGAGCACTCCACAAATCAGGGCTGTATGCAAATAATCTTTTGATTCTGTTTGAATTTGCGGCTGTTATCGTTTGCCATAGAAAATACTCTTGTTAAAAAAACGTTGCAGGTAAACTACCCCTTTCCCTCAACCGATCTTCACCAAAAACAAAAGGCCTTGAGAACTCTACAATTTAGGGCTGTATGCAAAACATTATTTGATTATGTTTGAATTTGCGGCTGTTATCGTTTGCCATAGCAAATACCATTGTTAAAACATAAAACGGTACAGGTAAACTACCCCTTTCCCTTAACCGATCTTTACCGAAATCAACAGATCGTGAGAACTCTACAATTCAGGGCTGTATGCGAAACATTATTTGATTCTGTTTGAATTTGCGGCTGTTATCGTTTGCCAAACAAACAAAATTACCCTTGATAAAAAAAAACCGTTGCCGGTAAACTACCCCTTTCCCTCAACCGATCTTCACCAAAAACAATAGGTCACGAGTACTCTACAAATCAGAGCTGTATGCAAAAAATTATTTGAATCTGTTTGAATTTGCGGCTGTTATCGTTTGCCATAGAAAAAAAATCTACAGACACACACACACACACACACACAGACAGACAGACAGACAGACAGACAGACACACACACTGACACTTTGCGGAAAATGACTTTTTTTCATGTTTTGAGTGTAGTAGAATCAGAATCTGCAATAATCTCGAACACGATTTTTTTTGCCATCACCATACTTCCATTCCTTAAGGAATATGGAAGTAAAATATCGGTATGGAGAACCATACATGACTTCCATATTCTAAGATTTATATTTAAATCTTAATATCGCCTGCCAAGCGCGATATATTTTCTCTCATACATGATGTACATTAAAATGATAAAATTTTAATTTTATTGCTTGGCAACAAAATTATTTTATTTTTAACAATTACCATTGTTTGAAAAAGGTTAAATAAATTTTCAAGTACTTTACTCTTGTTAAAACGTAAAAGGTTGCAGGTAAACTACCCCTTCCCCTTAACCGATCTTCACCAAAATCGAAAGTCCTTGAGAACTCTACAATTCATGGACGTATGCTTAAATTATTTGATTCTGTTTGAATTTGCGGCAGTTATCGTTTGCCATAGAAAATACGCTTGATAAAAAAATGTTGCAGGTAAACTACCCCTTCCCCTTAACCGATCTTCTCCAAAAACAATAGGTCTTGAGTACTCTACAAATCAGGGCAGTATGCAAAACATTATTTGATTCTGTTTGAATTTGCGGCTGTTATCGTTTGCCATAGAAAATACCCTTGTTAAAAAAACGTTGCAGGTAAACTACCCCTTTCCCTCAACCGAGCTTCACCAAAAACAAAAGGTCTTGAGAACTCTACAATTTAGGGCTGTATGCAAATAATCTTTTGATCCTGTTTGAATTTGCGGCTGTTATCGTTTGGCAAAAAAAGAAAAAATTCCCTTGATAAAAAAAACCGTTGCAGGTAAACTACCCCTTTCCCTCAACCGATCTTCACCAAAAACAATACGTCACGAGTACTCTACAAATCAGGGCTGTATGCAAAAAATTATTTGAATCTGTTTGAATTTGCGGCTGTTATCGTTTGCCATAGAAAAAAAATCTACAGACACACACACACACACACACACACACACAGACAGACAGACAGACAGACACACACACTGACACTTTGCGGAAAATGACTTTTTTTCATGTTTTGAGTGTAGTAGAATCAGAATCTGCAATAATCTCGAACACGATTTTTTTTGCCATCACCATACTTCCATTCCTTAAGGAATATGGAAGTAAAATATCGGTATGGAGAACCATACATGACTTCCATATTCTAAGATTTATATTTAAATCTTAATATCGCCTGCCAAGCGCGATATATTTTCTCTTATACATGATGTACATTAAAATGATAAAATTTTAATTTTATTGCTTGGCAACAAAATTATTTTATTTTTAACAATTACCATTGTTTGAAAAAGGTTAAATAAATTTTCAAGTACTTTACTCTTGTTAAAACGTAAAAGGTTGCAGGTAAACTACCCCTTCCCCTTAACCGATCTTCACCAAAATCGAAAGTCCTTGAGAACTCTACAATTCATGGACGTATGCAAAAAATTATTTGATTCTGTTTGAATTTGCGGCAGTTATCGTTTGCCATAGAAAATACGCTTGATAAAAAAATGTTGCAGGTAAACTACCCCTTTCCCTTAACCGATCTTCTCCAAAAACAATAGGTCTTGAGTACTCTTCAAATCAGGGCAGTATGCAAAACATTATTTGATTCTGTTTGAATTTGCGGCTGTTATCGTTTGCCATAGAAAATACCCTTGTTAAAAAAACGTTGCAGGTAAACTACCCCTTTCCCTCAACCGAGCTTCACCAAAAACAAAAGGTCTTGAGAACTCTACAATTTAGGGCTGTATGCAAATAATCTTTTGATTCTGTTTGAATTTGCGGCTGTTATCGTTTGCCAAAAAAAGAAAAAATTCCCTTGATAAAAAAACCGTTGCAGGTAAACTACCCCTTTCCCTCAACCGATCTTCACCAAAAACAATAGGTCACGAGTACTCTACAAATCAGGGCTGTATGCAAAAAATTATTTGAATCTGTTTGAATTTGCGGCAGTTATCGTTTGCCATAGAAAAAAAATCTACAGACACAGACACACACACACACAGACAGACACACACACACAGACACTTTTCGGAAAACGACTTTTTTTCATGTTTTGAGTGTAGTAGAATCAGAATCTGCAATAATCTCGAACACGATTTTTTTTGCCATCACCATACTTCCATTCCTTAAAGAATATGGAAGTAAAATATCGGTATGGAGAACCATACATGACTTCCATATTCTAAGATTTATATTTAAAATCATTTTCAGCCAAACAGCCAGGGAAGGAATTTTTGCAAAAAATACTTCTTTCTTGCCAATAACGTAGTACACATATAAAAAATATTATCCCCTCCCCCTTCAACTATAATTTTGATTTATAGAAAATTACCCCCAGCCCGTTCAACTAGCCTCTTCATTTATAGATATTTCATCTACGTTTCTACAGTGGATTATTAAGATCTTATCAGGATACTTTATCAAAATTAAGTACTTTACTCATGTTACAACAAAAAATGTTTCAGGTAAACTGCCCTTTCCCCGTAACCGATCTTCACCAAAATCAACAGACGTTGAGTTCTCTATAGCTCAGGCACATATGTAAAAAATTATTTGATTCTGTTTGAATTTACGGCAGCAGTTATGGTTCGTCATAAAAAAAATACCCATGTAAAACATAAAACATGAGATTTATAAAACATATCTAAGATTTATATTTAAAATCATTTTTGAAATAAAATATTTCATAGAACCTACTAACGCTGGGGAAATCTGAGGAGCCAATCAGAGGTGGGCCTACCTGTCACTCTGCTGAATTTGGTGGAAAGCCCTGTCACTGTCGTCAAAGTATCAGCCTTGACAGGGTCCTCTTTTTCTGCAAAATGGGAGAGGAGGCTTGAGATGGAGTGAGTGACATGGTCCCCACCTCAATGAAGAACCCATTGTTTTATAAAAATATATTTAAATTTTGAAAACTGAAAATTCTTTTCTTGTTGTAAATATTTATATTTTATAATCAAAATGACTTTATCAAAAAACAAACATTATTTTTTATAATAAGTACTTACATATGTTTCTTAATATGCTTACTTTTTCTTCAATGTTGATGATCATTTCCAAACATTCTGACAAAATTGTATCTACAGAACAGTTAACATTCCCCAGGTTTCCATTTCTGCTAATTTCTCATTACACCTTCCACTGACGTATTATTAACCATTTCATAAACTATCGTATAATCTTTTCAGATTTTGTGGTACAAAATCTGAAATTTTCAGATTGCCTGGCAACAAAATTATTTTATTTTCAACAATTACTATTGTTTGAAAAAGTTTAAATGAATTTTCAAGTACTTTACTCTTGTTATAACGTAAAAGGTTGCAGGTAAAATACCCCTTCCCCTTAACTGATCTTCACCAAAATCTAAAGGCCTTGAGTCCTCTACAATTCACTGACCTATGCAAAAAATTATTTGATTCTGTTTGAATTTGCGGCAGTTATCGTTTGTCATAGAAAATACGCTTGATAAAAAACGTTGCAGGTAAACTACCCCTTCCCCTCAACCGATCTTCACCAAAAACAATAGGTCTTGAGTACTCTACAAATCAGGGCTGTATGCAGAAAATTATTTGATTCTGTTTCAATTTGCGACTGTTATCGTTTGCCATAGAAAATACCCTTGTTAAAAAAACGTTGTAGGTAAACTACCCCTTCGCTTAACCGATCTTCACCAAAAACAATACGTCTTGAGAACTCTACAATTCAGGGCTGTATGCGAAACATTATTTGATTCTGTTTGAATTTGCGGCTGTTATCGTTTGCCAAAAAAAAAATTTCCCTTGATAAAAAAAACCGTTGCAGGTAAACTACCCCTTTCCCTTAACCGATCTTCACCAAAAACAATAGGTCTTGAGAACTCTACAATTTAGGGCTGTATGCAAATAATCTTTTGATTCTGTTTGAATTTGCGGCTGTTATCGTTTGCCATAGGAAATACCCTTGTTAAAACATAAAACGTTACAGGTAAACTACCCCTTTCCCATAACCGATCTTCACCAAAAACAACAGGTCTTGAGAAATCTACAATACAGGGCTGTATGCGAAACATTATTTGATTCTGTTTGAATTTGCGGCTGTTATCGTTTGCCAAAAAAAAAAATTTCCCTGATAAAAAAAAACCGTTGCAGGTAAACTACCCCTTTCCCTCAACCGATCTTCACCAAAAACAATAGGTCGCGAGTCCTCTACAAATCAGGGCGGTATGCAAAAAATTATTTGATTCTGTTTGAATTTGCGGCAGTTATCGTTTGCCATAGAAAAAAAATCTACAGACACACAGACAGGACAGACACACACACAGACAGACACACACACACAGACACTTTCGGAAAACGACTTTTTTTCATGTTTTGAGTGTAGTAGAATCAGAATCTCCAATAATCTCGAACACGATTTTTTTGCCATCACCATTTGATTCTGTTTGAATTTGCGGCAGTTATCGTTTGCCATAGAAAAAAAATCTACAGACACACAGACAGACAGACAGACAGACAGACAGACAGACAGACAGACAGACAGACAGACACACACACACACACACACACACACACACACAGACACTTTTCGGAAACGACTTTTTTTCATGTTTTGAGTGTAGTAGAATCAGAATCTCCAATAATCTCGAACACGATTTTTTTTGCCATCACCATACTTCCATTCCTTAAGGAATATGGAAGTAAAAGTAAAAATTACCCTTGATAAAAAACCGTTGCAGGGAAACTACCCCTTTCCCTTTTCAACAAAAACGACAGGTCTTGAGAACTCTACAATTTAGGGTTGTATGCAAAATATTATATGATTTTGTGTGAATTTGCGGCTGTTATCGTTTGCCATAAAAAATACCCTTGATAAAACAAAAAACGTGGCAGGTAAACTACCCCTTTCCCTTAAACGATCTTCACCAAAAACAATAGGTCTTTAGTATTCAATAAATCAGGGCTGTATGCAAAAATGTATTTGATTCTGTTAGAATTTGCGGCTCTTATCGTTTGCCATAAAAAATACCCTTAAAAACATAAAACGTCGCAGGTAAACTACCCCTTTCCCTCAACCGATCTTCACCAAAAACAAAAGGTCTTGAGAACTCTACAATATAGGGCAGTATGCCAAAAATTATTTGATTCTGTTTGAATTTGCGGCTGTTATCGTTTGCCATAGTAAATACCATTGTTAAAACATAAAACGGTACAGGTAAACTACCCCTTTCCCTTAACCGATCTTTACCAAAATCAACAGATCGTGAGAACTCTACAATTCAGGGCTGTATGCGAAACATTATTTGATTCTGTTTGAATTTGCGGCTGTTATCGTTTGCCAAACAAACAAAATTACCCTTGATAAAAAAAAAAGTTGCAGGTAAACTAATCTTCACCAAAAACAACAGGTCTTTAGTACTCAACAAATCAGGGCTGTATGCAAAAACGTATTTGTTTCTGTTTGAATTTGCGGCTCTTATCGTTTGCCATAGAAAATACCCTTTTAAAACATAAACGTTTCAGGTAAACTACCCCTTTCGCTTAACCGATCTTCACCAACACCTATAGGTATTGAGAACTCTACAATACAGGCCTGTATGCAAAACATCATTTGATTCTGTTTGAATTTGCGGTTGTTATCATTTATCATAGAAAAAATTACCCTTGATAAAAAACCGTTGCAGGTAAACTACCCCTTTACCTTAACCGATCTTCACCAAAAACGATAGGTCTTGAGAACTCTACAATTCAGGGCTGTATGCAAAATATTATATGATTTTGTTTGAATTTGCGGCTGTTATCGTTTGCCATACAAAATACCCTTGATAAAACAAAAAACGTGGCTGGTAAACTACCCCATTCCCTTAAACGATCTTCACCAAAAACAATAGGTCGCGAGTACTCCACAATTCAGGGTTGTATGCAAATAATCATTTGATTCTTTTTGAATTTGCGGCTCTTATCGTTTGCCATAGGAAATAACCATTTAAAACATAAAACGTAGCAGGTAAACTACCCCTTTCCCATATCCGGTCTTCACCAAAATCAATAGGTCTTGAGAACTCTACAATTTAGGGCTGTGTGCAAATAATAATTTGCTTGTGTTTGAATTTGCGGCTGCTATCGTTTGCCATATAAAATACCCTTGTTAAAACATAAAACGTTACAGGTAAACTACCCCTTTCCCTTAACCGATCTTTACCAAAATCAACAGATCGTGAGAACTCTACAATTCAGGGCTGTATGCGAAACATTATTTGATTCTGTTTGAATTTGCGGCTGTGATCGTTTGCCAAACAAAGAAAATTACCCTTGATAAAAAAAAACCGTTGCAGGTAAACTACCCCTTTCCCTCAACCGATCTTCACCAAAAACAACAGGTCGCGAGTACTCTATAAGTCAGGGCTGTATGCAAAAAATTATTTGATTCTGTTTCAATTTGCGGCTGTTATCGTTTGCCATAGAAAACAAATCTACAGACAGACAGACAGACAGACAGACAGACAGACAGACACACACACACACACACACACACACACACACACACACACAGACACTTTTCGGAAACGACTTTTTTTCATGTTTTGAGTGTAGTAGAATCAGAATCTGCAATAATCTCGAACACGATTTTTTTTCCCATCACCATACTTCCATTCCTTAAGGAATATGGAAGTAAAATTACACTTGATAAAAAACCATTGCAGGTAAACTACCCCTTTCCCTTAACCGATCTTCACCAAAAACGATAGGTCTTGAGAACTCTGCAATTCAGGGCTGTATGCAAAACATTATTTGATTATGTTTGAATTTGCGGCTGTTATCGTTTGCCATACAAAATACCCTTGATAAAACAAAAAACGTGGCAGGTAAACTACCCCTTTCAATTAAACGATCTTCACCAAAAACAATAGGTCTTTAGTACTCTAGAAATCAGGGCTGTATGCAAAAACGTATTTGATTATGTTTGAATGTGCGGCTGTTATCGTTTGCCATAGAAAATACCCTTGTTAAAACATAAAACGTTGCTGGTAAACTACCCCTTTCCCTTAAATTATTTGATTCTGTTTGAATTTCCGGCTGTTATCGTTTGCCATAGAAAAAAATCTACAGACATACTCTACAATTCAGGGATGTATGCAAAAGAGTAGTTGATTCTGTTTTAATTTACGGCAGTTATCGTTCGTCATATAAAAATATCGGTATGGAGAACCATACATGACTTCCATGTTCTAAGATTTATATTTAAAACCATATTAGTAGAGGGAAAATGCCGGTTCAAACGCACAAAGGAATGCCGCCTTCTTAAAAAACACTAAAAAAACACTAAAAAACATGATCTCAGAGATGACGCCGCCACCGCTGGACCCGCAGCATCCCGATGGACCACAGCATCCGCGAATTTCCGCGAATAAATTTTTTTATTTTTTTTATTTGGTTTTTTATTTTTTTAATTAAATTGATTTGGTGGGATGAGGTTCAATGGACCACCAGCATCCGTGAATATAATTTTTTTATTTTTTTAAGAAAGCTGATTTGCATATCAGTGGGTGGTGTTGGGTGGGAGGTTGTTTTTTTTTTTTCATATCAGTGGGTGGGGGGTGGTTCCAACTCGAAGCATTATAGTGTATACTAAAATATATGATCAGGTGTACCAACCTTTGCATGAGTTCAAATTTGTCGCGTGTTATAATGTATATTAAATCTATATGATCAGATGTACCAACCTCTGTATTATTCGTCCTCTCTCTCTCTCTCTCTCTCTCTCTCTCTCTCTCTCTCTCTCTCTCTCTCACACGGTGTGTATCTCTCTCTCTCTCTCTCGTTGTCAAACGTTATACTCACCGGCATTATAGTGTATATTAAAATATATGATTAGGTGTACCAACCGTTACATGAGTTCAAATTTGTCGTGTGTTATAATGTATATTAAATCTATATGATCAGATGTACCAACCTCTGTATTATTCGTCCTCTCTCTCTCTCTCTCTCTCACACGTTGTGTATGTCTCTCTCGTTGTCAAACGTTGTGCTCAAACTGTGGTCAGTACCGAGCGCATGTATATGAAATTAGAAAGTTTATTCGACAAATATTAACGTCCTCTCACTCTCTCTCTCTCTCTCTCTCTCTCTCTCTCTCTCTCTCTCTCTCTCTCTCTCTCTCTCTCTTTCTCTCTCTCTCACTCTCACTTGTTTCAACTGTGTCAACAAATAGTAACGTCCTCTCTCTCTCTCTCTCTCTCTCTCTCTCTCTCTCTCTCTCTCTCTCTCTCTCTCTCTCTCTCTCTCTCTCTCTCTCTCACTTTCACACGTTTCAACTATGTAAGGTTCCATACCCTTTCTCCTGTCTCCCTCTCGTACATTGAGTAGTCGGTGTGATGAATAAATAATTTTAGCACTATCTCTCTTTCGTTGTCAAAACGTCGTCTTCATTTTTCAATGTATTAAATAATTAATTAATAGTTTATAATGCAGTCAGTGTGATTGATCCTTGTTAGAAATATATATATTCGGCGTCAATGAACTACTTACCTGTTATGTTGTTACAGACAATACTTCTGTTTTAAGGTTGCAGTTTACACACACACACACACACATAGGTTCAGTAGTGTATAGCGAAATAAATTAAAATTATACACACATGAAAACGGCGGCTGAAATTCATACAAATCTTCTGATGTAACAGTTCACAAAAAATAAATTAATTGTACACATGTTCAGAGGTGTAGAGTGAAATAAAATAAAGTCATAATTTGTTTAAATGATTAAATATATTTTAACATTCACAATATAAAATTCGCAATTAAATAAATACATTAGAAATTGATATTTTTCGAAAGTTTATATATAATTGTGTGTCGTACTTGTAGAAGAAGCAACCTGCAACATAACAATACAACAACAACATTAAAAATCATGTTAAATATCACACACACAGATGCACACGCAACGCGCGCACATACAGACGCATACGCAACGTAATCACACACACACACACACATACGCACACGCATACGCAACGTAACCAAACACGCAACGCGCCCACACACAGACGCAAACGCAACGTACACACGTTTGGGTTACACCACACGTGCACGCACACACACACACAGACGAACACGCACACATACGCAACGCGCCCACACACAGACGCAAACACAACGTAATCACACCCATACATACAACGTACACACGTAATACATAAACTTACGCGTAATCACACCCATACATACAACGTACACACGTAATACATAAACTTACGTTTACTGCCGTCCGAACTGAAGTGTGAGGAGGCAATAACTATAGATATCACAGTAAGAATTTTTGTTGTTGTTGTTTTTTTTGTTGTTAACCAGTGGTGTAACGGGGAATTTTAGCAGGTGGAGGAGCAGAGTCGTCATCGTCGTCGGCATGTATCCGATAATGTCCGTACGCAAGGGTATCACGACCATTGTCTAATATATAACGCTTATCATCATACGGTGACAACGCTTGCTTATTTACACGCATCGTGTACAACGTATGATGATCGCTACGTAAACACAACGCACTGACAGAAAACGGACAATGATCAGTGAGACACTTGCGATACATATCGTGTCGCAGACTCCTCTTAATAGCAACTCGAGGCACACCTTTACACACACGTTTTTGACTCGCATTGCTAGAATCTTCGTGGGCCACAAGGAACGAATAACATTTCGCTCTGAGACCTACGAATTCTCTAATAGGACGACCACACGTTTCATCCTTGAACAGTCCGACAACCTTTTTGTTCTTAAGGCTATAACAAGGATGAGACGTAGGGTAATCCGAGGTGTCAAAAACGTGCAAGTCCTTCTTCATATCTGCATACAAGTAAAAGTAGTTTGTTACCTTAACAAGTACTGTTATCCTACACCGTTGGAGTCCCCAAACCATACGTGGACGAAATTACATGTAGGCATTGATGCCTTATGGACTTCAGTGGGATTGTCGCCCACCTCCCAATCCATAATTCTTATTTTGCAGACACAACATCTTACAGCATCACCGTCGCCTTCGTAAAAGAACCCGGCTTTAGCCAGATCGGACAATTTCACGTTCTCATGCGGGTATATAGGAACGTAAATTTTAATATGCCCACGACGTTTGATGTTGTAATAGCTATTCAGACGGTTTGTAAAAGAATGTACGTATTCGTCCATATCTACCTATAATAATAACAGTACCTGCTTCATTATCATATACATTATGTGCTATATATAAATATATACATAAGGCTTTCAACACACACATCATAAATCCAGAACAGGAAAGGTATTATAACAAATATTACGAAAACAAGTACGTATGGTCACGTACATAGATCAACGTTTAAACAAACAGATTAATACCTGAATAAATTTTTTTTTTTTTTTTAAACAGGACAGCGTATTATCTATATAACGTTCTGTTTCAGATAAGAATAGTTTGAATATAAAATGAAAGGGTACGTTGTATTTTGTTATGAGAAAATGCATTTCTAAATTTCGTTACATTTGACAAAAGATCTTATTGATCAGACGTATGAGTAATTATATTAATCCTTATGTAGAAAATACGCACGCATTCGTAAAATATAGCACTCAGGTGTAGGGGCAATTAATCCTTTTTTGTATTGAACGTATTTAAGTAGGTCTACTCGTGATATCAGTAAATTCTGTCTAAATGTATAGTACATAAACGTACCCAGTAATCGCTTCTTGAGTTACTCGATTGATGTTCATGTTAAACGATTGATGACTCGTGTAATAATACAGATTAACCTCGTATAATAATAATGGCAGGACAGTGTATTTAGAACACTTAAAATTGGAAATCTACAAACACATCAAAAATATCTGTCAAACAAAAACACCGTTCTTGACAACAGTAACTGACCTAAGCACATGTGCTTCATTAGGCAACAGACCAAAAAATCAAATAGACGACTATAAGCAGAATTTAAATAAAATCTGAATATTCAATAAAATTATGTTTTTTTTTTTTTTTTTACTTAGTAACAGATGCAAATCTTTTACTTACCTCTTAAATGTTGTTGTTGTTATACACAATAGTCGATTGTACGATGAGTGTCTCATACAAATGAGAAATAGTGACATGTCGTCTTGTGTGTGTATATATATCATAGGGCGGTAGCGTACACGTTTGAAAGTTGATACACATTAAATTCTCTCTCTCTCTCACACACATTACAGAGATTGATATTAATTGCATGTATGTTCAGAGGTTGGGTGTCTAAATCGATGCATTTTACTTTCACTTTCTAATTTGACACATGGCTTACTTCCATACATAAATAGCTATCGTCTACGAGTGTTGCTAAACGAAATTAAAAATGTTGTAATACATAACGTCCTGTGTAATAGTATGGTATGTTTTTTAGGACAGCCAAAAGCATGAAAGTATTATTTAAATCTGTATGGAAGTCATATATAAATATCGGGTCAGCGCGACACAACGTAACATGATTCATGTCAACGTCGTATGTATGTGTGTGCGTGTGCGTCTATGTGTTCGTGTGTGCGCGTGTTTGGTTACGTTGCGTATGCGTCTGTGTGCGTGCACGTCGGATGTGTGATTACGTGTGCGTCTGTGTGTGTTCGTGTGTGCGTGCGAAAATAAACTTAATTTTCTTGATCTATCAAATAGTTGGTCTAAGCGTACATGTATTATGTAATTCATCTCTTTTTCAGTCATCTACGTAAGTGCATTTGAATTATTTGCGCATGCGCATAACAGCTTTTTAGTACAGTTGCACACACACACACACACACATCGACACTCACTTGCAACAACGTCTTACTTATCACACGTTCATGCGCTACAAATTGATATATAAAACGTTTAAGATACACTATAAGTACGGGACTTAGCATTGTAAGCTTCGAGGTTACGCAATAGTAACAGCTCTTCCCCGCCCCTTGCCCTCCAGCGTTGTCGCACGTTACACTTGGTTATGCTTTGTCAATGGCGGGGAGGGCGGGGAGTGAAGCGACATGGCAATACAGCAGTCGCCTCGAAGCTTGTATTGATACGTCTCACATTAACATAATACCAGCGTTATAACCGTACCTTTTGTTTTTCAGTATTCATTCATTCTCAGTAAATAAATAACGCTAGTCAGGGTAATATGTCAGTTTATTACAAACCGCGAAGATGTCGGCTACTCATGATTTTAGTATTGAAAGTGAAAGAATAAAATCGTTCAAGTATTGGGAAGTGACGTTTATCAGCCCCGACGAGTTAGCGTTTGCGGGGTTCTACTTCTACCCTAGAAATTTCGATGTTTGTGGACATAGTATGTCATTCGTAGACGATAGAGTGGAAAGAAGGTGACAAACCTATGAAGGAACATGACAAAGTTTCATCTACATGACAATTTCTAAACGATGTTAAGAGTGAGACTTTTCATACACGCACCAATAGACATAGTACGTATGACTCAAACGTTAATTCGCATCAGCAAGTTTGCACGCTACATAATTACAAAAATAATTTCTTAACTGTGACAATTGGTATTGAACTTTTTACCTTGTTCAGTCTGCTCCTCCCCCACGTTCCTGCTGAAGGTTAGCTAGTCGTGGTTTTGGACTTGATAATGATTGAGACACTGAAAGGCCTCGTCCGAAGCATGACAGGTAGCAGTTCAGCAAGTAAGCACGACAAAGTTGGAATTACAGAGACTGCTTATTTAAATAACAATTAAGATGAATGAAGATGATTCGTCAATTTGAAGGAAGAGAGAATGTACAGGTGGACGTGGACTTGTCAGTTGGCTATTCCCGCCGTTACCTCGACACTTCGAGCTGTTACGACTTTTTTAACTCTACAGTCACATTAAATTTGTAAAGTAGGCAACCAGAGTATCCTATCGAGGTAACAACGTCCCTTTCTGCTAAAACCTCTGTGTAGTAGTCAGTGAGTTGACGGAAGAAACGGTAATGGAAGTAATCATAATCAGCTGGAAGGATTAAACAAAGGATGGTGTGTTCCGGCCTCAAACAATTAAAGAGTCTAGAGCTGGCCACTCCAGCGCTTCCTCGGACGTCCCAAACCTCTCCGTCCCTTCTGCTTGTAGTTCCATAATTATTTGGGAATGCGGCAGTCATCCATTCGGCAAAGATGTTCCCACCAATTCAGACGATACTAGGCAATCCTGTCGCGTATACTCATAATATTCTGTTAATGCCGTATATATATATATTTATAATTAAATTTACCTCAAGATGTTATTTTTTTTTTTTTTTCCTTTTTTGGAACATGTTTCGGGTACTATCTTGTACCCATCCTCAACCTTCCGGTTTTTTTGTCTGGTGAAGTACATATGTGTTGTTGGTTGACTATTATTATTATTGTGGCTTCCTGGTGTGTGTGTGTGTGTGTGTGTGTGTGTGTGTGTGTGTGCGCGTGTGAGTGTGAGTGCACGCTTAAGTCACAGTACACAATAAAGACAGAACATTGTAATGTTACGTAGGATAATGAAGTATAACATGTCAGATTTTGGTAATGGAAATATAATTTGCATTTTCATGTTAGACGTAATATAGTTACATGTAGTTTATTAGCATTTGTGTATGTGTGTGCACTTGATATTGCGTAAACGTGTCTGCTCTGCTCTACTTGCATATTCTCATGTAATAAAGGACGCACCTCGGTCATGATCCGACGCACGCACACACGAACACACACAGACGCACACGCATACGTAACGTAATCACACACACACACACATACATACGCAACGTAACCAAACACGCACACACGTACACACGCAACGAGCGCACACGTACACAACGTAACCAAACACGCACACGCGAACACACACACAGACGCATACGTACACACTGCCGTCGTAACGTTAGATTGCTAATGACGGATACAATCAGTCTGATGTATAGTATTCACGTATAGGCTCCTCATAGTACCATATCAATATCTGTAATGTTATTTATTTCCAACTAAAGTCAGAGACATCCCCAGTAGTTTTTCACCTAGAACGTATACAAAAGATCTGATTCTTGTTGGACCTATCACTACCGTTGCGTCATGTACTGATGACCTAAACACTACTGACTGATCCAAGTGTGTTTGGTTCTCGTCAACAACCTCTTGCATAACTTTGCCCTCAGACGCTTTTACATTTCCATGTGTGAAGTTAACATAGCTCAGTCAAAATAACGATAATGCAGACGCATACGTAATCACACATCCGACGTGCACGCACACAGACGCATACGCAACGTAACCAAACACGCGCACACACGAACACATAGACGCACACGCACACACATACATACGACGTTGACATGAATCATGTTACGTTGTGTCGCGCTGACCCGATATTTATATATGACTTCCATACAGATTTAAATAATACTTTCATGCTTTTGGCTGTCCTAAAAAACATACCATACTATTACACAGGACGTTATGTATTACAACATTTTTAATTTCGTTTAGCAACACTCGTAGACGATAGCTATTTATGTATGGAAGTAAGCCATGTGTCAAATTAGAAAGTGAAAGTAAAATGCATCGATTTAGACACCCAACCTCTGAACATACATGCAATTAATATCAATCTCTGTAATGTGTGTGAGAGAGAGAGAGAATTTAATGTGTATCAACTTTCAAACGTGTACGCTACCGCCCTATGATATATATACACACACAAGACGACATGTCACTATTTCTCATTTGTATGAGACACTCATCGTACAATCGACTATTGTGTATAACAACAACAACATTTAAGAGGTAAGTAAAAGATTTGCATCTGTTACTAAGTAAAAAAAAAAAAAAACATAATTTTATTGAATATTCAGATTTTATTTAAATTCTGCTTATAGTCGTCTATTTGATTTTTTGGTCTGTTGCCTAATGAAGCACATGTGCTTAGGTCAGTTACTGTTGTCAAGAACGGTGTTTTTGTTTGACAGATATTTTTGATGTGTTTGTAAATTTCCAATTTTAAGTGTTCTAAATACACTGTCCTGTCATTATTATTATACGAGGTTAATCTGTATTATTACACGAGTCATCAATCGTTTAACATGAACATCAATCGAGTAACTCAAGAAGCGATTACTGGGTACGTTTATGTACTATACATTTAGACAGAATTTACTGATATCACGAGTAGACCTACTTAAATACGTTCAATACAAAAAAGGATTAATTGCCCCTACACCTGAGTGCTATATTTTACGAATGCGTGCGTATTTTCTACATAAGGATTAATATAATTACTCATACGTCTGATCAATAAGATCTTTTGTCAAATGTAACGAAATTTAGAAATGCATTTTCTCATAACAAAATACAACGTACCCTTTCATTTTATATTCAAACTATTCTTATCTGAAACAGAACGTTATATAGATAATACGCTGTCCTGTTTAAAAAAAAAAAAAAAAAATTTATTCAGGTATTAATCTGTTTGTTTAAACGTTTATCTATGTACGTGACCATACGTACTTGTTTTCGTAATATTTGTTATAATACCTTTCCTGTTCTGGATTTATGATGTGTGTGTTGAAAGCCTTATGTATATATTTATATATAGCACATAATGTATATGATAATGAAGCAGGTACTGTTATTATTATAGGTAGATATGGACGAATACGTACATTCTTTTACAAACCGTCTGAATAGCTATTACAACATCAAACGTCGTGGGCATATTAAAATTTACGTTCCTATATACCCGCATGAGAACGTGAAATTGTCCGATCTGGCTAAAGCCGGGTTCTTTTACGAAGGCGACGGTGATGCTGTAAGATGTTGTGTCTGCAAAATAAGAATTATGGATTGGGAGGTGGGCGACAATCCCACTGAAGTCCATAAGGCATCAATGCCTACATGTAATTTCGTCCACGTATGGTTTGGGGACTCCAACGGTGTAGGATAACAGTACTTGTTAAGGTAACAAACTACTTTTACTTGTATGCAGATATGAAGAAGGACTTGCACGTTTTTGACACCTCGGATTACCCTACGTCTCATCCTTGTTATAGCCTTAAGAACAAAAAGGTTGTCGGACTGTTCAAGGATGAAACGTGTGGTCGTCCTATTAGAGAATTCGTAGGTCTCAGAGCGAAATGTTATTCGTTCCTTGTGGCCCACGAAGATTCTAGCAATGCGAGTCAAAAACGTGTGTGTAAAGGTGTGCCTCGAGTTGCTATTAAGAGGAGTCTGCGACACGATATGTATCGCAAGTGTCTCACTGATCATTGTCCGTTTTCTGTCAGTGCGTTGTGTTTACGTAGCGATCATCATACGTTGTACACGATGCGTGTAAATAAGCAAGCGTTGTCACCGTATGATGATAAGCGTTATATATTAGACAATGGTCGTGATACCCTTGCGTACGGACATTATCGGATACATGCCGACGACGATGACGACTCTGCTCCTCCACCTGCTAAAATTCCCCGTTACACCACTGGTTAACAACAAAAAAACAACAACAACAAAAATTCTTACTGTGATATCTATAGTTATTGCCTCCTCACACTTCAGTTCGGACGGCAGTAAACGTAAGTTTATGTATTACGTGTGTACGTTGTATGTATGGGTGTGATTACGCGTAAGTTTATGTATTACGTGTGTACGTTGTATGTATGGGTGTGATTACGTTGTGTTTGCGTCTGTGTGTGGGCGCGTTGCGTATGTGTGCGTGTACGTCTGTGTGTGTGTGTGCGTGCACGTGTGGTGTAACCCAAACGTGTGTACGTTGCGTTTGCGTCTGTGTGTGGGCGCGTTGCGTGTTTGGTTACGTTGCGTATGCGTGTGCGTATGTGTGTGTGTGTGTGTGATTACGTTGCGTATGCGTCTGTATGTGCGCGCGTTGCGTGTGCATCTGTGTGTGTGATATTTAACATGATTTTTAATGTTGTTGTTGTATTGTTATGTTGCAGGTTGCTTCTTCTACAAGTACGACACACAATTATATATAAACTTTCGAAAAATATCAATTTCTAATGTATTTATTTAATTGTGAATTTTATATTGTGAATGTTAAAATATATTTAATCATTTAAACAAATTATGACTTTATTTTATTTCACTCTACACCTCTGAACATGTGTACAATTAATTTATTTTTTGTGAACTGTTACATCAGAAGATTTGTATGAATTTCAGCCGCCGTTTTCATGTGTGTATAATTTTAATTTATTTCGCTATACACTACTGAACCTATGTGTGTGTGTGTGTGTAAACTGCAACCTTAAAACAGAAGTATTGTCTGTAACAACATAACAGGTAAGTAGTTCATTGACGCCGAATATATATATTTCTAACAAGGATCAATCACACTGACTGCATTATAAAACTATTAATTAATTATTTAATACATTGAAAATGAAGACGACGTTTTGACAACGAGAGAGGGCTAAAATTATTTATTCATCACACCGACTACTCAATGTACGAGAGGGAGACAGGAGAAAGGGTATGAAACCTTGCATAGTTGAAACGTGTGAGAGTGAGAGAGAGAGAGAGAGATAGAGAGAGAGAGAGAGAGAGAGAGAGAGAGAGAGAGAGAGAGAGAGAGAGAGAGAGGACGTTACTATTTGTTGACACAGTTGAAACAAGTGAGAGTGTGAGAGAGAGAGAGAGAGAGAGAGAGAGAGAGAGAGAGAGAGAGAGAGAGAGAGAGAGAGAGAGAGGACGTTAATATTTGTCGAATAAATATAAACTTTCTAATTTCATATACATGCGCTCGGTACTGACCACAGTTTGAGCATAACGTTTGACAACGAGAGAGACAGACACAACGTGTGAGAGAGAGAGAGAGGGAGAGAGAGAGGACGAATAATACAGAGGTTGGTACATCTGATCATATAGATTTAATATACATTATAACACGTGACAAATTTGAACTCATGTAACGGTTGGTACACCTAATCATATATTTTAATATACACTATAATGCCGGTGAGCATAACGTTTGACAACGAGAGAGAGAGAGAGAGATACACACCGTGTGTGAGAGAGAGAGAGAGTAACAATTATGATCATATATAGTTTGAATTTCCCAGATTCTAATTTACAAAGTTTTGATGAATGGATTTTTAATTTATTTCACTATACGCCTCTGAACCTATATGTAATTATTTGTAACTGCTTTACCTGTTGCAGCAAACGATAACACTAGAACGATTATATTATTATTATTATTCAGTGATATATACATACATACAATTTACTTATTAAACACTTCAATGATTGTAACGTCTTACAATGACTATAGCATATTTAAATCTGTTATCTGTTTATTGGTCCTACATGTACATGTTGTATGTATGTGTATGATTACGTTGTGTTTGCGTCTGTGTGTGGGTGCGTTGCGTATGTGTGCGTGTACGTCTGTGTGTGTGTGCGTGCACGTGTGGTGTAACCCAAACGTGTGTACGTTGCGTTTGCGTCTGTGTGTGGGCGCGTTGCGTGTTTGGTTACGTTGTGTGTGTGTGTGTGTGTGTGTGTGTGTGTGTGTGTGTGTGTGTGTGTGTGTGTGTGTGTGTGTGTGTGTGTGTGTGTGTGTGTGTGTGTGTGTGTGTGTGTGTGTGTGTGTGTGTGTGTGTGTGTGTGTGTGTGTGTGTGTGTGTGTGTGATTACGTTGCGTATGCGTCTGTATGTGCGCGCGTTGCGTGTGCATCTGTGTGTGTGATATTTAACATGATTTTAATGTTATTGTTGTATTGTTATGTTGCAGGTTGCTTCTTCTACAAGTACGACACACAATTATATATATATAAACTTTCGAAAAATATCAATTTCTAATGTATTTATTTAATTGTGAATTTTATATTGTGAATGTTAAAATATATTTAATCATTTAAACAAATTATGACTTTATTTTATTTCACTCTACACCTCTGAACATGTGTACAATTAATTTATTTTTTGTGAACTGTTACATCAGAAGATTTGTATGAATTTCAGCCGCCGTTTTCATGTGTGTATAATTTTAATTTATTTCGCTATACACTACTGAACCTATCTGTGTGTAAACTGCAACCTTAAAACAGAAGTATTGTCTGTAACAACATAACAGGTAAGTAGTTCATTGACGCCAAATATATATATTTCTAACAAGGATCAATCACACTGACTGCATTATAAAACTATTAATTAATTATTTAATACATTGAAAATGAAGACGACGTTTTGACAACGAGAGAGGGCTAAAATTATTTATTCATCACACCGACTACTCAATGTACGAGAGGGAGACAGGAGAAAGGGTATGAAACCTTGCATAGTTGAAACGTGTGAGAGTGAGAGAGAGAGAGAGAGAGAGAGAGAGAGAGAGAGAGAGAGAGAGAGAGAGAGAGAGAGAGAGAGAGAGAGAGAGAGAGAGAGAGAGAGAGAGGACGTTACTATTTGTTGACACAGTTGAAACAAGTGAGAGTGTGAGAGAGAGAGAGAGAGAGAGAGGACGTTAATATTTGTCGAATAAATATAAACTTTCTAATTTCATATACATGCGCTCGGTACTGACCACAGTTTGAGCATAACGTTTGACAACGAGAGAGACATACACAACGTGTGAGAGAGAGAGAGAGGGAGAGAGAGAGAGAGAGGACGAATAATACAGAGGTTGGTACATCTGATCATATAGATTTAATATACATTATAACACGCGACAAATTTGAACTCATGTAAAGGTTGGTACACCTAATCATATATTTTAATATACACTATAATGCCGGTGAGCATAACGTTTGACAACGAGAGAGAGAGAGAGAGAGAGAGACATACACACCGTGTGAGAGAGAGAGAGAGTAACAATTATGATCATATATAGTTTGAATTTCCCACCACAGAAGAGAAAGAAATGTTGGCAGATCTGCTCTATACACGCACACAATAATTTAAGATTGGTAACCCTGATCATATATTTTAATATATACACTATATAACACATATTTGAATTTCCCTCCCTCCACCGCAGAAAATGTTGACAACCCTGCTCATATAAAATATCTATACACTATAATAATACTACAGAGGTTGGTACACCTGATCATATAGATTTAATATACATTATAACACACAACAAATTTGAACTCATGCAAAGGTTGGTACACCTGATCGTATATTTTAGTATACACTATAATGCTTCGAGTTGGAACCACCCCCCACCCACTGATATGAAAAAAAAAAAAACAACCTCCCACCCAACACCACCCACTGATATGCAAATCAGCTTTCTTAAAAAAATAAAATTCACGGATGCTGGTGGTCCATTGAACATCATCCCACCAAATCAATTTAATTAAAAAAATTAAAAAAATAAAATTAAAAAAATAAAAAATTTATTCGCGGAAATTCGCGGTGCTGTGGTCCATCGGGATGCTGCGGGTCCAGCGGTGGCGGCGTCATCTCTGAGATCATGTTTTTTAGTGTTTTTTTAGTGTTTTTTAAGAAGGCGGCATTCCTTTGTGGGTTTGAACCCTTATTTTCCCTCTACTCATATTCGAAATGAAATGTTTCCATAGAAACTACGTCTTTCTACTTATTGCTTCAGCATTAACCACAGTACTGTGGTCACTAACGTATACCACCTCACGTTTTCGCACTTGATTTTCACCGATGATGGCAGTCGATGGCACTGCCGAAAAGTCTAGTTTTGCAGAAAACATTGGACTACGGCTAATGAGCCCGGGAAGAAATTTTAACAAAAAACTACTTCTTTGTTGCCGATAACGTAGTACACATATAAAAAATTCTCCCCTCCACCTTCAACTATAATTTTTAATAATAGAAAATTACCCCCACCCCGTTCACCTAACCTCTTCATTTATAGATATTTCATCTACGTTTCCACAGTGGATTATTATGAGCTTCTTATCAGGATACTTTATTTATAAAAATTAAGTACTTTACTCTTGTTAAATCATAAAATGTTTCAGGTAAACTACCCCTTTCTCTTAACCGATCTTCTCCAAAATCAACAGACCTTCCTTCCTCTACAATTCAGGGAAGCATGCAAAAAAATATTTGATTCTGTTTTAATGTGCGGCAGTTATTGTTCGTCATAAAAAAATTACCCTTTTTAAAACATAAAACGTTGCTGATAAACTACCCCTTCCCTTAACCGATCTTCAACAAAATCAACAGACCTTGAGTTCTCTTTAGTTCAAAAAGGTATGCAAAAACCTAGTTGATTCTGTTTGAATTTACGGCAGTTATCGTTCGTCATATAAAAAATTACCCTTGTTAAAACATAAAATGTTGCTGGTAAACTACCCCTTTCCCTTAACCGATCTTCACCAACACCAATAGGTATTGAGAACTCTACAATACAGGGCTGTATGCAAAACATCATTTGATTCTGTTTGAATTTGCGGCTCTTATCGTTTGCCATAGAAAACACCCTTGATAAAACATAAAACGTTGCTGGTAAACTACCCTATTCCATTAACCGATCTTCACCAAAAACAATAGTTCTTGAGAATTCTAGAATTCAGGGCTTTATGCAAAACATTATTTGATTCTCTTTGAATTTACGGCAGTTATGGTTCGTCATAGAAAAAATACCCTTGTTAAAACATATACCGTTGCAGGTAAATTACCCCTTTCCCTAAACCGATCTTCAAAAAAATCAACAGACCTTGAGTTCTGTATAATTAAAAAAGGTATGCAGAAGAGTAGTTGGATCTGTTTTAATGTACGGCAATTATCGTTCGTCATAAAAAAAATTATCCTTGATAAAACATAAAATGTTGCTGGTAAACTACCCTATTCCCTTAACCGATCTTCACCAAAACTAACAGGTCTTGAGAACTCTACATTTCAGGGCTGTATGCAAAATATTATATGATTCTGTTTGAATTTGCAGCTGTTATCGTTTGCCATATAAAATACCCTTGATAAAACAAAAAACGTAACAGGTAAACTACCCCTTTCCCTTAACCGATCTTCGCCAAAAATAATAGGTCTTTAGTACTCACCAAAACAGGGCTGTATGCAAAAACCTATTTGATTCTGTTTGAATTACGGCTCTTATCGTTTGCCATAGAAAATACCCTTTTAAAACATAAAACGTTGCTGGTAAACTACCCCTTTCCCTCAACCGATCTTCACCAACACCAATAGGTATTGAGAACTCTACAATACAGGACTGTATGCAAAACATCATTTGATTCTGTTTGAATTTGCGGCTGTTATCGTTTACCATAGAAAAGAAGTAAAAATTACCCTTGATAAAAAACCGTTGCTGGTAAACTACCCATTTCCCTTAACCGACCTTCACCAAAAACGATAGGTCTTGAGAACTCTACAATTCAGGGCTGTATGCAAAATATTATATGATTCTGTTTGAATTTGCGGCTGTTATCATTTGCCATATAAAATACCCTTTATAAAACAAAAAACGTGGCAGGTAAACTACCCCTTTCCCTTAACCGATCTTCACCAAAAACAACAGGTCTTTAGTACTCAACAAATCAGGACTGTATGCAAAAACGTATTTGTTTCTGTTTGAATTTGCGGCTCTTATCGTTTGCCATAGAAAATACCCTTTTAAAACATAAACGTTTCAGGTAAACTACCCCTTTCGCTTAACCGATCTTCACCAACACCTATAGGTATTGAGAACTCAACAATACAGGGCTGTATGCAAAACATCATTTGATTCTGTTTGAATTTGCGGTTGTTATCATTTATCATAGAAAAAATTACCCTTGATAAAAAACCGTTGCAGGTAAACTACCCCTTTACCTTAACCGATCTTCACCAAAAACGATAGGTCTTGAGAACTCTACAATTCAGGGCTGTGTGCAAAATATTATATGATTTTATTTGAATTTGCGGCTGTTATCGTTTGCCATACAAAATACCCTTGATAAAACAAAAAACGTGGCTGGTAAACTACCCCATTCCCTTAAACGATCTTCACCAAAAACAATAGGTCGCGAGTACTCCACAATTCAGGGTTGTATGCAAATAATCATTTGATTCTTTTTGAATTTGCGGCTCTTATCGTTTGCCATAGGAAATAACCATTTAAAACATAAAACGTAGCAGGTAAACTACCCCTTTCCCTTATCCGGTCTTCACGAAAATCAATAGGTCTTGAGAACTCTACAATTTAGGGCTGTGTGCAAATAATAATTTGCTTGTGTTTGAATTTGCGGCTGCTATCGTTTGCCATATAAAATACCCTTGTTAAAACATAAAACGTTACAGGTAAACTACCCCTTTCCCTTAACCGATCTTTACCAAAATCAACAGATCGTGAGAACTCTACACTTCAGGGCTGTATGCGAAACATTATTTGATTCTGTTTGAATTTGCGGCTGTGATCGTTTGCCAAACAAAGAAAATTACCCTTGATAAAAAAAACCGTTGCAGGTAAACTACCCCTTTCCCTCAACCGATCTTCACCAAAAACAATATGTCGCGAGTACTCTATAAGTCAGGGCTGTATGCAAAACATTATTTGATTCTGTTTGAATTTGCGGCTGTTATCGTTTGCCAAACAAACAAAATTACCCTTGATAAAAAAAAATCGTTGCAGGTAAACGACCCCTTTCCCTCAACCGATCTTCACCAAAGGCAATAGGTCGCGAGTACTATACAAATCAGGGCTGTATGCAAAAAATTATTTGATTCTGTTTCAATTTGCGGCTGTTATCGTTTGCCATAGAAAAAAAATCTACAGACAGACAGACAGACAGACAGACAGACACACACACACACACACACACACTCACACACACACACACACACACAGACTCTTTTCGGAAACGACTTTTTTTCATGTTTTGAGTGTAGTAGAATCAGAATCTGCAATAATCTCGAACACGATTTTTTTTGCCATCACCATACTTCCATTCCTTAAGGAATATGGAAGTAAAAGTAAAAATTACCCTTGATAAAAAACCGTTGCAGGGAAACTACCCCTTTCCCTTAACCGATCTTCACAAAAACGACAGGTCTTGAGAACTCTACAATTTAGGGTTGTATGCAAAATATTATATGATTTTGTGTGAATTTGCGGCTGTTATCGTTTGCCATAAAAAATACCCTTGATAAAACAAAAAACGTGGCAGGTAAACTACCCCTTTCCCTCAACCGATCTTCACCAAAAACAATAGGTCGGGAGTACTCTATAAGTCAGGGCTGTATGCAAAACATTATTTGATTCTGTTCGAATTTGCGGCTGTTATCGTTTGCCATAGAAAAAAATCTACAGACAGACACACACACAGACAGACACACACACAGACACTTTTCGAAAAATGACTTTTTTTCATGTTTTAAGTGTAGTACAATCATATTCTGCAATAATCTCGAACACGATTTTTTTTGCCATCACCATACTTCCATTTCCTTAAGGAACATGGAAGTAAAATTACCCATGTTAAAACATAAAACATGAGATTTATAAAACGTATCTAAGATTTATATTTAAAATCATTTTTGAAATAAAATATTTTCATAGAACCTACTAACGCTGGGCAAATCTGAGGAGCCAATCAGAGTTGGGCCTACCTGTCACTCTGCTGAATTTGGTGGAAAGCCCTGTCACTGTCGTCAAAGTATCAGCCTTGACAGGGTCCTCTTTTTCTGCAAAATGGGAGAGGAGGCTTGAGATGGAGTGACTGACATGGTCCCCACCTCAATGAAGAACCCATTGTTTTATAAAAATATATTTAAATTTTGAAAACTGAAAATTCTTTTCTTGTTGTAAATATTTATATTTTATAATCAAAATGACTTTATCAAAAAACAAACATTATTTTTTTATAATAAGTACTTACATATGTTTCTTAATATGCTTACTTTTTCTTCAATGTTGATGATCATTTCCAAACATTCTGACAAAATTGTATCTCCGTATTATTAACCATTTCATAAACTATCGTATAATCTTTTCAGATTTTGTGGTACAAAATCTGAAATTTTCAGATTGCCTGGCAACAAAATTATTTTATTTTCAACAATTACCATTGTTTGAAAAAGTTTAAATGAATTTTCAAGTACTTTACTCTTGTTAAAACGTAAACGTTTGCTGGTAAACTACCCCTTCCCCTTAACTGATCTTCACCAAAATCTAAAGGCCTTGAGTCCTCTACAATTCACTGACGTATGCAAAAAATTATTTGATTCTGTTTGAATTTGCGGCAGTTATCGTTTGCCATAGAAAATACGCTTGATAAAAAACGTTGCCGGTAAACTACCCCTTTCCCCTCAACCGATCTTCACCAAAAACAATACTTCTTGAGAACTCTACAATTTAGGGCTGTATGCAAATAATCTTTTGATTCTGTTTGAATTTGCGGCTGTTATCGTTTGCCATAGGAAATACCCTTGTTAAAACATAAAACGTTACTGGTAAACTACCCCTTTCCCTTAACCGATCTTCACCAAAAACAATAGGTCTTGAGAACTCTACAATTCAGGGCTGTATGCGAAACATTATTTGATTCTGTTTGAATTTGCGGCTGTTATCGTTTGCCAAAAAAAAAATTTCCTTTGATAAAAAATAACCGTTGCAGGTAAACTACCCCTTTCCCTCAACCGATCTTCACCAAAAACAATAGGTCGCGAGTACTCTACAAATCAGGGCTGTATGCAAAAAATTATTTGATTCTGTTTGAATTTGAGCAGTTATCGTTTGCCATCGAAAAAAAATCTACAGACACACACACACACACACAGACACACACACACAGACACACACACACACACACAGACACACACAACAGACACTTTTCGGAAAACGACTTTTTTTCATGTTTTGAGTGTAGTAGAATCAGAATCTGCAATAATCTCGAACACGATTTTTTTTGCCATCACCATACTTCCTTAAGAAATATGGAAGTAAAATATCGGTATGGAGAACCATACATGACTTCCATATTCTAAGATTTATATTTAAAATCATTTTCAGCCAAACAGCCAGGCTGTGTCTTACCTGCCTTTTTATTGCTGTATTAAATGAAAAATATTATATTACATTAAAATGAAAAAATTATAATTTTATTGCCTGGCAACAAAATTATTTTATTTTTAACAATTACCATTGTTTCAAAAAATTTAATTAAATTTTCAAGTACTTTACTCTTGTTAAAACGTAAAAGGTTGCAGGTAAACTACCCCTTCCCCTTAACCGATCTTCACCAAAATCGAAAGTCATTGAGACCTCTATAATTCAGGGACGTATGCAAAAATTATTTGATTCTGTTTGAATTTGCGGCTGTTATCGTTTGCCATAGAAAATACGCTTGATAAAAAAACGTTGCAGGTAAACTACCCCTTCTTCTTAACCGATCTTCACCAAAAACAACAGGTCTTGAGTACTCTACAAATCAGGGCTGTATGCAAAACATTATTTGATTCTGTTTGAATTTGCGGCTATCGTTTGCCATAGAAAATACCCTTGTTAAAAAAACGTTGCAGGTAAACTACCCCTTCCCCTTAACCGATCTTCACCACAATCGAAAGCCATTGAGGTCTCTACAATTCAGGGACGCATGCAAAAAAGTATTTGATTCTGTTTGAAGTTGCGGCTGTTATCGTTTGCCATAGAAAATACGCTTGATAAAAAAACGTTGCAGGTAAACTACCCCTTCCCCTTAACCGATCTTCACCAAAAACAATAGGTCTTGAGAACTCTACAATTTAGGGCTATATGCAAATAATCTTTTGATTCTGTTTGAATTTGCGGCTGTTATCGTTTGCCATAGGAAATACCCTTGTTAAAACATAAAACGTTACAGGTAAACTACCCCTTTCCCTTAACCGATCTTCACCAAAATCAACATTTCTTGAGAACTCTACAATTCAGGGCTGTATACGAAACATTATTTGATTCTGTTTGAATTTGCGGCTGTTATCGTTTGCCAAACAAACAAAATTACCCTTGCTAAAAAAAACCGTTGCAGGTAAACTACCCCTTTCCCTCAACCGATCTTCACCAAAAACAAAAGATCGCGAGTACTCTGCAAATTAGGGACGCATGCAAAAAATTATTTGATTCTGTTTGAATTTGCGGTAGTTATCGTTTGCCATAGAAAAAAACTACAGACACACACACACAGACAGACAGACAGACAGACAGACACACAGACAGACAGACAGACAGACACACACACACACTTTTCGGAAAACGACTTTTTTTCATGTTTTGAGTGTAGTAGAATCAGAATCTGCAATAATCTCGAACACGATTTTTTTTGCCATCACCATACTTCCATTCCTTAAGGAATATGGAAGTAAAATTACCCTTGTTAAAACATAAAATGTTGCAGGTAAACTACTCTACTCCCTTAACCGATCTTCACCAAAATCAAGAGGTCTTGAGAACTCTACAATTCAGGACTGTATGCAAAACATTATTTGATTCTGTTTGAATTTGCGGCTGTTATCGTTTACCATAGAAAAATATCGGTATGGAGAACCATACATGACTTCCATATTCTAAGATTTATATTTAAAATCATTTTCGAAATGAAATATTACCATAGAAACTACTTCTTTCTACTTACTGCTTCAGCCTTAACCACAGTACTGTGGTCACTAACGTATACCACCTCACGTTATCGCACTCGATTTTCACGGATGATGGAAGTCGATGGCATTGCCGAAACGTCTGGTTTTGTAGAAAACATTGGACTACGGCCAAATATCCCGGGAAGGAATTTTAACAAAAACTACTTCTTTGTTGCCGATAACGTTGTACACATATATATAAAAAATATGCATAAAATTAATGGCTTGTATAAGTTAATGATTGATCTCCATTAAGTAGTGCTCAAGTTTCCAAAGTTTTAATATTATGATGTCCGTAATTAAAACATCAGAGCAGGTTTAGTGTGAATGAGGGTACACTGTGGACAAAAATTTTCAACATTTCCTATTGAGCGTTGGTTAGAGTAAAGCTGCGAATCTACAGTGTATGTTTCACAGAACAAACACGCGAAAAAGAAGGAGCGCTCCGAAGTCACTCATGGATCCTCAGCATCTTGCAGAGGGTTCATTCCCTAAAGACGAAAAGTCTGTCTATGAATCGTTCCTCTGTAAGCACGTGCAGTTACACTGCCCAGCGATCCACAGGAAGCAAATTGATGTCCATTTTTTCGGCTTGCACGCGTTATGTTGGTGTGGGTTTCGGCACTTTCCATTTAAAAAGCGTGCAAATGTGCAAATGTAAGAAAATAAACATGAGAGAGGCCAGAAATAACGTATATTGTGTGTGTGTGTGTGTGTGTGTGTGTGTGTGTGTGTGTGTGTGTCTTACCTGCATTTTTATTGCTGTAGGCATAATAATAAAATGGAAACGTAAACATTACATAACTGAGATATGCTTACCTGCCACGAACGATATATTATTTTATACATGGAGGAGTTCAGTGACATACACACGTACAGAAGAATTATATATATAAAGATATTAACTCATACATAATTTACATTAAAATGAAAAAATTATAATTTTATTCCCTGGCAACAAAATTATTTTATTTTTAACAATTACCATTGTTTGAGAAAGTTTAAATGCATTTTCAAGTACTTTACTGTTGTTAAAACGTAAAAGGTTGCAGGTAAACTACCCCTTCCCCTTAAACGATCTTCACCAAAATCGCGAAACATTATTTGATTCTGTTTGAATTTGCGGCTGTTATCGTTTGCAAAAAAAAAAATTTCCCTTGATAAAAAAAAACCGTTGCTGGTAAACTACCCCCTTCCCTCAACCGATCTTCACCAAAAAAAACCGGTCGTGAGTACTCTACAAATCAGGGCTGTATTCAAAAAATTATTTGATTCTGTTTGAATTTGCGGCTGTTATCGTTTGCCACAAAAAATACCCTTTAAAACATAAAACGTTTAAGGTAAACTACCCCTTTCCATTAACCGATCTTCACCAAAAACAAAAGATATTGAGTACTCTACAAATCAGGGCTGTATGCAAAAAATTGTTTGATTCTGTTTGAATTTGCGGCTCTTATCGTTTGCCATAGAAAATACCCTTTTAAAACATAAAACGTTGCTGGTAAACTACTCCTTTCCCTTAATCGATCTTCACCAAAAACAATAGGTCCTGAGCACTCTAAAATTCAGGGCTGTATGCAAAACATTATTTGATTCTGTTTACATTTGCGGCTTTTAACGTTTGCCAGAGAAAATACCCTATGTTAAAATATAAAATGTTGCTGGTAAACTACCCCTTTCCATTAACCGATCTTCACCAAAACCAATAGATCTTGAGAACTCTATAATTCAGGGCTGTATGCAAAAGACTAGTTGATTCTGTTTGAATTTGCGGCTGTTATCGTTTGCCATAGAAAAAAAATCTACACACAGACACACAGACACTTTTCGAAAAACGACATTTTTCATGTTTTGAGTGTAGTACAATCAGAATCTGCAATAATCTCGAACACGATTTTTTTTGCCATCACCATACTTCCATTTCCTTAAGGCATATGGAAGTAACATCGGTATGGAGAACCATACATGACTTCCATATTCTAAGATTTATATTTAAAATCATTTTCAGCCAAACAGCCAGGCTGTGTCTTACCTGCCTTTTTATTGCTGTATTAAATGAAAAATATTATATTACATTAAAATGAAAAAATTATAATTTTATTGCCTGGCAACAAAATTATTTTATTTTTAACAATTACCATTGTTTCAAAAAGTTTAAATAAATTTTCAAGTACTTTACTCTTGTTAAAACGTAAAAGGTTGCAGGTAAACTACCCCGTTCCCTTAACCGATCTTCACCAAAATCGAAAGTCATTGAGACCTCTAAAATTCAGGGAAGTATGCAAAAAATTATTTGATTCTGTTTGAATTTGCGGCTGTTATCGTTTGCCATAGAAAATACGCTTGATAAAAAAACGTTGCAGGTAAACTACCCCTTCCCCTTAACCGATCTTCACCAAAAACAACAGGTCAAGAGTACTCTACAAATTAGGGCTGTATGCAAAACATTATTTGATTCTGTTTGAATTTGCGGCTGTTATCGTTTGCCAAAGAAAATACCCTTGTTAAAAAAATGTTGCAGGTAAACTACCCCTTTCCCTCAACCGATCTTCACCAAAAACAATAGATCTTGAGAACTCTACAATTTAGGGCTGTATGCAAATAATCTTTTGATTCTGTTTGAATTTGCGGCTGTTATCGTTTGCCATAGGAAATACCCTTGTTAAAACATAAAACGTTAATGGTAAACTACCCGTTTCCCTTAACCGATCTTCACCAAAAACAATAGGTCTTGAGTACTCTACAAATCAGGGCTGTATGCAAAATATTATTTGATTCTGTTTGAATTTGCGGCTGTTATCGTTTGCCATAGAAAATACCCTTGTTAAAAAAACGTTGCAGGTAAACTACCCCTTTCCCTCAACCGAACTTCACCAAAAACAATAGGTCTTGAGAACTCTACAATTTAGGGCTGTATGCAAATAATCTTTTGATTCTGTTTGAATTTGCGGCTGTTATCGTTTGCCATAAGAAATATCCTTGTTAAAACATAAAACGTTACTGGTAAACTACCCCTTTCCATTAACCGATCTTCACCAAAAACAATAGGTCTTGAGTACTCTACAAATCAGGGCTGTATGCAAAACATTATTTGATTCTGTTTGAATTTGCGGCTGTTATCGTTTGCCATAGAAAATACCGTTGTTCAAAAAACGTTGCAGGTAAACTACCCCTTTCCCTCAACCGAACTTCACCAAAAACAACAGGTCTTGAGAACTCTACAATTTAGGGCTGTATGCAAATAATCTTTTGATTCTGTTTGAATTTGCGGCTGTTATCGTTTGCCATAGGAAATACCCTTGTTACAACATAAAACGTTACAGGTAAACTACCCCTTTTCCTTAACCGATCTTCACCAAAATCAACAGGTATTGAGAACTCTACAATTCAGGGCTGTATGCGAAACATTATTTGATTCTGTTTGAATTTGCGGCTGTTATCGTTTGCCAAACAAACAAAAATATCGGTATGGAGAACCATACATGACTTCCATATTCTAAGATTTATATTTAAAATCATTTTCAGCCAAACAGCCAGGCTGTGTCTTACCTGCCTTTTTATTGCTGTATTAAATGAAAAATATTATATTACATTAAAATGAAAAAATTATAATTTTATTGCCTGGCAACAAAATTATTTTATTTTTAACAATTACCATTGTTTCAACAAGTTTAAATAAATTTTCAAGTACTTTACTCTTGTTAAAACGTATAAGGTTGCAGGTAAACTACCCCTTCCCCTTAACCGATCTTCACCAAAATCGAAAGTCATTGAGACCTCTACAATTCAGGGACGTATGCAAAAAATTATTTGATTCTGTTTGAATTTGCGGCTGTTATCGTTTGCCATAGAAAATACGCTTGATAAAAAAACGTTGCAGGTAAACTACCCCTTCCCCTTAACCGATCTTCACCAAAAATAATATGTCTTGAGTACTCTACAAATCAGGACTGTATGCAAAACATTATTTGATTCTGTTTGAATTTGCGGCTGTTATCGTTTGCCATAGAAAATACCCTTGTTAAAAAAACGTTGCAGGTAAACTACCCCTTTCCCTCAACCGATCTTCACCAAAAACAATAGGTCTTGAGAAATCTACAATTCAGGGCTGTATGCGAAACATTATTTGATTCTGTTTGAATTTGCGGCTATCGTTTGCCAAAAAAAAAAAATTTCCCTTGATAAAAAAAACCGTAGCAGGTAAACTACCCCTTCCCCTCAACCGATCTTCACCAAAAACAATAGGTCGCGAGTACTCTACAAACCAGGGCTGTATGCAAAAAATTATTTGATTCTGTTTGAATTTGCGGCAGTTGTCGTTTGCCATAGAAAATACGCATGATAAAAAACGTTGCTGGTAAACTACCCCTTCCCCTCAACCGATCTTCACCAAAAACAATAGGTCTTGAGTACTCTACAAATCAGGGCTGTATGCAGAAAATTATTTGATTCTGTTTGAATTTGCGGCTGTTATCGTTTGCCATAGAAAATACCCTTGTTAAAAAAACGTTGTAGGTAAACTACCCCTTTCCCTTAACCGATCTTCACCAAAAACAAAAGGTATTGAGAACTCTACAATTTAGGGCTGTATGCAAATAATCTTTTCATTCTGTTTGAATTTGCGGCTGTTATCGTTTGCCATAGGAAATACCCTTGTTAAAACATAAAACGTTACAGGTAAACTACCCCTTTCCCTTAACCGATCTTCACCAAAAACAATAGGTCTTGAGAACTCTACAATTCAGGGCTGTATGCGAAACATTATTTGATTCTGTTTGAATTTGCGGCAGTTATCGTTTGCCATAGAAAAAAAATCTACAGACAGACACACAGACAGACACACAGAGAGACAGACAGACAGACAGACAGACACACACACAGACACTTTTCGGAAAACGACTTTTTTTCATGTTTTGAGTGTAGTAGAATCAGAATCTGCAATAATCTCGAACACGATTTTTTTTGCCATCACCATACTTCCATTCCTTAAGGAATATGGAAGTAAAATTACCCTTGATAAAAAAATGTTGCAGGTAAACTACCCCTTTCCCTTACCCGATCTTCACCAAAAACAATAAGTCTTGAGTGCTCTACAAATCAGGATTTTATGCAAAACATTATTTGATTCTGTTTGAATTTGCGGCTGTTATCGTTTGCCATAGAAAATACCCTTGTTAAAACATAAAACGTTGCTGGTAAACTACCCCTTTCCCTTAACCGATCTTCACCAAAATCAACAGATCTTGAGAACTCTACAATTTAGGGCTGCATGCAAATAATCATTTGATTCTGTTAGAATTTACGGCTGTTATCGTTTTCCATAAAAAATACCCTTGTTAAAACATAAAACGTTGCAGGTAAACTACCCCTTTCCCTTAACCGATCTTTACCAAAATCAACGGATCTTGAGAACTCTACAATTCAGAGCGGTATGCGAAACATTATTTGATTCTGTTTGAATTTGCGGCTGTTATCGTTTGCCAAACAAACAAAATTACCCTTGATAAAAAAAAACCGTTGCAGGTAAACTACCGCTTTCCCTCAACCGATCTTCACCAAACATAATAGGTCTTGAGTACTCTACAAATCAGGGCAGCATACAAAAAATTATTTGATTCTGTTTGAATTTGCGGCTGTTATCGTTTGCCATAGAAAAAAATCTACAGACACACATACACTTTTCGGAAAACAACTTTTTTTCATGTTTTGAGTGTAGTACAATCAGAATCTGCAATAATCTCGAACACGATTTTTTTTTGCAATCACCATACTTCCATTTCCTTAAGGAACATGGAAGTAAAAATATCGGTATGGAGAACCATACATGACTTCCATGTTCTAAGATTTATATTTAAAATCATATTCGAACTGAAATATTTCCATAGAAACTACTTCTTTCTACTTATTGCTTCAGCATTAACCACAGTACTGTGGTCACAAACGTATACCACCTCACGTTTTCGCACTCGATTTTTACCGATGATGGAAGTCGATGGCATTGCCGAAACGTCTGGTTTTGTAGAAAACATTGGACTACGGCCAAATATCCCGGGAAGGAATTTTAACAAAAACTACTTCTTTGTTGCCGATAACGTTGTACACATATATATAAAAAATATGCATAAAATTAATGGCTTGTATAAGTTAATGATTGATCTCCATTAAGTAGTGCTCAAGTTTCCAAAGTTTTAATATTATGATGTCCGTAATTAAAACATCAGAGCAGGTTTAGTGTGAATGAGGGTACACTGTGGACAAAAATTTTCAACATTTCCTATTGAGCGTTGCTTAGAGTAAAGCTGCGAATCTACAGTGTATGTTTCACAGAACAAACACGCGAAAAAGAAGGAGCGCTCCGAAGTCACTCATGGATCCTCAGCATCTTGCAGAGGGTTCATTCCCTAAAGACGAAAAGTCTGTCTATGAATCGTTCCTCTGTAAGCACGTGCAGTTACACTGCCCAGCGATCCACAGGAAGCAAATTGATGTCCATTTTTTCGGCTTGCACGCGTTATGTTGGTGTGGGTTTCGGCACTTTCCATTTAAAAAGCGTGCAAATGTGCAAATGTAAGAAAATAAACATGAGAGAGGCCAGAAATAACGTATATTGTGTGTGAGTGTGTGTGTGTGTGTGTGTGTGTGTGTGTGTGTGTGTGTGTGTGTGTGTGTGTGTGTGTGTGTGTATGTGTGTGTGTGTGTGTGTGTGTGTGTGTGTGTCTTACCTGCATTTTTATTGCTGTAGGCATAATAATAAAATGGAAACGTAAACATTACATAACTGAGATATGCTTACCTGCCACGAACGATATATTATTTTATACATGGAGGAGTTCAGTGACATACACACGTACAGAAGAATTATATATATAAAGATATTAACTCATACATAATTTACATTAAAATGAAAAAATTATAATTTTATTCCCTGGCTACAAAATTATTTTATTTTTAACAATTACCATTGTTTGAGAAAGTTTAAATGCATTTTCAAGTACTTTACTGTTGTTAAAACGTAAAAGGTTGCAGGTAAACTACCCCTTCCCCTTAAACGATCTTCACCAAAATCGCGAAACATTATTTGATTCTGTTTGAATTTGTGGCTGTTATCGTTTGCAAAAAAAAATTTCCCTTGATAAAAAAAAACCGTTGCTGGTAAACTACCCCCTTCCCTCAACCGATCTTCACCAAAAAAAACCGGTCGTGAGTACTCTACAAATCAGGGCTGTATTCAAAAAATTATTTGATTCTGTTTGAATTTGCGGCTGTTATCGTTTGCCACAAAAAATACCCTTTAAAACATAAAACGTTTAAGGTAAACTACCCCTTTCCATTAACCGATCTTCACCAAAAACAACAGATATTGAGTACTCTACAAATCAGGGCTGTATGCAAAAAATTGTTTGATTCTGTTTGAATTTGCGGCTCTTATCGTTTGCCATAGAAAATACCCTTTTAAAACATAAAACGTTGCTGGTAAACTACCCCTTTCCCTTAATCGATCTTCACCAAAAACAATAGGTCCTGAGCACTCTAAAATTCAGGGCTGTATGCAAAACATTATTTGATTCTGTTTACATTTGCGGCTTTTAACGTTTGCCAGAGAAAATACCCTTGTTAAAATATAAAATGTTGCTGGTAAACTACCCCTTTCCATTAACCGATCTTCACCAAAACCAATAGATCTTGAGAACTCTATAATTCAGGGCTGTATGCAAAAGACTAGTTGATTCTGTTTGAATTTGCGGCTGTTATCGTTTGACATAGAAAAAAAATCTACACACAGACACTTTTCGAAAAACGACATTTTTCATGTTTTGAGTGTAGTACAATCAGAATCTGCAATAATCTCGAACACGATTTTTTTTGCCATCACCATACTTCCATTTCCTTAAGGAATATGGAAGTAACATCGGTATGGAGAACCATACATGACTTCCATATTCTAAGATTTATATTTAAAATCATTTTCAGCCAAACAGCCAGGCTGTGTCTTACCTGCCTTTTTATTGCTGTATTAAATGAAAAATATTATATTACATTAAAATGAAAAAATTATAATTTTATTGCCTGGCAACAAAATTATTTTATTTTAACAATTACCATTGTTTCAAAAAGTTTAAATAAATTTTCAAGTACTTTACTCTTGTTAAAACGTAAAAGGTTGCAGGTAAACTACCCCTTTCCCTTAACCGATCTTCACCAAAATCGAAAGTCATTGAGACCTCTAAAATTCAGGGAAGTATGCAAAAAATTATTTGATTCTGTTTGAATTTGCGGCTGTTATCGTTTGCCATAGAAAATACGCTTGATAAAAAAACGTTGCAGGTAAACTACCCCTTCCCCTTAACCGATCTTCACCAAAAACAACAGGTCAAGAGTACTCTACAAATTAGGGCTGTATGCAAAACATTATTTGATTCTGTTTGAATTTGCGGCTGTTATCGTTTGCCAAAGAAAATACCCTTGTTAAAAAAACGTTGCAGGTAAACTACCCCTTTCCCTCAACCGATCTTCACCAAAAACAAAAGATCTTGAGAACTCTACAATTTAGGGCTGTATGCAAATAATCTTTTGATTCTGTTTGAATTTGCGGCTGTTATCGTTTGCCATAGGAAATACCCTTGTTAAAACATAAAACGTTAATGGTAAACTACCCGTTTCCCTTAACCGATCTTCACCAAAAACAATAGGTCTTGAGTACTCTACAAATTAGGGCTGTATGCAAAACATTATTTGATTCTGTTTGAATTTGCGGCTGTTATCGTTTGCCATAGAAAATACCCTTGTTAAAAAAACGTTGCAGGTAAACTACCCCTTTCCCTCAACCGAACTTCACCAAAAACAATAGGTCTTGAGAACTCTACAATTTAGGGCTGTATGCAAATAATCTTTTGATTCTGTTTGAATTTGCGGCTGTTATCGTTTGCCATAGGAAATATCCTTGTTAAAACATAAAACGTTACTGGTAAACTACCCCTTTCCATTAACCGATCTTCACCAAAAACAATAGGTCTTGAGTACTCTACAAATCAGGGCTGTATGCAAAACATTATTTGATTCTGTTTGAATTTGCGGCTGTTATCGTTTGCCATAGAAAATACCGTTGTTAAAAAAACGTTGCAGGTAAACTACCCCTTTCCCTCAACCGAACTTCACCAAAAACAACAGGTCTTGAGAACTCTAAAATTTAGGGCTGTATGCAAATAATCTTTTGATTCTGTTTGAATTTGCGGCTGTTATCGTTTGCCATAGGAAATACCCTTGTTAAAACATAAAACGTTACAGGTAAACTACCCCTTTCCCTTAACCGATCTTCACCAAAAACAATAGATCTTGAGTACTCTACAAATCAGGGCTGTATGCAAAACATTATTTGATTCTGTTTGAATTTGCGGCTGTTATCGTTTGCCATAGAAAATACACTTGTTAAAAAACCGTTGCAGGTAAACTACCCCTTTCCCTCAACCGAACTTCACCAAAAACAACAGGTCTTGAGAACTCTACAATTTAGGGCTGTATGCAAATACTCTTTTGATTCTGTTTGAATTTGCGGCTGTTATCGTTTGCCATAGGAAATATCCTTGTTAAAACATAAAACGTTACTGGTAAACTACCCCTTTCCATTAACTGATCTTCACCAAAAACAATAGGTCTTGAGTACTCTACAAATCAGGGCTGTATGCAAAACATTATTTGATTCTGTTTGAATTTGCGGCTGTTATCGTTTGCCATAGAAAATACCGTTGTTCAAAAAACGTTGCAGGTAAACTACCCCTTTCCCTCAACCGAACTTCACCAAAAACAACAGGTCTTGAGAACTCTACAATTTAGGGCTGTATGCAAATAATCTTTTGATTCTGTTTGAATTTGCGGCTGTTATCGTTTGCCATAGGAAATACCCTTGTTACAACATAAAACGTTACAGGTAAACTACCCCTTTTCCTTAACCGATCTTCACCAAAATCAACAGGTATTGAGAACTCTACAATTCAGGGCTGTATGCGAAACATTATTTGATTCTGTTTGAATTTGCGGCTGTTATCGTTTGCCAAACAAACAAAAATATCGGTATGGAGAACCATACATGACTTCCATATTCTAAGATTTATATTTAAAATCATTTTCAGCCAAACAGCCAGGCTGTGTCTTACCTGCCTTTTTATTGCTGTATTAAATGAAAAATATTATATTACATTAAAATGAAAAAATTATAATTTTATTGCCTGGCAACAAAATTATTTTATTTTTAACAATTACCATTGTTTCAACAAGTTTAAATAAATTTTCAAGTACTTTACTCTTGTTAAAACGTATAAGGTTGCAGGTAAACTACCCCTTCCCCTTAACCGATCTTCACCAAAATCGAAAGTCATTGAGACCTCTACAATTCAGGGACGTATGGAAAAAATTATTTGATTCTGTTTGAATTTGCGGCTGTTATCGTTTGCCATAGAAAATACGCTTGATAAAAAAACGTTGCAGGTAAACTACCCCTTCCCCTTAACCGATCTTCACCAAAAATAATAGGTCTTGAGTACTCTACAAATCAGGACTGTATGCAAAACATTATTTGATTCTGTTTGAATTTGCGGCTGTTATCGTTTGCCATAGAAAATACCCTTGTTAAAAAAACGTTGCAGGTAAACTACCCCTTTCCCTCAACCGATCTTCACCAAAAACAATAGGTATTGAGAAATCTACAATTCAGGGCTGTATGCGAAACATTATTTGATTCTGTTTGAATTTGCGGCTATCGTTTGCCAAAAAAAAAAAATTTCCCTTGATAAAAAAAACCGTAGCAGGTAAACTACCCCTTCCCCTCAACCGATCTTCACCAAAAACAATAGGTCGCGAGTACTCTACAAACCAGGGCTGTATGCAAAAAAGTATTTGATTCTGTTTGAATTTGCGGCAGTTGTCGTTTGCCATAGAAAATACGCATGATAAAAAACGTTGCTGGTAAACTACCCCTTCCCCTCAACCGATCTTCACCAAAAACAATAGGTCTTGAGTACTCTACAAATCAGGGCTGTATGCAGAAAATTATTTGATTCTGTTTGAATTTGCGGCTGTTATCGTTTGCCATAGAAAATACCCTTGTTAAAAAAACGTTGTATGTAAACTACCCCTTTCCCTTAACCGATCTTCACCAAAAACAAAAGGTATTGAGAACTCTACAATTTAGGGCTGTATGCAAATAATCTTTTCATTCTGTTTGAATTTGCGGCTGTTATCGTTTGCCATAGGAAATACCCTTGTTAAAACATAAAACGTTACAGGTAAACTACCCCTTTCCCTTAACCGATCTTCACCAAAAACAATAGGTCTTGAGAACTCTACAATTCAGGGCTGTATGCGAAACATTATTTGATTCTGTTTGAATTTGCGGCTGTTATCGTTTGCCAAACAAACAAAATTACCCTTGCTAAAAAAAAACCGTTGCAGGTAAACTACCCCTTTACCTCAACCGATCTTCACCAAAAACAATAGGTCGCGAGAACTCTGCAAAACCGGGCTGTATGCAAAAAATTATTTGATTCTGTTTGAATTTGCGGCAGTTATCGTTTGCCATAGAAAAAAAATCTACAGACAGACAGACAGACACACAGACAGACAGACACACAGACACTTTTCGGAAAACGACTTTTTTTCATGTTTTGAGTGTAGTAGAATAAGAATCTGCAATAATCTCGAACACGATTTTTTTTGCCATCACCATACTTCCATTCCTTAAGGAATATGGAAGTAATTACCCTTGCTAAAAAAAAACCGTTGCAGGTAAACTACCCCTTTCCCTCAACCGATCTTCACCAAAAACAATAGGTCGCGAGTACTCTGCAAATCAGGGGTGCATGCAAAAAATTATTTGATTCTGTTTGAATTTGCGGCAGTTATCGTTTGCCATAGAAAAAAAATCTACAGACAGACACACAGACAGACACACAGAGAGACAGACAGACAGACAGACAGACACACACACAGACACTTTTCGGAAAACGACTTTTTTTCATGTTTTGAGTGTAGTAGAATCAGAATCTGCAATAATCTCGAACACGATTTTTTTTGCCATCACCATACTTCCATTCCTTAAGGAATATGGAAGTAAAATTACCCTTGATAAAAAAATGTTGCAGGTAAACTACCCCTTTCCCTTACCCGATCTTCACCAAAAACAATAAGTCTTGAGTGCTCTACAAATCAGGATTTTATGCAAAACATTATTTGATTCTGTTTGAATTTGCGGCTGTTATCGTTTGCCATAGAAAATACCCTTGTTAAAACATAAAACGTTGCTGGTAAACTACCCCTTTCCCTTAACCGATCTTCACCAAAATCAACAGATCTTGAGAACTCTACAATTTAGGGCTGCATGCAAATAATCATTTGATTCTGTTAGAATTTACGGCTGTTATCGTTTTCCATAAAAAATACCCTTGTTAAAACATAAAACGTTGCAGGTAAACTACCCCTTTCCCTTAACCGATCTTTACCAAAATCAACGGATCTTGAGAACTCTACAATTCAGAGCGGTATGCGAAACATTATTTGATTCTGTTTGAATTTGCGGCTGTTATCGTTTGCCAAACAAACAAAATTACCCTTGATAAAAAAAAACCGTTGCAGGTAAACTACCGCTTTCCCTCAACCGATCTTCACCAAACATAATAGGTCTTGAGTACTCTACAAATCAGGGCAGCATACAAAAAATTATTTGATTCTGTTTGAATTTGCGGCTGTTATCGTTTGCCATAGAAAAAAATCTACAGACACACATACACTTTTCGGAAAACAACTTTTTTTCATGTTTTGAGTGTAGTACAATCAGAATCTGCAATAATCTCGAACACGATTTTTTTTTGCAATCACCATACTTCCATTTCCTTAAGGAACATGGAAGTAAAAATATCGGTATGGAGAACCATACATGACTTCCATGTTCTAAGATTTATATTTAAAATCATATTCGAACTGAAATATTTCCATAGAAACTACTTCTTTCTACTTATTGCTTCAGCATTAACCACAGTACTGTGGTCACAAACGTATACCACCTCACGTTTTCGCACTCGATTTTTACCGATGATGGAAGTCGATGGCATTGCCGAAACGTCTGGTTTTGTAGAAAACATTGGACTACGGCCAAATATCCCGGGAAGGAATTTTAACAAAAACTACTTCTTTGTTGCCGATAACGTTGTACACATATATATAAAAAATATGCATAAAATTAATGGCTTGTATAAGTTAATGATTGATCTCCATTAAGTAGTGCTCAAGTTTCCAAAGTTTTAATATTATGATGTCCGTAATTAAAACATCAGAGCAGGTTTAGTGTGAATGAGGGTACACTGTGGACAAAAATTTTCAACATTTCCTATTGAGCGTTGCTTAGAGTAAAGCTGCGAATCTACAGTGTATGTTTCACAGAACAAACACGCGAAAAAGAAGGAGCGCTCCGAAGTCACTCATGGATCCTCAGCATCTTGCAGAGGGTTCATTCCCTAAAGACGAAAAGTCTGTCTATGAATCGTTCCTCTGTAAGCACGTGCAGTTACACTGCCCAGCGATCCACAGGAAGCAAATTGATGTCCATTTTTTCGGCTTGCACGCGTTATGTTGGTGTGGGTTTCGGCACTTTCCATTTAAAAAGCGTGCAAATGTGCAAATGTAAGAAAATAAACATGAGAGAGGCCAGAAATAACGTATATTGTGTGTGTGTGTGTGTGTGTGTGTGTGTGTGTGTGTGTGTGTGTGTGTGTGTGTGTGTGTGTGTGTGTGTGTGTGTGTGTGTGTGTGTGTGTGTGTGTGTGTGTGTGTGTGTGTGTGTGTGTGTGTGTGTCTTACCTGCATTTTTATTGCTGTAGGCATAATAATAAAATGGAAACGTAAACATTACATAACTGAGATATGCTTACCTGCCACGAACGATATATTATTTTATACATGGAGGAGTTCAGTGACATACACACGTACAGAAGAATTATATATATAAAGATATTAACTCATACATAATTTACATTAAAATGAAAAAATTATAATTTTATTCCCTGGCAACAAAATTATTTTATTTTTAACAATTACCATTGTTTGAGAAAGTTTAAATGCATTTTCAAGTACTTTACTGTTGTTAAAACGTAAAAGGTTGCAGGTAAACTACCCCTTCCCCTTAAACGATCTTCACCAAAATCGCGAAACATTATTTGATTCTGTTTGAATTTGCGGCTGTTATCGTTTGCAAAAAAAAAATTTCCCTTGATAAAAAAAAACCGTTGCTGGTAAACTACCCCCTTCCCTCAACCGATCTTCACCAAAAAAAACCGGTCGTGAGTACTCTACAAATCAGGGCTGTATTCAAAAAATTATTTGATTCTGTTTGAATTTGCGGCTGTTATCGTTTGCCACAAAAAATACCCTTTAAATCATAAAACGTTTAAGGTAAACTACCCCTTTCCATTAACCGATCTTCACCAAAAACAACAGATATTGAGTACTCTACAAATCAGGGCTGTATGCAAAAAATTGTTTGATTCTGTTTGAATTTGCGGCTCTTATCGTTTGCCATAGAAAATACCCTTTTAAAACATAAAACGTTGCTGGTAAACTACCCCTTTCCCTTAATCGATCTTCACCAAAAACAATAGGTCCTGAGCACTCTAAAATTCAGGGCTGTATGCAAAACATTATTTGATTCTGTTTACATTTGCGGCTTTTAACGTTTGCCAGAGAAAATACCCTTGTTAAAATATAAAATGTTGCTGGTAAACTACCCCTTTCCATTAACCGATCTTCACCAAAACCAATAGATCTTGAGAACTCTATAATTCAGGGCTGTATGCAAAAGACTAGTTGATTCTGTTTGAATTTGCGGCTGTTATCGTTTGCCATAGAAAAAAAATCTACACACAGACACTTTTCGAAAAACGACATTTTTCATGTTTTGAGTGTAGTACAATCAGAATCTGCAATAATCTCGAACACGATTTTTTTTGCCATCACCATACTTCCATTTCCTTAAGGAATATGGAAGTAACATCGGTATGGAGAACCATACATGACTTCCATATTCTAAGATTTATATTTAAAATCATTTTCAGCCAAACAGCCAGGCTGTGTCTTACCTGCCTTTTTATTGCTGTATTAAATGAAAAATATTATATTACATTAAAATGAAAAAATTATAATTTTATTGCCTGGCAACAAAATTATTTTATTTTTAACAATTACCATTGTTTCAAAAAGTTTAAATAAATTTTCAAGTACTTTACTCTTGTTAAAACGTAAAAGGTTGCAGGTAAACTACCCCTTTCCCTTAACCGATCTTCACCAAAATCGAAAGTCATTGAGACCTCTAAAATTCAGGGAAGTATGCAAAAAATTATTTGATTCTGTTTGAATTTGCGGCTGTTATCGTTTGCCATAGAAAATACGCTTGATAAAAAAACGTTGCAGGTAAACTACCCCTTCCCCTTAACCGATCTTCACCAAAAACAACAGGTCAAGAGTACTCTACAAATTAGGGCTGTATGCAAAACATTATTTGATTCTGTTTGAATTTGCGGCTGTTATCGTTTGCCAAAGAAAATACCCTTGTTAAAAAAACGTTGCAGGTAAACTACCCCTTTCCCTCAACCGATCTTCACCAAAAACAACAGATCTTGAGAACTCTACAATTTAGGGCTGTATGCAAATAATCTTTTGATTCTGTTTGAATTTGCGGCTGTTATCGTTTGCCATAGGAAATACCCTTGTTAAAACATAAAACGTTAATGGTAAACTACCCGTTTCCCTTAACCGATCTTCACCAAAAACAATAGGTCTTGAGTACTCTACAAATCAGGGCTGTATGCAAAACATTATTTGATTCTGTTTGAATTTGCGGCTGTTATCGTTTGCCATAGAAAATACCCTTGTTAAAAAAACGTTGCAGGTAAACTACCCCTTTCCCTCAACCGAACTTCACCAAAAACAATAGGTCTTGAGTACTCTACAATTTAGGGCTGTATGCAAAACATTATTTGATTCTGTTTGAATTTGCGGCTGTTATCGTTTGCCATAGAAAATACCGTTGTTAAAAAAACGTTGCAGGTAAACTACCCCTTTCCCTCAACCGAACTTCACCAAAAACAACAGGTCTTGAGAACTCTACAATTTAGGGCTGTATGCAAATAATCTTTTGATTCTGTTTGAATTTGCGGCTGTTATCGTTTGCCATAGGAAATACCCTTGTTAAAACATAAAACGTTACAGGTAAACTACCCCTTTCCCTTAACCGATCTTCACCAAAAACAATAGATCTTGAGTACTCTACAAATCAGGGCTGTATGCAAAACATTATTTGATTCTGTTTGAATTTGCGGCTGTTATCGTTTGCCATAGAAAATACCCTTGTTAAAAAACCGTTGCAGGTAAACTACCCCTTTCCTTCAACCGAACTTCACCAAAAACAACAGGTCTTGAGAACTCTACAATTTAGGGCTGTATGCAAATACTCTTTTGATTCTGTTTGAATTTGCGGCTGTTATCGTTTGCCATAGGAAATACCCTTGTTACAACATAAAACGTTACAGGTAAACTACCCCTTTCCCTTAACCGATCTTCACCAAAATCAACAGGTATTGAGAACTCTACAATTCAGGGCTGTATGCGAAACATTATTTGATTCTGTTTGAATTTGCGGCTGTTATCGTTTGCCAAACAAACAAAATTACCCTTGCTAAAAAAAAACCGTTGCAGGTAAACTACCCCTTTCCCTCAACCGATCTTCACCAAAAACAATAGGTCGCGAGTACTCTGCAAATCAGGGGTGCCTGCAAAAAATTATTTGATTCTGTTTGAATTTGCGGCAGTTATCGTTTGCCATAGAAAAAAAATCTACAGACAGACACACAGACAGACACACAGAGAGACAGACAGACAGACAGACAGTAGACAGACAGACACACACACAGACACTTTTCGGAAAACGACTTTTTTTCATGTTTTGAGTGTAGTAGAATCAGAATCTGCAATAATCTCGAACACGATTTTTTTTGCCATCACCATACTTCCATTCCTTAAGGAATATGGAAGTAAAATTACCCTTGATAAAAAAATGTTGCAGGTAAACTACCCCTTTCCCTTACCCGATCTTCACCAAAAACAATAAGTCTTGAGTGCTCTACAAATCAGGATTGTATGCAAAACATTATTTGATTCTGTTTGAATTTGCGGCTGTTATCGTTTGCCATAGAAAATACCCTTGTTAAAACATAAAACGTTGCTGGTAAACTACCCCTTTCCCTTAACCGATGTTCACCAAAATCAACAGATCTTGAGAACTCTACAATTTAGGGCTGCATGCAAATAATCATTTGATTCTGTTAGAATTTACGGCTGTTATCGTTTTCCATAAAAAATACCCTTGTTAAAACATAAAACGTTGCAGGTAAACTACCCCTTTCCCTTAACCGATCTTTACCAAAATCAACAGATATTGAGAACTCTACAATTCAGAGCGGTATGCGAAACATTATTTGATTCTGTTTGAATTTGCGGCTGTTATCGTTTGCCAAACAAACAAAATTACCCTTGATAAAAAAAAACCGTTGCAGGTAAACTACCGCTTTCCCTCAACCGATCTTCACCAAACATAATAGGTCTTGAGTACTCTACAAATCAGGGCAGCATACAAAAAATTATTTGATTCTGTTTGAATTTGCAGCTGTTATCGTTTGCCATAGAAAAAAATCTACAGACACACATACACTTTTCGGAAAACAACTTTTACTTCCATATTCCTTAAGGAATGGAAGTATGGTGATGGCAAAAAAAATCGTGTTCGAGATTATTGCAGATTCTGATTCTACTACACTCAAAACATGAAAAATTCCATATTCCTTAAGGAATGGAAGTATGGTGATGGCAAAAAAAATCGTGTTCGAGATTATTGCAGATTCTGATTCTACTACACTCAAAACATGAAAAAAAGTCGTTTTCCGAAAAGTGTCTGTGTGTCTGTCTGTGTGTCTGTGTGTCTGTCTGTCTGTAGATTTTTTTCTATGGCAAACGATAACTGCCGCAAATTCAAACAGAATCAAATAATTTTGTGCATACAGCCCTGATTTGCAGAGTACTCGCGACCTATTGTTTTTGGTGAAAATCGGTTGAGGGAAAGGGGTAGTTTACCTGCAACGGTTTTTTTTTAGCAAGGGTAATTTTGTTTGTTTGGCAAACGATAACAGCCGCAAATTCAAACAGAATCAAATAATGTTTCGCATACAGCCCTGAATTGTAGAGTTCTCAAGATCTGCTGATTTTGGTGAAGATCGGTTAAGAGAAAGGGGTAGTTTACCTGTAACGTTTTATGTTTTAACAAGGGTATTTCCTATGGCAAACGATAACAGCCGCAAATTCAAACAGAATCAAAAGATTATTTGCATGCAGCCCTAAATTGTCGAGTTCTCAAGACCTGTTGTTTTTGGTGAAGTTCGGTTGAGGGAAAGGGGTAGTTTACCTGCAACGTTTTTTTAACAAGGGTATTTTCTATGGCAAACGATAACAGCCGCAAATTCAAACAGAATCAAATAATGTTTTGCATACAGCGCTGATTTGCAGAGTACTCAAGAACTATTGTTTTTGGTGAAGATCGGTTAAGGGGAAGGGGTAGTTTACCTGCAACGTTTTTTTATCAAGCGTATTTCCTATGGCAAACGATAACAGCCGCAAATTCAAACAGAATCAAAAGATTATTTGCATACAGCCCTAAATTGTAGATTTCTCAAGACCTATTGTTTTTGGTGAAGATCGGTTGAGGGAAAGGGGTAGTTTACCGGCAACGTTTTTTTAACAAGGGTATTTTCTATGGCAAACGATAACAGCCGCAAATTCAAACAGAATCAAATAATGTTTTGCATACAGCCCTGATTTGTAGAGTTCTCAAGACCTATTGTTTTTGGTGAAGATCGGTTAAGGGGAAGGGGTAGTTTACCGGTAACGTTTTTTTATCAAGCGTATTTTCTATGGCAAACGATAACAGCCGCAAATTCAAACAGAATCAAATAATTTTTTGCATTCGTCCCTGAATTGTAGAGGTCTCAATGACTTTCGATTTTGGTGAAGATCGGTTAAGGGGAAGGGGTAGTTTACCTGCAACCTTTTACGTTTTAACAAGAGTAAAGTACTTGAAAATTTATTTAAACTTTTTGAAACAATGGTAATTGTTAAAAATAAAATAATTTTGTTGCCAGGCAATAAAATTATAATTTTTTCATTTTAATGTAATATAATATTTTTCATTTAATACAGCAATAAAAAGGCAGGTAAGACACAGCCTGGCTGTTTGGGTGAAAATGATTTTAAATATAAATCTTAGAATATGGAAGTCATGTATGGTTCTCCATACCGATATTTTTTCATGTTTTGAGTGTAGTACAATCAGAATCTGCAATAATCTCGAACACGATTTTTTTTTGCAATCACCATACTTCCATTTCCTTAAGGAACATGGAAGTAAAAATATCGGTATGGAGAACCATACATGACTTCCATGTTCTAAGATTTATATTTAAAATCATATTCGAACTGAAATATTTCCATAGAAACTACTTCTTTCTACTTATTGCTTCAGCATTAACCACAGTACTGTGGTCACAAACGTATACCACCTCACGTTTTCGCACTCGATTTTTACCGATGATGGCAGTCGATGGCACTGCCGAAAAGTCTGGTTTTGTAGAAAACATTGGACTACGGCTAAACAGCCCGGGAAGCAATTTTAACAAAAAACTACTTCTTTGTTGCCGATAACGTAGTATACATATAAAAAATTCTCCCCTCCACCTTCAACTAAAATTTTTAATAATAGAAAATTACCCCCACCCCGTTCACCTAACCTCTTCATTTATAGATATTTCATCTATGTTTCTATAGTGGATTACTATGAGCTTCTTATCAGGATACTTTATTTATAAAAATTAAGTACTTTACTCTTGTTAAATCGTAAAATGTTTCAGGTAAACTACCCCTTTCTCTTAACCGATCTTCTCCAAAATCAATAGACCTTCCGCCCTCTACAATTCAGGGAAGCATGCAAAAAATATTTGATTCTGTTTGAATGTGCGGCAGTTATCGTTCGTCATAAAAACATTTCTCTTGTTACAACATAAAATGTAGCACGTAAACTACCCCTTTCCCTTAACCGATCTTCACCAAAAACAATAGACCTTGAGCTCTCTGCAACTCAGGAAAGGGTGCAAAAAATTATTTGATTCTCATTGAATTTTCGGCAGTTATCGTTCGTCATAAAAAAATTACCCTTTTTAAAACATAAAACGTTGCTGATAAACTACCCCTTCCCTTAACCGATCTTCAATAAAATCAACAGACCTAGAGTTCTCTTTAGTTCAAAAAGGTATGCAAAAACCTAGTCGATTCTGTTTGAATTTAGGGCAGTTATCATTCGTCATATAAAAAATTACCCTTGTTAAAACATAAAATGTTGCTGGTAAACTACCCTTTTCCCTTAACCGATCTTCACCAACACCAATAGGTATTCAAACTCTAAAATACAGGGCTGTATGCAAAACATCATTTGATTCTGTTTGAATTTGCGGCTGTTATCGTTTACTATAGAAAAATATTGGTATGGAGAACCATACATGACTTCCATATTCTAAGATTTATATTTAAAATCATTTTCAGCCAAACAGCCAGGCTGTGTCTTACCTACCTTTTTATTGCTGTATTAAATGAAAAATATTATATTACATTAAAATGAAAAAATTATAATTTTATTGCCTGGCAACAAAATTATTTTATTTTTAACAATTACCACTGTTTCAAAAAGTTTAAATAAATTTTCAAGTACTTTACTCTTGTTAAAACGTAAAAGGTTGCAAGTAAACTACCCCTTCCCCTTAACCGATCTTCACCAAAATCGAAAGTCATTGAGACCTCTAAAATTCAGGGACGTATGCAAAAAATTATTTGATTCTGTTTGAATTTGCGGCTGTTATCGTTTGCCATAGAAAAAACCCTTGTTAAAAAAACGTTGCAGGTAAACTACCCCTTTCCCTCAACCGAACTGCACCAAAAACAAAAGGTCTTGAGAACTCTACAATTTAGGGCTGTATGCAAATAATCTTTTGATTCTGTTTGAATTTGCGGCTGTTATCGTTTGCCATAGGAAATACCCTTGTTAAAACATAAAACGTTACAGGTAAACTACCCCTTTCCCTTAACCGATCTTCACCAAAATCAACAGATCTTGAGAACCCTACAATTCAGGGCTGTATGCGAAACATTATTTGATTCCGTTTGAATTTGCGGCTGTTATCGTTTGCCAAACAAACAAAATTACCCTTGCTAAAAAAAAACCGTTGCTGGTAAACTACCCGTTTCCCTCAACCGATCTTCACCAAAAACAATAGGTCGCGAGTACTCTGCAAATCAGGGCTGCATGCAAAACATTATTTGATTCTGTTTGAATTTGCGGCTGTTATCGTTTGCCATAGAAAATACCCTTGTTAAAAAAAACGTTGCAGGTAAACTACCCCTTTCCCTCAACCGATCTTCACCAAAAACAATAGGTCTTGAGAACTCTACAATTTAGGGCGGTATGCAAATAATCTTTTGATTCTGTTTGAATTTGCGGCTGTTATCGTTTGCCATAGGAAATACCCTTGTTAAAACATAAAACGTTACAGGTAAACTACCCCTTTCCCTTAACCGATCTTCACCAAAATCAACAGATCTTGAGAACCCTACAATTCAGGGCTGTATGCGAAACATTATTTGATTCTGTTTGAATTTGCGGCTGCTATCGTTTGCCAAACAAACAAAATTACCCTTGCTAAAAAAAAAAACCGTTGCAGGTAAACTACCCCTTTCCCTCAACCGATCTTCACCAAAAACAATAGGTCGCGAGTACTCTGCAAATCAGGGCTGCATGCAAAAAATTATTTGATTCTGTTTGAATTTGCGGCAGTTATCGTTTGCCATAGAAAAAAAATCTAAAGACAGACACACAGACAGACAGACAGACAGACAGACAGACAGACAGACACACAGACACTTTTCGGAAAACGACTTTTTTTCATGTTTTGAGTGTAGTAGAATCAGAATCTGCAATAATCACGAACACGATTTTTTTTGCCATCACCATACTTCCATTCCTTAAGGAATATGGAAGTAAAAATTACCCTTGATAAAAAACCGTTGCTGGTAAACTACCCCTTTCCCTAAACCGATCTTCACCAAAAACGATAGGTCTTGAGTAATCTACAATTCATGCCTGTATGCAAACAATTATTTGATTCTGTTTGAATTTACGGCTGTTATCGTTTGCCATAGAAAACACCCTTGATAAAACATAAAATGTTGCTGGTAAACTACCCTATTCCATTAACCAATCTTCACCAAAAACTATAGGTCTTGAGAACCCTACAATTCAGGGCTGTATACAAAACATTAGTTGATTCTCTTTGAATTTACGGCAGTTATCGTTCGTCATAGAAAAAATACCCTTTTAAAACATAAAACGTTGCAGGTAAACTACCCCTTTCCCTTAACCGATCTTCAACAAAATCAACAGACCTTGATTTTCTGTATAATTCAAAAAGGTATGCAGAAGGGTAGTTGATTCTGTTTTAATGTATGGAGTTATCGTTCGTCAAAAAAAAAATTACCCTTGATAAAACAAAATGTTGCTGGTAACAACCCTATTCCCTTAACCGATCTTCACCAAAACCAACAGGTCATGAGAACTCTACATTTCAGGGCTGTATGCAAAATATTATATGATTCTGTTTGAATTTGCGGCTGTTATCGTTTGCCATATAAAATACCCTTGATAAGACAAAAAACGTGTCAGGTAAACTACCCCTTTCCCTTAACCGATCTTCACCAAAAACAATAGGTCTTTAGTACTCAACAAAACAGGGCTGTATGCAAAAACGTATTAGATTCTGTTTGAATTTGCGGCTCTTATCGTTTGCCATAGAAAATACCCTTTTAAAACATAAAACGTTGCAATTAAACTACCCCTTTCCCTTAACCGATCTTCACCAACACCAATAGGTATTGAGAACTCTACAATACAGGGCTGTATGCAAAACATCATTTGATTCTGTTTGAATTTGCGGCTGTTATCGTTTACCCGTTTACCATAGAAAAATATCGGTATGGAGAACCATACATGACTTCCATATTCTAAGATTTATATTTAAAATCATTTTCAGCCAAACAGCCAGGCTGTGTCTTACCTGCCTTTTTATTGCTGTATTAAATGAAAAATATTATATTACATTAAAATGAAAAAATTATAATTTTATTGCCTGGCAACAAAATTATTTTATTTTTAACAATTACCATTGTTTCAAAAAGTTTAAATAAATTTTCAAGTACTTTACTCTTGTTAAAACGTAAAAGGTTGCAGGTAAACTACCCCTTCCCCTTAACCGATCTTCACCAAAATCGAAAGTCATTGAGACCTCTACAATTTAGGGACGTATGCAAAAAATTATTTGATTCTGTTTGAATTTGCGGCTGTTATCGTTTGCCATAGAAAATACGCTTGATAAAAAAACGTTGCAGGTAAACTACCCCTTCCCCTTAACCGATCTTCACCAAAAACAATAGGTCCTGAGAACTCTACAATTTAGGGCTGTATGCAAATAATCTTTTGATTCTGTTTGAATTTGCGGCTGTTATCGTTTGCCATAGGAAATACCCTTGTTAAAACATAAAACGTTACAGGTAAACTACCCCTTTCCCTTAACCGATCTTCACCAAAAACAACAGGTCTTGAGTACTCTACAAGTCAGGCCTGTATGCAAAACATTATTTGATTCTGTTTGAATTTGCGGCTGTTATCGTTTGCCATAGAAAATACCCTTGTTAAAAAAACGTTGCTGGTAAACTACCCCTTTCCCTCAACCGAACTTCACCAAAAACAATAGGTCTTGAGAACTCTACAATTTAGGGCTGTATGCAAATAATCTTTTGATTCTGTTTGAATTTGCGGCTGTTATCGTTTGCCATAGGAAATACCCTTGTTAAAACATAAAACGTTACAGGTAAACTACCCCTTTCCCTTAACCAATCTTCATCAAAATCAACAGATCTTGAGAACTCTACAATTCAGGGCTGTATGCGAAACATTATTTGATTCTGTTTGAATTTGCGGCTGTTATCGTTTGCCAAACAAACAAAATTACCCTTGCTAAAAAAAAACCGTTGCAGGTAAACTTCCCCTTTCCCTCAACCGATCTTCACCAAAAACAATAGGTCGCGAGTACTCTGCAAATCAGGGCTGCATACAAAAAATTATTTGATTCTGTTTGAATTTGCGGCAGTTATCGTTTGCCATAGAAAAAAAATCTATAGACAGACAGACACACAGACAGACAGACAGACACACAGACACTTTTCGGAAAACGACTTTTTTTCATGTTTTGAGTGTAGTAGAATCAGAATCTGCAATAATCTCGAACACGATTTTTTTTGCCATCACCATACTTCCATTCCTTAAGGAATATGGAAGTAAAAATTACCCTTGAAAAAAAACCGTTGCAGGTAAACTACCCCTTCCCCTTAACCGATCTTCACCAAAAACGACATACCTTGAGAACTCTACAATTCACGGTTGTATGTAAAATATTATATGATTTTGTTTGAATTTGCGGCTGTTATCGTTTGCCATACAAAATACCCTTGATAAAACAAAAACGTGGCTGGTAAACTACCCCTTTCCCTCAAACGATCTTCACCAAAAACAACAGGTCTTTAGGACTCAAGAAATCAGGGGAGTATGCAAAAACAGATTTGATTCTGTTTGAATTTGCGGCTCTTATCGTTTGCCAGAGAAAATACCCTTTTAAAACATAAAACGTGGCAGGTAAACTACCCCTTTTCCTTAACCGATCTTCATCAAAACCAAAAGGTCGTGAGAACTCTACAATTCAGGGCAGTATGCAAAACATTATTTGATTAGGTTTGAATTTGCGGCTGTTATCGTTTGCCATAGGAAATACCCTTGTTAAAACATAAAACGTTGCAGGTAAACTACCCCTTTCCCTTAATCGATCTGTACCAAAATCAACAGATCTTGAGAACTCTACAATTTAGGGCTGTATACGAAACATTATTTGATTCTGGTTGAATTTACGGCTGTTATCGTTTGCCAAACAAACAAAGTTACCCTTGATAAAAAAAAAACCGTTGCTGGTAAACTACCCCTTTCCCTTAATCGATCTTCATCAAAAACAATAGGTCGCGGTTACTCTACAAATCAGGGCTGTATGCAAAAAATTATTTGATTCTGTTTGAATTTGCGGCAGTTATCGTTTGCCATAGAAAAAAAATCTACTGACACACAGACACACACACACAGACACTTTTCTAAAAACGACTTTTTTTCATGTTTTGAGTGTAGTACAATCAGAATCTGCAATAATCTCGAACACGATTTTTTTTGCCATCACCATACTTCCATTTCCTTAAGGAACATGGAAGTAATTACCCTTGATAAAAAACAACCGTTGCAGGTAAACTACCCCTTACCGATCTTCACCAAAAACAATAGGTCGCGAGTACTCTACAAATCAGGGCTGTATGCAAAAAATTATTTGATTCTGTTTGAATTTGCGGCTGTTATCGTTTGCCATAGAAAAAAATCTACACACACACACACACACACACGCACACTTTTCGAAAAATGACTTTTTTTCATGTTTTGAGTGTAGTACAATCATATTCTGCATTAATCTCGAACACGATTTTTTTGCCATCACCATACTTCCATTTCCTTAAGGAACATGGAAGTAAAATTACCCTTGATAAAAAACCGTTGCAGGTAAACTACCCCTTTCCCTTAACCGATCTTCACCAAAAACGACAAGTCTTGAGAACTCTACAATTCAGGACAGTATGCTAAATATTATATGATTCTGTTTGAATTTGCGGCTGTTATCGTTTGCCATACAAAATACCCTTGATAAAACAAAAACGTGGCAGGTAAACTACCCCTTTCCCTCAAACGATCTTCACCAAAAACAGCAGGTCTTTAGTACACAAGAAATCAGGGGAGTATGCAAAAACGTCTTTGATTCTGTTTGAATTTGCGGCTGTTATCGTTTGCCATAGAAAATACCCTTTTAAAACATAAAACGTTGCAGGTAAACTACCCCTTTCCCTTAACCGATCTTCACCAAAATCAAAAGGTTTTGAGAACTCTACAATTCAGGGCAGTATGCAAAACATTATTTGATTATGTTTGAATTTGCGGCTGTTATCGTTTGCCATATAAAATACCCTTGTTAAAACATAAAACGTTGCTGGTAAACTACCCCTTTCCCTTAACCGATCTTTACCACAATCAACACATCTTGAGAACTCTACAAATCAGAGCTGTATGCGAAACATTATTTGATTCTGTTTGAATTTGCGGCTGTTATCGTTTGCCAAACAAACAAAATTACCCTTGATAAAAAAAACCGTAGCAGGTAAACTACCCCTTTCCCTCGACCGATCTTCACCAAAAACAATAGGTCGAGAGTACTCTACAAATCAGAGCCGCATGCAAAATATTATTTGATTCTGTTTGAATTTCCGGCTGTTATCGTTTGCCATAGAAAACACCCTTGATAAAACATAAAAAGTTGCTGGTAAACTACCCTATTCCATTAACCAATCTTCACCAAAAACTATAGGTCTTGAGAACCCTACAATTCAGGGCTGTATACAAAACATTAGTTGATTCTCTTTGAATTTACGGCAGTTATCGTTCGTCATAGAAAAAATACCCTTTTTTTCTAAGACACACAGACACACAGACAGACACACACACAGACACTTTTCGGAAAACGACTTTATTTCATGTTTTGAGTGTAGTAGAATCAGAATCTGCAATAATCTCGAACACGATTTTTTACTTCCATATTCCTTAGGGAATGGAAGTATGGTGATGGCAAAAAAAATCGTGTTCGAGATTATTGCAGATTCTGATTCTACTACACTCAAAACATGAAAAAAAGTCGTTTTCGAAAAGTGTCTGTGTGTGTGTCTGTCTGTCTGTCTGTGTGTGTGTGTGTCTGTCTGTCTGTCTGTCTGTCTGTCTGTCTGTCTGTCTGTCTATAGATTTTTTTTTCTATGGCAAACGATAACTGCCGCAAATTCAAACAGAATCAAATAATGTTTTGCATACAGCCCTGATTTGTAGAGTACTCAAGACCTATTGTTTTTGGTGAAGATCGGTTAAGGGAAAGGGGTAGTTTACCTGTAACGTTTTATGTTTTAACAAGGGTATTTCCTATGGCAAACGATAACAGCCGCAAATTCAAACAGAATCAAAAGATTATTTGCATACAGCCCTATATTGTAGAGTTCTCAAGACCTATTGTTTTTGGTGAAGATCGGTTGAGGGAAAGGGGTAGTTTACCTGCAACGTTTTTTTAAAAATGGGTATTTTCTATGGCAAACGATAACAGCCGCAAATTCAAACAGAATCAAATAATGTTTTGCATACAGCCCTGATTTGTAGAGTACTCAAGATCTATTGTTTTTGGTGAAGATCGGTTTGGGGAAAGGGGTAGTTTACCTGTAACGTTTTATGTTTTAACAAGGGTATTTCCTATGGCAAACGATAACAGCCGCAAATTCAAACAGAATCAAAAGATTATTTGCATACAGCCCTAAATTGTAGAGTTCTCAAGACCAATTGTTTTTGGTGAAGATCGGTTGAGGGAAAGGGGTAGTTTACCTGCAACGTTTTTTTAAAAGGGTATTTTCTATGGCAAACGATAACAGCCGCAAATTCAAACAGAATCAAATAATGTTTTGCATACAGCCCTGATTTGTAGAGTACTCAAGACCTATTGTTTTTGGTGAAGATCGGTTAAGGGGAAGGGGTAGTTTACCTGCAACATTTTTTTTTCAAGCGTATTTTCCATGGCAAACGATAACAGCCGCAAATTCAAACAGAATCAAATAAGTTTTTGCATACGTCCCTGAATTGTAGAGGTCTCAATGACTTTCGATTTTGGTGAAGATCGGTTAAGGGGAAGGGGTAGTTTACCTGCAACCTTTTACGTTTTAACAAGAGTAAAGTACTTGAAAATTTATTTAAACTTTTTGAAACAATGGTAATTGTTAAAAATAAAATAATTTTGTTGCCAGGCAATAAAATTATAATTTTTTCATTTTAATGTAATATAATATTTTTCATTTAATACAGCAATAAAAAGGCAGGTAAGACACAGCCTGGCTGTTTGGCTGAAAATGATTTTAAATATAAATCTTAGAATATGGAAGTCATGTATGGTTCTCCATACCGATATTTTGCCATCACCATACTTCCATTCCTTAAGGCATATGGAAGTAAAAATTACCCTTGATAAAAAACCGTTGCAGGTAAACTACCCCTTTCCCTTAACCGATCTTCACCAAAAACGACAAGTCTTGAGAACTCTACAATTCAGGACAGTATGCAAAATATTATATGATTCTGTTTGAATTTGCGGCTGTTATCGTTTGCCATACAAAATACCCTTTATAAAACAAAAACGTGGCAGGTAAACTACCCCTTTCCCTCAAACGATCTTCACCAAAAACAGCAGGTCTTTAGTACTCAAGAAATCAGGGGAGTATGCAAAAACGTATTTGATTCTGTTTGAATTTGCGGCTGTTATCGTTTGCCATAGAAAATACCCTTTTAAAACATAAAACGTTGCAGGTAAACTACCCCTTTCCCTTAACCGATCTTCACCAAAATCAAAAGGTTTTGAGAACTCTAATCAGGGCAGTATGCAAAACATTATTTGATTATGTTTGAATTTGCGGCTTTTATCGTTTGCCATATAAAATACCCTTGTTAAAACATAAAACGTTGCTGGTAAACTACCCCTTTCCCTTAACCGATCTTTACCACAATCAACAGATCTTGAGAACTCACAAATCAGAGCTGTATGCGAAACATTATTTGATTCTGTTTGAATTTGCGGCTGTTATCGTTTGCCAAACAAACAAAATTACCCTTGATAAAAAAAACCGTAGCAGGTAAACTACCCCTTTCCCTCGACCGATCTTCACCAAAAACAATAGGTCGAGAGTACTCTACAAATCAGAGCCGCATGCAAAATATTATTTGATTCTGTTTGAATTTCCGGCTGTTATCGTTTGCCATAGAAAACACCCTTGATAAAACATAAAAAGTTGCTGGTAAACTACCCTATTCCATTAACCAATCTTCACCAAAAACTATAGGTCTTGAGAACCCTACAATTCAGGGCTGTATACAAAACATTAGTTGATTCTCTTTGAATTTACGGCAGTTATCGTTCGTCATAGAAAAAATACCCTTTTTTTCTAAGACACACAGACACACAGACACACACACAGACAGACACACACACAGACACTTTTCGGAAAACGACTTTTTTTCATGTTTTGAGTGTAGTAGAATCAGAATCTGCAATAATCTCGAACACGATTTTTTTGCCATCACCATACTTCCATTCCTTAAGGAATATGGAAGTAAAAATTACCCTTGATAAAAAACCGTTGCAGGTAAACTACCCCTTTCCCTTAACCGATCTTCACCAAAAACGACATACCTTGAGAACTCTACAATTCACGGTTGTATGTAAAATATTATATGATTTTGTTTGAATTTGCGGCTGTTATCGTTTGCCATACAAAATACCCTTGATAAAACAAAAACGTGGCAGGTAAACTACCCCTTTCCCTCAAACGATCTTCACCAAAAACGACAGGTCTTTAGTACTCAAGAAATCAGGGGAGTATGCAAAAACGGATTTGATTCTGTTTGAATTTGCGGCTCTTATCGTTTGCCATAGAAAATACCCTTTTAAAACATAAAATGTGGCAGGTAAACTACCCCTTTTCCTTAACCGATCTTCACCAAAACCAAAAGGTCGTGAGAACTCTACAATTCAGGGCAGTATGCAAAACATTATTTGATTAGGTTTGAATTTGCGGCTGTTATCGTTTGCCATAGGAAATACCCTTGTTATAACATAAAACGTTGCTGGTAAACTACCCCTTTCCCTTAACCGATGTGTACCAAAATCAACAGATCTTGAGAACTCTACAATTTAGGGCAGTATGCGAAACATTATTTGATTCTGGTTGAATTTACGGCAGTTATCGTTTGCCAAACAAACAAAGTTACCCTTGATAAAAAAAACCGTTGCTGGTAAACTACCCCTTTCCCTTAATCGATCTTCACCAAAAACAATAGGTCGCGGTTACTCTACAAATCAGGGCTGTATGCAAAAAATTATTTGATTCTGTTTGAATTTGCGGCAGTTATCGTTTGCCATAGAAAAAAAATCTACTGACTCACAGACACACACAGAGACAGACACACACACACAGACACTTTTCGAAAAACGACTTTTTTTCATGTTTTGAGTGTAGTACAATCAGAATCTGCAATAATCTCGAACACGATTTTTTTTGCCATCACCATACTTCCATTTCCTTAAGGAACATGGAAGTAATTACCCTTGATAAAAAAAAACCGTTGCAGGTAAACTACCCCTTACCGATCTTCACCAAAAACAATAGGTCGCGAGTAGTCTACAAATCAGGGCTGTACGCAAAAAATTATTTGATTCTGTTTGAATTTGCGGCTGTTATCGTTTGCCATAGAAAAAATCTACACACACACACACACACACACACACACACACACACACACACACACACACACACACACACTTTTCGAAAAATGCCTTTTTTTCATGTTTTGAGTGTAGTACAATCATATTCTGCAATAATCTCGAACACGATTTTTTTGCCATCACCATACTTCCATTTCCTTAAGGAACATGGAAGTAAAATTACCCTTGATAAAAAACCGTTGCAGGTAAACTACCCCTTTCCCTTAACCGATCTTCACCAAAAACGACAAGTCTTGAGAACTCTACAATTCAGGACAGTATGCAAAATATTATATGATTCTGTTTGAATTTGCGGCTGTTATCGTTTGCCATACAAAATACCCTTGATAAAACAAAAACGTGGCAGGTAAACTACCCCTTTCCCTCAAACGATCTTCACCAAAAACAGCAGGTCTTTAGTACTCAAGAAATCAGGGGAGTATGCAAAAACGTATTTGATTCTGTTTGAATTTGCGGCTGTTATCGTTTGCCATAGAAAATACCCTTTTAAAACATAAAACGTTGCAGGTAAACTACCCCTTTCCCTTAACCGATCTTCACCAAAATCAAAAGGTTTTGAGAACTCTACAATTCAGGGCAGTATGCAAAACATTATTTGATTATGTTTGAATTTGCGGCTGTTATCGTTTGCCATATAAAATACCCTTGTTAAAACATAAAACGTTGCTGGTAAACTACCCCTTTCCCTTAACCGATCTTTACCACAATCAACAGATCTTGAGAACTCTACAAATCAGAGCTGTATACGAAACATTATTTGATTCTGTTTGAATTTGCGGCTGTTATCGTTTGCCAAACAAACAAAATTACCATTGATAAAAAAAACCGTAGCAGGTAAACTACCCCTTTCCCTCGACCGATCTTCACCAAAAACAATAGATCGCGAGTACTCCACAAATCAGAGCCGCATGCAAAATATTATTTGATTCTGTTTGAATTTCCGGCTGTTATCGTTTGCCATAGAAAACACCCTTGATAAAACATAAAAAGTTGCTGGTAAACTACCCTATTCCATTAACCAATCTTCACCAAAAACTATAGGTCTTGAGAACCCTACAATTCAGGGCTGTATACAAAACATTAGTTGATTCTCTTTGAATTTACGGCAGTTATCGTTCGTCATAGAAAAAATACCCTTTTTACTTCCATATTCCTTAAGGAATGGAAGTATGGTGATGGCAAAAAAAATCGTGTTCGAGATTATTGCAGATTCTGATTCTACTACACTCAAAACATGAAAAAAAGTCGTTTTCCGAAAAGTGTCTGTGTGTCTGTCTGTCTGTCTGTGTGTCTGTGTGTCTGTCTGTCTATAGATTTTTTTTCTATGGCAAACGATAACTGCCGCAAATTCAAACAGAATCAAATAATTTTTTGCATACAGTCCGGTTTTGCAGAGTTCTCGCGACCTATTGTTTTTGGTGAAGATCGGTTGAGGGAAAGAGGTAGTTTACCTGCAACGGTTTTTTTTTAGCAAGGGTAATTTTGTTTGTTTGGCAAACGATAACAGCCGCAAATTCAAACAGAATCAAATAATGTTTCGCATACAGCCCTGAATTGTAGAGTTCTCAAGACCTATTGTTTTTGGTGAAGATCGGTTAAGGGAAAGGGGTAGTTTACCAGTAACGTTTTATGTTTTAACAAGGGTATTTCCTATGGCAAACGATAACAGCCGCAAATTCAAACAGAATGAAAAGATTATTTGCATACAGCCCTAAATTGTAGACTTCTCAAGACCTTTTGTTTTTGGTGAAGATCGGTTAAGGGAAAGGGGTAGTTTACCTACAACGTTTTTTTAACAAGGGTATTTTCTATGGCAAACGATAACAGCCGCAAATTCAAACAGAATCAAATAATTTTCTGCATACAGCCCTGATTTGTAGAGTACTCAAGACCTATTGTTTTTGGTGAAGATCGGTTGAGGGGAAGGGGTAGTTTACCAGCAACGTTTTTTATCATGCGTATTTTCTATGGCAAACGACAACTGCCGCAAATTCAAACAGAATCAAATAATTTTTTGCATACTGCCCTGATTTGTAGAGTACTCGCGACCTATTGTTTTTGGTGAAGATCGGTTGAGGGGAAGGGGTAGTTTACCTGCAACGGTTTTTTTTATCAAGGGAAATTTTTTTTTTTGGCAAACGATAACAGCCGCAAATTCAAACAGAATCAAATAATGTTTCGCATACAGCCCTGAATTGTAGATTTCTCAAGACCTTTTGTTTTTGGTGAAGATCGGTTGAGGGAAAGGGGTAGTTTACCTGCAACGTTTTTTTAACAAGGGTATTTTCTATGGCAAACGATAACAGCCGCAAATTCAAACAGAATCAAATAATGTTTTGCATACAGTCCTGATTTGTAGAGTACTCAAGACCTATTGTTTTTGGTGAAGATCGGTTAAGGGGAAGGGGTAGTTTACCGGCAACGTTTTTTTATCAAGCGTATTTTCTATGGCAAACGATAACAGCCGCAAATTCAAACAGAATCAAATAATTTTTTGCATACGTCACTGAATTGTAGAGGTCTCAACGACTTTCGATTTTGGTGAAGATCGGTTAAGGGGAAGGGGTAGTTTACCTGCAACCTTATACGTTTTAACAAGAGTAAAGTACTTGAAAATTTATTTAAACTTTTTGAAACAATGGTAATTGTTAAAAATAAAATAAGTTTGTTGCCAGGCAATAAAATTATAATTTTTTCATTTTAATGTAATATAATATTTTTCATTTAATACAGCAATAAAAAGGCAGGTAAGACACAGCCTGGCTGTTTGGCTGAAAATGATTTTAAATATAAATTCAAGACCTATTGTTTTTGGTGAAGATCGGTTAAGGGAAAGGGGTAGTTTACCTGTAACGTTTTATGTTTTAACAAGGGTATTTTCTATGGCAAACGATAACAGCCGCAAATTCAAACAGAATCAAATAATTTTCTGCATACAGCCCTGATTTGTAGAGTACTCAAGACCAATTGTTTTTGGTGAAGATCGGTTGAGGGGAAGGGGTAGTTTACCAGCAACGTTTTTTATCATGCGTATTTTCTATGGCAAACGACAACTGCCGCAAATTCAAACAGAATCAAATAATTTTTTGCGTACAGCCCTGATTTGTAGAGTACTCGCGACCTATTGTTTTTGGTGAAGATCGGTTGAGGGGAAGGGGTAGTTTACCTGCAACGGTTTTTTTTATCAAGGGAAATTTTTTTTTTTTTGGCAAACGATAACAGCCGCAAATTCAAACAGAATCAAATAATGTTTCGCATACAGCCCTGAATTGTAGATTTCTCAAGACCTGTTGTTTTTGGTGAAGATCGGTTGAGGGAAAGGGGTAGTTTACCTGCAACGTTTTTTTAACAAGGGTATTTTCTATGGCAAACGATAACAGCCGCAAATTCAAACAGAATCAAATAATGTTTTGCATACAGTCCTGATTTGTAGAGTACTCAAGACCTATTGTTTTTGGTGAAGATCGGTTAAGGGGAAGGGGTCCGCAAAATCTTGAGAACTCTACAAATCAGATCTGTATGCGAAACATTATTTGATTCTGTTTGAATTTGCGGCTGTTATCGTTTGCCAAACAAACAAAATTACCCTTGATAAAAAAAACCGTAGCAGGTAAACTACCCCTTTCCCTCGACCGATCTTCACCAAAAACAATAGGTCGCGAGTACTCTACAAATCAGAGCCGCATGCAAAATATTATTTGATTCTGTTTGAATTTACGGCTGTTATCGTTTGCCATAGAAAACACCCTTGATAAAACATAAAAAGTTGCTGGTAAACTACCCTATTCCATTAACCAATCTTCACCAAAAACTATAGGTCTTGAGAACCCTACAATTCAGGGCTGTATACAAAACATTAGTTGATTCTCTTTGAATTTACGGCAGTTATCGTTCGTCATAGAAAAAATACCCTTTTACTTCCATATTCCTTAAGGAATGGAAGTATGGTTTTACTTCCATATTCCTTAAGGAATGGAAGTATGGTGATGGCAAAAAAAAATCGTGTTCTAGATTATTGCAGATTCTGATTCTACTACACTCAAAACATGAAAAAAAGTCGTTTTCCGAAAAGTGTCTGTGTGTCTGTCTGTCTGTGTGTCTGTCTGTAGATTTTTTTTCTATGGCAAACGATAACTGCCGCAAATTCAAACAGAATCAAATAATTTTTTGCATGCAGCCCTGATTTGCAGAGTACTCGCGACCTATTGTTTTTGGTGAAGATGGGTTGAGGGAAAGGGGTAGTTTACCTGCAACGGTTTTTTTTTAGCAAGGGTAATTTTGTTTGTTTGGCAAACGATAACAGCCGCAAAATCAAACAGAATCAAATAATGTTTCGCATACAGCCCTAAATTGTAGAGTTCTCAAGATCTGTTGATTTTGGTGAAGATCGGTTAAGGGAAAGGGGTAGTTTACCTGTAACGTTTTATGTTTTAACAAGGGTATTTCCTATTGCAAACGATAACAGCCGCAAATTCAAACAGAATCAAAAGATTATTTGCATACGGCCCTGAATTGTAGAGTTCTCAAGACCTATTGTTTTTGGTGAAGTTCGGTTGAGGGAAAGGGGTAGTTTACCTGCAAGGTTTTTTTAACAAGGGTATTTTCTATGGCAAACGATAACAGCTGCAAATTCAAACAGAATCAAATAATGTTTTGCATACAGCCCTGATTTGTAGAGTACTCAAGACCTATTGTTTTTGGTGAAGATCGGTTAAGGGAAAGGGGTAGTTTACCTGTAACGTTTTATGTTTTAACAAGGGTATTTCTTATGGCAAACGATAACAGCCGCAAATTCAAACAGAATCAAAAGATTATTTGCATACGGCCCTAAATTGTAGAGTTCTCAAGACCTATTGTTTTTGGTGAAGATCGGTTGAGGGAAAGGGGTAGTTTACCTGCAACGTTTTTTTAACAAGGGTATTTTCTATGGCAAACGATAACAGCCGCAAATTCAAACAGAATCAAATAATGTTTTGCATGCAGCCCTGATTTGCAGAGTACTCGCGACCTATTGTTTTTGGTGAAGATCGGTTGAGGGAAAGGGGTAGTTTACCTGCAACGGTTTTTTTTTAGCAAGGGTAATTTCGTTTGTTTGGCAAACGATAACAGCCGCAAATTCAAACAGAATCAAATAATGTTTCGCATACAGCCCTGAATTGTAGAGTTCTCAACATCTGTTGATTTTGGTGAATATCGGTTAAGGGAAAGGGGTAGTTTACCAGTAACGTTTTATGTTTTAACAAGGGTATTTCCTATGGCAAACGATAACAGCCGCAAATTCAAACAGAGTCAAAAGATTATTTGCATACAGCCCTAGATTGCAGAGGTCTCAAAGACTTTCGATTTTGGTGAAGATCGGTTAAGGGGAAGGGGTAGTTTACTTGCAACCTTTTACGTTTTAACAAGAGTAAAGTACTTGAAAATTTATTATAACTTTTTGAAACAATGGTAATTGTTAAAAATAAAATAATTTTGTTGCCAGGCAATAAAATTATAATTTTTTCATTTTAATGTAATATAATATTTTTCATTTAATACAGCAATAAAAAGGCAGGTAAAACACAGCCTGGCTGTTTGGCTGAAAATGATTTTAAATATAAATCTTAGAATATGGAAGTCATGTATGGTTCTCCATACCGATATTTTTCTAAGACACACAGACACACAGACAGACACACACACAGACAGACACACACACAGACACTTTTCGGAAAACGACTTTTTTTCATGTTTTGAGTGTAGTAGCATCAGAATCTGCAATAATCTCGAACACGATTTTTTTTGCCATCACCATACTTCCATTCCTTAAGGAATATGGAAGTAAAAATTACCCTTGATAAAAAACCGTTGCAGGTAAACTACCCCTTTCCCTTAACCGATCTTCACCAAAAACGACATACCTTGAGAACTCTACAATTCACGGTTGTATGTAAAATATTATATGATTTTGTTCGAATTTGCGGCTGTTATCGTTTGCCATACAAAATACCCTTGATAAAACAAAAACGTGGCAGGTAAACTACCCCTTTCCCTCAAACGATCTTCACCAAAAACAACAGGTCTTTAGTACTCAAGAAATCAGGGGAGTATGCAAAAACGGATTTGATTCTGTTTGAATTTGCGGCTCTTATCGTTTGCCATAGAAAATACCCTTTTAAAACATAAAATGTGGCAGGTAAACTACCCCTTTTCCTTAACCGATCTTCACCAAAACCAAAAGGTCGTGAGAACTCTACAATTCAGGGCAGTATGCAAAACATTATTTGATTAGGTTTGAATTTGCGGCTGTTATCGTTTGCCATAGGAAATACCCTTGTTAAAACATAAAACGTTGCAGGTAAACTACCCCTTTCCCTTAACCGATGTGTACCAAAATCAACAGATCTTGAGAACTCTACAATTTAGGGCTGTATGCGAAACATTATTTGATTCTGGTTGAATTTACGGCAGTTATCGTTTGCCAAACAAACAAAGTTACCCTTGATAAAAAAAACCGTTGCTGGTAAACTAACCCTTTCCCTTAATCGATCTTCACCAAAAACAACAGGTCGCGGTTACTCTACAAATCAGGGCTGTATGCAAAAAATTATTTGATTCTGTTTGAATTTGCGGCAGTTATCGTTTGCCATAGAAAAAAAATCTACTGACTCACAGACACACACACAGACAGACACACACACACAGACACTTTTCGAAAAACGACTTTTTTTCATGTTTTGAGTGTAGTACAATCAGAATCTGCAATAATCTCGAACACGATTTTTTTTGCCATCACCATACTTCCATTTCCTTAAGGAACATGGAAGTAATTACCCTTGATAAAAAACAACCGTTGCAGGTAAACTACCCCTTACCGATCTTCACCAAAAACAATAGGTCGCGAGTAGTCTACAAATCAGGGCTGTATGCAAAAAATTATTTGATTCTGTTTGAATTTGCGGCTGTTATCGTTTGCCATAGAAAAAATCTACAGACACACACACACACACACACACACTTTTCGAAAAATGACTTTTTTTCATGTTTTGAGTGTAGTACAATCATATTCTGCAATAATCTCGAACACGTTTTTTTTGCCATCACCATACTTCCATTTCCTTAAGGAACATGGAAGTAAAATTACCCTTGATAAAAAACCGTTGCAGGTAAACTACCCCTTTCTCTTAACCGATCTTCACCAAGAACGACAGGTTTTGAGAACTCTACAATTCAGGGCAGTATGCAAAATATTATATGATTCTGTTTGAATTTGCGGCTGTTATCGTTTGCCATACAAAATACACTTGATAAAACAAAAACGTGGCAGGTAAACTACCCCTTTCCCTCAAACGATCTTCACCAAAAACAACAGGTCTTTAGTACTCAAGAAATCAGGGGAGTATGCAAAAACGTATTTGATTCTGTTTGAATTTTCGGCTGTTATCGTTTGCCATAGAAAATACCCTTTTAAAACATAAAACGTTAAAGGTAAACTACCCCTTTCCCTTAACCGATCTTCACCAAAATCAAAAGGTTTTGAGAACTCTACAATTCAGGGCAGTATGCAAAACATTATTTGATTATGTTTGAATTTGCGGCTGTTATCGTTTGCCATATAAAATACCCTTGTTAAAACATAAAACGTTGCTGGTAAACTACCCCTTTCCCTTAACCGATCTTTACCACAATCAACAGATCTTGAGAACTCTACAAATCAGAGCTGTATGCGAAACATTATTTGATTCTGTTTGAATTTGCGGCTGTTATCGTTTGCCAAACAAACAAAATTACCCTTGATAAAAAAAACCGTAGCAGGTAAACTACCCCTTTCCCTCGACCGATCTTCACCAAAAACAATAGGTCGCGAGTACTCTACAAATCAGAGCCGCATGCAAAATATTATTTGATTCTGTTTGAATTTGCGGCTGTTATCGTTTGCCATAGAAAAAAATCTATAGACACACAGACACTTTCCGGAAAACGACTTTTTTTCATGTTTTGAGTGTAGTACGATCAGAATCTGCAATAATCTCGAACACGATTTTTTTTGCCATCACCATACTTCCATTTCCTTAAGGAACATGGTAGTAAAATTACCCCCTGATAAAAAAACGTTGCAGGTAAACAACTCCTTTCCCTTAATCAATCTTCACCAAAAACAATAGGTCATGAGTACTCTACAATTCAGGGATGTATGCAAAAGAGTAGTTGATTCTGTTTTAATTTACGGCAGTTATCGTTCGTCATATAAAAAATTACCCTTGTTAAAACATAAAATGTTGCAGGTAAACTACTCTACTCCCTTAACCGATCTTTACCAAAATCAAGAGGTCTTGAGAACTCTACAATTCAGGACTGTATGCAAAACATTATTTGATTCTGTTTGAATTTGCGGCTGTTATCGTTTACCAAAAAAAAAATTACCCTTGATAAAAAAATGTTGCAGGTAAACTACCCCTTTCCCTTACCCGATCTTCACCAAAAACAATAAGTCTTGAGTGCTCTACAAATCAGGATTGTATGCAAAACATTATTTGATTCTGTTTGAATTTGCGGCTGTTATCGTTTGCCATAAAAAATACCCTTGTTATAACATAAAACGTTGCTGGTAAACTACCCCTTTCCCTTAACCGATCTTCACCAAAATCAATAGATCTTGAGAACTCTACAATTTAGGGCTGCATGCAAATAATCATTTGATTCTGTTTGAATTTACGGCTATTATCGTTTTCCATAAAAAATACCCTTGTTAAAACATAAAACGTTGCAGGTAAACTACCCCTTTCCCTTAACCGATCTTTACCAAAATCAACAGATCTTGAGAACTCTACAGTTCAGAGCTGTATGCGAAACATTATTTGATTCTGTTTGTATTTGCGGCTGTTATCGTTTGCCAAACAAACAAAATTACCCTTGATAAAAAAAAAACCGTTGCAGGTAAACTACCCCTTTCCCTCAACCGATCTTCACCAAAAACAATAGGTCTTGAGTACCCTACAAATCAGGGCTGCATACAAAAAATTATTTGATTCTGTTTGAATTTGCGGCTGTTATCGTTTGCCATAGAAAAAAATCTATAGACACACAGACACTTTTCGGCAAACGACTTTTTTTCATGTTTTGAGTGTAGTACAATCAGAATCTGCAATAATCTCGAACACGATTTTTTTTGCCATCACCATACTTCCATTTCCTTAAGGAACATAGAAGTAAAAATATCGGTATGGAGAACCATACATGACTTCCAAGTTCTAAGATTTATATTTAAAATCATATTCGAAATGAAATATTTCCATAGAAACTACTTCTTTCTACTTATTGCTTCAGCATTAACCACAGTACTGTGGTCACAAACGTATACCACCTCACGTTTTCGCACTCGATTTTTACCGATGATGGCAGTCGATGGCACTGCCGAAAAGTCTGGTTTTGTAGAAAACATTGGACTACGGCTAAAGAGCCCGGGAACCAATTTTAACAAAAAACTACTTCTTTGTTGCCGATAGCGTAGTACACATATAAAAAATTCTCCACTAAACCTTCAACTATAATTTTTAATAATAGAAAATTACCCCCAACCCGTTCACCTAAATTCTTCATTTATAGATAATTCATCTACGTTTCTACAGTGGATTACTATGAGCTTCTTATCAGGATACTTTAATTATAAAAATTAAGTACTTTACTCTTGTTAAATCGTAAAATGTTTCAGGTAAACTACCCCTTTCTCTTAACCGATCTTCACCAAAATCAATAGACCTTCCGCCCTCTACAATTCAGGGAAGCATGCAAAAAATATTTGATTCTGTTTGAATGTGCGGCAGTTATCGTTCGTCATAAAAACATTTCTCTTGTTACAACATAAAATGTAGCACGTAAACTACCCCTTTCCCTTAACCGATCTTCACCAAAATCAATAGACCTTGAGCTCTCTGCAACTCAGGAAAGGGTGCAAAAAATTATTTGATTCTCATTGAATTTTCGGCAGTTATTGTTCGTCATAAAAAAATTACCCTTTTTAAAACATAAAACGTTGCTGATAAACTACCCCTTTCCCTTAACCGATCTCAACAAAATCAACAGACCTAGAGTTCTCTTTAGTTCAAAAAGGTATGCAAAAACCTAGTTGATTCTGTATGAATTTAGGGCAGTTATCATTCGTCATATAAAAAATTACCCTTGTTAAAACATAAAATGTTGCTGGTAAACTACCCTTTTCCCTTAACCGATCTTCACCAACACCAATAGGTATTGAGAACTCTACAATACAGGGCTGTATGCAAAACATCATTTGATTCTGTTTGAATTTGCGGCTGTTATCGTTTACTATAGAAAAATATCGCTATGGAGAACCATACATGACTTCCATGTTCTAAGATTTATATTTAAAATCATATTCGAAATGAAATATTTCCATAGAAACTACGTCTTTCTACTTATTGCTTCAGCAATAACCACAGTACTGTGGTCACTAACGTATACCACCTCACGTTTTCGCACTCGATTTTCTCCGATGATGGCAGTCGATGGCACTGCCGAAAAGTCTGGTTTTGTAGAAAACATTGGACTACGGCTAAAGAGCCCGGGAAGCAATTTTAACAAAAAACTACTTCTTTGTTGCCGATAACGTAGTACACATATAAAAAATTCTCCCCTACACCTTCAACTATAATTTTTAATAATAGAAAATTACCCCCACCCCGTTCACCTAACTTCTTCATTTATAGATATTTCATCTACGTTTCTACAGTGGATTACTATGAGCTTCTTATCAGGATAATTTATTTATAAAAATTAAGTACTTTACTCTTGTTAAATCATAAAATGTTTCAGGTAAACTACCCCTTTCTCTTAACCGATCTTCTCCAAAATCAACAGACCTTCCGTCCTCTAAAATTCAGGGAAGCATGCAACAATATATTTGATTCTGTTTGAATGTGCGGCAGTTATCGTTCGTCATGGAAACATTTCTCTTGTTACAACATAAAATGTTGCAGGTAAACTACCCCTTTCCCTTAACCGATCTTCACCAAAATCAATAGACCTTGAGCTCTCTGCAACTCAGGGGGTGCAAAAAATTATTTGATTCTCATTGAATTTACGGCAGTTATCGTTCCTCATAAAAAAATTACCCTTTTTAAAACATAAAACGTTGCTGATAAACTACCCCTTCCCTTAACCGATCTTCAACAAAATCAACAGACCTTGAGTTCTCTTTAGTTCAAAAAGGTATGCAAAAACCTAGTTGATTCTGCTTGAATTTACGGTAGTTATCGTTCGTCATATAAAAAATTACCCTTGTTAAAACATAAAATGTTGCTGGTAAACTACCCCTTTCCCTCAACCGATCTTCACCAACACCAATACGTATTGAGAACTCTACAATACAGGGCTGTATGCAAAACATCATTTGATTCTGTTTGAATATGCGGTTGTTATCGTTTACTATAGAAAAAAATTACCATTGATAAAAAACCGTTGCAGGTAAACTACCCCTTTCCCTTAACCGATCTTCACCAAAAACGACATGTCTTAGGTACTCTACAATTCAGGCCTGTATGCAAACAATTATTTGATTTAGTTTGCATTTGCGGCTGTTATCGTTTGCCATAGAAAACACCCTTGATAAAACATAAAACTAAAACGTTGCTGGTAAACTACCCTATTCCATTAACCGATCTTCAACAAAAACAATAGGTCTTGAGAACTCTACAATTCAGGGCTGTATGCTAGACATTAGTTGATTCTCTTTGAATTTACGGCAGTTATCGTTCGTCATAGAAAAAATACCCTTGTTAAAACATAAAACGTTGCAGGTAAACTACCCCTTCCCCTAAACCGATCTTCAACAAAACCAACAGGTCTTGAGAACTGTACATTTCACGGCTGTACGCAAAATATTATATGATTCTGTTTGAATTTGCGGCTGTTATCATTTGCCATACAAAATACCCTTGATAAAACAAAAAACGTGTCAGGTAAACTACCCGTTTCCCTTAACCGATCTTCACCAAAAACAATAGGTCTTTAGTACTCAACAAAACAGGGCTGTATGCAAAAACGTATTTGATTCTGTTTGAATTTGCGGCTCTTATCGTTTGCCATAAAAAAATATCGGTATGGAGAACCATACATGACTTCCATATTCTAAGATTTATATTTAAAATCATTTTCAGCCAAACAGCCAGGCTGTGTCTTACCTGCGTTTTTATTGCTGTATTAAATGAAAAATATTATATTACATTAAAATGAAAAAATTATAATTTTATTGCCTGGTAACAAAATTATTTTATTTTTAACAATTACCATTGTTTCAAAAAGTTTAAATAAATTTTCAAGTACTTTACTCTTGTTAAAACATAAAAGGTTGCAGGTAAACTACCCCTTCCCCTTAACCGATCTTCACCAAAATCGAAAGTCATTGAGACCTCTACAATTCAGAGACGTATGCAAAAAATTATTTTATTCTGTTTGAATTTGCGGCTGTTATCGTTTGCCATAGAAAATACGCTTGATAAAAAAACGTTGCAGGTAAACTAAACCTTCCCCTTAACCGATCTTCACCAAAAACAATAGGTCTTGAGTACTATACACATCAGGGCTGTATGCAAAACATTATTTGATTCTGTTTGAATTTGCGGCTGTTATCGTTTGCCATAGAAAATACCCTTGTTAAAAAAACGTTGCAGGTAAACTACCCCTTTCCCTCAACCGATCTTCACCAAAAACAATAGGTCTTGAGAACTCTACAATCTAGGGCTGTATGCAAATAATCTTTTGATTCTGTTTGAATTTGCGGCTGTTATCGTTTGCCATAGGAAATACCCTTGTTAAAACATAAAACGTTACAGGTAAACTACCCCTTTCCCTTAACCGATCTTCACCAAAAACAATAGGTCTTGAGTACTCTACAAATCAGGGCTGTATGCAAAACATTATTTGATTCTGTTTAAATTTGCAGCTGTTACCGTTTGCCATAGAAAATACCCTTGTTAAAAAAACGTTGCAGGAAAACTACCCCTTTCCCTCAACCGAACTTCACCAAAAACAATAGGTCTTGAGAACTCTACAATTTAGGGCTGTATGCAAATAATCTTTTGATTCTGTTTGAATTTGCGGCTGTTATCGTTTGCCATAGGAAATACCCTTGTTAAAACATAAAACGTTACAGGTAAACTACCCCTTTCCCTTAACCGATCTTCACCAAAATCAACAGATCTTGAGTACTCTACACATCAGGCCTGTATGCAAAACATTATTTGATTCTGTTTAAATTTGCAGCTGTTACCGTTTGCCATAGAAAATACCCTTGTTAAAAAAACGTTGCAGGTAAACTACCCCTTTCCCTCAACCGAACTTCACCAAAAACAATAGGTCTTGAGAACTCTACAATTTAGGGCTGTATGCAAATAATCTTTTGATTCTGTTTGAATTTATGGCTGTTATCGTTTGCCATAGGAAATACCCTTGTTAAAACATAAAACGTTACAGGTAAACTACCCCTTTCCCTTAACCGATCTTCACCAAAATCAACAGATCTTGAGAACTCTACAATTCAGGGCTGCATGCGAAACATTATTTGATTCTGTTTGAATTTGCGGCTGTTATCGTTTGCCAAACAAACAAAATTACCCTTGCTAAAAAAAAAACCGTTGCAGGTAAACTACCCCTTTCCCACAACCGATCTTCACCAAAAACAATAGGTCGCGAGTACTCTCCAAATCAGGGCTGCATGCAAAAAATTATTTGATTCTGTTTGAATTTGCGGCAGTTATCGTTTGCCATAGAAAAAAAATCTACAGACAGACAGACACACAGACAGACAGACAGACAGACAGACAGACACACACACAGACACTTTTCGGAAAACGACTTTTTTTCATGTTTTGAGTGTAGTAAATACATGATTCTGTTTGAATTTGCGGCTGTTATCGTTTGCCATAGGAAATACCCTTGTTAAAACATAAAACGTTACAGGTAAACTACCCCTTTCCCTTAACCGATCTTCACTAAAAACAACAGGTCTTGAGTACTCTACAAATCAGGGCTGTATGCAAAACATTATTTGATTCTGTTTGAATTTGCGGCTGTTATCGTTTGCCATAGAAAATACCCTTGTTAAAAAAACGTTGCAGGTAAACTACCCCTTTCCCTCAACCGAACTTCACCAAAAACAAAAAGTCTTGAGAACTCTAAAATTTAGGGCTGTATGCAAATAATCTTTTGATTCTGTTTGAATTTGCGGCTGTTATCGTTTGCCATAGGAAATACCCTTGTTAAAACATAAAACGTTACAGGTAAACTACCCCTTTCCCTTAACCGATCTTCACCAAAATCAACAGATCTTGAGAACTCTATAATTTAGGGCTGTATGCGAAACATTATTTGATTCTGTTTGAATTTGCGGCTGTTATCGTTTGCCAAACAAACAAAATTACCCTTGCTAAAAAAAAAACCGTTGCAGGTAAACTACCCCTTTCCCTCAACCGATCTTCACCAAAAACCATAGGTCGCGAGTACTCTGCAAATCAGGGCTGCATGCAAAAAATTATTTGATTCTGTTTGAATTTGCGGCAGTTATCGTTTGCCATAGAAAAAAAATCTACAGACAGACAGACAGACAGACAGACAGACAGACAGACAGACAGACAGACAGACACACAGACACTTTTCGGAAAACGACTTTTTTTCATGTTTTGAGTGTAGTAGAATCAGAATCTGCAATAATCTCGAACACGATTTTTTTTGCCATCACCATACTTCCATTCCTTAAGGATATGGAAGTAATTACCCTTGCTAAAAAAAAACCGTTGCAGGTAAACTACCCCTTTCCCTCAACCGATCTTGACAAAAAACAATAGATCGCGAGTACTCTGCAAATCAGGGCTGCATGCAAAAAATTATTTGATTCTCTTTGAATTTGCGGCAGTTATCGTTTGCCATAGAAAAAAAATCTACAGACAGACAGACACACAGACAGACAGACAGACAGACACACACACAGACACTTTTCGGAAAACGACTTTTTTTCATGTTTTGAGTGTAGTAGAATCAGAATCTGCAATAATCTCGAACACGATTTTTTTGCCATCACCATACTTCCATTCCTTAAGGAATATGGAAGTAAAATTACCCTTGATAAAAAACCGTTGCAGGTAAACTACCCCTTTCCCTTAACCGATCTTCACAAAAAACAAAAGGTCTTGAAAACTCTATAATTCAGGCCTATATGCAAAATATTGTATGATTTTGTTTGAATTTGCGGCTGTTATCGTGTGCCATACAAAATACCCTTGATAAAAGAAAAACGTGGCAGGTAAACTACCCCTTTCTCTCAAACGATTTTCACCAAAAACAATAGGTCTTTAGTACTCAAGAAATCAGGGCAGTATGGAAAAACGTATTTGATTCTGTTTGAATTTGCGGCTCTAATTGTTTGCCATAGAAAATACCCTTTTAAAACATAAAACGTTGCAGGAAAACTACCCCTTTTCCTTAACCGATCTTCACCAAAACCAAAAAGTCTTGAGAACTCTACAATTCAGGGCAGTATGCAAAACATTATTTGATTAGGTTTGAATTTGCGGATGTTATCGTTTGCCATAGGAAATACCCTTGTTAAACCATAAAACGTTGCATGTAAACTACCCCTTTCCCTTATGCGGTCTGTACCAAAATCAACAGATATTGAGAACTCTACAATGTAGGTCCGTATGCGAAACATTATTTGATTCTGTTTGAATTTGCGGCTGTTATCGTTTGCCAAACAAACAAAGTTACCCTTGATAAAAAAAACCGTTGCTGGTAAACTACCCCTTTCCCTTAACCGATCTTCAGGAAAAACAACAGGTCGCGAGTACTCTACAAATAAGGGCTGTATGCAAAAAATTATTTGATTCTGTTTGAATTTGCGGCTGTTATCGTTTGCCATAGATAAATCTACAGACACACACACGCAAACACACACACACACACACTTTTCGAAAAATGACTTTTTTCATGTTTTGAGTGTAGTACAATCATATTCTGCAATAATCTCGAACACGATTTTTTTGCCATCACCATACTTCCATTTCCTTAAGGAATATGGAAGTAAATATCGGTATGGAGAACCATACATGACTTCCATATTCTAAGATTTATATTTAAAATCATTTTCAGCCGAACAGCCAGGCTGTGTCTTACCTGCCTTTTTATTGCTGTATTAATTGAAAAATATTATATTACATTAAAATGAAAAAATTATAATTTTATTGCCTGGCAACAAAATTACTTTATTTTTTACAATTACCATTGTTTCAAAAAGTTTAAATAAATTTTCAAGTACTTTACTCTTGATAAAACGTAAAAGGTTGCAGGTAAACTACCCCTTCCCCTTAACCGATCTTCACCAAAATCGAAACTCATTGAGACCTCTACAATTCAGGGACGTATGCAAAAAATTATTTGATTCTGTTTGAATTTGCGGCTGTTATCGTTTGCCATAGAAAATACGCTTGATAAAAAAACGTTGCAGGTAAACTACCCCTTCCCCTTAACCGATCTTCACCAAAAACAATAGGTCTTGAGTACTCTACAATCAGGGCTGTATACAAAACATTATTTGATTCTGTTTGAATTTGCGGCTGTAATCGTTTGGCATAGAAAATACCCTTGTTAAAAAAACGTTGCAGGTAAACTACCCCTTTCCCTCAACCGATCTTCACCAAAAACAATAGGTCTTGAGAACTCTACAATTCAGGGCTGTATGCGAAACATTATTTGATTCTGTTTGAATTTGTGGCTGTTATCGTTTGCCATAGAAAATACCCTTGTTAAAAAACTGTTGCAGGTAAACTACCCCTTGCCCTCAACCGATCTTCACCAAAAAAAATAGGTCGCGAGTTCTCTACAAATCAGGACTGTATGCGAAACATCATTTGATTCTGTTTGAATTTGCGGCAGTTACCGTTTGCCATAGAAAAAAAATCTACAGACACACAGACAGACACACAGACAGACAGACACACACACAGACACTTTTCGGAAAACGACTTTTTTTCATGTTTTGAGTGGAGTAGAATCAGAATCTGCAATAATCTCGAACACGATTTTTTTTGCCATCACCATACTTCCATTCCTTAAGAAATATGGAAGTAAAATCGGTATGGAGAACCATACATGACTTCCATATTCTAAGATTTATATTTAAAATCATTTTCAGCCAAACAGCCAGGCTGTGTCTTACCTGCCTTTTTATTGCTGTATTAAATGAAAAATATTATATTACATTAAAATGAAAAAATTATAATTTTATTGCCTGGCAACAAAATTATTTTATTTTTAACAATTACCATTGTTTCAAAAAGTTTAAATAAATTTTCAAGTACTTTACTCTTGTTAAAACGTAAAAGGTTGCAGGTAAACTACCCCTTCCCCTTAACCGATCTTCACCAAAATCGACAGTTATTCAGACCTCCACAAGTCAGGGTCGTATGCAAAAAATAATTTGATTCTGTTTGAATTTGCGGCTGTTATCGTTTGCCATAAAAAATACGCTTGATAAAAAAACGTTGCAGGTAAACTACCCCTTCCCCTTAACCGATCTTCACCAAAAACAACAGGTCTTGAGTACTCTACAAATCAGGGCTGGATGCAAAACATTATTTGATTCTGTTTGAATTTACGGCTGTTATCGTTTGCCATAGAAAATACCCTTGTTAAAAAAACGTTGCAGGTAAACTACCCCTTTCCCTCAACCGAACTTCACCAAAAACAATAGGTCTTGAGAACACTACAATTTAGGGCTGTATGCAAACAATCTTTTGATTCTGTTTGAATTTGCGGCTGTTATCGTTTGCCATAGGAAATACCCTTGTTAAAACATAAAACGTTACAGGTAAACTACCCCTTTCCCTTAACCGATCTTCACTAAAAACAACAGGTCTTGAGTACTCTACAAATCAGGGCTGTATGCAAAACATTATTTGATTCTGTTTGAATTTGCGGCTGTTATCGTTTGCCATAGAAAATACCCTTGTTAAAAAAACGTTGCAGGTAAACTACCCCTTTCCCTCAACCGAACTTCACCAAAAACACTAGGTCTTGAGAACTCTAAAATTTAAGGCTGTATGCAAATAATCTTTTGATTCTGTTTGAATTTGCGGCTGTTATCGTTTGCCATAGGAAATACCCTTGTTAAAACATAAAACGTTACAGGTAAACTACCCCTTTCCCTTAACCGATCTTCACCAAAATCAACAGATCTTGAGAACTCTATAATTTAGGCTGTATGCGAAACATTATTTGATTCTGTTTGAATTTGCGGCTGTTATCGTTTGCCAAACAAACAAAATTACCCTTGCTAAAAAAAAACCGTTGCAGGTAAACTACCCCTTTCCCTCAACCGATCTTCACCAAAAACCATAGGTCGCGAGTACTCTGCAAATCAGGGCTGCATGCAAAAAATTATTTGATTCTGTTTGAATTTGCGGCAGTTATCGTTTGCCATAGAAAAAAAATCTACAGACAGACACACAGACAGACAGACAGACAGACAGACAGACAGACAGACAGACAGACAGACAGACACACAGACACTTTTCGGAAAACGACTTTTTTTCATGTTTTGAGTGTAGTAGAATCAGAATCTGCAATAATCTCGAACACGATTTTTTTTGCCATCACCATACTTCCATTCCTTAAGGAATATGGAAGTAATTACCCTTGCTAAAAAAAAACCGTTGCAGGTAAACTACCCCTTTCCCTCAACCGATCTTCACAAAAAACAATAGGTCGCGAGTACTCTGCAAATCAGGGCTGCATGCAAAAAATTATTTGATTCTGTTTGAATTTGCGGCAGTTATCGTTTGCCATAGAAAAAAAATCTACAGACAGACAGACACACAGACAGACAGACAGACAGACACACACACAGACACTTTTCGGAAAACGACTTTTTTTCATGTTTTGAGTGTAGTAGAATCAGAATCTGCAATAATCTCGAACACGATTTTTTTGCCATCACCATACTTCCATTCCTTAAGGAATATGGAAGTAAAATTACCCTTGATAAAAAACCGTTGCAGGTAAACTACCCCTTTCCCTTAACCGATCTTCACCAAAAACAAATGGTCTTGAAAACTCTATAATTCAGGCCTATATGCAAAATATTGTATGATTTTGTTTGAATTTGCGGCTGTTATCGTGTGCCATACAAAATACCCTTGATAAAACAAAAACGTGGCAGGTAAACTACCCCTTTCCCTTAACCGATCTTCACCAAAATCAACAGATCTTGAGAACTCTATAATTTAGGGCTGTATGCGAAACATTATTTGATTCTGTTTGAATTTGCGGCTGTTATCGTTTGCCAAACAAACAAAATTACCCTTGCTAAAAAAAAACCGTTGCAGGTAAACTACCCCTTTCCCTCAACCGATCTTCACCAAAAACCATAGGTCGCGAGTACTCTGCAAATCAGGGCTGCATGCAAAAAATTATTTGATTCTGTTTGAATTTGCGGCAGTTATCGTTTGCCATAGAAAAAAAATCTACAGACAGACACACAGACAGACAGACAGACAGACAGACAGACAGACAGACAGACAGACAGACAGACACACAGACACTTTTCGGAAAACGACTTTTTTTCATGTTTTGAGTGTAGTAGAATCAGAATCTGCAATAATCTCGAACACGATTTTTTTTGCCATCACCATACTTCCATTCCTTAAGGAATATGGAAGTAATTACCCTTGCTAAAAAAAAACCGTTGCAGGTAAACTACCCCTTTCCCTCAACCGATCTTCACAAAAAACAATAGGTCGCGAGTACTCTGCAAATCAGGGCTGCATGCAAAAAATTATTTGATTCTGTTTGAATTTGCGGCAGTTATCGTTTGCCATAGAAAAAAAATCTACAGACAGACAGACACACAGACAGACAGACAGACAGACACACACACAGACACTTTTCGGAAAACGACTTTTTTTCATGTTTTGAGTGTAGTAGAATCAGAATCTGCAATAATCTCGAACACGATTTTTTTGCCATCACCATACTTCCATTCCTTAAGGAATATGGAAGTAAAATTACCCTTGATAAAAAACCGTTGCAGGTAAACTACCCCTTTCCCTTACCCGATCTTCACCAAAAACAAAAGGTCTTGAAAACTCTATAATTCAGGCCTATATGCAAAATATTGTATGATTTTGTTTGAATTTGCGGCTGTTATCGTGTGCCATACAAAATACCCTTGATAAAACAAAAACGTGGCAGGTAAACTACCCCTTTCTCTCAAACGATTTTCACCAAAAACAATAGGTCTTTAGTACTCAAGAAATCAGGGCAGTATGGAAAAACGTATTTGATTCTGTTTGAATTTGCGGCTCTAATTGTTTGCCATAGAAAATACCCTTTTAAAACATAAAACGTTGCAGGAAAACTACCCCTTTTCCTTAACCGATCTTCACCAAAACCAAAAGGTCTTGAGAACACTACAATTCAGGGCAGTATGCAAAACATTATTTGATTAGGTTTGAATTTGCGGATGTTATCGTTTGCCATAGGAAATACCCTTGTTAAAACATAAAACGTTGCATGTAAACTACCCCTTTCCCTTATGCGATCTGTACCAAAATCAACAGATATTGAGAACTCTACAATGTAGGTCCGTATGCGAAACATTATTTGATTCTGTTTGAATTTGCGGCTGTTATCGTTTGCCAAACAAACAAAGTTACCCTTGATAAAAAAAACCGTTGCTGGTAAACTACCCCTTTCCCTTAACCGATCTTCAGGAAAAACAACAGGTCGCGAGTACTCTACAAATAAGGGCTGTATGCAAAAAATTATTTGATTCTGTTTGAATTTGCGGCTGTTATCGTTTGCCATAGATAAATCTACAGACACACACACGCAAACACACACACACACACACACTTTTCGAAAAATGACTTTTTTCATGTTTTGAGTGTAGTACAATCATATTCTGCAATAATCTCGAACACGATTTTTTTGCCATCACCATACTTCCATTTCCTTAAGGAATATGGAAGTAAATATCGGTATGGAGAACCATACATGACTTCCATATTCTAAGATTTATATTTAAAATCATTTTCAGCCGAACAGCCAGGCTGTGTCTTACCTGCCTTTTTATTGCTGTATTAAATGAAAAATATTATATTACATTAAAATGAAAAAATTATAATTTTATTGCCTGGCAACAAAATTACTTTATTTTTTACAATTACCATTGTTTCAAAAAGTTTAAATAAATTTTCAAGTACTTTACTCTTGATAAAACGTAAAAGGTTGCAGGTAAACTACCCCTTCCCCTTAACCGATCTTCACCAAAATCGAAATTCATTGAGACCTCTACAATTCAGGGACGTATGCAAAAAATTATTTGATTCTGTTTGAATTTGCGGCTGTTATCGTTTGCCATAGAAAATACGCTTGATAAAAAAACGTTGCAGGTAAACTACCCCTTCCCCTTAACCGATCTTCACCAAAAACAATAGGTCTTGAGTACTCTACAATCAGGGCTGTATACAAAACATTATTTGATTCTGTTTGAATTTGCGGCTGTTATCGTTTGGCATAGAAAATACCCTTGTTAAAAAAACGTTGCAGGTAAACTACCCCTTTCCCTCAACCGATCTTCACCAAAAACAATAGGTCTTGAGAACTCTACAATTCAGGGCTGTATGCGAAACATTATTTGATTCTGTTTGAATTTGTGGCTGTTATCGTTTGCCATAGAAAATACCCTTGTTAAAAAACCGTTGCAGGTAAACTACCCCTTGCCCTCAACCGATCTTCACCAAAAAAAATAGGTCGCGAGTTCTCTACAAATCAGGGCTGTATGCGAAACATCATTTGATTCTGTTTGAATTTGCGGCAGTTACCGTTTGCCATAGAAAAAAAATCTACAGACACACAGACAGACACACAGACAGACAGACACACACACAGACACTTTTCGGAAAACGACTTTTTTTCATGTTTTGAGTGGAGTAGAATCAGAATCTGCAATAATCTCGAACACGATTTTTTTTGCCATCACCATACTTCCATTCCTTAAGGAATATGGAAGTAAAATCGGTATGGAGAACCATACATGACTTCCATATTCTAAGATTTATATTTAAAATCATTTTCAGCCAAACAGCCAGGCTGTGTCTTACCTGCCTTTTTATTGCTGTATTAAATGAAAAATATTATATTACATTAAAATGAAAAAATTATAATTTTATTGCCTGGCAACAAAATTATTTTATTTTTAACAATTACCATTGTTTCAAAAAGTTTAAATAAATTTTCAAGTACTTTACTCTTGTTAAAACGTAAAAGGTTGCAGGTAAACTACCCCTTCCCCTTAACCGATCTTCACCAAAATCGACAGTCATTCAGACCTCTACAAGTCAGGGTCGTATGCAAAAAATAATTTGATTCTGTTTGAATTTGCGGCTGTTAGCGTTTGCCATAAAAAATACGCTTGATAAAAAAACGTTGCAGGTAAACTACCCGTTCCCCTTAACCGATCTTCACCAAAAACAACAGGTCTTGAGTACTCTACAAATCAGGGCTGGATGCAAAACATTATTTGATTCTGTTTGAATTTACGGCTGTTATCGTTTGCCATAGAAAATACCCTTGTTAAAAAAACGTTGCAGGTAAACTACCCCTTTCCCTCAACCGAACTTCACCAAAAACAATAGGTCTTGAGAACTCTACAATTTAGGGCTGTATGCAAATAATCTTTTGATTCTGTTTGAATTTGCGGCTGTTATCGTTTGCCATAGGAAATACCCTTGTTAAAACATAAAACGTTACAGGTAAACTACCCCTTTCCCTTAACCGATCTTCACTAAAAACAACAGATCTTGAGTACTCTACAAATCAGGGCTGTATGCAAAACATTATTTGATTCTGTTTGAATTTGCGGCTGTTATCGTTTGCCATAGAAAATACCCTTGTTAAAAAAACGTTGCAGGTAAACTACCCCTTTCCCTCAACCGAACTTCACCAAAAACAATAGGTCTTGAGAACTCTACAATTTATGGCTGTATGCAAATAATCTTTTGATTCTGTTTGAATGTGCGGCTGTTATCGTTTGCCATAGGAAATACCCTTGTTAAAACATAAAACGTTACAGGTAAACTACCCCTTTCCCTTAACCGATCTTCACCAAAATCAACAGATCTTGAGAACTCTATAATTTAGGGCTGTATGCGAAACATTATTTGATTCTGTTTGAATTTGCGGCTGTTATCGTTTGCCAAACAAACAAAATTACCCTTGCTAAAAAAAAACCGTTGCAGGTAAACTACCCCTTTCCCTCAACCGATCTTCACCAAAAACAACAGGTCTTGAGAACTCTACAATTCAGGGCTGTATGCGAAACATTATTTGATTCTGTTTGAATTTGTGGCTGTTATCGTTTGCCATAGAAAATACCCTTGTTAAAAAACCGTTGCAGGTAAACTACCCCTTGCCCTCAACCGATCTTCACCAAAAAAAATAGGTCGCGAGTTCTCTACAAATCAGGGCTGTATGCGAAACATTATTTGATTCTGTTTGAATTTGCGGCAGTTACCGTTTGCCATAGAAAAAAAATCTACAGACACACAGACAGACACACAGACAGACAGACACACACACAGACACTTTTCGGAAAACGACTTTTTTTCATGTTTTGAGTGGAGTAGAATCAGAATCTGCAATAATCTCGAACACGATTTTTTTTTGCCATCACCATACTTCCATTCCTTAAGGAATATGGAAGTAAAATCGGTATGGAGAACCATACATGACTTCCATATTCTAAGATTTATATTTAAAATCATTTTCAGCCAAACAGCCAGGCTGTGTCTTACCTGCCTTTTTATTGCTGTATTAAATGAAAAATATTATATTACATTAAAATGAAAAAATTATAATTTTATTGCCTGGCAACAAAATTATTTTATTTTTAACAATTACCATTGTTTCAAAAAGTTTAAATAAATTTTCAAGTACTTTACTCTTGTTAAAACGTAAAAGGTTGCAGGTAAACTACCCCTTCCCCTTAACCGATCTTCACCAAAATCGACAGTCATTCAGACCTCTACAAGTCAGGGTCGTATGCAAAAAATAATTTGATTCTGTTTGAATTTGCGGCTGTTATCGTTTGCCATAAAAAATACGCTTGATAAAAAAACGTTGCACGTAAACTACCCCTTCCCCTTAACCGATCTTCACCAAAAACAACAGGTCTTGAGTACTCTACAAATCAGGGCTGGATGCGAAACATTATTTGATTCTGTTTGAATTTACGGCTGTTATCGTTTGCCATAGAAAATACCCTTGTTAAAAAAACGTTGCAGGTAAACTACCCCTTCCCTTCAACCGAACTTAACCAAAAACAAAAAGTCTTGAGAACTCTAAAATTTAGGGCTGTATGCAAATAATCTTTTGATTCTGTTTGAATTTGCGGCTGTTATCGTTTGCCATAGGAAATACCCTTGTTAAAACATAAAACGTTACAGGTAAACTACCCCTTTCCCTTAACCGATCTTCACCAAAATCAACAGATCTTGAGAACTCTACAATTCAGGGCTGCATGCGAAACATGATTTGATTCTATTTGAATTTGCGGCTGTTATCGTTTGCCAAACAAACAAAATTACCCTTGCTAAAAAAAAACCGTTGCAGGTAAACTACCCCTTTCCCTCAACCGATCTTCACCAAAAACAATAGCTCACGAGTACTCAGCAAATCAGGGCTACATGCAAAAAATTATTTGATTCTGTTTGAATTTGCGGCAGTTATCGTTTGCCATAGAAAAAAAATCTACAGACACACAGACAGACAGACAGACAGACAGACACACACACAGACACTTTTCGGAAAACGACTTTTTTTCATGTTTTGAGTGTAGTAGAATCAGAATCTGCAATAATCTCGAACACGATTTTTTTTGCCATCACCATACTTAAATTCCTTAAGGAATATGGAAGTAAAATTACCCTTGATAAAAAACCGTTGCAGGTAAACTACCCCTTTCCCTTAACCGATCTTCACCAAAAACGATAGGTCTTGAGAACTCTACAATTCAGGGCAGTATGCAAAATATTATATGATTCTTTTTGAATTTGCGGCTGTTATAGTTTGCCATACAAAATACCCTTGATAAAACAAAAAACGTGGCTGGTAAACTACACCATTCCCTTAACCGATCTCCACCAAAATCAAAAGGTCTTGAGAACCCTACAATTCAGGGCAGTATGCAAAACATTATTTGATTATGTTTGAATTTGCGGCTGTTATCGATTGCCATAGAAAATACCCTTGTTAAAACATAAAACGTTGTTGGTAAACTACCCCTTCTCCTTAACCGATCTTTACCAAAATCAAAAGATCTTGAGAAATCTACAAATCAGAGCTGTATGCGAAACATTATTTGATTCTGTTTGAATTTGCGGCTGTTATCGTTTGCCAAACAAACAAAATTACCCTTGATAAAAAAAAACCGTTGCTGGTAAACTACCCCTTTCCCTCAACCGAACTTCACCAAAACCAATAGGTCTTGAGAACTCTACAATTTAGGACTGTATGCAAATAATCTTTTGATTCTGTTTGAATTTGCGGCTGTTATCGTTTGCCATAGGAAATACCCTTGTTAAAACATAAAACGTTACCGGTAAACTACCCCTTTCCCTTAACCGATCTTCACCGAAATCAACAGATCTTGAGAACTCTACAATTCAGGGTTGTATGCGAAAAATTATTTGATTCTGTTTGAATTGGCGGCTGTTATCGTTTGCCAAACAAACAAAATTACCCTTGCTAAAAAAAAACCGTTGCAGGTAAACTACCCCTTTCCCTCAACCGATCTTCACCAAAAACAATAGGTCGCGAGTACTCTGCAAATCAGGACTGCATGCAAAAAATTATTTGATTCTGTTTGAATTTGCGGCAGTTATCGTTTGCCATAGAAAAAAAATCTACAGACAGACACACAGATAGACAGACAGACACACAGACAGACAGACACACACACAGACACTTTTCGGAAAAAGACTTTTTTTCATGTTTTGAGTGTAGTAGAATCAGAATCTGCAATAATCTCGAACACGATTTTTTTTGCCATCACCATACTTCCATTCCTTAAGGAATATGGAAGTAAAATATCGGTATGGAGAACCATACATGACTTCCATATTCTAAGATTTATATTTAAAATCATTTTCAGCCAAACAGCCAGGCTGTGTGTTACCTGCCTTTTTATTGCTGTATTAAATGAAAAATATTATATTACATTAAAATGAAAAAATTATAATTTTATTGCCTGGCAACAAAATTATTTTATTTTTAACAATTACCATTGTTTCAAAAAGTTTAAATAAATTTTCAAGTACTTTACTCTTGTTAAAACGTAAAAGGTTGCAGGTAAACTACGCCTTCCCCTTAACCGATCTTCACCAAAATCGAAAGTCATTGAGACCTCTACAATTCAGGGACGTATGCAAAAAATTATTTGATTCTGTTTGAATTTGCGGCTGTTACCGTTCGTCATAGAAAATACGCTTGATAAAAAAACGTTGTAGGTAAACTACCCCTTCCCCTTAACCGATCTTCAACAAAAACAATAGGTCCTGAGCACGCTACAAATCAGGGCTGCATGCAAAACATTATTTGATTCTGTTTGAATTTGCGCTATTATCGTTTGCCATAGAAAATACCCTTGATACAAAAAACGCTGCAGGTAAACTACCCCTTTCCCTTAACCGATCTTCACCAAAAACAATAGGTCTTGAGAACTCTACAATTCAGGACTGCATACGAAACATTATTTGATTCTGTTTGAATTTGCGGCTGTTATCGTTTGCAAAAAAAAAAAAAAATTTCCCTCAACCGATCTTTACAAATCAGTGCCGTATGCAAAAAATTATTTGATTTTGTTTGAATTTGCGGCAGTTACCGTTTGCCATAGAAAAAAAATCTACAGACACACAGACAGACAGACACACACACAGACACTTTTCGGAAAACGACTTTTTTTCATGTTTTGAGTGGAGTAGAATCAGAATCTGCAATAATCTCGAACACGATTTTTTTTGCCATCACCATACTTCCATTCCTTAAGAAATATGGAAGTAAAATCGGTATGGAGAACCATACATGACTTCCATATTCTAAGATTTATATTTAAAATCATTTTCAGCCAAACAGCCAGGCTGTGTCTTACCTGCCTTTTTATTGCTGTATTAAATGAAAAATATTATATTACATTAAAATGAAAAAATTATAATTTTATTGCCTGGCAACAAAATTATTTTATTTTTAACAATTACCATTGTTTCAAAAAGTTTAAATAAATTTTCAAGTACTTTACTCTTGTTAAAACGTAAAAGGTTGCAGGTAAACTACCCCTTCCCCTTAACCGATCTTCACCAAAATCGACAGTCATTCAGACCTCCACAAGTCAGGGTCGTATGCAAAAAATAATTTGATTCTGTTTGAATTTGCGGCTGTTATCGTTTGCCATAAAAAATACGCTTGATAAAAAAACGTTGCAGGTAAACTACCCCTTCCCCTTAACCGATCTTCACCAAAAACAACAGGTCTTGAGTACTCTACAAATCAGGGCTAGATGCAAAACATTATTTGATTCTGTTTGAATTTACGGCTGTTATCGTTTGCCATAGAAAATACCCTTGTTAAAAAAACGTTGCAGGTAAACTACCCCTTTCCCTCAACCGAACTTCACCAAAAACAATAGGTCTTGAGAACACTACAATTTAGGGCTGTATGCAAACAATCTTTTGATTCTGTTTGAATTTGCGGCTGTTATCGTTTGCCATAGGAAATACCCTTGTTAAAACATAAAACGTTACAGGTAAACTACCCCTTTCCCTTAACCGATCTTCACTAAAAACAACAGGTCTTGAGTACTCTACAAATCAGGGCTGTATGCAAAACATTATTTGATTCTGTTTGAATTTGCGGCTGTTATCGTTTGCCATAGAAAATACCCTTGTTAAAAAAACGTTGCAGGTAAACTACCCCTTTCCCTCAACCGAACTTCACCAAAAACAATAGGTCTTGAGAACTCTAAAATTTAAGGCTGTATGCAAATAATCTTTTGATTCTGTTTGAATTTGCGGCTGTTATCGTTTGCCATAGGAAATACCCTTGTTAAAACATAAAACGTTACAGGTAAACTACCCCTTTCCCTTAACCGATCTTCACCAAAATCAACAGATCTTGAGAACTCTATAATGTAGGGCTGTATGCGAAACATTATTTGATTCTGTTTGAATTTGCGGCTGTTATCGTTTGCCAAACAAACAAAATTACCCTTGCTAAAAAAAAACCGTTGCAGGTAAACTACCCCTTTCCCTCAACCGATCTTCACCAAAAACCATAGGTCGCGAGTACTCTGCAAATCAGGGCTGCATGCAAAAAATTATTTGATTCTGTTTGAATTTGCGGCAGTTATCGTTTGCCATAGAAAAAAAATCTACAGACAGACAGACAGACAGACAGACAGACAGACAGACAGACAGACAGACAGACAGACAGACAGACAGACACACAGACACTTTTCGGAAAACGACTTTTTTTCATGTTTTGAGTGTAGTAGAATCAGAATCTGCAATAATCTCGAACACGATTTTTTTTGCCATCACCATACTTCCATTCCTTAAGGAATATGGAAGTAATTACCCTTGCTAAAAAAAAACCGTTGCAGGTAAACTACCCCTTTCCCTCAACCGATCTTCACAAAAAACAATAGGTCGCGAGTACTCTGCAAATCAGGGCTGCATGCAAAAAATTATTTGATTCTGTTTGAATTTGCGGCAGTTATCGTTTGCCATAGAAAAAAAATCTACAGACAGACAGACACACAGACAGACAGACAGACAGACACACACACAGACACTTTTCGGAAAACGACTTTTTTTCATGTTTTGAGTGTAGTAGAATCAGAATCTGCAATAATCTCGAACACGATTTTTTTGCCATCACCATACTTCCATTCCTTAAGGAATATGGAAGTAAAATTACCCTTGATAAAAAACCGTTGCAGGTAAACTACCCCTTTCCCTTAACCGATCTTCACCAAAAACAAAAGGTCTTGAAAACTCTATAATTCAGGCCTATATGCAAAATATTGTATGATTTTGTTTGAATTTGCGGCTGTTATCGTGTGCCATACAAAATACCCTTGATAAAACAAAAACGTGGCAGGTAAACTACCCCTTTCCCTTAACCGATCTTCACCAAAATCAACAGATCTTGAGAACTCTATAATCTAGGACTGTATGCGAAACATTATTTGATTCTGTTTGAATTTGCGGCTGTTATCGTTTGCCATAGAAAATACCCTTGTTAAAAAAACGTTGCAGGTAAACTACCCCTTTCCCTCAACCGAACTTCACCAAAAACAATAGGTCTTGAGAACTCTAAAATTTAAGGCTGTATGCAAATAATCTTTTGATTCTGTTTGAATTTGCGGCTGTTATCGTTTGCCATAGGAAATACCCTTGTTAAAACATAAAACGTTACAGGTAAACTACCCCTTTCCCTTAACCGATCTTCACCAAAATCAACAGATCTTGAGAACTCTATAATTTAGGGCTGTATGCGAAACATTATTTGATTCTGTTTGAATTTGCGGCTGTTATCGTTTGCCAAACAAACAAAATTACCCTTGCTAAAAAAAAACCGTTGCAGGTAAACTACCCCTTTCCCTCAACCGATCTTCACCAAAAAGCATAGGTCGCGAGTACTCTGCAAATCAGGGCTGCATGCAAAAAATTATTTGATTCTGTTTGAATTTGCGGCAGTTATCGTTTGCCATAGAAAAAAAATCTACAGACAGACACACAGACAGACAGACAGACAGACAGACAGACAGACAGACAGACAGACAGACAGACAGACACACAGACACTTTTCGGAAAACGACTTTTTTTCATGTTTTGAGTGTAGTAGAATCAGAATCTGCAATAATCTCGAACACGATTTTTTTTGCCATCACCATACTTCCATTCCTTAAGGAATATGGAAGTAATTACCCTTGCTAAAAAAAAACCGTTGCAGGTAAACTACCCCTTTCCCTCAACCGATCTTCACAAAAAACAATAGGTCGCGAGTACTCTGCAAATCAGGGCTGCATGCAAAAAATTATTTGATTCTGTTTGAATTTGCGGCAGTTATCGTTTGCCATAGAAAAAAAATCTACAGACAGACAGACACACAGACAGACAGACAGACAGACACACACACAGACACTTTTCGGAAAACGACTTTTTTTCATGTTTTGAGTGTAGTAGAATCAGAATCTGCAATAATCTCGAACACGATTTTTTTGCCATCACCATACTTCCATTCCTTAAGGAATATGGAAGTAAAATTACCCTTGATAAAAAACCGTTGCAGGTAAACTACCCCTTTCCCTTAACCGATCTTCACCAAAAACAAAAGGTCTTGAAAACTCTATAATTCAGGCCTATATGCAAAATATTGTATGATTTTGTTTGAATTTGCGGCTGTTATCGTGTGCCATACAAAATACCCTTGATAAAACAAAAACGTGGCAGGTAAACTACCCCTTTCTCTCAAACGATTTTCACCAAAAACAATAGGTCTTTAGTACTCAAGAAATCAGGGCAGTATGGAAAAACGTATTTGATTCTGTTTGAATTTGCGGCTCTAATTGTTTGCCATAGAAAATACCCTTTTAAAACATAAAACGTTGCAGGAAAACTACCCCTTTTCCTTAACCGATCTTCACCAAAACCAAAAGGTCTTGAGAACACTACAATTCAGGGCAGTATGCAAAACATTATTTGATTAGGTTTGAATTTGCGGATGTTATCGTTTGCCATAGGAAATACCCTTGTTAAAACATAAAACGTTGCATGTAAACTACCCCTTTCCCTTATGCGATCTGTACCAAAATCAACAGATATTGAGAACTCTACAATGTAGGTCCGTATGCGAAACATTATTTGATTCTGTTTGAATTTGCGGCTGTTATCGTTTGCCAAACAAACAAAGTTACCCTTGATAAAAAAAACCGTTGCTGGTAAACTACCCCTTTCCCTTAACCGATCTTCAGGAAAAACAACAGGTCGCGAGTACTCTACAAATAAGGGCTGTATGCAGAAAATTATTTGATTCTGTTTGAATTTGCGGCTGTTATCGTTTGCCATAGATAAATCTAAAGACACACACACGCAAACACACACACACACACACACACTTTTCGAAAAATGACTTTTTTCATGTTTTGAGTGTAGTACAATCATATTCTGCAATAATCTCGAACACGATTTTTTTGCCATCACCATACTTCCATTTCCTTAAGGAATATGGAAGTAAATATCGGTATGGAGAACCATACATGACTTCCATATTCTAAGATTTATATTTAAAATCATTTTCAGCCGAACAGCCAGGCTGTGTCTTACCTGCCTTTTTATTGCTGTATTAAATGAAAAATATTATATTACATTAAAATGAAAAAATTATAATTTTATTGCCTGGCAACAAAATTACTTTATTTTTTACAATTACCATTGTTTCAAAAAGTTTAAATAAATTTTCAAGTACTTTACTCTTGATAAAACGTAAAAGGTTGCAGGTAAACTACCCCTTCCCCTTAACCGATCTTCACCAAAATCGAAACTCATTGAGACCTCTACAATTCAGGGACGTATGCAAAAAATTATTTGATTCTGTTTGAATTTGCGGCTGTTATCGTTTGCCATAGAAAATACGCTTGATAAAAAAACGTTGCAGGTAAACTACCCCTTCCCCTTAACCGATCTTCACCAAAAACAATAGGTCTTGAGTACTCTACAATCAGGGCTGTATACAAAACATTATTTGATTCTGTTTGAATTTGCGGCTGTTATCGTTTGGCATAGAAAATACCCTTGTTAAAAAAACGTTGCAGGTAAACTACCCCTTTCCCTCAACCGATCTTCACCAAAAACAATAGGTCTTGAGAACTCTACAATTCAGGGCTGTATGCGAAACATTATTTGATTCTGTTTGAATTTGTGGCTGTTATCGTTTGCCATAGAAAATACCCTTGTTAAAAAACCGTTGCAGGTAAACTACCCCTTGCCCTCAACCGATCTTCACCAAAAAAAATAGGTCGCGAGTTCTCTACAAATCAGGGCTGTATGCGAAACATCATTTGATTCTGTTTGAATTTGCGGCAGTTACCGTTTGCCATAGAAAAAAAATCTACAGACACACAGACAGACACACAGACAGACAGACACACACACAGACACTTTTCGGAAAACGACTTTTTTTCATGTTTTGAGTGGAGTAGAATCAGAATCTGCAATAATCTCGAACACGATTTTTTTTGCCATCACCATACTTCCATTCCTTAAGGAATATGGAAGTAAAATCGGTATGGAGAACCATACATGACTTCCATATTCTAAGATTTATATTTAAAATCATTTTCAGCCAAACAGCCAGGCTGTGTCTTACCTGCCTTTTTATTGCTGTATTAAATGAAAAATATTATATTACATTAAAATGAAAAAATTATAATTTTATTGCCTGGCAACAAAATTATTTTATTTTTAACAATTACCATTGTTTCAAAAAGTTTAAATAAATTTTCAAGTACTTTACTCTTGTTAAAACGTAAAAGGTTGCAGGTAAACTACCCCTTCCCCTTAACCGATCTTCACCAAAATCGACAGTCATTCAGACCTCTACAAGTCAGGGTCGTATGCAAAAAACAATTTGATTCTGTTTGAATTTGCGGCTGTTAGCGTTTGCCATAAAAAATACGCTTGATAAAAAAACGTTGCAGGTAAACTACCCCTTCCCCTTAACCGATCTTCACCAAAAACAACAGGTCTTGAGTACTCTACAAATCAGGGCTGGATGCAAAACATTATTTGATTCTGTTTGAATTTACGGCTGTTATCGTTTGCCATAGAAAATACCCTTGTTAAAAAAACGTTGCAGGTAAACTACCCCTTTCCCTCAACCGAACTTCACCAAAAACAATAGGTCTTGAGAACTCTACAATTTAGGGCTGTATGCAAATAATCTTTTGATTCTGTTTGAATTTGCGGCTGTTATCGTTTGCCATAGGAAATACCCTTGTTAAAACATAAAACGTTACAGGTAAACTACCCCTTTCCCTTAACCGATCTTCACTAAAAACAACAGGTCTTGAGTACTCTACAAATCAGGGCTGTATGCAAAACATTATTTGATTCTGTTTGAATTTGCGGCTGTTATCGTTTGCCATAGAAAATACCCTTGTTAAAAAAACGTTGCAGGTAAACTACCCCTTTCCCTCAACCGAACTTCACCAAAACAATAGGTCTTGAGAACTCTACAATTTAGGGCTGTATGCAAATAATCTTTTGATTCTGTTTGAATTTGCGGCTGTTATCGTTTGCCATAGGAAATACCCTTGTTAAAACATAAAACGTTACAGGTAAACTACCCCTTTCCCTTAACCGATCTTCACCAAAATCAACAGATCTTGAGAACTCTATAATTTAGGGCTGTATGCGAAACATTATTTGATTCTGTTTGAATTTGCGGCTGTTATCGTTTGCCAAACAAACAAAATTACCCTTGCTAAAAAAAAACCGTTGCAGGTAAACTACCCCTTTCCCTCAACCGATCTTCACCAAAAACCATAGGTCGCGAGTACTCTGCAAATCAGGACTGCATGCAAAAAATTATTTGATTCTGTTTGAATTTGCGGCAGTTATCGTTTGCCATAGAAAAAAAATCTACAGACAGACAGACAGACAGACAGACAGACAGACAGACAGACAGACAGACAGACAGACAGACACACAGACACTTTTCGGAAAACGACTTTTTTTCATGTTTTGAGTGTAGTAGAATCAGAATCTGCAATAATCTGGAACACGATTTTTTTTGCCATCACCATACTTCCCTTCCTTAAGGAATATGGAAGTAATTACCCTTGCTAAAAAAAAACCGTTGCAGGTAAACTACCCCTTTCCCTCAACCGATCTTCACAAAAAACAATAGGTCGCGAGTACTCTGCAAATCAGGGCTGCATGCAAAAAATTATTTGATTCTGTTTGAATTTGCGGCAGTTATCGTTTGCCATAGAAAAAAAATCTACAGACAGACAGACACACAGACAGACAGACAGACAGACAGACAGACACACAGACACTTTTCGGAAAACGACTTTTTTTCATGTTTTGAGTGTAGTAGAATCAGAATCTGCAATAATCTCGAACACGATTTTTTTGCCATCACCATACTTCCATTCCTTAAGGAATATGGAAGTAAAATTACCCTTGATAAAAAACCGTTGCAGGTAAACTACCCCTTTCCCTTAACCGATCTTCACCAAAAACAAAAGGTCTTGAAAACTCTATAATTCAGGCCTATATGCAAAATATTGTATGATTTTGTTTGAATTTGCGGCTGTTATCGTGTGCCATACAAAATACCCTTGATAAAACAAAAACGTGGCAGGTAAACTACCCCTTTCTCTCAAACGATTTTCACCAAAAACAATAGGTCTTTAGTACTCAAGAAATCAGGGCAGTATGGAAAAACGTATTTGATTCTGTTTGAATTTGCGGCTCTAATTGTTTGCCATAGAAAATACCCTTTTAAAACATAAAACGTTGCAGGAAAACTACCCCTTTTCCTTAACCGATCTTCACCAAAACCAAAAGGTCTTGAGAACTCTACAATTCAGGGCAGTATGCAAAACATTATTTGATTAGGTTTGAATTTGCGGCTGTTATCGTTTGCCATAGGAAATACCCTTGTTAAAACATAAAACGTTGCATGTAAACTACCCCTTTCCCTTATGCGATCTGTACCAAAATCAACAGATATTGAGAACTCTACAATGTAGGTCCGTATGCGAAACATTATTTGATTCTGTTTGAATTTGCGGCTGTTATCGTTTGCCAAACAAACAAAGTTACCCTTGATAAAAAAAACCGTTGCTGGTAAACTACCCCTTTCCCTTAACCGATCTTCAGGAAAAACAACAGGTCGCGAGTACTCTACAAATAAGGGCTGTATGCAAAAAATTATTTGATTCTGTTTGAATTTGCGGCTGTTATCGTTTGACATAGATAAATCTACAGACACACACACGCAAACACACACACACACACACACTTTTCGAAAAATGACTTTTTTCATGTTTTGAGTGTAGTACAATCATATTCTGCAATAATCTCGAACACGATTTTTTTGCCATCACCATACTTCCATTTCCTTAAGGAATATGGAAGTAAATATCGGTATGGAGAACCATACATGACTTCCATATTCTAAGATTTATATTTAAAATCATTTTCAGCCGAACAGCCAGGCTGTGTCTTACCTGCCTTTTTATTGCTGTATTAAATGAAAAATATTATATTACATTAAAATGAAAAAATTATAATTTTATTGCCTGGCAACAAAATTACTTTATTTTTAACAATTACCATTGTTTCAAAAAGTTTAAATAAATTTTCAAGTACTTTACTCTTGATAAAACGTAAAAGGTTGCAGGTAAACTACCCCTTCCCCTTAACCGATCTTCACCAAAATCGAAACTCATTGAGACCTCTACAATTCAGGGACGTATGCAAAAAATTATTTGATTCTGTTTGAATTTGCGGCTGTTATCGTTTGCCATAGAAAATACGCTTGATAAAAAAACGTTGCAGGTAAACTACCCCTTCCCCTTAACCGATCTTCACCAAAAACAATAGGTCTTGAGTACTCTACAATCAGGGCTGTATACAAAACATTATTTGATTCTGTTTGAATTTGCGGCTGTTATCGTTTGGCATAGAAAATACCCTTGTTAAAAAAACGTTGCAGGTAAACTACCCCTTTCCCTCAACCGATCTTCACCAAAAACAACAGGTCTTGAGAACTCTACAATTCAGGGCTGTATGCGAAACATTATTTGATTCTGTTTGAATTTGTGGCTGTTATCGTTTGCCATAGAAAATACCCTTGTTAAAAAACCGTTGCAGGTAAACTACCCCTTGCCCTCAACCGATCTTCACCAAAAAAAATAGGTCGCGAGTTCTCTACAAATCAGGGCTGTATGCGAAACATTATTTGATTCTGTTTGAATTTGCGGCAGTTACCGTTTGCCATAGAAAAAAAATCTACAGACACACAGACAGACAGACACACACACAGACACTTTTCGGAAAACGACTTTTTTTCATGTTTTGAGTGGAGTAGAATCAGAATCTGCAATAATCTCGAACACGATTTTTTTTGCCATCACCATACTTCCATTCCTTAAGGAATATGGAAGTAAAATCGGTATGGAGAACCATACATGACTTCCATATTCTAAGATTTATATTTAAAATCATTTTCAGCCAAACAGCCAGGCTGTGTCTTACCTGCCTTTTTATTGCTGTATTAAATGAAAAATATTATATTACATTAAAATGAAAAAATTATAATTTTATTGCCTGGCAACAAAATTATTTTATTTTTAACAATTACCATTGTTTCAAAAAGTTTAAATAAATTTTCAAGTACTTTACTCTTGTTAAAACGTAAAAGGTTGCAGGTAAACTACCCCTTCCCCTTAACCGATCTTCACCAAAATCGACAGTCATTCAGACCTCTACAAGTCAGGGTCGTATGCAAAAAATAATTTGATTCTGTTTGAATTTGCGGCTGTTAGCGTTTGCCATAAAAAATACGCTTGATAAAAAAACGTTGCAGGTAAACTACCCGTTCCCCTTAACCGATCTTCACCAAAAACAACAGGTCTTGAGTACTCTACAAATCAGGGCTGGATGCAAAACATTATTTGATTCTGTTTGAATTTACGGCTGTTATCGTTTGCCATAGAAAATACCCTTGTTAAAAAAACGTTGCAGGTAAACTACCCCTTTCCCTCAACCGAACTTCACCAAAAACAATAGGTCTTGAGAACTCTACAATTTAGGGCTGTATGCAAATAATCTTTTGATTCTGTTTGAATTTGCGGCTGTTATCGTTTGCCATAGGAAATACCCTTGTTAAAACATAAAACGTTACAGGTAAACTACCCCTTTCCCTTAACCGATCTTCACTAAAAACAACAGATCTTGAGTACTCTACAAATCAGGGCTGTATGCAAAACATTATTTGATTCTGTTTGAATTTGCGGCTGTTATCGTTTGCCATAGAAAATACCCTTGTTAAAAAAACGTTGCAGGTAAACTACCCCTTTCCCTCAACCGAACTTCACCAAAAACAATAGGTCTTGAGAACTCTACAATTTATGGCTGTATGCAAATAATCTTTTGATTCTGTTTGAATGTGCGGCTGTTATCGTTTGCCATAGGAAATACCCTTGTTAAAACATAAAACGTTACAGGTAAACTACCCCTTTCCCTTAACCGATCTTCACCAAAATCAACAGATCTTGAGAACTCTATAATTTAGGGCTGTATGCGAAACATTATTTGATTCTGTTTGAATTTGCGGCTGTTATCGTTTGCCAAACAAACAAAATTACCCTTGCTAAAAAAAAACCGTTGCAGGTAAACTACCCCTTTCCCTCAACCGATCTTCACCAAAAACAACAGGTCTTGAGAACTCTACAATTCAGGGCTGTATGCGAAACATTATTTGATTCTGTTTGAATTTGTGGCTGTTATCGTTTGCCATAGAAAATACCCTTGTTAAAAAACCGTTGCAGGTAAACTACCCCTTGCCCTCAACCGATCTTCACCAAAAAAAATAGGTCGCGAGTTCTCTACAAATCAGGGCTGTATGCGAAACATTATTTGATTCTGTTTGAATTTGCGGCAGTTACCGTTTGCCATAGAAAAAAAATCTACAGACACACAGACAGACACACAGACAGACAGACACACACACAGACACTTTTCGGAAAACGACTTTTTTTCATGTTTTGAGTGGAGTAGAATCAGAATCTGCAATAATCTCGAACACGATTTTTTTTTGCCATCACCATACTTCCATTCCTTAAGGAATATGGAAGTAAAATCGGTATGGAGAACCATACATGACTTCCATATTCTAAGATTTATATTTAAAATCATTTTCAGCCAAACAGCCAGGCTGTGTCTTACCTGCCTTTTTATTGCTGTATTAAATGAAAAATATTATATTACATTAAAATGAAAAAATTATAATTTTATTGCCTGGCAACAAAATTATTTTATTTTTAACAATTACCATTGTTTCAAAAAGTTTAAATAAATTTTCAAGTACTTTACTCTTGTTAAAACGTAAAAGGTTGCAGGTAAACTACCCCTTCCCCTTAACCGATCTTCACCAAAATCGACAGTCATTCAGACCTCTACAAGTCAGGGTCGTATGCAAAAAATAATTTGATTCTGTTTGAATTTGCGGCTGTTATCGTTTGCCATAAAAAATACGCTTGATAAAAAAACGTTGCACGTAAACTACCCCTTCCCCTTAACCGATCTTCACCAAAAACAACAGGTCTTGAGTACTCTACAAATCAGGGCTGGATGCGAAACATTATTTGATTCTGTTTGAATTTACGGCTGTTATCGTTTGCCATAGAAAATACCCTTGTTAAAAAAACGTTGCAGGTAAACTACCCCTTCCCTTCAACCGAACTTAACCAAAAACAAAAAGTCTTGAGAACTCTAAAATTTAGGGCTGTATGCAAATAATCTTTTGATTCTGTTTGAATTTGCGGCTGTTATCGTTTGCCATAGGAAATACCCTTGTTAAAACATAAAACGTTACAGGTAAACTACCCCTTTCCCTTAACCGATCTTCACCAAAATCAACAGATCTTGAGAACTCTACAATTCAGGGCTGCATGCGAAACATGATTTGATTCTATTTGAATTTGCGGCTGTTATCGTTTGCCAAACAAACAAAATTACCCTTGCTAAAAAAAAACCGTTGCAGGTAAACTACCCCTTTCCCTCAACCGATCTTCACCAAAAACAATAGCTCACGAGTACTCAGCAAATCAGGGCTACATGCAAAAAATTATTTGATTCTGTTTGAATTTGCGGCAGTTATCGTTTGCCATAGAAAAAAAATCTACAGACACACAGACAGACAGACAGACAGACAGACACACACACAGACACTTTTCGGAAAACGACTTTTTTTCATGTTTTGAGTGTAGTAGAATCAGAATCTGCAATAATCTCGAACACGATTTTTTTTGCCATCACCATACTTAAATTCCTTAAGGAATATGGAAGTAAAATTACCCTTGATAAAAAACCGTTGCAGGTAAACTACCCCTTTCCCTTAACCGATCTTCACCAAAAACGATAGGTCTTGAGAACTCTACAATTCAGGGCAGTATGCAAAATATTATATGATTCTTTTTGAATTTGCGGCTGTTATAGTTTGCCATACAAAATACCCTTGATAAAACAAAAAACGTGGCTGGTAAACTACACCATTCCCTTAACCGATCTCCACCAAAATCAAAAGGTCTTGAGAACCCTACAATTCAGGGCAGTATGCAAAACATTATTTGATTATGTTTGAATTTGCGGCTGTTATCGATTGCCATAGAAAATACCCTTGTTAAAACATAAAACGTTGTTGGTAAACTACCCCTTTTCCTTAACCGATCTTTACCAAAATCAAAAGATCTTGAGAAATCTACAAATCAGAGCTGTATGCGAAACATTATTTGATTCTGTTTGAATTTGCGGCTGTTATCGTTTGCCAAACAAACAAAATTACCCTTGATAAAAAAAAACCGTTGCTGGTAAACTACCCCTTTCCCTCAACCGAACTTCACCAAAACCAATAGGTCTTGAGAACTCTACAATTTAGGACTGTATGCAAATAATCTTTTGATTCTGTTTGAATTTGCGGCTGTTATCGTTTGCCATAGGAAATACCCTTGTTAAAACATAAAACGTTACCGGTAAACTACCCCTTTCCCTTAACCGATCTTCACCGAAATCAACAGATCTTGAGAACTCTACAATTCAGGGTTGTATGCGAAAAATTATTTGATTCTGTTTGAATTGGCGGCTGTTATCGTTTGCCAAACAAACAAAATTACCCTTGCTAAAAAAAAACCGTTGCAGGTAAACTACCCCTTTCCCTCAACCGATCTTCACCAAAAACAATAGGTCGCGAGTACTCTGCAAATCAGGACTGCATGCAAAAAATTATTTGATTCTGTTTGAATTTGCGGCAGTTATCGTTTGCCATAGAAAAAAAATCTACAGACAGACACACAGATAGACAGACAGACACACAGACAGACAGACACACACACAGACACTTTTCGGAAAAAGACTTTTTTTCATGTTTTGAGTGTAGTAGAATCAGAATCTGCAATAATCTCGAACACGATTTTTTTTGCCATCACCATACTTCCATTCCTTAAGGAATATGGAAGTAAAATATCGGTATGGAGAACCATACATGACTTCCATATTCTAAGATTTATATTTAAAATCATTTTCAGCCAAACAGCCAGGCTGTGTGTTACCTGCCTTTTTATTGCTGTATTAAATGAAAAATATTATATTACATTAAAATGAAAAAATTATAATTTTATTGCCTGGCAACAAAATTATTTTATTTTTAACAATTACCATTGTTTCAAAAAGTTTAAATAAATTTTCAAGTACTTTACTCTTGTTAAAACGTAAAAGGTTGCAGGTAAACTACGCCTTCCCCTTAACCGATCTTCACCAAAATCGAAAGTCATTGAGACCTCTACAATTCAGGGACGTATGCAAAAAATTATTTGATTCTGTTTGAATTTGCGGCTGTTACCGTTCGTCATAGAAAATACGCTTGATAAAAAAACGTTGTAGGTAAACTACCCCTTCCCCTTAACCGATCTTCAACAAAAACAATAGGTCCTGAGCACGCTACAAATCAGGGCTGCATGCAAAACATTATTTGATTCTGTTTGAATTTGCGCTATTATCGTTTGCCATAGAAAATACCCTTGATACAAAAAACGCTGCAGGTAAACTACCCCTTTCCCTTAACCGATCTTCACCAAAAACAATAGGTCTTGAGAACTCTACAATTCAGGACTGCATACGAAACATTATTTGATTCTGTTTGAATTTGCGGCTGTTATCGTTTGCAAAAAAAAAAAAAAATTTCCCTCAACCGATCTTTACAAATCAGTGCCGTATGCAAAAAATTATTTGATTTTGTTTGAATTTGCGGCAGTTACCGTTTGCCATAGAAAAAAAATCTACAGACACACAGACAGACAGACACACACACAGACACTTTTCGGAAAACGACTTTTTTTCATGTTTTGAGTGGAGTAGAATCAGAATCTGCAATAATCTCGAACACGATTTTTTTTGCCATCACCATACTTCCATTCCTTAAGAAATATGGAAGTAAAATCGGTATGGAGAACCATACATGACTTCCATATTCTAAGATTTATATTTAAAATCATTTTCAGCCAAACAGCCAGGCTGTGTCTTACCTGCCTTTTTATTGCTGTATTAAATGAAAAATATTATATTACATTAAAATGAAAAAATTATAATTTTATTGCCTGGCAACAAAATTATTTTATTTTTAACAATTACCATTGTTTCAAAAAGTTTAAATAAATTTTCAAGTACTTTACTCTTGTTAAAACGTAAAAGGTTGCAGGTAAACTACCCCTTCCCCTTAACCGATCTTCACCAAAATCGACAGTCATTCAGACCTCCACAAGTCAGGGTCGTATGCAAAAAATAATTTGATTCTGTTTGAATTTGCGGCTGTTATCGTTTGCCATAAAAAATACGCTTGATAAAAAAACGTTGCAGGTAAACTACCCCTTCCCCTTAACCGATCTTCACCAAAAACAACAGGTCTTGAGTACTCTACAAATCAGGGCTAGATGCAAAACATTATTTGATTCTGTTTGAATTTACGGCTGTTATCGTTTGCCATAGAAAATACCCTTGTTAAAAAAACGTTGCAGGTAAACTACCCCTTTCCCTCAACCGAACTTCACCAAAAACAATAGGTCTTGAGAACACTACAATTTAGGGCTGTATGCAAACAATCTTTTGATTCTGTTTGAATTTGCGGCTGTTATCGTTTGCCATAGGAAATACCCTTGTTAAAACATAAAACGTTACAGGTAAACTACCCCTTTCCCTTAACCGATCTTCACTAAAAACAACAGGTCTTGAGTACTCTACAAATCAGGGCTGTATGCAAAACATTATTTGATTCTGTTTGAATTTGCGGCTGTTATCGTTTGCCATAGAAAATACCCTTGTTAAAAAAACGTTGCAGGTAAACTACCCCTTTCCCTCAACCGAACTTCACCAAAAACAATAGGTCTTGAGAACTCTAAAATTTAAGGCTGTATGCAAATAATCTTTTGATTCTGTTTGAATTTGCGGCTGTTATCGTTTGCCATAGGAAATACCCTTGTTAAAACATAAAACGTTACAGGTAAACTACCCCTTTCCCTTAACCGATCTTCACCAAAATCAACAGATCTTGAGAACTCTATAATGTAGGGCTGTATGCGAAACATTATTTGATTCTGTTTGAATTTGCGGCTGTTATCGTTTGCCAAACAAACAAAATTACCCTTGCTAAAAAAAAACCGTTGCAGGTAAACTACCCCTTTCCCTCAACCGATCTTCACCAAAAACCATAGGTCGCGAGTACTCTGCAAATCAGGGCTGCATGCAAAAAATTATTTGATTCTGTTTGAATTTGCGGCAGTTATCGTTTGCCATAGAAAAAAAATCTACAGACAGACAGACAGACAGACAGACAGACAGACAGACAGACAGACAGACAGACAGACAGACAGACAGACACACAGACACTTTTCGGAAAACGACTTTTTTTCATGTTTTGAGTGTAGTAGAATCAGAATCTGCAATAATCTCGAACACGATTTTTTTTGCCATCACCATACTTCCATTCCTTAAGGAATATGGAAGTAATTACCCTTGCTAAAAAAAAACCGTTGCAGGTAAACTACCCCTTTCCCTCAACCGATCTTCACAAAAAACAATAGGTCGCGAGTACTCTGCAAATCAGGGCTGCATGCAAAAAATTATTTGATTCTGTTTGAATTTGCGGCAGTTATCGTTTGCCATAGAAAAAAAATCTACAGACAGACAGACACACAGACAGACAGACAGACAGACACACACACAGACACTTTTCGGAAAACGACTTTTTTTCATGTTTTGAGTGTAGTAGAATCAGAATCTGCAATAATCTCGAACACGATTTTTTTGCCATCACCATACTTCCATTCCTTAAGGAATATGGAAGTAAAATTACCCTTGATAAAAAACCGTTGCAGGTAAACTACCCCTTTCCCTTAACCGATCTTCACCAAAAACAAAAGGTCTTGAAAACTCTATAATTCAGGCCTATATGCAAAATATTGTATGATTTTGTTTGAATTTGCGGCTGTTATCGTGTGCCATACAAAATACCCTTGATAAAACAAAAACGTGGCAGGTAAACTACCCCTTTCCCTTAACCGATCTTCACCAAAATCAACAGATCTTGAGAACTCTATAATCTAGGACTGTATGCGAAACATTATTTGATTCTGTTTGAATTTGCGGCTGTTATCGTTTGCCATAGAAAATACCCTTGTTAAAAAAACGTTGCAGGTAAACTACCCCTTTCCCTCAACCGAACTTCACCAAAAACAATAGGTCTTGAGAACTCTAAAATTTAAGGCTGTATGCAAATAATCTTTTGATTCTGTTTGAATTTGCGGCTGTTATCGTTTGCCATAGGAAATACCCTTGTTAAAACATAAAACGTTACAGGTAAACTACCCCTTTCCCTTAACCGATCTTCACCAAAATCAACAGATCTTGAGAACTCTATAATTTAGGGCTGTATGCGAAACATTATTTGATTCTGTTTGAATTTGCGGCTGTTATCGTTTGCCAAACAAACAAAATTACCCTTGCTAAAAAAAAACCGTTGCAGGTAAACTACCCCTTTCCCTCAACCGATCTTCACCAAAAAGCATAGGTCGCGAGTACTCTGCAAATCAGGGCTGCATGCAAAAAATTATTTGATTCTGTTTGAATTTGCGGCAGTTATCGTTTGCCATAGAAAAAAAATCTACAGACAGACACACAGACAGACAGACAGACAGACAGACAGACAGACAGACAGACAGACAGACAGACAGACACACAGACACTTTTCGGAAAACGACTTTTTTTCATGTTTTGAGTGTAGTAGAATCAGAATCTGCAATAATCTCGAACACGATTTTTTTTGCCATCACCATACTTCCATTCCTTAAGGAATATGGAAGTAATTACCCTTGCTAAAAAAAAACCGTTGCAGGTAAACTACCCCTTTCCCTCAACCGATCTTCACAAAAAACAATAGGTCGCGAGTACTCTGCAAATCAGGGCTGCATGCAAAAAATTATTTGATTCTGTTTGAATTTGCGGCAGTTATCGTTTGCCATAGAAAAAAAATCTACAGACAGACAGACACACAGACAGACAGACAGACAGACACACACACAGACACTTTTCGGAAAACGACTTTTTTTCATGTTTTGAGTGTAGTAGAATCAGAATCTGCAATAATCTCGAACACGATTTTTTTGCCATCACCATACTTCCATTCCTTAAGGAATATGGAAGTAAAATTACCCTTGATAAAAAACCGTTGCAGGTAAACTACCCCTTTCCCTTAACCGATCTTCACCAAAAACAAAAGGTCTTGAAAACTCTATAATTCAGGCCTATATGCAAAATATTGTATGATTTTGTTTGAATTTGCGGCTGTTATCGTGTGCCATACAAAATACCCTTGATAAAACAAAAACGTGGCAGGTAAACTACCCCTTTCTCTCAAACGATTTTCACCAAAAACAATAGGTCTTTAGTACTCAAGAAATCAGGGCAGTATGGAAAAACGTATTTGATTCTGTTTGAATTTGCGGCTCTAATTGTTTGCCATAGAAAATACCCTTTTAAAACATAAAACGTTGCAGGAAAACTACCCCTTTTCCTTAACCGATCTTCACCAAAACCAAAAGGTCTTGAGAACACTACAATTCAGGGCAGTATGCAAAACATTATTTGATTAGGTTTGAATTTGCGGATGTTATCGTTTGCCATAGGAAATACCCTTGTTAAAACATAAAACGTTGCATGTAAACTACCCCTTTCCCTTATGCGATCTGTACCAAAATCAACAGATATTGAGAACTCTACAATGTAGGTCCGTATGCGAAACATTATTTGATTCTGTTTGAATTTGCGGCTGTTATCGTTTGCCAAACAAACAAAGTTACCCTTGATAAAAAAAACCGTTGCTGGTAAACTACCCCTTTCCCTTAACCGATCTTCAGGAAAAACAACAGGTCGCGAGTACTCTACAAATAAGGGCTGTATGCAGAAAATTATTTGATTCTGTTTGAATTTGCGGCTGTTATCGTTTGCCATAGATAAATCTAAAGACACACACACGCAAACACACACACACACACACACACTTTTCGAAAAATGACTTTTTTCATGTTTTGAGTGTAGTACAATCATATTCTGCAATAATCTCGAACACGATTTTTTTGCCATCACCATACTTCCATTTCCTTAAGGAATATGGAAGTAAATATCGGTATGGAGAACCATACATGACTTCCATATTCTAAGATTTATATTTAAAATCATTTTCAGCCGAACAGCCAGGCTGTGTCTTACCTGCCTTTTTATTGCTGTATTAAATGAAAAATATTATATTACATTAAAATGAAAAAATTATAATTTTATTGCCTGGCAACAAAATTACTTTATTTTTTACAATTACCATTGTTTCAAAAAGTTTAAATAAATTTTCAAGTACTTTACTCTTGATAAAACGTAAAAGGTTGCAGGTAAACTACCCCTTCCCCTTAACCGATCTTCACCAAAATCGAAACTCATTGAGACCTCTACAATTCAGGGACGTATGCAAAAAATTATTTGATTCTGTTTGAATTTGCGGCTGTTATCGTTTGCCATAGAAAATACGCTTGATAAAAAAACGTTGCAGGTAAACTACCCCTTCCCCTTAACCGATCTTCACCAAAAACAATAGGTCTTGAGTACTCTACAATCAGGGCTGTATACAAAACATTATTTGATTCTGTTTGAATTTGCGGCTGTTATCGTTTGGCATAGAAAATACCCTTGTTAAAAAAACGTTGCAGGTAAACTACCCCTTTCCCTCAACCGATCTTCACCAAAAACAATAGGTCTTGAGAACTCTACAATTCAGGGCTGTATGCGAAACATTATTTGATTCTGTTTGAATTTGTGGCTGTTATCGTTTGCCATAGAAAATACCCTTGTTAAAAAACCGTTGCAGGTAAACTACCCCTTGCCCTCAACCGATCTTCACCAAAAAAAATAGGTCGCGAGTTCTCTACAAATCAGGGCTGTATGCGAAACATCATTTGATTCTGTTTGAATTTGCGGCAGTTACCGTTTGCCATAGAAAAAAAATCTACAGACACACAGACAGACACACAGACAGACAGACACACACACAGACACTTTTCGGAAAACGACTTTTTTTCATGTTTTGAGTGGAGTAGAATCAGAATCTGCAATAATCTCGAACACGATTTTTTTTGCCATCACCATACTTCCATTCCTTAAGGAATATGGAAGTAAAATCGGTATGGAGAACCATACATGACTTCCATATTCTAAGATTTATATTTAAAATCATTTTCAGCCAAACAGCCAGGCTGTGTCTTACCTGCCTTTTTATTGCTGTATTAAATGAAAAATATTATATTACATTAAAATGAAAAAATTATAATTTTATTGCCTGGCAACAAAATTATTTTATTTTTAACAATTACCATTGTTTCAAAAAGTTTAAATAAATTTTCAAGTACTTTACTCTTGTTAAAACGTAAAAGGTTGCAGGTAAACTACCCCTTCCCCTTAACCGATCTTCACCAAAATCGACAGTCATTCAGACCTCTACAAGTCAGGGTCGTATGCAAAAAACAATTTGATTCTGTTTGAATTTGCGGCTGTTAGCGTTTGCCATAAAAAATACGCTTGATAAAAAAACGTTGCAGGTAAACTACCCCTTCCCCTTAACCGATCTTCACCAAAAACAACAGGTCTTGAGTACTCTACAAATCAGGGCTGGATGCAAAACATTATTTGATTCTGTTTGAATTTACGGCTGTTATCGTTTGCCATAGAAAATACCCTTGTTAAAAAAACGTTGCAGGTAAACTACCCCTTTCCCTCAACCGAACTTCACCAAAAACAATAGGTCTTGAGAACTCTACAATTTAGGGCTGTATGCAAATAATCTTTTGATTCTGTTTGAATTTGCGGCTGTTATCGTTTGCCATAGGAAATACCCTTGTTAAAACATAAAACGTTACAGGTAAACTACCCCTTTCCCTTAACCGATCTTCACTAAAAACAACAGGTCTTGAGTACTCTACAAATCAGGGCTGTATGCAAAACATTATTTGATTCTGTTTGAATTTGCGGCTGTTATCGTTTGCCATAGAAAATACCCTTGTTAAAAAAACGTTGCAGGTAAACTACCCCTTTCCCTCAACCGAACTTCACCAAAACAATAGGTCTTGAGAACTCTACAATTTAGGGCTGTATGCAAATAATCTTTTGATTCTGTTTGAATTTGCGGCTGTTATCGTTTGCCATAGGAAATACCCTTGTTAAAACATAAAACGTTACAGGTAAACTACCCCTTTCCCTTAACCGATCTTCACCAAAATCAACAGATCTTGAGAACTCTATAATTTAGGGCTGTATGCGAAACATTATTTGATTCTGTTTGAATTTGCGGCTGTTATCGTTTGCCAAACAAACAAAATTACCCTTGCTAAAAAAAAACCGTTGCAGGTAAACTACCCCTTTCCCTCAACCGATCTTCACCAAAAACCATAGGTCGCGAGTACTCTGCAAATCAGGACTGCATGCAAAAAATTATTTGATTCTGTTTGAATTTGCGGCAGTTATCGTTTGCCATAGAAAAAAAATCTACAGACAGACAGACAGACAGACAGACAGACAGACAGACAGACAGACAGACAGACAGACAGACACACAGACACTTTTCGGAAAACGACTTTTTTTCATGTTTTGAGTGTAGTAGAATCAGAATCTGCAATAATCTGGAACACGATTTTTTTTGCCATCACCATACTTCCCTTCCTTAAGGAATATGGAAGTAATTACCCTTGCTAAAAAAAAACCGTTGCAGGTAAACTACCCCTTTCCCTCAACCGATCTTCACAAAAAACAATAGGTCGCGAGTACTCTGCAAATCAGGGCTGCATGCAAAAAATTATTTGATTCTGTTTGAATTTGCGGCAGTTATCGTTTGCCATAGAAAAAAAATCTACAGACAGACAGACACACAGACAGACAGACAGACAGACAGACAGACACACAGACACTTTTCGGAAAACGACTTTTTTTCATGTTTTGAGTGTAGTAGAATCAGAATCTGCAATAATCTCGAACACGATTTTTTTGCCATCACCATACTTCCATTCCTTAAGGAATATGGAAGTAAAATTACCCTTGATAAAAAACCGTTGCAGGTAAACTACCCCTTTCCCTTAACCGATCTTCACCAAAAACAAAAGGTCTTGAAAACTCTATAATTCAGGCCTATATGCAAAATATTGTATGATTTTGTTTGAATTTGCGGCTGTTATCGTGTGCCATACAAAATACCCTTGATAAAACAAAAACGTGGCAGGTAAACTACCCCTTTCTCTCAAACGATTTTCACCAAAAACAATAGGTCTTTAGTACTCAAGAAATCAGGGCAGTATGGAAAAACGTATTTGATTCTGTTTGAATTTGCGGCTCTAATTGTTTGCCATAGAAAATACCCTTTTAAAACATAAAACGTTGCAGGAAAACTACCCCTTTTCCTTAACCGATCTTCACCAAAACCAAAAGGTCTTGAGAACTCTACAATTCAGGGCAGTATGCAAAACATTATTTGATTAGGTTTGAATTTGCGGCTGTTATCGTTTGCCATAGGAAATACCCTTGTTAAAACATAAAACGTTGCATGTAAACTACCCCTTTCCCTTATGCGATCTGTACCAAAATCAACAGATATTGAGAACTCTACAATGTAGGTCCGTATGCGAAACATTATTTGATTCTGTTTGAATTTGCGGCTGTTATCGTTTGCCAAACAAACAAAGTTACCCTTGATAAAAAAAACCGTTGCTGGTAAACTACCCCTTTCCCTTAACCGATCTTCAGGAAAAACAACAGGTCGCGAGTACTCTACAAATAAGGGCTGTATGCAAAAAATTATTTGATTCTGTTTGAATTTGCGGCTGTTATCGTTTGACATAGATAAATCTACAGACACACACACGCAAACACACACACACACACACACTTTTCGAAAAATGACTTTTTTCATGTTTTGAGTGTAGTACAATCATATTCTGCAATAATCTCGAACACGATTTTTTTGCCATCACCATACTTCCATTTCCTTAAGGAATATGGAAGTAAATATCGGTATGGAGAACCATACATGACTTCCATATTCTAAGATTTATATTTAAAATCATTTTCAGCCGAACAGCCAGGCTGTGTCTTACCTGCCTTTTTATTGCTGTATTAAATGAAAAATATTATATTACATTAAAATGAAAAAATTATAATTTTATTGCCTGGCAACAAAATTACTTTATTTTTAACAATTACCATTGTTTCAAAAAGTTTAAATAAATTTTCAAGTACTTTACTCTTGATAAAACGTAAAAGGTTGCAGGTAAACTACCCCTTCCCCTTAACCGATCTTCACCAAAATCGAAACTCATTGAGACCTCTACAATTCAGGGACGTATGCAAAAAATTATTTGATTCTGTTTGAATTTGCGGCTGTTATCGTTTGCCATAGAAAATACGCTTGATAAAAAAACGTTGCAGGTAAACTACCCCTTCCCCTTAACCGATCTTCACCAAAAACAATAGGTCTTGAGTACTCTACAATCAGGGCTGTATACAAAACATTATTTGATTCTGTTTGAATTTGCGGCTGTTATCGTTTGGCATAGAAAATACCCTTGTTAAAAAAACGTTGCAGGTAAACTACCCCTTTCCCTCAACCGATCTTCACCAAAAACAACAGGTCTTGAGAACTCTACAATTCAGGGCTGTATGCGAAACATTATTTGATTCTGTTTGAATTTGTGGCTGTTATCGTTTGCCATAGAAAATACCCTTGTTAAAAAACCGTTGCAGGTAAACTACCCCTTGCCCTCAACCGATCTTCACCAAAAAAAATAGGTCGCGAGTTCTCTACAAATCAGGGCTGTATGCGAAACATTATTTGATTCTGTTTGAATTTGCGGCAGTTACCGTTTGCCATAGAAAAAAAATCTACAGACACACAGACAGACAGACACACACACAGACACTTTTCGGAAAACGACTTTTTTTCATGTTTTGAGTGGAGTAGAATCAGAATCTGCAATAATCTCGAACACGATTTTTTTTGCCATCACCATACTTCCATTCCTTAAGGAATATGGAAGTAAAATCGGTATGGAGAACCATACATGACTTCCATATTCTAAGATTTATATTTAAAATCATTTTCAGCCAAACAGCCAGGCTGTGTCTTACCTGCCTTTTTATTGCTGTATTAAATGAAAAATATTATATTACATTAAAATGAAAAAATTATAATTTTATTGCCGGGCAACAAAATTATTTTATTTTTAACAATTACCATTGTTTCAAAAAGTTTAAATAAATTTTCAAGTACTTTACTCTTGTTAAAACGTAAAAGGTTGCAGGTAAACTACCCCTTCCCCTTAACCGATCTTCACCAAAATCGACAGTCATTCAGATCTCTACAAGTCAGGGTCGTATGCAAAAAATAATTTGATTCTGTTTGAATTTGCGGCTGTTATCGTTTGCCATAAAAAATACGCTTGATAAAAAAACGTTGCAGGTAAACTACCCCTTCCCCTTAACCGATCTTCACCAAAAACAACAGGTCTTGAGTACTCTACAATCAGGGCTGTATACAAAACATTATTTGATTCTGTTTGAATTTGCGGCTGTTATCGTTTGGCATAGAAAATACCCTTGTTAAAAAAACGTTGCAGGTAAACTACCCCTTTCCCTCAACCGATCTTCACCAAAAACAACAGGTCTTGAGAACTCTACAATTCAGGGCTGTATGCGAAACATTATTTGATTCTGTTTGAATTTGTGGCTGTTATCGTTTGCCATAGAAAATACCCTTGTTAAAAAACCGTTGCAGGTAAACTACCCCTTGCCCTCAACCGATCTTCACCAAAAAAAATAGGTCGCGAGTTCTCTACAAATCAGGGCTGTATGCGAAACATTATTTGATTCTGTTTGAATTTGCGGCAGTTACCGTTTGCCATAGAAAAAAAATCTACAGACACACAGACAGACACACAGACAGACAGACACACACACAGACACTTTTCGGAAAACGACTTTTTTTCATGTTTTGAGTGGAGTAGAATCAGAATCTGCAATAATCTCGAACACGATTTTTTTTGCCATCACCATACTTCCATTCCTTAAGGAATATGGAAGTAAAATCGGTATGGAGAACCATACATGACTTCCATATTCTAAGATTTATATTTAAAATCATTTTCAGCCAAACAGCCAGGCTGTGTCTTACCTGCCTTTTTATTGCTGTATTAAATGAAAAATATTATATTACATTAAAATGAAAAAATTATAATTTTATTGCCTGGCAACAAAATTATTTTATTTTTAACAATTACCATTGTTTCAAAAAGTTTAAATAAATTTTCAAGTACTTTACTCTTGTTAAAACGTAAAAGGTTGCAGGTAAACTACCCCTTCCCCTTAACCGATCTTCACCAAAATCGACAGTCATTCAGACCTCTACAAGTCAGGGTCGTATGCAAAAAATAATTTGATTCTGTTTGAATTTGCGGCTGTTATCGTTTGCCATAAAAAATACGCTTGATAAAAAAACGTTGCAGGTAAACTACCCCTTCCCCTTAACCGATCTTCACCAAAAACAACAGGTCTTGAGTACTCTACAAATCAGGGCTGGATGCGAAACATTATTTGATTCTGTTTGAATTTACGGCTGTTATCGTTTGCCATAGAAAATACCCTTGTTAAAAAAACGTTGCAGGTAAACTACCCCTTCCCTTCAACCGAACTTAACCAAAAACAAAAAGTCTTGAGAACTCTAAAATTTAGGGCTGTATGCAAATAATCTTTTGATTCTGTTTGAATTTGCGGCTGTTATCGTTTGCCATAGGAAATACCCTTGTTAAAACATAAAACGTTACAGGTAAACTACCCCTTTCCCTTAACCGATCTTCACCAAAATCAACAGATCTTGAGAACTCTACAATTCAGGGCTGCATGCGAAACATGATTTGATTCTATTTGAATTTGCGGCTGTTATCGTTTGCCAAACAAACAAAATTACCCTTGCTAAAAAAAAACCGTTGCAGGTAAACTACCCCTTTCCCTCAACCGATCTTCACCAAAAACAACAGGTCTTGAGAACTCTACAATTCAGGGCTGTATGCGAAACATTATTTGATTCTGTTTGAATTTGTGGCTGTTATCGTTTGCCATAGAAAATACCCTTGTTAAAAAACCGTTGCAGGTAAACTACCCCTTGCCCTCAACCGATCTTCACCAAAAAAAATAGGTCGCGAGTTCTCTACAAATCAGGGCTGTATGCGAAACATTATTTGATTCTGTTTGAATTTGCGGCAGTTACCGTTTGCCATAGAAAAAAAATCTACAGACACACAGACAGACACACAGACAGACAGACACACACACAGACACTTTTCGGAAAACGACTTTTTTTCATGTTTTGAGTGGAGTAGAATCAGAATCTGCAATAATCTCGAACACGATTTTTTTTGCCATCACCATACTTCCATTCCTTAAGGAATATGGAAGTAAAATCGGTATGGAGAACCATACATGACTTCCATATTCTAAGATTTATATTTAAAATCATTTTCAGCCAAACAGCCAGGCTGTGTCTTACCTGCCTTTTTATTGCTGTATTAAATGAAAAATATTATATTACATTAAAATGAAAAAATTATAATTTTATTGCCTGGCAACAAAATTATTTTATTTTTAACAATTACCATTGTTTCAAAAAGTTTAAATAAATTTTCAAGTACTTTACTCTTGTTAAAACGTAAAAGGTTGCAGGTAAACTACCCCTTCCCCTTAACCGATCTTCACCAAAATCGACAGTCATTCAGACCTCTACAAGTCAGGGTCGTATGCAAAAAATAATTTGATTCTGTTTGAATTTGCGGCTGTTATCGTTTGCCATAAAAAATACGCTTGATAAAAAAACGTTGCAGGTAAACTACCCCTTCCCCTTAACCGATCTTCACCAAAAACAACAGGTCTTGAGTACTCTACAAATCAGGGCTGGATGCGAAACATTATTTGATTCTGTTTGAATTTACGGCTGTTATCGTTTGCCATAGAAAATACCCTTGTTAAAAAAACGTTGCAGGTAAACTACCCCTTCCCTTCAACCGAACTTAACCAAAAACAAAAAGTCTTGAGAACTCTAAAATTTAGGGCTGTATGCAAATAATCTTTTGATTCTGTTTGAATTTGCGGCTGTTATCGTTTGCCATAGGAAATACCCTTGTTAAAACATAAAACGTTACAGGTAAACTACCCCTTTCCCTTAACCGATCTTCACCAAAATCAACAGATCTTGAGAACTCTACAATTCAGGGCTGCATGCGAAACATGATTTGATTCTATTTGAATTTGCGGCTGTTATCGTTTGCCAAACAAACAAAATTACCCTTGCTAAAAAAAAACCGTTGCAGGTAAACTACCCCTTTCCCTCAACCGATCTTCACCAAAAACAATAGCTCACGAGTGCTCAGCAAATCAGGGCTACATGCAAAAAATTATTTGATTCTGTTTGAATTTGCGGCAGTTATCGTTTGCCATAGAAAAAAAATCTACAGACACACAGACAGACAGACACACAGACAGACAGACAGACAGACAGACACACACACAGACACTTTTCGGAAAACGACTTTTTTTCATGTTTTGAGTGTAGTAGAATCAGAATCTGCAATAATCTCGAACACGATTTTTTTTGCCATCACCATACTTAAATTCCTTAAGGAATATGGAAGTAAAATTACCCTTGATAAAAAACCGTTGCAGGTAAACTACCCCTTTCCCTTAACCGATCTTCACCAAAAACGATAGGTCTTGAGAACTCTACAATTCAGGGCAGTATGCAAAATATTATATGATTCTTTTTGAATTTGCGGCTGTTATAGTTTGCCATACAAAATACCCTTGATAAAACAAAAAACGTGGCTGGTAAACTACACCATTCCCTTAACCGATCTCCACCAAAATCAAAAGGTCTTGAGAACCCTACAATTCAGGGGAGTATGCAAAACATTATTTGATTATGTTTGAATTTGCGGCTGTTATCGATTGCCATAGAAAATACCCTTGTTAAAACATAAAACGTTGTTGGTAAACTACCCCTTTTCCTTAACCGATCTTTACCAAAATCAAAAGATCTTGAGAAATCTACAAATCAGAGCTGTATGCGAAACATTATTTGATTCTGTTTGAATTTTCGGCTGTTATCGTTTGCCAAACAAACAAAATTACCCTTGATAAAAAAAAACCGTTGCTGGTAAACTACCCCTTTCCCTCAACCGAACTTCACCAAAACCAATAGGTCTTGAGAACTCTACAATTTAGGACTGTATGCAAATAATCTTTTGATTCTGTTTGAATTTGCGGCTGTTATCGTTTGCCATAGGAAATACCCTTGTTAAAACATAAAACGTTACCGGTAAACTACCCCTTTCCCTTAACCGATCTTCACCGAAATCAACAGATCTTGAGAACTCTACAATTCAGGGTTGTATGCGAAAAATTATTTGATTCTGTTTGAATTGGCGGCTGTTATCGTTTGCCAAACAAACAAAATTACCCTTGCTAAAAAAAAACCGTTGCAGGTAAACTACCCCTTTCCCTCAACCGATCTTCACCAAAAACAATAGGTCGCGAGTACTCTGCAAATCAGGACTGCATGCAAAAAATTATTTGATTCTGTTTGAATTTGCGGCAGTTATCGTTTGCCATAGAAAAAAAATCTACAGACAGACACACAGATAGACAGACAGACACACAGACAGACAGACACACACACAGACACTTTTCGGAAAAAGACTTTTTTTCATGTTTTGAGTGTAGTAGAATCAGAATCTGCAATAATCTCGAACACGATTTTTTTTGCCATCACCATACTTCCATTCCTTAAGGAATATGGAAGTAAAATATCGGTATGGAGAACCATACATGACTTCCATATTCTAAGATTTATATTTAAAATCATTTTCAGCCAAACAGCCAGGCTGTGTGTTACCTGCCTTTTTATTGCTGTATTAAATGAAAAATATTATATTACATTAAAATGAAAAAATTATAATTTTATTGCCTGGCAACAAAATTATTTTATTTTTAACAATTACCATTGTTTCAAAAAGTTTAAATAAATTTTCAAGTACTTTACTCTTGTTAAAACGTAAAAGGTTGCAGGTAAACTACGCCTTCCCCTTAACCGATCTTCACCAAAATCGAAAGTCATTGAGACCTCTACAATTCAGGGACGTATGCAAAAAATTATTTGATTCTGTTTGAATTTGCGGCTGTTACCGTTCGTCATAGAAAATACGCTTGATAAAAAAACGTTGTAGGTAAACTACCCCTTCCCCTTAACCGATCTTCAACAAAAACAATAGGTCCTGAGCACGCTACAAATCAGGGCTGCATGCAAAACATTATTTGATTCTGTTTGAATTTGCGCTATTATCGTTTGCCATAGAAAATACCCTTGATACAAAAAACGCTGCAGGTAAACTACCCCTTTCCCTTAACCGATCTTCACCAAAAACAATAGGTCTTGAGAACTCTACAATTCAGGACTGCATACGAAACATTATTTGATTCTGTTTGAATTTGCGGCTGTTATCGTTTGCAAAAAAAAAAAAAAATTTCCCTTGATAAAAAAAAACCGTTGCAGGTAAACTACCCCTTTCCCTCAACCGATCTTTACAAATCAGTGCCGTATGCAAAAAATTATTTGATTTTGTTTGAATTTGCGGCAGTTATCGTTTGCCATAGAAAAAAAATCTACAGACAGACAGACACACTGACACACAGACACTTTTCGGAAAACGACTTTTTTTCATATTTTGAGTGTAGTACTAACAGAATCTGCAATAATCTCAAACACGATTTTTTTTGCCATCACCATACTTCCATTCCTTAAGGAATATGGAAGTAAATATCGGTATGGAGAACCATACATGACTTCCATATTCTAAGATTTATATTTAAAATCATTTTCAGCCAAACAACCAGGCTGTGTCTTACCTGCCTTTTTATTGCTGTATTAAATGAAAAATATTATATTACATTAAAATGAAAAAATTATAATTTTATTGCCTGGCAACAAAATTATTTTATTTTTAACAATTACCATTGTTTCAAAAAGTTTAAATAAATTTTCAAGTACTTTACTCTTGTTAAAACGTAAAAGGTTGCAGGTAAACTACCCCTTCCCCTTAACCGATCTTCACCAAAATCGAAAGTCGTTGAGAGCTCTACAATTCAGGGACGTATGCAAAAAATTATTTCATTCTGTTTGAATTTGCGGCTATTATCGTTTGCCATAGAAAATACGCTTGATAAAAAAACGTTGCAGGTAAACTACCCCTTCCCCTTAACCGATATTCACCAAAAACAATAGGTCTTGAGCACTCTACAAATCAGGGCTGTATGCAAAACATTATTTGATTCTGTTTGAATTTGCGGCTGTTATCGTTTGCCATAGAAAATACCCTTGTTAAAAAAACGTTGCAGGTAAACTACCCCTTTCCCTCAACCGATCTTCACCAAAAACAATAGGTCGCGAGTACTCTACAATTTAGGGCAGTATGCAAATAATCTTTTCATTCTGTTTGAATTTGCGGCTGTTATTGTTTGCCATAGGAAATACCCTTGTTAAAACATAAAACGTTACAGGTAAACTACCCCTTTCCCTTAACCGATCTTCACCAAAAACAATAGGTCTTGAGAACTCTACAATTCAGGGCTGTATGCGAAACATTATTTGATTCTGTTTGAATTTGCGGCTGTTATCGTTTGCCAAACAAACAAAATTACCCTTGCTAAAAAAAAACCGTTGCAGGTAAACTACCCCTTTCCCTCAACCGATCTTCACCAAAAACAATAGGTCGCGAGAACTCTGCAAAACCGGACTGTATGCAAAAAATTATTTGATTCTGTTTGAATTTGCGGCAGTTATCGTTTGCCATAGAAAAAAAATCTACAGACAGATAGACACACAGACACACAGACAGACACACAGACACTTTTCGGAAAACGACTTTTTTTCATGTTTTGAGTGTAGTAGAATCAGAATCTGCAATAATCTCGAACACGATTTTTTTTGCCATCACCATACTTCCATTCCTTAAGGAATATGGAAGTAAAATACCCTTGATAAAAAACCGTTGCTGGTAAACTACCCCTTTCCCTTAACCGATCTTCACCAAAAACGACAGGTGTTGAGTAATCTACAATTCAGGCGTGTATGCAAACAATTATTTGATTCTGTTTGAATTTTCGGCTGTTATCGTTTGTCATAGAAAATACCCTTGTTAAAAAAACGTTGCAGGTAAACTACCCCTTTCCCTCAACCGATCTTCACCAAAAACAATAGGTCTTGAGAACTCTACAAATTAGGGCTGTATGCAAATAATCTTTTGATTCTGTTTGAATTTGCGGCTGTTATCGTTTGCCATAGGAAATACCCTTGTTAAAACATAAAACGTTACAGGTAAACTACCCCTATCCCTTAACCGATCTTCACCAAAAACAATACGTCTTGAGTACTCCACAAATCAGGGCTGTATGCAAAACATTATTTGATTCTGTTTGAATTTGCGGCTGTTATCGTTTGCCATAGAAAATACCCTTGTCAAAAAAAACGTTGCAGGTAAACTACCCCTTTCCCTCAACCGAACTTCACCAAAAACAATAGATCTTGAGAACTCTACAATTTACGGCTGTATGCAAATAATCTTTTGATTCTGTTTGAATTTGCGGCTGTTATCGTTTGCCATAGGAAATACCCTTGTTAAAACATAAAACGTTACCGGTAAACTACCCCTTTCCCTTAACCGATCTTCACCGAAATCAACAGATCTTGAGAACTCTACAATTCAGGACTGTATGCGAAACATGATTTGATTCTGTTTGAATTTGCGGCAGTTATCGTTTGCCATAGAAAAAAAATCTACAGACAGACACACAGATAGACAGACAGACACACAGACAGACAGACACACACACAGACACTTTTCGGAAAACGACTTTTTTTCATGTTTTGAGTGTAGTAGAATCAGAATCTGCAATAATCTCGAACACGATTTTTTTTGCCATCACCATACTTCCATTCCTTAAGGAATATGGAAGTAAAATTACCCTTGATAAAAAACCGTTGCAGGTAAACTACCCCTTTCCCTTAACCGATCTTCACCAAAAACGATAGGTCTTGAGAACTCTACAATTCAGAGCAGTATGCAAAATATTATATGATTCTGTTTGAATTTGCGGCTGTTATAGTTTGCCATACAAAATACCCTTGATAAAACAAAAAACGTGGCTGGTAAACTACACCTTTCCCTTAAACGATCTTCACCAAAAACAAAAGGTCTTTAGTACTCAAGAAATCAGGTCAGTATGCAAAAACGTATTTCATTCTGTTTGAATTTGCGGCTCTTATCGTTTGCCATAGAAAATACCCTTTTAAAACATAAAACGTTGCAGGTAAACTACACCTTTCCGTTAACCGAACTTCACCAAAAACAATAGGTCTTGAGAACTCTACAATTTAGGGCTGTATGCAAATAATCTGTTGATTCTGTTTGAATTTGCGGCTGTTATCGTTTGCCATAGGAAATACCCTTGTTAAAACATAAAACGTTACCGGTAAACTACCCCTTTCCCTTAACCGATCTTCACCGAAATCAACAGATCTTGAGAACTCTACAATTCAGGGCTGTATGCGAAACATTATTTGATTCTGTTTGAATTTGCGGCTGTTATCGTTTGCCAAACAAACAAAATTACCCTTGCTAAAAAAAAACCGTTGCAGGTAAACTACCCCTTTCCCCAAACCGATCTTCACCAAAAACAATAGGTCGCGAGTACTCTGCAAATCAGGGCTGCATGCAAAAAATTATTTGATTCTGTTTGAATTTGCGGCAGTTATCGTTTGCCATAGAAAAAAAATCTACAGACAGACACACAGACAGACAGACAGACAGACAGACAGACAGACACACACACAGACACTTTTCGGAAAAAGACTTTTTTTCATGTTTTGAGTGTAGTAGAATCAGAATCTGCAATAATCTCGAACACGATTTTTACTTCCATATTCCTTAAGGAATGGAAGTATGGTGATGGCAAAAAAAATCGTGTTCGAGATTATTGCAGATTCTGAGTCTACTACACTCAAAACATGAAAAAAAGTCGTTTTCCGAAAAGTGTCTGTGTGTCTGTCTGTCTGTGTGTCTGTCTGTCTGTAGATTTTTTTTCTATGGCAAACGATAACTGCCGCAAATTCAAACAGAATCAAATAATTTTTTGCATACAGGTCTGATTTGCGGAGTTCTCGCGACCTATTGTTTTTGGTGAAGATCGGTTGAGGGAAAGGGGTAGTTTATCTGCAACGTTTTTTTTTTATCAAGGGAAATTTTTTTTTTGGCAAACGATAACAGCCGCAAATTCAAACAGAATCAAATAATGTTTCGCATACAGTCCTGAATTGTAGAGTTCTCAAGATCTGTTTATTTTGGTGAAGATCGGTTAAGGGAAAGGGGTAGTTTACCGGTAACGTTTTATGTTTTAACAAGGGTATTTCCTGTGGCAAACGATAACAGCCGCAAATGCAAACAGAATCAAAAGATTATTTGCATACAGCCATAAATTGTAGAGTTCTCAAGACCTATTGTTTTTGGTGAAAATCGGTTGAGGTAAAGGGGTAGTTTACCTGCAACGTTTTTTTAACAAGGGTATTTTTTCTATTGCAAACGATAACTGCCGCAAATTCAAACAGAATCAAATAACTTTTTGCATACAGCCCTGATATGTAGAGTACTCACGACCTATTGTTTTTGGTGAAGATCGGTTGAGGGGAAGGGGTAGTTTACCAGCAACGTTTTTTATCAAGCGTATTTTCTATGGCAAACGATAACTGCCGCAAATTCAAACAGAATCAAATAATTTTTTGCATACAGCCCTGATTCGTAGAGTACTCGCGACCTGTTGGTTTTGGTGAAGATCGGTTGAGGGAAAGGGGTAGTTTATCTGCAACGTTTTTTTTTTATCAAGGGAAATTTTTTTTTGGCAAACGATAACAGCCGCAAATTCAAACAGAATCAAATAATGTTTCGCATACAGCCCTGAATAGTAGAGTTCTCAAGACCTTTTGTTTTTGGTGAAGATCGGTTAAGGGAAAGGGGTAGTTTACCTGCAACGTTTTATGTATTAAAAGGGTATTTTCTATGGCAAACGATAAGAGCCGCAAATTCAAACAGAATCAAATACGTTTTTGCATACAGCCCTGATTTCTTGAGTACTAAAGATCTATTGTTTTTGGTGAAGATCGTTTAAGGGAAAGGGGTAGTTTACTTGTTTTCTATACGATCCTTTGGGGGGTCCTTTGGGGTCTTCCACGTCTCCACCTAAACCATTGGACCGATTTCAACCAAACTTGGCACAAATATTTTACGCAACGGGAGAACCAACATAGGACAGGTGTTTTTTTCGATACGATCCTCTGGGGGGTCCTTTGCGGTCTTAAAAAACTATTAGATCTGGTTACTATGGCAACCCAATAGAATAGATTCTGTTCTAAATATATTATCGCATTAATTACTTCCATATTCCTTAAGGAATGGAAGTATGGTGATGGCAAAAAAAATCGTGTTCGAGATTATTGCAGATTCTGATTCTACTACACTCAAAACATGAAAAAAAGTCGTTTTCCGAAAAGTGTCTGTGTGTCTGTGTGTCTGTCTGTCTGTCTGTCTATCTGTCTGTCTGTAGATTTTTTTTCTATGGCAAACGATAACTGCCGCAAATTCAAACAGAATCAAATAATTTTTTGCATACAGCCCGGATTTGCAGAGTTCTCGCGACCTATTGTTTTTGGTGAAGATCGGTTGAGGGAAAGGGGTAGTTTACCTGCAACGGTTTTTTTTTAGCAAGGGTAATTTTGTTTGTTTGGCAAACGATAACAGCCGCAAATTCAAACAGAATCAAATAATGTTTCGCATACAGCCCTGATTTGTAGAGTACTCGCGACCTATTGTTTTTGGTGAAGATCGGTTAAGGGAAAGGGGTAGTTTACCTGTAACGTTTTATGTTTTAACAAGGGTATTTCCTATGGCAAACGATAACAGCCGCAAATTCAAACAGAATGAAAAGATTATTTGCATACAGCCCTAAATTGTAGAGTTCTCAAGACGTTTTGTTTTTGGTGAAGATCGGTTAAGGGAAAGGGGTAGTTTACCTACAACGTTTTTTTAACAAGGGTATTTTCTATGGCAAACGATAACAACCGCAAATTCAAACAGAATCAAATAATTTTCTGCATACAGCCCTGATTTGTAGAGTACTCAAGACCTATTGTTTTTGGTGAAGATCGGTTGAGGGGAAGGGGTAGTTTACCAGCAACGTTTTTTATCATGCGTATTTTCTATGGCAAACGACAACTGCCGCAAATTCAAACAGAATCAAATAATTTTTTGCATACAGCCCTGATTTGTAGAGTACTCGCGACCTATTGTTTTTGGTGAAGATCGGTTGAGGGGAAGGGGTAGTTTACCTGCAACGGTTTTGTTTATCAAGGGAAATTTTTTTTTTGGCAAACGATAACAGCCGCAAATTCAAACAGAATCAAATAATGTTTCGCATACAGCCCTGAATTGTAGATTTCTCAAGACCTATTGTTTTTGGTGAAGATCGGTTGAGGGAAAGGGGTAGTTTACCTGCAACGTTTTTTTAACAAGGGTATTTTCTATGGCAAAAGATAACAGCCGCAAATTCAAACAGAATCAAATAATGTTTTGCATACAGCCCTGATTTGTAGAGTACTCAAGACCTATTGTTTTTGGTGAATATCGGTTAAGGGGAATGGGTAGTTTACCTGCAACGTTTTTTTATCAAGCGTATTTTCTATGGCAAACGATAACAGCCGCAAATTCAAACAGAATGAAATAATTTTTTGCATACGTCCCTGAATTGTAGAGGTCTCAATGACTTTCGATTTTGGTGAAGATCGGTTAAGGGGAAGGGGTAGTTTACCTGCAACCTTTTACGTTTTAACAAGAGTAAAGTACTTGAAAATTTATTTAAACTTTTTGAAACAATGGTAATTGTTAAAAATAAAATAATTTTGTTGCCAGGCAATAAAATTATAATTTTTTCATTTTAATGTAATATAATATTTTTCATTTAATACAGCAATAAAAAGGCAGGTAAGACACAGCCTGGTTGTTTGGCTGAAAATGATTTTAAATATAAATCTTAGAATATGGAAGTCATGTATGGTTCTCCATACCGATATTTTTCTATGGCAAACGATAACAGCCGCAAATTCAAACAGAATCAAATCATTTTTTGCATACAGCGCTGATTTGTAGAGTACTCGCGACTTATTGTTTTTGGTGAAGATCGGTTGAGGGAAAGGGGTAGTTTACCAGTAACGGTTTTTTTTTATCAAGGGTAATTTTGTTTGTTTGGCAAACGATAACAGCCGCAAATTCAAACAGAATCAAATAATGTTTCGCATACAGCCCTGAATTGTAGAGTTCTCAAGACCTTTTGGTTTTGGTGAAGATCGGTTAAGGGAAAGGGGTAGTTTACCTGCAACGTTTTATGTTTTAAAAGGGTATTTTCTATGGCAAACGATAGGAGCCGCAAATTCAAACAGAATCAAATAATGTTTTGCATACTGCCCTGAATTGTAGAGTTCTCAAGACCTTTTGGTTTTGGTGAAGATCGGTTAAGGGAAAGGGGTAGTTTACCTGCAACGTTTTATGTTTTAAAAGGGTATTTTCTATGGCAAACGATAGGAGCCGCAAATTCAAACAGAATCAAATACGTTTTTGCATACCGCCCTGATTTCTTATGTACTAAAGACCTATTGTTTTTGGTGAAGATCGTTTAAGGGAAAGGGGTAGTTTACCAGCCACATTTTTTGTTTTATCAACGGTATTTTTACTTCCATATTCCTTAAGGAATGGAAGTATGGTGATGGCAAAAAAAATCGTGTTCGAGATTATTGCAGATTCTGATTCTACTACACTCAAAACATGAAAAAAAGTCGTTTTCCGAAAAGTGTCTGTGTGTCTGTCTGTCTGTGTGTCTGTGTGTCTGTCTGTCTATAGATTTTTTTTCTATGGCAAACGATAACTGCCGCAAATTCAAACAGAATCAAATAATTTTTTCCATACAGCCCGGTTTTGCAGAGTTCTCGCGACCTATTGTTTTTGGTGAAGATCGGTTGAGGAAAAGGGGTAGTTTACCTGCAACGGTTTTTTTTTAGCAAGGGTAATTTTGTTTGTTTGGCAAACGATAACAGCCGCAAATTCAAACAGAATCAAATAATGTTTCGCATACAGCCCTGAATTGTAGAGTTCTCAAGACCTATTGTTTTTGGTGAAGATCGGTTAAGGGAAAGGGGTAGTTTACCTGTAACGTTTTATGTTTTAACAAGGGTATTTCCTATGGCAAACGATAACAGCCGGAAATTCAAACAGAATGAAAAGATTATTTGCATACAGCCCTAAATTGTAGAGTTCTCAAGACCTTTTGTTTTTGGTGAAGATCGGTTAAGGGAAAGGGGTAGTTTACCTACAACGTTTTTTTAACAAGGGTATTTTCTATGGCAAACGATAACAGCCGCAAATTCAAACAGAATCAAATAATTTTCTGCATACAGCCCTGATTTGTAGCTTACTCAAGACCTATTGTTTTTGGTGAAGATCGGTTGAGGGGAAGGGGTAGTTTACCAGCAACGTTTTTTATCATGCGTATTTTCTATGGCAAAAGACAACTGCCGCAAATTCAAACAGAATCAAATAATTTTTTGCATACAGCCCTGATTTGTAGAGTACTCGCGACCTATTGTTTTTGGTGAAGATCGGTTGAGGGGAAGGGGTAGTTTACCAGCAATTTTATCAAGGGAAATTTTTTTTTTTGGCAAACGATAACAGCCGCAAATTCAAACAGAATAAAATAATGTTTCGCATACAGCCCTGAATTGTAGATTTCTCAAGACCTATTGTTTTTGGTGAAGATCGGTTGAGGGAAAGGGGTAGTTTACCTGCAACGTTTTTTTAACAAGGGTATTTTCTATGGCAAACGATAACAGCCGCAAATTCAAACAGAATCAAATAATGTTTTGTATACAGCCCTGATTTGTAGAGTACTCAAGACCTATTGTTTTTGGTGAATATCGGTTAAGGGGAAGGGGTAGTTTACCTGCAACGTTTTTTTATCAAGCGTATTTTCTATGGCAAACGATAACAGCCGCAAATTCAAACAGAATCAAATAATTTTTTGCATACGTCCCTGAATTGTAGAGGTCTCAATGACTTTCGATTTTGGTGAAGATCGGTTAAGGGGAAGGGGTAGTTTACCTGCAACCTTTTACGTTTTAACAAGAGTAAAGTACTTGGAAATTTATTTAAACTTTTTGAAACAATGGTAATTGTTAAAAATAAAATAATTTTGTTGCCAGGCAATAAAATTATAATTTTTTCATTTTAATGTAATATAATATTTTTCATTTAATACAGCAATAAAAAGGCAGGTAAGACACAGCCTGGTTGTTTGGCTGAAAATGATTTTAAATATAAATCTTAGAATATGGAAGTCATGTATGGTTCTCCATACCGATATTTTTGTATGGCAAACGATAACAGCCGCAATTTCAAACAAAATCATATAATACTTTACATACAGCCCTGAATTGTAGAGTTCACAAGACCTATCGTTTTTGGTGAAGATCGGTTAAGGGAAAGGGGTAGTTTACCAGCAACGGTTTTTTATCAAGGGTAATTTTTACTTCCATATTCCTTAAGGAATGGAAGTATGGTGATGGCAAAAAAAATCGTGTTCGAGATTATTGCAGATTCTGATTCTACTACACTCAAAACATGAAAAAAAGTCGTTTTCCGAAAAGTGTCTGTGTGTGTGTCTGTCTGTCTGTCTGTCTGTCTGTCTGTGTGTCTGTCTGTCTGTCTGTCTGTAGATTTTTTTTCTATGGCAAACGATAACTGCCGCAAATTCAAACAGAATCAAATAATTTTTTGCATGCAGCCCTGATTTGCAGAGTACTCGCGACCTATTGTTTTTGGTGAAGATCGGTTGAGGGAAAGGGGTAGTTTACCTGCAACGGTTTTTTTTAGCAAGGGTAATTTTGTTTGTTAGGCAAACGATAACAGCCGCAAATTCAAACAGAATCAAATAATGTTTCGCATACAGCCCTGAATTGTAGAGTTCTCAAGATCTGTTGATTTTGGTGAAGATCGGTTAAGGGAAAGGGGTAGTTTACCTGTAACGATTTATGTTTTAACAAGGGTATTTCCTATGGCAAACGATAACAGCCGCAAATTCAAACACAATCAAAAGATTATTGGCATACAGCCCTAAATTGTAGAGTTCTCAAGACCTTTTGTTTTTGGTGAAGTTCGGTTGAGGGAAAGGGGTAGTTTACCTGCAACGTTTTTTTAACAAGGGTATTTCCTATGGCAAACGATAACAGCCGCAAATTCAAACAGAATCAAATAATGTTTTGCATACTGCCCTGATTTGTAGAGTACTCAAGACCTTTTGTTTTTGGTAAAGATCGGTTAAGGGAAAGGGGTAGTTTACCTGTAACGTTTTATGTTTTAACAAGGGTATTTCCTATGGCAAACGATAACAGCCGCAAATTCAAACAGAATCAAAAGATTATTTGCATACAGCCCTAAATTGTAGAGTTCTCAAGACCTATTGTTTTTGGTGAAGATCGGTTGAGGGAAAGGGGTAGTTTACCTGCAACGTTTTTTTAACAACGGTATTTTTTATGGCAAACGATAACAGCCGTAAATTCAAACAGAATCAAATAATGTTTTGCATACAGCCCTGATTTGTAGAGTACTCAAGACCTATTGTTTTTGGTGAAGATCGGTTAAGGGGAAGGGGTAGTTTACCTGCAACGTTTTTTTATCAAGCGTATTTTCTATGGAAAACGATAACAGCCGCAAATTCAAACAGAATCAAACAATTTTTTGCATACATCCCTGAATTGTAGAGGTCTCAATGACTTTCGATTTTGGTGAAGATCGGTTAAGGGGAAGGGGTAGTTTACCTGCAACCTTTTACGTTTTAACAAGAGTAAAGTACTTGAAAATGTATTTAAACTTTTTGAAACAATGGTAATTGTTAAAAATAAAATAATTTTGTTGCCAGGCAATAAAATTATAATTTTTTCATTTTAATGTAATATAATATTTTTCATTTAATACAGCAATAAAAAGGCAAGTAAGACACAGCCTGGCTGTTTGGCTGAAAATGATTTTAAATATAAATCTTAGAATATGGAAGTCATGTATGGTTCTCCATACCGATATTTTTTGCCATCACCATACTTCCATTCCTTAAGGAATATGGAAGTAAAATATCGGTATGGAGAACCATACATGACTTCCATATTCTAAGATTTATATTTAAAATCATTTTCAGCCAAACAGCCAGGCTGTGTGTTACCTGCCTTTTACTTCCATATTCCTTAAGGAATGGAAGTATGGTGATGGCAAAAAAAATCGTGTTCGAGATTATTGCAGATTCTGATTCTACTACACTCAAAACATGAAAAAAAGTCGTTTTCCGAAAAGTGTCTGTGTGTCTGTCTGTCTGTCTGTCTGTCTGTCTGTCTGTCTGTCTGTCTGTCTGTGTGTCTGTAGATTTTTTTTCTATGGCAAACGATAACTGCCGCAAATTCAAACAGAATCAAATAATTTTTTGCAAACAGCCCTGATTTGCAGAGTACTCGCGACCTATTGTTTTTGGTGAAGATCGGTTGAGGGAAAGGGGTAGTTTACCTGCAACGGTTTTTTTTTAGCAAGGGTAATTTTGTTTGTTTGGCAAACGATAACAGCTGCAAATTCAAACAGAATCAAATAATGTTTCGCATACTACCCTGAATTGTAGAGTTCTCAAGATCTGTTGATTTTGGTGAAGATCGGTTAAGGGAAAGGGGTAGTTTACCTGTAACGTTTTATGTTTTAACAAGGGTATTTCCTATGGCAAACGATAACAGCCGCAAATTCAAACAGAATCAAATAATGTTTCGCATACAGCCCTGATTTGTAGAGTACTCGCGACCTATTGTTTTTGGTGAAGATCGGTTAAGGGAAAGGGGTAGTTTACCTGTAACGTTTTATGTTTTAACAAGGGTATTTCCTATGGCAAACGATAACAGCCGCAAATTCAAACAGAATGAAAAGATTATTTGCATACAGCCCTAAATTGTAGAGTTCTCAAGACCTTTTGTTTTTGGTGAAGATCGGTTAAGGGAAAGGGGTAGTTTACCTACAACGTTTTTTTAACAAGGGTATTTTCTATGGCAAACGATAACAGCCGCAAATTCAAACAGAATCAAATAATTTTCTGCATACATCCCTGATTTGTAGAGTACTCAAGACCTATTGTTTTTGGTGAAGATCGGTTGAGGGGAAGGGGTAGTTTACCAGCAACGTTTTTTATCATGCGTATTTTCTATGGCAAACGACAACTGCCGCAAATTCAAACAGAATCAAATAATTTTTTGCATACAGCCCTGATTTGTAGAGTACTCGCGACCTATTGTTTTTGGTGAAGATCGGTTGAGGGGAAGGGGTAGTTTACCTGCAACGGTTTTGTTTATCAAGGGAAATTTTTTTTTTGGCAAACGATAACAGCCGCAAATTCAAACAGAATCAAATAATGTTTCGCATACAGCCCTGAATTGTAGATTTCTCAAGACCTATTGTTTTTGGTGAAGATCGGTTGAGGGAAAGGGGTAGTTTACCTGCAACGTTTTTTTAACAAGGGTATTTTTTATGGCAAAAGATAACAGCCGCAAATTCAAACAGAATCAAATAATGTTTTGCATACAGCCCTGATTTGTAGAGTACTCAAGACCTATTGTTTTTGGTGAATATCGGTTAAGGGGAATGGGTAGTTTACCTGCAACGTTTTTTTATCAAGCGTATTTTCTATGGCAAACGATAACAGCCGCAAATTCAAACAGAATGAAATAATTTTTTGCATACGTCCCTGAATTGTAGAGGTCTCAATGACTTTCGATTTTGGTGAAGATCGGTTAAGGGGAAGGGGTAGTTTACCTGCAACCTTTTACGTTTTAACAAGAGTAAAGTACTTGAAAATTTATTTAAACTTTTTGAAACAATGGTAATTGTTAAAAATAAAATAATTTTGTTGCCAGGCAATAAAATTATAATTTTTTCATTTTAATGTAATATAATATTTTTCATTTAATACAGCAATAAAAAGGCAGGTAAGACACAGCCTGGTTGTTTGGCTGAAAATGATTTTAAATATAAATCTTAGAATATGGAAGTCATGTATGGTTCTCCATACCGATATTTTTCTATGGCAAACGATAACAGCCGCAAATTCAAACAGAATCAAATCATTTTTTGCATACAGCGCTGATTTGTAGAGTACTCGCGACCTATTGTTTTTGGTGAAGATCGGTTGAGGGAAAGGGGTAGTTTACCAGCAACGGTTTTTTTTTATCAAGGGTAATTTTGTTTGTTTGGCAAACGATAACAGCCGCAAATTCAAACAGAATCAAATAATGTTTCGCATACAGCCCTGAATTGTAGAGTTCTCAAGACCTTTTGGTTTTGGTGAAGATCGGTTAAGGGAAAGGGGTAGTTTACCTGCAACGTTTTATGTTTTAAAAGGGTATTTTCTATGGCAAACGATAGGAGCCGCAAATTCAAACAGAATCAAATAATGTTTTGCATACTGCCCTGAATTGTAGAGTTCTCAAGACCTTTTGGTTTTGGTGAAGATCGGTTAAGGGAAAGGGGTAGTTTACCTGCAACGTTTTATGTTTTAAAAGGGTATTTTCTATGGCAAACGATAGGAGCCGCAAATTCAAACAGAATCAAATACGTTTTTGCATACCGCCCTGATTTCTTATGTACTAAAGACCTGTTGTTTTTGGTGAAGATCGTTTAAGGGAAAGGGGTAGTTTACCAGCCACATTTTTTGTTTTATCAACGGTATTTTTACTTCCATATTCCTTAAGGAATGGAAGTATGGTGATGGCAAAAAAAATCGTGTTCGAGATTATTGCAGATTCTGATTCTACTACACTCAAAACATGAAAAAAAGTCGTTTTCCGAAAAGTGTCTGTGTGTCTGTCTGTCTGTGTGTCTGTGTGTCTGTCTGTCTATAGATTTTTTTTCTATGGCAAACGATAACTGCCGCAAATTCAAACAGAATCAAATAATTTTTTCCATACAGCCCGGTTTTGCAGAGTTCTCGCGACCTATTGTTTTTGGTGAAGATCGGTTGAGGAAAAGGGGTAGTTTACCTGCAACGGTTTTTTTTTAGCAAGGGTAATTTTGTTTGTTTGGCAAACGATAACAGCCGCAAATTCAAACAGAATCAAATAATGTTTCGCATACAGCCCTGAATTGTAGAGTTCTCAAGACCTATTGTTTTTGGTGAAGATCGGTTAAGGGAAAGGGGTAGTTTACCTGTAACGTTTTATGTTTTAACAAGGGTATTTCCTATGGCAAACGATAACAGCCGCAAATTCAAACAGAATGAAAAGATTATTTGCATACAGCCCTAAATTGTAGAGTTCTCAAGACCTTTTGTTTTTGGTGAAGATCGGTTAAGGGAAAGGGGTAGTTTACCTACAACGTTTTTTTAACAAGGGTATTTTCTATGGCAAACGATAACAGCCGCAAATTCAAACAGAATCAAATAATTTTCTGCATACAGCCCTGATTTGTAGCTTACTCAAGACCTATTGTTTTTGGTGAAGATCGGTTGAGGGGAAGGGGTAGTTTACCAGCAACGTTTTTTATCATGCGTATTTTCTATGGCAAAAGACAACTGCCGCAAATTCAAACAGAATCAAATAATTTTTTGCATACAGCCCTGATTTGTAGAGTACTCGCGACCTATTGTTTTTGGTGAAGATCGGTTGAGGGGAAGGGGTAGTTTACCAGCAACGGTTTTTTTTATCAAGGGAAATTTTTTTTTTTGGCAAACGATAACAGCCGCAAATTCAAACAGAATCAAATAATGTTTCGCATACAGCCCTGAATTGTAGATTTCTCAAGACCTATTGTTTTTGGTGAAGATCGGTTGAGGGAAAGGGGTAGTTTACCTGCAACGTTTTTTTAACAAGGGTATTTTCTATGGCAAACGATAACAGCCGCAAATTCAAACAGAATCAAATAATGTTTTGTATACAGCCCTGATTTGTAGAGTACTCAAGACCTATTGTTTTTGGTGAATATCGGTTAAGGGGAAGGGGTAGTTTACCTGCAACGTTTTTTTATCAAGCGTATTTTCTATGGCAAACGATAACAGCCGCAAATTCAAACAGAATCAAATAATTTTTTGCATACGTCCCTGAATTGTAGAGGTCTCAATGACTTTCGATTTTGGTGAAGATCGGTTAAGGGGAAGGGGTAGTTTACCTGCAACCTTTTACGTTTTAACAAGAGTAAAGTACTTGGAAATTTATTTAAACTTTTTGAAACAATGGTAATTGTTAAAAATAAAATAATTTTGTTGCCAGGCAATAAAATTATAATTTTTTCATTTTAATGTAATATAATATTTTTCATTTAATACAGCAATAAAAAGGCAGGTAAGACACAGCCTGGTTGTTTGGCTGAAAATGATTTTAAATATAAATCTTAGAATATGGAAGTCATGTATGGTTCTCCATACCGATATTTTTGTATGGCAAACGATAACAGCCGCAATTTCAAACAAAATCATATAATACTTTACATACAGCCCTGAATTGTAGAGTTCACAAGACCTATCGTTTTTGGTGAAGATCGGTTAAGGGAAAGGGGTAGTTTACCAGCAACGGTTTTTTATCAAGGGTAATTTTTACTTCCATATTCCTTAAGGAATGGAAGTATGGTGATGGCAAAAAAAATCGTGTTCGAGATTATTGCAGATTCTGATTCTACTACACTCAAAACATGAAAAAAAGTCGTTTTCCGAAAAGTGTCTGTGTGTGTGTCTGTCTGTCTGTCTGTCTGTCTGTCTGTGTGTCTGTCTGTCTGTCTGTCTGTAGATTTTTTTTCTATGGCAAACGATAACTGCCGCAAATTCAAACAGAATCAAATAATTTTTTGCATGCAGCCCTGATTTGCAGAGTACTCGCGACCTATTGTTTTTGGTGAAGATCGGTTGAGGGAAAGGGGTAGTTTACCTGCAACGGTTTTTTTTAGCAAGGGTAATTTTGTTTGTTAGGCAAACGATAACAGCCGCAAATTCAAACAGAATCAAATAATGTTTCGCATACAGCCCTGAATTGTAGAGTTCTCAAGATCTGTTGATTTTGGTGAAGATCGGTTAAGGGAAAGGGGTAGTTTACCTGTAACGATTTATGTTTTAACAAGGGTATTTCCTATGGCAAACGATAACAGCCGCAAATTCAAACACAATCAAAAGATTATTTGCATACAGCCCTAAATTGTAGAGTTCTCAAGACCTTTTGTTTTTGGTGAAGTTCGGTTGAGGGAAAGGGGTAGTTTACCTGCAACGTTTTTTTAACAAGGGTATTTCCTATGGCAAACGATAACAGCCGCAAATTCAAACAGAATCAAATAATGTTTTGCATACAGCCCTGATTTGTAGAGTACTCAAGACCTTTTGTTTTTGGTAAAGATCGGTTAAGGGAAAGGGGTAGTTTACCTGTAACGTTTTATGTTTTAACAAGGGTATTTCCTATGGCAAACGATAACAGCCGCAAATTCAAACAGAATCAAAAGATTATTTGCATACAGCCCTAAATTGTAGAGTTCTCAAGACCTATTGTTTTTGGTGAAGATCGGTTGAGGGAAAGGGGTAGTTTACCTGCAACGTTTTTTTAACAACGGTATTTTTTATGGCAAACGATAACAGCCGCAAATTCAAACAGAATCAAATAATGTTTTGCATACAGCCCTGACTTGTAGAGTACTCAAGACCTATTGTTTTTGGTGAAGATCGGTTAAGGGGAAGGGGTAGTTTACCTGCAACGTTTTTTTATCAAGCGTATTTTCTATGGAAAACGATAACAGCCGCAAATTCAAACAGAATCAAACAATTTTTTGCATACATCCCTGAATTGTAGAGGTCTCAATGACTTTCGATTTTGGTGAAGATCGGTTAAGGGGAAGGGGTAGTTTACCTGCAACCTTTTACGTTTTAACAAGAGTAAAGTACTTGAAAATGTATTTAAACTTTTTGAAACAATGGTAATTGTTAAAAATAAAATAATTTTGTTGCCAGGCAATAAAATTATAATTTTTTCATTTTAATGTAATATAATATTTTTCATTTAATACAGCAATAAAAAGGCAAGTAAGACACAGCCTGGCTGTTTGGCTGAAAATGATTTTAAATATAAATCTTAGAATATGGAAGTCATGTATGGTTCTCCATACCGATATTTTTTGCCATCACCATACTTCCATTCCTTAAGGAATATGGAAGTAAAATATCGGTATGGAGAACCATACATGACTTCCATATTCTAAGATTTATATTTAAAATCATTTTCAGCCAAACAGCCAGGCTGTGTGTTACCTGCCTTTTACTTCCATATTCCTTAAGGAATGGAAGTATGGTGATGGCAAAAAAAATCGTGTTCGAGATTATTGCAGATTCTGATTCTACTACACTCAAAACATGAAAAAAAGTCGTTTTCCGAAAAGTGTCTGTGTGTCTGTCTGTCTGTCTGTCTGTCTGTCTGTCTGTCTGTCTGTCTGTCTGTCTGTCTGTCTGTGTGTCTGTAGATTTTTTTTCTATGGCAAACGATAACTGCCGCAAATTCAAACAGAATCAAATAATTTTTTGCAAACAGCCCTGATTTGCAGAGTACTCGCGACCTATTGTTTTTGGTGAAGATCGGTTGAGGGAAAGGGGTAGTTTACCTGCAACGGTTTTTTTTTAGCAAGGGTAATTTTGTTTGTTTGGCAAACGATAACAGCTGCAAATTCAAACAGAATCAAATAATGTTTCGCATACTACCCTGAATTGTAGAGTTCTCAAGATCTGTTGATTTTGGTGAAGATCGGTTAAGGGAAAGGGGTAGTTTACCTGTAACGTTTTATGTTTTAACAAGGGTATTTCCTATGGCAAACGATAACAGCCGCAAATTCAAACAGAATCAAATAATGTTTCGCATACAGCCCTGATTTGTAGAGTACTCGCGACCTATTGTTTTTGGTGAAGATCGGTTAAGGGAAAGGGGTAGTTTACCTGTAACGTTTTATGTTTTAACAAGGGTATTTCCTATGGCAAACGATAACAGCCGCAAATTCAAACAGAATGAAAAGATTATTTGCATACAGCCCTAAATTGTAGAGTTCTCAAGACCTTTTGTTTTTGGTGAAGATCGGTTAAGGGAAAGGGGTAGTTTACCTACAACGTTTTTTTAACAAGGGTATTTTCTATGGCAAACGATAACAGCCGCAAATTCAAACAGAATCAAATAATTTTCTGCATACATCCCTGATTTGTAGAGTACTCAAGACCTATTGTTTTTGGTGAAGATCGGTTGAGGGGAAGGGGTAGTTTACCAGCAACGTTTTTTATCATGCGTATTTTCTATGGCAAACGACAACTGCCGCAAATTCAAACAGAATCAAATAATTTTTTGCATACAGCCCTGATTTGTAGAGTACTCGCGACCTATTGTTTTTGGTGAAGATCGGTTGAGGGGAAGGGGTAGTTTACCTGCAACGGTTTTGTTTATCAAGGGAAATTTTTTTTTTGGCAAACGATAACAGCCGCAAATTCAAACAGAATCAAATAATGTTTCGCATACAGCCCTGAATTGTAGATTTCTCAAGACCTATTGTTTTTGGTGAAGATCGGTTGAGGGAAAGGGGTAGTTTACCTGCAACGTTTTTTTAACAAGGGTATTTTTTATGGCAAAAGATAACAGCCGCAAATTCAAACAGAATCAAATAATGTTTTGCATACAGCCCTGATTTGTAGAGTACTCAAGACCTATTGTTTTTGGTGAATATCGGTTAAGGGGAATGGGTAGTTTACCTGCAACGTTTTTTTATCAAGCGTATTTTCTATGGCAAACGATAACAGCCGCAAATTCAAACAGAATGAAATAATTTTTTGCATACGTCCCTGAATTGTAGAGGTCTCAATGACTTTCGATTTTGGTGAAGATCGGTTAAGGGGAAGGGGTAGTTTACCTGCAACCTTTTACGTTTTAACAAGAGTAAAGTACTTGAAAATTTATTTAAACTTTTTGAAACAATGGTAATTGTTAAAAATAAAATAATTTTGTTGCCAGGCAATAAAATTATAATTTTTTCATTTTAATGTAATATAATATTTTTCATTTAATACAGCAATAAAAAGGCAGGTAAGACACAGCCTGGTTGTTTGGCTGAAAATGATTTTAAATATAAATCTTAGAATATGGAAGTCATGTATGGTTCTCCATACCGATATTTTTCTATGGCAAACGATAACAGCCGCAAATTCAAACAGAATCAAATCATTTTTTGCATACAGCGCTGATTTGTAGAGTACTCGCGACCTATTGTTTTTGGTGAAGATCGGTTGAGGGAAAGGGGTAGTTTACCAGCAACGGTTTTTTTTTATCAAGGGTAATTTTGTTTGTTTGGCAAACGATAACAGCCGCAAATTCAAACAGAATCAAATAATGTTTCGCATACAGCCCTGAATTGTAGAGTTCTCAAGACCTTTTGGTTTTGGTGAAGATCGGTTAAGGGAAAGGGGTAGTGTACCTGCAACGTTTTATGTTTTAAAAGGGTATTTTCTATGGCAAACGATAGGAGCCGCAAATTCAAACAGAATCAAATAATGTTTTGCATACTGCCCTGAATTGTAGAGTTCTCAAGACCTTTTGGTTTTGGTGAAGATCGGTTAAGGGAAAGGGGTAGTTTACCTGCAACGTTTTATGTTTTAAAAGGGTATTTTCTATGGCAAACGATAGGAGCCGCAAATTCAAACAGAATCAAATACGTTTTTGCATACCGCCCTGATTTCTTATGTACTAAAGACCTATTGTTTTTGGTGAAGATCGTTTAAGGGAAAGGGGTAGTTTACCAGCCACATTTTTTGTTTTATCAACGGTATTTTTACTTCCATATTCCTTAAGGAATGGAAGTATGGTGATGGCAAAAAAAATCGTGTTCGAGATTATTGCAGATTCTGATTCTACTACACTCAAAACATGAAAAAAAGTCGTTTTCCGAAAAGTGTCTGTGTGTCTGTCTGTCTGTGTGTCTGTGTGTCTGTCTGTCTATAGATTTTTTTTCTATGGCAAACGATAACTGCCGCAAATTCAAACAGAATCAAATAATTTTTTCCATACAGCCCGGTTTTGCAGAGTTCTCGCGACCTATTGTTTTTGGTGAAGATCGGTTGAGGAAAAGGGGTAGTTTACCTGCAACGGTTTTTTTTTAGCAAGGGTAATTTTGTTTGTTTGGCAAACGATAACAGCCGCAAATTCAAACAGAATCAAATAATGTTTCGCATACAGCCCTGAATTGTAGAGTTCTCAAGACCTATTGTTTTTGGTGAAGATCGGTTAAGGGAAAGGGGTAGTTTACCTGTAACGTTTTATGTTTTAACAAGGGTATTTCCTATGGCAAACGATAACAGCCGCAAATTCAAACAGAATGAAAAGATTATTTGCATACAGCCCTAAATTGTAGAGTTCTCAAGACCTTTTGTTTTTGGTGAAGATCGGTTAAGGGAAAGGGGTAGTTTACCTACAACGTTTTTTTAACAAGGGTATTTTCTATGGCAAACGATAACAGCCGCAAATTCAAACAGAATCAAATAATTTTCTGCATACAGCCCTGATTTGTAGCTTACTCAAGACCTATTGTTTTTGGTGAAGATCGGTTGAGGGGAAGGGGTAGTTTACCAGCAACGTTTTTTATCATGCGTATTTTCTATGGCAAAAGACAACTGCCGCAAATTCAAACAGAATCAAATAATTTTTTGCATACAGCCCTGATTTGTAGAGTACTCGCGACCTATTGTTTTTGGTGAAGATCGGTTGAGGGGAAGGGGTAGTTTACCAGCAACGGTTTTTTTTATCAAGGGAAATTTTTTTTTTTGGCAAACGATAACAGCCGCAAATTCAAACAGAATCAAATAATGTTTCGCATACAGCCCTGAATTGTAGATTTCTCAAGACCTATTGTTTTTGGTGAAGATCGGTTGAGGGAAAGGGGTAGTTTACCTGCAACGTTTTTTTAACAAGGGTATTTTCTATGGCAAACGATAACAGCCGCAAATTCAAACAGAATCAAATAATGTTTTGTATACAGCCCTGATTTGTAGAGTACTCAAGACCTATTGTTTTTGGTGAATATCGGTTAAGGGGAAGGGGTAGTTTACCTGCAACGTTTTTTTATCAAGCGTATTTTCTATGGCAAACGATAACAGCCGCAAATTCAAACAGAATCAAATAATTTTTTGCATACGTCCCTGAATTGTAGAGGTCTCAATGACTTTCGATTTTGGTGAAGATCGGTTAAGGGGAAGGGGTAGTTTACCTGCAACCTTTTACGTTTTAACAAGAGTAAAGTACTTGGAAATTTATTTAAACTTTTTGAAACAATGGTAATTGTTAAAAATAAAATAATTTTGTTGCCAGGCAATAAAATTATAATTTTTTCATTTTAATGTAATATAATATTTTTCATTTAATACAGCAATAAAAAGGCAGGTAAGACACAGCCTGGTTGTTTGGCTGAAAATGATTTTAAATATAAATCTTAGAATATGGAAGTCATGTATGGTTCTCCATACCGATATTTTTGTATGGCAAACGATAACAGCCGCAATTTCAAACAAAATCATATAATACTTTACATACAGCCCTGAATTGTAGAGTTCACAAGACCTATCGTTTTTGGTGAAGATCGGTTAAGGGAAAGGGGTAGTTTACCAGCAACGGTTTTTTATCAAGGGTAATTTTTACTTCCATATTCCTTAAGGAATGGAAGTATGGTGATGGCAAAAAAAATCGTGTTCGAGATTATTGCAGATTCTGATTCTACTACACTCAAAACATGAAAAAAAGTCGTTTTCCGAAAAGTGTCTGTGTGTGTGTCTGTCTGTCTGTCTGTCTGTCTGTCTGTGTGTCTGTCTGTCTGTCTGTCTGTAGATTTTTTTTCTATGGCAAACGATAACTGCCGCAAATTCAAACAGAATCAAATAATTTTTTGCATGCAGCCCTGATTTGCAGAGTACTCGCGACCTATTGTTTTTGGTGAAGATCGGTTGAGGGAAAGGGGTAGTTTACCTGCAACGGTTTTTTTTAGCAAGGGTAATTTTGTTTGTTAGGCAAACGATAACAGCCGCAAATTCAAACAGAATCAAATAATGTTTCGCATACAGCCCTGAATTGTAGAGTTCTCAAGATCTGTTGATTTTGGTGAAGATCGGTTAAGGGAAAGGGGTAGTTTACCTGTAACGATTTATGTTTTAACAAGGGTATTTCCTATGGCAAACGATAACAGCCGCAAATTCAAACACAATCAAAAGATTATTTGCATACAGCCCTAAATTTTAGAGTTCTCAAGACCTTTTGTTTTTGGTGAAGTTCGGTTGAGGGAAAGGGGTAGTTTACCTGCAACGTTTTTTTAACAAGGGTATTTCCTATGGCAAACGATAACAGCCGCAAATTCAAACAGAATCAAATAATGTTTTGCATACAGCCCTGATTTGTAGAGTACTCAAGACCTTTTGTTTTTGGTAAAGATCGGTTAAGGGAAAGGGGTAGTTTACCTGTAACGTTTTATGTTTTAACAAGGGTATTTCCTATGGCAAACGATAACAGCCGCAAATTCAAACAGAATCAAAAGATTATTTGCATACAGCCCTAAATTGTAGAGTTCTCAAGACCTATTGTTTTTGGTGAAGATCGGTTGAGGGAAAGGGGTAGTTTACCTGCAACGTTTTTTTAACAACGGTATTTTTTATGGCAAACGATAACAGCCGCAAATTCAAACAGAATCAAATAATGTTTTGCATACAGCCCTGACTTGTAGAGTACTCAAGACCTATTGTTTTTGGTGAAGATCGGTTAAGGGGAAGGGGTAGTTTACCTGCAACGTTTTTTTATCAAGCGTATTTTCTATGGAAAACGATAACAGCCGCAAATTCAAACAGAATCAAACAATTTTTTGCATACATCCCTGAATTGTAGAGGTCTCAATGACTTTCGATTTTGGTGAAGATCGGTTAAGGGGAAGGGGTAGTTTACCTGCAACCTTTTACGTTTTAACAAGAGTAAAGTACTTGAAAATGTATTTAAACTTTTTGAAACAATGGTAATTGTTAAAAATAAAATAATTTTGTTGCCAGGCAATAAAATTATAATTTTTTCATTTTAATGTAATATAATATTTTTCATTTAATACAGCAATAAAAAGGCAAGTAAGACACAGCCTGGCTGTTTGGCTGAAAATGATTTTAAATATAAATCTTAGAATATGGAAGTCATGTATGGTTCTCCATACCGATATTTTTTGCCATCACCATACTTCCATTCCTTAAGGAATATGGAAGTAAAATATCGGTATGGAGAACCATACATGACTTCCATATTCTAAGATTTATATTTAAAATCATTTTCAGCCAAACAGCCAGGCTGTGTGTTACCTGCCTTTTACTTCCATATTCCTTAAGGAATGGAAGTATGGTGATGGCAAAAAAAATCGTGTTCGAGATTATTGCAGATTCTGATTCTACTACACTCAAAACATGAAAAAAAGTCGTTTTCCGAAAAGTGTCTGTGTGTCTGTCTGTCTGTCTGTCTGTCTGTCTGTCTGTCTGTCTGTCTGTCTGTCTGTCTGTCTGTGTGTCTGTAGATTTTTTTTCTATGGCAAACGATAACTGCCGCAAATTCAAACAGAATCAAATAATTTTTTGCAAACAGCCCTGATTTGCAGAGTACTCGCGACCTATTGTTTTTGGTGAAGATCGGTTGAGGGAAAGGGGTAGTTTACCTGCAACGGTTTTTTTTTAGCAAGGGTAATTTTGTTTGTTTGGCAAACGATAACAGCTGCAAATTCAAACAGAATCAAATAATGTTTCGCATACTACCCTGAATTGTAGAGTTCTCAAGATCTGTTGATTTTGGTGAAGATCGGTTAAGGGAAAGGGGTAGTTTACCTGTAACGTTTTATGTTTTAACAAGGGTATTTCCTATGGCAAACGATAACAGCCGCAAATTCAAACAGAATCAAAAGATTATTTGCATACAGCCCTAAGTTGTAGAGTTCTCAAGACCTATTGTTTTTGGTGAAGATCGGTTGAGAGAAAGGGGTAGTTTACCTGCAACGTTTTTTTAACAAGGGTATTTTTTATGGCAAACGATAACAGCCGCAAATTCAAACAGAATCAAATAATGTTTTGCATACAGCCCTGATGTGTAGAGGTCTCAATGACTTTCGATTTTGGTGAAGATCGGTTAAGGGGAAGGGGTAGTTTACCTGCAACCTTTTACGTTTTAACAAGAGTAAAGTACTTGAAAATTTATTTAAACTTTTTGAAACAATGGTAATTGTTAAAAATAAAATAATTTTGTTGCCTGGCAATAAAATTATAATTTTTTCATTTTAATGTAATATAATATTTTTCATTTAATACAGCAATAAAAAGGCAGGTAAGACACAGCCTGGCTGTTTGGCTGAAAATGATTTTAAATATAAATCTTAGAATATGGAAGTCATGTATGGTTCTCCATACCGATATTTTATTGCTGTATTAAATGAAAAATATTATATTACATTAAAATGAAAAAATTATAATTTTATTGCCTGGCAACAAAATTATTTTATTTTTAACAATTACCATTGTTTCAAAAAGTTTAAATAAATTTTCAAGTACTTTACTCTTGTTAAAACGTAAAAGGTTGCAGGTAAACTACGCCTTCCCCTTAACCGATCTTCACCAAAATCGAAAGTCATTGAGACCTCTACAATTCAGGGAAGTATGCAAAAAATTATTTGATTCTGTTTGAATTTGCGGCTGTTACCGTTCGTCATATAAAATACGCTTGATAAAAAAACGTTGCAGGTAAACTACCAATTCCCCTTAACCGATCTTCAACAAAAACAATAGGTCCTGAGCACGCTACAAATCAGGGCTGCATGCAAAACATTATTTGATTCTGTTTGAATTTGCGCTATTATCGTTTGCCATAGAAAATACCCTTGATAAAAAAACGCTGCAGGTAAACTACCCCTTTCCCTTAACCGATCTTCACCAAAACCAATAGGTCTTGAGAACTCTGCAATTTAGGGCTGTATACAAATAATCTTTTGATTCTGTTTAAATTTGCGGCTGTTATCGTTTGCCATAGGAAATACCCTTGTTAAAACATAAAACGTTACAGGTAAACTACCCCTTTCCCTTAACCGATCTTCACCAAAAACCATAGGTCTTGAGAACTCTACAATTCAGGACTGCATACGAAACATTATTTGATTCTGTTTGAATTTGCGGCTGTTATCGTTTGCAAAAAAAAAAAAATTTCCCTTGATAAAAAAAAACCGTTGCAGGTAAACTACCCCTTTCCCTCAACCGATCTTCACCAAAAACAATAGGTCGTGAGTACTCTACAAATCAGGGCTGTATGCAGAAAATTATTTGATTCTGTTTGAATTTGCGGCGGTTATCGTTTGCCATAGAAAATATCGGTATGGAGAACCATACATGACTTCCATATTCTAAGATTTATATTTAAAATCATTTTCAGCCAAACAGCCAGGGAAGGAATTTTAACAAAAAAATACTTCTTTCTTGCCAATAACGTAGTACACATATAAAAAATATTATCCCCTCCCCCTTCAACTATAATTTTGATTTATAGAAAATTACCCCCAGCCCGTTCAACTAGCCTCTTCATTTATAGATATTTCATCTACGTTTCTACAGTGGATTATTAAGATCTTATCAGGATACTTTATCAAAATTAAGTACTTTACTCATGTTACAACAATAAATGTTTCAGGTAAACTGCCCTTTCCCCGTAACCGATCTTCACCAAAATCAACAGACATTGAGTTCTCTATAGCTCAGGCACATATGTAAATATCGGTATGGAGAACCATACATGACTTCCATATTCTATGATTTATATTTAAAATCATTTTTGAAATGAAATATTACCATAGAAACTACTTCTTTCTACTTACTGCTTCAGCCTTAACCACAGTACTGTGGTCACTAACGTATACCACCTCACGTTATCGCACTCGATTTTCACTGATGATGGAAGTCGATGGCATTGCCGAAATGTCTGGTTTTGTAGAAAACGTTGGACTACGGCCAAATATCCCGGGAAGGAATTTTAACAAAAACTACTTCTTTGTTGCCGATAACGTTGTACACATATATATCAGTGGCGAAGTTACATGGAGGCAATTGAGGCAATGCCTACCCTAAAAAATTCTGTAGAATAAAAATTATAAATACGTATGAACTACATAACGTAAAGATTATACATTGTTACTGCGACTGTCAAATTTATTAAACCGAAACGTGCTTTATTGAGCGACCGCTAGATGGTGACTGGTGAGATTCGGCATAGTTCGTTTAAAGCGAATGAGGCAACCTGAACTTGCCTCAGCGTTTTTTGTATACATCGTATGTAAGCAATGTAGTGGTGTGATAGGGAAGTGTAGGGAGGGGGGATTGTCCCGCGCTGTACACATAGAGCGTTGAGGCATGCCTCACTTCTGTGGTCCAAACAGTTAAGTTAAAGCGCCTGTGTTGTTTCTAAGTGTTTATTTTATGCGGTTATTAAAAGTGTCACTGTTATTCCGCTGAACTAACAGATGATCAAGATTGTTATTTGAATTATTTGTAACATTAAACATATATATAGAAACTAATCAAGTTTAAAAATTTGAAGTTCAATCAGTTGTATTATTGTGTATGACTAATACAAGGATTGTTCAATAGACACACGTATAGAGCTGTAAAGCATTTTTTATTCAACGATTTTAAAAGAAGTCTCCAATAACATTAAGACATGAGTTCCACTGTTGCGCTAACCTGTAGATTCCCTGCTAGTAAAATTCTTACGGCTGTTTGTGGAACCATTCGGTTACAGCAAACTCTACCTCAGCGTCCGGTTTGACCCACCGTCCTTTTAGTGATTCCTTAAAAAAAATTTAAGATAAGATTTTTGCCTACCCATTCATTAACTACAAGCTTCGCCAGTAAGCAAATTGATGTCCATTTTTTCGGCTTGCACGCGTTATGTTGGTGTGGGTTTCGGCACTTTCCATTTAAAAAGCGTGCAAACGTAAGAAAATAAACATGAGTGAGGCCAGAAATAACGTGAATTGTGTGTGTGTGTGTGTGTGTGTGTGTGTGTGTGTGTGTGTGTGTGTGTGTGTGTGTGTGTGTGTGTGTGTGTGTGTGTGTGTGTGTGTGTGTCTTACCTGCCTTTTTATTGCCGTATTAAATGAAAAATATTATATTACATTAAAATGAAAAAATTTTAATTTTATTGCCTGGCAACAAAATTATTTTATTTTTAACAATTACCATTGTTTCAAAAAGTTTAAATAAATTTTCAAGTACTTTACTCTTGTTAAAACGTAAAAGGTTGCAGGTAAACTACCCCTTCCCCTTAACCGATCTTCACCAAAATCGAAAGTCCTTGAGACCTCTACAATTCAGGGACGAATGCAAAAAATTATTTGATTCTGTTTGAATTTGCGGCAGTTATCGTTTGCCATAGAAAATACGCTTGATAAAAAACATTGCAGGTAAACTACCCCTTCCCCTTAACCGATCTTCACCAAAAACAACAGGTCTTGAGTACTCTACAAATCAGGGCTGTATGCAAATAATCTTTTGATTCTGTTTGAATTTGCGGCTGTTATCGTTTGCCATAGGAAATACCCTTGTTAAAACTTAAAACGTTACAGGTAAACTACCCCTTTCCCTCAACTGATCTTCACCAACATCAATAGGTATTGAGAACTCTATAATTCAGGGCTGTATGCGAAACATTATTTGATTCTGTTTGAATTTGCGGCTGTTATCGTTGGCAAAAAAAAAAAATTTCCCTTGATAAAAAACCGTTGCAGGTAAACTACCCCTTCCCCTCAACCGATCTTCACCAAAAACAATAGGTCCCGAGTACTCTACAAATCAGGGCTGTATGCATAAAATTATTTGATTCTGTTTGAATTTGCGGCAGTTATCGTTTGCCATAGAAAATACGCTTGATAAAAAACGTTGCAGGTAAACTACCCCTTCCCCTCAACCGATCTTCACCAAAAACAACAGGTCTTGAGTACTCTACAAACCAGGGCTGTATGCAGAAAATAATTTGATTCTGTTTGAATTTGCGGCTGTTATCGTTTGCCATATAAAATACCCTTGTTAAAAAAACGTTGTAGGTAAACTACCCCTTTCCCTTAACCGATCTTTACCAAAAACAATAGGTCTTGAAAACTCTAGAATTTAGGGCTGTATGCAAATAATCTTTTGATTCTGTTTGAATTTGCGGCTGTTATCGTTTGCCATAGGAAATACCCTTGTTAAAACATAAAACGTTACAGGTAAACTACCCCTTTCCCTCAACCGATCTTCACCAACATCAATAGGTATTCAGAACTCTACAATTCAGGGCTGTATGCGAAACATTATTTGATTCCGTTTGAATTTGCGGCTGTTATCGTTTGCCATAGGAAATACCCTTGTTAAAACATAAAACGTTACAGGTAAACTACCCCTTTCCCTCAACCAATCTTTACCAAAAACAACAGGTCGCGGGTCCTCTACAAATCAGTGCCGTATGCAAAAAATTATTTGATTTTGTTTGAATTTGCGGCAGTTATCGTTTGCCATAGAAAAAAAATCTACAGACAGACACACAGACACACAGACACACACACAGACACTTTTCGGAAAACGACTTTTTTTCATATTTTGAGTGTAGTACAATCAGAATCTGCAATAATCTCGAACACGATTTTTTTTGCCATCACCATACTTCCATTCCTTAAGGAATATGGAAGTAAAATTACCCTTGATAAAAAACCGTTGCTGGTAAACTACCCCTTTCCCTTAACCGATCTTCACCAAAAACGACAGGTCTTGAGTAATCTACAATTCAGGCCTGTATGCAAACAATTATTTGATTCTGTTTGAATTTACGGCTGTTATCGTTTGCCATAGAAAACACCCTTGATAAAACATAAAAAGTTGCTGGTAAACTACCCTATTCCATTAACCAATCTTCACCAAAAACAATAGGTCTTGAGAACCCTACAATTCAGGGCTGTATACAAAACATTAGTTGATTCTCTTTGAATTTACGGCAGTTATCGTTCGTCATAGAAAAAATACCCTTTTAAAACATAAAACGTTGCAGGTAAACAACCCTTTCCCTTAACCGATCTTCAACAAAATCAACAGACCTTGATTTCTATATAATTCAAAAAGGTTTGCAGAAGGGTAGTTGATTCTGTTTTAATGTATGGCAGTTATCGTTCGTCAAAAAAAAATTACCATTGATAAAACAAAATGTTGCTGGCAAACAACCCTATTCCCTTAACCGATCTTCACCAAAACCAACAGGTCATGAGAACTCTACATTTCAGGGCTGTATGCAAAACATTATATGATTCTGTTTGAATTTGCGGCTGTTATCGTTTGCCATATAAAATACCCTTGATAAGACAAAAAACGTGTCAGGTAAACTACCCCTTTCCCTTAACCGATCTTCACCAAAAACAATAGGTCTTTAGTACTCAACAAAACAGGGCTGTATGCAAAAACGTATTTCATTCTGTTTGAATTTGCGGCTCTTATCGTTTGCCATAGAAAATACCCTTTTAAAACATAAAACGTTGCAGGTAAACTACCCCTTTCCCTTAACCGATCTTCACCACAACCAATAGCTATTGAGAACTCTACAATTCAGGGCTGTATCCGAAACATTATTTGATTCTGTTTGAATTTGCGGCTGTTATAGTTTGCCATACAAAATACCCTTGATAAAACAAAAAACGTGGCTGGTAAACTACCCCTTTCCCTTAAACGATCTTCACCAAAAACAAAAGGTCTTTAGTACTCAAGAAATCAGGGCAGTATGCAAAAACGTATTTCATTCTGTTTGAATTTGCGGCTCTTATCGTTTGCCATAGAAAATACCCTTTTAAAACATAAAACGTTGCTGGTAAACTACACCTTTCCCTTAACCGATCTCCACCAAAATCAAAAGGTCTTGAGAACCCTACAATTCAGGGTAGTATGCGAAACATTATTTGATTATGTTTGAATTTGCGGCTGTTATCGTTTGCCATAGAAAATACCCTTGTTAAAACATAAAACGTTGCTGGTAAACTACCCCTTTCCCTTAACCGATCTTTACCAAAATCAACAGATCTTGAGAACTCTACAAGTCAGAGCTGTATGCGAAACATTATTTGATTCTGTTTGAATTTGCGGCTGTTATCGTTTGCCAAACAAACAAAATTACCCTTGATAAAAAAAAACCGTTGCTGGTAAACTACCCCTTTCCCTCAACCGATCTTCACCAAAAACAATAGGTCGCGAGTACTCTATAAATCAGGACTGCATGCAAAAAAGTATTTGATTCTGTTTGAATTTGCGGCTGTTATCGTTTGCCATAGAAAAAAATCTACAGACACACAGAGACTTTTCGGAAAACGACTTTTTTTCATGTTTTGAGTGTAGTACAAACAGAATCTGCAATAATCTCGAACAAGATTTTTTTTGCCATCACCATACTTCCATTTCCTTAAGGAACATGGAAGTAAAATTACCCCTATTAAAAAAACGTTGCAGGTAAACTACCCCTTTCCCTTAACCAATCTTCACCAAAGCAATAGGTCATGAGTACTCTACAATTCAGGAATGTATGCAAAAGAGTAGTTGAGTCTGTTTTAATTTACGGCAGTTATCGTTCGTCATATAAAAAATTACCCTTGTTAAAACATAAAATGTTGCAGGTAAACTACTCTACTCCCTTAACTGATCTTCACCAAAATCAAGAGGTCTTGAGAACTCTACAATTCAGGACTGTATGCAAAATATTACTTGATTCTGTTTGAATTTGCGGCTGTTATCGTTTACCATAGAAAAAATTACCCTTGATAAAAAAATGTTGCCGGTAAACTACCCCTTTTCATTACCCGATCTTCACCAAAAACAATAAGTCTTGAGTGCTCTACAAATCAGGATTGTATGCAAAACATTATTTGATTCTGTTTGAATTTGCGGCTGTTATCGTTTGCCATAGAAATTACCCTTTTTAAAATATAAAACGTTGCTGATAAACTACCCCTTCCCTTAACCGATCTTCAACAAAATCAACAGACCTAGAGTTCTCTTTAGTTCAAAAAGGTATGCAAAAACCTAGTTGATTCTGTTTGAATTAGGGCAGTTATCATTCGTCAAAAAAAAATTACCCTTGTTAAAACATAAAATGTTGCTGGTAAACTACCCTTTTCCCTTAACCGATCTTCACCAACACCAATAGGTATTGAGAACTCTACAATACAGGGCTGTATGCAAAACATCATTTGATTCTGTTTGAATTTGCGGCTGTTATCGTTTACTATAGAAAAAAATTACCCTTGATAAAAAACTGTTGCTGGTAAACTACCCCTTTCCCTTAACCGATCTTCACCAAAAACGATAGGTCTTGAGTAATCTACAATTCAGGCCTGTATGCAAACAATTATTTGATTCTGTTTGAATTTACGGCTGTTTTCGTTTGCCATAGAAAAAAATCTACAGACACACAGAGACTTTTCGGAAAACGACTTTTTTTCATGTTTTGAGTGTAGTACAAACAGAATCTGCAATAATCTCGAACAAGATTTTTTTTGCCATCACCATACTTCCATTTCCTTAAGGAACATGGAAGTAAAATTACCCCTATTAAAAAAACGTTGCAGGTAAACTACCCCTTTCCCTTAACCAATCTTCACCAAAGCAATAGGTCATGAGTACTCTACAATTCAGGAATGTATGCAAAAGAGTAGTTGAGTCTGTTTTAATTTACGGCAGTTATCGTTCGTCATATAAAAAATTACCCTTGTTAAAACATAAAATGTTGCAGGTAAACTACTCTACTCCCTTAACTGATCTTCACCAAAATCAAGAGGTCTTGAGAACTCTACAATTCAGGACTGTATGCAAAATATTACTTGATTCTGTTTGAATTTGCGGCTGTTATCGTTTACCATAGAAAAAATTACCCTTGATAAAAAAATGTTGCCGGTAAACTACCCCTTTCCATTACCCGATCTTCACCAAAAACAATAAGTCTTGAGTGCTCTACAAATCAGGATTGTATGCAAAACATTATTTGATTCTGTTTGAATTTGCGGCTGTTATCGTTTGCCATAGAAATTACCCTTTTTAAAATATAAAACGTTGCTGATAAACTACCCCTTCCCTTAACCGATCTTCAACAAAATCAACAGACCTAGAGTTCTCTTTAGTTCAAAAAGGTATGCAAAAACCTAGTTGATTCTGTTTGAATTAGGGCAGTTATCATTCGTCAAAAAAAAATTACCCTTGTTAAAACATAAAATGTTGCTGGTAAACTACCCTTTTCCCTTAACCGATCTTCACCAACACCAATAGGTATTGAGAACTCTACAATACAGTGCTGTATGCAAAACATCATTTGATTCTGTTTGAATTTGCGGCTGTTATCGTTTACTATAGAAAAAAATTACCCTTGATAAAAAACTGTTGCTGGTAAACTACCCCTTTCCCTTAACCGATCTTCACCAAAAACGATAGGTCTTGAGTAATCTACAATTCAGGCCTGTATGCAAACAATTATTTGATTCTGTTTGAATTTACGGCTGTTTTCGTTTGCCATAGAAAACACCCTTGATAAAACATAAAAAGTTGCTGGTGAATTACCCTATTCCATTAACCAATCTTCACCAAAAACAATAGGTCTTGAGAACCCTACAATTCAGGGCTGTATACAAAACATTAGTTGATTCTCTTTGAATTTACGGCAGTTATCGTTCGTCATAGAAAAAATACCCTTTTAAAACATAAAACGTTGCAGGTAATCTACCCCTTTCCCTTAACCGATCTTCAACAAAATCAACAGACCTTGATTCCTATATAATTCAAAAAGGTTTGCAGAAGGGTAGTTGATTCTGTTTTAATGTATGGCAGTTATCGTTCGTAAAAAAAAAATTACCCTTGATAAAACAAAATGTTGCTGGCAAACAACCCTATTCCCTTAACCGATCTTCACCAAAACCAACAGGTCATGAGAACTCTACATTTCAGGGCTGTATGCAAAACATTATATGATTCTGTTTGAATTTGCGGCTGTTATCGTTTGCCATATAAAATACCCTTGATAAGACAAAAAACGTGTCAGGGAAAACTACCCCTTTCCCTTAACCGATCTTCACCAAAAACAATAGGTCTTTAGTACTCAACAAAACAGGGCTGTATGCAAAAACGTATTTCATTCTGTTTGAATTTGCGGCTCTTATCGTTTGCCATAGAAAATACCCTTTTAAAACATAAAACGTTGCTGGTAAACTACACCTTTCCCTTAACCGATCTCCACCAAAATCAAAAGGTCTTGAGAACCCTACAATTCAGGGCAGTATGCAAAACATTATTTGATTATGTTTGAATTTGCGGCTGTTATCGTTTGCCATAGAAAATACCCTTGTTAAAACATAAAACGTTGCTGGTAAACTACCCCTTTCCCTTAACCGATCTTTACCAAAATCAACAGATCTTGAGAACTCTACAAGTCAGAGCTGTATGCGAAACATTATTTGATTCTGTTTGAATTTGCGGCTGTTATCGTTTGCCAAACAAACAAAATTACCCTTGATAAAAAAAAACCGTTGCTGGTAAACTACCCCTTTCCCTCAACCGATCTTCACCAAAAACAATAGGTGGCGAGTACTCTACAAATCAGGACGGCATGCAAAAAAGTATTTGATTCTGTTTGAATTTGCGGCTGTTATCGTTTGCCATAGAAAAAAATCTACAGACACACAGAGACTTTTCGGAAAACGACTTTTTTTCATGTTTTGAGTGTAGTACAAACAGAATCTGCAATAATCTCGAACACGATTTTTTTTGCCATCACCATACTTCATTTCCTTAAGGAACATGGAAGTAAAATTACCCCTTTTAAAAAAACGTTGCAGGTAAACTACTCCTTTCCCTTAACCAATCTTCACCAAAAACAATAGGTCATGAGTACTCTACAATTCAGGAATGTATGCAAAAGAGTAGTTGATTCTGTTTTAACTTACGGCAGTTACCGTTCGTCATATAAAAAATTACCCTTGTTAAAACATAAAATGTTGCAGGTAAACTACTCTACTCCCTTAACTGATCTTCACCAAAATCAAGAAGTCTTGAGAACTCTACAATTCAGGACTGTATGCAAAATATTATTTGATTCTGTTTGAATTTGCGGCTGTTATCGTTTACCATAGAAAAAATTACCCTTGATAAAAAAATGTTGCCGGTAAACTACCCCTTTCCATTACCTGATCTTCACCAAAAACAATAAGTCTTGAGTGCTCTACAAATCAGGATTGTATGCAAAACATCATTTGATTCTGTTTGAATTTGCGGCTGTTATCGTTTACTATAGAAAAAAATTACCCTTGATAAAAAACTGTTGCTGGTAAACTACCCCTTTCCCTTAACCGATCTTCACCAAAAACGATAGGTCTTGAGTAATCTACAATTCAGGCCTGTATGCAAACAATTATTTGATTCTGTTTGAATTTACGGCAGTTATCGTTCGTCATAGAAAAAATACCCGTTTAAAACATAAAACGTTGCAGGTAATCTACCCCTTTCCTTTAACCGATCTTCAACAAAATCAACAGACCTTGATTTCTATATAATTCAAAAAGGTTTGCAGGAGGGTAGTTGATTCTGTTTTAATGTATGGCAGTTATCGTTCGTAAAAAAAAAATTACCCTTGATAAAACAAAATGTTGCTGGCAAACAACCCTATTCCCTTAACCGATCTTCACCAAAACCAACAGGTCATGAGAACTCTACATTTCAGGGCTGTATGCAAAACATTATATGATTCTGTTTGAATTTGCGGCTGTTATCGTTTGCCATATAAAATACCCTTGATAAGACAAAAAACGTGTCAGGTAAACTACCCCTTTCCCTTAACCGATCTTCACCAAAAACAAAAGGTCTTTAGTACTCAAGAAATCAGGGCAGTATGCAAAAAATTATTTGATTCTGTTTGAATTTGCGGCTGTTATCGTTTGCCATAGAAAAAATCTACACACACACACACACACACACACACACACACACACACACACACATTTCGAAAAATGACTTTTTTTCATGTTTTGAGTGTAGTACAATCATATTCTGCAATAATCTCGAACACGATTTTTTTGCCATCACCATACTTCCATTCCTTAAGGAATATGGAAGTAAAATTACCCTTGATAAAAAACCGTTGCAGGTAAACTACCCCTTTCCCTTAACCGATCTTCACCAAAAACGATAGGTCTTGAGAACTCTACAATTCAGGGCAGTATCCAAAATATTATATGATTCTGTTTGAATTTGCGGCTGTTATAGTTTGCCATACAAAATACCCTTGATAAAACAAAAAACGTGGCTGGTAAACTACCCCTTCCCCTTAAACGATCTTCACCAAAAACAAAAGGTCTTTAGTACTCAAGAAATCAGGGCAGTATGCAAAAACGTATTTGATTCTGTTTGAATTTGCGGCTCTTATCGTTTGCCATAGAAAATACCCTTTTAAAACATAAAACGTTGCAAGTAAACTACCCCTTTCCCTTAACCGATCTTCACCAACACCAATAGGTATTGAGAACTCTACAATACAGGGCTGTATGCAAAACATCATTTGATTCTGTTTGAATTTGCGGCTGATATCGTTTACCCGTTTACCATAGAAAAAAAGTAAAATATCGGTATGGAGAACCATACATGACTTCCATGTTCTAAGATTTATATTTAAAATCATATTCGAAATGAAATATTTCCATAGAAACTACGTCTTTCTACTTATTGTTTCAGCATTAACCACAGTACTGTGGTCACTAACGTATACCACCTCACGTTTTCGCACTCGATTTTCACCGATGATGGCAGTCGATGGCACTGCCGAAAAGTCTTGTTTTGCAGAAAACATTTGACTACGGCTAAAGAGCCCGGGAAGCAATTGTAACAAAAAAATACTTCTTTGTTGCCGATAACGTAGTACACATATAAAAAATTCTCCACTACACCTTCAACTATAATTTTTAATAATAGAAAATTACCCCCACCCCGTTCACCTAAATTCTTCATTTATAGATATTTCATCTACGTTTCTACAGTGGATTACTATGAGCTTCTTATCAGGATAATTTATTTATAAAAATTAAGTACTTTACTCTTGTTAAATCATAAAATGTTTCAGGTAAACTACCCCTTTCTCTTAACCGATCTTCTCCAAAATCAACAGACCTTCCGTCCTCTACAATTCAGGGAAGCATGCAAAAATATATTTGATTCTGTTTGAATGTGCGGCAGTTATCGTTCGTCATGGAAACATTTCTCTTGTTACAACATAAAATGTTGCTGGTAAACTACCCCTTTCCCTTAACCGATCTTCACCAAAATCAACAGACCTTGAGCTCTCTGCAACTGATGAAAGGGTGCAAAAAATTATTTGATTCTCATTGAATTTTCGGCAGTTATCGTTCCTCATAATAAAAATTACCCTTTTTAAAACATAAAACGTTGCTGATAAACTACCCCTTCCCTTAACTGATCATCAAACAAAATCAACAGACCTTGAGTTCTCTTTAGTTCGAAAAGGTATGCAAAAACCTAGTTGATTCTGTTTGAATTTACGGCAGTTATCGTTCGTCATATAAAAAATTACCCTTGTTAAAACATAAAATATTGCTGGTGAACTACCCCTTTCCCTTAATCGATCTTCACCAGCACCAATAGGTATTGAGAACTCTATAATACAGGGCTGTATGCAAAACATCATTTGATTCTGTTTGAATTTGCGGCTGTTATCGTTTACTATAGAAAAAAATTACCCTTGTAAAAAAATCGTTGCTAGTAAACTACCCCTTCCCCTTAACCGATCTTCACCAAAAACGTCAGGTCTTGGGTACTCTACAATTTAGGCTTGTATGCAAACAATTATTTGATTCTGTTTGAAATTGCGGCTGTTATAGTTTGCCATAGAAAACACCCTTGATAAAACATAAAACGTTGCTGGTAAACTACCCTATTCCATTAACCGATCTTCACCAATAACAATAGGTCTTGAGAACTCTACAATTCAGGGCTGTATGCAAAACATTAGTCGATTTTCTTTGAATTTAGGGTAGTTATCGTTCGTCATAGAAAAAATACCCTAGTTAAAACATAAAACGTTACAGGTAAAATACCCCTTTCCCTTAACCGATCTTCAACAAAATCAACAGACCTTGAGTTCCGTATAATGCAAAAAGGTATGCAGAAGAGTAGTTGATTCTGTTTTATTGTACGGCAGTTATCGTTCGTCAAAAAAAAATTACCCTTGATAAAACATAAAATGTTGCTGGTAAACAACCCTATTCCCTTAACCGATCTTCACCAAAACCAACAGGTCTTGAGAACTCTACATTTCAGAGTTGTATGCAAAATATTATATGATTCTGTTTGAATTTGCGGCTGTTATCGTTTGCCATATAAAATACCCTTGATAAAACAAAAAACTTGTCAGGTAAACTACCCCTTTCCCTTAACCGATCTTCACCAAAAACAATAGCTCGCGAGTACTCTACAAATCAGGGCTGTATGCAAAAAATTATTTGATTCTGTTTGAATTTGCGGCTGTTATCGTTTGCCATAGAAAAAATCTACACACACACACACACACACACACACACACACACACACACACACACACACTTTTCGAAAAATGACTTTTTTTCATGTTTTGAGTGTAGTACAATCATATTCTGCAATAATCTCGAACACGATTTTTTTGCCATCACCATACTTCCATTCCTTAAGGAATATGGAAGTAAAATTACCCTTGATAAAAAACCGTTGCAGGTAAACTACCCCTTTCCCTTAACCGATCTTCACCAAAAACGATAGGTCTTGAGAACTCTACAATTCAGGGCAGTATCCAAAATATTATATGATTCTGTTTGAATTTGCGGCTGTTATAGTTTGCCATACAAAATACCCTTGATAAAACAAAAAACGTGGCTGGTAAACTACCCCTTCCCCTTAAACGATCTTCACCAAAAACAAAAGGTCTTTAGTACTCAAGAAATCAGGGCAGTATGCAAAAACGTATTTGATTCTGTTTGAATTTGCGGCTCTTATCGTTTGCCATAGAAAATACCCTTTTAAAACATAAAACGTTGCAAGTAAACTACCCCTTTCCCTTAACCGATCTTCACCAACACCAATAGGTATTGAGAACTCTACAATACAGGGCTGTATGCAAAACATCATTTGATTCTGTTTGAATTTGCGGCTGATATCGTTTACCCGTTTACCATAGAAAAAAAGTAAAATATCGGTATGGAGAACCATACATGACTTCCATGTTCTAAGATTTATATTTAAAATCATATTCGAAATGAAATATTTCCATAGAAACTACGTCTTTCTACTTATTGTTTCAGCATTAACCACAGTACTGTGGTCACTAACGTATACCACCTCACGTTTTCGCACTCGATTTTCACCGATGATGGCAGTCGATGGCACTGCCGAAAAGTCTTGTTTTGCAGAAAACATTTGACTACGGCTAAAGAGCCCGGGAAGCAATTGTAACAAAAAAATACTTCTTTGTTGCCGATAACGTAGTACACATATAAAAAATTCTCCACTACACCTTCAACTATAATTTTTAATAATAGAAAATTACCCCCACCCCGTTCACCTAAATTCTTCATTTATAGATATTTCATCTACGTTTCTACAGTGGATTACTATGAGCTTCTTATCAGGATAATTTATTTATAAAAATTAAGTACTTTACTCTTGTTAAATCATAAAATGTTTCAGGTAAACTACCCCTTTCTCTTAACCGATCTTCTCCAAAATCAACAGACCTTCCGTCCTCTACAATTCAGGGAAGCATGCAAAAATATATTTGATTCTGTTTGAATGTGCGGCAGTTATCGTTCGTCATGGAAACATTTCTCTTGTTACAACATAAAATGTTGCTGGTAAACTACCCCTTTCCCTTAACCGATCTTCACCAAAATCAACAGACCTTGAGCTCTCTGCAACTGATGAAAGGGTGCAAAAAATTATTTGATTCTCATTGAATTTTCGGCAGTTATCGTTCCTCATAATAAAAATTACCCTTTTTAAAACATAAAACGTTGCTGATAAACTACCCCTTCCCTTAACTGATCATCAAACAAAATCAACAGACCTTGAGTTCTCTTTAGTTCGAAAAGGTATGCAAAAACCTAGTTGATTCTGTTTGAATTTACGGCAGTTATCGTTCGTCATATAAAAAATTACCCTTGTTAAAACATAAAATATTGCTGGTGAACTACCCCTTTCCCTTAATCGATCTTCACCAGCACCAATAGGTATTGAGAACTCTATAATACAGGGCTGTATGCAAAACATCATTTGATTCTGTTTGAATTTGCGGCTGTTATCGTTTACTATAGAAAAAAATTACCCTTGTAAAAAAATCGTTGCTAGTAAACTACCCCTTCCCCTTAACCGATCTTCACCAAAAACGTCAGGTCTTGGGTACTCTACAATTTAGGCTTGTATGCAAACAATTATTTGATTCTGTTTGAAATTGCGGCTGTTATAGTTTGCCATAGAAAACACCCTTGATAAAACATAAAACGTTGCTGGTAAACTACCCTATTCCATTAACCGATCTTCACCAATAACAATAGGTCTTGAGAACTCTACAATTCAGGGCTGTATGCAAAACATTAGTCGATTTTCTTTGAATTTAGGGTAGTTATCGTTCGTCATAGAAAAAATACCCTAGTTAAAACATAAAACGTTACAGGTAAAATACCCCTTTCCCTTAACCGATCTTCAACAAAATCAACAGACCTTGAGTTCCGTATAATGCAAAAAGGTATGCAGAAGAGTAGTTGATTCTGTTTTATTGTACGGCAGTTATCGTTCGTCAAAAAAAAATTACCCTTGATAAAACATAAAATGTTGCTGGTAAACAACCCTATTCCCTTAACCGATCTTCACCAAAACCAACAGGTCTTGAGAACTCTACATTTCAGAGTTGTATGCAAAATATTATATGATTCTGTTTGAATTTGCGGCTGTTATCGTTTGCCATATAAAATACCCTTGATAAAACAAAAAACTTGTCAGGTAAACTACCCCTTTCCCTTAACCGATCTTCACCAAAAACAATAGCTCGCGAGTACTCTACAAATCAGGGCTGTATGCAAAAAATTATTTGATTCTGTTTGAATTTGCGGCTGTTATCGTTTGCCATAGAAAAAATCTACACACACACACACACACACACACACACACACACACACACACACACACACACACACACACACACACACACACTTTTCGAAAAATGACTTTTTTTCATGTTTTGAGTGTAGTACAATCATATTCTGCAATAATCTCGAACACGATTTTTTTGCCATCACCATACTTCCATTCCTTAAGGAATATGGAAGTAAAATTACCCTTGATAAAAAACCGTTGCAGGTAAACTACCCCTTTCCCTTAACCGATCTTCACCAAAAACGATAGGTCTTGAGAACTCTACAATTCAGGGCAGTATCCAAAATATTATATGATTCTGTTTGAATTTGCGGCTGTTATAGTTTGCCATACAAAATACCCTTGATAAAACAAAAAACGTGGCTGGTAAACTACCCCTTCCCCTTAAACGATCTTCACCAAAAACAAAAGGTCTTTAGTACTTAAGAAATCAGGGCAGTATGCAAAAACGTATTTGATTCTGTTTGAATTTGCGGCTCTTATCGTTTGCCATAGAAAATACCCTTTTAAAACATAAAACGTTGCAAGTAAACTACCCCTTTCCCTTAACCGATCTTCACCAACACCAATAGGTATTGAGAACTCTACAATACAGGGCTGTATGCAAAACATCATTTGATTCTGTTTGAATTTGCGGCTGATATCGTTTACCCGTTTACCATAGAAAAAAAGTAAAATATCGGTATGGAGAACCATACATGACTTCCATGTTCTAAGATTTATATTTAAAATCATATTCGAAATGAAATATTTCCATAGAAACTACGTCTTTCTACTTATTGTTTCAGCATTAACCACAGTACTGTGGTCACTAACGTATACCACCTCACGTTTTCGCACTCGATTTTCACCGATGATGGCAGTCGATGGCACTGCCGAAAAGTCTTGTTTTGCAGAAAACATTTGACTACGGCTAAAGAGCCCGGGAAGCAATTGTAACAAAAAAATACTTCTTTGTTGCCGATAACGTAGTACACATATAAAAAATTCTCCACTACACCTTCAACTATAATTTTTAATAATAGAAAATTACCCCCACCCCGTTCACCTAAATTCTTCATTTATAGATATTTCATCTACGTTTCTACAGTGGATTACTATGAGCTTCTTATCAGGATAATTTATTTATAAAAATTAAGTACTTTACTCTTGTTAAATCATAAAATGTTTCAGGTAAACTACCCCTTTCTCTTAACCGATCTTCTCCAAAATCAACAGACCTTCCGTCCTCTACAATTCAGGGAAGCATGCAAAAATATATTTGATTCTGTTTGAATGTGCGGCAGTTATCGTTCGTCATGGAAACATTTCTCTTGTTACAACATAAAATGTTGCTGGTAAACTACCCCTTTCCCTTAACCGATCTTCACCAAAATCAACAGACCTTGAGCTCTCTGCAACTGATGAAAGGGTGCAAAAAATTATTTGATTCTCATTGAATTTTCGGCAGTTATCGTTCCTCATAATAAAAATTACCCTTTTTAAAACATAAAACGTTGCTGATAAACTACCCCTTCCCTTAACTGATCATCAAACAAAATCAACAGACCTTGAGTTCTCTTTAGTTCGAAAAGGTATGCAAAAACCTAGTTGATTCTGTTTGAATTTACGGCAGTTATCGTTCGTCATATAAAAAATTACCCTTGTTAAAACATAAAATATTGCTGGTGAACTACCCCTTTCCCTTAACCGATCTTCACCAGCACCAATAGGTATTGAGAACTCTATAATACAGGGCTGTATGCAAAACATCATTTGATTCTGTTTGAATTTGCGGCTGTTATCGTTTACTATAGAAAAAAATTACCCTTGTAAAAAAATCGTTGCTAGTAAACTACCCCTTCCCCTTAACCGATCTTCACCAAAAACGTCAGGTCTTGGGTACTCTACAATTTAGGCTTGTATGCAAACAATTATTTGATTCTGTTTGAAATTGCGGCTGTTATAGTTTGCCATAGAAAACACCCTTGATAAAACATAAAACGTTGCTGGTAAACTACCCTATTCCATTAACCGATCTTCACCAATAACAATAGGTCTTGAGAACTCTACAATTCAGGGCTGTATGCAAAACATTAGTCGATTTTCTTTGAATTTAGGGTAGTTATCGTTCGTCATAGAAAAAATACCCTAGTTAAAACATAAAACGTTACAGGTAAAATACCCCTTTCCCTTAACCGATCTTCAACAAAATCAACAGACCTTGAGTTCCGTATAATGCAAAAAGGTATGCAGAAGAGTAGTTGATTCTGTTTTATTGTACGGCAGTTATCGTTCGTAAAAAAAAAATTACCCTTGATAAAACATAAAATGTTGCTGGTAAACAACCCTATTCCCTTAACCGATCTTCACCAAAACCAACAGGTCTTGAGAACTCTACATTTCAGAGTTGTATGCAAAATCTTATATGATTCTGTTTGAATTTGCGGCTGTTATCGTTTGCCATATAAAATACCCTTGATAAAACAAAAAACTTGTCAGGTAAACTACCCCTTTCCCTTAACCGATCTTCACCAAAAACAATAGCTCGCGAGTACTCTACAAATCAGGGCTGTATGCAAAAAATTATTTGATTCTGTTTGAATTTGCGGCTGTTATCGTTTGCCATAGAAAAAATCTACACACACACACACACACACACACACACACACACACACACACACACACACACACACACACACACACACACACACACACACACACACACTTTTCGAAAAATGACTTTTTTTCATGTTTTGAGTGTAGTACAATCATATTCTGCAATAATCTCGAACACGATTTTTTTGCCATCACCATACTTCCATTCCTTAAGGAATATGGAAGTAAAATTACCCTTGATAAAAAACCGTTGCAGGTAAACTACCCCTTTCCCTTAACCGATCTTCACCAAAAACGATAGGTCTTGAGAACTCTACAATTCAGGGCAGTATCCAAAATATTATATGATTCTGTTTGAATTTGCGGCTGTTATAGTTTGCCATACAAAATACCCTTGATAAAACAAAAAACGTGGCTGGTAAACTACCCCTTCCCCTTAAACGATCTTCACCAAAAACAAAAGGTCTTTAGTACTCAAGAAATCAGGGCAGTATGCAAAAACGTATTTGATTCTGTTTGAATTTGCGGCTCTTATCGTTTGCCATAGAAAATACCCTTTTAAAACATAAAACGTTGCAAGTAAACTACCCCTTTCCCTTAACCGATCTTCACCAACACCAATAGGTATTGAGAACTCTACAATACAGGGCTGTATGCAAAACATCATTTGATTCTGTTTGAATTTGCGGCTGATATCGTTTACCCGTTTACCATAGAAAAAAAGTAAAATATCGGTATGGAGAACCATACATGACTTCCATGTTCTAAGATTTATATTTAAAATCATATTCGAAATGAAATATTTCCATAGAAACTACGTCTTTCTACTTATTGTTTCAGCATTAACCACAGTACTGTGGTCACTAACGTATACCACCTCACGTTTTCGCACTCGATTTTCACCGATGATGGCAGTCGATGGCACTGCCGAAAAGTCTTGTTTTGCAGAAAACATTTGACTACGGCTAAAGAGCCCGGGAAGCAATTGTAACAAAAAAATACTTCTTTGTTGCCGATAACGTAGTACACATATAAAAAATTCTCCACTACACCTTCAACTATAATTTTTAATAATAGAAAATTACCCCCACCCCGTTCACCTAAATTCTTCATTTATAGATATTTCATCTACGTTTCTACAGTGGATTACTATGAGCTTCTTATCAGGATAATTTATTTATAAAAATTAAGTACTTTACTCTTGTTAAATCATAAAATGTTTCAGGTAAACTACCCCTTTCTCTTAACCGATCTTCTCCAAAATCAACAGACCTTCCGTCCTCTACAATTCAGGGAAGCATGCAAAAATACATTTGATTCTGTTTGAATGTGCGGCAGTTATCGTTCGTCATGGAAACATTTCTCTTGTTACAACATAAAATGTTGCTGGTAAACTACCCCTTTCCCTTAACCGATCTTCACCAAAATCAACAGACCTTGAGCTCTCTGCAACTGATGAAAGGGTGCAAAAAATTATTTGATTCTCATTGAATTTTCGGCAGTTATCGTTCCTCATAATAAAAATTACCCTTTTTAAAACATAAAACGTTGCTGATAAACTACCCCTTCCCTTAACTGATCATCAAACAAAATCAACAGACCTTGAGTTCTCTTTAGTTCGAAAAGGTATGCAAAAACCTAGTTGATTCTGTTTGAATTTACGGCAGTTATCGTTCGTCATATAAAAAATTACCCTTGTTAAAACATAAAATATTGCTGGTGAACTACCCCTTTCCCTTAACCGATCTTCACCAGCACCAATAGGTATTGAGAACTCTATAATACAGGGCTGTATGCAAAACATCATTTGATTCTGTTTGAATTTGCGGCTGTTATCGTTTACTATAGAAAAAAATTACCCTTGTAAAAAAATCGTTGCTAGTAAACTACCCCTTCCCCTTAACCGATCTTCACCAAAAACGTCAGGTCTTGGGTACTCTACAATTTAGGCTTGTATGCAAACAATTATTTGATTCTGTTTGAAATTGCGGCTGTTATAGTTTGCCATAGAAAACACCCTTGATAAAACATAAAACGTTGCTGGTAAACTACCCTATTCCATTAACCGATCTTCACCAATAACAATAGGTCTTGAGAACTCTACAATTCAGGGCTGTATGCAAAACATTAGTCGATTTTCTTTGAATTTAGGGTAGTTATCGTTCGTCATAGAAAAAATACCCTAGTTAAAACATAAAACGTTACAGGTAAAATACCCCTTTCCCTTAACCGATCTTCAACAAAATCAACAGACCTTGAGTTCCGTATAATGCAAAAAGGTATGCAGAAGAGTAGTTGATTCTGTTTTATTGTACGGCAGTTATCGTTCGTCAAAAAAAAATTACCCTTGATAAAACATAAAATGTTGCTGGTAAACAACCCTATTCCCTTAACCGATCTTCACCAAAACCAACAGGTCTTGAGAACTCTACATTTCAGAGTTGTATGCAAAATATTATATGATTCTGTTTGAATTTGCGGCTGTTATCGTTTGCCATATAAAATACCCTTGATAAAACAAAAAACTTGTCAGGTAAACTACCCCTTTCCCTTAACCGATCTTCACCAAAAACAATAGCTCGCGAGTACTCTACAAATCAGGGCTGTATGCAAAAAATTATTTGATTCTGTTTGAATTTGCGGCTGTTATCGTTTGCCATAGAAAAAATCTACACACACACACACACACACACACACACACACACACACACACACACACACACACACTTTTCGAAAAATGACTTTTTTTCATGTTTTGAGTGTAGTACAATCATATTCTGCAATAATCTCGAACACGATTTTTTTGCCATCACCATACTTCCATTCCTTAAGGAATATGGAAGTAAAATTACCCTTGATAAAAAACCGTTGCAGGTAAACTACCCCTTTCCCTTAACCGATCTTCACCAAAAACGATAGGTCTTGAGAACTCTACAATTCAGGGCAGTATCCAAAATATTATATGATTCTGTTTGAATTTGCGGCTGTTATAGTTTGCCATACAAAATACCCTTGATAAAACAAAAAACGTGGCTGGTAAACTACCCCTTCCCCTTAAACGATCTTCACCAAAAACAAAAGGTCTTTAGTACTCAAGAAATCAGGGCAGTATGCAAAAACGTATTTGATTCTGTTTGAATTTGCGGCTCTTATCGTTTGCCATAGAAAATACCCTTTTAAAACATAAAACGTTGCAAGTAAACTACCCCTTTCCCTTAACCGATCTTCACCAACACCAATAGGTATTGAGAACTCTACAATACAGGGCTGTATGCAAAACATCATTTGATTCTGTTTGAATTTGCGGCTGATATCGTTTACCCGTTTACCATAGAAAAAAAGTAAAATATCGGTATGGAGAACCATACATGACTTCCATGTTCTAAGATTTATATTTAAAATCATATTCGAAATGAAATATTTCCATAGAAACTACGTCTTTCTACTTATTGTTTCAGCATTAACCACAGTACTGTGGTCACTAACGTATACCACCTCACGTTTTCGCACTCGATTTTCACCGATGATGGCAGTCGATGGCACTGCCGAAAAGTCTTGTTTTGCAGAAAACATTTGACTACGGCTAAAGAGCCCGGGAAGCAATTGTAACAAAAAAATACTTCTTTGTTGCCGATAACGTAGTACACATATAAAAAATTCTCCACTACACCTTCAACTATAATTTTTAATAATAGAAAATTACCCCCACCCCGTTCACCTAAATTCTTCATTTATAGATATTTCATCTACGTTTCTACAGTGGATTACTATGAGCTTCTTATCAGGATAATTTATTTATAAAAATTAAGTACTTTACTCTTGTTAAATCATAAAATGTTTCAGGTAAACTACCCCTTTCTCTTAACCGATCTTCTCCAAAATCAACAGACCTTCCGTCCTCTACAATTCAGGGAAGCATGCAAAAATATATTTGATTCTGTTTGAATGTGCGGCAGTTATCGTTCGTCATGGAAACATTTCTCTTGTTACAACATAAAATGTTGCTGGTAAACTACCCCTTTCCCTTAACCGATCTTCACCAAAATCAACAGACCTTGAGCTCTCTGCAACTGATGAAAGGGTGCAAAAAATTATTTGATTCTCATTGAATTTTCGGCAGTTATCGTTCCTCATAATAAAAATTACCCTTTTTAAAACATAAAACGTTGCTGATAAACTACCCCTTCCCTTAACTGATCATCAAACAAAATCAACAGACCTTGAGTTCTCTTTAGTTCGAAAAGGTATGCAAAAACCTAGTTGATTCTGTTTGAATTTACGGCAGTTATCGTTCGTCATATAAAAAATTACCCTTGTTAAAACATAAAATATTGCTGGTGAACTACCCCTTTCCCTTAACCGATCTTCACCAGCACCAATAGGTATTGAGAACTCTATAATACAGGGCTGTATGCAAAACATCATTTGATTCTGTTTGAATTTGCGGCTGTTATCGTTTACTATAGAAAAAAATTACCCTTGTAAAAAAATCGTTACTAGTAAACTACCCCTTCCCCTTAACCGATCTTCACCAAAAACGTCAGGTCTTGGGTACTCTACAATTTAGGCTTGTATGCAAACAATTATTTGATTCTGTTTGAAATTGCGGCTGTTATAGTTTGCCATAGAAAACACCCTTGATAAAACATAAAACGTTGCTGGTAAACTACCCTATTCCATTAACCGATCTTCACCAATAACAATAGGTCTTGAGAACTCTACAATTCAGGGCTGTATGCAAAACATTAGTCGATTTTCTTTGAATTTAGGGTAGTTATCGTTCGTCATAGAAAAAATACCCTAGTTAAAACATAAAACGTTACAGGTAAAATACCCCTTTCCCTTAACCGATCTTCAACAAAATCAACAGACCTTGAGTTCCGTATAATGCAAAAAGGTATGCAGAAGAGTAGTTGATTCTGTTTTATTGTACGGCAGTTATCGTTCGTCAAAAAAAAATTACCCTTGATAAAACATAAAATGTTGCTGGTAAACAACCCTATTCCCTTAACCGATCTTCACCAAAACCAACAGGTCTTGAGAACTCTACATTTCAGAGTTGTATGCAAAATATTATATGATTCTGTTTGAATTTGCGGCTGTTATCGTTTGCCATATAAAATACCCTTGATAAAACAAAAAACTTGTCAGGTAAACTACCCCTCTCCCTTAACTGATCTTCACCAAAAACAATAGGTCTTTAGTACTCAACAAAACAGGGCTGTATGAAAAATGTATTTGATTCTGTTTGAATTTGCGGCTCTTATCGTTTGCCATAAAAAATACCCTTTTAAAACATAAAACGTTGCTGGTACACTACCCCTTTCCCTTAACCGATCTTCACCAACACCAATAGGTATTGAGAACTCTACAATACAGGGCTGTATGCAAAACATCATTTGATTCTGTTTGAATTTGCGGCTGTTATGGTTTACCATAGAAAAAAATTACCCTTGATAAAAACCGTTGCAGGTAAACTACCCCTTTCCCTTAACCGATCTTCACCAAAAACAATAGGTCCTGAGAACTCTATAATTCAGGGCTATATGCAAAATATTATGTGATTTCGTTTGAATTTGCGGCTGTTATCGTTTGCCATACAAAATACCCTTGATAAAACAAAAAATGTGGCAGGTAAACTACCCCTTTCCCTTAAACGATCTTCACCAAAAACAATAGGTCTTTAGTACTCAACAAAACAGGGCTGTATGAAAAATGTATTTGATTCTGTTTGAATTTGCGGCTGTTATCGTTTGCCAAACAAACAAAATTACCCTTGATAAAAAAAAACCGTTGCCGGTAAACTACCCCTTTCCCTCAACCGATCTTCACCAAAAACAATAGGTCGCGAGTACTCTATAAATCAGGGCTGTATGCAAAAAAGTATTTGATTCTGTTCGAATTTGCGGCTGTTATCGTTTGCCATAGAAACAAATCTGCAGACACACAGACACACACACAGACAGACACACAGACACACACACACAGACACTTTTCGAAAAATGACTTTTTTTCATGTTTTGAGTGTAGTACAATTATATTCTGCAATAATCTCGAACACGATTTTTTTTGCCATAACCATACTTCCATTTCCTTTATGAACATGGAAGTAAAATATCGGTATGGAGAATCTTACATGACATCCATATTCTAAGATTTATATTTAAAATCATTTTCAGCCAAACAGCCAGGCTGTGTTTACCTGCCTTTTTATTGCTGTATTAAATGAAAAATATTATATTACATTAAAATGTAAAAATTATAATTTTATTGCCTGGCAACAAAATTATTTTATTTTTAACATCTACCATTGTTTTAAAAAGTTTAAATAAATTTTCAATTACTTTACTCTTGTTAAAACGTAAAAGGTTGCAGGTAAACTACCCCTTCCCCTTAACCGATCTTCACCAAAATCGAAAGTCATTGAGAACTCTACAATTCAGGGAAGTATGCAAAAAATTATTTGATTCTGTTTGAATTTGCGGCAGTTATCGTTTGCCATAGAAAATACGCTTGATAAAAAAACGTTGCAGGTAAACTACCCGTTCCCCTTAACCGATCTTCACCAAAAACTACAGGTCTTGAGTACTCTACAAATCTGAGCAGTATGCAAAATATTATTTGATTCTGTTTGAATTTGCGGCTGTTATCGTTTGCCATAGAAAATACCCTTGTTAAAAAAACGTTGCGGGTAAACTACCCCTTTCCCTCAACCGATCTTCACCAAAAACTATAGGTCTTGAGAACTCTACTATTTAGGGCGGTATGCAAATAATCTTTTGATTCTGTTTGAATTTGCGGCTGTTATCGTTTGCCATAGGAAATACCCTTGTTAAAACATAAAACGTTGCAGGTAAACTACCCCTTTCCCTTACCCGATCTGTACCAAAATCAAAAGATATTGAGAACTCTACAATTTAGGGCTGTATGCGAAACATTATTTGATTCTGTTTGAATTTGCGGCTGTTATCGTTTGCCAAACAAACATAGTTACCCTTGATAAAAAAAAACCGTTGCTGGTAAACTACCCCTTTCCCTTAACCGATCTTCACCAAAAACAATAGGTCGCGAGTACTCTAGAAATCATGGCTATATGCAAAAAATTATTTGATTCTGTTTGAATTTGCGGCTGTTATCGTTTGCCATAGAAAAAATCTACACACACACACACACACACACACACACACACACACTTCTCGAAAAATGACTTTTTTTCATGTTTTGAGTGTAGTACAATCATATTCTGCAATAATCTCGAACACAATAATTTCGTCAAAAAAAAATTACCCTTGATAAAACATAAAATGTTGCTGGTAAACAACCCTATTCCCTTAACCGATCTTCACCAAAACCAACAGGTCTTGAGAACTCTACATTTCAGAGTTGTATGCAAAATATTATATGATTCTGTTTGAATTTGCGGCTGTTATCGTTGGCCATATAAAATACCCTTGATAAAACAAAAAACTTGTCATGTAAACTACCCCTCTCACTTAACTGATCTTCACCAAAAACAATAGGTCTTTAGTACTCAACAAAACAGGGCTGTATGAAAAATGTATTTGATTCTGTTTGAATTTGCGGCTCTTATCGTTTGCCATAAAAAATACCCTTTTAAAACATAAAACGTTGCTGGTAAACTATCCCCTTTCCCTTAACCGATCTTCACCAACACCAAGAGGTATTGAGAACTCTACAATACAGGGCTGTATGCAAAACATCATTTGATTATGTTTGAATTTGCGGCTGTTATGGTTTACCATAGAAAAAAATTACCCTTGATAAAAAACCGTTGCAAGTAAACTACCCCTTTCCCATAACCGATCTTCACCAAAAACAATAGGTCCTGAGAACTCTATAATTCAGGGCTATATGCAAAAATTATGTGATTCTGTTTGAATTTGCGGCTCTTATCGTTTGCCATAGAAAATACGCTTGATAAAAAAACGTTGCAGGTAAACTACCCGTTCCCCTTAACCGATCTTCACCAAAAACAATAGGTCTTGAGCACTCTACAAGTCAGAGCGGTATGCAAAATATTATTTGATTCTGTTTGAATTTGCGGCTGTTATCGTTTGCCATAGAAAATACCCTTGTTAAAAAAACGTTGCAGGTAAACTACCCCTTTGCCATAACCGATCTTCACCAAAAACAATATGTCTTGAGAACTCTACAATTTAGGGCGGTATGCAAATAATATTTTGATTCTGTTTGAATTTGCGGCTGTTATCGTTTGCCATAGGAAATACCCTTGTTAAAACATAAAAAGTTACAGGTAAACTATCCCTTTCCCTTAACCGATCTTCACCGAAACATTATTTGATTCTGTTTGAATTTGCGGCTGTTATCGTTTGCCAAACAAACAAAATTACCCTTGCAAAAAAAAAACCGTTGCAGGTAAACTACCCCTTTCCCTCAACAGATCTTCACCAAAAACAATATGTCGCGAGTACTCTGCACATCAGGGCTGTATGCAAAAAATTATTTGATTCTGTGTGAATTTGCGGCTCTTATTGTTTGCCATAGAAAATACCCTTTTAAAACATAAAACGTTGCAGGTAAACTACCCCTTTCCCTTACCCGATCTGTACCAAAATCAACAGATATTGAGAACTCTACAACGTAGGGCTGTATGCGAAACATTATTTGATTCTGTTTGAATTTGCGGCTGTTATCGTTTGCCAAACAAAGTTACCCTTGATAAAAAAAAACCGTTGCTGGTAAACTACCCCTTTCCCTTAACCGATCTTCACCAAAAACAATACGTCGCGAGTACTCTACAAATCAGGGTTGTATGCAAAAAATTATTTGATTCTGTTTGAATTTACGGCTGTTATCGTTTGCCATAGAAAAAATCTACAGACACACACACACACACACACACACACACACACACTTTTCGAAAAATGACTTTTTTTCATGTTGTGAGTGTAGTACAATCATATTCTGCAATAATCTCGAACACGATTTTTTTGCCATCACCATACTTCCATTTCCTTAAGGAACATGGAAGTAAATATCGGTATGGAGAACCATACATGACTTCCATATTCTAAGATTTATATTTAAAATCATTTTCAGCCAAACAGCCAGGCTGTGTCTTACCTGCCTTTTTATTGCTGTATTAAATGAAAAATATTAAATTACATTAAAATGAAAAAATTATAATTTTATTGCCTGGCAACAAAATTATTTTATTTTTAACAATTACCATTGTTTCAAAAAGTTTAAATAAATTTTCAAGTACTTTACTCTTGTTAAAACGTAAAAGGTTGCAGGTAAACTACCCCTTCCCCTAAACCGATCTTCACCAAAATAGAAAGTCATTGAGACCTCTACAATTCAGGGACGTATGCAAAAAATTATTTGATTCTGTTTGAATTTGCGGCTGTTATCGTTTGCCATAGAAAATACGCTTGATAAAAAAACGTTGCAGTTAAACTACCCCTTCCCCTTAACCGATCTTCACCAAAAAATATAGGTCTTGAGTACTCTACAAACCAGGGCTGTATGCAAAACATTATTTGATCCTGTTTGAATTTGCGGCTGTTATCGTTTGCCATAGGAAATACCATTGTTAAAACATAAAACGTTACAGGTAAACTACCCCTTTCCCTTAACCGATCTTCTCCAAAAACAATAGGTCTTGAGTACCCTACAAATCAGGCCTGTATGCAAAACATTATTTGATTCTGTTTGAATTTGCGGCTGTTATCGTTTGCCATAGAAAATACCCTTGTTAAAAAAACGTTGCAGGTAAACTACCCCTTTCCCTCAACCGAAATTCACCAAAAACGAAAGGTCTTGAGAACTCTACAATTTAGGGCTGTATACAAATAATCTTTTGATTCTGTTTATATTTGCGGCTGTTATCGTTTGCCATAGGAAATACCCTTGTTAAAACATAAAACGTTACAGGTAAACTACCCCTTTCCCTTAACCGATCTTCACCAAAATCAACAGATCTTGAGAACACTACAATTCAGGGTTGTATACGAAACATTATTTGATTCTGTTTGAATTTGCGGCAGTTATCGTTTGCCATAGAAAAAAAATCTACAGACACACAGAGACTTTTCGGAAAACGACTTTTTTTCATGTTTTGAGTGTAGTACAAACAGAATCTGCAATAATCTCGAACACGATTTTTTTTGCCATCACCATACAGTTATCGTTCGTCATATAAAAAATTACCCTTGTTAAAACATAAAATGTTGCAGGTAAACTACTCTACTCCCTTAACTGATCTTCACCAAAATCAGGAGGTCTTGAGAACTCTACAATTCAGGACTGTATGCAAAATATTATTTGATATTGTTTGAATTTGCGGCTGTTATCGTTTACCATAGAAAAAATTACCCTTGATAAAAAAATGTTGCCGTTAAACTACCCCTTTCCCTTACCCGATCTTCACCAAAAACAATAAGTCTTGAGTGCTCTACAAATCAGGATTGTATGCAAAACATTATTTGATTCTGTTTGAATTTGCGGCTGTTATCGTTTGCCATAGAAATTACCCTTTTTAAAATATAAAACGTTGCTGATAAACTACCCCTTCCCTTTACCGATCTTCAACAAAATCAACAGACCTAGAGTTCTCTTTAGTTCAAAAAGGTATGCAAAAACCTAGTTGATTCTGTTTGAATTTAGGGCAGTTATCATTCGTCATATAAAAAATTACCTTTGTTAAAACATAAAATGTTGCTGGTAAACTACCCTTTTCCCTTAACCGATCTTCACCAATACCAATAGGTATTGAGAACTCTACAATACAGGGCTGTATGCAAAACATCATTTGATTCTGTTTGAATTTGCGGCTGTTATCGTTTACTATAAAAAAATTACCCTTGATAAAAAACCGTTGCTGGTAAACTACCCCTTTCCCTTAACCGATCTTCACCAAAAACGATAGGTCTTGAGTAATCTACAATTCAGACCTGTATGCAAACAATTATTTGATTCTGTTTGAATTTACGGCTGTTATCGTTTGCCATAGAAAACACCCTTGATAAAACATAAAAAGTTGCTGGTAAACTACCCTATTCCATTAACCAATCTTCACCAAAAACAATAGGTCTTGAGAACCCTACAATTCAGGGCTGTATACAAAACATTAGTTGATTCTCTTTGAATTTACGGCAGTTATCGTTCGTCATAGAAAAAATACCCTTTTAAAACATAAAACGTTGCAGGTAAACTACCCCTTTCCCTTAACCGATCTTCAACAAAATCAACAGACCTTGATTTATATATAATTCAAAAAGGTTTGCAGAAGGGTAGTTGATTCTGTTTTAATGTATGGCAGTTATCGTTCGTCAAAAAAAAATTACCCTTGATAAAACAAAATGTTGCTGGCAAACAACCCTATTCCCTTAACCGATCTTCACCAAAACCAACAGGTCATGAGAACTCTACATTTCAGGGCTGTATGCAAAACATTATATGATTCTGTTTGAATTTGCGGCTGTTATCGTTTGCCATATAAAATACCCTTGATAAGACAAAAAACGTGTCAGGTAAACTACCCCTTTCCCTTAACCGATCTTCACCAAAAACAATAAGTCTTTAGTACACAACAAAACAGGGCTGTATGCAAAAACGTATTTGATTCTGTTTGAATTTGCGGCTCTTATCGTTTGCCATAAAAAATACCCTTTTAAAACATAAAACGTTGCAGGTAAACTACACCTTTCCCTTAACCGATCTCCACCAAAATCAAAAGGTCTTGAGAACCCTACAATTCAGGGCAGTATGCAAAACATTATTTGATTATGTTTGAATTTGCGGCTGTTATCGTTTGCCATAGAAAATACCCTTGTTAAAACATAAAACGTTGCTGGTAAACTACCCCTTTCCCTTAACCGATCTTTACCAAAATCAACAGATCTTGAGAACTCTACAATTCAGAGCTATATGCGAAACATTATTTGATTCTGTTTGAATTTGCGGCTGTTATCGTTTGCCAAACAAACAAAATTACCCTTGATAAAAAAAAACCGTTGCAGGTAAACTACCCCTTTCCCTCAACCGATCTTCACCAAAAACAATAGGTCGCGAGTACTCTACAAATCAGGGCTGCATGCAAAAAAGTATTTGATTCTGTTTGAATTTGCGGCTGTTATCGTTTGCCATAGAAAAAAATCTACAGACACAGAGACTTTTCGGAAAACGACTTTTTTTCATGTTTTGAGTGTAGTACAAACAGAATCTGCAATAATCTCGAACACGATTTTTTTTACCATCACCATACTTCCATTTCCTTAAGGAACATGGAAGTAAAATTACCCCTGATAAAAAAACGTTGCAGGTAAACTACCCCTTTCCCTTAACCAATCTTCACCAAAAACAATTGGTCATGAGTACTCTACAATTCAGGAATGTATGCAAAAGAGTAGTTGATTCTGTTTTAATTTACGGCAGTTATCGTTCGTCATATAAAAAATTACCCTTGTTAAAACATAAAATGTTGCAGGTAAACTACTCTACTCCCTTAACTGATCTTCACCAAAATCAAGAGGTCTTGAGAAATCTACAATTCAGGACTGTATGCAAAATATTATTTGATTCTGTTTGAATTTGCGGCTGTTATCGTTTACCATAGAAAAAATTACCCTTGATAAAAAAATGTTGCCGGTAAACTACCCCTTTCCCTTACCCGATCTTCACCAAAAACAATAAGTCTTGAGTGCTCTACAAATCAGGATTGTATGCAAAACATTATTTGATTCTGTTTGAATTTGCGGCTGTTATCGTTTGCCATAGAAATTACCCTTTTTAAAATATAAAACGTTGCTGATAAACTACCACTTCCCTTAACCGATCTTCAACAAAATCAACAGACCTAGAGTTCTCTTTAGTTCAAAAAGGTATGCAAAAACCTAGTTGATTCTGTTTGAATTTAGGGCAGTTATCATTCGTCATATAAAAAATTACCCTTGTTAAAACATAAAATGTTGCTGGTAAACTACCCTTTTCCCTTAACCGATCTTCACCAACACCAATAGGTATTGAGAACTCTACAATACAGGGCTGTATGCAAAACATCATTTGATTCTGTTTGAATTTGCGGCTGTTATCGTTTACTATAGAACAAAATTACCCTTGATAAAAAACCGTTGCTGGTAAACTACCCCTTTCCCTTAACCGATCTTCACCAAAAACGATAGGTCTTGAGTAATCTACAATTCAGGCCTGTATGCAAACAATTATTTGATTCTGTTTGAATTTGCGGCTGTTATCGTTTGCCATAGAAAACACCCTTGATAAAACATAAAAAGTTGCTGGTAAACTACCCTATTCCATTAATCAATCTTCACCAAAAACAATAGGTCTTGAGAACCCTACAATTCAGGGCTGTATACAAAACATTAGTTGATTCTCTTTGAATTTACGGCAGTTATCGTTCGTCGTAGAAAAAATACCCTTTTAAAACATAAAACGTTGCATGTAAACTACCCCTTTCCCTTAACCGATCTTCAACAAAATCAACAGACCTTGATTTCTATATAATTCAAAAAGGTTTGCAGAAGGGTAGTTGATTCTGTTTTAATGTATGGCAGTTATCGTTCGTCAAAAAAAAATTACCCTTGATAAAACAAAATGTTGCTGGCAAACAACCCTATTCCCTTAACCGATCTTCACCAAAACCAACAGGTCATGAGAACTCTACATTTCAGGGCTGTATGCAAAACATTATATGATTCTGTTTGAATTTGCGGCTGTTATCGTTTGCCATATAAAATACCCTTGATAAGACAAAAAACGTGTCTGGTAAACTACCCCTTTCCCTTAACCGATCTTCACCAAAAACAATAAGTCTTTAGTACTCAACAAAACAGGGCTGTATGCAAAAACGTATTTGATTCTGTTTGAATTTGCGGCTCTTATCGGTTGCCATAGAAAATACCCTTTTGAAACATAAAACGTTGCAGGTAAACTACCCCTTTCCCTTAACCGATCTTCACCAACACCAATAGGTATTGAGAACTCTACAATACAGGGCTGTATGCAAAACATCATTTGATTCTGTTTGAATTTGCGGCTGATATCGTTTACCCGTTTACCATAGAAAAAAAGTAAAATATCGGTATGGAGAACCATACATGACTTCCATGTTCTAAGATTTATATTTAAAATCATATTCGAAATGAAATATTTCCATAGAAACTACGTCTTTCTACTTATTGCTTCAGCATTAACCACAGTACTGTGGTCACTAACGTATACCACCTCACGTTTTCGCACTCGATTTTCACCGATGATGGCAGTCGATGGCACTGCCGAAAAGTCTGGTTTTGCAGAAAACATTGGACTACGGCTAAAGAGCCCGGGAAGCAATTTTAACAAAAAAATACTTCTTTGTTGCCGATAACGTAGTACACATATAAAAAATTCTCCACTACACCTTCAACTATAATTTTTAATAATAGAAAATTACACCCACCCCGTTCACATAAATTCTTCATTTATAGATATTTCATCTACGTTTCTACAGTGGATTACTATGAGCTTCTTATCAGGATAATTTATTTATAAAAATTAAGTACTTTACTCTTGTTAAATCATAAAATGTTTCAGGTAAACTACCCCTTTCTCTTAACCGATCTTCTCCAAAATCAACAGACCTTCCGTCCTCTAAAATTCAGGGAAGCATGCAAAAATATATTTGATTCTGTTTGAATGTGCGGCAGTTATCGTTCGTCATGGAAACATTTCTCTTGTTACAACATAAAATGTTTCTGGTAAACTACCCCTTTCCCTTAACCGATCTTCACCAGCACCAATAGGTATTGAGAAATCTATAATACAGGGCTGTATGCAAAACATCATTTGATTCTGTTTGAATTTGCGGCTGTTATCGTTTACTATAGAAAAAATTACCCTTGATAAAAAATCGTTGCTAGTAAACTACCCCTTCCCCTTAACCGATCTTCACCAAAAACGTCAGGTCTTGGGTACTCTACAATTTAGGCCTGTATGCAAAAAATTATTTGATTCTGTTTGAATTTACGGCTGTTATCGTTTGCCATAGAAAACATCCTTGATAAAACATAAAAAGTTGCTGGTAAACTACCCTGTTCCATTAACCAATCTTCACCAAAAACAATAGGTCTTGAGAACCCTACAATTCAGGGCTGTATACAAAACATTAGTTGATTCTCTTTGAATTTACGGCAGTTATCGTTCGTCATAGAAAAAATACCCTTTTAAAACATAAAACGTTGCAGGTAAACTACCCCTTTCCCTTAACCGATCTTCAACAAAATCAACAGACCTTGAGTTCCGTATAATACAAAAAGGTATGCAGAAGAGTAGTTGATTCTGTTTTATTGTACGGCAGTTATCGTTCGTCAAAAAAAAATTACCCTTGATAAAACAAAAAATGTTGCTGGTGAACAACCCTAGTCCCTTAACCGATCTTCACCAAAACCAACAGGTCTTGAGAACTCTACATTTCAGAGTTGTATGCAAAATATTATATGATTCTGTTTGAATTTGCGGCTGTTATCGTTTGCCATATGAAATACCCTTGATAAAACAAAAAACTTGTCAGGTAAACTACCCCTCTCCCTTAACTGATCTTCACCAAAAACAATAGGTCTTTAGTACTCAACAAAACAGGGCTGTATGAAAAATGTATTTGATTCTGTTTGAATTTGCGGCTCTTATCGTTTGCCATAAATAATATCCTTTTAAAACATAAAACGTTGCTGGTAAACTACCCCTTTCCCTTAACCGATCTTCACCAACACCAATAGGTATTGAGAACTCTACAATACAGGGCTGTATGCAAAACATCATTTGATTCTGTTTGAATTTGCGGCTGTTATGGTTTACCATAGAAAAATATCGGTATGTAGAACCATACATGACTTCCATATTCTAAGATTTATATTTAAAATCATTTTCAGCCAAACAGCCAGGCTGTGTCTTACCTGCCTTTTTATTGCTCTATTAAATGAAAAATATTATATTATCTTAAAATGAAAAAATTATAATTTTATTGCCTGGCAACAAAATTATTTTATTTTTAACAATTACCATTGTTTCAAAAAGTTTAAATAAATTTTCAAGTACTTTACTCTTGTTAAAACGTAAAAGGCTGCAGGTAAACTACCCCTTCCCCTTAACCGATCTTCACCAAAATCGAAAGTCATTGAGACCTCTACAATTCAGGGACGTATGCAAAAAATTATTTGATTCCGTTTGAATTTGCGGCTGTTATCGTTTGCCATAGAAAATACGCTTGATAAAAAAATGTTGCAGGTAAACTACCCGTTCCCCTTAACCGATCTTCACCGAAAACAATAGGTCTTGAGTACTCTACAAATCAGAGCAGTATGCAAAATATTATTTGATTCTGTTTGAATTTGCGGCTGTTATCGTTTGCCATAGAAAATACCCTTGTTAAAAAAACGTTGCAGGTAAACTACCCCTTTGCCTCAACCGATCTTCACCAAAAACAATAGGTCTTGAGAACTCCACAATTTAGGGCGGTATGCAAATAATATTTTGATTCTGTTTGAATTTGCGGCTGTTATCGTTTGCCATAGGAAATACCCTTGTTAAAACATAAAACGTTACAGGTAACCTACCCCTTTCCCTTAACCGATCTTCACCAAAATCAACATATCTTGAGAACTCTACAATTCAGGGCTGTATGCGAAACATTATTTGATTCTGTTTGAATTTGCGGCTGTTATCGTTTGCCAAACAAACAAAATTACCCTTGCTAAAAAAAAAACCGTTGCAGGTAAACTACCCCTTTCCCTCAACAGATCTTCACCAAAAACAATAGGTCGCGAGTACTCTGCAAATCAGGTGCAGAAAAAAAAATGCTGTATGCAAAAAATTATTTGATTCTGTGTGAATTTGCGGCAGTTATCGTTTGCCATAGAAAAAAAATCTACAGACACACAGACAGACACACAGACAGACAGACACACAGACAGACAGACAGACACACACACAGACACTTTTCGAAAAACGACTTTTTTTCATGTTTTGAGTGTAGTAGAATCAGAATCTGCAATAATCTCGAACACGATTTTTTTTGCCATCACCATACTTCCATTCCTTAAGGAATATGGAAGTAAAATATCGGTATGGAGAACCATACATGACTTCCATATTCTAAGATTTATATTTAAAATCATTTTCAGCCAAACAGCCAGGCTGTGTCTTTCCTGCCTTTTTATTGCTGTATTAAATGAAAAATATTATATTACATTAAAATGAAAAAATTGTAATTTTATTGCCTGGCAACAAAATTATTTTATTTTTAACAATTACCATTGTTTCAAAAAGTTTAAATAAATTTTCAAGTACTTTACTCTTGTTAAAACGTAAAAGGTTGCAGGTAAACTACCCCTTCCCCTTAACCGATCTTCACCAAAATCGAAAGTCATTGAGACCTCTACACTTCAGGGACGTAGGCAAAAAATTATCTGATTATGTTTGAATTTGCGGCTGTTATCGTTTGCCATAGAAAATACGCTTGATAAAAAAACGTTGCGGGTAAACTACCCCTTCCCCTTAACCGATCTTCACCAAATCAATAGGTCTTGAGTACTCTACAAATCAGGACTGTATGCAAAACATTATTTGATTCTGTTTGAATTTGCGGCTGTTATCGTTTGCCATAGAAAATACCCTTGTTAAAAAAACGTTGCAGGTAAACTACCCCTTCCCCTCAACCGATCTTCACCAAAAACAATAGGTCTTGAGAACTCTACAATTTAGGGATGCATGCAAATAATCTTTTGATTCTGTTTGAATTTGCGGCTGTTATCGTTTGCCATATGAAATACCCTTGTTAAAACATAAAACGTTACAGGTAAACTACCCCTTTCCCTTAACCGATCTTCACCAAATTCAACAGATCTTGAGAACGTTAGAATTCAGGGCTGTATGCGAAACAATATTTGATTCTGTTTGAATTTACGGCTGTTATCATTTGCCAAACAAACAAAATTACCCTTGCTAAAAAAAAACCGTTGCTGGTAAACTACCCCTTTCCATCAACCGATCTTCACCAAAAACAATAGTTCGCGAGTACTCTGCATATCAGGGCTGTATGCAAAAAATTATTTGATTCTGTTTGAATTTGCGGCAGTTATCGTTTGCCATAGAAAAAAATCTATAGACACACAGACAGACAGACAGACAGACAGACACACAGACACTTTTCGGAAAACGACTTTTTTTCATGTTCTGAGTGTAGTAGAATCAGAATCTGCAATAATCTCGAACACGATTTTTTTTGCCATCACCATACTTCCATTCCTTAAGGAATATGGAAGTAAAAATATCGGTATGGAGAACCATACATGACTTCCATATTCGAAGATTTATATTTAAAATCATTTTCAGCCAAACAGCCAGGCTGTGTCTTACCTGCCTTTTTATTGCTGTATTAAATGAAAAATATTATATTACATTAAAATGAAAAAATTATAATTTTATTGCCTGGCAACAAAATTATTTTATTTTTAACAATTACCATTGTTTCAAAAAGTTTAAATAAATTTTCAAGTACTTTACTCTTGTTAAAACGTAAAAGGTTGCAGGTAAACTACCCCTTCCCCTTAACCGATCTTCACCAAAATCGAAAGTCATTGAGACCTCTACAATTCAGGGACGTATGCAAAAAATTATTTGATTCTGTTTGAATTTGCGGCTGTTATCGTTTGCCATAGAAAATACGCTTGATAAAAAAACGTTGCAGGTAAACTACCCCTTCCCCTTAACCGATCTTCACCAAAAACAATAGGTCTTGAGTACTCTACAAATCAGGGCTGTATGCAAAACATTATTTGATTCTGTTTGAATTTGCGGCTGTTATCGTTTGCCATAGAAAATAAAACGTAAAAGGTTGCAGGTAAACTACCCCTTCCCCTTAACCGATCTTCACCAAAAACAATACGTCTTGAGTACTCCACAAATCAGGGCTGTATGCAAAACATTATTTGATTCTGTTTGAATTTGCGGCTGTTATCGTTTGCCATATAAAATACCCTTGTTAAAAAAACGTTGCAGGTAAACTACCCCTTTCCCTCAACCGATCTTCACCAAAAACCATAGGTCTTGAGAAATCTACAATTCAGGCCTGTATGCGAAACATTATTTGATTCTGTTTGAATTTGCGGCTGTTATCGTTTGCCAAAAAAAAAAAAAATCTCCCTTGATAAAAAAAACCGTTTCAGGTAAACTACCCCTTCCCCTCAACCGATCTTCACCAAAAACAATAGGTCGCGAGTACTCTACAAATCAGGGTTGTATGCAAAAAATTATTTGATTCTGTTTGAATTTGCGGCAGTTGTCGTTTGCCATAGAAAATACGCATGATAAAAAACGTTGCTGGTAAACTACCCCTTCCCCTCAACCGATCATCACCAAAAACAATAGGTCTTGAGTACTCTACAAATCAGGGCTGTATGCAGAAAATTATTTGATTCTGTTTGAATTTGCGGCTGTTATCGTTTGCCATAGGAAATACCCTTGTTAAAAAAACGTTGTAGGTAAACTACCCCTTTCCCTTAACCGATCTTCACCAAAAACAAAAGGTTTTGAGAACTCTACAATTTAGGGCTGTATGCAAATAATCTTTTCATTCTGTTTGAATTTGCGGCTGTTATCGTTTGCCATAGGAAATACCCTTGTTAAAACATAAAACGTTACAGGTAAACTACCCCTTTCCCTTAACCGATCTTCACCAAAAACAATAGGTCTTGAGAACTCTACAATTCAGGGCTGTATGCGAAACATTATTTGATTCTGTTTGAATTTGCGGCAGTTATCGTTTGCCATAGAAAAAAAATCTACAGACAGACACACAGACACACAGACTGACAGACAGACAGACAGACACACAGACACTTTTCGGAAAACGACTTTTTTTCATGTTTTGAGTGTAGTAGAATCAGAATCTGCAATAATCTCGAACACGATTTTTTTTGCCATCACCATACTTCCATTCCTTAAGGAATATGGAAGTAATTACCCTTGATAAAAAACCGTTGCAGGTAAACTACCCCTTTCCCTTAACCTATCTTCACCAAAAACGATAGGTCTTGAGAACTCTACAATTCAGGGTTGTATGTAAAATATTATATGATTTTGTTTGAATTTGCGGCTGTTATCGTTTGCCATACAAAATACCCTTGATAAAACAAAAACGTGGCTGGTAAACTACCCCTTTCCTTCAACAGATCTTTACCAAAAACAATAGGTCGCGAGTACTCTGCAAATCAGGGCTGTATGCAAAAAATTATTTGATCCTGTTTGAATTTGCGGCAGTTATCGTTTGCCATAGCAAAAAAATCTACAGACACAGACAGACAGACAGACAGACAGACAGACAGACACACACACACATTGACACTTTTCGGAAAACGACTTTTTTTCATGTTTTGAGTGTAGTAGAATCAGAATCTGCAATAATCTCGAACACGATTTTTTTTGCCATCACCATACTTCCATTCCTTAAGGAATATGGAAGTAAAATTACCCTTGATAAAAAACCGTTGCAGGTAAACTACCCCTTTCCCTTAACCGATCTTCACAAAAAACGACAGGCCTTGAGAACTCTACAATTCAGGGTTGTATGTAAAATATTATATGATTTTGTTTGAATTTGCGGCTGTTATCGTTTGCCATACAAAATACCCTTGATAAAACAAAAACGTGGCAGGTAAACTACCCCTTTCCCTCAAACGATCTTCACCAAAAACAATAGGTCTTTAGTACTCAAGAAATCAGGGCAGTATGGAAAAACGTATTTGATTCTGTTTGAATTTGCGGCTCTTATCGTTTGCCATAGAAAATACCCTTTTAAAACATAAAACGTTGCCGGTAAACTACCCCTTTTCCTTAACCGATCTTCACCAAAACCAAAAGGTCTTGAGAACTCTACAATTCAGGGCAGTATGCCAAATATTATTTGATTAGGTTTGAATTTGCGGCTGTTATCGTTTGCCATAGGAAATACCCTTGTTAAAACATAAAACGTTGCAGGTAAACTACCCCTTTCCCTTAACCGATCTGTACCAAAATCAACAGATCTTGAGAACTCTACAATTTAGGGCTGTATGCGAAACATTATTTGATTCTGTTTGAATTTGCGGCTGTTATCGTTTGCCAAACAAACAAAGTTACCCTTGATAAAAAAAACCGTTGCTGGTAAACTACCCCTTTCCCTTAACCGATCTGCACCAAAAACAATAGGTCGCGAGTACTCTACAAATCAGGACTGTATGCAAAAAAGTATTTGATTCTGTTTGAATTTGCGGCAGTTATCGTTTGCGATAGAAAAAAAAATCTACAGACACAGACACACACACAGACACTTTTCGATAAACGACTTTTTTTCATGTTTTGAGTGTAGTACAATCAGAATCTGCAATAATCTGGAACACGATTTTTTTTTACCATCACCATACTTCCATTTCCTTAAGGAACATGGAAGTAATTACCCTTGATAAAAAACAACCGTTGCAGGTAAACTACCCCTTACCGATCTTCACCAAAAACAATAGGTCGCGAGTACTCTACAAATCAGGGCTGTATGCAAAAAATTATTTGATTCTGTTTGAATTTGCGGCTGTTATCGTTTGCCATAGAAAAAATCTACACACACACACACACACACACACACACACACACACACACACACACACACACACACACACACACACACACACACACACACACACACACACACACACACACACACACAAACACACACATTTCGAAAAATGACTTTTTTTCATGTTTTGAGTGTAGTACAATCATATTCTGCAATAATCTCGAACACGATTTTTTTGCCATCACCATACTTCCATTTCCTTAAGGAACATGGAAGTAAAATTACCCTTGATAAAAAACCGTTGCAGGTAAACTACCCCTTTCCCTTAACCGATCTTCACCAAAAACGATAGGTCTTGAGAACTCTACAATTCAGGGCAGTATGCAAAATATTATATGATTCTGTTTGAATTTGCGGCTGTTATCGTTTACCATAAAAAAAATTACCCTTGATAAAAAAATGTTGCCGGTAAACTACCCCTTTCCCTTACCCGATCTTCACCAAAAACAATAAGTCTTGAGTGCTCTACAAATCAGGATTGTATGCAAAACATTATTTGATTCTGTTTGAATTTGCGGCTGTTATCGTTTGCCATAGAAATTACCCTTTTTAAAACATAAAACGTTGCTGATAAACTACCCCTTCCCTTAACCGATCTTCAACAAAATCAACAGACCTAGAGTTCTCTTTAGTTCAAAAAGGTATGCAAAAACTTAGTTGATTCTGTTTGAATTTAGGGCAGTTATCATTCGTCATATAAAAAATTACCCTTGTTAAAACATAAAATGTTGCTGGTAAACTACCCTTTTCCCTTAACCGATCTTCACCAACACCAATATGTATTGAGAACTCTACAATACAGGGCTGTATGCAAAACATCATTTGATTCTGTTTGAATTTGCGGCTGTTATCGTTTGCCATAGAAAACACCCTTGATAAAACATAAAAAGTTGCTGGTAAACTACCCTATTCCATTAACCAATCTTCACCAAAAACAATAGGTCTTGAGAACCCTACCATTCAGGGCTGTATACAAAACATTAGTTGATTCTCTTTGAATTTACGGCAGTTATCGTTCGTCATAGAAAAAATACCCTTTTAAAACATAAAACGTTGCAGGTAAACTACCCCTTTCCCTTAACCGATCTTCAACAAAATCAACAGACCTTGATTTCTATATAATTCAAAAAGGTTTGCAGAAGGGTAGTTGATTCTGTTTTAATGTATGGCAGTTATCGTTCGTCAAAAAAAAATTACCCTTGATAAAACAAAATGTTGCTGGCAAACAACCCTATTCCCTTAACCGATCTTCACCAAAACCAACAGGTCATGAGAACTCTACATTTCAGGGCTGTATGCAAAACATTATATGATTCTGTTTGAATTTGCGGCTGTTATCGTTTGCCATATAAAATACCCTTGATAAGACAAAAAACGTGTCAGGTAAACTACCCCTTTCCCTTAACCGATCTTCACCAAAAACAATAGGTCTTTAGTACTCAACAAAACAGGGCTGTATGCAAAAACGTATTTGATTCTGTTTGAATTTGCGGCTCTTATCGTTTGCCATAGAAAATACCCTTTTAAAACATAAAACGTTGCTGGTAAACTACCCCTTTCCCTTGACAGATCTTCACCAACACCAATAGGTATTGAGAACTCTACAATACAGGGCTGTATGCAAAACATCATTTGATTCTGTTTGAATTTGGGGCTGTTATCGTTTACCCGTTTACCATAGAAAAAAATTACCCTTGATAAAAAACCGTTGCTGGTAAACTACCCCTTTCCCTTAACCGATCTTCACCAAAAACGACAGGCCTTGAGAACTCTACAATTCAGGGTTGTATGTAAAATATTATATGATTTTGTTTGAATTTGCGGCTGTTATCGTTTGCCATACAAAATACCCTTGATAAAACAAAAACGTGGCAGGTAAACTACCCCTTTCCCTCAAACGATCTTCACCAAAAACAATAGGTCTTTAGTACTCAAGAAATCAGGGCAGTATGGAAAAACGTATTTGATTCTGTTTGAATTTGCGGCTCTTATCGTTTGGCATAGAAAATACCCTTTTAAAACATAAAACGTTGCAGGTAAACTACCCCTTTTCCTTAACCGATCTTCACCAAAATCGAAAGTCATTGAGACCTCTACAATTCATTGTAGATTACCAGCAACGTTTTATGTTTTAACAAGGGTATTTTCTATGGCAAACGATAACAGCCGCAAATTCAAACAGAATCAAATAATGTTTTGCATACAATCCTGATTTGTAGAGCACTCAAGACTTATTGTTTTTGGTGAAGATCGGGTAAGGGAAAGGGGTAGTTTACCTGCAACATTTTTTTATCAAGGGTAATTTTTTCTATGGTAAACGATAACAGCCGCAAATTCAAACTGAATCAAATAATATTTTGCATACAGTCCTGAATTGTAGAGTTCTCAAGACCTCTTGATTTTGGTGAAGATCAGTTAAGGGAGTAGAGTAGTTTACCTGCAACATTTTATGTTTTAACAAGGTTAATTTTTTATATGACGAACGATAACTGCCGTAAATTAAAACAGAATCAACTACTCTTTTGCATACATTCCTGAATTGTAGAGTACTCATGACCAATTGTTTTTGGTGAAGATTGGTTAAGGGAAAGGGGTAGTTTACCTGCAACGTTTTTTTATCAGGCGTAATTTTACTTCCATGTTCCTTAAGGAAATGGAAGTGTGGTGATGGCAAAAAAAATCGTGTTCGAGATTATTGCAGATTCTGTTTGTACTACACTCAAAACATGAAAAAAAGTCGTTTTCCGAAAAGTGTCTGTGTGTCTGTAGATTTTGAGACACAGATCTTGAGAACCTCTACAACAGATCTTGAGAACTCTACAATTTAGGGCTGTATGCAAATAATCGTTTGATTCTGTTTGAATTTACGGCTGTTATCGTTTTCCATAAAAAATACCCTTGTTAAAACATAAAACGTTGCAGGTAAACTACCCCTTTATCTCAACCGATCATCACCAAAAACACTAGATCTTGAGAACTCTGGAATTCAGGGCTGTATGCAAAAGAGTAGTTGATTCTGTTTGAATTTGCGGCTGTTATCGTTCGCCATAGAAAAAAATTACCTTTGGGAAAAAAAACTGTTGCAGGTAAACTACCCCTTTCCTTTAACCGATCTTCACCAAAAACAATAGGTCTTGAGTACTCTACAAATCAGGGCTGTATGCAAAAAATTATTTGATTCTGTTTACGGCTGTTATCGTTTGCCATAGAAAAAATCTACAGACAGATAGACACACAGACAGACAATTTTCGAAAAATGACTTTTGTTCATGTTTTGAGTGTAGTACAATCAGAATCTGCAATAATCTCGAACACGATTTTTTTTGCCATCACCATACTTCCATTTCCTTAAGGAACATGGAAGTAAAAATCAATGTCCAATTAAACATGGAAGTAAAAAATAGGTACTAAGGTATTTTGCCAAAAGCAAGAAAAGTTCAATTCATGTATTTTTATTAACTTAAGTATAGGAATGAAAGTTGTTTATTAAGACTTAATAAACAACATATGCTAATAGAACTACCTACACAAATTGAACTTTTCTTGCTTTTATATTTGCAAAATCTGCTATTAATTGTCTTGTATCCAAACTATCTAAGATTTCATGTTCTATTGAAACAATAGATAAATTATTTAGTCTTTGCTGATGCATTGTTGATCTTAAATATTTTTGAAGTGAAACTTCTTTTGGCACGGTAGGAAAAATGTTCGTTACGCGTTATGCATTATGCATTATATGCATGAACCTTCTTTGGGCACGGTAGGAACAATGTTCGTTATGCGTTATGCGTTATATGCATGCATGTGTGTGTATATGTGTTTAGTAGTATGTATACCAAAATGAGGAAATGTACAGTTATATATAATTATTGTTACGAATATTTTAAGTTAACGATATGTAAAAAATAATCTACCTAGTCCAACATAATTTAATGACATATATGTCAAAAATTGTTTATGAATACGATCGACGTCATTCTCAATCATTATTATACGTTGCCTTATCACGTGTGATGAGTATTGATGGATTACATATTACGACACAGAAAAACGAGAAGATATTCTACCATGGCCGAAGATGGTCATCATCAACAATTGATTTGCAAGAGGAATTTAAACGACTTTCACTAAACAAACTAGAAACTGTAAATGAAAATTTAGTTAATTTCATCAATAACAGAAAATGTTTATCAATATTCACTTTTAATTGCCAAAGTCTTACAGCTCATGCTGTTGATCTAAAAGATATAGTTGTGAAAAATTCAAATGTCATAGTTTTATCAGAAACTTGGCTAGCCAATAAAGATAAAGTATCTGTTCTTAATTTCAACTGCATTGTGAAATATAAACGACCAAATATTAGAGCGGGAGGTGTCGGGATATTTCAAAATTCTGACGATATTATTAACATTATAACTCCATTCTTGGATTTTTCCATTACTCAATCTGATGTCTATGGTTCAATGGCATCTACAGTTGGCAATTTAATATATTTCTCCTAATAAAACATTAGATGATATTATTGATTTTCTCCATCGTTCATTATTATCGTATACATCACAAGGTGCCACCATACTTCATAAAGATTATCATAAAATGATTTTAAGTGGAGATTTCAATGTCAATTTTGCATTAGACAAATCTATAAAACTGGTTGAATTTTTAAAAGATAATTTAAACTTGTCTATACAAAATGATAAAAAAATATCTACGACAAAATCGAATACGACAATTGATGTTGTAACATGACATAAGATAGCACCGAAACTCATTACTAATTAATAGAAGAAGAGATAAAAATTGAAAGAAAAATAAATAAATTATAACCTGAAGATTGATAGCCCAACACTAATAACTAAATAATGACTACGACACTGACAAGGACTAAACCCAATAGATTGGATAAGGTGATAGAAATAAAAAACCAATGATACAACCCAAATTATAACTACAATCAAAACAGCCCAAAATGTAACTAATATAATATGTGAAATAAATGTACAAAATCAGATAGGGCAATAGATAAATAAATAAATAATGTAAACTATATGAACTGTAAAAAGTAAACAAGATATGAAATGTTATTAAAAGAAAAGAAAAACCAATGTAAAACCCCAGATAGAAAAATATGAATAAAAAATACCCTATTAAGTAATAAGTTAGCCACAAGTAAGTAAAATACAATCAAACTTAACAACATTAATTATGAGTGCAGAGGTGAAAAGGTGATAGTAAAGAAACTATTAGTGACGGACATTATATAAATAAAATAATAAACTAAGCGATAGTTATGTTAAATAAATAAACACTATTTAAAATAAATGTGAAGTGTAAGTGACTGTCGAGTGAAATACTATTTACATAAGACTATATAAAATATATAGCAAACCATGTTAGAGTAGTAGTTTAGCCAGTAAGGCTTATTGTGTTATTAAAATAAGGAACATTAACCAAAATATAAAATAATAAACATTTTGAAAAATGAGAGAAAAGTGATATACTAGAGTGGAAGCAGTGAGAATTAGACACTATATTTTATTAAGGGAGTTCATATATGTTGATAATAATGATTAGTAATGTTCAAAAAATTGTTATAAGAGTTTTGTTAGTAAATGAACAAAATAGTGTTAGTAAGATTAAATGACTAGTTATGTTAAAGTCAAAAAACCATTAAGAGTTAAAAGGCTTATTTTCAGGCATGGACCAGTAAAGAAGAATTAATGAATTATATAATGTGTGATGATCAAAAGCATCAAATGTTTTTTTGTTAGTTTATGTCTTTAATAATGTTTAATAACCAAATAAATAAAATTAATAAATATAAAAATATTGTAAAGAGTATAGGATAGAAGTATTATGGAATCTAGGCATTAGGCCTAGCATTGATTAACATAATTTTGTAAGTTTTAAGATAAAACAATAGCCAAAAAATCAACTAAAGTGTATAATATGTTTAGGTATTCAAGTAAGAATATAAGGTACAAAACTGGATACATAATGTTTAGTTTAAAGGTAATAAAATAAAGAAATACCAAATAGAAAAAATAAGAAACTGTTATGAAGTGACCAAATGTAAACATGATTGGTACCAAAATAATCTGTAAGAAAAAAGCAAAGCCATGGTGTTATTGGATTTAATATTACCAATAGCATAAGAAAGTTATAATAATTTATAAGATTTTAATGAATTTTGAACAGAAAAAACGTTAGTTAATATAACAATGTTATAAGTTATTAACCAATGGGAATCAGAGTATCATAGAGAGTTACATGTTTAACCGTTGAAAATTTATTATTCCATTATTGACTATCATAGAGGGTGGATGTATGAAGCCCATGAAGATAAATAAGTAAAGAAATCAATAAATTTTATCGAACAGTAATTAAGAAGACAAAATTAATAACCATAATACCACTAATGATGAGAAGTTAATTAATTCAACAAAAGAATTAATAAATATAATATAAAAATTTTGATGAAGAGAACCTAATTCGGAAGTAACCACCTACAGAAGGAAGAATAGAAGAAAACCCTAACTAAACCTTGGAATCTACATTAACCAGCAATACTGATGGAATTCGAACACCAGAATTGGATCGTTTGAACCTGGATCTCACTAAACCATACAAGAAGGGACCAGCAGAAGTGTTCGAGAAGAAGAGGATCGCCCAAGACAAGAAGAGATAAAGGAGTGCTGAGTATATTTTGAATGTTTTAATCGAAAACAAAACTATAAATAATCCACATTAACTGAACAAATTTATTTCACTTCACCAACCACTCAAATAACTTTTTAGAACTGATTTCTATTTAATAATCACCTCTGATAGAACAAATATATCATTGAATTTTTAATTTAAATTAATTCGTTTTAAAAAACGCGAACTGGATAAGTAAGGAATTAACCTATTGAGCACTATTTCCCATAGCGGTAACTTACTTTCAATACTTAAATATATCAATTGTTATGAACTAGTTATAAGGTATTTTGTAAGATTATGTGCATTTATTAGTCTGTAAACCAATATTTCTGTAGTCCAAGGAACTTTTCCCTGAGATATTTAAAATAAACAAACGAAGAACATACGCCATTGTAGCGTCTATCTACCTACACGAACCGAATGAGCAGACAGCCAACTACGAAAAAGTAAACATGCCGGCGCAATGATAAATGTTATGTTTTATTTCAGAAATTGTAATTGACCAATATATTTGAACCTGTTAATAAATCATCGTAACTATCCTCAACTGTATGTTTGATTTATTCAAAGATTAATATAAAAGTTTGGGGTAAACAAAAAATAAAAAATACATTAGTTGACGAAGTCGATTTCGCCAAGCAGTGTTAACCAATCAGGCGGCGAGGCGGAGAATTCAAATTGAACGGCGGACTGAGTGAGCCAACGATCGACTTTCGTAAGTATTTATAAGACGTGATAAACGACTCATTACAACTTAACGACAACGTAAGTACTTAAAATTAAAGCATACAACGCGTTCTTTTACAATGTATACGAATTCACAAGGTTTCTGGATAATATTGAATGTAAAACATACACTTCTTATTTTAGTTACCATAAGCCTTTGGTTACAAAAGTGTATGATGAAATATCACTAAATATTAACGAAATAGATTAATAATAATAATAATTTCTGTAAATGTATATAATAAAATATTTTTAATTTACTAAAAATAAAAATTGTTCTTATACCTCTCCCATCCTATTAAATTTTACGTATACAGTTAAAAATAATAATAATAATAATAATAATAATGGATAAAAAAAATAATGGATATAACCCAAACAAGTTTCACTTCTTCCGCGCATATACATTTACTGATACATGCACCCAAACGTTTTTTTAATAATTTTTCACTTTGAAACTGACCTTTCACCAGATGCAACTGAAACCGGCAGAGTAAGTAATATTCTTAACGCTATTGCTGTGTTGGGAAAAGTTGAAATTAAATCATTTGTAAAAAGATATTGTAAAAGGGTATGTGGATCACTAGACTGATTTTCTAGAAAATGCAGCTTTAAAGCATTAATTTCATTATACAAATCAGTACCATCAATGTCTGTTTCATTTCTTGAATCGTCTTTCAGTTTCAGATGTAAATCTTTACAATGTTTCATCAATTCGTCTTTGGGGTAACTAAATAATTTACTACTGAAAAAGCCAAACACATCGTCTAATGTTTTTAACTCTTCGAATCTATTTTTTAAGGAAGTTAATGTCTGATCTAGGATTCTAAAAAAAAACTCTACTTTGTAATTGATTTTGGGGTCTAATAAAACTTCATCACGCTGTTCATATTATTTCTTTTTTATATTATCGCCCGTATTATTTAGCCACACGTTGGATGCGTCAATTTTCTAATATTACTCTTCTGCGGACTCTCAACGCCTTACCAAGTCGTCGTCAATTTTAAACGTATCTCACGCAGACTACGTCCGTCGCGAACGCACGAATAACCAGTACCGATATCCTTACCTGTCCTTATTTCATATATTTATTTCCCGAACGGCGCCAAATTGTTTTTTAGAAAACAATTAAAAGATTCAAATTAGTTTGTCTCCTGTACGGTGATGATGAATTCGAATTACCTCATAGACTGGCGGGAACTCGAATTTCGCTTGTCTTTGGACGTGTTGCCAACATAAATTTTTGGCAAAGAATTCTATTCTCCGCTAAAGAACACAAACTATATAATACAATTTCAATAAAAACAAAGGACAGTTAGTAATGATTCGTACTTGTTTATTTGAGTCTAAAATTCGCTAATTTTTGATAACTTTTGTACAGTAGAGAGTATTATAGTAAAGTTTCGACCCGGCAACAAATTAATTTCCACTCAGCTGAGAGCAACGGTGGCAGCAGTCGTGTGACGCCACAATGGCTAGCGTTCTTATTTACACAAGTTATTCTGCCAATGAGTTCTTTGGGTTACGAAAAGATTTAAAACAAGATGTTAAATAAAATACACCACCTTACATTTGTGGTATTTAAATACTAAAAAGGTTTACATGAAATTCAACTCTTGGTGTTTAAAAGTGTGTGTCAAATTTATAGGCTTCAGATATAGGTTATCATACAGTTACATACAGTGTGAATAAATATGATCCATTAATCCTTGAAAGAATTTGGTGTTCAAAGTTCAGAGTGAGAGTTATATATTGTGAAAAAAGTTAATCAGTTTTAGTTCGTAATTATTGATAATTTAATTTATACTTAACAAAACCATGTTGTTTTGGTTATGGGTCGTCAGGATTTCTTCAAGGTTGTGACAGTACTTTCTTTAATTTTCAATGGTATGGTTGCCCATTTCCTTCTGGCGTCTGTTTATTTTTATTCAATTTTTATTTATTTTTTAATTTTAAAATTTTGTTTATTGTTCCTCCTTGAGTTGCTGGAACTATGGTTGACTTCTTGTGTTCATTTTACTTTCATTTATATCTGATTTTCTTCTTTATTAGCCTTTAATAGAGCTGCAGTCAATATAGCGTCTGTACCGCTGGATAGTTAATAATGGAACTCTCGTTTCATAACGGTCAAAATTATAATAAGGTTTTGTTGTTATGGCAACCGCTTACATTCTCATTGGTTAAACACATTTGAACCTATTGTTATAAATCCTGGGCTTCTGTTCAAAATGAATAAATATTTTATAATGGTTATTGTTCCTTGGTGATATTACCAATGTATGAAATATTAACATAGATGTCCCTATTTTCTTTCAAAGATCAAATTGACATCTCACAAGGCTGGTCTAGGTCATGTATTAATGTTTTTGGACAAAATTGCTAATACTATGTTATTACATATTTCACTTATTTATACTGTTTATTACAATTCTGACATATTATTATTGTTAGTTAATGGTAATCACATAATTTACTTGGTCTTATTATTCAAATACAGTATTCAATTGTTTACAATTGGTTTTCTGAAGTTAGACAGCTATGTCATTTATAGGCTTAAACTGTAACATCTTAGAATTTCCTATTTTGCTCTATTTAAACATTATTTATTAAATACATATGTTCTGCTTATTTTCATTTCGCACTTATTGGCTTTTGAATTACTTTGAAACTGTTTTACCATCTATTAGTGTTATTATACTTTTACAAAATTATTTCTTATCTGATATTTTTTCTTTTCTATTTATATAATAGTGATTAATTTGTTGCTTGTTAAGTTTATATCATTGCTATTTTATTCCTACTCCCATTTCTCACACACCTATTTAACACTTAAATCTATTAACAAAACATAATATAGAAATAATTTAATGGGCTGTCTATTGTTCAGCCATATTCCTTCTTATTAATTACAATTGTTATATTGTATGTTATTACTTGAAATTAACATACGCCTCATCTCTTTATAATATCATTACATACATAAAAAATACAAACATATTACCTTAATGTTATGCCTTCTTGGTTTATATTCCTATGAACACAAAACTTATTTTCTTTAAACTAACAAAACTGTTTACCATACATTAATCTTATTTTCCTCAGTTCAGTTTCTTCAACACAATTTAATTTAATTCTTTCTGACTGAATAAGTAACGTATCTTATTGTTATTGATGTCTCTTTGCATCAACATTAACTGTTACAAAGACATAGGGATCTTTTGTAACTAATACCAAAATTGGCAATCCCCTTACTCATTGAAAAGCATAATTAGGAATAATTATTATTATTGTTATTCCAACATTGTTTTTTAATCTTTTTGGTTGAGTACACTTATATTTGCACTGACTGAATTCATTAATTTCCACAGTCCTGCCTGTTTGATTAGTTATTATTATTCCTCACTTATCACATCACTTTTACTATTTATGGTTATCACTCCCTACCTATTTCTCACTCTTGGTTTCAATGATATTTTAAACATACATTTATAATTATTCTTTCAGCATTTTGTGTCTTACTTTCTTATTATAATAAGGTTCTTAACAACATACTTTATCTACTAATAATTGTCTTACTTATTTCTTATGGTTAGTGTACTTTCTTTATTATTGTTTTATTCATGGTTAGTTATTATATTTGCTTTACTCATTTGTGCCTTTTATCATTAATTTGTCTTTTCTCATCTTATTGTCTTTATCTGGCCAATCTCTGGGGTTGGGCCATAGTCATTTGTTTGTCAGTCTAGTCTATTCATTTATTTATTATTCTTGTTTACAATTCTCCTTTTTTCTTTCTTAATTCCATTTTATATTTTTTTCATTATTATTCATTAAATTATTTTACCTTTTATCATTTATCTAATACTTGTGGATACCCTACAGGGTCCGATTTCTGCAACGTTATAATATTGAAATTGTTTCGGTTTTCTTCTTGGACGATGTGTATTTATTGGTGGGAAATCTGCTTCAACATTGAGTTTGTGAGACACTTTGGTAGCTTCTTGTAAAACTATTTTCAAAGTGTTCATCCGTGCGATATTCTGTAAACTTATCAATCAAATTATTTAGCAAATTTATGCATACTTGAGTATTCATTGTGGGGCTTTGCATCATTTTACTTAAAGAATTAATTTCGTTTAAAACATCAAACCAGATTACAACAGAGCAAATAAATTTATAATTTTGAACGTTTAAAGCAAGCGAATGTGATTTGTGAGGTGTGGTACAATCCCACTCAGACGAATTTTCAGATATTTCCAGCAGAGCATCAAATATTTTGTCGATGTGATACCGTAATAGTTTGATTGCGTCAATTCTGCTGGGCCATCGTGTAGCACTTAGAGCTTTTAATTTTATATCTGGTAAATGTTTGCAAATGATCGCCCACCTTTTTATAGACGATGAAAAGAAAACGTAAATTTCTTGAATTATGTCGAAGAAATTGATAGTTTTGTGCGAAATATTTGCTGCATCATTGACTACCAAATTTAGACTATGAGCTGAGCATGGAACGTAAAATGCATGATTATTGATTTCCAAAATTATTTTCTGCAATCCGTTGTGTTTTTTCCATGCATGTTAGAACCATTATCATAACCTTGCCCACGCAAATTTTGAATGTCGAGGTTTAATTGTGAAAATAAATTCAAAACTAAATTTAATAGACCCTCGCCAGTGGAACTGGTAATTGGACAAAAACCAATGAAATGTTCGCATACCTCTACTTTTTTATTTGTATTATTTAAATAAACATGTCTAAGTATTACTGTTATTTGTTCCGTGTGACTTACATCCAGTGTGCAGTCTAATATGACGCAAAAATATTTCGATTCTCTGACTTTGTTCAAAATATAATTTGTTATCGTCGTGCCGAGTAAATCAATAATTTCGTTTTGAATATGATCTCCTAAATAGTGAGCCATACAACTTGAATCAGATTTCGAGAATTCAATTCTGCGAATATGTTCCCGCATAACTGAATCAAAATACGCTGTCATTTTGATTGCTTTTAGAAAATTGCCGTTATTATGCTCAAATAATGTTTTCAATGAACCCCGAAAAGCCAGACATTGACATGATAAAAACTTGATAACGGCAATAATTCTTTCTATTACATCACACCAATGCTTTTTTTCTGATTCTAATAGTCTCAGTTGCATTTGATTTACAGTAGTCTTAGTTTGTAGCTTATTATTCAATTGCACCCATGATTTCACATTTTCATTGTGGGAAATGCTTGTTTCAGGTCTTTTTAAAGTTAATGATAAATGCTGCCAATCCGAAAAACCGTTCAAACCAGATAGACTACTTACAGTTTTACCAAAAATTTTACAACAAAAACAATAAACTGAATCTTTTGAAATAGAGTAAACAAGCCAATCTCTATTAATTTTTTCCCCATTAGAAAGATTTCTGTAATAGTAGTCTAATTGTGAGTAAATTTTCTTCCATCGTCATTAATGGGAAAACTGTGGTTACGCACCTGTACAGGTCTAACTAAAATATTAACAAGACTACTATTAATACTAACAGGCCACAAACTCGGGTCATCACCACATGTTAAACTGCTACAAACTGCTGATGACGATGTACCGCTTATAGGTTCTTCAGCAGTACCTTCTCTTGTATCACTAGAGTCACCATCTGAAGGACTGCAACATTTTTTTTTCTCTTCAGATACTTCCATAGGTTCGGGATCTTTGCTCGTCGATGCTGTGGCAGAGTCAAGAATTTCTTGATATTCCTTATTTTCAGGCTTGTTTAAAAATTTCATAATAGAACCTGCCAGTTTTTCTTTCTGTATCTCCTTTTCTCATTTTTGGTGTCGAAATTGAGCCCCAGAAAGTTTTTTCTTCTTCTGTGGTTCCTGAAACAGATCTACTGTGAAGTGAACTGAAGCTAATGCAAAAAGAATTAAGTGAATTCATTACGTTTTTCAGGAGATATCTTGTTCACGTTGTAACAAAATAAAATATTAAGATCTGTTAATGTTGTTACAATAATTTGAAATAAAAAATTTAAAATTTATTTCAAAAAAAAATTTCTGAAAAAATATTTTTTATGAAAATATTAATCCTAATATTTAGGAACTAATCGTGTTTATTGTTTGTAATTATAAATGAAGTGGTATTATGTTTACTCTTGTAATAGTGTCACTCTCAGTAAAACTGTTAAAGGACAATCTGGTTAACTCCAAATCTAGTCGAAAGACGGCTCCCTTCTTCTTCTTCTTGAAGCGTTCGTTGTTTCGAATATACCGCCTTTCGGTTAGTTGGTATGCTTGAATAATTTTTTAAAGAAAAACCAAAACCAAATTACAAAACAGCACGTTTATTAATAAAATAGTTATTTTGTTCGATAAGAATCGATGTTGCAGAGTAGTATCGACTCACTCAGGGTCAGTCGATATAAAAAGTTTACATTAGTATTATAAAAATATGGTTCTTTAAACGGTTATTTAAGATATAGCCAGAGAAGGTTATGGGCAGGAAAGTATAACACTTACAATTATAAAATGCCTTAATATTAAACAATACAATGATATAATTAGAAATAATAAAAGTTTACATATGAGATTTATTCAAACCAAAAGCAGCATCAGACAGTCGTTCTCTACAGCTGATGGGAGTAGATGACGACGATTCACAAAATGGCCGACTGGCGCATGCGTAGTTAACGTATAACTTGGATGAAAGTTTTATTTAAATAAAGATGTCTTTTTTCCGTGTAAATGGTCTCAGCAATTGTATATGATTGTCCTGGATGTATTTGAGTGTCACTGGTGTATGGTGGAATAGTTCACTTGGTGTAAAATGTTGTTATTGGATATATCTCATTGGGTCTATGTGTGTCGGTTTTAACCTTAATTTTTCGTCAGTAAACTGTGTGATATTGGTGTTATTTCGATTAATTAGTCTTATGTGGTTCAGTTTATTGGTGTTACACTGTTCATATTTTAACTTCACCGGTTCACAATAAAAAAAATAGCTCAAAATAAGTTTTATACAAATTTTCACCGAACTCGGTTTATAACGTTAATCGCCATTACAGGTTACTTCTAGCAAATAATCACGTTAAGTTCACTCGTCAACGTATAATAATGAACTGTTCTCATTTCCTTCGTCTCCTGAAAATCTTAGCCTATTTAATATATCTTATACATTGTTTCAAATTATCTTAGCTTCCGATACATTTTATTTTAATACATTATACTCAGAAAATAATTTTGTTGTTAATTAATTGTACGAAATACTAAATACATATTCGGTTTCATTATTCTATTCTGCTTATTTTGCTAGTAATTAATATAGTGTTACAAAGTTTCATTAGAAAATTATATTTATTACATTTTTGGAAGGTAGGCCTAAATTTATATTTCCTGTAGTCTAAGCAAATAATAGCCATTTTCCCTAATATAATTATTATTTTATTAAATCTGAAATTGATATAATTGTCTATTCTTACTTAATTTCTTGCAATTTAGTTTATTAATGATTGTTTTTAAATACAATTCATTTGTCTATGACTCCTCCTCTGATAATGTCAGTTAGTCCATGCCATTTTTATTGGTAATTTTATTAGATAAATAAGTAATTTTACTTATCTACTGACCATATCTTTAGAAAGTCTTATTTACATGGTATACTATATGTTGGGTTTATCTTGCATAAATATTGTCAGTTTAACTGGCTTATAAGACTAGATTTATTAATTATTCTGCAGTTTAAATTCATTATATGGCCTAGATTTGATGTGTTGCTATTTGCAAAATTTTACTAATGTAGTTAGTTTATACCCTTTCTCTGACTTTTTATCCTTATATACTTTATTAACAATTAGTTCTTTGACTGGTATAACAGTGATTATTGTTTGTACAATTAAAATATAACACCTATCTCTATCAAAACTGGTACCTTGAATAATACCTTTTATGTATACTGATTACACCTAGTAACATAATTAAAAACATTTTATAACATGGGGAATGATATCTACCTTTAGATATGGCATTCCTAATTTAAATTAACAACAAAATAACATCTTATAACAATAATATCTCTTACTAATAAATCTTATTTGTCTAGTTATTATATGGAACAGGAACATAACATATTGGTTCCATATAATGGTTAACACTTTCTTAAAACTAATTATTGACAGACTGCTCTGTATTTCCCAATTTTAAGGATTTATTCCCCATCTCTAAGTATAACACTAGCTATCTGTTTATTATCTCATTCTATGGAATGTTCTTATAGATTCAGTAGCATTTCATTAGCAATATTATTACTTCATATCAAATAAGATACTGTTCAAAAAACACTTAAAGTTTATTCATTTGTACAGCAACTCATGTACCTTTTCAAAGTTATTGGCTATAATTCAATAACTTACACTTGTCCATGGTTATTTATTAATATTATTACTAGTCCTTTTCTAGCTTTTCAACATGAAATATTCAACCATGGGGGGACTGTGAAGATTTGTTCATACAAACTAAACAATAACTTTTTTGGGTGCACTGTTAGTGTTACTTAATACTATTAACACTTTTAGTTTTTGTCAGTTTTACATTGTGATAGTGTTTTTGGGGGTGTTATACTTTCTCTTTGGACATTCATTTATTTTTGGGGTTTTTGGGTTCTCTCCCTATGGGGTTTCTATGTGGTATGGGTCGTCTCACTTCCTTTTTTCTAGTGGATCTTCTCAGGTTTCTTATTCTTCAGTATTTTTAGTCATTCTATATTTCTTCTTTCTTCAGTATTTTTGTTCATTTTATATCTCTTCTTTCTTCTTTCTTCAGTACCATTCCGCTGTGTATGCTTTTGTTTCTTCTGGTCTGGTTTCTTTGTCGGGATATCTTAATTGCCTGCTTCTATCTTACCTGGGTAATTTTGTTATTCACATTTTTAGTTTTCTGGGTTTTTAAATTTGTAGTATATAGATTATTTGCATTTTTCTTTATTTTTACTTTTCTTGTGAGTATATTAATTAATAGTGCCTTTTAATTGATTCTCATCTGGATATTCCATATATTAGAGCTTTATTAATGATCATTGAGTAATTTATTTATGTGGATTATCTGTCATGCTACAGATTGCTCTCTTCCAGAAGTGATTAGTTCAGATCATACTTAGTTTGTCTGAAGTAATTGCTTATGATATTTCATTATAAATTATATTTCTTTACTTCCTTCACATTTCTAAAATTTTTTCTTCTATATTTTTGAGCTTATCTATATTTCATTATTAACTGGATTCTTCTTGATAGCAATAGTCATCTGATGTTTGTTATTTTTTATTTTTCCATTTTCTTCTTAACTTGGTTCTTTATCCTTGGGATATTTATTCCCTAAAATTCCCTAACACGTTAGCTGGGGCAGTCCAGAGGGGCTTTGTAGGCTACACTCTCTGCTGGCCATACTACGTCATTTATTGATTACAGAGGCAAATCATCTCTGATCAATACATAATAATACTGCTGGACTTATCTACAGACAGTTATTAATAAAAATTACATAAGAATAGTCCACCTTATGACTATAAAAAAAAATTAAATATCTTTGGATACTTCACTTCGTATCTGTTAATATTTCTATCTTAGTTAATTTCTATCTCAGTTACTTTTCTCAATGGTTAGCTCTGCTGGCATTTTATTTCTCCTTGTGGTTGGAAGCTGGTATAATATAATTATCACTTGTTATTCAGTGTAAAGTTTTTATTTATTTTTAATTCTCTGTCATATTTTGACTGTTATTACAATCTCTTTCTGGTCATTGGTAGCATATATTTTGTATTATATTTTTGTTCTTTTCTTAATTCTTATGAATCGTTCCACTAGTATTATGTTCTTGCAATTACTCTTTTAATTGTCCTTCTTATAATTGACATTTATTCTATGATCATATTTTTCTTATGGATTTATTTATACATAGTTTTTTCTTTCTTTTTCAAAATTTTATTCTGCTCTTGCTTTTTATCCAAATGCACTCTTTAATTATTAATTCCATGTGGTTATTATCTCTGCTTATTTTGCTTAAAAGTCTCATTAATTTTACTTCACAATAAGTTTATTCATTTTAATTGTATCAGTGGTTTGTACTGCCATTTCTTTATTCTCGAAAGTTTTTCAGAATTGGTCCCATATATAATTGTTGGTAATGTGAACTTCCTCTTCCTTTTGAATGTTGTGGTTATTCTTCAAAATTCTTTTCCTTTCTTTTATATTCCATGATTTGAGTTTCATTGATGTTTGGTAGTAAGTTGTACTTACATGGGTTTTTTTTTTTTTTTTTTTTTTAACTTATTTGTGTTTTACTAAATTCTTTTTCTTTTAGTTTTTTCACAAATAGTTCCATAAATATTTGGGTAGTAAGTAGTACTTACTTCGGTTTTAAATTTTCGTAATATATTATCCAAATTCTTTTTCTTCTTTATTAATCCAAAAGTTGTTCAAATATAAGGTAGTAGGTAGTTCTTACTTGTTTTTAGAAGTTACATATTTATTCTAAATTCATTTTCTTCTTTTTATTTTCCATAAAGTTTTTTCATAAATATTTAGTAGTAAGTAGTCCTTACTTCATTTTTGAATTTCATTGTTCTTGTTTATTAATTCAATAGTAGTTTCAAAAATTAGGTAGTAAGTAGTTCTTACTTGTTTTTTTTTTTAATTTATTCATTAAATAAATTCCTTTCTTTTTATTTCATTCATAAATTGTTTCCTAAATATTCGGTAGTAAGTTGTGCTTACTTAGTTTTAGAATTTTTTAAAATTTTATATAAATTCTTTTTCTTTATCTTCAAAATTGTCTTCATAAATACTTGGTTGTAAGATGTGCTTACTATGTTTTTGAATTTTTAAAATTTTTATTCCAAATTCTTTTTCTTTTTCACTAATCCAAAATTCGTTTCATAAATTAGGTAGTAAGTTGTTCTTACTTTCTTTTTGAATTTATTCAATTAAATAAATTCTTTTTCTTTAACTTCAAAATTGTCTTCCTAAATACTTGGTTGTAAGATGTCCTTACTTCGTTTTTGAATTTTTTAAATTTATGCACATAAAATTCAATCTTCTATACATTCAATTACTCATAATATTTTTTCATGGAAATGGTTAACATATATTATTACCCTAAATATGGTATTAGCTCTCTTCTTTTCTTTACTTCAAATGTACTTCTCATTATTATTTTTCTTTTATATACCCAGGTTGAAGATTTTTATTAGGTTGCACAGTTGCTCATATTTCCTTTGTAAGGTGTAGTTTCTTAATTAATTTTCCATCTTAAACCCCCGTTTTGGTTCTTCGTTCATTCTTCTTATTATTTCTCCTCATTGATAATTATTTTCTTCTTCTTTGTTGTGGTTTTTGCCATGGTCGGTTCTCATGACATCCATTTCCTTTACCACCTCATTATGTATCCGTCATCTAGCTTATCAGATCCATACTTATCGATGTTAACCTTGGAGTAATCATTTTCCTTCCTCTTGCTGGGATCTTTTTTAGGTTTTTGGCTACCTTCTGCTTTAATATGGTTGACTTGAGCGATTCAGGGTCCTCCGTCGTTTTTTGGTTCGTTATGCAGTATTGAATGACTAGGATATTCACCGACTACTACCCAATTTTCAGTCTCACTGTTATCTCGGTTAGGCCCGACCGGGATGTGGGTCGGTAAACCTTGAGTGGTTGCTGACCGCTCCGTAAGAGGGTTAGATGGTTGATTTCGGTTCATGTTCCGTTCTGGGTCATCTAAACTGTTACCCCGTCTGGGCAGGTTATATCTTGTATCCTCCCGTTCTCGGCTTCTCCATCGATCCTCCTCCTCATGGAAACTGTTACACCGTTGATGGTTATACCTGTTTTGGCTGTTTCCTTCTGCGTGTATAAAATTTACCCGGGGTCGGGAGAACCTGTTGTTGTTGTTATTGTTATTATTAGGGTAACCCCTATTGTTATTGTAAAACCGCTCGGTGTTATTGGTATGGTTGGGGTTTCTCTGGCTATTTACATTATTATTCGGGTAATAATTATTTCGATTATCGGAGAATCCATTATTATTTCGGTTAATGTTCGGGTTTGTATTACCGTGGTTATTGTTGTTATTATTACCGTTGGTGGGGTGCTGATTATGGTAATTTGGATTATACCTGTTTCCTTGGTACCCACTGTTGATCTGTTGATTGTTATTGTTCGATGACGGATTATTTCGAACTTCTGGCCGCTCATTTCTTCTTCTACTCTGCCTGTAATATTCTTCGTTCTCATAATTTTCTAATAGCTCTGTCATCGCCTGTATGGTCTTTATCTGGCTACCTCTTCGAGCTCTTATGACCTCTTCGTCATAATGGTAGGAAAGCTTATTCACCAGGCATTCCTCTGGTATGGCCGGTTCAAGGTGCTTAGCCAGGCACACCTTCCCAAGGAAGTATGCAGTCATGGTATTGCCAAACTGGGTTTGGTATCGGCCATTGCAGATGTTGTCCCTTATTAAATTCTGGGTGGTCTCTGACCAATACTTGGACTTGAACAAACTTTTAAACTGCTGGTAATCGTTTATCTCGCTCCTGTTCGCCATCCACCAATTGTCCGTCATATCACGGAATGATTCGTCCAATAGTTCTCGACTATTGGACCATCGATTATTTCTATGTTTGGCCATATATTCCTCGATACGGGCCAAGAACTCCATCGGCTTCCTTTTATATTGGCGGAAGTTAAGCCATTCTCTGTTCTCGTTGATGGGGATATTAGTGAAGCTGGTTGGTCGGTTCCGAATTGCTTCCATGTCCTCCTGGTTCTGCCTCACTTGACCAGTGATGTTAGTCATCGCTTCCTCCAGTCCGTCACATCTTTCCGTAATTCGAGTTCGTACTTTACTGAGTTCTTCTTGGCTTTCCCTTCGGTTTTCTTCTGCCTTCTTGCGACTAGATTCTTCAAGACTTGTGACCTTGGTGTTTACCACTTCCTTGAACTCTTGTACCTCCCCTTCCGTCAGCTGACATCTTTCATCAACTTCTCTTATCTGTTGATTTATAGTTATTGTTTCGTCTTCCAGCCTTTTAGTCATAGATTTCTTATTTTCCTTTAGTTCTTTGTTCATTTCCTTTCTTAATAGTTCCACTCGTTCGTCTAACTTGTCTACATTCTCTTGGTTAACTTCTCGTAATTCTTCTCGTAATAGTTGGTTATCCTCTCTTAACTCTTCCAACCTTTCCCCCATCTTATCTTCCATTTTCTTGTTATTCTCCTCAAATTTTTCTTCCATCTTTTTGCTGGTTTCCTCCATTTTCTGATTAGTTTCATCAATTTTCTGGCTTAAAGATCGGTTGTCTTTCTTCATTTCCTTGCTGGTTTCCTCTATTCTCTTATTAGTGTTTTCAATCTTTTTACTTAATTCTTCCTTTGTTGCTTGGTTGTCCTTCTTCAATTCTTCCTTTGTTGCTTGGTTGTCCTTCTTCAATTCTTCCTTTGTTGCTTGGTTGTCCTTCTTCAATTCTTCCTTTGTTGCCTCTATGTTCTTATTTATATCACTCAAATTTTCCTTCAAGGACTGTTGGTCTTCTTTCCTTTCCTTACTATTTTCTTCCTTGGTAGACCGGTTGTCGTCATCCATTTTCTTATGCAAAGTTTCTTCGGTGGAATCCATTTTCTTATGCAAGTCTTCCATCTTCTTACCAGTCTCTCCTATGTCCTTCCTTAATTCTTCCTTTGTAGAGTCCATTTTTCTATTAGTTTTTTCTATTCCTTCCTTAGTGGATTTGATTTCTTCTTTTGTGGATTCCATTTGCTTACTTAACTGTAAGAACATTTCCATTACCCTATCCATTTTGCTTCCTTCGGTGGTCCTAGACTTTTCCATTTCCTTGTCTTGGACATGTACGTCCCCTGTTTGTGTGGGCATTTCCGGTTGTTCCTTTGGTTGTTCTGGTGGTTTATGTCCCCCTGGGTTTAATAACGTTTCTATGTCCTCCACTGGGGTCGCCTCCTTATCATCCATATTGAGTTCTTTTTCGGCCTCCGCCGCTCTCTTCTTTGATGTGGTACGACGCTGCATCTTTCCTGGTTCTCTGGCTGGATAACCGCTGCCAAGCTGAATTAGAAATTGGGCAAGTAATTACTGCCTTTCAATCCCCAATTACAGCCCTTTAGTTGGACGCCAATTTTGTAACAAAATAAAATATTAAGATCTGTTAATGTTGTTACAATAATTTGAAATAAATAATTTAAAATTTATTTCAAAAAAAAAAAAAAAAAATATTTTTTATGAAAATATTAATCCTAATATTTAGGAACTAATCGTGTTTATTGTTTGTAATTATAAATGAAGTGGTATTATGTTTACTCTTGTAATAGTGTCACTCTCAGTAAAACTGTTAAAGGACAATCTGGTTAACTCCAAATCTAGTCGAAAGACGGCTCCCTTCTTCTTCTTCTTGAAGCGTTCGTCGTTTCGAATATACCGCCTTTCGGTTAGTTGGTATGCTTGAATAATTTATTCGTTAAGCTTTTTTAAAGAAAAACCAAATCCAAATTACAAAACAGCACGTTTATTAATAAAATAGTTATTTTGTTCGATAAGAATCGATGTTGCACAGTAGTATCGACTCACTCAGGGTCGGTCGATATAAAAAGTTTACATTAGTATTATAAAAATATGGTTCTTTAAACGGTTATTTAAGATATAGCCAGAGAAGGTTATGGGCAGGAAAGTATAACACTTACAATTATAAAATGCCTTAATATTAAACAATACAATGTTATAATTAGAAATAATAAAAGTTTACATATGAGATTTATTCAAACCAAAAGCAGCATCAGACAGTCGTTCTCTACAGCTGACGGGAGTAGATGACGACGGTTCACAAAATGGCCGACTGGCGCATGCGTAGTTAACGTATAACTTGGATGAAAGTTTTATTTAAATAAAGATGTCTTTTTTCCGTGTAAATGGTCTCAGCAATTGTATATGATTGTCCTGGATGTATTTGAGTGTCACTGGTGTATGGTGGAATAGTTCACTTGGTGTAAAATGTTGTTATTGGATATATCTCATTGGGTCTATGTGTGTCGGTTTTAACCTTAATTTTTCGTCAGTAAACTGTGTGATATTGGTGTTATTTCGATTAATTAGTCTTATGTGGTTCAGTTTATTGGTGTACACTGTTCATATTTTAACTTCACCGGTTCACAATAAAAAAAATAGCTCAAAATAAGTTTTATACAAATTTTCACCGAACTCGGTTTATAACGTTAATCGCCATTACAGGTTACTTCTAGCAAATAATCACGTTAAGTTCACTCGTCAACATATAATAATGAACTGTTCTCATTTCCTTCGTCTCCTGAAAATATTAGCCTATTTAATATATCTTATACATTGTTTCAAATTATCTTAGCTTCCGATACATTTTATTTTAATACATTATACTCAGAAAATAATTTTGTTGTTAATTAATTGTACGAAATACTAAATACATATTCGGTTTCATTATTCTATTCTGCTTATTTTGCTAGTAATTAATATAGTGTTACAAAGTTTCATTAGAAAATTATATTTATTACATTTTTGGAAGGTAGGCCTAAATTTATATTTCCTGTAGTCTAAGCAAATAATAGCCATTTTCCCTAATATAATTATTATTTTAATAAATCTGAAATTGATATAATTGTCTATTCTTACTTAATTTCTTGCAATTTAGTTTATTAATGATTGTTTTTAAATACAATTCATTTGTCTATGACTCCTCCTCTGATAATGTCAGTTAGTCCATGCCATTTTTATTGGTAATTTTATTAGATAAATAAGTAATTTTACTTATCTACTGACCATATCTTTAGAAAGTCTTATTTACATGGTATACTATATGTTGGGTTTATCTTGCATAAATATTGTCAGTTTAACTGGCTTATAAGACTAGATTTATTAATTATTCTGCAGTTTAAATTCATTATATGGCCTAGATTTGATGTGTTGCTATTTGCAAAATTTTTACTAATGTAGTTAGTTTATACCCTTCTCTGACTTTTTATCCTTATATACTTTATTAACAATTAGTTCTTTGACTGGTATAACAGTGATTATTGATTGTACAATTAAAATATAACACCTATCTCTATCAAAACTGGTACCTTGAATAATACCTTTTATGTATATTGATTACACCTAGTAACATAATTAAAAACATTTTATAACATGGGGGAATGATATCTACCTTTAGATATGGCATTCCTAATTTAAATTAACAACAAAATAACATCTTATAACAATAATATCTCTTACTAATAAATCTTATTTGTCTAGTTATTATATGGAACAGGAACATAACATATTGGTTCCATATAATGGTTAACACTTTCTTAAAACTAATTATTGACAGTCTGCTCTGTATTTCCCAACTTTAAGGATTTATTCCCCATCTCTAAGTATAACACTAGCTATCTGTTTATTATCTCATTCTATGGAATGTTCTTATAGATTCAGTAGCATTTCATTAGCAATATTATTACTTCATATCAAATAAGATACTGTTCAAAAAACACTTAAAGTTTATTCATTTGTACGGCAACTCATGTACCTTTTCAAAGTTTATTGGCTATAATTCAATAACTTACACTTGTCCATGGTTATTTATTAATATTATTACTAGTCCTTTTCTAGCTTTTCAACATGAAATATTCAACCATGGGGGGACTGTGAAGATTTGTTCATACAAACTAAACAATAACTTTTTTGGGTGCACTGTTACTTAATACTATTAACACTTTTGGTTTTTGTCAGTTTTACATTGTGATATGGTTTTTTGGGGTGTTATACTTTCTCTTTGGACATTCATTTATTTTTGGGGTTTTTGGGTTCTCTCCCTATGGGGTTTCTATTTGGTATGGGTCGTCTCACTTCCTTTTTTCTAGTGGATCTTCTCAGGTTTCTTATTCTTCAGTATTTTTAGTCATTCTATATTTCTTCTTTCTTCTTTCTTCTTTCTTCAGTATTTTTGTTCATTTTATATCTCTTCTTTCTTCTTTCTTCAGTACCATTCCGCTGTGTATGCTTTTGTTTCTTCTGGTCTGGTTTCTTTGTCGGGGTATCTTAATTGCCTGCTTCTATCTTACCTGGGTAATTTTGTTATTCACATTTTTAGTTTTCTGGGTTTTTAAATTTGTAGTATATAGATTATTTGCAGATTTTTTCTTTATTTTTACTTTTCTTGTGAGTATATTAATTAATAGTGCCTTTTAATTGATTCTCATCTGGATATTCCATATATTAGAGCTTTATTAATGATCATTGAGTAATTTATTTATGTGGATTATCTGTCATGCTACAACGTTCATAGGAACATACGAACAGACCAACGGACACCGAAAATATTTTTAATTAAATTGATTTTTATGTGTTAATATTAAATTAAAATGACTTAAAACTGCATTAAACTTGTTTATTAGAGTATCCTCTTTGTAATGGCATAACATATATTATAGCATTGGACTGTACTATACAATACAGATAGTGGGGACAAGTAAATGTGAGTATATCGGTCTAAAATTTTTAGGCAACAGTAGAGCACACTCAAAGCTTCGCGATTGATGTGTGGAATAAAAATATGACAATCATTAGGGACAATTATTATTAGTAAAATAAACAAAAATTTAAAAATAGGCAGTCATTGAGGACTGCCGACAGAAGTGAAAACTTAAAACTATGAAATAACAGTGTTTTTTTTTTTTGATATTCAAATTAATTGTAGTATCAAAAATTAAAATTTTTTGTAAATTAAAATCTTTAACATCAGTCTGGTTTTCACATCTATCGGCACTCCGAGCAACAATTATATACATTTTTATATGGTTTACTTATTAATTACTAATCCGCGGCAAAAATACTATCGAACAACTAGAAATTTGTTTTACCACGCTAGTAAGATAACTCCTAAGCCACTATGAAATACTCATTGCATGATGTATGGCAGAGGTCAAATATCAAAAATAAAAAATAAATAATATCAAATTTTTAAACGGAAATATTGATACGAATATTGGAAATATTTGAAAATACATGCTTTGTTTATGTTATTTATTTTTCTATATAAAAATATTAACATATTTAGTACTCACTTTTGTACTGCACAGTGATCCTACATTTGAACATTTAAAATAATGATCAAACTAAAACACAATTTAAACAATGCACAGTATACACACATTAAACTTTCCACGTAGTCAATTTAACTTTACTTATATACATATACACAGCACTAATGTTACAATCTTACAATAATAAAAAAACTATTATTAAAAATACATACTTCGACATTAGACACGACGAAAAACCCTTAGTTAACAGCCAGACGGACAAATAACAATTATGTGAATATCATATAATATAGTATAAGTAATTAATAAGAATAAAAATAATGTAAAATACATCATAAGTATTGCGTTAATTGTTAATACGGAAAGCCAAAATCGCGCTAGGGATCGAACACGCGATAGCAAATTCGGCAGTGTAAGAAACTCCAAAATAAAGTACGTAAACGATAAAAGTGTGTTAAATAGTATAAATAATAGTATTACACACAAGTATAATCTATACTTTCACTGCTGGCCACGCGCAACACGTCATACTTATAGCTACAGATATACTGTTAACATTAGCATGCCGACATTATCATGTTGGCATTAGCATGTCGGTGACGCGAACTCATAAGATTTTACCCATCCAAAAATCGCGCTAGGGATCGAACACGCGATAGCAAATTCGGCAGTGTAAGAAACTCCAAAATAAAGTACGTAAACGATAAAAGTGTGTTAAATAGTATAAATAATAGTATTACACACAAGTATAATCTATACTTTTACTGCTGGCCACGCGCAACACGTCATACTTATAGCTACAGATATACTGTTAACATTAGCATGCCGACATTATCATGTCGGTGACGCGAACTCATAAGATTTTACCCATCCAAAAATCGCCCAACGTGCCTATAGAAGTTTTCACTTCAAAAACACTGTACTTACTATGTTTACGATTTTTGCCACTAATATTTTATATAATAATCACTGATAATTTATGACATTAACTAGTTGAAATAGCATTAATTATTGACTCAGAAATACTATACTACAATTTTTACAGGAGAGTGATTGACGTTTGTCTGCAAGTGATGGGGGAAGTGGTGTTTAGAGCGGTCTGATTGGCCGAAACTATACAGCACAGCATTGTCAACTCGTACTTGTTGTTCCGCTGTTTGTGGGTTACCACGTGCGCGTAGTAAATTGAACAGCAGGCCTAGTGCGTTTACTACTGTTTGATGTGAGTGAAATTTAACAGTTTTAAAATTTACAATATTATCATATTTTAGTGCATTTGCATGATTGAGTGATATTTTTTAAATTTAGTGATTATTAGTCTAATATTCAGAAGTGATTTTGTGGTAAAATTTAAGTATTTAGTGGACTAAGTGATACTGATTGTAAATATTATCCATTCAGCTATGTCCGACGCCAGTACGAGTGCTTCAGCTATACGCAAGACAAGAAAAAGGGAAGTATTTAATGGACAGGCAAGACAACTTATCTGTTCAGTACATGAATATTTTGAAAAAGAAAAAGCAACGGGGGGCCGTTAATTTCCTTTAATAAAGTTTCAGAGCGTACAGCTGCCGCATGCGAAGTAGGGAAGAATCTTATAGTACGTATAGGAAAAGAGAAAGACGATCTTCTTACTGATTTTAGTGATACAGAGCCCAAGTTTCATACACCTAATAAAAAAAGAAATATAGACAAAAAAGTTACAAAGTTAGATTCTTTCCAAGAAAATGCAATTCGACAGCATATTTATAGCTACTATTGTAGAAAAGAGCACCCAACAATAAATAAACTTCATAAGTCGTTAGCAGCAGCTGATCTTTTTGCCGGTAGTAAATCATCTGTTAGGAAAGTATTGCAAAATATCGGTTTTAAGTTTACAAACATTTCGGGGAGAAAAGTTCTTATGGAAAGTGAAAGTGTAGTTGCTTTACGTTGTAGATTTCTATGAGAAATTCAAACTAAATCTACTGAAGACATAGTCTGGTTAGACGAAACATGGGTAAACATAGGTCACAGTTTACGAAAAGGCTGGACAGATGATACTGTGGAAGGAACAATGAAAATACCTTTAGGATGAGGGGGTAGATATATTATTGTACATGCTGGGACATCAAAAGGTTTCATACCTAACTGTTTTTATGCCTTTAAGTCAAAGAAAACGAGTGACTTCCATGAAGAAATGAACTCTGAAAACTTTACCAAGTGGTTCACAGACTCGTTATTAAAAAACCTCACAGTGCCGTCAACTGTTGTAATGGATAACGCCCCTTATCACTCGGTTATATACGACAAAGCGCCAACATTAGCTACACGTAAAGAAGAAATTATTCACTGGCTTCATGAACATAACATTTCTACGACTGTTAGCATGAAAAAAGCAGAGCTATTGGAGCTGGTGTCAGGTTGTAAACCCCGCTTTCCGGAATACGTAATTGACAAAGTAGCTCAAGAACATGGCCATAAAGTAGTAAGATTACCACCGTATCATTGTCATTTTAACCCCATTGAGTTAATTTGGGCACAAGTAAAGGGATATGTAGCAAGAAATAATAAGACTTTTACAGGAACTGAAGTAGAAAAATTGATACGCGAGGGCATTACGAATGTTACTGCAGACGATTGGAGAAAAGCAGTGATGCATACAAAGAAAGTAATTGACGAAGCATGGAGCAACGAAGGTGTATTAGAAGACGCCGTGGAACAACTGGTAATAAATTTGCGGACAGAATCCAGTGACTCGAGTGACTGTGGTAGCGACATAAGTGGTGTAACACCTTTAGATTAACGGCACAGGCAGAAAACTACAGACAGGTAATAATAATTTCATTTTCAGTTTTGTTTTTATGGTAAAAGTAATAAAAACAAAACATTGACTCTTATTTTGCTGTCTTATATTTTTTATTATTGTTAATTTTTACTTTATTTATACACTACGTTGATTATTGCACATTTGCACATTGTCACATTTATCGTTAAATCAAAAAATTAAAGATTCTGAACATTTGAAGTTAATTTAAGAAAAACACTGAAGTTAATTAAGTTCTCGTTTATTATTCTCATAAGAATTCACATTTTTAGTTTATGAATTATCTGTAGTTACAACTGAATAAATATTAGTTTTTAACTAAATATAATTATTACACTACGACTCGGAACACAAAACTTTAAAAGGCGAGACTTCTGAAGAAGTCTTTAAAAGGCGAAAGCCGGTTCAGGTTGTAAGGTAAAACTTTTTCGTTTTTACCTATAAAAAGTTTTGTGTTCCGAGTCGTAGTGTAATAATTATATTTAGATAATTAACGGACACGTCATGGACAACGAAATCGAAGATTAGTTTTTAAGTAGGGGAATACATATTTAGTCTGCGTGTACTGGATTTGTTTTGTCTGCGAGAAGTATGTTTTGAGTGAATGCAGTAACGAAAGTTACACTTGCGTGACATTCAACAGAAACACGTGGTTACGAAGTGGCAACATGGCGATGACATCATTGCAAACGTCAATCCCTCTCCTGTAAAAATTTTAGTATAGTTACAATTACTTGAATAACTCATATATAATAACGGTGAGCAATCAACATGCGAACAAGTGAAGAAAGCAAACATGCAAACACTTGATGAAATTTCTTATGCAATCAAATTTACAATGCGACATGCCACGGGGATTCCCCTGTACGTGGAACTGATGCCCGGCTCTCACTCATTCTACACGGCAACACGGGGAAGGCCCTTCGAGTACCTACTTTTGTTAAGGTGGTTCGAACCTGCAGACGTTTCGCATCTTAATTCCAATAGATGCCGATAGATGGTGTTGTTATGGGATAATTAAAAACATAATAATTCCGAGACAATGCTTGCAATAAATGTAATGACATTCATAATGCTGTACTGATTAATGAGAATGAGTTTGAACATGACGATATCGCTGTATTTGCTGCCCCCCTGAACTTACGGCGGGCCTGTTAATGAGAGTGAATAGTGTGCACTGTTAAATCATCACTAGTGTGTGTCACTTTTGCTGGGATTTTGCCTGCTCCTTCAGCTTTGCATGCTTTTTTAAGTACATTTAGTAATTCTTCACTTCACTACTTGCTATTCCAATATCATTATTCTTTATTTTGCACAGACTTTTACTAAATAATGAGTTATTTTATTACCATTCTTAGAAATTCAAAATATTTTGTGATAATATGATTTCTCTTTGTTTTTTTCTTCTGAACTATTCATCAACTTGATCATATATCTTTGTGAACAATTCTTACTTTTTCCTTTAACCTTGTATATTCACCTAGCTTTTCTCTCTCTCTCTCTCTCTCTCTCTCTCTCTCTCTCTCTCTCTCTCTCTCTCTCTCTCTCTCTCTCTCTCTCTCTCTCTCTATTATATATATATATATTGCAACGAATCACAGGATCATGATATGCGGGGCAAGCTCATATATTACACAGACTATGGACATTCATGTTATATTGGTAGATGGTTAAGTTTGGTTATGTTATCAGTTGTATTTAGTAAGGATAAGGGTTTAGTTTAGTAAAACTGTGCATTATTTATTTATTGTTATTCATGTACTGTGTTTGTGGAAATGTGCGCGCGTGCGCGAGTGGTAAACTTTTCCCGGGCAGTCCGTGAATTGATTATCATTGTGTTTGACATTGAACTGAACATAGACATATGTATTGCTACAATCCCTATATATTTCTGACTATTGTTTACGTTCATGTATGATATTAGTAAAGTATGCAGTTATGCATGTGATAAGGGTATTCTGATTACCGCTATGCATGCTCTTACAAAGTAAATGCACTCTACTGCATGAAAAGTGCATGTCACGGTGTACTAACCATGTGACTTCCGTCCACCAATAGAATGCTGAGTGGTGGCTGGAAATTTTCTTAAGCCTGTCGTTACACAGGCAGTTCTTCTACGCCATCTACCGCGAACGGGACGTGCACTCCTTGTACAAGATTCTACCGCTTGCAAGGTGTTGTAAAAACTATTCGTCGTTAGTGAAACGGGAAGACTCAGAACTGTGTGTGTAGTACACCTGCACACAGTATTGTTTTAACGCATTGCGCGTATAATTACGACAGTTCTTCTACGCCATCTACCGCGAATGGGACGTGCACTCCTTGTACAAGATTCTACCGCTTGCAAGGTGCTGTAAAAACTATTCGTTGTTAGTGAAACGGGAAGACTCAGAACTGTGTGTGTAGTACATCTGCACACAGTATTGTTTTAACGCATTGCGCGTATAATTACAGGCAGTTCTTCACTGCTGCTACCGCGAACGGTACATACAATTCTTGTTCAAGATTCTGTCGCTTGCAGGAATCTGTTAAGACTATCCGGCGATAGTAACGCGTGTTGACGCAGATCGGTTGAGTATTAACTCTTTACACACGATATTAGTATTGTTGTATTACGTGTGTAATAAGTGAGTGTAACTGTATCACTGTGCGAGATTTTCCGCAGTGTCAGTATCATTAATAGTTACGCAATAGTAAGTTGTTCCATTGAGACGTTTCCGTGTTAGTGCAAGATTTCCTCATAGGGTGGTCTGCTGATCGCGGTAGACCTTGGTATTCGCGTGAACACTTGAAGAAGCCGGAGTGGTATAAGTTCAATATACCGTTATTAGATTAAACTCACTGTCACCTGAGATATTACTTGGTCATAAACTCTATATTAATTTTACGAGTAATAAGATCCGTAGTACCGTTGTGTGTGCGAAGCGTCAGATTCATCGTGGGAATTACAGGACACCAGCCCAGCTGTCAGGACACCAGCCCAGCTGTTATAGGACGCCAGCCCAGCTGTTATAGGACACCAGCCCAGCTGTTACAGGACGCCAGCCCAGCTGTAAACGTTTCTGGGGAAACGTCTGTCATTTATAAGCCGCACCTGACGAACCAACTACACCGCAAAGACCTGCCCTTCTCTTCAGCAACATCATCGTGGGAATCTTCTTTATGTAACGTATCACGTCTTGCGTATGAACCGTATTTAACATTTTAAAAGAAAGACTCTATATCAAACATTACATTCTGTACATATCAAATATACCATATAAACAATTACTTGTGTTTTGTGCAATAAATAATCTTAAACCCTCCAATATAGACTTTTAATTTGAGATACACATACTATCATATCCTATGCGCCAATAGTTTAGTAATTTGTGTTGTCGCATAGAGATATTTTGGCGCTTAGCAACGTAGGGCTCGTAAAATAGCGGTAATTTTACGCTATTATATATTTGTCTATGAGTAAAAAAAATTTTGTTGGTAAAATCCTATGTATAATTATAATTAACGTAATAATTGTATGTGTATAGTTCATATGAAAATCTGATGATATAATTTATCAATTGTGCATATTCTCTTGTATTTCATATATGAACAGATTTTATCAGTATATTGGAGGTAGATTATTAGTTGTTGTGTGTTAGATAAGGTTTATTTACATGTTGATATTTTGAACTGCTTTCTCTGTGTGTATAAACTGGTTACCATATGTTCTAATCTTGTCGTAATAATAATAACTTTCTTTGCGTATAAATCAGTAAATTTAAATTTATTAAATTTTAAACTGAATTTTGAGCATTATGGCGGAGTCAAAAGGGATAGAGAGTGCTTTAGCGGCCATGTTAGCGAAGATGGAAACCATGTCCGAAGAAATTAAATCTGGTAAAGTAGAAGCCGGGAAATAAAACAAATCACTCCATGACAAAAACCAAAGAATATATGCGGCCGTGCAGGAGCAATCTAAACAAAGCAAACAAATGATAGAAGCGGCAGAAAAGCGTATTAGCGAGACCGTGGAAACTATGAAAGCTGATATAGAGGCGAGTTTGGAAGTTAATAAGTCACGACTCAGTGAATATGAAGCGAAACTCTCTAGAATGGAAGAGCAGGTAGTACAACACAGATCCACGGTGAGTGAATTAATGGCCGAGCAAGACCTGCGGATTCAAGAGCTGCAACATCAAGTGTCACGATTGCAGAGTACCTCGTCACCACTAAACTGTACCACGTATGTATATAAGACTTTGGATGACGTCAATTCACAGCTAAAGTTTTATGGACGGGAGAATGAAAACCCCATGAATTTCATTAAGGTTTGCCAGCGGGATCTGGAGGCAATTGGTGACAACTTAAGTGAAGCTGATAAAATTAATTTCATAGTGCGGCGACTTAAGGGTACTGCCGCGGAGTGGTTTATTATTGTCCAGGGTAAAATCAACACGTATGAAGACCTGGTAAGACATTTCAGAGCTAGATACTGGAATGAGGAGATCCAGAGGAAGATCCGTGCTCAGCTGGAGTTTGGAAAATATTCCAATACCAAAGGTTCTAAAGAATCATATGTGATGCAGTTGATATCAAGAGCTAGGTATCTTGAGCCTAACTTAACCAAACCTGACATAGTAAGTAGACTTGCGCACCATTTTGGACGCGGTATACAGGTGGCCGTCCTTACGCAAGGAGTTAAGTCGTGGGAAGAGCTACTCATATTACTTACAAAATGGGAAGGTATTGACGACCCGAATAACAGTGGTAACAGTAATGAAACACCGAGTAAAAATTTTCAGTATCAAACTCAAACCAAGCAAACACAGTCACCACAACAACATAAAATACCAAATAGAAATACCAATCAGAAGTTTAATACACACAAAGGTATGAATGAAGTTTCAAAAGCCCGTTGTAACCATAAAAAGCAGTTCAATAAATCAAATGTGAAAGATGTTAGTTATAAGAATAAATTCGTGGTGTCCGGCCTATATCCTGCCGAAATTAGAGATAGTTTAATTTGCAATAACAATAATAATGAAGGTGAGAAAAGTATTAGTATTGAAAATGACACTGACCTCATTGTCAACGCGAAAATTAACGGATGTGTCGGCGAGGTTTTATTCGACAGCGGCGCAGAAATCTCGTTAATGGATGAGCGATTCCTAGAGAGGCACAAGAAACATTTAAAAAAAATCCCGATTCTGCCAGTAACCCACAAAATCATAAAATCAGCGACGGGTGAATCTCAGAGGGTTGACCGTCAAGCAATGATAACAATATCCATTCAGGGAATGGAAATAGAAGTCACGGTGCTTATTATCAAGAAACTCGTGTATAATATTATTTTGGGAGTGGATGCATTAAATAAACTACACGCGACCATTGATTTTCCAAATAAAATATTGAAATGTACTGTTAATAATAGTAAACACGATATCAGATTAGGACGCAGGAGGGGTAAGACGGGGTCTGATTGTGAACCGACTACTGTAGCTCGTCCGGCTGTTCAAATTGCCGATAAGATAACAGATAATCTGCGGACACACAGCAGGCAGATAACGAGCGGTGAGCAAGATAAACTGCAAAGTGTGCTTGATAAATTCGGATCGGTGTTTTCAAACAAACCTACCACCACGAATGTATATGAACACAACATTCAAGTCACCGATGAAAATAAATTTGTACGGAAGACTTATCCCATCCCCCTTCACTATCAACAACAGGTTGATGCGGAAGTTAAGAGTATGCTTGAGAATGGTGTGATTGAACGAACTAATAGCAATTTTCTAAATCCTATGGTTGTTGTTAAAAAAAAAAAATAACGACATTCGATTATGTCTCGACATGTGAAATCTTAATTCTATTACAAAAAAAATGCTACGACTGTGCTCCGAATGCGGAGAACCTATTCATTAAATGTCAAGGGGTTAAATACATGTCTCGCCTTGATCTCAAAAGTGGATTCTGGCAGATTCCCCTTGCCAAAGAGTCAAGAAAATACACAGCATTTCTATATCGCAATAAATGCTACCAGTTTAGAGTAGTTCCCTTTGGTTTGGTTACAAGTTTAGCGGCCATGGTCAGATGTTTGGAGTTAGCTCTGGGACCTGAGGTGGAGGACTTTGTCAGAATATTTGTTGATGATATTTTTGTCATATCAAAATCATTTGAGGAACATCTTGAACATCTCAAGATTGTATTTCGGAAATTGCAAGCCGCTAACCTGACTCTCAACCTTGAAAAGTGCGAGTTTGGAAAATCGCAAATTAAATTTTTGGGACATATTATCTCAGCAGAAGGTATAACAACGGACCCGGAAAAAATACGTGCGATCATAGAGTTCCCGAAACCCACAAAACCCAGGGATATCAGAGCGTTCCTTGGATTGACTGGTCACTTCCGACGTTTTACTCCAGAATATTCTGGAACAATTGAGCCGTTATTGGAACTGCTTCGTAAGAGTACTAAATGGAGATGGGAGGAGCGTCATCAGCATGCATTCGACGCGACTAAAAATTTGTATAGTAGAAACCTGCACGTGTTCCATCCTGAGAAAGAGGGCACGTATGTCTTGAATTGCGATGCTTCTGATTATGCCATTGGGGGGGTACTCTACCAACGGAATGAGAAGGGTGAGCACAAAATAATTGCGCACAGCAGTAGGTCACTAAAAGGGGCCGAACGCAACTATTTCACATCGGAGAAAGAAATATTGGCTATTGTATACTGCATCAGCAAATTTCGTTATTACCTGGTTGGACAACACTTCGAAATCCTTTCGGACAACCAGGCCTTATCGTTCATGTTGCGCTGCAAGTTGGCGAACGCTCGCATATCCCGTTGGATCATGGCCATCCAAGAGTACGGCTTTACCATTAAGTACTGTAAGGCAAGCGAGAACAAAGCAGCTGACACGTTAAGCCGATACCCTCCAATGGTGGAAGAACGTCATGCGTCTAATAACCAGGAAGTTCAAATTCTAGCTGTCAAATATAAATTAGAAGACAGTCTTAAAAATAAGTTAAAAAATATTGGTATGGAACAGCAGCGGGACACCAAATTGAAGCAGATCTGTGACGCGATCCGGATACAAGAAAACCCCAAGTACAGAATATATAAAGACGTAGTGTATAAAATTGTCAATGGCGGATGGAAGATTATGGTGCCTGACGCGATGGTGGAAGACCTCACCTGGATGTGTCATGAGAGTCTGGCTCATGCGGGCCCTTATAAATGTTACCTGGCAATGCGGGAGGATTTTGTGTGGCTAAATATGACCAGGAAAATAAAGGCCATACTCCGCACATGCCACATCTGCCAAACAGCGAAATATCCGAACCAACATACCCAGGTTGAAATGGGTAACATTGTTGCACGTAATAAAAATGACCTTGTCTGCATTGATTTTTTGGGTCCACTTCCTCGGGCGGCGCGTGGAATGAAGAACCTTGTGGTTGTTACGGATGCTTTTACCAAACATGTTAGCCTGTATGCTATTGGTAGACCTACAACGTCGGCTGTCATAAACATTATGCTAAATAGATACATGCCGAAAAATGGTCCCGTAAGGAAGACACTCTCAGATCAAGGTAAGCAATTTACGAACACCAAGTGGCACTCCGAGCTTGAGAAACACGGTGTTCAGACGGTCCTAACAGCGATCCGGAGACCGCAAGGTAACTTGGCCGAACGGGTCAACAAGGAGTTGGGACGGTTATTCCGTACGTACTGTAATACTAACCAGAGTAAGTGGCCGGAATTCCTAGAATTTTTTGAATCAGCCATAAATGGAAATTATAATTCTACTACTGGGTATACTCCGAATGAACTCCAAACCGGAGAAATGCCAGGCCGGGTCTGGGGTAAGCACATTGAAAGGATAGCGACGCATAATATGCCTATACCAGTCGAGATAAAGAAAATCGAGGCTAGAAGACGCATTAAAAAGTGCGCAGAGGAGCGCACGGAAAAATTCAATGCGGAACATAAACTGGTGAAGTTCAAGACTGGAGAGAGTGTGCTTCTACGAGCATTAAATGTTGGTAGAAGGGAGGACAACACAGCCGCGAAGTTTTTTAGGCTGTATAATGGTCCGTATACCCTGTCGGAGCAAGTTGGGAAAAATACATTTATATTAACCAACCCAAATACCAACCGTGCGATTGGTAAATTCCATGCTTCCTCATTGAGGAAATATTATACAAAGGATCCATAAATCACCTTAAATAAATGTCAGGATATAGGGGTAAGAATGTGTAGCTATTTAAATATGTCAGTTCAGGTTTAAATGTTATATGTAAGATGACTCTGTGAATGAACAATAATCTAGTTAAGATAAGGAATGCCGTCTGTGTACTTTGTGACCCTGCATAAAATTTCGTTATCTGTTTGTCGGGAACATGTGTATTTGTTTTGGTTTTAGGTTACCACGTGTCTTTGATTTGGTGCTTCTGTCAAAGTGACAGTTAGGAAATGTTAGTATTGATTTGAGGATGTTTATTTGATTTTAGTGTGAAGGTATTAGTATTATTGTTTCAGGATTAGGAAATTGTTTTGGTTATATCGAAAAAAAAAAATTTATTTTTTGTTAGTTAACTAAAAAAAAAAAATTTTTTTTTTATGCGGGAAGGGGTTAATCCTGCAACGAATCACAGGATCATGATATGCGGGGCAAGCTCATATATTACACAGACTATGGACATTCATGTTATATTGGTAGATGGTTAAGTTTGGTTATGTTATCAGTTGTATTTAGTACGGATAAGGGTTTAGTTTAGTAAAACTGTGCATTATTTATTTATTGTTATTCATGTACTGTGTTTGTGGAAATGTGCGCGCGTGCGCGAGTGGTAAACGTTTCCCGGGCTGTCCGTGAATTGATTATCATTGTGTTTGACATTGAACTGAACATAGACATATGTATTGCTACAATCCCTATATATTTCTGACTATTGTTTACGTTCATGTATGATATTAGTAAAGTATGCAGTTATGCATGTGATAAGGGTATTCTGATTACCGCTATGCATGCTCTTACAAAGTAAATGCACTCTACTGCATGAAAAGTGCATGTCACGGTGTACTAACCATGTGACTTCCGTCCACCAATAGAATGCCGAGTGGTGGTTGGAAATTTTCTTAAGCCTGTCGTTACACAGGCAGTTCTTCTACGCCATCTACCGCGAACGGGACGTGCACTCCTTGTACAAGATTCTACCGCTTGCAAGGTGTTGTAAAAACTATTCGTCGTTAGTGAAACGGGAAGACTCAGAACTGTGTGTGTAGTACACCTGCACACAGTATTGTTTTAACGCATTGCGCGTATAATTACAACAGTTCTTCTACGCCATCTACCGCGAATGGGACGTGCACTCCTTGTACAAGATTCTACCGCTTGCAAGGTGCTGTAAAAACTATTCGTTGTTAGTGAAACGGGAAGACTCAGAACTGTGTGTGTAGTACATCTGCACACAGTATTGTTTTAACGCATTGCGCGTATAATTACAGGCAGTTCTTCACTGCTGCTACCGCGAACGGTACATACAATTCTTGTTCAAGATTCTGTCGCTTGCAGGAATCTGTTAAGACTATTCGGCGATAGTAACGCGTGTTGACGCAGATCGGTTGAGTATTAACTCTTTACACACGATATTAGTATTGTTGTATTACGTGTGTAATAAGTGAGTGTAACTGTATCACTGTGCGAGATTTTCCGCAGTGTCAGTATCATTAATAGTTACGCAATAGTAAGTTGTTCCATTGAGACGTTTCCGTGTTAGTGCAAGATTTCCTCATAGGGTGGTCTGCTGATCGCGGTAGACCTTGGTATTCGCGTGAACACTTGAAGAAGCCGGAGTGGTATAAGTTCAATATACCGTTATTAGATTAAACTCACTGTCACCTGAGATATTACTTGGTCATAAACTCTATATTAATTTTACGAGTAATAAGATCCGTAGTACCGTTGTGTGTGCGAAGCGTCAGATTCATCGTGGGAATTACAGGACACCAGCCCAGCTGTCAGGACACCAGCCCAGCTGTTATAGGACGCCAGCCCAGCTGTTACAGGACGCCAGCCCAGCTGTAAACGTTTCTGGGGAAACGTCTGTCATTTATAAGCCGCACCTGACGAGCCAACTACACCGCAAAGACCTGCCCTTCTCTTCAGCAACATCATCGTGGGAATCTTCTTTATGTAACGTATCACGTCTTGCGTATGAACCGTATTTAACATTTTAAAAGAAAGACTCTATATCAAACATTACATTCTGTACATATCAAATATACCATATAAACAATTACTTGTGTTTTGTGCAATAAATAATCTTAAACCCTCCAATATAGACTTTTAATTTGAAATACACATACTATCATATCCTATGCGCCAATAGTTTAGTAATTTGTGTTGTCGCATAGAGATATTTTGGCGCTTAGCAACGTAGGGCTCGTAAAATAGCGGTAATTTTACGCTATTATATATTTGTCTATGAGTAAAAAAAATTTTGTTGGTAAAATCCTATGTATAATTATAATTAACGTAATAATTGTATGTGTATAGTTCATATGAAAATCTGAGGATATAATTTATCAATTGTGCATATTCTCTTGTATTTCATATATGAACAGATTTTATCAGTATATTGGAGGTAGATTATTAGTTGTTGTGTGTTAGATAAGGTTTATTTACATGTTGATATTTTGAACTGCTTTCTCTGTGTGTATAAACTGGTTACCATATGTTCTAATCTTGTCGTAATAATAATAACTTTCTTTGCGTATAAATCAGTAAATTTAAATTTATTAAATTTTAAACTGAATTTTGAGCATTATGGCGGAGTCAAAAGGGATAGAGAGTGCTTTAGCGGCCATGCTAGCGAAGATGGAAACCATGTCCGAAGAAATTAAATCTGGTAAAGTAGAAGCCGGGAAACAAAACAAATCACTCCATGACAAAAACCAAAGAATATATGCGGCCGTGCAGGAGCAATCTAAACAAAGCAAACAAATGATAGAAGCGGCAGAAAAGCGTATTAGCGAGACCGTGGAAACTATGAAAGCTGATATAGAGGCGAGTTTGGAAGTTAATAAGTCACGACTTAGTGAATATGAAGCGAAACTCTCTGGAATGGAAGAGCAGGTAGTACAACACAGATCCACGGTGAGTGAATTAATGGCCGAGCAAGACCTGCGGATTCAAGAGCTGCAACATCAAGTGTCACGATTGCAGAGTACCTCGTCACCACTAAACTGTACCACGTATGTATATAAGACTTTGGATGACGTCAATTCACAGCTAAAGTTTTATGGACGGGAGAATGAAAACCCCATGAATTTCATTAAGGTTTGCCAGCGGGATCTGGAGGCAATTGGTGACAACTTAAGTGAAGCTGATAAAATTAATTTCATAGTGCGGCGACTTAAGGGTACTGCCGCGGAGTGGTTTATTATTGTCCAGGGTAAAATCAACACGTATGAAGACCTGGTAAGACATTTCAGAGCTAGATACTGGAATGAGGAGATCCAGAGGAAGATCCGTGCTCAGCTGGAGTTTGGAAAATATTCCAATACCAAAGGTTCTAAAGAATCATATGTGATGCAGTTGATATCAAGAGCTAGGTATCTTGAGCCTAACTTAACCGAACCTGACATAGTAAGTAGACTTGCGCACCATTTTGGACGCGGTATACAGGTGGCCGTCCTTACGCAAGGAGTTAAGTCGTGGGAAGAGCTACTCATATTACTTACAAAATGGGAAGGTATTGACGACCCGAATAACAGTGGTAACAGTAATGAAACACCGAGTAAAAATTTTCAGTATCAAACTCAAACCAAGCAAACACAGTCACCACAACAACATAAAATACCAAATAGAAATACCAATCAGAAGTTTAATACACACAAAGGTATGAATGAAGTTTCAGAAGCCCGCTGTAACCATAAAAAGCAGTTCAATAAATCAAATGTGAAAGATGTTAGTTATAAGAATAAATTCGTGGTGTCCGGCCTATATCCTGCCGAAATTAGAGATAGTTTAATTTGCAATAACAATAATAATGAAGGTGAGAAAAGTATTAGTATTGAAAATGACACTGACCTCATTGTCAACGCGAAAATTAACGGATGTGTCGGCGAGGTTTTATTCGACAGCGGCGCAGAAATCTCGTTAATGGATGAGCGATTCCTAGAGAGGCACAAGAAACATTTAAAAAAAATCCCGATTCTGCCAGTAACCCACAAAATCATAAAATCAGCGACGGGTGAATCTCAGAGGGTTGACCGTCAAGCAATGATAACAATATCCATTCAGGGAATGGAAATAGAAGTCACGGTGCTTATTATCAAGAAACTCTTGTATAATATTATTTTGGGAGTGGATGCATTAAATAAACTACACGCGACCATTGATTTTCCAAATAAAATATTGAAATGTACTGTTAATAATAGTAAACACGATATCAGATTAGGACGCAGGAGGGGTAAGACGGGGTCTGATTGTGAACCGACTACTGTAGCTCGTCCGGCTGTTCAAATTGCCGATAAGATAACAGATAATCTGCGGACACACAGCAGGCAGATAACGAGCGGTGAGCAAGATAAACTGCAAAGTGTGCTTGATAAATTCGGATCGGTGTTTTCAAACAAACCTACCACCACGAATGTATATGAACACAACATTCAAGTCACCGATGAAAATAAATTTGTACGGAAGACTTATCCCATCCCCCTTCACTATCAACAACAGGTTGATGCGGAAGTTAAGAGTATGCTTGAGAATGGTGTGACTGAACGAACTGATAGCAATTTTCTAAATCCTATGGTTGTTGTTAAAAAAAAAATGACATTCGATTATGTCTCGACATGAGAAATCTTAATTCTATTACAAAAAAATGCTACGACTGTGCTCCGAATGCGGAGAACCTATTTATTAAATGTCAAGGGGTTAAATACATGTCTCGCCTTGATCTCAAAAGTGGATTCTGGCAGATTCCCCTTGCCAAAGAGTCAAGAAAATACACAGCATTTCTATATCGCAATAAATGCTACCAGTTTAGAGTAGTTCCCTTTGGTTTGGTTACAAGTTTAGCGGCCATGGTCAGATGTTTGGAGTTAGCTCTGGGACCTGAGGTGGAGGACTTTGTCAGAATATTTGTTGATGATATTTTTGTCATATCAAAATCATTTGAGGAACATCTTGAACATCTCAAGATTGTATTTCGGAAATTGCAAGCCGCTAACCTGACTCTCAACCTTGAAAAGTGCGAGTTTGGAAAATCGCAAATTAAATTTTTGGGACATATTATCTCAGCAGAAGGTATAACAACGGACCCGGAAAAAATACGTGCGATCATAGAGTTCCCGAAACCCACAAAACCCAGGGATATCAGAGCGTTCCTTGGATTGACTGGTCACTTCCGACGTTTTACTCCAGAATATTCTGGAACAATTGAGCCGTTATTGGAACTGCTTCGTAAGAGTACTAAATGGAGATGGGAGGAGCGTCATCAGCATGCATTCGACGCGACTAAAAATTTGTATAGTAGAAACCTGCACGTGTTCCATCCTGAGAAAGAGGGCACGTATGTCTTGAATTGCGATGCTTCTGATTATGCCATTGGGGGGGTACTCTACCAACGGAATGAGAAGGGTGAGCACAAAATAATTGCGCACAGCAGTAGGTCACTAAAAGGGGCCGAACGCAACTATTTCACATCGGAGAAAGAAATATTGGCTATTGTATACTGCATCAGCAAATTTCGTTATTACCTGGTTGGACAACACTTCGAAATCCTTTCGGACAACCAGGCCTTATCGTTCATGTTGCGCTGCAAGTTGGCGAACGCTCGCATATCCCGTTGGATCATGGCCATCCAAGAGTACGGCTTTACCATTAAGTACTGTAAGGCAAGCGAGAACAAAGCAGCTGACACGTTAAGCCGATACCCTCCAATGGTGGAAGAACGTCATGCGTCTAATAACCAGGAAGTTCAAATTCTAGCTGTCAAATATAAATTAGAAGACAGTCTTAAAAATAAGTTAAAAAATATTGGTATGGAACAGCAGCGGGACACCAAATTGAAGCAGATCTGTGACGCGATCCGGATACAAGAAAACCCCAAGTACAGAATATATAAAGACGTAGTGTATAAAATTGTCAATGGCGGATGGAAGATTATGGTGCCTGACGCGATGGTGGAAGACCTCACCTGGATGTGTCATGAGAGTCTGGCTCATGCGGGCCCTTATAAATGTTACCTGGCAATGCGGGAGGATTTTGTGTGGCTAAATATGACCAGGAAAATAAAGGCCATACTCCGCACATGCCACATCTGCCAAACAGCGAAATATCCGAACCAACATACCCAGGTTGAAATGGGTAACATTGTTGCACGTAATAAAAATGACCTTGTCTGCATTGATTTTTTGGGTCCACTTCCTCGGGCGGCGCGTGGAATGAAGAACCTTGTGGTTGTTACGGATGCTTTTACCAAACATGTTAGCCTGTATGCTATTGGTAGACCTACAACGTCGGCTGTCATAAACATTATGCTAAATAGATACATGCCGAAAAATGGTCCCGTAAGGAAGACACTCTCAGATCAAGGTAAGCAATTTACGAACACCAAGTGGCACTCCGAGCTTGAGAAACACGGTGTTCAGACGGTCCTAACAGCGATCCGGAGACCGCAAGGTAACTTGGCCGAACGGGTCAACAAGGAGTTGGGACGGTTATTCCGTACGTACTGTAATACTAACCAGAGTAAGTGGCCGGAATTCCTAGAATTTTTTGAATCAGCCATAAATGGAAATTATAATTCTACTACTGGGTATACTCCGAATGAACTCCAAACCGGAGAAATGCCAGGCCGGGTCTGGGGTAAGCACATTGAAAGGATAGCGACGCATAATATGCCTATACCAGTCGAGATAAAGAAAATCGAGGCTAGAAGACGCATTAAAAAGTGCGCAGAGGAGCGCACGGAAAAATTCAATGCGGAACATAAACTGGTGAAGTTCAAGACTGGAGAGAGTGTGCTTCTACGAGCATTAAATGTTGGTAGAAGGGAGGACAACACAGCCGCGAAGTTTTTTAGGCTGTATAATGGTCCGTATACCCTGTCGGAGCAAGTTGGGAAAAATACATTTATATTAACCAACCCAAATACCAACCGTGCGATTGGTAAATTCCATGCTTCCTCATTGAGGAAATATTATACAAAGGATCCATAAATCACCTTAAATAAATGTCAGGATATAGGGGTAAGAATGTGTAGCTATTTAAATATGTCAGTTCAGGTTTAAATGTTATATGTAAGATGACTCTGTGAATGAACAATAATCTAGTTAAGATAAGGAATGCCGTCTGTGTACTTTGTGACCCTGCATAAAATTTCGTTATCTGTTTGTCGGGAACATGTGTATTTGTTTTGGTTTTAGGTTACCACGTGTCTTTGATTTGGTGCTTCTGTCAAAGTGACAGTTAGGAAATGTTAGTATTGATTTGAGGATGTTTATTTGATTTTAGTGTGAAGGTATTAGTATTATTGTTTCAGGATTAGGAAATTGTTTTGGTTATATCGAAAAAAAAAAATTTATTTTTTGTTAGTTAACTAAAAAAAAAAAATTTTTTTTTTATGCGGGAAGGGGTTAATCCTGCAACGAATCACAGGATCATGATATGCGGGGCAAGCTCATATATTACACAGACTATGGACATTCATGTTATATTGGTAGATGGTTAAGTTTGGTTATGTTATCAGTTGTATTTAGTACGGATAAGGGTTTAGTTTAGTAAAACTGTGCATTATTTATTTATTGTTATTCATGTACTGTGTTTGTGGAAATGTGCGCGCGTGCGCGAGTGGTAAACGTTTCCCGGGCTGTCCGTGAATTGATTATCATTGTGTTTGACATTGAACTGAACATAGACATATGTATTGCTACAATCCCTATATATTTCTGACTATTGTTTACGTTCATGTATGATATTAGTAAAGTATGCAGTTATGCATGTGATAAGGGTATTCTGATTACCGCTATGCATGCTCTTACAAAGTAAATGCACTCTACTGCATGAAAAGTGCATGTCACGGTGTACTAACCATGTGACTTCCGTCCACCAATAGAATGCCGAGTGGTGGTTGGAAATTTTCTTAAGCCTGTCGTTACACAGGCAGTTCTTCTACGCCATCTACCGCGAACGGGACGTGCACTCCTTGTACAAGATTCTACCGCTTGCAAGGTGTTGTAAAAACTATTCGTCGTTAGTGAAACGGGAAGACTCAGAACTGTGTGTGTAGTACACCTGCACACAGTATTGTTTTAACGCATTGCGCGTATAATTACAACAGTTCTTCTACGCCATCTACCGCGAATGGGACGTGCACTCCTTGTACAAGATTCTACCGCTTGCAAGGTGCTGTAAAAACTATTCGTTGTTAGTGAAACGGGAAGACTCAGAACTGTGTGTGTAGTACATCTGCACACAGTATTGTTTTAACGCATTGCGCGTATAATTACAGGCAGTTCTTCACTGCTGCTACCGCGAACGGTACATACAATTCTTGTTCAAGATTCTGTCGCTTGCAGGAATCTGTTAAGACTATTCGGCGATAGTAACGCGTGTTGACGCAGATCGGTTGAGTATTAACTCTTTACACACGATATTAGTATTGTTGTATTACGTGTGTAATAAGTGAGTGTAACTGTATCACTGTGCGAGATTTTCCGCAGTGTCAGTATCATTAATAGTTACGCAATAGTAAGTTGTTCCATTGAGACGTTTCCGTGTTAGTGCAAGATTTCCTCATAGGGTGGTCTGCTGATCGCGGTAGACCTTGGTATTCGCGTGAACACTTGAAGAAGCCGGAGTGGTATAAGTTCAATATACCGTTATTAGATTAAACTCACTGTCACCTGAGATATTACTTGGTCATAAACTCTATATTAATTTTACGAGTAATAAGATCCGTAGTACCGTTGTGTGTGCGAAGCGTCAGATTCATCGTGGGAATTACAGGACACCAGCCCAGCTGTCAGGACACCAGCCCAGCTGTTATAGGACGCCAGCCCAGCTGTTACAGGACGCCAGCCCAGCTGTAAACGTTTCTGGGGAAACGTCTGTCATTTATAAGCCGCACCTGACGAACCAACTACACCGCAAAGACCTGCCCTTCTCTTCAGCAACATCATCGTGGGAATCTTCTTTATGTAACGTATCACGTCTTGCGTATGAACCGTATTTAACATTTTAAAAGAAAGACTCTATATCAAACATTACATTCTGTACATATCAAATATACCATATAAACAATTACTTGTGTTTTGTGCAATAAATAATCTTAAACCCTCCAATATAGACTTTTAATTTGAAATACACATACTATCATATCCTATGCGCCAATAGTTTAGTAATTTGTGTTGTCGCATAGAGATATTTTGGCGCTTAGCAACGTAGGGCTCGTAAAATAGCGGTAATTTTACGCTATTATATATTTGTCTATGAGTAAAAAAAATTTTGTTGGTAAAATCCTATGTATAATTATAATTAACGTAATAATTGTATGTGTATAGTTCATATGAAAATCTGAGGATATAATTTATCAATTGTGCATATTCTCTTGTATTTCATATATGAACAGATTTTATCAGTATATTGGAGGTAGATTATTAGTTGTTGTGTGTTAGATAAGGTTTATTTACATGTTGATATTTTGAACTGCTTTCTCTGTGTGTATAAACTGGTTACCATATGTTCTAATCTTGTCGTAATAATAATAACTTTCTTTGCGTATAAATCAGTAAATTTAAATTTATTAAATTTTAAACTGAATTTTGAGCATTATGGCGGAGTCAAAAGGGATAGAGAGTGCTTTAGCGGCCATGCTAGCGAAGATGGAAACCATGTCCGAAGAAATTAAATCTGGTAAAGTAGAAGCCGGGAAACAAAACAAATCACTCCATGACAAAAACCAAAGAATATATGCGGCCGTGCAGGAGCAATCTAAACAAAGCAAACAAATGATAGAAGCGGCAGAAAAGCGTATTAGCGAGACCGTGGAAACTATGAAAGCTGATATAGAGGCGAGTTTGGAAGTTAATAAGTCACGACTTAGTGAATATGAAGCGAAACTCTCTGGAATGGAAGAGCAGGTAGTACAACACAGATCCACGGTGAGTGAATTAATGGCCGAGCAAGACCTGCGGATTCAAGAGCTGCAACATCAAGTGTCACGATTGCAGAGTACCTCGTCACCACTAAACTGTACCACGTATGTATATAAGACTTTGGATGACGTCAATTCACAGCTAAAGTTTTATGGACGGGAGAATGAAAACCCCATGAATTTCATTAAGGTTTGCCAGCGGGATCTGGAGGCAATTGGTGACAACTTAAGTGAAGCTGATAAAATTAATTTCATAGTGCGGCGACTTAAGGGTACTGCCGCGGAGTGGTTTATTATTGTCCAGGGTAAAATCAACACGTATGAAGACCTGGTAAGACATTTCAGAGCTAGATACTGGAATGAGGAGATCCAGAGGAAGATCCGTGCTCAGCTGGAGTTTGGAAAATATTCCAATACCAAAGGTTCTAAAGAATCATATGTGATGCAGTTGATATCAAGAGCTAGGTATCTTGAGCCTAACTTAACCGAACCTGACATAGTAAGTAGACTTGCGCACCATTTTGGACGCGGTATACAGGTGGCCGTCCTTACGCAAGGAGTTAAGTCGTGGGAAGAGCTACTCATATTACTTACAAAATGGGAAGGTATTGACGACCCGAATAACAGTGGTAACAGTAATGAAACACCGAGTAAAAATTTTCAGTATCAAACTCAAACCAAGCAAACACAGTCACCACAACAACATAAAATACCAAATAGAAATACCAATCAGAAGTTTAATACACACAAAGGTATGAATGAAGTTTCAGAAGCCCGCTGTAACCATAAAAAGCAGTTCAATAAATCAAATGTGAAAGATGTTAGTTATAAGAATAAATTCGTGGTGTCCGGCCTATATCCTGCCGAAATTAGAGATAGTTTAATTTGCAATAACAATAATAATGAAGGTGAGAAAAGTATTAGTATTGAAAATGACACTGACCTCATTGTCAACGCGAAAATTAACGGATGTGTCGGCGAGGTTTTATTCGACAGCGGCGCAGAAATCTCGTTAATGGATGAGCGATTCCTAGAGAGGCACAAGAAACATTTAAAAAAAATCCCGATTCTGCCAGTAACCCACAAAATCATAAAATCAGCGACGGGTGAATCTCAGAGGGTTGACCGTCAAGCAATGATAACAATATCCATTCAGGGAATGGAAATAGAAGTCACGGTGCTTATTATCAAGAAACTCTTGTATAATATTATTTTGGGAGTGGATGCATTAAATAAACTACACGCGACCATTGATTTTCCAAATAAAATATTGAAATGTACTGTTAATAATAGTAAACACGATATCAGATTAGGACGCAGGAGGGGTAAGACGGGGTCTGATTGTGAACCGACTACTGTAGCTCGTCCGGCTGTTCAAATTGCCGATAAGATAACAGATAATCTGCGGACACACAGCAGGCAGATAACGAGCGGTGAGCAAGATAAACTGCAAAGTGTGCTTGATAAATTCGGATGGGTGTTTTCAAACAAACCTACCACCACGAATGTATATGAACACAACATTCAAGTCACCGATGAAAATAAATTTGTACGGAAGACTTATCCCATCCCCCTTCACTATCAACAACAGGTTGATGCGGAAGTTAAGAGTATGCTTGAGAATGGTGTGACTGAACGAACTGATAGCAATTTTCTAAATCCTATGGTTGTTGTTAAAAAAAAAATGACATTCGATTATGTCTCGACATGAGAAATCTTAATTCTATTACAAAAAAATGCTACGACTGTGCTCCGAATGCGGAGAACCTATTTATTAAATGTCAAGGGGTTAAATACATGTCTCGCCTTGATCTCAAAAGTGGATTCTGGCAGATTCCCCTTGCCAAAGAGTCAAGAAAATACACAGCATTTCTATATCGCAATAAATGCTACCAGTTTAGAGTAGTTCCCTTTGGTTTGGTTACAAGTTTAGCGGCCATGGTCAGATGTTTGGAGTTAGCTCTGGGACCTGAGGTGGAGGACTTTGTCAGAATATTTGTTGATGATATTTTGGTCATATCAAAATCATTTGAGGAACATCTTGAACATCTCAAGATTGTATTTCGGAAATTGCAAGCCGCTAACCTGACTCTCAACCTTGAAAAGTGCGAGTTTGGAAAATCGCAAATTAAATTTTTGGGACATATTATCTCAGCAGAAGGTATAACAACGGACCCGCGATCATACGTGCGATCATAGAGTTCCCGAAACACACAAAACCCAGGGATATCAGAGCGTTCCTTGGATTGACTGGTCACTTCCGACGTTTTACTCCAGAATATTCTGGAACAATTGAGCCGTTATTGGAACTGCTTCGTAAGAGTACTAAATGGAGATGGGAGGAGCGTCATCAGCATGCATTCGACGCGACTAAAAATTTGTATAGTAGAAACCTGCACGTGTTCCATCCTGAGAAAGAGGGCACGTATGTCTTGAATTGCGATGCTTCTGATTATGCCATTGGGGGGGTACTCTACCAACGGAATGAGAAGGGTGAGCACAAAATAATTGCGCACAGCAGTAGGTCACTAAAAGGGGCCGAACGCAACTATTTCACATCGGAGAAAGAAATATTGGCTATTGTATACTGCATCAGCAAATTTCGTTATTACCTGGTTGGACAACACTTCGAAATCCTTTCGGACAACCAGGCCTTATCGTTCATGTTGCGCTGCAAGTTGGCGAACGCTCGCATATCCCGTTGGATCATGGCCATCCAAGAGTACGGCTTTACCATTAAGTACTGTAAGGCAAGCGAGAACAAAGCAGCTGACACGTTAAGCCGATACCCTCCAATGGTGGAAGAACGTCATGCGTCTAATAACCAGGAAGTTCAAATTCTAGCTGTCAAATATAAATTAGAAGACAGTCTTAAAAATAAGTTAAAAAATATTGGTATGGAACAGCAGCGGGACACCAAATTGAAGCAGATCTGTGACGCGATCCGGATACAAGAAAACCCCAAGTACAGAATATATAAAGACGTAGTGTATAAAATTGTCAATGGCGGATGGAAGATTATGGTGCCTGACGCGATGGTGGAAGACCTCACCTGGATGTGTCATGAGAGTCTGGCTCATGCGGGCCCTTATAAATGTTACCTGGCAATGCGGGAGGATTTTGTGTGGCTAAATATGACCAGGAAAATAAAGGCCATACTCCGCACATGCCACATCTGCCAAACAGCGAAATATCCGAACCAACATACCCAGGTTGAAATGGGTAACATTGTTGCACGTAATAAAAATGACCTTGTCTGCATTGATTTTTTGGGTCCACTTCCTCGGGCGGCGCGTGGAATGAAGAACCTTGTGGTTGTTACGGATGCTTTTACCAAACATGTTAGCCTGTATGCTATTGGTAGACCTACAACGTCGGCTGTCATAAACATTATGCTAAATAGATACATGCCGAAAAATGGTCCCGTAAGGAAGACACTCTCAGATCAAGGTAAGCAATTTACGAACACCAAGTGGCACTCCGAGCTTGAGAAACACGGTGTTCAGACGGTCCTAACAGCGATCCGGAGACCGCAAGGTAACTTGGCCGAACGGGTCAACAAGGAGTTGGGACGGTTATTCCGTACGTACTGTAATACTAACCAGAGTAAGTGGCCGGAATTCCTAGAATTTTTTGAATCAGCCATAAATGGAAATTATAATTCTACTACTGGGTATACTCCGAATGAACTCCAAACCGGAGAAATGCCAGGCCGGGTCTGGGGTAAGCACATTGAAAGGATAGCGACGCATAATATGCCTATACCAGTCGAGATAAAGAAAATCGAGGCTAGAAGACGCATTAAAAAGTGCGCAGAGGAGCGCACGGAAAAATTCAATGCGGAACATAAACTGGTGAAGTTCAAGACTGGAGAGAGTGTGCTTCTACGAGCATTAAATGTTGGTAGAAGGGAGGACAACACAGCCGCGAAGTTTTTTAGGCTGTATAATGGTCCGTATACCCTGTCGGAGCAAGTTGGGAAAAATACATTTATATTAACCAACCCAAATACCAACCGTGCGATTGGTAAATTCCATGCTTCCTCATTGAGGAAATATTATACAAAGGATCCATAAATCACCTTAAATAAATGTCAGGATATAGGGGTAAGAATGTGTAGCTATTTAAATATGTCAGTTCAGGTTTAAATGTTATATGTAAGATGACTCTGTGAATGAACAATAATCTAGTTAAGATAAGGAATGCCGTCTGTGTACTTTGTGACCCTGCATAAAATTTCGTTATCTGTTTGTCGGGAACATGTGTATTTGTTTTGGTTTTAGGTTACCACGTGTCTTTGATTTGGTGCTTCTGTCAAAGTGACAGTTAGGAAATGTTAGTATTGATTTGAGGATGTTTATTTGATTTTAGTGTGAAGGTATTAGTATTATTGTTTCAGGATTAGGAAATTGTTTTGGTTATATCGAAAAAAAAAATTTTATTTTTTGTTAGTTAACTAAAAAAAAAAATTTTTTTTTTATGCGGGAAGGGGTTAATCCTGCAACGAATCACAGGATCATGATATGCGGGGCAAGCTCATATATTACACAGACTATGGACATTCATGTTATATTGGTAGATGGTTAAGTTTGGTTATGTTATCAGTTGTATTTAGTACGGATAAGGGTTTAGTTTAGTAAAACTGTGCATTATTTATTTATTGTTATTCATGTACTGTGTTTGTGGAAATGTGCGCGCGTGCGCGAGTGGTAAACGTTTCCCGGGCTGTCCGTGAATTGATTATCATTGTGTTTGACATTGAACTGAACATAGACATATGTATTGCTACAATCCCTATATATTTCTGACTATTGTTTACGTTCATGTATGATATTAGTAAAGTATGCAGTTATGCATGTGATAAGGGTATTCTGATTACCGCTATGCATGCTCTTACAAAGTAAATGCACTCTACTGCATGAAAAGTGCATGTCACGGTGTACTAACCATGTGACTTCCGTCCACCAATAGAATGCCGAGTGGTGGTTGGAAATTTTCTTAAGCCTGTCGTTACACAGGCAGTTCTTCTACGCCATCTACCGCGAACGGGACGTGCACTCCTTGTACAAGATTCTACCGCTTGCAAGGTGTTGTAAAAACTATTCGTCGTTAGTGAAACGGGAAGACTCAGAACTGTGTGTGTAGTACACCTGCACACAGTATTGTTTTAACGCATTGCGCGTATAATTACAACAGTTCTTCTACGCCATCTACCGCGAATGGGACGTGCACTCCTTGTACAAGATTCTACCGCTTGCAAGGTGCTGTAAAAACTATTCGTTGTTAGTGAAACGGGAAGACTCAGAACTGTGTGTGTAGTACATCTGCACACAGTATTGTTTTAACGCATTGCGCGTATAATTACAGGCAGTTCTTCACTGCTGCTACCGCGAACGGTACATACAATTCTTGTTCAAGATTCTGTCGCTTGCAGGAATCTGTTAAGACTATTCGGCGATAGTAACGCGTGTTGACGCAGATCGGTTGAGTATTAACTCTTTACACACGATATTAGTATTGTTGTATTACGTGTGTAATAAGTGAGTGTAACTGTATCACTGTGCGAGATTTTCCGCAGTGTCAGTATCATTAATAGTTACGCAATAGTAAGTTGTTCCATTGAGACGTTTCCGTGTTAGTGCAAGATTTCCTCATAGGGTGGTCTGCTGATCGCGGTAGACCTTGGTATTCGCGTGAACACTTGAAGAAGCCGGAGTGGTATAAGTTCAATATACCGTTATTAGATTAAACTCACTGTCACCTGAGATATTACTTGGTCATAAACTCTATATTAATTTTACGAGTAATAAGATCCGTAGTACCGTTGTGTGTGCGAAGCGTCAGATTCATCGTGGGAATTACAGGACACCAGCCCAGCTGTCAGGACACCAGCCCAGCTGTTATAGGACGCCAGCCCAGCTGTTACAGGACGCCAGCCCAGCTGTAAACGTTTCTGGGGAAACGTCTGTCATTTATAAGCCGCACCTGACGAGCCAACTACACCGCAAAGACCTGCCCTTCTCTTCAGCAACATCATCGTGGGAATCTTCTTTATGTAACGTATCACGTCTTGCGTATGAACCGTATTTAACATTTTAAAAGAAAGACTCTATATCAAACATTACATTCTGTACATATCAAATATACCATATAAACAATTACTTGTGTTTTGTGCAATAAATAATCTTAAACCCTCCAATATAGACTTTTAATTTGAAATACACATACTATCATATCCTATGCGCCAATAGTTTAGTAATTTGTGTTGTCGCATAGAGATATTTTGGCGCTTAGCAACGTAGGGCTCGTAAAATAGCGGTAATTTTACGCTATTATATATTTGTCTATGAGTAAAAAAAATTTTGTTGGTAAAATCCTATGTATAATTATAATTAACGTAATAATTGTATGTGTATAGTTCATATGAAAATCTGAGGATATAATTTATCAATTGTGCATATTCTCTTGTATTTCATATATGAACAGATTTTATCAGTATATTGGAGGTAGATTATTAGTTGTTGTGTGTTAGATAAGGTTTATTTACATGTTGATATTTTGAACTGCTTTCTCTGTGTGTATAAACTGGTTACCATATGTTCTAATCTTGTCGTAATAATAATAACTTTCTTTGCGTATAAATCAGTAAATTTAAATTTATTAAATTTTAAACTGAATTTTGAGCATTATGGCGGAGTCAAAAGGGATAGAGAGTGCTTTAGCGGCCATGCTAGCGAAGATGGAAACCATGTCCGAAGAAATTAAATCTGGTAAAGTAGAAGCCGGGAAACAAAACAAATCACTCCATGACAAAAACCAAAGAATATATGCGGCCGTGCAGGAGCAATCTAAACAAAGCAAACAAATGATAGAAGCGGCAGAAAAGCGTATTAGCGAGACCGTGGAAACTATGAAAGCTGATATAGAGGCGAGTTTGGAAGTTAATAAGTCACGACTTAGTGAATATGAAGCGAAACTCTCTGGAATGGAAGAGCAGGTAGTACAACACAGATCCACGGTGAGTGAATTAATGGCCGAGCAAGACCTGCGGATTCAAGAGCTGCAACATCAAGTGTCACGATTGCAGAGTACCTCGTCACCACTAAACTGTACCACGTATGTATATAAGACTTTGGATGACGTCAATTCACAGCTAAAGTTTTATGGACGGGAGAATGAAAACCCCATGAATTTCATTAAGGTTTGCCAGCGGGATCTGGAGGCAATTGGTGACAACTTAAGTGAAGCTGATAAAATTAATTTCATAGTGCGGCGACTTAAGGGTACTGCCGCGGAGTGGTTTATTATTGTCCAGGGTAAAATCAACACGTATGAAGACCTGGTAAGACATTTCAGAGTTAGATACTGGAATGAGGAGATCCAGAGGAAGATCCGTGCTCAGCTGGAGTTTGGAAAATATTCCAATACCAAAGGTTCTAAAGAATCATATGTGATGCAGTTGATATCAAGAGCTAGGTATCTTGAGCCTAACTTAACCGAACCTGACATAGTAAGTAGACTTGCGCACCATTTTGGACGCGGTATACAGGTGGCCGTCCTTACGCAAGGAGTTAAGTCGTGGGAAGAGCTACTCATATTACTTACAAAATGGGAAGGTATTGACGACCCGAATAACAGTGGTAACAGTAATGAAACACCGAGTAAAAATTTTCAGTATCAAACTCAAACCAAGCAAACACAGTCACCACAACAACATAAAATACCAAATAGAAATACCAATCAGAAGTTTAATACACACAAAGGTATGAATGAAGTGTCAGAAGCCCGCTGTAACCATAAAAAGCAGTTCAATAAATCAAATGTGAAAGATGTTAGTTATAAGAATAAATTCGTGGTGTCCGGCCTATATCCTGCCGAAATTAGAGATAGTTTAATTTGCAATAACAATAATAATGAAGGTGAGAAAAGTATTAGTATTGAAAATGACACTGACCTCATTGTCAACGCGAAAATTAACGGATGTGTCGGCGAGGTTTTATTCGACAGCGGCGCAGAAATCTCGTTAATGGATGAGCGATTCCTAGAGAGGCACAAGAAACATTTAAAAAAAATCCCGATTCTGCCAGTAACCCACAAAATCATAAAATCAGCGACGGGTGAATCTCAGAGGGTTGACCGTCAAGCAATGATAACAATATCCATTCAGGGAATGGAAATAGAAGTCACGGTGCTTATTATCAAGAAACTCTTGTATAATATTATTTTGGGAGTGCATGCATTAAATAAACTACACGCGACCATTGATTTTCCAAATAAAATATTGAAATGTACTGTTAATAATAGTAAACACGATATCAGATTAGGACGCAGGAGGGGTAAGACGGGGTCTGATTGTGAACCGACTACTGTAGCTCGTCCGGCTGTTCAAATTGCCGATAAGATAACAGATAATCTGCGGACACACAGCAGGCAGATAACGAGCGGTGAGCAAGATAAACTGCAAAGTGTGCTTGATAAATTCGGATCGGTGTTTTCAAACAAACCTACCACCACGAATGTATATGAACACAACATTCAAGTCACCGATGAAAATAAATTTGTACGGAAGACTTATCCCATCCCCCTTCACTATCAACAACAGGTTGATGCGGAAGTTAAGAGTATGCTTGAGAATGGTGTGACTGAACGAACTGATAGCAATTTTCTAAATCCTATGGTTGTTGTTAAAAAAAAATGACATTCGATTATGTCTCGACATGAGAAATCTTAATTCTATTACAAAAAAATGCTACGACTGTGCTCCGAATGCGGAGAACCTATTCATTAAATGTCAAGGGGTTAAATACATGTCTCGCCTTGATCTCAAAAGTGGATTCTGGCAGATTCCCCTTGCCAAAGAGTCAAGAAAATACACAGCATTTCTATATCGCAATAAATGCTACCAGTTTAGAGTAGTTCCCTTTGGTTTGGTTACAAGTTTAGCGGCCATGGTCAGATGTTTGGAGTTAGCTCTGGGACCTGAGGTGGAGGACTTTGTCAGAATATTTGTTGATGATATTTTGGTCATATCAAAATCATTTGAGGAACATCTTGAACATCTCAAGATTGTATTTCGGAAATTGCAAGCCGCTAACCTGACTCTCAACCTTGAAAAGTGCGAGTTTGGAAAATCGCAAATTAAATTTTTGGGACATATTATCTCAGCAGAAGGTATAACAACGGACCCGGAAAAAATACGTGCGATCATAGAGTTCCCGAAACCCACAAAACCCAGGGATATCAGAGCGTTCCTTGGATTGACTGGTCACTTCCGACGTTTTACTCCAGAATATTCTGGAACAATTGAGCCGTTATTGGAACTGCTTCGTAAGAGTACTAAATGGAGATGGGAGGAGCGTCATCAGCATGCATTCGACGCGACTAAAAATTTGTATAGTAGAAACCTGCACGTGTTCCATCCTGAGAAAGAGGGCACGTATGTCTTGAATTGCGATGCTTCTGATTATGCCATTGGGGGGGTACTCTACCAACGGAATGAGAAGGGTGAGCACAAAATAATTGCGCACAGCAGTAGGTCACTAAAAGGGGCCGAACGCAACTATTTCACATCGGAGAAAGAAATATTGGCTATTGTATACTGCATCAGCAAATTTCGTTGTTACCTGGTTGGACAACACTTCGAAATCCTTTCGGACAACCAGGCCTTATCGTTCATGTTGCGCTGCAAGTTGGCGAACGCTCGCATATCCCGTTGGATCATGGCCATCCAAGAGTACGGCTTTACCATTAAGTACTGTAAGGCAAGCGAGAACAAAGCAGCTGACACGTTAAGCCGATACCCTCCAATGGTGGAAGAACGTCATGCGTCTAATAACCAGGAAGTTCAAATTCTAGCTGTCAAATATAAATTAGAAGACAGTCTTAAAAATAAGTTAAAAAATATTGGTATGGAACAGCAGCGGGACACCAAATTGAAGCAGATCTGTGACGCGATCCGGATACAAGAAAACCCCAAGTACAGAATATATAAAGACGTAGTGTATAAAATTGTCAATGGCGGATGGAAGATTATGGTGCCTGACGCGATGGTGGAAGACCTCACCTGGATGTGTCATGAGAGTCTGGCTCATGCGGGCCCTTATAAATGTTACCTGGCAATGCGGGAGGATTTTGTGTGGCTAAATATGACCAGGAAAATAAAGGCCATACTCCGCACATGCCACATCTGCCAAACAGCGAAATATCCGAACCAACATACCCAGGTTGAAATGCGTAACATTGTTGCACGTAATAAAAATGACCTTGTCTGCATTGATTTTTTGGGTCCACTTCCTCGGGCGGCGCGTGGAATGAAGAACCTTGTGGTTGTTACGGATGCTTTTACCAAACATGTTAGCCTGTATGCTATTGGTAGACCTACAACGTCGGCTGTCATAAACATTATGCTAAATAGATACATGCCGAAAAATGGTCCCGTAAGGAAGACACTCTCAGATCAAGGTAAGCAATTTACGAACACCAAGTGGCACTCCGAGCTTGAGAAACACGGTGTTCAGACGGTCCTAACAGCGATCCGGAGACCGCAAGGTAACTTGGCCGAACGGGTCAACAAGGAGTTGGGACGGTTATTCCGTACGTACAGTAATACTAACCAGAGTAAGTGGCCGGAATTCCTAGAATTTTTTGAATCAGCCATAAATGGAAATTATAATTCTACTACTGGGTATACTCCGAATGAACTCCAAACCGGAGAAATGCCAGGCCGGGTCTGGGGTAAGCACATTGAAAGGATAGCGACGCATAATATGCCTATACCAGTCGAGATAAAGAAAATCGAGGCTAGAAGACGCATTAAAAAGTGCGCAGAGGAGCGCACGGAAAAATTCAATGCGGAACATAAACTGGTGAAGTTCAAGACTGGAGAGAGTGTGCTTCTACGAGCATTAAATGTTGGTAGAAGGGAGGACAACACAGCCGCGAAGTTTTTTAGGCTGTATAATGGTCCGTATACCCTGTCGGAGCAAGTTGGGAAAAATACATTTATATTAACCAACCCAAATACCAACCGTGCGATTGGTAAATTCCATGCTTCCTCATTGAGGAAATATTATACAAAGGATCCATAAATCACCTTAAATAAATGTCAGGATATAGGGGTAAGAATGTGTAGCTATTTAAATATGTCAGTTCAGGTTTAAATGTTATATGTAAGATGACTCTGTGAATGAACAATAATCTAGTTAAGATAAGGAATGCCGTCTGTGTACTTTGTGACCCTGCATAAAATTTCGTTATCTGTTTGTCGGGAACATGTGTATTTGTTTTGGTTTTAGGTTACCACGTGTCTTTGATTTGGTGCTTCTGTCAAAGTGACAGTTAGGAAATGTTAGTATTGATTTGAGGATGTTTATTTGATTTTAGTGTGAAGGTATTAGTATTATTGTTTCAGGATTAGGAAATTGTTTTGGTTATATCGAAAAAAAAAATTTTATTTTTTGTTAGTTAACTAAAAAAAAAAATTTTTTTTTTATGCGGGAAGGGGTTAATCCTGCAACGAATCACAGGATCATGATATGCGGGGCAAGCTCATATATTACACAGACTATGGACATTCATGTTATATTGGTAGATGGTTAAGTTTGGTTATGTTATCAGTTGTATTTAGTACGGATAAGGGTTTAGTTTAGTAAAACTGTGCATTATTTATTTATTGTTATTCATGTACTGTGTTTGTGGAAATGTGCGCGCGTGCGCGAGTGGTAAACGTTTCCCGGGCTGTCCGTGAATTGATTATCATTGTGTTTGACATTGAACTGAACATAGACATATGTATTGCTACAATCCCTATATATTTCTGACTATTGTTTACGTTCATGTATGATATTAGTAAAGTATGCAGTTATGCATGTGATAAGGGTATTCTGATTACCGCTATGCATGCTCTTACAAAGTAAATGCACTCTACTGCATGAAAAGTGCATGTCACGGTGTACTAACCATGTGACTTCCGTCCACCAATAGAATGCCGAGTGGTGGTTGGAAATTTTCTTAAGCCTGTCGTTACACAGGCAGTTCTTCTACGCCATCTACCGCGAACGGGACGTGCACTCCTTGTACAAGATTCTACCGCTTGCAAGGTGTTGTAAAAACTATTCGTCGTTAGTGAAACGGGAAGACTCAGAACTGTGTGTGTAGTACACCTGCACACAGTATTGTTTTAACGCATTGCGCGTATAATTACAACAGTTCTTCTACGCCATCTACCGCGAATGGGACGTGCACTCCTTGTACAAGATTCTACCGCTTGCAAGGTGCTGTAAAAACTATTCGTTGTTAGTGAAACGGGAAGACTCAGAACTGTGTGTGTAGTACATCTGCACACAGTATTGTTTTAACGCATTGCGCGTATAATTACAGGCAGTTCTTCACTGCTGCTACCGCGAACGGTACATACAATTCTTGTTCAAGATTCTGTCGCTTGCAGGAATCTGTTAAGACTATTCGGCGATAGTAACGCGTGTTGACGCAGATCGGTTGAGTATTAACTCTTTACACACGATATTAGTATTGTTGTATTACGTGTGTAATAAGTGAGTGTAACTGTATCACTGTGCGAGATTTTCCGCAGTGTCAGTATCATTAATAGTTACGCAATAGTAAGTTGTTCCATTGAGACGTTTCCGTGTTAGTGCAAGATTTCCTCATAGGGTGGTCTGCTGATCGCGGTAGACCTTGGTATTCGCGTGAACACTTGAAGAAGCCGGAGTGGTATAAGTTCAATATACCGTTATTAGATTAAACTCACTGTCACCTGAGATATTACTTGGTCATAAACTCTATATTAATTTTACGAGTAATAAGATCCGTAGTACCGTTGTGTGTGCGAAGCGTCAGATTCATCGTGGGAATTACAGGACACCAGCCCAGCTGTCAGGACACCAGCCCAGCTGTTATAGGACGCCAGCCCAGCTGTTACAGGACGCCAGCCCAGCTGTAAACGTTTCTGGGGAAACGTCTGTCATTTATAAGCCGCACCTGACGAGCCAACTACACCGCAAAGACCTGCCCTTCTCTTCAGCAACATCATCGTGGGAATCTTCTTTATGTAACGTATCACGTCTTGCGTATGAACCGTATTTAACATTTTAAAAGAAAGACTCTATATCAAACATTACATTCTGTACATATCAAATATACCATATAAACAATTACTTGTGTTTTGTGCAATAAATAATCTTAAACCCTCCAATATAGACTTTTAATTTGAAATACACATACTATCATATCCTATGCGCCAATAGTTTAGTAATTTGTGTTGTCGCATAGAGATATTTTGGCGCTTAGCAACGTAGGGCTCGTAAAATAGCGGTAATTTTACGCTATTATATATTTGTCTATGAGTAAAAAAAATTTTGTTGGTAAAATCCTATGTATAATTATAATTAACGTAATAATTGTATGTGTATAGTTCATATGAAAATCTGAGGATATAATTTATCAATTGTGCATATTCTCTTGTATTTCATATATGAACAGATTTTATCAGTATATTGGAGGTAGATTATTAGTTGTTGTGTGTTAGATAAGGTTTATTTACATGTTGATATTTTGAACTGCTTTCTCTGTGTGTATAAACTGGTTACCATATGTTCTAATCTTGTCGTAATAATAATAACTTTCTTTGCGTATAAATCAGTAAATTTAAATTTATTAAATTTTAAACTGAATTTTGAGCATTATGGCGGAGTCAAAAGGGATAGAGAGTGCTTTAGCGGCCATGCTAGCGAAGATGGAAACCATGTCCGAAGAAATTAAATCTGGTAAAGTAGAAGCCGGGAAACAAAACAAATCACTCCATGACAAAAACCAAAGAATATATGCGGCCGTGCAGGAGCAATCTAAACAAAGCAAACAAATGATAGAAGCGGCAGAAAAGCGTATTAGCGAGACCGTGGAAACTATGAAAGCTGATATAGAGGCGAGTTTGGAAGTTAATAAGTCACGACTTAGTGAATATGAAGCGAAACTCTCTGGAATGGAAGAGCAGGTAGTACAACACAGATCCACGGTGAGTGAATTAATGGCCGAGCAAGACCTGCGGATTCAAGAGCTGCAACATCAAGTGTCACGATTGCAGAGTACCTCGTCACCACTAAACTGTACCACGTATGTATATAAGACTTTGGATGACGTCAATTCACAGCTAAAGTTTTATGGACGGGAGAATGAAAACCCCATGAATTTCATTAAGGTTTGCCAGCGGGATCTGGAGGCAATTGGTGACAACTTAAGTGAAGCTGATAAAATTAATTTCATAGTGCGGCGACTTAAGGGTACTGCCGCGGAGTGGTTTATTATTGTCCAGGGTAAAATCAACACGTATGAAGACCTGGTAAGACATTTCAGAGCTAGATACTGGAATGAGGAGATCCAGAGGAAGATCCGTGCTCAGCTGGAGTTTGGAAAATATTCCAATACCAAAGGTTCTAAAGAATCATATGTGATGCAGTTGATATCAAGAGCTAGGTATCTTGAGCCTAACTTAACCGAACCTGACATAGTAAGTAGACTTGCGCACCATTTTGGACGCGGTATACAGGTGGCCGTCCTTACGCAAGGAGTTAAGTCGTGGGAAGAGCTACTCATATTACTTACAAAATGGGAAGGTATTGACGACCCGAATAACAGTGGTAACAGTAATGAAACACCGAGTAAAAATTTTCAGTATCAAACTCAAACCAAGCAAACACAGTCACCACAACAACATAAAATACCAAATAGAAATACCAATCAGAAGTTTAATACACACAAAGGTATGAATGAAGTTTCAAAAGCCCGCTGTAACCATAAAAAGCAGTTCAATAAATCAAATGTGAAAGATGTTAGTTATAAGAATAAATTCGTGGTGTCCGGCCTATATCCTGCCGAAATTAGAGATAGTTTAATTTGCAATAACAATAATAATGAAGGTGAGAAAAGTATTAGTATTGAAAATGACACTGACCTCATTGTCAACGCGAAAATTAACGGATGTGTCGGCGAGGTTTTATTCGACAGCGGCGCAGAAATCTCGTTAATGGATGAGCGATTCCTAGAGAGGCACAAGAAACATTTAAAAAAAATCCCGATTCTGCCAGTAACCCACAAAATCATAAAATCAGCGACGGGTGAATCTCAGAGGGTTGACCGTCAAGCAATGATAACAATATCCATTCAGGGAATGGAAATAGAAGTCACGGTGCTTATTATCAAGAAACTCTTGTATAATATTATTTTGGGAGTGGATGCATTAAATAAACTACACGCGACCATTGATTTTCCAAATAAAATATTGAAATGTACTGTTAATAATAGTAAACACGATATCAGATTAGGACGCAGGAGGGGTAAGACGGGGTCTGATTGTGAACCGACTACTGTAGCTCGTCCGGCTGTTCAAATTGCCGATAAGATAACAGATAATCTGCGGACACACAGCAGGCAGATAACGAGCGGTGAGCAAGATAAACTGCAAAGTGTGCTTGATAAATTCGGATCGGTGTTTTCAAACAAACCTACCACCACGAATGTATATGAACACAACATTCAAGTCACCGATGAAAATAAATTTGTACGGAAGACTTATCCCATCCCCCTTCACTATCAACAACAGGTTGATGCGGAAGTTAAGAGTATGCTTGAGAATGGTGTGACTGAACGAACTGATAGCAATTTTCTAAATCCTATGGTTGTTGTTAAAAAAAAAATGACATTCGATTATGTCTCGACATGAGAAATCTTAATTCTATTACAAAAAAATGCTACGACTGTGCTCCGAATGCGGAGAACCTATTCATTAAATGTCAAGGGGTTAAATACATGTCTCGCCTTGATCTCAAAAGTGGATTCTGGCAGATTCCCCTTGCCAAAGAGTCAAGAAAATACACAGCATTTCTATATCGCAATAAATGCTACCAGTTTAGAGTAGTTCCCTTTGGTTTGGTTACAAGTTTAGCGGCCATGGTCAGATGTTTGGAGTTAGCTCTGGGACCTGAGGTGGAGGACTTTGTCAGAATATTTGTTGATGATATTTTGGTCATATCAAAATCATTTGAGGAACATCTTGAACATCTCAAGATTGTATTTCGGAAATTGCAAGCCGCTAACCTGACTCTCAACCTTGAAAAGTGCGAGTTTGGAAAATCGCAAATTAAATTTTTGGGACATATTATCTCAGCAGAAGGTATAACAACGGACCCGGAAAAAATACGTGCGATCATAGAGTTCCCGAAACCCACAAAACCCAGGGATATCAGAGCGTTCCTTGGATTGACTGGTCACTTCCGACGTTTTACTCCAGAATATTCTGGAACAATTGAGCCGTTATTGGAACTGCTTCGTAAGAGTACTAAATGGAGATGGGAGGAGCGTCATCAGCATGCATTCGACGCGACTAAAAATTTGTATAGTAGAAACCTGCACGTGTTCCATCCTGAGAAAGAGGGCACGTATGTCTTGAATTGCGATGCTTCTGATTATGCCATTGGGGGGGTACTCTACCAACGGAATGAGAAGGGTGAGCACAAAATAATTGCGCACAGCAGTAGGTCACTAAAAGGGGCCGAACGCAACTATTTCACATCGGAGAAAGAAATATTGGCTATTGTATACTGCATCAGCAAATTTCGTTATTACCTGGTTGGACAACACTTCGAAATCCTTTCGGACAACCAGGCCTTATCGTTCATGTTGCGCTGCAAGTTGGCGAACGCTCGCATATCCCGTTGGATCATGGCCATCCAAGAGTACGGCTTTACCATTAAGTACTGTAAGGCAAGCGAGAACAAAGCAGCTGACACGTTAAGCCGATCCCCTCCAATGGTGGAAGAACGTCATGCGTCTAATAACCAGGAAGTTCAAATTCTAGCTGTCAAATATAAATTAGAAGACAGTCTTAAAAATAAGTTAAAAAATATTGGTATGGAACAGCAGCGGGACACCAAATTGAAGCAGATCTGTGACGCGATCCGGATACAAGAAAACCCCAAGTACAGAATATATAAAGACGTAGTGTATAAAATTGTCAATGGCGGATGGAAGATTATGGTGCCTGACGCGATGGTGGAAGACCTCACCTGGATGTGTCATGAGAGTCTGGCTCATGCGGGCCCTTATAAATGTTACCTGGCAATGCGGGAGGATTTTGTGTGGCTAAATATGACCAGGAAAATAAAGGCCATACTCCGCACATGCCACATCTGCCAAACAGCGAAATATCCGAACCAACATACCCAGGTTGAAATGGGTAACATTGTTGCACGTAATAAAAATGACCTTGTCTGCATTGATTTTTTGGGTCCACTTCCTCGGGCGGCGCGTGGAATGAAGAACCTTGTGGTTGTTACGGATGCTTTTACCAAACATGTTAGCCTGTATGCTATTGGTAGACCTACAACGTCGGCTGTCATAAACATTATGCTAAATAGATACATGCCGAAAAATGGTCCCGTAAGGAAGACACTCTCAGATCAAGGTAAGCAATTTACGAACACCAAGTGGCACTCCGAGCTTGAGAAACACGGTGTTCAGACGGTCCTAACAGCGATCCGGAGACCGCAAGGTAACTTGGCCGAACGGGTCAACAAGGAGTTGGGACGGTTATTCCGTACGTACTGTAATACTAACCAGAGTAAGTGGCCGGAATTCCTAGATTTTTTTGAATCAGCCATAAATGGAAATTATAATTCTACTACTGGGTATACTCCGAATGAACTCCAAACCGGAGAAATGCCAGGCCGGGTCTGGGGTAAGCACATTGAAAGGATAGCGACGCATAATATGCCTATACCAGTCGAGATAAAGAAAATCGAGGCTAGAAGACGCATTAAAAAGTGCGCAGAGGAGCGCACGGAAAAATTCAATGCGGAACATAAACTGGTGAAGTTCAAGACTGGAGAGAGTGTGCTTCTACGAGCATTAAATGTTGGTAGAAGGGAGGACAACACAGCCGCGAAGTTTTTTAGGCTGTATAATGGTCCGTATACCCTGTCGGAGCAAGTTGGGAAAAATACATTTATATTAACCAACCCAAATACCAACCGTGCGATTGGTAAATTCCATGCTTCCTCATTGAGGAAATATTATACAAAGGATCCATAAATCACCTTAAATAAATGTCAGGATATAGGGGTAAGAATGTGTAGCTATTTAAATATGTCAGTTCAGGTTTAAATGTTATATGTAAGATGACTCTGTGAATGAACAATAATCTAGTTAAGATAAGGAATGCCGTCTGTGTACTTTGTGACCCTGCATAAAATTTCGTTATCTGTTTGTCGGGAACATGTGTATTTGTTTTGGTTTTAGGTTACCACGTGTCTTTGATTTGGTGCTTCTGTCAAAGTGACAGTTAGGAAATGTTAGTATTGATTTGAGGATGTTTATTTGATTTTAGTGTGAAGGTATTAGTATTATTGTTTCAGGATTAGGAAATTGTTTTGGTTATATCGAAAAAAAAATTTTATTTTTTGTTAGTTAACTAAAAAAAAAAATTTTTTTTTTATGCGGGAAGGGGTTAATCCTGCAACGAATCACAGGATCATGATATGCGGGGCAAGCTCATATATTACACAGACTATGGACATTCATGTTATATTGGTAGATGGTTAAGTTTGGTTATGTTATCAGTTGTATTTAGTACGGATAAGGGTTTAGTTTAGTAAAACTGTGCATTATTTATTTATTGTTATTCATGTACTGTGTTTGTGGAAATGTGCGCGCGTGCGCGAGTGGTAAACGTTTCCCGGGCTGTCCGTGAATTGATTATCATTGTGTTTGACATTGAACTGAACATAGACATATGTATTGCTACAATCCCTATATATTTCTGACTATTGTTTACGTTCATGTATGATATTAGTAAAGTATGCAGTTATGCATGTGATAAGGGTATTCTGATTACCGCTATGCATGCTCTTACAAAGTAAATGCACTCTACTGCATGAAAAGTGCATGTCACGGTGTACTAACCATGTGACTTCCGTCCACCAATAGAATGCCGAGTGGTGGTTGGAAATTTTCTTAAGCCTGTCGTTACACAGGCAGTTCTTCTACGCCATCTACCGCGAACGGGACGTGCACTCCTTGTACAAGATTCTACCGCTTGCAAGGTGTTGTAAAAACTATTCGTCGTTAGTGAAACGGGAAGACTCAGAACTGTGTGTGTAGTACACCTGCACACAGTATTGTTTTAACGCATTGCGCGTATAATTACAACAGTTCTTCTACGCCATCTACCGCGAATGGGACGTGCACTCCTTGTACAAGATTCTACCGCTTGCAAGGTGCTGTAAAAACTATTCGTTGTTAGTGAAACGGGAAGACTCAGAACTGTGTGTGTAGTACATCTGCACACAGTATTGTTTTAACGCATTGCGCGTATAATTACAGGCAGTTCTTCACTGCTGCTACCGCGAACGGTACATACAATTCTTGTTCAAGATTCTGTCGCTTGCAGGAATCTGTTAAGACTATTCGGCGATAGTAACGCGTGTTGACGCAGATCGGTTGAGTATTAACTCTTTACACACGATATTAGTATTGTTGTATTACGTGTGTAATAAGTGAGTGTAACTGTATCACTGTGCGAGATTTTCCGCAGTGTCAGTATCATTAATAGTTACGCAATAGTAAGTTGTTCCATTGAGACGTTTCCGTGTTAGTGCAAGATTTCCTCATAGGGTGGTCTGCTGATCGCGGTAGACCTTGGTATTCGCGTGAACACTTGAAGAAGCCGGAGTGGTATAAGTTCAATATACCGTTATTAGATTAAACTCACTGTCACCTGAGATATTACTTGGTCATAAACTCTATATTAATTTTACGAGTAATAAGATCCGTAGTACCGTTGTGTGTGCGAAGCGTCAGATTCATCGTGGGAATTACAGGACACCAGCCCAGCTGTCAGGACACCAGCCCAGCTGTTATAGGACGCCAGCCCAGCTGTTACAGGACGCCAGCCCAGCTGTAAACGTTTCTGGGGAAACGTCTGTCATTTATAAGCCGCACCTGACGAGCCAACTACACCGCAAAGACCTGCCCTTCTCTTCAGCAACATCATCGTGGGAATCTTCTTTATGTAACGTATCACGTCTTGCGTATGAACCGTATTTAACATTTTAAAAGAAAGACTCTATATCAAACATTACATTCTGTACATATCAAATATACCATATAAACAATTACTTGTGTTTTGTGCAATAAATAATCTTAAACCCTCCAATATAGACTTTTAATTTGAAATACACATACTATCATATCCTATGCGCCAATAGTTTAGTAATTTGTGTTGTCGCATAGAGATATTTTGGCGCTTAGCAACGTAGGGCTCGTAAAATAGCGGTAATTTTACGCTATTATATATTTGTCTATGAGTAAAAAAAATTTTGTTGGTAAAATCCTATGTATAATTATAATTAACGTAATAATTGTATGTGTATAGTTCATATGAAAATCTGAGGATATAATTTATCAATTGTGCATATTCTCTTGTATTTCATATATGAACAGATTTTATCAGTATATTGGAGGTAGATTATTAGTTGTTGTGTGTTAGATAAGGTTTATTTACATGTTGATATTTTGAACTGCTTTCTCTGTGTGTATAAACTGGTTACCATATGTTCTAATCTTGTCGTAATAATAATAACTTTCTTTGCGTATAAATCAGTAAATTTAAATTTATTAAATTTTAAACTGAATTTTGAGCATTATGGCGGAGTCAAAAGGGATAGAGAGTGCTTTAGCGGCCATGCTAGCGAAGATGGAAACCATGTCCGAAGAAATTAAATCTGGTAAAGTAGAAGCCGGGAAACAAAACAAATCACTCCATGACAAAAACCAAAGAATATATGCGGCCGTGCAGGAGCAATCTAAACAAAGCAAACAAATGATAGAAGCGGCAGAAAAGCGTATTAGCGAGACCGTGGAAACTATGAAAGCTGATATAGAGGCGAGTTTGGAAGTTAATAAGTCACGACTTAGTGAATATGAAGCGAAACTCTCTGGAATGGAAGAGCAGGTAGTACAACACAGATCCACGGTGAGTGAATTAATGGCCGAGCAAGACCTGCGGATTCAAGAGCTGCAACATCAAGTGTCACGATTGCAGAGTACCTCGTCACCACTAAACTGTACCACGTATGTATATAAGACTTTGGATGACGTCAATTCACAGCTAAAGTTTTATGGACGGGAGAATGAAAACCCCATGAATTTCATTAAGGTTTGCCAGCGGGATCTGGAGGCAATTGGTGACAACTTAAGTGAAGCTGATAAAATTAATTTCATAGTGCGGCGACTTAAGGGTACTGCCGCGGAGTGGTTTATTATTGTCCAGGGTAAAATCAACACGTATGAAGACCTGGTAAGACATTTCAGAGCTAGATACTGGAATGAGGAGATCCAGAGGAAGATCCGTGCTCAGCTGGAGTTTGGAAAATATTCCAATACCAAAGGTTCTAAAGAATCATATGTGATGCAGTTGATATCAAGAGCTAGGTATCTTGAGCCTAACTTAACCGAACCTGACATAGTAAGTAGACTTGCGCACCATTTTGGACGCGGTATACAGGTGGCCGTCCTTACGCAAGGAGTTAAGTCGTGGGAAGAGCTACTCATATTACTTACAAAATGGGAAGGTATTGACGACCCGAATAACAGTGGTAACAGTAATGAAACACCGAGTAAAAATTTTCAGTATCAAACTCAAACCAAGCAAACACAGTCACCACAACAACATAAAATACCAAATAGAAATACCAATCAGAAGTTTAATACACACAAAGGTATGAATGAAGTTTCAAAAGCCCGCTGTAACCATAAAAAGCAGTTCAATAAATCAAATGTGAAAGATGTTAGTTATAAGAATAAATTCGTGGTGTCCGGCCTATATCCTGCCGAAATTAGAGATAGTTTAATTTGCAATAACAATAATAATGAAGGTGAGAAAAGTATTAGTATTGAAAATGACACTGACCTCATTGTCAACGCGAAAATTAACGGATGTGTCGGCGAGGTTTTATTCGACAGCGGCGCAGAAATCTCGTTAATGGATGAGCGATTCCTAGAGAGGCACAAGAAACATTTAAAAAAAATCCCGATTCTGCCAGTAACCCACAAAATCATAAAATCAGCGACGGGTGAATCTCAGAGGGTTGACCGTCAAGCAATGATAACAATATCCATTCAGGGAATGGAAATAGAAGTCACGGTGCTTATTATCAAGAAACTCTTGTATAATATTATTTTGGGAGTGGATGCATTAAATAAACTACACGCGACCATTGATTTTCCAAATAAAATATTGAAATGTACTGTTAATAATAGTAAACACGATATCAGATTAGGACGCAGGAGGGGTAAGACGGGGTCTGATTGTGAACCGACTACTGTAGCTCGTCCGGCTGTTCAAATTGCCGATAAGATAACAGATAATCTGCGGACACACAGCAGGCAGATAACGAGCGGTGAGCAAGATAAACTGCAAAGTGTGCTTGATAAATTCGGATCGGTGTTTTCAAACAAACCTACCACCACGAATGTATATGAACACAACATTCAAGTCACCGATGAAAATAAATTTGTACGGAAGACTTATCCCATCCCCCTTCACTATCAACAACAGGTTGATGCGGAAGTTAAGAGTATGCTTGAGAATGGTGTGACTGAACGAACTGATAGCAATTTTCTAAATCCTATGGTTGTTGTTAAAAAAAAAATGACATTCGATTATGTCTCGACATGAGAAATCTTAATTCTATTACAAAAAAATGCTACGACTGTGCTCCGAATGCGGAGAACCTATTCATTAAATGTCAAGGGGTTAAATACATGTCTCGCCTTGATCTCAAAAGTGGATTCTGGCAGATTCCCCTTGCCAAAGAGTCAAGAAAATACACAGCATTTCTATATCGCAATAAATGCTACCAGTTTAGAGTAGTTCCCTTTGGTTTGGTTACAAGTTTAGCGGCCATGGTCAGATGTTTGGAGTTAGCTCTGGGACCTGAGGTGGAGGACTTTGTCAGAATATTTGTTGATGATATTTTGGTCATATCAAAATCATTTGAGGAACATCTTGAACATCTCAAGATTGTATTTCGGAAATTGCAAGCCGCTAACCTGACTCTCAACCTTGAAAAGTGCGAGTTTGGAAAATCGCAAATTAAATTTTTGGGACATATTATCTCAGCAGAAGGTATAACAACGGACCCGGAAAAAATACGTGCGATCATAGAGTTCCCGAAACCCACAAAACCCAGGGATATCAGAGCGTTCCTTGGATTGACTGGTCACTTCCGACGTTTTACTCCAGAATATTCTGGAACAATTGAGCCGTTATTGGAACTGCTTCGTAAGAGTACTAAATGGAGATGGGAGGAGCGTCATCAGCATGCATTCGACGCGACTAAAAATTTGTATAGTAGAAACCTGCACGTGTTCCATCCTGAGAAAGAGGGCACGTATGTCTTGAATTGCGATGCTTCTGATTATGCCATTGGGGGGGTACTCTACCAACGGAATGAGAAGGGTGAGCACAAAATAATTGCGCACAGCAGTAGGTCACTAAAAGGGGCCGAACGCAACTATTTCACATCGGAGAAAGAAATATTGGCTATTGTATACTGCATCAGCAAATTTCGTTATTACCTGGTTGGACAACACTTCGAAATCCTTTCGGACAACCAGGCCTTATCGTTCATGTTGCGCTGCAAGTTGGCGAACGCTCGCATATCCCGTTGGATCATGGCCATCCAAGAGTACGGCTTTACCATTAAGTACTGTAAGGCAAGCGAGAACAAAGCAGCTGACACGTTAAGCCGATACCCTCCAATGGTGGAAGAACGTCATGCGTCTAATAACCAGGAAGTTCAAATTCTAGCTGTCAAATATAAATTAGAAGACAGTCTTAAAAATAAGTTAAAAAATATTGGTATGGAACAGCAGCGGGACACCAAATTGAAGCAGATCTGTGACGCGATCCGGATACAAGAAAACCCCAAGTACAGAATATATAAAGACGTAGTGTATAAAATTGTCAATGGCGGATGGAAGATTATGGTGCCTGACGCGATGGTGGAAGACCTCACCTGGATGTGTCATGAGAGTCTGGCTCATGCGGGCCCTTATAAATGTTACCTGGCAATGCGGGAGGATTTTGTGTGGCTAAATATGACCAGGAAAATAAAGGCCATACTCCGCACATGCCACATCTGCCAAACAGCGAAATATCCGAACCAACATACCCAGGTTGAAATGGGTAACATTGTTGCACGTAATAAAAATGACCTTGTCTGCATTGATTTTTTGGGTCCACTTCCTCGGGCGGCGCGTGGAATGAAGAACCTTGTGGTTGTTACGGATGCTTTTACCAAACATGTTAGCCTGTATGCTATTGGTAGACCTACAACGTCGGCTGTCATAAACATTATGCTAAATAGATACATGCCGAAAAATGGTCCCGTAAGGAAGACACTCTCAGATCAAGGTAAGCAATTTACGAACACCAAGTGGCACTCCGAGCTTGAGAAACACGGTGTTCAGACGGTCCTAACAGCGATCCGGAGACCGCAAGGTAACTTGGCCGAACGGGTCAACAAGGAGTTGGGACGGTTATTCCGTACGTACTGTAATACTAACCAGAGTAAGTGGCCGGAATTCCTAGATTTTTTTGAATCAGCCATAAATGGAAATTATAATTCTACTACTGGGTATACTCCGAATGAACTCCAAACCGGAGAAATGCCAGGCCGGGTCTGGGGTAAGCACATTGAAAGGATAGCGACGCATAATATGCCTATACCAGTCGAGATAAAGAAAATCGAGGCTAGAAGACGCATTAAAAAGTGCGCAGAGGAGCGCACGGAAAAATTCAATGCGGAACATAAACTGGTGAAGTTCAAGACTGGAGAGAGTGTGCTTCTACGAGCATTAAATGTTGGTAGAAGGGAGGACAACACAGCCGCGAAGTTTTTTAGGCTGTATAATGGTCCGTATACCCTGTCGGAGCAAGTTGGGAAAAATACATTTATATTAACCAACCCAAATACCAACCGTGCGATTGGTAAATTCCATGCTTCCTCATTGAGGAAATATTATACAAAGGATCCATAAATCACCTTAAATAAATGTCAGGATATAGGGGTAAGAATGTGTAGCTATTTAAATATGTCAGTTCAGGTTTAAATGTTATATGTAAGATGACTCTGTGAATGAACAATAATCTAGTTAAGATAAGGAATGCCGTCTGTGTACTTTGTGACCCTGCATAAAATTTCGTTATCTGTTTGTCGGGAACATGTGTATTTGTTTTGGTTTTAGGTTACCACGTGTCTTTGATTTGGTGCTTCTGTCAAAGTGACAGTTAGGAAATGTTAGTATTGATTTGAGGATGTTTATTTGATTTTAGTGTGAAGGTATTAGTATTATTGTTTCAGGATTAGGAAATTGTTTTGGTTATATCGAAAAAAAAAATTTTATTTTTTGTTAGTTAACTAAAAAAAAAAATTTTTTTTTATGCGGGAAGGGGTTAATCCTGCAACGAATCACAGGATCATGATATGCGGGGCAAGCTCATATATTACACAGACTATGGACATTCATGTTATATTGGTAGATGGTTAAGTTTGGTTATGTTATCAGTTGTATTTAGTACGGATAAGGGTTTAGTTTAGTAAAACTGTGCATTATTTATTTATTGTTATTCATGTACTGTGTTTGTGGAAATGTGCGCGCGTGCGCGAGTGGTAAACGTTTCTCGGGCTGTCCGTGAATTGATTATCATTGTGTTTGACATTGAACTGAACATAGACATATGTATTGCTACAATCCCTATATATTTCTGACTATTGTTTACGTTCATGTATGATATTAGTAAAGTATGCAGTTATGCATGTGATAAGGGTATTCTGATTACCGCTATGCATGCTCTTACAAAGTAAATGCACTCTACTGCATGAAAAGTGCATGTCACGGTGTACTAACCATGTGACTTCCGTCCACCAATAGAATGCCGAGTGGTGGTTGGAAATTTTCTTAAGCCTGTCGTTACACAGGCAGTTCTTCTACGCCATCTACCGCGAACGGGACGTGCACTCCTTGTACAAGATTCTACCGCTTGCAAGGTGTTGTAAAAACTATTCGTCGTTAGTGAAACGGGAAGACTCAGAACTGTGTGTGTAGTACACCTGCACACAGTATTGTTTTAACGCATTGCGCGTATAATTACAACAGTTCTTCTACGCCATCTACCGCGAATGGGACGTGCACTCCTTGTACAAGATTCTACCGCTTGCAAGGTGCTGTAAAAACTATTCGTTGTTAGTGAAACGGGAAGACTCAGAACTGTGTGTGTAGTACATCTGCACACAGTATTGTTTTAACGCATTGCGCGTATAATTACAGGCAGTTCTTCACTGCTGCTACCGCGAACGGTACATACAATTCTTGTTCAAGATTCTGTCGCTTGCAGGAATCTGTTAAGACTATTCGGCGATAGTAACGCGTGTTGACGCAGATCGGTTGAGTATTAACTCTTTACACACGATATTAGTATTGTTGTATTACGTGTGTAATAAGTGAGTGTAACTGTATCACTGTGCGAGATTTTCCGCAGTGTCAGTATCATTAATAGTTACGCAATAGTAAGTTGTTCCATTGAGACGTTTCCGTGTTAGTGCAAGATTTCCTCATAGGGTGGTCTGCTGATCGCGGTAGACCTTGGTATTCGCGTGAACACTTGAAGAAGCCGGAGTGGTATAAGTTCAATATACCGTTATTAGATTAAACTCACTGTCACCTGAGATATTACTTGGTCATAAACTCTATATTAATTTTACGAGTAATAAGATCCGTAGTACCGTTGTGTGTGCGAAGCGTCAGATTCATCGTGGGAATTACAGGACACCAGCCCAGCTGTCAGGACACCAGCCCAGCTGTTATAGGACGCCAGCCCAGCTGTTACAGGACGCCAGCCCAGCTGTAAACGTTTCTGGGGAAACGTCTGTCATTTATAAGCCGCACCTGACGAGCCAACTACACCGCAAAGACCTGCCCTTCTCTTCAGCAACATCATCGTGGGAATCTTCTTTATGTAACGTATCACGTCTTGCGTATGAACCGTATTTAACATTTTAAAAGAAAGACTCTATATCAAACATTACATTCTGTACATATCAAATATACCATATAAACAATTACTTGTGTTTTGTGCAATAAATAATCTTAAACCCTCCAATATAGACTTTTAATTTGAAATACACATACTATCATATCCTATGCGCCAATAGTTTAGTAATTTGTGTTGTCGCATAGAGATATTTTGGCGCTTAGCAACGTAGGGCTCGTAAAATAGCGGTAATTTTACGCTATTATATATTTGTCTATGAGTAAAAAAAATTTTGTTGGTAAAATCCTATGTATAATTATAATTAACGTAATAATTGTATGTGTATAGTTCATATGAAAATCTGAGGATATAATTTATCAATTGTGCATATTCTCTTGTATTTCATATATGAACAGATTTTATCAGTATATTGGAGGTAGATTATTAGTTGTTGTGTGTTAGATAAGGTTTATTTACATGTTGATATTTTGAACTGCTTTCTCTGTGTGTATAAACTGGTTACCATATGTTCTAATCTTGTCGTAATAATAATAACTTTCTTTGCGTATAAATCAGTAAATTTAAATTTATTAAATTTTAAACTGAATTTTGAGCATTATGGCGGAGTCAAAAGGGATAGAGAGTGCTTTAGCGGCCATGCTAGCGAAGATGGAAACCATGTCCGAAGAAATTAAATCTGGTAAAGTAGAAGCCGGGAAACAAAACAAATCACTCCATGACAAAAACCAAAGAATATATGCGGCCGTGCAGGAGCAATCTAAACAAAGCAAACAAATGATAGAAGCGGCAGAAAAGCGTATTAGCGAGACCGTGGAAACTATGAAAGCTGATATAGAGGCGAGTTTGGAAGTTAATAAGTCACGACTTAGTGAATATGAAGCGAAACTCTCTGGAATGGAAGAGCAGGTAGTACAACACAGATCCACGGTGAGTGAATTAATGGCCGAGCAAGACCTGCGGATTCAAGAGCTGCAACATCAAGTGTCACGATTGCAGAGTACCTCGTCACCACTAAACTGTACCACGTATGTATATAAGACTTTGGATGACGTCAATTCACAGCTAAAGTTTTATGGACGGGAGAATGAAAACCCCATGAATTTCATTAAGGTTTGCCAGCGGGATCTGGAGGCAATTGGTGACAACTTAAGTGAAGCTGATAAAATTAATTTCATAGTGCGGCGACTTAAGGGTACTGCCGCGGAGTGGTTTATTATTGTCCAGGGTAAAATCAACACGTATGAAGACCTGGTAAGACATTTCAGAGCTAGATACTGGAATGAGGAGATCCAGAGGAAGATCCGTGCTCAGCTGGAGTTTGGAAAATATTCCAATACCAAAGGTTCTAAAGAATCATATGTGATGCAGTTGATATCAAGAGCTAGGTATCTTGAGCCTAACTTAACCGAACCTGACATAGTAAGTAGACTTGCGCACCATTTTGGACGCGGTATACAGGTGGCCGTCCTTACGCAAGGAGTTAAGTCGTGGGAAGAGCTACTCATATTACTTACAAAATGGGAAGGTATTGACGACCCGAATAACAGTGGTAACAGTAATGAAACACCGAGTAAAAATTTTCAGTATCAAACTCAAACCAAGCAAACACAGTCACCACAACAACATAAAATACCAAATAGAAATACCAATCAGAAGTTTAATACACACAAAGGTATGAATGAAGTTTCAAAAGCCCGCTGTAACCATAAAAAGCAGTTCAATAAATCAAATGTGAAAGATGTTAGTTATAAGAATAAATTCGTGGTGTCCGGCCTATATCCTGCCGAAATTAGAGATAGTTTAATTTGCAATAACAATAATAATGAAGGTGAGAAAAGTATTAGTATTGAAAATGACACTGACCTCATTGTCAACGCGAAAATTAACGGATGTGTCGGCGAGGTTTTATTCGACAGCGGCGCAGAAATCTCGTTAATGGATGAGCGATTCCTAGAGAGGCACAAGAAACATTTTAAAAAAATCCCGATTCTGCCAGTAACCCACAAAATCATAAAATCAGCGACGGGTGAATCTCAGAGGGTTGACCGTCAAGCAATGATAACAATATCCATTCAGGGAATGGAAATAGAAGTCACGGTGCTTATTATCAAGAAACTCTTGTATAATATTATTTTGGGAGTGGATGCATTAAATAAACTACACGCGACCATTGATTTTCCAAATAAAATATTGAAATGTACTGTTAATAATAGTAAACACGATATCAGATTAGGACGCAGGAGGGGTAAGACGGGGTCTGATTGTGAACCGACTACTGTAGCTCGTCCGGCTGTTCAAATTGCCGATAAGATAACAGATAATCTGCGGACACACAGCAGGCAGATAACGAGCGGTGAGCAAGATAAACTGCAAAGTGTGCTTGATAAATTCGGATCGGTGTTTTCAAACAAACCTACCACCACGAATGTATATGAACACAACATTCAAGTCACCGATGAAAATAAATTTGTACGGAAGACTTATCCCATCCCCCTTCACTATCAACAACAGGTTGATGCGGAAGTTAAGAGTATGCTTGAGAATGGTGTGACTGAACGAACTGATAGCAATTTTCTAAATCCTATGGTTGTTGTTAAAAAAAAAATGACATTCGATTATGTCTCGACATGAGAAATCTTAATTCTATTACAAAAAAATGCTACGACTGTGCTCCGAATGCGGAGAACCTATTCATTAAATGTCAAGGGGTTAAATACATGTCTCGCCTTGATCTCAAAAGTGGATTCTGGCAGATTCCCCTTGCCAAAGAGTCAAGAAAATACACAGCATTTCTATATCGCAATAAATGCTACCAGTTTAGAGTAGTTCCCTTTGGTTTGGTTACAAGTTTAGCGGCCATGGTCAGATGTTTGGAGTTAGCTCTGGGACCTGAGGTGGAGGACTTTGTCAGAATATTTGTTGATGATATTTTGGTCATATCAAAATCATTTGAGGAACATCTTGAACATCTCAAGATTGTATTTCGGAAATTGCAAGCCGCTAACCTGACTCTCAACCTTGAAAAGTGCGAGTTTGGAAAATCGCAAATTAAATTTTTGGGACATATTATCTCAGCAGAAGGTATAACAACGGACCCGGAAAAAATACGTGCGATCATAGAGTTCCCGAAACCCACAAAACCCAGGGATATCAGAGCGTTCCTTGGATTGACTGGTCACTTCCGACGTTTTACTCCAGAATATTCTGGAACAATTGAGCCGTTATTGGAACTGCTTCGTAAGAGTACTAAATGGAGATGGGAGGAGCGTCATCAGCATGCATTCGACGCGACTAAAAATTTGTATAGTAGAAACCTGCACGTGTTCCATCCTGAGAAAGAGGGCACGTATGTCTTGAATTGCGATGCTTCTGATTATGCCATTGGGGGGGTACTCTACCAACGGAATGAGAAGGGTGAGCACAAAATAATTGCGCACAGCAGTAGGTCACTAAAAGGGGCCGAACGCAACTATTTCACATCGGAGAAAGAAATATTGGCTATTGTATACTGCATCAGCAAATTTCGTTATTACCTGGTTGGACAACACTTCGAAATCCTTTCGGACAACCAGGCCTTATCGTTCATGTTGCGCTGCAAGTTGGCGAACGCTCGCATATCCCGTTGGATCATGGCCATCCAAGAGTACGACTTTACCATTAAGTACTGTAAGGCAAGCGAGAACAAAGCAGCTGACACGTTAAGCCGATACCCTCCAATGGTGGAAGAACGTCATGCGTCTAATAATCAGGAAGTTCAAATTCTAGCTGTCAAATATAAATTAGAAGACAGTCTTAAAAATAAGTTAAAAAATATTGGTATGGAACAGCAGCGGGACACCAAATTGAAGCAGATCTGTGACGCGATCCGGATACAAGAAAACCCCAAGTACAGAATATATAAAGACGTAGTGTATAAAATTGTCAATGGCGGATGGAAGATTATGGTGCCTGACGCGATGGTGGAAGACCTCACCTGGATGTGTCATGAGAGTCTGGCTCATGCGGGCCCTTATAAATGTTACCTGGCATAGCGGGAGGATTTTGTGTGGCTACATATGACCAGGAAAATAAAGGCCATACTCCGCACATGCCACATCTGCCAAACAGCGAAATATCCGAACCAACATACCCAGGTTGAAATGGGTAACATTGTTGCACGTAATAAAAATGACCTTGTCTGCATTGATTTTTTGGGTCCACTTCCTCGGGCGGCGCGTGGAATGAAGAACCTTGTGGTTGTTACGGATGCTTTTACCAAACATGTTAGCCTGTATGCTATTGGTAGACCTACAACGTCGGCTGTCATAAACATTATGCTAAATAGATACATGCCGAAAAATGGTCCCGTAAGGAAGATACTCTCAGATCAAGGTAAGCAATTTACGAACACCAAGTGGCACTACGAGCTTGAGAAACACGGTGTTCAGACGGTCCTAACAGCGATCCGGAGACCGCAAGGTAACTTGGCCGAACGGGTCAACAAGGAGTTGGGACGGTTATTCCGTACGTACTGTAATACTAACCAGAGTAAGTGGCCGGAATTCCTAGAATTTTTTGAATCAGCCATAAATGGAAATTATAATTCTACTACTGGGTATACTCCGAATGAACTCCAAACCGGAGAAATGCCAGGCCGGGTCTGGGGTAAGCACATTGAAAGGATAGCGACGCATAATATGCCTATACCAGTCGAGATAAAGAAAATCGAGGCTAGAAGACGCATTAAAAAGTGCGCAGAGGAGCGCACGGAAAAATTCAATGCGGAACATAAACTGGTGAAGTTCAAGACTGGAGAGAGTGTGCTTCTACGAGCATTAAATGTTGGTAGAAGGGAGGACAACACAGCCGCGAAGTTTTTTAGGCTGTATAATGGTCCGTATACCCTGTCGGAGCAAGTTGGGAAAAATACATTTACATTAACCAACCCAAATACCAACCGTGCGATTGGTAAATTCCATGCTTCCTCATTGAGGAAATATTATACAAAGGATCCATAAATCACCTTAAATAAATGTCAGGATATAGGGGTAAGAATGTGTAGCTATTTAAATATGTCAGTTCAGGTTTAAATGTTATATGCAAGATGACTCTGTGAATGAACAATAATCTAGTTAAGATAAGGAATGCCGTCTGTGTACTTTGTGACCCTGCATAAAATTTCGTTATCTGTTTGTCGGGAACATGTGTATTTGTTTTGGTTTTAGGTTACCACGTGTCTTTGATTTGGTGCTTCTGTCAAAGTGACAGTTAGGAAATGTTAGTATTGATTTGAGGATGTTTATTTGATTTTAGTGTGAAGGTATTAGTATTATTGTTTCAGGATTAGGAAATTGTTTTGGTTATATCGAAAAAAAAAATTTTATTTTTTGTTAGTTAACTAAAAAAAAATTTTTTTTTTATGCGGGAAGGGGTTAATCCTGCAACGAATCACAGGATCATGATATGCGGGGCAAGCTCATATATTACACAGACTATGGACATTCATGTTATATTGGTAGATGGTTAAGTTTGGTTATGTTATCAGTTGTATTTAGTACGGATAAGGGTTTAGTTTAGTAAAACTGTGCATTATTTATTTATTGTTATTCATGTACTGTGTTTGTGGAAATGTGCGCGCGTGCGCGAGTGGTAAACGTTTCCCGGGCTGTCCGTGAATTGATTATCATTGTGTTTGACATTGAACTGAACATAGACATATGTATTGCTACAATCCCTATATATTTCTGACTATTGTTTACGTTCATGTATGATATTAGTAAAGTATGCAGTTATGCATGTGATAAGGGTATTCTGATTACCGCTATGCATGCTCTTACAAAGTAAATGCACTCTACTGCATGAAAAGTGCATGTCACGGTGTACTAACCATGTGACTTCCGTCCACCAATAGAATGCCGAGTGGTGGTTGGAAATTTTCTTAAGCCTGTCGTTACACAGGCAGTTCTTCTACGCCATCTACCGCGAACGGGACGTGCACTCCTTGTACAAGATTCTACCGCTTGCAAGGTGTTGTAAAAACTATTCGTCGTTAGTGAAACGGGAAGACTCAGAACTGTGTGTGTAGTACACCTGCACACAGTATTGTTTTAACGCATTGCGCGTATAATTACAACAGTTCTTCTACGCCATCTACCGCGAATGGGACGTGCACTCCTTGTACAAGATTCTACCGCTTGCAAGGTGCTGTAAAAACTATTCGTTGTTAGTGAAACGGGAAGACTCAGAACTGTGTGTGTAGTACATCTGCACACAGTATTGTTTTAACGCATTGCGCGTATAATTACAGGCAGTTCTTCACTGCTGCTACCGCGAACGGTACATACAATTCTTGTTCAAGATTCTGTCGCTTGCAGGAATCTGTTAAGACTATTCGGCGATAGTAACGCGTGTTGACGCAGATCGGTTGAGTATTAACTCTTTACACACGATATTAGTATTGTTGTATTACGTGTGTAATAAGTGAGTGTAACTGTATCACTGTGCGAGATTTTCCGCAGTGTCAGTATCATTAATAGTTACGCAATAGTAAGTTGTTCCATTGAGACGTTTCCGTGTTAGTGCAAGATTTCCTCATAGGGTGGTCTGCTGATCGCGGTAGACCTTGGTATTCGCGTGAACACTTGAAGAAGCCGGAGTGGTATAAGTTCAATATACCGTTATTAGATTAAACTCACTGTCACCTGAGATATTACTTGGTCATAAACTCTATATTAATTTTACGAGTAATAAGATCCGTAGTACCGTTGTGTGTGCGAAGCGTCAGATTCATCGTGGGAATTACAGGACACCAGCCCAGCTGTCAGGACACCAGCCCAGCTGTTATAGGACGCCAGCCCAGCTGTTACAGGACGCCAGCCCAGCTGTAAACGTTTCTGGGGAAACGTCTGTCATTTATAAGCCGCACCTGACGAGCCAACTACACCGCAAAGACCTGCCCTTCTCTTCAGCAACATCATCGTGGGAATCTTCTTTATGTAACGTATCACGTCTTGCGTATGAACCGTATTTAACATTTTAAAAGAAAGACTCTATATCAAACATTACATTCTGTACATATCAAATATACCATATAAACAATTACTTGTGTTTTGTGCAATAAATAATCTTAAACCCTCCAATATAGACTTTTAATTTGAAATACACATACTATCATATCCTATGCGCCAATAGTTTAGTAATTTGTGTTGTCGCATAGAGATATTTTGGCGCTTAGCAACGTAGGGCTCGTAAAATAGCGGTAATTTTACGCTATTATATATTTGTCTATGAGTAAAAAAAATTTTGTTGGTAAAATCCTATGTATAATTATAATTAACGTAATAATTGTATGTGTATAGTTCATATGAAAATCTGAGGATATAATTTATCAATTGTGCATATTCTCTTGTATTTCATATATGAACAGATTTTATCAGTATATTGGAGGTAGATTATTAGTTGTTGTGTGTTAGATAAGGTTTATTTACATGTTGATATTTTGAACTGCTTTCTCTGTGTGTATAAACTGGTTACCATATGTTCTAATCTTGTCGTAATAATAATAACTTTCTTTGCGTATAAATCAGTAAATTTAAATTTATTAAATTTTAAACTGAATTTTGAGCATTATGGCGGAGTCAAAAGGGATAGAGAGTGCTTTAGCGGCCATGCTAGCGAAGATGGAAACCATGTCCGAAGAAATTAAATCTGGTAAAGTAGAAGCCGGGAAACAAAACAAATCACTCCATGACAAAAACCAAAGAATATATGCGGCCGTGCAGGAGCAATCTAAACAAAGCAAACAAATGATAGAAGCGGCAGAAAAGCGTATTAGCGAGACCGTGGAAACTATGAAAGCTGATATAGAGGCGAGTTTGGAAGTTAATAAGTCACGACTTAGTGAATATGAAGCGAAACTCTCTGGAATGGAAGAGCAGGTAGTACAACACAGATCCACGGTGAGTGAATTAATGGCCGAGCAAGACCTGCGGATTCAAGAGCTGCAACATCAAGTGTCACGATTGCAGAGTACCTCGTCACCACTAAACTGTACCACGTATGTATATAAGACTTTGGATGACGTCAATTCACAGCTAAAGTTTTATGGACGGGAGAATGAAAACCCCATGAATTTCATTAAGGTTTGCCAGCGGGATCTGGAGGCAATTGGTGACAACTTAAGTGAAGCTGATAAAATTAATTTCATAGTGCGGCGACTTAAGGGTACTGCCGCGGAGTGGTTTATTATTGTCCAGGGTAAAATCAACACGTATGAAGACCTGGTAAGACATTTCAGAGCTAGATACTGGAATGAGGAGATCCAGAGGAAGATCCGTGCTCAGCTGGAGTTTGGAAAATATTCCAATACCAAAGGTTCTAAAGAATCATATGTGATGCAGTTGATATCAAGAGCTAGGTATCTTGAGCCTAACTTAACCGAACCTGACATAGTAAGTAGACTTGCGCACCATTTTGGACGCGGTATACAGGTGGCCGTCCTTACGCAAGGAGTTAAGTCGTGGGAAGAGCTACTCATATTACTTACAAAATGGGAAGGTATTGACGACCCGAATAACAGTGGTAACAGTAATGAAACACCGAGTAAAAATTTTCAGTATCAAACTCAAACCAAGCAAACACAGTCACCACAACAACATAAAATACCAAATAGAAATACCAATCAGAAGTTTAATACACACAAAGGTATGAATGAAGTTTCAAAAGCCCGCTGTAACCATAAAAAGCAGTTCAATAAATCAAATGTGAAAGATGTTAGTTATAAGAATAAATTCGTGGTGTCCGGCCTATATCCTGCCGAAATTAGAGATAGTTTAATTTGCAATAACAATAATAATGAAGGTGAGAAAAGTATTAGTATTGAAAATGACACTGACCTCATTGTCAACGCGAAAATTAACGGATGTGTCGGCGAGGTTTTATTCGACAGCGGCGCAGAAATCTCGTTAATGGATGAGCGATTCCTAGAGAGGCACAAGAAACATTTAAAAAAAATCCCGATTCTGCCAGTAACCCACAAAATCATAAAATCAGCGACGGGTGAATCTCAGAGGGTTGACCGTCAAGCAATGATAACAATATCCATTCAGGGAATGGAAATAGAAGTCACGGTGCTTATTATCAAGAAACTCTTGTATAATATTATTTTGGGAGTGGATGCATTAAATAAACTACACGCGACCATTGATTTTCCAAATAAAATATTGAAATGTACTGTTAATAATAGTAAACACGATATCAGATTAGGACGCAGGAGGGGTAAGACGGGGTCTGATTGTGAACCGACTACTGTAGCTCGTCCGGCTGTTCAAATTGCCGATAAGATAACAGATAATCTGCGGACACACAGCAGGCAGATAACGAGCGGTGAGCAAGATAAACTGCAAAGTGTGCTTGATAAATTCGGATCGGTGTTTTCAAACAAACCTACCACCACGAATGTATATGAACACAACATTCAAGTCACCGATGAAAATAAATTTGTACGGAAGACTTATCCCATCCCCCTTCACTATCAACAACAGGTTGATGCGGAAGTTAAGAGTATGCTTGAGAATGGTGTGACTGAACGAACTGATAGCAATTTTCTAAATCCTATGGTTGTTGTTAAAAAAAAAATGACATTCGATTATGTCTCGACATGAGAAATCTTAATTCTATTACAAAAAAATGCTACGACTGTGCTCCGAATGCGGAGAACCTATTCATTAAATGTCAAGGGGTTAAATACATGTCTCGCCTTGATCTCAAAAGTGGATTCTGGCAGATTCCCCTTGCCAAAGAGTCAAGAAAATACACAGCATTTCTATATCGCAATAAATGCTACCAGTTTAGAGTAGTTCCCTTTGGTTTGGTTACAAGTTTAGCGGCCATGGTCAGATGTTTGGAGTTAGCTCTGGGACCTGAGGTGGAGGACTTTGTCAGAATATTTGTTGATGATATTTTGGTCATATCAAAATCATTTGAGGAACATCTTGAACATCTCAAGATTGTATTTCGGAAATTGCAAGCCGCTAACCTGACTCTCAACCTTGAAAAGTGCGAGTTTGGAAAATCGCAAATTAAATTTTTGGGACATATTATCTCAGCAGAAGGTATAACAACGGACCCGGAAAAAATACGTGCGATCATAGAGTTCCCGAAACCCACAAAACCCAGGGATATCAGAGCGTTCCTTGGATTGACTGGTCACTTCCGACGTTTTACTCCAGAATATTCTGGAACAATTGAGCCGTTATTGGAACTGCTTCGTAAGAGTACTAAATGGAGATGGGAGGAGCGTCATCAGCATGCATTCGACGCGACTAAAAATTTGTATAGTAGAAACCTGCACGTGTTCCATCCTGAGAAAGAGGGCACGTATGTCTTGAATTGCGATGCTTCTGATTATGCCATTGGGGGGGTACTCTACCAACGGAATGAGAAGGGTGAGCACAAAATAATTGCGCACAGCAGTAGGTCACTAAAAGGGGCCGAACGCAACTATTTCACATCGGAGAAAGAAATATTGGCTATTGTATACTGCATCAGCAAATTTCGTTATTACCTGGTTGGACAACACTTCGAAATCCTTTCGGACAACCAGGCCTTATCGTTCATGTTGCGCTGCAAGTTGGCGAACGCTCGCATATCCCGTTGGATCATGGCCATCCAAGAGTACGACTTTACCATTAAGTACTGTAAGGCAAGCGAGAACAAAGCAGCTGACACGTTAAGCCGATACCCTCCAATGGTGGAAGAACGTCATGCGTCTAATAATCAGGAAGTTCAAATTCTAGCTGTCAAATATAAATTAGAAGACAGTCTTAAAAATAAGTTAAAAAATATTGGTATGGAACAGCAGCGGGACACCAAATTGAAGCAGATCTGTGACGCGATCCGGATACAAGAAAACCCCAAGTACAGAATATATAAAGACGTAGTGTATAAAATTGTCAATGGCGGATGGAAGATTATGGTGCCTGACGCGATGGTGGAAGACCTCACCTGGATGTGTCATGAGAGTCTGGCTCATGCGGGCCCTTATAAATGTTACCTGGCATAGCGGGAGGATTTTGTGTGGCTACATATGACCAGGAAAATAAAGGCCATACTCCGCACATGCCACATCTGCCAAACAGCGAAATATCCGAACCAACATACCCAGGTTGAAATGGGTAACATTGTTGCACGTAATAAAAATGACCTTGTCTGCATTGATTTTTTGGGTCCACTTCCTCGGGCGGCGCGTGGAATGAAGAACCTTGTGGTTGTTACGGATGCTTTTACCAAACATGTTAGCCTGTATGCTATTGGTAGACCTACAACGTCGGCTGTCATAAACATTATGCTAAATAGATACATGCCGAAAAATGGTCCCGTAAGGAAGATACTCTCAGATCAAGGTAAGCAATTTACGAACACCAAGTGGCACTACGAGCTTGAGAAACACGGTGTTCAGACGGTCCTAACAGCGATCCGGAGACCGCAAGGTAACTTGGCCGAACGGGTCAACAAGGAGTTTTGACGGTTATTCCGTACGTACTGTAATACTAACCAGAGTAAGTGGCCGGAATTCCTAGAATTTTTTGAATCAGCCATAAATGGAAATTATAATTCTACTACTGGGTATACTCCGAATGAACTCCAAACCGGAGAAATGCCAGGCCGGGTCTGGGGTAAGCACATTGAAAGGATAGCGACGCATAATATGCCTATACCAGTCGAGATAAAGAAAATCGAGGCTAGAAGACGCATTAAAAAGTGCGCAGAGGAGCGCACGGAAAAATTCAATGCGGAACATAAACTGGTGAAGTTCAAGACTGGAGAGAGTGTGCTTCTACGAGCATTAAATGTTGGTAGAAGGGAGGACAACACAGCCGCGAAGTTTTTTAGGCTGTATAATGGTCCGTATACCCTGTCGGAGCAAGTTGGGAAAAATACATTTACATTAACCAACCCAAATACCAACCGTGCGATTGGTAAATTCCATGCTTCCTCATTGAGGAAATATTATACAAAGGATCCATAAATCACCTTAAATAAATGTCAGGATATAGGGGTAAGAATGTGTAGCTATTTAAATATGTCAGTTCAGGTTTAAATGTTATATGTAAGATGACTCTGTGAATGAACAATAATCTAGTTAAGATAAGGAATGCCGTCTGTGTACTTTGTGACCCTGCATAAAATTTCGTTATCTGTTTGTCGGGAACATGTGTATTTGTTTTGGTTTTAGGTTACCACGTGTCTTTGATTTGGTGCTTCTGTCAAAGTGACAGTTAGGAAATGTTAGTATTGATTTGAGGATGTTTATTTCATTTTAGTGTGAAGGTATTAGTATTATTGTTTCAGGATTAGGAAATTGTTTTGGTTATATCGAAAAAAAAATTTTATTTTTTGTTAGTTAACTAAAAAAAAATTTTTTTTTTATGCGGGAAGGGGTTAATCCTGCAACGAATCACAGGATCATGATATGCGGGGCAAGCTCATATATTACACAGACTATGGACATTCATGTTATACTGGTAGATGGTTAAGTTTGGTTATGTTATCAGTTGTATTTAGTAAGGATAAGGGTTTAGTTTAGTAAAACTGTGCATTATTTATTTATTGTTATTCATGTACTGTGTTTGTGGAAATGTGCGCGCGTGCGCGAGTGGTAAACGTTTCCCGGGCTGTGCGTGAATTGATTATCATTGTGTTTGACATTGAACTGAACATAGACATATGTATTGCTACAATCCCTATATATTTCTGACTATTGTTTACGTTGTAACGAAACAAATGTTTCAAAAGAATAGTAAATAATAGTGGAATCCGATCCAGAGAAGAAACAAGAAATAATAATTGAAAGCAAATTAAAGGAAAACTATTTGGTTTGACTTATATAATATTATCCAGAAACCCAGAAATAACCCAGTAGAATAGGGCAGTAAACAGAAAAAAGTGAAATAAATAAACCTAGTAGGCCTAATCAACTTACCCTGAATAATAATAATCCAAACCCAATAAAGAGTACCTAATCCATATAATAAAATTGTATTAATTATAATCATATAGGCCTATAATCAAGGAAAGGAAAAGGGACACAAACCTTTAAAGTAATGAGTGTGATCATAAGAAATAGCGACACAGACTACCGTTAAACAGTGTAATTATTTTTGATGGAAGTGTTTTGTTATTATGAGATAGAATTTTAGTTTATCATACAGACAATAGTTTAGCAGTATATATAAACTAAAACTGTCAAAAACAATTATTATTATTAAAAGTTTTGTTATATGTTATAAGATTTTATGTCACCAGTTAATTTATGTAAATATATTTATCTCAGGTAGTCAAAGTAGAAATTACAATAAACCATAAAAATTGTTCCACCACATATCATAGAAATTCAAATTAATAAGGTTTTACAGTTATAAACTGAGGCATGTTTAGTATCAAATTGTTTATAATTATCTAATTATTAATTGTATAAACATTGCATATATAATTAGAGTATAATAATAAAATTATCTATTAAAGGTAATTTATAAAATATAAAGTAGGTAATGGGTGTTGATCCTATAACATTTAACCTGTACATAAATGACCAATCAAAATTTAAGAAATTTGTATGAGTTCTATGACTAAAAAAGAAGAAATAACACTTAATTGTTAATTGTGATGGAAAGCAGTTGAATAGTGCGTGTCTAGAGGTAATTAAAAGTATATAAAAATAGATGACCCGTGTGTGAAAGAAGATCTGAAGGTCCATCATCGAAGATAATAATCCTTCCACTACCATTTTCATGAACAAATAATACACACAATCAAGAAAAATATTCAGAAACGACCAGGAACCCTTCAGCAATATCGTCTAGATGTGTAAAGTATAATTTGACAATATTTTTTTTTCAACAAGGAACAACCACTACACAATATAACAATTTACACTAACACTAATCACTAGTCAACATTTTAAAGTGCAACCAAATTCAATATATAAGCTAACAGTGATTACAAGGAAACATTTATTGTACACATTGATAAACTACATTATTTTCTGAGACGGACAAATTGAATATCGTCAAAACTTGTATGTAACTTAATATATAATTTGTGTAAATTTTTAGATTATAAGTAATATATTGTTTGTAAAGGTACTCTCTATTATTAATCAACATGCAAAGGAACTTTTCGTAGCAGCCACAAGAATTCCCACGAAATATATTAAATTTATTTAATTATAAATCCTGAGATAAATATCGACCCTGTGACAACCTTATGTATCGAATGGAATTTTCCAATAATTTGAATTTGTTACACAGATTAAATCATTATGTTATTAAATCATATCCATGAGTTATTATTCCATAAAGATAGTATTATAACGTTCATGTATGATATTAGTAAAGTATGCAGTTATGCATGTGATAAGGGTATTCTGATTACCGCTATGCATGCTCTTATAAAGTAAATGCACTCTACTGCATGAAAAGTGCATGTCACGGTGTACTAACCATGTGACTTCCGTCCACCAATAGAATACAGAGTGGTGGTTGGAAATTTTCTTAAGCCTGTCGTTACACAGGCAGTTCTTCTACGCCATCTACCGCGAACGGGACGTGCACTCCTTGTACAAGATTCTACCGCTTGCAAGGTGTTGTAAAAACTATTCGTCGTTAGTGAAACGGGAAGACTCAGAACTGTGTGTGTAGTACACCTGCACACAGTATTGTTTTAACGCATTGCGCGTATAATTACGACAGTTCTTCTACGCCATCTACTGCGAATGGGACGTGCACTCCTTGTACAAGATTCTACCGCTTGCAAGGTGCTGTAAAAACTATTCGTTGTTAGTGAAACGGGAAGACTCAGAACTGTGTGTGTAGTACATCTGCACACAGTATTGTTTTAACGCATTGCGCGTATAATTACAGGCAGTTCTTCACTGCTGCTACCGCGAACGGTACATACAATTCTTGTTCAAGATTCTGTCGCTTGCAGGAATCTGTTAAGACTATTCGGCAATAGTAACGCGTGTTGACGCAGATCGGTTGAGTATTAACTCTTTACACACGATATTAGTATTGTTGTATTACGTGTGTAATAAGTGAGTGTAACTGTGTGTTGACGCAGATCGGTTGAGTATTAACTCTTTACACACGATATTAGTATTGTTGTATTACGTGTGTAATAAGTGAGTGTAACTGTATCACTGTGCAAGATTTTCCGCAGTGTCAGTATCATTAATAGTTACGCAATAGTAAGTTGTTCCATTGAGACGTTTCCGTGTTAGTGCAAGATTTCCTCATAGGGTGGTCTGCTGATCGCGGTAGACCTTGGTATTCGCGTGAACACTTGAAGAAGCCGGAGTGGTATAAGTTCAATATACCGTTATTAGATTAAACTCACTGTCACCTGAGATATTACTTGGTCATAAACTCTATATTAATTTTACGAGTAATAAGATCCGTAGTACCGTTGTGTGTGCGAAGCGTCAGATTCATCGTGGGAATTACAGGACACCAGCCCAGCTGTTATAGGACGCCAGCCCAGCTGTTATAGGACACCAGCCCAGCTGTTACAGGACGCCAGCCCAGCTGTAAACGTTTCTGGGGAAACGTCTGTCATTTATAAGCCGCACCTGACGAACCAACTACACCGCAAAGACCTGCCCTTCTCTTCAGCAACATCATCGTGGGAATCTTCTTTATGTAACGTATCACGTCTTGCGTATGAACCGTATTTAACATTTTAAAAGAAAGACTCTATATCAAACATTACATTCTGTACATATCAAATATACCATATAAACAATTACTTGTGTTTTGTGCAATAAATAATCTTAAACCCTCCAATATAGACTTTTAATTTGAGATACACATACTATCATATCCTATGCGCCAATAGTTTAGTAATTTGTGTTGTCGCAATATATATATATTTCTTTATTCCGTCAGAATACCACTTTTACTGTTAGCCAGTGCGTAATAGATTTGTTATCTGCTAGTGGGTGTTTCTTCAGCAGCAGTTGTAATAGCCATCTCAATATCCATCCATCTCCTTCTGTTTGTTTTGTGCATTTATTTTTTTTTAGGGTAATTTTTACTTTGTTTTGATATACCACTTTCTTCTCTGCACTATTTAAATTGCTAATTCAATCTTTTTACTCTTTCCTTTTCAAGTTGCATCCGTATTGTATCACTACCACATTATGATTATTGCATACACCAGTTTGTAAGATTCACTTTGTATTATATTACTTTTATTGCTCCTTTTCACCAGTTCATAGTCATTTGGTTTCATTCATTTCACCTGAATTTGTCCACATATTTTTTTTAGGATCACATTTACTACAGTAATCTACTAGCCATTACCCTTATGATTTCTGAAGAGTGCTATATATGTATATTACATCACTTTGGATATAAATCAAGTTAATATTCTTTAATTGTGTTATGAATAGCAGTCCATTTATATGTAGTTAGGTAAAGAACATGCAGTCTTTATAAAATTTAGAATACTCAACTGTATCAGCATAGTTTTCTTTTGTTTTTCTATTCATAATAATGTCCGAGTATTTTTTTGTCATAAACAAATTAAGAAAATTAAGCTTTGGTGTAACATAATCACCATCCTTTGCATAAACATGCATCTACCACTAGTCCCTTAAATATTTAATTCTTTTAAAGAAAGTTTGGATAAAATTTATATTTTTGTGAAAAATAAATTATGTATTTAGTATTCTTGTATAAGTATAAATTTTTCTGAAGATGTGTGTATCTGTCAAGAGCTTTAATTGTATTCTTTTGATTATGTAGCTAACTAAGCTAAAAACTAAGTCACAATCAAATCTCTGTACAATTATTTTTAGGTGAGTGAAAGAACACATTAGTGCACAGGTCAGCCACGAGCCAGTTCCTTAAAAGACTTGTCTGAATTAAAAGATCTGCAATACAATCAGGTATGTAAAGTTATTATTTAAAAAACAAGAATTTTAAAACATGTTCACAAATGGGAGAAATTATACTCTTGTTTGTATATTTATGAATGTAAAAACTGTAATTATAGTTTTTCAACTTGATGCACATTATAATGTTGTCGATTTGTTTTTTGTGGATGAAATGCTACTTATTATGTTTCAACAATCTTCAGTGATAAAAAGAAAAAGCATTGTAATAGTCAGAAGTTTCATTTATCTCTTTAAACGGAATAACTTGTATTCCAACAATTCCTTTCTACATAACAATAATCTGATGTGCATTATTCATTTTTTCCATTCCACACTTCTTCTGTAGTAATTGAGTAATATAATTAAGTGACTAATTCAGTCACTAACAAATAATCACTTAATACCTCGGTTATCATATCTTCATTGCATTGACACGTAAAACATACGTTGTTTTAATAAACAAGTTTCTGTGCACACAGAAGCTTAACTGCTACTTAACAGCTTAGTTCAGTAATTTTCAAGTAACACGTTTTGGAAATATTTTATAAGTTATATTAGTATTCTATAACACAGATAAAATAAATATTGTATCAATTTATTTACAGTAAAATTATATAAATTCAGTACTGAAATATGGTGAGCTCTGATAAGGTATTTTTGAAATTTCAGACAGTGGCAGAAGCGTCAGTTGTATCCTCAGACCAGTCTCCTAATACTAGTAATTAATGAGACGCTGTTGGCATGACTCACGATTCTTCTCCAGTGTACAGTGTGAAATCTCCAAAAAGCAATAAAGATGTTAAAGGACTTTTGTGGAAGAATTCCGAAGTTGTGTCACTTTCTGATCCAACAGATTTTTTCTCATTAGTGATGTCACCATCAACATCACAGAAACTGCAGAACCTTACTTTATCTACTGACAGTAACAAGAGTCCCATCAATCAATAAACTTCATCAGATAATGTAATGGAATCAGTTAATGATGAAGAATCATTAAAAGACTTGCTGTACAGTGTGTCTGGTTATCAGTAACATTGTAACTATTGATTATTGGAATCTGGAAACATTGTTTATTTGTGTGTGTGTGAATAGGACTTTTGTAACTAAGAAGTTGGATTTTAAAATTATTTTCTAATTAAAAGGTTATATCCAAATTGTAGATAGATACATTTTGTCTTCAGTGGCAAAACATGAATGCAAAATTAAGTTATTGACTAAGTCCTTGAACAGTGTAACAGTAACAGTGGTAGTACATACTGGAAGTTGCATATAAATAGCAAAACATATACCAATTTAATTACTCGAGTTCTTAAAATGTCTGTCTCTTTTATTGTCAATGACTGTCAGTGGGTATCCCTTGTTACACAGCAGTATCTTTTTTTGTCCACACAGCAGCAGGTAGATTAGGATTATCGTTCCTCAGCATAACAGCACAGTCACCACAGTCAGTAATTCTAGACGGTTTTCTCACCATGTACCCTGCCAAATGATAAACGAGACATTCTTTCAGAGCACCAGTTTTAAGCTCAAGTAGTTCCTCTGCCCAATCGTAGAATTCAGAGTCCTTTAAATCTCATTGATTTCTTGAGGATTTTGTTTTCATTTTCTACCTCCTTACACATTTTATGGATTAGATTTACAAAAGGTTTACTTTTATCAAAAGATTTTATTTACTTTTAGGTTCACAGTTTGGTCCTTTTGCCAACGTAAGTTTAAGTGAAACACATACAGACTGCAACATAGATGTAGACAGTCAACTGTAGATGAATGGTCATCGCATAACAAAGAGCGGAGAATCCCGAAATGGTGTTCTAGAGGATCCTGATTGAATTTTGCAGTAAGTACATATTTAAATTTCTTACTCCACAAATATTCGGATGCCTCCAGAGTACTTTTTAGAATAACCCTGAGTGATTCTAGAGTTATATGAGGCGAAAGTGTTGCTTTCTGAATTAAAAATTTGTAGAAATTTCAATAATATATGATGAGACGCTGATCCATTGTAAAGTCCCTTTATAGTAATTGATGAATTTAATACACTGACAAAGTCATTCATCTCGCTGCTGAAGCTTTCTGTTTTCTCACCACCTACAAACCCTTCACAGTTCGTGTCACGATAAAATTTAATTGCGTTGGCTATGCTGTTACTAAATAACTGGAACGCCAACCTTGCATTCATACGTTGGAATGACATAGGATCTGTGCTATTATAAATAAATACACAATTACAACATAATAATTAATCATCTCACCTACCTTGTTAGGCCATGTCCGTCACACGAACTGTGAATATCAACGTGATTTTAAGGTTACATCAATAAAGTACACTACTCTCTTGTATATAATAGAACTCAGATTTTATTTCATTTTCATATTACTTCAAACTTCTTTGCTATTCATCATTTCTCTCAACACTAGTACATTACTATTTCCTTCCATTGTGAGTTAAAACATTTCTTACAAGCGTTTGTTACAACAGAAAAACATTAATACCACACTTTTATTCTACAAATTGTTCATCATTGTACAGGGAACATGGGTTGTTAATGTTCCCAAGGTCTTGACAATATTCCATTGCCACGAGGCCGTAGACTCAGGTTGGCGGAGTCATCACGGACTTCCGTCATCATCCAAAACACGTGGCGAACAAAATCTTATAATTTAGCCATCTTGTTGGCGTCGTTTCTGCACGCATGGTCAGGTTGTGCGTATGAGCGCGTAACAACACTTGACTTCCCAGAATCGTATTGCGTTCTTACCACACCCGCTTGCAAAGCTATATCACTGTTCATTGTTTGACTGCTGCCGTATTTTACGTGGGCATTACAACAATTGAAAATTAAATAAAATTGATGAAAAATAAAACCTCCCATTCTGCCCCATTACAAGAACCCCCCCCCCATGAGAGGTCTTCTGCTGAAACAGAAGAACTCTCACTGCTAAACCCCTAAGAGGATCGGTGATGATATGGTGCCAACAACCCCCCGTTTACTTCTAAACACATCATGGGTAAACTACCCCCCTATCTCAACGACCATGGCTGCACCTGAACGAGATTACTGGACTTCTCTGTTCGCGATCCCAACACCATAAAATCGGACAGGTATTCACCATAGTACACCTAACCTTCTAACATTCCACCCCCAAAATCAAAACCCTGGCCTTATACCATACCAGATCCTCAACCGATATGTTCCCCCTTACATGCACACTGGGTTGCCTTTAGCAAGTACTGGGTGTGTACACATATTCATTATTACATTTTGCACAAACTCCATAAAATATTTTATCTTTCCAAGATCAATTTCTTTTCTCAAATCGTTACTTTTTCAAATCAAAACACAGCAGCTAATTAAATTCAAATCATTTAAATTTTGTTCAAAAATTAATCTAAGTCCAACAACAAAATGTTATATTACCATTACTTTCATCAAAATCCCAACAATCTTTTACCTGAATCTACAATTCTTCTTCACTAACTACTAACAATCATAAAAGACAAAATAAACTGAACATCTTATTAAATCATAAATTCACTTATCATTACATTGGTTTACAATACATACAATATGAATAATATAAATCAGTTCACATTAACATACAATCAACAATATACCCTAAACATCAAAACACCATCTATACGGCAGGCATAATGAAAAATATATATTTTTTTTTCTTCAAAAAACTTTAATTCCCCAAAATATTTCTTTTATCAGTGTCAAGAAAAAATAAAATTATTTAATTTAATTAAGTAACACACTTGCGTGAATTAATTACTAGAAACTGGACCTGTCTCTAACATCAGCCATCAGCTGATCTCTCTGGGTCAGGTGAATGACCTTGCTCTCGATATAGCTCAAAATTCATACAGGTAAAATACATCACATGTTTATAGTTTTTACATTCAAACATAATACAATATAATAAAATCTAGAACACTCACCATTAACATGGTTATTATTACCTTACAATAAACAATAAAATTCACATTTAAATTGACCAAAATGTACACACTTTACAGCTTTATTTTATTTTCAAATTCTGTTAAAATCTTTCACTTGTTTCACTTATTATTACATTTTAACTATGATTCTCTCTTTAACATTTTCATTCTCAATTAGTTTGGGTGACTCTCAATTATTCATCATAATTCGATTTACATATGGGTGTTTAGATATAACCTTATCTCCCTTCTGACTAACAATCACTTACAATTTTATCTATTACGACACCCATCTCTCAACACATTTATCTCCACTAACTTACTACTCTAACTCCCATTTACTCATTCTACCCATATAACAAAATACCCTCTACCCTGTTTGTACTTAGGGTGTGTGTTCCCTCCCTATGATCATTCCCTCATTGGTTCCTGGTCTCCCCCTAGGTAACCCCTCCGGCGCACATACGGTTCACCTCCCGCCACAACGCTTTTCGTTGAGGACTCCTTATCACACCACCCCCTTTACAAAATTCTCCCATCATCTAATTACTCTTCAATCACATCACTTTCATCTACAAAATATCCCCATCTCTTTACTACCTAAATATCACTCTCATTACTCTACACATATTCCCCATTGCAACTGTGTCCCTACTAATACTCAATTTCTATCTTACTTTTATTCCCAAGAATCTTATTCTCCCTAACACCCATTTGAAACTACCTTTGATTGACTCACATGCCCGACTTAAACAATTACTATCACCCAAATTCTATCTCTTACAACCCATTTAAAAATCATAAATATCTCAAATTGCTTTCATCATTTAAATTAAAATCTTTTAACCACATTGAAAATTTATTCTTCAAACATGGAAATCAGTGAAGTACTACATATATAACACTAGTAATCAGCTGATGTTCCTGGTCAGGTGAATGACCTTACTCTAAATACATTTTCACAAATTATACAAAGTATACATGTTTATAACCCTTACTCCTAACATACTGCATACAATTAACACAAATTATATGGTTATCATCATAAAACATTAGTGGATTTAGAATCCTTATCATTTAACCTAGTACTTAAAATCGTTTTGCTCTCATGCGTGAAGTACATCCCTAATCATCGAATCATAGTTATAGCAACAGTTACTGAACAGCCCTCTGGGTTGTCAACCCCCAACTCTCTCTATAGAGCCGGTTAAATTGACCGCCCGCTGTTTACAGAGGTCGTCACTCTCTCACTGAATTTTCAGTTACCCTCCTAGTTCATCAATTACTTAAAGTCCCCCCCCTTTATACCCAGTTACAATTAGGTAACCACCCGCCGGGTAAACCGGATCGAGCGTTTGCCTTATGCACAGATGCGTTATCTGTGCCCCTGGCTAGTAACGGCCAGCTCCTTTTCCATACACACTATTGTTTCCTGGTGTTGGACTGTAGCGCCCATTTGCATCCCCAAGAACTGAAGTTTACATATATATGGTATAGACGCTGCCTATACTGTTCTTGGTTCAGCGTTATATAAAATTCGGCATTACTGATGTCCGAGGACACCAGTAATACTACTATTATGATTCACACACCCTTCAAACGGCACTATCACCCCTTTCGATGATAGCCGCTGTTCCATAGTTATGTAGTTTCCCCTGTCTTACCACCCAATCAATTTCTATGTTCACCAATTTAGAATCTACTTACATAAATCCACGGTCAAGGTTCGGTGAAGCCGTGACTGCCCGAAATTTGGGGAAACTACCAAAAGACATATAAGGCTCACACTGACACCGTTACTACAATTCACGGATGGTCAATTCTTATATGTTTGGTTATTTTATTACTTCAATTTTCATGTTTAACATCTCTTAGATTCATCTACACTTTTAACTTTCAAACATCAAACATTTCACTTTCTTTAAATTGCATTGTAAATTTCATACTTACAGTACATCACTCACATACTGTCATAGACACAAAATATAAACATTTGTTACCACCAAATCATGTACACAACTCCATTTATCTTCTGAAACATTATAGCAAACATATGATTCCATAACTCGATACATTTTACATTTATTTATTATCAAGTTTAAATCTCATAAAATCATTTAAATTCATTATCAAAATCTCTTTAACATTTTAAATCAACCAAAATATTTTAACATCTCAATTATTTTAATTCCATCAATTATTAAAAACACAACATATTTTAATTACTTTAATCCAAAACAATTACAATTTATTTATTACCGTCATACTTATTTCTCCTTATTTATTCAGTCTGCCAAAATAATATTATTATTATTATTACATCAATTTCTACTACATACACATTGTTTACATAAAATGCCTTTTACAACACAAACATAATTAATTTAGGGTGACCAGACGTCCCGTTTTTAACGCGATTGTCCCTTTTTTTCATTATGTGTCCCGTTGTCCCGGCAAATTATTAACGGGACGTCAAATGTCCCGTTTTTCCGTACTTGCAATAACGGATAACCTAATTTTTTATCTTCGCTTCGTTTTGAGTTTTTATTTGTTTTTGTGTCATTTTGGTCTCGTTCGTTTAAACTTTCTTACTGAGGTCAAGACGGGTCTCGAATGGTTAAGGGAACGCAATCGCGAAAACAAATGATGATCTCTGGTTTCCGCCAGAGTGCGTCAAGGGAGAGTGAGGCAATCAAGGTAAACTTTTTTTGTTTGGTTAGTTTTAACGCTTGGCGTGGCGAGCTTGCTCCATTGTCTGTTGTTCGCTTGGTTCGAGTACACGTGCATATTAATATGGAGAAAAGAAAGTGTACTTTCTCCAAAACCCTGAAAGAAGAGTTTCCTTTCTTGAAGGACGACACCACATCTACAAAGGTAGAATGTACTTTATGTCGTTCAGTTTTTTCCATTGAACATGGAGGACGTGCTGATATTACACAGTACATTAAGAAAAAGAAACACATGTTAGCAGTTTCCGCGAGAACTTTCAGTAGTATAACTTCCTTTGTAAGTAGGAATGGACTACAAACTGAGGAAGATAAAACTATGTACAGAACTTGTTTTAAAAAAGAGCACGTCAATGTTAGGTGTGCCTTGCAAGACAACACGCGCCGTCAAGACGCGTTGTGTTTAAGTATTTGTTGTGTTTTAGTATTTTGACATACAGTATGTCATCATTGATGACATACATTATTTTTTATAAAGTTCTGATGATGAGGCAAGTGCCTCGAAACATGTAAACAACGAAATAACATCACAGAAAGGCCATAGACGGTAACAGTGTATTTGGTTAACAAACACGTGGCTTGGGACTACAATAGGAGTTATTCCATTTAAATTTTCAAATTTATTATTCTGTACTTCGAAACTACTCTTTACTTCGCTAACGTCACTGCTCAATTTATCAAATTTGGCATTAAAATTACTTTTGATTTCGTTTTTTAATTCTCTAAAATTGCTATCGTTTTTCTAAAGTGTTATACATGCTGTCTTGTTTTTCTAAACTATTGTACATCATATTATACAATCTTGTTAACATATTATCGTCATCAGATTTCTTATTTTGATTTACTAAAATAGGTGTTGAATGGATTGCAACTTCATTCATTATTTTCGATTCGTCTACATTACTTTCACTCGTTAACAGTGACTCTGTTTGGATACCTGAATCGCTTTTGTCAGCCGATTCAGTTACCATATTCTCAAACATCGCTTTATTTTCTGCCTCGTCGCCTACAATTATGTCAATTTCATTTATATTATTCTCGTTATTACTACCTGCCATTTTTAAATTTTATACAAATTTACTTACATACAAAACATCTGACACTTACCCTAACAACGGCGTACTATTTTACGTCTGTTACGTAATTTGTACGTATTTTTCTTAACCTTCAAATAACGTTATTCACCTGTAGGTGTGGTTTTTATACATAAATTTTAAATCCTGTCGGGTGCCATTTGTGCTTATTCAAATTAATACATTATATTTAAATCGAGTCCCTGTTTGGGCGCCATTTGTGCTATTATAAATAAATACACAATTATAAAATAATAATTAATCATCTCACCTACCTTGTTAGGCCATGTCCGTCACACGAACTGTGAATATCAACGTGATTTTAAGGTTACATCAATAACGTACACTACTCTCTTGTATATAATAGAACTCAATTTTATTTCATTTTGATATTACTTTAAACATTCATCATTTCTCTCAACACTAGTACATTACTATTTCCTTCCATTGTGAGTTACAACATTTCTTACAAGCGTTTGTTAAAACAGAAAAACATTAATACCACACTTTTATTCTACGGACTCTACTTGTTTTAATCACTAACTCTAAGTAAGGCGAACCCAGCTTGCCACACTCTCATTCATACCGTTTTAAAACCCCATTTTAATTAATTAGAGCCCTAAAAATTGAAATTATTTATACAGGGTAATTGGTAGTCGACTACTTAGCCTTGGCGTCCCTGCTGACCACGCGCCACACTGCGTATCTGTTCGAATGGTTTGTCAATTAACCACATTTTTAATTTTCTTGTTTCACTCCACTTAGTTCGATCTGAGATGTTGTTGCGCTGTCAAAATTAATTGGTTTAAATTGAACTTTTAACACTTCATGACCATGTTAGAATAGATTTTAGATTCGCGAACTTTTGTATTCACCCCGGCCAGGGAAGTGATTTTGTCGACTGGGGGATAGCGTTAACAAAACGCTCTACTCAACTGTTGCTCAAGATGGAACACAGCCTGCTTGCTACAAATTGTTCATCATTGTACAGGGAACATGGGTTGTTAATGTTCCCAAGGTCTTGACGATATTCCATTGCCACGAGGCCGTAGACTCAGGTGGGCGGAGTCATCACGGACTTCCGTCATCATCCAAAACACGTGGCGAACAAAATCTTATAATTTAGCCATCTTGTTGGCGTCGTTTCTGCGCGCATGAGCGCGTAACAACACTTGACTTCTCAGAATCGTATTGCGTTCTTACCACACCCGCTTGCAAAGCTATATCACTGTTCATTGTTTGACTGCTGCCGTATTTTACGTGGGCGTTACAATTGAAAATTAAATAAAATTGATGAAAAATAAAACCTCCCATTCTGCCCCATTACAGATCAAGATGGGCTGCTGTACTTTAAGGCATGTCCTAAGTCCTGTGTTTTCAGTAATAGTGTCCAGTTTATAAACTAGTCTAAAGAATTCGTAGCTGACAATGTTATTGTTGTACAATACTAAGTTTGTCATGGAAAAAATTTCTCACACATTTTATTATATGGACAGCATCTGAGAATGCCTAAATCCTCCCGTCTTCGTCCACCGGATTCGGAATACATTCAATCTTACCTCTTTTTCCACAGATTCCCAAGTTCGCTCACACCTTTTTATTAGATTGCCTACCATCAGATGTAAATCCAATTATTCTTACACCTCACTGCTTTAACTGCAAGATAACCTGCATCAGAATTTTTGCCAGAATATCACCCGGGGTTGCATTCCTGCTTGCGTACATTGCTACAGGCTGTACCCAGTTGAATATAACAGAAGCACAAACATGAATACCAGGGCATGGTTCGCCAGAGAAGTTTTCATGTCCGTAGGTGTATAATCACCAATGTCTACAAAGGCATCAACTTTTAAAGAGGTTGCATTAAACTGAATTTCCTCCCGTAGCTTCAGTAATCGAATATTACTACTCCGAGACGTGTAGTTTCATCTTGCAGGAACTCTGGTATGTCATTTACAGCATTAGTGTTTATCCCGTATGGGCATTTTAAACCTTTAGTCTTTTCAGGTGGCTTTCTGGCGGAAGAGGCAATAAATCATGTTGCAAGCAATGTCTGTATCCCTTTGGGGATTTGATTTTAAGCAGCAAACTTTCCAGTATTAGCTCATGACAGTAACTCATTCCTTTGAAATTTGACTTTAACCATAGCATCTACAATCATGTTCTGCTTTTTACTTAAATTCTTCATCCCTCTTTCATAAGTCACATTTTCCTGGCAAGTTTCTTTTCTAGTAAAACAACTTTTTCTTTCTCACAATGCAGTTTATTCTTAGTTCATATCAAAGTACGAGTTAGATTTTGTATTCCCCATTTCAGCAACATGATTTGGTTTTGTTCATCCAGTTGATCATCTTGGTGTGTTCTAGTCTGGGGGTGGTCTGAACTCACTGGTTCTGTCACAGAACAGTTGGTCGAATTGCTTTTTTCTTGGGCTGTTTGTACTTGCTGTATTTGCCTTCTTGCAGGTGACTTTTGGAGTTTTAGAGGCTTTGTCAAATATGTAGGGACATTCGGAAAGATATGAGGTAACGCACCAGGCTTTAAGTTCCATCTCAGTCTTGGAATTTTGACCTTTTTATTGTTTACAACAAATGAATCTACTTTCAAAATCAAATCATCAGAAAAATGTACTTGACAGATATAAGATTTATGTGTAAGAGATTTGTCCTTCCTGGAAATTGCCCTCACCCACTTTGGAAACTGATCTTCGTCCCTGGGAGGTCTAAAGAAATGATTTCCTTTGTAGGAATTTTTACCATATCCATTCCTACATCCAGGTACAAAACAGGATGGCATTTCTATTATATATTCTATATAACTGCACTACCACATACATTTTTCACACTCACTGTTGACTGAAACCAAAAACTACCCGTATATGAAAAATAACACACAAATCATTACTACAACTATTCATACATTCTGCGCATTTTTATTATATTAACTATTCATACATTCTGAGCATTTTTATTATATATTATCATGTTTATTACTCAAACTGTTTGTCAATCACTCAAACCTATAATTAATTCCACTGAACACGATATAAGTAACAAGACGCACAAACACACTTTTTACAAAACATAAAACGCAGCTCTTTTTTGTTTTTTGCATGTGGCTAATAGGCTTATCATCTCAACTACAAGCGATCGCAGCGCCGAATTTTAACGTGGTCACCACTAGCCCTATTCACGACTATAGCATGTGCCCAGAGTGGTCTCAATTTCTACTCGCTATGCAGAAAGTAAAGGGGACCAAGTCATACTGTGGAAAGGAAAAGTCTGTTGATGTCCTCTGTTGCTACTCATTCGGGGGGGGGGGGGGGCAATGATGCTGCTGAGCTAATAGAAGTGTACTATGTATAAAAACTAAGATGTACAAATTTAACTCCACATTAAATGTTGCATATTGTACTGATATTTAATTTACAAATATATTTTCTTTGTTATATTTGTTTCTGTCTTCTATAGTAATTGCCCCTTTATTTAGGCGATCAGTATACGTTGTCGATATATTTTAGTATCTTTTTTTTTTTAATATTTGAAATGTTTATGTTAAACATATGTTCATGAAAACTCTATCTCAGGGTAGACAACTAATCTTTCTATTTATATTATTTAATCTTGGAAATAATTAATTACTTTCTTTAATCAATACCAAATGTTAGTTCATAAATTTTGAAGAAATAATAATGGAATTATATATTCCGTGTAAATGCGAATAGTTTGAATATTAGCTCTTCAAAACTGCAATGGGTTCAATTCTCTCTGATGTTTATCATCTTAAATATAATTTTAGGCTTCTTTACTTGCCTCTTCTCTTTGATCTTTATCAAATTAAATGTAGAATTAGACTTTCTTCTTTGAGTATTAAAATTAGACTCCTTTAAATATAGATGTTTATCATATTGAATATAAAATTATACTCCTTTACAGGCTCCCTCTTTTTGATCGTGTTCTACAAAATATATATTTAGACTTCTTTTAAATATTGATGTTTATTATATTGAATACAAAATTATACTTCTTTAAATATTACAGGTTCTCTCTCTGATCGGTATGTGATTAAATATAAAATTAGACTTTTTTACAGGATCTTTCTCTTTGATGTGTATTCTATTAAATATAAATTTAGACTAAACAAATTTTCTTTCATTCCAACACAATTCAATTATAACAATTTACATTTGCCATATTGATACCTCACTAAATTTGTCACATATTTTCATCATATTACTCTTAAAAATGTGTAATTTTACTAATTATTATTAAATACATTTATCTGATTTTTACATTTTTCATTCTAATTTGTATCTATTATATTATAATCTTATTACTACCCTTTAGTTTAATTTTAATATAATAATTGTCAACATATATTTTCTTCATGCTGTTCTATATCATACAGTTCCAATACTTGAGTTTACCTCTATGTTTGTCATGAATAATTAATCAGTTTTTTGTTTATAATTCTACCATATGTTCAAAATATTAAATTTATACCTTTGACTTTTCTGAAATTATTATTTTATTCTTATGTACTGTTGTTCATTTTTACAGCTGTACATAATATATCTTCAAATAAATACACTGCAAGTAGGTTTATTACATGGGAGACCTGCAGGAAACTCAATGAGTTACAAATATACATATAAAAATTATACTCTAAATATAGACAAGTAATAGAAATAAGACGAAATGGACTGCTTGGAATAGAAAATGCATAGACATACCATTTTTTTTTTTCTTTACAGAAAATGTTTCAACTATCAATTAATGAAGAGCTTTAATTATTTACCTTGTTGACAGTGTAATAAAGTGATAATATGCAAAATGCCTCAACAAACAGTGCAAACGTATAAATCAGTTGAAAGAAAGTCAATCATTAATCTAATATTTGGTTTTGATATACCTCTAGTTCTGGTTACCATTTTGTGTTTTATAAAATAAGAAATAACTAAAGATCAATTGGAACTGTTAATATTAGTGTAATTCTTTCTTGTATGTTATATATTACTCTTAGTTAATGAAGTTAAAAGTATAAACCACCTAGTTGGTTTACTTTTTTAATAAATAAAAAAATCCAGTTGTTAAAACTAATTCTAAGGCCCAGTTTTACGCTTGTGAATGGAAGTATGTTGTTGCATATGTCAGAATGTTTAATTTCTATGTAACAGATGAATGTTTACCTGGATATTAATTATAATTAATGTGACAGAAATAATTTATTAAACTGCTGTTCAAGATAAATCGGACATGCAAAGTTTTTACTTGTTAATATTGTTCTCATTTATCATAAACGGCATTTTAAATCAATGTTTGTAAGAACATACACGAGGTGCTATCAGAAAGTTCCCGGACTGTACTTGGCACGGCTGTTGGACGTGACTGTACAACCTGGCGTCCCAGTGTCTGATTCCGTAATAAGTAATGAGTCAGTCTGCCGAGTTTCGTTGCATTGTGAGGTTGTGTTCGGTCTACGCGTTGCGTTTTGTAATCGTGTGTTAACGTTCATTTGCTAATTTTATGATGGCTGATAAATTCGAGCAACGCGCGATCATTTAGTTTTGTTTTAAACTTGGTAAATCGCCTACTGAAACTTTTGCAATGCTTCGAGAAGCTTTTGAAGAACATTCCCTACACAGGACACAGGTTTTTGAGTGGTACGCTTGTTTCAAGGCCGGCAGAATGTCACTTGAAGATGATCACCGTTCAGGACGACCTCCCACGAGCAAAACGGATGAAAATGTTGAAAAAATTCAACAACTCATTCACGAAGACCGTCGTCAAACAATCCATGAGTTGTGTACAAGTGCCGGAATAAGCTATGGAAGCTGTCAAGAAATTCTAACTGAAAATTTAGGCATGCGTCGTGTTGCTGCGAAATTCGTACCTCGGCTTTTGTCTGTGGATCAGAAACAGCGCCATGTTGATGTGTGCAGTGAACTCGGAGAAACGTCTGAAAATGACCCTACCTTCATCTCTAGGGTCATAACCGGTGATGAAAGCTGGTTTTATGGTTATGATCCATAAACAAAACAGCAGTCGTCACAGTGGAAAAGTCCACAATCACCGAGACCAAAAAAAGCACGGCAGGTCAGAAGGGCAACAAAAACCATGCTCATTGTGTTTTTCAACATCAAAGGCATTGTCCATCGCGAGTTCGTGCCAGCTGGTGTTACAGTGAACTCAGATTTTTATTGTGACGTTTTGAGGCGGCTGAGACAAAATGTGCGACGAAAAAGGCCCAAATTGTGGGAAGACCAAAACTGGCTGTTGCATCACGACAATGCACCTGCTCACGCTTCACTGAAAACAACAGTTTTTGACCAAAAACAATATGGCCACCGCCCCACACCCTCCATATTCACCAGATTTAGCCCCGTGATTTTTCTCTGTTCCCGAAAATAAAAATTCACATGAAAGGTCACCGTTTTGACACTGTAGAAGACATTAAGACAAAAACGCAGGAGGTGCTTGACAGCCTTCAGCAAAAGACTTCTTTTGACACTTTCCAGGCATGGAAACAACGCTGGATTCGTTGTATCAATTCACAGGGAGACTACTTTGAAGGAGATGGGAGCCACTAATGGCCTAGGCAAGCAAAAAGAATTTATTAGACCTAGTCCGGGAACTTTCTGATAGCTGTGGCATTAATAACTGGATTTGCTATTGATAAAGAAAAGTTAGGATATAAAAGAACAAAGCAGTTTGTTCTTTATGTGCCGTGCATGCGCGCACACACACACACAAATGCACTCACGTGAGCACCCCACACAGCATACAAAGTGACACAATTATAACTCATAATTATGCTGCAAATTTTGTTTCTTCAGTGTAAAGCATGTAAAGTTCATTAACGCATACCCTACAAGTGCAATATTAATAGTATCACTACTAATTGCAATTCATTACAATCAATTATGAAAATATTCAAGTATCAGTAGAGAAAGTTTCCCATATGTTGTATTCCACAGTCCTCACGTGATTCTGGTTGGTGATGTGTAAATGTTCCAGGGCACTGACAAAGTCCAGTTTTTCAGTTTAATATGATTTCTAAAAATCATAGTGTATAAACGAATGATTTGCTTTCAACATTTATATTACTCTAAATAATATCAGCATCAGTTCTTTGTACATGGTGATTTTTAAGAGTAAATGCAATTTGTAAGAGAATATTTTGGATGGTGTTAAAGTAGCATACTTCAGAATGTGCAAATAAAATCGGAATATTTATTTAGTCGATATTTGTATATATAAAAAGCGCCATATGTAATGCTCAACAGTGAAAGTCACAAAATGCAGATATATATGGAGCTACATGCAGGTATAAACAACCACCAACACAGACACGCTCACATAATGTTAGGCACAGCTTATGTAACCGTGACACACATTTTGCACTTTTATTTTTCCAAATTACTTAGTTATTTTATATTTGCAACACTTAATTTTTTTTGAAAATCGATATTCAGATACTAAAACTGAAACATCCTTTAATATGAAAGCTATCGAAGGTAACACAGTTATTGCTCAGTATTACCATATAATTTATTTATTCTACAAGTAACATTGTATATATTTGTAAAAATACTAATTAACCAACAAGCTACTTGAACAATTACCACAAAAGAAAACACACACAGCCCTCTCCACTCCACACTAGATGGGTTACAAGTCTTTAACCCAAAGTCTTTTCCTTTATTTCATCATTTCCTGTAGTTCAGAGGTATATTCAGCTATTTTTGGAATACACGGTTCTTATGCTGGAATCCATTGCCAGTCTCCGATGCCGGTCAAACTATGAAACGTAGAATAAAATAAAACATTCTTCGTGTATTACAAATAGGTGCACTATTTCTGCTGCAGCTCTCCTTCGGTTATTCATACAGATGCAAGCCAATGTTCCGGATGAATATTTTTGTTAAGTTAAAAACAAATGATTTGTTTATTGGACACAGACATTTTATTTGAACCTAAGTGGTAAACATTACATTTATTGTATGTTCAATACTAACCCAGTCAATAAATGTGTTTTCTATGACTGACTGTATAAAAATGTAACATGAAATTTGAAGTACAGTACTATTTTGTATTTAGGACCAATTTACAACATCAAAAATTAACTTGAAAACATTCATGCTGTAATACAATGTTAGTGAAAATATTTTGAACATAGTGTGCCTTTGTTCTTTTAAAACCTAAATTTGAATATACAAATTAAGCATTTTATGTTTATTTCAGTTATGTTTAATCACAAAATTAATTTTCAACTCAATTTTTTATTTCAGTTCCCTAATGATTTGAACTATACAAGTTTAATTGTATTTTCTTTTGAGGCATTACTGTTGACAATGTGTATTATCATACCCAGATTCTTAGGAGAGGCAATACCAGTGTTATCACTACTGTGGAAATATTTTTCAGTACCAATCGTGCAAGTGTGTGGGAAAGAATTATTCAGACTTATTATATAACTTCAGTGTCACGACAAAAGTAGCTGCTCATGATTCTTACAGTATCACATGTGTTGCACTTACAAGCAAAACTGGTAATGCTGATTGTAGAAATGGTAGTGAAGGGGTGGGTGGGAATGGTAAGTCCATATAAATTAAAATGGTAGTTGATGGAGAAAGTAAATTTTATATAAGTTTTATATATGTAATACGTTATTGACAACAAAGTAGTTTTTATGGAAACATTTCATTTCACTTTAACAAAATTTTACATTTTTTATTTTTTATTTAAATCATGTACGAGAGAAAATATATCGCTCGTGGCAGGCAAGCATATCTGAATTATCCAATGTTTTTGTTTCCATTTTATTATTATGATTACCGCAATAAAAAGGCAGGCAGGACACACAATTCGCATTATTTCTGGCCTCACTCATGTTTATTTTCTTACATTTGCATGCGTTTTTTTTTTTATCGATTTGCTTACTGTGGATCGCTGGGCAGTGTAACTGCACGTGTTTACAGAGGAACGGTTCATAGACAGACTTTTCGTCTTTAGGGAATGAATCCTCTGCAAGATGCTCAGGGTCCATGAGTGACTTCGGAGGAGGAATGATTATATGCGTAGTTCGGTTTCTTTATAAGAATAAAGTAAGCCTACCTAATTTTTATGGATAAAGTGACTGAAAATAACATTATATTAAACAACTAACCCATAACAAAAATATCTATAAATAGTGAAATTAGTTTGAGGGTGGACGATATTTTTTTAGAAATTACCGAACCGAATTCAAGTAAATTATTTTAAACATAAATCTTACAACATGGAGGTCATGTATGGTTCTCCATACCCGATTTTTTCGTTGGTCATAAGTTATAAAAGTAAGCTCTCCGGTAAAATGTGCAAGTAGGTATGCAGGTGGTCACGGCCCAATCCGGTACTGACTAACCAATATTTTTATATTCTTGCATCTCAACACTACGACACAAAATGCCTTTACTTTGTCCTTTGCAACCCACACTGCCATCTAGAACTACAGTTCTTTATAAAAAAATCTAGTCACAAAATGTCATTGTAGTTGTGACGTGACCATTTTAGATTTTCTCCCCTGCTTCTCAGTGACACTTCACAAATATCTTTTGAACGTTCTGTATTGAAATTAATTCAGGATTGCTGAAGGAAACTGTACTTTGTTGTCCAGTTTGATGCTTAACATCAAACAAATAAATTAATAGACAATCATTCAATCTTAAACTGAAAGAATGTTGGGGAGTAGGGGAGTAAAGTGTTTTGAGGGTGATATAGACTTTCAGAAAACCATGACATGTCTTAATAACAAATAGGTGGCTTAGTTATATGGCACATGGGAAAAATCTGAACGGTATGATACATTTTTAAATAAATAAGGTGAATGTGTAGAAATGGAGCTCAAGGTTAACTTTAGTTAAATAAAACGTTTTGTTCAAAATCTTTACTTTTTTATTATAAAACCGGTATTACTTTACAAACGACCCAAGTACCAACTTTATTTTAAAAATTAATAATTTTGTTTGTTAATACTGGTGTAGCATTGAATTAACAAGACTCATTTGACTTTGCTAAGTATCGAACCCTGGCAGCACAAGCTTGTGTACTATACTAATCACATACATGTACGTATTAAGGCAACAATGTCAGGTTCTAGCAATGTTCAAACATCTGTCCTCCAGGAAGCACAATGGGCCTTGAAAGTGAATACTTCACCAACTTTGTTATACGCCCCTACACGCCTTCCAATCCAATCCAATTTCCTATTTAGGAAAGGAGATTGCTATCAATACTGTCCAATTTCTTTCTCCGATCTTGTCATTTTAGTCAGTACCACTGAGATTCCCGTCGTAATGGCACAGTTTTTGTTGAAAAATCAAAAAATCACTTACAACACTGTTGATCCTCCAAAAGCCCCCACCAGAAAGGAAATTTTGGGCAAAAAAGTGGTTAAAGGAAAGACAGAAATTTACCCATTCGATATTGTTGAAGCAATTGAACTCGGACGATTTCCGATTTTTTTTACGAATGAATGAACAATGTTTTATGGAATTGCTGAGAATGGAAAAGCCATTCATAGAAAAACGTAATACCATTTTGCAAGTTCAATAAAATATTTCTACATTCGTCTTCAGCAATTTTACTAACTATATACTCAAAACAAAATAAAAACTTGCAGTCCGCTGAAAAGAAAAAACAACTATAGTACGGGACTTATCATTATAAGCTTTGAGGTTACGCAATAGTAACAGCTCTTCCTCACCCCTCGCCCTCCAGCGTTGTCGCATGTTACACTTGGTTATGCGTATGCAAAGGCGGGGAGTGAAGCGACATGGCAATACCGCAGTGGGCTCGAAGCTTATAATGATACGTCTCACATAATAATCGGAACCGATGCCCGACTGCGCTACACACTATACACGATGTAGGATGGAAGGTGGAGGGGATCTGTCCTAAGTCGGATGGGGAGGACCGTCTGACCTTCCCAAATCTGATTCCAACTCTTTTTGTAAGGACGATCGTCCTACACAATATACAATTTGCTATTTTCATCCTACATTTAGGACATAGGATCGGATTGGATTGGAAGGTGTGTAGGGGGCTTAAGGATAAGTAAAGATGTTTTTGAGTCCCAGTACACATGAATCCCTGGCCCTGCAAAAAATTACTTTAGCTCTGTATGCCAAACTAATTGTTTATTGTGTTTACAGACAACAGGATTTGTATACAAGAACAAAGACTACTGTCTACAATAAACGGAATTTCTTACTATTGTGAGGAAATTACAGTGGTTTACTAACATCTGGTTTTTGAACAGATGTCTAAATTGGTTAGAAGCAGGAATCATAATGGTGGTAATGGACAATGACCTTTATTACTGGGTCACTAAAAAATCCACTAGAATGTAGAAGCCTAAGAGTCCGTTCTGCTCACAAAAAACATAAGTGCTCCTTATCACTGCTACTACAATCGCACTGAGGCCATGTGGTCACAAGTAAAACTTAAGGATTGCAAATGGGTGTAAACACATTAAAAATGAGCCATGTGGAAAGCTATGATAATGAAGAAACTGAGAACAGAAAGACTGGGAATCCAATGTGCCACGGATATAGAATGATGGCACAGGAACCTTCAGCGCTGAATGAGTGAGGCACCCAGAGTTAACACCACAGCAGGGAAAATCAGACTGAGCACCACATGATAGAGGAGAGGGAGTTAGGGAGGAGAGGAGGGCATGTAAAACGAATTCCTATTTGTAAAAGATCTCAGGCTTAGGCTTGAACGTTAAATGATGAACTACTTCCTTGATGGAGACCAGCAGGATATCAATACCAAACATATTTTGATGTATACTTACTCAGATTATTGAAAAAAATTAGTACTGCTTAAAGCAATTATAATTAAAGCTTATATTACTGAATTTTGGTCATTACTAGTTATGTTCAATATGAATTATATATAACTTGTTACCTAAACATCCTTTCCTTGTTATACATCAGGTTTCTGAACATCTGAAGCAAGATGATCAATTATTAGGACTAGGAAACAGGAAGCAAATGAAATGCACTGAATAAAATATTGAAAAAAATTCTTTTTTTTATTTACAGTTAACAATTATATTTAAAATAATAAGCATATCACAATTATTACAGCCACAAGGGTAAATGCGGTGTACAATAACACCAGTATTACTCACCTTCATGACATTATATTACACTTCATGAACAGTGGGCTCTCTCACAACGTTCAGTCGTGTTATTTTACAGTGGCCAACTGATACTATGCTAAAAACTGCTGTGGTAGGGAGACCAAGGAGAGGCTCAATTTAATGTCTGGCAAAGTGTACGGGATAACTGCTCATGCTGCTGTTGCCAAGGTCGCCAGCCACCATAAAATAACATGACATAATTTTGATTACAAATTTAACACAAGAAAAAAGAAGTGAGAACCTGATATCAAGTAGTAAAACTTTCCCATAATGCAAAAAAATGTTTAGACGCATTTTATAAAACAGAGCTGATTTTCAACTCCAGTCTATATTTTAAGTACCAAAAATTTGGAGAGATACACAACAAATAGTATTACGTACAAGAAAATGACAACTTTTTCTCGCAGAGACAAGATGTTTCAAACTTTTCAAATGCATGAGTTTGTATATGAACTATCATATAAACTAGTTTTGTACTGAAACTTGATGTAATTTAAGAAGTTATAAAATATTACTAAATTCAATTTTTTATTTTTTTATTGTATTCTTTTTTTATATAGCCTAAAGGTACCATATAATGTTATTATTTATATTCTTAAAGCGATCAATTTCAGTCACAGACCATCGTCAGGTTATATAGCACATTTGTGTTCACTATATAGAACATTACTGAATGTTGATAATCAGCTGATATAATATGTAAACATGAACACTCTATAACAGAATCAGTTCTTAGGAAGCTTTAGACAACAACATATGTATCAAATTAACAATGTCTACAAATTCGTTTTTATAAACAATAGTGTTTTTATAATATTGTGAACACAAATGTGCTATATAACCTGACGATGGTCTGTGACCGAAATCGATCGCTTTAAGAATATAAATAATAACATTATATGGTACCTTTAGGCTATATAAAAAAGAATACAATAAAAAATAAAAAACTGAATTATAGGTACCATTAATAAAAAACAATAAGTGTAAGTATAAAATACATCACATTATCATTAATTACTAAATTCATTTTTTTAACAAAAAATTTATGCATTATTCTCATTTCATACAAAAATTATATTTGTGCTAAATTATAATTAATAATTTATTTTGTAAAATATATGGTTCAAAATTTTAAGTGTAGTTGCACCTTTCATTTACAAACATTCACAATCACACACTATAATATAAAGTGGGTTTACACTACAAATATAATATAATCTTTGTTCTCAGCATTTGTTTCATGACAAGTGACCATTCAATTGTCCAACTGTGAAGCAATTCAATCCAATTTGGTTAAGAGAGACCACTGTACTAAACATAAAATCAGTAGCAACACTCTTTCTACTCACCTGGTAGTCGAAGATAAAGTTAAGCGAGCATTTAACAGAACAAAAAATGTAATCAAACCAATTTAAGTTGTAACAATGAATTATACATTTCCACTACAGTGTACAGAAAATGTATGGAAATGTTAATCCGCAAACCCACTTATTTTTGTCAGTTTTACTATCACATAAAATTATAGGAATAATTAATAAAAGATTCTTCTAACAACTTTTGATGAAGAATGACGGTGAATGTCTTACTGACAGTAGAGTTTACTTGGAAACACTGCATAACAAATACAAAAGTAATGGTATGACACGGCATGGTCACATGAGGTTTGTTCCCCAACTCAACTTTACCACCAGTTCATACCTGCAACAATGAAAACCTGTTCACATGCCTGCATTGGCTTCTAGATGTGAACAGCTAATGTAGCACTTTAAATGCGCTGCTTGTTCTCATTCTGGACAATATCTGAAAAAGCACACTATAAAGTTGTATGGCAAACAAAAAGGAGAAATCGAACTAAACAAAAAGGAGAAATCAACTACTAAAATTTTAAATGAAATAGGAATTCATTCAAATAATCGAAGGCTAAGTTGAAACAAACTTTCAAAAATAATTAAAGCTTTAGTGTACAATTTTGAACAGACCAATTGAAAGAAGGAAACAATAATGTAACTATCAAAAATACAACACCACATATGAAATTCCTTAAGAAAAGAGACACTTAGGATACACTGTATACCACCACTTTTTACACAAGACCTTATGGTTAATAACAACTGGGTTTGCCTAGTGTGTTACAATCCTGTCCACTTTTGCTGGAACATCATCAATCCTTCAAATGAAATCTTTCAATATTATTTAAAACCAATTTTAACGATCCGCAGGAATGAAAATTCAAAGATGTCTTCTACATACTTGAACTAATATGTGTACATGTTGAACCCCTTGAATCATCTGAACTCCAAAGTCCAATTGGTTCAGTTACAGTTATCTTAAATTCTTTTTTTATTTGTTCTATTTATTTTCTATACGCATATAGAAAATGTGGGTATGTAGAATTATGAGTTCATAATAACACATAAGCCTGATATATTGTTTTCTAAATGTAACTGGTGACAATATTGGCACTGTCTGTGATGATTCATGGAAAATGATACTATTAAGGCACCATTTAATATAAACAAATTCCTATACAATACGATATGTGCAACAGTTATATTTTATTATAGGCCTATCTAAGATACTCTCAGGCTTGGCACTGACTTTAGCAAGAACATTTGATGTACACGATACACCTTTACATGACGTAATCACCAATAAACCCTATTGGAATATGTTTTGCAACAAACATTATGTAACGGGGCAAAATAAAGGGGGTTTGTAATTTCATTTGAACTATCTGTAGACAACCTTTGAGGTAACTTTTTATTTACCCAGTGTGTACTTTTTGGTCACCGACTGTAGCTCCGTGGAAGGCACAGCACAGCACCGGAATGTTTATTGTCAGTAGGGTGCGTATTCATGCGTACGAGCGCACATGTGTGCCGCCTTTTCCCAATGTGAAACTCACGTACAGGAAATTCCATAGCCGAACATGCGATGGAAACAGCGAATCACAGAGTACGAGTTGACGGCGACGCCTGGTAGGTAGGCAACCACGCGCACACATTCGACAGTAGTCGCCGAGCAATAGAAAACCAGTCTTCAACCTGTACAGTCGTTAATTCAACCATAGTCTCGGATGAGTCCCTGGTAGGCCGAAAAAGTATTAAAGTAGGCCTACCAAGGAGTACAAAATGTACAACAAGTGGTAAATAAGGAAGTGACGATTAAATGATGTTAAAATTTGGTCGGAGTGGAGAGTGTTTAGTGAAAACGGTTCCAGACAACATCGTGCGCAACATTTGGATATTACGTAAATAGGTGACAAGTGTAAAGGCAAATTCATTTGGCCAAAACATTATAAATCATTAATGAGCTCAAATAGAAGGGGGGGGTAAAGTAATGTGAAAAGTACGAGTGAGAGTGTGTGTGTACATATAAATATAAAAGAAACTGAAAAGTACTGGTGGTAAAGATTAGTCTATACAATTTGTTTATGTAGTTTTGTTTTTAATTATTAAAGAAAGAAAAAATCAATTAATATTAATTAAATTAAATAAATAAGATTTGTTTTAACAGAATATAACCATGTGTTAGCGTAGTTATTTCGTCGTTACCATTTCCTAGTGTTCTGTGCTGAAAAATTTGTCTAAACGTTCCGGGGAATCTTCTGAATTGTGGGTAGTCAGACTGCAAAATTGTCCAGTGTTTTAATTAAGGAAGAGTATAAAAGTTTACATATTTCAACTTCAAAATATGTTGGCAGCCCTGAACTTCTGTTGGTGTTTACAAAAGGTAAGTCAGCGAGAAAAGATCGCATGGTAAGATTCTGGCAGAGTATATTATTTTTAAAATATATAAATGTTTGTTTCTTCACAATTGGTGCGCCTGCACGGATCCTGGTATAACTTTATACGAGGTAGACCTGTTTTAAGCACTGACAAATAGGATTTGGGTAACGGCGTATGTGTGAATAATTATTGTATATAATTACGTTGCATAAACTAGGTTATGTTTTGGTAGCGTAACGTGCTTCTGAAATTATTGTGTTTACTTCTACATTTGGATAACGAGTTTGTGTGGAGTATTTTGATTGGGTATGTATAATTATTGTATCATATAAAGGGTATTATAATAAAAAATTAGGTTAACATGGCCGAGGCGCAAGAAACTAAAGAAAGGTGGAAGCAGCAGGACAAAGAACATTGGGATAACCTGCGGAATGAGATGAAAAAACAGACTAGGACAAAGAACATTGGGATAACCTGCGGAATGTCTTAAAAAACAGACTAACGAGTTAAGAAAACAAAATGAAAAACGGAAGCGAGAGATGAATGAATTATAACAGAAGCGGAGAAGAGAAACAGAGGAAAGAAGGAAAAAACTAAATGAAGAAATGAAACGACTTAAGAGATAGGATTAGATTTAAGGGGTAATCTAAGTGAATGGGACAGAAAAAATTTGCAATTTTTGGAGAAGACTATTGAGGAAGGGGAAAGGAAAATAGCTACAGGTGAGTGCAAGGAGAATAAAAATAATCAGATAGTAGATGATAAGGTAAGTAAAAGTGATAATAATCACGAGATCACAAGTGATAACGGTGACATAATTGAAAACGTAGTGATAGAGAGTGGAACATTGAATACTGAAAGTGGAGGTAATAATGATGATACTTTTATAAAAAATAGAGTTAGTTTAATTGCAGTGGAGATAAAAAACGATAAGGTAGGTGATGTTAATACAAGTGAAAATAACGAAGTAACAGACGACATTGGTGTCAATACAGGTGAGAATAATGGTATTATGATGACAAAAAATAACGAAGAACAAATTAACGAGGTAAGTAATAGTAATAACTATAAGTGTTGAATATGAATAATAATAAAGATATAGCTGAAAAGGGAGTATCCATGTGTGATACATTATGTAATATTAGTGAAAATGAGAGTAGGAGGTTATTTGGGGTTAGTAACGAAGTGTTGATGAATTGGAGAAAGAATGGAGAGAGAGTTTAAAGGTAGAGTGTGTACAAAGGGCAAATTTCCCTGTTGTTTTAAGTGGAGTAAAGACTCCATTAGTGATTTATGAGGACAGAGTTTCCTCCAGAGGTTGTGTGAGAGACGAGGTGTCTCTAAATGGTCCCTTAATATTTTATGGTTTCCCTGGAAAAGCCAGGAGTGTTATAATAATGTTGTGTTGCCCTTTGTGTGGAATGAGAGAGAGAAATTAAGATGTGGTTGTGTAAGCAATTTGGGGGGGGGAGAGAGAGAGAGAGAGAGAGAGAGAGAGAGAGAGAGAGAGAGAGAGAGAGAGAGAGAGAGAGAGAGAGATAGTGTTGTTTGAGGTTAATAGAAGTTATAAAGAATTAATAGGGAGAGAGTTAATTATATGAAAAACTTACCTTGTGTAGAAATGAGTACTGCAGTAGTAAACGATGATTATATTGATGTTGATGATGATATACACTTACCTGTTAGGAGAATTAGCGTACTGGTAACAGCTGATTACAGTGATGATGAAAGTATACACTACTTAATTGGGACAAAAAATAACAAAGGAGACCTGACCAAACATACTGATGCAGACAGATTTTATGATAGAATAATATGGGAGTAATACGGGGGGGGGGGGTATTATTCTGGTGTAATGGAACAATTGAAAAAATTGAATAGTTGCTATATTAACAGTAATAATCGAGTAAATTTAATTAAAAATGAATTGTATACATGTAAAATAAGATTATTGTTTGATGATGGTGGTTAAATTGTTGTTCATGAACATTTAATTATGTGAGTGCAGTGGTTTTTGAAATGGACTGGATTAGGAAATGATTTGTGGTAAACAATAACAGATAATAATGTGGATTGTATATACTTTTGTGTTGATGGTAAATGTACTTATGTAGTAAGGTTAAGTATAATCAACTTTAATGACTGACAGTTGGTCATTGTGAATTTTGTTAAAGTAATTAAGATAATTTGATGATTAAAGTAATAAAATGTGTTTGATAAAATAGTTAATTAATTTGAGATGAATTAATTAATTTAAATGGTTGGATAGATGAATTTGGGTGTACAATCAAGAATGGCTGGGTTGTAGCTCTTCAATGGGTTCCAAGCGATGTTGGAATACCAGGCAATGAAAGGGCGGACATCCTGGCAAAACGCGGCGCAGAGACTGACCAGCCTGAGATACCTTTCACACTCAATAGAGCAAACAACCTCATAACCAACACCATCAACAACGCCACGCTCAAAACTCTGAAGGACCTCAGCATTGGCAAAAAGTGGGAAAGCCTTGCCACAGCGGGAGCGATTCCAAAGCATCTTGAGAGAGCTGAGGCAGTAGCACGATTTCGTCTTGCTACTGGACATGACTACCTCCAAGCGCATCTCTGCCGTATCGGTCTTGCTGCTGATGAAACATGCCCTCTCTGTGGTCTTGGCAGGATGGACGGCGACCACCTGCAGACGTGCCAATCGCTGACTTACCCGAACAATGACACAATCAATCGCTACTGGGAGGCGACGTCGAATGGTGGAAGCACCAAAGACGGGCGTTGGATAAGTAAGTAAGTAAGATGAATTTGGGTAATAAATTTAAATGATTTTTCTGAGCGTTATACTTTATAATAAATAGTAAATGATTAAACGTAAAATGTGTTTAGGTATTGAGTCATACTGTTATTATAATGTATCAGAAGGTACATATGGTTATGTACATTATATTTGTTGCGATAAATGTTTATAGTTTTGAGTTAATGACAGTGATCATGTTTTTATTTGATTGAATGATTGACCATATGTCAGTATGAATTTTATAATGAAATTTATGTTTTGAGAATGAAATTAAATGAGTTTGAAAAGTATATTGTAGATAATTTTGTATTTGGTTTACATGTGTTAAAGGTACTTCAAGTAAGGTTATGTTCATATGCTGATATCAGCTGATGCAAGGTGTTATGTGTATATTATATTTTGTGTAATCGTTTTATAGTTGCACGTGATTTTATGATAGTAATAAATGTTGTATTTGAATAATTGTCAATATGTAGTAAGGAATCTCAATGAATGAAGTCGATGTAAAATGTTTAAAAGATAGAAATTTTGGTGGTAAATTTAAAAGTTTTGATTTGAAGGTTATAGAAAATAATAGATGAATTTTATTATGGAAGTAAATAAATACAAGATGAAATTAAATGAATTAAAATCGTTTTTTAGCAACTTAATGTTTGATTATGAGGTAATTAAAATTTATGTGAGAAGATTTAATTAATGTAAAAGGTTTTAAGTAATGCAATTAAATTAATTAACAGAGATGGTCTAATTAATTTAAAATGTGAATTTTGGTAATGAACTTAGATTTATTTTGATTTGAATTGTAAAGTAAATGGTAGCTTGAGGAAAATGCAATGATTGAAATTTTGAGTATAAAAACAAAATTGAAGTAATGATGCAAGATAAACAGTTAAAATGTTTAATTAATAGAAAATGAAATTAAAAGTTGTGTAATGCTAGGGAATTTTATTTAGATTCAGAGATGAAATGTTTTATGTTAACCTGATGTTAGTAATATATTTTGAGTCTAGGTTTTTTGTGAAATATATGTTTATTTGATTAGGAATGTAATACATAAAAATGTAATACGTGTATGCTAAGGGTAGATGTGTTAAGAAATATTGTTTATTTAAATAGATCATCGAGATAAAACCAGTACTTTGCTAAAAGACAAACCAGTACGACTAAGAGGAAACAAGTCAGTTATTGATATTTTTTCTTAATTGTTACAGTCTGGTCATACTGTGGTGGCGTGCCTGTTTGACTTTATGGTGTTGGGATCTCGACGAGGGAAGTCCAGTAAGGTCATGCAGGTGCGGCCGCAGTCGCTGGACTAGGGGGGTAAGTTACCCATGGTTTTGATAAGGATTTACGGGGGGTTGTGGCGCTATATCCTAGCTGATCCTCTTAGGTTTTTAGGCAACGAGTTTTTGTTTCGACAGAAAACCTCTCATTTGGGGGGGTATTGTAACGGGGCAAAATAAAGGGGGTTTGTAATTTCAGTAAATTCATTTGAACTACCTGTAGACAACCTTTGAGGTAACTTTTTATTTACCCAGTGTGTACTTTTTGGTCACTGACTGTAGCTCCGTGGAAGGCACAGCACAGCACTGGAATGTTTATTGTCAGTAGGGTGCGTATTCATGTGTACGAGCGCACGTGTGTGCCGCCTTTTCCCAACATGAAAGTCACATACAGGAAATTCCATAGCCGAACATGCGATGGAAACAACGAATCACAGAGTACGAGTTGACGGCGACGCCTGACACCTAGCAGGAACCACGAGCACACAGTCGACAGTAGTCGCCGAGCAATTGAAACCCAGTCTTCAACCTGTACAGTCGTTAATTCAACCATAGTCTCGGATGAGTCCCTGGTAGGCCGAAAAAGTATTAAAGTAGGCCTACCAAGGAGTACAAAATGTACAACAAGTGGTAAATAAGGAAGTGACGATTAAATGACGTTAAAATTTGGTCGGAGTGGAGAGTGTTTAGTGAAAACGGTTCCGGACAACATCGTGCACAACATTTGGATATTATGTAAATAGGTAACAAGTGTAAAGGCAAATTCATTTGGCCAAAACATTATAAATCATTAATGAGCTCAAATAGAAGGGGGGTAAAGAAATGTGAAAAGTAAGAGTGAGAGAGAGTGTGTACATATAAATATAAAGAAACTGAAAAGTACTGGTGGTAAAGATTAGTCTATACAATTTTTTTATGTAGTTTTGTTTTTTAATTATTAAAGAAAAGAAGAAGAAATCAATGAATATTAATTAAATTAAATAAATAAGATTTGTTTTAACAGAATATAACCATGTGTTAGCGTAGTTATTTCGTCGTTACCATTTCCTAGTGTTCTGTGCTAAAAAATTTGTCTAAACGTTCCGGGGAATCTTCTGAATTGTGGGTAGTCAGATTGCAAAATTGTCCAGTGTTTTAATTAAGGAAGAGTATAAAAGTTTACATATTTCAACTTCAAAATATGTTGGTGGCCCTGAACTTCTGTTGGTGTTTACAAAAGGTAAGTCAGCGAGAAAAGATCGCAAGGTAAGATTCTGGCAGAGTATATTATTTTTAAAATATATAAATGTTTGTTTCTTCACAATTTGCGAGTATGTACAACACGAAAAAAAGACAGATCATTTACAGAAACCCAGAAACCAAAATCTCCATTTCACACTGTAGGAAAAAAAAGAAGTACAGACAACAATGAAGCAACATGAAATGTGGTTAATTTTACACTAAATAAAACAGTTTTCAAAATAATCAATCATACAGTGCAGACGTTATGGGATACCGTACTTACCAAAATTATACAGAGTGGCCTGAATATAATTACAGTCAAAGAAGAAACATAACAAAGTGTTTCTTCAAGATATGGCATCTGAAATATAGGTTCTCACCAAATAAAATAACCTTCAAAAATTCAGTAGGTACTCTTATGTATGTGACATCCAAAGTAGCACTTCTGCCTCATGTGTCATACAAAATACTGAATGACTTGTGTAATGTAATAACTGTATGTTTAGTATGAAAATAACATAGAATTGTCTTTAAATAAACAATATAGCTCTCCATCAAGTATGACTAATGACAAACTGAAAAACCAAAACTGTATATTCGGTTTTATTGGCATCCTCTTCTTCTCCACTTGAAGGATTACGCTTCCAGCCTGTACCGCCTTCACAGCCACTGTTTACTTTGCCTCTATCTCGTTGTCTAATTCTTGAGCCACCCATCCTATTTATGTGTTGCGTTTTCTGTATTTTGTTTAATTTTATCGTTTATTGAGTATATATTTAGCTCTTGCCTTATGTCTGCATTTCTTATGCGATCTCTTAGGGTGCATCCTTAGACTCTCTTTAAGAATTTCACTTCAGCAGCTTGAATTTGTTTTCTCTGATTTTGGGTGAGTGTCCACAATTCACTCCTGTACATTAATACTGGTGCCGGCATTACTGTATAAAATGTCAATTCTGTATCATTTCATATTTTCTTTCCCAGAGTTTTATGACTTATGCCACACATCCTCTGGTATCTATTTATTTTATTATCGATATCGTTTTCATATGCATAGTTTATGTCGCACCCTAGATAGCTGTAGTGGGATATTTGTCCAATAATTTTATTGTCTGTTACTAATTTGGAGTGTTCTGGGAATTTTCCTTTAAACGCCATTATTTTAGTCTTTGTTGTGGAAATTTTTAAATTATATTAATGACAAATTTTAATGAGTTGATACACTGCTTTTTGTAATCCACTTTCGTTTTCTTGTAGGATAACGTTATCGTTGGCGAACAACAGTGTTAATGGAGAAATTATCGGGAAGTAGATTCCAGGACCAGTTCGTTGTTTCCATTGCTTTACATCAACAAAATATATATTGGCCTCCTCAAATACTTATTTCCTCAGAATTGTACACTTCATTTACTGTTGGAGTAACAAGTACACAACTGTAAAATTCTGCCAGGATGAGCTGAAGACGATTCATGGCACATGTGTGGATTGAAATTCTTACATGCGAGAAGTGAGTGAGGTCCATTTATTACAAAAATGCGATGGTTTTTGGTGGACCTAACTGCCACATAGAAGTGGACAAGACTTGTTTCATGAGAAGAAAGTATAACAGGGGAAAAGTATTTTGGTGGAATCTGTTGTAAAACAAGACCGTTTCCTTGAGAGCATACGGACTTTAGTGCCTATAATAAAAAGTATGTTGCCCCAGGCACAACAATATTGCTGACAAGTGAAGGGGATCCCAAACTTTACACAATACTATCGACATTTTAGTCAACCATTTAGTACAAAATGTCAATCCAGCCCACACGTAAAATATAGAAAGCATATGGGCTAAGCACAAAAAATGAAAAACAAAAGGCAATGGGGTACTTGGATCCTTACTTTGGTGAATTTATGTGGTGGCAAAGGCTGAGATGTGATAAATTTGAAAAACAAGATTGATAAACATTTCTGAATTTATGTTATCTGTAGTTGTACATTGTGAAATACATAGTTTTATTTGTAGTTATAAATGAGGAGCAAATCTAATTATGAAGAGGTCAATGCAATGTATTTATTTAATAATACTGTATGTAAATGACATATTAGTAGGCATGTGTATGTGTGTGTAGGGTCTGCTCCTTACCATGAATTTGTTTTTGAATTATAGAATACCATTAAATACCTAGTGTTGTTAATTTCCACAATATATCCCAACCTGGAGGGAGGGCTGATAAATGTACAATTTTTATGGTGTTGCCTGGTACTGTACCCGGCACCTCTAAATAACATACTGATATAAAGTGTAAAATTTATTAGCGTCATAATCAGATTAAACTTAATGGTTGTTGACAATGACTGTGAGGGGGGCTACCACTTTCTACTGACCTGTTACACGAAATTGATCTCAAACCTTACAAAATGTCGCTTCTTCTCTCACAGAACTATAGTTTGGTTTTCGGTTATAAAACCACATTTTCTTTGTCTTCATCACAGTTCTCGACATTACTGAAATCTTTTCTGAAAACAGAAGAAACTTACGTAAGTGAATGCTAGAGAGACCTGATTTCTAACATTTATCGCATCAGTTATTTATCAATTCTTACACACACACACACACACACACACACACACACACACACACACACACACACACACACACACACACACACACACACACACAAATTATGGTTATTTTGGTTACTGTTTATAATCACAGCAGCTGTTTATTTTGAACAGGGCTAACGTAGGTTGTTATCATAGAAGTTCACCAAAGGAGGTGAAGGTTATTGCATGAATAGGAATGTTTACAGTCAGCTCTACTGAACAGAGCGCCTGGCCTGTCCAGCAGTTTAGAAATACGAGGGTGATTTGAAAAGTCCGTGGCCTACCATATAAACGAATGTGTGGCATTTGTTTTTTACCACATCGTGGCACCACATTCGCCCCACGAACAGCTGTGAAGCACGTCATTGTTGTAGAAAAACAGCTGTATAAACAAGGTTATCTCACAGCAACGCTGAAAATGAAGAAAAACAACATCAAATTTTTTGTTAAGAAAGGTTTAACGCCACCAGAAATTTTTAATGAGATGAAGAATCCGTTGGGTGATGCTGGACCTTCATTTACTACCATGAAAAAAATGGGCTACTAAATTTAAATGTGGTCGTGCAAGTTTGGAAGATGACCCGTGTACTGGGGGTCTGAAAAGTGCCACTACACCAGAAATCATCAATAAAGTGCACAATATTGTTTTGGAAGATCGCCGTTCAAAGGTGCCTGAAATTGTTAAGCCTGTGGATATCTTAGATGGAAGGGTACATTCTTACTGAGAGATTAGGTATGAAAAAGCTGTCTGCAGAATGTTTGGACCGTTTTAAGAAAAATCCGAAAGATTTTGTTTGTAGATTTGTAACAACTGATGAAACTTGGGTCCATTACTTTATCCAGAAACAAAACAACAGTTGAAACAATGGGTGCATAGTGATTCACCGCCTCCAAAAACAGTAAAATCAATTTTGTCAGCTGGAAAGTGTATGGATCCATTTTTCTGGGATGATATGGGGATATTGTTACTAGATTGCTTTGAAAACGGTCAAACGATAAGTGGAGAGTATTACGGTTACCTTTTGAGCTAATTAAATTTAAAAATTTGATAAAAAAGACCAGGTTTAGCAAAGATCATTTCCCATCAGGATAACGCACGCCCTCACATATGCGTTGTGTCCATGCCAAAAATCGCCACGTTGAAGTATGATCTGTTGCACCATTCCTGGTGTAGCACCACCACCTGACTTTCATCTATTTCCAAACCTCAAAAAATGGGGAGAAGTGATTTTTCCTCAGATGACGAGCTGAGAACGGCAGTAAATGGTTATTTTGAGGACCTAGAAGAATCAGACTTCCTCAATGGGGTCAGTGATGGGATAATGACTTGACGCTTCACTGCTGTTCGTGGGGGCAGACGTGGCCACGCTATGGTAAAAAACAGAAACGCCACACATTCGTTTTTATGGTAGGCCACGAACTTTTCAAATCGCCCTCATATATTAGAATTCTACACCTGTCAATACACCAACATATCTGAGAATCAACAAATTTAATAGTCATGTGGAAAACAAATGAACCACTTTCTAGTACAACCTTGGCAGTTATTTTGCTAAGGAAGTGACTGCAAACGTTAAAAATTCTTCAGATTTTTTACATTTCCCCAATCGGCTTGTATCAAAATCATGCTTAAGGTATAAAAAAGACAACTTCAGAAATATGCCTGAATGTTAAAATATAAGTGAAGACATTGAAAAAAATCATGGAAAGGGTTCTAGCAAAACAGATAACATTAGAAAGGTGAAACATCTAGACTGGATTGTGTAATTACAAAAGATGTCAAGAAATACTTCAAGGTTTCAATATTCCTTCATGCAAAAACACAATCTGTTAGGGTCACTACATGTAACTTTGATTATTATTTGTAATGTAATAAATTTTAAAATTTTATCGGGCGCCATGTTGCCACACTGTACAACAAAATACAAAACTTACCTTGAGGGCCAGAATTCGGGTTACACGAACCAGGGTCGTGGAATATATTACCTGAAATAATCGTACTCAAGATAAAACGTACCATTGACCTTTTATTATATAAAAGACCCTACTTACAAATGGAACAGACTCTACTATGTGCCAAACATGCACGTTACCACGCCTCGGGGCGTAGTCCCATTTATTTGGTAAACATGTAATCTCCCTTAAACATTTTCTCAACCCTCCAAAATAAACATGTGTTATGATTAATACATAATAAACGTGATAAACATAAATATGGCACAACCCAGCACTTATTAATTTTGAATCATTTTAGTATCCACTCTCTCACTTTCATGCTCTGGTACAAATTCCTTAATATGAGCTCATTTGAATTTGAATAATTTTGAATATTTGATTTTGATATAAATATTTTATATATTTGATTGGTTTTTGTAGTTGTACTTAGCTGTCACTGCAATGAAAACGTCACATCGTGGATCTCACACTCCCGATTTGTAGTGTCCCGTCGTGATCACACGCTTTCGATGTTGTATCAACCAAAACTGTTAATACATATTTAATAAGCTTTTGGTGGTGTAAAATTTAGATAGACAAACTTCGTGAATTTGCCGGCCGGCACTCTTCACTGTCGAGATGAAAAATGGCAGCGTTTTATAACTGAGCATTGCGGAGGTGGGGCAAAACTACGTCACTGGTCCTTTGTTCGAAATGCCAAGCCCTGTCGCTTACAATTGTATAATTATGCATATCGCATTCCTTTAGCTGATGTCATCACTGGGTTTGGCTTGTTGACACGTTATTATGACGAACTGTTTTTTGCTAGTTTTGTGATTTTACTCTGACCTCGACACAAATCCTGTCTGCTCAATATTACGTTATTGAAAATTCTCAATAAAACTTTACCAATCTTTTATATGGGTCTTTAAAATAAAATACAACAATTAGGCTTTAGAACAATTATTTCCCAAAAATATTACAGGACCACAAATGTACCGTTACAAAACCCCCTCAATGAAAGATTTCACGCCGAAGCATAAAAACTCTCATTGACACATTCGTACTTCCTAAAGGGATCAGCTAGGATATGTCGCCACAACCCCCTTACTATTTATGTGAAAAGAATACAATAACTCACCCGTGGTCAGATGATGGTGACAGTACCTGCATGACCTTACTGGACTTCTCCTACGAGATCCCAACACCATAAGGCCAATCAGATGCGTAACGCTCCTGCTCTGACGCGCTGGCCAGCTCAGGACCGCCGTCACAACATCACCAAACACTGAAACAATAAATCAAAAATATCAAAATAGTGGCTTGGTATAATGCTATATCCCTAACTGATCTGTTTCCGCGTTCTGCTACCGCGAACGGTACATACAATTCTTGTTCAAGATTCTGTCGCTTGCAGGAATCTGTTAAGACTATTCGGCGATAGTAACGCGTGTTGACGCAGATCGGTTGAGTATTAACTCTTTACACACGATATTAGTATTGTTGTATTACGTGTGTAATAAGTGAGTGTAACTGTATCACTGTGCGAGATTTTCCGCAGTGTCAGTATCATTAATAGTTACGCAATAGTAAGTTGTTCCATTGAGACGTTTCCGTGTTAGTGCAAGATTTCCTCATAGGGTGGTCTGCTGATCGCGGTAGACCTTGGTATTCGCGTGAACACTTGAAGAAGCCGGAGTGGTATAAGTTCAATATACCGTTATTAGATTAAACTCACTGTCACCTGAGATATTACTTGGTCATAAACTCTATATTAATTTTACGAGTAATAAGATCCGTAGTACCGTTGTGTGTGCGAAGCGTCAGATTCATCGTGGGAATTACAGGACACCAGCCCAGCTGTCAGGACACCAGCCCAGCTGTTATAGGACGCCAGCCCAGCTGTTACAGGACGCCAGCCCAGCTGTAAACGTTTCTGGGGAAACGTCTGTCATTTATAAGCCGCACCTGACGAGCCAACTACACCGCAAAGACCTGCCCTTCTCTTCAGCAACATCATCGTGGGAATCTTCTTTATGTAACGTATCACGTCTTGCGTATGAACCGTATTTAACATTTTAAAAGAAAGACTCTATATCAAACATTACATTCTGTACATATCAAATATACCATATAAACAATTACTTGTGTTTTGTGCAATAAATAATCTTAAACCCTCCAATATAGACTTTTAATTTGAAATACACATACTATCATATCCTATGCGCCAATAGTTTAGTAATTTGTGTTGTCGCATAGAGATATTTTGGCGCTTAGCAACGTAGGGCTCGTAAAATAGCGGTAATTTTACGCTATTATATATTTGTCTATGAGTAAAAAAAATTTTGTTGGTAAAATCCTATGTATAATTATAATTAACGTAATAATTGTATGTGTATAGTTCATATGAAAATCTGAGGATATAATTTATCAATTGTGCATATTCTCTTGTATTTCATATATGAACAGATTTTATCAGTATATTGGAGGTAGATTATTAGTTGTTGTGTGTTAGATAAGGTTTATTTACATGTTGATATTTTGAACTGCTTTCTCTGTGTGTATAAACTGGTTACCATATGTTCTAATCTTGTCGTAATAATAATAACTTTCTTTGCGTATAAATCAGTAAATTTAAATTTATTAAATTTTAAACTGAATTTTGAGCATTATGGCGGAGTCAAAAGGGATAGAGAGTGCTTTAGCGGCCATGCTAGCGAAGATGGAAACCATGTCCGAAGAAATTAAATCTGGTAAAGTAGAAGCCGGGAAACAAAACAAATCACTCCATGACAAAAACCAAAGAATATATGCGGCCGTGCAGGAGCAATCTAAACAAAGCAAACAAATGATAGAAGCGGCAGAAAAGCGTATTAGCGAGACCGTGGAAACTATGAAAGCTGATATAGAGGCGAGTTTGGAAGTTAATAAGTCACGACTTAGTGAATATGAAGCGAAACTCTCTGGAATGGAAGAGCAGGTAGTACAACACAGATCCACGGTGAGTGAATTAATGGCCGAGCAAGACCTGCGGATTCAAGAGCTGCAACATCAAGTGTCACGATTGCAGAGTACCTCGTCACCACTAAACTGTACCACGTATGTATATAAGACTTTGGATGACGTCAATTCACAGCTAAAGTTTTATGGACGGGAGAATGAAAACCCCATGAATTTCATTAAGGTTTGCCAGCGGGATCTGGAGGCAATTGGTGACAACTTAAGTGAAGCTGATAAAATTAATTTCATAGTGCGGCGACTTAAGGGTACTGCCGCGGAGTGGTTTATTATTGTCCAGGGTAAAATCAACACGTATGAAGACCTGGTAAGACATTTCAGAGCTAGATACTGGAATGAGGAGATCCAGAGGAAGATCCGTGCTCAGCTGGAGTTTGGAAAATATTCCAATACCAAAGGTTCTAAAGAATCATATGTGATGCAGTTGATATCAAGAGCTAGGTATCTTGAGCCTAACTTAACCGAACCTGACATAGTAAGTAGACTTGCGCACCATTTTGGACGCGGTATACAGGTGGCCGTCCTTACGCAAGGAGTTAAGTCGTGGGAAGAGCTACTCATATTACTTACAAAATGGGAAGGTATTGACGACCCGAATAACAGTGGTAACAGTAATGAAACACCGAGTAAAAATTTTCAGTATCAAACTCAAACCAAGCAAACACAGTCACCACAACAACATAAAATACCAAATAGAAATACCAATCAGAAGTTTAATACACACAAAGGTATGAATGAAGTTTCAAAAGCCCGCTGTAACCATAAAAAGCAGTTCAATAAATCAAATGTGAAAGATGTTAGTTATAAGAATAAATTCGTGGTGTCCGGCCTATATCCTGCCGAAATTAGAGATAGTTTAATTTGCAATAACAATAATAATGAAGGTGAGAAAAGTATTAGTATTGAAAATGACACTGACCTCATTGTCAACGCGAAAATTAACGGATGTGTCGGCGAGGTTTTATTCGACAGCGGCGCAGAAATCTCGTTAATGGATGAGCGATTCCTAGAGAGGCACAAGAAACATTTAAAAAAAATCCCGATTCTGCCAGTAACCCACAAAATCATAAAATCAGCGACGGGTGAATCTCAGAGGGTTGACCGTCAAGCAATGATAACAATATCCATTCAGGGAATGGAAATAGAAGTCACGGTGCTTATTATCAAGAAACTCTTGTATAATATTATTTTGGGAGTGGATGCATTAAATAAACTACACGCGACCATTGATTTTCCAAATAAAATATTGAAATGTACTGTTAATAATAGTAAACACGATATCAGATTAGGACGCAGGAGGGGTAAGACGGGGTCTGATTGTGAACCGACTACTGTAGCTCGTCCGGCTGTTCAAATTGCCGATAAGATAACAGATAATCTGCGGACACACAGCAGGCAGATAACGAGCGGTGAGCAAGATAAACTGCAAAGTGTGCTTGATAAATTCGGATCGGTGTTTTCAAACAAACCTACCACCACGAATGTATATGAACACAACATTCAAGTCACCGATGAAAATAAATTTGTACGGAAGACTTATCCCATCCCCCTTCACTATCAACAACAGGTTGATGCGGAAGTTAAGAGTATGCTTGAGAATGGTGTGACTGAACGAACTGATAGCAATTTTCTAAATCCTATGGTTGTTGTTAAAAAAAAAATGACATTCGATTATGTCTCGACATGAGAAATCTTAATTCTATTACAAAAAAATGCTACGACTGTGCTCCGAATGCGGAGAACCTATTCATTAAATGTCAAGGGGTTAAATACATGTCTCGCCTTGATCTCAAAAGTGGATTCTGGCAGATTCCCCTTGCCAAAGAGTCAAGAAAATACACAGCATTTCTATATCGCAATAAATGCTACCAGTTTAGAGTAGTTCCCTTTGGTTTGGTTACAAGTTTAGCGGCCATGGTCAGATGTTTGGAGTTAGCTCTGGGACCTGAGGTGGAGGACTTTGTCAGAATATTTGTTGATGATATTTTGGTCATATCAAAATCATTTGAGGAACATCTTGAACATCTCAAGATTGTATTTCGGAAATTGCAAGCCGCTAACCTGACTCTCAACCTTGAAAAGTGCGAGTTTGGAAAATCGCAAATTAAATTTTTGGGACATATTATCTCAGCAGAAGGTATAACAACGGACCCGGAAAAAATACGTGCGATCATAGAGTTCCCGAAACCCACAAAACCCAGGGATATCAGAGCGTTCCTTGGATTGACTGGTCACTTCCGACGTTTTACTCCAGAATATTCTGGAACAATTGAGCCGTTATTGGAACTGCTTCGTAAGAGTACTAAATGGAGATGGGAGGAGCGTCATCAGCATGCATTCGACGCGACTAAAAATTTGTATAGTAGAAACCTGCACGTGTTCCATCCTGAGAAAGAGGGCACGTATGTCTTGAATTGCGATGCTTCTGATTATGCCATTGGGGGGGTACTCTACCAACGGAATGAGAAGGGTGAGCACAAAATAATTGCGCACAGCAGTAGGTCACTAAAAGGGGCCGAACGCAACTATTTCACATCGGAGAAAGAAATATTGGCTATTGTATACTGCATCAGCAAATTTCGTTATTACCTGGTTGGACAACACTTCGAAATCCTTTCGGACAACCAGGCCTTATCGTTCATGTTGCGCTGCAAGTTGGCGAACGCTCGCATATCCCGTTGGATCATGGCCATCCAAGAGTACGACTTTACCATTAAGTACTGTAAGGCAAGCGAGAACAAAGCAGCTGACACGTTAAGCCGATACCCTCCAATGGTGGAAGAACGTCATGCGTCTAATAATCAGGAAGTTCAAATTCTAGCTGTCAAATATAAATTAGAAGACAGTCTTAAAAATAAGTTAAAAAATATTGGTATGGAACAGCAGCGGGACACCAAATTGAAGCAGATCTGTGACGCGATCCGGATACAAGAAAACCCCAAGTACAGAATATATAAAGACGTAGTGTATAAAATTGTCAATGGCGGATGGAAGATTATGGTGCCTGACGCGATGGTGGAAGACCTCACCTGGATGTGTCATGAGAGTCTGGCTCATGCGGGCCCTTATAAATGTTACCTGGCATAGCGGGAGGATTTTGTGTGGCTACATATGACCAGGAAAATAAAGGCCATACTCCGCACATGCCACATCTGCCAAACAGCGAAATATCCGAACCAACATACCCAGGTTGAAATGGGTAACATTGTTGCACGTAATAAAAATGACCTTGTCTGCATTGATTTTTTGGGTCCACTTCCTCGGGCGGCGCGTGGAATGAAGAACCTTGTGGTTGTTACGGATGCTTTTACCAAACATGTTAGCCTGTATGCTATTGGTAGACCTACAACGTTGGCTGTCATAAACATTATGCTAAATAGATACATGCCGAAAAATGGTCCCGTAAGGAAGATACTCTCAGATCAAGGTAAGCAATTTACGAACACCAAGTGGCACTACGAGCTTGAGAAACACGGTGTTCAGACGGTCCTAACAGCGATCCGGAGACCGCAAGGTAACTTGGCCGAACGGGTCAACAAGGAGTTGGGACGGTTATTCCGTACGTACTGTAATACTAACCAGAGTAAGTGGCCGGAATTCCTAGAATTTTTTGAATCAGCCATAAATGGAAATTATAATTCTACTACTGGGTATACTCCGAATGAACTCCAAACCGGAGAAATGCCAGGCCGGGTCTGGGGTAAGCACATTGAAAGGATAGCGACGCATAATATGCCTATACCAGTCGAGATAAAGAAAATCGAGGCTAGAAGACGCATTAAAAAGTGCGCAGAGGAGCGCACGGAAAAATTCAATGCGGAACATAAACTGGTGAAGTTCAAGACTGGAGAGAGTGTGCTTCTACGAGCATTAAATGTTGGTAGAAGGGAGGACAACACAGCCGCGAAGTTTTTTAGGCTGTATAATGGTCCGTATACCCTGTCGGAGCAAGTTGGGAAAAATACATTTACATTAACCAACCCAAATACCAACCGTGCGATTGGTAAATTCCATGCTTCCTCATTGAGGAAATATTATACAAAGGATCCATAAATCACCTTAAATAAATGTCAGGATATAGGGGTAAGAATGTGTAGCTATTTAAATATGTCAGTTCAGGTTTAAATGTTATATGTAAGATGACTCTGTGAATGAACAATAATCTAGTTAAGATAAGGAATGCCGTCTGTGTACTTTGTGACCCTGCATAAAATTTCGTTATCTGTTTGTCGGGAACATGTGTATTTGTTTTGGTTTTAGGTTACCACGTGTCTTTGATTTGGTGCTTCTGTCAAAGTGACAGTTAGGAAATGTTAGTATTGATTTGAGGATGTTTATTTCATTTTAGTGTGAAGGTATTAGTATTATTGTTTCAGGATTAGGAAATTGTTTTGGTTATATCGAAAAAAAAATTTTATTTTTTGTTAGTTAACTAAAAAAAAAAATTTTTTTTTTATGCGGGAAGGGGTTAATCCTGCAACGAATCACAGGATCATGATATGCGGGGCAAGCTCATATATTACACAGACTATGGACATTCATGTTATACTGGTAGATGGTTAAGTTTGGTTATGTTATCAGTTGTATTTAGTAAGGATAAGGGTTTAGTTTAGTAAAACTGTGCATTATTTATTTATTGTTATTCATGTACTGTGTTTGTGGAAATGTGCGCGCGTGCGCGAGTGGTAAACGTTTCCCGGGCTGTGCGTGAATTGATTATCATTGTGTTTGACATTGAACTGAACATAGACATATGTATTGCTACAATCCCTATATATTTCTGACTATTGTTTACGTTGTAACGAAACAAATGTTTCAAAAGAATAGTAAATAATAGTGGAATCCGATCCAGAGAAGAAACAAGAAATAATAATTGAAAGCAAATTAAAGGAAAACTATTTGGTTTGACTTATATAATATTATCCAGAAACCCAGAAATAACCCAGTAGAATAGGGCAGTAAACAGAAAAAAGTGAAATAAATAAACCTAGTAGGCCTAATCAACTTACCCTGAATAATAATAATCCAAACCCAATAAAGAGTACCTAATCCATATAATAAAATTGTATTAATTATAATCATATAGGCCTATAATCAAGGAAAGGAAAAGGGACACAAACCTTTAAAGTAATGAGTGTGATCATAAGAAATAGCGACACAGACTACCGTTAAACAGTGTAATTATTTTTGATGGAAGTGTTTTGTTATTATGAGATAGAATTTTAGTTTATCATACAGACAATAGTTTAGCAGTATATATAAACTAAAACTGTCAAAAACAATTATTATTATTAAAAGTTTTGTTATATGTTATAAGATTTTATGTCACCAGTTAATTTATGTAAATATATTTATCTCAGGTAGTCAAAGTAGAAATTACAATAAACCATAAAAATTGTTCCACCACATATCATAGAAATTCAAATTAATAAGGTTTTACAGTTATAAACTGAGGCATGTTTAGTATCAAATTGTTTATAATTATCTAATTATTAATTGTATAAACATTGCATATATAATTAGAGTATAATAATAAAATTATCTATTAAAGGTAATTTATAAAATATAAAGTAGGTAATGGGTGTTGATCCTATAACATTTAACCTGTACATAAATGACCAATCAAAATTTAAGAAATTTGTACGAGTTCTATGACTAAAAAAGAAGAAATAACACTTAATTGTTAATTGTGATGGAAAGCAGTTGAATAGTGCGTGTCTAGAGGTAATTAAAAGTATATAAAAATAGATGACCCGTGTGTGAAAGAAGATCTGAAGGTCCATCATCGAAGATAATAATCCTTCCACTACCATTTTCATGAACAAATAATACACACAATCAAGAAAAATATTCAGAAACGACCAGGAACCCTTCAGCAATATCGTCTAGATGTGTAAAGTATAATTTGACAATATTTTTTTTTCAACAAGGAACAACCACTAGACAATATAACAATTTACACTAACACTAATCACTAGTCAACATTTTAAAGTGCAACCAAATTCAATATATAAGCTAACAGTGATTACAAGGAAACATTTATTGTACACATTGATAAACTACATTATTTTCTGAGACGGACAAATTGAATATCGTCAGAACTTGTATGTAACTTAATATATAATTTGTGTAAATTTTTAGATTATAAGTAATATATTGTTTGTAAAGGTACTCTCTATTATTAATCAACATGCAAAGGAACTTTTCGTAGCAGCCACAAGAATTCCCACGAAATATATTAAATTTATTTAATTATAAATCCTGAGATAAATATCGACCCTGTGACAACCTTATGTATCGAATGGAATTTTCCAATAATTTGAATTTATGTTACACAGATTAAATCATTATGTTATTAAATCATATCCATGAGTTATTATTCCATAAAGATAGTATTATAACGTTCATGTATGATATTAGTAAAGTATGCAGTTATGCATGTGATAAGGGTATTCTGATTACCGCTATGCATGCTCTTATAAAGTAAATGCACTCTACTGCATGAAAAGTGCATGTCACGGTGTACTAACCATGTGACTTCCGTCCACCAATAGAATACAGAGTGGTGGTTGGAAATTTTCTTAAGCCTGTCGTTACACAGGCAGTTCTTCTACGCCATCTACCGCGAACGGGACGTGCACTCCTTGTACAAGATTCTACCGCTTGCAAGGTGTTGTAAAAACTATTCGTCGTTAGTGAAACGGGAAGACTCAGAACTGTGTGTGTAGTACACCTGCACACAGTATTGTTTTAACGCATTGCGCGTATAATTACGACAGTTCTTCTACGCCATCTACTGCGAATGGGACGTGCACTCCTTGTACAAGATTCTACCGCTTGCAAGGTGCTGTAAAAACTATTCGTTGTTAGTGAAACGGGAAGACTCAGAACTGTGTGTGTAGTACATCTGCACACAGTATTGTTTTAACGCATTGCGCGTATAATTACAGGCAGTTCTTCACTGCTGCTACCGCGAACGGTACATACAATTCTTGTTCAAGATTCTGTCGCTTGCAGGAATCTGTTAAGACTATTCGGCAATAGTAACGCGTGTTGACGCAGATCGGTTGAGTATTAACTCTTTACACACGATATTAGTATTGTTGTATTACGTGTGTAATAAGTGAGTGTAACTGTGTGTTGACGCAGATCGGTTGAGTATTAACTCTTTACACACGATATTAGTATTGTTGTATTACGTGTGTAATAAGTGAGTGTAACTGTATCACTGTGCAAGATTTTCCGCAGTGTCAGTATCATTAATAGTTACGCAATAGTAAGTTGTTCCATTGAGACGTTTCCGTGTTAGTGCAAGATTTCCTCATAGGGTGGTCTGCTGATCGCGGTAGACCTTGGTATTCGCGTGAACACTTGAAGAAGCCGGAGTGGTATAAGTTCAATATACCGTTATTAGATTAAACTCACTGTCACCTGAGATATTACTTGGTCATAAACTCTATATTAATTTTACGAGTAATAAGATCCGTAGTACCGTTGTGTGTGCGAAGCGTCAGATTCATCGTGGGAATTACAGGACACCAGCCCAGCTGTTATAGGACGCCAGCCCAGCTGTTATAGGACACCAGCCCAGCTGTTACAGGACGCCAGCCCAGCTGTAAACGTTTCTGGGGAAACGTCTGTCATTTATAAGCCGCACCTGACGAACCAACTACACCGCAAAGACCTGCCCTTCTCTTCAGCAACATCATCGTGGGAATCTTCTTTATGTAACGTATCACGTCTTGCGTATGAACCGTATTTAACATTTTAAAAGAAAGACTCTATATCAAACATTACATTCTGTACATATCAAATATACCATATAAACAATTACTTGTGTTTTGTGCAATAAATAATCTTAAACCCTCCAATATAGACTTTTAATTTGAGATACACATACTATCATATCCTATGCGCCAATAGTTTAGTAATTTGTGTTGTCGCAATATATATATATTTCTTTATTCCGTCAGAATACCACTTTTACTGTTAGCCAGTGCGTAATAGATTTGTTATCTGCTAGTGGGTGTTTCTTCAGCAGCAGTTGTAATAGCCATCTCAATATCCATCCATCTCCTTCTGTTTGTTTTGTGCATTTATTTTTTTTTAGGGTAATTTTTACTTTGTTTTGATATACCACTTTCTTCTCTGCACTATTTAAATTGCTAATTCAATCTTTTTACTCTTTCCTTTTCAAGTTGCATCCGTATTGTATCACTACCACATTATGATTATTGCATACACCAGTTTGTAAGATTCACTTTGTATTATATTACTTTTATTGCTCCTTTTCACCAGTTCATAGTCATTTGGTTTCATTCATTTCACCTGAATTTGTCCACATATTTTTTTTAGGATCACATTTACTACAGTAATCTACTAGCCATTACCCTTATGATTTCTGAAGAGTGCTATATATGTATATTACATCACTTTGGATATAAATCAAGTTAATATTCTTTAATTGTGTTATGAATAGCAGTCCATTTATATGTAGTTAGGTAAAGAACATGCAGTCTTTATAAAATTTAGAATACTCAACTGTATCAGCATAGTTTTCTTTTGTTTTTCTATTCATAATAATGTCCGAGTATTTTTTTGTCATAAACAAATTAAGAAAATTAAGCTTTGGTGTAACATAATCACCATCCTTTGCATAAACATGCATCTACCACTAGTCCCTTAAATATTTAATTCTTTTAAAGAAAGTTTGGATAAAATTTATATTTTTGTGAAAAATAAATTATGTATTTAGTATTCTTGTATAAGTATAAATTTTTCTGAAGATGTGTGTATCTGTCAAGAGCTTTAATTGTATTCTTTTGATTATGTAGCTAACTAAGCTAAAAACTAAGTCACAATCAAATCTCTGTACAATTATTTTTAGGTGAGTGAAAGAACACATTAGTGCACAGGTCAGCCACGAGCCAGTTCCTTAAAAGACTTGTCTGAATTAAAAGATCTGCAATACAATCAGGTATGTAAAGTTATTATTTAAAAAACAAGAATTTTAAAACATGTTCACAAATGGGAGAAATTATACTCTTGTTTGTATATTTATGAACGTAAAAACTGTAATTATAGTTTTTCAACTTGATGCACATTATAATGTTGTCGATTTGTTTTTTGTGGATGAAATGCTACTTATTATGTTTCAACAATCTTCAGTGATAAAAAGAAAAAGCATTGTAATAGTCAGAAGTTTCATTTATCTCTTTAAACGGAATAACTTGTATTCCAACAATTCCTTTCTACATAACAATAATCTGATGTGCATTATTCATTTTTTCCATTCCACACTTCTTCTGTAGTAATTGAGTAATATAATTAAGTGACTAATTCAGTCACTAACAAATAATCACTTAATACCTCGGTTATCATATCTTCATTGCATTGACACGTAAAACATACGTTGTTTTAATAAACAAGTTTCTGTGCACACAGAAGCTTAACTGCTACTTAACAGCTTAGTTCAGTAATTTTCAAGTAACACGTTTTGGAAATATTTTATAAGTTATATTAGTATTCTATAACACAGATAAAATAAATATTGTATCAATTTATTTACAGTAAAATTATATAAATTCAGTACTGAAATATGGTGAGCTCTGATAAGGTATTTTTGAAATTTCAGACAGTGGCAGAAGCGTCAGTTGTATCCTCAGACCAGTCTCCTAATACTAGTAATTAATGAGACGCTGTTGGCATGACTCACGATTCTTCTCCAGTGTACAGTGTGAAATCTCCAAAAAGCAATAAAGATGTTAAAGGACTTTTGTGGAAGAATTCCGAAGTTGTGTCACTTTCTGATCCAACAGATTTTTTCTCATTAGTGATGTCACCATCAACATCACAGAAACTGCAGAACCTTACTTTATCTACTGACAGTAACAAGAGTCCCATCAATCAATAAACTTCATCAGATAATGTAATGGAATCAGTTAATGATGAAGAATCATTAAAAGACTTGCTGTACAGTGTGTCTGGTTATCAGTAACATTGTAACTATTGATTATTGGAATCTGGAAACATTGTTTATTTGTGTGTGTGTGAATAGGACTTTTGTAACTAAGAAGTTGGATTTTAAAATTATTTTCTAATTAAAAGGTTATATCCAAATTGTAGATAGATACATTTTGTCTTCAGTGGCAAAACATGAATGCAAAATTAAGTTATTGACTAAGTCCTTGAACAGTGTAACAGTAACAGTGGTAGTACATACTGGAAGTTGCATATAAATAGCAAAACATATACCAATTTAATTACTCGAGTTCTTAAAATGTCTGTCTCTTTTATTGTCAATGACTGTCAGTGGGTATCCCTTGTTACACAGCAGTATCTTTTTTTGTCCACACAGCAGCAGGTAGATTAGGATTATCGTTCCTCAGCATAACAGCACAGTCACCACAGTCAGTAATTCTAGACGGTTTTCTCACCATGTACCCTGCCAAATGATAAACGAGACATTCTTTCAGAGCACCAGTTTTAAGCTCAAGTAGTTCCTCTGCCCAATCGTAGAATTCAGAGTCCTTTAAATCTCATTGATTTCTTGAGGATTTTGTTTTCATTTTCTACCTCCTTACACATTTTATGGATTAGATTTACAAAAGGTTTACTTTTATCAAAAGATTTTATTTACTTTTAGGTTCACAGTTTGGTCCTTTTGCCAACGTAAGTTTAAGTGAAACACATACAGACTGCAACATAGATGTAGACAGTCAACTGTAGATGAATGGTCATCGCATAACAAAGAGCGGAGAATCCCGAAATGGTGTTCTAGAGGATCCTGATTGAATTTTGCAGTAAGTACATATTTAAATTTCTTACTCCACAAATATTCGGATGCCTCCAGAGTACTTTTTAGAATAACCCTGAGTGATTCTAGAGTTATATGAGGCGAAAGTGTTGCTTTCTGAATTAAAAATTTGTAGAAATTTCAATAATATATGATGAGACGCTGATCCATTGTAAAGTCCCTTTATAGTAATTGATGAATTTAATACACTGACAAAGTCATTCATCTCGCTGCTGAAGCTTTCTGTTTTCTCACCACCTACAAACCCTTCACAGTTCGTGTCACGATAAAATTTAATTGCGTTGGCTATGCTGTTACTAAATAACTGGAACGCCAACCTTGCATTCATACGTTGGAATGACATAGGATCTGTGCTATTATAAATAAATACACAATTACAACATAATAATTAATCATCTCACCTACCTTGTTAGGCCATGTCCGTCACACGAACTGTGAATATCAACGTGATTTTAAGGTTACATCAATAAAGTACACTACTCTCTTGTATATAATAGAACTCAGATTTTATTTCATTTTCATATTACTTCAAACTTCTTTGCTATTCATCATTTCTCTCAACACTAGTACATTACTATTTCCTTCCATTGTGAGTTAAAACATTTCTTACAAGCGTTTGTTACAACAGAAAAACATTAATACCACACTTTTATTCTACAAATTGTTCATCATTGTACAGGGAACATGGGTTGTTAATGTTCCCAAGGTCTTGACAATATTCCATTGCCACGAGGCCGTAGACTCAGGTTGGCGGAGTCATCACGGACTTCCGTCATCATCCAAAACACGTGGCGAACAAAATCTTATAATTTAGCCATCTTGTTGGCGTCGTTTCTGCACGCATGGTCAGGTTGTGCGTATGAGCGCGTAACAACACTTGACTTCCCAGAATCGTATTGCGTTCTTACCACACCCGCTTGCAAAGCTATATCACTGTTCATTGTTTGACTGCTGCCGTATTTTACGTGGGCATTACAACAATTGAAAATTAAATAAAATTGATGAAAAATAAAACCTCCCATTCTGCCCCATTACAAGAACCCCCCCCCATGAGAGGTCTTCTGCTGAAACAGAAGAACTCTCACTGCTAAACCCCTAAGAGGATCGGTGATGATATGGTGCCAACAACCCCCCGTTTACTTCTAAACACATCATGGGTAAACTACCCCCCTATCTCAACGACCATGGCTGCACCTGAACGAGATTACTGGACTTCTCTGTTCGCGATCCCAACACCATAAAATCGGACAGGTATTCACCATAGTACACCTAACCTTCTAACATTCCACCCCCAAAATCAAAACCCTGGCCTTATACCATACCAGATCCTCAACCGATATGTTCCCCCTTACATGCACACTGGGTTGCCTTTAGCAAGTACTGGGTGTGTACACATATTCATTATTACATTTTGCACAAACTCCATAAAATATTTTATCTTTCCAAGATCAATTTCTTTTCTCAAATCGTTACTTTTTCAAATCAAAACACAGCAGCTAATTAAATTCAAATCATTTAAATTTTGTTCAAAAATTAATCTAAGTCCAACAACAAAATGTTATATTACCATTACTTTCATCAAAATCCCAACAATCTTTTACCTGAATCTACAATTCTTCTTCACTAACTACTAACAATCATAAAAGACAAAATAAACTGAACATCTTATTAAATCATAAATTCACTTATCATTACATTGGTTTACAATACATACAATATGAATAATATAAATCAGTTCACATTAACATACAATCAACAATATACCCTAAACATCAAAACACCATCTATACGGCAGGCATAATGAAAAATATATATTTTTTTTTCTTCAAAAAACTTTAATTCCCCAAAATATTTCTTTTATCAGTGTCAAGAAAAAATAAAATTATTTAATTTAATTAAGTAACACACTTGCGTGAATTAATTACTAGAAACTGGACCTGTCTCTAACATCAGCCATCAGCTGATCTCTCTGGGTCAGGTGAATGACCTTGCTCTCGATATAGCTCAAAATTCATACAGGTAAAATACATCACATGTTTATAGTTTTTACATTCAAACATAATACAATATAATAAAATCTAGAACACTCACCATTAACATGGTTATTATTACCTTACAATAAACAATAAAATTCACATTTAAATTGACCAAAATGTACACACTTTACAGCTTTATTTTATTTTCAAATTCTGTTAAAATCTTTCACTTGTTTCACTTATTATTACATTTTAACTATGATTCTCTCTTTAACATTTTCATTCTCAATTAGTTTGGGTGACTCTCAATTATTCATCATAATTCGATTTACATATGGGTGTTTAGATATAACCTTATCTCCCTTCTGACTAACAATCACTTACAATTTTATCTATTACGACACCCATCTCTCAACACATTTATCTCCACTAACTTACTACTCTAACTCCCATTTACTCATTCTACCCATATAACAAAATACCCTCTACCCTGTTTGTACTTAGGGTGTGTGTTCCCTCCCTATGATCATTCCCTCATTGGTTCCTGGTCTCCCCCTAGGTAACCCCTCCGGCGCACATACGGTTCACCTCCCGCCACAACGCTTTTCGTTGAGGACTCCTTATCACACCACCCCCTTTACAAAATTCTCCCATCATCTAATTACTCTTCAATCACATCACTTTCATCTACAAAATATCCCCATCTCTTTACTACCTAAATATCACTCTCATTACTCTACACATATTCCCCATTGCAACTGTGTCCCTACTAATACTCAATTTCTATCTTACTTTTATTCCCAAGAATCTTATTCTCCCTAACACCCATTTGAAACTACCTTTGATTGACTCACATGCCCGACTTAAACAATTACTATCACCCAAATTCTATCTCTTACAACCCATTTAAAAATCATAAATATCTCAAATTGCTTTCATCATTTAAATTAAAATCTTTTAACCACATTGAAAATTTATTCTTCAAACATGGAAATCAGTGAAGTACTACATATATAACACTAGTAATCAGCTGATGTTCCTGGTCAGGTGAATGACCTTACTCTAAATACATTTTCACAAATTATACAAAGTATACATGTTTATAACCCTTACTCCTAACATACTGCATACAATTAACACAAATTATATGGTTATCATCATAAAACATTAGTGGATTTAGAATCCTTATCATTTAACCTAGTACTTAAAATCGTTTTGCTCTCATGCGTGAAGTACATCCCTAATCATCGAATCATAGTTATAGCAACAGTTACTGAACAGCCCTCTGGGTTGTCAACCCCCAACTCTCTCTATAGAGCCGGTTAAATTGACCGCCCGCTGTTTACAGAGGTCGTCACTCTCTCACTGAATTTTCAGTTACCCTCCTAGTTCATCAATTACTTAAAGTCCCCCCCCTTTATACCCAGTTACAATTAGGTAACCACCCGCCGGGTAAACCGGATCGAGCGTTTGCCTTATGCACAGATGCGTTATCTGTGCCCCTGGCTAGTAACGGCCAGCTCCTTTTCCATACACACTATTGTTTCCTGGTGTTGGACTGTAGCGCCCATTTGCATCCCCAAGAACTGAAGTTTACATATATATGGTATAGACGCTGCCTATACTGTTCTTGGTTCAGCGTTATATAAAATTCGGCATTACTGATGTCCGAGGACACCAGTAATACTACTATTATGATTCACACACCCTTCAAACGGCACTATCACCCCTTTCGATGATAGCCGCTGTTCCATAGTTATGTAGTTTCCCCTGTCTTACCACCCAATCAATTTCTATGTTCACCAATTTAGAATCTACTTACATAAATCCACGGTCAAGGTTCGGTGAAGCCGTGACTGCCCGAAATTTGGGGAAACTACCAAAAGACATATAAGGCTCACACTGACACCGTTACTACAATTCACGGATGGTCAATTCTTATATGTTTGGTTATTTTATTACTTCAATTTTCATGTTTAACATCTCTTAGATTCATCTACACTTTTAACTTTCAAACATCAAACATTTCACTTTCTTTAAATTGCATTGTAAATTTCATACTTACAGTACATCACTCACATACTGTCATAGACACAAAATATAAACATTTGTTACCACCAAATCATGTACACAACTCCATTTATCTTCTGAAACATTATAGCAAACATATGATTCCATAACTCGATACATTTTACATTTATTTATTATCAAGTTTAAATCTCATAAAATCATTTAAATTCATTATCAAAATCTCTTTAACATTTTAAATCAACCAAAATATTTTAACATCTCAATTATTTTAATTCCATCAATTATTAAAAACACAACATATTTTAATTACTTTAATCCAAAACAATTACAATTTATTTATTACCGTCATACTTATTTCTCCTTATTTATTCAGTCTGCCAAAATAATATTATTATTATTATTACATCAATTTCTACTACATACACATTGTTTACATAAAATGCCTTTTACAACACAAACATAATTAATTTAGGGTGACCAGACGTCCCGTTTTTAACGCGATTGTCCCTTTTTTTCATTATGTGTCCCGTTGTCCCGGCAAATTATTAACGGGACGTCAAATGTCCCGTTTTTCCGTACTTGCAATAACGGATAACCTAATTTTTTATCTTCGCTTCGTTTTGAGTTTTTATTTGTTTTTGTGTCATTTTGGTCTCGTTCGTTTAAACTTTCTTACTGAGGTCAAGACGGGTCTCGAATGGTTAAGGGAACGCAATCGCGAAAACAAATGATGATCTCTGGTTTCCGCCAGAGTGCGTCAAGGGAGAGTGAGGCAATCAAGGTAAACTTTTTTTGTTTGGTTAGTTTTAACGCTTGGCGTGGCGAGCTTGCTCCATTGTCTGTTGTTCGCTTGGTTCGAGATACACGTGCATATTAATATGGAGAAAAGAAAGTGTACTTTCTCCAAAACCCTGAAAGAAGAGTTTCCTTTCTTGAAGGACGACACCACATCTACAAAGGTAGAATGTACTTTATGTCGTTCAGTTTTTTCCATTGAACATGGAGGACGTGCTGATATTACACAGTACATTAAGAAAAAGAAACACATGTTAGCAGTTTCCGCGAGAACTTTCAGTAGTATAACTTCCTTTGTAAGTAGGAATGGACTACAAACTGAGGAAGATAAAACTATGTACAGAACTTGTTTTAAAAAAGAGCACGTCAATGTTAGGTGTGCCTTGCAAGACAACACGCGCCGTCAAGACGCGTTGTGTTTAAGTATTTGTTGTGTTTTAGTATTTTGACATACAGTATGTCATCATTGATGACATACATTATTTTTTATAAAGTTCTGATGATGAGGCAAGTGCCTCGAAACATGTAAACAACGAAATAACATCACAGAAAGGCCATAGACGGTAACAGTGTATTTGGTTAACAAACACGTGGCTTGGGACTACAATAGGAGTTATTCCATTTAAATTTTCAAATTTATTATTCTGTACTTCGAAACTACTCTTTACTTCGCTAACGTCACTGCTCAATTTATCAAATTTGGCATTAAAATTACTTTTGATTTCGTTTTTTAATTCTCTAAAATTGCTATCGTTTTTCTAAAGTGTTATACATGCTGTCTTGTTTTTCTAAACTATTGTACATCATATTATACAATCTTGTTAACATATTATCGTCATCAGATTTCTTATTTTGATTTACTAAAATAGGTGTTGAATGGATTGCAACTTCATTCATTATTTTCGATTCGTCTACATTACTTTCACTCGTTAACAGTGACTCTGTTTGGATACCTGAATCGCTTTTGTCAGCCGATTCAGTTACCATATTCTCAAACATCGCTTTATTTTCTGCCTCGTCGCCTACAATTATGTCAATTTCATTTATATTATTCTCGTTATTACTACCTGCCATTTTTAAATTTTATACAAATTTACTTACATACAAAACATCTGACACTTACCCTAACAACGGCGTACTATTTTACGTCTGTTACGTAATTTGTACGTATTTTTCTTAACCTTCAAATAACGTTATTCACCTGTAGGTGTGGTTTTTATACATAAATTTTAAATCCTGTCGGGTGCCATTTGTGCTTATTCAAATTAATACATTATATTTAAATCGAGTCCCTGTTTGGGCGCCATTTGTGCTATTATAAATAAATACACAATTATAAAATAATAATTAATCATCTCACCTACCTTGTTAGGCCATGTCCGTCACACGAACTGTGAATATCAACGTGATTTTAAGGTTACATCAATAACGTACACTACTCTCTTGTATATAATAGAACTCAATTTTATTTCATTTTGATATTACTTTAAACATTCATCATTTCTCTCAACACTAGTACATTACTATTTCCTTCCATTGTGAGTTACAACATTTCTTACAAGCGTTTGTTAAAACAGAAAAACATTAATACCACACTTTTATTCTACGGACTCTACTTGTTTTAATCACTAACTCTAAGTAAGGCGAACCCAGCTTGCCACACTCTCATTCATACCGTTTTAAAACCCCATTTTAATTAATTAGAGCCCTAAAAATTGAAATTATTTATACAGGGTAATTGGTAGTCGACTACTTAGCCTTGGCGTCCCTGCTGACCACGCGCCACACTGCGTATCTGTTCGAATGGTTTGTCAATTAACCACATTTTTAATTTTCTTGTTTCACTCCACTTAGTTCGATCTGAGATGTTGTTGCGCTGTCAAAATTAATTGGTTTAAATTGAACTTTTAACACTTCATGACCATGTTAGAATAGATTTTAGATTCGCGAACTTTTGTATTCACCCCGGCCAGGGAAGTGATTTTGTCGACTGGGGGATAGCGTTAACAAAACGCTCTACTCAACTGTTGCTCAAGATGGAACACAGCCTGCTTGCTACAAATTGTTCATCATTGTACAGGGAACATGGGTTGTTAATGTTCCCAAGGTCTTGACGATATTCCATTGCCACGAGGCCGTAGACTCAGGTGGGCGGAGTCATCACGGACTTCCGTCATCATCCAAAACACGTGGCGAACAAAATCTTATAATTTAGCCATCTTGTTGGCGTCGTTTCTGCGCGCATGAGCGCGTAACAACACTTGACTTCTCAGAATCGTATTGCGTTCTTACCACACCCGCTTGCAAAGCTATATCACTGTTCATTGTTTGACTGCTGCCGTATTTTACGTGGGCGTTACAATTGAAAATTAAATAAAATTGATGAAAAATAAAACCTCCCATTCTGCCCCATTACAGATCAAGATGGGCTGCTGTACTTTAAGGCATGTCCTAAGTCCTGTGTTTTCAGTAATAGTGTCCAGTTTATAAACTAGTCTAAAGAATTCGTAGCTGACAATGTTATTGTTGTACAATACTAAGTTTGTCATGGAAAAAATTTCTCACACATTTTATTATATGGACAGCATCTGAGAATGCCTAAATCCTCCCGTCTTCGTCCACCGGATTCGGAATACATTTAATCTTACCTCTTTTTCCACAGATTCCCAAGTTCGCTCACACCTTTTTATTAGATTGCCTACCATCAGATGTAAATCCAATTATTCTTACACCTCACTGCTTTAACTGCAAGATAACCTGCATCAGAATTTTTGCCAGAATATCACCCGGGGTTGCATTCCTGCTTGCGTACATTGCTACAGGCTGTACCCAGTTGAATATAACAGAAGCACAAACATGAATACCAGGGCATGGTTCGCCAGAGAAGTTTTCATGTCCGTAGGTGTATAATCACCAATGTCTACAAAGGCATCAACTTTTAAAGAGGTTGCATTAAACTGAATTTCCTCCCGTAGCTTCAGTAATCGAATATTACTACTCCGAGACGTGTAGTTTCATCTTGCAGGAACTCTGGTATGTCATTTACAGCATTAGTGTTTATCCCGTATGGGCATTTTAAACCTTTAGTCTTTTCAGGTGGCTTTCTGGCGGAAGAGGCAATAAATCATGTTGCAAGCAATGTCTGTATCCCTTTGGGGATTTGATTTTAAGCAGCAAACTTTCCAGTATTAGCTCATGACAGTAACTCATTCCTTTGAAATTTGACTTTAACCATAGCATCTACAATCATGTTCTGCTTTTTACTTAAATTCTTCATCCCTCTTTCATAAGTCACATTTTCCTGGCAAGTTTCTTTTCTAGTAAAACAACTTTTTCTTTCTCACAATGCAGTTTATTCTTAGTTCATATCAAAGTACGAGTTAGATTTTGTATTCCCCATTTCAGCAACATGATTTGGTTTTGTTCATCCAGTTGATCATCTTGGTGTGTTCTAGTCTGGGGGTGGTCTGAACTCACTGGTTCTGTCACAGAACAGTTGGTCGAATTGCTTTTTTCTTGGGCTGTTTGTACTTGCTGTATTTGCCTTCTTGCAGGTGACTTTTGGAGTTTTAGAGGCTTTGTCAAATATGTAGGGACATTCGGAAAGATATGAGGTAACGCACCAGGCTTTAAGTTCCATCTCAGTCTTGGAATTTTGACCTTTTTATTGTTTACAACAAATGAATCTACTTTCAAAATCAAATCATCAGAAAAATGTACTTGACAGATATAAGATTTATGTGTAAGAGATTTGTCCTTCCTGGAAATTGCCCTCACCCACTTTGGAAACTGATCTTCGTCCCTGGGAGGTCTAAAGAAATGATTTCCTTTGTAGGAATTTTTACCATATCCATTCCTACATCCAGGTACAAAACAGGATGGCATTTCTATTATATATTCTATATAACTGCACTACCACATACATTTTTCACACTCACTGTTGACTGAAACCAAAAACTACCCGTATATGAAAAATAACACACAAATCATTACTACAACTATTCATACATTCTGCGCATTTTTATTATATTAACTATTCATACATTCTGAGCATTTTTATTATATATTATCATGTTTATTACTCAAACTGTTTGTCAATCACTCAAACCTATAATTAATTCCACTGAACACGATATAAGTAACAAGACGCACAAACACACTTTTTACAAAACATAAAACGCAGCTCTTTTTTGTTTTTTGCATGTGGCTAATAGGCTTATCATCTCAACTACAAGCGATCGCAGCGCCGAATTTTAACGTGGTCACCACTAGCCCTATTCACGACTATAGCATGTGCCCAGAGTGGTCTCAATTTCTACTCGCTATGCAGAAAGTAAAGGGGACCAAGTCATACTGTGGAAAGGAAAAGTCTGTTGATGTCCTCTGTTGCTACTCATTCGGGGGGGGGGGGGGGGCAATGATGCTGCTGAGCTAATAGAAGTGTACTATGTATAAAAACTAAGATGTACAAATTTAACTCCACATTAAATGTTGCATATTGTACTGATATTTAATTTACAAATATATTTTCTTTGTTATATTTGTTTCTGTCTTCTATAGTAATTGCCCCTTTATTTAGGCGATCAGTATACGTTGTCGATATATTTTAGTATCTTTTTTTTTTAATATTTGAAATGTTTATGTTAAACATATGTTCATGAAAACTCTATCTCAGGGTAGACAACTAATCTTTCTATTTATATTATTTAATCTTGGAAATAATTAATTACTTTCTTTAATCAATACCAAATGTTAGTTCATAAATTTTGAAGAAATAATAATGGAATTATATATTCCGTGTAAATGCGAATAGTTTGAATATTAGCTCTTCAAAACTGCAATGGGTTCAATTCTCTCTGATGTTTATCATCTTAAATATAATTTTAGGCTTCTTTACTTGCCTCTTCTCTTTGATCTTTATCAAATTAAATGTAGAATTAGACTTTCTTCTTTGAGTATTAAAATTAGACTCCTTTAAATATAGATGTTTATCATATTGAATATAAAATTATACTCCTTTACAGGCTCCCTCTTTTTGATCGTGTTCTACAAAATATATATTTAGACTTCTTTTAAATATTGATGTTTATTATATTGAATACAAAATTATACTTCTTTAAATATTACAGGTTCTCTCTCTGATCGGTATGTGATTAAATATAAAATTAGACTTTTTTACAGGATCTTTCTCTTTGATGTGTATTCTATTAAATATAAATTTAGACTAAACAAATTTTCTTTCATTCCAACACAATTCAATTATAACAATTTACATTTGCCATATTGATACCTCACTAAATTTGTCACATATTTTCATCATATTACTCTTAAAAATGTGTAATTTTACTAATTATTATTAAATACATTTATCTGATTTTTACATTTTTCATTCTAATTTGTATCTATTATATTATAATCTTATTACTACCCTTTAGTTTAATTTTAATATAATAATTGTCAACATATATTTTCTTCATGCTGTTCTATATCATACAGTTCCAATACTTGAGTTTACCTCTATGTTTGTCATGAATAATTAATCAGTTTTTTGTTTATAATTCTACCATATGTTCAAAATATTAAATTTATACCTTTGACTTTTCTGAAATTATTATTTTATTCTTATGTACTGTTGTTCATTTTTACAGCTGTACATAATATATCTTCAAATAAATACACTGCAAGTAGGTTTATTACATGGGAGACCTGCAGGAAACTCAATGAGTTACAAATATACATATAAAAATTATACTCTAAATATAGACAAGTAATAGAAATAAGACGAAATGGACTGCTTGGAATAGAAAATGCATAGACATACCATTTTTTTTTTTTCTTTACAGAAAATGTTTCAACTATCAATTAATGAAGAGCTTTAATTATTTACCTTGTTGACAGTGTAATAAAGTGATAATATGCAAAATGCCTCAACAAACAGTGCAAACGTATAAATCAGTTGAAAGAAAGTCAATCATTAATCTAATATTTGGTTTTGATATACCTCTAGTTCTGGTTACCATTTTGTGTTTTATAAAATAAGAAATAACTAAAGATCAATTGGAACTGTTAATATTAGTGTAATTCTTTCTTGTATGTTATATATTACTCTTAGTTAATGAAGTTAAAAGTATAAACCACCTAGTTGGTTTACTTTTTTAATAAATAAAAAAATCCAGTTGTTAAAACTAATTCTAAGGCCCAGTTTTACGCTTGTGAATGGAAGTATGTTGTTGCATATGTCAGAATGTTTAATTTCTATGTAACAGATGAATGTTTACCTGGATATTAATTATAATTAATGTGACAGAAATAATTTATTAAACTGTTGTTCAAGATAAATCGGACATGCAAAGTTTTTACTTGTTAATATTGTTCTCATTTATCATAAACGGCATTTTAAATCAATGTTTGTAAGAACATACACGAGGTGCTATCAGAAAGTTCCCGGACTGTACTTGGCACGGCTGTTGGACGTGACTGTACAACCTGGCGTCCCAGTGTCTGATTCCGTAATAAGTAATGAGTCAGTCTGCCGAGTTTCGTTGCATTGTGAGGTTGTGTTCGGTCTACGCGTTGCGTTTTGTAATCGTGTGTTAACGTTCATTTGCTAATTTTATGATGGCTGATAAATTCGAGCAACGCGCGATCATTTAGTTTTGTTTTAAACTTGGTAAATCGCCTACTGAAACTTTTGCAATGCTTCGAGAAGCTTTTGAAGAACATTCCCTACACAGGACACAGGTTTTTGAGTGGTACGCTTGTTTCAAGGCCGGCAGAATGTCACTTGAAGATGATCACCGTTCAGGACGACCTCCCACGAGCAAAACGGATGAAAATGTTGAAAAAATTCAACAACTCATTCACGAAGACCGTCGTCAAACAATCCATGAGTTGTGTACAAGTGCCGGAATAAGCTATGGAAGCTGTCAAGAAATTCTAACTGAAAATTTAGGCATGCGTCGTGTTGCTGCGAAATTCGTACCTCGGCTTTTGTCTGTGGATCAGAAACAGCGCCATGTTGATGTGTGCAGTGAACTCGGAGAAACGTCTGAAAATGACCCTACCTTCATCTCTAGGGTCATAACCGGTGATGAAAGCTGGTTTTATGGTTATGATCCATAAACAAAACAGCAGTCGTCACAGTGGAAAAGTCCACAATCACCGAGACCAAAAAAAGCACGGCAGGTCAGAAGGGCAACAAAAACCATGCTCATTGTGTTTTTCAACATCAAAGGCATTGTCCATCGCGAGTTCGTGCCAGCTGGTGTTACAGTGAACTCAGATTTTTATTGTGACGTTTTGAGGCGGCTGAGACAAAATGTGCGACGAAAAAGGCCCAAATTGTGGGAAGACCAAAACTGGCTGTTGCATCACGACAATGCACCTGCTCACGCTTCACTGAAAACAAGTTTTTGACCAAAAACAATATGGCCACCGCCCCACACCCTCCATATTCACCAGATTTAGCCCCGTGATTTTTCTCTGTTCCCGAAAATAAAAATTCACATGAAAGGTCACCGTTTTGACACTGTAGAAGACATTAAGACAAAAACGCAGGAGGTGCTTGACAGCCTTCAGCAAAAGACTTCTTTTGACACTTTCCAGGCATGGAAACAACGCTGGATTCGTTGTATCAATTCACAGGGAGACTACTTTGAAGGAGATGGGAGCCACTAATGGCCTAGGCAAGCAAAAAGAATTTATTAGACCTAGTCCGGGAACTTTCTGATAGCTGTGGCATTAATAACTGGATTTGCTATTGATAAAGAAAAGTTAGGATATAAAAGAACAAAGCAGTTTGTTCTTCATGTGCCGTGCATGCGCGCACACACACACACAAATGCACTCACGTGAGCACCCCACACAGCATACAAAGTGACACAATTATAACTCATAATTATGCTGCAAATTTTGTTTCTTCAGTGTAAAGCATGTAAAGTTCATTAACGCATACCCTACAAGTGCAATATTAATAGTATCACTACTAATTGCAATTCATTACAATCAATTATGAAAATATTCAAGTATCAGTAGAGAAAGTTTCCCATATGTTGTATTCCACAGTCCTCACGTGATTCTGGTTGGTGATGTGTAAATGTTCCAGGGCACTGACAAAGTCCAGTTTTTCAGTTTAATATGATTTCTAAAAATCATAGTGTATAAACGAATGATTTGCTTTCAACATTTATATTACTCTAAATAATATCAGCATCAGTTCTTTGTACATGGTGATTTTTAAGAGTAAATGCAATTTGTAAGAGAATATTTTGGATGGTGTTAAAGTAGCATACTTCAGAATGTGCAAATAAAATCGGAATATTTATTTAGTCGATATTTGTATATATAAAAAGCGCCATATGTAATGCTCAACAGTGAAAGTCACAAAATGCAGATATATATGGAGCTACATGCAGGTATAAACAACCACCAACACAGACACGCTCACATAATGTTAGGCACAGCTTATGTAACCGTGACACACATTTTGCACTTTTATTTTTCCAAATTACTTAGTTATTTTATATTTGCAACACTTAATTTTTTTTGAAAATCGATATTCAGATACTAAAACTGAAACATCCTTTAATATGAAAGCTATCGAAGGTAACACAGTTATTGCTCAGTATTACCATATAATTTATTTATTCTACAAGTAACATTGTATATATTTGTAAAAATACTAATTAACCAACAAGCTACTTGAACAATTACCACAAAAGAAAACACACACAGCCCTCTCCACTCCACACTAGATGGGTTACAAGTCTTTAACCCAAAGTCTTTTCCTTTATTTCATCATTTCCTGTAGTTCAGAGGTATATTCAGCTATTTTTGGAATACACGGTTCTTATGCTGGAATCCATTGCCAGTCTCCGATGCCGGTCAAACTATGAAACGTAGAATAAAATAAAACATTCTTCGTGTATTACGAATAGGTGCACTATTTCTGCTGCAGCTCTCCTTCGGTTATTCATACAGATGCAAGCCAATGTTCCGGATGAATATTTTTGTTAAGTTAAAAACAAATGATTTGTTTATTGGACACAGACATTTTATTTGAACCTAAGTGGTAAACATTACATTTATTGTATGTTCAATACTAACCCAGTCAATAAATGTGTTTTCTATGACTGACTGTATAAAAATGTAACATGAAATTTGAAGTACAGTACTATTTTGTATTTAGGACCAATTTACAACATCAAAAATTAACTTGAAAACATTCATGCTGTAATACAATGTTAGTGAAAATATTTTGAACATAGTGTGCCTTTGTTCTTTTAAAACCTAAATTTGAATATACAAATTAAGGATTTTATGTTTATTTCAGTTATGTTTAATCACAAAATTAATTTTCAACTCAATTTTTTATTTCAGTTCCCTAATGATTTGAACTATACAAGTTTAATTGTATTTTCTTTTGAGGCATTACTGTTGACAATGTGTATTATCATACCCAGATTCTTAGGAGAGGCAATACCAGTGTTATCACTACTGTGGAAATATTTTTCAGTACCAATCGTGCAAGTGTGTGGGAAAGAATTATTCAGACTTATTATATAACTTCAGTGTCACGACAAAAGTAGCTGCTCATGATTCTTACAGTATCACATGTGTTGCACTTACAAGCAAAACTGGTAATGCTGATTGTAGAAATGGTAGTGAAGGGGTGGGTGGGAATGGTAAGTCCATATAAATTAAAATGGTAGTTGATGGAGAAAGTAAATTTTATATAAGTTTTATATATGTAATACGTTATTGACAACAAAGTAGTTTTTATGGAAACATTTCATTTCACTTTAACAACTTTAACAAAATTTTACATTTTTTATTTTTAATTTAAATCATGTACGAGAGAAAATATATCGCTCGTGGCAGGCAAGCATATCTGAATTATCCAATGTTTTTGTTTCCATTTTATTATTATGATTACCGCAATAAAAAGGCAGGCAGGACACACAATTCGCATTATTTCTGGCCTCACTCATGTTTATTTTCTTACATTTGCATGCGTTTTTTTTTTTATCGATTTGCTTACTGTGGATCGCTGGGCAGTGTAACTGCACGTGTTTACAGAGGAACGGTTCATAGACAGACTTTTCGTCTTTAGGGAATGAATCCTCTGCAAGATGCTCAGGGTCCATGAGTGACTTCGGAGGAGGAATGATTATATGCGTAGTTCGGTTTCTTTATAAGAATAAAGTAAGCCTACCTAATTTTTATGGATAAAGTGACTGAAAATAACATTATATTAAACAACTAACCCATAACAAAAATATCTATAAATAGTGAAATTAGTTTGAGGGTGGACGATATTTTTTTAGAAATTACCGAACCGAATTCAAGTAAATTATTTTAAACATAAATCTTACAACATGGAGGTCATGTATGGTTCTCCATACCCGATTTTTTCGTTGGTCATAAGTTATAAAAGTAAGCTCTCCGGTAAAATGTGCAAGTAGGTATGCAGGTGGTCACGGCCCAATCCGGTACTGACTAACCAATATTTTTATATTCTTGCATCTCAACACTACGACACAAAATGCCTTTACTTTGTCCTTTGCAACCCACACTGCCATCTAGAACTACAGTTCTTTATAAAAAAATCTAGTCACAAAATGTCATTGTAGTTGTGACGTGACCATTTTAGATTTTCTCCCCTGCTTCTCAGTGACACTTCACAAATATCTTTTGAACGTTCTGTATTGAAATTAATTCAGGATTGCTGAAGGAAACTGTACTTTGTTGTCCAGTTTGATGCTTAACATCAAACAAATAAATTAATAGACAATCATTCAATCTTAAACTGAAAGAATGTTGGGGAGTAGGGGAGTAAAGTGTTTTGAGGGTGATATAGACTTTCAGAAAACCATGACATGTCTTAATAACAAATAGGTGGCTTAGTTATATGGCACATGGGAAAAATCTGAACGGTATGATACATTTTTAAATAAATAAGGTGAATGTGTAGAAATGGAGCTCAAGGTTAACTTTAGTTAAATAAAACGTTTTGTTCAAAATCTTTACTTTTTTATTATAAAACCGGTATTACTTTACAAACGACCCAAGTACCAACTTTATTTTAAAAATTAATAATTTTGTTTGTTAATACTGGTGTAGCATTGAATTAACAAGACTCATTTGACTTTGCTAAGTATCGAACCCTGGCAGCACAAGCTTGTGTACTATACTAATCACATACATGTACGTAATTAAGGCAACAATGTCAGGTTCTAGCAATGTTCAAACATCTGTCCTCCAGGAAGCACAATGGGCCTTGAAAGTGAATACTTCACCAACTTTGTTATACGCCCCTACACGCCTTCCAATCCAATCCAATTTCCTATTTAGGAAAGGAGATTGCTATCAATACTGTCCAATTTCTTTCTCCGATCTTGTCATTTTAGTCAGTACCACTGAGATTCCCGTCGTAATGGCACAGTTTTTGTTGAAAAATCAAAAAATCACTTACAACACTGTTGATCCTCCAAAAGCCCCCACCAGAAAGGAAATTTTGGGCAAAAAAGTGGTTAAAGGAAAGACAGAAATTTACCCATTCGATATTGTTGAAGCAATTGAACTCGGACGATTTCCGATTTTTTTTACGAATGAATGAACAATGTTTTATGGAATTGCTGAGAATGGAAAAGCCATTCATAGAAAAACGTAATACCATTTTGCAAGTTCAATAAAATATTTCTACATTCGTCTTCAGCAATTTTACTAACTATATACTCAAAACAAAATAAAAACTTGCAGTCCGCTGAAAAGAAAAAACAACTATAGTACGGGACTTATCATTATAAGCTTTGAGGTTACGCAATAGTAACAGCTCTTCCTCACCCCTCGCCCTCCAGCGTTGTCGCATGTTACACTTGGTTATGCGTATGCAAAGGCGGGGAGTGAAGCGACATGGCAATACCGCAGTGGGCTCGAAGCTTATAATGATACGTCTCACATAATAATCGGAACCGATGCCCGACTGCGCTACACACTATACACGATGTAGGATGGAAGGTGGAGGGGATCTGTCCTAAGTCGGATGGGGAGGACCGTCTGACCTTCCCAAATCTGATTCCAACTCTTTTTGTAAGGACGATCGTCCTACACAATATACAATTTGCTATTTTCATCCTACATTTAGGACATAGGATCGGATTGGATTGGAAGGTGTGTAGGGGGCTTAAGGATAAGTAAAGATGTTTTTGAGTCCCAGTACACATGAATCCCTGGCCCTGCAAAAAATTACTTTAGCTCTGTATGCCAAACTAATTGTTTATTGTGTTTACAGACAACAGGATTTGTATACAAGAACAAAGACTACTGTCTACAATAAACGGAATTTCTTACTATTGTGAGGAAATTACAGTGGTTTACTAACATCTGGTTTTTGAACAGATGTCTAAATTGGTTAGAAGCAGGAATCATAATGGTGGTAATGGACAATGACCTTTATTACTGGGTCACTAAAAAATCCACTAGAATGTAGAAGCCTAAGAGTCCGTTCTGCTCACAAAAAACATAAGTGCTCCTTATCACTGCTACTACAATCGCACTGAGGCCATGTGGTCACAAGTAAAACTTAAGGATTGCAAATGGGTGTAAACACATTAAAAATGAGCCATGTGGAAAGCTATGATAATGAAGAAACTGAGAACAGAAAGACTGGGAATCCAATGTGCCACGGATATAGAATGATGGCACAGGAACCTTCAGCGCTGAATGAGTGAGGCACCCAGAGTTAACACCACAGCAGGGAAAATCAGACTGAGCACCACATGATAGAGGAGAGGGAGTTAGGGAGGAGAGGAGGGCATGTAAAACGAATTCCTATTTGTAAAAGATCTCAGGCTTAGGCTTGAACGTTAAATGATGAACTACTTCCTTGATGGAGACCAGCAGGATATCAATACCAAACATATTTTGATGTATACTTACTCAGATTATTGAAAAAAATTAGTACTGCTTAAAGCAATTATAATTAAAGCTTATATTACTGAATTTTGGTCATTACTAGTTATGTTCAATATGAATTATATATAACTTGTTACCTAAACATCCTTCCCTTGTTATACATCAGGTTTCTGAACATCTGAAGCAAGATGATCAATTATTAGGACTAGGAAACAGGAAGCAAATGAAATGCACTGAATAAAATATTGAAAAAAATTCTTTTTTTTATTTACAGTTAACAATTATATTTAAAATAATAAGCATATCACAATTATTACAGCCACAAGGGTAAATGCGGTGTACAATAACACCAGTATTACTCACCTTCATGACATTATATTACACTTCATGAACAGTGGGCTCTCTCACAACGTTCAGTCGTGTTATTTTACAGTGGCCAACTGATACTATGCTAAAAACTGCTGTGGTAGGGAGACCAAGGAGAGGCTCAATTTAATGTCTGGCAAAGTGTACGGGATAACTGCTCATGCTGCTGTTGCCAAGGTCGCCAGCCACCATAAAATAACATGACATAATTTTGATTACAAATTTAACACAAGAAAAAAGAAGTGAGAACCTGATATCAAGTAGTAAAACTTTCCCATAATGCAAAAAAATGTTTAGACGCATTTTATAAAACAGAGCTGATTTTCAACTCCAGTCTATATTTTAAGTACCAAAAATTTGGAGAGATACACAACAAATAGTATTACGTACAAGAAAATGACAACTTTTTCTCGCAGAGACAAGATGTTTCAAACTTTTCAAATGCATGAGTTTGTATATGAACTATCATATAAACTAGTTTTGTACTGAAACTTGATGTAATTTAAGAAGTTATAAAATATTACTAAATTCAATTTTTTATTTTTTTATTGTATTCTTTTTTTATATAGCCTAAAGGTACCATATAATGTTATTATTTATATTCTTAAAGCGATCAATTTCAGTCACAGACCATCGTCAGGTTATATAGCACATTTGTGTTCACTATATAGAACATTACTGAATGTTGATAATCAGCTGATATAATATGTAAACATGAACACTCTATAACAGAATCAGTTCTTAGGAAGCTTTAGACAACAACATATGTATCAAATTAACAATGTCTACAAATTCGTTTTTATAAACAATAGTGTTTTTATAATATTGTGAACACAAATGTGCTATATAACCTGACGATGGTCTGTGACCGAAATCGATCGCTTTAAGAATATAAATAATAACATTATATGGTACCTTTAGGCTATATAAAAAAGAATACAATAAAAAATAAAAAACTGAATTATAGGTACCATTAATAAAAAACAATAAGTGTAAGTATAAAATACATCACATTATCATTAATTACTAAATTCATTTTTTTAACAAAAAATTTATGCATTATTCTCATTTCATACAAAAATTATATTTGTGCTAAATTATAATTAATAATTTATTTTGTAAAATATATGGTTCAAAATTTTAAGTGTAGTTGCACCTTTCATTTACAAACATTCACAATCACACACTATAATATAAAGTGGGTTTACACTACAAATATAATATAATCTTTGTTCTCAGCATTTGTTTCATGACAAGTGACCATTCAATTGTCCAACTGTGAAGCAATTCAATCCAATTTGGTTAAGAGAGACCACTGTACTAAACATAAAATCAGTAGCAACACTCTTTCTACTCACCTGGTAGTCGAAGATAAAGTTAAGCGAGCATTTAACAGAACAAAAAATGTAATCAAACCAATTTAAGTTGTAACAATGAATTATACATTTCCACTACAGTGTACAGAAAATGTATGGAAATGTTAATCCGCAAACCCACTTATTTTTGTCAGTTTTACTATCACATAAAATTATAGGAATAATTAATAAAAGATTCTTCTAACAACTTTTGATGAAGAATGACGGTGAATGTCTTACTGACAGTAGAGTTTACTTGGAAACACTGCATAACAAATACAAAAGTAATGGTATGACACGGCATGGTCACATGAGGTTTGTTCCCCAACTCAACTTTACCACCAGTTCATACCTGCAACAATGAAAACCTGTTCACATGCCTGCATTGGCTTCTAGATGTGAACAGCTAATGTAGCACTTTAAATGCGCTGCTTGTTCTCATTCTGGACAATATCTGAAAAAGCACACTATAAAGTTGTATGGCAAACAAAAAGGAGAAATCGAACTAAACAAAAAGGAGAAATCAACTACTAAAATTTTAAATGAAATAGGAATTCATTCAAATAATCGAAGGCTAAGTTGAAACAAACTTTCAAAAATAATTAAAGCTTTAGTGTACAATTTTGAACAGACCAATTGAAAGAAGGAAACAATAATGTAACTATCAAAAATACAACACCACATATGAAATTCCTTAAGAAAAGAGACACTTAGGATACACTGTATACCACCACTTTTTACACAAGACCTTATGGTTAATAACAACTGGGTTTGCCTAGTGTGTTACAATCCTGTCCACTTTTGCTGGAACATCATCAATCCTTCAAATGAAATCTTTCAATATTATTTAAAACCAATTTTAACGATCCGCAGGAATGAAAATTCAAAGATGTCTTCTACATACTTGAACTAATATGTGTACATGTTGAACCCCTTGAATCATCTGAACTCCAAAGTCCAATTGGTTCAGTTACAGTTATCTTAAATTCTTTTTTTATTTGTTCTATTTATTTTCTATACGCATATAGAAAATGTGGGTATGTAGAATTATGAGTTCATAATAACACATAAGCCTGATATATTGTTTTCTAAATGTAACTGGTGACAATATTGGCACTGTCTGTGATGATTCATGGAAAATGATACTATTAAGGCACCATTTAATATAAACAAATTCCTATACAATACGATATGTGCAACAGTTATATTTTATTATAGGCCTATCTAAGATACTCTCAGGCTTGGCACTGACTTTAGCAAGAACATTTGATGTACACGATACACCTTTACATGACGTAATCACCAATAAACCCTATTGGAATATGTTTTGCAACAAACATTATGTAACGGGGCAAAATAAAGGGGGTTTGTAATTTCATTTGAACTATCTGTAGACAACCTTTGAGGTAACTTTTTATTTACCCAGTGTGTACTTTTTGGTCACCGACTGTAGCTCCGTGGAAGGCACAGCACAGCACCGGAATGTTTATTGTCAGTAGGGTGCGTATTCATGCGTACGAGCGCACATGTGTGCCGCCTTTTCCCAATGTGAAACTCACGTACAGGAAATTCCATAGCCGAACATGCGATGGAAACAGCGAATCACAGAGTACGAGTTGACGGCGACGCCTGGTAGGTAGGCAACCACGCGCACACATTCGACAGTAGTCGCCGAGCAATAGAAAACCAGTCTTCAACCTGTACAGTCGTTAATTCAACCATAGTCTCGGATGAGTCCCTGGTAGGCCGAAAAAGTATTAAAGTAGGCCTACCAAGGAGTACAAAATGTACAACAAGTGGTAAATAAGGAAGTGACGATTAAATGATGTTAAAATTTGGTCGGAGTGGAGAGTGTTTAGTGAAAACGGTTCCAGACAACATCGTGCGCAACATTTGGATATTACGTAAATAGGTGACAAGTGTAAAGGCAAATTCATTTGGCCAAAACATTATAAATCATTAATGAGCTCAAATAGAAGGGGGGTAAAGAAATGTGAAAAGTACGAGTGAGAGTGTGTGTGTACATATAAATATAAAAGAAACTGAAAAGTACTGGTGGTAAAGATTAGTCTATACAATTTGTTTATGTAGTTTTGTTTTTAATTATTAAAGAAAGAAAAAATCAATTAATATTAATTAAATTAAATAAATAAGATTTGTTTTAACAGAATATAACCATGTGTTAGCGTAGTTATTTCGTCGTTACCATTTCCTAGTGTTCTGTGCTGAAAAATTTGTCTAAACGTTCCGGGGAATCTTCTGAATTGTGGGTAGTCAGACTGCAAAATTGTCCAGTGTTTTAATTAAGGAAGAGTATAAAAGTTTACATATTTCAACTTCAAAATATGTTGGCAGCCCTGAACTTCTGTTGGTGTTTACAAAAGGTAAGTCAGCGAGAAAAGATCGCATGGTAAGATTCTGGCAGAGTATATTATTTTTAAAATATATAAATGTTTGTTTCTTCACAATTGGTGCGCCTGCACGGATCCTGGTATAACTTTATACGAGGTAGACCTGTTTTAAGCACTGACAAATAGGATTTGGGTAACGGCGTATGTGTGAATAATTATTGTATATAATTACGTTGCATAAACTAGGTTATGTTTTGGTAGCGTAACGTGCTTCTGAAATTATTGTGTTTACTTCTACATTTGGATAACGAGTTTGTGTGGAGTATTTTGATTGGGTATGTATAATTATTGTATCATATAAAGGGTATTATAATAAAAAATTAGGTTAACATGGCCGAGGCGCAAGAAACTAAAGAAAGGTGGAAGCAGCAGGACAAAGAACATTGGGATAACCTGCGGAATGAGATGAAAAAACAGACTAGGACAAAGAACATTGGGATAACCTGCGGAATGTCTTAACGGAAGCGAGAGATGAATGAATTATAACAGAAGCGGAGAAGAGAAACAGAGGAAAGAAGGAAAAAACTAAATGAAGAAATGAAACGACTTAAGAGATAGGATTAGATTTAAGGGGTAATCTAAGTGAATGGGACAGAAAAAATTTGCAATTTTTGGAGAAGACTATTGAGGAAGGGGAAAGGAAAATAGCTACAGGTGAGTGCAAGGAGAATAAAAATAATCAGATAGTAGATGATAAGGTAAGTAAAAGTGATAATAATCACGAGATCACAAGTGATAACGGTGACATAATTGAAAACGTAGTGATAGAGAGTGGAACATTGAATACTGAAAGTGGAGGTAATAATGATGATACTTTTATAAAAAATAGAGTTAGTTTAATTGCAGTGGAGATAAAAAACGATAAGGTAGGTGATGTTAATACAAGTGAAAATAACGAAGTAACAGACGACATTGGTGTCAATACAGGTGAGAATAATGGTATTATGATGACAAAAAATAACGAAGAACAAATTAACGAGGTAAGTAATAGTAATAACTATAAGTGTTGAATATGAATAATAATAAAGATATAGCTGAAAAGGGAGTATCCATGTGTGATACATTATGTAATATTAGTGAAAATGAGAGTAGGAGGTTATTTGGGGTTAGTAACGAAGTGTTGATGAATTGGAGAAAGAATGGAGAGAGAGTTTAAAGGTAGAGTGTGTACAAAGGGCAAATTTCCCTGTTGTTTTAAGTGGAGTAAAGACTCCATTAGTGATTTATGAGGACAGAGTTTCCTCCAGAGGTTGTGTGAGAGACGAGGTGTCTCTAAATGGTCCCTTAATATTTTATGGTTTCCCTGGAAAAGCCAGGAGTGTTATAATAATGTTGTGTTGCCCTTTGTGTGGAATGAGAGAGAGAAATTAAGATGTGGTTGTGTAAGCAATTTGGGGGGGGGGGAGAGAGAGAGAGAGAGAGAGAGAGAGAGAGAGATAGTGTTGTTTGAGGTTAATAGAAGTTATAAAGAATTAATAGGGAGAGAGTTAATTATATGAAAAACTTACCTTGTGTAGAAATGAGTACTGCAGTAGTAAACGATGATTATATTGATGTTGATGATGATATACACTTACCTGTTAGGAGAATTAGCGTACTGGTAACAGCTGATTACAGTGATGATGAAAGTATACACTACTTAATTGGGACAAAAAATAACAAAGGAGACCTGACCAAACATACTGATGCAGACAGATTTTATGATAGAATAATATGGGAGTAATACGGGGGGGGGGGGGGTATTATTCTGGTGTAATGGAACAATTGAAAAAATTGAATAGTTGCTATATTAACAGTAATAATCGAGTAAATTTAATTAAAAATGAATTGTATACATGTAAAATAAGATTATTGTTTGATGATGGTGGTTAAATTGTTGTTCATGAACATTTAATTATGTGAGTGCAGTGGTTTTTGAAATGGACTGGATTAGGAAATGATTTGTGGTAAACAATAACAGATAATAATGTGGATTGTATATACTTTTGTGTTGATGGTAAATGTACTTATGTAGTAAGGTTAAGTATAATCAACTTTAATGACTGACAGTTGGTCATTGTGAATTTTGTTAAAGTAATTAAGATAATTTGATGATTAAAGTAATAAAATGTGTTTGATAAAATAGTTAATTAATTTGAGATGAATTAATTAATTTAAATGGTTGGATAGATGAATTTGGGTGTACAATCAAGAATGGCTGGGTTGTAGCTCTTCAATGGGTTCCAAGCGATGTTGGAATACCAGGCAATGAAAGGGCGGACATCCTGGCAAAACGCGGCGCAGAGACTGACCAGCCTGAGATACCTTTCACACTCAATAGAGCAAACAACCTCATAACCAACACCATCAACAACGCCACGCTCAAAACTCTGAAGGACCTCAGCATTGGCAAAAAGTGGGAAAGCCTTGCCACAGCGGGAGCGATTCCAAAGCATCTTGAGAGAGCTGAGGCAGTAGCACGATTTCGTCTTGCTACTGGACATGACTACCTCCAAGCGCATCTCTGCCGTATCGGTCTTGCTGCTGATGAAACATGCCCTCTCTGTGGTCTTGGCAGGATGGACGGCGACCACCTGCAGACGTGCCAATCGCTGACTTACCCGAACAATGACACAATCAATCGCTACTGGGAGGCGACGTCGAATGGTGGAAGCACCAAAGACGGGCGTTGGATAAGTAAGTAAGTAAGATGAATTTGGGTAATAAATTTAAATGATTTTTCTGAGCGTTATACTTTATAATAAATAGTAAATGATTAAACGTAAAATGTGTTTAGGTATTGAGTCATACTGTTATTATAATGTATCAGAAGGTACATATGGTTATGTACATTATATTTGTTGCGATAAATGTTTATAGTTTTGAGTTAATGACAGTGATCATGTTTTTATTTGATTGAATGATTGACCATATGTCAGTATGAATTTTATAATGAAATTTATGTTTTGAGAATGAAATTAAATGAGTTTGAAAAGTATATTGTAGATAATTTTGTATTTGGTTTACATGTGTTAAAGGTACTTCAAGTAAGGTTATGTTCATATGCTGATATCAGCTGATGCAAGGTGTTATGTGTATATTATATTTTGTGTAATCGTTTTATAGTTGCACGTGATTTTATGATAGTAATAAATGTTGTATTTGAATAATTGTCAATATGTAGTAAGGAATCTCAATGAATGAAGTCGATGTAAAATGTTTAAAAGATAGAAATTTTGGTGGTAAATTTAAAAGTTTTGATTTGAAGGTTATAGAAAATAATAGATGAATTTTATTATGGAAGTAAATAAATACAAGATGAAATTAAATGAATTAAAATCGTTTTTTAGCAACTTAATGTTTGATTATGAGGTAATTAAAATTTATGTGAGAAGATTTAATTAATGTAAAAGGTTTTAAGTAATGCAATTAAATTAATTAACAGAGATGGTCTAATTAATTTAAAATGTGAATTTTGGTAATGAACTTAGATTTATTTTGATTTGAATTGTAAAGTAAATGGTAGCTTGAGGAAAATGCAATGATTGAAATTTTGAATATAAAAACAAAATTGAAGTAATGATGCAAGATAAACAGTTAAAATGTTTAATTAATAGAAAATGAAATTAAAAGTTGTGTAATGCTAGGGAATTTTATTTAGATTCAGAGATGAAATGTTTTATGTTAACCTGATGTTAGTAATGTATTTTGAGTCTAGGTTTTTTGTGAAATATATGTTTATTTGATTAGGAATGTAATACATAAAAATGTAATACGTGTATGCTAAGGGTAGATGTGTTAAGAAATATTGTTTATTTAAATAGATCATCGAGATAAAACCAGTACTTTGCTAAAAGACAAACCAGTACGACTAAGAGGAAACAAGTCAGTTATTGATATTTTTTCTTAATTGTTACAGTCTGGTCATACTGTGGTGGCGTGCCTGTTTGACTTTATGGTGTTGGGATCTCGACGAGGGAAGTCCAGTAAGGTCATGCAGGTGCGGCCGCAGTCGCTGGACTAGGGGGGTAAGTTACCCATGGTTTTGATAAGGATTTACGGGGGGTTGTGGCGCTATATCCTAGCTGATCCTCTTAGGTTTTTAGGCAACGAGTTTTTGTTTCGACAGAAAACCTCTCATTTGGGGGGGTATTGTAACGGGGCAAAATAAAGGGGGTTTGTAATTTCAGTAAATTCATTTGAACTACCTGTAGACAACCTTTGAGGTAACTTTTTATTTACCCAGTGTGTACTTTTTGGTCACTGACTGTAGCTCCGTGGAAGGCACAGCACAGCACTGGAATGTTTATTGTCAGTAGGGTGCGTATTCATGTGTACGAGCGCACGTGTGTGCCGCCTTTTCCCAACATGAAAGTCACATACAGGAAATTCCATAGCCGAACATGCGATGGAAACAACGAATCACAGAGTACGAGTTGACGGCGACGCCTGACACCTAGCAGGAACCACGAGCACACAGTCGACAGTAGTCGCCGAGCAATTGAAACCCAGTCTTCAACCTGTACAGTCGTTAATTCAACCATAGTCTCGGATGAGTCCCTGGTAGGCCGAAAAAGTATTAAAGTAGGCCTACCAAGGAGTACAAAATGTACAACAAGTGGTAAATAAGGAAGTGACGATTAAATGACGTTAAAATTTGGTCGGAGTGGAGAGTGTTTAGTGAAAACGGTTCCGGACAACATCGTGCACAACATTTGGATATTATGTAAATAGGTAACAAGTGTAAAGGCAAATTCATTTGGCCAAAACATTATAAATCATTAATGAGCTCAAATAGAAGGGGGGTAAAGAAATGTGAAAAGTAAGAGTGAGAGAGAGTGTGTACATATAAATATAAAGAAACTGAAAAGTACTGGTGGTAAAGATTAGTCTATACAATTTTTTTATGTAGTGTTGTTTTTTAATTATTAAAGAAAAGAAGAAGAAATCAATGAATATTAATTAAATTAAATAAATAAGATTTGTTTTAACAGAATATAACCATGTGTTAGCGTAGTTATTTCGTCGTTACCATTTCCTAGTGTTCTGTGCTAAAAAATTTGTCTAAACGTTCCGGGGAATCTTCTGAATTGTGGGTAGTCAGATTGCAAAATTGTCCAGTGTTTTAATTAAGGAAGAGTATAAAAGTTTACATATTTCAACTTCAAAATATGTTGGTGGCCCTGAACTTCTGTTGGTGTTTACAAAAGGTAAGTCAGCGAGAAAAGATCGCAAGGTAAGATTCTGGCAGAGTATATTATTTTTAAAATATATAAATGTTTGTTTCTTCACAATTTGCGAGTATGTACAACACGAAAAAAAGACAGATCATTTACAGAAACCCAGAAACCAAAATCTCCATTTCACACTGTAGGAAAAAAAAGAAGTACAGACAACAATGAAGCAACATGAAATGTGGTTAATTTTACACTAAATAAAACAGTTTTCAAAATAATCAATCATACAGTGCAGACGTTATGGGATACCGTACTTACCAAAATTATACAGAGTGGCCTGAATATAATTACAGTCAAAGAAGAAACATAAAGTGTTTCTTCAAGATATGGCATCTGAAATATAGGTTCTCACCAAATAAAATAACCTTCAAAAATTCAGTAGGTACTCTTATGTATGTGACATCCAAAGTAGCACTTCTGCCTCATGTGTCATACAAAATACTGAATGACTTGTGTAATGTAATAACTGTATGTTTAGTATGAAAATAACATAGAATTGTCTTTAAATAAACAATATAGCTCTCCATCAAGTATGACTAATGACAAACTGAAAAACCAAAACTGTATATTCGGTTTTATTGGCATCCTCTTCTTCTCCACTTGAAGGATTACGCTTCCAGCCTGTACCGCCTTCACAGCCACTGTTTACTTTGCCTCTATCTCGTTGTCCAATTCTTGAGCCACCCATCCTATTTATGTGTTGCGTTTTCTGTATTTTGTTTAATTTTATCGTTTATTGAGTATATATTTAGCTCTTGCCTTATGTCTGCATTTCTTATGCGATCTCTTAGGGTGCATCCTTAGACTCTCTTTAAGAATTTCACTTCAGCAGCTTGAATTTGTTTTCTCTGATTTTGGGTGAGTGTCCACAATTCACTCCTGTACATTAATACTGGTGCCGGCATTACTGTATAAAATGTCAATTCTGTATCATTTCATATTTTCTTTCCCAGAGTTTTATGACTTATGCCACACATCCTCTGGTATCTATTTATTTTATTATCGATATCGTTTTCATATGCATAGTTTATGTCGCACCCTAGATAGCTGTAGTGGGATATTTGTCCAATAATTTTATTGTCTGTTACTAATTTGGAGTGTTCTGGGAATTTTCCTTTAAACGCCATTATTTTAGTCTTTGTTGTGGAAATTTTTAAATTATATTAATGACAAATTTTAATGAGTTGATACACTGCTTTTTGTAATCCACTTTCGTTTTCTTGTAGGATAACGTTATCGTTGGCGAACAACAGTGTTAATGGAGAAATTATCGGGAAGTAGATTCCAGGACCAGTTCGTTGTTTCCATTGCTTTACATCAACAAAATATATATTGGCCTCCTCAAATACTTATTTCCTCAGAATTGTACACTTCATTTACTGTTGGAGTAACAAGTACACAACTGTAAAATTCTGCCAGGATGAGCTGAAGACGATTCATGGCACATGTGTGGATTGAAATTCTTACATGCGAGAAGTGAGTGAGGTCCATTTATTACAAAAATGCGATGGTTTTTGGTGGACCTAACTGCCACATAGAAGTGGACAAGACTTGTTTCATGAGAAGAAAGTATAACAGGGGAAAAGTATTTTGGTGGAATCTGTTGTAAAACAAGACCGTTTCCTTGAGAGCATACGGACTTTAGTGCCTATAATAAAAAGTATGTTGCCCCAGGCACAACAATATTGCTGACAAGTGAAGGGGATCCCAAACTTTACACAATACTATCGACATTTTAGTCAACCATTTAGTACAAAATGTCAATCCAGCCCACACGTAAAATATAGAAAGCATATGGGCTAAGCACAAAAAATGAAAAACAAAAGGCAATGGGGTACTTGGATCCTTACTTTGGTGAATTTATGTGGTGGCAAAGGCTGAGATGTGATAAATTTGAAAAACAAGATTGATAAACATTTCTGAATTTATGTTATCTGTAGTTGTACATTGTGAAATACATAGTTTTATTTGTAGTTATAAATGAGGAGCAAATCTAATTATGAAGAGGTCAATGCAATGTATTTATTTAATAATACTGTATGTAAATGACATATTAGTAGGCATGTGTATGTGTGTGTAGGGTCTGCTCCTTACCATGAATTTGTTTTTGAATTATAGAATACCATTAAATACCTAGTGTTGTTAATTTCCACAATATATCCCAACCTGGAGGGAGGGCTGATAAATGTACAATTTTTATGGTGTTGCCTGGTACTGTACCCGGCACCTCTAAATAACATACTGATATAAAGTGTAAAATTTATTAGCGTCATAATCAGATTAAACTTAATGGTTGTTGACAATGACTGTGAGGGGGGCTACCACTTTCTACTGACCTGTTACACGAAATTGATCTCAAACCTTACAAAATGTCGCTTCTTCTCTCACAGAACTATAGTTTGGTTTTCGGTTATAAAACCACATTTTCTTTGTCTTCATCACAGTTCTCGACATTACTGAAATCTTTTCTGAAAACAGAAGAAACTTACGTAAGTGAATGCTAGAGAGACCTGATTTCTAACATTTATCGCATCAGTTATTTATCAATTCTTACACACACACACACACACACACACACACACACACACACACACACACACACACACACACACACACACACACACACACACACACACACACACACACACACACACACACAAATTATGGTTATTTTGGTTACTGTTTATAATCACAGCAGCTGTTTATTTTGAACAGGGCTAACGTAGGTTGTTATCATAGAAGTTCACCAAAGGAGGTGAAGGTTATTGCATGAATAGGAATGTTTACAGTCAGCTCTACTGAACAGAGCGCCTGGCCTGTCCAGCAGTTTAGAAATACGAGGGTGATTTGAAAAGTCCGTGGCCTACCATATAAACGAATGTGTGGCATTTGTTTTTTACCACATCGTGGCACCACATTCGCCCCACGAACAGCTGTGAAGCACGTCATTGTTGTAGAAAAACAGCTGTATAAACAAGGTTATCTCACAGCAACGCTGAAAATGAAGAAAAACAACATCAAATTTTTTGTTAAGAAAGGTTTAACGCCACCAGAAATTTTTAATGAGATGAAGAATCCGTTGGGTGATGCTGGACCTTCATTTACTACCATGAAAAAAATGGGCTACTAAATTTAAATGTGGTCGTGCAAGTTTGGAAGATGACCCGTGTACTGGGGGTCTGAAAAGTGCCACTACACCAGAAATCATCAATAAAGTGCACAATATTGTTTTGGAAGATCGCCGTTCAAAGGTGCCTGAAATTGTTAAGCCTGTGGATATCTTAGATGGAAGGGTACATTCTTACTGAGAGATTAGGTATGAAAAAGCTGTCTGCAGAATGTTTGGACCGTTTTAAGAAAAATCCGAAAGATTTTGTTTGTAGATTTGTAACAACTGATGAAACTTGGGTCCATTACTTTATCCAGAAACAAAACAACAGTTGAAACAATGGGTGCATAGTGATTCACCGCCTCCAAAAACAGTAAAATCAATTTTGTCAGCTGGAAAGTGTATGGATCCATTTTTCTGGGATGATATGGGGATATTGTTACTAGATTGCTTTGAAAACGGTCAAACGATAAGTGGAGAGTATTACGGTTACCTTTTGAGCTAATTAAATTTAAAAATTTGATAAAAAAGACCAGGTTTAGCAAAGATCATTTCCCATCAGGATAACGCACGCCCTCACATATGCGTTGTGTCCATGCCAAAAATCGCCACGTTGAAGTATGATCTGTTGCACCATTCCTGGTGTAGCACCACCACCTGACTTTCATCTATTTCCAAACCTCAAAAAATGGGGAGAAGTGATTTTTCCTCAGATGACGAGCTGAGAACGGCAGTAAATGGTTATTTTGAGGACCTAGAAGAATCAGACTTCCTCAATGGGGTCAGTGATGGGATAATGACTTGACGCTTCACTGCTGTTCGTGGGGGCAGACGTGGCCACGCTATGGTAAAAAACAGAAACGCCACACATTCGTTTTTATGGTAGGCCACGAACTTTTCAAATCGCCCTCATATATTAGAATTCTACACCTGTCAATACACCAACATATCTGAGAATCAACAAATTTAATAGTCATGTGGAAAACAAATGAACCACTTTCTAGTACAACCTTGGCAGTTATTTTGCTAAGGAAGTGACTGCAAACGTTAAAAATTCTTCAGATTTTTTACATTTCCCCAATCGGCTTGTATCAAAATCATGCTTAAGGTATAAAAAAGACAACTTCAGAAATATGCCTGAATGTTAAAATATAAGTGAAGACATTGAAAAAAATCATGGAAAGGGTTCTAGCAAAACAGATAACATTAGAAAGGTGAAACATCTAGACTGGATTGTGTAATTACAAAAGATGTCAAGAAATACTTCAAGGTTTCAATATTCCTTCATGCAAAAACACAATCTGTTAGGGTCACTACATGTAACTTTGATTATTATTTGTAATGTAATAAATTTTAAAATTTTATCGGGCGCCATGTTGCCACACTGTACAACAAAATACAAAACTTACCTTGAGGGCCAGAATTCGGGTTACACGAACCAGGGTCGTGGAATATATTACCTGAAATAATCGTACTCAAGATAAAACGTACCATTGACCTTTTATTATATAAAAGACCCTACTTACAAATGGAACAGACTCTACTATGTGCCAAACATGCACGTTACCACGCCTCGGGGCGTAGTCCCATTTATTTGGTAAACATGTAATCTCCCTTAAACATTTTCTCAACCCTCCAAAATAAACATGTGTTATGATTAATACATAATAAACGTGATAAACATAAATATGGCACAACCCAGCACTTATTAATTTTGAATCATTTTAGTATCCACTCTCTCACTTTCATGCTCTGGTACAAATTCCTTAATATGAGCTCATTTGAATTTGAATAATTTTGAATATTTGATTTTGATATAAATATTTTATATATTTGATTGGTTTTTGTAGTTGTACTTAGCTGTCACTGCAATGAAAACGTCACATCGTGGATCTCACACTCCCGATTTGTAGTGTCCCGTCGTGATCACACGCTTTCGATGTTGTATCAACCAAAACTGTTAATACATATTTAATAAGCTTTTGGTGGTGTAAAATTTAGATAGACAAACTTCGTGAATTTGCCGGCCGGCACTCTTCACTGTCGAGATGAAAAATGGCAGCGTTTTATAACTGAGCATTGCGGAGGTGGGGCAAAACTACGTCACTGGTCCTTTGTTCGAAATGCCAAGCCCTGTCGCTTACAATTGTATAATTATGCATATCGCATTCCTTTAGCTGATGTCATCACTGGGTTTGGCTTGTTGACACGTTATTATGACGAACTGTTTTTTGCTAGTTTTGTGATTTTACTCTGACCTCGACACAAATCCTGTCTGCTCAATATTACGTTATTGAAAATTCTCAATAAAACTTTACCAATCTTTTATATGGGTCTTTAAAATAAAATACAACAATTAGGCTTTAGAACAATTATTTCCCAAAAATATTACAGGACCACAAATGTACCGTTACAAAACCCCCTCAATGAAAGATTTCACGCCGAAGCATAAAAACTCTCATTGACACATTCGTACTTCCTAAAGGGATCAGCTAGGATATGTCGCCACAACCCCCTTACTATTTATGTGAAAAGAATACAATAACTCACCCGTGGTCAGATGATGGTGACAGTACCTGCATGACCTTACTGGACTTCTCCTACGAGATCCCAACACCATAAGGCCAATCAGATGCGTAACGCTCCTGCTCTGACGCGCTGGCCAGCTCAGGACCGCCGTCACAACATCACCAAACACTGAAACAATAAATCAAAAATATCAAAATAGTGGCTTGGTATAATGCTATATCCCTAACTGATCTGTTTCCCCTTAGCTATGTGCTGGTTTGTGTTAAGAAGCATTGGGTTTGCTTCAACTCAACAAGAATTATATTGTTCGATATTTCGGATCGAACCGGTCAACAATTTTCATTTTTCCGAAGTTGGCACTATGACGTTTGTAGGGTCCATTCATGCACTGGACCTGAAGCCTTTGTCGTACGCCAACCATCTTAGTGTCACCATCCACGAGTCGGGACTCCTCAGCAGGTAGAAATCCGTGCATGTAACCTATCCTCTTCCCAACCAGTCTATCCTGCCTGAGTGTCACGATCAACCCAGTCGTGAGATTACAGTAAGTCATTTTAATATTATTTATTTCTTGTTAGCAATTCTGCATGCTATGCTGCTATAGAGCTCACCAGAGGCTATCAAATTATACAGTAAGAAAGCCGTCTTACTTTCAATCGTTCAAAATAATATCGTACATCTAATTACTACCAGAGGGTTCATGAGGTTGCTAGCTTTTTCAATTAAATTGCTTGCCGTCACGACTAGGAGCACGTGTTTCATAATTCTGTGCATGTTGCTGCTGGTGGTTCGAGTGAGTAAATGGGGTATAAGTATAGGCTGCGCGATTTTTATTGTAATTACCAACGTGCCGTGCCGTTTCGTTTTTTGTGCCTGCTCGTGGTTGTTTTGCATGCCGTTAATTTTTTAAATTACATGATGTTCGTCATTTGCATGCTATCGCACGGAAGCACATTGGTATAATTGTGAACTACGAGTTTGCGTTTAATGCTGTTGGTTGTGGTCAGCAGTTTCGTCATGTGTGCATGGCCAGGTGGGCAAATATTGTATCCAAATTTTGCACCTTGTTTTGTGGGTAATCGTTTGATTACTGGGTCAAGTCTGGTGAAGTTTGTTTCCGTCCTGTTAAGGTCTGCTTTCCACGTGAAATTGCGCGTTACGTGTTTGTGACTGTCAGGCGTAAAGGGAACGGTTTGGTTTTAGGTTATCCAGGTTTCGGTATAGCCTGCCTCATATTTAATTTTTTGGCATTGACTATTATCTTTTGGTGCAGTTTATATTTTGCATATGCGATATCCTGTCCATACACGCCGCGTTGATAATCAATTTTTGCATTTAATGTGTCCACGTTATTGTGTTTGGTTCGGTAACTGGTGAATTGTTGTATATTGTACTTTGCTGTGTTTTTGTGTGTATTTATTCTATTTGGTATTATACATGTTTTTTGGGTGCACTTTTGTGTACAATTATTTTGCACTGTATGTGCTGTAATCTTGTGCAACTTGTGTTTTTTTGTCGTGCTTCTGCACTGTGTAAATTAATTTGTTGCGTGTTTTTTGAGTATGTAATTTATTGTGTTTGGTACTATTCGCCGGTTGGATTGTGTAAGTTGTATTTTGCCTTGCAATAATTTACTTTTGTATTTATCTTGCTCGGTATTGTTTATGAAAAGTAGTTGTGTCAGACGCCCAATTATCTCGATCACTGTTAGGCTAGGTCTGGTCGTGATTATTGTTCAATACTAATTCTCTCATTAAGGGTGGTTGTCGGTTGCGCGATATTTTTTAATTCAGTATGCCTGCTAAATTGTCGCTGGCAGCTTTTAACCGGACCACTTCGGTGGGAATACTTGCGTTGCAACATTTAATAAATAAGTTGGAAGGGTTGCCGCAATTGAGAGCCGTGGATCAGCATGAGGCCGGTATTTTGGCCTCCAGGTTGTCCGAAGAATATCAGGACCTTCTAGGTAAGGTAGATCCTTACCTATCGGCCGAGTCATTGCCCCAGGGATTGGACGAGGACCACATTTTTTCGGTGGTAGCTCAAATTAAGGATATTTATGTCCGGGGTAGCATTTTAGCGTCAAAACTAACTAAACCAGAGATACCGGTGGGTTCCGGTCGGTTTTCATCGGCAAGTGGCGGGCACTCAAGTGTTCTCGTTCATGAGTTGCCGAAGCTTTCTTTACCTTGTTTTGATGGCCAGGCCAAATGTTGGTCCGAGTTTTGGTCAAAGTTCACCACATTAGTGGACGAAAGTCCTGCCCTCACTCCAAAGCAGAAATTGTTATATTTACTGACTCATCTTAAGGGTGAGGCTTATGAGAAGGTTGCCGCGCTTCCCATAGTTGACGATAGTTATTTGCTTGCACTGTCAACTCTTAAAAGTCGTTATCACAATCCTCATTTGGCCGCCCGGGTTCATTGTACCAATCTGCTTCAGTTACCAGCCGCTTCTATGCGATCAGCTGCGTCTATTAGAAAATTGGTGGACAGCTTCAATGCTAACTTTTCAGCATTGTCAGCTCTAAACATTGCTGATATATATCAACCAATATATGCGTCTTTTGTATTGTCAAGGCTGGATCTATCATTGCATGAACGCTTCGAGGCGTCTGTTACGGACAAAAAGAATCTCCCTGCCCTAACAGAAATGATGACATTTTTAACTGCCATGGCGGAACAGAAAGAACAGGCATCTTTGGAATCGGCTTTACCTGCTCTTCCTAGCACTAGCCACCAGAAAACCCAGAAGGTTTCCTTTTCGAAGGCTACTCCTTGCTGTGTCTACGTTATCTGCGGAGGTTACACAACGGGATGCATCTAATTCACGTTGCCTTCATTGCGATTCCCGGACCCATGTGCTTCTCAAGTGTCCGGCGTGGCCGAGTAAGGACCCTAGGGCTCGATTTCAAAGCCTTAAGAATAAAAAATGTTGTCTTTCGTGCCTCCAACATAAACATTCGGGATGGTGCAAAACGTGTGGCTCTAAGTACCACCACACTTTACTTCATTTCAAAAATGCCCGTCCGTCTCCGTCTTGTTCACAGATTTCTGAAACAGCTGAACTCAAGTCTTCGGGGTCATCGCTTGCTGACCAAGTTGATCTGTCAAGCACTACTCTGACCGTGTCTCTGCCCCATCCTGCAGGGGTTCTGTTAGCCACATGTCTAGCAGTCTTGTCGTCTCCCAATGGTGGTTATATTGTAGTTAGGGCCATCCTGGATAGCGCGTCCCATGCTTCTTTCATCACTGAAGCATGTGCATCTCGCTTAAAGTGCGCTTGTTTTGACGCTTCAGTAAGTGTCAATGGGGTAGGTGATATTGCTACCAAAGCAAAAAAGGTGTGCCATCTGTCCTTGGAAACTTCAAAACGCGAGGTTGTGTCGTCTAACCATCCTTTCATAATTCTAAGATTTCGTCGGACTCGCCTAGGTTCCAGGTGTTGCCTGAAGTTAAGCAGGCTACAAAAGACCTTTTGTTAGCTGACCCTACCTTCGATGTAGCAGCCCCAATTGATGCGTTGTTTGGAGCCGATATTGTAGTGGCTATTCTTTTGGGAGAGACTATTCCCTTGGGTGCAGGTTTGCCTGTTGCAGTTAGGACACGTTTTGGGTTTGTCATTATGGGTAGAGCCCCAATTTCACTTAATTGTGCATTGACTTGTACTAGCAGTCTCACTGGCCTTCCTTTGGATCTAGTAGCTGCACATCAGCTTCACTGTCATTTCCACCACTTTTATCCTTCCGTCACAACGTTATCAACGGATACAACAAACCTACTTGAGCAAGTTCATCGTTTTTGGGAGGTCGAAGAGCCTCCAGCTGTGCCCCACCAATCATCTGAAGAGGATCACTTTGCTGAAAGGTTTTACATGGAGTCAACAAGTCGGTTGCCGTCGGGTCGTTACCAGGTGCGCTTGCCGTTCTTCAAAAACTTCTCACACTTTGGGAAATTCCCTTAAGGGAGCCATGTCTCGGTTTTTTGCATTACAAAGAAAATTTGCATCTAACAGTCAGTTTAAGAGCCAGTATGTGCAATTTATAACGGATTATGTCACTCAGGGGCATATGTCGTTGGTGTCTGACCCCAATTTTCCAAAATATTTCATCCCTCATCATGGAATCTTTAAAGTTAGAGGTGATACTTCAAAAATAAGGGTGGTGTTTGACGCCAGCATGAAGACGTCCTCCGGGATTTCCTTAAATGACGTGTTATGCGTCGGGCCTAAGTTGCAGACCTTGCTGTCCGACGTTTTGACTTTGTTTCGGCGGTTTAGCCATGTTTTCACGTGCAACATCGAACAGATGTATCGCCAAATTGCCATGCATCCTGATGACTCGGCGTACCTGTGTATTTTATGGCGTGAGGAGGTTACCGCCCCACTAAGGGTTTTCGCTTTGTGTACCATTACTTACGGGCTGGCTTGCGCCCCTTTTCAGGCGTTGCGAACCTTGCAGCGGCTGGCTCAGGATGAGGAAATTAATTTTCCTGCGGGAGCGGCGGTACTTAGCCGTAATATTTTTGTTGATGATATTGCTGCTGGTGCTGATTCAAAATCAGAGCTTTGCAAATTACAACAGGAACTAATTCTGTTGTTGTCTTCAGGAGGGTTCAATTTGAAAAAATGGTGTACTAATCAACCCGACTGCCTACCTGAATCAGCCGCTCCGAGTGATTCCGTCGTTGCTAAGGATAAGGATATTCTGGGTTTAAGTTGGGACCATTCAACCGATTGCTTCTCATTTCCTCCGTTGGCCTGTTGCAGCAATGCTCAGGTTCAATTTACCAAACGTGTCGTGTTATCCCAAATGGCACAATTATTTGACCCATGTGGTTGGCTTTCGCCAGTGATTTTCAGGGCCAAGGCTTTTTTCCAAAAACTCTGGGCTGAGGGCTTGGAATGGGATGCTCCTCTAAGTGAAGACTTAAATGATTACTGGAGTCAATTCCTGTCCTCTCTGAATCATCTTTCAATAATAACTATTTCTCGGCCATTCCTCCCTAAAGGTGGGCATATTGAAAGGGTTATCTTACATGGTTTCTGTGATGCTTCCCAGTTGGGTTACGCGGCCGTCCTCTATCTGTCCATTTATACTGACTCTGGTCCTCCGGTGGTTTCGTTGGTGTCTTCTAAAACTAAAGTGGCACCTCTTAAAACTTTATCAATCCCACGTTCGGAGTTGTTGGGAGCTTATCTTTTAACCAAACTTGTTCGTCATTATGTTGGCTTATTCTCTTCATGCATTCAAATGAGCCAAGTTTTCTTATGGACGGACTCGACAATTGTCTTGGATTGGCTGAATATGCCTACTTTTAAATTGAAGACGTTTATTGCTAATCGGGTGGCTGCCATTACCGAGTGGACCGATGCTAAGTCTTGGCGTCATGTTCATGGTGTTTCTAACCCCGCTGATTTAGCCTCTAGAGGTACGTCACTCTCCAGCCTCCAGTCGTCGACATTGTGGTGGTCAGGGCAAGATTGGTTAACGCTTGATGCTCTGCACTGGCCCCCTATTAATTATCGCCCAAATCATGACGTGCAAGATGTTGCCTTGGAGACCAAGGTCTCTTTGTTTCTCACTCAGGAGCCCCGGGTGGAATTGTTCAATCACTTGTCCTCGTGGCCCTTAGAGGTGGGGGTGACCTAAATTATACAGGTTGCCTATATCTTGTTGATTAGGTGTGTCTTGTTTTTCGGGTGAGCAGAATTAGTTTCAATGATTGTGTTGTGGACTTACTTGACACTTTTCTGGGATTTCCCAGGTGATTCCTTCCGTGCGGTTGTCCGCAGTGAAGTTTACATTGTGGAATGTTTCTGGCATGGCGTTGTGCCAGTTTATTGGGAGTTATGGATGCTCAACAAATCAACAACAAAAAATAAGCAAAAAAATGATAAAAAATAAAGGGAACAAAAAAAAAGGAAAAAACGTAAAAAACTAGGGAATATTAACCAAGTTGATTTGCTGAGTTTTACACTGTGTTTGGCTGGGCCATTGTTTATTGCATGTTGTTGGGTTTTGTCTGCTCTACCCGAACCTTTCGGATTGCTCGCCTGGTCGATGCGCCCGCGGCGGAGTTATTCGGCATGGTTTTCTAATTAATTGCATGTTTTTCTGTATGTTTGTATTTTCTTGTGTTTGCGTGTGACTCCCTCCTATGTTGGAGGGTAATTTTCAGAGAGTGTTCCTGTTCACCAAAAGACAAATTTTTTGTAATGTATTTTGGCAATGTCTTTTGGTGTAGTTGGTGGTTGACCCATTGCGGTCAACAGGGGCCGGTGTTCGATATTTCGGATCGAACCGGTCAACAATTTTCATTTTTCCGAGTTGGCACTATGACGTTTGTAGGGTCCATTCATGCACTGGACCTGAAGCCTTTGTCGTACGCCAACCATCTTAGTGTCACCATCCAAGAGTCGGGACTCCTCGGCAGGTAGAAATCCGTGCATGTAACCTATCCTCTTCCCAACCAGTCTATCCTGCCTGAGTGCCATGATCAACCCAGTCGTGAGATTACAGTAAGTCATTTTAATATTATTTATTTCTTGTTAGCAATTCTGCATGCTATGCTGCTATAGAGCTCACCAGAGGCTATCAAATTATACAGTAAGAAAGCCGTCTTACTTTCAATCGTTCAAAATAATATTGTACATATATAGAAGTACCATTCTCTTCATTGACTACCCTTAACATTATAAAATCTTTTCGATTCCCATCGATAATAATTAACCCTTTTCTGTTTTCATAATTAATATAATTATAGAAGAAACACAAATCTTTATACTACAATTGAAACATATCATCCAAAATTTATGGATACAATTACTAAAATCTCCCTCTTCCTAAAACATTTTATAAAAAAAAATTTACTATTATTATTATTAACAGTAAGTAATCCAGCGCTGTTAACAATATTTACCCCTCTTTCTCCCCCACACACACTATTTGTTATACATACATATGATTCATGTTCAAATTCCTAGGCTAATACATAATAAACATAATACATAATAATACACTCATCATTAATATTGCAAGTATTACATTAAAATAACCAATTCACATTTAAGCTTGATTAAAATTTACACACCCTACATCTTTAAATATGCGTATAAAATTATAACATTACTTTTTTAATTAATTAATTAATACTTTTAATTAAATTTTTATTAATTAGACCTCAATTATTTATCATTCACTTATCATTTAATTCTCATAATTTCAAATTTATTATTAATATTCATATTACATTATTATTATTTCATTCCTTCTTACCTTTCTACTATGAACTTTCTACTTAACCCTTCACATTTTAATCCTTGATTAGTCTGGGTGACTCCTGTATTCACTATGCTTTGACTTATTATATAAGCACTAACATTTATAATCTTACTCACCTTTCTTCCAACTAACAACCAGATTTACATATTATGACACTAATCTCTCAATTATAATCACCTTCACTAATTCCATTTAAATCCTCTGGCACCGCTCATCTTTGTACTCGGATGTGTGTTCCCTACCTGGCCATATACATTAATAATTTTTTGCCCTCCAAAATATCGGCAAACACTCCATTAAACTACGCTATTACCTGCCACAATGCTATACGTTGGTCACTCCTTATCACCTCACCCCCACTACAAAATATCTTCATCAACAAATATATGTTTACCCTTTACTTTACTCACCTCTCTACATATAACCACTACTACTGTGTCCCTAAAATATCTAATACTCTCTTTGTGTACTATTTCCTTCAAAATTCTTAGCTATCTAACTCCCATTAACTTTAATTGACTAACTCACATGCCTTTATTTTAATAATTATCACCCAATCTCTATCCCCTTTTAAACACTTTACATTTCTGTGATCATTGACAATTGCATTAGAAAATTCATCCCTCACCTACTAATAACAATACATCACAATATTCAATATATATTATATACTTAATCATTTATTATTCATTAGACACTTTCTTTTGTACCACATTAATTGAGTAATTAATTTTCAAATATTTAAAATTTCATCATTACTTTCACTTGTTTAGTCAAAACAAAAACATGTTAACTGTTATTATTAAAGCAATTAAACTATAATTTACTGTTACATACATGGTGTACATAAAATTTACCTGTAATACACAACATCAAAAATACACAAATACATTGACATTAATACACATAAAAATATACAATCCAACTTATTATTTTATCATTCACCAAAATCAGTTCATATACAGTCCATTTCAAAACCACTGTTCACATATATAAATGTTCATTACACAATAAAACAATCTACCCTCCATCATTGAATAACAGTCGAATCTTAGGTCTATACAACTTATTTTTTATTAAATAAAGGATATTATTATTCTTAATATAATATTTATCTAACCTTTTATATTCTTCCACAATCTCGTTTGAATTAATAGGTTTATTCCCTATCAATTTATCATATACCATGTCACGATCGGGTATGGTTCTGTCTACCTCAGTATTATCTGTCATCATCATGTAAGTTATCAAGTCATTTCTATCGTCATCATAATTATCTACTACGACACCCATTACTTCCCAAGGTAAGTAATTATTATCATCATCTACTATTATTGCTATCTCACACTCACTATAAGGTAAGTATTCACTATAATTATCCACCATCTCTACTCCTAACCTTTCTACAAATTCTCTATACTTTCTATTTATCTTTAAAATCTCTATTACTCTCTTTCTCTCAATATTTTTCTCACCATAACACCAAGCTACACTCTCTCTCTCTCTCTCTCTCTCTCTCCAAATATGCAGGGGTCACTAACTCATAATTACTGCACCACCTATGAGGTACACAAAAAAACCAGGGAACTCTATTTGTAGACCTATCGTCTCCCAAATATAAATCTAAGGAACTCACGTCCTTGCTGAACACACGTGAAGACTTTACTTCACTCCCTACTACAACATTAAGGGAAAATTTTACCCCCTGCATCCCTTTTACAAATATACTCTCTCTAACTCAACACACACAAACATCTCATTTTCACTCCCAATAATCTCATCATCATTTTCTAACACCATGTTCTTAATTATATCATTATTATTACCTGTAAACTCATTATTCAAATTATCATTGTTACTCACCTTATTGATTAGCACTTTGTTTTTCGTCGTATTTTCACTGCTACTTACCTTCTTATTCTTTATTTGACTTAACCTCTCATCTAACCTTTTATTCACTTCGTCACATTGTTTATCAAAATTATCATCTCGTTTTTTAATTTCATTTTTTATTTCGTCAAACTTTACATCTAGCTTGCTGAACTTCTCATCAAATTTATTACTCTGTGTATCAAATTTGGTTAATAATAACTGCATCAAAGCAGCAGTTGTTTCGTCTGTTGTTTTCCTGACGACTTGAGATGGATGTTACTGTCTCTGACTCTACCGATGCAGTCGTACTCGACCCATCTATCTGACTAATTTGTGTTAATGGAACATCCATCTCACTAGTCAAATTTTCATCAGTTATACTGATTTCTATTGTTTTATTGTCATTGGTACTCATTTTATTTCTTATCTCTCTAACACATATATGTCTATAACCTCGTAACTTCGGAGGCCAAGGCTCACCATGGGCTGTAGTGCTGGATAGTAGTAACCTCGTAACTTAATCCTACCTTACGCACGTGTTTATGTGCTTTCGAAATTACTTCAGGTAATTATTCCGCTTTTCCGGTAGGTCTACTCCACACAAAATTATATTTTATATAGAGTCCAAGTTCGGCCGCGCCAATGTAACTTTCGAAATTATTATTTGTTACTTTGTATTATTTGTAATGTAATAAATTTTTAAATTTTATTGGGCGCCATGTTGCCACACTGTACAACAAAATACAAAACTTACCTCGAGGGCCAGAATTCGGGTTACACGAACCAGGGTCGTGGAATATATTACCTGAAATAATCGTACTCAAGATAAAACGTACCGTTGACCTTTTATTATATAAAAGACCCTACTTACATATGGAAAAGACTCTACTATGTGCCAAACATTCACGTTACCACGCCTCGGGGCGTAGTCCCATTTATTTGGTAAACATGTAATCTCCCTTAAACATTTTCTCAACCCTCCAAAATAAACATGTGTTATGATTAATACATAATAAACGTGATAAACACAAATATGGCACAACCGAGCACTTATTAATTTTGAATCGTTTTAGTATCCACTCTCTCTCTCTCTCCCTTTCATGCTCTGGTACAAATTCCTTAATATGAGTTCATTTGAATTTGAATAATTTTGAATATTTGATTCTGATATAAATATTTTATATATTTGATTGGTTTTTGTAGTTGTACTTAGCTGTCACTGCATTGAAAACGTCACATCGTGGATCTCACACTCCCGATTTGTAGTGTCCCGTCGTGATCACACGCTTTCGATGTTGTAACAACCAAAACTGTTAATACATTATTTAATAAGCTTTTGGTGGTATAAAATTCAGATAGACAAACTTCATGAATTTGCCGGCCGGCACTCTTCACTGTCGAGATGAAAAATAGCGTTTTATAACTGAGCATTGCGGAGGTGGGGCAAAACTATGTCACTGGTCCTTTGTTCGAAATGCCAAGCCCCGTCGCTTACAATTGTATAATTATGCGTATCGCATTCCTTTAGCTGATGTCATCACAGGGTTTGGCTTGTTGACACGTTATTACAACGAACTGTTTTTTGCTAGTTTTGTGATTTTACTCTGACCTCGACACAAATCCTGTCCGCTCAATATTACGTTATTGAAAATTCTCAATAAAACTTTACCAATCTTTTATATGGGTCTTTAAAAATACAAAACAAATGTTTACGAAGCTCAGGTCAACGCTATCGCCGGAACAAGCGTTACACAAAGACACTCACAGATTGTTGACACGCCAGCAACGAGTTCAAAAAGTTTGCTAGTAGAGATAAGGTAAATGTAAGTTGTAAATATTGTAAGGTAACAGAAATGCGGTCCTCGACGTTACATAAATAAAATGTTAAAATTAGAATAGGGAAGAAAATATTTTAATTTTCCACACTTATAAAAAGGTCTGAAAATGAACCCAGCATTATTTAAAAGTAATAAGAATGCAAGGTAATAATAATAATAATAATAATAAAAGATAAGCATGTAATAATGATAATAGTGATAAACCTCAAGGTTCAGTGAGAGGTAAATAAAAAACATTGACAAATATTGTAAAAAAGAAAAACTAATGTTGACTATTTCAGAGTAAGTGATGTTTTTAAAATAGATAAGAATAAGTAAATAGTGTATGACCTGAGTTACAAAAAAAATACTTGTTATGAACTGTATGATGTTATGTTGTTATCATAACTGTGATGTTATAGTTTGTGTTATCATGTGAAAGTTTTCCTGTTGATAGAATATCAAGTAATTAAGTAATATGTATTATTCATTTACTGTTGTAGAACTGTGGTTGAACTCAGTTATTGAGTATTAATTAGTTTCATTTTTATGTGTTATCTATAGGTCAAGATAAAGTTGTTGCTAGATATTATAATGATAATTATTTGTATACCTGTACATAGATAAAAAGTTGATTATAATTGTAAACTTGGATAGAAAGGCTATAATTGTTAACAAGTTAAATTCAGAAGTAGATCAAGGTATAATAATAGGCCTAACAGCCAATAACATTATATAATAAATCAGATCAGAAAGGTTAGGTAAAGAAATTAGTAACAAATACTAAATATAATTCAATGAGTTAGTAGAAATTAATAATAAATAATAAACAAACTCAAACTAAACAAATTATGGTAATGCCATAGTGCAATGATACCGATAGATAATGTTTGGTAACGGTAAAATAATATTTATTAAAAGAAACAGACTAAGAGTGAAAAACCGGCAAAATATATAGGAATTAGTAAACAAGCTATAAATAAGATTATATTCTGATATAATGGAAGTTTAGTAAGGAATTATTTTGATGAGTAGAAGAATATTATATGAAATGATTACAATATAACACAATATCGAATAAGAATAAAAAAGGTTGTTGCTATGGACGACAAGATGGATATAATTTGTTGATTTGATTATTGAAATTTTTGACATGAACGAGAAGAGTTTAACTAAGAGAGATGTTCAATAAAAAACTGAATTAATTTGGAATATTAAATACTGATAACGTTACAATAAATGAATGACAAATTGCAATAGTTTGGGTCAAATAACCATTAACCAAATTGTCTAATTGGATAGTATAAAACGATAATAAGTAACTAAAATTAATGGAAGAACTTGGATTGCCCAATTTCGGATCATGAACAGAATGTTAAATTAAAGAAGTAATAAAACCAGAGAAATAACTACCTGCATAAAGATTTAATCCTCTAAAACAAATGAAACTAAAATAACCACTAAATTACATTGGAACTTGCAATTTACACCTTCCAATAGAAAAACGTATTTGGATTCGGAGTTCGTCGAAGCACGTAATCACAAGCTTGGACATTGGTGAACAAAAGGAGCGGTATTTCTGCATCACCCAAGGACCAAGAATTCCACTTTATTTACAACTTTGGAGACAAGACGGACGAAGATCATTTCATCTGCTCTCGATACGGACCAAACGCTAATAGAGGTTAGACGTGAACAGCCTCCTCGAGCTGCGATGTCCAGCGGACGGTAAAGCTTCAATTACTTAAATAATATCTAATAAAATAAAACTTTATATTGTAATACCTTGTATTCCTATTTATGTATTTTCTGATCTTCCCAACAGTTGAAAGAACCTTCACGCCCTGTATTTAAAAGAATTATAAAAAAACCATAACTGAATTTAATATAAAATCTTGTACCGATCGATAATCGATTCATTCAGACTTATAGCCTTTTCGTATCTAAAGTAAGGACAATCTTGTTGGATATTAAATATTAAAAACTAATAAAGAATCATTGCAGAATTTCAATATCTTCTCATTTATGTATGATTTAATGGAGATTGAATAAGAAATAAAATAGATAGAGGGTATAACCAATAATCACCGTACGCGGTGGGTTAACCTACAAATTTCCCTTGGCTGGGAACTACAGCGCTATTCGCGGACTTCTCAGGTATTAAAGAGAGGAGAAATAATAAACATTTCTCTCATTCTCTTCAAAGCAGAATAGGCTTGATCTGAATTTTCGAATAACACCCTACCTACATAAGTTTCACTCACATCAACACCCTTATATTAAATAGAGAGATAAGATAGATATAATTAACTATATCACGACACCTAATAAATTAAAATTCAATATAAATTGACATATTAATTAAATAGAATAGAGAAAAGAAACAGAGACGTATATAGCGGGTAGTAATAAATTGACACCGACAACGTTGGGTTTTTGAACAGAATATAAATCAATAGATACATTACGGTGGTCAGTAATAAATTGGCGCTCAACTAGTGTAGGGCTTAAGTTAAGTAAAACCATAATGTAACAATAAAAAAGGAAGCCGAAAATATATTCAATACATAAAATACCCTGCCAGAACTTACCTGTACCCAATCACAACACTGTTGGAGACGAAAAATGCATACCAGAGGAGCGTCTAAAAAGATGATGAAGGAACGAGAAACGGAAGAAGAAATAGAAGTAGTAACAGATAGTGAAATAGAACAACAGACAGATGATACAAAAGAAACTGAAGTAATTATGGACACGGAAAGGGAAACAGTTGAAGAAGATGCCCAAGGGGACCAAATAGATAAAGCGGGAGCCAGAAAAGTACCAAGTTGGCAGGAGATGATGAAATTTATGGCAGAACAATTTAATAAACAGAAGGAAGAAAACAAGGAGAATTTTAGGAAACAGGAGGAAAACTCAAGGAAAACCTTGAGCGAAAAATTCGATAAAATAGACGAAAGTTTTAAGAAAACAAATGAGGAAATTAAGGAAACCTCAAAACTAATGAACGAAAGGCTCGATAGGAACAATGAAAGCTTCATCCAAATTAACGAAAGGTTTGACAGGAATGATGAGGGTTTAAGACAAATGAAGGAAGAGATCCTACAAATAAATGAAGAAAATTTAAGGCGAATGGATGAAAGAATTGAGAAAATAAACGAAGCAAGTTTAAAGCGGATTGAGGGTAAGATGGAGAAGTTCAATAAGGAGATAAGGGAAACTTTCGAGGGGAAGTTTGAAAATGCTAACACACTTAGCCCAAAAGTAGATAAATACAAGGAGGAGACAAATAAAGAAATGAAACACTAAACAGCACTTCCGAAGGTATTATAGTAAATCCAAATACAGAAGAGAGTAGCAAGGAAACAGAAATTAGAGAAGACCAGAGTGCATTGCTATCTGAAAATAAGAATAGAAAGAACAAGGAGAAGATCCAAACGATGGAAGAGAATATCAAGAAAATAAGGAAAATATGGAGAAAGAAAATAGTCAATACAAAAGAAGAAATGGAGATGAGGAAAGGTGGATTAATTAGTGCATTTAACATCCCAATTAATGAACGAAGGGAGTTATGTAAAGGTATGAATTATAGAAGAAACTTTATAAAAATGGCCAAGGTAAACCACCATAATATAATAAAGAAGAACTTAAATAAATTTAAATATCTCGACGATCAAAGAGTATCTTGACCACATCAATTATATCTTCAATACGAAGTATACCAGCAGAACATTGTGTAAATAATACAGAGGTCAAAGGGAATGGAATGGTAGAATATATGAGTGATTACGTTAAAATAGAGGAGATACAATACCTATTAATTAAAAAGGATCTAATTATAACTGAAAACCCTGACTTAAATGAAGACTTTGTATCAGCCGAGTTACAGTACCAGATACACGAGAGATATTTAACAAGTGTAAAAACTGGTATGAACACTGCAGTAATCCGGACGACGAGTGCAGACGAATTAATGGACCATGGTTAGAAGAAGTAGTCAACCAGAAAAATGGGACTGATTTTCTGAAAACCGACCAGGCAACCACTTGGAAAGAAGAAATAAATAATTAATATTAAATAAGGAATAAAAAATAATGTTAATAAAAACACTAACACGAAAGTATATGAAAATAAAAAAACCCACAAAATCCAAAAAGTATGTAAGTACAACTTACTAAATATTTTGAACAATATTATTTAATAAAAACCACAACATTCAAAAAGAAGTAAGAACGTCTTACTATATGGTTATAAAGAAATTATTAAGAAGATTTAATAAAACCCCCAAGATTAAAAAAGGAAGTAAGAAAATATTACTATATATTTACAAAGAAATATTCTAAATATTTAAGAATAAAACTACAAGATTAAAAATTTTATATCAAGAAGGACCTATGCGAAATAATTAAAAAAACAATATGATCTAAGATACATGCCAAAATGCCAAGCGAATCGAAGAACAAAATAAATGATTGTTTATGACCAGTATAATTTCAAATGGAACAAGAAAAAAATGTATGTCAACATAATTAGTGGTAATGTGACCAGACAACATGGTAAAATAAGAAGAACAATGGATAATTTAATGACTATGATTACACTGAACTTAAGTAATGATGATAAATTAAAGCAATTACAATTTAGAAATTCTTGGAAATGAGAATTACAGATGAAGAGATAATACTTAGAATTACTGTCACAACAAAAAAGAAGATCAAGAATAGTTACAAATAATGACTGTCAGAAATGTTATCTGAAAATAGTTAATGAAAATAAGATGGAATCAAGAAGTATGGAATATATGAATAATTAAATATAAAACGCGACAGCGTAAAGAATCCCCAAGATGTTTATTATTAATTAAATAAAAAGATTATTATGATATTATTATAGTTTTATAGCTGACTGTAGATGAATTCCAGCAGTACTATATTGAAGTGTAGTGTGGGCAGCAGAGTATGAAGCCAAACAGTGCCTCTCTGAACTGTACCAGCTCACATGTTAGGGAATGTTAGGGAAATTGAATATTTAAGGGATATTAGAATCGCTGCGAAGAATGACATCAGATTCCAAAAAGTATGACGGAAGAAAACAGAAGGAAGATAGCCGACAGAAGAATAATGGAGAAACGCATTGATAGCAGTAACTAGCAATAGAAGAGAAGTCAAACTAAAGTTTTACTGACTATTGTGACCAACCATTGACAAGTACTGTTTAAAAGAAAAAAAAAACCAAGAATGTTAATATGATTAATGAACTGTCATTAAATAGAAAAAGGTAAATACAAATCCAACAAGTCACATTGAGAATTCCATCGTTGACCACTGAAATTAATATGAAGGTAAGGAGGATATTCAAGGGCATGGAAAAGATATAAGTTTATTTGACCCAAATTAAATTCAGGTAAATTAAACTTCTTTAGGAGGGGAAGCATATGTAACGTAACAGAAATGCGGTCCTCGACGTTACATAAATAAAATGTTAAAATTAGAATAGGGAAGAAAATATTTTAATTTTCCACACTTATAAAAAGGTCAGAAAATGAACCCAGCATTATTTAAAAGTAATAAGAATGCAAGGTAATAATAATAATAATAATAAAAGATAAGCATGTAATAATGATAATAGTGATAAACCTCAAGGTTCAGTGAGAGGTAAATAAAAAACATTGACAAATATTGTAAAAAAGAAAAACTAATGTTGACTATTTCAGAGTAATTGATGTTTTTAAAATAGATAAGAATAAGTAAATAGTGTATGACCTGAGTTACAAAAAAAATACTTGTTATGAATTGTATGATGTTATGTTATCATAACTGTGATGTTATAGTTTGTGTTATCATGTGAAAGTTTTCCTGTTGATAGAATATCAAGTAATTAAGTAATATGTATTATTCATTTACTGTTGTAGAACTGTGGTTGAACTCAGTTATTGAGTATTAATTAGTTTCATTTTTATGTGTTATCTATAGGTCAAGATAAAGTTGTTGCTAGATATTATAATGATAATTATTTGTATACATGTACATAGATAAAAAGTTGATTATAATTGTAAACTTGGATAGAAAGGCTATAATTGTTAACAAGTTAAATTCAGAAGTAGATCAAGGTATAATAATAGGCCTAACAGCCAATAACATTATATAATAAATCAGATCAGAAAGGTTAGGTAAAGAAATTAGTAACAAATACTAAATATAATTCAATGAGTTAGTAGAAATTAATAATAAATAATAAACAAACTCAAACTAAACAAATTATGGTAATGCCATAGTGCAATGATACCGATAGATAATGTTTGATAACGGAAAAATAATATTTATTAAAAGAAACAGACTAAGAGTGAAAAACCGGCAAAATATATAGGAATTAGTAAACAAGCTATAAATAAGATTATATTCTGATATAATGGAAGTTTAGTAAGGAATTATTTTGATGAGTAGAAGAATATTATATGAAATGATTACAATATAACACAATATCGAATAAGAATAAAAAAGGTTGTTGCTATGGACGACAAGATGGATATAATTTGTTGATTTGATTATTGAAATTTTTGACATGAACGAGAAGAGTTTAACTAAGAGAGATGTTCAATAAAAAACTGAATTAATTTGGAATATTAAATACTGATAACGTTACAATAAATGAATGACAAATTGCAATAGTTTGGGTCAAATAACCATTAAACAAATTGTCTAATTGGATAGTATAAAACGATAATAAGTAACTAAAATTACTGGTAACGAGATATGAGAATAGCCCGCTTTTTGCGGGTGAAAGAGGGGAGTGACGTCACACGTAATGTGCACTGTCTGTTCCGAGAATATTGGCTGTAGAATTTTTGACTGTGGTCTGCATTAAGTTTTTTACTATCTTTGTATCTTATGTACTTTGCCCAGATAACTATATTGAAATGGTTATGTCACGGTTATATTATATTCTGTTATATAATATGTTAACAAAAGAAACATTAAACAATGTAGTCGTTTACTGATGAAACGGCTCAAAATTTGTTACTGCCTTAAAAAGTAAAACAATACGAACAGAAATTTCTACTAACCTGTTACGAAGAAACGCCATTAAAAAAGAAAGAATATGCGTGTTATTACACGAAATAAAATAGTTCCAGTAGGCCTAGGTGTAAGGGAATAATTGTATAGTTTTTATTTAGAGCTTAAGAAAAAAACACTTTCACTCAATTGTCTTTAAAAGAACTCACGATTTTACTCCAGTGGCCGCGCTAAATCACTATCACTGACAGATTCGTCACTTCCATCACTGCTCAGATCGGTGTCATCTTCATCACAACCCCCAACACTTACAATGATACAATCAATCGCGTCTTCCAGTATTCCATCCTTTTGCCAATATTCACTTTCTATGTTAATTACATGCCTACTGTAACTAGACCAGTCTTCTGGTGTTATAGCAGCTAATCCTTCAGAAAGTATTTGTTGTAGTCTCGTTAAAGAAAAGTCCCCAGCTGTATTATGTGACCTTATAAAATATTTAAGTTTTGACCACGCCAGCTCTATAGCACTCAGATCACACATGTATGGTGGAGTTCTCAGCACCTCATGGCCGTTAAGTTGAAGTAACGTATCGACTGCATAAATTTTATTTTTTGGTCTCACTTTCTCTATTTTTTCGTGGAGATCAGATTTCCTCATGGATGCATCGCATTCAATGCCTTGCTTCCGTAACCAAGTTAACATGTCACTTTTCAACGAGTACCGAGATGGTGGTTTATCTTCTTGCCGGCAATGATACGGTGCATTGTCCAATATAACAACCGAATTCGCTGGGAGATTAGGAATGACCTTTTCACAGACCCACTTCTCAAAGTTTGTACTATTCATTTGGCCATGATAGTCACCTGTCGAATTACCTGCCTTAAAAATTAATTCCGCATTATTTAAAAATCCGTTTTCTGATCCTAAATGCGCTACTATTAAACGGTTTGATGCACTTATTGTCGTCATTGTACCGTCAACTTCTTGGTGTTGCCAGCACTTGTGAAACGTTAAATTGGCATCAACCCAAGTTTCGTCTAAATAAAATATACATCTTCCTTGTTCCCTGTATTTCTTTAATTTTTGCAGGTAATTACATCGCCAATTGATAATGTCAGGCCTCTCAATGAGAATTTTTCTCTTGGACATGCACCTCTTCCACACAAACCCCATCTCTTTCATAATTTTTCTTAAAGTCCATTCACTCCACTGAAAGTTAATCCATTCTTTTAAGATCGGGAGCAATTTTTTACAAGTTGGTACGGTTTTTTTATTTACATAAAAGTCGTGTATTATATTCAAAATGACACGACGGTCAAAGTTATCGACCGAAGCTGTCCGTTTCTCCGCACAACGTTTCTTACCAGGTGTTCCTAGTGTTTCACTTGGACGATCTTTTCCTTCTTTTCTTATATTTTTTATTGTACAAACTGACACGTTACAGTATAATGCAGCTCTTATAGTAGCTTTGTTTATTGGGATTGTTAACGATTTTGCGTCTTTCTCACGGTCACACTGTTTTATAACATTCCTAATCACTTGTCTTTCTTTGCTTCGAATTGTTTCACCTCGTTTATGTTCAACACTCATGATAAAATCAGTCTAAGATAAAAAAAATGGAATTGTTGCTATAGACTATTTATACACACGCACACGATTAACAAAAAAAAGATCACGGTACGAAAAAAGAAGCAATTTAAAACATATATAACAAAATATTTACAACTCACGGCAATACACATTACAGGAACACGTACGTGCTGCATAAAAGAAACAAGTATGAGTAACTGTGCTGCGGGTTGATATATTTCAGACAGCATTGTTATTCACTTTGCAAGCAGTGACCTTCACATTCTTTACACAGTGGACAGGATTGCGGGTCTATTCATATGTCTCGTAGACAGTAAAGGAAGAACTTGGATTGCCCAATTTCGGATCATGAACAGAATGTTAAATTAAAGAAGTAATAAAACCAGAGAAATAACTACCTGCATAAAGATTTAATCCTCTAAAACAAATGAAACTAAAATAACCACTAAATTACATTGGAACTTGCAATTTACACCTTCCAATAGAAAAACGTATTTGGATTCGGAGTTCGTCGAAGCACGTAATCACAAGCTTGGACACTGGTGAACAAAAGGAGCGGTATTTCTGCATCACCCAAGGACCAAGAATTCCACTTTATTTACTTTGGAGACAAGACAGACGAAGATCATTTCATCTGCTCTCGATACGGACCAAACGCTAATAGAGATTAGACGTGAACAGCCTCCTCGAGCTGCGATGTCCAGTGGACGGTAAAGCTTCAATTACTTAAATAATATTTAATAAAATAAAACTTTATATTGTAATACCTTGTATTCCTATTTATGTATTTTCTGATCTTCCCAACAGTTGAAAGAACCTTCACGCCCTGTATTTAAAATTATAAAAAAACCGTAACTGAATTTAATATAAAATCTTGTACCGATCGATAATGATTCATTCAGACTTATAGCCTTTTCGTATCTAAAGTAAGAACAATCTTGTTGGATATTAAATATTAAAAACTAATAAAGAATCATTGCAGAATTTCAATATCTTCTCATTTATGTATGATTTAATGGAGAGTGAATAAGAAATAAAATAGATAGAGGGTATAACCAATAATCACCATACGCGGTGAGTTAACCTACAAATTTCCCTTGGCTGGGAACTACAGCGCTATTCGCGGACTTCTCAGGTATTAAAGAGAGGAGAAATAATAAACATTTCTCTCATTCTCTTCAAAGCAGAATAGGCTTGAGCTGACTTTTCGAATAACGCCCTACCTACATAAGTTTCACTCACATCAACACCCTTATATTAAATAGAGAGATAAGATAGATATAATTAACTATATCACGACACCTAATAAATTAAAATTCAATATAAATTGACATATTAATTAAACAGAATAGAGAAAAGAAACAGACGTACGTAGCGGGTAGTAATAAATTGACACCGACAACGTTGGGTTTTTGAACATAATATAAATCAATAGATACATTACGGTGGTCAGTAATAATATCCAGAAATTAGCACTACTTTCATAGAAATAAGGGACGCTTTGTTAGAAGATTTAGAAATTAACAATACATGCAAAATTAAATGCCCAAAGCTAAACATATGCATAAATGGAATACCGGTGGTCGCCTTAATTGACACGGGTAGCCAAATAAATGCAATCTCGGCAGAGTGGTATCAAAAACACAAATGCCAGATGGGAAAAGTAAATATATTAAAAGTAACGAATATAATAGTAAAAGGAGCGGTCAGGAGAAAATCTAAACAAATAACTCTGCAACTATTGTTAGATGTGAAAATTGGTCAGTATAGCATTGATGGGGTATTCTTACGACCTTGGAGTACGAAGTATAAATATTTAATATAAATTTTGAATGATAGTTTGATATTTCTGAAATGTTAGATATTAAGTCATGTCATTGATTAATGTTAATTTATGTTGAGAAAGAAGATTTGCTAGTTTCAAGAGTAACTTGTTAATGATCGATAATATTTCGTATGTTCATTAATCTCTTATTTGTTAATGATCGATAATATTTCATATGTTCATTAATCTCTTATTAACGATAAATAATATTTCATACGTTCATTAATCTCTTATTAATGATAAATAATATTTCATATGTTTATTAATGAAAAATAATGCTTGTGTTCATTAATCTTTTACTGATGATAAATAATATTTAATGTGTAATTAATCTCATAAATCTGAAAGCATAGTCAATGGACTTAATTAAGCGTTCATAATGGCAAATGATATTAACTGTATTCATGAATTTCTTGTAACGATTAACTAAGGATAAGAAGTTAGTAGTAATTGAGAAGTAATTAACCTGTCAAATTGAAATGATGATAATATTATATGTTATATATTAAATGTATTCAACGGTAACTATATCTTTTAATTAGCATCTGAACATAAGTTGTTATTAACAACACCTTGAGATTCCTAATTGCCTCTGGCGCCCAGCATTTTATACTTAAAAATTAAATAATAATTACAATTGAAACCCAAATAAGATATATTTGGCGCTCCAAAACTTGGTGCAAGTGAGAGAATTTTTATATTTGTCGCCAACAACGTGGTGCATATACACAAAAAATTTTATAAGCGCCTCTGTTACAATTCCGTTTTCACAATGCCTTTGTAACTGGTTCTCAGCGGATTTCTACTTATGTCCCGTCCTGGTCACTGAAAATTGTTTTACTTTGTATCACCTTTTCGCCAGTAGACTGTCGTTGTCAACAACGTGCCTTTTGTATGATTCACTGGTTAAAAATAGAATCACTTGTTACCTTATTTGGAACACACGTTTTATAACTACTCACAAATACATCATATTGAAATAACCATTTGAAATTTGAATTTCATATTTCGATTATCAAATTTTGATCATTTATCATCAAATTCACATCCTAAACCATTTAAAATCAATTTAATTATATAATAAAAATTTAGTAATGTCAATTATCATTCAAACAAAATTATAAACATTACTACACAAAATACAATATACACACACACAACAGAATGTATCCTCTGATACACCAGTTTCATCACAAGGTAAGTCTTTAATTTTCTCCCCTCTCTCAATATCTAAAATCTCCACCAACTCTTTATAATCTCTATTAGCATAAAAAATCTCTATCTCTCTCTTTCTCCATCTCTCATCACAATACCTATCACAACCCCCTTGAACTACTTCACTCCATGCAAAGGGCACCACAAAATCACTAAAATAACTCCTGGCTCTACCAGGTCTACCATAAAAACTTAGGGGGCCATTTGGAGACACCATGTCTCCCACATAACATCTGGAGGAACCTTTGTCCTCATAAACCACATGTGGAGTCTTTACTCCACTTAAACCACAAGGAAAATTTGCCCTTCACTCCCCATGCTCACCTAACCTCACTTCACACTCTCTCTCTCAAACTTGCTTATTACTACCTTACCACTAACCTCTACTCCCATTAAACTCTCATCATCACTACCATTATTCAACCAATCACCCTCTAAACACTAAATTTTCAACTATGTCACCATTATTATTCGTCATATCATTATTATAGTTATCATTTACACTAACACCATCACTTACCTTATCATCTATTCCTGGTCGTCTTTGTTCTCATTAATTTACCTGCATCTCTGTTCCACTTCTGTTTGTTCCTTCGTTTTCTCAATAATATTATCACAACGTTTTGTGATGGTACAATTCTGGTACGATAATAATTTTGTAAAACTATGGTCCTAAAAACCATAATTATTGTATTTCTATTCTCTTATCATTCATTTTGTAATAATAATAATTTTATTTCATAATCTCTATAAAGTTTTGGTGAATAAACTATAGAATATTTTAAACAACGCATATTGGAGTTAACAGGATTTCTGTCGAATTCGCTGAAAAGCTTCAAATGTCGCAAAAACTATTTGTCACAGATAAGCAGTAAACAACCAAACCCACGAGACTACGTCAGACGCAAGGAATGCAAGACGCTTTGTATTCGACTGGGTTGGGCTGCTGAACACAGAGCCCGTGACGTAGTTTTGCCCCACCTACGCAATGTTTAACAAAGACTCTGGGTCATTTTCGTCTGGACCGTGAATAGGGCCGGTCGGCACTTCACGCGGCCGCCGTATTCACTAAGTGTGTTTATGTAAATTTTACACCACCAAAAGTGGATTAAATAACAGTGGTTCAAAGTACAGTACAAATCGGCAAACAGTGGTTCAAAGTACAGTACAAATCGGCAAAAGTGTTATAATTCACGATGTGATCGACAGTGAAATCTGCGAACTCGCGGTGTGCGAAGTTAAGCTAAGTATCAGCTACAACTTTTTGCAATATCAAAGAGAATAGTAAAATGACCAATATTCAGTTCAATATATAAGTTCAATACCAGAAATGCATTTCAATAAAAATGAGCTCATAAAATACTAATAATTGTACGAGAGAGAGAGAGAGAGGGAGAGGGAGAGGGAGAGGGAGAGAGAGAGAGAGAGAGAGAGGGAGAGGGAGAGGGAGAGAGAGAGAGAGAGAGAGAGAGAGAGAGAACAAAATACTATTTAAAAAGTGCTGGGTTGTGCAAGTATAAAAAATATATATATATATAAAACACATATAAAATGTTTAATGTTTTCAGAGAGTTTAAAAAATATAAATAACTGTGTAGGTATTTTGGAGGGCTTGTAAAAGGGAAATTTAACGTAATTTTGTCGCCACCTGGTGGAGAATAGATGTAAATAAATGTCATAAATAAACTGGGTAATATCATTTGGTAAAAATAAGTATTATTATTTCAAATAACACTTTCTGCTACTCAAGAAGTTCGCTTAAACGAATTCCTGCCTTTTTAAAGGTAAGTAAAACTTCAAGTTTATATTTACGTTTTTGTATATCAAGATGGCGCCCGACCTTTGACATTAAACAATTATTGGCCAAGTACAAAGTGTAAAGATATTGTATTTTATTAAAAAGTAGTATAACAGTTTGATCATTTGTTTTTGTGAATCACTTATATCATTTAAACGCTTATCAAATTGTTTTAAAAACTGATATTTTCGCTCATTTTTTCATTAATATTATTTTCGAACTTAACATTTTGTTCTTTTATTTCATTAATATCGCCCTTTAGTTCATTAAAATGTTTTTGTGAATAGCTCATTTTTTCATTTAGTTAAAGTGTTTTTGTGAATTTTCATTAATATTACTCAGCTTGTTACACAAAAAATTCATTACTTCATCATTACCGGTAGACACCGGAGTAGTGTATTCCGGAATCGCTCATTATGGGAAAATCAGTTAAACTCATTTCGTTTAAATTGTAAAAATAAAACAGAAGAAACGACACCCCGCTTATCACTCTTTTTACGATTTACGACTTGCCTTTACACAGAAGATTCCCAAAGTCTTCAAGGTTGCCACCACATTCTACGGAGTAAATGTGGAAACCATTCATACTCCCCAAAGAAAATAATTTAGTAAATAAACAGAATTCCCTTATGTAAAAAACTTCAGGGTCGTCTAGGCGAACTTATTGATACAAAGATAAGGTTATGAGCAGAATTGCGTATTAATTAACTAACACATCATTATGATACAATCATATTTTATTTAGCTAAAAACAATTATTAATTTTTTTTACTGTTGTAAACTAAAAGTTATAACACAAAAATTTTATAAATACAAAAATATATAGCCGCAAATCAGTACTTTGCACTCCCTCCCCTTTACTGTTATGAACTGTATGATGTTATGTATGTTGTTATCATAACTGTGATGTTACAGTTTGTGTTATCATGTGAAAGTTTTCCTGTTGATAGAATATCAAGTAATTAAGTAATATGTATTATTCATTTACTGTTGTAGAACTGTGGTTGAACTCAGTTATTGAGTATTAATTAGTTTCATTTTTATGTGTTATCTATAGGTCAAGATAAAGTTGTTGCTAGATATTATAATGATAATTATTTGTATACCTGTACATAGATAAAAAGTTGATTATAATTGTAAACTTGGATAGAAAGGCTATAATTGTTAACAAGTTAAATTCAGAAGTAGATCAAGGTATAATAATAGGCCTAACAGCCAATAACATTATATAATAAATCAGATCAGAAAGGTTAGGTAAAGAAATTAGTAACAAATACTAAATATAATTCAATGAGTTAGTAGAAATTAATAATAAATAATAAACAAACTCAAACTAAACAAATTATGGTAATGCCATAGTGCAATGATACCGATAGATAATGTTTGGTAACGGTAAAATAATATTTATTAAAAGAAACAGACTAAGAGTGAAAAACCGGCAAAATATATAGGAATTAGTAAACAAGCTATAAATAAGATTATATTCTGATATAATGGAAGTTTAGTAAGGAATTATTTTGATGAGTAGAAGAATATTATATGAAATGATTACAATATAACACAATATCGAATAAGAATAAAAAAGGTTGTTGCTATGGACGACAAGATGGATATAATTTGTTGATTTGATTATTGAAATTTTTGACATGAACGAGAAGAGTTTAACTAAGAGAGATGTTCAATAAAAAACTGAATTAATTTGGAATATTAAATACTGATAACGTTACAATAAATGAATGACAAATTGCAATAGTTTGGGCCAAATAACCATTAACCAAATTGTCTAATTGGATAGTATAAAACGATAATAAGTAACTAAAATTAATGGAAGAACTTGGATTGCCCAATTTCGGATCATGAACAGAATGTTAAATTAAAGAAGTAATAAAACCAGAGAAATAACTACCTGCATAAAGATTTAATCCTCTAAAACAAATGAAACTAAAATAACCACTAATTACATTGGAACTTGCAATTTACACCTTCCAATAGAAAAACGTATTTGGATTCGGAGTTCGTCGAAGCACGTAATCACAAGCTTGGACATTGGTGAACAAAAGGAGCGGTATTTCTGCATCACCCAAGGACCAAGAATTCCACTTTATTTACAACTTTGGAGACAAGACGGACGAAGATCATTTCATCTGCTCTCGATACAGACCAAACGCTAATAGAGGTTAGACGTGAACAGCCTCCTCGAGCTGCGATGTCCAGCGGACGGTAAAGCTTCAATTACTTAAATAATATTTAATAAAATAAAACTTTATATTGTAATACCTTGTATTCCTATTTATGTATTTTCTGATCTTCCCAACAGTTGAAAGAACCTTCACGCCCTGTATTTAAAAGAATTGTAAAAAAACCATAACTGAATTTAATATAAAATCTTGTACCGATCGATAATCGATTCATTCAGACTTATAGCCTTTTCGTATCTAAAGTAAGGACAATCTTGTTGGATATTAAATATTAAAAACTAATAAAGAATCATTGCAGAATTTCAATATCTTCTCATTTATGTATGATTTAATGGAGATTGAATAAGAAATAAAATAGATAGAGGGTATAACCAATAATCACCGTACGCGGTGGGTTAACCTACAAATTTCCCTTGGCTGGGAACTACAGCGCTATTCGCGGACTTCTCAGGTATTAAAGAGAGGAGAAATAAGTTTATAAGAATATATAAGTTCAATACCAGAAATGCATTTCAATAAAAATGAGCTCATAAAATACTAATAATTGTACGAGAGAGAGAGAGAGAGAGAGAGAGAGAGAGAGAGAGAGAGAGAGAGAGAGAGAGAGAGAGAGAGAGAGAGAGAGAGAGAGCAAAATACTATTTAAAAAGTGCTGGGTTGTGCAAGTATAAAAAATATATATATATAAAACACATATAAAATGTTTAATGTTTTCAGAGAGTTTAAAAAATATAAATAACTGTGTAGGTATTTTGGAGGGCTTGTAAAAGGGAAATTTAACGTAATTTTGTCGCCACCTGGTGGAGAATAGATGTAAATAAATGTCATAAATAAACTGGGTAATATCATTTGGTAAAAAATAAGTATTATTATTTCAAATAACACTTTCTGCTACTCAAGAAGTTCGCTTAAACGAATTCCTGCCTTTTTAAAGGTAAGTAAAACTTCAAGTTTATATTTACGTTTTTGTATATCAAGATGGCGCCCGACCTTTGACATTAAACAATTATTGGCCAAGTACAAAGTGTAAAGATATTGTATTTTATTAAAAAGTAGTATAACAGTTTGATCATTTGTTTTTGTGAATCACTTATATCATTTAAACGCTTATCAAATTGTTTTAAAAACTGATATTTTCGCTCATTTTTTCATTAATATTATTTTCGAACTTAACATTTTGTTCTTTTATTTCATTAATATCGCCCTTTAGTTCATTAAAATGTTTTTGTGAATAGCTCATTTTTTCATTTAGTTAAAGTGTTTTTGTGAATTTTCATTAATATTACTCAGCTTGTTACACAAAAAATTCATTACTTCATCATTACCGGTAGACACCGGAGTAGTGTATTCCGGAATCGCTCATTATGGGAAAATCAGTTAAACTCATTTCGTTTAAATTGTAAAAATAAAACAGAAGAAACGACACCCCGCTTATCACTCTTTTTACGATTTACGACTTGCCTTTACACAGAAGATTCCCAAAGTCTTCAAGGTTGCCACCACATTCTACGGAGTAAATGTGGAAACCATTCATACTCCCCAAAGAAAATAATTTAGTAAATAAACAGAATTCCCTTATGTAAAAAACTTCAGGGTCGTCTAGGCGAACTTATTGATACAAAGATAAGGTTATGAGCAGAATTGCGTATTAATTAACTAACACATCATTATGATACAATCATATTTTATTTAGCTAAAAACAATTATTAATTTTTTTTACTGTTGTAAACTAAAAGTTATAACACAAAAATTTTATAAATACAAAAATATATAGCCGCAAATCAGTACTTTGCACTCCCTCCCCTTTACTGTTATGAACTGTATGATGTTATGTTGTTATCATAACTGTGATGTTATAGTTTGTGTTATCATGTGAAAGTTTTCCTGTTGATAGAATATCAAGTAATTAAGTAATATGTATTATTCATTTACTGTTGTAGAACTGTGGTTGAACTCAGTTATTGAGTATTAATTAGTTAATTAATTAATTATTAATTAGAAGAAACGACACCCCGCTTATCACTCTTTTTACGATTTACGACTTGCCTTTACACAGAAGATTCCCAAAGTCTTCAAGGTTGCCACCACATTCTACGGAGTAAATGTGGAAACCATTCATACTCCCCAAAGAAAATAATTTAGTAAATAAACAGAATTCCCTTATGTAAAAAACTTCAGGGTCGTCTAGGCGAACTTATTGATACAAAGATAAGGTTATGAGCAGAATTGCGTATTAATTAACTAACACATCATTATGATACAATCATATTTTATTTAGCTAAAAACAATTATTAATTTTTTTTACTGTTGTAAACTAAAAGTTATAACACAACAATTTTATAAATAAAAAAATATATAGCCGCAAATCAGTACTTTATACTCCCTCCCCTTTACTGCCTTATACTCGCATTCTCTCTCTTCACCCCCTTTATTGAGATCCCATCATTTTACTATCTTTAGTGCTTTAAAACAATTTTACAAATAAACAAACTTTAAATAATTTTGATTAAATTTTTGGCCAATTATTTTTGTTCTTTACAGTTACTTATCTGGCACGAGCTCTTCCAGTTGTTGCACGACACTTTTTCGATAAAAACTAAATGTATGTCCCGAAACTTTTATATTATGATTACCTTCACTGGTTGATTATTTTAAAAGCTTGTCACTGTTCTCTCACATTTTTAGGTAGGCCTACCGTAACTGCAATGCGTAGGCCTACCTACACTATTAGCACGTGTATGCTGTTCGCTTCCGTATTGAGACTGGGTTTCGCTTCCTTAGCGTTTCTGTTACAATTCCGTTTTCACAACGCCTTTGTAACTGGTTCTCGGTGGATTTCTACTTACGTCCCGTCCTGGTCACTGAAAAAACGGTTTTACTTTGTATCACCTTTTCGGCGGTAAACTGGCTGTGTCGTTGTCAACGTGCCTTTTGTACGATTCACTGGTTAAAAATAGAATCACTTGTTACATTTTTTACCTTATTTGGACATCGGCTGACGAACTTTACTTCTAGTTTTATTCAGATTTGCTTCATTACAATAAAATGTTTTAAATTGGTATATAAATTTTGTCCCGTTACAACTCTAAACTGTTTGAGAGCACTTGTAACTACGCAAATTATGCTGGCACACCACCGAAAGAATGGAAAATTATTCTGGAACACCTCCGGGATCTATAAAGGCAACAGCAGCCGGCTTAGTGAGTCAGTTAGTCAGAAATTCCAACTCGTCAAGCCTAGTGCACACTGACTTTCCAAATGCACTATTACTGCGTTTAACACCTGCAACTGTATTGCACATTAGGCTCATATTTTCTTCACAATATGTAAATAAACAGTACTTATGACTGTATATATATTGTCTTTTTTTATTGTTTTCATCACCTATGTACATTGTAGTGTCAAGATACCTGACACAATTGAGTCAAGAAGCTGAACACTAATTGTATGGAATATCCTTACTATTATATAAGGGGCAACTCATATCAGTGGATTACTTATAACCTCTCCTGTTTCTGTAAAATATTCATTACTAGGGGGCGGATTTCTATGATGTCATATTTTTTTTCCTGACATTATTTCAGCTTTCAGCTTGATTTAAACTTGATTCCAAGTATTTTGATGAAGATTGATAGTGTTTTATTGTGCATATAATTGCATATTTCGGTATAGTTTTTAAGTTTTGTAGCATATTTAAGTTATATTTTTTGACTTTTCATATCCATATTTAGACATTTATGAAGTTTTACAGCATATTTACAGTGAAAATGGATTATAATGGCATTTTTCGTGTATTTTTCACACGAAAATGAATTTATTCATTCCGTAACAAATTGTGGTGTGTTAAAGTAGTAAAAACATTTTTCAGAATGTCCTTAAAATACCTACATATTCCGAGAAATTGTTAATAAGGTGTGAAATGTCTTTGGAATGCGGATTTTCAAGTACTGTTAGGCCTCTATTTTGCCTCCGTGAGCGATAATGCCAGCGGGCAGAAGTGAAGGGAGGGGGAGGGTTTTTCTTACATTTTGTAAAGTGCTTTTAACTTTCACCTTCCCCTGTAATGGTCATTCACTCATTCCGTGTGTCCGCAGTGTTTCCATCATGCCTAGAATAAAGAGTTTTGGTGAATGAAAAGGTGCGCATTTTATTCGAAAATTTTGTGATAAAATATTTAGTACCGATGGCACTATTTTATTTTGTAAGTTGTGCGAAGTTAAAGTCGCCGCTGAGAAACATTTCACTGTGCACCAACACTGTAACAAACACGGCAAAACATAAAAATTGCTAACAAAGACACTCAGCAGTTGAAAGTAGACAACTTCTATTATTCGAAAAATCTGCTAGTACTTCAACTTTATCTTCCAACACTTCAGAGTTTACGAAGGATCTCTGCAGGGCGATGATTTCATCCAACATCCCATTGAAAAAATTTAACAATCAAAGCTTGAGACAGTTTCTGGAGAAATATACGAAACATCCGGTTCCAAATGAATCGACGCTGAGGAAGAACTATCTGACTGGGTGTTACGAAGAGGTGTTGGATAAAATAAGATGTAGTGTGGGGGACTGTAAAATATGGGTTTCAATTGATGAAACAACAGATGTTGATGGGAGGTATGTTGCAAACGTGATTGTTGGAACACTAAAAGAAGACAGACCTGGAGAAATATTCCTCATACCATGTGAAGTGCTAGAGAGGACAGATCATTCAAGTATTGCTGTCTTATTCGACAATTCTTTGAATATACTGTGGCCAAATGGGGCAAAAAGAGAGAATGTTCTTCTCTTTATTACTGACGCGGCTCCTTATATGATGAAAGCAGCCAAAGGACTAAAGATGTTATATCCGAAGATGATATATGTAACATGCCTTGCGCATGCTTTACATAGAGTGGCCAAAGAAATTCGCAGTAACTATCCGGAAGTAGATAAATTAATATCAAATGGAAAGAAAGCCTTTAAGAAATCACCACTCCGCCTGCAGGCATTAAAGATGCAGCTGCTTCATTGCCCCTTCCTCCCCAGCCTGTCCTAACACACTGGGGTACCTGGATTGAAGCTGCGGTAATTACTGCAACAATTACGACACCCTGAAGAAGACCATGAACTCCTTGGACCCTATAGATTCTTCGTCAGTGAAAATAATGCAAGATTTGATTTTATGTTCTATATTAAAGCTGACCTGGGTTACTTAAAATCCAACTTCGGTTTCTTACAGAGCAAAATCACCCAGCTAGAAGCTTCAGGTTCTGAACTAAGTGATGCTCTGAATATTGTAAAATACACAGAACAAGAGTTAAAACGTGCAAAAGGAATAGCAGCAGCCAAAGTTTGTGCAAAATTAGTGAGTGTACTGGAGAAGAATCCTGGATTTTTGCAACTGTGTGGCATAAGTGAGATTTTGTGCGGAAATGAACCAGGTTCAGACTTCGAAAATGAATTTTCATTCTTTGACCTAAGTTTATTTAAGTACACCCCCATTACTTCATGTGATGTGGAGAGAAGTTTCTCTCGCTACAAGACCATTCTCAGCGACAACACGAGAGGATTTTAATTTCACAACCTGAAAATGCATGCCGTAATCAACTGCAACAATTCAGCTGATAATGAAGACCGAGATCGGGTATGAATATTTTAAAATGGGGGTGTTAAATGGGATTTGAGCAAGTCAAATTATTTAATTACTTTTCTCTCCCTTACAGGGTTGGTGCTGTTTTGCAGAATGCAGTTAAATGAGTTCGTGAATGCTGCATTGTATGACCATCTTAAAGACACTCATTTGAAGCAGATAAATAAAAATAATAATTAACAGGATTATCTCTACATTTAATAAATAAAATAAAAATGTAACACATACGTGTCATTAATAAAGTCATATTTTGGATTTTATTGGTCATGTTTTAATGTTTTTTAGGTCATAAATGCATGCATATTTCCTACATTTTTAGGTTATAGACATCCCCCCCTATACATTACCATCACTTAGTCAAATACTTAAAACGTTCTAGTATTATTATGGCAGTTATGATAATTGTATTGGAAATATACGAGGGACGTTCACGTCAATCCGGGACTTTTGTTAGACTATAGTCCGTTCAACTAAAGAAGATCGCTGACTTTCAAAGCCTGCCGTTTCCAAATTTTCAAAGACAAAAAATAAATGAGCATATTGTTGAAATCGGCATTCCTTTCTGCGTTACTCGTGTACATTTCATATTTTTTTGATTCTTCGTTTTCATAACGTTAAGAGATATATTAAAAAAGTCACTGTTTTTTAGCCCTTCTACAACAATTGTCAACTTTGATAATTCATTACAAAAAAAGTACAGCGTCAACAAATTTTTCCTGTTCAACGATTATTTTTACATTCATCCTACATCACACATTCCCATTTGAACTCTCTGTGACTATTTTTATAGGCGTTATTAATTTTTTTGTTGACCTCGAACAACTCTTAAACGGGAGCACTGTTAAGAGTTGAAATTTGTGCCAACACTGAGAAGACAACGCTAACGAAAGTTCAAGTTGAGTGAAAACAAGCTTAAACAGCTACTATATTTTACATCAACTTATATTTGAAGCGCTCTTTCGCTAAAATGTAAAGCGACGGACAAAGTGTGGAGTACACTCAGTTCCATACTGGGTCCATTTTATCAGCGTGCCGACGACAACACGCACCATAATGTTAATACTGTAATAACTTGTGTGTCGAAATCTAATAAATCGAAATAAATATTGTTTTTATTTATTTGTCTTCATGGAGATGTATTACAGCTTTATATATATTTGTTTTTGTGCTGTATGGTATTATAATAATGAAACGTTTTCCATTAATGAAACAGCCAAAATTTTAAAAGAAATTAAGACATTTCTTTTGAATTATGCTAACCTTTACTCGTCGTTGGACATTACTGAGATCCCTAATTCAATTCAATTGTGCCACAATGTTAACATTAATAAGATGATTTCATTATTGTAAAGTGTTGGTTATCGCATTTCAACAGAAATATATTAATTATGTCAAAATTGCAGTAGTTTCATTTCTAGTACAATGGCCGCTGTCTGTGCGGCGGCGGCCGTTACTTCTCAGAACTAAATGTCACCAAGTAATTATTATAAGCGTTAAGTGAATGTTAATTACGGTTGTATATAGCTACACTTTGTAATATATTAATTAAAAAATGTTATTAAAGATTGAAAGCACATTTATGCTTGCCCTCTGATTATGTAGGCCGAATTGCTTTCCGCGCGCCACAACCTGATGAGTCAACCGTCTATAACCTGATAAGGTCACCGCTATCACACACCCCACCACATACACAAAATACCAACATACTTTAGTTTGGTGGAGTGTTCTGTTTTGTAAAGTGTTGTCGTCTGAGATAGCTGAAGTGTTTTGTTCAATTATATTTTTTAATCTTAGAGATGGCGAGTGACGAAGAAAGTTTACCATCAACAAGTGCCGGGAAGACTGTTTTTCGGAAAGGAAGTACGATAAAGAGTCAAGGAAGAGAAATGATCGTGAGTGTCTGGGAGTTTTTTAAAAAAGAAAATGATACCTTGAAAAAAACTGGTGAACCTGTAATACCTTTTTCAAAAATAGCGGAGTACCGCACGAGCTTTACAAATTGGAACTGCAACAGTGACACGAGTGTGTCGTGAAAAATCACCAGCAGTTAAAGCTGGCCAAAGCTCTGTCTCGACGCCTGGGAAAGAGAGAAAACATGCGGCCAAAGTTACCGAACTAGACCCGTTTCAAGAGGATGCGCTTAGACGGCACTTCTACGGGTATTACAAACGTTGTGAACACCCCACACTGGATAAAATGCTGGTATCAGCGACAAATACAGGATTGTTTAGCGGTGCAAAAACTTTTCTCTGGACAGTTCTTCGCGATCTGGGATTCCATTATTCCGAAGTAAACGGTAGAAAAGTTTTGATGGAAAGGGAAGACATCGTTGCTTGGCGTTGCCGTTATCTGAGCAGTGTTAAACAAAAGGATTTTACACAAATTATATGGCTTAATGAAACATGGGTGAATGCTAGTCATAGCGAAAGTAAGGGATGGACTGACAACACTCTCGAAGGAACAATGACCGTTCCAATCGGCAAAGGAGGCAGGCTCATTGTCCTGCATGCCGGCACATCAAAAGGTTTTGTTCCCAATGCTTTACTTATGTTCCGGTCTAAGAAGACAGGAGACTACCATGAATAAATGGACCATAACAGATTTTATAAGTGATTTGTGACCCAAACTCAGTAATAGTTATGGACAATGCTCCATACCACACAGTGCAAATAGACAAAGCGCCTACAATGTCGTCAAAAAAATCTGCGATGACCGAGTGGTTGGAGAGACACGGAGTGCAAGCAGGGCCAGAACTCAAAAAACGCGAATTATTAGACATGGTTTTGGCTCATAAGCCAAGATTTCCAATTTACAAAATTGACGAGCTGGCAAAAAGTCATGGCCACGAAATAATTCGACTGCCTCCTTATCATTGCCATTTCAATTGTATTGAAATGATATGGGCACAGTTAAAAGGACACGTGGCAAGGAACAACAAAAAGTTTACTTCGACGGAAGTGGAGCGTTTGATAAATGAAGGGTTTGGGCTAATCGGCGAAAAGGAGTGGGCAGACGTCGTCCGACACATGGAGAAGCTGACCAAGGAAGCCTGGGAAGCAGAGGGAATCGCTGACGAAGTAGTAGAGTGGTTCGTCATAAACATAACGGGAAATACTTTCTCAGAGTCAGAAGAGGATGACATGGACATTGGCGATGACTCAATTCTGGAGGGGATCGCACCTTTGCCACTATCACCTTAAGTACCCTTCATTCTGTTGTGGTATGTAGCCTATATAATTATGTAATTAATATTGTAGTACAATTTTTCTAATGTTTAAGAAATTTTATTTTGCCTGAATTGTTTTATAACACATAAAATACGTTGAAATTTTAATTGTTATAAAATATAAAATGTTAAAAAGTCGTAACAATAATTTAAAATATTATTGAGGACATTAACAAAAATATTAACATTTATGTAGCCGTAGGTCTTAAAATAAACAAATTCTGGTCACTTCAATGTTTTGGGACACATAATTCAGACACCAGAACATACGAACAGACATCTGGTTAATCACTACTTTCTTTAATAATTCATAATGCACTTCACGGGTAATTAAAGTTGGAAAAATATTTAAAGCGCATCATAAAAAAAAAAAAAATGTCGGCAGTTTATTCATATCTCCGACAGGGAGGCTGAAAAGCCTCGTTTGTTAGGTTAATATAGGCTTACCGCAAACAGATTACAAACACATTCCCTACTTACGGAAGGCCCCTGCATTCAGCACACTAACTGGCGCTATGAGGCCGACCTGCTGTGCTGTGGTCTACTACGCCACGCCTGTTACTGTACGTGTCGCTTGACCTTTCGCTCTAAACTTATCTCACAGTTAAAATTCAGCAAAGCATCTTAAACTAATTTCAATAATTTAACCAACCTGTTGGGATTGTAAGCTTCAAAACGATATAACACTTGATTGTTAAACGTTTCTAGATTACGAGAAAACATGATCTTAGAAAAAAATTAATAACTAGTAAAAAAAGAAAAATATGAACTTGAAATGTTTACATGTTGTGTAGAATGAGTGGGTCAACAATCCTTGAACAAGAAAATTTTTCAAGGCATTACTTACTAAGAAATAAATTCATAAAATTGGCAGTTACGGTAAAACAATGAAAAAACCGTGACTTTTTCTAAATATTGCTTTACCGTGAAAAAACACTTAGCTGTAAAATTATGAAATGTAAACCACTTAAAGAAAAGCGGTTGGCGATTATAACTATGTGTTTCTTTAATTTTTGGCTCTACTTTTGTGGAAATGGCAGGCTTTGAAAGTCAGCGATCTTCTTTAGTTGAATGGACTATAGTGTAAATGGAGATTCCTGCGCTTTCTGTTGGTCGTACATATGAAGTACAAGTGTCAGCTATTACCGCATGGCGGACTGTATTGTTTACACGTTAAACAATAACAACAGTCAGTTGTAAAGAACATGGCGTCCAATGCACATGTGGAACAGCATATTGTAATGAAATTTCTCGTGAAGGTGTAAAACCCGGTGAGATTTATTCGGGACTTCCTGCACAGTACGGTGATGACTTAGTTGCAGTAAAACATTTGAGTGGTGCAAACGTTTTAAAGAAGGCCATACGTACATCAGTAAGTGAAGATCCCGGTCGAGGTAGTTCGGAGCCTACTGTAGTCATTCCCATGAACATGAAGCGAGTGGAAGAACTGATCCTTGATAATCGGTGGATAACTTTTCACCAAATTGCAAAAGAAATAAATGTGTCTGTGGGAACTGTAAACAAAATCATTCACAAACATCTTAAGTTCAGTAATTGTTACCTACTATGAAAAGTGGGTCCATCATTTCACTCCGGAATTAAAACGTGCATGAAAGCAGTGGAAGCATGTGGACTCACCACCTCCCAAAAAATTTCGAACAATTGCTTCTGCAGGCAAAGTTATGGCCTCAATTTTTTGGGATAAAATGGCATCATTCACGTCGATTTTCTACCCTGTGTAGTCAATATTAACAGTGAGTACTACTGCAAAGTTCTTCAAGATGTGCAAAATACTCTCAAGAAAAAACGGCCTGGTGCGATCACTAAAGGCATTCTGTTTCTGCAGGACAATGTACGCCCGCACACCGCACATCATGCACCCTACATGATCTTGGCTGGGAGTTATTGCCATACTCCCCTTAGAGTCAGGACCTCGCTCCCAGCGATTTTCACCTGTTTGGGCCCTTTAAGTTGTTCATAGGAGGCCAGCATTCCAACAGCGACTAGGTGAAGCAGTCAGTCCTATCTTGGTTTCAACATAACAAATCTTTCTACACTCCGGGTATCCAGGCACTAGTGAAATGCTGGGATATTTAATGTAGCAGGGAATTACATCGAGAAATAAAAGTATTTTTTACTATCATAAATCTGTTCTATATTTATTAAAAATTAATAGTCTTGGATTGATGTGAACGTCCCTTGTACATTCTAACACACTAAATCTTAAGAATATTTTAACCAATGTAGGAAAAGAATTGCACAATGGATTGCTGGCTGTGTCAATGGAGCAGCATGGTGGTATTTAGATACATTTAACACTGATTAAACATATGGAAGGAAATTTCAGCCAAAAGAGTTATCAAGAAACAGAAAACTACTTCAAATGAACTCCTATCATAAATAAAATAAATAGGTAAAAAACTTAGCACAGAATATGATGGTCTCGTATTGTACAGATCGTACAGTGTAAAAAAAATATAGAGACCAATGAAGTTACTAACTACCAACTTTAGTTAGTCACAAACAACAATTTGAAATCAACAAGGTACTCTCATACAATAATTCATGTTCATTTTGTTCACACGCAATAATAATTTTCAACTAATAGAGTTCTACACTAATTAACACAACAATCTCTTGATCCACATCATTAAATACATTTCCAACTGTAACTGACTTCTAAGCCGGCCTTAGACGCTTATACAGACCAAATAACCCTGGTGGCGTGCCAACATAATTTGTGAAGTTACAACAGCTCCAATAGTATGGAGGCTACACCAGTACATGGCCGCACGCGCTATGCTAGTCTAGAAACGTGTAGGAAAGATGCTCTCAAATTTTCGAGAGCGTTACACAATTTTTGTAGCAATATTTAAGGGAAATAAATTTAATTTTCTATAAAAATACGAATCCTTTTGTAAAAACATACTAAATATATTGTACAATTTATTGTGACTTAATAAGCTGTTGTTACAGCTTATGTTATAATTTTGTCTGAAAAACTGTTATCTTGACATATATTCAATACAAATGGTGCAATCTGTCGGCTAGCACCTATACATTATCAGATTAGCGTGGATACAATGTTGCAGCTAAAACGTTTTATAAAATAAGTATTCATTAATTAAATAAAATTAGTAGTAAGCCTTGAAATCTTTAATTTACTACAGCAATTTTTATTATCCAGTTGTGCACAATTAAACTTGTCTTCCTTTCATCAGCTATTTCCTTCCATGTGTATAGTGTAGTAGTGTTACTTTATTGAAAACACTGAAAAATCTTTACTTACATTTTTAAAGGCAAATCTGGGTGTGCAGTGGAATTATCCAAAATAAAATAATTTTTTCTTCTTAAGAAGCCATAACCCACTTCAAGTATGATGTTTTAAATTCTGTGTAGTCAACAGATAGATTGTTTCACATTTTTGAAACGCCTAGACAAACTTTTCCTAATACTATAGTTTACCTGAATCCACTACTGTAACAACAGCTCTGGCTGTGTAGTACCATAGTTCTATGGTAAAAATCACAACAAACAGATGTTTCTGATAACATTCATTTCCAGTATAGTTTTCAAGATTGTTCCTGCCCAGTCCTCTGCTAAATTAACAATACCCTCTTTATTTTTAATATCCTGTGCACAGGAAGCGAGTAATGCTATTTCTCAAATCAAAACCTGAATGTCTTTTTCTAATAAAGGGGTGTTTTGTCCTACACATTTATCAACGCTCTTCTCCAGATAATCACCATTTTGCAATAGATTGGTTAGATCATTACATGAAATACCAAGATCATAAAATGTGCTCTTTCTCTTTCAATCAGTAAGAACAATTTGACTTCTTAACATATTACTTAGCATTCTCTATGGAATCCTTAAATTCAACGACCAATCTGCTTGAAAATGTTTGTCACTTTATGCATCCTGAGTATACTGTCTTAAACATTTTAAACAAACATTACACTACAGAAAAATCACCACCCTATTTCAAGAAATACAATTTTGTAAATTTGTGTTCAACCTCATTTTGAATAAATGGCAAAATTAAAATAGGAGATCATAAAATCAGAAAAATTATATTTAATGTGTGCTTAGGATGTTGTTCTCAGACTGATACAAATAAAGTCTGCGATTATCAAATGGTTGCAATTATTTGCAAATTTGATCCAGGTGGCGTGCCATAATGTTAAAAACACTATTTTTTAAGCGGATCAAGCCTAATATGGAACCGTGATAAAAATACTTCGTTATAAAAGGTTTAACAATAATGGATACCATGTTTGCTAAGGGTGGATCAGAAATGCATCTGAATGAATGTTTCTCAAGAATGCTTGGACATGATTAAACACAATCTAAGTTTCTGTGGCAGTTAGATGAATGCTGATGAAACAGATTCATTATTATATGCCAGAGACAAAACACCATTCCAGACACTGGGTGGAATCCCTCCAAAGACGGAGAAAACTGTCCTATCAGCTGGAAAAGTAATACCATCTGATTCTGGGGATTCACTGGGCATGATGCTCATACTCTATTTAGAAAATGACAAAACCATCAACGGAGAGTACTGTGCAGCATTCCTGGAACAGCTGAATGATGCTAGTGATTTTTGTTTCCCAAATCTGAAGAAAATGCTCACTTCAAATAATGGAAATGACTCACTTCGAATATATAGTCATCACAGAGACAACACATACGTACGTACTTTCTTTGACCACACAAATATAACTAGTAACAAGTACAACTGTTTTAAATGCACAGTGCACCATCTGACAGATTGAACTTGCCAATCTTAACCATTTCATACTCCTGGCTCCATGTGTATTAGGCCAAGAAATTTTTGAACTACCCTCAATATATTCACTATAGTGAATGGGTAAATGCAATGGTAAAAATTATAATTCAGTTCTGTACGACCAAAGTTGCTGGATGAAAATTATGCAGGCAAAGAGCGAGAACACAATTCACGTAGTAAAAGACTGAAGACATCATCCTGAAAGAAACCGATTCTCACTCAAGACTGCATTTTAAACGTGCTACAACATAACAGACATATGCTTCATTCACCATAACAATTGCCTCTATAGAAATGAACCTCTGGTACTAATTGTACGAAATATTTTTGAAGTTAATTTTTAGAAACTTTCACTAGCACAGACGCTGTTCTACCTCCTGTGTGTGCTATTGTTGCCAAAAAGAAGGCCATTTCCTACGGTCAAGAACTGCACCATAGAACTGATGGAAGTAAAAGAAGCTAAGAAACTATACTATACATAAAGAAAAGACGACTTATTTGGTGTGGTCATGTTAAAGAATGTTGGGCCCCAGACAGAAGAAACCATAGTGACAATGAGCATTAACAAAAATCAATACCAGTACAGGAATTTATGGAGGAGAATGTTCTATACACTATATGCTTCTGTACATTATTCACAAAATGTTTGAATATTCTGCCTTCTTTATGTAATTATACTAATCCTCAACTACCTTTGGCATCTCACTTCTTGCTTTCTATACAAAGACACATCTATCTATCAAATAAAAAGACCTGACAACTTGAATAATTAAGTTGTCACATAACCAAACCAAACAGTATGAAGTGTGAAAAGTACTTACTTGTTCTGCAGATGCTTGTTTGCAGTTCAAGCCCAGAACCAAGCATAATTACTGTGTCGAAACTCTGAAAAATACACCATTAAGTTTAGTCTCATCTGAACATCAGAATCTTTCTGAAGCCAGTTAACCCATATAGAATAAAAAAAAGTTCCTTGCAGATGGCATCAGCCAGTTTTAACAGTTACCAAACTTGTAAAGGATTAAACATAAGATTTCATAGGATCGTTTAGTTTTTTGCTTTCATTTACACTATCCATGAAGGAATGTTGTGCAATTTTATATATTCTTGTGACTACTTCAAAGTATTTAAAGTGATGTTAACTTGAAACGAGAAACCATACATATGTGTACTTAATACTGAATTGATCAAGACTTTGAATATTATCACAAAATACTTCAAAATTTCAACTAAATTGTACAGTATTGGGCCAAAAATTGTCTTATTTATTTCTGTTAAAAACTATACTTATTTTCAGAATAGAAAAACTTCTACTATAAATGTATACATTTATCATAAATCAGTAGTCAATACAGTTGTTGCTTTCTTTAATGCACACAACATTCATGCAAATCTAACTGTTAACATAACCTGTACACACAGCATCCAACACCAAATTTTACATTATGTTAATTATACAGTATTGGCAAAACATTTTAAGACACCCTTAAAAACAAAGCAATTGATTTCCTGTCTTTACCAATTCCCTAATGGTCAGAGTATATCAATTTTGACTCAAATTTAGATAATTTAGATCAGAAATGGAAGTTTTTACACAAAAAAACACGTACTCATGAGGGACATTTCATAAATAATGCTCACTAATATTTAGCTGACATGTACATTTTATTTTAGATAACATCGCTTTATAATCCTTCTATATACTGTAGTATCTCAGCTTCTTAATGACTGGGTATCATTTTGGGAGATTTGCTACTCCACTGAGGGTACCACCTTTTAGTCCCCGGCTGGCTCGGGTAACCACTGCAGGAAGCTGTTTCAGAAGGAAAACTGCGTCTCCACACAGCGTCTTTCAACTTGGAGAATAAGTCCAAGTTTGGTGGATTCATGGCTGAACTGTACTGCACACACGTGAAGTAACACTTCCCACTCGTACTTATTCAGGGTCAAAGTCTCTAACCCACCTTTCATGAACAGCAACAATTTGAGACAGTAATGCTTGGTCTCTAACATCAAATCCCTCTTCCAGTACTATTGCAAGTCCAGGGATTGCTGCTTCTGTTCAACAGTCAAGCAGTAAGGGATCCATCGAGGACAAACTTTTCACTTCTGCAAATAATTTGTCAAAATTTAAAATACTGACACTGGCGGAGTCCCAGTAGCTTGTGTGTGATATTCCTCGCATGTTACTTAACTATATATCTTCTTGAAGAAAGTCAACAGCAAGTTTCATAGTTTGACCATCTGCCGATATTTTCAGCCTTAAGTCAGTTTGTGCTGACATGTCCATCACAAAAATGAGTACTATCATACAATATGGTCTACTGTCTGCTCATTACAAACTTCACGCAAAGCACAATGAATTTCTGTATGGTTTTGCCACGTTAGTCTCAATTTTCATCTTTGATCTTCAACTGTCACAATACCCCCCAGACAGCAGTTCTAACACTCCTAAATTCAAAACAGCGTGCATTAGGGAAGTAACACACATATTTCTTCCTCGAATCTTCAACAATAACCGAGTCATGTTGACTATTACTGGATCATCAACTCCAGTGTTGTCACCACCTTGTGCATTATTTATGAAACATCCCTCATATTTACATTGATTTCAAGGTTATCATAAATTTTGTCTCAAATGTAATGGCCAAAACCTAGTTTCTGAGTGAGCAAAAATTAAGAACAAAAAACAGGTTGTGTTAGATCTATGCGCAAACCTACTTAAGTTGAAAAACACTGTTTTATTACAAAAAATTATTATCCATTTGGGGCAAATTAAATCCTGATAATATGCATTATCCACTTTAACACATTTGCTGCTGATGTCATGGATCCATGACACTTGCTCGACTCATTGTAATGTGTTAATACAAAGTGAACGTGCACCGTAACGATTTGTTTGTGTTAGCATGTAGTGAAACCGTTACAAAATTTCTCTGCATTCTTAGTTTTGTGGGTTTTTTTTTTAATGATGGCACATTTACAAATAAAGAGGGTTCGTAACATAAAAAACAACCTTAGCAGTGAATGTGTTTAAAAAACTTTTTTGCACCGTAACGATTTGTTTGTGTTAGCATGTAGTGAAACCGTTACAAAATTTCTCTGTATTCTTAGTTTTGTGGTTTTTTTTTTAATGATGGCACATTTACAAATAAAGAGGGTTCGTAACATAAAAAACAACCTTAGCAGTGAATATGTTTAAAAAACTTTTATAATGTTGTTCATAGTCCTGTGATAGAAGTAGGCATGTGCAAAAAACTGTACAACTAATTCAAGTTTTATTTCCTACCCCCAAAATTTAGGTTTTGGACTAAACATTAAAAGACAAAATTCAGGTTCTCTTTGGGATCAATACACATAAATTATGTTTATTGTGTCATAAAATTTGTTTCATACAAAATTAACACACTGACCTTAAAAATAATTATAAAGTCTGTATGTTAATTAAAGAAAGGAAACTGACTGCCTGTTTTGGGAGAAGGGGTGCCCAAAGACTTTCTGTGAACACTACTGATTTCAAATCAAGATATTCTATTTTCCTTACAACATATGAAAATTCTATTCTTACTTGATTCCATGTATAAATGGTTGTCCATGAAAAAATTCAATTATGTTAAATCGAATTTGAGTTTCTGATTAATCGTTTTTATAGTTTGTCGTGTTTTGAATGCATTCTTAAGATATATTAATTCATGCACAAATTTTTTTAAATCTCAAGATATAAGATATTCACTCAGTTATCTTGACAATGAAAATACCTACAAACTGATTTTCATAAGTGAAAGACAAGTCATTTCTCTTTAAAATGCCATGTTATTTCCTTAGTACGCAAGTTATTCATAGCGCACCACAACTAAATATTCCAACGGTAATTACACAGAATTGCTACTACCAAATTATTGAACTGTTTAAAATGGCCTAAAGCTACAACAATCAATGATTTTCAGTGAACATTTTTTTGTCTTTGACAGGTTCACCACATTTTTCAGAATCAATACTTTTAACTGGCTACAAGATATGCCTTGCTAAATGCCTGAGGTTTAAAGAAACAACTAGTTAAGAATTTTGAATAAAGTTGAGTTCCAGTTTTATATTATGACCAGTATTATACTCATCACACAGCCGCATTTAAGAAGTACATCATTTATAAATTTTTTGATTTCCTTCTATACTCTCTGCTTGTTGTTGTCATTCTTAAGTGGGTATGACATACAATTACATTAAAATATAGTGATTATGAATATATGTATGTTCATACTTACATAATGGCCATTTCAAATTCCTAAGTAACGTAGAAATTGTAAAACAAAAATTTTGTTATTTTCTTTTTAAAAATAAAAATCTTCCTTTATCGGGTGTTTCACTATACATAACAGTGTCAGCAGCATCTACCAATACATATGAGTATTTACTAGAATTTTGGTTTTTAATTTGTTTTTCCAATAATTATCACTTCCAAACATGTGTCTACGATTAAATAGATTGTAGACTGCTAATATGCAGAAGAAATGTTTAGAAAATTTTACCATATTAATATCACAATAAAAACATTTTATGCAAGTTATGATATTAAGATTTATTTTCTTTAAGAATTACAAGAGATAGAGACAAAATTCATCCACTATTATACAGATATGCTAATCTTTCTTGTATGAAATTTATAAAGTATTGCTTTGGTTTATATATAATAGTGTTTTATAACTGATCTGAACTTCTATGTTCATCACACAGAACAGAAAAATTAAAAATAATAACAATATTAACTCTTAACTGATCAAGCCTCTAAACTTTAACAAAACAGAAATAAAAGTTTCGCTGATTACATGAATGATATAAGTTTCTTTACTCCAGGCTGTGAGAAGCACGTTGTCTTCGTTCATTTATTACTGTTGGGAAGCAGCGTCCACCTGTGGTTACAAACCCTGGGCTACACACACAGTACTGTTTTATCTTTAAAAAGTCAGTAGATCAAAGTTTATTTCACCATTTACAATGTTACCCAGCAACCAGTTAAACTTTGTGAGAGATAATCTAAAATCATGTTCATAACAACTCCTGTTTGTCATTATAACAATATACTTTCTATTAATCTGAATGATGTTTCATTTGTCTCAATTCTGTGAGTAAAATTCTCTTACTGGATTGTACATATTAGTCACAAAAAAAAAAACCCCAGTGTGTGTTAGATAACTAAAATAACTGACAATCAACTACCAATCCCCTGTACAGTTTAAATTTACAATTTTAAACCTTACTGCTTTTTATAAATGTACAGTTAAATATTTTTCACACACTGCTGTGGTCTCTGTGAATTATAAGAAATAAAAAATATTTGAACTGATAAATTATCAAGTTTTGTTTGTTACGTTTTATTATTTGTTTTTGCAATTTCATAATTGCTTCACATCTTACAGTATTTTAAATATGGTCAAAATCTGTATCAACTGTCTTGCTGCTTCTTCAATCAATTGGTAGAATTTATCACGATAACTGCAAATTCAGAGTAACAGATACTGCACACTCCAAAATCAAAATGTGTTGCATGGTACTATCATTTTAACTTACTAAACTAAGTACATACCATGGTTACTACCATTAACATGTCTGAATATTTACAAAATAATCTCCTCATTCTCACATAACATGCAGTTTAATGGTTTATCTTTGTATACACAAAATTTGAATGTTCTTACCTATTTATTTGTATACTTCCATCATTCTTATTTAGAATTCATCACAGCAATGTAAAATCTATATATGAGGCTCAGCACTTTTTCCAAATCCACGTGGACTTCACATTTGAAATGATTTTCAATTTAATTTTGAACAAAAATTGTCATGTATATTTTTATTAGATCTGAAAAATCTTGTTTTACTTGGGACACTACAATATATTTTGTACCCATGAATTTAAAAAAATATAATTTATCATTTTAACACAATATCTGATTACGTTTATAATTAAGCAAATATGTATTTCTGTATTCTTACTAAATTCTTCTATAAGCAGACTTCTTTAGTAAGCATTATCTATATTCTCCATCTTCTATTAATTTATTTCCCAATATCTTTTAAAATCATTATTCTTTAAGAGGATAAATGATTCTGATCAATTAAAACTCTGTGGCATACTGAAACAACACTGTATGTATATATATATATATAGAACTATCTTACCAGTACACTTTGTTAATGTTTCACTGTTCAACTACTGTATGAGAAACAAAGTAAAAACTTTACCCGAAGTTCTTCACATTAGATTCTCCTTTAAGCACAAATAATAAAGAGTTTTATTCACTTTTCTAAGACAATAAATATTTACTATCCCGTACACCAGTGCCATCATTTATGCAAATTTCACAGATTTATTTCCATTCAATATCATTGAAGGGTAATTTCTAAATAAAATCACATTTGGTAATTCTGTAAGTTTTATTCTTCAAATCTTTTTTGTTTCTTTTTCATTTTTATCAGTACATAATTTACTAAAAACAAACATCATTCTTTTAAAGGTTATTGTTGTCATACATCATAAGAATATACATTAAACATCAGCAAAAAACATACATGTATATATGTTTCCGATCATATAAAATATTATATAGTGAAGAGAAAGTAAAAAAATGAGATAAATTAAGAGGAATGTAGAAATTTCACTATAAGAGAAATTAAATAATATTAAAGTTAGAACCTTATTATTGTTACCTATCTAAAAATCCCTAAAAATAATAATGCTGTATATAAATTAAGTCACTTAAAATAGTTAAGATGTAAAAAAGTCATATTCTTTATATACACATTACTAAACGCTACACACAAATTAAGTCCATTCACTTTAGTAGCGTCTGGCTTGGTTAGAATAATCTCTGGACTGTCCAATAAGATGATGAACCACCTGTAATATTTCAAATAGAACAGTTTGGTCAAATAACCATTTTTTTCAAAAGGAATACCTCCTTTTACTTCAAATTCGTTTTCAGCACAAGAAAGTTGAAAATAACGCGTTCTTTTTAAAAGCAGGAATTATTATCAATCATTAAAGGTTAAGAGATGCTGCAAGGTTTAGTGGATCGGTTCTTATTACATGTACACAACACTTAACTGTTTATTTCTTATCACAATCTATGTCTTCACTATCAATACAACAAAAATTACCAGTTTCAGAACATTGTCTTCTGCATTCAAACAAAATATATGTACAAACATTTGCTGTGTGTATCTTTTGTTTTCTTCACAATTTTTCCATATACTGTGATCATTTCATCTTTTACTTGTTAGTTTTCTTATTTAATTTTTTTTCTATTGACTCAAATTATACAAGTTGGTTTATAATGTCTGCAGAAACTGCAATGTAGACTCAAAACGTAATAACACTTGATGATCTCCACACGTCTGCTTTGTATAAAAAATTTCTTTACAATTTCTAATAATAATCTGAAAAGTAACACAAAGTAACAATAACTGGAACAGTTTCTTCATAAATGCACAAAAATTGACATTCAATGAATTAAAATAACAGTAAGCAAGACAAATACACTACTCTGGAAAAACATGAAAGAATTTCCAAATGGTTGTATTTAACAGTAATGTCACTATTCACTTCTTTTGAGCCTGGCGTTTTTTTCAGTCAAAGCAAAGGAAAAATCAGTTTCAGTATTGTACAGAGGCCTAATACATGTGGCATCAGCCAATACACATTTGCTATAAGACTGATATCGATAAAATTTACTACTTCATACAAAATTTATGTAAATAATTTTTGGTTCTAAGACAGTGTGGTCTTAAATTCATGTGGTATAACTTTAATATATATGAACTACGTATATATACACTGTTGTGATAACAGACATTACTTCAGGGTGTACAACTTTATAACCTTTGTGTATACAAATTGTAAATAAACAGTGACCAGTGTTCTCAATTAATTTTATACTGATTGAAATATATATATTTTATACTAATTTAATTCAACCTCCAAATGAAGTTTCCAAGAATGTCACTGCATATGGTATAGTAAGAAACTTCATATTCCATTTAAGCACAGAAAGAGTTTGGACTAACACAATATAGTGATTATACTCTTTTAAACACAACCATTGTTTTAACTGAATCTTTCAACATGATTACTATTTGTAAAATATTACTCTTTAATTATGAAGCAAAAATATGTGCACCATGCTTATTTTTTACTTCAAAAATTATTTTATTGACTTAAACTAAAGTAAGTACTGATTTTTCTATTGATATAAATTTTTCCTCTCAGTTCTTTCTATCAAATGTGGTCTGTAGTTTAACTATAAATGAAAACACACACACACACACACACACACACACACACACACACACACACACACACACACACACACACACACACACACACACACACACACACACACACACACACACACACACCAGCGGCAGAAAAACAATCATCAATATGTTTTATATATATATATATATATAATGTACACTTTATAGTGTATAGAATTTTAATATAAATAAGCAGTACTTAATTACATATTTGAAAACAATATCGTTCCCATTAATACAAGGTGTGATTGGAAAGTTTTAAGACAGGTGCCACCACTGCTCTATAGGAGGGGCTAGGTTTGCCCGCGGGTGTGGAAGGTGAAGCTTGTTTTGTCGTTGAAACGTTGTGAAACGATCACCGCGACATGTTTGTTCAGTAGAGAGTGGCATTCTGGTGAGTGAGGACATGTGATCGGGTCTTGGCGGATTTTTGATTTTGCAAAATGGATGAAAAAACGGAACGAGTTTGTGTCAAATTTTGTTTTAAAACCGGGAAATCAGCTTCAGAGACTTATGAACTCTTACAAACAGCTTTCGGGGATAAATGTCTGAGCCGGTCAACTGTTTTTATCTGGTTCAACAGATTTAAAGATGGCCACAAATTAGTTGAAGATGACCCCCGGTCCGGCCGGCCTTCCACTTCAAAAACCAACGAAAACATTGTGAAAGTTCGCGATTTAGTGCACTCTGACCGTAGGCTTACAATTAGGGAGATGGCTAATGGACTGAATTTAAGTTTCTACGCGGTTCAGTCAATTTTAAGTGAAGATTTGAACATGCGTCGAGTGTCCGCGAAATTCATTCCGAAATTGTTGTCAGACCAGCAGAAACAATCCAGACTTGAAGTGTCCCAAGAATTGTTTAATCGGGCCGAAACTGACCCAGATTTGTTAAATAGGGTAATTACAGGCGACGAAACATGGGTTTATGGGTATGACCCAGAAACAAAGACACAATCATCGCAGTGGAAGGGTCCAAGTTCGCCACGACCGAATAAAGCGTGACAAAGTCGGTCACATGTGAAGACAATGTTGGTGGTTTTTTTCTATTCTACGGGTATCGTGCATCACAAATTTGCCCCTAGAGGGCAGGCAATCAACCAGGAATACTATAAAAGTGTCCTTCAGTGTTTGCACAAAAATTTGTGGAAGAAAAGGCCTGCACTCTGGCGAGACAAGAATTGGGTCCTCCACCACCACAACCCACCACCAGCTCATCGTGCGTTCTCGATCATGGAATTTTTGGCCAAATTCAAAATTCCTGTGCTTCCGCAACCCCCATATTCCCCTGACATAGCCCCTGCCGATTTCTACCCGTTTCCTAAATTGAAAATTTCGCTGAAAGGGGACCGATTTGACTCAATTGAAGACATCCAGGCAAATACGGAGAGGGTTCTTAAAACCCTTAAGAAAGAAAATGTCCAGGAATGCTTCCAAAAGTGGAAACACCGTTGGAGTCGGTGTTCAGTCAGAAGGGGACTACTGTGAAGGAGATCCATCACAATAGCCTGTAAGTACTGCCACTTTGAAATTACAAGCCCAATCTTAAAACTTTCCAATCACACCTCGTACACGAGTTGTAAATACTAACTTTAAAATAATATCATTCCAGTCAATATAAAAATATGTATGTAATATCAATAGAGTCAATGGAATTTTATCAATATCAATAAACTTGGGAATTTTATCTCGTCTTAAACTACCTGCTTCTGCACATACTGGTAGGTATGTATTGATGTGTCAAAACAATATAATTATTAACATTTGTTAATTCTTGTAACTTCCTTCATGCTGCCTCAAAATTGTTATGCTTAGAAACGCATCTTAATGAAACTAATTTTCTCGATTCTTTCAAACGAACTACAAATGAAATATAGAATTCTCAAAATCTATCTGCACCTGTCACATCTCATATCAGAATGCATTTCCTTTTATATTATATAAAACATTAATTTTGTGTTACAAAGTTTTTACCGAACATTGAATTCATTACTGAATGTGTAATAGAATACATCAGTATCCTACTTTTAGTATTATACTATTATTTTATAAATATTATCCACATGTTTCATATCTATCACTTTCAAAAGTGAATACTTGATCAATTTGTCTGTTATCATATAATGAAATACTATTAAGCATAATTTTTATTACATATTCACACATGTACTTTATTAATTCTGATTCCTAGCAAAATTGTTATTCTAAGCGACCTTGCTAATTTTATGTATCAACATGTTTCATCAAGTTTGCACAACACTTTTGCAAATTCTTTCCACTGTATTATATGGCTGAGCCCTCAAATTATAAATAATAATAAAATACATCACTTAAACTATTTATGTCTTAACACACTGAACAGATACAATGGACTACCACTTGTTTTACTTAAGCGTACTAAAAGGATTTTTATTGACTTAATACTGAACAGAATCGTTACGTTTGTATAGAGCTACTGTACACATTACAATGCACTCTCAATCATACACATGTGCTAGGTCACACACAGCCCATTGCTGGTATTTATAAATGCCTGGACGATATAAAGTAGAACCATTAAACTACACAAATCTTAATTTTTCTGATAAAGACCACTTCAAAAAATATTACGGAGTACTTTGTTAAAATTAGATCAAATTGTAATGTTATACACACCAACATGAAAATAAATACAAACTTTTACCAAAACATCAATAAAAACAGACAGACCAATGATTTTTGTTTGGGATTCTAAGAATATAATACGTTTATTTTACTGAACATCAGAGTGAGTTGACATGGTTGGAACAGAAACCAAAATAACCTATTTTCTTCATGTTAGGCTGCCAAAGGATACAACAACCTGGTTACTTGCCAGGAATGATGAAATCGAATCACGTGGAGATTTCGATAATTTATAGCTAGCATGCTGGTGGTGGTAATGTGATGTTAAAAAAAGAAGAACTAATATTGTAGAGACTTATGGATCCACCAATAATACAAAGTTACACTACCACTTGATCCTCACACATCTAGACTAGAACGTTTTCCTTGATTACTGTCCAACTGACTACTACTGCACTTGATTCTATACAAATTTGTATTCCATTCTTTCTACACTTTACATAAACTTAACAGTAATGATGGACGATATTTTAGTAATAAACTTGAAAAATACCTTTAAAATGACTTACCATAATCTGGTTTTCCATAACCACCCGAACCATTAGCATTGTATGAGGATGTATCTGTCAAACATAATAAATACAAGCTAACTGATTACAAAATAACACAACATTATAACTTATATGCAAATTATTATATTACATGCATAAGAATCATCTGACGGACTGATTTTATTTTAAAATATTTTTGAAATTTAATTCAATACGCCTGACTACGCAGAATTAAGAATTATACTATATGCAATGCCTGCACAGAACCACAGCTCACTTTAGTAATATAAAAAAAACTCCCAATGAGTAACATTACAATTCAGGACCTCGGAGGAGAAAGGGTAAATAAAAAAAAATAAATCCTATTTTCTGACATGTTAAGAACACGGTAATACCACTATCACGTATATATTCGCCCTTCGTATTTTGTAAATACCAATTGAAATGTATGGACCACATAAAACCAGCTGAGAGCTTATTGCTGTAATATTAGAGGAGTAACAGCGAATATATTTTATATTATTTTTTTTTAATTTACTTATCAATAATTATTTAAAAATAAAAGTGTAAACTAATCAGAATCTATGTTTTTAAAGACTGAAATACATATTCGCCTTTTCTATCCTGAGAGTATTCACAAACTTTAAACACGATTTCACAACACCATGATTTTCATATTCGCTCTTTCTATTCCCAGCTCCTGAATTAGAAAAAAAGGAAATCACCAACTTACCATAGGAAGCAGTTTGTGCATAACCTCCCCTGTCATCATATACTGTGGCCGAATTGTAACCTGTTGTGCCACTGCTGTAACCTCCATATGGGTCAGCTGCTGTAAACGGCATTTGATAATTATTCATATCTGAATGTGAAAACAAAAACCTTTTTATAATAAGATCCAGATTAAAATGACAGTAAGCATATACAAAGAAGGTTCAACTACAATACATTTAAATGAAGTTCTGTTAAGAGGACCATGTTAAAAAAGCTAATTATTTGTTTATAAATCAACGCACATAATTTTAAGACAAAAACTACTTGAAATTTTCTCTAGCAAAAATAAAAAACAACAAATGAAAATAACGTTTATTAATCAAACATTTTTGTAACATTAAGTATCACTGATAATAAAAGCGTGGGCGCCTAAGGAATGATATTATACCATGTTTAAATCAATCTTCAATAAAAAAGATCTATAACTGATACTATTTGTTCTACATTTACTATCACTGATAATAAAAGCATGGGCGCTTTCATTTAGACAATGTGATCTTAACCATGAATTCGAAAATATAATTAATCAATATCAAAATGAATTTTGTATCTCAAAAATATTATAAAAACTACAGTATTCGTTTATATTCAGTGCAGTGTGTATTTTTTTTTTTATTTAAAAATATAATCCTTGACAATCCTAATTTCAACGTCCCCTCTTAATAAATAATAGTTTGTAATGTGAAGTATAATGTTATAACTTGATTCAATGGAAAGGAATCTTCAAATATCTGCTATTTTTCCAAATTTAGTTATACTATGATTCTCTTTATAGAATGTAAATTTTGGAATTGCGCACGATCGTACTTGTAACACAAATGTACACATATATGCATACTCTGAAAAATGTAATTCCTCAATAATCAAATAAATGTTTATAAGGACGTGTCGCACATTTGTGAGTGACTGAAAATGGGAACGGGTGAGTTTCCATAGATACTACTTCTTTGTTGTCAATAACATAGTACACATATAAAACTTCGTTTATGAATGCGACTACATTTAACTTATAATCTGTACATTGGTAAATGTATGTATATTTTTTTTTCATAATAGTGTATTGTCACGTGATTCAAGTGTGTATGCAAAATTTCAAGTCGCTATCACATCGGGAAGTATGCGAAAATTCGATTTGAAAAAAATCCACTTTAGACCGACGGGAAAAGCAAGTTAAATAAAAGCGTTTAAAAAAACAAAGGTCATCGTTACTGATAAAGCACGATTTAACAAGACTGCATTTAGTTGGGTGTGCTTATTGTTCTTTACTGACAATAACACAGGCTCCACTATAGAAGTCAATACTATATTATATATTTACCATCGTGTAATTCTGACATTTCCATTTAAATTTATGCATGAAGAACATTCCCGTCAGATTCTAATGGAATGGTTCCCAAACGGGATACCAGGAGCCATCACCAGGCACAGTTAAATTTTGGGAGACATGTGTAAACAAGACAAATAATTTCTGGGTGAAACAACTGATCCCAAAGAACGAAGAGGCATACGTTAATGCCTACTGGTACCTGGTATTCAGATTACAAAAAATATATGCAAGTACTAAAATGTATAATGTAAGGAAATATTATCAAATGCATGAAAACAGCATTTATTGCTACAATAATTCAATAATAATAATAATGAATAAGCATTGCCATCCATTTATATGTCCAATTACGTGGACTCTTTAATGGGTTGGAACTAGTGTCCTTACATCATCAATAGTGGCTGTAGTTGTTATACTACAGTACAATTATTGTTATGGTTGTTATTATGATTTGTTAACAATAGCTTCTACTACGTTGAACCAGTGCATTCATCGTAACGTTTATTAATGTGTATAGGGGAAACTAGCATTAAAAATTTGTGAAACAAGCAGGCCTTAAATACAATTATATGATGCTAACGTAACTCTGATACAAAGAAACTTGGAATTATTTTTTATTGAAATACGGTACTTAACAATACATTACCTTGAATTACAGGGCACAGAATAACAATTTTTACTACTGTGAAAGCCGTGTATGGAAATAAACTCTGATAATAGTAAACAGAGTATTATTAATATCTGGCCACACAACAGTAATAGTTTAATCAGCGTTTCTCAACCATTGGTCAGTGGTTTGTTATGGTAGCTTTACTAACCCCAGCACACGCATATATACAGTACACTGTTAGGCAACAATTGTGTTATGCCTCCACAGTCAGGCAACAACAGTATATACAGCAAAACTCTGTTAAAACACGCTTCCAGCGACAGTGTGAAACCACGTATTAAGTGGGAGGCAATCCAGCAGCACAGCTTACATACAACACTAACATATACGAGGTGTGTTCAAAAAAAGACCAAACTATTTGTGTAGCACGTCAACCTGCGCATAGAGCGAGCTGCACAATTAAGTATAGTAGGCCTACTGCTAGCGACAGGTTTTGACGCCGGAATGCCGTTTTCTCCGTCCCATCATGATCATCAGTCTTCGAGCTACACCCACTGTAGTGGGCACAGGCACACACCTTCCGGCGGATTTATAACGAAGTGAGAATGAAACTCTTAACCCAACGTGTGTGTATAAACCTTTGGTGGTAACTTCACAAAATCTTAGCAGAAATCTTTCCATTGCATTCCAAACTTATCACCATTTGCATAGGTACGCAGTTGTTGACCGATTTCAAAATGGGTCTCTTTCTGATCGTCGTCAACAAGCGCAGTAAGAATTTTTTCAGTGATACGACACGTTTAAATTTTTCGATCACAATTTAATTTTACGATCTTATATGGTGCGCATTCTCTCAGAATGTCTCGGCAGTTAAACGATGATTTACAATTACCACATCACGAGCTCTCTTCCCATGATCTTCGCGAAATCGCTTTCATCTGCACCGACCATTGTTCTTACCCTCTTTAAATTTCATAAATAATCGTTCGGCTCATGCAGGCCTCCGCGTATGCTTAATTCAAAAACCAGAATGTTTCTGCAAAGTTTTAACCTAGTTTTGCTGCAAAATTTCATACGCACACGTCATTCGAGGTCTTTCTAAATCACTTTGTCACTAATCCGCCGGCCTGCGTGCGCACGTCTCCACTCAATCTGATATAGGGTCATTCCATATCAAGTCAACCAGGGGTCTGAACCTCAATGTCTCAGATATTGGTAATTTTTTGTACTTATAAAGTACTTCAAAAATACAAAGTTTCAAATTTTTTTGTTGTGTATTTTTTTAAAAACGGCACAAAACGCCATTTTTCCCATTGTTTTGAAACAGAAAACTGTATAATTAAGGAACCGTTAGACCTAGAAAGCTCGTTTATAGCTCATTTTAAAGGTCTTTGTAAGGGCTTTAATTTGATATGTAACACAACCTACTTTGAACAAAAACCTTTTTTTGGCACGTTTTCAAAAAACCTTTTTTTGAAAATTTCAAAAACACCATCATCGAATTTTTTCAAAACAATATATGTTATTTGTAAAGACATTGACTAGATATATGCAAAGTTTGAAAGTGGAGAAATCATGGTTTTTTTTTTAACAAAAATTTAAAGGCATCAGTGTGGAGGTCGTATTCACGTAAATTTGCATTACAATACCAACAGTTACATTTTATGTCATTTTTAGTTTGACTTAGTACCATAATGATAAATTACAAACAATTACTAAGACTTGCCTAAAAAAATTTTGATGAAATTAATCAGTTTTAAAAGTTTATGACACCAATTGATTTATTTTTCTATGCCACGCACGCTAGAACGCCATGTTCTCGAGCACGCCAAGCGGCCGGTAGATCAACCAAAAAGTACCGGTGTCCGAGAAAATCTCGAAAATGTACCGGTGTCGAAAAATCTCGAAAAAGTACCAGTGTCGAAAAAATATCAAAAACGTACCAGCAAAGAATCTATAGTAATAGAGTTAAAACGTAGAGACGTTATGGCGAGGCCGCTTCTATAGGCAGAGCGGCAGGAGAAATCCAAACACGAATGCGAGAGCGAAATGTATACAACAACAAAGTTGTAAGCGATCGTAACGCGCACCACATCGATAACGATGCACATTCTCTCACTCAGATCAGTTGTGTTTCATTCTCTGCCAAAGTTAGTTGTGAGTTGTGGTACAATATAGGTATAATATATAGTGTTAAATTGAAAAAGGTTTTTTCTGAAAAAGGTTGAACCTAGAACCACTACAGGAAGAACGTATACTTTGACCACAGAAGAAATGGCAGACTCATCTCACTTACTTGAACAACAGTTGAAGAAAATGTGAACAACTTATTATTAACTTATGTGTGAACTCTAAATGTTTAATATTCAAAAGCACTATTTTAATTTACAAACATGATTTGTTCTTATAAGACTGCACTGTGTAGTGTATATATAGACTAGAATCTTCTACAGATATGTTTTAATTCATAAAATATACAACAAATAATAAATGAGTTTTGTTGCTTAAAATCATTTCATGCAAGATCAATATGGAACACTTTATTCAAGAGAATTTGTAGGTGAGTCTTAGTAATTGTTTATAATTTATCATTATGGTACTAAGTCAAACTAAAAATGACAAAATGTAACTGTTGGTATTGTAATGCAAATTTACGTGAATACGACCTCCACACTGATACCTTTAAATTTTTGTTAAATAAAAACCATCATTTCTCCACTTTCAAACTTTGCATATTTCTAGTCAATGTCTTTACAAATAACATATTTTTTTGAAAAAATTCGATGGTGTTTTTGAAATTTTCAAAAAAAAGGTTTTTGTTCAAAGTAGGTTGTGTTACATACCAAATTAAAGCCCTTACAAAGACCTTTAAAATGAGCTATAAAAGAGCTTTCTAGGTCTAACGGTTCCTTAATTATACAGTTTTCTGTTTCAAAACAATGTGAAAAATGGCATTTTGTGCCGTTTTTAAAAAATCTTAAAAAAAAACTACCCAACAAAAAAATTTGAAACTTTGTATTTTTGAAGTACTTTATACGTACAACAAATATACAAAATTACCAATATCTGAGACATGAAGTTTCAAATTAAATTCTTGATTGGTTGATTTGATATGGAATGACCCTATACCTCAATGACTAATGCTGATAGCGGAACTGAATAAATGGCAGTTTGTTGTCAAAAACTGTTGCTAGGCGCACCCAAAGTGGCAACACGTTGTTTGTGCGGGTTGATGTGTAATTAAAAAAGTTCGGTCTTTTTTTGAACACACCTCGTATTCATATTTCTCACTGTAAATTTGCACTGATGACATTTCAAGGGTACTGTATGGAATACATTGCATATTCTTCAGCAGTACTAGTTATTTCCCTTGTCACTGCATACTCACTTCTTGCCAAGTAAATTAATCTGTGACATAAAGAGCGTATTATGTGTAATTGGAATGCAATAAATGGTGCATTTTGTTTTGTCTCCAAGTCACGTTTATACACTAATTAGAATTAATATTAGGCATTACCTGTAGTAACTTCTGTCTTGTGACTTATCTGTATTAAATTTCTAAAACGACGCGTTTTGAGGATAAATCTTCATCTTCATGTTTTAATATTATATAGGACAAACGGGAAGACAATCAACAAACGTTTTAAGGAACACCTACCCAAAAGGGATATCTCGAAAACAAGATCTAATTATGCTCAACATTTAATGCTATATAATCATAAGTACTCAGACTTCCACACAAACTTTAAACTGCTTCATAATTGCAAAAAAGGTGCATACATGAACGCTGTGGAGGAATATGAGATATACAAGGCTTCTAAGTTACAAGCGGACCAACTACTTAATGATAAAGTTTCGTTTCGATCTAATCTACTGTACAACACAGCAATCGATATCGATGTGTCCACAGGAAATGATAATGGTCATACAGGATAAAGTACAATAGTTAATCGTTGGCAACGAGACGATGCACATCAGACTGTGCCGACACTATATTAATGTAAAATTATGTGTGGTGTTTTTATGGGTTTTAAATAACTGACGACCCCGTTCGGGTGAATTTGATGTTTTTATAATATTAAAACCTGAAGATGAGGATTTATCCTCGAAACGCGTCGTTTTAAAAATTAAAACAGATAAGTCACAAGACGGAAGTTAATACAGGTAATGCCTAATATTAATTCTAATTAGTTAATAAATGGTGCTTTATAATAATTCGAATATAAGCCATGCAGAGACTGGACAAAAAGAGTATTACAGGGGATAAAACATAATAAGCGGGACCGTATTAACAGGGTTTTACTGTATTTACATATTAAATATAAGAGTGGGAAGGCAGTATCCTGTTCTCTTTTGGTGGTAAACGTGTGTGTATACTACTCCCTAAACCAAAAATTTTGGTTTCTAGAGAGTGGGGTTAAGATCATTTTGATCGAAGACAGTGGTCACGAATTCAGTCTTGGAATAGGGCTCCAAATTTTAATGTGTAAGTATTTTAGGGAGTACTTGTGCTTATAAGAAATAATACCAAACAAAACCACATCAACTAAATAAATATCATACAATATAACAGAAGATGAAAAAAATCAGAATCTGCAGATGCAGAACTCAATTGAGGTTCCTATAATTCCCAGTGTGGACTGCCCCATAACTGCTGGCTCAGTGCCAATAGTCACTACTGTGCCTGTCAAAACTAGGACATTTTAAGACAGGAAGAGCCAACAAAATTGTACCTACAATCTAATATTAATCATGTCCAAGAACTGGAGTTCAAATTTTTTCATTGGTCAATATCTTTTATTATTAAGTGTTTGAAGAAGAAGAAGTAATGAGAGATTATAAAACCCAACAATCACATTACTTTGATGTTAGCCAGGAATGCTGATTTTATATATTATCTGACTCTGTTCTCAATACTTACTTTGAAAACTTAGTGCAATGCTTTATTTTTAAAGGGACAATTCCGTTTGTTGTTATAGAAATGCTGATACTATCACTTCTAAAATAGAATACCAGCCTTATCCTCATACCCTATTCATACAAATGTCATGTACACTAGGCGAATCAGCCTTCAAAGGAAATTGACATTCAAAGAACTCTATCACTTTATCAGTTCATTTCCGTTCTTTGTTTCGTGAAACACACTACAGTTAAAGAGGTTGAGAAACACTGTCTTACACTAAATAATAATTTTACCTGGCTTACTATAGCTTGAATATGAAGGGTCGACGGGAGGTGCGCTGTATCCTGTCCTTGTGTCTTGACTTGTTGAATACCCACCGGTTGCGGGTGACGAATAATCACTAGCACCCTCATAGCCGGTGTAACCACCATAACCACCTCCACCACCTTGTGAATATGACTGAGATCCACCATAGGCATTGCTACCATATGACTGGTAAGAATTTGTGTTTGTTGCTCTGAAACATCAGACGCCCGTTATCATCGTTGACACAATAACTGATTTCTACATAGTATTGTGCAGTTCACAAAACGCTATTTAGCAACAATTCTCTGCATTATTTGACTTCAAAACCTTAAGCAACATTCAGTAACTTTAAAAACTGTATATTGTAACATGTATTAAGAACATAACTCATACTTCAAACTTGTTTCCATAGACAACTTGCTTACAATTTAGGTCACGCTTATATAATGGAGAGTTACTGCCATTATACCATAACAAGTATTTACTGCATGGGTTTAACAAATCTTATGCAGATTACTTTGTGACATTTTTTATGTACACACAACAAAAAACACTTTTGGCATCCAACACTATTGTTGGATAGCAATTAATTTTCTTTTATCCAACAACCACAATTAATATACCATATAATTTTAATTCTTGTTACAAAATATCACGAACTGTCACATACATATTCATATTGTATAACTAATATCTGATCTATGACTTATAATATTTAACAATCTAGTAACAAGACTTTTATTTTAAATATAAAACGTGCAAGAAAAAATAAATACAAGCTCAACAGCTGCTAATGATTATAACATGCCCTCTATTGTGCAAGTCAAACCATTTTTTGGATGTTGTTGATGTTTCATGAATTCAAATGAACATCTTCTGCCTACTGTCCCATTCAGTGTTGCTCTGCTGTGAACTAACATATGTACCATCAACATAAATAAAAATTTGATGTGACCAAAAACAATCTGACTTTTTCACTGTCTATGCACGCACAATCCATTACTCTGTTTTCAGCAGAGGTTTGCTGCATTTTGTAATCAGCACACAAACTGCAACTGAATTTAACCCAGCTCTACTTTAACATATTAACTTTGAGCTGTTAAGTGCCTCTCAACTAAGAAATGTCTGTTCCTACAGGTTGGGGGTTTTGTGACAGGTTTGTGTTTTTCTTCTTTCTCTCCTGTCCAGCATTAGGCTTGTGCCATGTGGCATCCCCTGGCCATGTGGCATCCCCTGGCCATGTTACAACTCACATACATCAGGCATCTAGTACTCATACATGTAGTACATGCCTTTGTTAGTTATGAACTCCAGCCATGCAAGACACAAACGCTGTATTAATCCTAGCAATAGAAGTACAGAGAAGGATGAGTTGTGATGGTCACAGAACAGCCATTCAGATTGTTGAGTCAAACGAGTACCAGCCAGCAATATACTCTGATGTCTTTGTCTACTTAAAAATCTGATACTCGTAAATCAGAAAAGGGTGGATGGCAGCATGGGTAAGACAGCTTGGCCATACTGACTGAAACATCCATGAATGGAGAGGATCATAATATTACGACACGATGTTTCCCATAGTTTCCAATGTTCGCCATCGTATATTTACACCGTGCAACATAACAGAAACATTTGCAGACTTATTTTGTTCACATTTCTTCCAATTGACGGCAGATCTATGTAATATAGTAGATTTTACTGAAGCAGAATTACATGTTCCAGCTGGTGATAGTGTGGAACACGTGATTTACGGTTTCATTCTGTTACACTGTATCGGGTTATGAACTTAAAACACATATTCTTGTTATTTGATTCCTTTATTTAATTGTTTTGTTTAATATATTTTAAACAAATTAACGAACTTGCGGAATTCAGTAGCAAGAGAGGTCAATAATGATTCAGACCCCCATTTCATTTTTAGCATCTCGGGTGTTTTTTGTATATTTTCATATAGAATAGATTTATATAGTATTATAGTAAGTGGGCTTTTTGGAATTACCTGTTTTCTGTAATGGTAATATCAAGCTCTTCCATCTGTTCATTCATTTTCTTACCTCTCTAGCCAAGTGGTTGTCACTCTCATTCCACTGTTTTACATGTATCAGTTTACCGTGTAGATTTATATACCGAAGTATTGTAAAATATCAGTAGTGAAGACTATTTTATCATTTGGTTATTTGCTTATTCTAATCGATTTAGTATTAGATACATACAACTTCCTTTTTTATTTTAAGTGATGTACCCATTGGTAATTTGTTTTTGTATTTTAGAAGAAAAAAAAGTTTCTAAACTAACCATAATTCAGAAACACACCTTACAGAAAAGCAACATACACCATTTTAAAGATAAAATAATGACAATTAACAGGATATGATAAACACTTTAATACAAGTAAGGATGTACATGACACAGTACACCAAATGTATACAAATTTCATAGAAAGTAGGCCACCACAGGGGAAAGAGACAAGAATTACCCACCCGCACCCACCCAAAAAAAAAAGTATTTTGATTTCTGCATAATCTTAAAAAATTGTTCTTTACAATTTATACTCAAGAGGCAGTGGTTGATTTCTAAAATTGTAGGTGCCGGAACACATCAATTCAAAAGTTGTACAGACACAAATATTCTTATATTTTATATTAGCGTATAAGTTTCATCAGCTTATTACAAAGGAGGTCGACATTTTTAAAGCCTTGTAAAATATGTAACATACGTAAAAACTTGTATCTAAAAAGGTAATGAAGTTTACTGATATTTCTAAAGACCTTCATCAACAATTAAAAAAATATCGGTATGGAGAACCATACATGACTTCCATGTTCTAAGATTTATATTTAAAATCATTTTTGAAATGAAATATTGCCATAGAAACTACTTCTTTCTTCAGCCTTAACCACAGTACTGTGGTCACTAACAAATACCACCTCACATTAGCGCACTCGATTTTCACTGATGATGGCAGTCGATAGCACTGCGGAAACGTCTGGTTTTGTAGAAAACATTGGACCACGCCAAACAGCCTGGAAAGGAATTTTAACAACAAACTACTTCTTTGTACCGATAACGTAGTACACATGACATAAATAAAAATTATCCCCTCCCCCTTCAACTATCATTTTCATTTATAGAAAATTACCCCTACCCCCTTCAACTAACCTCTTCATTTATATATATTTCATCTACATTTCTACAGTGAATTATTATGATCATCTTTTCAGGATACTTTATTTATCAAAATTAAGTACTTTATTCTTGTTAAAACATAAAACATTGCAGGTAAACTACCCTTTCCCTGCAATCGATCTTCACCAAAATCAATAGGCCTTGCTTGAGTCTTCTACAACTCAGGCACATATGCAGAAAATTATCTGATTCTGTTTGAATGTGCGGCAGTTATCGTTCGTCATAGAAAAAATTACCCTTGTTAAAACATACAACGTTGCGGGTAAACTACCCCTTCCCTCAACCGATCTTCACCAAAATCAATAGGCCTCGAGTCCTCTACAATTCAGGATGTATGCAAAAAATTATTTGATTCTGTTTGAATTTGCGGCTGCTATCGTTTGCCATAGAAAAATTGTCTACACAAGACACACACACTTTTCGAAAAATGACTTTTCTTCTTGTTTTGAGGGTAGTACAATCAAGAATCAGCCCTTACCTCGAACACAATTTTTTTTGCCATCACCATACTTTCATTGCTTATAGAACATGGAAGTAACATGTCACTCGTGATAGCATCATCCCGAAGCCTCAATCGAACTCTTTAAGTGATGGTTTCGGTGGTTCGGACATTTTAAAAAAGTTTCCATAGTTTCATAATTGTGTCGTCATATTGTTTGTTTCTTGATCTTTCCTTACGCTTTGTGTCCAGTGCTGTATGATGGCCAGAAATCACCCCTCTCACATTCACTTGAAAGATATTTCTACTGATTCAATAGCATATTTCAAGGCAGACTCTTCAGAAAAATTCTGGATTGCACATATTCTCGGAAGTTCCGAATCAGTTGCCTTTCATGTAGTTTTAATTCTGCAGCTATTATTCTCCATTGGTTATTGGGACACTTTTTGAATGATAGTAGTTGAGCTGAAGATTAGTGCTGGTGTTTGATTTCGACAAATGTTTAGTTTTGTAGTGAGGCTGATGAGGGGCACAATTTAAAAAGTAGTATATTTTTGTAATAGACGTTTTGTGTATTTTTTCGGTAATTTATTTTTAGATCCAAGAGGTTCCAGAATGCCGTCCCGGTGCGTTCCCCCTGAAATCAAGCCCTGCTCAGAGGTGTGGGGAGTAACACTTCTTGTCTTCATCACTTCTTGATACTCTAACAATAATAATGCATAATGCAAAAGTTAATCTAGTTAGAATTAAGTAAAAATTCAACATCAGAGATGAAAGGTAACATTTTATGTACGAAGAGAAAGACCCCCTTTTTTTAAGTCTCACCACTCCAAAACATTATAGACTTCATTCACGTTATTGACTTTTTATTACAAGTTGTTTTATCTACAACAACAAAACTACAGTAATTATGACTTAACAAGAAACCAAATTTCAATTTTATGACAGAAATATTAATCTGAACAAAACTGGCACTAGTAGTCTTAAAATATGTGGCAGCACCCTAGCCACGTGCCTGTCCTGCAATGCGTGACACAGGCAAATTGTTTTTGAAGTTTTTCCAGGCAATCTATCACAAGCTGATGAAAATAAATATTACTTAGTATTTGTGTCATAATATTTCTTCGATAAACATTTAACACAGTTTTTCTTGGCAGATTGTCAGTTTGTGTTTACAGATTGTAGAATGCAACACTTGCAGGACTGAATATAAATTTGACTACTAAACATAAAGAAACAACCATCTAAACAAAGAAACCGCTGAATAATTACTCTAAACTGGAATGTTACTTACCAGTTCCTAAACTTGACACAATTCTTTAATTATTTTGCTAAACATTATGCCACTGATTTGTTATAATATTATTATATACATCCACCAAAATCAGTAAAGTTTCAATTTTTTTAAATTATTGAATAAGGCCTTTTTGAAATTATTATAATTTCATCATCAGTTCACACTAAAGAATGTTGTTATTTGTGTCCATTATATCTACTGCACTTCATATTGAATCTTCCACTGCCATCATTATTTGGTGTAACCAAGCAAGTCATATATTGAAATAGTTGATCATTTTCAAATATTGTCTGCTGATTCATTAATTTGTTATATTTTTTATGTAGGTATATATATAATTTTTCTAACTGTATAATGTCATTTTTATTATTATTTACTTCTACTATTTCCATATTGTTGGTTATATCTGTTATACAGTAAACCCTCGATTTAACGGACCTTGGTTTAACGGACTTCGGATTTAACGGACAGGAAAAAAAACCATCAAAGCATGATAATGTTTTTAGGCTTTTGAAACGTATATTGTGCATAAACTGCAGACTCTCCTGTTCTGGCGATATTGCTTGGCTATCACACCATTCTTTCGTTTCTTTTCTTCTTGTTTCTTGTTTTGAAACACGCAAATTTTCTCATCTTCAATTGTATTTGATGAGAATGGAGTATTCATCAAGAATTCATTTAATTCTTCACGATCCCTGTCTCTGCGTTGTCATTGACGCAGGCGTCGCACACGTTCAGCGGAAGACATCACGACTAACACTGAACAATATACACTGATCAATATAATATCTTATTTCACTGTGAAATATTTGCCATCGGCTAATACAGCAAGCATTACACTGGCACATAATTTTTCATTTCCCGTAATCTTTATTGTTACAGATTTGGTTCCCTTTTGGTCCACCGTAAATATACGTAAATAAAAAATACGGGCGTTTCATCGGCATTTCCCATGTGTTCAAGTGAATAATTATGCTTCTTGCGTAAATGAATGACAAATCGCTGATACTGTAGGAGTTTTTCTTCGTAGTCACTCAGTAGTTTTAGCACGAGTGATGTACGTCATTTAAGCGCAAATCCATTTCACCGCATCATTCGTCTTATCTTATACACCCGAAGCTGGCCTTGAAACTTTTAATTCTTCTGCGATTGCTAAAGCTTTTAATTTTAAAACATGTCTAGTGACAGGGAGTCCTTGCCTTCTTAAAAGCCGTACGTATTCACAGACGCTGGACTCTACTGCTACAAAACGCCCAACTTGAGGTCCCGCAAATGCTCGTCGCGCAGTATTTGCATTTAAAAGTCGTTCCTTCTGTTTTCTCCATCGTCGAATACAGGATTCATCAATATCGAATTTCCTTGCGGCTTCACGATTGCATGTTTTTTCTACATTTTGTATCACAATTAATTTATAATTCGCATCGTACGGGTTATGTTTAATTTGATTTGACTGCGTGCCTTTAGTCTCCACAATATCACTCATACCGCAAACGCACTACAAAAACGCCGAATGAAAACAAAGTACAGATAAGCGATGTTGTCGCTGTTACAATAGAAAACCACACTGGCAGTTTACCCTTTATTTAGAAACATGTTACTCACACCCCCTCTACTCATCCTTTGTCTTGCTGCCTACAGAAGGGTGCGAGCATGCGCACGCACTTACACTTATCTTCCTATTCTTTCTTCAGTTTGCTGTTAAAACATTCGGTTGTAGACATAAATCATAACGCCAGAGTTAACTACAGCCGGGCAAACTGCTGTTGCTTAGGCAGTAAACAACTCATAGATACCAAAAGCGTTCGTCCCACCAGAAGTCAGGTATAACTTCGAATTTCGTTAGCGTGCTAATGCAAGCCGCAGGCCAAATTAGCGACCATGTTTTTAGGAGAAAAAGTGCGGCTTGTATTCGGAACAATACGGTATTTGCATGATATTAATAGTGATAAAGAAAAGTAAGTTCATACGTGAAAGTTTATATATATATAATAATATGATATTAATAGTATTAATATTTCAAGTGTTATAGGCCTATTTGATTTAAATATATCCTCAAAAAACAAAATTTGCATTTAACAGACTTTCGATTTTATGGACACCCCTCAGCCCCAATTAGTCCGTTAAACCGAGGGTTTACTGTACTATGATTCATATCAATAAGGTGATCTGCTATATTCGAGATTCCCATTTTTTTATTATTAAAGGATCTGATATGTTCCATAAATCTCTGTTTGAAATTTCTATATGTTCTACCGATGTATATGTAGTCACAATCATTACACTTTATTTTGTATATTCCACTTAATTTGTATATATCATAGTCTTTTCTATTTATTATTATGTTGTATATACTTTTATTTGGTTTGTATGCATATTTATATTTATGTTTATCCAATTTTGTATTCTTTATAATGTATTGGAGATCTCTATATGTGTATTTGTAAGTTAGGTATGTTATATTTTCTACTTTTCTGCCTGTATTTATACTGCTTAATGTTGTTCAGTTGTTTAATATTGTTTTTTAAATTAAATAAAAAGTACACAGAAAAAACAATATTAAACAACAGAACAACATTAAGCAGTATAAATACAGGCAGAAAAGTAGAAAATATAACATACCTAACTTACAAATACACGTATAGAGATCTCCAATACATTATAAAGAATACAAAATTGGATAAACATAAATATAAATATGCATACAAACCAAATAAAAGTATATACAACATAATAATAAATAGAAAAGACTATGATATATACAAATTAAGTGGAATATACAAAATAAAGTGTAATGATTGGGACTACATATACATCAGTAGAACATACAGAAATTTCAAACAGAGATTTATGGAACATATCAGAGCCTTTAATAACAAAAAAATGGGAATCTCCAATATAGCAGATCACCTTATTGATATGAATCATAGTATAACAGATATAACCAACAATATGGAAATAGTAGAAGTAAATAATAATAAAAATGACATTATACAGTTAGAAAAATTATATATATACCTACATAAAAAATATAACAAATTAATGAATCAGCAGACAATATTTGAAAATGATCAACTATTTCAATATATGACTTGCTTGGTTACACCAAATAATGATGGCAGTGGAAGATTCAATATGAAGTGCAGTAGATATAATGGACACAAATAACATTCTTTAGTGTGAACTGATGATGAAATTATAATTTCAAAAAGGCCTTATTCAATAATTTAAAAAAATTGAAACTTTACTGATTTTGGTGGATGTATATAATAATAATTCTTTAATTATTACCTGAGTTTACAATACATAGTATGCTTATATATTACAGTCCAAAATCTAAATAAATTCAACGAAAAATGGTACCAAACAAACATGGTAAGGATGTGAAGTACTTACTACTAAACATATTAAGTTTTTGATATGCACTAATTAATAACGAACTTTTGTAAATACAATGAATAATACGTGTTTGTAATTGTGTCCGGACTGAACATGTTTGCAACATGTGGCTCTGTCCGAGAAGAACTGCTATCGAGAGACAATTAGGTAACTTCATAAAACTGACTTGGCACAAGATAATGTGTAGTACACGAGTCATTAGTGGCAGCCCCATTGGACAACTATATGCATGTAGGAGGAGGGACAACTACAGATAAAACCAGCAATTACCGACACCTTCCAAAAGCGTACACTGTTTTAACATATTATCGTCAGATGACAAAATATTTGAGAACTTCACTAATGGTTGTCACACGTTTATCTGAGAGCCTATATGACAACTGACTTTATTTTAAAGCACAACACTAACTTGAAATTATGAGGCTCTTAGAATAGTTTCATGGCATACATATAAACGAAATTGATATATACTTTCTTTTTGTTTTAAACAATAAAAAAACTGATAAAAAGATAATTTCTGAAAACAACACAACTGAAACTATTTGCCAGATTTAAAATAAACCATATACCGGTAATTACTTTACAATATTCATAAATTCTCAGAAATAAATAGGTTCACTATGTAAGAACCAATTATAGTTTACATATTACATAGTGGGCATGGAAAGAAAACGTAATCTTTGCAAATAATAATTTCCAAAATATATCTAGTGCATACTAATTTTACTTTTATATTTTTAGAGCACTTGGAAACTACATGACAGGATATTATGGCATGGGTGCAAATTACACATGCAGTCTTCCAATACAGCACAAAGCTTTGATCTATAAGAAATTCAGAACTACAACATTCGGTCTACTCAGAATCAGAGGTAAAATTCAGCATAAGATAATGATTAACGGGTTGCCTCAGAAGAGGGAGCTTGATTCTCATCATTGTAGACATTGAACATTACATTATACCAAAAACTCTTAACAAAAAAATTATTTATGACCATCTTAATTCCAGAAACGTTTACATTCGTATGTAAATGACATTAAATATTTTTAAATATTTCAGAGCAGTTGCTGAATAACTAAAAATATAATCACTGCAATTTTCTGCACATGCAGTTTTGAAAGCAACTGAGCAAACAAAAGAAAAGCAATGATTATTATTCTAGGGTACACTTCAATGCTTATTCCTGACTGTGTGAAGTCAATTTTCCTGTATAGCCTCTGTCATATCTCACTGTCTGTGAAATACATGCAATTTCACCAACATTAAAACACAATTACATATAATTATTAACTTTTTTAAATGCTAATAAGCACATAGTTCACATGACAATATATGCACACATACTGCTTTCAACTGACGTGCTGTAGATCACCATGCATGAAGAAAACACAAAATATACATTGTACCACATACAGAATATAATGAAATACATCTAGACTAGTATTGGAACTTTTTAAAACGTTAAAATTACATCTTAAGTATACCATAATTTATTAAATAAGTGTATACGTGTTTTAGCCTAAATGAAACCAATAACCAATACTTTGTGTTGAATATGTACTGTAACTTATGTGATCCTCCCTCCCACCAACAATATTTCATCAGACAACTCAAGTAATATAAAAAACACTCAGTTATATAAAAAATATATAGAAACATGAGTGGGATTGGTAATAACAAAGAAAAAAAAACAACAAAATAAAAAATAACTCACCCATAGCTAGCTGGAGGGGGTGCGGAGTAAGAGTCGACAGGAGGTGCTTCATACGAAGGAGTTAAATATTGTCTGTGGAGTTAAATATTCATTGTCAAAAGAATTGCACAATACAAGGATGGATCAGTCTATCTAAATCTAATTACACAAAAAAATAAATTCTCAAACTAAAATACAATTAAAATTAATAAAACATACATATACACAAAAAATATACTCAATTTTGTATACACGCAAAAATCTATGGCTGTTTAAATGCTGAAATAGAGAGTAGCCATAACAACTTCACATATGAGATGAGAATATACTGGCATTTCCCTCATAAAAACATTAAATAGGCCATTAAAAATAATTACATTCACTTACTTTGGCCAGTAAGCAGTTTGTGCTTACTGGATAACAAGCAGGTTAAATGTATACTCTGATCATCTATACTTCAAACTTAATGCAGGAAAAGACTAACTACATACACATCATATATATAGATCCAAGAAAATCCAATTTATAAGACATTCATTAAACAACCATGTATGTCCACATTGCAAAAACACTGTAAACTGCCTCTTCTATCACCAACACCATTAAGAATGAAAAAATATGATGCATGTACATAACCGATGTCTGATGAATTCGACCACGAGGAAAACAATACAAAGTACATTTTGTAACAATTTAGGTAACCATTCATTCAGAGTATTTTGACAAACATTGAGCTATTAATGTCAAATGAATTTGTTTCTTTACAGTGGGTGAAAGCCTAACCTTCAATGTTCACAGACCAATGTATTGTAAGACCCTTAAAGTACAACCCTCTCACCCAATCACAGAATGCTAAAGAAAATTAAAACTTACTTGTGAACATGTTTATTAATTGAAATGAATTTTATCTATAACTGCTTTAATAAACTAAAATTACATTTGTTTGAGATAACTACATCAAATGAAATTGTCACCAACTTACTTGATATTTATAAATATTATTTTAGACTTCCATTTGTTTTATCAGCTGTGGAATTTTTGGGTGTTATTAATGCTCAAGCTCAAAAATTATGTTCTCCATTATCTTCCACCAATTTATTGCTGATTTCTCTTTCATCCTTGTGCATGCGCTTTATTCATACTGCACAGCTTGGGGGGGGGGGATTGAAAACCGATGCTTTGTATGGCGTTACGCTTATGTGACTCGAGATGAACCTAATAAATATGGCTATACACTTTGGATACGTTGCCCACGGAAACTGCGGGCGGCCGATTTTTCCCACGATTAAGTTGCCCGCGCTTTTTGCGGGTGTGTCTATTTGCGTGTACATAAAATTAAGTACGTAAGAACTGTGAGCTGTTACCTGGAACACAATCTCTTGTGACGGGACAAAGGAAGGGGGTTTTATTTTATCACTTTTATGTTAACACTTGATAGTGAACCATTTGGATGACCTTTTTTCCTTTTTTTTTAGTTACCCAGTGTGTACTTTTGGTCACTGACTGTAGCTCCGTGATAGGTCCGGCACAGTACAGGAATGGTTCATTATCAGCCAAGTACGTATTTGTGTGTACAAGCGCGCGTGTGTGTGCCACCTTTTGCGACGTAGAAATTACCACAAGGCAATGGTGCTGAGCTGATTTCCATTACATCATGCTAATTATGAAATTTTGCCAATCACAATTGAGTATGGACCAGTTTCCGGTTGAGAAGGGGAGCAGGTGTACTGGCAGATACGCTTAGCCATTTTTGGGACGCTGCAGTTGGCGTCACCCCTTTGAACCGCGCGCGGTTCCTTATATTAGTGCTCGCAAGCCGAAGTATAGTCAACTATCAAAATGTACTTATAACTATCAGGAAATCATGGTGGAGTGTGAGATATCGACAACAGGAAGACAGTGTTAAAATTCTAAAACAATTAAAACCATTTTCAGAACATTTAAACATAAAACGGTGGCGAACAACAGGTGGTGTAACAACGGAGCACGTGCAGGATGAGTAACTAATTTAAATATTTGGCCAAATACAAAAAATAAACCCACTTAAAATTTGTAAAACTTATCAATTATAATGAGGGGGAGAGATAAAGGGGGTGATAAAGAGAGTGTGTGAGTGAAAAGCAAGTACTGGACTGCCTTCCATTATAGTTATATATTCTATAAATAAGTAACTAATGTTTTGGGGAAATGTGTAAGAGATAAGAAGAAATAACCTTTTATAAAGAATGCAGAGAGTAAGAAAGTATGTCAGAGTTATTTGGAATAAAAGAATTTGTTTAAATTTGGTAAATGAGACTTGGTAATTATTACGTAATAAAACACAGTAACCACTTCTACAGGTCATGAGTTCATATATAGAATCCTGGACTAACGTGTAAAGGTAAGAACTAAAATTAAATATTGGAAGTTGTTTTATTTTTTTCAAAAATTTATTAGCAAAATGTTACACTCTCACATATTTAGTTCACACAAAAAATACAGATGGCAGCACTTTCAAGTTTTATGTTCCTTACTTTACAAATAGTAATCATACGTTTTTGCAGCCATTTCCGTGAAATCAAATGTTACTTATACGCGTGCAGCATGGATTACCACAAAGTGTGTTCAGAGAAGGGAAAAAAGAAACTGGCAAAAGAAAGGATACCAGATGGATATGTGAAGAATGTGATTGCGCCTTGTGTGTACCTGAGTGCTTCAAAAAATTGTATTCAAAAGCAAATTATTGTTAAAATTTTGTATTACCAAATATCTTTTTTATATTTTGTTTGTAACTAGTTTACATATGCAATTAATTTTAAGTAATTTTATGTTAGATTTATAAATGCAAACTCGTGCAGAACTTTTTTCGTACTTAAAAATTCATTTTTTTTTTTAATTATATTGAATATCATAGTATTGTAAACGTGTTTATGTCAAAGTAAAACACAAGAATTTAACTTTTAAATGATATATATAAGTTTTAGTAAATATTAACTAGTCTTTGCAGAACAAATTATGAAATACCCTACATGAAAAATCACGGGTACTCAGAGAAAATTAAAGTTAAAAAACACCCGTATCCAAAGTGTTAAAGGTGAAGTGGGATTGTAAGTAATAAAGTGCCTTATTATTTTTAGTCCCAATCATAATTGTCATTTTCTTCTCAAAGTTCATCTTCAGTCCTGCTACTGGAGTACTTCATAACTGGAGTCTTTCCACAAAATGTCATCCTCGCTCCCATCCATGTTTTTAGAAACACGTTTTTTAAACCCCTCTATAATGGATTCACTTTTTGATTTCCACTAGGCCAGTAGCTGTATACTTGGTTTCTTCAACTTCCTTTTGGACTCAATGCATGGTTTCCTTTGCCAGCCACTGTAGTTCTTCTGCAAGTGGTCATTAAATGGTACAATTTAATAAAGTAAAGCTAAGTCTTCCGCCAGGGATTACAACAGATCACCGTTCATTTCTGCAACCAGCTTGTTTATTTTCTCAGTTGCGTGATCACAAAAATCACGAAGAATTGTCATGACTCTCTGCCATAGTAAAACACCTGGCCGATGTCCCCCGAACTATTTTAAGCCAATATGTCACAAATTCTTCCATTTTAGAGTCATTCACATCTTTCCCTATGCTCTAAAAACAATGCCGGCTGGTAATTGTACCTTTGGAAGCATCATTCTTTTCAAAATAATGTATGGTGGAAGTCTTCTACCATTGGCAGTACTAATATCACAGTAATGTGAGATTTTTCATTGTCTGTAGATCTAACTATAACCAATTTTGCACCCTTCTTGTCCACAGTAACACTTGGTGGCATATAGGATGTTGCAGGAGGCTTCAAAACTAAGCAAACTGTGTTCATATGGCGACCGGTAGCCAATTTATCGGGGAAGCATGCATGGCCACACGTTTGTCTTTGTCTTTAGGGAATCAGATAATTGTGTGTTGTGATGGTTGGAGGGGGCATCAAACCTAAGACAACGGTACCAGTCTCGCATGTATGGCGATCAGTAGCAGTTATTAAGGAAACGCATGACCACGCATGGGGAGTTGTCATACAGTAGAACAGAAAACTGTGCCCAATATGGCCAAATGGTTCGTTAATGTCCCCTAAAACGGGAATGGGGAAATTATTTTAAATCATGTGGAATACCTTTGAACAAACCCAGCCAAACAGATTTGTCAAACACCCCAGTCGATGGTGAAGGGAGAGTCTAATGTCTCGCAGACAATCTTTCATGGAATGAGGCAAAATGGATTCAGCCGTGTCCCCTGTCGCCATGTCTTGGACCTTGATTTCATTATAATGGCATTTGTTGATTCACACTACACACGTGGCAAGCCTGGGGAGCTGGCAAATTATACACAATATGGAACATTCTTGCGGGTACAAACATGAAATTTTTATGTTAGGTTGCACATAAAAGATGGGTACAATTTTCAGAAGGGCAGTGTACAGAAAAAAAATTGTCTTATATTTAGCCCAATACAGTAATTTTTTTACTTTTATTTTGATTTTCAGCATTTTGATTTCAGCTTTTATATTTGTACATTATTGTATCTCTTACAGCCCGCAAGGCATTAATACATAATTAAACTATTCTTGTTGAACTTTTAGTAAAGATATACGAAGAACACAATGGACAAATGTATTTTAACACTTCTATGACAACATTTAAAGAAACATGATAACCTCACCTGTTTTGAAAACCTGCCATATAAATTTTGGCAACTTTAGATGCCAAATTGTATGCTACATTGACATACACAAAAATGTAACTTTACAAAACTACTTATTACATTCACCACCTTAAAAATTTATATTAAAAAAAAATTGAGCTTAACATTCAAGCTGCCAATACATCTTGGAGTGAAACACATTTAGTTTACTTCAAACATTAAAAATAGCCTTACTTTCTTCTACCCCAAATAAAATAAATGGGGACCACCAGACTGTGTGTTCAACACACAAATCTAATATTTAGCCCTTACATCACTTCTCTTCATCTATTAAGAGAACACAATCACTATGAGGAACAAGAGGTTATTTCAAATTGTGGCTTATTGAATTTATTCTCTGATACAACTAAAAAAAAAAAAAGTGTTGGAATATTTTAAGAGGAATGAATGTAATTCAGCAATAAACCTTGCATCATAAAATTAAATCTCTTTACACTAAAAAAAACATTGTGACATACAATAACTGATTGTAAATCATTAGTGCTACTTTAGTATGCGAATAATTATAATGAATGGTATAATAAAGCAACAAGACAATTGTAAGGTCACTGGAACAATGTTAAGTTCCATCAGTGACACACTTCATTAGTAACCTAACAGAACTCACCAAATGGACCCTAGAATTGATACACTTAGATCGATACATTAAGGTAAAAGCAACAATAGCACATGCCATTCCCAAAACAAAAGATAAGCAAGCGTCTCTGAAAAATCACTTCCACTAGTCTCTAGGCTTAGCTAATTGGTTTCTTTAAATATGTGAAGCTTATTAAATGCAATTCATATTGTGAAAGCTAACTCAACCACAAACTCCAGCTCAAGGTGTTCAAAAGAAGTGAACTATTCAAACTGTTGTAAGGGAAATTTTTGTCCATTTGCCCTGCTACTCATTTTGTACATGACTACAACCTGCTTCATAAAAAAGAAGCAAAATGAATGGTTCCCATCACCACATTCTTTGAAAATAACGAACTGATTGAAGGCCAAAACGTTTTTAGGAGCACCATCCAATATTATCAGTTCTTGCTGTCAGATATTTAAAATTTTCACTATTAATGAGGAAATGATTCTTCCAACGTTTTTAGGAGCACCATCCAATATTATCAGTTCTTGCTGTCAGATATTTAAAATTTTCACTATTAATGAGGAAATGATTCTTCCTCATAAATGATTCCTCGTGAAATGTATACCTGGCCCACAAGAAGTGAGGAAATAATCTTAAATCATGAAGGATCAAATTAAATATAGGTCTTAAAAAATTGAAATGTACATAAAAATCAAGATATCAATTATGCAAAGCCATGATTCTGTTCTAATTAATGATTGTAAATAAACGAGTACATTATAATCGTATCTCGACTGTTTTGAGTTTTAACATGTTTGTTTAACCTTAACTGTGCTCGGGGGGGGGGGGGCAGCAGTACAAGTGAAATTTTGATGTCCATATGGTGATCCAGATCTGTTAAGTAGTAGCATGTCGTTTTAAATTGGTAAAGTGCTCAGAAAGGTTTAGTACGCTAAGGCTGTGACACATGGAGCAAGCATTGTGCGTACAAGGTCAACAGATTATCTTTAGCTGAGTCAGCTGTTGAAACAAGACAGTTCATTCAGTGTGTCTGGTGTCATGTAGAAACTGAGATAATACACAGATGAGTGTGCTTGAGTTTTTGTAATTGCTGCTATTAAGTGATATATATACTTGTTGTAGTGAGTTCCTTATAGTTACATCTGCAATAATTTACAGTTGAGTGTTCCTGAAGTTGTGTAATCTTTGCTGTTAGCAACAAGTGTAATTGTTGTTGTGGCGAGTTTAGTTTTTATTTACATTTGCTAATTGACAGTTGAGTGTTTGAGATTATATGCAGTATGACACCTATAATTGTTGTGGCCCATTTTATAAACAGTAAAGTGCTCTGTAATGCAGCAAAGCATAACAGCTCACACGTGTTGCTCAACAAAAAGGTTAAAACTGGTAACTGAGGTGTGTTCTTTCCTTTACGATTTTATTATTTTGAACATACTACGAAAACTATTTGATGGCATAGATAATAAATGTGGAGATTGTGTACGCCCTAGATGCCAGCTTCATGGAAATTTTGTTGTTTAAGTTTTAAGCCACACTGCTGTTGAGGACAAGTCTGGACAGCACGAAACAAATGTTAGTGGCCAATGATTTGGAAGGGATTAAGAGTAGTTGCAAAGGGGTCCACAGGAGTCTTTGAGAAGTCTGGTTTAGGAGAAGATTGACTACAATGGATGTAACATTCACTTTATAACAAATAACTGGGACGTGAGAGCTGACACTCTACGTATGTAGCTTTTGAAGACTTCTAAAGGAATAAAAATTCTTCTATAAAAGAAATGAGATAACGAAACTATATTTTACACAGACTACGTCCAGAACTTGAATCTAAATCATAGGGGCCATATATAATTTGTCACATACAACAAACTTTATACATCAACTCAAGACGACTTACAAAGGCGCTCCAATATAGTACAGAAAACAGTATGCAGTCTCGATCATAATAATGATAATTAGGATCAATTTTCTCAAGAGCGAAACCTTAATACAGCCATTTGCACATCAGTTGAGACCATGGTAGAAACACTGTAATCTAAACCTTATGGGGGCGTAGTCATACTGGCCATCCTCAAAACATTTGGTGCTCGTCCATTCTGATTTAGAATGCACTGAATAAGTAAACAACCTTGACCATTTTTAGACCACTTCCAAGTTTCTGTTATAATACTCAATATTTAGAGAATATGAACAACGGGTATTTCCATTTTAAATTGATTATATTAAGTACTAGGCTACCTGACTTTCTCAGCAACACTAATATACCTGTGTGACTCTCCCAAAAGCCAATGATCTCAACAGACCAGGCAAACAAAACATGAAATAAATGTTATGACTTACTGTTCCTGCCCATGTACAAGACAAAAAACGCTATAACCACAAGAAATAAGATTTCTAAGGGAAGTTAACTATTTGATCAATAACCACACACACACACACACACACACACACACACACACACACACACGCACACGCACCAGTTCTCCTTATGGAATCAAAAAACACACAGTTCTCCTTACGGAATCAAAAAATTAAGATTTTATGGGTATTGGATAAACTAATCTGGTTTTTCCAGACCAATGCTTGGTAAAATATTTTCTCAAGACAGACGTGTGTTGTTACTCAGGATCCGTGTTTCAATAGTACCCTTGCAAAAATTGCTTGTGATAAACTGTTTAAATTAGTGTAATTTTCAATGTTTTAGGAAAAAAGTTCAAAATTATTTATAATTCACCTAACAAAACTCAGTATTAATGAAAATATGCTCCCGTGGAAAGATAAATCTCCTTCAAACAATACACTCCTTTCAAAGGAATAAGAATTTTTATTGGTTATATATTAATTTTATTATATATATTGGATTAGAGATTACTATGGTTATTGATAAAGGTCTTGAAGTGGTAGGTTCAGGAGCCATAATCGAATAAAATGTCATTACATTTATGATCATAATTGTTATACTAGTCTTAAATTATTTCAGTGTCTTCATAACGTAGGGAAAATGTCACCATAGATCTAGCAGGTGTTAAGCAGAACCAGGAAGAGACAGTATAAAATGCAAAGCAGTGAAATATTTTCTTCAAAAATGCAGAAATATTTTCTTCAAAAATGCAGTAATAGGAACACTTAAACAGTTCAAAGAAGAAATATTATATCAACATGCGCACATTATACAATTAAAAACTTCCATGAGAGTAGAATATGGTAGCTACACTTACAAGTACATTAAATAAAACTGTGTTACCAGCAATTACTGGGACCTCACAATTAGATGATTTCAACTGTAATTTTGTATATCATTACCTGCTGTCAAAATGTACCTAATCATTACTCTGAGAAAATAAACTTAAAAAAATGACACCATTATCACATGCTGCCTATATGACTGATGCCATAATGCAGTTAGGACCAAATAAAAGTTTCATTCCAGTTTTTCTAGTAGTATAGGTTACCTATTACAATTTAAATGCAAACAATTCAAATTTCTCCCAATTTGTTGATAAAATGCCATAAATTGGATTAACATGTTATTGTGAGGTATTTATTTTTAAAATGAATCTATGTACTTCCTACAGAATAACTTAAAAAAACACACAACCCTACAAAACAAACAACCAACACATAAAAACATTCAAAACACTAAAAACTAGTCTACTCAGAATCAGGTAAAGTTCAACATTATACAATAAAAAATGTAACGGTTTCACCTCAGAAGAGGGAGCCTGAATCTCATCATTGTAGACAGAACTGACATTCACCAACATTAAAAGCAGCAATTCATGAAATTAACATACGATGCCAATTACAAAACATATCACATTGATTAGTACCAACCAGAGTTCAAAAAATTAAAAAATATCAAATGTTAATTACTTTTTCAAATGTAATACAATATTTTCTAAAAGCTATTTAAGGAACTAATATTTAAAACCACTAAAGATTAATGATGCTCAACAAAATTATAAAACTCATGCTCTGTTCACATTATGACAAAATCAAATCATATGCTTAAAAATTCTGTCAGCCGCCATTCAATTCTTCTGAATATCACAAAAGCATCAACTTGAATCTGACAAATCTGTCAACAGTAATGAACATCTGATATAAACGATACTAATGAAATTTAATAAACAACACTTACGGAGGTGGTGGATGGTTATATCCGTTTGATCCAGCTCCAGAATCATACCGCCCTCTTTTTGCTGGACCTGCACCTAGTGCATTTGGTGTACCTCTTTTAACACCAACAGGTGCAGATACACCGGGTGGAGGTGGACCTCCAGCATAGCTTCCGCCTCCACGGCCACCATATCCACCTCTTCCGCCACGACTCATTGGACCTCCACCAGGTGCACCTCTATCCATTCCTCGTCCTCTGCCTGTAACATTCACATGTTCAAACCTATGTACTGCCGCCAGTCTGGCACTAGACAAGATTTAACTTAATTTTAGAATCTACAACATTCATGTATACAAAAATATCGGTATGGAGAACCATACATGACTTCCATATTCTAAGATTTATAATCTGAAATATGCTTGCCTGCCAAGCACAATATATTTTCTAATATATACATAATTTACATTAAAATGAAATATCGGTATGGAGAACCATACATGACTTCCATATTCTAAGATTTATATTTAAAATCATTTTCAGCCAAACAGCCAGGCTGTGCCTTACCTGCCTTTTTATTGCTGTATTAAATGAAAAATATTATATTACATTAAAATGAAAAAATTATAATTTTATTGCCTGGCAACAAAATTATTTTATTTTTAACAATTACCATTGTTTCAAAAAGTTTAAATAAAATTTCAAGTACTTTACTCTTGTTAAAACGTATAAGGTTGCAGGTAAACTACCCCTTCCCCTTAACCGGTCTTCACCAAAATCGAAAGTCATTGAGACCTCTACAATTCAGGGACGTATGCAAAAAATTATTTGATTCTGTTTGAATTTGCGGCTGTTATCGTTTGCCATAGAAAATACGCTTGATAAAAAAACGTTGCAGGTAAACTACCTCTTCCCCTTAACCGATCTTCACCAAAAACAATAGGTCTTGAGTACTCTACAAATCAGGACTGTATACAAAACATTATTTGATTCTGTTTGAATTTGCGGCTGTTATCGTTTGCCATAGAAAATACCCTTGTTAAAAAAACGTTGCAGGTAAACTACCCCTTTCCCTCAACCGATCTTCACCAAAAACAATAGGTCTTGAGAAATCTACAATTCAGGGCTGTATGCGAAACATTATTTGATTCTGTTTGAATTTGCGGCTGTTATCGTTTGCCAAAAAAAAAAAATTTCCCTTGATAAAAAAAAGCGTTGCAGGTAAACTACCCCTTCCCCTCAACCGATCTTCACCAAAAACAATAGGTCGCGAGTACTCTACAAATCAGGGCTGTCTGCAAAAAATTATTTGATTCTGTTTGAATTTGCGGCAGTTGTCGTTTGCCATAGAAAATACGCATGATAAAAAACGTTGCTGGTAAACTACCCCTTCCCCTCAACCGATCTTCACCAAAAACAATAGGTCTTGAGTACTCTACAAATCAGGGCTGTATGCAGAAAATTATTTGATTCTGTTTGAATTTGCGGCTGTTATCGTTTGCCATAGAAAATACCCTTGCTAAAAAAACGTTGTAGGTAAACTACCCCTTTCCATTAACCGATCTTCACCAAAAACAAAAGGTATTGAGAACTCTACAATTTAGGGCTGTATGCAAATAATCTTTTCATTCTGTTTGAATTTGCGGCTGTTATCGTTTGCCATAGGAAATACCCTTGTTAAAACATAAAACGTTACAGGTAAACTACCCCTTTCCCTTAACCGATCTTCACCAAAAACAATAGGTCTTGAGAACTCTACAATTCAGGGCTGTATGCGAAACATTATTTGATTCTGTTTGAATTTGCGGCTGTTATCGTTTGCCAAACAAACAAAATTACCCTTGCTAAAAAAAAACCGTTGCAGGTAAACTACCCCTTTCCCTCAACCGATCTTCACCAAAAACAATAGGTCGCGAGTACTCTGCAAATCAGGGCTGCATGCAAAAAATTATTTGATTCTGTTTGAATTTGCGGCAGTTATCGTTTGCCATAGAAAAAAAATCTACAGACAGACAGACACACAGACAGACAGACACACAGACAGACAGACAGACACACAGACACTTTTCGGAAAACGACTTTTTTTCATGTTTTGAGTGTAGTACAATCAGAATCTGCAATAATCTCGAACACGATTTTTTTTGCCATCACCATACTTCCATTCCTTAAGGAATATGGAAGTAAAAATTACAATTTTATTGCCTGGCAACAAAATTATTTTATTTTCAACAATTACCATTGTTTGAAAAAGTTTAAATGAATTTGCAAGTACTTTACTCTTGTTAAAACGTAAAAGGTTGCAGGTAAACTACCCCTTCCCCTTAACCGATCTTCACCAAAATCTAATGGCCTTGAGTCCTCTACAATTCACTGACGTATGTAAAAAATTATTTGATTCTGTTTGAATTTGCGGCAGTTATCGTTTGCCATAGAAAATACGCTTGATAAAAAACGTTGCAGGTAAACTACCCCTTCCCCTCAACCGATCTTCACCAAAAACAATAGGTCTTGAGTACTCTACAAATCAGGGCTGTATGCAGAAAATTATTTGATTCTGTTTGAATTTGCGGCTGTTATCGTTTGCCATAGAAAATACCCTCGTTAAAAAAACGTAGGTAAACTACCCCTTTCCCTTAACCGATCTTCACCAAAAACAATAGGTCTTGAGAACTCTACAATTTAGGGCTGTATGCAAATAATCTTTTGATTATGTTTGAATTTGCGGCTGTTATCGTTTGCCACAGGAAATACCCTTGTTAAAACATAAAACGTTACAGGTAAACTACCCCTTTCCCTTAACCGATCTTCACCAAAAACAATAGGTCTTGAGAACTCTACAATTCAGGGCTGTATGCGAAACATTATTTGATTCTGTTTGAATTTGCGGCTGTTATCGTTTGCCAAAAAAAAAAAATTTCCCTTGATAAAAAAAAACCGTTGCAGGTAAACTAACCCCTTTCCCTCAACAGATCTTCACCAAAAACAATAGGTCGTGAGTACTCTACAAAGCAGGGCTGTATGCAAAAAATTATTTGATTCTGTTTGAATTTGCGGCAGTTATCGTTTGCCATAGAAAAAAATCTACAGACGCACACACAGACACTTTTCGGAAAACGACTTTTTTCATGTTTTGAGTGTAGTAGAATCAGAATCTGCAATAATCTCGAACACGATTTTTTTTGCCATCACCATACTTCCATTCCTTATGGAATATGGAAGTAAAAAGAAGTTATTTATTCTTGTATCCACAAATGACTTGCCAGTTAACACAGCACTGTGGGAAGTTATCTGGTTAGCGTTTCCACCTTCCACCACACAGTGTGGATCACATACAGTATGCAACATTTTGCAAGCTACTGAGTGCCTACTTAAACACCGACACAAAGCATTCTGAACACTGCTGGCAGTGATGACTGTACCAATTAATACAAAAACAAGCTCCACAGCAGAGGGAAGTTTGCACTGCACACGAAATTTCTTCTCGGTGCCACTTCCTTGACACTTAGATGGCATCATACATTACCAATCTCATGGTTTCATTAACTTTCCAGGTTCTCCTATTTTTCTATCAGTTTTAAATTATTCTTTATTTTCTTATAACATGATTTTCCTGGATGCCTTATATGCTCACACATTCATAATGACAATAACAAATTTAACACATCTTTTATACAATTTACACATAGTTTAGTTTAAGAGCTGAAGCTATTTGTTATTATTCACCAAACATTTCTACCTTCATCCAACATTTAGACATAAATATAGAGCAGGAATATATTACTGACTCCTTACTGAAATGTATGAGTATTTAAATCAACAGTATCATTCAGAATAATCTTCAATCATCAGCCAATTGTTAATGTTATATAATATTATACCACAACCCAAAAATATAGATTTTTCAGTGATCACTGAAAGTAAAGTCACTGTTGTCTTTTTGTCGTGCCAAGTATTACACAAGTAATACTGACCATTATAAAAAGCCATTCATTTCCACAGAATAAACGCCATATTTTAAATAACAACAAAACATGGAGCTGGTCTGTGGGTACAAAAGAGTGGAAGTCCAACAACTGATAAATGTTCAGAAATTGTACACATTACAAAATAAGTGAACACCAGGCCAAATCCATACAACCAATAGTTCCTTTTATTATTCGAAGACATCCATACAACGTATCATTATATGTACTACACATATAATCATGGTCCTGTCACCAGCATGTGCCCGCAGGCCTGTACAAGCTTTCATGAACCAATTTTAAATGGCATACTGTCACAATTACTATTCATAAGTGTGGCCTTACAAACATATTTGTTCAATGAAAATAAATAAATATATATATATATGTATGTATTAGTGTTTATTTTTCATATGCAATCATGATAATGATTCTGAAGATAAAACGTGCAATACTGATCAATATAAAAGCAATCAATTTCCACAGAATGTATGCAATATTTTAAATAAAGTAAGCTGTGGAGCTGATTCATAAGAAAGTCTGCAAATATAAGGCACAAAGACGACTCTCAGAGCACTGCACCCTACAAATAATTCAAGAAAAAAAGAAGCATCAGTTAGTTTACTAATTTCTTCAAAATTGTTAAAATGCATGTTAGCCTGTACTGTATTAATGTGGTCATTCAGATTCGTGTCCTACATCAGCACATATCAAGAGGCCCGGACATGTTTCATCATAGACCACTTCAATGGTACAAACTAAACAGTGTAACTAATACATTTTGCTGGGAACATATGATCATTGCTACATTCTAAACAAGAGACATTGTGGAATTTAGAAATACTTAAAAAGGGTACACATATTGTGACTGTCAATGTTCTATACAGCATAATCTTGTAAAAACAAAATAAATATCTTTTTTACTGTTTGTTACCTTTCTATCCTATAAAGTATTATACACTGACTACCAGGAAAGAACAGTATTATTTCCACAGAATAAATGTCTCACTTTATAATAACAATAGAACATGGAAAGCTGGTCACTGTGTAAATCTGCAAGTATTACAAAAATGACTCAACACTTTCTGAACAAACTGTTGTCTTCCAAGAAAATTAATTTTTTGATGGTGATTATCCAATAATTTCTTGAAAATTGTACAAACATACGTTAATGTATGGAATAAAACCCAAAACAAAGCTAATTAAGGACATTCAGATCTGTGTCCTATCAACAGCATATATCAAGATGCCTGGACATATTTCATCATAGCCCGACATCAATACAATCATTATACACTACAACTGGTAAGTGTCAATGTTTACTGAAAAATATTTCTTAATTGTACTTTATCATCTTTGCTGCCCTTAATATATTTTAATTAGGAGAGCATTATGAAATGTGTACTACATTCTGTACATCACGCCTGTAATTTATAGCATAATTTATTATATAAATGATAGTACCTTTATATAATTGTTTAAGTTTTGTAACATTAGCATTATAAAAGTAAAACTTCATTAAAAATAAAATTTAAAAGCTACACTAAAAATAACAATAAGACATGGTGGTAATCTGTGCGACTGCAAGAAATAGCCACAAAAACCTTTCACAGAAAAAAACTAACACTTCTTTGGCATACACACAAGAAACTCAAATGTCAAATGCTGAAAACGACTTTAGTCAGTTAACATATTGAAAACTGTGAAAAATGTAAACATTGAAAATCAGTATGAATGTGGTCATTCAGAACAATGTCCTATCATCAGATGAGATCAAGAGGCCCGGACATTTTTCATCATCAGACCACTTCAAAAAATGATGGGACATCATTGTACATTACAGTGTTACAACTGACTGGATATGGTCTGTTGTTAAAAATAGTTGCCAGAGGCATGTGCAGCAGCCATCTGCAGGTAGCATGAACTAGACCATGTCCACAAAACAATTTTATCTACAACAGACCTCAGGGTAGCATGAACTAGACATGTGTGTCCACAAAACAATTTTATCTACAACATACCTCAGCTAATCAGGCCAGAAGCTTTTACTAACTTTGATTACACATGCTATCAATGCATTCAAAACTTATGGATTTGCTGAAAATTATTTCTAGTGGTATTTTATGGTCACTGCTATCTATGTTTCTAATGAAGATATAATTATGAAATGGCAGAAATATGTATTATAAATACAGTAAACTCCCGATTATCCGCGGAATTGGGTGGCGCTTCAACTGCGGATAATCCGCAAAATGGCCGAAAAAGGACACAAATCAACACGAAAACGCTTTTGAACAATTTTTATTTACAGTAGGAGGTCTACAAATACAATTAAGACTTAATAAACAGTAGTTTTATGTACTTACAAGTTTGTTGGTTTACTTTTTCACACAAAAATCGGTCAACTGTTCTTGTTTTTTCGTGATAAAACACATCTTCTTTATTTGTGATTGAAGTTTTTTTAACAACATTTTGTCACAAAGTGATGCATCGTCTTGTTCTTCCAGATATTGAATAAGCCCGTCAATGTGTGCTAAAGCTGCGTCATGGCTCACTTGCTTCTGCGTCTTATCCGCTTCTTCTTCCTCACTCTCCTCCAAAACCATACCTAATGCTCCACCTACGATTTGTTCATCAGTAAGATGTTTAAAGCCTGGATCATTGACGTCACAATTAATCCACTCAACGATGTTATCTTTATCGACGTTACCTCCTCCAGTAACAGATTTCGCTAAATTAGCCAATCACAAGCAGAAACTTCTTCTTCTTCCTCTGCAGACTCTACCAAAGTATTTTCCACATTTGGTAAAATCTTCCTCCAGGACTTTACTAACGTATATTGCTTAACTGACTCCCAAACAGTGAATATGTCATAAATGCTGTCAAGAATCGTGTAATCTTTCCAGAAGCCCTGAAGATCATTCCCCTCTTCAATCCTTTTTTTCAGTAAGTTTGTTGTTTTTTTTTTTCATTGAAGCAATTACGCCCTGGTCCATGGGCTGGATAAGAGCTGTGACAATGGGAGGCAAAAACTTGACAAAAAAATTTCCATTTTCCGATTTAAAAACACTTTCCCCTGGGTGGTACGGGGCGTTGTCAATCAGCAATACAGATTTCTGGGGTACGTTTTGAGACTTTGAGATGCTCTCTAACTTGAGGAATGAACTTTTTTTCAAACCACTCTCAAAATATTTGTTGGTCCATCCAGCCTTTTTTTTTGGTTGAAGTAATGTACTGGGAGGTTTTCAGCCCTTGTCCCTTTAAAAGACCTCGGTTTTTTTTTTTGATTTTCCAATCACTACTAGTTTTAGTTTTTGAGATCCTGTTGCATTGCTGCATGTCATTATTGTCATGCGTTCTTTACTGGACTTATGTCCTGGAGCTTCCCGCTCGCTTTCAAATGCCAGTGTTCGTGTCGGCAAACATTTCCACAACAGCCCCGACTCATCAGCGTTGTACACTTGTTCGTAAGAAATTCCCTCTGACTGAAGAAACTGTTCAAAATCAGTTTTGAAATTTTCCGCTGCCTGTTTGTCACCACTTAATTTCTCGCCGTGAAGCCCAATTTCCCTTATCCTGTAGCGATGTTTAAACCTTGTCAACCACCCTGATGATGCATCAAATGTTCCCTCTAAACCTAGCATTTCAAAAAACTTTTGCTTTTGCAGCAACAATAGGCCCTGAAATAGGAGTTCCCTCACTACTCACTTGACTCACCCACTCTAAAAAGTGCCGCCATTTAGTTCTTCATAAGTGCTAGTTTTCATGGTTTTTCTTTTTTTCATTGATGAGGAGTTGTCTGATTTGGATGCAAATTGCATTAATTTATCCTTTTGTTTAAAAATGTCCCTAACGGTGCTTTCTCCTATTCCATACTGCAAGCTCATTTGCTTTTTCAACGCACCATTTTCAGTTTTTTTAATTAATTCTAGTTTCTCTTGAATTGATAAGACCACTTTTTCCCTTTTTTCAGTCATTTTTCAATAGTAGTGTAAACTAAAATCATGTACAATTTAAACACACACACCAACTGCTAGTCGACACGGGCACACAGGTTGACAGAAACGCACAAACTGATGCATAAGTTATGAGAACTGGAAGTGGCGAGTGAGAGTGAAGGGGTAGGAGGGGAGGCAATAGGGTGCCGCTGCCGAGCAGTGCCAATGACCTTGGCTGATTGACTTCCACTCACCCCAACTGATGGTTGTCGGGATCGTGACTCATGCATTCTCTCTCAACACGCGTGCTTCATTTCTCTACATTCTTTGTTTTCATTTACGGTATTCTATGTTTCGCTGTAACGTTTAATTGTAGACCTAATTTTATAACTTATTCTACTGTTGTAGGTTTTCTTTTAATACCGTAATTTAACGTCGCAAAAAAAAAAGAAAAAAAGGAAAGGAAGACCGCGGATAATAGAGTTTACTGTACTTATATTCTATATAACCCAACTGATAAATACTTTTTGTCATTACTTTAATAAAATTAAACTTTATGTTGACAGTTTTCTCGCACATCTACCCTTTATCAATATGTAAGGTTGTACATTTCCACATAATTATACACACATTTTAAATAACAATAAAAATGGAGTTCATCTGTTGGTAAGTATGCAAGTACACAAGTTACCTACAAGCTTTCACTGGTGGTCACTATTTTTACTGTGGCCTCACAAATCATTTAAACTGAAGAAAACCAATGATAGATTTTAATAACATCAATAAAAATATTCAACACACAATGCCAGTTATGGTTTCACCACTCCTAACCATTTCTGTTATGTTCTGAGAATCAACTAAAGCCATGATTTATGATATTACATAACAACTAATAATTGCACAGATGGGTGTTTGCACATGTGCACGCAAAAATGCAAAACAGCCACTTGAACATTAAACATAAACTAGCATTCACACGTTAACATTTACTCACACAACAAAACAAATACAGTAGAACTTGGCTAATTCGAACGTGCATAATTCGAATTCGTGGATAATTCGAACTGTTACCGTGGTCCCTTGAATATCCTATGTAAAACCGTGCAAAAACATCGTCTGTAATTCGAACTTTTTTGGTTAATTCGAAATAAAAATTTTGCTCAAAATACAAAAAAATCGCATGCAGTATGGGCTAGACCACGTAACAATAGAGACACGACTGGAAACAGACAAGCAGGCATCGCCCTTTGTGAACAGACGCTTGTCCTTTGTGTCAAAAACGTGGAATTTGCACCAGTATCTCGCGATGACACGTGACTGGCTCGTGTAACGGTACCGTCCGCCATTGTCCCTTGTTCCACACCTCGTCAGTCAGCCACCCTCACTGTTGCTTTCAGTTCAGTCTGCCTGCATTCGTGGAAGGGTTAAGTCTTTTTGAGTTTCTACTGTGCGAGCTGTGTCCTGTAGTGAGACCGTTCCTTTCTTTATACAGTACTGTATATTATACAGACTGGTGTTTTAGTGACGCTGATTGTGCAGTTTTATTGTGTTGTGTGTTCATCATGGCCCTTTCAAAATCAACACGGACCCAATACAAATCACTGACATTTGCCGAAAAAGTTGCCGTTATTCGGGAAGTGGAAAAGGGACAAAAAAGAAATCTGAATTGCTAAGGAATTCGGGATACCGCCAAATACACTGTTAACGTATCTAAAAAATAAAGAGAAGGTTTTGAATAGTGTGTATAAAGCTAGCGACAAAGATAGGAAAAGAGCGCAAGGACCAGAAAATCCTGACGTGGATGAATGTGTAGTGAAGTGGTTTAAGCAAGCAAGGGACAAAAAAATTCCAGTCAGTGGGCCCCTTGTCAGAGCCAAAGCTGAGGAATTCGCACCTAGCTTAGGGAAAAATGTTTTTAAGGCCAGCCTGGTTGGCTCGATGGTTTTAAAGAAAGGAATAGCATATGTCTTTCAAATCTGTTTGTGGGGAAAGCCGATCTGTTGACGTTGAAGCTGCAAATTCATGTAAAGACGATTTGTTGCAAATGATTTCTGACAGACGCTAAAAACATTTTTAACGCAGACGAGACGGGCTTATTCTTCAAATGCACCCCCGACAAAACACTTGCTTTTAAAGGAGAAAGCTGTAGTGGCGGGAAACACAGCAAGGAGCGCATAACACTATTAGTTGGAGAAACCATGGATGGCTCGCAAAAACTGCCTTTGGGTCATTCCATCTCAAATGAACCAGAAAAATAGCAAAATGCAACCCATCAACTCGGATTTTCATGAAATTTGGTACACATGGTTTGTTTACATATATAATGACTGGTTTAAAATTTCAGACCTCTATCTTAAGCCGTTTCAGAACTAGAGCAGCCTGATTTTCAACCTAAAATACTAAAAAAATTCATCCGCGGCTGTTGCAAATTCAATAAATAGTTTTAAATTTATTTAATTTCTCCTAAAATTGAAGTAGGAAAGATTTGAAATTTTCCATACTTATGTAAAATTTTCTGCAGAATTCAAATATTGTATCAGACTTGTTGTAATCACATTATGAAGGGTCATTTGAGCCTTCAAAATAGAAATATTACTTTCTTTTAAATGTCCACAACTTAAATTACAAATTCCCGTGTACAGACTGTAGTTACAGTGTCCCAATATTATGGCTGGTATCATTGGAAAGATAAGAAAATTTCCTTTAAAACAGACTTAAAAAATCTTTGGGGAAATGACAACTACACTAGTAGTCATAAAAAACAATATTTAGGGCATATTAACAAATTAATCCACTTTTACACACAGAAACAAAAATTTATTCAAAATAATATTCACATTTACATGTACAGGAATAGAAATTTATTCAACTGATTATCTAAAAATACAATTTAGGCTACAAAGTATTCTAAAAATATAAATTAGCTACAAATTATTCCATTTCTCAATTTTTGGCACTCTACTGAAATTTGATATTGCCTGCCTGTCATTGTTGTTGGTTGTTCTATAGTACATAATATATTTTGAAATGGGATCCAACAAATATCAACCCTATCTGGCCAATAAAAAGATACTGATGGACCTGCTGGATGCATAAATCTAATTCTGGCATCTCCCTGATCTAAATTTATAATTTCAATAAGACCAATATACCAATTAGAATCGTATTTACAGCAAACAAAAGAATTTACTTTCAAGGAGTCTGCAATAGGTGTTTGCACATCAGAAAAGTTAAATTGTAAAGCATAGTTATTGTCACTGCTAACTCTTTTAGCAGCCAGAGTATTGGTTGATAAAGGTATGAATTGGTGGAAACTTCTGGTGCCAGCCACAGTTTTTGATTTTGTAAATCGCTGTTGCAGGTTAGTTCTTGTAGAACTTACTTCTTTTTCTTCTATATAAAAAAATGGATTTTAGAAAATTTTTCTTTGCAAAATTCGAACATTTTTTTAGCATCAGAAATTTGCATGGTCTCTGTAAATTGGCCTTTGTCACCATCCGTTTCACACTGCCCCCAATACCATCACAAGGTGATTTTCCATGGCTTGTTGCAAAGAAAGACCATGTGGCAGTGATTCCAAAATCAACCTCGTGATGGCACAAATTTAAAAAACTTTTGCAATTTGTGTATTCAGCACTGCACCCATCTGTAAAATACTCTATTTTATTAACAGTAGGACAGTGATGCTTAATTGACTCTACAATTTTTGACTGAATTTTATAGACATAATGATTTAAATCATCAGAAATATAACATAATGATAAATGGCACAGTTCTTAAGTATCAGGATTTTTGTAGTATATAACAGCAGGATGTATAGTGAACAACATGCGAGTCCAATGGTAGCTTTGTGCTGCATCTTGTAGCAAAATTTTTTTCAGCAAAATCCATTAATACTAATGCCTCATTTTTATTTATATTATTTTTTCTCTCTTTCAAATACGCAGCTTGACTTTTTGCTATATAACCATGTGGAATTAAAGTTTCTAAGTTACTAACATATCAGTAAATTCATTAAATGGTAGGGTCATATCAATAAGCTGAATTCTGTCGACTGACACCCACTGATGGAAATTTATTTCATCATCTTCCTCAAGTTGAAATTTAGTTTCAATGTAATTTGTTAAATTTGTTGAAGGAGGACATTTATCACAAATTCTTAACATGCAATCACCGTTTTCTTTACTACAAACAATTTTATCTATGAAAGAATTTACATCATCTTTCGTATTTAAATTTAGGCCACGTAAAAGCAAGTCAACATTCTGGTGTATGGTGCATATACAAACAGCATATGTTCCTGATGAACCAGCAAGTACACACCATTTAGGACGCATTTGACAAAATTTTGAAAATGCATTTGACAAAATTTTGAAAATACCAATTTAATGTTAGGATGAATTTGCTTAAATGTTGCATACAACTCTTCTAAATTACTAAGTATTAAACGTTTCTGAGCATGAACATTCTTTTTTATGCTGACATAATCTTTCGTACCGGGCATCAGTCGACTGTACTCATCATCTTCATAAAAATTCCTTACAAGTAATACAGTTTCATTAAGTAACTTTCTGCCTTGCTTTGGGTCAGGCAGTGAACAGATTCCTTTCGTATTAAGAATCTCACTAGCTTCACGCACCATTCTTTGTGATACACCAAAAGTTCGTTGAATTTTTTCTCTTGTCCATGATGGAGGAGCAAAAGTAAGAATACGAATCTTGTCCCGCCTACTTACAGTTGGTAATTTTTCTTTCATTAATTCAACCAGTCTATCTAAATCATTAGCCTTTTGTTTTTCCTCACGTTTACTTGCTATACTTTCATCATCGGAACTACTGTCTTTGCGTAATTTTTCTTCTGGAACATGAAGCACACGAGCCACTTTCTTTAGGAGATTTTGCCTAGCTGCCTTTATTTTACGTTTCCCATAACTTATTTTTTGGTGTGGAGCTAGAGAATGCATTTTCATTGGTGAGTCATCTATACCTGTAAAACTTGTATTAAGTTTATTCAATTCTTCTGTATCTTCTGCTGCTTCCACTTCCGTACCTCCATCGGACGTAGTCTTCACTTCACTGTTGTTTTCATCACTGCTGTCTTTGTTTGCCTCCTTTTGATCTGCACTTGAAATTTCACTTAAGGCATGCTTACGGCATGTTGAACACAACTTCTGCCCTGGAATCGCAGTAGGTCTAACATGTAATATCTCACGGAACTGCTTAGCAAGATCAAGTGAAACAACTCGCAAATCACGCTTTATTGCTTTTGTGTGTCTTTTAAATGGATCACAACAACGCAAATGAGCATAACTTTCATACCGATCCAGGTACTCAATTTTATGGTGATTGCAAACATTACTTAAATCACCCTGTTGCTCAATTCCTGTTCGCCAAAGCAACAGTTCTTTCTGTACATCAGTGAATGTGGTAGCCACAATGTTGGTCACAACAGGTGAATAGATAGTCTTATGGCACTCTGCTTGCAGAAAAGTACCAATGCTGCATGGTGGGTAACTTGTGCCATCTACAGGTCTACTTGCCATACTCCTGCAAAAGTTAATTTTTTACAACAGGGGTTTACTTCTCCTATAAAATGAACAACAGTAAATTAATCATGCTGCTTTATAAGTATTCAATTGTAACTTACCAATGTAATGAAAATATAATGTTCAAATTGTGCACTAACTACACTAGCTGCAACTTCTCATGGCAGCCATTTTGAAAGATGCATGATCAGTAGTGACACCTGGTGTGGGAGGGAAATTTGAAAAGTCTTCTATGATGAAGTGATTTTTTTTTAACTTACCCTGTTTATTTCTATCACAGGCCTAGTTGTCATTTCCCCAAAGATTTTTTAAGTCTGTTTTAATGGAAATTTTCTTCTCTTTCCAATGATACCAACCATAATACTGGGACACTGTAACTACAGTCTGTACACGGGAATTTGTTATTTAAGTTGTCGACATTTAAAAGAAAGTAATATTTCTATTTTGAAGGCTCAAATGACCCTTCATAATGTGATTACAACAAATCTGATACAATATTTGAATTCTGCAGAAATTTTACATAAGTATGGAAAATTTCAAATCTTTCCTACTTCAATTTTTGGAGAAATTAAATAAATTTAAAACTACTTATTGAATTCGCGACAGCCGCGGATGAATTTTTTTAGTATTTTAGGTTGAAAATCAGGCTGCTCTAGTTCTGAAACGGCTTAAGATAGAGGTCTGAAATTTTAAACCAGTCATATATGTAAACACACCATGCGTACCAAATTTCATGAAAATCCGAGTCGGTGGGTTGCATGCCGTGGTTCAGTTGATATGGAATGACCCCTTTGCTAATGATAGGGAAGTCAGCCAACCCATGTTGTTTCAAAAATGTAAAAACAAAACCAGTTGAATATGAATCAAACAATAAAGCTTGTATGACAGGTGAAATTTTCGAAAGATGGCTTTTGAAAATCAACAGGAAATTTCGGAATCAAAACAGAAGAATCGTCTTGTTTATTGACAAATGTACAGCGCACAACATTATTCCTATGATGGAAAATGTAAAGGTTGTGTTTTCCCCCCCAAACATGACTTCAGTAGTTCAACCTATGGACCAAGGTGTAATAAAAAATGTTAAAGCATTTTTACAGACGGCTTGTGGTCCAAAACATCGTCAGGTGCTTATTTAGATGAGCACGAAAATATCAAGATTAACATCCTTCAAGCTGCCCGCATGTGCAACAGTGCTTGGGACCAAGTTACGCAAAAAACAATTGCTAATTGCTTTTGTACAGGTGGTTTCTGCCACATTGAAGGTTAAGAGGAGAATAAAGCTGCTAGAGAAGTCGTACCCACTGCGGATAACTGGGAAGATGTTGGACATGACGCAGGCATTCGTTACGAAGAGTTTGTAAACATGGATGATGACTTGGTAGTGTGCGGTGAACAGACAGATGCGGAGATCGTGGCTGATGTTATGAACAAAACAAATGATGGTGCATCTTCAGATGAAGGGGAAGAGCTAGAACTTCCAGAGATACCGATTCCAACGGCTTCACAGGCATCAAATTACATTCAAGACTTGAGACAGTTTGTTGAAGGACAGCAGAACGTAAGTGATGCTATTTTCCAAGCACTTAATAAACTTGAAGAGTTTACTACAACTCAGTGTATTAACTGCAAAATCCAATCAAAAGTTTCTAGCTTTTTTAAAAAACTGTAAATGCTATATTTTGTACTGAAACGTGTTTATACGTTTGTAATACATATGTATAAGGAAATTTTTTAATAATATAACATATTGCTTTACTGAATTTCGGTTTTTGATTTGATTTTTCTACCCTTATTAAAACTTTCCTAATTCGAAATTTTGGATGATTCGAATTTTTTACTGGTCCCTTCAGCTTCGAATTAGCCAAGTTCTACTGTACAAAATCAGAATCCACACTATACTGCACATACATTTTCTACATTCAGATCTTTTAGAAATGTACTAGCGAGGCAAATATTATCAGGCACAACACAGAGCAGTAGATCATGGTTGACGCGTTTGTGGTGAGTGTTATAGTCCACTAATTTCTTGAAAATTGTTGCAGTATGTAATGTCTATAGTGTGTGATACTCTAAGATGGTAAATGTGGTGGTCATTCAGAATAGTGTCCTATCGTCACCACATGTCAAGAGGCCCGGACATTTTTCATCACAGACCACGTCAATCAATGACACACCATTAAACTTTACACTGTAACTGATAAAAAGTGGTTTTTTATTTGGCTACTGTTGTGCCTGTACAAATAATCACGATATAATTATGAAATGCAAAAATGCTAGGTACATGGATTATAATTATTAATATCCTAGATTTGCATTAGAAAAAACCCTTTTTTTAATCTAAAATATTTTGTCATATGTAACGATGGTGGAGAAATAGAAAATATGTTTGTCCACTATTTCTTAAAAGCATCAAGTAATATCAATACTGTGTGAAATACAGAAGAGCTAAATGTGGTCATTCAGAACAGCGTCCTATCATCAGCACAAATCAAGAGGCCCGGACATGTTTCATCATAGACCAACTTCAAATAGCTCATCATTATACAGAAGTTCTTTAACAGAATGAAGATATCTGCTGAAAAGTATTTTATATTAAATTTTATGTGGTTGTTAATCTGTAAGATATGAAAATGTAAATATGTACACGAGAACATATCACACAAGTTTTAATATGATTTGTGTCAGCTTTATACTACAAATAATATTTTATATGGTAACTGAAATTAAACAGTATGTTGTCTTCTTGCCGTATCAAGCATTACACAAGTAATGCTGATCAATATAAAAGACTATTCATTTCCACAGATTTGGAACGCCACATTTTACAGAAACATAAAACATGGAGCTGGTCTGTGAGTTATACAACAGTCACTTAGAGGAAACAAATTTTGGTCAAGTTTTTATATACAAAGTTCATCACACTGTATTTTAAACAAAATAACAAAATCTGTATATTATTTCTGTATAAGATACAAATGCTAGAGCAGCCTTTTGAATTTTTATTAGTTTCTGAACTTACAAAAGTTTGTTTTACCATTATTCTTTCATTTGTTAATTTAACATTTTTATTCTTTTCTGTTGTTCCCTTAAACGTACATTTCTATAACTTTCGTACATTCATATAGGGGATTTATAATTCTTTTTTATACATGCCCTCTGGTATACAGTTTTAATCTCCTAACACATCCTGGGCGTTTAAAAGATTATCCCTTCTACAAAAATTATATCACTTCTAATATACACGATATCTCATATAGCCATAGCCACATGATCTGAACAAACTACCAGAAAAGCAAGTATCATATGCCTGCTTTCATACCTCCCCACCATCTAAGATACTCTAACAACTTGATTAATGTGTGCCTTGTATAACGTTCACATGATTTGTACACATTTTACTGTTTAAACCATATTCTTATAATTAAAAAAACTTACAATTTACACCTGTCAATAAATCGCCCATTTCTTACCTCTGAAGCCTCCACGTGCTCCATCTCCTCTTGCATTGCTGTAGTCTCCTCTTCCTCTCAAGCCAGGGCCGCCACGACCTCTGAAATAAGAAAACAATATTAGTTTAACACAAATAACTTCATCATAACTAGTAGAACATCGCCAAATTCAGATCAGTTTTGATAACAATAAGTATGTAAAAAACGATAAAAAAAATAATGTATGTTAATGAATAAATAATGAAGAGAGTAAAAACGTAAAAAGTAATTAAGAAAGAAGGAGAAAGAATTATAAACCAAAAGTGATTATTAAAGAAACTCAACGACTAGACTGACAGACAAACGACTTTGACCCAACCCCAGAGATTGGCCAGATAAGAACCAAAATAAAGTAAACAAGATGAGAAGTGAAGGAGAAGAAAATGAGGACAAAGAGGAAACAAACCAACGATGAAGAAAATAAAATGAAACATGTCAAGAAAACACCGACAAGGAATAAAGAATAGAGAAGTGAGGAATAATGTAATCAAATATAATAAAGAAAATGAAACCGGTAAAGAACCAAAATAATTAATGAATGTTAGTATTGATTGACAATTGTAAATAATCATTAATAAAACACGATAGCTAAAAATACACTAGCCAAAGAGTTAGAAATACATGCAAGTTGTTAATAGAGAAACACATGATATTAATAATTATATATAACATGTGTAGAGAAAGAGAGTAAAATAGTGAGAAGTAAACGGAAGTTAACCTAGTGAAAGTGAAATTACCATAAAGTGAAATGATTGAACACAAAATTTAAAAGTGCAAGTGATAAATAAATAAAAATATTGTCAGTAATAAAAATAGTAAGAATAGAGAAGGCTAAGATAAAGACTTAGTAAAAGTAACCAATGTTTAAGATTTAATAGTGAACAATAACATTTCAGAAGGTTATTATAAATAATATTTAAAATAAAACATTGATTCAGTAATAATGAACACTGAAGAGTGATATTAACTGTGGTAATTATAAAATAATATTATTATAGAACTTAAGAATGTATTGTACGATTTAAAGGTGAGAATCACAAGAAAAAGTAATAAGATGATGTTAACATGGAAAGGAAAGCAAAGAGTTTTATAAAATAAGTATGTCATAACCATAAGTAAATACCCATGTTATAAGGGGAGAGTAATGAAACAAGTTCAATAGAGGTGAGATTGTTTATCACCCGAACAATAAATCAAAAGTAATGAATTGTACACCAATATTAAATAATAAGTGTTAATTAATTGTATAAACAATTGTTTATGAATAGGAGATGGATTGGGTAATTTTCCCAAACATAGACGTAAATGTTATATGTTATATGATGAAAAGGTAGTAATTAATCGCCATATTATTGACATTGGCAGAGTAATTAAAAAATAAGGAAAGAGAACAATGTTTGAGTTATAAAAGAGAAAACCGTTAGTAAATAATTAGCAAGAAATATTGAATAACACAGTTGTTACACACAAAGACTGAACCAAAACACCTCTATAGATAATAAACCTAATTGTAAAAACAAAAATAACGATCTAGGACAAAATGAGATATAATGTGTATGAAACAATCAAAAACCAGTAATTGCTACTTAGACTTGAAACAGGCCTAACGGTCAAATGTCAACAAATACTAATTGTATGAAAATGGCCAAGTAATTAACAAATCCAAGGTGACTAATTAACCAAGTATAAATGGTAAATATTATTAACAACAAAATATTAAAATAAAGAGTTATGTGAACAGAGAAATGTAATTAGTAAATATTAAATTAACTGTAAACTTATAAAACATGAAAAACCCAATATTGTGGGATACCAAAATAATCTTTGTGAGAAAATACAAATGACAGTGCTAATAATTAATACTTAAGAAGGAAGATAAGAGAAGGAAGGAAGTCAGAAGATATAGGAAGATTTGAAAGGAATTCAAATTTTGATAACAATGGATTTATATCAAGCTAGCCCAATCAGAATGCTTTGGTAACCATGGAAACCACGGTTGAAGACGAAATTACCGTTGAATATCATTACTCAATAAGTGACGCTCAGGAAAAACAGACGCCAGAATTCAGAACAACTTATTTTCTTATTTAAAATGTTTTAAAAGTCAAACAAATTATCAAAATTGAACGAGAAGGAGGCTGACTATCACTGAACTCAATTACCTGAGGGAGAAGACGTTTTATTTCAAGACGAAGTGAATAAATGAATCTAAATACTTTGAAAAGATGCCCAAAGCCCGAATAAATGAAAACTGAATCATATTGCGACCACATTCCTTCAGTCCAGACCAACAGATTAATCACATGCTACGAAGCTGTTAAGTATCCAATAAATTATATAAACTTCCAAAATAACGCAATTTGAATATTTCTCACTATATTATGAAATATCACTGAATCAATTTTATTCTCTTTCAAAGATTAAATAAAAATATTAAGACACTGTATATTGGTCAAATTATAAAGATAACCTAGCATTAATGTACGAACCTTTAAAACACTTCTACTACACTTCAACAAACCATTTATAGTTACACGTTACAATATTTAAGTGGAAACATTGTATTTTTATTATTGTAATTGCATCTGAGCCTTTTAACGTGATCAAAAGAATCCAAAACATTTGAACGAAAATATTTGTTTACCACTTTGGTAGAACGACATACTGTATGTTAGTCACGTTCAAAATCGATTGTAAAACCCAGAGAGAAAAAGTCTCACAAATAAATAACCGGTGTAAAATTATATAAGAAATCAAATATAGCTTGTGTCTATGAAAACAGTAATATCCAATCGCTAATAAATCAATACTGTGTATACAAAAATGTGTTTTATTTTCAGTAGGAAAGTGTATTCGTAATATTATAAATTACCGCGAACTTCTCTGACGTGATAACTAGCGCTCAAGCAGCGAATACGGCAACTGTCGGTTCGATCATACAACTCGATAAACGGCGGGACAGATTGAATCCTTCGCACCGTCTGAGCAGAATCGCTGATAATAAGACATTTTTAATCGTTTTAAGTAAACAATTTGGTGCCACCCGGGAATTATACACTCCTAGTGAACCTCAGATCAGGACTACGATACCTGGTTATCTGTACGTTCGCTACGGACTCAAGCATCGTAAGTTACGTTACCGAGCGAGGACGAATTGGTAAGACACACGTACACAAGTTACACTCTGACACACTTCTACATTTTACAGAATATGTTAAGAAAGACAGACGTCTCCGTTACATTATAAATTGGCGACCAACTGGTGGGACTAGAAGAAAGGAAGATACGAAATTCTAGCGGCGGTCACGAAAGGAGATCAAGATGCATACAAGGGGATTTTCGAAAAAATTTGCGAACGACAAAGAGATGGAAGACAATAGAGTAGAAGAAGAGGAAGGAACATCGATTGAAGAAGTGGAGACAATAACCACAACAGAACCGACCCAAGACAAAGAAATGGAAATACAGGCGGGTGACAAGGGAGAAGTTAGAGGAGACCCGAACATACCAAAATTAATGGGAATGATGAATAGTATGATCAAAGAAACCAATGAAAATTTTAAGAAGCAGAAGGAAGAAACCAATGAAAATTTTAAGAAGCAGAAGGAAGAAACCAATGAAAATTTTAAGAAACAGGAGGACAATTTTCAGAAGCAGAAAGAAGAATTGAGACAAACCATTAACCAAAATAACGAAACCCTCCAACAACAGCTGAAGGAAATCAATGAAATAACCAAGGAAGAGATGATGCAGCAACTGATCCAACAACTAAGGGAGTATCGAGAAGAAACCATACAACAGATCACCGAAACGAATGAGAAATTGGAGGAGACGTTGGAGAGACTGGAGAAAAACAACGAACATGTTTCAGAAGTCCGTGAGGAAGTACTCAATAAAGTAAACAACCTTGAAGGAGAAAATAAAAGGAGAATTGAGGAATGCCACGAAGAAACAGCCAGAAGATGTGAACGGGTGAACAAGGACATGCATCAAGTCCGAGAAGAAAACCAGAAGGAGATAGCAGCTGTACGAACAGACCTGGGAAAAAGAATGGAAGGAGTGTACAGCAATGTAAATAAGATAGACAGCAAGGTAGACAAAAACAAACACAGGATTGACGAGATGCACCGACTAGAAGAATCACTGCGGGAAGAAGTGGACGCCTGGCGTGACCGGCCATGTAACAGTAACCATATCATGAATGCGGACAATAGAGATACGATTAACTTCCGTAATTATAAAAGGAACCCTATTGAATTCCTGAAGAGGGTGGAAGAGTTGATAATAAAAAATCGAGAAACCCGATGGACAACAGTGAGAGGAATGTTGGACGAAATGTTCAAAGAGACCTACGACAACTGGTGGACTGCCACAAGACCAGACATCCAGAGCATTCAGGAATTTTTAAGACCCAATTCAAGGCTAAATACTGGTCTGAATCGACCCAGAACATGGTCCGCAACAACCTAAGCAACGAGAGGTATGAGAGTCAAAATGGACAATCTCTCACATCCTACTTCCTGGGAAAGATCTGCATGGCAAGAAATTTGGAACCACGCATCCCGGAAGTGTCTTGTGATACAATTGTCTTACCATTACGACGACGCCATACAAAAAGCACGGATGTACAGCCAGGTGAAAACCATTCAAGACATGGCTAGTTTGTTAGAGAGCCATGAGCACGAGTGGCAATACAGGAAAAATAGAGTATCGAACTTCAGAAGTAATAGAATAAACGAAGGACCATCATTACCAAACCAACAGGGGGATAATAAGCCACCACAAAACAACCCTAACAATTATCAAGGGAACCAACGGGGCAATAACACACCCAGAACTTTCAACAGGAATGGGAATAATAATAACAATTTCCGGAACAACTACAGGGGTAACTACCCACAGAATGGTCCTAATAACTATTATCACCCTGGAAATGGTAATAATAACAACAACCAAGGATATCGACCACAGGTAAATTACGTAAGAGGACAAAGACAACGGAGTCCAGGAAGAAACTATTAACAATCTAACAATCGACGAACGTACTTTAACCAGGTACCCGACACAAGAAGCCACCCATTCGAAGAAAATACCAGGAACGACGTCGATAACAGGAATAATCGACAGGAGCCAATCACTAACCAACCATTAAACACTAATGAAGTTAGAGACAATGAGGCCAACCCTCATTTAAACGCCTAAGGTCAGTGAAAACTGTGAACAGCCCATCACTGGACCAATCTCTTGGGGAATGTAAGACGACAGAAAATATAATCACTATAATACATACGAATTATCTAAAAAATATAAGAGACGAGTTGATTGACGAAAGTAATCAACCAATGCCTAGCCGAAACAGTGAGATAGTGTATGTAAATGCCCAAATAAATGGAGTCATGTCAACATTAATGATCGATACTGGATCTAATATATCTTTAATTGACCAAGTAGAGTTAAGCAGACTACTACAGGAAAGTAGTATACCTATACCAACTCTACCAATAAACAATGTGACCATCATCGATGCTACCGGCAGACAAAACAAAACTGTCAGGAAACAAGTGTCCCTGGAACTTAAAAGTAAAGGCCTAACATTCACTATGTCTTTTCTTGTTGCCAGTGGCCTACCATTCTCAATACTTGTTCGATGTGATGTACTCCGACAATACTCTGCCATAATTGATCTGCGGCAAGGAGAAGTGTCACTAAACACTGAACATGGAATATGGACAAGTATAGTGAAGGGTAGTAACTTACCTTCAGTAACCAACTGTTGCACCATGTTACAAAACAATTATTGCCAACAATCACATGGAAGGATAGTAAATGAATGGAAGGATGAAGAACTATGGTCAAACAAGCTGGAGGAGATCAGACAATTCCAAAGAGAAGTACGAGATCAACAGATTAGTGTTCACCAAGCAGAGGACCTCATAAACATTTACAATAAATATAGACACATTTTTTCTGATGCCCCGGGCAAGGTAAAAGATTACCAATATAAAATCATATTCAAAGAGCCCGTTGATTTTAAGAAAAAATCATATCCTATCGCCTACTCTCAAAGGAATGCAGTAAGGGCAGAGATCAACCAGATGATGGAAGATGACATACAGTGGAACTTGGTTATTACGGCCTCGGCTGTTACGTCAACTCAGGTGTAGCGTTATTTTGTCATAAGTCCGGTCAAACTGATATCTTTAACATTATAAAAATTCCCGGTTTTAACGTCACTAAATATTGTACTACTTTGTTATAGCGTCAAAAATTTCTCAGATATTTTACTCTAAATTTCATATAAACGTATATATGTGCGCGCGCTACGCCCATGGCTACAGACATACATTGTATGCAAGCGATAAGCACTGTAACAGGACCGCTGGCGCAAGCGCCAGATGGAGAAAAAATTAGGAAATGCGAACATGGTGATGTGGATGCAGCATTATTGAAATGGTTCAAACAGTGTCGATGTTCAGATATTCCTGTGAGTGGACCAATTCTGAAAGAGAAAGCTACAGAATTCGGAAAATTGTTTGGTATTGATTTTATGTGCTCCAACGGATGGCTAGATCGATTTAAGGCCCGACACTCGATTTCCTTTGCAAAAATTTGTGGTGAGGCAAAATGCGTAGATCTGAACGTTACAGGCGATTGGGTGCGTAACACTTGGCCACAAATTAGACGATCATATAAAGATGACATCTTTAATGGAGATGAAGCCGGAATTTTTTATAAATTAACTCCAGATAAGACTTTCAAATTTAAAAATGAAAAGTGTGTTGGTGGGAAGCTCTCTAAACAAATAGTTACAGTTTTTGTTTGTGCGAACATGACGGGAACCGAAAAAAGGAAACTTTTAGTTATCGGGAAAAGTTTGCATCCTAGATGTTTTAAAAACATCAAAAAACTTCCTGTAAGTTACACTGCCAACAAAAAAGCATGGATGACTTCTAGTATTTTTGAAGATGAACTAAGAAAGTGGAATAAAGAACTGTCATCGAAAAACAGAAAAATTCTACTTCTAGTTGACAACTGTGCAGCCCATCCAAAGTTAAATTTGACAAACATTAATCTGGTCTTCTTACCGACCAACTGTACGAGTGTTCTGCAATCTATGGACCAAGGCGTCATTAGAAGCCTAAAGTGTCACTACCGCAAGCAACTTTAAAAAAAAATTATTTTCTGTATGGACACGGCGCAACCTGCCACAATTTCACTCTTAGATGCAATACAATTCCTAGACGACTCTTGGAAGAGTGTAACACAGAATACGATAGCAAAATGCTTTAGTAAAGCACAACTCGTACATGAAAATTTACCCGATGATGACGAAAACGACGACTTGCCGCTCTCGGAGTGGATTAAGAAATTCGACGTAAATGAATTTGGAAATGAACTTGATTCCTATGCATCAGTGGATGACCAAATAGAAACATTCCAAGTGTTGAGTGACGCAGAAATTATCGCGGAAGTAAAAAACATAGAAGCAGAAGATAGTGTTGAAGAAGATGGTGAGCAAGAGGAGGATGCCGACATCGTTTGTCCGACAGTACAGGAAGCAATGAGAGCCGCCGAAACTCTTTCACGATTTTACTGCTTTAGAGAGACGTCTGACGACACGTTCAATACAGCGCAGCATCTCCACAGCACAACACAAAGAATTTATTTTTCAGAAAGGAGCGTTCAAAAGAAAATTACGGATTACTTTCGACAGTAAGCCTAAATGTAAGTTACATGTACTTTCTTTTTGATCTTTTAAAATATTCTTCATGCTGTTTGTATAAATGAAATACAGTTTGTAAACTTTAGAATAAATATCACGAATAATGTTAATAATGCAAAGATCTTTTTTTTATTTCTCCTTCCTTACTAGTGATTAAAAAGGGTCTTTTATAACGTCACTCGGACATAACGTCATTATTTTTTTGGTCCCTTCAATGACGTTATAACCAAGTTCCACTGTAATAGAATTAAGCCAATCACCATATACCAGTCCAATAGTGGCGATACCGAAAAAGGATGGAAAAGTAAGAATATGCCTCGATGCTAGAGAGATCAATAAAATGATCGTAAATGATAGAACATCCCCAGGCGAAATTGTAGAAATTCTGAAGAAGTTCCATGGTACTAAATACATCAGCGCATGGGATACAGTATGTGGATACTGGCAGGTGGAGCTACATCCGAACAGTAGAAAATACTTAGCTTTTCTGTTCGATGGGAGAAACTACCAATTCAAAAGACTGCCATTCGGACTGATAAATTCGGTCGCAGTATTCGTCAAGTGTATGGATCAGATATTGGGACAAGAGGTACTTAATTTTACTACTGTATACGTAGATGGCTTGCTGATCACCTCATCAAATTGGCAAGAACACTGTGATAGAGTGGAGACAGTTTTGAAAAAATTATCAGATAACCATATTACCCTTAAGCTGGATAAATCAAAAGTCATAGCCAGCAAGGTACAATTTTTAGGTTTTAATCTGACAGAAGAAGGCATCTCCCCTTCATCAGAGAAAGTTGAAGCAATACAACGATTTTCCACACCTAAAAACAAAAAACAGCTAGTCTTTCCTTGGAATATACAATTATTATCGGAAATTCCAGGACAATTATTCCAAGCTAACAGCAAAATTTCAAAAACAGTTATCCACTAAAAATAAATGGACATGGGGAGCCGAACAAGACGAAGTATTTAAACAAATAAAAGAGAAATTTTTAAACACAGTCATTTTACACCATCCAAATTTTAAAAAGCCATTCTTCATGAACTGTGATGCGAGCGACGTGAGTGTTGGTGCTGTTATATCAAGAAGATGATAAGGGGCAACACATAGTCATAAGCTTTGCAAGTATAACCTTAAATGTATGTGAAAGGAACTACCACGTCACGGAGAAATAACTACTTAGTGTTGTGTTCACCTGCAACAAATTCAGGACATACATTTTAGGATACAACATAACCGTGAGAAGTGACCATAGATCCATATCTTTCTTTAAGCAATGCAAGCTCAGTCATGGAAGACTAACCCGATGGATATTACTACTACAGGAATACCATATTAACTGGGAATACATACCAGGAAAGAAAAACACAGCTGCGGATATATTATCCCGTATCAACATCCAGCAACAAACATTCGAGGGAGAGAAAGAACTGCTAGTCAAGGTATATAACATAATCAAGGATAGAACAGATCTGGAAAAAATAACGCTGGAAATAAGCAAACAGCAAAATGTGGATCCAAAAATAGTGAGTATCTGAGAGAGAATATTGAAAGAAGAAGAACCCATTGTACAGTATGATAAAAGTACACGATAACTTATTATTCATTAAAAATAACCCTAACATTGGAGAATGGAAACTAGTAATTCCATCTATTGTAGAAGAACAACTAATCTTGGACTACCACATCCGGTACGGCCATATGGGTGCCATGAAAGTAGTAAAAGCACTAGAGGAACAAGTGTATATCAAGAGTATTTATCGAAAGGTGAGCAAAACTATACAAAAATGTCACATCTGTCAAATGGTAAAGTGCAACAATTCTAAAAAAGAGGGTATGATGATACCCATAAATCAAGACAAAAAATAGAGAGTATTCCTTGATATTTGTGGTCCATTTCCTCGCAGTGGAGGAAGACACCGATTTAAATTCATTATAATCATATTCGATCACTTCACCAAATATACTAAATTATACTCCATTAACCGTGCTACTACCAAGAAAATTATTGAAATCGTATTAAACAACTTTATACCATAAGTGGGGAAACCTATGGCCATCATAACCGATCATGGGACTCAGTTTAAAGGAAATCTGTGGAAAAGCAAACTCTGGGAACATGGTATTAAAACCTACAAAACATCCGTTTATCATCCTAGCAGTAACCCAGCTGAGAGAGTACTTAGAGAAGTGGGCTGAATTCTAAGGACCTACTGCCATAATAAGCAAAAGGAATGGCACAACTACCTAAAATCCACTGAAGAATTTATAAACCTGGCTTACCACAATTTCACTGAAGCCACACCATACTCAATGATGTATGAGCGACCACCACCTAGAGAGATAAACGATCTAATTAAATTTCCCACCAATACCGAATACCAATTCGAAAAAAGAAAAGTTTATAACAGAATCGCAGAGAAGGTAGAGCAACAGAAAAATAAATACTCTAAGAACCATCAAAATACTATCAAATACCAGATAGGAGAAAGTGTGCTGATAAAAAACAGAGAACTACCCAGCTCAATAGAAGGCATTACAAAAAAGTTACTATTATTATATGTAGGACCGTACACTATTACAAGAGACAAGGGCAATAACACTTATGAAATCACTAACCCCATCACTAAGAAAATAAAGGGGGTATACAATCAGGCATCAATTAAAAAATATTATGACAGCCAAACATGACTGAAAAAACTTAAAATTGAAAAACCAACCAGGTTACTTGGAATAAAAAGAAATAATAATACAAACGAATAAGTTTGCTAATAAGTAATAAAGAAAATTAAAAAATGAATTTCAAAATTCAAAAAAGTTATGTAAGGACAGCTTACACAAATATTTCGATAATATTTTAGACCAATTATAAAATGGAGAAATAAAGTTACCAAGAATCCATATAAAGTAAGAAACACAAACTTACTATAATATTTAAATAAAAAAATAATAATAAAGGAATGAAGTTACAGAACATTCCTACAAAATAAGATTAAGTTACAATAATCTTTAGCCAAAAAATGAGGCATACAAAGCAAAACATACTATAAAGGAATAAGCTACAAAAATTCCTAACTACTAAGAAGCACTAACTTACTATGATATTTAAAAAATTATGAAAAAAAAAGTATCAATCAAAATAATCAACTTCCACAATTATTTAGAAAAATATGGGAATAATTTATACTGGAGGCCTTTACTTGATGAAAATCCATTATATTAAAGAATTAAAGAAAACTAAACTTGTTTTCGTGATTTTCACTCGTCAATTTATTTAAAAAATAATATACCACGACAGCTGTTTCGGCAGACAGTGCCTTCTTCAGATGGTAAGAGCTGACTAGTTACTTACAATAAAACATCACATAAAGCCAGTGCTATTAAAACGATAATCTACTCAAGTTCGAACAATAAACAATACACATTACATATACACAACTATATACAAATTAGAAAAGAACATACATTTACTTATATAATTTCAAATTTAAAAGCGGAGAGCAATTTAAATCAGTTTAGTTGTTCAAAAGCAAACCTAAATCTTTACCCTTATTAATTTCGATGGCCTCAAGTAAATCAAGTTTTTTACCTTTTTCCAATACATGTAAAATTTTAAAGTTATCATTAAAATTATGATCTTTTTCCGACAAATGATTCGCATAATTAGATTTACCATCCTGATATCTTAAACTGTAATTGTGATCGTACATTCTTTTTGAAAACGATCTTCCAGACTGGCCAATATAAATTTTGTCACAAGACCCACACGATAACTCATATACTCCTGACTTTTGGAGTTTCTCTACTTTACTCTTATTGTTCTTAATATATCTACCAAGAGAAGATTTCGTCCTAAAAGCTATATTTACATGTTTTTGAGTAAAGTATTTACCAATTTTATCCGATACAGTACCTATGTAATTAAGTGTGGAACTTTTCCTTATGTGTTGGAATAGGATACACCAATCTTAATGTTTGTAAATATAGTTTTTTATTCAACAACTGATCTATTAGACTTGACTGATAACCGTTGTTAACTGCTATTTGTTTTATAATGTTAAGTTCTTTTTGAAAATCTGAATCTAAAAGTGGGATACTAATAAGTCTATGAATATAACTATGAAAAGCTGCCAACTTGTGTGAGTATGGATGTGCAGACGTGTTGTGTATAACCATATCCGTATGCGTAGGTTTATGGAAAATGCTAAAATTGAGTTTATTATTTTGTTTTGTAATTGAAAGATCTAAAAAGTTAATGCTGTCATTTACTTCAATTTCTATTGTAAAGGTTATGTTTCTATGTAAATCATTAATAAAATTAAGAAAATTCTGTAACTGCCTACGCGTACCAAGAAAGATTGCCAACATATCATCCACATATCTGTACCAAAACATGAACAATTTAAAATACGGATGAGCTCTTATTTTGGTTTCTAAATAATCCATAAATATTTCAGAAGCCTAGGGGGCTGAGAGGGTTACCCATAGCAAGCCCTTCTTTACCCATATAAATTTTCCCATCAAATTCACAATAATTTTGATTCAAACAAACCTTCGATAAATTTAAAATATCCTCTCTCATCCTAGGATTATTACAATTCTTTTCCAATAATTTTTCCACAATGTCAACAACATCAGCCGGTGGAATACTACGGAACAAATTTTTAACATCAAAAGATAATAAAATCGCTTTATCTGGTATATACAATTCCTGAATTTTATTGACTAGATCTAATGAATTTTTAATACTGTGTGTGGATATAAATTTGCTTTGGGTCTGGATAATTTTAATTAGTTTTTTGGATAACTTAACATTAGGTGCATTTACATATGACACGACTGGTCTAATAGGATGGTTATCTTTGTGCAATTTAATTAAAGAATAAAGTTTAGGAGGTTGAGGGTTCATTACAGATAAAAAATGTAAATCAGAAACATTAAAAAATGAACACTCCTTGATAGCCTTTTTAACCTCTCTTTGAAATTTAAGCATTGGATTAATGTCAATGGCTTCGTAAGCATTCAAGAAATCAAGAGTTTTATTGACATACTCGGCTTTGTCAATAGCAATAACCGTGTTACCCTTATCAGCACGAGCGAATATTATATTATGATCTTGTGTTTTTTTCCCGATGGAACAAATAGTTAATCTATTATTGTCATTAAAACTCTTTTTAATATTTTGTTTAGGATAAAAATTATTTAATTTATCAGCTATAATATGCTTATTCAATAGGTTAGGTTGAGAAGAGTCTTTTTGTGAGTTATTGTGAATAACTTGTGTGAATTATTGTGTCTTTTTGTGTGTTATTGGAAAAACGTAAAAAACTTGATTTACTTGAGGCCCTCGAAATTAATAAGCGTAATGATTTACGTTTGCTTTTGAACAACAACCAAACTGATTTAAATAGCTCTCCGCTTTTAAATTTGAAATTATATAAGTAAATGTATGTTCTTTTCTAATTTGTATATAGTTGTGTATATGTAATGTGTATTGTTTATTGTTCGAACTTGAGTCGATTATCGTTTTAATAGCACTGGCTATATGTGATGTTTTATTGTTAAGTAACTAGTCAGCTCTTACCATCTGAAGAAGGCACTGTCTGCCGAAACAGCTGTCGTGGTATATTATTTTTTAAATAAATTGACGAGTGAAAATCACGAAAACAAGTTTAGTTTTCTTTAATTCTTTAATATAATGGATTTTCATCAAGTAAAGGACTCCAGTATAAATTATTTGAAGTATGCTAAAACTAGTAATTTGGCCTTATGGTATTTTAAATTATTGCTCCGGACAAAAATTACATCACAGAACATTTGGTTCTTCAAGCAGTGTCTAACAAATAGTTTAACGCCACACTATATGAAGTTGAAGACGAACAATAGGAGTATTTGTGCGACGAAAACTATTTCAGCGGGGATTAGAAGATGGATTGTACAAGATATGAAGTTAGAATATAACAAAAGAGACGTTTGTTACATTTACTTGAAATTTACTCATACAGAATTATTAAAAAGATTTAAATAATATAGTTTGACATTTTAGATTTTAAGGTTAGAATTGATGTACAAAAGATTGTTCATAAAAAATACTTGAATCAAGTTCGGAAATTAAATAATTTAAAGTCTTCGGTTGTTAATAATAATAAGAAAAGTGTTAGCAAAAGGAAATTTTCGAACAATACATTTTATAATCGTTTTATGAATTTAACTAAAGTCAATTTTAATGAAAGAGAAACTTTATTAATTGAAAAGGGTTTCAAGTATAATATAAAACCGTTAAATTATAAACAAGAATTTGAAATTTTAGGTGTGGATTGTGAGTTAGCATGCAATAATCACAATAACTCACAAAAAGACTCTTCTCAACCTAACCTATTGAATAAGCATATTAAAGCTGATAAATTAAATAATTTTTATCCTAAACAAAATATTGAAAAGAGTCTTAATGACAATAATAGATTAACTATTTGTTCCATCGGGAAAAAACACAAGATCATAATATAATATTCACTCGTGCTGATAAGAGTAACACGGTTATTGCTATTGACAAAGCCGAGTATGTCAATAAAACTCTTGATTTCTTGAACGCTTACGAAGCCACTGACATTAATCCAACGCTTAAATTTCAAAGAGAGGTTAAAAAGGCTATCAAGGAGTGTTCATTTTTTAATGTTTGATTTACATTTTTTATCTGTAATGAACCCTCAACCTCCTAAACTTTATTCTTTAATTAAATTGCACAAAGATAACCATCCTATTAGACCAGTCGTGTCATATGTAAATGCACCTAATGTTAAATTATCCAAAAAACTAATTAAAATTATCCAGACCCAATGCAAATTTATATCCACACACAGTATTAAAACCTCATCAGATCTAGTCAATAAAATTCAGGAATTGTATATACCAGATAAAGCGATTTTATTATCTTTTGATGTTAAAAATTTGTTCCGTAGTATTCCACCGGCTGATGTTGTTGACATTGTGGAAAAATTATTGGAAAAGAATTGTAATAATCCTAGGATGAGAGAGGATATTTTAAATTTATCGAAGGTTTGTTTGAATCAAAATTATTGTGAATTTGATGGGAAAATTTATATGGGTAAAGAAGGGCTTGCTATGGGTAACCCTCTCAGCCCCCTAGGCTTCTGAAATATTTATGGATTATTTAGAAACCAAAATAAGAGCTCATCCGTATTTTAAATTGTTCATGTTTTGGTACAGATATGTGGATGATGTGTTGGCAATCTTTCTTGGTACGCGTAGGCAATTATAGAATTTTCTTAATGTTATTAATGATTTACATAGAAACATAACCTTTACAATAGAAATTGAAGTAAATGATAGTATTAACTTTTTAGATCTTTCAATTACAAAACAAAATAATAAACTCAATTTTAGCATTTTCCATAAACCTACGCATACGGATATGGTTATACACAACACGTCTGCACATCCATACTCACACAAGTTAGCAGCTTTTCATAGTTATATTCATAGACTTATTAGTATCCCACTTTTAGATTCAGATTTTCAAAAAGAACTTAACATTATAAAACAAATAGCAGTTAACAACGGTTATCAGTCAAGTCTAATAGATCAGTTGTTGAATAAAAAACTATATTTACAAACATTAAGATTGGTGTATCCTATTCCAACACATAAGGAAAGTTCCACACTTAATTACATAGGTACTGTATCGGATAAAATTGGTAAATACTTTACTCAAAAACATGTAAATATAGCTTTTAGGACGAAATCTTCTCTTGGTAGATATATTAAGAACAATAAGAGTAAAGTAGAGAAACTCCAAAAGTCAGGAGTATATGAGTTATCGTGTGGGTCTTGTGACAAAATTTATATTGGCCAGTCTGGAAGATCGTTTTCAAAAAGAATGTACGATCATAATTACAGTTTAAGATATCAGGATGGTAAATCTAATTATGCGAATCATTTGTCGGAAAAAGATCATAATTTTAATGATAACTTTAAAATTTTACATGTATTGGAAAAAGGTAAAAAACTTGATTTACTTGAGGCCATCGAAATTAATAAGGGTAAAGATTTAGGTTTGCTTTTGAACAACAACCAAACTGATTTAAATAGCTCTCCGCTTTTAAATTTGAAATTATATAAGTAAATGTATGTTCTTTTCTAATTTGTATATAGTTGTGTATATGTAATGTGTATTGTTTATTGTTCGAACTTGAGTCGATTATCGTTTTAATAGCACTGGCTTTATGTGATGTTTTATTGTAAGTAACTAGTCAGCTCTTACCATCTGAAGAAGGCACTGTGTGCCGAAACAGCTGTCGTGGTATATTATTTTTTAAATAAATTGACGAGTGAAAATCACGAAAACAAGTTTAGTTTTCTTTAATTCTTTACTTTAAAATATGGGAAGTAAAATTAAACAAGCCTACGATCAAAAAACGAAATAAATAAAATAAACATTCTAAGAGTTATAATATGAAATGAGATGAAACAAAGAGTAATTAAAAATGAATAAAAATGTGAATTGTATCAATGAAAAGCAATGCTTCAAGTATTATCAAGTAGTATCTATAAAGAAAGATGAAAAAATATATGACTCGAACTGAGCAATAATGAAATACAAAAGTAAAAGATTCCCAACAAATATTATGATTATTATTATTATGAGTCACGAGATGACTGTATTGAAGATTCATTAATTGAGACTGACTGTTGAATACGTCCAGCAATCATTTAACTGAGCAGGGATGACATACCCCTATCTCAGAACAAGAGTAGTTTTGAACGACGGAGTTAGGTAAGCCAATAGAGCCCATCCGAATCGATTTCAGCTACAAAGTAGGGATAGTTAGGGAAAATAAGATTTATAGGCAATAATTTATAATAAAAAAGCAATAAGCCAGTTCGTAATATGAGAAAATAATGAAGAAAAGAATCAGAAGAAAGGAAATAAAAGATACAGAATTAAGCATAAAAAATGAATAAGAAGCAGGAGAATTTAAGAAGAAAATGATACAATACAATTGATAATTTCATCAAACTTGGAATCACATTTTATAAAATGATCAATTTTGGTGGAAGGGCATTATATAACATCGCCAAATTCAGATCAGTTTTGATAACAATAAGTATGTAAAACACGCTAAAAAAATAATGTATGTTAATGAATAAATAATGAAGAGAGTAAAAAGTAATTAAGAAATAAGGAGAAAGAATTATAAACCAAAAGTGATTATTAAAGAAACTCTACGACTAGACTGACAGACGAACGACTTTGACCCAACCCCAGAGATTGGCCAAATAAGAACCAAAATAAAGTAAACAAGATGAGAAGTGAAGGAGAAGAAAATGAGAACAAAGAGGAAACAAACCAACGATGAAGAAAATAAAATGAAACATGTCAAGAAAACACCGACAAGGAATAAAGAATAGAGACGTGAGGAATAATGTAATCAAATATAATAAAGAAAATGAAACCTGTAAAGAACCAAAATAATTAATGAATGTTAGTATTGATTCAGTGACAATTGTAAATAATCATTAATAAAACACGATAGCTAAAAATACACTAGCCAAAGAGTTAGAAATACATGTAAGTTGTTAATAGAGAAAGAGAGTAAAATAGTAAGAAGTAAACGGAAGTTAACCTAGTGAAAGTAAAATTACCATAAAGTGAAATGATAGAAAAAGAAACACTAAGTAAATTATAATGAACACAAAATAATTTAAAAGTGCAAGTGATAAATAAATAAAAATATTGTCAGTAATAAAAATAGTAAGAATAGAGAAGGCTAAGATAAAGACTTAGTAAAAGTAACCAATGTTTAAGATTTAATAGTGAACAATAACATTTCAGAAGGTTATTATAAATAATATTTAAAATAAAACATTGATTCAGTAATAATGAACACTGAAGAGTGATATTAACTGTGGTAATTATAAAATAATATTATTATAGAACTTAAGAATGTATTGTACGATTTAAAGGTGAGAATCACAAGAAAAAGTAATAAGATGATGTTAACATGGAAAGGAAAGCAAAGAGTTTTATAAAATAAGTATGTCATAACCATAAGTAAATACCCATGTTATAAGGGGAGAGTAATGAAACAAGTTCAATAGAGGTGAGATTGTTTATCACCCGAACAATAAATCAAAAGTAATGAATTGTACACCAATATTAAATAATAAGTGTTAATTAATTGTATAAACAATTGTTTATGAATAGGAGATGGATTGGGTAATTTTCCCAAACATAGACGTAAATGTTATATGTTATATGATGAAAAGGTAGTAATTAATCGCCATATTATTGACATTGGCAGAGTAATTAAAAAATAAGGAAAGAGAACAATGTTTGAGTTATAAAAGAGAAAACCGTTAGTAAATAATTAGCAAGAAATATTGAATAACACAGTTGTTACACACAAAGACTGAACCAAAACACCTCTATAGATAATAAACCTAATTGTAAAAACAAAAATAACGATCTAGGACAAAATGAGATATAATGTGTATGAAACAATCAAAAACCAGTAATTGCTACTTAGACTTGAAACAGGCCTAACGGTCAAATGTCAACAAATACTAATTGTATGAAAATGGCCAAGTAATTAACAAATCCAAGGTGACTAATTAACCAAGTATAAATGGTAAATATTATTAACAACAAAATATTAAAATAAAGAGTTATGTGAACAGAGAAATGTAATTAGTAAATATTAAATTAACTGTAAACTTATAAAACATGAAAAACCCAATATTGTGGGATACCAAAATAATCTTTGTGAGAAAATACAAATGACAGTGCTAATAATTAATACTTAAGAAGGAAGATAAGAGAAGGAAGGAAGTCAGAAGATATAGGAAGATTTGAAAGGAATTCAAATTTTGATAACAATGGATTTATATCAAGCTAGCCCAATCAGAATGCTTTGGTAACCATGGAAACCACGGTTGAAGACGAAATTACCGTTGAATATCATTACTCAATAAGTGACGCTCAGGAAAAACAGACGCCAGAATTCAGAACAACTTATTTTCTTATTTAAAATGTTTTAAAAGTCAAACAAATTATCAAAATTGAACGAGAAGGAGGCTGACTATCACTGAACTCAATTACCTGAGGGAGAAGACGTTTTATTTCAAGACGAAGTGAATAAATGAATCTAAATACTTTGAAAAGATGCCCAAAGCCCGAATAAATGAAAACTGAATCATATTGCGACCACATTCCTTCAGTCCAGACCAACAGATTAATCACATGCTACGAAGCTGTTAAGTATCCAATAAATTATATAAACTTCCAAAATAACGCAATTTGAATATTTCTCACTATATTATGAAATATCACTGAATCAATTTTATTCTCTTTCAAAGATTAAATAAAAATATTAAGACACTGTATATTGGTCAAATTATAAAGATAACCTAGCATTAATGTACGAACCTTTAAAACACTTCTACTACACTTCAACAAACCATTTATAGTTACACGTTACAATATTTAAGTGGAAACATTGTATTTTTATTATTGTAATTGCATCTGAGCCTTTTAACGTGATCAAAAGAATCCAAAACATTTGAACGAAAATATTTGTTTACCACTTTGGTAGAACGACATACTGTATGTTAGTCACGTTCAAAATCGATTGTAAAACCCAGAGAGAAAGTCTCACAAATAAATAACCAGTGCAAAATTATATAAGAAATCAAATATAGTTGGTGTCTATGAAAACAGTAATATCCAATCGCTAATAAAGCAATACTGTGTATATAAAAATGTGTTTTATTTTCAGTAGGAAAGTGTATTCGTAATATTATAAATTACAGCGAACTTCTCTGACGTGATAACTAGCGCTCAAGCAGCAAATACGGCAACTGCCGGCTCGATCATACAACTCGATAAACGGCGGGACAGATTGAATCCTTCGCACCGTCTGAGCAGAATCGCTGATAATAAGACATTTTTAATTGTTTTAAGTAAACAATTTGACGCCACCCGGGAATTATACACTCCTAGTGAACCTCAGATCAGGACTACAATACCTGGTTATCCGTACGTTCGCTACGGACTCAAGCATCGTAAGTTACGTTACCGACCGAGGACAAATTGATAAGACACACGTACACAAGTTACACTCTGACACACTTCTACATTTTACAGAATACGTTAAGAAAGACAGACGTCTCCGTTTCATTATACTAGCCATACATTTTTAGTTACAGAATTCAAATTTTTCCACAATTTACTCGTCACCAGTACTATAATGCTATTAATACCAACTTGTGGTGTATGCTTTTCTACATTTGCACAATGATTCATCTTAATAAATCCAAGTAACCAAGTTGTATTAATAAATGTTGGTTTTTCCATCTCAAGTAATGTTATTTACATAAGAAGCATGAAATTTCAGTTTTAGTAAGATAACTATTCTGTTTTGATCAGAAAACTATAGATTTTTTATAGTATTTCCAAGACCTAACAATCGTATTTTGTTAAGCTCACACAGTTTGTACAGAATGTAAACAAATTTCCAGAAAGTTGTACAATGATTTACAGGAAATATTGTTACGACGGTATATCCGATCGCCGTTTGGTATAGTGGAAAACAAAATTACAGACACCAATTAAGTCACTGATCACCAGTTTTAATTAATCACAATTAAGGTTTGAAATCAGCAAGTTATTCAACAAAAGATTATACTCATGGCAATAATAATGTCAACTAATAGAGTCTCACACAATAATCACTTTTCACTAATAAACATTTGAACACACAAGGTAAATCGCCCGATGTAAACTGACTTCTAAGCGGCAACTATCATTGTTTATATAGGTAGTACAAGTGTTCGAGAATAATCCTTAATACGCGTCAACAGGCACTCGAAAATTGTAGAGGACAATTCAATGCGGCGCTGGCATAAATAGAGTCTCGCACAATAATCACTTTTCACTAATAACCATTTGAACGCACAGGGTAAATCACCCGACGTAAACTGACTTCTAAGCGGCAACTAAAATACTTTTGGTGAAAAGACAAATAATTATATTACTAACATTAACATAACATTCTATATGAAGAAATTTTATAAAATCTGCTACTTTTTGGAAACTGGAAACTACATTATCCCCTAAACATAATTTTAGTTTTGTACATCACATCTTAAACGTTGGCCACACTGAATATAGCATAGTCACTGAAATTAAAGAAAATGTTGTCTTTTTGTCACATCGAGCATTACACATATAATACTGATCAGTACAAAAGACAAATAATTTCCACAGATTTAGAACGCCATGTTTTACATAAAAGTAAAACATGGAGCTGGTCTGTGGCTACAGGGTACAAAAATCATTTGGAGGAAACAAATTTCAGTTAATGATTTGTATACCAGAATTCTATAGTTCTATGTTAAAAACAATTGTGCAAGTTTTTTAAAAATTATTAAGCCGCTTTCAATTACCAGTGAATTTTTTCAATTTAACCTTACAAGTCTCCTGAACTGTAACTGTGGCACTTCACTATAACAACTCTCACCAACTAAAAACTGTTTGTGGGGGAAGGGAGACATGCTAAAATAAATATACCAGTTGTACTACAATATATCCCCTACACATGTGAAAGCAACTGACATGTTTCCCAGTTACAACACTTGGGTTACTGTACTACATCACAATATTACCAACTTTGTTTTTTGCATACTTAGCATGGTGTGTATAAACAACCACATGTTGTTTAATTTATATGGTGATTGGCTGAGTGTTGATAAAACTCTTTCGGTCACAACCTTGTGTCTGAGTAGTTACACTGTATACCTTATTTCCTACAACTGGCTTGAAAAATTCTGACAATTCTAGTATAAAGCTTTTGAATGTTCCACAACGTGATTGTAATCTGTTGGGTGCTTTACGAACTAAAGACTACTGAACACCAGTAATGAAGATCTTGAAAATGTATAAATATTGGTAGATTTTCAAGGAAATGTGTCACTGAATATTTTTTAAATAGCCATTTTGACCTATGTACAGACTTTCCCTCATAATAAAATAGTCTATAGTAATGAAATTTGTATACACACTTGGTATCGCTTAATTTTGAAGTAGAAATATTCAAAATTACACTGCTTAATAAATCTTTGTGCTTAAATAACATTTACAGCCTAGCGCGCGCACGCACGCACACACAATTTTATTGACTTTAAAAATATGGTTACCATACTCATTTCTGTTATTTTACCTTGGTGGCATTCCTGCAAACCCTCCTCTGTCACCACCTCTTGACATGCCTGGTCCACCCCGTAGAGGCATACCACGACCACCTCTGCCTGGTGGGCCACCCCTCATCATGGCTCCACGAGGTCCACCGCCCCTGAAAATATGTTTAATTAGAGTATGACAAAAAGGCATTTATTAATGTACAAGCCTGCTTCAACTATTTCCTTGATGTCAATTATCATGGGGTAGAAGTTGGCAGCTGTACTCTTTTGTTAATAATATAAAGGTAAGAATTTACAACCTTCTTCTTTTAAGTAGAGGGAATTTCACAATGGAAATACAGATAGCCCATTTAATAATTATGTTTTATGAACATAATTTCTCCATGATTGCTGAACACTTTGTTAGCTGGATCAAAACCAATACAATTTACCATATACAGTTTGTAACGATCCAATTGTAATTGGATTCATTTTACTTCCATATTTCCTTAAGGAATGGAAGTATGGTGATGGCAAAAAAAATCGTGTTCGAGATTATTGCAGATTCTGATTCTACTACACTCAAAACATGAAAAAAAGTCGTTTTCCGAAAAGTGTGTGTGTGTGTGTGTGTGTGTCTGTAATTTTTTTTCTATGGCAAACGATAACTGCCGCAAATTCAAACAGAATCAAATAATTTTTTGCATACAGCTCTGATTTGTAGAGGACTCGCGACCTATTGTTTTTGGTGAAGATCGGTTGAAGGAAAGGGGTAGTTTACCTGCAACGGTTTTTTTTTATCAAGGGAAATTTTTTTTTTTGGCAAATGATAACAGCCGCAAATTCAAACATAATCAAATAATGTTTCGTATACAGCCCTTAATTGTAGAGTTCTCAAGACCTTTTGTTTTTGGTGAAGATCGGTTAAGGGAAAGGGGTAGTTTACTTGTAACGTTTTATGTTTTAACAAGGGTATTTCCTATGGCAAACGATAACAGCCGCAAATTCAAACAGAATCAAAAGATTATTTGCATACAGCCCTAAATTGTAGAGTACTCGAGACCTATTGTTTTTGGTGAAGATCGGTTAAGGGAAAGGGGTAGTTTACTTGTAACGTTTTATGTTTTAACAAGGGTATTTCCTATGGCAAACGATAACGGCCGCAAATTCAAACAGAATCAAAAGATTATTTGCATACAGCCCTAAATTGTAGAGTTCTCAAGACCTATTGTTTTTGGTGAAGATCGGTTAAGGGAAAGGGGTAGTTTACCTACAACGTTTTTTTAACAAGGGTATTTTTTATGGCAAACGATAACAGCCGCAAATTCAAACAGAATCGAATAATTTTCTGCATACTGCCCTGATTTGTAGAGTACTCAAGACCTATTGTTTTTGGTGAAGATCGGTTGAGGGGAAGGGGTAGTTTACCTGCAACATTTTTTATCAAGCGTATTTTCTATGGCAAACGATAACTGCCGCAAATTCAAACAGAATCAAATAATTTTTTGCATACAGCCCTGATTTGTAGAGTACTCGCGACCTATTGTTTTTGGTGAAGATCGGTTAAGGGAAAGGGGTAGTTTACCAGCAACGGTTTTTTTTATCAAGGGAAATTTTTTTTTTGGCAAACGATAACAGCCGCAAATTCAAACAGAATCAAATAATGTTTCGTATACAGCCCTGAATTGTAGAGTTCTCAAGACCGTTTGTTTTTGGTGAAGATCGGTTAAGGGAAAGGGGTAGTTTACTTGTAACGTTTTATGTTTTAACAAGGGTATTTCCTATGGCAAACGATAACAGCCGCAAATTCAAACAGAATCAAAAGATTATTTGCATACAGCACTAAATTGTAGAGTTCTCAAGACCTATTGTTTTTGGTGAAGATCGGTTAAGGGAAAGGGGTAGTTTACCTACAACGTTTTTTTAACAAGGGTATTTTCTATGGCAAACGATAACAGCCGCAAATTCAAACAGAATAAAATAATTTTCTGCATACAGCCCTGATTTGTAGAGTACTCAAGACCTGTTGTTTTTGGTGAAGATCGGTTGAGGGGAAGGGGTAGTTTACCTGCAACGTTTTTTATCAAGCGTATTTTCTATGGCAAACGATAACTGCCGCAAATTCAAACAGAATCAAATAATTTTTTGCATACAGCCCTGATTTGTAGAGTACTCGCGACCTATTGTTTTTGGTGAAGATCGGTTGAGGGGAAGGGGTAGTTTACCTGCAACGGTTTTTTTATCAAGGGAAATTTTTTTTGGCAAACGATAACAGCCGCAAATTCAAACAGACTTAAATAATGTTTCGTATACAGCCCTGAATTGTAGAGTTTTCAAGACCTATTGTTTTTGGTGAAGATCGGTTAAGGGAAAGGGGTAGTTTACCTGTAACGTTTTATGTTTTAACAAGGGTATTTCCGATGGCAAACGATAACAGCCGCAAATTCAAACAGAATCAAACGATTATTTGCATACAGCCCTAAATTGTAGATTTCTCAAGACCTGTTGTTTTTGGTGAAGATCGGTTGAGGGAAAGGGGTAGTTTACCTGTAACGTTTTATGTTTTAACAAGGGTATTTCCTATGGCAAACGATAACAGCCGCAAATTCAAACAGAATCAAATAATGTTTTGCATACAGCCCTGATTTGTAGAGTACTCAAGACCTATTGTTTTTGGTGAAGATCGGTTAAGGGGAAGGGGTAGTTTACCTGCACCGTTTTTTTATCAAGCGTATTTTCTATGGCAAACGATAACAGCCGCAAATTCAAACAGAATCAAATAATTTTTTGCATACATCCCTGAATTGTTGAGGTCTCAAGGACTTTCGATTTTGGTGAAGATCGGTTAAGGGGAAGGGGTAGTTTACCTGCAACCTTTTACGTTTTAACAAGAGTAAAGTACTTGCAAATTTATTTAACCTTTTTGAAACAATGGTAATTGTTAAAAATAAAATAATTTTGTTGCCAGGCAATAAAATTAAAATTTTTTAATTTTAATGTAATATAATATTTTTCATTTAATACGGCAATAAAAAGGCAGGTAAGACACAAACACACAATTCACGTTATTTCTGGCCTCACTCATGTTTATTTTCTTACGTTTGCACGCTTTTTAAATGGAAAGTGCCGAAACCCACACCAACATAACGCGTGCAAGCCGAAAAAATGGACATCAATTTGCTTACTGGCGAAGCTAGTAGTTAATGAATGGGTAGGCAAAAATCTTATCTTAAATTTTTTTTAAGGAATCACTAAAAGGACGGTGGGTCAAATCGGACGCTGAGGTAGAGTTTGCTGTAACCGAATGGTTCCACAAACAGCCGTAAGAATTTTACTAGCAGGGAATCTACAGGTTAGCGCAACAGTGGAACTCATGTCTTAATGTTATTGGAGACTTCTTTTAAAATCGTTGAATAAAAAATGCTTTACAGCTCTATACGTGTGTCTATTGAACAATCCTTGTATTAGTCATACACAATAATACAACTGATTGAACTTCAAATTTTTAAACTTGGTTAGTTTCTATATATATGTTTAATGTTACAAATAATTCAAATAACAATCTTGATCATCTGTTAGTTCAGCGGAATAACAGTGACACTTTTAATAACCGCATAAAATAAACACTTAGTAACAACACAGGCGCTTTAACTTAACTGTTTGGACCACAGAAGTGAGGCATGCCTCAACGCTCTATGTGTACAGCGCGGGACAATCCCCCCTCCCTACACTTCCCTATCACACCACTACATTGCTTACATACGATGTATACAAAATATCGGTATGGAGAACCATACATGACTTCCATATTCTAAGATTTATATTTAAAATCATTTTCAGCCAAACAGCCAGGCTGTGTCTTACCTGCCTTTTTATTGCTGTATTAAATGAAAAATATTATATTACATTAAAATGAAAAAATTATAATTTTATTGCCTGGCAACAAAATTATTTTATTTTTAACAATTACCATTGTTTCAAAAAGTTTAAATAAATTTTCAAGTACTTTACTCTTGTTAAAACGTAAAAGGTTGCAGGTAAACTACCCCTTCCCCTTAACCGATCTTCACCAAAATCGAAAGTCATTGAGACCTCTACAATTCAGGGACGTATGCAAAAAATTATTTGATTCTGTTTGAATTTGCGGCTGTTATCGTTTGCCATAGAAAATACGCTTGATAAAAAAACGTTGCAGGTAAACTACCCCTTCCCCTTAACCGATCTTCACCAAAAACAATAGGTCTTGAGTACTCTACAAATTAGGACTGTATGCAAAACATTATTTGATTCTGTTTGAATTTGCGGCTGTTATCGTTTGCCATATAAAATACCCTTGTTAAAAAAACGTTGCAGGTAAACTACCCCTTTCCCTCAACCGATCTTCACCAAAAACAATAGGTCTTGAGAAATCTACAATTCAGGGCTGTATGCGAAACATTATTTGATTCTGTTTGAATTTGCGGCTGTTATCGTTTGCCAAAAAAAAAAAAAATTTCCCTTGATAAAAAAAACCGTTGCAGGTAAACTACCCCTTCCCCTCAACCGATCTTCACCAAAAACAATAGGTCGCGAGTACTCTACAAATCAGGGCTGTATGCAAAAAATTATTTGATTCTGTTTGAATTTGCGGCAGTTGTCGTTTGCCATAGAAAATACGCATGATAAAAAACGTTGCTGGTAAACTACCCCTTCCCCTCAACCGATCTTCACCAAAAACAATAGGTCTTGAGTACTCTACAAATCAGGGCTGTATGCAGAAAATTATTTGATTCTGTTTGAATTTGCGGCTGTTATCGTTTGCCATAGAAAATACCCTTGTTAAAAAAACGTTGTAGGTAAACTACCCCTTTCCCTTAACCGATCTTCACCAAAAACAAAAGGTATTGAGAACTCTACAATTTAGGGCTGTATGCAAATAATCTTTTCATTCTGTTTGAATTTGCGGCTGTTATCGTTTGCCATAGGAAATATACTTGTTAAAACATAAAACGTTACAGGTAAACTACCCCTTTCCCTTAACCGATCTTCACCAAAAACAATAGGTCTTGAGAACTCTACAATTCAGGGCTGTATGCGAAACATTATTTGATTCTGTTTGAATTTGCGGCTGTTATCGTTTGCCAAACAAACAAAATTTCCCTTGCTAAAAAAAAACCGTTGCAGGTAAACTACCCCTTTCCCTCAACCGATCTTCACCAAAAACAATAGGTCGCGAGAACTCTGCAAAACCGGGCTGTATGCAAAAAATTATTTGATTCTGTTTGAATTTGCGGCAGTTATCGTTTGCCATAGAAAAAAAATCTACAGACAGACAGACAGACACACAGACACTTTTCGGAAAACGACTTTTTTTCATGTTTTGAGTGTAGTAGAATCAGAATCTGCAATAATCTCGAACACGATTTTTTTTGCCATCACCATACTTCCATTCCTTAAGGAATATGGAAGTAAAAACGCTGAGGCAAGTTCAGGTTGCCTCATTCGATTTAAACGAACTATGCCGAATCTCACCTGTCACCATCTAGCGGTCGCTCAATAAAGCACGTTTCGGTTTAATAAATTTGACAGTCACAGTAACAATGTATAATCTTTACGTTATGTAGTTCATACGTATTTATAATTTTTATTCTACAGAATTTGTTAGGGTAGGCATTGCCTCAATTGCCTCCATGTAACTTCGCCACTGATATATATGTGTACAACGTTATCAGCAACAAAGAAGTAGTTTTTGTTAAAATTCCTTCCCGGGATATTTGGCCGTAGTCCAATGTTTTCTACAAAACCAGACATTTCGGCAATGCCATCGACTTCCATCATCAGTGAAAATCGAGTGCGATAACGTGAGGTGGTATACGTTAGTGACCACAGTACTGTGGTTAAGGCTGAAGCAGTAAGTAGAAAGAAGTAGTTTCTATGGTAATATTTCATTTCGAAAATGATTTTAAATATAAATCTTAGAATATGGAAGTCATGTACGGTTCTCCATACCGATATTACTTCCATATTCCTTAAGGAATGGAAGTATGGTGATGGCAAAAAAAATCGTGTTCGAGATTATTGCAGATTCTGATTCTACTACACTCAAAACATGAAAAAAAGTCGTTTTCCGAAAAGTGTCTGTGTGTGTGTCTGTGTGTCTGTCTGTAGATTTTTTTCCTATGGCAAACGATAACTGCCGCAAATTCAAACAGAATCAAATAATTTTTTGCATACAGCCCTGATTTGTAGAGTACTCACGACCTATTGTTTTTGGTGAAGATCGGTTAAGGGAAAGGGGTAGTTTACCTGCAACGGTTTTTTTTTATCAAGGGAAATTTTTTTTTTGGCAAACGATAACAGCCGCAAATTCAAACAGAATCGAATAATGTTTTGTATAAAGCCCTGAATTGTAGAGTTCTCACGACCTATTGTTTTTGGTGAAGATCGGTTAAGGGAAAGGGGTAGTTTACCTGTAACGTTTTATGTTTTAACAAGGGTATTTCTTATGGCAAACGATAACAGCCGCAAATTCAAACAGAATCAAAAGATTATTTGCATACAGCCCTAAATTGTAGAGTTCTCAAGATCTGTTGTTTTTGGTGAAGATCGGTTAAGGGAAAGGGGTAGTTTACCTGCAACGTTTTTTTAACAAGGGTATTTTCTATGGCAAACGATAACAGCCGCAAATTCAATCAGAATCAAATAATTTTTTGCATACAGCCGTAATTTGTAGAGTTCTCAAGACCTATTGTTTTTGGTGAAGATCGGTTAAGGGAAAGGGGTAGTTTACCTGCAACGTTTTTTTATCTAGCGTATTTTCTATGGCAAACGATAACAGCTGCAAATTCAAACAGAATCAAATAATTTTTTGCATACGTCCCTGAATTGTAGAGGTCTCAAGGACTTTCGATTTTGGTAAAGATCGGTTAAGGGGAAGGGGTAGTTTACCTGCAACCTTTTACGTTTTAACAAGAGTAAAGTACTTGAAAATTTATTTAAACTTTTTGAAACAATGGTAATTGTTGAAAATAAAATAATTTTGTTGCCAGGTAACAAAAATAAAGTCATTTTGATTATAAAATATAAATATTTACAACAAGAAAAGAATTTTCAGTTTTCAAAATTTAAATATATTTTTATAAAACAATGGGTTCTTCATTGAGGTGGGGACCATGTCACTCACTCCATCTCAAGCCTCTCCCATTTTGCAGAAAAAGAGGACCCTGTCAAGGCTGATACTTTGACGACAGTGACAGGGCTTTCCACCAAATTCAGCAGAGTGACAGGTAGGCCCAACTCTGATTGGCTCCTCAGATTTCCCCAGCATTAGTAGGTTCTATGAAAATATTTTATTTCAAAAATGATTTTAAATATAAATCTTAGATATGTTTTATAAATCTCATGTTTTATGTTTTAACATGGGTAATTTTTTATATGACGAACCATAACTGCCGTAAATTCAAACAGAATCAAATAATTTTTTACATATGTGCCTGAGCTATAGAGAACTCAATGTCTGTTGATTTTGGTGAAGATTGGTTACGGGGAAAGGGCAGTTTACCAGAAACATTTTTTGTTGTAACATGAGTAAAGTACTTAATTTTGATAAAGTATCCTGATAAGATCTTAATAATCCACTGTAGAAACGTAGATGAAATATCTATAAATGAAGAGGCTAGTTGAACGGGCTGGGGGTAATTTTCTATAAATCAAAATTATAGTTGAAGGGGGAGGGGATAATTTTTTTTTATATGTGTACTACGTTATTGGCAACAAAGAAGTATTTTTTTGTTAAAATTCCTTCCCTGGCTGTTTGGCTGAAAATGATTTTAAATATAAATCTTAGAATATGGAAGTCATGTATGGTTCTCCATACCGATATTTCTCATGGTTTAGCCTATAGCATAATGCAAAGCATGATCATATAAATTTTCAGAATATGTGTGAAAGGTAAGTGCCCAGACAACTGACTAAAAAAAGGGCCTGGTCCTTCCATATATTTTAGTGCCAACTGAATATACTTTTTGTTAGATTGCTTACGTTTGGCACTGTAAATGATCAATAATAAGTAACATTGGTTAAGTTAAAATTAATTTATGGCCTTCTTATAATACAAAACAAACACTCGTTTTAATGATTTTCAATTTATTAAAAGAAAAGTTTCTTTATTGTTAACATGAAAGAAATTCTGAAGAAAAACAGAAACAACCTGGTTTTGAGAAGCTTCTTATGATAAAATGCCCAGGGGCTCAAATCTACAACGTTAATCTCACTGAATTCTTCTGACTGCTTACACATTTACATTAACAGCAGCACCTCTATATAAACAAGAGTAGGATGTTAATGATCTCTACAATGGGAGCAAGTGCCCAATCAAAGTAACCTTTCTTTTTGTTTTAAAAACCTGCTTTTAGTGCTAAATTAATGTGTTACCGTCTTAAGTATAAATAATTTATTAACATGTACAAAGATACACATTTTGCTTTAATATATCAAACACATACACATCAACATGTTTGGTAATTAACATTATTTCTCACTATACAAAGAATGGTAATCAGTCAATCACATTTTAGACTCAAACAATAATTCGTGACTAACCACAAATTTATTATACACATACAAAAAAATTAATAAAGCCGAGAAGTTACTTGGTAATCAAACATTAATTGATCATCAAAAAAGTATGATATATGCATGGAGCAGATGATAAAGATGTAACCTAAAAAAAAGTGTTTGGTCAAAATGGAAACATAAACTTGGGTAATACACAACTGTAAATCTGCCAGGTGGTGACCTGAACGTGTGTATGCCTAAACTTTTACCAAACAACCAAAGTCACTGTATTTCAACCCTATCTATTAGTTTCAAAACTTAATGAGTTTAACTTCTGTAGTGAAAAACGGAGTGAATTTGACTGTCAGCAGAGGATATATTATCATGCACACCCATGTGAATAAATTAAGTACCTTCCTCGTCCATCACCCATGAATCCGCCACCTCTTCCTCCTCGCCCCTGAATACCACCACGTCCAAGTGGTCCTCCACGGCCAGGAGGAATGCCTCGTCCTGGTGGTCCACCACGTCCTGGTGGACCTCCTCTACCTCTCTGAAATCCACCCAGAGCACCTGTTCCTGAACTCCCTCTTCCTTCCATTGTTTATGTATACAGATCTATAAAAAGAAGAATTTACTTACTTCACTCACTCACCCTCATGAACACATTTATCCTAATCATATTTATAAAACTTAGGTAACCACTTAAAAAAATTAAGAATTAGTCTAGATTAAACCACAGATTTAAACACAATGTTTACTTTTGTTTATAAACTAAATAAATTTCAAAATACCATTTTTATAAAATGGTTACTTTAGAATTTAATGTGAATTCTGATCGGAAATGTTATGTTATTGGAATCCGAGTTTACTGATTCATATTTATTTACAGTTCCTGACTTCACTGGTAAAAGAAAAACAGAGTATTGGCCAACAGATTCAATTTTGCACCGAACTGTCAACTATCACATTATACTTATTTTCATGTTCATTATTCTCTAGAAGACTAGCTCAACAATTTTCATTAAAATTATTTTACCTTATTTGTGTATGTGTGTGTGAATTTATTAGCAACAAAACTGTACAGTTTGGCTTTACTTCAAAGAATTATGATTGTTGACAGGAGTTCACTCCAACTGTACTAAACATATATGTAATACAGTTATGTTCTGAGAAATTGTGTACACTTTCATTCTGATGGTTGATTCATCCACCAGATTCACAATGCAGTGTGTAACATCAAGCAAAAACTTTTTTATCAAATCTGGAACTCTGATTTACTATTTTATCACTTTCAATTTTTTTCATATTGGAATATATTTAAACTTATATATATATATCTATATATATCCCAATGACAATTGTATCATTAGTAAGGGCTGTACAGATAAAATAACCAGGTTTTAAGTGGGTACTATGTTCAAAGATGTCTCATTTATACATAACTACAGATGCTCACCCCAGACAATTTCCCAGAAGAATTTTCCCAAAAGTTCCTTGGTCCTGCCTGTAGCTAAGTGTTGCCATCAGTCACAATGCTTAGAAGTTTACTTACACATAGCTAAAAGTAAGTATCAGAAATGACAATTTCTTTATATACTTTTAAAGAGAATTTGATGTACTTTTGAAAACAGAAAGATCTGAACATAAAAGTTGATGGTTTATCACAGACAAAAATTTATCAAGTTACAGTGCTATTAAAACAATCTGCGTCTCCTGACAGCGAAGAAGCACGTGGGGCTTGGGACAGCTGCGGGAGCGCTGTTGCCACATGGTCCGCTAGGCCGAGCCCACTACCTCGCTCAGTGTTTGGGGCTGTGGAAAATAATATCCACTTAAAAGAATCATTGTCACTGTGACATTGTACCACGGTGGCTCAGAAGTAATGGGTGTTAAGATAAAATGACACGTAACGTAACGTTATCTGACTGCAGGACGTGATTAATTTCTAAAATCTCATTTCCATTGAACAACAATCGAAGCTCCGCCCCCCCCCCTTGAGAAGGGAACACAACAACAAACAAAAATTACCACCAAAACCAACAACACTGAGCAAATTAAAACATAAAACACTATGATAATTTTAAAGATCTCCTTAGGTTGCATTTGAATTCTAATACGAACACTTACTGTAAATACATATTTTGCTCACTTAAAGCTAGAAGTGAAGACCACAATGCATTCCATTTTTTCGAATAGTATTATTTTTTTAAGAAAATTTGAAATTAACTTTAATAAATGTTTAACAAATTGTTAAAACTCAAAACTAAATAAAATTCAGATGTTGTGAACGTTAAATGTAAGGAATTATATTGTTTGCTCTACAATAAATATATCACGCTGACTGAAAGTTGCTCACATTCATGGTGTCAAGGGAGCCACCCCCCAGTGACGAATCACTTTCTTCACCCTGAGAGCTGGAGCTGGAACCGAGGGAGATGATAATTTCTTCCACACGATCATCCAAGATGCCCTCCGTTTCCCACTGCTTCTGTAAGTTCTTTCGTGTGTTTAACCGAGGATGCCCAGTTTTCTGCAGTAACACAGTCGATTCCCTCTCTGGTTAGACTTTCTATTTCGGTGATGGTGAATCTCTTGTTGTTCCTTGCCACGTAACCCTTTGCTTGTGCCCAAATTAATTCAATGGGGTTAAAATGAGCGTGATAAGGAGGTAGCCGTATCACCTGATGTCCACTGCTTGTTGCGAGTTCATCGATGACATATACTGGCTTCGGTTTGTAAGTGGTCGCCAGTTCCATTAACTCTGATTTTGTAGCACCAGGTGCAATGGTGATGTCTTATCTGAGGCAATATATTTCTTTGTACTCAAGCCAGCATGTCATGTTTTCTGCACTGCATTGTTGGAACCCTATCTCTTATTACTGAATGGTATGGAGCAGTATCCATAACAATGGTAGATTTGGGAGGGATGTTCTTAAGGAGCGAATTTTTAAACCACTCCGTGAAACAAACAGCATTCATTTCCTCGTGGTAGTCCCCCGTTTTTCGCGATCGAAACATGAGGGTCAGTCCACATCAAATCAACCAATAAAAAAATAATTTTGGACCTTAAGGTTTCAAAATGTCCTATTTTTTTGTTTATTTATTCTTATGGCCAAAACTAATAAAAATACAAACTTTTAGATTTTTTGGGCTTCTAATATTTATGTTACTGATTTTCAAAAAATCGAAAATCGCATAAATTTGACCGCGTTTTGAAATCTTTAAACAGCTACAGTTTAAAAAGTATTTTACATAGAGGGCTGGGACTTGTATCATTTTATTCTGCTTTTAGTATGCTTTAATTTGATATAAAACACAACCATATTGGTAAAAATAATTTTTTCCCAAAAATTTTCAAAAAACTTTTTTAACAAATTTTCGAAAACGTATTTTTTTTTGAAAAAAAAAAAAAAAAAAATTATTTTGTTTATACACTTATAAGGCACATATATGCCAAATTTCAGGATGGGATGGCAATGGGATCATATTTAAATAAAATATTTTGTAACTGTGAATCCCTAAAAAAAGACATTTATTGATAGAATCACGCTCTTCCTGAGGATCTGAAATCAAAATATAAACCAATTAAAGTAACCTGACACTTTACAATATTGTAAAGTATTAGATTATTTTTTAGTTTCATCTTACCAATTTTTAACCATGAAATAAAAATATAACTTGCGACCATTCTCATAAAAATATTGAAGAAAGTTTGTAAATTCTAAAAATCAATATAATTAAGAGCAATTATATTTTAAATATGAAAAGATATAGTATTTATGTCTCAGAATGAAAAGTATACAAGTTCAGGCATGTATATTTCGTGTGTTTAATACTAACAGCTTGTTGTGTCTGAATGGTGGCTTTGATTTGGCTGAAATAAACAAGTCCAAACAGGTCTGAGTCATCACAGGCTCTACTCTTCTTTCATGTTTGTGCTTGATAATTTATTGTTGTAATCTCTTCATTCAGTTGCCTACTGTGCAGTGATGAGTGAAAGTTGTTCTTAGGAAGTGGTTTTTTTACAGATATAGTTTATTTTTTTTATTTAAAAACTGATACAGGGTATTTAAACCATTTTTATAGTGAGTTTTATTTGAAAATTGCAAATACTTTTTGACTCTTGTTTAGTGAAACATTTTAAATTAATGCCTGGATAAAATGGCAAATGAACAAGATAAGAAAAATTGGGCTGTTTTTTCTGGTAAGTGTTGCAATCCATTTGGTGATGAAAAACACCCCTTAGCAGTGAAAAGTTCAAGAAATGTTACAGAATGGATGTGCTCACTAAATTTAGATATATACAAATGGGGATGAAAATATGTGATACGTGTAGGAAAAAACTGTATGAGTTTAAAGACTAATGACTTTGGTGAATGTGATAATGTTGGGCCAGGTCCTAGCACAATTGAGGATACATACGTTGATCCAAACGCTTCAATTGATTATCTTAACAAATCTTTAGAACTAATTGGCGAATCGCCGATCAAAAAGAAAAAAAGTTAAGGTTGTAAGTTATACAAAGAAGAAGATTGAGAAAATTAAAACATCATTTGAAAAACATTTAGTGCCCTCAAAGGAACATGATTGTGAACTTCAAAGTGATGATATAAGTAAGGCTGAGTCTGAAATATTAAACCAGTTGAAAGAAAAGTTTTCGCAAACTGGAAAACGAAGTGAACAAATGACAATCTTAACATTGCTACCTAAAAGTTGGAGTGTTAAACAAATTGAAGAGGAATTTGGAGTATCCAACTACATGGCTCGGTCAGTAAAACATTTTGTGGGAGAAAAGGGTATTTTATCAACTCCGAACCCAAAACCAGGAAAAACATTGGATGAAGCTACTGCTAGTTTAGTTGTAGAATTTTATAACACAGATGAAGTTAGCAGGATGATGCCCGGTAAAAAAGACTTTGTAACGATACGGCAAGGAGGTTCAAAACTCCAAATTCAAAAGCGTTTGGTGCTGGGCAATCTGTCAGAGCTATATGCGTTGTTTAAGGAAAAGTACCCAACTCATTATATAGGGTTTTCCAAGTTTTGTCAGTTGAGGCCAAAAAACTGCATTTTGGCTGGTGGAAGTGGGACACATACTGTATGTGTATGTACAATACATCAGAATGTGAAACTCATGATGAACGGTGCTGGACTTAGAAGTATTGTATGGCATGGGGATAATACATCATTGAAATCTTATCATTGTTGCCTTGCAAAAATAATGTACAATCCACCCTCACTAAATTGTTACATGGATGAATGTAAGGAATGTCCTGGTATTAAACAATTACGTGAAGCCTTGTTAAATAAATTTGAAGACGAGCTTATTGATGAAGTGACGTATAAGCAGTGGATAACTGTTGATACGTGTAGAATGGAATCTATAACAAAAAACAGTGATGACTTTGTTGAAGAATTTCTGGAAATGCTTTTAAAACTCAAAACTCATTCATTCATTGCAAACAGGCAAAAAGAATGCTACTCAGAAAAGAAAGAAAACTTAGCACCAGGTGAACTAGTTATTAATTGTGATTTTGCTGAAAATTACTCATTTATACTCCAAGATGAAGTTCAGTCATTTCATTGGACAACTAACCAAGCTACTCTGCATCCTTTTATTGTGTATTACAAGTAGGAAGACAAAATTAAACATTTACAGTATGTTTTTATCTCTGACTGCCTGGAACATAATACTGTGGCGTTTCATGTATTCCAGAATGAGTTGATTTCTCTATTGAAAGAAACTATACCATTTGAAATAAAGAAAATTACATACTTCTATGATGGTAGTTCGGCTCAGTACAAAAACAAGAAAAACTTTCACAATCTGTGTCTTCACAAAACAGATTTTGGAATCGAAGCAGAATGGCAGTTTTTCGCGTCACACGGAAAAAGTGCATGTGGACTTGGTGGCACTGTTAAACGGCTTGCTGCTAAAGCCAGTCTGCAAAGACCTTACAATAGCCAGATAGGCACACCACTGCAGTTGTATGAATTTGCTATTGATAAAATACCTGGAATAGATTTTGTGTACTGCTCTACAAAAGAATATCAAGATATGGAAAAGAAACTTGCATTGCGCTTTAGTGAATCGATACCAATTGTTGGAACCCAAAAGTTCCACTCCTACAGTCCAATCTCGGAAAATAAAATTAATGTTAAATATTACCAATCCTGTACAGACCAGTTTACTAACACCGTAACGGCATTTGACTTTTTAACAACGACAGATATACTAAACATTAAATCAGGCTTTGTAACTATTGCCTATGATCAGTCCTGGTGGCTTGCATGTATTCTAAAGAAGAACGATGACACCTGTGAGTTTGAAGTTAGTTTTTTACACCCAAAAGGACCTGCTGCTTCATTTTTCTACCCTCAACCGAGTGACATTTTAACTGTACCAGGTGGAAACATTACTTCAGAAAGTAGAACCATTTACTGCTACAGGGAGAGTGTATACCTTAACCAAAGAAGAAAATATGCTATCTACAAAGACACTAGAAAGGTTTCTCAAAAGGAAATGAGAACTTAAAATAGGCATTTAAGAAATATTTTTAAAAATAGTTTTTGGTAAGTAAAGTGATTTTACAAATTTTTTTAAATAAACTTGTATTTTTACCCTTAACACCCTGAGAGGAAGTCAGTAATCTTTATTGGTTTATATTTTGATTTCAGATCCTCAGGAAGAGCGTGATTCTATCAATAAATGTCTTTTTTTAGGGATTCACAGTTACAAAATATTTTATTTAAATATGATCCCATTGCCATCCCATCGTGAAATTTGGCATATATGTGCCTTATAAGTGTATAAACAAAATAATTTTTTCAAAAAAAAAAAATAAAAAAAAAAATTAAAAAAAAATACGTTTTTGAAAATTTGTTAAGTTTTTTGAAAATTTTTGGGAAAAAATTATTTTTACCAATATGGTTGTGTTTTATATCAAATTAAAGCATAATAAAATGGTACAAGTCCCAGCCCTCTATGTCAAATACTTTTTAAACTGTAGCCGTTTAAAGATTTCAAAACATGGTCAAATTTTTCGCGACTTTCGATTTTTTGAAAATCAATAACATAAATATTAGAAGCCCAAAAAATCTAAAACTTTGTATTTTTTATTAGTTTTGACCATAAGAACAAATACACAAAAAATTATAATTATCTGAGATGGTAAGGTTCAGAGCATTGGTTAATTTGATGTGGAATGACCGATGAGTAAACAATTTGCCACAAAGCCTCGGGAAGTTCCAGCATGTAGGACAATGACCCTACCTCCCTTTCCTAACGGGGCTTTCATTGTGCCTTGAGGTGTTCTGTCTGACCACCCTTTGGGTAAGGTATGACCAGCGTTAACAAAAGTCTCATCCAGCCACACAATGCTCTTGTAATCTACATTCTTGACACTTCTCAAATAGTGGCATCGCCAAGCAACAATATCAGGTCTCTCCGAAGGACGGTCCGGTTTGAATATTTTTCAAACTGAAATCCCAAATCAAGAAGAGAAAGTCGAAGGGATGATTCACTACCATTAAACAACTAGTTTTCTCTAAGACTGTTGTGTAGCTTTCTTACAGTAGGATGCTCCTTTCTCTCGTAGTAAGCATACACGACGCCTAATTGCACCTTGCTGGAAACTGTCCATATTGGTTACTCGTTTTGCAAAGTTCCGAGTTCTTCCGGCTGTTTCCACCCCTGCATGTGATAGCCCAGCTACGTTCTCAATCTCAATCTCACCCTCCTCTTCCTCTTGTTCTTCCCGAGGTTCCTCCTCGGGACCCTCTTCTTCTCTTTTTCTTTCTCTACTCTAATTACTGTCGCCTTAAGATATTTTTAAAGCTGCTGCAGTTCTTTCTACAACTTTATTGACGTCTATTAGGGGACCTACATTTTCCTTTTCAGCCTCAAAATATTCGCATAACGCACACACCATATCGCGAGCCTGACCACGAAGAACAAAGCCATGTCTTCCTTTTATACTTGCCTTCTTTCGAGGTGAATGAATTCTTGGTCGCCCACGCTTACGTTTATCAGCACCTTGCACTGGTTGTGACATAATTGAAAAAAAATAATACGATCTGTGCAAAACAAAATACGCTATACCACACTACACTAAAAATGTTGCTGATAACGGAGCACTTATTAAAACACAAAAATAGTGCAATTAAAATCAATACTCTCAAAGAAAAGCCATCACTATGGGGACTGTTGACTGAGGAGAAAGGGGGAGGGAAAGCGCGCGCCTGCCGGTGAATGGCTCACCTCGGAGGCTCGTCCGAGTTACCATAGCAACTACCGCTCGTAAACACGAAAGGAGAACTGTCAGAACACGCAGATTGTTTTAATAGCACTGTAGTAGAAGTTTCTTGAACACTAAAGTGCAGAATTTAAACTGGTTGTTATCAGCCTTCCTTGACAATGTGCCACATTCAAGATGTCCTAAACGTTAATCCTCTGACGAAATTACTCCGAAGGTGCATGGCAGTTTGAATGATCAATGAGTAATGCATTTACTCTATACATGTAATACAGTGTGAAACAGTGGATGATATAGGCATCTCAAAAGGGCCTGTATATCACGTGTTATCTAGTTTTAGGTATAAAGAAGCTGTGTGCAAGGTGGGTGTCACATCTGCTGACATGTGATAAAAAATGTGCACAAATGAAAGTTTAACAGAATTTGTACCTTTGACGAGAAACAAAACTGATTTTGCTCACCCATTTATAACGAAGAATGAAAGTTTGGTTCATCAAAACAATATATAGAGGATGGGTAGGAGGCTTTATCCTGCATCAGAAAAAAAGCAAAGATGTTTCATCCACTGGCAATCTTATGGCATCAATTTCTTGACATTCTAAAGGAATATTATTACTCAATTATCTTGAAAAAGGTACATGCATGCCTTCTGGATTAACTGGATGAAAAAACTCATGAAAAAAGAGCTGCTTTAGCAAAGGAAAAAATCAGGGATTAGAAGTATGAAATAGAACTATTTAGGATTAGTAGAACTATTCACCAGATTTAGCCCCCTAGAATTTCATCTGTCCCTAAACCTCTAGTTTGTAGGTGGAAAGCATCCCTGGTCAAATAAAAAAAGATGGTAGCAGCCTGCTGAAGGGTACTTTGCAGGCCTGGAAAGCCACTATAGGAACTGCATTGGATTATCACTAGATTAATTGTTTTAATGTTGAAGGAGAATATATTAAAAAGTAAAATTGGCTTTGAACTCAAAAACTGATATTTTTAATGTGTGGCCAAGAGCATAATACTGGGAAACTGGCAGTAATTTTTGTTTTCCTAAGGGCCTTTCACAGGTCAAATGACTTTTTTTCTTGTCAAAATTGCGCACTTTAACTTGCAGTTTTCCTGTAGTTACACAAAGTAAAGTTAAAAATTCTTAACTGAATGTCATGTGACTGTACTGCAACATAACTTCCCAGAGCATGGCAATTTGATTAACAAAAAGGACTGTTTTGTTATACCGTATTTTCTTGTGTATAATGCGCACTAGAAAACCCCAATTTCCTTCCCAAAAAATGTGGATGCACATTATACATGAATAATATAATTTACATGCTAAACTGTAGATCTGCCTACGCGTATGGTCAGACTGTGCACGGCAGAGTTGGCAACGTTGCTTAAACCTGGCAGGCTTGAGTCTAGTACAATGAAATTTACCGCTAATTTAGCTCAGTTTTCACCAACAGTTATTTGTTCACGCTGAACATGTATAACGGTACTCTGTTGTCGCATTCTGATACTGTATTTGTTTGTCTCGGTTATTCTGTTGTTTTTTAGAGTAGGCATATTTCATTACCAGTGTTGCATGTGTTTTGAAGAAACAGATTGTATATTCCTAAGGAGTGGAAGAACATCTCGCTCGTCCTAAATAGCTCAGTTTAAATTATCTATAATTAACAAAAGACAAAAGGCTTGCATACATTTTATGTAGCAGAATATAATTTTTGGGAGCAGAATAAACAAGGAGGAAAACTGTGTTAGTACTCGTGAGCAGCGTCCTTCCAGTGGTAAAAAAAGTATGTTTCCAGAAGTAGAAAATCACCCAGTTGAGTCTATAAAAGTGAGGTTTTCGCCGTACTACCGAAATAGGATCGCTATTCAAGCTAGATAACTTGGCATCTTCAAATGGCCATAAACAATTTCATGCTGCTAGTCTTTTGATTCAAAGAATTACTTGGCTCTAACGTTTACGTTTACTTTGAGGGTACGACAAAATTAGAGTTCCATCAATTTATTGCACAAACGAAGTTTACGGAAAATTTTTATTCATCTCAAGTTGGGAATGTAGGCCAATGTTTTGTCTTTGTGATACGCCAATGGTCACGAGTATTGATGAAAAGGTGCGACGTCTGTCCTAGTCAGATCAACAGGCTACAACAAAGGTGAATCAGAAAAATCAGAAGTGGATAGTAATTCAATACTGCCTTCATCAGAAACAGCAAAAGACTGATAGTAAATGCAAATAATGTTATATGCTAGTGAACCACTGAAAACTTAGCAACTAAACAAATACTATGACTTGTATAAATTTTAATATTTGTTGTGTTTATAAATAAATAGGCACAGTAAGTAGTCTACACTTGACTATTATTTTCTATGAAACATTTCTCTGCTCAGTATATTTACAAAAAAAAAAATGTACATTTTTCTACATCCTAATAAATTTGTTCAACAGTTTTCATCACAAATATGGATGCACCTACCTTATACAAGAATTATATTTTTTCTGCGAAATATTACAATAAAATAGGGATGCGTGTTATACACAAGGGTGCATTATACACGTGAAAATATGGTAGTACACAAACTTCTTTTCAAAAGGGTGTAGTACAGTTGTTTTCCAAGAAAAAGGTACATGGTTTTTAAATTATTTGCTATGTGACATGATTTACCTGTTTGTACCATTTTGGATAACGTACTAATTTACATAAAATTTACCAACGAAAATCTGAAGTTATATTGGCTCAACTAGACAAGACCCCCTACAGCATGCTGATAAATGAATCAAAGGGTACAGTAAGATGACTGCACCACAGTTAAGTCCTTGCAAGTAATCTCTGAAACTTCAATAACTTGTAACTGGTTATTTCTGATCCTTACTATTCATAAAATTGAAACTAGCACTAAAATAGATTTCCATATGAAAGAAACTGAATGGAATGGATACAATAACTCACAATTACGTAAGTTAAGTGGCAACTGCAATTACATGTTTACAACTTGCATCAGCAGTTAAGAGTATATTGTCTTATCAGTATACACCAAAATATTGTAAGGCACCAAAAACTATGATCTAAGCTCATATTACAATCAAATTGTTTTTAATCTCAGCTTTACTATAAATCTATGTAGAAGAAAATATGGTAGTGCTTCATCAAGTTTGGTACCATTCATGTTTGGTTACTGAAATCTGTTTACATCCTTAAAGTATTAATACATTACAATTATCATGGAAAAATTCATTTTTGTTATCCAAATTGGGTTATGTAAACTGAATAGGCTCTTTTTATTACTACCAATTGATTTGTTCAACTGTGTTATTCTTTTAATATATTACATTTAATATTTATAATTAAATTTACCTCAAGATGTTATTTTTATCTTTTAATATATGTATACATGAATGTTAGTTCGTTTTTTAAAAAACTTTTGTTTGGAAACTTGGTTTACTGTTTTTGTGTGTAAATTTAAATAAATTTAACACGCTCCCGCCTCATATAACATTAACATGTGGAGTATAAAGGGACTAGGAAGTCTCGTTTGTGTTAATCTTAATTACTACACATATTCAGGTTTGGTAGAAGGTTACCTGGCGAAATACACATCAAACAAAAAAGTTCTTATTTGTCTATTTCTGAACACACGGAAGCATTACTATCTACCTACTAGCCCAATCGCAACACGTCTTGATCAATCTGCATACGGCACCACCACAATTTTCACGCCATCGTTTTAATGGACATCAAACTTGATACTATCAACCATAACATGGCGCCTCGAAAGCATTTCAAGATTCAAAACAAACTTATAAGAAAGTATAATATAATGTGTATAGCCTAACTGTAAGGTCTAGTAGGTAACTCCGAACTTCCATTTGAGTTCACCATCAACCACGCCAAGCCTTCACGCTTCGAATTTCACCTGTCTATTTTTATTGTAAATGGTTGGTGCGAGTTAATGGTCAATGAACAGCCATTAATTAATCTAAAATTCTATATAACCTTATTAATCAGTTAACAGTAATGTAAAAATCTGTTTCAATTAGAAAACTGCTTACCTAACGTAACAACGACGAGACAACCCAAGCTACTGTACAACGAAATGGCCGACGTACAAAGAAGGAGCGAAACAGGAAATGACGTCTTTGAATTGTGGGTAGCTGGAACCTGTGGAAACGAAACAAAACGGAAAGAATCCATTGTCTTACTACGATTAAACGAACTCATTTGAATTCGTATAACATAACTTATATTTGTATTTTGTACAGATTGGCATACATATACATATTATCGAACCCGGAAAGGGAACATTATTGTCTCGCACAGGACATACGTCTATGTGATTCATGTACTACAATAGTCGGATCTTGATATATTATAAATACGATATATGATACAATTTAAAGGCTGATTAACTGACTTTTTTTAACATTTTGGTTCTCTCCCAATAACCGTAAGCGTAAATTTTCGATTATGCGATTGTATCGACACACCACCATATGAAGAAGAAAAAGAAGTGTACTCATTATATTTCTCAATATAAAGCGAAAATACAACACGTAATGTTTACCAGCGTCTACGTGTGCGGTTTCCTAACTGATGAAATGCAGCACAATGGTGGGGGGGAGACGGCATCGCGCGCGTGAATAGTACCTATAACTAGAGCTCTATAATATAGGTATTCGCACCCGCCATCTTTGCTCCGAGACTTTTAAATGTAATGTGGCGGGAGCAAGGTAAGCACGCTGTGCGTTGGATTATTTAATGTAAATTATGTATGTAAATATTAATATTTTTACATATCAGGGTTATAACCTTAGTGTACTAATTTGATTTATGTATTACACAGGAATATGCATAATAATCATCTCATCTTGTCAGTGAAAACAAGGTTATAAATACTGGTGTTAGAGATATTATTAATTAAATATCACTATAATATTGACGACTCGGAACACAAAGTTTTTTATAAGTAAAAACGTAAAGTTTTACCTTACAGTCTAAACCGGCTTTCACCTATAGAAGGCTTCATCAGAGGCTGTCGTTAGTAGCGCTGCTCGTCTTGTTGTTGGCGACGAGAAAGTGTTTCGAAAGATTGAAGCTGTGTGTGTGTGGTGAGATGTGTTCGAATAATGCGTGCGATTTGAATTGTGTCTGTTCGTTTAGGATGTCGTTTTTATTTGTTTTTGTGTGTTTGTATATTTCTAATTGTTCTAGAGTGTCTAGTTTTCGGCCTTTTGTGTGTACGTGTAGTATGTTCATGTTATTGTCGATGTTTTTATATGTGTGGTTTGCTTCAATGAGGTGGTTTGCGAAGGTAGATTCTGTAGTGGTGTGGAGTGCTTTTGTGTGTTCAATGTATCTCTGTTTGAAGCTACGTCCTGTCTGGCCTATGTAGAATTTACTGCAATTTGAACAATTTACCACTACAGAATCTACCTTCGCAAACCACCTCATTGAAGCAAACCACACATATAAAAACATCGACAATAACATGAACATACTACACGTACACACAAAAGGCCGAAAACTAGACACTCTAGAACAATTAGAAATATAAAAACAAATAAAAACGACATCCTAAACGAACAGACACAATTCAAATTGCACGCATTATTCGAACACATCTCACCACACACACACAGCTTCAATCTTTCGAAACACTTTCTCGTCGCCAACAACAAGACGAGCAGCGCTACTAACGACAGCCTCTGATGAAGCCTTCTATAGGTGAAAGCCGGTTTAGGCTGTAAGGTAAAACTTTACGTTTTTACTTATAAAAAACTTTGTGTTCCGAGTCGTCAATATTATAGTGATATTTAGTTAAGTAACGGACACGTCATGGACAACGAAATCCAAGAATATTATTAATGTTATGTAGTATGTTTTGCAGATTGTTGTACTACATCTCATAATCATAATGACTGGTTGTTGTGCTGTAAATTGCAAAAATAGAACAGAAACTAAGTTTAGATCATTCAAATTTCGGGCAGACCCTATTCGATGTGCAAAATGGATTCAAAATATGAGACGAGACAAATTTATACTAAGCAAGGGAATGCGTCTATGTGAGGTAAATTTAATGGTTGTTCCTTAAAAGTTTGTGAATGTTAATCAAAACGACTAAAAATGTAATACACCTTTGCACTTTTAGGTTCATTTTGAAAGTTCACAGTTTGAACAGGCACGAGTAGATGGTTGGAAAAAACAAGCCTAATGCCATACCGACTTTGACGTACCAAGCGCGAAACATACACGCAGATCGTAAACAAAGTCGAGAACAAAATCAGCACGAAGAAATTCTAGTCCAGTAAGCGCAGCTTTTGACTGTCGATGGAATTTCACGAAATTTGATATGTAGGCCTATGTTCTATATGCACTCTAGAACAAAGTTAAACTGTACGCTTTTTATTTGAGGGTGAGGGCCACCCCTTTTTCAAGGGTGATTGATAAAAAAAAATTAACCCCAGGATCCAATAGAGAATCAAATTCTAAGCAAAAAAGTCAGTACGCAACTGTTTTGAAAAATGCGTTGTTTTCGAATTATTCCAAATCAACATTTTCGATTTTTACCCCCCAAAAAACAGGATTTTAGCGTAATTTTTAGCGAATAACTAAAAAACGTTTGAGTTTATAGTAAAAATCAATAGGACCAAAATTATTCTATACGAAATAACAAACAAAATGCGTTTTGGCCGGGTTTTAATCCACGAGTTGTTTTCAAGATATGGCCGTGAGAAGTTGTAACTTGCAAATTTTTTGCCTGTACTAACAAAGTTTAACCCTTCCTACTAACCGAGAAAAATACTTTTGACTATAAAATGTCTAGTGCAATGAAAAATACATTATTGTTAATTTTAATAAAATGTTAAGCTAAACTTTTTATTATTAATTTTAACTAAATGTTAAGCATAAAACCTGAATATAAACTTAATAGTAAGTAAGTTAAAAATGTAAATTTGTGTTTATTAAAAATAGTTTTAGTAACTTTATTTGGACTAAAATTATCTTGTTGTTGCATCCTCTTTAAATAACAAAATTGAAACATTTTTTAAGGAAAACAACATCACTAAATTAAATAAAGACCCCACCCCTAAATATCACAAACAAATAAACAAAACCCTAAATAACACAAAACACATAGTATCACCTGGCAACATCAAATATCTAAAACAAATTAAACCAAAAGCCCCTACACTAAATGCACTACCGAAATTACACAAACCCAATATTCCCATCAGACCACTTATAAACAACACACAAGCACCTGCACACAAAATAGCTAGACATTTAGATAAATTGATCAGAAATAGCATAAATTTAACAAACAACACCACTGTCAAAAATAATATAGATCTAGTGAATAAAACTCAACATGTACACATTCCCCACAATTCCACACTTGCTTCATTCGACATAACAAACCTATACACAATGTTCCCATAAAAGAAACCATAATTACATTAGAACAATTACTAAAAATAAATAACACACCCGAAACACACATAAACGAGATCATCCATCTAACTAAAATTATCACAGATCAAAATTATTTCGCACACAATAGCATGTATTACACACAAACAGATGGACTACCCATGGGCTCCCCTATATCAGGTATACTAGCAGAAATATTCATACACACCATAGAACAGAAACACATACTGAACAACAACAAATACACCGATAAAATAATATATTGGCACAGGTATGTCGACAACATTTTACTCCTTTACAACGGCAACAAAAGACAAATAGAAAATTTCCATAAATACATTAACACTTTACACCATAAATTAAAATTCACACTTGAAATAGAATTAAACAACAGCATAAACTTTTTAGACCTTACAATCACCAAAACAAACAACACACACACATACAAAATATACAGAAAACCCACCACATCAGACATGGTCATACACAACACATCCAACCACCCAACTCAACATAAACATGCAGCTTTCAACTACATGCTCCATAGGCTCACGTCAATACCCCTAAACACACATGACCACCAAGATGAATTAAACACAATTAAATACATAGCAGTCAAAAACGGATACAACCCCGAATTAATAAATAAAGTACATAAACGAATCCTCAACACAAAAAGTAAAACACATCTGACCAACAGCACACAACCCAGTAAATACATAACACTTACATACTACAATTCCAATACACATAAAATTGCAAACACATTTAGGAAACAAAATTATAAAGTAGCTTACAGAACCAACAACACCATTAGAAAACACATAAACAATACTAATAAAGACATTGACACATACAGCAAAACAGGGGTTTACAAATTAAATTGCAATGATTGTCAACAATTCTACATCGGCCAGACGGGAAGATCTTTTTCTTCCAGGTTTTCTGAACATTTAAAAGCCCTCACCACAAACTACATACATTCCACATTTGCCACACATTTACATAACGAAAACCACAGCTACACAAACATAGAACACAACATGGAAATATTACACTACTTACCAAAAAGTAGAAAACTAAACACAGCTGAACAATTTGAAATATACAGATATCACACACTACAACCAAACAACATTAAATGAACAGATACATTACAAATCACATACACTATTTGACACACTGATCCACACACATAATTCGAACCTCAGCGCCAACCCCTTCCCACCATCAACCCCCACCACACACTCCATTCCGTAACGGTTATTCTGTAATCGACAGTTAGTACTCAACCCACTGAAGAAGAGAAACAACATCTTGAAACGTTTGGGAAGTGACAATAGTAAGTTCATAAGTGAAAGTATTATATATATTATTAAATTAATAAGTGAACAAAGAGGATGCAACAACAAGATAATTTTAATACCGCCAACACAGCGTATTACATCCACAAGTACAGAAATGTTAGATTACAGATAACGAAAACCTCCTTGAACATCGCTTACAACAAAACTTGCCGTAAACACAACATTATACCCACACATGCACAAATCACAATAAAAAATAATACATATGCAGCAACAAAAACAAAACGTAAAGCCGAAATAATACACCTAGACAATATCATCAATGATTTATACCATAAAAAAGATACACTAAACAAAACAGCATATAACCTACACGTAAAACTCACTCAAATATTACACTACATTGAATTCGAACACGTAATACAACATACACAAAATATCATAGAGAAAATCCAAATAAAAATACAGGAAGTACATAACAGAAAAATCAATAACATATTAACACGCAGGAACGTAACTGTCCCGACACCGACACATAAATTTCACACACGCACTGTAAATACGACTACCAATTTCACTAACGCAGAAATAAACCTCTTAGATAAAGGTCTAAAACACAATTTAGGTACCAATACAAATAATAACGGTAATAGTAAACATACACGTGACATAGTCCTAGACGCTGAAACAGCCATACAACACACACTAAACCAAGACCATGATACAATACGTTATGAAATAAAGCGTAAATTACAACACACACAACAATACGGAAATAAACAACACAATAATGAAATCCAAACACTAAAAAAAATAAAACACAAATTACACGAACACAACCTAACCATACTTAAAGCAGACAAAGGTAATATAAATGTCATAATAGAAAAACAGGCTTTAAATAACAAAATTGAAACATTTTTTAAGGAAAACAACATCACTAAATTAAATAAAGACCCCACCCCTAAATATCACAAACAAATAAACAAAACCCTAAATAACACAAAACACATAGTATCACCTGACAACATCAAATATCTAAAACAAATTAAACCAAAAGCCCCTACACTAAATGCACTACCGAAATTACACAAACCCAATATTCCCATCAGACCACTTATAAACAACACACAAGCACCTGCACACAAAATAGCTAGACATTTAGATAAATTGATCAGAAATAGCATAAATTTAACAAACAACACCACTGTCAAAAATAATATAGATCTAGTGAATAAAACTCAACATGTACACATTCCCCACAATTCCACACTTGCTTCATTCGACATAACAAACCTATACACAATGTTCCCATAAGAGAAACCATAATTACATTAGAACAATTACTAAAAATAAATAACACACCCGAAACACACATAAACGAGATCATCCATCTAACTAAAATTATCACAGATCAAAATTATTTCGCACACAATAGCATGTATAACACAAACAGATGGACTACCCATGGGCTCCCCTATATCAGGTATACTAGCAGAAATATTCATACACACCATAGAACAGAAACACATACTGAACAACAACAAATACACCGATAAAATAATATATTGGCACAGGTATGTCGACAACATTTTACTCCTTTACAACGGCAACAAAAGACAAATAGAAAATTTCCATAAATACATTAACACTTTACACCATAAATTAAAATTCACACTTGAAATAGAATTAAACAACAGCATAAACTTTTTAGACCTTACAATCACCAAAACAAACAACACACACACATACAAAATATACAGAAAACCCACCACATCAGACATGGTCATACACAACACATCCAACCACCCAACTCAACACAAACATGCAGCTTTCAACTACATGCTCCATAGGCTCACGTCAATACCCCTAAACACACATGACCACCAAGATGAATTAAACACAATTAAATACATAGCAGTCAAAAACGGATACAACCCCGAATTAATAAATAAAGTACATAAACAAATCCTCAACACAAAAAGTAAAACACATCTGACCAACAGCACACAACCCAGTAAATACATAACACTTACATACTACAATTCCAATACACATAAAATTGCAAACACATTTAGGAAACAAAATTATAAAGTAGCTTACAGAACCAACAACACCATTAGAAAACACATAAACAATACTAACAAAGACATTGACACATACAGCAAAACAGGGGTTTACAAATTAAATTGCAATGATTGTCAACAATTCTACATCGGCCAGACGGGAAGATCTTTTTCTTCCAGGTTTTCTGAACATTTAAAAGCCCGGTCTTTTAAATCACGAAGTTTACATCGATCTACCCGGTGTATATAAACTAAATTGTTCAAATTGCAGTAAATTCTACATAGGCCAGACAGGACGTAGCTTCAAACAGAGATACATTGAACACACAAAAGCACTCCACACCACTACAGAATCTACCTTCGCAAACCACCTCATTGAAGCAAACCACACATATAAAAACATCGACAATAACATGAACATACTACACGTACACACAAAAGGCCGAAAACTAGACACTCTAGAACAATTAGAAATATACAAACACACAAAAACAAATAAAAACGACATCCTAAACGAACAGACACAATTCAAATCGCACGCATTATTCGAACACATCTCACCACACACACACAGCTTCAATCTTTCGAAACACTTTCTCGTCGCCAACAACAAGACGAGCAGCGCTACTAGCGACAGCCTCTGATGAAGCCTTCTATAGGTGAAAGCCGGTTTAGGCTGTAAGGTAAAACTTTACGTTTTTACTTATAAAAAACTTTGTGTTCCGAGTCGTCAATATTATAGTGATATTTATTTAAAAGCCCTCACCACAAACTACATACATTCCACATTTGCCACACATTTACATAACGAAAACCACAGCTACACAAACATAGAGCACAACATGTAAATATTACACTACTTACCAAAAAGTAGAAAACTAAACACAGCTGAACAATTTGAAATATACAGATATCACACACTACAACCAAACAACATATTAAATGAACAGATACATTACAAATCACATACACTATTTGACACACTGATCCACACACATAATTCGAACCTCAGCGCCAACCCCTTCCCACCATCAACCCCCACCACACACTCCATTCCGTAACGGTTATTCTGTAATCGACAGTAAGTACTCAACCCACTGAAGAAGAGAAACAACATCTTGAAACGTTTGGGAAGTGACAATAGTAAGTTCATAAGTGAAAGTATTATATATATTATTTATTTGGACTTTTGGACAAACGAAGTTTAGTAAACATTAATTCAACAGCCATCTATTATAAACAGGAATAAAAGTAAAATCTGAGAATATATACCTAACAAAGTGGTAAGTGGTAACGATTGGTATTTGTTGTTTTTTAGACAAAATTATTCTCCTCTTACTATGGTCTGAATCAGTAAGTTTTAAGATGAAAACTATTATTTCCATATTTGTAAGGACGTGGCACATAATTTCACACTTTGAAATTATATTTTTGGCACGAAAAACTATAATAGTTTATGTAATATCGAAAACAAACTTATACTGCATCCCATGTATACACAAGCGGCACCATAATATTATGTCAGTCTCGTCGGAACAAAGATGGCGAGTGCGATACTCCCTTTTATAGATCCTTACTATAACTAGCGTCTACAGAAGCTCCCACTACACGCGGAAGAAGTGAAACTTCTTTGGGTTATATCCATTATTTTTTCTTAATCCATTATTATTATTATTTTTAACTGTATACTTAATAATTTTTAAGATGAAAACTATTATTTCCATATTTTTAAGGACGTGGCACATAATTTCACACTTTGAAATTATATTTTTGGCACGAAAAACTATAATAGTTTATGTAATATCGAAAACAAACTTATACTGCGTCCCATGTATATACAAGCGGCACCATAATATTATGTCAGTCTCGAAACAAAGATGGCGAGTGCGAATACTCCCTTTTATAGATCCTTACTATAACTAGCGTCTACAGAAGCTCCCACTACACGCGGAAGAAGTGAAACTTCTTTGGGTTATATCCATTATTTTTTCTTTATCCATTATTATTAATATTTTTAACTGTATACTTAAAATTTAATAGGATGGGAGAGGTATCATTATAAGAATAAATTTCCTTTTTAAGTAAATTAAAAATATTTTATTATATACAATTACAGAAATTATTATTATTAATAATCTATTTCGTTAATATTTAGTGATACTTCATCATACACTTTTGTAACCAAAGGCTTATGGTACCATAACTAAAATAAGAAATGTATGTTTTACATTCAATATTATCCAGAAACCTTGTGAATACTGCATCAATTGTCGTATTCGATTTTGTCGTCGATATTTTTTTATCATTTTGTATAGACAGGTTTAAATTATCTTTTAAAAATTCAACCAGTTTTATAGATTTGTCTAATGCAAAATTCACATTGAAATCTCCACTTAAACATCATAGGTATTAGGAGTAAAGAAGAACCAAACAATTAAGAAGATTAAGAAAACAAAAGATATAGGCAAAATATGTAAAAAGAAACTAATAAAAACACGAGAAGAATGGGAGATGATGAAGAATGGACTGATTGATGTGTTTAATTTACCAATTACCAACCATAGTGAATTAATGGATTATAAAGATTGTAGGAGAACTCTAAAAGAAATTATAGAAGGGATTCACAACAAACCAGCAAATAAAAACTTCAGCAAATCTATATTTAAATGGAAAATACCAGAAATAGAAATGCAGAATAAAAAATCAGTGATAACATTAATGAGGGAGGTACAATTAACTTCGTTGATTAATAAACAACATAATCAAGTGAGTGAGGTAGACATTGATACTAAAGAACATATGATATTAGAAGAATTGTGGTACAAGGTAGCAGAGAACTATTTCACAAGGACGGAAATAGTTCTACACACTAGAGTGATCCGAACAACAAGTGAAGATGAAATGATGGACCATGGGTAAACTAAGTGCTGATAAACACCGAGAAATGAGACTGAGTTTCAGAGTAATGACCAAGCAAACCAATGGAAAGGAAGGAGCATTAAATTCATTAAACCTATTAATAATAATCAAAAGAAAAAGCATAAATGATATTTAAGGAAAAAACTTAAGAATAATTGACAAAAAATGACTAAACGACCAAGACAAAGCGAATGAGAAGAGCTATCAAACCATAATAAATTATCTTATTGGTACATCCTCTTCGTTCACTTTTTAAATATTATATATATATATTGTAACGTAACAGAGTTGAGGTCCCCGACGTTACATAAAAAACTATGTAAATATGATTTAAAACAATGCCCAAAGCCTGTTATAATTAAATACAAGAGGGCCCATCTCACCTGAAGAATGCATTAGAGGTACCTAGTAAGGTTACTAAGTAATAAAACATTAAAAGTGTACCTAAATCTAAAATATGTAATGAGTAGTATGAGATGTAAAACATAAACATTGTGTCTAATGGGAGGAGTTTAAGGTGTAGGAGTTGAGTATAATATACTGTTCAATTAATATTTAATGTGTTATAAAATGTACTTGGTGTTGTACTGTAGCATGATATAGTGTTTACAGGATATTTATTTTATGTTTTGTGGATAGTAAGTGGGGAGCTGTTGCTTTGAGGAAGTACTAAGTCCTAGGTACTCAATTTATTTATGTTAAAATTGTATTTAAATAATTAAGTATAAGTACATTTATTAGTTATGATATTATGTTAAATGTATTTACTTTAATTGATTAATGAAGATGTTTAAAATAATGTTTGTAACCTTGGCCAGGAAGGCAATAAGTGTTAATAAGTTGGCAAGTAGTTCTTGTAATTATGTAAAAAACCAATGAAGGGTTCAATGATGAACTAAATAATATAATGAATTGAAACCAGGAAATTAAGATTGATGTAAGTGGCCATAAGCCAGTGACTATTTGTACAGTAGGTCAGGTAAAGAAAAATTAAGTTAAAAACAAAACAAAATTATAACCGGTGTAATAAAACCAATAGGCCTAAATTTAATATTTGTAAAAGGAAATTAATACCTTTTTAATAAGTCCAGTCAGATGAAATTATAGTAAAATGTATACGGTTTAATAAGGCAGATTAAGGGAGAGTTTTATGTAATTTGGTGTAATTCCAAGCATGGAGTATTTTATTTAAAAAGAGTAGTAATATTTTCTAATTCTGGCTCTAGGATATCAAATATTATCCAATGACAGAAAGTAATGGTTGTTAGGGTAACTAAAATGCAAGAAATTTTGTTGATTTCAACATTCGATTGTTATATGCTATTGGGAACAGTTCGGTAGACAAATTTAAACAAAAAATAAAATAAAATAAAATAAAATGAATCATCCTCAATAAATCAAATGTATTAAAGCCAGTCCATTCAAACAAAACTGATGAATAATTACCGAACTAGCTTTCGTGAAATATAATTATACACCTCCCAAAGATAGCGGAATTACTAATTTCTTCTTCAAACTAATTACATTAGAAATAATGATGAACCCGATTTACAATTGAACCAAAATACTTATTGAATGAACAAGAAGTCAAAATTAATACAAATATAAACCAAATATACACAAGAACCTTTGGTATTGGAGACATAAACCTCACTTCCAAGAGATTGAAGAAATTAGAATACTACACCAATTCCACTGGGACCGGCAACCACCAGGATCGCGAAGAAGAACGAAGAACAGAAGAATTCCTGTTTCACTCCAGGACATCAACTTTCAACCTTTATTGATAATCTGGACACATTTTCTAGTCAAAAGTAACCTCATCAGTACGTCTTCATGCGGTTGTAAACAGCCACGGCTATCTTGCGCATCGCCTTGTACGGTAACACCAGCTTATATTTAATTTTATACATTAAGAATTAATAACAATTTGTAATACTTAGTAACCTTAATTTTGCATTACCTGACCTTACTAATCGTTAAAAGAATCATACGTACCCTGGGATAAGAGATAAACAAAAATTATATTTAAATTGTATTATACAGTACTAGTCCATTAACAAATCGATTCAGCATTGTACGATCGATATTACGATCAAATAAACTGTGAAGAATGCTGTTGGAAATTAAAAAGTAATATAAATAAAGAATCCTTCTTGTATGTAATGATGTTCTGTGTTATTGTAGAATAGGTATTGTATTTTGATGGGGGAATAATTTACAGATGAAAGAAGGTGATTAAACTATCAAATGAAACTAACTAACCTATAAAAATAAGTCAATTACGAATAGCAGCGCTTGCTGTAGACAGCTGGTGGAAATGAGAGAGTGCCGAACTAACGTATTCTCTTCGCCACATTTGAATTAATTTAAATAATACGGACCGAATAGGTTTGGAGAGAATTACCGAATTATTAACTAAGATACCTGTAATATAGAGTTATTCTCTGGTAAACACTTAGTAATTGATCAACACAGGGCTATGTTCAACATAAGAGTTGCAGCGATGATATAATAAATAAATTTTTTTTTATTAATATTGAGTTACAGGAGGTCGCATCTACAATAACATAATAAACATTTTCCTTTTAAACAGATCGAATTAGTTAATTTAAATTTTTTTAAATTAACTACAAACTGTAATTAAACCCCGAAACAACAACCTTTTTACATTCTTTACAAATTGACAAACCCAACAGTGAGGCTTTTAAACATCCTCAAATATCATTAATAACAAAAAATAAAGAGGTAACTAGTTGTTACAAATTGGCGCATACCAACGTGGAGCGTAATTAGAACCCAGTAAACCTTGTTAGTTGTTACAAATTGGTGCTTAACGAGTGGGCTTTAGTTAAGTAAAAAATTAGGCTATTACTTAACTGGAGCAGGCAACTATTAGAGGCACAGGAATGCATACAATAGGTGTTTCTAAAAGAATAGCGAAAGACCAAGAAACGGAAGATGATAGGCGGGAAGAAGAAACAGAGGTAGTTACAGACACCGAAATGGAACAACAGGCGAGCAATAAAGAGGATGCCCAAGGGGACCAACCAGATAAAGCGGTAGCCAGAGAATAACCAAATTGGCAAGATATGATGAAATTTATGGCCGAACAATTTAGGAAACAGGAGGAAAACTCAAAGCAAACCAAGGAGGAAACTAATGAGAGTTTAAAACAAACTAATGAGAGTTTAAAACAAACTAATGAGAGTTTAAGACAAATCAAAGAAGATTCCAGAAAACAGAAGGAAGAATTAAATAAAAAATTTGACGAAAATTCAGAAAAGCGAGAAAATAAAATAGACAGTATAAATGAAAATTCAGAAAAGCTGGAAAATAAAATAGACAGTATAAATGAAAATTCAGAAAAGCTGGAAAATAAAATAGACAGTATTAATGAAAACTCGAAGAAACAAAACGAAATTTTGAGTGAGAATTTAATCAAACTAATGAATGAGAAGTTTGACAAAATTAAAGAGGAAACTGATGAGAATAACCGGCTAATAAATGAAAGCTTAAACCAAATTAATGAAAGGTTTGACAGGAACGATGAGAGCTTAAAGCAGATTCAGGAAAATAACAAACGAATAGACGAGAAAATTGAAAACCGTAATAAGGAGTTGCGACAAATTATAATCGAACAAAACCAAGCGTTGAGGGAAGTCATCAATGAAAGGGTTGCAAATGTCAATGAAATGCTTAACAAAAGGGTGGATAATTATGAAGAGGAAGTAAGACAGCAAATAACTGAAACTAAGGTGGGTCTAGAAAAGACAGATGAAACCATCGTACAACTCGCAGTGGAAGTAGAGACCAAAATTAATCAAGTAGAAAACAATAACAAACTTAGAATAATGGAGGTACCAGCGAAAACCCAAGAAAAATTAAACGAAGTACGAATTGACATAACTGGAAGAATAGAACGGGTTCACAATGAAATGAAGACAATGAAAATCAGACAAACGCGTAAAAGGAAATTAATAAATACACGGGAAGGATTGGAGATGATTAAAATGGGATTAGTTCAGCTACATAATATACCAATTACGGAACCAGGAGAAGTAAGGCAATTTAGAAACTTTAAACGAACCACAATTGAATTCCCAGATAAATTGGAAGGACCGAAAAAGCCAAAACTAACCGAGGAGCATGGAGGACTTCTGGAGATTATGTATGAACCATTTGAACAATTAAGAAACGGTACGGAAGAATCAGCTCGAAAAACGATAGTAGACTTCAGCATGAATGAAAATTTTATAACAACAAAATGGCGGAACTACATGATAGTGAGATATGTCACAAGGACAGAAATAACTCTATACACTAGAGAGATCCGAACAACCAGTATAGAGGAAATAATGGACCACGGTTAAACAGATTCCAAACTAACCAAAAAAAAGGGGGACTGATTTTCTGAAAACCGACCAAGCAACCCATTGGTAAGAAAACCCCAAAATTCCAAAAAGCATGTAAGGACAACTTACTAAATATTTATTCAGGAACAATATGATTTAATAAAAACTATGTAAGGACAACTTACTTAAGATATTTTGCAACAATTTGATTTAATAAACAGTAAGCCACCAAGAGTATGTAAGAACAGATTATTAAATAATATTTATAAAGAATTGATTTAAAATAAAATAATAGGAAAAAGTAATATTTTTATGGGAACAAAAAGAAGAATAAATGAATAAAAACAATTGATGGTAATGTGCTCAAATAAGAAGAATAACGAATAATTTAATGACTACAATGAAGCTGAAGGAGGATAATAATTAATACAACAATAATTTAGAATCTCTCGGAATTGAAGATGATATAAGAAGAAATGATACAGAGAAAATATATCATAAGAAGGAAAGTCAAAAGGATTTTAAAATAATGCCGATCAATAATGTTATATGCTATTAGTTAATGATAAATAAGAAGGAATCAAGAAGAAAAGGAAATATATAATTTAATGCAAACAGCAACAGTATGAAGAATCCCAAAAGTGTTTAGTATTAGTTGCTAATCGACTACTTGTAATCTTTTTATTATAACGTATTGACCGTAGAAATGTTCCGGCAATAATTTTCCTGAGCAGGGATGATGTTCCCCTGGTCTCAGAAGGTGTAAGGATGGACAGCGGAGTTATGGACCCAAAAGTGGCCACCCGACTGGTACCACCGCACAGGATAGGGAAAAATGTTAGGGAAATTGAATATTTAAGGGATAATAATTATAAAATAGCTGAAAAGAGTGATATTAGATTCCAGAAGTATAGATGAAGAAAATAAAAGGAAGATAGCAGACAGAAGCTTAATTGAGAAAGCGAATTTATAGAAGTAAATAAGAAAATAAGTGTTAAAACAAGTTTTTTATGATTAGTGTGACCAGTCCTTATCAAGTAAAATGTGGAAGTACCACTAACCAGAGAAATAAATCATTGATGAATATGCCTCCAAGAGAGAGAGAGTTGAGTAGGAAAACAGCAATTACCATTAACCGAATAACAGGTATATAACCAGTCCAAAATTAAAAAAAAATACTATGAGTAAAAGGATAACCTGATCAGGGACGAACTATAAGTTTATTTTTACTAAACTTCATTGAGCCAAAATAAACTTCTTTCGAAGGGGCAGTATTATGTAACGTAACAGTGTTGAGGTCCCCGACGTTACATAAAAAACTATGTAAATATGATTTAAAACAATGCCCAAAGCCTGTTATAATTAAATACAAGAGGGCCCATCTCACCTGAAGAATGCATTAGAGGTACCTAGTAAGGTTACTAAGTAATAAAACATTAAAAGTGTACCTAAATCTAAAATATGTAATGAGTAGTATGAGATGTAAAACATAAACATTGTGTCTAATGGGAGGAGTTTAAGGTGTAGGAGTTGAGTATAATATACTGTTCAATTAATATTTAATGTGTTATAAAATGTACTTGGTGTTGTACTGTAGCATGATATAGTGTTTACAGGATATTTATTTTATGTTTTGTGGATAGTAAGTGGGGAGCTGTTGCTTTGAGGAAGTACTAAGTCCTAGGTACTCAATTTATTTATGTTAAAATTGTATTTAAATAATTAAGTATAAGTACATTTATTAGTTATGATATTATGTTAAATGTATTTACTTTAATTGATTAATGAAGATGTTTAAAATAATGTTTGTAAACTTGGCCAGGAAGGCAATAAGTGTTAATAAGTTGGCAAGTCGTTCTTGTAATTATGTAAAAAACCAATGAAGGGTTCAATGATGAACTAAATAATATAATGAATTGAAACCAGGAAATTAAGATTGATGTAAGTGGCCATAAGCCAGTGACTATTTGTACAGTAGGTCAGGTAAAGAAAAATTAAGTTAAAAACAAAACAAAATTATAACCGGTGTAATAAAACCAATAGGCCTAAATTTAATATTTGTAAAAGGAAATTAATACCTTTTTAATAAGTCCAGTCAGATGAAATTATAGTAAAATGTATACGGTTTAATAAGGCAGATTAAGGGAGAGTTTTATGTGATTTGGTGTAATTCCAAGCATGGAGTATTTTATTTAAAAAGAGTAGTAATATTTTCTAATTCTGGCTCTAGGATATCGAATATTATCCAATGACAGAAAGTAATGGTTGTTAGGGTAACTAAAATGCAAGAAATTTTGTTGATTTCAACATTCGATTGTTATATGCTATAGGGAACAGTTCGGTAGACAAATTTAAACAAAAAATAATATAAAATAAAATGAATCATCCTCAATAAATCAAATGTATTAAAGCCAGTCCATTCAAACAAAACTGATGAATAATTACCGAACTAGCTTTCGGGAAATATAATTATACACCTCCCAAAGGTAGCGGAATTACTAATTTCTTCTTCAAACTAATTACATTAGAAATAATGATGAACCCGATTTACAATTGAACCAAAATACTTATTGAATGAACAAGAAGTCAAAATTAATACAAATATAAACCAAATATACACAAGAACCTTTGGTATTGGAGACATAAACCTCACTTCCAAGAGATTGAAGAAATTAGAATACTACACCAATTCCACTGGGACCGGCAACCACCAGGATCGCGAAGAAGAACGAAGAACAGAAGAATTCCTGTTACACTCCGGGACATCAACTTTCAACCTTTATTGATAATCTGGACACATTTTCTAGTCAAAAGTAACCTCATCAGTACGTCTTCATGCGGTTGTAAACAGCCACGGCTATCTTGCGCATCGCCTTGTACGGTAACACCAGCTTATATTTAATTTTATACATTAAGAATTAATAACAATTTGTAATACTTAGTAACCTTAATTTTGCATTACCTGGCCTTACTAATCGTTAAAAGAATCATACGTACCCTGGGATAAGAGATAAACAAAAATTATATTTAAATTGTATTATACAGTACTAGTCCATTAACAAATCGATTCAGCATTGTACGATCGATATTACGATCAAATAAACTGTGAAGAATGCTGTTGGAAATTAAAAAGTAATATAAATAAAGAATCCTTCTTGTATGTAATGATGTTCTGTGTTATTGTAGAATAGGTATTGTATTTTGATGGGGGAATAATTTACAGATGAAAGAAGGTGATTAAACTATCAAGTGAAACTAACTAACCTATAAAAATAAGTCAATTACGAATAGCAGCGCTTGCTGTAGACAGCTGGTGGAAACGAGAGAGTGCCGAACTAACGTATTCTCTTCGCCACATTTGAATTAATTTAAATAATACGGACCAAATAGGGTTGGAGAGAATTACCGAATTATTAACTAAGATACCTGTAATATAGAGTTATTCTCTGGTAAACACTTAGTAATTGATCAACACAGGGCTATGTTCAACATAAGAGTTGCAGCGATGATATAATAAATAAATTTTTTTTTATTAATATTGAGTTACAGGAGGTCGCATCTACAATAACATAATAAACATTTTCCTTTTAAACAGATCGAATTAGTTAATTTAAATTTTTTTTAAATTAACTACAAACTGTAATTAAACCCCGAAACAACAACCTTTTTACATTCTTTACAAATTGACAAACCCAACAGTGAGGCTTTTAAACATCCTCAAATATCATTAATAACAAAAAATAAAGAGGTAACTAGTTGTTACAAATTGGCGCATACCAACGTGGAGCGTAATTAGAACCCAGTAAACCTTGTTAGTTGTTACAAATTGGCGCTCAACGAGTGGGCTTTAGTTAAGTAAAAAATTAGGCTATTACTTAACTGGAGCAGGCAACTATTAGAGGCACAGGAATGCATACAATAGGTGTTTCTAAAAGAATAGCGAAAGACCAAGAAACGGAAGAAGATAGACGGGAAGAAGAAACAGAGGTAGTTACAGACACCGAAATGGAACAACAGGCGAGCAATAAAGAGGATGCCCAAGGGGACCAACCAGATAAAGCGGTAGCCAGAGAAGAACCAAATTGGCAAGATATGATGAAATTTATGGCCGAACAATTTAGGAAACAGGAGGAAAACTCAAAGCAAACCAAGGAGGAAACTAATGAGAGTTTAAGACAAATCAAAGAAGATTCCAGAAAACAGAAGGAAGAATTAAATAAAAAATTTGACGAAAATTCAGAAAAGCTAGAAAATAAAATAGACAGTATAAATGAAAATTCAGAAAAGCTGGAAAATAAAATAGACAGTATTAATGAAAACTCAAAGAAACAAAACGAAATTTTGAGTGAGAATTTAATCAAACTAATGAATGAGAAGTTTGACAAAATTAAAGAGGAAACTGATGAGAATAACCGGCTAATAAATGAAAGCTTAAACCAAATTAATGAAAGGTTTGACAGGAACGATGAGAGCTTAAAGCAGATTCAGGAAAATAACAAACGAATAGACGAGAAAATTGAAAACCGTAATAAGGAGTTGCGACAAATTATAAATGAACAAAATCAAGCGTTGAGGGAAGTCATCAATGAAAGGGTTGCAAATGTCAATGAAACGCTTAACAAAAGGGTGGATAATTATGAAGAGGAAGTAAGACAGCAAATAACTGAAACTAAGGTGGGTCTAGAAAAGACAGATGAAACCATCGTACAACTCGCAGTGGAAGTAGAGACCAAAATTAATCAAGTAGAAAACAATAACAAACTTAGAATAATGGCGGTACCGGCGAAAACCCAAGAAAAATTAAACGAAGTACGAATTGACATAACTGGAAGAATAGAACGGGTTCACAATGAAATGAAGACAATGAAAATCAGACAAACGCGTAAAAGGAAATTAATAAATACACGGGAAGGATTGGAGATGATTAAAAGGGGATTAGTTCAGCTACATAATATACCAATTACGGAACCAGGAGAAGTAAGGCAATTTAGAAACTTTAAACGAACCACAATTGAATTCCCAGATAGATTAGAAGGACCGAGAAAGCCAAAACTAACCGAGGAGCATGGAGGACTTCTGGAGATTATGTATGAACCATTTGAACAATTAAGAAACGGTACGGAAGAATCAGCTCGAAAAACAATAGTAGACTTCAGCATGAATGAAAATTTTATAACAACAAAATGGCGGAACTACATGATAGTGAGATATGTCACAAGGACAGAAATAACTCTATACACTAGAGAGATCCGAACAACCAGTATAGAGGAAATAATGGACCACGGTTAAACAGATTCCAAACCAACCAAAAAAAAGGGGGACTGATTTTCTGAAAACCGACCAAGCAACCCATTGGAAAGAAAACCCCAAAATTCCAAAAAGCATGTAAGGACAACTTACTAAATATTTATTCAGGAACAATATGATTTAATAAAAACTATGTAAGGACAACTTACTTAAGATATTTTGCAACAATTTGATTTAATAAACAGTAAACCACCAAGAGTATGTAAGAACAGATTATTAAATAATATTTATAAAGAATTGATTTAAAATAAAATAATAGGAAAAAGTAATATTTGTATGGGAACAAAAAGAAGAATAAATGAATAAAAACAATTGATGGTAATGTGCTCAAATAAGAAGAATAACGAATAATTTAATGACTACAATGAAGCTGAAGGAGGATAATAATTAATACAACAATAATTTAGAATCTCTCGGAATTGAAGATGATATAAGAAGAAATGATACAGAGAAAATATATCATAAGAAGGAAAGTCAAAAGGATTTTAAAATAATGCCTATCAATAATGTTATATGCTATTAGTTAATGATAAATAAGAAGGAATCAAGAAGAAAAGGAAATATATAATTTAATGCAAACAGCAACAGTATGAAGAATCCCAAAAGTGTTTAGTATTAGTTGCTAATCGACTACTTGTAATCTTTTTATTATAACGTATTGACCGTAGAAATGTTCCGGCAATAATTTTCCTGAGCAGGGATGATGTTCCCCTGGTCTCAGAAGGTGTAAGGATGGACAGCGGAGTTATGGACCCAAAAGTGGCCACCCGACTGGTACCACCGCACAGGATAGGGAAAAATGTTAGGGAAATTGAATATTTAAGGGATAATAATTATAAAATAGCTGAAAAGAGTGATATTAGATTCCAGAAGTATAGATGAAGAAAATAAAAGGAAGATAGCAGACAGAAGCTTAATTGAGAAAGCGAATTTATAGAAGAAAATAAGTGTTAAAACAAGTTTTTTATGATTAGTGTGACCAGTCCTTATCAAGTAAAATGTGGAAGTACCACTAACCAGAGAAATAAATCATTGATGAATATGCCTCCAAGAGAGAGAGAGTTGAGTAGGAAAACAGCAATTACCATTAACCGAATAACAGGTATATAAACAGTCCAAAATTAAAAAAAAATACAATGAGTAAAAGGATAACCTGATCAGGGACGAACTATAAGTTTATTTTTACTAAACTTCATTGAGCCAAAATAAACTTCTTTCGAAGGGGCAGTATTATGTAACGTAACAGTGTTGAGGTCCCCGACGTTACATAAAAAACTATGTAAATATGATTTAAAACAATGCCCAAAGCCTGTTATAATTAAATACAAGAGGGCCCATCTCACCTGAAGAATGCATTAGAGGTACCTAGTAAGGTTACTAAGTAATAAAACATTAAAAGTGTACCTAAATCTAAAATATGTAATGAGTAGTATGAGATGTAAAACATAAACATTGTGTCTAATGGGAGGAGTTTAAGGTGTAGGAGTTGAGTATAATATACTGTTCAATTAATATTTAATGTGTTATAAAATGTACTTGGTGTTGTACTGTAGCATGATATAGTGTTTACAGGATATTTATTTTATGTTTTGTGGATAGTAAGTGGGGAGCTGTTGCTTTGAGGAAGTACTAAGTCCTAGGTACTCAATTTATTTATGTTAAAATTGTATTTAAATAATTAAGTATAAGTACATTTATTAGTTATGATATTATGTTAAATGTATTTACTTTAATTGATTAATGAAGATGTTTAAAATAATGTTTGTAAACTTGGCCAGGAAGGCAATAAGTGTTAATAAGTTGGCAAGTAGTTCTTGTAATTATGTAAAAAACCAATGAAGGGTTCAATGATGAACTAAATAATATAATGAATTGAAACCAGGAAATTAAGGTTGATGTAAGTGGCCATAAGCCAGTGACTATTTGTACAGTAGGTCAGGTAAAGAAAAATTAAGTTAAAAACAAAACAAAATTATAACCGGTGTAATAAAACCAATAGCCCTAATTTTAATATTTGTAAAAGGAAATTAATACCTTTTTAATAAGTCCAGTCAGATGAAATTATAGTAAAATGTATACGGTTTAATAAGTCAGATTGAGGGAGAGTTTTATGTGATTTGGTGTAATTCCAAGCATGGAGTATTTTATTTAAAAAGAGTAGTAATATTTTCTAATTCTGGCTCTAGGATATCGAATATTATCCAATGACAGAAAGTAATGGTTGTTAGGGTAACTAAAATGCAAGAAATTTTGTTGATTTCAACGTTCGATTGTTATATGCTATTGGGAACAGTTCGGTAGACAAATTTAAACAAAAAATAAAATAAAATAAAATGAATCATCCTCAATAAATCAAATGTATTAAAGCCAGTACATTCAAACAAAACTGATGAATAATTACCGAACTAGCTTTCGGGAAATATAATTATACACCTCCCAAAGATAGCGGAATTACTAATTTCTTCTTCAAACTAATTACATTAGAAATAATGATGAACCCGATTTACAATTGAACCAAAATACTTATTGAATGAACAAGAAGTCAAAATTAATACAAATATAAACCAAATATACACAAGAACCTTTGGTATTGGAGACATAAACCTCACTTCCAAGAGATTGAAGAAATTAGAATACTACACCAATTCCACTGTGACCGGCAACCACCAGGATCGCGAAGAAGAACGAAGAACAGAAGAATTCCTGTTACACTCCGGGACATCAACTTTCAACCTTTATTGATAATCTGGACACATTTTCTAGTCAAAAGTAACCTCATCAGTACGTCTTCATGCGGTTGTAAACAGCCACGGCTATCTTGCGCATCGCCTTGTACGGTAACACCAGCTTATATTTAATTTTATACATTAAGAATTAATAACAATTTGTAATACTTAGTAACCTTAATTTTGCATTACCTGGCCTTACTAATCATTAAAAGAATCATACGTACCCTGGGATAAGAGATAAACAAAAATTATATTTAAATTGTATTATACAGTACTAGTCCATTAACAAATCGATTCAGAATTGTACGATCGATATTATGATCAAATAAACTGTGAAGAATGCTGTTGGAAATTAAAAAGTAATATAAATAAAGAATCCTTCTTGTATGTAATGATGTTCTGTGTTATTGTAGAATAGGTATTGTATTTTGATGGGGGAATAATTTACAGATGAAAGAAGGTGATTAAACTATCAAGTGAAACTAACTAACCTATAAAAATAAGTCAATTACGAATAGCAGCGCTTGCTGTAGACAGCTGGTTGGAAACGAGAGAGTGCCGAACTAACGTATTCTCTTCGCCACATTTGAATTAATTTAAATAATACGGACCGAATAGGGTTGGAGAGAATTACCGAATTATTAACTAAGATACCTGTAATATAGAGTTATTCTCTGGTAAACACTTAGTAATTGATCAACACAGGGCTATGTTCAACATAAGAGTTGCAGCGATGATATAATAAATAAATTTTTTTTTATTAATATTGAGTTACAGGAGGTCGCATCTACAATAACATAATAAACATTTTCCTTTTAAACAGATCGAATTAGTTAATTTAAATTTTTTTAAATTAACTACAAACTGTAATTAAACCCCGAAACAACAACCTTTTTACATTCTTTACAAATTGACAAACCCAACAGTGAGGCTTTTAAACATCCTCAAATATCATTAATAACAAAAAATAAAGAGGTAACTAGTTGTTACAAATTGGCGCATACCAACGTGGAGAGTAATTAGAACCCAGTAAACCTTGTTAGTTGTTACAAATTGGTGCTCAACGAGTGGGCTTTAGTTAAGTAAAAAATTAGGCTATTACTTAACTGGAGCAGGCAACTATTAGAGGCACAGAAATGCATACAAGAGGTGTTTCTAAAAGAATAGCGAAAGACCAAGAAACGGAAGAAGATAGACGGGAAGAAGAAACAGAGGTAGTTACAGACACCGAAATGGAACAACAGGCGAGCAATAAAGAGGATGCCCAAGGGGACCAACCAGATAAAGCGGTAGCCAGAGAATAACCAAATTGGCAAGATATGATGAAATTTATGGCCGAACAATTTAGGAAACAGGAGGACAACTCAAAGCAAACCAAGGAGGAAACTAATGAGAGTTTAAGACAAATCAAAGAAGATTCCAGAAAACAGAAGGAAGAATTAAATAAAAAATTTGACGAAAATTCAGAAAAGCGAGAAAATAAAATCGACAGTATAAATGAAAATTCAGAAAAGCTGGAAAATAAAATAGACAGTATAAATGAAAATTCAGAAAAGCTGGAAAATAAAATAGACAGTATTAATGAAAACTCAAAGAAACAAAACGAAATTTTGAGTGAGAATTTAATCAAACTAATGAATGAGAAGTTTGACAAAATTAAAGAGGAAACTGATGAGAATAACCGGCTAATAAATGAAAGCTTAAACCAAATTAATGAAAGGTTTGACAGGAACGATGAGAGCTTAAAGCAGATTCAGGAAAATAACAAACGAATAGACGAGAAAATTGAAAACCGTAATAAGGAGTTGCGACAAATTATAAACGAACAAAACCAAGCGTTGAGGGAAGTCATCAATGAAAGGGTTGCAAATGTCAATGAAATGCTTAACAAAAGGGTGGATAATTATGAAGAGGAAGTAAGACAGCAAATAACTGAAACTAAGGTGGGTCTAGAAAAGACAGATGAAACCATCGTACAACTCGCAGTGGAAGTAGAGACCAAAATTAATCAAGTAGAAAACAATAACAAACTTAGAATAATGGAGGTACCAGCAAAAAACCCAAGAAAAATTAAACGAAGTACGAATTGACATAACTGGAAGAATAGAACGGGTTCACAATGAAATGAAGACAATGAAAATCAGACAAACGCGTAAAAGGAAATTAATAAATACACGGGAAGGATTGGAGATGATTAAAATGGGATTAGTTCAGCTACATAATATACCAATTACGGAACCAGGAGAAGTAAGGCAATTTAGAAACTTTAAACGAACCACAATTGAATTCCCAGATAGATTGGAAGGACCGAAAAAGCCAAAACTAACCGAGGAGCATGGAGGACTTCTGGAGATTATGTATGAACCATTTGAACAATTAAGAAACGGTACGGAAGAATCAGCTCGAAAAACGATAGTAGACTTCAGCATGAATGAAAATTTTATAACAACAAAATGGCGGAACTACATGATAGTGAGATATGTCACAAGGACAGAAATAACTCTATACACTAGAGAGATCCGAACAACCAGTATAGAGGAAATAATGGACCACGGTTAAACAGATTCCAAACCAACCAAAAAAAAGGGGGACTGATTTTCTGAAAACCGACCAAGCAACCCATTGGAAAGAAAACCCCAAAATTCCAAAAAGCATGTAAGGACAACTTACTAAATATTTATTCAGGAACAATATGATTTAATAAAAACTATGTAAGGACAACTTACTTAAGATATTTTGCAACAATTTGATTTAATAAACAGTAAACCACCAAGAGTATGTAAGAACAGATTATTAAATAATATTTATAAAGAATTGATTTAAAATAAAATAATAGGAAAAAGTAATATTTGTATGGGAACAAAAAGAAGAATAAATGAATAAAAACAATTGATGGTAATGTGCTCAAATAAGAAGAATAACGAATAATTTAATGACTACAATGAAGCTGAAGGAGGATAATAATTAATACAACAATAATTTAGAATCTCTCGGAATTGAAGATGATATAAGAAGAAATGATACAGAGAAAATATATCATAAGAAGGAAAGTCAAAAGGATTTTAAAATAATGCCTATCAATAATGTTATATGCTATTAGTTAATGATAAATAAGAAGGAATCAAGAAGAAAAGGAAATATATAATTTAATGCAAACAGCAACAGTATGAAGAATCCCAAAAGTGTTTAGTATTAGTTGCTAATCGACTACTTGTAATCTTTTTATTATAACGTATTGACCGTAGAAATGTTCCGGCAATAATTTTCCTGAGCAGGGATGATGTTCCCCTGGTCTCAGAAGGTGTAAGGATGGACAGCGGAGTTATGGACCCAAAAGTGGCCACCCGACTGGTACCACCGCACAGGATAGGGAAAAATGTTAGGGAAATTGAATATTTAAGGGATAATAATTATAAAATAGCTGAAAAGAGTGATATTAGATTCCAGAAGTATAGATGAAGAAAATAAAAGGAAGATAGCAGACAGAAGCTTAATTGAGAAAGCGAATTTATAGAAGAAAATAAGTGTTAAAACAAGTTTTTTATGATTAGTGTGACCAGTCCTTATCAAGTAAAATGTGGAAGTACCACTAACCAGAGAAATAAATCATTGATGAATATGCCTCCAAGAGAGAGAGAGTTGAGTAGGAAAACAGCAATTACCATTAACCGAATAACAGGTATATAACCAGTCCAAAATTAAAAAAAAATACAATGAGTAAAAGGATAACCTGATCATGGACGAACTATAAGTTTATTTTTACTAAACTTCATTGAGCCAAAATAAACTTCTTTCGAAGGGGCAGTATTATGTAACGTAACAGTGTTGAGGTCCCCGACGTTACATAAAAAACTATGTAAATATGATTTAAAACAATGCCCAAAGCCTGTTATAATTAAATACAAGAGGGCCCATCTCACCTGAAGAATGCATTAGAGGTACCTAGTAAGGTTACTAAGTAATAAAACATTAAAAGTGTACCTAAATCTAAAATATGTAATGAGTAGTATGAGATGTAAAACATAAACATTGTGTCTAATGGGAGGAGTTTAAGGTGTAGGAGTTGAGTATAATATACTGTTCAATTAATATTTAATGTGTTATAAAATGTACTTGGTGTTGTACTGTAGCATGATATAGTGTTTACAGGATATTTATTTTATGTTTTGTGGATAGTAAGTGGGGAGCTGTTGCTTTGAGGAAGTACTAAGTCCTAGGTACTCAATTTATTTATGTTAAAATTGTATTTAAATAATTAAGTATAAGTACATTTATTAGTTATGATATTATGTTATATGTATTTACTTTAATTGATTAATGAAGATGTTTAAAATAATGTTTGTAAACTTGGCCAGGAAGGCAATAAGTGTTAATAAGTTGGCAAGTAGTTCTTGTAATTATGTAAAAAACCAATGAAGGGTTCAATGATGAACTAAATAATATAATGAATTGAAACCAGGAAATTAAGGTTGATGTAAGTGGCCATAAGCCAGTGACTATTTGTACAGTAGGTCAGGTAAAGAAAAATTAAGTTAAAAACAAAACAAAATTATAACCGGTGTAATAAAACCAATAGCCCTAATTTTAATATTTGTAAAAGGAAATTAATACCTTTTTAATAAGTCCAGTCAGATGAAATTATAGTAAAATGTATACGGTTTAATAAGGCAGATTGAGGGAGAGTTTTATGTGATTTGGTGTAATTCCAAGCATGGAGTATTTTATTTAAAAAGAGTAGTAATATTTTCTAATTCTGGCTCTAGGATATCGAATATTATCCAATGACAGAAAGTAATGGTTGTTAGGGTAACTAAAATGCAAGAAATTTTGTTGATTTCAACGTTCGATTGTTATATGCTATTGGGAACAGTTCAGTAGACAAATTTAAACAAAAAATAAAATAAAATAAAATGAATCATCCTCAATAAATCAAATGTATTAAAGCCAGTACATTCAAACAAAACTGATGAATAATTACCGAACTAGCTTTCGGGAAATATAATTATACACCTCCCAAAGATAGCGGAATTACTAATTTCTTCTTCAAACTAATTACATTAGAAATAATGATGAACCCGATTTACAATTGAACCAAAATACTTATTGAATGAACAAGAAGTCAAAATTAATACAAATATAAACCAAATATACACAAGAACCTTTGGTATTGGAGACATAAACCTCACTTCCAAGAGATTGAAGAAATTAGAATACTACACCAATTCCACTGGGACCGGCAACCACCAGGATCGCGAAGAAGAACGAAGAACAGAAGAATTCCTGTTACACTCCGGGACATCAACTTTCAACCTTTATTGATAATCTGGACACATTTTCTAGTCAAAAGTAACCTCATCAGTACGTCTTCATGCGGTTGTAAACAGCCACGGCTATCTTGCGCATCGCCTTGTACGGTAACACCAGCTTATATTTAATTTTATACATTAAGAATTAATAACAATTTGTAATACTTAGTAACCTTAATTTTGCATTACCTGGCCTTACTAATCATTAAAAGAATCATACGTACCCTGGGATAAGAGATAAACAAAAATTATATTTAAATTGTATTATACAGTACTAGTCCATTAACAAATCGATTCAGAATTGTACGATCGATATTATGATCAAATAAACTGTGAAGAATGCTGTTGGAAATTAAAAAGTAATATAAATAAAGAATCCTTCTTGTATGTAATGATGTTCTGTGTTATTGTAGAATAGGTATTGTATTTTGATGGGGGAATAATTTACAGATGAAAGAAGGTGATTAAACTATCAAGTGAAACTAACTAACCTATAAAAATAAGTCAATTACGAATAGCAGCGCTTGCTGTAGACAGCTGGTGGAAACGAGAGAGTGCCGAACTAACGTATTCTCTTCGCCACATTTGAATTAATTTAAATAATACGGACCGAATAGGGTTGGAGAGAATTACCGAATTATTAACTAAGATACCTGTAATATAGAGTTATTCTCTGGTAAACACTTAGTAATTGATCAACACAGGGCTATGTTCAACATAAGAGTTGCAGCGATGATATAATAAATAAATTTTTTTTTATTAATATTGAGTTACAGGAGGTCGCATCTACAATAACATAATAAACATTTTCCTTTTAAACAGATCGAATTAGTTAATTTAAATTTTTTTAAATTAACTACAAACTGTAATTAAACCCCGAAACAACAACCTTTTTACATTCTTTACAAATTGACAAACCCAACAGTGAGGCTTTTAAACATCCTCAAATATCATTAATAACAAAAAATAAAGAGGTAACTAGTTGTTACAAATTGGCGCATACCAACGTGGAGCGTAATTAGAACCCAGTAAACCTTGTTAGTTGTTACAAATTGGTGCTCAACGAGTGGGCTTTAGTTAAGTAAAAAATTAGGCTATTACTTAACTGGAGCAGGCAACTATTAGAGGCACAGAAATGCATACAAGAGGTGTTTCTAAAAGAATAGCGAAAGACCAAGAAACGGAAGAAGATAGACGGGAAGAAGAAACAGAGGTAGTTACAGACACCGAAATGGAACAACAGGCGAGCAATAAAGAGGATGCCCAAGGGGACCAACCAGATAAAGCGGTAGCCAGAGAATAACCAAATTGGCAAGATATGATGAAATTTATGGCCGAACAATTTAGGAAACAGGAGGAAAACTCAAAGCAAACCAAGGAGGAAACTAATGAGAGTTTAAGACAAATCAAAGAAGATTCCAGAAAACAGAAGGAAGAATTAAATAAAAAATTTGACGAAAATTCAGAAAAGCGAGAAAATAAAATCGACAGTATAAATGAAAATTCAGAAAAGCTGGAAAATAAAATAGACAGTATAAATGAAAATTCAGAAAAGCTGGAAAATAAAATAGACAGTATTAATGAAAACTCAAAGAAACAAAACGAAATTTTGAGTGAGAATTTAATCAAACTAATGAATGAGAAGTTTGACAAAATTAAAGAGGAAACTGATGAGAATAACCGGCTAATAAATGAAAGCTTAAACCAAATTAATGAAAGGTTTGACAGGAACGATGAGAGCTTAAAGCAGATTCAGGAAAATAACAAACGAATAGACGAGAAAATTGAAAACCGTAATAAGGAGTTGCGACAAATTATAAACGAACAAAACCAAGCGTTGAGGGAAGTCATCAATGAAAGGGTTGCAAATGTCAATGAAATGCTTAACAAAAGGGTGGATAATTATGAAGAGGAAGTAAGACAGCAAATAACTGAAACTAAGGTGGGTCTAGAAAAGACAGATGAAACCATCGTACAACTCGCAGTGGAAGTAGAGACCAAAATTAATCAAGTAGAAAACAATAACAAACTTAGAATAATGGAGGTACCAGCAAAAAACCCAAGAAAAATTAAACGAAGTACGAATTGACATAACTGGAAGAATAGAACGGGTTCACAATGAAATGAAGACAATGAAAATCAGACAAACGCGTAAAAGGAAATTAATAAATACACGGGAAGGATTGGAGATGATTAAAATGGGATTAGTTCAGCTACATAATATACCAATTACGGAACCAGGAGAAGTAAGGCAATTTAGAAACTTTAAACGAACCACAATTGAATTCCCAGATAGATTGGAAGGACCGAAAAAGCCAAAACTAACCGAGGAGCATGGAGGACTTCTGGAGATTATGTATGAACCATTTGAACAATTAAGAAACGGTACGGAAGAATCAGCTCGAAAAACGATAGTAGACTTCAGCATGAATGAAAATTTTATAACAACAAAATGGCGGAACTACATGATAGTGAGATATGTCACAAGGACAGAAATAACTCTATACACTAGACAGATCCGAACAACCAGTATAGAGGAAATAATGGACCACGGTTAAACAGATTCCAAACCAACCAAAAAAAAGGGGGACTGATTTTCTGAAAACCGACCAAGCAACCCATTGGAAAGAAAACCCCAAAATTCCAAAAAGCATGTAAGGACAACTTACTAAATATTTATTCAGGAACAATATGATTTAATAAAAACTATGTAAGGACAACTTACTTAAGATATTTTGCAACAATTTGATTTAATAAACAGTAAACCACCAAGAGTATGTAAGAACAGATTATTAAATAATATTTATAAAGAATTGATTTAAAATAAAATAATAGGAAAAAGTAATATTTGTATGGGAACAAAAAGAAGAATAAATGAATAAAAACAATTGATGGTAATGTGCTCAAATAAGAAGAATAACGAATAATTTAATGACTACAATGAAGCTGAAGGAGGATAATAATTAATACAACAATAATTTAGAATCTCTCGGAATTGAAGATGATATAAGAAGAAATGATACAGAGAAAATATATCATAAGAAGGAAAGTCAAAAGGATTTTAAAATAATGCCTATCAATAATGTTATATGCTATTAGTTAATGATAAATAAGAAGGAATCAAGAAGAAAAGGAAATATATAATTTAATGCAAACAGCAACAGTATGAAGAATCCCAAAAGTGTTTAGTATTAGTTGCTAATCGACTACTTGTAATCTTTTTATTATAACGTATTGACCGTAGAAATGTTCCGGCAATAATTTTCCTGAGCAGGGATGATGTTCCCCTGGTCTCAGAAGGTGTAAGGATGGACAGCGGAGTTATGGACCCAAAAGTGGCCACCCGACTGGTACCACCGCACAGGATAGGGAAAAATGTTAGGGAAATTGAATATTTAAGGGATAATAATTATAAAATAGCTGAAAAGAGTGATATTAGATTCCAGAAGTATAGATGAAGAAAATAAAAGGAAGATAGCAGACAGAAGCTTAATTGAGAAAGCGAATTTATAGAAGAAAATAAGTGTTAAAACAAGTTTTTTATGATTAGTGTGACCAGTCCTTATCAAGTAAAATGTGGAAGTACCACTAACCAGAGAAATAAATCATTGATGAATATGCCTCCAAGAGAGAGAGAGTTGAGTAGGAAAACAGCAATTACCATTAACCGAATAACAGGTATATAACCAGTCCAAAATTAAAAAAAAATACAATGAGTAAAAGGATAACCTGATCAGGGACGAACTATAAGTTTATTTTTACTAAACTTCATTGAGCCAAAATAAACTTCTTTCGAAGGGGCAGTATTATGTAACGTAACAGTGTTGAGGTCCCCGACGTTACATAAAAAACTATGTAAATATGATTTAAAACAATGCCCAAAGCCTGTTATAATTAAATACAAGAGGGCCCATCTCACCTGTAGAATGCATTAGAGGTACCTAGTAAGGTTACTAAGTAATAAAACATTAAAAGTGTACCTAAATCTAAAATATGTAATGAGTAGTATGAGATGTAAAACATAAACATTGTGTCTAATGGGAGGAGTTTAAGGTGTAGGAGTTGAGTATAATATACTGTTCAATTAATATTTAATGTGTTATAAAATGTACTTGGTGTTGTACTGTAGCATGATATAGTGTTTACAGGATATTTATTTTATGTTTTGTGGATAGTAAGTGGGGAGCTGTTGCTTTGAGGAAGTACTAAGTCCTAGGTACTCAATTTATTTATGTTAAAATTGTATTTAAATAATTAAGTATAAGTACATTTATTAGTTATGATATTATGTTATATGTATTTACTTTAATTGATTAATGAAGATGTTTAAAATAATGTTTGTAAACTTGGCCAGGAAGGCAATAAGTGTTAATAAGTTGGCAAGTAGTTCTTGTAATTATGTAAAAAACCAATGAAGGGTTCAATGATGAACTAAATAATATAATGAATTGAAACCAGGAAATTAAGGTTGATGTAAGTGGCCATAAGCCAGTGACTATTTGTACAGTAGGTCAGGTAAAGAAAAATTAAGTTAAAAACAAAACAAAATTATAACCGGTGTAATAAAACCAATAGCCCTAATTTTAATATTTGTAAAAGGAAATTAATACCTTTTTAATAAGTCCAGTCAGATGAAATTATAGTAAAATGTATACGGTTTAATAAGGCAGATTGAGGGAGAGTTTTATGTGATTTGGTGTAATTCCAAGCATGGAGTATTTTATTTAAAAAGAGTAGTAATATTTTCTAATTCTGGCTCTAGGATATCGAATATTATCCAATGACAGAAAGTAATGGTTGTTAGGGTAACTAAAATGCAAGAAATTTTGTTGATTTCAACGTTCGATTGTTATATGCTATTGGGAACAGTTCGGTAGACAAATTTAAACAAAAAATAAAATAAAATAAAATGAATCATCCTCAATAAATCAAATGTATTAAAGCCAGTACATTCAAACAAAACTGATGAATAATTACCGAACTAGCTTTCGGGAAATATAATTATACACCTCCCAAAGATAGCGGAATTACTAATTTCTTCTTCAAACTAATTACATTAGAAATAATGATGAACCCGATTTACAATTGAACCAAAATACTTATTGAATGAACAAGAAGTCAAAATTAATACAAATATAAACCAAATATACACAAGAACCTTTGGTATTGGAGACATAAACCTCACTTCCAAGAGATTGAAGAAATTAGAATACTACACCAATTCCACTGGGACCGGCAACCACCAGGATCGCGAAGAAGAACGAAGAACAGAAGAATTCCTGTTACACTCCGGGACATCAACTTTCAACCTTTATTGATAATCTGGACACATTTTCTAGTCAAAAGTAACCTCATCAGTACGTCTTCATGCGGTTGTAAACAGCCACGGCTATCTTGCGCATCGCCTTGTACGGTAACACCAGCTTATATTTAATTTTATACATTAAGAATTAATAACAATTTGTAATACTTAGTAACCTTAATTTTGCATTACCTGGCCTTACTAATCATTAAAAGAATCATACGTACCCTGGGATAAGAGATAAACAAAAATTATATTTAAATTGTATTATACAGTACTAGTCCATTAACAAATCGATTCAGAATTGTACGATCGATATTATGATCAAATAAACTGTGAAGAATGCTGTTGGAAATTAAAAAGTAATATAAATAAAGAATCCTTCTTGTATGTAATGATGTTCTGTGTTATTGTAGAATAGGTATTGTATTTTGATGGGGGAATAATTTACAGATGAAAGAAGGTGATTAAACTATCAAGTGAAACTAACTAACCTATAAAAATAAGTCAATTACGAATAGCAGCGCTTGCTGTAGACAGCTGGTGGAAACGAGAGAGTGCCGAACTAACGTATTCTCTTCGCCACATTTGAATTAATTTAAATAATACGGACCGAATAGGGTTGGAGAGAATTACCGAATTATTAACTAAGATACCTGTAATATAGAGTTATTCTCTGGTAAACACTTAGTAATTGATCAACACAGGGCTATGTTCAACATAAGAGTTGCAGCGATGATATAATAAATAAATTTTTTTTTATTAATATTGAGTTACAGGAGGTCGCATCTACAATAACATAATAAACATTTTCCTTTTAAACAGATCGAATTAGTTAATTTAAATTTTTTTAAATTAACTACAAACTGTAATTAAACCCCGAAACAACAACCTTTTTACATTCTTTACAAATTGACAAACCCAACAGTGAGGCTTTTAAACATCCTCAAATATCATTAATAACAAAAAATAAAGAGGTAACTAGTTGTTACAAATTGGCGCATACCAACGTGGAGCGTAATTAGAACCCAGTAAACCTTGTTAGTTGTTACAAATTGGTGCTCAACGAGTGGGCTTTAGTTAAGTAAAAAATTAGGCTATTACTTAACTGGAGCAGGCAACTATTAGAGGCACAGAAATGCATACAAGAGGTGTTTCTAAAAGAATAGCGAAAGACCAAGAAACGGAAGAAGATAGACGGGAAGAAGAAACAGAGGTAGTTACAGACACCGAAATGGAACAACAGGCGAGCAATAAAGAGGATGCCCAAGGGGACCAACCAGATAAAGCGGTAGCCAGAGAATAACCAAATTGGCAAGATATGATGAAATTTATGGCCGAACAATTTAGGAAACAGGAGGAAAACTCAAAGCAAACCAAGGAGGAAACTAATGAGAGTTTAAGACAAATCAAAGAAGATTCCAGAAAACAGAAGGAAGAATTAAATAAAAAATTTGACGAAAATTCAGAAAAGCGAGAAAATAAAATCGACAGTATAAATGAAAATTCAGAAAAGCTGGAAAATAAAATAGACAGTATAAATGAAAATTCAGAAAAGCTGGAAAATAAAATAGACAGTATTAATGAAAACTCGAAGAAACAAAACGAAATTTTGAGTGAGAATTTAATCAAACTAATGAATGAGAAGTTTGACAAAATTAAAGAGGAAACTGATGAGAATAACCGGCTAATAAATGAAAGCTTAAACCAAATTAATGAAAGGTTTGACAGGAACGATGAGAGCTTAAAGCAGATTCAGGAAAATAACAAACGAATAGACGAGAAAATTGAAAACCGTAATAAGGAGTTGCGACAAATTATAAACGAACAAAACCAAGCGTTGAGGGAAGTCATCAATGAAAGGGTTGCAAATGTCAATGAAATGCTTAACAAAAGGGTGGATAATTATGAAGAGGAAGTAAGACAGCAAATAACTGAAACTAAGGTGGGTCTAGAAAAGACAGATGAAACCATCGTACAACTCGCAGTGGAAGTAGAGACCAAAATTAATCAAGTAGAAAACAATAACAAACTTAGAATAATGGAGGTACCAGCAAAAAACCCAAGAAAAATTAAACGAAGTACAAATTGACATAACTGGAAGAATAGAACCGGTTCACAATGAAATGAAGACAATGAAAATCAGACAAACGCGTAAAAGGAAATTAATAAATACACGGGAAGGATTGGAGATGATTAAAATGGGATTAGTTCAGCTACATAATATACCAATTACGGAACCAGGAGAAGTAAGGCAATTTAGAAACTTTAAACGAACCACAATTGAATTCCCAGATAGATTGGAAGGACCGAAAAAGCCAAAACTAACCGAGGAGCATGGAGGACTTCTGGAGATTATGTATGAACCATTTGAACAATTAAGAAACGGTACGGAAGAATCAGCTCGAAAAACGATAGTAGACTTCAGCATGAATGAAAATTTTATAACAACAAAATGGCGGAACTACATGATAGTGAGATATGTCACAAGGACAGAAATAACTCTATACACTAGAGAGATCCGAACAACCAGTATAGAGGAAATAATGGACCACGGTTAAACAGATTCCAAACCAACCAAAAAAAAGGGGGACTGATTTTCTGAAAACCGACCAAGCAACCCATTGGAAAGAAAACCCCAAAATTCCAAAAAGCATGTAAGGACAACTTACTAAATATTTATTCAGGAACAATATGATTTAATAAAAACTATGTAAGGACAACTTACTTAAGATATTTTGCAACAATTTGATTTAATAAACAGTAAACCACCAAGAGTATGTAAGAACAGATTATTAAATAATATTTATAAAGAATTTATTTAAAATAAAATAATAGGAAAAAGTAATATTTGTATGGGAACAAAAAGAAGAATAAATGAATAAAAACAATTGATGGTAATGTGCTCAAATAAGAAGAATAACGAATAATTTAATGACTACAATGAAGCTGAAGGAGGATAATAATTAATACAACAATAATTTAGAATCTCTCGGAATTGAAGATGATATAAGAAGAAATGATACAGAGAAAATATATCATAAGAAGGAAAGTCAAAAGGATTTTAAAATAATGCCTATCAATAATGTTATATGCTATTAGTTAATGATAAATAAGAAGGAATCAAGAAGAAAAGGAAATATATAATTTAATGCAAACAGCAACAGTATGAAGAATCCCAAAAGTGTTTAGTATTAGTTGCTAATCGACTACTTGCAATCTTTTTATTATAACGTATTGACCGTAGAAATGTTCCGGCAATAATTTTCCTGAGCAGGGATGATGTTCCCCTGGTCTCAGAAGGTGTAAGGATGGACAGCGGAGTTATGGACCCAAAAGTGGCCACCCGACTGGTACCACCGCACAGGATAGGGAAAAATGTTAGGGAAATTGAATATTTAAGGGATAATAATTATAAAATAGCTGAAAAGAGTGATATTAGATTCCAGAAGTATAGATGAAGAAAATAAAAGGAAGATAGCAGACAGAAGCTTAATTGAGAAAGCGAATTTATAGAAGAAAATAAGTGTTAAAACAAGTTTTTTATGATTAGTGTGACCAGTCCTTATCAAGTAAAATGTGGAAGTACCACTAACCAGAGAAATAAATCATTGATGAATATGCCTCCAAGAGAGAGAGAGTTGAGTAGGAAAACAGCAATTACCATTAACCGAATAACAGGTATATAACCAGTCCAAAATAAAAAAATAATACTATGAGTAAAAGGATAACCTGATCAGGGACGAACTATAAGTTTATTTTTACTAAACTTCATTGAGCCAAAATAAACTTCTTTCGAAGGGGCAGTATTATGTAACGTAACAGTGTTGAGGTCCCCGACGTTACATAAAAAACTATGTAAATATGATTTAAAACAATGCCCAAAGCCTGTTATAATTAAATACAAGAGGGCCCATCTCACCTGAAGAATGCATTAGAGGTACCTAGTAAGGTTACTAAGTAATAAAACATTAAAAGTGTACCTAAATCTAAAATATGTAATGAGTAGTATGAGATGTAAAACATAAACATTGTGTCTAATGGGAGGAGTTTAAGGTGTAGGAGTTGAGTATAATATACTGTTCAATTAATATTTAATGTGTTATAAAATGTACTTGGTGTTGTACTGTAGCATGATATAGTGTTTACAGGATATTTATTTTATGTTTTGTGGATAGTAAGTGGGGAGCTGTTGCTTTGAGGAAGTACTAAGTCCTAGGTACTCAATTTATTTATGTTAAAATTGTATTTAAATAATTAAGTATAAGTACATTTATTAGTTATGATATTATGTTAAATGTATTTACTTTAATTGATTAATGAAGATGTTTAAAATAATGTTTGTAAACTTGGCCAGGAAGGCAATAAGTGTTAATAAGTTGGCAAGTAGTTCTTGTAATTATGTAAAAAACCAATGAAGGGTTCAATGATGAACTAAATAATATAATGAATTGAAACCAGGAAATTAAGATTGATGTAAGTGGCCATAAGCCAGTGACTATTTGTACAGTAGGTCAGGTAAAGAAAAATTAAGTTAAAAACAAAACAAAATTATAACCGGTGTAATAAAACCAATAGGCCTAAATTTAATATTTGTAAAAGGAAATTAATACCTTTTTAATAAGTCCAGTCAGATGAAATTATAGTAAAATGTATACGGTTTAATAAGGCAGATTAAGGGAGAGTTTTATGTGATTTGGTGTAATTCCAAGCATGGAGTATTTTATTTAAAAAGAGTAGTAATATTTTCTAATTCTGGCTCTAGGATATCGAATATTATCCAATGACAGAAAGTAATGGTTGTTAGGGTAACTAAAATGCAAGAAATTTTGTTGATTTCAACATTCGATTGTTATATGCTATTGGGAACAGTTCGGTAGACAAATTTAAACAAAAAATAAAATAAAATAAAATGAATCATCCTCAATAAATCAAATGTATTAAAGCCAGTCCATTCAAACAAAACTGATGAATAATTACCGAACTAGCTTTCGGGAAATATAATTATACACCTCCCAAAGGTAGCGGAATTACTAATTTCTTCTTCAAACTAATTCCATTAGAAATAATGATGAACCCGATTTACAATTGAACCAAAATACTTATTGAATGAACAAGAAGTCAAAATTAATACAAATATACACAGGAACCTTTGGTATTGGAGACATAAACCTCACTTCCAAGAGATTGAAGAAATTAGAATACTACACCAATTCCACTGGGACCGGCAACCACCAGGATCGCGAAGAAAAACGAAGAACAGAAGAATTCCTGTTACACTCCGGGACATCAACTTTCAACCTTTATTGATAATCTGGACACATTTTCTAGTCAAAAGTAACCTCATCAGTACGTCTTCATGCGGTTGTAAACAGCCACGGCTATCTTGCGCATCGCCTTGTACGGTAACACCAGCTTATATTTAATTTTATACATTAAGAATTAATAACAATTTGTAATACTTAGTAACCTTAATTTTGCATTACCTGGCCTTACTAATCATTAAAAGAATCATACGTACCCTGGGATAAGAGATAAACAAAAATTATATTTAAATTGTATTATACAGTACTAGTCCATTAACAAATCGATTCAGCATTGTACGATCGATATTATGATCAAATAAACTGTGAAGAATGCTGTTGGAAATTAAAAAGTAATATAAATAAAGAATCCTTCTTGTATGTAATGATGTTCTGTGTTATTGTAGAATAGGTATTGTATTTTGATGGGGGAATAATTTACAGATGAAAGAAGGTGATTAAACTATCAAGTGAAACTAACTAACCTATAAAAATAAGTCAATTATGAATAGCAGCGCTTGCTGTAGACAGCTGGTGGAAACGAGAGAGTGCCGAACTAACGTATTCTCTTCGCCACATTTGAATTAATTTAAATAATACGGACCGAATAGGGTTGGAGAGAATTACCGAATTATTAACTAAGATACCTGTAATATAGAGTTATTCTCTGGTAAACACTTAGTAATTGATCAACACAGGGCTATGTTCAACATAAGAGTTGCAGCGATGATATAATAAATAAATTTTTTTTTATTAATATTGAGTTACAGGAGGTCGCATCTACAATAACATAATAAACATTTTCCTTTTAAACAGATCGAATTAGTTAATTTAAATTTTTTTAAATTAACTACAAACTGTAATTAAACCCCGAAACAACAACCTTTTTACATTCTTTACAAATTGACAAACCCAACAGTGAGGCTTTTAAACATCCTCAAATATCATAAAAACAAAAAATAAAGAGGTAACTAGTTGTTACAAATTGGCGCATACCAACGTGGAGCGTAATTAGAACCCAGTAAACCTTGTTAGTTGTTACAAATTGGTGCTCAACGAGTGGGCTTTAGTTAAGTAAAAAATTAGGCTATTACTTAACTGGAGCAGGCAACTATTAGAGGCACAGGAATGCATACAAGAGGTGTTTCTAAAAGAATAGCGAAAGACCAAGAAACGGAAGAAGATAGACGGGAAGAAGAAACAGAGGTAGTTACAGACACCGAAATGGAACAACAGGCGAGCAATAAAGAGGATGCCCAAGGGGACCAACCAGATAAAGCGGTAGCCAGAGAATAACCAAATTGGCAAGATATGATGAAATTTATGGCCGAACAATTTAGGAAACAGGAGGAAAACTCAAAGCAAACCAAGGAGGAAACTAATGAGAGTTTAAAACAAACTAATGAGAGTTTAAGACAAATCAAAGAAGATTCCAGAAAACAGAAGGAAGAATTAAATAAAAAATTTGACGAAAATTCAGAAAAGCGAGAAAATAAAATCGACAGTATAAATGAAAATTCAGAAAAGCTGGAAAATAAAATAGACAGTATAAATGAAAATTCAGAAAAGCTGGAAAATAAAGAGACAGTATTAATGAAAACTCAAAGAAACAAAACGAAATTTTGAGTGAGAATTTAATCAAACTAATGAATGAGAAGTTTGACAAAATTAAAGAGGAAACTGATGAGAATAACCGGCTAATAAATGAAAGCTTAAACCAAATTAATGAAAGGTTTGACAGGAACGATGAGAGCTTAAAGCAGATTCAGGAAAATAACAAACGAATAGACAAGAAAATTGAAAACCGTAATAAGGAGTTGCGACAAATTATAAACGAACAAAACCAAGCGTTGAGGGAAGTCATCAATGAAAGGGTTGCAAATGTCAATGAAATGCTTAACAAAAGGGTGGATAATTATGAAGAGGAAGTAAGACAGCAAATAACTGAAACTAAGGTGGGTCTAGAAAAGACAGATGAAACCATCGTACAACTCGCAGTGGAAGTAGAGACCAAAATTAATCAAGTAGAAAACAATAACAAACTTAGAATAATGGAGGTACTAGCGAAAACCCAAGAAAAATTAAACGAAGTACGAATTGACATAACTGGAAGAATAGAACGGGTTCACAATGAAATGAAGACAATGAAAATCAGACAAACGCGTAAAAGGAAATTAATAAATACACGGGAAGGATTGGAGATGATTAAAATGGGATTAGTTCAGCTACATAATATACCAATTACGGAACCAGGAGAAGTAAGGCAATTTAGAAACTTTAAACGAACCACAATTGAATTCCCAGATAGATTGGAAGGACCGAAAAAGCCAAAACTAACCGAGGAGCATGGAGGACTTCTGGAGATTATGTATGAACCATTTGAACAATTAAGAAACGGTACGGAAGAATCAGCTCGAAAAATGATAGTAGACTTCAGCATGAATGAAAATTTTATAACAACAAAATGGCGGAACTACATGATAGTGAGATATGTCACAAGGACAGAAATAACTCTATACACTAGAGAGATCCGAACAACCAGTATAGAGGAAATAATGGACCACGGTTAAACAGATTCCAAACCAACCAAAAAAAAGGGGGACTGATTTTCTGAAAACCGACCAAGCAACCCATTGGAAAGAAAACCCCAAAATTCCAAAAAGCATGTAAGGACAACTTACTAAATATTTATTCAGGAACAATATGATTTAATAAAAACTATGTAAGGACAACTTACTTAAGATATTTTGCAACAATTTGATTTAATAAACAGTAAACCACCAAGAGTATGTAAGAACAGATTATTAAATAATATTTATAAAGAATTGATTTAAAATAAAATAATAGGAAAAAGTAATATTTGTATGGGAACAAAAAGAAGAATAAATGAATAAAAACAATTGATGGTAATGTGCTCAAATAAGAAGAATAACGAATAATTTAATGACTACAATGAAGCTGAAGGAGGATAATAATTAATACAACAATAATTTAGAATCTCTCGGAATTGAAGATGATATAAGAAGAAATGATACAGAGAAAATATATCATAAGAAGGAAAGTCAAAAGGATTTTAAAATAATGCCTATCAATAATGTTATATGCTATTAGTTAATGATAAATAAGAAGGAATCAAGAAGAAAAGGAAATATATAATTTAATGCAAACAGCAACAGTATGAAGAATCCCAAAAGTGTTTAGTATTAGTTGCTAATCGACTACTTGTAATCTTTTTATTATAACGTATTGACCGTAGAAATGTTCCGGCAATAATTTTCCTGAGCAGGGATGATGTTCCCCTGGTCTCAGAAGGTGTAAGGATGGACAGCGGAGTTATGGACCCAAAAGTTGCCACCCGACTGGTACCACTGCACAGGATAGGGAAAAATGTTAGGGAAATTGAATATTTAAGGGATAATAATTATAAAATAGCTGAAAAGAGTGATATTAGATTCCAGAAGTATAGATGAAGAAAATAAAAGGAAGATAGCAGACAGAAGCTTAATTGAGAAAGCGAATTTATAGAAGTAAATAAGAAAATAAGTGTTAAAACAAGTTTTTTATGATTAGTGTGACCAGTCCTTATCAAGTAAAATGTGGAAGTACCACTAACCAGAGAAATAAATCATTGATGAATATGCCTCCAAGAGAGAGAGAGTTGAGTAGGAAAACAGCAATTACCATTAACCGAATAACAGGTATATAACCAGTCCAAAATAAAAAAAAAAATACTATGAGTAAAAGGATAACCTGATCAGGGACGAACTATAAGTTTATTTTTACTAAACTTCATTGAGCCAAAATAAACTTCTTTCGAAGGGGCAGTATTATGTAACGTAACAGTGTTGAGGTCCCCGACGTTACATAAAAAACTATGTAAATATGATTTAAAACAATGCCCAAAGCCTGTTATAATTAAATACAAGAGGGCCCATCTCACCTGAAGAATGCATTAGAGGTACCTAGTAAGGTTACTAAGTAATAAAACATTAAAAGTGTACCTAAATCTAAAATATGTAATGAGTAGTATGAGATGTAAAACATAAACATTGTGTCTAATGGGAGGAGTTTAAGGTGTAGGAGTTGAGTATAATATACTGTTCAATTAATATTTAATGTGTTATAAAATGTACTTGGTGTTGTACTGTAGCATGATATAGTGTTTACAGGATATTTATTTTATGTTTTGTGGATAGTAAGTGGGGAGCTGTTGCTTTGAGGAAGTACTAAGTCCTAGGTACTCAATTTATTTATGTTAAAATTGTATTTAAATAATTAAGTATAAGTACATTTATTAGTTATGATATTATGTTATATGTATTTACTTTAATTGATTAATGAAGATGTTTAAAATAATGTTTGTAAACTTGGCCAGGAAGGCAATAAGTGTTAATAAGTTGGCAAGTAGTTCTTGTAATTATGTAAAAAACCAATGAAGGGTTCAATGATGAACTAAATAATATAATGAATTGAAACCAGGAAATTAAGGTTGATGTAAGTGGCCATAAGCCAGTGACTATTTGTACAGTAGGTCAGGTAAAGAAAAATTAAGTTAAAAACAAAACGAAATTATAACCGGTGTAATAAAACCAATAGCCCTAATTTTAATATTTGTAAAAGGAAATTAATACCTTTTTAATAAGTCCAGTCAGATGAAATTATAGTAAAATGTATACGGTTTAATAAGGCAGATTGAGGGAGAGTTTTATGTGATTTGGTGTAATTCCAAGCATGGAGTATTTTATTTAAAAAGAGTAGTAATATTTTCTAATTCTGGCTCTAGGATATCGAATATTATCCAATGACAGAAAGTAATGGTTGTTAGGGTAACTAAAATGCAAGAAATTTTGTTGATTTCAACGTTCGATTGTTATATGCTATTGGGAACAGTTCGGTAGACAAATTTAAACAAAAAATAAAATAAAATAAAATGAATCATCCTCAATAAATCAAATGTATTAAAGCCAGTACATTCAAACAAAACTGATGAATAATTACCGAACTAGCTTTCGGGAAATATAATTATACACCTCCCAAAGATAGCGGAATTACTAATTTCTTCTTCAAACTAATTACATTAGAAATAATGATGAACCCGATTTACAATTGAACCAAAATACTTATTGAATGAACAAGAAGTCAAAATTAATACAAATATACACAGGAACCTTTGGTATTGGAGACATAAACCTCACTTCCAAGAGATTGAAGAAATTAGAATACTACACCAATTCCACTGGGACCGGCAACCACCAGGATCGCGAAGAAGAACGAAGAACAGAAGAATTCCTGTTACACTCCGGGACATCAACTTTCAACCTTTATTGATAATCTGGACACATTTTCTAGTCAAAAGTAACCTCATCAGTACGTCTTCATGCGGTTGTAAACAGCCACGGCTATCTTGCGCATCGCCTTGTACGGTAACACCAGCTTATATTTAATTTTATACATTAAGAATTAATAACAATTTGTAATACTTAGTAACCTTAATTTTGCATTACCTGGCCTTACTAATCATTAAAAGAATCATACGTACCCTGGGATAAGAGATAAACAAAAATTATATTTAAATTGTATTATACAGTACTAGTCCATTAACAAATCGATTCAGCATTGTACGATCGATATTATGATCAAATAAACTGTGAAGAATGCTGTTGGAAATTAAAAAGTAATATAAATAAAGAATCCTTCTTGTATGTAATGATGTTCTGTGTTATTGTAGAATAGGTATTGTATTTTGATGGGGGAATAATTTACAGATGAAAGAAGGTGATTAAACTATCAAGTGAAACTAACTAACCTATAAAAATAAGTCAATTACGAATAGACAGCTGGTGGAAACGAGAGAGTGCCGAACTAACGTATTCTCTTCGCCACATTTGAATTAATTTAAATAATACGGACCGAATAGGGTTGGAGAGAATTACCGAATTATTAACTAAGATACCTGTAATATAGAGTTATTCTCTGGTAAACACTTAGTAATTGATCAACACAGGGCTATGTTCAACATAAGAGTTGCAGCGATGATATAATAAATAAATTTTTTTTTATTAATATTGAGTTACAGGAGGTCGCATCTACAATAACATAATAAACATTTTCCTTTTAAACAGATCGAATTAGTTAATTTAAATTTTTTTAAATTAACTACAAACTGTAATTAAACCCCGAAACAACAACCTTTTTACATTCTTTACAAATTGACAAACCCAACAGTGAGGCTTTTAAACATCCTCAAATATCATAAAAACAAAAAATAAAGAGGTAACTAGTTGTTACAAATTGGCGCATACCAACGTGGAGCGTAATTAGAACCCAGTAAACCTTGTTAGTTGTTACAAATTGGTGCTCAACGAGTGGGCTTTAGTTAAGTAAAAAATTAGGCTATTACTTAACTGGAGCAGGCAACTATTAGAGGCACAGGAATGCATACAAGAGGTGTTTCTAAAAGAATAGCGAAAGACCAAGAAACGGAAGAAGATAGACGGGAAGAAGAAACAGAGGTAGTTACAGACACCGAAATGGAACAACAGGCGAGCAATAAAGAGGATGCCCAAGGGGACCAACCAGATAAAGCGGTAGCCAGAGAATAACCAAATTGGCAAGATATGATGAAATTTATGGCCGAACAATTTAGGAAACAGGAGGAAAACTCAAAGCAAACCAAGGAGGAAACTAATGAGAGTTTAAAACAAACTAATGAGAGTTTAAGACAAATCAAAGAAGATTCCAGAAAACAGAAGGAAGAATTAAATAAAAAATTTGACGAAAATTCAGAAAAGCGAGAAAATAAAATCGACAGTATAAATGAAAATTCAGAAAAGCTGGAAAATAAAATAGACAGTATAAATGAAAATTCAGAAAAGCTGGAAAATAAAATAGACAGTATTAATGAAAACTCAAAGAAACAAAACGAAATTTTGAGTGAGAATTTAATCAAACTAATGAATGAGAAGTTTGACAAAATTAAAGAGGAAACTGATGAGAATAACCGGCTAATAAATGAAAGCTTAAACCAAATTAATGAAAGGTTTGACAGGAACGATGAGAGCTTAAAGCAGATTCAGGAAAATAACAAACGAATAGACAAGAAAATTGAAAACCGTAATAAGGAGTTGCGACAAATTATAAACGAACAAAACCAAGCGTTGAGGGAAGTCATCAATGAAAGGGTTGCAAATGTCAATGAAATGCTTAACAAAAGGGTGGATAATTATGAAGAGGAAGTAAGACAGCAAATAACTGAAACTAAGGTGGGTCTAGAAAAGACAGATGAAACCATCGTACAACTCGCAGTGGAAGTAGAGACCAAAATTAATCAAGTAGAAAACAATAACAAACTTAGAATAATGGAGGTACTAGCGAAAACCCAAGAAAAATTAAACGAAGTACGAATTGACATAACTGGAAGAATAGAACGGGTTCACAATGAAATGAAGACAATGAAAATCAGACAAACGCGTAAAAGGAAATTAATAAATACACGGGAAGGATTGGAGATGATTAAAATGGGATTAGTTCAGCTACATAATATACCAATTACGGAACCAGGAGAAGTAAGGCAATTTAGAAACTTTAAACGAACCACAATTGAATTCCCAGATAGATTGGAAGGACCGAAAAAGCCAAAACTAACCGAGGAGCATGGAGGACTTCTGGAGATTATGTATGAACCATTTGAACAATTAAGAAACGGTACGGAAGAATCAGCTCGAAAAACGATAGTAGACTTCAGCATGAATGAAAATTTTATAACAACAAAATGGCGGAACTACATGATAGTGAGATATGTCACAAGGACAGAAATAACTCTATACACTAGACAGATCCGAACAACCAGTATAGAGGAAATAATGGACCACGGTTAAACAGATTCCAAACCAACCAAAAAAAAGGGGGACTGATTTTCTGAAAACCGACCAAGCAACCCATTGGAAAGAAAACCCCAAAATTCCAAAAAGCATGTAAGGACAACTTACTAAATATTTATTCAGGAACAATATGATTTAATAAAAACTATGTAAGGACAACTTACTTAAGATATTTTGCAACAATTTGATTTAATAAACAGTAAACCACCAAGAGTATGTAAGAACAGATTATTAAATAATATTTATAAAGAATTGATTTAAAATAAAATAATAGGAAAAAGTAATATTTGTATGGGAACAAAAAGAAGAATAAATGAATAAAAACAATTGATGGTAATGTGCTCAAATAAGAAGAATAACGAATAATTTAATGACTACAATGAAGCTGAAGGAGGATAATAATTAATACAACAATAATTTAGAATCTCTCGGAATTGAAGATGATATAAGAAGAAATGATACAGAGAAAATATATCATAAGAAGGAAAGTCAAAAGGATTTTAAAATAATGCCTATCAATAATGTTATATGCTATTAGTTAATGATAAATAAGAAGGAATCAAGAAGAAAAGGAAATATATAATTTAATGCAAACAGCAACAGTATGAAGAATCCCAAAAGTGTTTAGTATTAGTTGCTAATCGACTACTTGTAATCTTTTTATTATAACGTATTGACCGTAGAAATGTTCCGGCAATAATTTTCCTGAGCAGGGATGATGTTCCCCTGGTCTCAGAAGGTGTAAGGATGGACAGCGGAGTTATGGACCCAAAAGTGGCCACCCGACTGGTACCACTGCACAGGATAGGGAAAAATGTTAGGGAAATTGAATATTTAAGGGATAATAATTATAAAATAGCTGAAAAGAGTGATATTAGATTCCAGAAGTATAGATGAAGAAAATAAAAGGAAGATAGCAGACAGAAGCTTAATTGAGAAAGCGAATTTATAGAAGTAAATAAGAAAATAAGTGTTAAAACAAGTTTTTTATGATTAGTGTGACCAGTCCTTATCAAGTAAAATGTGGAAGTACCACTAACCAGAGAAATAAATCATTGATGAATATGCCTCCAAGAGAGAGAGAGTTGAGTAGGAAAACAGCAATTACCATTAACCGAATAACAGGTATATAACCAGTCCAAAATAAAAAAAAAAATACTATGAGTAAAAGGATAACCTGATCAGGGACGAACTATAAGTTTATTTTTACTAAACTTCATTGAGCCAAAATAAACTTCTTTCGAAGGGGCAGTATTATGTAACGTAACAGTGTTGAGGTCCCCGACGTTACATAAAAAACTATGTAAATATGATTTAAAACAATGCCCAAAGCCTGTTATAATTAAATACAAGAGGGCCCATCTCACCTGAAGAATGCATTAGAGGTACCTAGTAAGGTTACTAAGTAATAAAACATTAAAAGTGTACCTAAATCTAAAATATGTAATGAGTAGTATGAGATGTAAAACATAAACATTGTGTCTAATGGGAGGAGTTTAAGGTGTAGGAGTTGAGTATAATATACTGTTCAATTAATATTTAATGTGTTATAAAATGTACTTGGTGTTGTACTGTAGCATGATATAGTGTTTACAGGATATTTATTTTATGTTTTGTGGATAGTAAGTGGGGAGCTGTTGCTTTGAGGAAGTACTAAGTCCTAGGTACTCAATTTATTTATGTTAAAATTGTATTTAAATAATTAAGTATAAGTACATTTATTAGTTATGATATTATGTTATATGTATTTACTTTAATTGATTAATGAAGATGTTTAAAATAATGTTTGTAAACTTGGCCAGGAAGGCAATAAGTGTTAATAAGTTGGCAAGTAGTTCTTGTAATTATGTAAAAAACCAATGAAGGGTTCAATGATGAACTAAATAATATAATGAATTGAAACCAGGAAATTAAGGTTGATGTAAGTGGCCATAAGCCAGTGACTATTTGTACAGTAGGTCAGGTAAAGAAAAATTAAGTTAAAAACAAAACGAAATTATAACCGGTGTAATAAAACCAATAGCCCTAATTTTAATATTTGTAAAAGGAAATTAATACCTTTTTAATAAGTCCAGTCAGATGAAATTATAGTAAAATGTATACGGTTTAATAAGGCAGATTGAGGGAGAGTTTTATGTGATTTGGTGTAATTCCAAGCATGGAGTATTTTATTTAAAAAGAGTAGTAATATTTTCTAATTCTGGCTCTAGGATATCGAATATTATCCAATGACAGAAAGTAATGGTTGTTAGGGTAACTAAAATGCAAGAAATTTTGTTGATTTCAACGTTCGATTGTTATATGCTATTGGGAACAGTTCGGTAGACAAATTTAAACAAAAAATAAAATAAAATAAAATGAATCAACCTCAATAAATCAAATGTATTAAAGCCAGTACATTCAAACAAAACTGATGAATAATTACCGAACTAGCTTTCGGGAAATATAATTATACACCTCCCAAAGATAGCGGAATTACTAATTTCTTCTTCAAACTAATTACATTAGAAATAATGATGAACCCGATTTACAATTGAACCAAAATACTTATTGAATGAACAAGAAGTCAAAATTAATACAAATATACACAGGAACCTTTGGTATTGGAGACATAAACCTCACTTCCAAGAGATTGAAGAAATTAGAATACTACACCAATTCCACTGGGACCGGCAACCACCAGGATCGCGAAGAAGAACGAAGAACAGAAGAATTCCTGTTACACTCCGGGACATCAACTTTCAACCTTTATTGATAATCTGGACACATTTTCTAGTCAAAAGTAACCTCATCAGTACGTCTTCATGCGGTTGTAAACAGCCACGGCTATCTTGCGCATCGCCTTGTACGGTAACACCAGCTTATATTTAATTTTATACATTAAGAATTAATAACAATTTGTAATACTTAGTAACCTTAATTTTGCATTACCTGGCCTTACTAATCATTAAAAGAATCATACGTACCCTGGGATAAGAGATAAACAAAAATTATATTTAAATTGTATTATACAGTACTAGTCCATTAACAAATCGATTCAGCATTGTACGATCGATATTATGATCAAATAAACTGTGAAGAATGCTGTTGGAAATTAAAAAGTAATATAAATAAAGAATCCTTCTTGTATGTAATGATGTTCTGTGTTATTGTAGAATAGGTATTGTATTTTGATGGGGGAATAATTTACAGATGAAAGAAGGTGATTAAACTATCAAGTGAAACTAACTAACCTATAAAAATAAGTCAATTACGAATAGACAGCTGGTGGAAACGAGAGAGTGCCGAACTAACGTATTCTCTTCGCCACATTTGAATTAATTTAAATAATACGGACCGAATAGGGTTGGAGAGAATTACCGAATTATTAACTAAGATACCTGTAATATAGAGTTATTCTCTGGTAAACACTTAGTAATTGATCAACACAGGGCTATGTTCAACATAAGAGTTGCAGCGATGATATAATAAATAAATTTTTTTTTATTAATATTGAGTTACAGGAGGTCGCATCTACAATAACATAATAAACATTTTCCTTTTAAACAGATCGAATTAGTTAATTTAAATTTTTTTAAATTAACTACAAACTGTAATTAAACCCCGAAACAACAACCTTTTTACATTCTTTACAAATTGACATTCCCAACAGTGAGGCTTTTAAACATCCTCAAATATCATAAAAACAAAAAATAAAGAGGTAACTAGTTGTTACAAATTGGCGCATACCAACGTGGAGCGTAATTAGAACCCAGTAAACCTTGTTAGTTGTTACAAATTGGTGCTCAACGAGTGGGCTTTAGTTAAGTAAAAAATTAGGCTATTACTTAACTGGAGCAGGCAACTATTAGAGGCACAGGAATGCATACAAGAGGTGTTTCTAAAAGAATAGCGAAAGACCAAGAAACGGAAGAAGATAGACGGGAAGAAGAAACAGAGGTAGTTACAGACACCGAAATGGAACAACAGGCGAGCAATAAAGAGGATGCCCAAGGGGACCAACCAGATAAAGCGGTAGCCAGAGAATAACCAAATTGGCAAGATATGATGAAATTTATGGCCGAACAATTTAGGAAACAGGAGGAAAACTCAAAGCAAACCAAGGAGGAAACTAATGAGAGTTTAAAACAAACTAATGAGAGTTTAAGACAAATCAAAGAAGATTCCAGAAAACAGAAGGAAGAATTAAATAAAAAATTTGACGAAAATTCAGAAAAGCGAGAAAATAAAATCGACAGTATAAATGAAAATTCAGAAAAGCTGGAAAATAAAATAGACAGTATAAATGAAAATTCAGAAAAGCTGGAAAATAAAATAGACAGTATTAATGAAAACTCAAAGAAACAAAACGAAATTTTGAGTGAGAATTTAATCAAACTAATGAATGAGAAGTTTGACAAAATTAAAGAGGAAACTGATGAGAATAACCGGCTAATAAATGAAAGCTTAAACCAAATTAATGAAAGGTTTGACAGGAACGATGAGAGCTTAAAGCAGATTCAGGAAAATAACAAACGAATAGACGAGAAAATTGAAAACCGTAATAAGGAGTTGCGACAAATTATAAACGAACAAAACCAAGCGTTGAGGGAAGTCATCAATGAAAGGGTTGCAAATGTCAATGAAATGCTTAACAAAAGGGTGGATAATTATGAAGAGGAAGTAAGACAGCAAATAACTGAAACTAAGGTGGGTCTAGAAAAGACAGATGAAACCATCGTACAACTCGCAGTGGAAGTAGAGACCAAAATTAATCAAGTAGAAAACAATAACAAACTTAGAATAATGGAGGTACTAGCGAAAACCCAAGAAAAATTAAACGAAGTACGAATTGACATAACTGGAAGAATAGAACGGGTTCACAATGAAATGAAGACAATGAAAATCAGACAAACGCGTAAAAGGAAATTAATAAATACACGGGAAGGATTGGAGATGATTAAAATGGGATTAGTTCAGCTACATAATATACCAATTACGGAACCAGGAGAAGTAAGGCAATTTAGAAACTTTAAACGAACCACAATTGAATTCCCAGATAGATTGGAAGGACCGAAAAAGCCAAAACTAACCGAGGAGCATGGAGGACTTCTGGAGATTATGTATGAACCATTTGAACAATTAAGAAACGGTACGGAAGAATCAGCTCGAAAAACGATAGTAGACTTCAGCATGAATGAAAATTTTATAACAACAAAATGGCGGAACTACATGATAGTGAGATATGTCACAAGGACAGAAATAACTCTATACACTAGACAGATCCGAACAACCAGTATAGAGGAAATAATGGACCACGGTTAAACAGATTCCAAACCAACCAAAAAAAAGGGGGACTGATTTTCTGAAAACCGACCAAGCAACCCATTGGAAAGAAAACCCCAAAATTCCAAAAAGCATGTAAGGACAACTTACTAAATATTTATTCAGGAACAATATGATTTAATAAAAACTATGTAAGGACAACTTACTTAAGATATTTTGCAACAATTTGATTTAATAAACAGTAAACCACCAAGAGTATGTAAGAACAGATTATTAAATAATATTTATAAAGAATTGATTTAAAATAAAATAATAGGAAAAAGTAATATTTGTATGGGAACAAAAAGAAGAATAAATGAATAAAAACAATTGATGGTAATGTGCTCAAATAAGAAGAATAACGAATAATTTAATGACTACAATGAAGCTGAAGGAGGATAATAATTAATACAACAATAATTTAGAATCTCTCGGAATTGAAGATGATATAAGAAGAAATGATACAGAGAAAATATATCATAAGAAGGAAAGTCAAAAGGATTTTAAAATAATGCCTATCAATAATGTTATATGCTATTAGTTAATGATAAATAAGAAGGAATCAAGAAGAAAAGGAAATATATAATTTAATGCAAACAGCAACAGTATGAAGAATCCCAAAAGTGTTTAGTATTAGTTGCTAATCGACTACTTGTAATCTTTTTATTATAACGTATTGACCGTAGAAATGTTCCGGCAATAATTTTCCTGAGCAGGGATGATGTTCCCCTGGTCTCAGAAGGTGTAAGGATGGACAGCGGAGTTATGGACCCAAAAGTGGCCACCCGACTGGTACCACCGCACAGGATAGGGAAAAATGTTAGTGAAATTGAATATTTAAGGGATAATAATTATAAAATAGCTGAAAAGAGTGATATTAGATTCCAGAAGTATAGATGAAGAAAATAAAAGGAAGATAGCAGACAGAAGCTTAATTGAGAAAGCGAATTTATAGAAGTAAATAAGAAAATAAGTGTTAAAACAAGTTTTTTATGATTAGTGTGACCAGTCCTTATCAAGTAAAATGTGGAAGTACCACTAACCAGAGAAATAAATCATTGATGAATATGCCTCCAAGAGAGAGAGAGTTGAGTAGGAAAACAGCAATTACCATTAACCGAATAACAGGTATATAACCAGTCCAAAATTAAAAAAAAATACTATGAGTAAAAGGATAACCTGATCAGGGACGAACTATAAGTTTATTTTTACTAAACTTCATTGAGCCAAAATAAACTTCTTTCGAAGGGGCAGTATTATGTAACGTAACAGTGTTGAGGTCCCCGACGTTACATAAAAAACTATGTAAATATGATTTAAAACAATGCCCAAAGCCTGTTATAATTAAATACAAGAGGGCCCATCTCACCTGAAGAATGCATTAGAGGTACCTAGTAAGGTTACTAAGTAATAAAACATTAAAAGTGTACCTAAATCTAAAATATGTAATGAGTAGTATGAGATGTAAAACATAAACATTGTGTCTAATGGGAGGAGTTTAAGGTGTAGGAGTTGAGTATAATATACTGTTCAATTAATATTTAATGTGTTATAAAATGTACTTGGTGTTGTACTGTAGCATGATATAGTGTTTACAGGATATTTATTTTATGTTTTGTGGATAGTAAGTGGGGAGCTGTTGCTTTGAGGAAGTACTAAGTCCTAGGTACTCAATTTATTTATGTTAAAATTGTATTTAAATAATTAAGTATAAGTACATTTATTAGTTATGATATTATGTTATATGTATTTACTTTAATTGATTAATGAAGATGTTTAAAATAATGTTTGTAAACTTGGCCAGGAAGGCAATAAGTGTTAATAAGTTGGCAAGTAGTTCTTGTAATTATGTAAAAAACCAATGAAGGGTTCAATGATGAACTAAATAATATAATGAATTGAAACCAGGAAATTAAGGTTGATGTAAGTGGCCATAAGCCAGTGACTATTTGTACAGTAGGTCAGGTAAAGAAAAATTAAGTTAAAAACAAAACAAAATTATAACCGGTGTAATAAAACCAATAGCCCTAATTTTAATATTTGTAAAAGGAAATTAATACCTTTTTAATAAGTCCAGTCAGATGAAATTATAGTAAAATGTATATGGTTTAATAAGGCAGATTGAGGGAGAGTTTTATGTGATTTGGTGTAATTCCAAGCATGGAGTATTTTATTTAAAAAGAGTAGTAATATTTTCTAATTCTGGCTCTAGGATATCGAATATTATCCAATGACAGAAAGTAATGGTTGTTAGGGTAACTAAAATGCAAGAAATTTTGTTGATTTCAACGTTCGATTGTTATATGCTATTGGGAACAGTTCGGTAGACAAATTTAAACAAAAAATAAAATAAAATAAAATGAATCATCCTCAATAAATCAAATGTATTAAAGCCAGTACATTCAAACAAAACTGATGAATAATTACCGAACTAGCTTTCGGGAAATATAATTATACACCTCCCAAAGATAGCGGAATTACTAATTTCTTCTTCAAACTAATTACATTAGAAATAATGATGAACCCGATTTACAATTGAACCAAAATACTTATTGAATGAACAAGAAGTCAAAATTAATACAAATATACACAGGAACCTTTGGTATTGGAGACATAAACCTCACTTCCAAGAGATTGAAGAAATTAGAATACTACACCAATTCCACTGGGACCGGCAACCACCAGGATCGCGAAGAAGAACGAAGAACAGAAGAATTCCTGTTACACTCCGGGACATCAACTTTCAACCTTTATTGATAATCTGGACACATTTTCTAGTCAAAAGTAACCTCATCAGTACGTCTTCATGCGGTTGTAAACAGCCACGGCTATCTTGCGCATCGCCTTGTACGGTAACACCAGCTTATATTTAATTTTATACATTAAGAATTAATAACAATTTGTAATACTTAGTAACCTTAATTTTGCATTACCTGGCCTTACTAATCATTAAAAGAATCATACGTACCCTGGGATAAGAGATAAACAAAAATTATATTTAAATTGTATTATACAGTACTAGTCCATTAACAAATCGATTCAGCATTGTACGATCGATATTATGATCAAATAAACTGTGAAGAATGCTGTTGGAAATTAAAAAGTAATATAAATAAAGAATCCTTCTTGTATGTAATGATGTTCTGTGTTATTGTAGAATAGGTATTGTATTTTGATGGGGGAATAATTTACAGATGAAAGAAGGTGATTAAACTATCAAGTGAAACTAACTAACCTATAAAAATAAGTCAATTACGAATAGCAGCGCTTGCTGTAGACAGCTGGTGGAAACGAGAGAGTGCCGAACTAACGTATTCTCTTCGCCACATTTGAATTAATTTAAATAATACGGACCGAATAGGGTTGGAGAGAATTACCGAATTATTAACTAAGATACCTGTAATATAGAGTTATTCTCTGGTAAACACTTAGTAATTGATCAACACAGGGCTATGTTCAACATAAGAGTTGCAGCGATGATATAATAAATAAATTTTTTTTTATTAATATTGAGTTACAGGAGGTCGCATCTACAATAACATAATAAACATTTTCCTTTTAAACAGATCGAATTAGTTAATTTAAATTTTTTTAAATTAACTACAAACTGTAATTAAACCCCGAAACAACAACCTTTTTACATTCTTTACAAATTGACAAACCCAACAGTGAGGCTTTTAAACATCCTCAAATATCATAAAAACAAAAAATAAAGAGGTAACTAGTTGTTACAAATTGGCGCATACCAACGTGGAGCGTAATTAGAACCCAGTAAACCTTGTTAGTTGTTACAAATTGGTGCTCAACGAGTGGGCTTTAGTTAAGTAAAAAATTAGGCTATTACTTAACTGGAGCAGGCAACTATTAGAGGCACAGGAATGCATACAAGAGGTGTTTCTAAAAGAATAGCGAAAGACCAAGAAACGGAAGAAGATAGACGGGAAGAAGAAACAGAGGTAGTTACAGACACCGAAATGGAACAACAGGCGAGCAATAAAGAGGATGCCCAAGGGGACCAACCAGATAAAGCGGTAGCCAGAGAATAACCAAATTGGCAAGATATGATGAAATTTATGGCCGAACAATTTAGGAAACAGGAGGAAAACTCAAAGCAAACCAAGGAGGAAACTAATGAGAGTTTAAAACAAACTAATGAGAGTTTAAGACAAATCAAAGAAGATTCCAGAAAACAGAAGGAAGAATTAAATAAAAAATTTGACGAAAATTCAGAAAAGCGAGAAAATAAAATCGACAGTATAAATGAAAATTCAGAAAAGCTGGAAAATAAAATAGACAGTATAAATGAAAATTCAGAAAAGCTGGAAAATAAAACAGACAGTATTAATGAAAACTCAAAGAAACAAAACGAAATTTTGAGTGAGAATTTAATCAAACTAATGAATGAGAAGTTTGACAAAATTAAAGAGGAAACTGATGAGAATAACCGGCTAATAAATGAAAGCTTAAACCAAATTAATGAAAGGTTTGACAGGAACGATGAGAGCTTAAAGCAGATTCAGGAAAATAACAAACGAATAGACGAGAAAATTGAAAACCGTAATAAGGAGTTGCGACAAATTATAAACGAACAAAACCAAGCGTTGAGGGAAGTCATCAATGAAAGGGTTGCAAATGTCAATGAAATGCTTAACAAAAGGGTGGATAATTATGAAGAGGAAGTAAGACAGCAAATAACTGAAACTAAGGTGGGTCTAGAAAAGACAGATGAAACCATCGTACAACTCGCAGTGGAAGTAGAGACCAAAATTAATCAAGTAGAAAACAATAACAAACTTAGAATAATGGAGGTACTAGCGAAAACCCAAGAAAAATTAAACGAAGTACGAATTGACATAACTGGAAGAATAGAACGGGTTCACAATGAAATGAAGACAATGAAAATCAGACAAACGCGTAAAAGGAAATTAATAAATACACGGGAAGGATTGGAGATGATTAAAATGGGATTAGTTCAGCTACATAATATACCAATTACGGAACCAGGAGAAGTAAGGCAATTTAGAAACTTTAAACGAACCACAATTGAATTCCCAGATAGATTGGAAGGACCGAAAAAGCCAAAACTAACCGAGGAGCATGGAGGACTTCTGGAGATTATGTATGAACCATTTGAACAATTAAGAAACGGTACGGAAGAATCAGCTCGAAAAACGATAGTAGACTTCAGCATGAATGAAAATTTTATAACAACAAAATGGCGGAACTACATGATAGTGAGATATGTCACAAGGACAGAAATAACTCTATACACTAGACAGATCCGAACAACCAGTATAGAGGAAATAATGGACCACGGTTAAACAGATTCCAAACCAACCAAAAAAAAGGGGGACTGATTTTCTGAAAACCGACCAAGCAACCCATTGGAAAGAAAACCCCAAAATTCCAAAAAGCATGTAAGGACAACTTACTAAATATTTATTCAGGAACAATATGATTTAATAAAAACTATGTAAGGACAACTTACTTAAGATATTTTGCAACAATTTGATTTAATAAACAGTAAACCACCAAGAGTATGTAAGAACAGATTATTAAATAATATTTATAAAGAATTGATTTAAAATAAAATAATAGGAAAAAGTAATATTTGTATGGGAACAAAAAGAAGAATAAATGAATAAAAACAATTGATGGTAATGTGCTCAAATAAGAAGAATAACGAATAATTTAATGACTACAATGAAGCCGAAGGAGGATAATAATTAATACAACAATAATTTAGAATCTCTCGGAATTGAAGATGATATAAGAAGAAATGATACAGAGAAAATATATCATAAGAAGGAAAGTCAAAAGGATTTTAAAATAATGCCTATCAATAATGTTATATGCTATTAGTTAATGATAAATAAGAAGGAATCAAGAAGAAAAGGAAATATATAATTTAATGCAAACAGCAACAGTATGAAGAATCCCAAAAGTGTTTAGTATTAGTTGCTAATCGACTACTTGTAATCTTTTTATTATAACGTATTGACCGTAGAAATGTTCCGGCAATAATTTTCCTGAGCAGGGATGATGTTCCCCTGGTCTCAGAAGGTGTAAGGATGGACAGCGGAGTTATGGACCCAAAAGTGGCCACCCGACTGGTACCACCGCACAGGATAGGGAAAAATGTTAGGGAAATTGAATATTTAAGGGATAATAATTATAAAATAGCTGAAAAGAGTGATATTAGATTCCAGAAGTATAGATGAAGAAAATAAAAGGAAGATAGCAGACAGAAGCTTAATTGAGAAAGCGAATTTATAGAAGAAAATAAGTGTTAAAACAAGTTTTTTATGATTAGTGTGACCAGTCCTTATCAAGTAAAATGTGGAAGTACCACTAACCAGAGAAATAAATCATTGATGAATATGCCTCCAAGAGAGAGAGAGTTGAGTAGGAAAACAGCAATTACCATTAACCGAATAACAGGTATATAACCAGTCCAAAATTAAAAAAAAATACTATGAGTAAAAGGATAACCTGATCAGGGACGAACTATAAGTTTATTTTTACTAAACTTCATTGAGCCAAAATAAACTTCTTTCGAAGGGGCAGTATTATGTAACGTAACAGTGTTGAGGTCCCCGACGTTACATAAAAAACTATGTAAATATGATTTAAAACAATGCCCAAAGCCTGTTATAATTAAATACAAGAGGGCCCATCTCACCTGAAGAATGCATTAGAGGTACCTAGTAAGGTTACTAAGTAATAAAACATTAAAAGTGTACCTAAATCTAAAATATGTAATGAGTAGTATGAGATGTAAAACATAAACATTGTGTCTAATGGGAGGAGTTTAAGGTGTAGGAGTTGAGTATAATATACTGTTCAATTAATATTTAATGTGTTATAAAATGTACTTGGTGTTGTACTGTAGCATGATATAGTGTTTACAGGATATTTATTTTATGTTTTGTGGATAGTAAGTGGGGAGCTGTTGCTTTGAGGAAGTACTAAGTCCTAGGTACTCAATTTATTTATGTTAAAATTGTATTTAAATAATTAAGTATAAGTACATTTATTAGTTATGATATTATGTTATATGTATTTACTTTAATTGATTAATGAAGATGTTTAAAATAATGTTTGTAAACTTGGCCAGGAAGGCAATAAGTGTTAATAAGTTGGCAAGTAGTTCTTGTAATTATGTAAAAAACCAATGAAGGGTTCAATGATGAACTAAATAATATAATGAATTGAAACCAGGAAATTAAGGTTGATGTAAGTGGCCATAAGCCAGTGACTATTTGTACAGTAGGTCAGGTAAAGAAAAATTAAGTTAAAAACAAAACAAAATTATAACCGGTGTAATAAAACCAATAGCCCTAATTTTAATATTTGTAAAAGGAAATTAATACCTTTTTAATAAGTCCAGTCAGATGAAATTATAGTAAAATGTATATGGTTTAATAAGGCAGATTGAGGGAGAGTTTTATGTGATTTGGTGTAATTCCAAGCATGGAGTATTTTATTTAAAAAGAGTAGTAATATTTTCTAATTCTGGCTCTAGGATATCGAATATTATCCAATGACAGAAAGTAATGGTTGTTAGGGTAACTAAAATGCAAGAAATTTTGTTGATTTCAACGTTCGATTGTTATATGCTATTGGGAACAGTTCGGTAGACAAATTTAAACAAAAAATAAAATAAAATAAAATGAATCATCCTCAATAAATCAAATGTATTAAAGCCAGTACATTCAAACAAAACTGATGAATAATTACCGAACTAGCTTTCGGGAAATATAATTATACACCTCCCAAAGATAGCGGAATTACTAATTTCTTCTTCAAACTAATTACATTAGAAATAATGATGAACCCGATTTACAATTGAACCAAAATACTTATTGAATGAACAAGAAGTCAAAATTAATACAAATATACACAGAAACCTTTGGTATTGGAGACATAAACCTCACTTCCAAGAGATTGAAGAAATTAGAATACTACACCAATTCCACTGGGACCGGCAACCACCAGGATCGCAAAGAAGAACGAAGAACAGAAGAATTCCTGTTACACTCCGGGACATCAACTTTCAACCTTTATTGATAATCTGGACACATTTTCTAGTCAAAAGTAACCTCATCAGTACGTCTTCATGCGGTTGTAAACAGCCACGGCTATCTTGCGCATCGCCTTGTACGGTAACACCAGCTTATATTTAATTTTATACATTAAGAATTAATAACAATTTGTAATACTTAGTAACCTTAATTTTGCATTACCTGGCCTTACTAATCATTAAAAGAATCATACGTACCCTGGGATAAGAGATAAACAAAAATTATATTTAAATTGTATTATACAGTACTAGTCCATTAACAAATCGATTCAGCATTGTACGATCGATATTATGATCAAATAAACTGGGAAGAATGCTGTTGGAAATTAAAAAGTAATATAAATAAAGAATCCTTCTTGTATGTAATGATGTTCTGTGTTATTGTAGAATAGGTATTGTATTTTGATGGGGGAATAATTTACAGATGAAAGAAGGTGATTAAACTATCAAGTGAAACTAACTAACCTATAAAAATAAGTCAATTACGAATAACAGCGCTTGCTGTAGACAGCTGGTGGAAACGAGAGAGTGCCGAACTAACGTATTCTCTTCGCCACATTTGAATTAATTTAAATAATACGGACCGAATAGGGTTGGAGAGAATTACCGAATTATTAACTAAGATACCTGTAATATAGAGTTATTCTCTGGTAAACACTTAGTAATTGATCAACACAGGGCTATGTTCAACATAAGAGTTGCAGCGATGATATAATAAATAAATTTTTTTTTATTAATATTGAGTTACAGGAGGTCGCATCTACAATAACATAATAAACATTTTCCTTTTAAACAGATCGAATTAGTTAATTTAAATTTTTTTAAATTAACTACAAACTGTAATTAAACCCCGAAACAACAACCTTTTTACATTCTTTACAAATTGACAAACCCAACAGTGAGGCTTTTAAACATCCTCAAATATCATTAATAACAAAAAATAAAGAGGTAACTAGTTGTTACAAATTGGCGCATACCAACGTGGAGCGTAATTAGAACCCAGTAAACCTTGTTAGTTGTTACAAATTGGTGCTCAACGAGTGGGCTTTAGGTAAGTAAAAAATTAGGCTATTACTTAACTGGAGCAGGCAACTATTAGAGGCACAGGAATGCATACAAGAGGTGTTTCTAAAAGAATAGCGAAAGACCAAGAAACGGAAGAAGATAGACGGGAAGAAGAAACAGAGGTAGTTACAGACACCGAAATGGAACAACAGGCGAGCAATAAAGAGGATGCCCAAGGGGACCAACCAGATAAAGCGGTAGCCAGAGAATAACCAAATTGGCAAGATATGATGAAATTTATGGCCGAACAATTTAGGAAACAGGAGGAAAACTCAAAACAAACCAAGGAGGAAACTAATGAGAGTTTAAAACAAACTAATGAGAGTTTAAGACAAATCAAAGAAGATTCCAGAAAACAGAAGGAAGAATTAAATAAAAAATTTGACGAAAATTCAGAAAAGCGAGAAAATAAAATCGACAGTATAAATGAAAATTCAGAAAAGCTGGAAAATAAAATAGACAGTATAAATGAAAATTCAGAAAAGCTGGAAAATAAAATAGACAGTATTAATGAAAACTCAAAGAAACAAAACGAAATTTTGAGTGAGAATTTAATCAAACTAATGAATGAGAAGTTTGACAAAATTAAAGAGGAAACTGATGAGAATAACCGGCTAATAAATGAAAGCTTAAACCAAATTAATGAAAGGTTTGACAGGAACGATGAGAGCTTAAAGCAGATTCAGGAAAATAACAAACGAATAGACGAGAAAATTGAAAACCGTAATAAGGAGTTGCGACAAATTATAAATGAACAAAACCAAGCGTTGAGGGAAGTCATCAATGAAAGGGTTGCAAATGTCAATGAAACGCTTAACAAAAGGGTGGATAATTATGAAGAGTAAGTAAGACAGCAAATAACTGAAACTAAGGTGGGTCTAGAAAAGACAGATGAAACCATCGTACAACTCGCAGTGGAAGTAGAGACCAAAATTAATCAAGTAGAAAACAATAACAAACTTAGAATAATGGAGGTACCGGCGAAAACCCAAGAAAAATTAAACGAAGTACGAATTGACATAACTGGAAGAATAGAACGGGTTCACAATGAAATGAAGACAATGAAAATCAGACAAACGCATAAAAGGAAATTAATAAATACACGGGAAGGATTGGAGATGATTAAAAGGGGATTAGTTCAGCTACATATTATACCAATTACGGAACCAGGAGAAGTAAGGCAATTTAGAAACTTTAAACGAACCACAATTGAATTCCCAGATAGATTAGAAGGACCGAGAAAGCCAAAACTAACCGAGGAGCATGGAGGACTTCTGGAGATTATGTATGAACCATTTGAACAATTAAGAAACGGTACGGAAGAATCAGCTCGAAAAACAATAGTAGACTTCAGCATGAATGAAAATTTTATAACAACAAAATGGCGGAACTACATGATAGTGAGATATGTCACAAGGACAGAAATAACTCTATACACTAGAGAGATCCGAACAACCAGTATAGAGGAAATAATGGACCACGGTTAAACAGATTCCAAACCAACCAAAAAAAAGGGGGACTGATTTTCTGAAAACCGACCAAGCAACCCATTGGAAAGAAAACCCCAAAATTCCAAAAAGCATGTAAGGACAACTTACTAAATATTTATTCAGGAACAATATGATTTAATAAAAACTATGTAAGGACAACTTACTTAAGATATTTTGCAACAATTTGATTTAATAAACAGTAAACCACCAAGAGTATGTAAGAACAGATTATTAAATAATATTTATAAAGAATTGATTTAAAATAAAATAATAGGAAAAAGTAATATTTTTATGGGAACAAAAAGAAGAATAAATGAATAAAAACAATTGATGGTAATGTGCTCAAATAAGAAGAATAACGAATAATTTAATGACTACAATGAAGCTGAAGGAGGATAATAATTAATACAACAATAATTTAGAATCTCTCGGAATTGAAGATGATATAAGAAGAAATGATACAGAGAAAATATATCATAAGAAGGAAAGTCAAAAGGATTTTAAAATAATGCCGATCAATAATGTTATATGCTATTAGTTAATGATAAATAAGAAGGAATCAAGAAGAAAAGGAAATATATAATTTAATGCAAACAGCAACAGTATGAAGAATCCCAAAAGTGTTTAGTATTAGTTGCTAATCGACTACTTGTAATCTTTTTATTATAACGTATTGACCGTAGAAATGTTCCGGCAATAATTTTCCTGAGCAGGGATGATGTTCCCCTGGTCTCAGAAGGTGTAAGGATGGACAGCGGAGTTATGGACCCAAAAGTGGCCACCCGACTGGTACCAACGCACAGGATAGGGAAAAATGTTAGGGAAATTGAATATTTAAGGGATAATAATTATAAAATAGCTGAAAAGAGGGATATTAGATTCCAGAAGTATAGATGAAGAAAATAGAAGGAAGATAGCAGACAGAAACTTAATTGAGAAAGCAATTTATAGAAGTAAATAAGAAAATAAGTGTTAAAACAAGTTTTTTATGATTAGTGTGACCAGTCCTTATCAAGTAAAATGTGGAAGTACCACTAACCAGAGAAATAAATCATTGATGAATATGCCTCCAAGAGAGAGAGAGTTGAGTAGGAAAACAGCAATTACCATTAACCGAATAACAGGTATATAACCAGTCCAAAATAAAAAAATAATACTATGAGTAAAAGGATAACCTGATCAGGGACGAACTATAAGTTTATTTTTACTAAACTTCATTGAGCCAAAATAAACTTCTTTCGAAGGGGCAGTATTATGTAACGTAACAGTGTTGAGGTCCCTGACGTTACATAAAAAACTATGTAAATATGATTTAAAACAATGCCCAAAGCCTGTTATAATTAAATACAAGAGGGCCCATCTCACCTGAAGAATGCATTAGAGGTACCTAGTAAGGTTACTAAGTAATAAAACATTAAAAGTGTACCTAAATCTAAAATATGTAATGAGTAGTATGAGATGTAAAACATAAACATTGTGTCTAATGGGAGGAGTTTAAGGTGTAGGAGTTGAGTATAATATACTTTTCAATTAATATTTAATGTGTTATAAAATGTACTTGGTGTTGTACTGTAGCATGATATAGTGTTTACAGGATATTTATTTTATGTTTTGTGGATAGTAAGTGGGGAGCTGTTGCTTTGAGGAAGTACTAAGTCCTAGGTACTCAATTTATTTATGTTAAAATTGTATTTAAATAATTAAGTATAAGTACATTTATTAGTTATGATATTATGTTAAATGTATTTACTTTAATTGATTAATGAAGATGTTTAAAATAATGTTTGTAAACTTGGCCAGGAAGGCAATAAGTGTTAATAAGTTGGCAAGTAGTTCTTGTAATTATGTAAAAAACCAATGAAGGGTTCAATGATGAACTAAATAATATAATGAATTGAAACCAGGAAATTAAGATTGATGTAAGTGGCCATAAGCCAGTGACTATTTGTACAGTAGGTCAGGTAAAGAAAAATTAAGTTAAAAACAAAACAAAATTATAACCGGTGTAATAAAACCAATAGCCCTAATTTTAATATTTGTAAAAGGAAATTAATACCTTTTTAATAAGTCCAGTCAGATGAAATTATAGTAAAATGTATACGGTTTAATAAGGCAGATTGAGGGAGAGTTTTATGTGATTTGGTGTAATTCCAAGCATGGAGTATTTTATTTAAAAAGAGTAGTAATATTTTCTAATTCTGGCTCTAGGATATCGAATATTATCCAATGACAGAAAGTAATGGTTGTTAGGGTAACTAAAATGCAAGAAATTTTGTTGATTTCAACATTCGATTGTTATATGCTATTGGGAACAGTTCGGTAGACAAATTTAAACAAAAAATAAAATAAAATAAAATGAATCATCCTCAATAAATCAAATGTATTAAAGCCAGTACATTCAAACAAAACTGATGAATAATTACCGAACTAGCTTTCGGGAAATATAATTATACACCTCCCAAAGATAGCGGAATTACTAATTTCTTCTTCAAACTAATTACATTAGAAATAATGATGAACCCGATTTACAATTGAACCAAAATACTTATTGAATGAACAAGAAGTCAAAATTAATACAAATATACACAGGAACCTTTGGTATTGGAGACATAAACCTCACTTCCAAGAGATTGAAGAAATTAGAATACTACACCAATTCCACTGGGACCGGCAACCACCAGGATCGCGAAGAAAAACGAAGAACAGAAGAATTCCTGTTACACTCCGGGACATCAACTTTCAACCTTTATTGATAATCTGGACACATTTTCTAGTCAAAAGTAACCTCATCAGTACGTCTTCATGCGGTTGTAAACAGCCACGGCTATCTTGCGCATCGCCTTGTACGGTAACACCAGCTTATATTTAATTTTATACATTAAGAATTAATAACAATTTGTAATACTTAGTAACCTTAATTTTGCATTACCTGGCCTTACTAATCATTAAAAGAATCATACGTACCCTGGGATAAGAGATAAACAAAAATTATATTTAAATTGTATTATACAGTACTAGTCCATTAACAAATCGATTCAGCATTGTACGATCGATATTACGATCAAATAAACTGTGAAGAATGCTGTTGGAAATTAAAAAGTAATATAAATAAAGAATCCTTCTTGTATGTAATGATGTTCCGTGTTATTGTAGAATAGGTATTGTATTTTGATGGGGGAATAATTTACAGATGAAAGAAGGTGATTAAACTATCAAGTGAAACTAACTAACCTATAAAAATAAGTCAATTACGAATAGCAGCGCTTGCTGTAGACAGCTGGTGGAAACGAGAGAGTGCTGAACTAACGTATTCTCTTCGCCACATTTGAATTAATTTAAATAATACGGACCGAATAGGGTTGGAGAGAATTACCGAATTATTAACTAAGATACCTGTAATATAGAGTTATTCTCTGGTAAACACTTAGTAATTGATCAACACAGGGCTATGTTCAACATAAGAGTTGCAGCGATGATATAATAAATAAATTTTTTTTTATTAATATTGAGTTACAGGAGGTCGCATCTACAATAACATAATAAACATTTTCCTTTTAAACAGATCGAATTAGTTAATTTAAATTTTTTTAAATTAACTACAAACTGTAATTAAACCCCGAAACAACAACCTTTTTACATTCTTTACAAATTGACAAACCCAACAGTGAGGCTTTTAAACATCCTCAAATATCATAAAAACAAAAAATAACAAAAAATAAAGAGGTAACTAGTTGTTACAAATTGGCGCATACCAACATGGAGCGTAATTAGAACCCAGTAAACCTTGTTAGTTGTTACAAATTGGTGCTCAACGAGTGGGCTTTAGTTAAGTAAAAAATTAGGCTATTACTTAACTGGAGCAGGCAACTATTAGAGGCACAGGAATGCATACAAGAGGTGTTTCTAAAAGAATAGCGAAAGACCAAGAAACGGAAGAAGATAGACGGGAAGAAGAAACAGAGGTAGTTACAGACACCGAAATGGAACAACAGGCGAGCAATAAAGAGGATGCCCAAGGGGACCAACCAGATAAAGCGGTAGCCAGAGAATAACCAAATTGGCAAGATATGATGAAATTTATGGCCGAACAATTTAGGAAACAGGAGGAAAACTCAAAGCAAACCAAGGAGGAAACTAATGAGAGTTTAAAACAAACTAATGAGAGTTTAAGACAAATCAAAGAAGATTCCAGAAAACAGAAGGAAGAATTAAATAAAAAATTTGACGAAAATTCAGAAAAGCGAGAAAATAAAATCGACAGTATAAATGAAAATTCAGAAAAGCTGGAAAATAAAATAGACAGTATAAATGAAAATTCAGAAAAGCTGGAAAATAAAATAGACAGTATTAATGAAAACTCAAAGAAACAAAACGAAATTTTGAGTGAGAATTTAATCAAACTAATGAATGAGAAGTTTGACAAAATTAAAGAGGAAACTGATGAGAATAACCGGCTAATAAATGAAAGCTTAAACCAAATCAATGAAAGGTTTGACAGGAACGATGAGAGCTTAAAGCAGATTCAGGAAAATAACAAACGAATAGACGAGAAAATTGAAAACCGTAATAAGGAGTTGCGACAAATTATAAACGAACAAAACCAAACGTTGAGGGAAGTCATCAATGAAAGAGTTGCAAATGTCAATGAAATGCTTAACAAAAGGGTGGATAATTATGAAGAGGAAGTAAGACAGCAAATAACTGAAACTAAGGTGGGTCTAGAAAAGACAGATGAAACCATCGTACAACTCGCAGTGGAAGTAGAGACCAAAATTAATCAAGTAGAAAACAATAACAAACTTAGAATAATGGAGGTACTAGCGAAAACCCAAGAAAAATTAAACGAAGTACGAATTGACATAACTGGAAGAATAGAACGGGTTCACAATGAAATGAAGACAATGAAAATCAGACAAACGCGTAAAAGGAAATTAATAAATACACGGGAAGGATTGGAGATGATTAAAATGGGATTAGTTCAGCTACATAATATACCAATTACGGAACCAGGAGAAGTAAGGCAATTTAGAATCTTTAAACGAACCACAATTGAATTCCCAGATAGATTGGAAGGACCGAAAAAGCCAAAACTAACCGAGGAGCATGGAGGACTTCTGGAGATTATGTATGAACCATTTGAACAATTAAGAAACGGTACGGAAGAATCAGCTCGAAAAACGATAGTAGACTTCAGCATGAATGAAAATTTTATAACAACAAAATGGCGGAACTACATGATAGTGAGATATGTCACAAGGACAGAAATAACTCTATACACTAGAGAGATCCGAACAACCAGTATAGAGGAAATAATGGACCACGGTTAAACAGATTCCAAACCAACCAAAAAAAAGGGGGACTGATTTTCTGAAAACCGACCAAGCAACCCATTGGAAAGAAAACCCCAAAATTCCAAAAAGCATGTAAGGACAACTTACTAAATATTTATTCAGGAACAATATGATTTAATAAAAACTATGTAAGGACAACTTACTTAAGATATTTTGCAACAATTTGATTTAATAAACAGTAAACCACCAAGAGTATGTAAGAACAGATTATTAAATAATATTTATAAAGAATTGATTTAAAATAAAATAATAGGAAAAAGTAATATTTGTATGGGAACAAAAAGAAGAATAAATGAATAAAAACAATTGATGGTAATGTGCTCAAATAAGAAGAATAACGAATAATTTAATGACTACAATGAAGCTGAATGAGGATAATAATTAATACAACAATAATTTAGAATCTCTCGGAATTGAAGATGATATAAGAAGAAATGATACAGAGAAAATATATCATAAGAAGGAAAGTCAAAAGGATTTTAAAATAATGCCTATCAATAATGTTATATGCTATTAGTTAATGATAAATAAGAAGGAATCAAGAAGAAAAGGAAATATATAATTTAATGCAAACAGCAACAGTATGAAGAATCCCAAAAGTGTTTAGTATTAGTTGCTAATCGACTACTTGTAATCTTTTTATTATAACGTATTGACCATAGAAATGTTCCGGCAATAATTTTCCTGAGCAGGGATGATGTTCCCCTGGTCTCAGAAGGTGTAAGGATGGACAGCGGAGTTATGGACCCAAAAGTGGCCACCCGACTGGTACCACCGCACAGGATAGGGAAAAATGTTAGGGAAATTGAATATTTAAGGGATAATAATTATAAAATAGCTGAAAAGAGGGATATTAGATTCCAGAAGTATAGATGAAGAAAATAGAAGGAAGATAGCAGACAGAAACTTAATTGAGAAAGCGAATTTATAGAAGTAAATAAGAAAATAAGTGTTAAAACAAGTTTTTTATGATTATTGTGACCAGTCCTTATCAAGTAAAATGTGGAAGTACCACTAACCAGAGAAATAAATCATTGATGAATATGCCTCCAAGAGAGAGAGAGAGTTGAGTAGGAAAACAGCAATTACCATTAACCGAATAACAGGTATATAACCAGTCCAAAATAAAAAAAAAATACTATGAGTAAAAGGATAACCTGATCAGGGACGAACTATAAGTTTATTTTTACTAAACTTCATTGAGCCAAAATAAACTTCTTTCGAAGGGGCAGTATTATGTAACGTAACAGTGTTGAGGTCCCCGACGTTACATAAAAAACTATGTAAATATGATTTAAAACAATGCCCAAAGCCTGTTATAATTAAATACAAGAGGGCCCATCTCACCTGAAGAATGCATTAGAGGTACCTAGTAAGGTTACTAAGTAATAAAACATTAAAAGTGTACCTAAATCTAAAATATGTAATGAGTAGTATGAGATGTAAAACATAAACATTGTGTCTAATGGGAGGAGTTTAAGGTGTAGGAGTTGAGTATAATATACTGTTCAATTAATATTTAATGTGTTATAAAATGTACTTGGTGTTGTACTGTAGCATGATATAGTGTTTACAGGATATTTATTTTGGGTGAAGTGATTAAAACGTAGTGACTACATAGTAGACACTACGGTGTAGTGATAGCATTAATTCAAATCGGTGTGATTAAACAAACGCTAACACTCCATAGTTATAACTACCGCAAGTGGAGTCTTATCCGGGAAAACTGGAGATACAACTATGGGTAGATACAACTCCAGTGTAGCAGTAACTACCTTTCATGTTGGAACGTGTTCATCCCCCCACCCACTGCCTCTATTCGCTTCGCTCGTGTTGTTACTCTTTCGTGTCTGTCACCGGTACCGTTCACTTCACGTTGGTCTGTCACAGCATCATGTCATCATCTGAAGATGAAGGGGATGTTGAGAAGAAATGTGTGGACAGAAATTTATTTGTTAAATTACTGTCAGAAAGCCCGGTATTATTGGAGAAATCAAGGTTACCAAAAATTATGTTTGAAAAAAAGACGGCGTGGGAATACTTGTGCACCATTTATTCCCAAACCACTGGAATTGAAGTAAACACATCTCAAATGACAAAAATGCTACAAAATATGAAAACTAAAATAAAACAGATGTAAAAGCGACAGGGAACAAAAAAATTAAATTAAAAGACTGGGAAAAGAATTTGTTATCAATATTGGTGAAGTAGAAAACCCTGTTTTTACCAAAGTGCCAGGAAGCTGTACAGTAGGGGTATCCCAATCAACCTTTTCGGAATTAACCGAAAAGAAGAGCAGCAATAATAACTGTAGCATGTCTCCTACGCCGACTAGTAGTTCAGGTTATACGTCTTTTCAAGCCGTCCAACAGGCAAATACTCCATCTGCCAATGCTTATGTGAGACCCAGTGTGAATAAGTTATTGTCCTACGAATCAGATGAAACAAAAGATTTGACAACTCCTCAACTGCAGAGACTTGTTCTCTTGCAGCAATTTGAACTGCAGAAAATAAAAATAGAAAAAGTGAAAATTGAATTAAAAAAGTTAAATAAAAACTGTGCAGAAAAAGGAACACAAACTGATGTAAACTCAGATTATTGTACTTTTATAAACTTGTAACCTATTCCTTGTAATCCTTTTTCCTTCCATAAATAAAAAAATTAAATAAATAAAAAAACATAGTTAAGTATATTAACCGCACCTAAGTTTTCTAGTTCGTGTGGTCTAGCTGTGCACACGGCGGCAGTAGCTACACATGCCAGCCATGAGTATAGCAGGCCCGGCCGGCTGCGGCCCTGTGATTGTTAGTGGAACCTTGCGTAGGGTCAGTGGGATGCCAAAAACAGGTTCCACACTACCAATCACAGGTATTACAGGCCAGTATAGCCTGCTATACTCATGGCTGGCATGTGTAGCTACTTACTACTTCCGCCGTGTGCACAGCTAGACCACACGAACTGGACTAACCTTAGGTGCGTTAGTATAAATGTTTTTTTTTTTTTTATGGAAGGAAAAGGATTTTTATTTAATATACAAATTATTTCTATTTCTACAACAGAGTTCAACATTTTGACTGTTTGAACATAACATCTTACTTTTAAATAAAGGCTAACATATTCCGCTTTTGTTCACCACGAACTTTTGTTGCAGCGTTTTCGTGTGTCTCTCTTGCCAACTTCATCCTCAACGAACGCATCTTCATCTCCACCGTGTCCCAAGTCCTCAAAATTTAAAGGGTCTTTAAGGTGTTTAGCGACATTATGCAGGACAGCACAGCTCACTACTAGTTTTGGTACTCTTTCAAGAGACACTCTTACGCAGTTACCAAGGATTGGAAACCTTTGTTTAAGTTGTCCAAACACTCGTTCTATTATCACCCTTTCTTTTGCGTGCTTCCGATTAAATCGACGTTGAATATTGTCTTGAGGTGGCTTGAATGGCGTGTTCACTGTTCAGCCATGGGGCTATACCATAGCCGGAGTCACCAAGCAAACAAGCAGTGCCGTCATATCGTGATATTACGTCCCGTACTCCACTCCTTCTCCATATTCTGGCATCGTGCACTGAGCCAGGCCACTCAGCGCTAATGCTTGTAAACTTTTCTTCCGCATCACACGTTGCCTGAACATTGATGCTGGCATAACCCTTATGATTTACGTACTCATCGCCAAACACTGATGGTTTTTTAATTTCGATGTGGGTGCAGTCTAATGCACCCACAACAGTTGGTAAGTTAAAGTGTGTTTGCCACATAACCTTTGCATTATTTATGTCTTGTACTGTACTGGGGAAATAAATCCAGTTGTTAGCTTTTTCTAAAATACGATCCATCACATAATTAATATTTTTACATACCGTGGAGCAGTCCACTCCAATATCTTCTGCTACTCCACTCTGAAATCCTGGATCAGCAGTATAACGCAAATATATTTCCATACGTTGTCTTGGAGATAGTGCTTTTCCTCGAGTTTCATCAGTATGTGGCAGAAATTCTGATGTTAAAAAATCAATATTGCCTGTTTCAAAACGCATCAGCTCCTTGCACCTACTCAAAACTCTTCTTTCACCGTATGCCCTTCTTTCTCTTACATGCATAAAAATTGCCATCGTGAAGTCGACTAACAACTGAAAAAAGTGGAGTGTGCCCCTTTTCGGACTCCAAAATAATGAAGTTATAACTACAAGTAACTAGTTGTAGCTTCTCTTTTATCACATTCAAAGTGAAGTTATAACTACCAGTCCGGGAAAATCAAGATACAACTATAGGGGGTAGTTTTAGCTACCTTTTAATCACACTAAAGGAAGTTACAACTTCAAAATACAGAAGTGGTACGTTTTAATCACTTCACCCTTTATGTTTTGTGGATAGTAAGTGGGGAGCTGTTGCTTTGAGGAAGTACTAAGTCCTAGGTACTCAATTTATTTATATTAAAATTGTATTTAAATAATTAAGTATAAGTACATTTATTAGTTATGATATTATGTTAAATGTATTTACTTTAATTGATTAATGAAGATGTTTAAAATAATGTTTGTAAACTTGGCCAGGAAGGCAATAAGTGTTAATAAGTTGGCAAGTAGTTCTTGTAATTATGTAAAAAACCAATGAAGGGTTCAATGATGAACTAAATAATATAATGAATTGAAACCAGGAAATTAAGATTGATGTAAGTGGCCATAAGCCAGTGACTATTTGTACAGTAGGTCAGGTAAAGAAAAATTAAGTTAAAAACAAAACAAAATTATAACCGGTGTAATAAAACCAATAGGCCTAAATTTAATATTTGTAAAAGGAAATTAATACCTTTTTAATAAGTCCAGTCAGATGAAATTATAGTAAAATGTATACGGTTTAATAAGGCAGATTAAGGGAGAGTTTTATGTGATTTGGTGTAATTCCAAGCATGGAGTATTTTATTTAAAAAGAGTAGTAATATTTTCTAATTCTGGCTCTAGGATATCGAATATTATCCAATGACAGAAAGTAATGGTTGTTAGGGTAACTAAAATGCAAGAAATTTTGTTGATTTCAACATTCGATTGTTATATGCTATTGGGAACAGTTCGGTAGACAAATTTAAACAAAAAATAAAATAAAATAAAATGAATCATCCTCAATAAATCAAATGTATTAAAGCCAGTCCATTCAAACAAAACTGATGAATAATTACCGAACTAGCTTTCGGGAAATATAATTATACACCTCCCAAAGGTAGCGGAATTACTAATTTCTTCTTCAAACTAATTACATTAGAAATAATGATGAACCCGATTTACAATTGAACCAAAATACTTATTGAATGAACAAGAAGTCAAAATTAATACAAATATACACAGGAACCTTTGGTATTGGAGACATAAACCTCACTTCCAAGAGATTGAAGAAATTAGAATACTACACCAATTCCACTGGGACCGGCAACCACCAGGATCGCGAAGAAGAACGAAGAACAGAAGAATTCCTGTTACACTCCGGGACATCAACTTTCAACCTTTATTGATAATCTGGACACATTTTCTAGTCAAAAGTAACCTCATCAGTACGTCTTCATGCGGTTGTAAACAGCCACGGCTATCTTGCGCATCGCCTTGTACGGTAACACCAGCTTATATTTAATTTTATACATTAAGAATTAATAACAATTTGTAATACTTAGTAACCTTAATTTTGCATTACCTGGCCTTACTAATCGTTAAAAGAATCATACGTACCCTGGGATAAGAGATAAACAAAAATTATATTTAAATTGTATTATACAGTACTAGTCCATTAACAAATCGATTCAGCATTGTACGATCGATATTACGATCAAATAAACTGTGAAGAATGCTGTTGGAAATTAAAAAGTAATATAAATAAAGAATCCTTCTTGTATGTAATGATGTTCTGTGTTATTGTAGAATAGGTATTGTATTTTGATGGGGGAATAATTTACAGATGAAAGAAGGTGATTAAACTATCAAGTGAAACTAACTAACCTATAAAAATAAGTCAATTACGAATAGCAGCGCTTGCTGTAGACAGCTGGTGGAAACGAGAGAGTGCCGAACTAACGTATTCTCTTCGCCACATTTGAATTAATTTAAATAATACGGACCGAATAGGGTTGGAGAGAATTACCGAATTATTAACTAAGATACCTGTAATATAGAGTTATTCTCTGGTAAACACTTAGTAATTGATCAACACAGGGCTATGTTCAACATAAGAGTTGCAGCGATGATATAATAAATAAATTTTTTTTTATTAATATTGAGTTACAGGAGGTCGCATCTACAATAACATAATAAACATTTTCCTTTTAAACAGATCGAATTAGTTAATTTAAATTTTTTTAAATTAACTACAAACTGTAATTAAACCCCGAAACAACAACCTTTTTACATTCTTTACAAATTGACAAACCCAACAGTGAGGCTTTTAAACATCCTCAAATATCATTAATAACAAAAAATAAAGAGGTAACTAGTTGTTACAAATCGGCGCATACCAACGTGGAGCGTAATTAGAACCCAGTAAACCTTGTTAGTTGTTACAAATTGGTGCTCAACGAGTGGGCTTTAGTTAAGTAAAAAATTAGGCTATTACTTAACTGGAGCAGGCAACTATTAGAGGCACAGGAATGCATACAAGAGGTGTTTCTAAAAGAATAGCGAAAGACCAAGAAACGGAAGAAGATAGACGGGAAGAAGAAACAGAGGTAGTTACAGACACCGAAATGGAACAACAGGCGAGCAATAAAGAGGATGCCCAAGGGGACCAACCAGATAAAGCGGTAGCCAGAGAATAACCAAATTGGCAAGATATGATGAAATTTATGGCCGAACAATTTAGGAAACAGGAGGAAAACTCAAAGCAAACCAAGGAGGAAACTAATGAGAGTTTAAAACAAACTAATGAGAGTTTAAGACAAATCAAAGAAGATTCCAGAAAACAGAAGGAAGAATTAAATAAAAAATTTGACGAAAATTCAGAAAAGCGAGAAAATAAAATAGACAGTATAAATGAAAATTCAGAAAAGCTGGAAAATAAAATAGACAGTATAAATGAAAATTCAGAAAAGCTGGAAAATAAAATAGACAGTATTAATGAAAACTCAAAGAAACAAAACGAAATTTTGAGTGAGAATTTAATCAAACTAATGAATGAGAAGTTTGACAAAATTAAAGAGGAAACTGATGAGAATAACCGGCTAATAAATGAAAGCTTAAACCAAATTAATGAAAGGTTTGACAGGAACGATGATAGCTTAAAGCAGATTCAGGAAAATAACAAACGAATAGACGAGAAAATTGAAAACCGTAATAAGGAGTTGCGACAAATTATAAACGAACAAAACCAAGCGTTGAGGGAAGTCATCAATGAAAGGGTTGCAAATGTCAATGAAATGCTTAACAAAAGGGTGGATAATTATGAAGAGGAAGTAAGACAGCAAATAACTGAAACTAAGGTGGGTCTAGAAAAGACAGATGAAACCATCGTACAACTCGCAGTGGAAGTAGAGACCAAAATTAATCAAGTAGAAAACAATAACAAACTTAGAATAATGGAGGTACTAGCGAAAACCCAAGAAAAATTAAACGAAGTACGAATTGACATAACTGGAAGAATAGAACGGGTTCACAATGAAATGAAGACAATGAAAATCAGACAAACGCGTAAAAGGAAATTAATAAATACACGGGAAGGATTGGAGATCATTAAAATGGGATTAGTTCAGCTACATAATATACCAATTACGGAACCAGGAGAAGTAAGGCAATTTAGAAACTTTAAACGAACCACAATTGAATTCCCAGATAGATTGGAAGGACCGAAAAAGCCAAAACTAACCGAGGAGCATGGAGGACTTCTGGAGATTATGTATGAACCATTTGAACAATTAAGAAACGGTACGGAAGAATCAGCTCGAAAAACGATAGTAGACTTCAGCATGAATGAAAATTTTATAACAACAAAATGGCGGAACTACATGATAGTGAGATATGTCACAAGGACAGAAATAACTCTATACACTAGAGAGATCCGAACAACCAGTATAGAGGAAATAATGGACCACGGTTAAACAGATTCCAAACCAACCAAAAAAAAGGGGGACTGATTTTCTGAAAACCGACCAAGCAACCCACTGGAAAGAAAACCCCAAAATTCCAAAAATCATGTAAGGACAACTTACTAAATATTTATTCAGGAACAATATGATTTAATAAAAACTATGTAAGGACAACTTACTTAAGATATTTTGCAACAATTTGATTTAATAAACAGTAAACCATCAAGAGTATGTAAGAACAGATTATTAAATAATATTTATAAAGAATTGATTTAAAATAAAATAATAGGAAAAAGTAATATTTGTATGGGAACAAAAAGAAGAATAAATGAATAAAAACAATTGATGGTAATGTGCTCAAATAAGAAGAATAACGAATAATTTAATGACTACAATGAAGCTGAAGGAGGATAATAATTAATACAACAATAATTTAGAATCTCTCAGAATTGAAGATGATATAAGAAGAAATGATACAGAGAAAATATATCATAAGAAGGAAAGTCAAAAGGATTTTAAAATAATGCCTATCAATAATGTTATATGCTATTAGTTAATGATAAATAAGAAGGAATCAAGAAGAAAAGGAAATATATAATTTAATGCAAACAGCAACAGTATAAAGAATCCCAAAAGTGTTTAGTATTAGTTGCTAATCGACTACTTGTAATCTTTTTATTATAACGTATTGACCGTAGAAATGTTCCGGCAATAATTTTCCTGAGCAGGGATGATGTTCCCCTGGTCTCAGAAGGTGTAAGGATGGACAGCGGAGTTATGGACCCAAAAGTGGCCACCCGACTGGTACCACCGCACAGGATAGGGAAAAATGTTAGGGAAATTGAATATTTAAGGGATAATAATTATAAAATAGCTGAAAAGAGTGATATTAGATTCCAGAAGTATAGATGAAGAAAATAAAAGGAAGATAGCAGACAGAAGCTTAATTGAGAAAGCGAATTTATAGAAGTAAATAAGAAAATAAGTGTTAAAACAAGTTTTTTATGATTAGTGTGACCAGTCCTTATCAAGTAAAATGTGGAAGTACCACCACCCAGACTACCCAGAGAAATAAATCATTGATGAATATGCCTCCAAGAGAGAGAGAGTTGAGTAGGAAAACAGCAATTACCATTAACCGAATAACAGGTATATAACCAGTCCAAAATAAAAAAAAAATACTATGAGTAAAAGGATAACCTGATCAGGGACGAACTATAAGTTTATTTTTACTAAACTTCATTGAGCCAAAATAAACTTCTTTCGAAGGGGCAGTATTATGTAACGTAACAGTGTTGAGGTCCCCGACGTTACATAAAAAACTATGTAAATATGATTTAAAACAATGCCCAAAGCCTGTTATAATTAAATACAAGAGGGCCCATCTCACCTGAAGAATGCATTAGAGGTACCTAGTAAGGTTACTAAGTAATAAAACATTAAAAGTGTACCTAAATCTAAAATATGTAATGAGTAGTATGAGATGTAAAACATAAACATTGTGTCTAATGGGAGGAGTTTAAGGTGTAGGAGTTGAGTATAATATACTGTTCAATTAATATTTAATGTGTTATAAAATGTACTTGGTGTTGTACTGTAGCATGATATAGTGTTTACAGGATATTTATTTTATGTTTTGTGGATAGTAAGTGGGGAGCTGTTGCTTTGAGGAAGTACTAAGTCCTAGGTACTCAATTTATTTATGTTAAAATTGTATTTAAATAATTAAGTATAAGTACATTTATTAGTTATGATATTATGTTAAATGTATTTACTTTAATTGATTAATGAAGATGTTTAAAATAATGTTTGTAAACTTGGCCAGGAAGGCAATAAGTGTTAATAAGTTGGCAAGTAGTTCTTGTAATTATGTAAAAAACCAATGAAGGGTTCAATGATGAACTAAATAATATAATGAATTGAAACCAGGAAATTAAGATTGATGTAAGTGGCCATAAGCCAGTGACTATTTGTACAGTAGGTCAGGTAAAGAAAAATTAAGTTAAAAACAAAACAAAATTATAACCGGTGTAATAAAACCAATAGGCCTAAATTTAATATTTGTAAAAGGAAATTAATACCTTTTTAATAAGTCCAGTCAGATGAAATTATAGTAAAATGTATACGGTTTAATAAGGCAGATTAAGGGAGAGTTTTATGTGATTTGGTGTAATTCCAAGCATGGAGTATTTTATTTAAAAAGAGTAGTAATATTTTCTAATTCTGGCTCTAGGATATCGAATATTATCCAATGACAGAAAGTAATGGTTGTTAGGGTAACTTAAATGCAAGAAATTTTGTTGATTTCAACATTCGATTGTTATATGCTATTGGGAACAGTTCGGTAGACAAATTTAAACAAAAAATAAAATAAAATAAAATGAATCATCCTCAATAAATCAAATGTATTAAAGCCAGTACATTCAAACAAAACTGATGAATAATTACCGAACTAGCTTTCGGGAAATATAATTATACACCTCCCAAAGGTAGCGGAATTACTAATTTCTTCTTCAAACTAATTACATTAGAAATAATGATGAACCCGATTTACAATTGAACCAAAATACTTATTGAATGAACAAGAAGTCAAAATTAATACAAATATAAACCAAATATACACAAGAACCTTTGGTATTGGAGACATAAACCTCACTTCCAAGAGATTGAAGAAATTAGAATACTACACCAATTCCACTGGGACCGGCAACCACCAGGATCGCGATGAAAAACGAAGAACAGAATAATTCCTGTTACACTCCGGGACATCAACTTTCAACCTTTATTGATAATCTGGACACATTTTCTAGTCAAAAGTAACCTCATCAGTACGTCTTCATGTGGTTCTAACAGCCACGGCTATCTTGCGCATCGCCTTGTACGGTAACACCAGCTTATATTTAATTTTATACATTAAGAATTAATAAAATTTGTAATACTTAGTAACCTTAATTTTGCATTACCTGGCCTTACTAATCGTTAAAAGAATCATACGTACCCTGGGATAAGAGATAAACAAAAATTATATTTAAATTGTATTATACAGTACTAGTCCATTAACAAATCTATTCAGCATTGTACGATCGATATTACGATCAAATAAACTGTGAAGAATGCTGTTGGAAATTAAAAAGTAATATAAATAAAGAATCCTTCTTGTATGTAATGATGTTCTGTGTTATTGTAGAATAGGTATTGTATTTTGATGGGGGAATAATTTACAGATGAAAGAAGGTGATTAAACTATCAAGTGAAACTAACTAACCTATAAAAATAAGTCAATTACGAATAGCAGCGCTTGCTGTAGACAGCTGGTGGAAACGAGAGAGTGCCGAACTAACGTATTCTCTTCGCCACATTTGAAATAATTTAAATAATACGGACCGAATAGGGTTGGAGAGAATTACCGAATTATTAACTAAGATACCTGTAATATAGAGTTATTCTCTGGTAAACACTTAGTAATTGATCAACACAGGGCTATGTTCAACATAAGAGTTGCAGCGATGATATAATAAATAAATTTTTTTTTATTAATATTGAGTTACAGGAGGTCGCATCTACAATAACATAATAAACATTTTCCTTTTAAACAGATCGAATTAGTTAATTTAAATTTTTTTAAATTAACTACAAACTGTAATTAAACCCCGAAACAACAACCTTTTTACATTCTTTACAAATTGACAAACCCAACAGTGAGGCTTTTAAACATCCTCAAATATCATTAATAACAAAAAATAAAGAGGTAACTAGTTGTTACAAATTGGCGCATACCAACGTGGAGCGTAATTAGAACCCAGTAAACCTTGTTAGTTGTTACAAATTGGCGCTCAACGAGTGGGCTTTAGTTAAGTAAAAAATTAGGCTATTACTTAACTGGAGCAGGCAACTATTAGAGGCACAGGAATGCATACAATAGGTGTTTCTAAAAGAATAGCGAAAGACCAAGAAACGGAAGAAGATAGACGGGAAGAAGAAACAGAGGTAGTTACAGACACCGAAATGGAACAACAGGCGAGCAATAAAGAGGATGCCCAAGGGGACCAACCAGATAAAGTGGTAGCCAGAGAAGAACCAAATTGGCAAGATATGATGAAATTTATGGCCGAACAATTTAGGAAACAGGAGGAAAACTCAAAGCAAACCAAGGAGGAAACTAATGAGAGTTTAAGACAAATCAAAGAAGATTCCAGAAAACAGAAGGAAGAATTAAATAAAAAATTTGACGAAAATTCAGAAAAGCTAGAAAATAAAATAGACAGTATAAATGAAAATTCAGAAAAGCTGGAAAATAAAATAGACAGTATTAATGAAAACTCAAAGAAACAAAACGAAATTTTGAGTGAGAATTTAATCAAACTAATGAATGAGAAGTTTGACAAAATTAAAGAGGAAACTGATGAGAATAACCGGCTAATAAATGAAAGCTTAAACCAAATTAATGAAAGGTTTGACAGGAACGATGAGAGCTTAAAGCAGATTCAGGAAAATAACAAACGAATAGACGAGAAAATTGAAAACCGTAATAAGGAGTTGCGACAAATTATAAACGAACAAAACCAAGCGTTGAGGGAAGTCATCAATGAAAGGGTTGCAAATGTCAATGAAACGCTTAACAAAAGGGTGGATAATTATGAAGAGGAAGTAAGACAGCAAATAACTGAAACTAAGGTGGGTCTAGAAAAGACAGATGAAACCATCGTACAACTCGCAGTGGAAGTAGAGACCAAAATTAATCAAGTAGAAAACAATAACAAACTTAGAATAATGGAGGTACTGGCGAAAACCCAAGAAAAATTAAACGAAGTACGAATTGACATAACTGGAAGAATAGAACGGGTTCACAATGAAATGAAGACAATGAAAATCAGACAAACGCGTAAAAGGAAATTAATAAATACACGGGAAGGATTGGAGATGATTAAAAGGGGATTAGTTCAGCTACATAATATACCAATTACGGAACCAGGAGAAGTAAGGCAATTTAGAAACTTTAAACGAACCACAATTGAATTCCCAGATAGATTAGAAGGACCGAGAAAGCCAAAACTAACCGAGGAGCATGGAGGACTTCTGGAGATTATGTATGAACCATTTGAACAATTAAGAAACGGTACGGAAGAATCAGCTCGAAAAACAATAGTAGACTTCAGCATGAATAAAAATTTTATAACAACAAAATGGCGGAACTACATGATAGTGAGATATGTCACAAGGACAGAAATAACTCTATACACTAGAGAGATCCGAACAACCAGTATAGAGGAAATAATGGACCACGGTTAAACAGATTCCAAACCAACCAAAAAAAAGGGGGACTGATTTTCTGAAAACCGACCAAGCAACCCATTGGAAAGAAAACCCCAAAATTCCAAAAAGCATGTAAGGACAACTTACTAAATATTTATTCAGGAACAATATGATTTAATAAAAACTATGTAAGGACAACTTACTTAAGATATTTTGCAACAATTTGATTTAATAAACAGTAAACCACCAAGAGTATGTAAGAACAGATTATTAAAAAATATTTATAAAGAATTGATTTAAAATAAAATAATAGGAAAAAGTAATATTTGTATGGGAACAAAAAGAAGAATAAATGAATAAAAACAATTGATGGTAATGTGCTCAAATAAGAAGAATAACGAATAATTTAATGACTACAATGAAGCTGAAGGAGGATAATAATTAATACAACACTAATTTAGAATCTCTCGGAATTGAAGATGATATAAGAAGAAATGATACAGAGAAAATATATCATAAGAAGGAAAGTCAAAAGGATTTTAAAATAATGCCGATCAATAATGTTATATGCTATTAGTTAATGATAAATAAGAAGGAATCAAGAAGAAAAGGAAATATATAATTTAATGCAAACAGCAACAGTATGAAGAATCCCAAAAGTGTTTAGTATTAGTTGCTAATCGACTACTTGTAATCTTTTTATTATAACGTATTGACCGTAGAAATGTTCCGGCAATAATTTTCCTGAGCAGGGATGATGTTCCCCTGGTCTCAGAAGGTGTAAGGATGGACAGCGGAGTTATGGACCCAAAAGTGGCCACCCGACTGGTACCACCGCACAGGATAGGGAAAAATGTTAGGGAAATTGAATATTTAAGGGATAATAATTATAAAATAGCTGAAAAGAGTGATATTAGATTCCAGAAGTATAGATGAAGAAAATAGAAGGAAGATAGCAGACAGAAACTTAATTGAGAAAGCGAATTTATAGAAGTAAATAAGAAAATAAGTGTTAAAACAAGTTATTTATGATTAGTGTGACCAGTCCTTATCAAGTAAAATGTGGAAGTACCACCACCCAGACTACCCAGAGAAATAAATCATTGATGAATATGCCTCCAAGAGAAAGAGAGTTGAGTAGGAAAACAGCAATTACCATTAACCGAATAACAGGTATATAACCAGTCCAAAATAAAAAAAAAATACTATGAGTAAAAGGATAACCTGATCAGGGACGAACTATAAGTTTATTTTTACTAAACTTCATTGAGCCAAAATAAACTTCTTTCGAAGGGGCAGTATTATGTAATGTAACAGTGTTGAGGTCCCCGACGTTACATAAAAAACTATGTAAATATGATTTAAAACAATGCCCAAAGCCTGTTATAATTAAATACAAGAGGGCCCATCTCACCTGAAGAATGCATTAGAGGTACCTAGTAAGGTTACTAAGTAATAAAACATTAAAAGTGTACCTAAATCTAAAATATGTAATGAGTAGTATGAGATGTAAAACATAAACATTGTGTCTAATGGGAGGAGTTTAAGGTGTAGGAGTTGAGTATAATATACTGTTCAATTAATATTTAATGTGTTATAAAATGTACTTGGTGTTGTACTGTAGCATGATATAGTGTTTACAGGATATTTATTTTATGTTTTGTGGATAGTAAGTGGGGAGCTGTTGCTTTGAGGAAGTACTAAGTCCTAGGTACTCAATTTATTTATGTTAAAATTGTATTTAAATAATTAAGTATAAGTACATTTATTAGTTATGATATTATGTTAAATGTATTTACTTTAATTGATTAATGAAGATGTTTAAAATAATGTTTGTAAACTTGGCCAGGAAGGCAATAAGTTGTTATCTAACATACTAATCAACACTAATAACGATAATATTTTTATATTTATATTTGTAAATGCTACCTTTGTCAATGAACTTTACATACAATCAATTCACTGTGAGGGCGGCAATTGTAATATTAATTAACTAATAAGTTACTGTGAGGGCGGCAATTGTAATCTTCCCCTCTCTCTCAAAACTACTTATAATATTATTACATATATTTAGCAAGATATGTATGACAAATACCATGATTTGGTATTACTGGTACTCACCAATTCATTATTAGCCGGGCTCATCTTCTGCTTTTATACACTGTTTTATACCTAAGGGTTCCAGGGCTTCGGGTACAGGAAGATTTCGAAACACAGTGGACGACACAATTGATAACACAATATTCAGGAGGTTAACCATTAATTTTAATTTCACTCTACGTTCGTACATACAGCACCAGGTGTTTTCTATAATGACGTCAGGTGGCCTGACTCAAACAAAATGGCGGTTGCCTTTTTATATCTCGTGGTATTCTTTAATTGTTTTATTGCTGGATTAATATCAGTTAACATTACTGCTGCAGCTTCAAATTATGAATGAATAGAGTTTAAATTTATTACACAAACCAATGCCCTCGGCATATGTTTTTTTTATGGCCATACATCCACTCTCTCATTTGCACACTCAGTTTTAGACCCATACATTTTTTATTAACAATTGAATATTAATGAGCTCATAAGATAGAAAATAATGAAAGGAACTTCTCTGGTTAATCGGTGCTGATGTCCATCCGTAGATTGTGCTTGCTGCCCATGGTGATGGCCGGTGTTCGCCTTTTTTAGTCTGCCGTTTAATTAAGTTGATATTACACTGAATTTACATTTTAAGTAACTGTATGTTAATAAATCATATGAGCCTTTCTTGCTCCACTATAATGGTCAACATTTTGCCAGTTGTATTTAAATTATTGTAAAATTTTGTGCTCACAACGATACATCGCTGTGGCTGCTATAAAGAATGGCGTCGAAATGAGAACGAGGCAAATGTAAAATTTTGCTTGTGTGTGTGTAGTTCTTACGTCATCCCGCTTTGTCTTGCTGGACAACGCCTCGTTACACACATTGTACTCAGTGCGTCGTTGTTCTCAGCGATGACGGAGCTGTGTTATAGCCCAATCATAATGCATATTGTTGTACTTCGTCATAAACACCGCCATGGTATATTTTGATGTTTTCACGTCCACCGGAGACCTTGGTGTTTCACTCTGGCCGAATTTACGTTGTTCCTTTTTCCAGAGGGACAATGTACCTAACCATTCTGTCTGTTTAATAATTACATAATATAAACATTGAAAATACCCATAATTCTGGTACTGAGTCAGTCTGTACTGTTACAAACCCCCTCAAGGAAAATTTTTGTGTCGAAACACAAAGAATTTCCTTGACTCATTCACACTTTCCTAAAAGGATCAGTCTAGATACGTCACCACAACCCCCTGTAACGTTACAAAAAAAAAATTATCATCACTTACCCTTGGTCCCATGATGTTGGTCGCACCCTCTGACCTTACTGGACTTCTCCTGAGAGATCCCTACACCATAAGGCCATGAGGCACTCTACACTCCTGTTCTGACGCTCCAGCCAGCCCAGGACTGCGGTCACAACACCACAAAACTCTGAAACATTCAATACAAAATTCAAAATAGTGGTATAATACACTTACATATCTACAACTGATATGTTCCCCTATAGACGCATTGGTTTGTGTTTGGGGCATTGGTTTGGTTTTAAAATCAACAGGTTCAACCTCACAACTACAAGACTTAGAATACCTTGATTTTTACCACCACCTAAATCAATTTCTTATTTGTAAGAAAATAACAACATATCTATAACTACACACATAACACAATATATCAATAATTCTTTAATATACCCCCAAAATACCTTCGCCTAATTAATTCTACAAATTCAGCTTACAACTATCATGGCAGATACTTTTATTATTTGAATTCTATTGCTCAACTTATAATCCTTTATCTATTTTGTAAATGGCAGCTTACTAGAATATTTTTTATCAATCTTCACTTGTAACTTTAGATTTTCAACTTTAGAATATACTATCTCTTAACACTGTTATCGTCATTACCCCTGTAACGACCTCCTAACCACACACTCTATTGCCCCCCAACATAATAAAACATCATAAAACATTGTACATTACATATTAACATTGTTACATTTACCTTACATTAAACAATTTAAATTTACATGATTTGTACCAAACTTTATCACATTACTACTTCAACAATTTTCTATTAACTTTTAATTATTTGACATTCATCCTATTCTATGCAACAATTTCAAATTTATCCTTACCTTTCAGTTACAATTACCTTCCTACCATGAATTCTCCTTTTCTAACCCTTCTATCCTTACTCGTTTGGGTGACTCTCTATTACTCATTTTTCTCTGTCTTATTTTGGCATCTGTCAACCTAACCTTACTACCCCTTTTTCTACACTAACAACCGCTTCAACCATTTACATATAATATGACACCAATATCTCTATAATAAACCCCTTTCACAAATCCCATTTAAAACCTCTGGCACCGCGCCTTTTTTGTACTAGTATGTGTGTATTCCCTCTAACCAACTCATTCCCTTATCGGTTTCTGACCCTTTCAGATAACCCTTTCCGGCACACAACGATCCACTCCCGTCTCAACATCTCTCGTTGGACTCCTACACCAATACCCTTATTACAAAATATCACCATCACCAACAAATATAATTACCACTCACATCACTCAACTCTACATATAATTACTAACCACTGTGTCCCTAAAATATCTAACACCTCTTTATATTTTATCAGCATCTCAACACTTTATTTTTCCTAACTCCCAATAACTCTATCTAACTAACTCCAATGCCCTGTTTTATCCTTATTCCCAAACTCTTTACAACATTTCAACTTAATACACCATTAGAAAATTCATCACTTCCCAACTAACAACACCTTTCATATCCAAATCTATTACCTGCTTAATCATTTACTAACCCTTATAACCTGAATCTCATAATATCATTTAAACTTTCTTCAGTTATTTAAAATCGTACAATACATGTTTACATAAAAATTACCTAAAATACACAACAGTAAAAATACACAAATACATAGACATCAATACACAAAAATATACAATTCACATAATCATGAAATCATTTGCCATAATCAGTCCTAATCAGTCCATTTTTAAAAACACTGTCCACACAATTAAATGTTCATAACACAATAAACAATTACCCCATATCGTTGAACAATAGTCTTATCTTATATCTATATACATTGCTTATTATTGAATCTCTTATATTAACATCATAAATGCATATACCATTCAAATTTTCATTATTTTCCACAAACTCATTTAATCTGTCATGATTGGTCATTGTCCTGTCACCTCCAGTATAATTCGTCACAATCAGATAAGTTACTAAGTCATTATTTTCATTATCATCTCCTACGACTACTATATCAGCTTCATTACAAGGTAGGTACTTATTATTTTTATTATATATCATCTCTACACCTAACCTTTTCCTAAACTCTTCATAATTTTTCTTTACTTTATATATCTCAATTTCTCTCTTTCTCTCTCTCTCAAAACATTTCTCACCATCATACCAAGCTACACACTCTCTCTCCATATATGCAGGGGACTCTACTGCTTTATCACTGCACCACCTGTGAAGTGCACAAAAAAACCCAGGGACCACTTTATTTGTAGACCTTTTGTCTTCCAAATACGCATTGAAGGCACTCTCGTCCTTCCTAAACACACGTGAAGTCTTTACTTCACCCCCTACTACAACATTACAGGAAAAATTTACCCCCTGCAACCCCTTTATCTGTAAATTCTCTCTATACTTTCTCTCTAATTCATCAACACTTTTTATCACTTCATTATCAAATTCTACTCCCATTATACTTTTATCACCACTCTCAATACTCACACAATTATTTTCTAACACCATATTTGTAATTCTATTATAATTCTCACCACTACTTACCTTGTCTTTATTTCTATCTGATTTGTCTACCTTGTCAATGTTACAATTTTGTTTCTGTATTTCGTTTTTAAATTTTTCTAATCTCTCTTCTAATTGGTTCAATTTTACATCTTGCACATTATTTTGTTTTTTCAATTCATTTTCGAGGCTATCAAACTTCTCGTCAATCTCTTTTAACACACTATTTTGTGTTTTAATCAATGCGAACAGGTCTTCTAATGATATTTTATTTTCGACTACTTTGGGTGTTGAGCTAATGTGTCTTTCCAGTAAAATGGATTCTGTCTCTGAATTTTCTATTTCTATGCTATTATTATTTTCTGCCATTTTGTATTTTAGTATTTTAAATGGTTATTTATCTCTATTTGTATTTGGCTACGCAATTTACTCAACTCGTATTTAACTATTTAACTTCAACAACATAACCTCTCATTCATTATATATCGTCTTCTGTGTTTCTCCATCTATCTGTTTTATATAAAGTCCCTGTTCGGGCGCCAATTGTTATCTAACATACTAATCAACACTAATAACGATAATATTTTTATATTTATATTTGTAAATGCTACCTTTGTCAATGAACTTTACATACAATCAATTCACTGTGAGGGCGGCAATTGTAATATTAATTAACTAATAAGTTACTGTGAGGGCGGCAATTGTAATCTTCCCCTCTCTCTCAAAACTACTTATAATATTATTACATATATTTAGCAAGATATGTATGACAAATACCATGATTTGGTATTACTGGTACTCACCAATTCATTATTAGCCGGGCTCATCTTCTGCTTTTATACACTGTTTTATACCTAAGGGTTCCAGGGCTTCGGGTACAGGAAGATTTCGAAACACAGTGGACGACACAATTGATAACACAATATTCAGGAGGTTAACCATTAATTTTAATTTCACTCTACGTTCGTACATACAGCACCAGGTGTTTTCTATAATGACGTCAGGTGGCCTGACTCAAACAAAATGGCGGTTGCCTTTTTATATCTCGTGGTATTCTTTAATTGTTTTATTGCTGGATTAATATCAGTTAACATTACTGCTGCAGCTTCAAATTATGAATGAATAGAGTTTAAATTTATTACACAAACCAATGCCCTCGGCATATGTTTTTTTTTATGGCCATACATCCACTCTCTCATTTGCACACTCAGTTTTAGACCCATACATTTTTTATTAACAATTGAATATTAATGAGCTCATAAGATAGAAAATAATGAAAGGAACTTTTCTGGTTAATCGGTGCTGATGTCCATCCGTTGATTGTGCTTGCTGCCCATGGTGATGGCAGGTGTTCGCCTTTTTTAGTCTGCCGTTTAATTAAGTTGATATTACACTGAATTTACATTTTAAGTAACTGTATGTTAATAAATCATATGAGCCTTTCTTGCTCCACTATAATGGTCAACATTTTGCCAGTTGTATTTAAATTATTGTAAAATTTTGTGCTCACAACGATACATCGCTGTGGCTGCTATAAAGAATGGCGTCGAAATGAGAAAGAGGCAAATGTAAATTTTTGCTTGTGTGTGTGTAGTTCTTACGTCATCCCGCTTTGTCTTGCTGGACAACGCCTCGTTACACACATTGTACTCAGTGCGTCATTGTTCTCAGCGATGACGGAGCTGTGTTATAGCCCAATCATAATGCATATTGTTGTACTTCGTCATAAACACCGCCATGGTAAATTTTGATGTTTTCACGTCCACCGGAGACCTTGGTGTTTCACTCTGGCCGAATTTACGTTGTTCCTTTTTCCAGAGGGACAATGTACCTAACCATTCTGTCTGTTTAATAATTACATAATATAAACATTGAAAATACCCATAATTCTGGTACTGAGTCAGTCTGTACTGTTACAAAGTGTTAATAAGTTGGCAAGTAGTTCTTGTAATTATGTAAAAAACCAATGAAGGGTTCAATGATGAACTAAATAATATAATGAATTGAAACCAGGAAATTAAGATTGATGTAAGTGGCCATAAGCCAGTGACTATTTGTACAGTAGGTCAGGTAAAGAAAAATTAAGTTAAAAACAAAACAAAATTATAACCGGTGTAATAAAACCAATAGGCCTAAATTTAATATTTGTAAAAGGAAATTAATACCTTTTTAATAAGTCCAGTCAGATGAAATTATAGTAAAATGTATACGGTTTAATAAGGCAGATTAAGGGAGAGTTTTATGTGATTTGGTGTAATTCCAAGCATGGAGTATTTTATTTAAAAAGAGTAGTAATATTTTCTAATTCTGGCTCTAGGATATCGAATATTATCCAATGACAGAAAGTAATGGTTGTTAGGGTAACTAAAATGCAAGAAATTTTGTTGATTTCAACATTCGATTGTTATATGCTATTGGGAACAGTTCGGTAGACAAATTTAAACAAAAAATAAAATAAAATAAAATGAATCATCCTCAATAAATCAAATGTATTAAAGCCAGTCCATTCAAACAAAACTGATGAATAATTACCGAACTAGCTTTCGGGAAATATAATTATACACCTCCCAAAGATAGCGGAATTACTAATTTCTTCTTCAAACTAATTACATTAGAAATAATGATGAACCCGATTTACAATTGAACCAAAATACTTATTGAATGAACAAGAATTAAAAATTAATACAAATATACACAGGAACCTTTGGTATTGGAGACATAAACCTCACTTCCAAGAGATTGAAGAAATTAGAATACTACACCAATTCCACTGGGACCGGCAACCACCAGGATCGCGAAGAAGAACGAAGAACAGAAGAATTCCTGTTACACTCCGGGACATCAACTTTCAACCTTTATTGATAATCTGGACACATTTTCTAGTCAAAAGTAACCTCATCAGTACGTCTTCATGCGGTTGTAAACAGCCACGGCTATCTTGCGCATCGCCTTGTACGGTAACACCAGCTTATATTTAATTTTATACATTAAGAATTAATAACAATTTGTAATACTTAGTAACCTTAATTTTGCATTACCTGGCCTTACTAATCGTTAAAAGAATCATACGTACCCTGGGATAAGAGATAAACAAAAATTATATTTAAATTGTATTATACAGTACTAGTCCATTAACAAATCGATTCAGCATTGTACGATCGATATTACGATCAAATAAACTGTGAAGAATGCTGTTGGAAATTAAAAAGTAATATAAATAAAGAATCCTTCTTGTATGTAATGATGTTCTGTGTTATTGTAGAATAGGTATTGTATTTTGATGGGGGAATAATTTACAGATGAAAGAAGGTGATTAAACTATCAAGTGAAACTAACTAACCTATAAAAATAAGTCAATTACGAATAGCAGCGCTTGCTGTAGACAGCTGGTGGAAACGAGAGAGTGCCGAACTAACGTATTCTCTTCGCCACATTTGAATTAATTTAAATAATACGGACCGAATAGGGTTGGAGAGAATTACCGAATTATTAACTAAGATACCTGTAATATAGAGTTATTCTCTGGTAAACACTTAGTAATTGATCAACACAGGGCTATGTTCAACATAAGAGTTGCAGCGATGATATAATAAATAAATTTTTTTTTATTAATATTGAGTTACAGGAGGTCGCATGTACAATAACATAATAAACATTTTCCTTTTAAACAGATCGAATTAGTTAATTTAAATTTTTTTAAATTAACTACAAACTGTAATTAAACCCCGAAACAACAACCTTTTTACATTCTTTACAAATTGACAAACCCAACAGTGAGGCTTTTAAACATCCTCAAATATCATTAATAACAAAAAATAAAGAGGTAACTAGTTGTTACAAATTGGCGCATACCAACGTGGAGCGTAATTAGAACCCAGTAAACCTTGTTAGTTGTTACAAATTGGCGCTCAACGAGTGGGCTTTAGTTAAGTAAAAAATTAGGCTATTACTTAACTGGAGCAGGCAACTATTAGAGGCACAGGAATGCATACAAGAGGTGTTTCTAAAAGAATAGCGAAAGACCAAGAAACGGAAGAAGATAGACGGGAAGAAGAAACAGAGGTAGTTACAGACACCGAAATGGAACAACAGGCAAGCAATAAAGAGGATGCCCAAGGGGACCAACCAGATAAAGCGGTAGCCAGAGAAGAACCAAATTGGCAAGATATGATGAAATTTATGGCCGAACAATTTAGGAAACAGGAGGAAAACTCAAAGCAAACCAAGGAGGAAACTAATGAGAGTTTAAGACAAATCAAAGAAGATTCCAGAAAACAGAAGGAAGAATTAAATAAAAAATTTGACGAAAATTCAGAAAAGCTAGAAAATAAAATAGACAGTATAAATGAAAATTCAGAAAAGCTGGAAAATAAAATAGACAGTATTAATGAAAACTCAAAGAAACAAAACGAAATTTTGAGTGAGAATTTAATCAAACTAATGAATGAGAAGTTTGACAAAATTAAAGAGGAAACTGATGAGAATAACCGGCTAATAAATGAAAGCTTAAACCAAATTAATGAAAGGTTTGACAGGAATGATGAGAGCTTAAAGCAGATTCAGGAAAATAACAAACGAATAGACGAGAAAATTGAAAACCGTAATAAGGAGTTGCGACAAATTATAAATGAACAAAACCAAGCGTTGAGGGAAGTCATCAATGAAAGGGTTGCAAATGTCAATGAAACGCTTAACAAAAGGGTGGATAATTATGAAGAGGAAGTAAGACAGCAAATAACTGAAACTAAGGTGGGTCTAGAAAAGACAGATGAAACCATCGTACAACTCGCAGTGGAAGTAGAGACCAAAATTAATCAAGTAGAAAACAATAACAAACTTAGAATAATGGAGGTACCAGCGAAAACCCAAGAAAAATTAAACGAAGTACGAATTGACATAACTGGAAGAATAGAACGGGTTCACAATGAAATGAAGACAATGAAAATCAGACAAACGCGTAAAAGGAAATTAATAAATACACAGGAAGGATTGGAGATGATTAAAAGGGGATTAGTTCAGCTACATAATATACCAATTACGGAACCAGGAGAAGTAAGGCAATTTAGAAACTTTAAACGAACCACAATTGAATTCCCAGATAGATTAGAAGGACCGAAAAAGCCAAAACTAACCGAGGAGCATGGAGGACTTCTGGAGATTATGTATGAACCATTTGAACAATTAAGAAACGGTACGGAAGAATCAGCTCGAAAAACAATAGTAGACTTCAGCATGAATGAAAATTTTATAACAACAAAATGGCGGAACTACATGATAGTGAGATATGTCACAAGGACAGAAATAACTCTATACACTAGAGAGATCCGAACAACCAGTATAGAGGAAATAATGGACCACGGTTAAACAGATTCCAAACCAACCAAAAAAAAAGGGGGACTTATTTTCTGAAAAACGACCAAGCAACCCATTGGAAAGAAAACCCCAAAATTCCAAAAAGCATGTAAGGACAACTTACTAAATATTTATTCAGGAACAATATGATTTAATAAAAACTATGTAAGGACAACTTACTTAAGATATTTTGCAACAATTTGATTTAATAAACAGTAAACCACCAAGAGTATGTAAGAACAGATTATTAAATAATATTTATAAAGAATTGATTTAAAATAAAATAATAGGAAAAAGTAATATTTTTATGGGAACAAAAAGAAGAATAAATGAATAAAAACAATTGATGGTAATGTGCTCAAATAAGAAGAATAACGAATAATTTAATGACTACAATGAAGCTGAAGGAGGATAATCATTAATACAACAATAATTTAGAATCTCTCGGAATTGAAGATGATATAAGAAGAAATGATACAGAGAAAATATCTCATAAGAAGGAAAGTCAAAAGGATTTTAAAATAATGCCGATCAATAATGTTATATGCTATTAGTTAATGATAAATAAGAAGGAATCAAGAAGAAAAGGAAATATATAATTTAATGCAAACAGCAACAGTATGAAGAATCCCAAAAGTGTTTAGTATTAGTTGCTAATCGACTACTTGTAATCTTTTTATTATAACGTATTGACCGTAGAAATGTTCCGGCAATAATTTTCCTGAGCAGGGATGATGTTCCCCTGGTCTCAGAAGGTGTAAGGATGGACAGCGGAGTTATGGACCCAAAAGTGGCCACCCGACTGGTACCACCGCACAGGATAGGGAAAAATGTTAGGGAAATTGAATATTTAAGGGATAATAATTATAAAATAGCTGAAAAGAGTGTTATTAGATTCCAGAAGTATAGATGAAGAAAATAGAAGGAAGATAGCAGACAGAAACTTAATTGAGAAAGCGAATTTATAGAAGTAAATAAGAAAATATGTGTTAAAACAAGTTTTTTATGATTAGTGTGACCAGTCCTTATCAAGTAAAATGTGGAAGTACCACTACCCAGACCAACCAGAGAAATAAATCATTGATGAATATGCCTCCAAGAGAGAGAGAGTTGAGTAGGAAAACAGCAATTACCATTAACCGAATAACAGGTATATAACCAGTCCAAAATTAAAAAAAAATACTATGAGTAAAAGGATAACCTGATCAGGGACGAACTATAAGTTTATTTTTACTAAACTTCATTGAGCCAAAATAAACTTCTTTCGAAGGGGCAGTATTATGTAACGTAACAGTGTTGAGGTCCCCGACGTTACATAAAAAACTATGTAAATATGATTTAAAACAATGCCCAAAGCCTGTTATAATTAAATACAAGAGGGCCCATCTCACCTGAAGAATGCATTAGAGGTACCTAGTAAGGTTACTAAGTAATAAAACATTAAAAGTGTACCTAAATCTAAAATATGTAATGAGTAGTATGAGATGTAAAACATAAACATTGTGTCTAATGGGAGGAGTTTAAGGTGTAGGAGTTGAGTATAATATACTGTTCAATTAATATTTAATGTGTTATAAAATGTACTTGGTGTTGTACTGTAGCATGATATAGTGTTTACAGGATATTTATTTTATGTTTTGTGGATAGTAAGTGGGGAGCTGTTGCTTTGAGGAAGTACTAAGTCCTAGGTACTCAATTTATTTATGTTAAAATTGTATTTAAATAATTAAGTATAAGTACATTTATTAGTTATGATATTATGTTATATGTATTTACTTTAATTGATTAATGAAGATGTTTAAAATAATGTTTGTAAACTTGGCCAGGAAGGCAATAAGTGTTAATAAGTTGGCAAGTAGTTCTTGTAATTATGTAAAAAACCAATGAAGGGTTCAATGATGAACTAAATAATATAATGAATTGAAACCAGGAAATTAAGGTTGATGTAAGTGGCCATAAGCCAGTGACTATTTGTACAGTAGGTCAGGTAAAGAAAAATTAAGTTAAAAACAAAACAAAATTATAACCGGTGTAATAAAACCAATAGGCCTAAATTAAAATTTGTAAAAGGAAATTAATACCTTTTTAATAAGTCCAGTCAGATGAAATTATAGTAAAATGTATACGGTTTAATAAGGCAGATTAAGGGAGAGTTTTATGTGATTTGGTGTAATTCCAAGCATGGAGTATTTTATTTAAAAAGAGTAGTAATATTTTCTAATTCTGGCTCTAGGATATCGAATATTATCCAATGACAGAAAGTAATGGTTGTTAGGGTAACTAAAATGCAAGAAATTTTGTTGATTTCAACATTCGATTGTTATATGCTATTGGGAACAGTTCGGTAGACAAATTTAAACAAAAAATAAAATAAAATAAAATGAATCATCCTCAATAAATCAAATGTATTAAAGCCAGTCCATTCAAACAAAACTGATGAATAATTACCGAACTAGCTTTCGGGAAATATAATTATACACCTCCCAAAGGTAGCGGAATTACTAATTTCTTCTTCAAACTAATTCCATTAGAAATAATGATGAACCCGATTTACAATTGAACCAAAATACTTATTGAATGGACAAGAAGTCAAAATTAATACAAATATAAACCAAATATACACAAGAACCTTTGGTATTGGAGACATAAACCTCACTTCCAAGAGATTGAAGAAATTAGAATACTACACCAATTCCACTGGGACCGGCAACCACCAGGATCGCGAAGAAGAACGAAGAACAGAAGAATTCCTGTTACACTCCGGGACATCAACTTTCAACCTTTATTGATAATCTGGACACATTTTCTAGTCAAAAGTAACCTCATCAGTACGTCTTCATGCGGTTGTAAACAGCCACGGCTATCTTGCGCATCGCCTTGTACGGTAACACCAGCTTATATTTAATTTTATACATTAAGAATTAATAACAATTTGTAATACTTAGTAAACTTAATTTTGCATTACCTGGCCTTACTAATCGTTAAAAGAATCATACGTAGCCTGGGATAAGAGATAAACAAAAATTATATTTAAATTGTATTATTCAGTACTAGTCCATTAACAAATCGATTCAGCATTGTACGATCGATATTACGATCAAATAAACTGTGAAGAATGCTGTTGGAAATTAAAAAGTAATATAAATAAAGAATCCTTCTTGTATGTAATGATGTTCTGTGTTATTGTAGAATAGGTATTGTATTTTGATGGGGGAATAATTTACAGATGAAAGAAGGTGATTAAACTATCAAGTGAAACTAACTAACCTATAAAAATAAGTCAATTACGAATAGCAGCGCTTGCTGTAGACACAGCTGGTGGAAACGAGAGAGTGCCGAACTAACGTATTCTCTTCGCCACATTTGAATTAATTTAAATAATACGGACCGAATAGGGTTGGAGAGAATTACCGAATTATTAACTAAGATACCTGTAATATAGAGTTATTCTCTGGTAAACACTTAGTAATTGATCAACACAGGGCTATGTTCAACATAAGAGTTGCAGCGATGATATAATAAATAAATTTTTTTTTATTAATATTGAGTTACAGGAGGTCGCATGTACAATAACATAATAAACATTTTCCTTTTAAACAGATCGAATTAGTTAATTTAAATTTTTTTAAATTAACTACAAACTGTAATTAAACCCCGAAACAACAACCTTTTTACATTCTTTACAAATTGACAAACCCAACAGTGAGGCTTTTAAACATCCTCAAATATCATTAATAACAAAAAATAAAGAGGTAACTAGTTGTTACAAATTGGCGCATACCAACGTGGAGCGTAATTAGAACCCAGTAAACCTTGTTAGTTGTTACAAATTGGCGCTCAACGAGTGGGCTTTAGTTAAGTAAAAAATTAGCCTATTACTTAACTGGAGCAGGCAACTATTAGAGGCACAGGAATGCATACAAGAGGTGTTTCTAAAAGAATAGCGAAAGACCAAGAAACGGAAGAAGATAGACGGGAAGAAGAAACAGAGGTAGTTACAGACACCGAAATGGAACAACAGGCGAGCAATAAAGAGGATGCCCAAGGGGACCAACCAGATAAAGCGGTAGCCAGAGAAGAACCAAATTGGCAAGATATGATGAAATTTATGGCCGAACAATTTAGGAAACAGGAGGAAAACTCAAAGCAAACCAAGGAGGAAACTAATGAGAGTTTAAGACAAATCAAAGAAGATTCCAGAAAACAGAAGGAAGAATTAAATAAAAAATTTGACGAAAATTCAGAAAAGCTAGAAAATAAAATAGACAGTATAAATGAAAATTCAGAAAAGCTGGAAAATAAAATAGACAGTATTAATGAAAACTCAAAGAAACAAAACGAAATTTTGAGTGAGAATTTAATCAAACTAATGAATGAGAAGTTTGACAAAATTAAAGAGGAAACTGATGAGAATAACCGGCTAATAAATGAAAGCTTAAACCAAATTAATGAAAGGTTTGACAGGAATGATGAGAGCTTAAAGCAGATTCAGGAAAATAACAAACGAATAGACGAGAAAATTGAAAACCGTAATAAGGAGTTGCGACAAATTATAAATGAACAAAACCAAGCGTTGAGGGAAGTCATCAATGAAAGGGTTGCAAATGTCAATGAAACGCTTAACAAAAGGGTGGATAATTATGAAGAGGAAGTAAGACAGCAAATAACTGAAACTAAGGTGGGTCTAGAAAAGACAGATGAAACCATCGTACAACTCGCAGTGGAAGTAGAGACCAAAATTAATCAAGTAGAAAACAATAACAAACTTAGAATAATGGAGGTACCAGCGAAAACCCAAGAAAAATTAAACGAAGTACGAATTGACATAACTGGAAGAATAGAACGGGTTCACAATGAAATGAAGACAATGAAAATCAGACAGACGCGTAAAAGGAAATTAATAAATACACAGGAAGGATTGGAGATGATTAAAAGGGGATTAGTTCAGCTACATAATATACCAATTACGGAACCAGGAGAAGTAAGGCAATTTAGAAACTTTAAACGAACCACAATTGAATTCCCAGATAGATTAGAAGGACCGAAAAAGCCAAAACTAACCGAGGAGCATGGAGGACTTCTGGAGATTATGTATGAACCATTTGAACAATTAAGAAACGGTACGGAAGAATCAGCTCGAAAAACAATAGTAGACTTCAGCATGAATGAAAATTTTATAACAACAAAATGGCGGAACTACATGATAGTGAGATATGTCACAAGGACAGAAATAACTCTATACACTAGAGAGATCCGAACAACCAGTATAGAGGAAATAATGGACCACGGTTAAACAGATTCCAAACCAACCAAAAAAAAAGGGGGACTTATTTTCTGAAAAACGACCAAGCAACCCATTGGAAAGAAAACCCCAAAATTCCAAAAAGCATGTAAGGACAACTTACTAAATATTTATTCAGGAACAATATGATTTAATAAAAACTATGTAAGGACAACTTACTTAAGATATTTTGCAACAATTTGATTTAATAAACAGTAAACCACCAAGAGTATGTAAGAACAGATTATTAAATAATATTTATAAAGAATTGATTTAAAATAAAATAATAGGAAAAAGTAATATTTTTATGGGAACAAAAAGAAGAATAAATGAATAAAAACAATTGATGGTAATGTGCTCAAATAAGAAGAATAACGAATAATTTAATGACTACAATGAAGCTGAAGGAGGATAATCATTAATACAACAATAATTTAGAATCTCTCGGAATTGAAGATGATATAAGAAGAAATGATACAGAGAAAATATCTCATAAGAAGGAAAGTCAAAAGGATTTTAAAATAATGCCGATCAATAATGTTATATGCTATTAGTTAATGATAAATAAGAAGGAATCAAGAAGAAAAGGAAATATATAATTTAATGCAAACAGCAACAGTATGAAGAATCCCAAAAGTGTTTAGTATTAGTTGCTAATCGACTACTTGTAATCTTTTTATTATAACGTATTGACCGTAGAAATGTTCCGGCAATAATTTTCCTGAGCAGGGATGATGTTCCCCTGGTCTCAGAAGGTGTAAGGATGGACAGCGGAGTTATGGACCCAAAAGTGGCCACCCGACTGGTACCACCGCACAGGATAGGGAAAAATGTTAGGGAAATTGAATATTTAAGGGATAATAATTATAAAATAGCTGAAAAGAGTGTTATTAGATTCCAGAAGTATAGATGAAGAAAATAGAAGGAAGATAGCAGACAGAAACTTAATTGAGAAAGCGAATTTATAGAAGTAAATAAGAAAATATGTGTTAAAACAAGTTTTTTATGATTAGTGTGACCAGTCCTTATCAAGTAAAATGTGGAAGTACCACTACCCAGACCAACCAGAGAAATAAATCATTGATGAATATGCCTCCAAGAGAGAGAGAGTTGAGTAGGAAAACAGCAATTACCATTAACCGAATAACAGGTATATAACCAGTCCAAAATTAAAAAAAAATACTATGAGTAAAAGGATAACCTGATCAGGGACGAACTATAAGTTTATTTTTACTAAACTTCATTGAGCCAAAATAAACTTCTTTCGAAGGGGCAGTATTATGTAACGTAACAGTGTTGAGGTCCCCGACGTTACATAAAAAACTATGTAAATATGATTTAAAACAATGCCCAAAGCCTGTTATAATTAAATACAAGAGGGCCCATCTCACCTGAAGAATGCATTAGAGGTACCTAGTAAGGTTACTAAGTAATAAAACATTAAAAGTGTACCTAAATCTAAAATATGTAATGAGTAGTATGAGATGTAAAACATAAACATTGTGTCTAATGGGAGGAGTTTAAGGTGTAGGAGTTGAGTATAATATACTGTTCAATTAATATTTAATGTGTTATAAAATGTACTTGGTGTTGTACTGTAGCATGATATAGTGTTTACAGGATATTTATTTTATGTTTTGTGGATAGTAAGTGGGGAGCTGTTGCTTTGAGGAAGTACTAAGTCCTAGGTACTCAATTTATTTATGTTAAAATTGTATTTAAATAATTAAGTATAAGTACATTTATTAGTTATGATATTATGTTATATGTATTTACTTTAATTGATTAATGAAGATGTTTAAAATAATGTTTGTAAACTTGGCCAGGAAGGCAATAAGTGTTAATAAGTTGGCAAGTAGTTCTTGTAATTATGTAAAAAACCAATGAAGGGTTCAATGATGAACTAAATAATATAATGAATTGAAACCAGGAAATTAAGGTTGATGTAAGTGGCCATAAGCCAGTGACTATTTGTACAGTAGGTCAGGTAAAGAAAAATTAAGTTAAAAACAAAACAAAATTATAACCGGTGTAATAAAACCAATAGGCCTAAATTAAAATTTGTAAAAGGAAATTAATACCTTTTTAATAAGTCCAGTCAGATGAAATTATAGTAAAATGTATACGGTTTAATAAGGCAGATTAAGGGAGAGTTTTATGTGATTTGGTGTAATTCCAAGCATGGAGTATTTTATTTAAAAAGAGTAGTAATATTTTCTAATTCTGGCTCTAGGATATCGAATATTATCCAATGACAGAAAGTAATGGTTGTTAGGGTAACTAAAATGCAAGAAATTTTGTTGATTTCAACATTCGATTGTTATATGCTATTGGGAACAGTTCGGTAGACAAATTTAAACAAAAAATAAAATAAAATAAAATGAATCATCCTCAATAAATCAAATGTATTAAAGCCAGTCCATTCAAACAAAACTGATGAATAATTACCGAACTAGCTTTCGGGAAATATAATTATACACCTCCCAAAGGTAGCGGAATTACTAATTTCTTCTTCAAACTAATTCCATTAGAAATAATGATGAACCCGATTTACAATTGAACCAAAATACTTATTGAATGGACAAGAAGTCAAAATTAATACAAATATAAACCAAATATACACAAGAACCTTTGGTATTGGAGACATAAACCTCACTTCCAAGAGATTGAAGAAATTAGAATACTACACCAATTCCACTGGGACCGGCAACCACCAGGATCGCGAAGAAGAACGAAGAACAGAAGAATTCCTGTTACACTCCGGGACATCAACTTTCAACCTTTATTGATAATCTGGACACATTTTCTAGTCAAAAGTAACCTCATCAGTACGTCTTCATGCGGTTGTAAACAGCCACGGCTATCTTGCGCATCGCCTTGTACGGTAACACCAGCTTATATTTAATTTTATACATTAAGAATTAATAACAATTTGTAATACTTAGTAAACTTAATTTTGCATTACCTGGCCTTACTAATCGTTAAAAGAATCATACGTAGCCTGGGATAAGAGATAAACAAAAATTATATTTAAATTGTATTATTCAGTACTAGTCCATTAACAAATCGATTCAGCATTGTACGATCGATATTACGATCAAATAAACTGTGAAGAATGCTGTTGGAAATTAAAAAGTAATATAAATAAAGAATCCTTCTTGTATGTAATGATGTTCTGTGTTATTGTAGAATAGGTATTGTATTTTGATGGGGGAATAATTTACAGATGAAAGAAGGTGATTAAACTATCAAGTGAAACTAACTAACCTATAAAAATAAGTCAATTACGAATAGCAGCGCTTGCTGTAGACACAGCTGGTGGAAACGAGAGAGTGCCGAACTAACGTATTCTCTTCGCCACATTTGAATTAATTTAAATAATACGGACCGAATAGGGTTGGAGAGAATTACCGAATTATTAACTAAGATACCTGTAATATAGAGTTATTCTCTGGTAAACACTTAGTAATTGATCAACACAGGGCTATGTTCAACATAAGAGTTGCAGCGATGATATAATAAATAAATTTTTTTTTATTAATATTGAGTTACAGGAGGTCGCATGTACAATAACATAATAAACATTTTCCTTTTAAACAGATCGAATTAGTTAATTTAAATTTTTTTAAATTAACTACAAACTGTAATTAAACCCCGAAACAACAACCTTTTTACATTCTTTACAAATTGACAAACCCAACAGTGAGGCTTTTAAACATCCTCAAATATCATTAATAACAAAAAATAAAGAGGTAACTAGTTGTTACAAATTGGCGCATACCAACGTGGAGCGTAATTAGAACCCAGTAAACCTTGTTAGTTGTTACAAATTGGCGCTCAACGAGTGGGCTTTAGTTAAGTAAAAAATTAGCCTATTACTTAACTGGAGCAGGCAACTATTAGAGGCACAGGAATGCATACAAGAGGTGTTTCTAAAAGAATAGCGAAAGACCAAGAAACGGAAGAAGATAGACGGGAAGAAGAAACAGAGGTAGTTACAGACACCGAAATGGAACAACAGGCGAGCAATAAAGAGGATGCCCAAGGGGACCAACCAGATAAAGCGGTAGCCAGAGAAGAACCAAATTGGCAAGATATGATGAAATTTATGGCCGAACAATTTAGGAAACAGGAGGAAAACTCAAAGCAAACCAAGGAGGAAACTAATGAGAGTTTAAGACAAATCAAAGAAGATTCCAGAAAACAGAAGGAAGAATTAAATAAAAAATTTGACGAAAATTCAGAAAAGCTAGAAAATAAAATAGACAGTATAAATGAAAATTCAGAAAAGCTGGAAAATAAAATAGACAGTATTAATGAAAACTCAAAGAAACAAAACGAAATTTTGAGTGAGAATTTAATCAAACTAATGAATGAGAAGTTTGACAAAATTAAAGAGGAAACTGATGAGAATAACCGGCTAATAAATGAAAGCTTAAACCAAATTAATGAAAGGTTTGACAGGAATGATGAGAGCTTAAAGCAGATTCAGGAAAATAACAAACGAATAGACGAGAAAATTGAAAACCGTAATAAGGAGTTGCGACAAATTATAAATGAACAAAACCAAGCGTTGAGGGAAGTCATCAATGAAAGGGTTGCAAATGTCAATGAAACGCTTAACAAAAGGGTGGATAATTATGAAGAGGAAGTAAGACAGCAAATAACTGAAACTAAGGTGGGTCTAGAAAAGACAGATGAAACCATCGTACAACTCGCAGTGGAAGTAGAGACCAAAATTAATCAAGTAGAAAACAATAACAAACTTAGAATAATGGAGGTACCAGCGAAAACCCAAGAAAAATTAAACGAAGTACGAATTGACATAACTGGAAGAATAGAACGGGTTCACAATGAAATGAAGACAATGAAAATCAGACAGACGCGTAAAAGGAAATTAATAAATACACAGGAAGGATTGGAGATGATTAAAAGGGGATTAGTTCAGCTACATAATATACCAATTACGGAACCAGGAGAAGTAAGGCAATTTAGAAACTTTAAACGAACCACAATTGAATTCCCAGATAGATTAGAAGGACCGAAAAAGCCAAAACTAACCGAGGAGCATGGAGGACTTCTGGAGATTATGTATGAACCATTTGAACAATTAAGAAACGGTACGGAAGAATCAGCTCGAAAAACAATAGTAGACTTCAGCATGAATGAAAATTTTATAACAACAAAATGGCGGAACTACATGATAGTGAGATATGTCACAAGGACAGAAATAACTCTATACACTAGAGAGATCCGAACAACCAGTATAGAGGAAATAATGGACCACGGTTAAACAGATTCCAAACCAACCAAAAAAAAAGGGGGACTTATTTTCTGAAAACCGACCAAGCAACCCATTGGAAAGAAAACCCCAAAATTCCAAAAAGCATGTAAGGACAACTTACTAAATATTTATTCAGGAACAATATGATTTAATAAAAACTATGTAAGGACAACTTACTTAAGATATTTTGCAACAATTTGATTTAATAAACAGTAAACCACCAAGAGTATGTAAGAACAGATTATTAAATAATATTTATAAAGAATTGATTTAAAATAAAATAATAGGAAAAAGTAATATTTTTATGGGAACAAAAAGAAGAATAAATGAATAAAAACAATTGATGGTAATGTGCTCAAATAAGAAGAATAACGAATAATTTAATGACTACAATGAAGCTGAAGGAGGATAATAATTAATACAACAATAATTTAGAATCTCTCGGAATTGAAGATGATATAAGAAGAAATGATACAGAGAAAATATCTCATAAGAAGGAAAGTCAAAAGGATTTTAAAATAATGCCGATCAATAATGTTATATGCTATTAGTTAATGATAAATAAGAAGGAATCAAGAAGAAAAGGAAATATATAATTTAATGCAAACAGCAACAGTATGAAGAATCCCAAAAGTGTTTAGTATTAGTTGCTAATCGACTACTTGTAATCTTTTTATTATAACGTATTGACCGTAGAAATGTTCCGGCAATAATTTTCCTGAGCAGGGATGATGTTCCCCTGGTCTCAGAAGGTGTAAGGATGGACAGCGGAGTTATGGACCCAAAAGTGGCCACCCGACTGGTACCACCGCACAGGATAGGGAAAAATGTTAGGGAAATTGAATATTTAAGGGATAATAATTATAAAATAGCTGAAAAGAGTGTTATTAGATTCCAGAAGTATAGATGAAGAAAATAGAAGGAAGATAGCAGACAGAAACTTAATTGAGAAAGCGAATTTATAGAAGTAAATAAGAAAATATGTGTTAAAACAAGTTTTTTATGATTAGTGTGACCAGTCCTTATCAAGTAAAATGTGGAAGTACCACTACCCAGACCAACCAGAGAAATAAATCATTGATGAATATGCCTCCAAGAGAGAGAGAGTTGAGTAGGAAAACAGCAATTACCATTAACCGAATAACAGGTATATAACCAGTCCAAAATTAAAAAAAAATATTATGAGTAAAAGGATAACCTGATCAGGGACGAACTATAAGTTTATTTTTACTAAACTTCATTGAGCCAAAATAAACTTCTTTCGAAGGGGCAGTATTATGTAACGTAACAGTGTTGAGGTCCCCGACGTTACATAAAAAACTATGTAAATATGATTTAAAACAATGCCCAAAGCCTGTTATAATTAAATACAAGAGGGCCCATCTCACCTGAAGAATGCATTAGAGGTACCTAGTAAGGTTACTAAGTAATAAAACATTAAAAGTGTACCTAAATCTAAAATATGTAATGAGTAGTATGAGATGTAAAACATAAACATTGTGTCTAATGGGAGGAGTTTAAGGTGTAGGAGTTGAGTATAATATACTGTTCAATTAATATTTAATGTGTTATAAAATGTACTTGGTGTTGTACTGTAGCATGATATAGTGTTTACAGGATATTTATTTTATGTTTTGTGGATAGTAAGTGGGGAGCTGTTGCTTTGAGGAAGTACTAAGTCCTAGGTACTCAATTTATTTATGTTAAAATTGTATTTAAATAATTAAGTATAAGTACATTTATTAGTTATGATATTATGTTATATGTATTTACTTTAATTGATTAATGAAGATGTTTAAAATAATGTTTGTAAACTTGGCCAGGAAGGCAATAAGTGTTAATAAGTTGGCAAGTAGTTCTTGTAATTATGTAAAAAACCAATGAAGGGTTCAATGATGAACTAAATAATATAATGAATTGAAACCAGGAAATTAAGGTTGATGTAAGTGGCCATAAGCCAGTGACTATTTGTACAGTAGGTCAGGTAAAGAAAAATTAAGTTAAAAACAAAACAAAATTATAACCGGTGTAATAAAACCAATAGGCCTAAATTAAAATTTGTAAAAGGAAATTAATACCTTTTTAATAAGTCCAGTCAGATGAAATTATAGTAAAATGTATACGGTTTAATAAGGCAGATTAAGGGAGAGTTTTATGTGATTTGGTGTAATTCCAAGCATGGAGTATTTTATTTAAAAAGAGTAGTAATATTTTCTAATTCTGGCTCTAGGATATCGAATATTATCCAATGACAGAAAGTAATGGTTGTTAGGGTAACTAAAATGCAAGAAATTTTGTTGATTTCAACATTCGATTGTTATATGCTATTGGGAACAGTTCGGTAGACAAATTTAAACAAAAAATAAAATAAAATAAAATGAATCATCCTCAATAAATCAAATGTATTAAAGCCAGTCCATTCAAACAAAACTGATGAATAATTACCGAACTAGCTTTCGGGAAATATAATTATACACCTCCCAAAGGTAGCGGAATTACTAATTTCTTCTTCAAACTAATTCCATTAGAAATAATGATGAACCCGATTTACAATTGAACCAAAATACTTATTGAATGGACAAGAAGTCAAAATTAATACAAATATAAACCAAATATACACAAGAACCTTTGGTATTGGAGACATAAACCTCACTTCCAAGAGATTGAAGAAATTAGAATACTACACCAATTCCACTGGGACCGGCAACCACCAGGATCGCGAAGAAGAACGAAGAACAGAAGAATTCCTGTTACACTCCGGGACATCAACTTTCAACCTTTATTGATAATCTGGACACATTTTCTAGTCAAAAGTAACCTCATCAGTACGTCTTCATGCGGTTGTAAACAGCCACGGCTATCTTGCGCATCGCCTTGTACGGTAACACCAGCTTATATTTAATTTTATACATTAAGAATTAATAACAATTTGTAATACTTAGTAAACTTAATTTTGCATTACCTGGCCTTACTAATCGTTAAAAGAATCATACGTAGCCTGGGATAAGAGATAAACAAAAATTATATTTAAATTGTATTATTCAGTACTAGTCCATTAACAAATCGATTCAGCATTGTACGATCGATATTACGATCAAATAAACTGTGAAGAATGCTGTTGGAAATTAAAAAGTAATATAAATAAAGAATCCTTCTTGTATGTAATGATGTTCTGTGTTATTGTAGAATAGGTATTGTATTTTGATGGGGGAATAATTTACAGATGAAAGAAGGTGATTAAACTATCAAGTGAAACTAACTAACCTATAAAAATAAGTCAATTACGAATAGCAGCGCTTGCTGTAGACACAGCTGGTGGAAACGAGAGAGTGCCGAACTAACGTATTCTCTTCGCCACATTTGAATTAATTTAAATAATACGGACCGAATAGGGTTGGAGAGAATTACCGAATTATTAACTAAGATACCTGTAATATAGAGTTATTCTCTGGTAAACACTTAGTAATTGATCAACACAGGGCTATGTTCAACATAAGAGTTGCAGCGATGATATAATAAATAAATTTTTTTTTATTAATATTGAGTTACAGGAGGTCGCATGTACAATAACATAATAAACATTTTCCTTTTAAACAGATCGAATTAGTTAATTTAAATTTTTTTAAATTAACTACAAACTGTAATTAAACCCCGAAACAACAACCTTTTTACATTCTTTACAAATTGACAAACCCAACAGTGAGGCTTTTAAACATCCTCAAATATCATTAATAACAAAAAATAAAGAGGTAACTAGTTGTTACAAATTGGCGCATACCAACGTGGAGCGTAATTAGAACCCAGTAAACCTTGTTAGTTGTTACAAATTGGCGCTCAACGAGTGGGCTTTAGTTAAGTAAAAAATTAGCCTATTACTTAACTGGAGCAGGCAACTATTAGAGGCACAGGAATGCATACAAGAGGTGTTTCTAAAAGAATAGCGAAAGACCAAGAAACGGAAGAAGATAGACGGGAAGAAGAAACAGAGGTAGTTACAGACACCGAAATGGAACAACAGGCGAGCAATAAAGAGGATGCCCAAGGGGACCAACCAGATAAAGCGGTAGCCAGAGAAGAACCAAATTGGCAAGATATGATGAAATTTATGGCCGAACAATTTAGGAAACAGGAGGAAAACTCAAAGCAAACCAAGGAGGAAACTAATGAGAGTTTAAGACAAATCAAAGAAGATTCCAGAAAACAGAAGGAAGAATTAAATAAAAAATTTGACGAAAATTCAGAAAAGCTAGAAAATAAAATAGACAGTATAAATGAAAATTCAGAAAAGCTGGAAAATAAAATAGACAGTATTAATGAAAACTCAAAGAAACAAAACGAAATTTTGAGTGAGAATTTAATCAAACTAATGAATGAGAAGTTTGACAAAATTAAAGAGGAAACTGATGAGAATAACCGGCTAATAAATGAAAGCTTAAACCAAATTAATGAAAGGTTTGACAGGAATGATGAGAGCTTAAAGCAGATTCAGGAAAATAACAAACGAATAGACGAGAAAATTGAAAACCGTAATAAGGAGTTGCGACAAATTATAAATGAACAAAACCAAGCGTTGAGGGAAGTCATCAATGAAAGGGTTGCAAATGTCAATGAAACGCTTAACAAAAGGGTGGATAATTATGAAGAGGAAGTAAGACAGCAAATAACTGAAACTAAGGTGGGTCTAGAAAAGACAGATGAAACCATCGTACAACTCGCAGTGGAAGTAGAGACCAAAATTAATCAAGTAGAAAACAATAACAAACTTAGAATAATGGAGGTACCAGCGAAAACCCAAGAAAAATTAAACGAAGTACGAATTGACATAACTGGAAGAATAGAACGGGTTCACAATGAAATGAAGACAATGAAAATCAGACAGACGCGTAAAAGGAAATTAATAAATACACAGGAAGGATTGGAGATGATTAAAAGGGGATTAGTTCAGCTACATAATATACCAATTACGGAACCAGGAGAAGTAAGGCAATTTAGAAACTTTAAACGAACCACAATTGAATTCCCAGATAGATTAGAAGGACCGAAAAAGCCAAAACTAACCGAGGAGCATGGAGGACTTCTGGAGATTATGTATGAACCATTTGAACAATTAAGAAACGGTACGGAAGAATCAGCTCGAAAAACAATAGGAGACTTCAGCATGAATGAAAATTTTATAACAACAAAATGGCGGAACTACATGATAGTGAGATATGTCACAAGGACAGAAATAACTCTATACACTAGAGAGATCCGAACAACCAGTATAGAGGAAATAATGGACCACGGTTAAACAGATTCCAAACCAACCAAAAAAAAAGGGGGACTTATTTTCTGAAAACCGACCAAGCAACCCATTGGAAAGAAAACCCCAAAATTCCAAAAAGCATGTAAGGACAACTTACTAAATATTTATTCAGGAACAATATGATTTAATAAAAACTATGTAAGGACAACTTACTTAAGATATTTTGCAACAATTTGATTTAATAAACAGTAAACCACCAAGAGTATGTAAGAACAGATTATTAAATAATATTTATAAAGAATTGATTTAAAATAAAATAATAGGAAAAAGTAATATTTTTATGGGAACAAAAAGAAGAATAAATGAATAAAAACAATTGATGGTAATGTGCTCAAATAAGAAGAATAACGAATAATTTAATGACTACAATGAAGCTGAAGGAGGATAATAATTAATACAACAATAATTTAGAATCTCTCGGAATTGAAGATGATATAAGAAGAAATGATACAGAGAAAATATCTCATAAGAAGGAAAGTCAAAAGGATTTTAAAATAATGCCGATCAATAATGTTATATGCTATTAGTTAATGATAAATAAGAAGGAATCAAGAAGAAAAGGAAATATATAATTTAATGCAAACAGCAACAGTATGAAGAATCCCAAAAGTGTTTAGTATTAGTTGCTAATCGACTACTTGTAATCTTTTTATTATAACGTATTGACCGTAGAAATGTTCCGGCAATAATTTTCCTGAGCAGGGATGATGTTCCCCTGGTCTCAGAAGGTGTAAGGATGGACAGCGGAGTTATGGACCCAAAAGTGGCCACCCGACTGGTACCACCGCACAGGATAGGGAAAAATGTTAGGGAAATTGAATATTTAAGGGATAATAATTATAAAATAGCTGAAAAGAGTGTTATTAGATTCCAGAAGTATAGATGAAGAAAATAGAAGGAAGATAGCAGACAGAAACTTAATTGAGAAAGCGAATTTATAGAAGTAAATAAGAAAATATGTGTTAAAACAAGTTTTTTATGATTAGTGTGACCAGTCCTTATCAAGTAAAATGTGGAAGTACCACTACCCAGACCAACCAGAGAAATAAATCATTGATGAATATGCCTCCAAGAGAGAGAGAGTTGAGTAGGAAAACAGCAATTACCATTAACCGAATAACAGGTATATAACCAGTCCAAAATTAAAAAAAAATACTATGAGTAAAAGGATAACCTGATCAGGGACGAACTATAAGTTTATTTTTACTAAACTTCATTGAGCCAAAATAAACTTCTTTCGAAGGGGCAGTATTATGTAACGTAACAGTGTTGAGGTCCCCGACGTTACATAAAAAACTATGTAAATATGATTTAAAACAATGCCCAAAGCCTGTTATAATTAAATACAAGAGGGCCCATCTCACCTGAAGAATGCATTAGAGGTACCTAGTAAGGTTACTAAGTAATAAAACATTAAAAGTGTACCTAAATCTAAAATATGTAATGAGTAGTATGAGATGTAAAACATAAACATTGTGTCTAATGGGAGGAGTTTAAGGTGTAGGAGTTGAGTATAATATACTGTTCAATTAATATTTAATGTGTTATAAAATGTACTTGGTGTTGTACTGTAGCATGATATAGTGTTTACAGGATATTTATTTTATGTTTTGTGGATAGTAAGTGGGGAGCTGTTGCTTTGAGGAAGTACTAAGTCCTAGGTACTCAATTTATTTATGTTAAAATTGTATTTAAATAATTAAGTATAAGTACATTTATTAGTTATGATATTATGTTATATGTATTTACTTTAATTGATTAATGAAGATGTTTAAAATAATGTTTGTAAACTTGGCCAGGAAGGCAATAAGTGTTAATAAGTTGGCAAGTAGTTCTTGTAATTATGTAAAAAACCAATGAAGGGTTCAATGATGAACTAAATAATATAATGAATTGAAACCAGGAAATTAAGATTGATGTAAGTGGCCATAAGCCAGTGACTATTTGTACAGTAGGTCAGGTAAAGAAAAATTAAGTTAAAAACAAAACAAAATTATAACCGGTGTAATAAAACCAATAGGCCTAAATTTAATATTTGTAAAAGGAAATTAATACCTTTTTAATAAGTCCAGTCAGATGAAATTATAGTAAAATGTATACGGTTTAATAAGGCAGATTAAGGGAGAGTTTTATGTGATTTGGTGTAATTCCAAGCATGGAGTATTTTATTTAAAAAGAGTAGTAATATTTTCTAATTCTGGCTCTAGGATATCGAATATTATCCAATGACAGAAAGTAATGGTTGTTAGGGTAACTTAAATGCAAGAAATTTTGTTGATTTCAACATTCGATTGTTATATGCTATTGGGAACAGTTCGGTAGACAAATTTAAACAAAAAATAAAATAAAATAAAATGAATCATCCTCAATAAATCAAATGTATTAAAGCCAGTACATTCAAACAAAACTGATGAATAATTACCGAACTAGCTTTCGGGAAATATAATTATACACCTCCCAAAGGTAGCGGAATTACTAATTTCTTCTTCAAACTAATTACATTAGAAATAATGATGAACCCGATTTACAATTGAACCAAAATACTTATTGAATGAACAAGAAGTCAAAATTAATACAAATATAAACCAAATATACACAAGAACCTTTGGTATTGGAGACATAAACCTCACTTCCAAGAGATTGAAGAAATTAGAATACTACACCAATTCCACTGGGACCGGCAACCACCAGGATCGCGATGAAAAACGAAGAACAGAATAATTCCTGTTACACTCCGGGACATCAACTTTCAACCTTTATTGATAATCTGGACACATTTTCTAGTCAAAAGTAACCTCATCAGTACGTCTTCATGTGGTTCTAACAGCCACGGCTATCTTGCGCATCGCCTTGTACGGTAACACCAGCTTATATTTAATTTTATACATTAAGAATTAATAAAATTTGTAATACTTAGTAACCTTAATTTTGCATTACCTGGCCTTACTAATCGTTAAAAGAATCATACGTACCCTGGGATAAGAGATAAACAAAAATTATATTTAAATTGTATTATACAGTACTAGTCCATTAACAAATCGATTCAGCATTGTACGATCGATATTACGATCAAATAAACTGTGAAGAATGCTGTTGGAAATTAAAAAGTAATATAAATAAAGAATCCTTCTTGTATGTAATGATGTTCTGTGTTATTGTAGAATAGGTATTGTATTTTGATGGGGGAATAATTTACAGATGAAAGAAGGTGATTAAACTATCAAGTGAAACTAACTAACCTATAAAAATAAGTCAATTACGAATAGCAGCGCTTGCTGTAGACAGCTGGTGGAAACGAGAGAGTGCCGAACTAACGTATTCTCTTCGCCACATTTGAAATAATTTAAATAATACGGACCGAATAGGATTGGAGAGAATTACCGAATTATTAACTAAGATACCTGTAATATAGAGTTATTCTCTGGTAAACACTTAGTAATTGATCAACACAGGGCTATGTTCAACATAAGAGTTGCAGCGATGATATAATAAATAAATTTTTTTTTATTAATATTGAGTTACAGGAGGTCGCATCTACAATAACATAATAAACATTTTCCTTTTAAACAGATCGAATTAGTTAATTTAAATTTTTTTAAATTAACTACAAACTGTAATTAAACCCCGAAACAACAACCTTTTTACATTCTTTACAAATTGACAAACCCAACAGTGAGGCTTTTAAACATCCTCAAATATCATTAATAACAAAAAATAAAGAGGTAACTAGTTGTTACAAATTGGCGCATACCAACGTGGAGCGTAATTAGAACCCAGTAAACCTTGTTAGTTGTTACAAATTGGCGCTCAACGAGTGGGCTTTAGTTAAGTAAAAAATTAGGCTATTACTTAACTGGAGCAGGCAACTATTAGAGGCACAGGAATGCATACAATAGGTGTTTCTAAAAGAATAGCGAAAGACCAAGAAACGGAAGAAGATAGACGGGAAGAAGAAACAGAGGTAGTTACAGACACCGAAATGGAACAACAGGCGAGCAATAAAGAGGATGCCCAAGGGGACCAACCAGATAAAGTGGTAGCCAGAGAAGAACCAAATTGGCAAGATATGATGAAATTTATGGCCGAACAATTTAGGAAACAGGAGGAAAACTCAAAGCAAACCAAGGAGGAAACTAATGAGAGTTTAAGACAAATCAAAGAAGATTCCAGAAAACAGAAGGAAGAATTAAATAAAAAATTTGACGAAAATTCAGAAAAGCTAGAAAATAAAATAGACAGTATAAATGAAAATTCAGAAAAGCTGGAAAATAAAATAGACAGTATTAATGAAAACTCAAAGAAACAAAACGAAATTTTGAGTGAGAATTTAATCAAACTAATGAATGAGAAGTTTGACAAAATTAAAGAGGAAACTGATGAGAATAACCGGCTAATAAATGAAAGCTTAAACCAAATTAATGAAAGGTTTGACAGGAACGATGAGAGCTTAAAGCAGATTCAGGAAAATAACAAACGAATAGACGAGAAAATTGAAAACCGTAATAAGGAGTTGCGACAAATTATAAACGAACAAAACCAAGCGTTGAGGGAAGTCATCAATGAAAGGGTTGCAAATGTCAATGAAACGCTTAACAAAAGGGTGGATAATTATGAAGAGGAAGTAAGACAGCAAATAACTGAAACTAAGGTGGGTCTAGAAAAGACAGATGAAACCATCGTACAACTCGCAGTGGAAGTAGAGACCAAAATTAATCAAGTAGAAAACAATAACAAACTTAGAATAATGGAGGTACTGGCGAAAACCCAAGAAAAATTAAACGAAGTACGAATTGACATAACTGGAAGAATAGAACGGGTTCACAATGAAATGAAGACAGTGAAAATCAGACAAACGCGTAAAAGGAAATTAATAAATACACGGGAAGGATTGGAGATGATTAAAAGGGGATTAGTTCAGCTACATAATATACCAATTACGGAACCAGGAGAAGTAAGGCAATTTAGAAACTTTAAACGAACCACAATTGAATTCCCAGATAGATTAGAAGGACCGAGAAAGCCAAAACTAACCGAGGAGCATGGAGGACTTCTGGAGATTATGTATGAACCATTTGAACAATTAAGAAACGGTACGGAAGAATCAGCTCGAAAAACAATAGTAGACTTCAGCATGAATAAAAATTTTATAACAACAAAATGGCGGAACTACATGATAGTGAGATATGTCACAAGGACAGAAATAACTCTATACACTAGAGAGATCCGAACAACCAGTATAGAGGAAATAATGGACCACGGTTAAACAGATTCCAAACCAACCAAAAAAAAGGGGGACTGATTTTCTGAAAACCGACCAAGCAACCCATTGGAAAGAAAACCCCAAAATTCCAAAAAGCATGTAAGGACAACTTACTAAATATTTATTCAGGAACAATATGATTTAATAAAAACTATGTAAGGACAACTTACTTAAGATATTTTGCAACAATTTGATTTAATAAACAGTAAACCACCAAGAGTATGTAAGAACAGATTATTAAAAAATATTTATAAAGAATTGATTTAAAATAAAATAATAGGAAAAAGTAATATTTGTATGGGAACAAAAAGAAGAATAAATGAATAAAAACAATTGATGGTAATGTGCTCAAATAAGAAGAATAACGAATAATTTAATGACTACAATGAAGCTGAAGGAGGATAATAATTAATACAACACTAATTTAGAATCTCTCGGAATTGAAGATGATATAAGAAGAAATGATACAGAGAAAATATATCATAAGAAGGAAAGTCAAAAGGATTTTAAAATAATGCCGATCAATAATGTTATATGCTATTAGTTAATGATAAATAAGAAGGAATCAAGAAGAAAAGGAAATATATAATTTAATGCAAACAGCAACAGTATGAAGAATCCCAAAAGTGTTTAGTATTAGTTGCTAATCGACTACTTGTAATCTTTTTATTATAACGTATTGACCGTAGAAATGTTCCGGCAATAATTTTCCTGAGCAGGGATGATGTTCCCCTGGTCTCAGAAGGTGTAAGGATGGACAGCGGAGTTATGGACCCAAAAGTGGCCACCCGACTGGTACCACCGCACAGGATAGGGAAAAATGTTAGGGAAATTGAATATTTAAGGGATAATAATTATAAAATAGCTGAAAAGAGTGATATTAGATTCCAGAAGTATAGATGAAGAAAATAGAAGGAAGATAGCAGACAGAAACTTAATTGAGAAAGCGAATTTATAGAAGTAAATAAGAAAATAAGTGTTAAAACAAGTTATTTATGATTAGTGTGACCAGTCCTTATCAAGTAAAATGTGGAAGTACCACCACCCAGACTACCCAGAGAAATAAATCATTGATGAATATGCCTCCAAGAGAAAGAGAGTTGAGTAGGAAAACAGCAATTACCATTAACCGAATAACAGGTATATAACCAGTCCAAAATAAAAAAAAAATACTATGAGTAAAAGGATAACCTGATCAGGGACGAACTATAAGTTTATTTTTACTAAACTTCATTGAGCCAAAATAAACTTCTTTCGAAGGGGCAGTATTATGTAATGTAACAGTGTTGAGGTCCCCGACGTTACATAAAAAACTATGTAAATATGATTTAAAACAATGCCCAAAGCCTGTTATAATTAAATACAAGAGGGCCCATCTCACCTGAAGAATGCATTAGAGGTACCTAGTAAGGTTACTAAGTAATAAAACATTAAAAGTGTACCTAAATCTAAAATATGTAATGAGTAGTATGAGATGTAAAACATAAACATTGTGTCTAATGGGAGGAGTTTAAGGTGTAGGAGTTGAGTATAATATACTGTTCAATTAATATTTAATGTGTTATAAAATGTACTTGGTGTTGTACTGTAGCATGATATAGTGTTTACAGGATATTTATTTTATGTTTTGTGGATAGTAAGTGGGGAGCTGTTGCTTTGAGGAAGTACTAAGTCCTAGGTACTCAATTTATTTATGTTAAAATTGTATTTAAATAATTAAGTATAAGTACATTTATTAGTTATGATATTATGTTAAATGTATTTACTTTAATTGATTAATGAAGATGTTTAAAATAATGTTTGTAAACTTGGCCAGGAAGGCAATAAGTTGTTATCTAACATACTAATCAACACTAATAACGATAATATTTTTATATTTATATTTGTAAATGCTACCTTTGTCAATGAACTTTACATACAATCAATTCACTGTGAGGGCGGCAATTGTAATATTAATTAACTAATAAGTTACTGTGAGGGCGGCAATTGTAATCTTCCCCTCTCTCTCAAAACTACTTATAATATTATTACATATATTTAGCAAGATATGTATGACAAATACCATGATTTGGTATTACTGGTACTCACCAATTCATTATTAGCCGGGCTCATCTTCTGCTTTTATACACTGTTTTATACCTAAGGGTTCCAGGGCTTCGGGTACAGGAAGATTTCGAAACACAGTGGACGACACAATTGATAACACAATATTCAGGAGGTTAACCATTAATTTTAATTTCACTCTACGTTCGTACATACAGCACCAGGTGTTTTCTATAATGACGTCAGGTGGCCTGACTCAAACAAAATGGCGGTTGCCTTTTTATATCTCGTGGTATTCTTTAATTGTTTTATTGCTGGATTAATATCAGTTAACATTACTGCTGCAGCTTCAAATTATGAATGAATAGAGTTTAAATTTATTACACAAACCAATGCCCTCGGCATATGTTTTTTTTATGGCCATACATCCACTCTCTCATTTGCACACTCAGTTTTAGACCCATACATTTTTTATTAACAATTGAATATTAATGAGCTCATAAGATAGAAAATAATGAAAGGAACTTCTCTGGTTAATCGGTGCTGATGTCCATCCGTAGATTGTGCTTGCTGCCCATGGTGATGGCCGGTGTTCGCCTTTTTTAGTCTGCCGTTTAATTAAGTTGATATTACACTGAATTTACATTTTAAGTAACTGTATGTTAATAAATCATATGAGCCTTTCTTGCTCCACTATAATGGTCAACATTTTGCCAGTTGTATTTAAATTATTGTAAAATTTTGTGCTCACAACGATACATCGCTGTGGCTGCTATAAAGAATGGCGTCGAAATGAGAACGAGGCAAATGTAAAATTTTGCTTGTGTGTGTGTAGTTCTTACGTCATCCCGCTTTGTCTTGCTGGACAACGCCTCGTTACACACATTGTACTCAGTGCGTCATTGTTCTCAGCGATGACGGAGCTGTGTTATAGCCCAATCATAATGCATATTGTTGTACTTCGTCATAAACACCGCCATGGTATATTTTGATGTTTTCACGTCCACCGGAGACCTTGGTGTTTCACTCTGGCCGAATTTACGTTGTTCCTTTTTCCAGAGGGACAATGTACCTAACCATTCTGTCTGTTTAATAATTACATAATATAAACATTGAAAATACCCATAATTCTGGTACTGAGTCAGTCTGTACTGTTACAAACCCCCTCAAGGAAAATTTTTGTGTCGAAACACAAAGAATTTCCTTGACTCATTCACACTTTCCTAAAAGGATCAGTCTAGATACGTCACCACAACCCCCTGTAACGTTACAAAAAAAAAAATTATCATCACTTACCCTTGGTCCCATGATGTTGGTCGCACCCTCTGACCTTACTGGACTTCTCCTGAGAGATCCCTACACCATAAGGCCATGAGGCACTCTACACTCCTGTTCTGACGCTCCAGCCAGCCCAGGACTGCGGTCACAACACCACAAAACTCTGAAACATTCAATACAAAATTCAAAATAGTGGTATAATACACTTACATATCTACAACTGATATGTTCCCCTATAGACGCATTGGTTTGTGTTTGGGGCATTGGTTTGGTTTTAAAATCAACAGGTTCAACCTCACAACTACAAGACTTAGAATACCTTGATTTTTACCACCACCTAAATCAATTTCTTATTTGTAAGAAAATAACAACATATCTATAACTACACACATAACACAATATATCAATAATTCTTTAATATACCCCCAAAATACCTTCGCCTAATTAATTCTACAAATTCAGCTTACAACTATCATGGCAGATACTTTTATTATTTGAATTCTATTGCTCAACTTATAATCCTTTATCTATTTTGTAAATGGCAGCTTACTAGAATATTTTTTATCAATCTTCACTTGTAACTTTAGATTTTCAACTTTAGAATATACTATCTCTTAACACTGTTATCGTCATTACCCCTGTAACGACCTCCTAACCACACACTCTATTGCCCCCCAACATAATAAAACATCATAAAACATTGTACATTACATATTAACATTGTTACATTTACCTTACATTAAACAATTTAAATTTACATGATTTGTACCAAACTTTATCACATTACTACTTCAACAATTTTCTATTAACTTTTAATTATTTGACATTCATCCTATTCTATGCAACAATTTCAAATTTATCCTTACCTTTCAGTTACAATTACCTTCCTACCATGAATTCTCCTTTTCTAACCCTTCTATCCTTACTCGTTTGGGTGACTCTCTATTACTCATTTTTCTCTGTCTTATTTTGGCATCTGTCAACCTAACCTTACTACCCCTTTTTCTACACTAACAACCGCTTCAACCATTTACATATAATATGACACCAATATCTCTATAATAAACCCCTTTCACAAATCCCATTTAAAACCTCTGGCACCGCGCCTTTTTTGTACTAGTATGTGTGTATTCCCTCTAACCAACTCATTCCCTTATCGGTTTCTGACCCTTTCAGATAACCCTTTCCGGCACACAACGATCCACTCCCGTCTCAACATCTCTCGTTGGACTCCTACACCAATACCCTTATTACAAAATATCACCATCACCAACAAATATAATTACCACTCACATCACTCAACTCTACATATAATTACTAACCACTGTGTCCCTAAAATATCTAACACCTCTTTATATTTTATCAGCATCTCAACACTTTATTTTTCCTAACTCCCAATAACTCTATCTAACTAACTCCAATGCCCTGTTTTATCCTTATTCCCAAACTCTTTACAACATTTCAACTTAATACACCATTAGAAAATTCATCACTTCCCAACTAACAACACCTTTCATATCCAAATCTATTACCTGCTTAATCATTTACTAACCCTTATAACCTGAATCTCATAATATCATTTAAACTTTCTTCAGTTATTTAAAATCGTACAATACATGTTTACATAAAAATTACCTAAAATACACAACAGTAAAAATACACAAATACATAGACATCAATACACAAAAATATACAATTCACATAATCATGAAATCATTTGCCATAATCAGTCCTAATCAGTCCATTTTTAAAAACACTGTCCACACAATTAAATGTTCATAACACAATAAACAATTACCCCATATCGTCGAACAATAGTCTTATCTTATATCTATATACATTGCTTATTATTGAATCTCTTATATTAACATCATAAATGCATATACCATTCAAATTTTCATTATTTTCCACAAACTCATTTAATCTGTCATGATTGGTCATTGTCCTGTCACCTCCAGTATAATTCGTCACAATCAGATAAGTTACTAAGTCATTATTTTCATTATCATCTCCTACGACTACTATATCAGCTTCATTACAAGGTAGGTACTTATTATTTTTATTATATATCATCTCTACACCTAACCTTTTCCTAAACTCTTCATAATTTTTCTTTACTTTATATATCTCAATTTCTCTCTTTCTCTCTCTCTCAAAACATTTCTCACCATCATACCAAGCTACACACTCTCTCTCCATATATGCAGGGGACTCTACTGCTTTATCACTGCACCACCTGTGAAGTGCACAAAAAAACCCAGGGACCACTTTATTTGTAGACCTTTTGTCTTCCAAATACGCATTGAAGGCACTCTCGTCCTTCCTAAACACACGTGAAGTCTTTACTTCACCCCCTACTACAACATTACAGGAAAAATTTACCCCCTGCAACCCCTTTATCTGTAAATTCTCTCTATACTTTCTCTCTAATTCATCAACACTTTTTATCACTTCATTATCAAATTCTACTCCCATTATACTTTTATCACCACTCTCAATACTCACACAATTATTTTCTAACACCATATTTGTAATTCTATTATAATTCTCACCACTACTTACCTTGTCTTTATTTCTATCTGATTTGTCTACCTTGTCAATGTTACAATTTTGTTTCTGTATTTCGTTTTTAAATTTTTCTAATCTCTCTTCTAATTGGTTCAATTTTACATCTTGCACATTATTTTGTTTTTTCAATTCATTTTCGAGGCTATCAAACTTCTCGTCAATCTCTTTTAACACACTATTTTGTGTTTTAATCAATGCGAACAGGTCTTCTAATGATATTTTATTTTCGACTACTTTGGGTGTTGAGCTAATGTGTCTTTCCAGTAAAATGGATTCTGTCTCTGAATTTTCTATTTCTATGCTATTATTATTTTCTGCCATTTTGTATTTTAGTATTTTAAATGGTTATTTATCTCTATTTGTATTTGGCTACGCAATTTACTCAACTCGTATTTAACTATTTAACTTCAACAACATAACCTCTCATTCATTATATATCGTCTTCTGTGTTTCTCCATCTATCTGTTTTATATAAAGTCCCTGTTCGGGCGCCAATTGTTATCTAACATACTAATCAACACTAATAACGATAATATTTTTATATTTATATTTGTAAATGCTACCTTTGTCAATGAACTTTACATACAATCAATTCACTGTGAGGGCGGCAATTGTAATATTAATTAACTAATAAGTTACTGTGAGGGCGGCAATTGTAATCTTCCCCTCTCTCTCAAAACTACTTATAATATTATTACATATATTTAGCAAGATATGTATGACAAATACCATGATTTGGTATTACTGGTACTCACCAATTCATTATTAGCCGGGCTCATCTTCTGCTTTTATACACTGTTTTATACCTAAGGGTTCCAGGGCTTCGGGTACAGGAAGATTTCGAAACACAGTGGACGACACAATTGATAACACAATATTCAGGAGGTTAACCATTAATTTTAATTTCACTCTACGTTCGTACATACAGCACCAGGTGTTTTCTATAATGACGTCAGGTGGCCTGACTCAAACAAAATGGCGGTTGCCTTTTTATATCTCGTGGTATTCTTTAATTGTTTTATTGCTGGATTAATATCAGTTAACATTACTGCTGCAGCTTCAAATTATGAATGAATAGAGTTTAAATTTATTACACAAACCAATGCCCTCGGCATATGTTTTTTTTTATGGCCATACATCCACTCTCTCATTTGCACACTCAGTTTTAGACCCATACATTTTTTATTAACAATTGAATATTAATGAGCTCATAAGATAGAAAATAATGAAAGGAACTTCTCTGGTTAATCGGTGCTGATGTCCATCCGTTGATTGTGCTTGCTGCCCATGGTGATGGCAGGTGTTCGCCTTTTTTAGTCTGCCGTTTAATTAAGTTGATATTACACTGAATTTACATTTTAAGTAACTGTATGTTAATAAATCATATGAGCCTTTCTTGCTCCACTATAATGGTCAACATTTTGCCAGTTGTATTTAAATTATTGTAAAATTTTGTGCTCACAACGATACATCGCTGTGGCTGCTATAAAGAATGGCGTCGAAATGAGAAAGAGGCAAATGTAAATTTTTGCTTGTGTGTGTGTAGTTCTTACGTCATCCCGCTTTGTCTTGCTGGACAACGCCTCGTTACACACATTGTACTCAGTGCGTCATTGTTCTCAGCGATGACGGAGCTGTGTTATAGCCCAATCATAATGCATATTGTTGTACTTCGTCATAAACACCGCCATGGTAAATTTTGATGTTTTCACGTCCACCGGAGACCTTGGTGTTTCACTCTGGCCGAATTTACGTTGTTCCTTTTTCCAGAGGGACAATGTACCTAACCATTCTGTCTGTTTAATAATTACATAATATAAACATTGAAAATACCCATAATTCTGGTACTGAGTCAGTCTGTACTGTTACAAAGTGTTAATAAGTTGGCAAGTAGTTCTTGTAATTATGTAAAAAACCAATGAAGGGTTCAATGATGAACTAAATAATATAATGAATTGAAACCAGGAAATTAAGATTGATGTAAGTGGCCATAAGCCAGTGACTATTTGTACAGTAGGTCAGGTAAAGAAAAATTAAGTTAAAAACAAAACAAAATTATAACCGGTGTAATAAAACCAATAGGCCTAAATTTAATATTTGTAAAAGGAAATTAATACCTTTTTAATAAGTCCAGTCAGATGAAATTATAGTAAAATGTATACGGTTTAATAAGGCAGATTAAGGGAGAGTTTTATGTGATTTGGTGTAATTCCAAGCATGGAGTATTTTATTTAAAAAGAGTAGTAATATTTTCTAATTCTGGCTCTAGGATATCGAATATTATCCAATGACAGAAAGTAATGGTTGTTAGGGTAACTAAAATGCAAGAAATTTTGTTGATTTCAACATTCGATTGTTATATGCTATTGGGAACAGTTCGGTAGACAAATTTAAACAAAAAATAAAATAAAATAAAATGAATCATCCTCAATAAATCAAATGTATTAAAGCCAGTCCATTCAAACAAAACTGATGAATAATTACCGAACTAGCTTTCGGGAAATATAATTATACACCTCCCAAAGATAGCGGAATTACTAATTTCTTCTTCAAACTAATTACATTAGAAATAATGATGAACCCGATTTACAATTGAACCAAAATACTTATTGAATGAACAAGAAGTCAAAATTAATACAAATATACACAGGAACCTTTGGTATTGGAGACATAAACCTCACTTCCAAGAGATTGAAGAAATTAGAATACTACACCAATTCCACTGGGACCGGCAACCACCAGGATCGCGAAGAAGAACGAAGAACAGAAGAATTCCTGTTACACTCCGGGACATCAACTTTCAACCTTTATTGATAATCTGGACACATTTTCTAGTCAAAAGTAACCTCATCAGTACGTCTTCATGCGGTTGTAAACAGCCACGGCTATCTTGCGCATCGCCTTGTACGGTAACACCAGCTTATATTTAATTTTATACATTAAGAATTAATAACAATTTGTAATACTTAGTAACCTTAATTTTGCATTACCTGGCCTTACTAATCGTTAAAAGAATCATACGTACCCTGGGATAAGAGATAAACAAAAATTATATTTAAATTGTATTATACAGTACTAGTCCATTAACAAATTGATTCAGCATTGTACGATCGATATTACGATCAAATAAACTGTGAAGAATGCTGTTGGAAATTAAAAAGTAATATAAATAAAGAATCCTTCTTGTATGTAATGATGTTCTGTGTTATTGTAGAATAGGTATTGTATTTTGATGGGGGAATAATTTACAGATGAAAGAAGGTGATTAAACTATCAAGTGAAACTAACTAACCTATAAAAATAAGTCAATTACGAATAGCAGCGCTTGCTGTAGACAGCTGGTGGAAACGAGAGAGTGCCGAACTAACGTATTCTCTTCGCCACATTTGAATTAATTTAAATAATACGGACCGAATAGGGTTGGAGAGAATTACCGAATTATTAACTAAGATACCTGTAATATAGAGTTATTCTCTGGTAAACACTTAGTAATTGATCAACACAGGGCTATGTTCAACATAAGAGTTGCAGCGATGATATAATAAATAAATTTTTTTTTATTAATATTGAGTTACAGGAGGTCGCATGTACAATAACATAATAAACATTTTCCTTTTAAACAGATCGAATTAGTTAATTTAAATTTTTTTAAATTAACTACAAACTGTAATTAAACCCCGAAACAACAACCTTTTTACATTCTTTACAAATTGACAAACCCAACAGTGAGGCTTTTAAACATCCTCAAATATCATTAATAACAAAAAATAAAGAGGTAACTAGTTGTTACAAATTGGCGCATACCAACGTGGAGCGTAATTAGAACCCAGTAAACCTTGTTAGTTGTTACAAATTGGTGCTCAACGAGTGGGCTTTAGTTAAGTAAAAAATTAGGCTATTACTTAACTGGAGCAGGCAACTATTAGAGGCACAGGAATGCATACAAGAGGTGTTTCTAAAAGAATAGCGAAAGACCAAGAAACGGAAGAAGATAGACGGGAAGAAGAAACAGAGGTAGTTACAGACACCGAAATGGAACAACAGGCGAGCAATAAAGAGGATGCCCAAGGGGACCAACCAGATAAAGCGGTAGCCAGAGAAGAACCAAATTGGCAAGATATGATGAAATTTATGGCCGAACAATTTAGGAAACAGGAGGAAAACTCAAAGCAAACCAAGGAGGAAACTAATGAGAGTTTAAGACAAATCAAAGAAGATTCCAGAAAACAGAAGGAAGAATTAAATAAAAAATTTGACGAAAATTCAGAAAAGCTAGAAAATAAAATAGACAGTATAAATGAAAATTCAGAAAAGCTGGAAAATAAAATAGACAGTATTAATGAAAACTCAAAGAAACAAAACGAAATTTTGAGTGAGAATTTAATCAAACTAATGAATGAGAAGTTTGACAAAATTAAAGAGGAAACTGATGAGAATAACCGGCTAATAAATGAAAGCTTAAACCAAATTAATGAAAGGTTTGACAGGAATGATGAGAGCTTAAAGCAGATTCAGGAAAATAACAAACGAATAGACGAGAAAATTGAAAACCGTAATAAGGAGTTGCGACAAATTATAAATGAACAAAACCAAGCGTTGAGGGAAGTCATCAATGAAAGGGTTGCAAATGTCAATGAAACGCTTAACAAAAGGGTGGATAATTATGAAGAGGAAGTAAGACAGCAAATAACTGAAACTAAGGTGGGTCTAGAAAAGACAGATGAAACCATCGTACAACTCGCAGTGGAAGTAGAGACCAAAATTAATCAAGTAGAAAACAATAACAAACTTAGAATAATGGAGGTACCAGCGAAAACCCAAGAAAAATTAAACGAAGTACGAATTGACATAACTGGAAGAATAGAACGGGTTCACAATGAAATGAAGACAATGAAAATCAGACAAACGCGTAAAAGGAAATTAATAAATACACAGGAAGGATTGGAGATGATTAAAAGGGGATTAGTTCAGCTACATAATATACCAATTACGGAACCAGGAGAAGTAAGGCAATTTAGAAACTTTAAACGAACCACAATTGAATTCCCAGATAGATTAGAAGGACCGAAAAAGCCAAAACTAACCGAGGAGCATGGAGGACTTCTGGAGATTATGTATGAACCATTTGAACAATTAAGAAACGGTACGGAAGAATCAGCTCGAAAAACAATAGTAGACTTCAGCATGAATGAAAATTTTATAACAACAAAATGGCGGAACTACATGATAGTGAGATATGTCACAAGGACAGAAATAACTCTATACACTAGAGAGATCCGAACAACCAGTATAGAGGAAATAATGGACCACGGTTAAACAGATTCCAAACCAACCAAAAAAAAAGGGGGACTTATTTTCTGAAAACCGACCAAGCAACCCATTGGAAAGAAAACCCCAAAATTCCAAAAAGCATGTAAGGACAACTTACTAAATATTTATTCAGGAACAATATGATTTAATAAAAACTATGTAAGGACAACTTACTTAAGATATTTTGCAACAATTTGATTTAATAAACAGTAAACCACCAAGAGTATGTAAGAACAGATTATTAAATAATATTTATAAAGAATTGATTTAAAATAAAATAATAGGAAAAAGTAATATTTTTATGGGAACAAAAAGAAGAATAAATGAATAAAAACAATTGATGGTAATGTGCTCAAATAAGAAGAATAACGAATAATTTAATGACTACAATGAAGCTGAAGGAGGATAATAATTAATACAACAATAATTTAGAATCTCTCGGAATTGAAGATGATATAAGAAGAAATGATACAGAGAAAATATCTCATAAGAAGGAAAGTCAAAAGGATTTTAAAATAATGCCGATCAATAATGTTATATGCTATTAGTTAATGATAAATAAGAAGGAATCAAGAAGAAAAGGAAATATATAATTTAATGCAAACAGCAACAGTATGAAGAATCCCAAAAGTGTTTAGTATTAGTTGCTAATCGACTACTTGTAATCTTTTTATTATAACGTATTGACCGTAGAAATGTTCCGGCAATAATTTTCCTGAGCAGGGATGATGTTCCCCTGGTCTCAGAAGGTGTAAGGATGGACAGCGGAGTTATGGACCCAAAAGTGGCCACCCGACTGGTACCACCGCACAGGATAGGGAAAAATGTTAGGGAAATTGAATATTTAAGGGATAATAATTATAAAATAGCTGAAAAGAGTGTTATTAGATTCCAGAAGTATAGATGAAGAAAATAGAAGGAAGATAGCAGACAGAAACTTAATTGAGAAAGCGAATTTATAGAAGTAAATAAGAAAATATGTGTTAAAACAAGTTTTTTATGATTAGTGTGACCAGTCCTTATCAAGTAAAATGTGGAAGTACCACTACCCAGACCAACCAGAGAAATAAATCATTGATGAATATGCCTCCAAGAGAGAGAGAGTTGAGTAGGAAAACAGCAATTACCATTAACCGAATAACAGGTATATAACCAGTCCAAAATTAAAAAAAAATACTATGAGTAAAAGGATAACCTGATCAGGGACGAACTATAAGTTTATTTTTACTAAACTTCATTAAGCCAAAATAAACTTCTTTCGAAGGGGCAGTATTATGTAACGTAACAGTGTTGAGGTCCCCGACGTTACATAAAAAACTATGTAAATATGATTTAAAACAATGCCCAAAGCCTGTTATAATTAAATACAAGAGGGCCCATCTCACCTGAAGAATGCATTAGAGGTACCTAGTAAGGTTACTAAGTAATAAAACATTAAAAGTGTACCTAAATCTAAAATATGTAATGAGTAGTATGAGATGTAAAACATAAACATTGTGTCTAATGGGAGGAGTTTAAGGTGTAGGAGTTGAGTATAATATACTGTTCAATTAATATTTAATGTGTTATAAAATGTACTTGGTGTTGTACTGTAGCATGATATAGTGTTTACAGGATATTTATTTTATGTTTTGTGGATAGTAAGTGGGGAGCTGTTGCTTTGAGGAAGTACTAAGTCCTAGGTACTCAATTTATTTATGTTAAAATTGTATTTAAATAATTAAGTATAAGTACATTTATTAGTTATGATATTATGTTATATGTATTTACTTTAATTGATTAATGAAGATGTTTAAAATAATGTTTGTAAACTTGGCCAGGAAGGCAATAAGTGTTAATAAGTTGGCAAGTAGTTCTTGTAATTATGTAAAAAACCAATGAAGGGTTCAATGATGAACTAAATAATATAATGAATTGAAACCAGGAAATTAAGGTTGATGTAAGTGGCCATAAGCCAGTGACTATTTGTACAGTAGGTCAGGTAAAGAAAAATTAAGTTAAAAACAAAACAAAATTATAACCGGTGTAATAAAACCAATAGGCCTAAATTAAAATTTGTAAAAGGAAATTAATACCTTTTTAATAAGTCCAGTCAGATGAAATTATAGTAAAATGTATACGGTTTAATAAGGCAGATTAAGGGAGAGTTTTATGTGATTTGGTGTAATTCCAAGCATGGAGTATTTTATTTAAAAAGAGTAGTAATATTTTCTAATTCTGGCTCTAGGATATCGAATATTATCCAATGACAGAAAGTAATGGTTGTTAGGGTAACTAAAATGCAAGAAATTTTGTTGATTTCAACATTCGATTGTTATATGCTATTGGGAACAGTTCGGTAGACAAATTTAAACAAAAAATAAAATAAAATAAAATGAATCATCCTCAATAAATCAAATGTATTAAAGCCAGTCCATTCAAACAAAACTGATGAATAATTACCGAACTAGCTTTCGGGAAATATAATTATACACCTCCCAAAGGTAGCGGAATTACTAATTTCTTCTTCAAACTAATTCCATTAGAAATAATGATGAACCCGATTTACAATTGAACCAAAATACTTATTGAATGGACAAGAAGTCAAAATTAATACAAATATAAACCAAATATACACAAGAACCTTTGGTATTGGAGACATAAACCTCACTTCCAAGAGATTGAAGAAATTAGAATACTACACCAATTCCACTGGGACCGGCAACCACCAGGATCGCGAAGAAGAACGAAGAACAGAAGAATTCCTGTTACACTCCGGGACATCAACTTTCAACCTTTATTGATAATCTGGACACATTTTCTAGTCAAAAGTAACCTCATCAGTACGTCTTCATGCGGTTGTAAACAGCCACGGCTATCTTGCGCATCGCCTTGTACGGTAACACCAGCTTATATTTAATTTTATACATTAAGAATTAATAACAATTTGTAATACTTAGTAAACTTAATTTTGCATTACCTGGCCTTACTAATCGTTAAAAGAATCATACGTAGCCTGGGATAAGAGATAAACAAAAATTATATTTAAATTGTATTATTCAGTACTAGTCCATTAACAAATCGATTCAGCATTGTACGATCGATATTACGATCAAATAAACTGTGAAGAATGCTGTTGGAAATTAAAAAGTAATATAAATAAAGAATCCTTCTTGTATGTAATGATGTTCTGTGTTATTGTAGAATAGGTATTGTATTTTGATGGGGGAATAATTTACAGATGAAAGAAGGTGATTAAACTATCAAGTGAAACTAACTAACCTATAAAAATAAGTCAATTACGAATAGCAGCGCTTGCTGTAGACACAGCTGGTGGAAACGAGAGAGTGCCGAACTAACGTATTCTCTTCGCCACATTTGAATTAATTTAAATAATACGGACCGAATAGGGTTGGAGAGAATTACCGAATTATTAACTAAGATACCTGTAATATAGAGTTATTCTCTGGTAAACACTTAGTAATTGATCAACACAGGGCTATGTTCAACATAAGAGTTGCAGCGATGATATAATAAATAAATTTTTTTTTATTAATATTGAGTTACAGGAGGTCGCATGTACAATAACATAATAAACATTTTCCTTTTAAACAGATCGAATTAGTTAATTTAAATTTTTTTAAATTAACTACAAACTGTAATTAAACCCCGAAACAACAACCTTTTTACATTCTTTACAAATTGACAAACCCAACAGTGAGGCTTTTAAACATCCTCAAATATCATTAATAACAAAAAATAAAGAGGTAACTAGTTGTTACAAATTGGCGCATACCAACGTGGAGCGTAATTAGAACCCAGTAAACCTTGTTAGTTGTTACAAATTGGTGCTCAACGAGTGGGCTTTAGTTAAGTAAAAAATTAGCCTATTACTTAACTGGAGCAGGCAACTATTAGAGGCACAGGAATGCATACAAGAGGTGTTTCTAAAAGAATAGCGAAAGACCAAGAAACGGAAGAAGATAGACGGGAAGAAGAAACAGAGGTAGTTACAGACACCGAAATGGAACAACAGGCGAGCAATAAAGAGGATGCCCAAGGGGACCAACCAGATAAAGCGGTAGCCAGAGAAGAACCAAATTGGCAAGATATGATGAAATTTATGGCCGAACAATTTAGGAAACAGGAGGAAAACTCAAAGCAAACCAAGGAGGAAACTAATGAGAGTTTAAGACAAATCAAAGAAGATTCCAGAAAACAGAAGGAAGAATTAAATAAAAAATTTGACGAAAATTCAGAAAAGCTAGAAAATAAAATAGACAGTATAAATGAAAATTCAGAAAAGCTGGAAAATAAAATAGACAGTATTAATGAAAACTCAAAGAAACAAAACGAAATTTTGAGTGAGAATTTAATCAAACTAATGAATGAGAAGTTTGACAAAATTAAAGAGGAAACTGATGAGAATAACCGGCTAATAAATGAAAGCTTAAACCAAATTAATGAAAGGTTTGACAGGAATGATGAGAGCTTAAAGCAGATTCAGGAAAATAACAAACGAATAGACGAGAAAATTGAAAACCGTAATAAGGAGTTGCGACAAATTATAAATGAACAAAACCAAGCGTTGAGGGAAGTCATCAATGAAAGGGTTGCAAATGTCAATGAAACGCTTAACAAAAGGGTGGATAATTATGAAGAGGAAGTAAGACAGCAAATAACTGAAACTAAGGTGGGTCTAGAAAAGACAGATGAAACCATCGTACAACTCGCAGTGGAAGTAGAGACCAAAATTAATCAAGTAGAAAACAATAACAAACTTAGAATAATGGAGGTACCAGCGAAAACCCAAGAAAAATTAAACGAAGTACGAATTGACATAACTGGAAGAATAGAACGGGTTCACAATGAAATGAAGACAATGAAAATCAGACAGACGCGTAAAAGGAAATTAATAAATACACAGGAAGGATTGGAGATGATTAAAAGGGGATTAGTTCAGCTACATAATATACCAATTACGGAACCAGGAGAAGTAAGGCAATTTAGAAACTTTAAACGAACCACAATTGAATTCCCAGATAGATTAGAAGGACCGAAAAAGCCAAAACTAACCGAGGAGCATGGAGGACTTCTGGAGATTATGTATGAACCATTTGAACAATTAAGAAACGGTACGGAAGAATCAGCTCGAAAAACAATAGGAGACTTCAGCATGAATGAAAATTTTATAACAACAAAATGGCGGAACTACATGATAGTGAGATATGTCACAAGGACAGAAATAACTCTATACACTAGAGAGATCCGAACAACCAGTATAGAGGAAATAATGGACCACGGTTAAACAGATTCCAAACCAACCAAAAAAAAAGGGGGACTTATTTTCTGAAAACCGACCAAGCAACCCATTGGAAAGAAAACCCCAAAATTCCAAAAAGCATGTAAGGACAACTTACTAAATATTTATTCAGGAACAATATGATTTAATAAAAACTATGTAAGGACAACTTACTTAAGATATTTTGCAACAATTTGATTTAATAAACAGTAAACCACCAAGAGTATGTAAGAACAGATTATTAAATAATATTTATAAAGAATTGATTTAAAATAAAATAATAGGAAAAAGTAATATTTTTATGGGAACAAAAAGAAGAATAAATGAATAAAAACAATTGATGGTAATGTGCTCAAATAAGAAGAATAACGAATAATTTAATGACTACAATGAAGCTGAAGGAGGATAATAATTAATACAACAATAATTTAGAATCTCTCGGAATTGAAGATGATATAAGAAGAAATGATACAGAGAAAATATCTCATAAGAAGGAAAGTCAAAAGGATTTTAAAATAATGCCGATCAATAATGTTATATGCTATTAGTTAATGATAAATAAGAAGGAATCAAGAAGAAAAGGAAATATATAATTTAATGCAAACAGCAACAGTATGAAGAATCCCAAAAGTGTTTAGTATTAGTTGCTAATCGACTACTTGTAATCTTTTTATTATAACGTATTGACCGTAGAAATGTTCCGGCAATAATTTTCCTGAGCAGGGATGATGTTCCCCTGGTCTCAGAAGGTGTAAGGATGGACAGCGGAGTTATGGACCCAAAAGTGGCCACCCGACTGGTACCACCGCACAGGATAGGGAAAAATGTTAGGGAAATTGAATATTTAAGGGATAATAATTATAAAATAGCTGAAAAGAGTGTTATTAGATTCCAGAAGTATAGATGAAGAAAATAGAAGGAAGATAGCAGACAGAAACTTAATTGAGAAAGCGAATTTATAGAAGTAAATAAGAAAATATGTGTTAAAACAAGTTTTTTATGATTAGTGTGACCAGTCCTTATCAAGTAAAATGTGGAAGTACCACTACCCAGACCAACCAGAGAAATAAATCATTGATGAATATGCCTCCAAGAGAGAGAGAGTTGAGTAGGAAAACAGCAATTACCATTAACCGAATAACAGGTATATAACCAGTCCAAAATTAAAAAAAAATACTATGAGTAAAAGGATAACCTGATCAGGGACGAACTATAAGTTTATTTTTACTAAACTTCATTGAGCCAAAATAAACTTCTTTCGAAGGGGCAGTATTATGTAACGTAACAGTGTTGAGGTCCCCGACGTTACATAAAAAACTATGTAAATATGATTTAAAACAATGCCCAAAGCCTGTTATAATTAAATACAAGAGGGCCCATCTCACCTGAAGAATGCATTAGAGGTACCTAGTAAGGTTACTAAGTAATAAAACATTAAAAGTGTACCTAAATCTAAAATATGTAATGAGTAGTATGAGATGTAAAACATAAACATTGTGTCTAATGGGAGGAGTTTAAGGTGTAGGAGTTGAGTATAATATACTGTTCAATTAATATTTAATGTGTTATAAAATGTACTTGGTGTTGTACTGTAGCATGATATAGTGTTTACAGGATATTTATTTTATGTTTTGTGGATAGTAAGTGGGGAGCTGTTGCTTTGAGGAAGTACTAAGTCCTAGGTACTCAATTTATTTATGTTAAAATTGTATTTAAATAATTAAGTATAAGTACATTTATTAGTTATGATATTATGTTATATGTATTTACTTTAATTGATTAATGAAGATGTTTAAAATAATGTTTGTAAACTTGGCCAGGAAGGCAATAAGTGTTAATAAGTTGGCAAGTAGTTCTTGTAATTATGTAAAAAACCAATGAAGGGTTCAATGATGAACTAAATAATATAATGAATTGAAACCAGGAAATTAAGGTTGATGTAAGTGGCCATAAGCCAGTGACTATTTGTACAGTAGGTCAGGTAAAGAAAAATTAAGTTAAAAACAAAACAAAATTATAACCGGTGTAATAAAACCAATAGGCCTAAATTAAAATTTGTAAAAGGAAATTAATACCTTTTTAATAAGTCCAGTCAGATGAAATTATAGTAAAATGTATACGGTTTAATAAGGCAGATTAAGGGAGAGTTTTATGTGATTTGGTGTAATTCCAAGCATGGAGTATTTTATTTAAAAAGAGTAGTAATATTTTCTAATTCTGGCTCTAGGATATCGAATATTATCCAATGACAGAAAGTAATGGTTGTTAGGGTAACTAAAATGCAAGAAATTTTGTTGATTTCAACATTCGATTGTTATATGCTATTGGGAACAGTTCGGTAGACAAATTTAAACAAAAAATAAAATAAAATAAAATGAATCATCCTCAATAAATCAAATGTATTAAAGCCAGTCCATTCAAACAAAGCTGATGAATAATTACCGAACTAGCTTTCGGGAAATATAATTATACACCTCCCAAAGGTAGCGGAATTACTAATTTCTTCTTCAAACTAATTCCATTAGAAATAATGATGAACCCGATTTACAATTGAACCAAAATACTTATTGAATGGACAAGAAGTCAAAATTAATACAAATATAAACCAAATATACACAAGAACCTTTGGTATTGGAGACATAAACCTCACTTCCAAGAGATTGAAGAAATTAGAATACTACACCAATTCCACTGGGACCGGCAACCACCAGGATCGCGAAGAAGAACGAAGAACAGAAGAATTCCTGTTACACTCCGGGACATCAACTTTCAACCTTTATTGATAATCTGGACACATTTTCTAGTCAAAAGTAACCTCATCAGTACGTCTTCATGCGGTTGTAAACAGCCACGGCTATCTTGCGCATCGCCTTGTACGGTAACACCAGCTTATATTTAATTTTATACATTAAGAATTAATAACAATTTGTAATACTTAGTAAACTTAATTTTGCATTACCTGGCCTTACTAATCGTTAAAAGAATCATACGTAGCCTGGGATAAGAGATAAACAAAAATTATATTTAAATTGTATTATTCAGTACTAGTCCATTAACAAATCGATTCAGCATTGTACGATCGATATTACGATCAAATAAACTGTGAAGAATGCTGTTGGAAATTAAAAAGTAATATAAATAAAGAATCCTTCTTGTATGTAATGATGTTCTGTGTTATTGTAGAATAGGTATTGTATTTTGATGGGGGAATAATTTACAGATGAAAGAAGGTGATTAAACTATCAAGTGAAACTAACTAACCTATAAAAATAAGTCAATTACGAATAGCAGCGCTTGCTGTAGACACAGCTGGTGGAAACGAGAGAGTGCCGAACTAACGTATTCTCTTCGCCACATTTGAATTAATTTAAATAATACGGACCGAATAGGGTTGGAGAGAATTACCGAATTATTAACTAAGATACCTGTAATATAGAGTTATTCTCTGGTAAACACTTAGTAATTGATCAACACAGGGCTATGTTCAACATAAGAGTTGCAGCGATGATATAATAAATAAATTTTTTTTTATTAATATTGAGTTACAGGAGGTCGCATGTACAATAACATAATAAACATTTTCCTTTTAAACAGATCGAATTAGTTAATTTAAATTTTTTTAAATTAACTACAAACTGTAATTAAACCCCGAAACAACAACCTTTTTACATTCTTTACAAATTGACAAACCCAACAGTGAGGCTTTTAAACATCCTCAAATATCATTAATAACAAAAAATAAAGAGGTAACTAGTTGTTACAAATTGGCGCATACCAACGTGGAGCGTAATTAGAACCCAGTAAACCTTGTTAGTTGTTACAAATTGGCGCTCAACGAGTGGACTTTAGTTAAGTAAAAAATTAGGCTATTACTTAACTGGAGCAGGCAACTATTAGAGGCACAGGAATGCATACAAGAGGTGTTTCTAAAAGAATAGCGAAAGACCAAGAAACGGAAGAAGATAGACGGGAAGAAGAAACAGAGGTAGTTACAGACACCGAAATGGAACAACAGGCGAGCAATAAAGAGGATGCCCAAGGGGACCAACCAGATAAAGCGGTAGCCAGAGAAGAACCAAATTGGCAAGATATGATGAAATTTATGGCCGAACAATTTAGGAAACAGGAGGAAAACTCAAAGCAAACCAAGGAGGAAACTAATGAGAGTTTAAGACAAATCAAAGAAGATTCCAGAAAACAGAAGGAAGAATTAAATAAAAAATTTGACGAAAATTCAGAAAAGCTAGAAAATAAAATAGACAGTATAAATGAAAATTCAGAAAAGCTGGAAAATAAAATAGACAGTATTAATGAAAACTCAAAGAAACAAAACGAAATTTTGAGTGAGAATTTAATCAAACTAATGAATGAGAAGTTTGACAAAATTAAAGAGGAAACTGATGAGAATAACCGGCTAATAAATGAAAGCTTAAACCAAATTAATGAAAGGTTTGACAGGAATGATGAGAGCTTAAAGCAGATTCAGGAAAATAACAAACGAATAGACGAGAAAATTGAAAACCGTAATAAGGAGTTGCGACAAATTATAAATGAACAAAACCAAGCGTTGAGGGAAGTCATCAATGAAAGGGTTGCAAATGTCAATGAAACGCTTAACAAAAGGGTGGATAATTATGAAGAGGAAGTAAGACAGCAAATAACTGAAACTAAGGTGGGTCTAGAAAAGACAGATGAAACCATCGTACAACTCGCAGTGGAAGTAGAGACCAAAATTAATCAAGTAGAAAACAATAACAAACTTAGAATAATGGAGGTACCAGCGAAAACCCAAGAAAAATTAAACGAAGTACGAATTGACATAACTGGAAGAATAGAACGGGTTCACAATGAAATGAAGACAATGAAAATCAGACAGACGCGTAAAAGGAAATTAATAAATACACAGGAAGGATTGGAGATGATTAAAAGGGGATTAGTTCAGCTACATAATATACCAATTACGGAACCAGGAGAAGTAAGGCAATTTAGAAACTTTAAACGAACCACAATTGAATTCCCAGATAGATTAGAAGGACCGAAAAAGCCAAAACTAACCGAGGAGCATGGAGGACTTCTGGAGATTATGTATGAACCATTTGAACAATTAAGAAACGGTACGGAAGAATCAGCTCGAAAAACAATAGGAGACTTCAGCATGAATGAAAATTTTATAACAACAAAATGGCGGAACTACATGATAGTGAGATATGTCACAAGGACAGAAATAACTCTATACACTAGAGAGATCCGAACAACCAGTATAGAGGAAATAATGGACCACGGTTAAACAGATTCCAAACCAACCAAAAAAAAAGGGGGACTGATTTTCTGAAAACCGACCAAGCAACCCATTGGAAAGAAAACCCCAAAATTCCAAAAAGCATGTAAGGACAACTTACTAAATATTTATTCAGGAACAATATGATTTAATAAAAACTATGTAAGGACAACTTACTTAAGATATTTTGCAACAATTTGATTTAATAAACAGTAAACCACCAAGAGTATGTAAGAACAGATTATTAAATAATATTTATAAAGAATTGATTTAAAATAAAATAATAGGAAATAGTAATATTTTTATGGGAACAAAAAGAAGAATAAATGAATAAAAACAATTGATGGTAATGTGCTCAAATAAGAAGAATAACGAATAATTTAATGACTACAATGAAGCTGAAGGAGGATAATAATTAATACAACAATAATTTAGAATCTCTCGGAATTGAAGATGATATAAGAAGAAATGATACAGAGAAAATATCTCATAAGAAGGAAAGTCAAAAGGATTTTAAAATAATGCCGATCAATAATGTTATATGCTATTAGTTAATGATAAATAAGAAGGAATCAAGAAGAAAAGGAAATATATAATTTAATGCAAACAGCAACAGTATGAAGAATCCCAAAAGTGTTTAGTATTAGTTGCTAATCGACTACTTGTAATCTTTTTATTATAACGTATTGACCGTAGAAATGTTCCGGCAATAATTTTCCTGAGCAGGGATGATGTTCCCCTGGTCTCAGAAGGTGTAAGGATGGACAGCGGAGTTATGGACCCAAAAGTGGCCACCCGACTGGTACCACCGCACAGGATAGGGAAAAATGTTAGGGAAATTGAATATTTAAGGGATAATAATTATAAAATAGCTGAAAAGAGTGTTATTAGATTCCAGAAGTATAGATGAAGAAAATAGAAGGAAGATAGCAGACAGAAACTTAATTGAGAAAGCGAATTTATAGAAGTAAATAAGAAAATATGTGTTAAAACAAGTTTTTTATGATTAGTGTGACCAGTCCTTATCAAGTAAAATGTGGAAGTACCACTACCCAGAGAAATAAATCATTGATGAATATGCCTCCAAGAGAGAGAGAGTTGAGTAGGAAAACAGCAATTACCATTAACCGAATAACAGGTATATAACCAGTCCAAATAAAAAAAAAATACTATGAGTAAAAGGATAACCTGATCAGGGACGAACTATTCGTTTATTTTTACTAAACTTCATTGAGCCAAAATAAACTTCTTTCGAAGGGGCAGTATTATGTAACGTAACAGTGTTGAGGTCCCCGACGTTACATAAAAAACTATGTAAATATGATTTAAAACAATGCCCAAAGCCTGTTATAATTAAATACAAGAGGGCCCATCTCACCTGAAGAATGCATTAGAGGTACCTAGTAAGGTTACTAAGTAATAAAACATTAAAAGTGTACCTAAATCTAAAATATGTAATGAGTAGTATGAGATGTAAAACATAAACATTGTGTCTAATGGGAGGAGTTTAAGGTGTAGGAGTTGAGTATAATATACTGTTCAATTAATATTTAATGTGTTATAAAATGTACTTGGTGTTGTACTGTAGCATGATATAGTGTTTACAGGATATTTATTTTATGTTTTGTGGATAGTAAATGGGGAGCTGTTGCTTTGAGGAAGTACTAAGTCCTAGGTACTCAATTTATTTATGTTAAAATTGTATTTAAATAATTAAGTATAAATACATTTATTAGTTATGATATTATGTTAAATGTATTTACTTTAATTGATTAATGAAGATGTTTAAAATAATGTTTGTAAACTTGGCCAGGAAGGCAATAAGTGTTAATAAGTTGGCAAGTAGTTCTTGTAATTATGTAAAAAACCAATGAAGGGTTCAATGATGAACTAAATAATATAATGAATTGAAACCAGGAAATTAAGATTGATGTAAGTGGCCATAAGCCAGTGACTATTTGTACAGTAGGTCAGGTAAAGAAAAATTAAGTTAAAAACAAAACAAAATTATAACCGGTGTAATAAAACCAATCGGCCTAAATTTAATATTTGTAAAAGGAAATTAATACCTTTTTAATAAGTCCAGTCAGATGAAATTATAGTAAAATGTATACGGTTTAATAAGGCAGATTAAGGGAGAGTTTTATGTGATTTGGTGTAATTCCAAGCATGGAGTATTTTATTTAAAAAGAGTAGTAATATTTTCTAATTCTGGCTCTAGGATATCGAATATTATCCAATGACAGAAAGTAATGGTTGTTAGGGTAACTAAAATGCAAGAAATTTTGTTGATTTCAACATTCGATTGTTATATGCTATTGGGAACAGTTCGGTAGACAAATTTAAACAAAAAATAAAATAAAATAAAATGAATCATCCTCAATAAATCAAATGTATTAAAGCCAGTCCATTCAAACAAAGCTGATGAATAATTACCGAACTAGCTTTCGGGAAATATAATTATACACCTCCCAAAGGTAGCGGAATTATTAATTTCTTCTTCAAACTAATTACATTAGAAATAATGATGAACCCGATTTACAATTGAACCAAAATACTTATTGAATGAACAAGAATTAAAAATTAATACAAATATAAACCAAATATACACAAGAACCTTTGGTATTGGAGACATAAACCTCACTTCCAAGAGATTGAAGAAATTAGAATACTACACCAATTCCACTGGGACCGGCAACCACCAGGATCGCGAAGAAGAACGAAGAACAGAAGAATTCCTGTTACACTCCGGGACATCAACTTTCAACCTTTATTGATAATCTGGACACATTTTCTAGTCAAAAGTAACCTCATCAGTACGTCTTCATGCGGTTGTAAACAGCCACGGCTATCTTGCGCATCGCCTTGTACGGTAACACCAGCTTATATTTAATTTTATACATTAAGAATTAATAACAATTTGTAATACTTAGTAACCTTAATTTTGCATTACCTGGCCTTACTAATCGTTAAAAGAATCATACGTACCCTGGGATAAGAGATAAACAAAAATTGTATTTAAATTGTATTATACAGTACTAGTCCATTAACAAATCGATTCAGCATTGTACGATCGATATTACGATCAAATAAACTGTGAAGAATGCTGTTGGAAATTAAAAAGTAATATAAATAAAGAATCCTTCTTGTATGTAATGATGTTCTGTGTTATTGTAGAATAGGTATTGTATTTTGATGGGGGAATAATTTACAGATGAAAGAAGGTGATTAAACTATCAAGTGAAACTAACTAACCTATAAAAATAAGTCAATTACGAATAGCAGCGCTTGCTGTAGACAGCTGGTGGAAACGAGAGAGTGCCGAACTAACGTATTCTCTTCGCCACATTTGAATTAATTTAAATAATACGGACCGAATAGGGTTGGAGAGAATTACCGAATTATTAACTAAGATACCTGTAATATAGAGTTATTCTCTGGTAAACACTTAGTAATTGATCAACACAGGGCTATGTTCAACATAAGAGTTGCAGCGATGATATAATAAATAAATTTTTTTTTATTAATATTGAGTTACAGGAGGTCGCATCTACAATAACATAATAAACATTTTCCTTTTAAACAGATCGAATTAGTTAATTTAAATTTTTTTAAATTAACTACAAACTGTAATTAAACCCCGAAACAACAACCTTTTTACATTCTTTACAAATTGACAAACCCAACAGTGAGGCTTTTAAACATCCTCAAATATCATTAATAACAAAAAATAAAGAGGTAACTAGTTGTTACAAATTGGCGCATACCAACGTGGAGCATAATTAGAACGCAGTAAACCTTGTTAGTTGTTACAAATTGGCGCTCAACGAGTGGGCTTTAGTTAAGTAAAAAATTAGGCTATTACTTAACTGGAGCAGGCAACTATTAGAGGCACAGGAATGCATACAAGAGGTGTTTCTAAAAGAATAGCGAAAGACCAAGAAACGGAAGAAGATAGACGGGAAGAAGAAACAGAGGTAGTTACAGACACCGAAATGGAACAACAGGTGAGCAATAAAGAGGATGCCCAAGGGGACCAACCAGATAAAGCGGTAGCCAGAGAAGAACCAAATTGGCAAGATATGACGAAATTTATGGCCGAACAATTTAGGAAACAGGAGGAATACTCAAAGCAAACCAAGGAGGAAACTAATGAGAGTTTAAAACAAACTAATGAGAGTTTAAGACAAATCAAAGAAGATTCCAGAAAACAGAAGGAAGAATTAAATAAAAAATTTGACGAAAATTCAGAAAAGGTAGAAAATAAAATAGACGGTATAAATGAAAATTCAGAAAAGCTGGAAAATAAAATAGACAGTATTAATGAAAACTCAAAGAAACAAAACGAAATTTTGAGTGAGAATTTAATCAAACTAATGAATGAGAAGTTTGACAAAATTAAAGAGGAAACTGATGAGAATAACCGGCTAATAAATGAAAGCTTAAACCAAATTAATGAAAGGTTTGACAGGAACGATGAGAGCTTAAAGCAGATTCAGGAAAATAACAAACGAATAGACGAGAAAATTGAAAACCGTAATAAGGAGTTGCGACAAATTATAAATGAACAAAACCAAGCGTTGAGGGAAGTCATCAATGAAAGGGTTGCAAATGTCAATGAAACGCTTAACAAAAGGGTGGATAATTATGAAGAGGAAGTAAGACAGCAAATAACTGAAACTAAGGTGGGTCTAGTAAAGACAGATGAAACCATCGTACAACTCGCAGTGGAAGTAGATACCAAAATTAATCAAGTAGAAAACAATAACAAACTTAGAATAACGGAGGTACCAGCGAAAACCCAAGAAAAATTAAACGAAGTACGAATTGACATAACTGGAAGAATAGAACGGGTTCACAATGAAATGAAGACAATGAAAATCAGACAAACGCGTAAAAGGAAATTAATAAATACACGGGAAGGATTGGAGATGATTAAAAGGGGATTAGTTCAGCTACATAATATACCAATTACGGAACCAGGAGAAGTAAGGCAATTTAGAAACTTTAAACGAACCACAATTGAATTCCCAGATAGATTAGAAGGACCGAAAAAGCCAAAACTAACCGAGGAGCATGGAGGACTTCTGGAGATTATGTATGAACCATTTGAACAATTAAGAAACGGTACGGAAGAATCAGCTCGAAAAACGATAGTAGACTTCAGCATGAATGAAAATTTTATAACAACAAAATGGCGGAACTACATGATAGTGAGATATGTCACAAGGACAGAAATAACTCTATACACTAGAGAGATCCGAACAACCAGTATAGAGGAAATAATGGACCACGGTTAAACAGATTCCAAACCAACCAAAAAAAAGGGGGACTGATTTTCTGAAAACCGACCAAGCAACCCATTGGAAAGAAAACCCCAAAATTCCAAAAAGCATGTAAGGACAACTTACTAAATATTTATTCAGGAACAATATGATTTAATAAAAACTATGTAAGGACAACTTACTTAAGATATTTTGCAACAATTTGATTTAATAAACAGTAAACCACCAAGAGTATGTAAGAACAGATTATTAAATAATATTTATAAAGAATTGATTTAAAATAAAATAATAGGAAAAAGTAATATTTTTATGGGAACAAAAAGAAGAATAAATGAATAAAAACAATTGATGGTAATGTGCTCAAATAAGAAGAATAACGAATAATTTAATGACTACAATGAAGCTGAAGGAGGATAATAATTAATACAACAATAATTTAGAATCTCTCGGAATTGAAGATGATATAAGAAGAAATGATACAGAGAAAATATAACATAAGAAGGAAAGTCAAAAGGATTTTAAAATAATGCCTATCAATAATGTTATATGCTATTAGTTAATGATAAATAAGAAGGAATCAAGAAGAAAAGGAAATATATAATTTAATGCAAACAGCAACAGTATGAAGAATCCCAAAAGTGTTTAGTATTAGTTGCTAATCGACTACTTGTAATCTTTTTATTATAACGTATTGACCGTAGAAATGTTCTGGCAATAATTTTCCTGAGCAGGGATGATGTTCCCCTGGTCTCAGAAGGTGTAAGGATGGACAGCGGAGTTATGGACCCAAAAGTGGCCACCCGACTGGTACCACCGCACAGGATAGGGAAAAATGTTAGGGAAATTGAATATTTAAGGGATAATAATTATAAAATAGCTGAAAAGAGTGATATTAGATTCCAGAAGTATAGATGAAGAAAATAGAAGGAAGATAGCAGACAGAAGCTTAATTGAGAAAGCGAATTTATAGAATTAAATAAGAAAGTAAGTGTTAAAACAAGTTTTTTATGATTAGTGTGACCAGTCCTTATCAAGTAAAATGTGGAAGTACCACTACCCAGAGAAATAAATCATTGATGAATATGCCTCCAAGAGAGAGAGAGTTGAGTAGGAAAACAGCAATTACCATTAACCGAATAACAGGTATATAACCAGTCCAAATAAAAAAAAAATACTATGAGTAAAAGGATAACCTGATCAGGGACGAACTATAAGTTTATTTTTACTAAACTTCATTGAGCCAAAATAAACTTCTTTCGAAGGGGCAGTATTATGTAACGTAACAGTGTTGAGGTCCCCGACGTTACATAAAAAACTATGTAAATATGATTTAAAACAATGCCCAAAGCCTGTTATAATTAAATACAAGAGGGCCCATCTCACCTGAAGAATGCATTAGAGGTACCTAGTAAGGTTACTAAGTAATAAAACATTAAAAGTGTACCTAAATCTAAAATATGTAATGAGTAGTATGAGATGTAAAACATAAACATTGTGTCTAATGGGAGGAGTTTAAGGTGTAGGAGTTGAGTATAATATACTGTTCAATTAATATTTAATGTGTTATAAAATGTACTTGGTGTTGTACTGTAGCATGATATAGTGTTTACAGGATATTTATTTTATGTTTTGTGGATAGTAAATGGGGAGCTGTTGCTTTGAGGAAGTACTAAGTCCTAGGTACTCAATTTATTTATGTTAAAATTGTATTTAAATAATTAAGTATAAATACATTTATTAGTTATGATATTATGTTAAATGTATTTACTTTAATTGATTAATGAAGATGTTTAAAATAATGTTTGTAAACTTGGCCAGGAAGGCAATAAGTGTTAATAAGTTGACAAGTAGTGCTTGTAATTATGTAAAAAACCAATGAAGGGTTCAATGATGAACTAAATAATATAATGAATTGAAACCAGGAAATTAAGATTGATGTAAGTGGCCATAAGCCAGTGACTATTTGTACAGTAGGTCAGGTAAAGAAAAATTAAGTTAAAAACAAAACAAAATTATAACCGGTGTAATAAAACCAATCGGCCTAAATTTAATATTTGTAAAAGGAAATTAATACCTTTTTAATAAGTCCAGTCAGATGAAATTATAGTAAAATGTATACGGTTTAATAAGGCAGATTAAGGGAGAGTTTTATGTGATTTGGTGTAATTCCAAGCATGGAGTATTTTATTTAAAAAGAGTAGTAATATTTTCTAATTCTGGCTCTAGGATATCGAATATTATCCAATGACAGAAAGTAATGGTTGTTAGGGTAACTAAAATGCAAGAAATTTTGTTGATTTCAACATTCGATTGTTATATGCTATTGGGAACAGTTCGGTAGACAAATTTAAACAAAAAATAAAATAAAATAAAATGAATCATCCTCAATAAATCAAATGTATTAAAGCCAGTCCATTCAAACAAAGCTGATGAATAATTACCGAACTAGCTTTCGGGAAATATAATTATACACCTCCCAAAGGTAGCGGAATTATTAATTTCTTCTTCAAACTAATTACATTAGAAATAATGATGAACCCGATTTACAATTGAACCAAAATACTTATTGAATGAACAAGAATTAAAAATTAATACAAATATAAACCAAATATACACAAGAACCTTTGGTATTGGAGACATAAACCTCACTTCCAAGAGATTGAAGAAATTAGAATACTACACCAATTCCACTGGAACCGGCAACCACCAGGATCGCGAAGAAGAACGAAGAACAGAAGAATTCCTGTTACACTCCGGGACATCAACTTTCAACCTTTATTGATAATCTGGACACATTTTCTAGTCAAAAGTAACCTCATCAGTACGTCTTCATGCGGTTGTAAACAGCCACGGCTATCTTGCGCATCGCCTTGTACGGTAACACCAGCTTATATTTAATTTTATACATTAAGAATTAATAACAATTTGTAATACTTAGTAACCTTAATTTTGCATTACCTGGCCTTACTAATCGTTAAAAGAATCATACGTACCCTGGGATAAGAGATAAACAAAAATTATATTTAAATTGTATTATACAGTACTAGTCCATTAACAAATCGATTCAGCATTGTACGATCGATATTACGATCAAATAAACTGTGAAGAATGCTGTTGGAAATTAAAAAGTAATATAAATAAAGAATCCTTCTTGTATGTAATGATGTTCTGTGTTATTGTAGAATAGGTATTGTATTTTGATGGGGGAATAATTTACAGATGAAAGAAGGTGATTAAACTATCAAGTGAAACTAACTAACCTATAAAAATAAGTCAATTACGAATAGCAGCGCTTGCTGTAGACAGCTGGTGGAAACGAGAGAGTGCCGAACTAACGTATTCTCTTCGCCACATTTGAATTAATTTAAATAATACGGACCGAATAGGGTTGGAGAGAATTACCGAATTATTAACTAAGATACCTGTAATATAGAGTTATTCTCTGGTAAACACTTAGTAATTGATCAACACAGGGCTATGTTCAACATAAGAGTTGCAGCGATGATATAATAAATAAATTTTTTTTTATTAATATTGAGTTACAGGAGGTCGCATCTACAATAACATAATAAACATTTTCCTTTTAAACAGATCGAATTAGTTAATTTAAATTTTTTTAAATTAACTACAAACTGTAATTAAACCCCGAAACAACAACCTTTTTACATTCTTTACAAATTGACAAACCCAACAGTGAGGCTTTTAAACATCCTCAAATGTCATTAATAACAAAAAATAAAGAGGTAACTAGTTGTTACAAATTGGCGCATACCAACGTGGAGCATAATTAGAACGCAGTAAACCTTGTTAGTTGTTACAAATTGGCGCTCAACGAGTGGGCTTTAGTTAAGTAAAAAATTAGGCTATTACTTAACTGGAGCAGGCAACTATTAGAGGCACAGGAATGCATACAAGAGGTGTTTCTAAAAGAATAGCGAAAGACCAAGAAACGGAAGAAGATAGACGGGAAGAAGAAACAGAGGTAGTTACAGACACCGAAATGGAACAACAGGTGAGCAATAAAGAGGATGCCCAAGGGGACCAACCAGATAAAGCGGTAGCCAGAGAAGAACCAAATTGGCAAGATATGACGAAATTTATGGCCGAACAATTTAGGAAACAGGAGGAATACTCAAAGCAAACCAAGGAGGAAACTAATGAGAGTTTAAAACAAACTAATGAGAGTTTAAGACAAATCAAAGAAGATTCCAGAAAACAGAAGGAAGAATTAAATAAAAAATTTGACGAAAATTCAGAAAAGGTAGAAAATAAAATAGACGGTATAAATGAAAATTCAGAAAAGCTGGAAAATAAAATAGACAGTATTAATGAAAACTCAAAGAAACAAAACGAAATTTTGAGTGAGAATTTAATCAAACTAATGAATGAGAAGTTTGACAAAATTAAAGAGGAAACTGATGAGAATAACCGGCTAATAAATGAAAGCTTAAACCAAATTAATGAAAGGTTTGACAGGAACGATGAGAGCTTAAAGCAGATTCAGGAAAATAACAAACGAATAGACGAGAAAATTGAAAACCGTAATAAGGAGTTGCGACAAATTATAAATGAACAAAACCAAGCGTTGAGGGAAGTCATCAATGAAAGGGTTGCAAATGTCAATGAAACGCTTAACAAAAGGGTGGATAATTATGAAGAGGAAGTAAGACAGCAAATAACTGAAACTAAGGTGGGTCTAGTAAAGACAGATGAAACCATCGTACAACTCGCAGTGGAAGTAGATACCAAAATTAATCAAGTAGAAAACAATAACAAACTTAGAATAACGGAGGTACCAGCGAAAACCCAAGAAAAATTAAACGAAGTACGAATTGACATAACTGGAAGAATAGAACGGGTTCACAATGAAATGAAGACAATGAAAATCAGACAAACGCGTAAAAGGAAATTAATAAATACACGGGAAGGATTGGAGATGATTAAAAGGGGATTAGTTCAGCTACATAATATACCAATTACGGAACCAGGAGAAGTAAGGCAATTTAGAAACTTTAAACGAACCACAATTGAATTCCCAGATAGATTAGAAGGACCGAAAAAGCCAAAACTAACCGAGGAGCATGGAGGACTTCTGGAGATTATGTATGAACCATTTGAACAATTAAGAAACGGTACGGAAGAATCAGCTCGAAAAACGATAGTAGACTTCAGCATGAATGAAAATTTTATAACAACAAAATGGCGGAACTACATGATAGTGAGATATGTCACAAGGACAGAAATAACTCTATACACTAGAGAGATCCGAACAACCAGTATAGAGGAAATAATGGACCACGGTTAAACAGATTCCAAACCAACCAAAAAAAAGGGGGACTGATTTTCTGAAAACCGACCAAGCAACCCATTGGAAAGAAAACCCCAAAATTCCAAAAAGCATGTAAGGACAACTTACTAAATATTTATTCAGGAACAATATGATTTAATAAAAACTATGTAAGGACAACTTACTTAAGATATTTTGCAACAATTTAACAGTAAACCACCAAGAGTATGTAAGAACAGATTATTAAATAATATTATAAAGAATTGATTTAAAATAAAATAATAGGAAAAAGTAATATTTTTATGGGAACAAAAAGAAGAATAAATGAATAAAAACAATTGATGGTAATGTGCTCAAATAAGAAGAATAACGAATAATTTAATGACTACAATGAAGCTGAAGGAGGATAATAATTAATACAACAATAATTTAGAATCTCTCGGAATTGAAGATGATATAAGAAGAAATGATACAGAGAAAATATAACATAAGAAGGAAAGTCAAAAGGATTTTAAAATAATGCCTATCAATAATGTTATATGCTATTAGTTAATGATAAATAAGAAGGAATCAAGAAGAAAAGGAAATATATAATTTAATGCAAACAGCAACAGTATGAAGAATCCCAAAAGTGTTTAGTATTAGTTGCTAATCGACTACTTGTAATCTTTTTATTATAACGTATTGACCGTAGAAATGTTCTGGCAATAATTTTCCTGAGCAGGGATGATGTTCCCCTGGTCTCAGAAGGTGTAAGGATGGACAGCGGAGTTATGGACCCAAAAGTGGCCACCCGACTGGTACCACCGCACAGGATAGGGAAAAATGTTAGGGAAATTGAATATTTAAGGGATAATAATTATAAAATAGCTGAAAAGAGTGATATTAGATTTCAGAAGTATAGATGAAGAAAATAGAAGGAAGATAGCAGACAGAAGCTTAATTGAGAAAGCGAATTTATAGAAGTAAATAAGAAAGTAAGTGTTAAAACAAGTTTTTTATGATTAGTGTGACCAGTCCTTATCAAGTAAAATGTGGAAGTACCACTACCCAGAGAAATAAATCATTGATGAATATGCCTCCAAGAGAGAGAGAGTTGAGTAGGAAAACAGCAATTACCATTAACCGAATAACAGGTATATAACCAGTCCAAATAAAAAAAAAATACTATGAGTAAAAGGATAACCTGATCAGGGACGAACTATAAGTTTATTTTTACTAAACTTCATTGAGCCAAAATAAACTTCTTTCGAAGGGGCAGTATTATGTAACGTAACAGTGTTGAGGTCCCCGACGTTACATAAAAAACTATGTAAATATGATTTAAAACAATGCCCAAAGCCTGTTATAATTAAATACAAGAGGGCCCATCTCACCTGAAGAATGCATTAGAGGTACCTAGTAAGGTTACTAAGTAATAAAACATTAAAAGTGTACCTAAATCTAAAATATGTAATGAGTAGTATGAGATGTAAAACATAAACATTGTGTCTAATGGGAGGAGTTTAAGGTGTAGGAGTTGAGTATAATATACTGTTCAATTAATATTTAATGTGTTATAAAATGTACTTGGTGTTGTACTGTAGCATGATATAGTGTTTACAGGATATTTATTTTATGTTTTGTGGATAGTAAATGGGGAGCTGTTGCTTTGAGGAAGTACTAAGTCCTAGGTACTCAATTTATTTATGTTAAAATTGTATTTAAATAATTAAGTATAAATACATTTATTAGTTATGATATTATGTTAAATGTATTTACTTTAATTGATTAATGAAGATGTTTAAAATAATGTTTGTAAACTTGGCCAGGAAGGCAATAAGTGTTAATAAGTTGGCAAGTAGTTCTTGTAATTATGTAAAAAACCAATGAAGGGTTCAATGATGAACTAAATAATATAATGAATTGAAACCAGGAAATTAAGATTGATGTAAGTGGCCATAAGCCAGTGACTATTTGTACAGTAGGTCAGGTAAAGAAAAATTAAGTTAAAAACAAAACAAAATTATAACCGGTGTAATAAAACCAATCGGCCTAAATTTAATATTTGTAAAAGGAAATTAATACCTTTTTAATAAGTCCAGTCAGATGAAATTATAGTAAAATGTATACGGTTTAATAAGGCAGATTAAGGGAGAGTTTTATGTGATTTGGTGTAATTCCAAGCATGGAGTATTTTATTTAAAAAGAGTAGTAATATTTTCTAATTCTGGCTGTAGGATATCGAATATTATCCAATGACAGAAAGTAATGGTTGTTAGGGTAACTAAAATGCAAGAAATTTTGTTGATTTCAACATTCGATTGTTATATGCTATTGGGAACAGTTCGGTAGACAAATTTAAACAAAAAATAAAATAAAATAAAATGAATCATCCTCAATAAATCAAATGTATTAAAGCCAGTCCATTCAAACAAAGCTGATGAATAATTACCGAACTAGCTTTCGGGAAATATAATTATACACCTCCCAAAGGTAGCGGAATTATTAATTTCTTCTTCAAACTAATTACATTAGAAATAATGATGAACCCGATTTACAATTGAACCAAAATACTTATTGAATGAACAAGAAGTCAAAATTAATACAAATATAAACCAAATATACACAAGAACCTTTGGTATTGGAGACATAAACCTCACTTCCAAGAGATTGAAGAAATTAGAATACTACACCAATTCCACTGGGACCGGCAACCACCAGGATCGCGAAGAAGAACGAAGAACAGAAGAATTCCTGTTACACTCCGGGACATCAACTTTCAACCTTTATTGATAATCTGGACACATTTTCTAGTCAAAAGTAACCTCATCAGTACGTCTTCATGCGGTTGTAAACAGCCACGGCTATCTTGCGCATCGCCTTGTACGGTAACACCAGCTTATATTTAATTTTATACATTAAGAATTAATAACAATTTGTAATACTTAGTAACCTTAATTTTGCATTACCTGGCCTTACTAATCGTTAAAAGAATCATACGTACCCTGGGATAAGAGATAAACAAAAATTATATTTAAATTGTATTATACAGTACTAGTCCATTAACAAATCGATTCAGCATTGTACGATCGATATTACGATCAAATAAACTGTGAAGAATGCTGTTGGAAATTAAAAAGTAATATAAATAAAGAATCCTTCTTGTATGTAATGATGTTCTGTGTTATTGTAGAATAGGTATTGTATTTTGATGGGGGAATAATTTACAGATGAAAGAAGGTGATTAAACTATCAAGTGAAACTAACTAACCTATAAAAATAAGTCAATTACGAATAGCAGCGCTTGCTGTAGACAGCTGGTGGAAACGAGAGAGTGCCGAACTAACGTATTCTCTTCGCCACATTTGAATTAATTTAAATAATACGGACCGAATAGGGTTGGAGAGAATTACCGAATTATTAACTAAGATACCTGTAATATAGAGTTATTCTCTGGTAAACACTTAGTAATTGATCAACACAGGGCTATGTTCAACATAAGAGTTGCAGCGATGATGTAATAAATAAATTTTTTTTTATTAATATTGAGTTACAGGAGGTCGCATCTACAATAACATAATAAACATTTTCCTTTTAAACAGATCGAATTAGTTAATTTAAATTTTTTTAAATTAACTACAAACTGTAATTAAACCCCGAAACAACAACCTTTTTACATTCTTTACAAATTGACAAACCCAACAGTGAGGCTTTTAAACATCCTCAAATATCATTAATAACAAAAAATAAAGAGGTAACTAGTTGTTACAAATTGGCGCATACCAACGTGGAGCATAATTAGAACGCAGTAAACCTTGTTAGTTGTTACAAATTGGCGCTCAACGAGTGGGCTTTAGTTAAGTAAAAAATTAGGCTATTACTTAACTGGAGCAGGCAACTATTAGAGGCACAGGAATGCATACAAGAGGTGTTTCTAAAAGAATAGCGAAAGACCAAGAAACGGAAGAAGATAGACGGGAAGAAGAAACAGAGGTAGTTACAGACACCGAAATGGAACAACAGGTGAGCAATAAAGAGGATGCCCAAGGGGACCAACCAGATAAAGCGGTAGCCAGAGAAGAACCAAATTGGCAAGATATGACGAAATTTATGGCCGAACAATTTAGGAAACAGGAGGAATACTCAAAGCAAACCAAGGAGGAAACTAATGAGAGTTTAAAACAAACTAATGAGAGTTTAAGACAAATCAAAGAAGATTCCAGAAAACAGAAGGAAGAATTAAATAAAAAATTTGACGAAAATTCAGAAAAGGTAGAAAATAAAATAGACGGTATAAATGAAAATTCAGAAAAGCTGGAAAATAAAATAGACAGTATTAATGAAAACTCAAAGAAACAAAACGAAATTTTGAGTGAGAATTTAATCAAACTAATGAATGAGAAGTTTGACAAAATTAAAGAGGAAACTGATGAGAATAACCGGCTAATAAATGAAAGCTTAAACCAAATTAATGAAAGGTTTGACAGGAACGATGAGAGCTTAAAGCAGATTCAGGAAAATAACAAACGAATAGACGAGAAAATTGAAAACCGTAATAAGGAGTTGCGACAAATTATAAATGAACAAAACCAAGCGTTGAGGGAAGTCATCAATGAAAGGGTTGCAAATGTCAATGAAACGCTTAACAAAAGGGTGGATAATTATGAAGAGGAAGTAAGACAGCAAATAACTGAAACTAAGGTGGGTCTAGTAAAGACAGATGAAACCATCGTACAACTCGCAGTGGAAGTAGATACCAAAATTAATCAAGTAGAAAACAATAACAAACTTAGAATAACGGAGGTACCAGCGAAAACCCAAGAAAAATTAAACGAAGTACGAATTGACATAACTGGAAGAATAGAACGGGTTCACAATGAAATGAAGACAATGAAAATCAGACAAACGCGTAAAAGGAAATTAATAAATACACGGGAAGGATTGGAGATGATTAAAAGGGGATTAGTTCAGCTACATAATATACCAATTACGGAACCAGGAGAAGTAAGGCAATTTAGAAACTTTAAACGAACCACAATTGAATTCCCAGATAGATTAGAAGGACCGAAAAAGCCAAAACTAACCGAGGAGCATGGAGGACTTCTGGAGATTATGTATGAACCATTTGAACAATTAAGAAACGGTACGGAAGAATCAGCTCGAAAAACGATAGTAGACTTCAGCATGAATGAAAATTTTATAACAACAAAATGGCGGAACTACATGATAGTGAGATATGTCACAAGGACAGAAATAACTCTATACACTAGAGAGATCCGAACAACCAGTATAGAGGAAATAATGGACCACGGTTAAACAGATTCCAAACCAACCAAAAAAAAGGGGGACTGATTTTCTGAAAACCGACCAAGCAACCCATTGGAAAGAAAACCCCAAAATTCCAAAAAGCATGTAAGGACAACTTACTAAATATTTATTCAGGAACAATATGATTTAATAAAAACTATGTAAGGACAACTTACTTAAGATATTTTGCAACAATTTAACAGTAAACCACCAAGAGTATGTAAGAACAGATTATTAAATAATATTTATAAAGAATTGATTTAAAATAAAATAATAGGAAAAAGTAATATTTTTATGGGAACAAAAAGAAGAATAAATGAATAAAAACAATTGATGGTAATGTGCTCAAATAAGAAGAATAACGAATAATTTAATGACTACAATGAAGCTGAAGGAGGATAATAATTAATACAACAATAATTTAGAATCTCTCGGAATTGAAGATGATATAAGAAGAAATGATACAGAGAAAATATAACATAAGAAGGAAAGTCAAAAGGATTTTAAAATAATGCCTATCAATAATGTTATATGCTATTAGTTAATGATAAATAAGAAGGAATCAAGAAGAAAAGGAAATATATAATTTAATGCAAACAGCAACAGTATGAAGAATCCCAAAAGTGTTTAGTATTAGTTGCTAATCGACTACTTGTAATCTTTTTATTATAACGTATTGACCGTAGAAATGTTCTGGCAATAATTTTCCTGAGCAGGGATGATGTTCCCCTGGTCTCAGAAGGTGTAAGGATGGACAGCGGAGTTATGGACCCAAAAGTGGCCACCCGACTGGTACCACCGCACAGGATAGGGAAAAATGTTAGGGAAATTGAATATTTAAGGGATAATAATTATAAAATAGCTGAAAAGAGTGATATTAGATTTCAGAAGTATAGATGAAGAAAATAGAAGGAAGATAGCAGACAGAAGCTTAATTGAGAAAGCGAATTTATAGAAGTAAATAAGAAAGTAAGTGTTAAAACAAGTTTTTTATGATTAGTGTGACCAGTCCTTATCAAGTAAAATGTGGAAGTACCACTACCCAGAGAAATAAATCATTGATGAATATGCCTCCAAGAGAGAGAGAGTTGAGTAGGAAAACAGCAATTACCATTAACCGAATAACAGGTATATAACCAGTCCAAATAAAAAAAAAAATACTATGAGTAAAAGGATAACCTGATCAGGGACGAACTATAAGTTTATTTTTACTAAACTTCATTGAGCCAAAATAAACTTCTTTCGAAGGGGCAGTATTATGTAACGTAACAGTGTTGAGGTCCCCGACGTTACATAAAAAACTATGTAAATATGATTTAAAACAATGCCCAAAGCCTGTTATAATTAAATACAAGAGGGCCCATCTCACCTGAAGAATGCATTAGAGGTACCTAGTAAGGTTACTAAGTAATAAAACATTAAAAGTGTACCTAAATCTAAAATATGTAATGAGTAGTATGAGATGTAAAACATAAACATTGTGTCTAATGGGAGGAGTTTAAGGTGTAGGAGTTGAGTATAATATACTGTTCAATTAATATTTAATGTGTTATAAAATGTACTTGGTGTTGTACTGTAGCATGATATAGTGTTTACAGGATATTTATTTTATGTTTTGTGGATAGTAAATGGGGAGCTGTTGCTTTGAGGAAGTACTAAGTCCTAGGTACTCAATTTATTTATGTTAAAATTGTATTTAAATAATTAAGTATAAATACATTTATTAGTTATGATATTATGTTAAATGTATTTACTTTAATTGATTAATGAAGATGTTTAAAATAATGTTTGTAAACTTGGCCAGGAAGGCAATAAGTGTTAATAAGTTGGCAAGTAGTTCTTGTAATTATGTAAAAAACCAATGAAGGGTTCAATGATGAACTAAATAATATAATGAATTGAAACCAGGAAATTAAGATTGATGTAAGTGGCCATAAGCCAGTGACTATTTGTACAGTAGGTCAGGTAAAGAAAAATTAAGTTAAAAACAAAACAAAATTATAACCGGTGTAATAAAACCAATCGGCCTAAATTTAATATTTGTAAAAGGAAATTAATACCTTTTTAATAAGTCCAGTCAGATGAAATTATAGTAAAATGTATACGGTTTAATAAGGCAGATTAAGGGAGAGTTTTATGTGATTTGGTGTAATTCCAAGCATGGAGTATTTTATTTAAAAAGAGTAGTAATATTTTCTAATTCTGGCTGTAGGATATCGAATATTATCCAATGACAGAAAGTAATGGTTGTTAGGGTAACTAAAATGCAAGAAATTTTGTTGATTTCAACATTCGATTGTTATATGCTATTGGGAACAGTTCGGTAGACAAATTTAAACAAAAAATAAAATAAAATAAAATGAATCATCCTCAATAAATCAAATGTATTAAAGCCAGTCCATTCAAACAAAGCTGATGAATAATTACCGAACTAGCTTTCGGGAAATATAATTATACACCTCCCAAAGGTAGCGGAATTATTAATTTCTTCTTCAAACTAATTACATTAGAAATAATGATGAACCCGATTTACAATTGAACCAAAATACTTATTGAATGAACAAGAAGTCATAATTAATACAAATATAAACCAAATATACACAAGAACCTTTGGTATTGGAGACATAAACCTCACTTCCAAGAGATTGAAGAAATTAGAATACTACACCAATTCCACTGGGACCGGCAACCACCAGGATCGCGAAGAAGAACGAAGAACAGAAGAATTCCTGTTACACTCCGGGACATCAACTTTTAACCTTTATTGATAATCTGGACACATTTTCTAGTCAAAAGTAACCTCATCAGTACGTCTTCATGCGGTTGTAAACAGCCACGGCTATCTTGCGCATCGCCTTGTACGGTAACACCAGCTTATATTTAATTTTATACATTAAGAATTAATAACAATTTGTAATACTTAGTAACCTTAATTTTGCATTACCTGGCCTTACTAATCGTTAAAAGAATCATACGTACCCTGGGATAAGAGATAAACAAAAATTATATTTAAATTGTATTATACAGTACTAGTCCATTAACAAATCGATTCAGCATTGTACGATCGATATTACGATCAAATAAACTGTGAAGAATGCTGTTGGAAATTAAAAAGTAATATAAATAAAGAATCCTTCTTGTATGTAATGATGTTCTGTGTTATTGTAGAATAGGTATTGTATTTTGATGGGGGAATAATTTACAGATGAAAGAAGGTGATTAAACTATCAAGTGAAACTAACTAACCTATAAAAATAAGTCAATTACGAATAGCAGCGCTTGCTGTAGACAGCTGGTGGAAACGAGAGAGTGCCGAACTAACGTATTCTCTTCGCCACATTTGAATTAATTTAAATAATACGGACCGAATAGGGTTGGAGAGAATTACCGAATTATTAACTAAGATACCTGTAATATAGAGTTATTCTCTGGTAAACACTTAGTAATTGATCAACACAGGGCTATGTTCAACATAAGAGTTGCAGCGATGATATAATAAATAAATTTTTTTTTATTAATATTGAGTTACAGGAGGTCGCATCTACAATAACATAATAAACATTTTCCTTTTAAACAGATCGAATTAGTTAATTTAAATTTTTTTAAATTAACTACAAACTGTAATTAAACCCCGAAACAACAACCTTTTTACATTCTTTACAAATTGACAAACCCAACAGTGAGGCTTTTAAACATCCTCAAATATCATTAATAACAAAAAATAAAGAGGTAACTAGTTGTTACAAATTGGCGCATACCAACGTGGAGCATAATTAGAACGCAGTAAACCTTGTTAGTTGTTACAAATTGGCGCTCAACGAGTGGGCTTTAGTTAAGTAAAAAATTAGGCTATTACTTAACTGGAGCAGGCAACTATTAGAGGCACAGGAATGCATACAAGAGGTGTTTCTAAAAGAATAGCGAAAGACCAAGAAACGGAAGAAGATAGACGGGAAGAAGAAACAGAGGTAGTTACAGACACCGAAATGGAACAACAGGTGAGCAATAAAGAGGATGCCCAAGGGGACCAACCAGATAAAGCGGTAGCCAGAGAAGAACCAAATTGGCAAGATATGACGAAATTTATGGCCGAACAATTTAGGAAACAGGAGGAATACTCAAAGCAAACCAAGGAGGAAACTAATGAGAGTTTAAAACAAACTAATGAGAGTTTAAGACAAATCAAAGAAGATTCCAGAAAACAGAAGGAAGAATTAAATAAAAAATTTGACGAAAATTCAGAAAAGGTAGAAAATAAAATAGACGGTATAAATGAAAATTCAGAAAAGCTGGAAAATAAAATAGACAGTATTAATGAAAACTCAAAGAAACAAAACGAAATTTTGAGTGAGAATTTAATCAAACTAATGAATGAGAAGTTTGACAAAATTAAAGAGGAAACTGATGAGAATAACCGGCTAATAAATGAAAGCTTAAACCAAATTAATGAAAGGTTTGACAGGAACGATGAGAGCTTAAAGCAGATTCAGGAAAATAACAAACGAATAGACGAGAAAATTGAAAACCGTAATAAGGAGTTGCGACAAATTATAAATGAACAAAACCAAGCGTTGAGGGAAGTCATCAATGAAAGGGTTGCAAATGTCAATGAAACGCTTAACAAAAGGGTGGATAATTATGAAGAGGAAGTAAGACAGCAAATAACTGAAACTAAGGTGGGTCTAGTAAAGACAGATGAAACCATCGTACAACTCGCAGTGGAAGTAGATACCAAAATTAATCAAGTAGAAAACAATAACAAACTTAGAATAACGGAGGTACCAGCGAAAACCCAAGAAAAATTAAACGAAGTACGAATTGACATAACTGGAAGAATAGAACGGGTTCACAATGAAATGAAGACAATGAAAATCAGACAAACGCGTAAAAGGAAATTAATAAATACACGGGAAGGATTGGAGATGATTAAAAGGGGATTAGTTCAGCTACATAATATACCAATTACGGAACCAGGAGAAGTAAGGCAATTTAGAAACTTTAAACGAACCACAATTGAATTCCCAGATAGATTAGAAGGACCGAAAAAGCCAAAACTAACCGAGGAGCATGGAGGACTTCTGGAGATTATGTATGAACCATTTGAACAATTAAGAAACGGTACGGAAGAATCAGCTCGAAAAACGATAGTAGACTTCAGCATGAATGAAAATTTTATAACAACAAAATGGCGGAACTACATGATAGTGAGATATGTCACAAGGACAGAAATAACTCTATACACTAGAGAGATCCGAACAACCAGTATAGAGGAAATAATGGACCACGGTTAAACAGATTCCAAACCAACCAAAAAAAAGGGGGACTGATTTTCTGAAAACCGACCAAGCAACCCATTGGAAAGAAAACCCCAAAATTCCAAAAAGCATGTAAGGACAACTTACTAAATATTTATTCAGGAACAATATGATTTAATAAAAACTATGTAAGGACAACTTACTTAAGATATTTTGCAACAATTTAACAGTAAACCACCAAGAGTATGTAAGAACAGATTATTAAATAATATTTATAAAGAATTGATTTAAAATAAAATAATAGGAAAAAGTAATATTTTTATGGGAACAAAAAGAAGAATAAATGAATAAAAACAATTGATGGTAATGTGCTCAAATAAGAAGAATAACGAATAATTTAATGACTACAATGAAGCTGAAGGAGGATAATAATTAATACAACAATAATTTAGAATCTCTCGGAATTGAAGATGATATAAGAAGAAATGATACAGAGAAAATATAACATAAGAAGGAAAGTCAAAAGGATTTTAAAATAATGCCTATCAATAATGTTATATGCTATTAGTTAATGATAAATAAGAAGGAATCAAGAAGAAAAGGAAATATATAATTTAATGCAAACAGCAACAGTATGAAGAATCCCAAAAGTGTTTAGTATTAGTTGCTAATCGACTACTTGTAATCTTTTTATTATAACGTATTGACCGTAGAAATGTTCTGGCAATAATTTTCCTGAGCAGGGATGATGTTCCCCTGGTCTCAGAAGGTGTAAGGATGGACAGCGGAGTTATGGACCCAAAAGTGGCCACCCGACTGGTACCACCGCACAGGATAGGGAAAAATGTTAGGGAAATTGAATATTTAAGGGATAATAATTATAAAATAGCTGAAAAGAGTGATATTAGATTTCAGAAGTATAGATGAAGAAAATAGAAGGAAGATAGCAGACAGAAGCTTAATTGAGAAAGCGAATTTATAGAAGTAAATAAGAAAGTAAGTGTTAAAACAAGTTTTTTATGATTAGTGTGACCAGTCCTTATCAAGTAAAATGTGGAAGTACCACTACCCAGAGAAATAAATCATTGATGAATATGCCTCCAAGAGAGAGAGAGTTGAGTAGGAAAACAGCAATTACCATTAACCGAATAACAGGTATATAACCAGTCCAAATAAAAAAAAAAATACTATGAGTAAAAGGATAACCTGATCAGGGACGAACTATAAGTTTATTTTTACTAAACTTCATTGAGCCAAAATAAACTTCTTTCGAAGGGGCAGTATTATGTAACGTAACAGTGTTGAGGTCCCCGACGTTACATAAAAAACTATGTAAATATGATTTAAAACAATGCCCAAAGCCTGTTATAATTAAATACAAGAGGGCCCATCTCACCTGAAGAATGCATTAGAGGTACCTAGTAAGGTTACTAAGTAATAAAACATTAAAAGTGTACCTAAATCTAAAATATGTAATGAGTAGTATGAGATGTAAAACATAAACATTGTGTCTAATGGGAGGAGTTTAAGGTGTAGGAGTTGAGTATAATATACTGTTCAATTAATATTTAATGTGTTATAAAATGTACTTGGTGTTGTACTGTAGCATGATATAGTGTTTACAGGATATTTATTTTATGTTTTGTGGATAGTAAATGGGGAGCTGTTGCTTTGAGGAAGTACTAAGTCCTAGGTACTCAATTTATTTATGTTAAAATTGTATTTAAATAATTAAGTATAAATACATTTATTAGTTATGATATTATGTTAAATGTATTTACTTTAATTGATTAATGAAGATGTTTAAAATAATGTTTGTAAACTTGGCCAGGAAGGCAATAAGTGTTAATAAGTTGGCAAGTAGTTCTTGTAATTATGTAAAAAACCAATGAAGGGTTCAATGATGAACTAAATAATATAATGAATTGAAACCAGGAAATTAAGATTGATGTAAGTGGCCATAAGCCAGTGACTATTTGTACAGTAGGTCAGGTAAAGAAAAATTAAGTTAAAAACAAAACAAAATTATAACCGGTGTAATAAAACCAATCGGCCTAAATTTAATATTTGTAAAAGGAAATTAATACCTTTTTAATAAGTCCAGTCAGATGAAATTATAGTAAAATGTATACGGTTTAATAAGGCAGATTAAGGGAGAGTTTTATGTGATTTGGTGTAATTCCAAGCATGGAGTATTTTATTTAAAAAGAGTAGTAATATTTTCTAATTCTGGCTCTAGGATATCGAATATTATCCAATGACAGAAAGTAATGGTTGTTAGGGTAACTAAAATGCAAGAAATTTTGTTGATTTCAACATTCGATTGTTATATGCTATTGGGAACAGTTCGGTAGACAAATTTAAACAAAAAATAAAATAAAATAAAATGAATCATCCTCAATAAATCAAATGTATTAAAGCCAGTCCATTCAAACAAAGCTGATGAATAATTACCGAACTAGCTTTCGGGAAATATAATTATACACCTCCCAAAGGTAGCGGAATTATTAATTTCTTCTTCAAACTAATTACATTAGAAATAATGATGAACCCGATTTACAATTGAACCAAAATACTTATTGAATGAACAAGAAGTCATAATTAATACAAATATAAACCAAATATACACAAGAACCTTTGGTATTGGAGACATAAACCTCACTTCCAAGAGATTGAAGAAATTAGAATACTACACCAATTCCACTGGGACCGGCAACCACCAGGATCGCGAAGAAGAACGAAGAACAGAAGAATTCCTGTTACACTCCGGGACATCAACTTTTAACCTTTATTGATAATCTGGACACATTTTCTAGTCAAAAGTAACCTCATCAGTACGTCTTCATGCGGTTGTAAACAGCCACGGCTATCTTGCGCATCGCCTTGTACGGTAACACCAGCTTATATTTAATTTTATACATTAAGAATTAATAACAATTTGTAATACTTAGTAACCTTAATTTTGCATTACCTGGCCTTACTAATCGTTAAAAGAATCATACGTACCCTGGGATAAGAGATAAACAAAAATTATATTTAAATTGTATTATACAGTACTAGTCCATTAACAAATCGATTCAGCATTGTACGATCGATATTACGATCAAATAAACTGTGAAGAATGCTGTTGGAAATTAAAAAGTAATATAAATAAAGAATCCTTCTTGTATGTAATGATGTTCTGTGTTATTGTAGAATAGGTATTGTATTTTGATGGGGGAATAATTTACAGATGAAAGAAGGTGATTAAACTATCAAGTGAAACTAACTAACCTATAAAAATAAGTCAATTACGAATAGCAGCGCTTGCTGTAGACAGCTGGTGGAAACGAGAGAGTGCCGAACTAACGTATTCTCTTCGCCACATTTGAATTAATTTAAATAATACGGACCGAATAGGGTTGGAGAGAATTACCGAATTATTAACTAAGATACCTGTAATATAGAGTTATTCTCTGGTAAACACTTAGTAATTGATCAACACAGGGCTATGTTCAACATAAGAGTTGCAGCGATGATATAATAAATAAATTTTTTTTTATTAATATTGAGTTACAGGAGGTCGCATCTACAATAACATAATAAACATTTTCCTTTTAAACAGATCGAATTAGTTAATTTAAATTTTTTTAAATTAACTACAAACTGTAATTAAACCCCGAAACAACAACCTTTTTACATTCTTTACAAATTGACAAACCCAACAGTGAGGCTTTTAAACATCCTCAAATATCATTAATAACAAAAAATAAAGAGGTAACTAGTTGTTACAAATTGGCGCATACCAACGTGGAGCATAATTAGAACCCAGTAAACCTTGTTAGTTGTTACAAATTGGCGCTCAACGAGTGGGCTTTAGTTAAGTAAAAAATTAGGCTATTACTTAACTGGAGCAGGCAACTATTAGAGGCACAGGAATGCATACAAGAGGTGTTTCTAAAAGAATAGCGAAAGACCAAGAAACGGAAGAAGATAGACGGGAAGAAGAAACAGAGGTAGTTACAGACACCGAAATGGAACAACAGGTGAGCAATAAAGAGGATGCCCAAGGGGACCAACCAGATAAAGCGGTAGCCAGAGAAGAACCAAATTGGCAAGATATGACGAAATTTATGGCCGAACAATTTAGGAAACAGGAGGAATACTCAAAGCAAACCAAGGAGGAAACTAATGAGAGTTTAAAACAAACTAATGAGAGTTTAAGACAAATCAAAGAAGATTCCAGAAAACAGAAGGAAGAATTAAATAAAAAATTTGACGAAAATTCAGAAAAGGTAGAAAATAAAATAGACGGTATAAATGAAAATTCAGAAAAGCTGGAAAATAAAATAGACAGTATTAATGAAAACTCAAAGAAACAAAACGAAATTTTGAGTGAGAATTTAATCAAACTAATGAATGAGAAGTTTGACAAAATTAAAGAGGAAACTGATGAGAATAACCGGCTAATAAATGAAAGCTTAAACCAAATTAATGAAAGGTTTGACAGGAACGATGAGAGCTTAAAGCAGATTCAGGAAAATAACAAACGAATAGACGAGAAAATTGAAAACCGTAATAAGGAGTTGCGACAAATTATAAATGAACAAAACCAAGCGTTGAGGGAAGTCATCAATGAAAGGGTTGCAAATGTCAATGAAACGCTTAACAAAAGGGTGGATAATTATGAAGAGGAAGTAAGACAGCAAATAACTGAAACTAAGGTGGGTCTAGTAAAGACAGATGAAACCATCGTACAACTCGCAGTGGAAGTAGATACCAAAATTAATCAAGTAGAAAACAATAACAAACTTAGAATAACGGAGGTACCAGCGAAAACCCAAGAAAAATTAAACGAAGTACGAATTGACATAACTGGAAGAATAGAACGGGTTCACAATGAAATGAAGACAATGAAAATCAGACAAACGCGTAAAAGGAAATTAATAAATACACGGGAAGGATTGGAGATGATTAAAAGGGGATTAGTTCAGCTACATAATATACCAATTACGGAACCAGGAGAAGTAAGGCAATTTAGAAACTTTAAACGAACCACAATTGAATTCCCAGATAGATTAGAAGGACCGAAAAAGCCAAAACTAACCGAGGAGCATGGAGGACTTCTGGAGATTATGTATGAACCATTTGAACAATTAAGAAACGGTACGGAAGAATCAGCTCGAAAAACGATAGTAGACTTCAGCATGAATGAAAATTTTATAACAACAAAATGGCGGAACTACATGATAGTGAGATATGTCACAAGGACAGAAATAACTCTATACACTAGAGAGATCCGAACAACCAGTATAGAGGAAATAATGGACCACGGTTAAACAGATTCCAAACCAACCAAAAAAAAGGGGGACTGATTTTCTGAAAACCGACCAAGCAACCCATTGGAAAGAAAACCCCAAAATTCCAAAAAGCATGTAAGGACAACTTACTAAATATTTATTCAGGAACAATATGATTTAATAAAAACTATGTAAGGACAACTTACTTAAGATATTTTGCAACAATTTAACAGTAAACCACCAAGAGTATGTAAGAACAGATTATTAAATAATATTTATAAAGAATTGATTTAAAATAAAATAATAGGAAAAAGTAATATTTTTATGGGAACAAAAAGAAGAATAAATGAATAAAAACAATTGATGGTAATGTGCTCAAATAAGAAGAATAACGAATAATTTAATGACTACAATGAAGCTGAAGGAGGATAATAATTAATACAACAATAATTTAGAATCTCTCGGAATTGAAGATGATATAAGAAGAAATGATACAGAGAAAATATAACATAAGAAGGAAAGTCAAAAGGATTTTAAAATAATGCCGATCAATAATGTTATATGCTATTAGTTAATGATAAAGAAGAAGGAATCAAGAAGAAAAGGAAATATATAATTTAATGCAAACAGCAACAGTATGAAGAATCCCAAAAGTGTTTAGTATTAGTTGCTAATCGACTACTTGTAATCTTTTTATTATAACGTATTGACCGTAGAAATGTTCCGGCAATAATTTTCCTGAGCAGGGATGATGTTCCCCTGGTCTCAGAAGGTGTAAGGATGGACAGCGGAGTTATGGACCCAAAAGTGGCCACCCGACTGGTACCAACGCACAGGATAGGGAAAAATGTTAGGGAAATTGAATATTTAAGGGATAATAATTATAAAATAGCTGAAAAGAGTGTTATTAGATTCCAGAAGTATAGATGAAGAAAATAGAAGGAAGATAGCAGACAGAAGCTTAATTGAGAAAGCGAATTTATAGAAGTAAATAAGAAAGTAAGTGTTAAAACAAGTTTTTTATGATTAGTGTGACCAGTCCTTATCAAGTAAAATGTGGAAGTACCACTACCCAGAGAAATAAATCATTGATGAATATGCCTCCAAGAGAGAGAGAGTTGAGTAGGAAAACAGCAATTACCATTAACCGAATAACAGGTATATAACCAGTCCAAAATAAAAAAAAAATACTATGAGTAAAAGGATAACCTGATCAGGGACGAACTATAAGTTTATTTTTACTAAACTTCATTGAGCCAAAATAAACTTCTTTCGAAGGGGCAGTATTATGTAACGTAACAGTGTTGAGGTCCCCGACGTTACATAAAAAACTATGTAAATATGATTTAAAACAATGCCCAAAGCCTGTTATAATTAAATACAAGAGGGCCCATCTCACCTGAAGAATGCATTAGAGGTACCTAGTAAGGTTACTAAGTAATAAAACATTAAAAGTGTACCTAAATCTAAAATATGTAATGAGTAGTATGAGATGTAAAACATAAACATAGTGTCTAATGGGAGGAGTTTAAGGTGTAGGAGTTGAGTATAATATACTGTTCAATTAATATTTAATGTGTTATAAAATGTACTTGGTGTTGTACTGTAGCATGATATAGTGTTTACAGGATATTTATTTTATGTTTTGTGGATAGTAAGTGGGGAGCTGTTGCTTTGAGGAAGTACTAAGTCCTAGGTACTCAATTTATTTATGTTAAAATTGTATTTAAATAATTAAGTATAAGTACATTTATTAGTTATGATATTATGTTAAATGTATTTACTTTAATTGATTAATGAAGATGTTTAAAATAATGTTTGTAAACTTGGCCAGGAAGGCAATAAGTGTTAATAAGTTGGCAAGTAGTTCTTGTAATTATGTAAAAAACCAATGAAGGGTTCAATGATGAACTAAATAATATAATGAATTGAAACCAGGAAATTAAGATTGATGTAAGTGGCCATAAGCCAGTGACTATTTGTACAGTAGGTCAGGTAAAGAAAAATTAAGTTAAAAACAAAACAAAATTATAACCGGTGTAATAAAACCAATAGGCCTAAATTTAATATTTGTAAAAGGAAATTAATACCTTTTTAATAAGTCCAGTCAGATGAAATTATAGTAAAATGTATACGGTTTAATAAGGCAGATTAAGGGAGAGTTTTATGTGATTTGGTGTAATTCCAAGCATGGAGTATTTTATTTAAAAAGAGTAGTAATATTTTCTAATTCTGGCTCTAGGATATCGAATATTATCCAATGACAGAAAGTAATGGTTGTTAGGGTAACTAAAATGCAAGAAATTTTGTTGATTTCAACATTCGATTGTTATATGCTATTGGGAACAGTTCGGTAGACAAATTTAAACAAAAAATAAAATAAAATAAAATGAATCATCCTCAATAAATCAAATGTATTAAAGCCAGTCCATTCAAACAAAACTGATGAATAATTACCGAACTAGCTTTCGGGAAATATAATTATACACCTCCCAAAGGTAGCGGAATTACTAATTTCTTCTTCAAACTAATTCCATTAGAAATAATGATGAATCCGATTTACAATTGAACCAAAATACTTATTGAATGGACAAGAAGTCAAAATTAATACAAATATAAACCAAATATACACAAGAACCTTTGGTATTGGAGACATAAACCTCACTTCCAAGAGATTGAAGAAATTAGAATACTACACCAATTCCACTGGGACCGGCAACCACCAGGATCGCGAAGAAGAACGAAGAACAGAAGAATTCCTGTTACACTCCGGGACATCAACTTTCAACCTTTATTGATAATCTGGACACATTTTCTAGTCAAAAGTAACCTCATCAGTACGTCTTCATGCGGTTGTAAACAGCCACGGCTATCTTGCGCATCGCCTTGTACGGTAACACCAGCTTATATTTAATTTTATACATTAAGAATTAATAACAATTTGTAATACTTAGTAACCTTAATTTTGCATTACCTGGCCTTACTAATCGTTAAAAGAATCATACGTACCCTGGGATAAGAGATAAACAAAAATTATATTTAAATTGTATTATACAGTACTAGTCCATTAACAAATCGATTCAGCATTGTACGATCGATATTACGATCAAATAAACTGTGAAGAATGCTGTTGGAAATTAAAAAGTAATATAAATAAAGAATCCTTCTTGTATGTAATGATGTTCTGTGTTATTGTAGAATAGGTATTGTATTTTGATGGGGGAATAATTTACAGATGAAAGAAGGTGATTAAACTATCAAGTGAAACTAACTAACCTATAAAAATAAGTCAATTACGAATAGCAGCGCTTGCTGTAGACAGCTGGTGGAAACGAGAGAGTGCCGAACTAACGTATTCTCTTCGCCACATTTGAATTAATTTAAATAATACGGACCGAATAGGGTTGGAGAGAATTACCGAATTATTAACTAAGATACCTGTAATATAGAGTTATTCTCTGGTAAACACTTAGTAATTGATCAACACAGGGCTATGTTCAACATAAGAGTTGCAGCGATGATATAATAAATAAATTTTTTTTTATTAATATTGAGTTACAGGAGGTCGCATCTACAATAACATAATAAACATTTTCCTTTTAAACAGATCGAATTAGTTAATTTAAATTTTTTTAAATTAACTACAAACTGTAATTAAACCCCGAAACAACAACCTTTTTACATTCTTTACAAATTGACAAACCCAACAGTGAGGCTTTTAAACATCCTCAAATATCATTAATAACAAAAAATAAAGAGGTAACTAGTTGTTACAAATTGGCGCATACCAACGTGGAGCATAATTAGAACGCAGTAAACCTTGTTAGTTGTTACAAATTGGCGCTCAACGAGTGGGCTTTAGTTAAGTAAAAAATTAGGCTATTACTTAACTGGAGCAGGCAACTATTAGAGGCACAGGAATGCATACAAGAGGTGTTTCTAAAAGAATAGCGAAAGACCAAGAAACGGAAGAAGATAGACGGGAAGAAGAAACAGAGGTAGTTACAGACACCGAAATGGAACAACAGGTGAGCAATAAAGAGGATGCCCAAGGGGACCAACCAGATAAAGCGGTAGCCAGAGAAGAACCAAATTGGCAAGATATGACGAAATTTATGGCCGAACAATTTAGGAAACAGGAGGAATACTCAAAGCAAACCAAGGAGGAAACTAATGAGAGTTTAAAACAAACTAATGAGAGTTTAAGACAAATCAAAGAAGATTCCAGAAAACAGAAGGAAGAATTAAATAAAAAATTTGACGAAAATTCAGAAAAGGTAGAAAATAAAATAGACGGTATAAATGAAAATTCAGAAAAGCTGGAAAATAAAATAGACAGTATTAATGAAAACTCAAAGAAACAAAACGAAATTTTGAGTGAGAATTTAATCAAACTAATGAATGAGAAGTTTGACAAAATTAAAGAGGAAACTGATGAGAATAACCGGCTAATAAATGAAAGCTTAAACCAAATTAATGAAAGGTTTGACAGGAACGATGAGAGCTTAAAGCAGATTCAGGAAAATAACAAACGAATAGACGAGAAAATTGAAAACCGTAATAAGGAGTTGCGACAAATTATAAATGAACAAAACCAAGCGTTGAGGGAAGTCATCAATGAAAGGGTTGCAAATGTCAATGAAACGCTTAACAAAAGGGTGGATAATTATGAAGAGGAAGTAAGACAGCAAATAACTGAAACTAAGGTGGGTCTAGTAAAGACAGATGAAACCATCGTACAACTCGCAGTGGAAGTAGATACCAAAATTAATCAAGTAGAAAACAATAACAAACTTAGAATAACGGAGGTACCAGTGAAAACCCAAGAAAAATTAAACGAAGTACGAATTGACATAACTGGAAGAATAGAACGGGTTCACAATGAAATGAAGACAATGAAAATCAGACAAACGCGTAAAAGGAAATTAATAAATACACGGGAAGGATTGGAGATGATTAAAAGGGGATTAGTTCAGCTACATAATATACCAATTACGGAACCAGGAGAAGTAAGGCAATTTAGAAACTTTAAACGAACCACAATTGAATTCCCAGATAGATTAGAAGGACCGAAAAAGCCAAAACTAACCGAGGAGCATGGAGGACTTCTGGAGATTATGTATGAACCATTTGAACAATTAAGAAACGGTACGGAAGAATCAGCTCGAAAAACGATAGTAGACTTCAGCATGAATGAAAATTTTATAACAACAAAATGGCGGAACTACATGATAGTGAGATATGTCACAAGGACAGAAATAACTCTATACACTAGAGAGATCCGAACAACCAGTATAGAGGAAATAATGGACCACGGTTAAACAGATTCCAAACCAACCAAAAAAAAGGGGGACTGATTTTCTGAAAACCGACCAAGCAACCCATTGGAAAGAAAACCCCAAAATTCCAAAAAGCATGTAAGGACAACTTACTAAATATTTATTCAGGAACAATATGATTTAATAAAAACTATGTAAGGACAACTTACTTAAGATATTTTGCAACAATTTAACAGTAAACCACCAAGAGTATGTAAGAACAGATTATTAAATAATATTTATAAAGAATTGATTTAAAATAAAATAATAGGAAAAAGTAATATTTTTATGGGAACAAAAAGAAGAATAAATGAATAAAAACAATTGATGGTAATGTGCTCAAATAAGAAGAATAACGAATAATTTAATGACTACAATGAAGCTGAAGGAGGATAATAATTAATACAACAATAATTTAGAATCTCTCGGAATTGAAGATGATATAAGAAGAAATGATACAGAGAAAATATAACATAAGAAGGAAAGTCAAAAGGATTTTAAAATAATGCCTATCAATAATGTTATATGCTATTAGTTAATGATAAATAAGAAGGAATCAAGAAGAAAAGGAAATATATAATTTAATGCAAACAGCAACAGTATGAAGAATCCCAAAAGTGTTTAGTATTAGTTGCTAATCGACTACTTGTAATCTTTTTATTATAACGTATTGACCGTAGAAATGTTCTGGCAATAATTTTCCTGAGCAGGGATGATGTTCCCCTGGTCTCAGAAGGTGTAAGGATGGACAGCGGAGTTATGGACCCAAAAGTGGCCACCCGACTGGTACCACCGCACAGGATAGGGAAAAATGTTAGGGAAATTGAATATTTAAGGGATAATAATTATAAAATAGCTGAAAAGAGTGATATTAGATTCCAGAAGTATAGATGAAGAAAATAGAAGGAAGATAGCAGACAGAAGCTTAATTGAGAAAGCGAATTTATAGAAGTAAATAAGAAAGTAAGTGTTAAAACAAGTTTTTTATGATTAGTGTGACCAGTCCTTATCAAGTAAAATGTGGAAGTACCACTACCCAGAGAAATAAATCATTGATGAATATGCCTCCAAGAGAGAGAGAGTTGAGTAGGAAAACAGCAATTACCATTAACCGAATAACAGGTATATAACCAGTCCAAATAAAAAAAAAAATACTATGAGTAAAAGGATAACCTGATCAGGGACGAACTATAAGTTTATTTTTACTAAACTTCATTGAGCCAAAATAAACTTCTTTCGAAGGGGCAGTATTATGTAACGTAACAGTGTTGAGGTCCCCGACGTTACATAAAAAACTATGTAAATATGATTTAAAACAATGCCCAAAGCCTGTTATAATTAAATACAAGAGGGCCCATCTCACCTGAAGAATGCATTAGAGGTACCTAGTAAGGTTACTAAGTAATAAAACATTAAAAGTGTACCTAAATCTAAAATATGTAATGAGTAGTATGAGATGTAAAACATAAACATTGTGTCTAATGGGAGGAGTTTAAGGTGTAGGAGTTGAGTATAATATACTGTTCAATTAATATTTAATGTGTTATAAAATGTACTTGGTGTTGTACTGTAGCATGATATAGTGTTTACAGGATATTTATTTTATGTTTTGTGGATAGTAAATGGGGAGCTGTTGCTTTGAGGAAGTACTAAGTCCTAGGTACTCAATTTATTTATGTTAAAATTGTATTTAAATAATTAAGTGTAAATACATTTATTAGTTATGATATTATGTTAAATGTATTTACTTTAATTGATTAATGAAGATGTTTAAAATAATGTTTGTAAACTTGGCCAGGAAGGCAATAAGTGTTAATAAGTTGGCAAGTAGTTCTTGTAATTATGTAAAAAACCAATGAAGGGTTCAATGATGAACTAAATAATATAATGAATTGAAACCAGGAAATTAAGATTGATGTAAGTGGCCATAAGCCAGTGACTATTTGTACAGTAGGTCAGGTAAAGAAAAATTAAGTTAAAAACAAAACAAAATTATAACCGGTGTAATAAAACCAATCGGCCTAAATTTAATATTTGTAAAAGGAAATTAATACCTTTTTAATAAGTCCAGTCAGATGAAATTATAGTAAAATGTATACGGTTTAATAAGGCAGATTAAGGGAGAGTTTTATGTGATTTGGTGTAATTCCAAGCATGGAGTATTTTATTTAAAAAGAGTAGTAATATTTTCTAATTCTGGCTCTAGGATATCGAATATTATCCAATGACAGAAAGTAATGGTTGTTAGGGTAACTAAAATGCAAGAAATTTTGTTGATTTCAACATTCGATTGTTATATGCTATTGGGAACAGTTCGGTAGACAAATTTAAACAAAAAATAAAATAAAATAAAATGAATCATCCTCAATAAATCAAATGTATTAAAGCCAGTCCATTCAAACAAAGCTGATGAATAATTACCGAACTAGCTTTCGGGAAATATAATTATACACCTCCCAAAGGTAGCGGAATTATTAATTTCTTCTTCAAACTAATTACATTAGAAATAATGATGAACCCGATTTACAATTGAACCAAAATACTTATTGAATGAACAAGAAGTCATAATTAATACAAATATAAACCAAATATACACAAGAACCTTTGGTATTGGAGACATAAACCTCACTTCCAAGAGATTGAAGAAATTAGAATACTACACCAATTCCACTGGGACCGGCAACCACCAGGATCGCGAAGAAGAACGAAGAACAGAAGAATTCCTGTTACACTCCGGGACATCAACTTTTAACCTTTATTGATAATCTGGACACATTTTCTAGTCAAAAGTAACCTCATCAGTACGTCTTCATGCGGTTGTAAACAGCCACGGCTATCTTGCGCATCGCCTTGTACGGTAACACCAGCTTATATTTAATTTTATACATTAAGAATTAATAACAATTTGTAATACTTAGTAACCTTAATTTTGCATTACCTGGCCTTACTAATCGTTAAAAGAATCATACGTACCCTGGGATAAGAGATAAACAAAAATTATATTTAAATTGTATTATACAGTACTAGTCCATTAACAAATCGATTCAGCATTGTACGATCGATATTACGATCAAATAAACTGTGAAGAATGCTGTTGGAAATTAAAAAGTAATATAAATAAAGAATCCTTCTTGTATGTAATGATGTTCTGTGTTATTGTAGAATAGGTATTGTATTTTGATGGGGGAATAATTTACAGATGAAAGAAGGTGATTAAACTATCAAGTGAAACTAACTAACCTATAAAAATAAGTCAATTACGAATAGCAGCGCTTGCTGTAGACAGCTGGTGGAAACGAGAGAGTGCCGAACTAACGTATTCTCTTCGCCACATTTGAATTAATTTAAATAATACGGACCGAATAGGGTTGGAGAGAATTACCGAATTATTAACTAAGATACCTGTAATATAGAGTTATTCTCTGGTAAACACTTAGTAATTGATCAACACAGGGCTATGTTCAACATAAGAGTTGCAGCGATGATATAATAAATAAATTTTTTTTTATTAATATTGAGTTACAGGAGGTCGCATCTACAATAACATAATAAACATTTTCCTTTTAAACAGATCGAATTAGTTAATTTAAATTTTTTTAAATTAACTACAAACTGTAATTAAACCCCGAAACAACAACCTTTTTACATTCTTTACAAATTGACAAACCCAACAGTGAGGCTTTTAAACATCCTCAAATATCATTAATAACAAAAAATAAAGAGGTAACTAGTTGTTACAAATTGGCGCATACCAACGTGGAGCATAATTAGAACCCAGTAAACCTTGTTAGTTGTTACAAATTGGCGCTCAACGAGTGGGCTTTAGTTAAGTAAAAAATTAGGCTATTACTTAACTGGAGCAGGCAACTATTAGAGGCACAGGAATGCATACAAGAGGTGTTTCTAAAAGAATAGCGAAAGACCAAGAAACGGAAGAAGATAGACGGGAAGAAGAAACAGAGGTAGTTACAGACACCGAAATGGAACAACAGGTGAGCAATAAAGAGGATGCCCAAGGGGACCAACCAGATAAAGCGGTAGCCAGAGAAGAACCAAATTGGCAAGATATGACGAAATTTATGGCCGAACAATTTAGGAAACAGGAGGAATACTCAAAGCAAACCAAGGAGGAAACTAATGAGAGTTTAAAACAAACTAATGAGAGTTTAAGACAAATCAAAGAAGATTCCAGAAAACAGAAGGAAGAATTAAATAAAAAATTTGACGAAAATTCAGAAAAGGTAGAAAATAAAATAGACGGTATAAATGAAAATTCAGAAAAGCTGGAAAATAAAATAGACAGTATTAATGAAAACTCAAAGAAACAAAACGAAATTTTGAGTGAGAATTTAATCAAACTAATGAATGAGAAGTTTGACAAAATTAAAGAGGAAACTGATGAGAATAACCGGCTAATAAATGAAAGCTTAAACCAAATTAATGAAAGGTTTGACAGGAACGATGAGAGCTTAAAGCAGATTCAGGAAAATAACAAACGAATAGACGAGAAAATTGAAAACCGTAATAAGGAGTTGCGACAAATTATAAATGAACAAAACCAAGCGTTGAGGGAAGTCATCAATGAAAGGGTTGCAAATGTCAATGAAACGCTTAACAAAAGGGTGGATAATTATGAAGAGGAAGTAAGACAGCAAATAACTGAAACTAAGGTGGGTCTAGTAAAGACAGATGAAACCATCGTACAACTCGCAGTGGAAGTAGATACCAAAATTAATCAAGTAGAAAACAATAACAAACTTAGAATAACGGAGGTACCAGCGAAAACCCAAGAAAAATTAAACGAAGTACGAATTGACATAACTGGAAGAATAGAACGGGTTCACAATGAAATGAAGACAATGAAAATCAGACAAACGCGTAAAAGGAAATTAATAAATACACGGGAAGGATTGGAGATGATTAAAAGGGGATTAGTTCAGCTACATAATATACCAATTACGGAACCAGGAGAAGTAAGGCAATTTAGAAACTTTAAACGAACCACAATTGAATTCCCAGATAGATTAGAAGGACCGAAAAAGCCAAAACTAACCGAGGAGCATGGAGGACTTCTGGAGATTATGTATGAACCATTTGAACAATTAAGAAACGGTACGGAAGAATCAGCTCGAAAAACGATAGTAGACTTCAGCATGAATGAAAATTTTATAACAACAAAATGGCGGAACTACATGATAGTGAGATATGTCACAAGGACAGAAATAACTCTATACACTAGAGAGATCCGAACAACCAGTATAGAGGAAATAATGGACCACGGTTAAACAGATTCCAAACCAACCAAAAAAAAGGGGGACTGATTTTCTGAAAACCGACCAAGCAACCCATTGGAAAGAAAACCCCAAAATTCCAAAAAGCATGTAAGGACAACTTACTAAATATTTATTCAGGAACAATATGATTTAATAAAAACTATGTAAGGACAACTTACTTAAGATATTTTGCAACAATTTAACAGTAAACCACCAAGAGTATGTAAGAACAGATTATTAAATAATATTTATAAAGAATTGATTTAAAATAAAATAATAGGAAAAAGTAATATTTTTATGGGAACAAAAAGAAGAATAAATGAATAAAAACAATTGATGGTAATGTGCTCAAATAAGAAGAATAACGAATAATTTAATGACTACAATGAAGCTGAAGGAGGATAATAATTAATACAACAATAATTTAGAATCTCTCGGAATTGAAGATGATATAAGAAGAAATGATACAGAGAAAATATAACATAAGAAGGAAAGTCAAAAGGATTTTAAAATAATGCCTATCAATAATGTTATATGCTATTAGTTAATGATAAATAAGAAGGAATCAAGAAGAAAAGGAAATATATAATTTAATGCAAACAGCAACAGTATGAAGAATCCCAAAAGTGTTTAGTATTAGTTGCTAATCGACTACTTGTAATCTTTTTATTATAACGTATTGACCGTAGAAATGTTCTGGCAATAATTTTCCTGAGCAGGGATGATGTTCCCCTGGTCTCAGAAGGTGTAAGGATGGACAGCGGAGTTATGGACCCAAAAGTGGCCACCCGACTGGTACCAACGCACAGGATAGGGAAAAATGTTAGGGAAATTGAATATTTAAGGGATAATAATTATAAAATAGCTGAAAAGAGTGTTATTAGATTCCAGAAGTATAGATGAAGAAAATAGAAGGAAGATAGCAGACAGAAGCTTAATTGAGAAAGCGAATTTATAGAAGTAAATAAGAAAGTAAGTGTTAAAACAAGTTTTTTATGATTAGTGTGACCAGTCCTTATCAAGTAAAATGTGGAAGTACCACTACCCAGACCAACCAGAGAAATAAATCATTGATGAATATGCCTCCAAGAGAGAGAGAGTTGAGTAGGAAAACAGCAATTACCATTAACCGAATAACAGGTATATAACCAGTCCAAATAAAAAAAAAATACTATGAGTAAAAGGATAACCTGATCAGGGACGAACTATAAGTTTATTTTTACTAAACTTCATTGAGCCAAAATAAACTTCTTTCGAAGGGGCAGTATTATGTAACGTAACAGTGTTGAGGTCCCCGACGTTACATAAAAAACTATGTAAATATGATTTAAAACAATGCCCAAAGCCTGTTATAATTAAATACAAGAGGGCCCATCTCACCTGAAGAATGCATTAGAGGTACCTAGTAAGGTTACTAAGTAATAAAACATTAAAAGTGTACCTAAATCTAAAATATGTAATGAGTAGTATGAGATGTAAAACATAAACATTGTGTCTAATGGGAGGAGTTTAAGGTGTAGGAGTTGAGTATAATATACTGTTCAATTAATATTTAATGTGTTATAAAATGTACTTGGTGTTGTACTGTAGCATGATATAGTGTTTACAGGATATTTATTTTATGTTTTGTGGATAGTAAATGGGGAGCTGTTGCTTTGAGGAAGTACTAAGTCCTAGGTACTCAATTTATTTATGTTAAAATTGTATTTAAATAATTAAGTATAAATACATTTATTAGTTATGATATTATGTTAAATGTATTTACTTTAATTGATTAATGAAGATGTTTAAAATAATGTTTGTAAACTTGGCCAGGAAGGCAATAAGTGTTAATAAGTTGGCAAGTAGTTCTTGTAATTATGTAAAAAACCAATGAAGGGTTCAATGATGAACTAAATAATATAATGAATTGAAACCAGGAAATTAAGATTGATGTAAGTGGCCATAAGCCAGTGACTATTTGTACAGTAGGTCAGGTAAAGAAAAATTAAGTTAAAAACAAAACAAAATTATAACCGGTGTAATAAAACCAATCGGCCTAAATTTAATATTTGTAAAAGGAAATTAATACCTTTTTAATAAGTCCAGTCAGATGAAATTATAGTAAAATGTATACGGTTTAATAAGGCAGATTAAGGGAGAGTTTTATGTGATTTGGTGTAATTCCAAGCATGGAGTATTTTATTTAAAAAGAGTAGTAATATTTTCTAATTCTGGCTCTAGGATATCGAATATTATCCAATGACAGAAAGTAATGGTTGTTAGGGTAACTAAAATGCAAGAAATTTTGTTGATTTCAACATTCGATTGTTATATGCTATTGGGAACAGTTCGGTAGACAAATTTAAACAAAAAATAAAATAAAATAAAATGAATCATCCTCAATAAATCAAATGTATTAAAGCCAGTCCATTCAAACAAAGCTGATGAATAATTACCGAACTAGCTTTCGGGAAATATAATTATACACCTCCCAAAGGTAGCGGAATTATTAATTTCTTCTTCAAACTAATTACATTAGAAATAATGATGAACCCGATTTACAATTGAACCAAAATACTTATTGAATGAACAAGAAGTCATAATTAATACAAATATAAACCAAATATACACAAGAACCTTTGGTATTGGAGACATAAACCTCACTTCCAAGAGATTGAAGAAATTAGAATACTACACCAATTCCACTGGGACCGGCAACCACCAGGATCGCGAAGAAGAACGAAGAACAGAAGAATTCCTGTTACACTCCGGGACATCAACTTTTAACCTTTATTGATAATCTGGACACATTTTCTAGTCAAAAGTAACCTCATCAGTACGTCTTCATGCGGTTGTAAACAGCCACGGCTATCTTGCGCATCGCCTTGTACGGTAACACCAGCTTATATTTAATTTTATACATTAAGAATTAATAACAATTTGTAATACTTAGTAACCTTAATTTTGCATTACCTGGCCTTACTAATCGTTAAAAGAATCATACGTACCCTGGGATAAGAGATAAACAAAAATTATATTTAAATTGTATTATACAGTACTAGTCCATTAACAAATCGATTCAGCATTGTACGATCGATATTACGATCAAATAAACTGTGAAGAATGCTGTTGGAAATTAAAAAGTAATATAAATAAAGAATCCTTCTTGTATGTAATGATGTTCTGTGTTATTGTAGAATAGGTATTGTATTTTGATGGGGGAATAATTTACAGATGAAAGAAGGTGATTAAACTATCAAGTGAAACTAACTAACCTATAAAAATAAGTCAATTACGAATAGCAGCGCTTGCTGTAGACAGCTGGTGGAAACGAGAGAGTGCCGAACTAACGTATTCTCTTCGCCACATTTGAATTAATTTAAATAATACGGACCGAATAGGGTTGGAGAGAATTACCGAATTATTAACTAAGATACCTGTAATATAGAGTTATTCTCTGGTAAACACTTAGTAATTGATCAACACAGGGCTATGTTCAACATAAGAGTTGCAGCGATGATATAATAAATAAATTTTTTTTTATTAATATTGAGTTACAGGAGGTCGCATCTACAATAACATAATAAACATTTTCCTTTTAAACAGATCGAATTAGTTAATTTAAATTTTTTTAAATTAACTACAAACTGTAATTAAACCCCGAAACAACAACCTTTTTACATTCTTTACAAATTGACAAACCCAACAGTGAGGCTTTTAAACATCCTCAAATATCATTAATAACAAAAAATAAAGAGGTAACTAGTTGTTACAAATTGGCGCATACCAACGTGGAGCATAATTAGAACCCAGTAAACCTTGTTAGTTGTTACAAATTGGCGCTCAACGAGTGGGCTTTAGTTAAGTAAAATATTAGGCTATTACTTAACTGGAGCAGGCAACTATTAGAGGCACAGGAATGCATACAAGAGGTGTTTCTAAAAGAATAGCGAAAGACCAAGAAACGGAAGAAGATAGACGGGAAGAAGAAACAGAGGTAGTTACAGACACCGAAATGGAACAACAGGTGAGCAATAAAGAGGATGCCCAAGGGGACCAACCAGATAAAGCGGTAGCCAGAGAAGAACCAAATTGGCAAGATATGACGAAATTTATGGCCGAACAATTTAGGAAACAGGAGGAATACTCAAAGCAAACCAAGGAGGAAACTAATGAGAGTTTAAAACAAACTAATGAGAGTTTAAGACAAATCAAAGAAGATTCCAGAAAACAGAAGGAAGAATTAAATAAAAAATTTGACGAAAATTCAGAAAAGGTAGAAAATAAAATAGACGGTATAAATGAAAATTCAGAAAAGCTGGAAAATAAAATAGACAGTATTAATGAAAACTCAAAGAAACAAAACGAAATTTTGAGTGAGAATTTAATCAAACTAATGAATGAGAAGTTTGACAAAATTAAAGAGGAAACTGATGAGAATAACCGGCTAATAAATGAAAGCTTAAACCAAATTAATGAAAGGTTTGACAGGAACGATGAGAGCTTAAAGCAGATTCAGGAAAATAACAAACGAATAGACGAGAAAATTGAAAACCGTAATAAGGAGTTGCGACAAATTATAAATGAACAAAACCAAGCGTTGAGGGAAGTCATCAATGAAAGGGTTGCAAATGTCAATGAAACGCTTAACAAAAGGGTGGATAATTATGAAGAGGAAGTAAGACAGCAAATAACTGAAACTAAGGTGGGTCTAGTAAAGACAGATGAAACCATCGTACAACTCGCAGTGGAAGTAGATACCAAAATTAATCAAGTAGAAAACAATAACAAACTTAGAATAACGGAGGTACCAGCGAAACCCCAAGAAAAATTAAACGAAGTACGAATTGACATAACTGGAAGAATAGAACGGGTTCACAATGAAATGAAGACAATGAAAATCAGACAAACGCGTAAAAGGAAATTAATAAATACACGGGAAGGATTGGAGATGATTAAAAGGGGATTAGTTCAGCTACATAATATACCAATTACGGAACCAGGAGAAGTAAGGCAATTTAGAAACTTTAAACGAACCACAATTGAATTCCCAGATAGATTAGAAGGACCGAAAAAGCCAAAACTAACCGAGGAGCATGGAGGACTTCTGGAGATTATGTATGAACCATTTGAACAATTAAGAAACGGTACGGAAGAATCAGCTCGAAAAACGATAGTAGACTTCAGCATGAATGAAAATTTTATAACAACAAAATGGCGGAACTACATGATAGTGAGATATGTCACAAGGACAGAAATAACTCTATACACTAGAGAGATCCGAACAACCAGTATAGAGGAAATAATGGACCACGGTTAAACAGATTCCAAACCAACCAAAAAAAAGGGGGACTGATTTCCTGAAAACCGACCAAGCAACCCATTGGAAAGAAAACCCCAAAATTCCAAAAAGCATGTAAGGACAACTTACTAAATATTTATTCAGGAACAATATGATTTAATAAAAACTATGTAAGGACAACTTACTTAAGATATTTTGCAACAATTTAACAGTAAACCACCAAGAGTATGTAAGAACAGATTATTAAATAATATTTATAAAGAATTGATTTAAAATAAAATAATAGGAAAAAGTAATATTTTTATGGGAACAAAAAGAAGAATAAATGAATAAAAACAATTGATGGTAATGTGCTCAAATAAGAAGAATAACGAATAATTTAATGACTACAATGAAGCTGAAGGAGGATAATAATTAATACAACAATAATTTAGAATCTCTCGGAATTGAAGATGATATAAGAAGAAATGATACAGAGAAAATATAACATAAGAAGGAAAGTCAAAAGGATTTTAAAATAATGCCGATCAATAATGTTATATGCTATTAGTTAATGATAAAGAAGAAGGAATCAAGAAGAAAAGGAAATATATAATTTAATGCAAACAGCAACAGTATGAAGAATCCCAAAAGTGTTTAGTATTAGTTGCTAATCGACTACTTGTAATCTTTTTATTATAACGTATTGACCGTAGAAATGTTCCGGCAATAATTTTCCTGAGCAGGGATGATGTTCCCCTGGTCTCAGAAGGTGTAAGGATGGACAGCGGAGTTATGGACCCAAAAGTGGCCACCCGACTGGTACCAACGCACAGGATAGGGAAAAATGTTAGGGAAATTGAATATTTAAGGGATAATAATTATAAAATAGCTGAAAAGAGTGTTATTAGATTCCAGAAGTATAGATGAAGAAAATAGAAGGAAGATAGCAGACAGAAGCTTAATTGAGAAAGCGAATTTATAGAAGTAAATAAGAAAGTAAGTGTTAAAACAAGTTTTTTATGATTAGTGTGACCAGTCCTTATCAAGTAAAATGTGGAAGTACCACTACCCAGAGAAATAAATCATTGATGAATATGCCTCCAAGAGAGAGAGAGTTGAGTAGGAAAACAGCAATTACCATTAACCGAATAACAGGTATATAACCAGTCCAAATAAAAAAAAAATACTATGAGTAAAAGGATAACCTGATCAGGGACGAACTATAAGTTTATTTTTACTAAACTTCATTGAGCCAAAATAAACTTCTTTCGAAGGGGCAGTATTATGTAACGTAACAGTGTTGAGGTCCCCGACGTTACATAAAAAACTATGTAAATATGATTTAAAACAATGCCCAAAGCCTGTTATAATTAAATACAAGAGGGCCCATCTCACCTGAAGAATGCATTAGAGGTACCTAGTAAGGTTACTAAGTAATAAAACATTAAAAGTGTACCTAAATCTAAAATATGTAATGAGTAGTATGAGATGTAAAACATAAACATTGTGTCTAATGGGAGGAGTTTAAGGTGTAGGAGTTGAGTATAATATACTGTTCAATTAATATTTAATGTGTTATAAAATGTACTTGGTGTTGTACTGTAGCATGATATAGTGTTTACAGGATATTTATTTTATGTTTTGTGGATAGTAAATGGGGAGCTGTTGCTTTGAGGAAGTACTAAGTCCTAGGTACTCAATTTATTTATGTTAAAATTGTATTTAAATAATTAAGTATAAATACATTTATTAGTTATGATATTATGTTAAATGTATTTACTTTAATTGATTAATGAAGATGTTTAAAATAATGTTTGTAAACTTGGCCAGGAAGGCAATAAGTGTTAATAAGTTGGCAAGTAGTTCTTGTAATTATGTAAAAAACCAATGAAGGGTTCAATGATGAACTAAATAATATAATGAATTGAAACCAGGAAATTAAGATTGATGTAAGTGGCCATAAGCCAGTGACTATTTGTACAGTAGGTCAGGTAAAGAAAAATTAAGTTAAAAACAAAACAAAATTATAACCGGTGTAATAAAACCAATCGGCCTAAATTTAATATTTGTAAAAGGAAATTAATACCTTTTTAATAAGTCCAGTCAGATGAAATTATAGTAAAATGTATACGGTTTAATAAGGCAGATTAAGGGAGAGTTTTATGTGATTTGGTGTAATTCCAAGCATGGAGTATTTTATTTAAAAAGAGTAGTAATATTTTCTAATTCTGGCTCTAGGATATCGAATATTATCCAATGACAGAAAGTAATGGTTGTTAGGGTAACTAAAATGCAAGAAATTTTGTTGATTTCAACATTCGATTGTTATATGCTATTGGGAACAGTTCGGTAGACAAATTTAAACAAAAAATAAAATAAAATAAAATGAATCATCCTCAATAAATCAAATGTATTAAAGCCAGTCCATTCAAACAAAGCTGATGAATAATTACCGAACTAGCTTTCGGGAAATATAATTATACACCTCCCAAAGGTAGCGGAATTATTAATTTCTTCTTCAAACTAATTACATTAGAAATAATGATGAACCCGATTGACAATTGAACCAAAATACTTATTGAATGAACAAGAAGTCAAAATTAATACAAATATAAACCAAATATACACAAGAACCTTTGGTATTGGAGACATAAACCTCACTTCCAAGAGATTGAAGAAATTAGAATACTACACCAATTCCACTGGGACCGGCAACCACCAGGATCGCGAAGAAGAACGAAGAACAGAAGAATTCCTGTTACACTCCGGGACATCAACTTTTAACCTTTATTGATAATCTGGACACATTTTCTAGTCAAAAGTAACCTCATCAGTACGTCTTCATGCGGTTGTAAACAGCCACGGCTATCTTGCGCATCGCCTTGTACGGTAACACCAGCTTATATTTAATTTTATACATTAAGAATTAATAACAATTTGTAATACTTAGTAACCTTAATTTTGCATTACCTGGCCTTACTAATCGTTAAAAGAATCATACGTACCCTGGGATAAGAGATAAACAAAAATTATATTTAAATTGTATTATACAGTACTAGTCCATTAACAAATCGATTCAGCATTGTACGATCGATATTACGATCAAATAAACTGTGAAGAATGCTGTTGGAAATTAAAAAGTAATATAAATAAAGAATCCTTCTTGTATGTAATGATGTTCTGTGTTATTGTAGAATAGGTATTGTATTTTGATGGGGGAATAATTTACAGATGAAAGAAGGTGATTAAACTATCAAGTGAAACTAACTAACCTATAAAAATAAGTCAATTACGAATAGCAGCGCTTGCTGTAGACAGCTGGTGGAAACGAGAGAGTGCCGAACTAACGTATTCTCTTCGCCACATTTGAATTAATTTAAATAATACGGACCGAATAGGGTTGGAGAGAATTACCGAATTATTAACTAAGATACCTGTAATATAGAGTTATTCTCTGGTAAACACTTAGTAATTGATCAACACAGGGCTATGTTCAACATAAGAGTTGCAGCGATGATATAATAAATAAATTTTTTTTTATTAATATTGAGTTACAGGAGGTCGCATCTACAATAACATAATAAACATTTTCCTTTTAAACAGATCGAATTAGTTAATTTAAATTTTTTTAAATTAACTACAAACTGTAATTAAACCCCGAAACAACAACCTTTTTACATTCTTTACAAATTGACAAACCCAACAGTGAGGCTTTTAAACATCCTCAAATATCATTAATAACAAAAAATAAAGAGGTAACTAGTTGTTACAAATTGGCGCATACCAACGTGGAGCATAATTAGAACGCAGTAAACCTTGTTAGTTGTTACAAATTGGCGCTCAACGAGTGGGCTTTAGTTAAGTAAAAAATTAGGCTATTACTTAACTGGAGCAGGCAACTATTAGAGGCACAGGAATGCATACAAGAGGTGTTTCTAAAAGAATAGCGAAAGACCAAGAAACGGAAGAAGATAGACGGGAAGAAGAAACAGAGGTAGTTACAGACACCGAAATGGAACAACAGGTGAGCAATAAAGAGGATGCCCAAGGGGACCAACCAGATAAAGCGGTAGCCAGAGAAGAACCAAATTGGCAAGATATGACGAAATTTATGGCCGAACAATTTAGGAAACAGGAGGAATACTCAAAGCAAACCAAGGAGGAAACTAATGAGAGTTTAAAACAAACTAATGAGAGTTTAAGACAAATCAAAGAAGATTCCAGAAAACAGAAGGAAGAATTAAATAAAAAATTTGACGAAAATTCAGAAAAGGTAGAAAATAAAATAGACGGTATAAATGAAAATTCAGAAAAGCTGGAAAATAAAATAGACAGTATTAATGAAAACTCAAAGAAACAAAACGAAATTTTGAGTGAGAATTTAATCAAACTAATGAATGAGAAGTTTGACAAAATTAAAGAGGAAACTGATGAGAATAACCGGCTAATAAATGAAAGCTTAAACCAAATTAATGAAAGGTTTGACAGGAACGATGAGAGCTTAAAGCAGATTCAGGAAAATAACAAACGAATAGACGAGAAAATTGAAAACCGTAATAAGGAGTTGCGACAAATTATAAATGAACAAAACCAAGCGTTGAGGGAAGTCATCAATGAAAGGGTTGCAAATGTCAATGAAACGCTTAACAAAAGGGTGGATAATTATGAAGAGGAAGTAAGACAGCAAATAACTGAAACTAAGGTGGGTCTAGTAAAGACAGATGAAACCATCGTACAACTCGCAGTGGAAGTAGATACCAAAATTAATCAAGTAGAAAACAATAACAAACTTAGAATAACGGAGGTACCAGCGAAACCCCAAGAAAAATTAAACGAAGTACGAATTGACATAACTGGAAGAATAGAACGGGTTCACAATGAAATGAAGACAATGAAAATCAGACAAACGCGTAAAAGGAAATTAATAAATACACGGGAAGGATTGGAGATGATTAAAAGGGGATTAGTTCAGCTACATAATATACCAATTACGGAACCAGGAGAAGTAAGGCAATTTAGAAACTTTAAACGAACCACAATTGAATTCCCAGATAGATTAGAAGGACCGAAAAAGCCAAAACTAACCGAGGAGCATGGAGGACTTCTGGAGATTATGTATGAACCATTTGAACAATTAAGAAACGGTACGGAAGAATCAGCTCGAAAAACGATAGTAGACTTCAGCATGAATGAAAATTTTATAACAACAAAATGGCGGAACTACATGATAGTGAGATATGTCACAAGGACAGAAATAACTCTATACACTAGAGAGATCCGAACAACCAGTATAGAGGAAATAATGGACCACGGTTAAACAGATTCCAAACCAACCAAAAAAAAGGGGGACTGATTTTCTGAAAACCGACCAAGCAACCCATTGGAAAGAAAACCCCAAAATTCCAAAAAGCATGTAAGGACAACTTACTAAATATTTATTCAGGAACAATATGATTTAATAAAAACTATGTAAGGACAACTTACTTAAGATATTTTGCAACAATTTAACAGTAAACCACCAAGAGTATGTAAGAACAGATTATTAAATAATATTTATAAAGAATTGATTTAAAATAAAATAATAGGAAAAAGTAATATTTTTATGGGAACAAAAAGAAGAATAAATGAATAAAAACAATTGATGGTAATGTGCTCAAATAAGAAGAATAACGAATAATTTAATGACTACAATGAAGCTGAAGGAGGATAATAATTAATACAACAATAATTTAGAATCTCTCGGAATTGAAGATGATATAAGAAGAAATGATACAGAGAAAATATAACATAAGAAGGAAAGTCAAAAGGATTTTAAAATAATGCCGATCAATAATGTTATATGCTATTAGTTAATGATAAAGAAGAAGGAATCAAGAAGAAAAGGAAATATATAATTTAATGCAAACAGCAACAGTATGAAGAATCCCAAAAGTGTTTAGTATTAGTTGCTAATCGACTACTTGTAATCTTTTTATTATAACGTATTGACCGTAGAAATGTTCCGGCAATAATTTTCCTGAGCAGGGATGATGTTCCCCTGGTCTCAGAAGGTGTAAGGATGGACAGCGGAGTTATGGACCCAAAAGTGGCCACCCGACTGGTACCAACGCACAGGATAGGGAAAAATGTTAGGGAAATTGAATATTTAAGGGATAATAATTATAAAATAGCTGAAAAGAGTGTTATTAGATTCCAGAAGTATAGATGAAGAAAATAGAAGGAAGATAGCAGACAGAAGCTTAATTGAGAAAGCGAATTTATAGAAGTAAATAAGAAAGTAAGTGTTAAAACAAGTTTTTTATGATTAGTGTGACCAGTCCTTATCAAGTAAAATGTGGAAGTACCACTACCCAGAGAAATAAATCATTGATGAATATGCCTCCAAGAGAGAGAGAGTTGAGTAGGAAAACAGCAATTACCATTAACCGAATAACAGGTATATAACCAGTCCAAAATAAAAAAAAAATACTATGATTAAAAGGATAACCTGATCAGGGACGAACTATAAGTTTATTTTTACTAAACTTCATTGAGCCAAAATAAACTTCTTTCGAAGGGGCAGTATTATGTAACGTAACAGTGTTGAGGTCCCCGACGTTACATAAAAAACTATGTAAATATGATTTAAAACAATGCCCAAAGCCTGTTATAATTAAATACAAGAGGGCCCATCTCACCTGAAGAATGCATTAGAGGTACCTAGTAAGGTTACTAAGTAATAAAACATTAAAAGTGTACCTAAATCTAAAATATGTAATGAGTAGTATGAGATGTAAAACATAAACATTGTGTCTAATGGGAGGAGTTTAAGGTGTAGGAGTTGAGTATAATATACTGTTCAATTAATATTTAATGTGTTATAAAATGTACTTGGTGTTGTACTGTAGCATGATATAGTGTTTACAGGATATTTATTTTATGTTTTGTGGATAGTAAGTGGGGAGCTGTTGCTTTGAGGAAGTACTAAGTCCTAGGTACTCAATTTATTTATGTTAAAATTGTATTTAAATAATTAAGTATAAGTACATTTATTAGTTATGATATTATGTTAAATGTATTTACTTTAATTGATTAATGAAGATGTTTAAAATAATGTTTGTAAACTTGGCCAGGAAGGCAATAAGTGTTAATAAGTTGGCAAGTAGTTCTTGTAATTATGTAAAAAACCAATGAAGGGTTCAATGATGAACTAAATAATATAATGAATTGAAACCAGGAAATTAAGATTGATGTAAGTGGCCATAAGCCAGTGACTATTTGTACAGTAGGTCAGGTAAAGAAAAATTAAGTTAAAAACAAAACAAAATTATAACCGGTGTAATAAAACCAATAGGCCTAAATTTAATATTTGTAAAAGGAAATTAATACCTTTTTAATAAGTCCAGTCAGATGAAATTATAGTAAAATGTATACGGTTTAATAAGGCAGATTAAGGGAGAGTTTTATGTGATTTGGTGTAATTCCAAGCATGGAGTATTTTATTTAAAAAGAGTAGTAATATTTTCTAATTCTGGCTCTAGGATATCGAATATTATCCAATGACAGAAAGTAATGGTTGTTAGGGTAACTAAAATGCAAGAAATTTTGTTGATTTCAACATTCGATTGTTATATGCTATTGGGAACAGTTCGGTAGACAAATTTAAACAAAAAATAAAATAAAATAAAATGAATCATCCTCAATAAATCAAATGTATTAAAGCCAGTCCATTCAAACAAAACTGATGAATAATTACCGAACTAGCTTTCGGGAAATATAATTATACACCTCCCAAAGGTAGCGGAATTACTAATTTCTTCTTCAAACTAATTCCATTAGAAATAATGATGAATCCGATTTACAATTGAACCAAAATACTTATTGAATGGACAAGAAGTCAAAATTAATACAAATATAAACCAAATATACACAAGAACCTTTGGTATTGGAGACATAAACCTCACTTCCAAGAGATTGAAGAAATTAGAATACTACACCAATTCCACTGGGACCGGTAACCACCAGGATCGCGAAGAAGAACGAAGAACAGAAGAATTCCTGTTACACTCCGGGACATCAACTTTCAACCTTTATTGACAATCTGGACACATTTTCTAGTCAAAAGTAACCTCATCAGTACGTCTTCATGCGGTTGTAAACAGCCACGGCTATCTTGCGCATCGCCTTGTACGGTAACACCAGCTTATATTTAATTTTATACATTAAGAATTAATAACAATTTGTAATACTTAGTAAACTTAATTTTGCATTACCTGGCCTTACTAATCGTTAAAAGAATCATACGTACCCTGGGATAAGAGATAAACAAAAATTATATTTAAATTGTATTATACAGTACTAGTCCATTAACAAATCGATTCAGCATTGTATGATCGATATTACGATCAAATAAACTGTGAAGAATGCTGTTGGAAATTAAAAAGTAATATAAATAAAGAATCCTTCTTGTATGTAATGATGTTCTGTGTTATTGTAGAATAGGTATTGTATTTTGATGGGGGAATAATTTACAGATGAAAGAAGGTGATTAAACTATCAAGTGAAACTAACTAACCTATAAAAATAAGTCAATTACGAATAGCAGCGCTTGCTGTAGACACAGCTGGTGGAAACGAGAGAGTGCCGAACTAACGTATTCTCTTCGCCACATTTGAATTAATTTAAATAATACGGACCGAATAGGGTTGGAGAGAATTACCGAATTATTAACTAAGATACCTGTAATATAGAGTTATTCTCTGGTAAACACTTAGTAATTGATCAACACAGGGCTATGTTCAACATAAGAGTTGCAGCGATGATATAATAAATAAATTTTTTTTTATTAATATTGAGTTACAGGAGGTCGCATCTACAATAACATAATAAACATTTTCCTTTTAAACAGATCGAATTAGTTAATTTAAATTTTTTTAAATTAACTACAAACTGTAATTAAACCCCGAAACAACAACCTTTTTACATTCTTTACAAATTGACAAACCCAACAGTGAGGCTTTTAAACATCCTCAAATATCATTAATAACAAAAAATAAAGAGGTAACTAGTTGTTACAAATTGGCGCATACCAACGTGGAGCGTAATTAGAACCCAGTAAACCTTGTTAGTTGTTACAAATTGGCGCTCAACGAGTGGGCTTTAGTTAAGTAAAAAATTAGGCTATTACTTAACTGGAGCAGGCAACTATTAGAGGCACAGGAATGCATACAAGAGGTGTTTCTAAAAGAATAGCGAAAGACCAAGAAACGGAAGAAGATAGACGGGAAGAAGAAACAGAGGTAGTTACAGACACCGAAATGGAACAACAGGTGAGCAATAAAGAGGATGCCCAAGGGGACCAACCAGATAAAGCGGTAGCCAGAGAAGAACCAAATTGGCATGATATGACGAAATTTATGGCCGAACAATTTAGGAAACAGGAGGAATACTCAAAGCAAACCAAGGAGGAAACTAATGAGAGTTTAAAACAAACTAATGAGAGTTTAAGACAAATCAAAGAAGATTCCAGAAAACAGAAGGAAGAATTAAATAAAAAATTTGACGAAAATTCAGAAAAGGTAGAAAATAAAATAGACGGTATAAATGAAAATTCAGAAAAGCTGGAAAATAAAATAGACAGTATTAATGAAAACTCAAAGAAACAAAACGAAATTTTGAGTGAGAATTTAATCAAACTAATGAATGAGAAGTTTGACAAAATTAAAGAGGAAACTGATGAGAATAACCGGCTAATAAATGAAAGCTTAAACCAAATTAATGAAAGGTTTGACAGGAACGATGAGAGCTTAAAGCAGATTCAGGAAAATAACAAACGAATAGACGAGAAAATTGAAAACCGTAATAAGGAGTTGCGACAAATTATAAATGAACAAAACCAAGCGTTGAGGGAAGTCATCAATGAAAGGGTTGCAAATGTCAATGAAACGCTTAACAAAAGGGTGGATAATTATGAAGAGGAAGTAAGACAGCAAATAACTGAAACTAAGGTGGGTCTAGTAAAGACAGATGAAACCATCGTACAACTCGCAGTGGAAGTAGATACCAAAATTAATCAAGTAGAAAACAATAACAAACTTAGAATAACGGAGGTACCAGCGAAAACCCAAGAAAAATTAAACGAAGTACGAATTGACATAACTGGAAGAATAGAACGGGTTCACAATGAAATGAAGACAATGAAAATCAGACAAACGCGTAAAAGGAAATTAATAAATACACGGGAAGGATTGGAGATGATTAAAAGGGGATTAGTTCAGCTACATAATATACCAATTACGGAACCAGGAGAAGTAAGGCAATTTAGAAACTTTAAACGAACCACAATTGAATTCCCAGATAGATTAGAAGGACCGAAAAAGCCAAAACTAACCGAGGAGCATGGAGGACTTCTGGAGATTATGTATGAACCATTTGAACAATTAAGAAACGGTACGGAAGAATCAGCTCGAAAAACGATAGTAGACTTCAGCATGAATGAAAATTTTATAACAACAAAATGGCGGAACTACATGATAGTGAGATATGTCACAAGGACAGAAATAACTCTATACACTAGAGAGATCCGAACAACCAGTATAGAGGAAATAATGGACCACGGTTAAACAGATTCCAAACCAACCAAAAAAAAGGGGGACTGATTTTCTGAAAACCGACCAAGCAACCCATTGGAAAGAAAACCCCAAAATTCCAAAAAGCATGTAAGGACAACTTACTAAATATTTATTCAGGAACAATATGATTTAATAAAAACTATGTAAGGACAACTTACTTAAGATATTTTGCAACAATTTAACAGTAAACCACCAAGAGTATGTAAGAACAGATTATTAAATAATATTTATAAAGAATTGATTTAAAATAAAATAATAGGAAAAAGTAATATTTTTATGGGAACAAAAAGAAGAATAAATGAATAAAAACAATTGATGGTAATGTGCTCAAATAAGAAGAATAACGAATAATTTAATGACTACAATGAAGCTTAAGGAGGATAATAATTAATACAACAATAATTTAGAATCTCTCGGAATTGAAGATGATATAAGAAGAAATGATACAGAGAAAATGTAACATAAGAAGGAAAGTCAAAAGGATTTTAAAATAATGCCTATCAATAATGTTATATGCTATTAGTTAATGATAAATAAGAAGGAATCAAGAAGAAAAGGAAATATATAATTTAATGCAAACAGCAACAGTATGAAGAATCCCAAAAGTGTTTAGTATTAGTTGCTAATCGACTACTTGTAATCTTTTTATTATAACGTATTGACCGTAGAAATGTTCTGGCAATAATTTTCCTGAGCAGGGATGATGTTCCCCTGGTCTCAGAAGGTGTAAGGATGGACAGCGGAGTTATGGACCCAAAAGTGGCCACCCGACTGGTACCACCGCACAGGATAGGGAAAAATGTTAGGGAAATTGAATATTTAAGGGATAATAATTATAAAATAGCTGAAAAGAGTGATATTAGATTCCAGAAGTATAGATGAAGAAAATAGAAGGAAGATAGCAGACAGAAGCTTAATTGAGAAAGCGAATTTATAGAAGTAAATAAGAAAGTAAGTGTTAAAACAAGTTTTTTATGATTAGTGTGACCAGTCCTTATCAAGTAAAATGTGGAAGTACCACTACCCAGAGAAATAAATCATTGATGAATATGCCTCCAAGAGAGAGAGAGTTGAGTAGGAAAACAGCAATTACCATTAACCGAATAACAGGTATATAACCAGTCCAAATAAAAAAAAAATACTATGAGTAAAAGGATAACCTGATCAGGGACGAACTATAAGTTTATTTTTACTAAACTTCATTGAGCCAAAATAAACTTCTTTCGAAGGGGCAGTATTATGTAACGTAACAGTGTTGAGGTCCCCGACGTTACATAAAAAACTATGTAAATATGATTTAAAACAATGCCCAAAGCCTGTTATAATTAAATACAAGAGGGCCCATCTCACCTGAAGAATGCATTAGAGGTACCTAGTAAGGTTACTAAGTAATAAAACATTAAAAGTGTACCTAAATCTAAAATATGTAATGAGTAGTATGAGATGTAAAACATAAACGTTGTGTCTAATGGGAGGAGTTTAAGGTGTAGGAGTTGAGTATAATATACTGTTCAATTAATATTTAATGTGTTATAAAATGTACTTGGTGTTGTACTGTAGCATGATATAGTGTTTACAGGATATTTATTTTATGTTTTGTGGATAGTAAATGGGGAGCTGTTGCTTTGAGGAAGTACTAAGTCCTAGGTACTCAATTTATTTATGTTAAAATTGTATTTAAATAATTAAGTATAAATACATTTATTAGTTATGATATTATGTTAAATGTATTTACTTTAATTGATTAATGAAGATGTTTAAAATAATGTTTGTAAACTTGGCCAGGAAGGCAATAAGTGTTAATAAGTTGGCAAGTAGTTCTTGTAATTATGTAAAAAACCAATGAAGGGTTCAATGATGAACTAAATAATATAATGAATTGAAACCAGGAAATTAAGATTGATGTAAGTGGCCATAAGCCAGTGACTATTTGTACAGTAGGTCAGGTAAAGAAAAATTAAGTTAAAAACAAAACAAAATTATAACCGGTGTAATAAAACCAATCGGTCTAAATTTAATATTTGTAAAAGGAAATTAATACCTTTTTAATAAGTCCAGTCAGATGAAATTATAGTAAAATGTATACGGTTTAATAAGGCAGATTAAGGGAGAGTTTTATGTGATTTGGTGTAATTCCAAGCATGGAGTATTTTATTTAAAAAGAGTAGTAATATTTTCTAATTCTGGCTCTAGGATATCGAATATTATCCAATGACAGAAAGTAATGGTTGTTAGGGTAACTAAAATGCAAGAAATTTTGTTGATTTCAACATTCGATTGTTATATGCTATTGGGAACAGTTCGGTAGACAAATTTAAACAAAAAATAAAATAAAATAAAATGAATCATCCTCAATAAATCAAATGTATTAAAGCCAGTCCATTCAAACAAAACTGATGAATAATTACCGAACTAGCTTTCGGGAAATATAATTATACACCTCCCAAAGGTAGCGGAATTATTAATTTCTTCTTCAAACTAATTACATTAGAAATAATGATGAACCCGATTTACAATTGAACCAAAATACTTATTGAATGAACAAGAAGTCAAAATTAATACAAATATAAACCAATTATACACAAGAACCTTTGGTATTGGAGACATAAACCTCACTTCCAAGAGATTGAAGAAATTAGAATACTACACCAATTCCACTGGGACCGGCAACCACCAGGATCGCGAAGAAGAACGAAGAACAGAAGAATTCCTGTTACACTCCGGGACATCAACTTTCAACCTTTATTGATAATCTGGACACATTTTCTAGTCAAAAGTAACCTCATCAGTACGTCTTCATGCGGTTGTAAACAGCCACGGCTATCTTGCGCATCGCCTTGTACGGTAACACCAGCTTATATTTAATTTTATACATTAAGAATTAATAACAATTTGTAATACTTAGTAACCTTAATTTTGCATTACCTGGCCTTACTAATCGTTAAAAGAATCATACGTACCCTGGGATAAGAGATAAACAAAAATTATATTTAAATTGTATTATACAGTACTAGTCCATTAACAAATCGATTCAGCATTGTACGATCGATATTATGATCAAATAAACTGTGAAGAATGCTGTTGGAAATTAAAAAGTAATATAAATAAAGAATCCTTCTTGTATGTAATGATTTTCTGTGTTATTGTAGAATAGGTATTGTATTTTGATGGGGGAATAATTTACAGATGAAAGAAGGTGATTAAACTATCAAGTGAAACTAACTAACCTATAAAAATAAGTCAATTACGAATAGCAGCGCTTGCTGTAGACAGCTGGTGGAAACGAGAGAGTGCCGAACTAACGTATTCTCTTCGCCACATTTGAATTAATTTAAATAATACGGACCGAATAGGGTTGGAGAGAATTACCGAATTATTAACTAAGATACCTGTAATATAGAGTTATTCTCTGGTAAACACTTAGTAATTGATCAACACAGGGCTATGTTCAACATAAGAGTTGCAGCGATGATATAATAAATAAATTTTTTTTTATTAATATTGAGTTACATTTTCATGAGTTAAATTTCATTATTTGGTTTTTTGCCCCTTAGAAGTGAAAGTTTATAACCGTTTCTTAGTGAGCACCTAAGACCTATAATGAAGCTACGTTCAAAGTTTCATTGATATCCATTCAGTGGTTTCAGAGATATCGTGATCAGTGAGTCAGTCAGTGGTATTTGGCTTATATAGATATCTATATCTAGCCGATTTACCCAGCGTTGCTCGGGTTCATAATTTATTCATAGGCACCTATTCTTGTTCTAACGTTATATTACTTGTATATTGTATAATCTTCCTTATATTGTTACGTTCGCATTCTCACTGGAGGAATACTCTGTAGCGCACCTGTTTAAGAACATGTCAGAAACTGTATTCTTATATCTGGAGAAGAATTCTGTTGCGCGTGATGCTCCTGCTTGATTTATAACTCTGTGAGAGGGTGAACAGCTAAATTAGTTTTCAATAAAATGTCTACAGTACTTGCACGCGCTGCGTATTTACTGTCTTTTATAATTCATTGTGTTAATGTTGAAATAAGGCATTTGTTAAATTAGTGTCTCCTAAACTTATTCTAACAATACAATACCTCTATAGATTTCAGCTTATCAATTTTTAAATTCAAACTGAAGCAAGTGCATTTATATTGTCTGAACACTATGATCTGAATACATTTGCTATCAAAACTTTGTTTTTTATACTCGCTTATAACTTACTTCGATCTTAACTTATCCACTTTTAAATTCAAACTGAAACAACTCTGAATTCACACACTATTAAGAAGTTTCTTAAGATGCATACACCACCTTTGATATCATAACCTATATCTTTATTTATAAGAACCGTGGACTCTGGCCCCGCCGTCTTTCGCGGGATCCGACCTAAGACTCCCCAGGTTCCGTGGATGAACTCCGGGGAAGGCCCGTCGGACGACTCCCGCGCTATTTCCTACGCGGGAGACTTCCACCGATGCTATGGTAACCAGAATCTATTCTATTGGGTGGGTTGCCATAGTAACCAGATCTAATAGTTTTTAAGACCCAAAGGACCCCCCAAAGGATCGTATCGAAAAAACACTTGTCCTATGTTGGTTCTCGCGTTGCGTAAAATATTTGTGCCAAGTTTGGTTGAAATCGGTCCAGTGGTTTAGGAGGTGATGTGGAAGACCCCAAAGGATTGTATCGAAAAAACACCTACCCTATGTTGGTTCTCCCGTTGAGTAAAATATTTGTGCCAAGTTTGGTTGAAATCGGTCCAGTGGTTTAGGAGGAGATGTAGAAGACCCCATCAAAGAAAACACCTATCCTATGTTGGTTCTCCCGTTGCGTAAAATATTTGTGCCAAGTTTGGTTGAAATCGGTCCAGTGGTTTAGGAGATGTGGAACATACATACATAGATACATACATACAATAGGGGGGGGTTGCCCCTTAGGAGTGAAAGTTTTTAAAACCATTTCTTAGTGAGCACCTAAGACCTATGATGAAGCTATGTTCAAAGTTTCATTGATATCCATTCAGTAGTTTTTGCTCTACATTGATTCTATGTCAGTTAGTCAGGCAAACTTCCCCCTTTAAAGGTCGAATTTGAAAAAATCCCTTCTTAGCGGATACCTACATCACATAAGGAAACTACATGCCAAATTTCAAGTTTCTAGGTGTTATAGTTTCGGAGATTTCGTGATGAATCAGTGAGTCAGTGGTATTTCTCTTTTATATATATAGACTAGCAAAATACCCGTGCTTCGCTACGGAGTTTCACGTTGTACGTAATTGTACAATTATTGCTCGCTTAATAGTATAGGATTAGATAGATTGTACAAATTCTCAACTCTTAGTTTGTTTATTTACATTCATAGCAACAGCTATTTATTATTTATTTTGAGAAAATCGTTAGAGCCGCTTCCGAGAAAAAAAAGGACATACATTTATTAATTAATTGAACTTCGAAATTTTCTCGACTATAAGAACCTGCAAACAACGAAGTTTTTCAATTTAAAACAATGATTAAAAACTCAGAACTAAATGTATTTAGGGTTTCCAATAAACTGAGATGTCAACCACTTCATTTACAAAGTATGCAATTCCCGCGATAAATTTCATTATTTGGTTTTTTGCCCCTTAGGAGTGAAAGTTTATAACCGTTTCTTAGTGAGCACCTAAGACCTATGATGAAGCTACGTTCAAAGTTTCATTGATATCCATTCAGTGGTTTCAGAGATATCGTGATCAGTGAGTCAGTCAGTGGTATTTGGCTTATATAGATATCTATATCTAGCCGATTTACCCAGCGTTGCTCGGGTTCATAATTTATTCATAGGCACCTATTCTTGTTCTAACGTTATATTACTTGTATATTGTATAATCTTCCTTATATTGTTACGTTCGCATTCTCACTGGAGGAATACTCTGTAGCGCACCTGTTTAAGAACATGTCAGAAACTGTATTCTTATATCTGGAGAAGAATTCTGTTGCGCGTGATGCTCCTGCTTGATTTATAACTCTGGGAGAGGGCGAACAGCTAAATTAGTTTTCAATAAAATGTCTACAGTACTTGCACGCGCTGCGTATTTACTGTCTTTTATAATTCATTGTGTTAATGTTGAAATAAGGCATTTGTTAAATTAGTGTCTCCTAAACTTATTCTAACAATACAATACCTCTATAGATTTCAGCTTATCAATTTTTAAATTCAAACTGAAGCAAGTGCATTTATATTGTCTGAACACTATGATCTGAATACATTTGCTATCAAAACTTTGTTTTTTATACTCGCTTATAACTTACTTCGATCTTAACTTATCCACTTTTAAATTCAAACTGAAACAACTCTGAATTCACACACTATTAAGAAGTTTCTTAAGATGCATACACCACCTTTGATATCATAACCTATATCTTTATTTATAAGAACCGTGGACTCTGGCCCCGCCGTCTTTCGCGGGATCCGACCTAAGACTCCCCAGGTTCCGTGGATGAACTCCGGGGAAGGCCCGTCGGACGACTCCCGCGCTATTTCCTACGCGGGAGACTTCCACCGATGCTATGGTAACCAGAATCTATTCTATTGGGTGGGTTGCCATAGTAACCAGATCTAATAGTTTTTAAGACCCAAAGGACCCCCCAAAGGATCGTATCGAAAAAACACTTGTCCTATGTTGGTTCTCCCGTTGCGTAAAATATTTGTGCCAAGTTTGGTTGAAATCGGTCCAGTGGTTTAGGAGGTGATGTGGAAGACCCCAAAGGATCGTATCGAAAAAACACCTACCCTATGTTGGTTCTCCCGTTGAGTAAAATATTTGTGCCAAGTTTGGTTGAAATCGGTCCAGTGGTTTAGGAGATGTAGAAGACCCGAAAGGACCCCATCAAAGAAAACACCTATCCTATGTTGGTTCTCCCGTTGCGTAGAATATTTGTGCCACGTTTGGTTGAAATCTGTCCAGTTTTTTAGGAGGAGATGTGGAAGACCCCAAAGAACCCCATCGAAAAAAACACCTATCCTATGTTGGTTCTCCCGTCGCGTAAAATATTTGTGCCAAGTTTGGTTGAAATCGGTCCAGTGGTTTAGGAGGAGATGTGGAAGACCCTAAAGAACCCCATCGAAAAAACACCTATCCTATGTTGGTTCTCCCGTTGCGTAAAATATTTGTGCCAAGTTTGGTTGAAATTGGTCCAGTGGTTTAGGAGGAGATGTGGAAGACCCCATCAAAAAAAGCACCTCACCTATGTTGGTTCTCCCGTCGCGTAAAATATTTGTGCCAAGTTTGGTTGAAATCGGTCCAGTGGTTTAGGAGAAGATGTGGAACATACATACATAGATACATACATACAATAGGGGGGGGTTGCCCCTTAGGAGTGAAAGTTTTTAAAACCATTTCTTAGTGAGCACCTAAGACCTATGATGAAGCTATGTTCAAAGTTTCATTGATATCCATTCAGTAGTTTTTGCTCTACGTTGATTCTATGTCAGTTAGTCAGGCAAACTTCCCCCCCTTTAAAGGTCGAATTTCCAAAAATCCCTTCTTAGCGGATACCTACATCACATAAGGAACCTACATGCCAAATTTCAAGTTTCTAGGTGTTATAGTTTCGGAGATTTCGTGATGAATCAGTGAGTCAGTGGTATTTCTCTTTTATATATATAGATATAAGGAAATGAGTTAGTGTTTTGATTGTAATGCAATTAATATTATTGTTTTGAATAAATGAGACTGATATAACTTAGAGTTTGTGGAATTAAATCAAATTAATTTGGTAATTAAATTAATTGAAAAAATGATTTTTAATAATGAATTTAAATTTAACTTGATTCAAATCTCAAATGTAATGGCAGATTAAGTAATAATTGAGGAAAAATAATGGTTAAAATATTCATTTAAAATTAAAAACTGAAAGAATGTTCAGGCTGAGATAGTGTTTGGGAAAATAAGATTTTCATATAACTATTCATGTAAACTTTTATAATTGACAATCTATGTTTTATGTTTGACTGTAGATTCCCCACCTAAGTGCGATCATGACCTCACCGGATCATGACCGTGAAAGTAGTTAATTGTGACAAATCATAAATTTTATTTGATATAACCGGCTTGTGGTTTGTTTTGTTTTGTTAACCCGGTGGTTTGTTAGATTTAGTAAGGGGGTTATTTTTTGGGGAATCTACCTAATTTTGGAACAGGGCTATTTTCACCCAGATAGGGGTGGTAGTCTATTAGGGGCGTATCATTCAATAACTGTAAGTATTACACTGAATTTTATTGTAACGCCGAAGCAAGGATGGGGGTGGAATAAAAGAAAAAAATGTCCACCCCTTCCGCATGTCCTTGTGGAAGCAACTGGGCGCTACAGTCCAGGGGGGGTAATAGTGAGTGTGGATTAGGCGGTGACCCAGTTACAGGTCACGAGGGAGATGCGATTACGGCTAGGTTGAGGTCTGCAAGGGCCAAGAAGCCTAGTGCTGCACACAGCAGAGTGTAACGGGTATCAGGGGTTAAGGGACTATTAGGGGGGTAGTAGAAAAAAAAAAATTTTTTTTTATCCGATATAAATATAGTAGTTAAGGACATAACTTGTATTTTAGTTATAATTGTTGTGAGTTAATGCAGTTTTGTATAATTAATGTGTTATTTTGGCTGGGCAATATTGTACGGGGAACATTATTTAATTTGTCTGGAAAGCATATGTACTACTGTAAACTTCTATTGTTTTGTTAACACTGTATTTTCTAGGGTTAACCTATATTGTCGAACCAGGTAACTTGTTGAAGAAGAGCCGATGGGCCTGATAGTTAAAATTTAATTGACCCAGGTAACTGTTGGACAATTTAGAAGCTATATTACAATGTAGTCGAATACATATTATATTTTATAATAAAAAATGAACCAGTACTTTGTCAATGAACCAGTACGGCTAAGAGGAAACCAATCAGTTGTGAGATATGGAGTTTGTTAATTTTTTAATTAAATGTTACAGAGCCAGGCGACACTGTGGCGGGTATCTGTCCGAGCTTATGGTGTTGGGATCTCGAGTAGAGAAGTCCAGTAAGGTCGGAGGGGTGCTGCCACAGTCGCCAGACTAGGGGGTTAAGTGCCCATGATTTTAGTAGAAAGTTCAGGGGGGTTGCGGCGCCATATCCTCACTGATCCTCTTAGGTTTTAGGCAATGAGAGTTTGAATGCTTCGACCTTCAACCTCTCATTGGGGGGGTATTGTAACGGTACGAAATTGTAGGGCCAAGTTAACATTTTAAAAATTATATTCCCCATGCAGTCATTGTTCACCTTTTTGGAACCTCGACTTAGTCAAAGTATGCAGTTTGTCACCAGAGTAATCATATCAGACAGTAGTAGGAAGCAGCATAGTTCGTTAATCAAAAATAGTGGCCTCGGACGTGCAAGATAGGCCGTAAAATAAAAACGGCCTATCTAATAAAACAGTAAGAATATTGTAAATTATACAATACATTACAATAAAATTATAAACTGTGTACAATACAGTGCAGTCAATTAACTATATAGTGTTCGAGCAAATTTAAAGCCGGCTATATATAAAAAAACATATACAGTATACATCTTCCAGTGCATAAAGTATTTAACAACAACCAAACTCGATGTTAATAGTGCCGGAGTGCGTAAAAACGTGTAGCGGGTCAATTTTTGGGTGTTTTATTTTAACGGTTTGGGGCATTTATATATTTTTATTCATTTCATTTTTGGTCAGGAGCCTTATAAAATATTGCGAAATAAATGTATTATTGTGCAACGTATTTGTCCGTATAATAGACCAGTGTTGAGAAACAGCGTTTGGAACAAAGGCGATATGCACTTTCAGTTGTGTAATGCGGCAAAGGAATTTGCACCTCCACAAAATTCGCAGAAATCTGTACTGGTGTGGCAGTGCACACACGTCACTACTCGCGCATGAGCGCCTACCCAAGCGATGTTGAAAAACCAAGATGGCTAGAGAGAATAATATTCATCGCCTTCTCCAAAACTTTGCGGAAGTGCTGTTTTAAGTCCCACCCACTTTTATGACATTAGCCAGTGCCTGGTTGAAATCGTCTGCTATCGTCATTCCAACAACTACATGACTAGCATGAGTCGAAACTGTGACGACTACATACAAGGCATTGATGTCCGTCGTCTTGACTAAAATGCTCCTGGAGTGGGGAACTGAGGGACGCAGTCAGTCTTTGGTCGACTCTCGCCTACGCAGGCCGCCCGTCAACCGGGCTCAGAAATAAAACTTTTCTAAACTGACATCCAGTGCAATAGTAGAAAAATTTGGTGTGACCGCGGTCCAGTAAAAAGAATAAAGAACGTAACTGTGCAATTTTCGGACAATAATAAGAAGTTTTACCGGAACAATGAGTGCGTGTGAGAAGACCGCGTGGCTGACAAGGGGAAATATCATTTAAAAAATGTTTAAGGGGAAATAAATTGTGTGTGTGTGTTTGAGTGGGTGTTTAAATATGCAGGCTGGGCTCTGTCTATATGTGTATATGAATATAAGGTAAGCTAGTAGAATAAGATAGTATATGTAACGAATCACCAGACAAAGAAAAATTATGAAGATATTTTAAATACAAAAACATGGTAAAAATTTGTTGAAATTTGAATGATTTAAAAAATAAAATTAAAAGTTAAATTCTCTTCCAAAATGAGTTGTGTCAGTGCTTTGCATAACCCATAGACCATGTTTGTATCTAGGTACATGTGATCGAATCCTGTGACCCTGTAAGAGTTATCGTAACGGTAAGTAACAACTAATTTGAAATTTGGTAATAATAATAAATGTGATTGATCAGTACGTCACAATTGGCGCCACGGAACAGGCACGAATTGAATTAATTATAATTAATTAATTGAATTCCGCATCGACATGGATACAAACATGTTCTAGGTTAGCTTAGCAACGTAACAGTATATTACAAATTTAAGTAATTACAGTATTTTATTTAATTAAGTTATTCTATTTAAGCAATTTAGGTAATTTAATTTACATCAACAATACAAAATGTCAGATAACGAGAATAAAATAAATGAAAATAGCATCGAAAATTTCGACGACTCAAACGTTAGTAACTATGAAACACACTCGACTCCAAGTGTGAGTCAGAGTGAAGCAGAAATAAGTATAACAGATCAAAGTAAAGTAAATGAAGATTCAGGGATTCAAGTAACCCCGAAATTAGATAGGGAAAGTAGAATTGATAGTAAAGAAGTCGGCTTCACTGACGGAAACATAGCAGCACAATCTACTCCGTCGACAACACGAACTAAAGGGTTGTCGATGGACGATCTGTTTAATTTAATGAAAACCATGGCTGAAAATATAAATAGCAATTATAAAGAGCAACAAATTGATTCCAATGTCAAGTTTCACGAATTAAAGAACGAGATTCAAGAACTAAATAAATGTTTAGAAAGTACCCATGAGACAATAATGACTAGTTTTAGTAAATTAGAACAGAGCGTGGAGCGAATGTGATGAATCCAGATAAGAATAATACAAATGAAACTTGTAATGACAAATACAAAAATGTAATACCAGATAAAGAGTTAACAAATAATAACAATAATGTCGAAAATAATGTACGTAATACCGAGAATATTAATGTGTTTGAAGAGTTAGTATCAGAGACTGATACGGTAAAAATAAATAATGAGAGTACTGATGAAATTGCAGAATGTAGTGATTATGAAATGTTAATGTGTATGTATGAGTTAGAGAGAGAGAGGAAAAATAATGTTGTAGTAGAGTGGGGACAGAGGGCAAATTTTCCCTTTATTATTTATGATGATTTAATGTGGTCACAAGTGTTTTTGAAGGGCAAGGGTCCCGTACTAGTAGAAGATTGGAGTTGTTTATTTTATTTGTATGATATTATACCCTCTGTGTGGAATGATTTTATAAATATGAGATGGTGTTATGATGAGAGAGAATTAGAAGTATATAATGTAAAGAGAGATTATGGTGAGTTGGAAGAAATATTAGAAGAGTATTTAAATAAGAATGATTTGATTTTTAATACAAAAGTAACTGACCCGATATTGAAGAAATTTACTAACGGAGACTTAACAGATATACTTAATGTTGACCGGTTGCAAGATTATTTTGGTAAGACGGATGACTTTGATTTTTGGGCTTATGACACACAAAGTATCAGTATGTGTGTCAATGAAATCGAAAAGTGTTATTTAAAACAAAGATTGACCTTTGACGATGGAGGCTAAACTATAAACAATCAATGGACAATTTTATATATATTGTTTTATGGTTTTGTGACCTCGCAACCTTTGAACATTGAAGTGTGATATGACTAAAGAAATAAGGATGCAGATTTGTAAATAAATGTTTAATAAGTTTATTTGTGTGTATTGTAGAATGTTAAGTAAACAATGTGTGTGTAGATGATTGTTGTAATAATAATAATATTAATATTTGCAATTTAAACAAATAACCGAATTAATTTTGAAAAACTAATTGGCTAATTGTAAATGTTTAATTAATTTAATTAAAATAATTTGAAATGTCTTAAATATTTTGATTAATTCAAAGATTATATATTTGAATTTTCTGATGAATTTAAATGGTTTAACGAGAAGTGAAGTTGGTAATTAAATGATGAATTGTTGTTTTGAAATAACTTTTTGTTAAATGTTTCAGAGGTTACTTGGAGTAGTGGTGTATGGTGTATATAGTTGTGTATGTCAGTATATGAATTATGGACTGTAAGTATAAAATTTTTATGATACAAATCAAATATAACAAAATGTACACAAATGTTTAACTTAATGGAACGAATTTGAACTTCAATAATGAAAATAACTTGAGATAATGATTTAAAGGGTAATAATAACTGAGATATGATGATAAATAAATATGTATCTTTCATATAATTTATTCAATTGTGAGATGTATTTTCATGGTGTTAGGAGGATCAGCTGATCAGCAATAACGTCACTGGTATATTGGTTTGTAAATGTTACAAGTAATTAATGTTTAATGTACTACAGATATTTTGAAGTAAAGATAAAAAGAATATGAGAAATAAAATAACAATAATTTATGCAAATTAATAAAAGATAATTCATGGGTGATAAATATGTTGTGGGACATGTAGACCTGTCCAAATTGAATTAAAAGTTGAATTTGAAACGATAGAGATGAATATGATGTAATGTTGTTTTTGAGTTGATGTAATGGAATAGAATCTTGAGAAGTATTGATGTTGACACGGTAGTAATGGAGAATAATTGTAGAGTTCTGAATGATATATTTATGGTTTATAATTAATGAGGTTATTTTGTGTATTTGTAGTAATGTAATGAGATTGAGCTTTTTGGGGATGGCAATTTTGTATTAGGGGGTAGTGTATTTGGGGAGTCCGCAACAAGGGTTGGGACGGGATAGGGATAGATTTTAGTGGGGAAGGGGCCGCCTTAGGTAAAATCCAGGGGCCAAATAAGGGAATTGAGTTTTTTGGGGGCGGGGAAACACGTATCCTATATACAAAGGGTTAGAGAGTATTTTATATGTAGAGAAGGTGGAGTTTTGTGTTAAATGATAGGTTGGGGTTTAGAGTGTCTTGATTAGTAGAGATTTTGGTAGAGATGGGTGTCATGAGAATGGAAGTTGATTAATATTAGAGTCAGAGGGAGAAAGTTCATGTGTGCATACAGATCTAATACAGTAAATGAGAATAAATAATTTACATCACCCATCGTAGATTGAAGTAGGATTGTTAAGAATAAAGAGAGATTCATGATAAAGAATATACAATTGTTTATTTTTTTCAACCAGTGACAGAATTTTGATAAAATTTGAAAATAATGTAAAGTCAAGAATTGTTTATTTTAAATAATTTAAATGCCAATTTGATTATCATTAATATTAATATTTTGTAATTTTAAATATTTTATGTTACTATGTTTTGTATTTCAAGTTAGAATATTACAACTGTTCAATGTGTTTTCAGAACTTATATATAACATATGTAGGTCAAGGATCTTGGACTTGACCTAGTTACGATCAGCTGATGGGGTCATACACCTACTAAGCTTGTGTATAGTAGGAAGCCCATTGTAATTTGTTTGTTTAATTAAGTCAAACCAATATTTGAATAATTTCAATAAATGTTATTTAATAAATAAATTTAATAAAATTTTTTAATGAATAAATTTAAATTTTTTTTGAATTTTAAAATTTTGAAAATTTTAATTTTTTTTGAAAAAAAAAAAAAAAAAAGATTTTTCGCCTGCCAGCGAGTGAATATTTTTGAGTAATGATTGTTTTCTTATGTGTGCATTAACCATGTTTCTTTTATTGTATTGCATTATATTGGTAGACTATAAGTGATTCTCCTGTTAGAATAAGGATGTGTTTATATTATTAGAAATGTCTAGGTTAAGTCATTTGAAACAAAAATTAGAAAAAAGAGGAAGAGAATTTTTTGATAAAAGATTATTTTTTTTTTACTTTTAATTTTTTTTAAATTTTTAATAAATTTTAAGAGAAATTTTTTATTTTTTAGTGTGTTATGGTAATATGTAATGTTAGTGTGTGTGAGCCCAGTATCTGCTAAACAAAGCCCAGCTTGCATAAAAGGGGATCCATATCAGCGGAGGAGCTGGGATAATTTAGCCAGGGATTGAGGATTTTTGGGGGTAGCATGTTGGAAGGCGAGGCGCGCTGTGGTGCGAGTCTGTTCGATTTCTCGGTGTTGGGATCTCTTACGGAGAAGTCCAGTGATCTCGTTCAGATGAGTCCATAGTCGCTGAGCCAGGGGGGTCGTGTACCCATGCAGATTAAGAACCAGGGGGTTATTGGCACCAGTTCCTCACCGGTCCTCTTCGGGGTTTGTCGATGAGATTTCTTCTGTCATGAACAGCAGAATTCTCATCGAGGGGGTATTGTAGCGGGTCAATTTTTGGGTGTTTTATTTTAACGGTTTGGGGCATTTATATATTTTTATTCATTTCATTTTTGGTCGGGAGCCTTATAAAATATTGCGAAATAAATGTATTATTGTGCAACGTATTCGTCCGTATAATAGACCAGTGTTGAGAAACAGCGTTTGGAACAAAGGCGATACGCACTTTCAGTTGTGTAATGCGGCAAAGGAATTTGCACCTCCACAAAATTCGCAGAAATCTGTACTGGTGTGGCAGTGCACACACGTCACTACTCGCGCATGAGCGCCTACCCAAGCGATGTTGAAAAACCAAGATGGCTAGAGAGAATAATATTCATCGCCTTCTCCAAAACTTTGCGGAAGTGCTGTTTCAAGTCCCACCCACTTTTATGACATTAGCCAGTGCCTGGTTGAAATCGTCTGCTATCGTCATTCCAACAACTACATGACTAGCATGAGTCGAAACTGTGACTACTACATACAAGGCATTGATGTCCGTCGTCTTGACTAAAATGCTCCTGGAGTGGGGAACTGAGGGACGCAGTCAGTCTTTGGTCGACTCTCGCCTACGCAGGCCGCCCGTCAACCGGGCTCAGAAATAAAACTTTTCTAAACTGACATCCAGTGCAATAGTAGAAAAATTTGGTGTGACCGCGGTCCAGTAAAAAGAATAAAGAACGTAACTGTGCAATTTTCGGACAATAATAAGAAGTTTTACCGGAACAATGAGTGCGTGTGAGAAGACCGCGTGGCTGACAAGGGGAAATATCATTTAAAAAATGTTTAAGGGGAAATAAATTGTGTGTGTGTGTTTGAGTGGGTGTTTAAATATGCAGGCTGGGCTCTGTCTATATGTGTATATGAATATAAGGTAAGCTAGTAGAATAAGATAGTATATGTAACGAATCACCAGACAAAGAAAAATTATGAAGATATTTTAAATACAAAAACATGGTAAAAATTTGTTGAAATTTGAATGATTTAAAAAATAAAATTAAAAGTTAAATTCTCTTCCAAAATGAGTTGTGTCAGTGCTTTGCATAACCCATAGACCATGTTTGTATCTAGGTACATGTGATCGAATCCTGTGACCCTGTAAGAGTTATCGTAACGGTAAGTAACAACTAATTTGAAATTTGGTAATAATAATAAATGTGATTGATCAGTACGTCACAATTGGCGCCACGGAACAGGCACGAATTGAATTAATTATAATTAATTAATTGAATTCCGCATCGACATGGATACAAACATGTTCTAGGTTAGCTTAGCAACGTAACAGTATATTACAAAATTTAAGTAATTACAGTATTTTATTTAATTAAGTTATTCTATTTAAGCAATTTAGGTAATTTAATTTACATCAACAATACAAAATGTCAGATAACGAGAATAAAATAAATGAAAATAGCATCGAAAATTTCGACGACTCAAACGTTAGTAACTATGAAACACACTCGACTCCAAGTGTGAGTCAGAGTGAAGCAGAAATAAGTATAACAGATCAAAGTAAAGTAAATGAAGATTCAGGGATTCAAGTAACCCCGAAATTAGATAGGGAAGTAGAATTGATAGTAAAGAAGTCGGCTTCACTGACGGAAACATAGCAGCACAATCTACTCCGTCGACAACACGAACTAAAGGGTTGTCGATGGACGATCTGTTTAATTTAATGAAAACCATGGCTGAAAATATAAATAGCAATTATAAAGAGCAACAAATTGATTCCAATGTCAAGTTTCACGAATTAAAGAACGAGATTCAAGAACTAAATAAATGTTTAGAAAGTACCCATGAGACAATAATGACTAGTTTGAGTAAATTAGAACAGAGCGTGGAGCGAATGGGAGCGAATGTGATGAATCCAGATAAGAATAATACAAATGAAACTTGTAATGACAAATACAAAAATGTAATACCAGATAAAGAGTTAACAAATAATAACAATAATGTCGAAAATAATGTACGTAATACCGAGAATATTAATGTGTTTGAAGAGTTAGTATCAGAGACTGATACGGTAAAAATAAATAATGAGAGTACTGATGAAATTGCAGAATGTAGTGATTATGAAATGTTAATGTGTGTGTATGAGTTAGAGAGAGAGAGGAAAAATAATGTTGTAGTAGAGTGGGGACAGAGGGCAAATTTTCCCTTTATTATTTATGATGATTTAATGTGGTCACAAGTGTTTTTGAAGGGCAAGGGTCCCGTACTAGTAGAAGATTGGAGTTGTTTATTTTATTTGTATGATATTATACCCTCTGTGTGGAATGATTTTATAAATATGAGATGGTGTTATGATGAGAGAGAATTAGAAGTATATAATGTAAAGAGAGATTATGGTGAGTTGGAAGAAATATTAGAAGAGTATTTAAATAAGAATGATTTGATTTTTAATACAAAAGTAACTGACCCGATATTGAAGAAATTTACTAACGGAGACTTAACAGATATACTTAATGTTGACCGGTTGCAAGATTATTTTGGTAAGACGGATGACTTTGATTTTTGGGCTTATGACACACAAAGTATCAGTATGTGTGTCAATGAAATCGAAAAGTGTTATTTAAAACAAAGATTGACCTTTGACGATGGAGGCTAAACTATAAACAATCAATGGACAATTTTATATATATTGTTTTATGGTTTTGTGACCTCGCAACCTTTGAACATTGAAGTGTGATATGACTAAAGAAATAAGGATGCAGATTTGTAAATAAATGTTTAATAAGTTTATTTGTGTGTATTGTAGAATGTTAAGTAAACAATGTGTGTGTAGATGATTGTTGTAATAATAATAATAATATTAATATTTGCAATTTAAACAAATAACCGAATTAATTTTGAAAAACTAATTGGCTAATTGTAAATGTTTAATTAATTTAATTAAAATAATTTGAAATGTCTTAAATATTTTGATTAATTCAAAGATTATATATTTGAATTTTCTGATGAATTTAAATGGTTTAACGAGAAGTGAAGTTGGTAATTAAATGATGAATTGTTGTTTTGAAATAACTTTTTGTTAAATGTTTCAGAGGTTACTTGGAGTAGTGGTGTATGGTGTATATAGTTGTGTATGTCAGTATATGAATTATGGACTGTAAGTATAAAATTTTTATGATACAAATCAAATATAACAAAATGTACACAAATGTTTAACTTAATGGAACGAATTTGAACTTCAATAATGAAAATAACTTGAGATAATGATTTAAAGGGTAATAATAACTGAGATATGATGATAAATAAATATGTATCTTTCATATAATTTATTCAATTGTGAGATGTATTTTCATGGTGTTAGGAGGATCAGCTGATCAGCAATAACGTCACTGGTATATTGGTTTGTAAATGTTACAAGTAATTAATGTTTAATGTACTACAGATATTTTGAAGTAAAGATAAAAAGAATATGAGAAATAAAATAACAATAATTTATGCAAATTAATAAAAGATAATTCATGGGTGATAAATATGTTGTGGGACATGTAGACCTGTCCAAATTGAATTAAAAGTTGAATTTGAAACGATAGAGATGAATATGATGTAATGTTGTTTTTGAGTTGATGTAATGGAATAGAATCTTGAGAAGTATTGATGTTGACACGGTAGTAATGGAGAATAATTGTAGAGTTCTGAATGATATATTTATGGTTTATAATTAATGAGGTTATTTTGTGTATTTGTAGTAATGTAATGAGATTGAGCTTTTTGGGGATGGCAATTTTGTATTAGGGGGTAGTGTATTTGGGGAGTCCGCAACAAGGGTTGGGACGGGATAGGGATAGATTTTAGTGGGGAAGGGGCCGCCTTAGGTAAAATCCAGGGGCCAAATAAGGGAATTGAGTTTTTTGGGGGCGGGGAAACACGTATCCTATATACAAAGGGTTAGAGAGTATTTTATATGTAGAGAAGGTGGAGTTTTGTGTTAAATGATAGGTTGGGGTTTAGAGTGTCTTGATTAGTAGAGATTTTGGTAGAGATGGGTGTCATGAGAATGGAAGTTGATTAATATTAGAGTCAGAGGGAGAAAGTTCATGTGTGCATACAGATCTAATACAGTAAATGAGAATAAATAATTTACATCACCCATCGTAGATTGAAGTAGGATTGTTAAGAATAAAGAGAGATTCATGATAAAGAATATACAATTGTTTATTTTTTTCAACCAGTGACAGAATTTTGATAAAATTTGAAAATAATGTAAAGTCAAGAATTGTTTATTTTAAATAATTTAAATGCCAATTTGATTATCATTAATATTAATATTTTGTAATTTTAAATATTTTATGTTACTATGTTTTGTATTTCAAGTTAGAATATTACAACTGTTCAATGTGTTTTCAGAACTTATATATAACATATGTAGGTCAAGGATCTTGGACTTGACCTAGTTACGATCAGCTGATGGGGTCATACACCTACTAAGCTTGTGTATAGTAGGAAGCCCATTGTAATTTGTTTGTTTAATTAAGTCAAACCAATATTTGAATAATTTCAATAAATGTTATTTAATAAATAAATTTAATAAAATTTTTTAATGAATAAATTTAAATTTTTTTTGAATTTTAAAATTTTGAAAATTTTAATTTTTTTTGAAAAAAAAAAAAAAAAAGATTTTTCGCCTGCCAGCGAGTGAATATTTTTGAGTAATGATTGTTTTCTTATGTGTGCATTAACCATGTTTCTTTTATTGTATTGCATTATATTGGTAGACTATAAGTGATTCTCCTGTTAGAATAAGGATGTGTTTATATTATTAGAAATGTCTAGGTTAAGTCATTTGAAACAAAAATTAGAAAAAAGAGGAAGAGAATTTTTTGATAAAAGATTATTTTTTTTTTACTTTTAATTTTTTTTAAATTTTTAATAAATTTTAAGAGAAATTTTTTATTTTTTAGTGTGTTATGGTAATATGTAATGTTAGTGTGTGTGAGCCCAGTATCTGCTAAACAAAGCCCAGCTTGCATAAAAGGGGATCCATATCAGCGGAGGAGCTGGGATAATTTAGCCAGGGATTGAGGATTTTTGGGGGTAGCATGTTGGAAGGCGAGGCGCGCTGTGGTGCGAGTCTGTTCGATTTCTCGGTGTTGGGATCTCTTACGGAGAAGTCCAGTGATCTCGTTCAGATGAGTCCATAGTCGCTGAGCCAGGGGGGTCGTGTACCCATGCAGATTAAGAACCAGGGGGTTATTGGCACCAGTTCCTCACCGGTCCTCTTCGGGGTTTGTCGATGAGATTTCTTCTGTCATGAACAGCAGAATTCTCATCGAGGGGGTATTGTAGCGGGTCAATTTTTGGGTGTTTTATTTTAACGGTTTGGGGCATTTATATATTTTTATTCATTTCATTTTTGGTCGGGAGCCTTATAAAATATTGCGAAATAAATGTATTATTGTGCAACGTATTCGTCCGTATAATAGACCAGTGTTGAGAAACAGCGTTTGGAACAAAGGCGATACGCACTTTCAGTTGTGTAATGCGGCAAAGGAATTTGCACCTCCACAAAATTCGCAGAAATCTGTACTGGTGTGGCAGTGCACACACGTCACTACTCGCGCATGAGCGCCTACCCAAGCGATGTTGAAAAACCAAGATGGCTAGAGAGAATAATATTCATCGCCTTCTCCAAAACTTTGCGGAAGTGCTGTTTCAAGTCCCACCCACTTTTATGACATTAGCCAGTGCCTGGTTGAAATCGTCTGCTATCGTCATTCCAACAACTACATGACTAGCATGAGTCGAAACTGTGACGACTACATACAAGGCATTGATGTCCGTCGTCTTGACTAAAATGCTCCTGGAGTGGGGAACTGAGGGACGCAGTCAGTCTTTGGTCGACTCTCGCCTACGCAGGCCGCCCGTCAACCGGGCTCAGAAATAAAACTTTTCTAAACTGACATCCAGTGCAATAGTAGAAAAATTTGGTGTGACCGCGGTCCAGTAAAAAGAATAAAGAACGTAACTGTGCAATTTTCGGACAATAATAAGAAGTTTTACCGGAACAATGAGTGCGTGTGAGAAGACCGCATGGCTGACAAGGGGAAATATCATTTAAAAAATGTTTAAGGGGAAATAAATTGTGTGTGTGTGTTTGAGTGGGTGTTTAAATATGCAGGCTGGGCTCTGTCTATATGTGTATATGAATATAAGGTAAGCTAGTAGAATAAGATAGTATATGTAACGAATCACCAGACAAAGAAAAATTATGAAGATATTTTAAATACAAAAACATGGTAAAAATTTGTTGAAATTTGAATGATTTAAAAAATAAAATTAAAAGTTAAATTCTCTTCCAAAATGAGTTGTGTCAGTGCTTTGCATAACCCATAGACCATGTTTGTATCTAGGTACATGTGATCGAATCCTGTGACCCTGTAAGAGTTATCGTAACGGTAAGTAACAACTAATTTGAAATTTGGTAATAATAATAAATGTGATTGATCAGTACGTCACAATTGGCGCCACGGAACAGGCACGAATTGAATTAATTATAATTAATTAATTGAATTCCGCATCGACATGGATACAAACATGTTCTAGGTTAGCTTAGCAACGTAACAGTATATTACAAAATTTAAGTAATTACAGTATTTTATTTAATTAAGTTATTCTATTTAAGCAATTTAGGTAATTTAATTTACATCAACAATACAAAATGTCAGATAACGAGAATAAAATAAATGAAAATAGCATCGAAAATTTCGACGACTCAAACGTTAGTAACTATGAAACACACTCGACTCCAAGTGTGAGTCAGAGTGAAGCAGAAATAAGTATAACAGATCAAAGTAAAGTAAATGAAGATTCAGGGATTCAAGTAACCCCGAAATTAGATAGGGAAAGTAGAATTGATAGTAAAGAAGTCGGCTTCACTGACGGAAACATAGCAGCACAATCTACTCCGTCGACAACACGAACTAAAGGGTTGTCGATGGACGATCTGTTTAATTTAATGAAAACCATGGCTGAAAATATAAATAGCAATTATAAAGAGCAACAAATTGATTCCAATGTCAAGTTTCACGAATTAAAGAACGAGATTCAAGAACTAAATAAATGTTTAGAAAGTACCCATGAGACAATAATGACTAGTTTGAGTAAATTAGAACAGAGCGTGGAGCGAATGGGAGCGAATGTGATGAATCCAGATAAGAATAATACAAATGAAACTTGTAATGACAAATACAAAAATGTAATACCAGATAAAGAGTTAACAAATAATAACAATAATGTCGAAAATAATGTACGTAATACCGAGAATATTAATGTGTTTGAAGAGTTAGTATCAGAGACTGATACGGTAAAAATAAATAATGAGAGTACTGATGAAATTGCAGAATGTAGTGATTATGAAATGTTAATGTGTGTGTATGAGTTAGAGAGAGAGAGGAAAAATAATGTTGTAGTAGAGTGGGGACAGAGGGCAAATTTTCCCTTTATTATTTATGATGATTTAATGTGGTCACAAGTGTTTTTGAAGGGCAAGGGTCCCGTACTAGTAGAAGATTGGAGTTGTTTATTTTATTTGTATGATATTATACCCTCTGTGTGGAATGATTTTATAAATATGAGATGGTGTTATGATGAGAGAGAATTAGAAGTATATAATGTAAAGAGAGATTATGGTGAGTTGGAAGAAATATTAGAAGAGTATTTAAATAAGAATGATTTGATTTTTAATACAAAAGTAACTGACCCGATATTGAAGAAATTTACTAACGGAGACTTAACAGATATACTTAATGTTGACCGGTTGCAAGATTATTTTGGTAAGACGGATGACTTTGATTTTTGGGCTTATGACACACAAAGTATCAGTATGTGTGTCAATGAAATCGAAAAGTGTTATTTAAAACAAAGATTGACCTTTGACGATGGAGGCTAAACTATAAACAATCAATGGACAATTTTATATATATTGTTTTATGGTTTTGTGACCTCGCAACCTTTGAACATTGAAGTGTGATATGACTAAAGAAATAAGGATGCAGATTTGTAAATAAATGTTTAATAAGTTTATTTGTGTGTATTGTAGAATGTTAAGTAAACAATGTGTGTGTAGATGATTGTTGTAATAATAATAATATTAATATTTGCAATTTAAACAAATAACCGAATTAATTTTGAAAAACTAATTGGCTAATTGTAAATGTTTAATTAATTTAATTAAAATAATTTGAAATGTCTTAAATATTTTGATTAATTCAAAGATTATATATTTGAATTTTCTGATGAATTTAAATGGTTTAACGAGAAGTGAAGTTGGTAATTAAATGATGAATTGTTGTTTTGAAATAACTTTTTGTTAAATGTTTCAGAGGTTACTTGGAGTAGTGGTGTATGGTGTATATAGTTGTGTATGTCAGTATATGAATTATGGACTGTAAGTATAAAATTTTTATGATACAAATCAAATATAACAAAATGTACACAAATGTTTAACTTAATGGAACGAATTTGAACTTCAATAATGAAAATAACTTGAGATAATGATTTAAAGGGTAATAATAACTGAGATATGATGATAAATAAATATGTATCTTTCATATAATTTATTCAATTGTGAGATGTATTTTCATGGTGTTAGGAGGATCAGCTGATCAGCAATAACGTCACTGGTATATTGGTTTGTAAATGTTACAAGTAATTAATGTTTAATGTACTACAGATATTTTGAAGTAAAGATAAAAAGAATATGAGAAATAAAATAACAATAATTTATGCAAATTAATAAAAGATAATTCATGGGTGATAAATATGTTGTGGGACATGTAGACCTGTCCAAATTGAATTAAAAGTTGAATTTGAAACGATAGAGATGAATATGATGTAATGTTGTTTTTGAGTTGATGTAATGGAATAGAATCTTGAGAAGTATTGATGTTGACACGGTAGTAATGGAGAATAATTGTAGAGTTCTGAATGATATATTTATGGTTTATAATTAATGAGGTTATTTTGTGTATTTGTAGTAATGTAATGAGATTGAGCTTTTTGGGGATGGCAATTTTGTATTAGGGGGTAGTGTATTTGGGGAGTCCGCAACAAGGGTTGGGACGGGATAGGGATAGATTTTAGTGGGGAAGGGGCCGCCTTAGGTAAAATCCAGGGGCCAAATAAGGGAATTGAGTTTTTTGGGGGCGGGGAAACACGTATCCTATATACAAAGGGTTAGAGAGTATTTTATATGTAGAGAAGGTGGAGTTTTGTGTTAAATGATAGGTTGGGGTTTAGAGTGTCTTGATTAGTAGAGATTTTGGTAGAGATGGGTGTCATGAGAATGGAAGTTGATTAATATTAGAGTCAGAGGGAGAAAGTTCATGTGTGCATACAGATCTAATACAGTAAATGAGAATAAATAATTTACATCACCCATCGTAGATTGAAGTAGGATTGTTAAGAATAAAGAGAGATTCATGATAAAGAATATACAATTGTTTATTTTTTTCAACCAGTGACAGAATTTTGATAAAATTTGAAAATAATGTAAAGTCAAGAATTGTTTATTTTAAATAATTTAAATGCCAATTTGATTATCATTAATATTAATATTTTGTAATTTTAAATATTTTATGTTACTATGTTTTGTATTTCAAGTTAGAATATTACAACTGTTCAATGTGTTTTCAGAACTTATATATAACATATGTAGGTCAAGGATCTTGGACTTGACCTAGTTACGATCAGCTGATGGGGTCATACACCTACTAAGCTTGTGTATAGTAGGAAGCCCATTGTAATTTGTTTGTTTAATTAAGTCAAACCAATATTTGAATAATTTCAATAAATGTTATTTAATAAATAAATTTAATAAAATTTTTTAATGAATAAATTTAAATTTTTTTTGAATTTTAAAATTTTGAAAATTTTAATTTTTTTTGAAAAAAAAAAAAAAAAAAGATTTTTCGCCTGCCAGCGAGTGAATATTTTTGAGTAATGATTGTTTTCTTATGTGTGCATTAACCATGTTTCTTTTATTGTATTGCATTATATTGGTAGACTATAAGTGATTCTCCTGTTAGAATAAGGATGTGTTTATATTATTAGAAATGTCTAGGTTAAGTCATTTGAAACAAAAATTAGAAAAAAGAGGAAGAGAATTTTTTGATAAAAGATTATTTTTTTTTTACTTTTAATTTTTTTTAAATTTTTAATAAATTTTAAGAGAAATTTTTTATTTTTTAGTGTGTTATGGTAATATGTAATGTTAGTGTGTGTGAGCCCAGTATCTGCTAAACAAAGCCCAGCTTGCATAAAAGGGGATCCATATCAGCGGATATCGGCGGAGGAGCTGGGATAATTTAGCCAGGGATTGAGGATTTTTGGGGTAGCATGTTGGAAGGCGAGGCGCGCTGTGGTGCGAGTCTGTTCGATTTCTCGGTGTTGGGATCTCTTACGGAGAAGTCCAGTGATCTCGTTCAGATGAGTCCATAGTCGCTGAGCCAGGGGGGTCGTGTACCCATGCAGATTAAGAACCAGGGGGTTATTGGCACCAGTTCCTCACCGGTCCTCTTCGGGGTTTGTCGATGAGATTTCTTCTGTCATGAACAGCAGAATTCTCATCGAGGGGGTATTGTAGCGGGTCAATTTTTGGGTGTTTTATTTTAACGGTTTGGGGCATTTATATATTTTTATTCATTTCATTTTTGGTCGGGAGCCTTATAAAATATTGCGAAATAAATGTATTATTGTGCAACGTATTCGTCCGTATAATAGACCAGTGTTGAGAAACAGCGTTTGGAACAAAGGCGATACGCACTTTCAGTTGTGTAATGCGGCAAAGGAATTTGCACCTCCACAAAATTCGCAGAAATCTGTACTGGTGTGGCAGTGCACACACGTCACTACTCGCGCATGAGCGCCTACCCAAGCGATGTTGAAAAACCAAGATGGCTAGAGAGAATAATATTCATCGCCTTCTCCAAAACTTTGCGGAAGTGCTGTTTCAAGTCCCACCCACTTTTATGACATTAGCCAGTGCCTGGTTGAAATCGTCTGCTATCGTCATTCCAACAACTACATGACTAGCATGAGTCGAAACTGTGACGACTACATACAAGGCATTGATGTCCGTCGTCTTGACTAAAATGCTCCTGGAGTGGGGAACTGAGGGACGCAGTCAGTCTTTGGTCGACTCTCGCCTACGCAGGCCGCCCGTCAACCGGGCTCAGAAATAAAACTTTTCTAAACTGACATCCAGTGCAATAGTAGAAAAATTTGGTGTGACCGCGGTCCAGTAAAAAGAATAAAGAACGTAACTGTGCAATTTTCGGACAATAATAAGAAGTTTTACCGGAACAATGAGTGCGTGTGAGAAGACCGCGTGGCTGACAAGGGGAAATATCATTTAAAAAATGTTTAAGGGGAAATAAATTGTGTGTGTGTGTTTGAGTGGGTGTTTAAATATGCAGGCTGGGCTCTGTCTATATGTGTATATGAATATAAGGTAAGCTAGTAGAATAAGATAGCATATGTAACGAATCACCAGACAAAGAAAAATTATGAAGATATTTTAAATACAAAAACATGGTAAAAATTTGTTGAAATTTGAATGATTTAAAAAATAAAATTAAAAGTTAAATTCTCTTCCAAAATGAGTTGTGTCAGTGCTTTGCATAACCCATAGACCATGTTTGTATCTAGGTACATGTGATCGAATCCTGTGACCCTGTAAGAGTTATCGTAACGGTAAGTAACAACTAATTTGAAATTTGGTAATAATAATAAATGTGATTGATCAGTACGTCACAATTGGCGCCACGGAACAGGCACGAATTGAATTAATTATAATTAATTAATTGAATTCCGCATCGACATGGATACAAACATGTTCTAGGTTAGCTTAGCAACGTAACAGTATATTACAAAATTTAAGTAATTACAGTATTTTATTTAATTAAGTTATTCTATTTAAGCAATTTAGGTAATTTAATTTACATCAACAATACAAAATGTCAGATAACGAGAATAAAATAAATGAAAATAGCATCGAAAATTTCGACGACTCAAACGTTAGTAACTATGAAACACACTCGACTCCAAGTGTGAGTCAGAGTGAAGCAGAAATAAGTATAACAGATCAAAGTAAAGTAAATGAAGATTCAGGGATTCAAGTAACCCCGAAATTAGATAGGGAAAGTAGAATTGATAGTAAAGAAGTCGGCTTCACTGACGGAAACATAGCAGCACAATCTACTCCGTCGACAACACGAACTAAAGGGTTGTCGATGGACGATCTGTTTAATTTAATGAAAACCATGGCTGAAAATATAAATAGCAATTATAAAGAGCAACAAATTGATTCCAATGTCAAGTTTCACGAATTAAAGAACGAGATTCAAGAACTAAATAAATGTTTAGAAAGTACCCATGAGACAATAATGACTAGTTTGAGTAAATTAGAACAGAGCGTGGAGCGAATGTGATGAATCCAGATAAGAATAATACAAATGAAACTTGTAATGACAAATACAAAAATGTAATACCAGATAAAGAGTTAACAAATAATAACAATAATGTCGAAAATAATGTACGTAATACCGAGAATATTAATGTGTTTGAAGAGTTAGTATCAGAGACTGATACGGTAAAAATAAATAATGAGAGTACTGATGAAATTGCAGAATGTAGTGATTATGAAATGTTAATGTGTGTGTATGAGTTAGAGAGAGAGAGGAAAAATAATGTTGTAGTAGAGTGGGGACAGAGGGCAAATTTTCCCTTTATTATTTATGATGATTTAATGTGGTCACAAGTGTTTTTGAAGGGCAAGGGTCCCGTACTAGTAGAAGATTGGAGTTGTTTATTTTATTTGTATGATATTATACCCTCTGTGTGGAATGATTTTATAAATATGAGATGGTGTTATGATGAGAGAGAATTAGAAGTATATAATGTAAAGAGAGATTATGGTGAGTTGGAAGAAATATTAGAAGAGTATTTAAATAAGAATGATTTGATTTTTAATACAAAAGTAACTGACCCGATATTGAAGAAATTTACTAACGGAGACTTAACAGATATACTTAATGTTGACCGGTTGCAAGATTATTTTGGTAAGACGGATGACTTTGATTTTTGGGCTTATGACACACAAAGTATCAGTATGTGTGTCAATGAAATCGAAAAGTGTTATTTAAAACAAAGATTGACCTTTGACGATGGAGGCTAAACTATAAACAATCAATGGACAATTTTATATATATTGTTTTATGGTTTTGTGACCTCGCAACCTTTGAACATTGAAGTGTGATATGACTAAAGAAATAAGGATGCAGATTTGTAAATAAATGTTTAATAAGTTTATTTGTGTGTATTGTAGAATGTTAAGTAAACAATGTGTGTGTAGATGATTGTTGTAATAATAATAATATTAATATTTGCAATTTAAACAAATAACCGAATTAATTTTGAAAAACTAATTGGCTAATTGTAAATGTTTAATTAATTTAATTAAAATAATTTGAAATGTCTTAAATATTTTGATTAATTCAAAGATTATATATTTGAATTTTCTGATGAATTTAAATGGTTTAACGAGAAGTGAAGTTGGTAATTAAATGATGAATTGTTGTTTTGAAATAACTTTTTGTTAAATGTTTCAGAGGTTACTTGGAGTAGTGGTGTATGGTGTATATAGTTGTGTATGTCAGTATATGAATTATGGACTGTAAGTATAAAATTTTTATGATACAAATCAAATATAACAAAATGTACACAAATGTTTAACTTAATGGAACGAATTTGAACTTCAATAATGAAAATAACTTGAGATAATGATTTAAAGGGTAATAATAACTGAGATATGATGATAAATAAATATGTATCTTTCATATAATTTATTCAATTGTGAGATGTATTTTCATGGTGTTAGGAGGATCAGCTGATCAGCAATAACGTCACTGGTATATTGGTTTGTAAATGTTACAAGTAATTAATGTTTAATGTACTACAGATATTTTGAAGTAAAGATAAAAAGAATATGAGAAATAAAATAACAATAATTTATGCAAATTAATAAAAGATAATTCATGGGTGATAAATATGTTGTGGGACATGTAGACCTGTCCAAATTGAATTAAAAGTTGAATTTGAAACGATAGAGATGAATATGATGTAATGTTGTTTTTGAGTTGATGTAATGGAATAGAATCTTGAGAAGTATTGATGTTGACACGGTAGTAATGGAGAATAATTGTAGAGTTCTGAATGATATATTTATGGTTTATAATTAATGAGGTTATTTTGTGTATTTGTAGTAATGTAATGAGATTGAGCTTTTTGGGGATGGCAATTTTGTATTAGGGGGTAGTGTATTTGGGGAGTCCGCAACAAGGGTTGGGACGGGATAGGGATAGATTTTAGTGGGGAAGGGGCCGCCTTAGGTAAAATCCAGGGGCCAAATAAGGGAATTGAGTTTTTTGGGGGCGGGGAAACACGTATCCTATATACAAAGGGTTAGAGAGTATTTTATATGTAGAGAAGGTGGAGTTTTGTGTTAAATGATAGGTTGGGGTTTAGAGTGTCTTGATTAGTAGAGATTTTGGTAGAGATGGGTGTCATGAGAATGGAAGTTGATTAATATTAGAGTCAGAGGGAGAAAGTTCATGTGTGCATACAGATCTAATACAGTAAATGAGAATAAATAATTTACATCACCCATCGTAGATTGAAGTAGGATTGTTAAGAATAAAGAGAGATTCATGATAAAGAATATACAATTGTTTATTTTTTTCAACCAGTGACAGAATTTTGATAAAATTTGAAAATAATGTAAAGTCAAGAATTGTTTATTTTAAATAATTTAAATGCCAATTTGATTATCATTAATATTAATATTTTGTAATTTTAAATATTTTATGTTACTATGTTTTGTATTTCAAGTTAGAATATTACAACTGTTCAATGTGTTTTCAGAACTTATATATAACATATGTAGGTCAAGGATCTTGGACTTGACCTAGTTACGATCAGCTGATGGGGTCATACACCTACTAAGCTTGTGTATAGTAGGAAGCCCATTGTAATTTGTTTGTTTAATTAAGTCAAACCAATATTTGAATAATTTCAATAAATGTTATTTAATAAATAAATTTAATAAAATTTTTTAATTAATAAATTTAAATTTTTTTTGAATTTTAAAATTTTGAAAATTTTAATTTTTTTTGAAAAAAAAAAAAAAAAAGATTTTTCGCCTGCCAGCGAGTGAATATTTTTGAGTAATGATTGTTTTCTTATGTGTGCATTAACCATGTTTCTTTTATTGTATTGCATTATATTGGTAGACTATAAGTGATTCTCCTGTTAGAATAAGGATGTGTTTATATTATTAGAAATGTCTAGGTTAAGTCATTTGAAACAAAAATTAGAAAAAAGAGGAAGAGAATTTTTTGATAAAAGATTATTTTTTTTTACTTTTAATTTTTTTTAAATTTTTAATAAATTTTAAGAGAAATTTTTTATTTTTTAGGTGTTATGGTAATATGTAATGTTAGTGTGTGTGAGCCCAGTATCTGCTAAACAAAGCCCAGCTTGCATAAAAGGGGATCCATATCGGCGGAGGAGCTGGGATAATTTAGCCAGGGATTGAGGATTTTTGGGGGTAGCATGTTGGAAGGCGAGGCGCGCTGTGGTGCGAGTCTGTTCGATTTCTCGGTGTTGGGATCTCTTACGGAGAAGTCCAGTGATCTCGTTCAGATGAGTCCATAGTCGCTGAGCCAGGGGGGTCGTGTACCCATGCAGATTAAGAACCAGGGGGTTATTGGCACCAGTTCCTCACCGGTCCTCTTCGGGGTTTGTCGATGAGATTTCTTCTGTCATGAACAGCAGAATTCTCATCGAGGGGGTATTGTAGCGGGTCAATTTTTGGGTGTTTTATTTTAACGGTTTGGGGCATTTATATATTTTTATTCATTTCATTTTTGGTCGGGAGCCTTATAAAATATTGCGAAATAAATGTATTATTGTGCAACGTATTCGTCCGTATAATAGACCAGTGTTGAGAAACAGCGTTTGGAACAAAGGCGATACGCACTTTCAGTTGTGTAATGCGGCAAAGGAATTTGCACCTCCACAAAATTCGCAGAAATCTGTACTGGTGTGGCAGTGCACACACGTCACTACTCGCGCATGAGCGCCTACCCAAGCGATGTTGAAAAACCAAGATGGCTAGAGAGAATAATATTCATCGCCTTCTCCAAAACTTTGCGGAAGTGCTGTTTCAAGTCCCACCCACTTTTATGACATTAGCCAGTGCCTGGTTGAAATCGTCTGCTATCGTCATTCCAACAACTACATGACTAGCATGAGTCGAAACTGTGACGACTACATACAAGGCATTGATGTCCGTCGTCTTGACTAAAATGCTCCTGGAGTGGGGAACTGAGGGACGCAGTCAGTCTTTGGTCGACTCTCGCCTACGCAGGCCGCCCGTCAACCGGGCTCAGAAATAAAACTTTTCTAAACTGACATCCAGTGCAATAGTAGAAAAATTTGGTGTGACCGCGGTCCAGTAAAAAGAATAAAGAACGTAACTGTGCAATTTTCGGACAATAATAAGAAGTTTTACCGGAACAATGAGTGCGTGTGAGAAGACCGCGTGGCTGACAAGGGGAAATATCATTTAAAAAATGTTTAAGGGGAAATAAATTGTGTGTGTGTGTTTGAGTGGGTGTTTAAATATGCAGGCTGGGCTCTGTCTATATGTGTATATGAATATAAGGTAAGCTAGTAGAATAAGATAGCATATGTAACGAATCACCAGACAAAGAAAAATTATGAAGATATTTTAAATACAAAAACATGGTAAAAATTTGTTGAAATTTGAATGATTTAAAAAATAAAATTAAAAGTTAAATTCTCTTCCAAAATGAGTTGTGTCAGTGCTTTGCATAACCCATAGACCATGTTTGTATCTAGGTACATGTGATCGAATCCTGTGACCCTGTAAGAGTTATCGTAACGGTAAGTAACAACTAATTTGAAATTTGGTAATAATAATAAATGTGATTGATCAGTACGTCACAATTGGCGCCACGGAACAGGCACGAATTGAATTAATTATAATTAATTAATTGAATTCCGCATCGACATGGATACAAACATGTTCTAGGTTAGCTTAGCAACGTAACAGTATATTACAAAATTTAAGTAATTACAGTATTTTATTTAATTAAGTTATTCTATTTAAGCAATTTAGGTAATTTAATTTACATCAACAATACAAAATGTCAGATAACGAGAATAAAATAAATGAAAATAGCATCGAAAATTTCGACGACTCAAACGTTAGTAACTATGAAACACACTCGACTCCAAGTGTGAGTCAGAGTGAAGCAGAAATAAGTATAACAGATCAAAGTAAAGTAAATGAAGATTCAGGGATTCAAGTAACCCCGAAATTAGATAGGGAAAGTAGAATTGATAGTAAAGAAGTCGGCTTCACTGACGGAAACATAGCAGCACAATCTACTCCGTCGACAACACGAACTAAAGGGTTGTCGATGGACGATCTGTTTAATTTAATGAAAACCATGGCTGAAAATATAAATAGCAATTATAAAGAGCAACAAATTGATTCCAATGTCAAGTTTCACGAATTAAAGAACGAGATTCAAGAACTAAATAAATGTTTAGAAAGTACCCATGAGACAATAATGACTAGTTTGAGTAAATTAGAACAGAGCGTGGAGCGAATGTGATGAATCCAGATAAGAATAATACAAATGAAACTTGTAATGACAAATACAAAAATGTAATACCAGATAAAGAGTTAACAAATAATAACAATAATGTCGAAAATAATGTACGTAATACCGAGAATATTAATGTGTTTGAAGAGTTAGTATCAGAGACTGATACGGTAAAAATAAATAATGAGAGTACTGATGAAATTGCAGAATGTAGTGATTATGAAATGTTAATGTGTGTGTATGAGTTAGAGAGAGAGAGGAAAAATAATGTTGTAGTAGAGTGGGGACAGAGGGCAAATTTTCCCTTTATTATTTATGATGATTTAATGTGGTCACAAGTGTTTTTGAAGGGCAAGGGTCCCGTACTAGTAGAAGATTGGAGTTGTTTATTTTATTTGTATGATATTATACCCTCTGTGTGGAATGATTTTATAAATATGAGATGGTGTTATGATGAGAGAGAATTAGAAGTATATAATGTAAAGAGAGATTATGGTGAGTTGGAAGAAATATTAGAAGAGTATTTAAATAAGAATGATTTGATTTTTAATACAAAAGTAACTGACCCGATATTGAAGAAATTTACTAACGGAGACTTAACAGATATACTTAATGTTGACCGGTTGCAAGATTATTTTGGTAAGACGGATGACTTTGATTTTTGGGCTTATGACACACAAAGTATCAGTATGTGTGTCAATGAAATCGAAAAGTGTTATTTAAAACAAAGATTGACCTTTGACGATGGAGGCTAAACTATAAACAATCAATGGACAATTTTATATATATTGTTTTATGGTTTTGTGACCTCGCAACCTTTGAACATTGAAGTGTGATATGACTAAAGAAATAAGGATGCAGATTTGTAAATAAATGTTTAATAAGTTTATTTGTGTGTATTGTAGAATGTTAAGTAAACAATGTGTGTGTAGATGATTGTTGTAATAATAATAATATTAATATTTGCAATTTAAACAAATAACCGAATTAATTTTGAAAAACTAATTGGCTAATTGTAAATGTTTAATTAATTTAATTAAAATAATTTGAAATGTCTTAAATATTTTGATTAATTCAAAGATTATATATTTGAATTTTCTGATGAATTTAAATGGTTTAACGAGAAGTGAAGTTGGTAATTAAATGATGAATTGTTGTTTTGAAATAACTTTTTGTTAAATGTTTCAGAGGTTACTTGGAGTAGTGGTGTATGGTGTATATAGTTGTGTATGTCAGTATATGAATTATGGACTGTAAGTATAAAATTTTTATGATACAAATCAAATATAACAAAATGTACACAAATGTTTAACTTAATGGAACGAATTTGAACTTCAATAATGAAAATAACTTGAGATAATGATTTAAAGGGTAATAATAACTGAGATATGATGATAAATAAATATGTATCTTTCATATAATTTATTCAATTGTGAGATGTATTTTCATGGTGTTAGGAGGATCAGCTGATCAGCAATAACGTCACTGGTATATTGGTTTGTAAATGTTACAAGTAATTAATGTTTAATGTACTACAGATATTTTGAAGTAAAGATAAAAAGAATATGAGAAATAAAATAACAATAATTTATGCAAATTAATAAAAGATAATTCATGGGTGATAAATATGTTGTGGGACATGTAGACCTGTCCAAATTGAATTAAAAGTTGAATTTGAAACGATAGAGATGAATATGATGTAATGTTGTTTTTGAGTTGATGTAATGGAATAGAATCTTGAGAAGTATTGATGTTGACACGGTAGTAATGGAGAATAATTGTAGAGTTCTGAATGATATATTTATGGTTTATAATTAATGAGGTTATTTTGTGTATTTGTAGTAATGTAATGAGATTGAGCTTTTTGGGGATGGCAATTTTGTATTAGGGGGTAGTGTATTTGGGGAGTCCGCAACAAGGGTTGGGACGGGATAGGGATAGATTTTAGTGGGGAAGGGGCCGCCTTAGGTAAAATCCAGGGGCCAAATAAGGGAATTGAGTTTTTTGGGGGCGGGGAAACACGTATCCTATATACAAAGGGTTAGAGAGTATTTTATATGTAGAGAAGGTGGAGTTTTGTGTTAAATGATAGGTTGGGGTTTAGAGTGTCTTGATTAGTAGAGATTTTGGTAGAGATGGGTGTCATGAGAATGGAAGTTGATTAATATTAGAGTCAGAGGGAGAAAGTTCATGTGTGCATACAGATCTAATACAGTAAATGAGAATAAATAATTTACATCACCCATCGTAGATTGAAGTAGGATTGTTAAGAATAAAGAGAGATTCATGATAAAGAATATACAATTGTTTATTTTTTTCAACCAGTGACAGAATTTTGATAAAATTTGAAAATAATGTAAAGTCAAGAATTGTTTATTTTAAATAATTTAAATGCCAATTTGATTATCATTAATATTAATATTTTGTAATTTTAAATATTTTATGTTACTATGTTTTGTATTTCAAGTTAGAATATTACAACTGTTCAATGTGTTTTCAGAACTTATATATAACATATGTAGGTCAAGGATCTTGGACTTGACCTAGTTACGATCAGCTGATGGGGTCATACACCTACTAAGCTTGTGTATAGTAGGAAGCCCATTGTAATTTGTTTGTTTAATTAAGTCAAACCAATATTTGAATAATTTCAATAAATGTTATTTAATAAATAAATTTAATAAAATTTTTTAATTAATAAATTTAAATTTTTTTTGAATTTTAAAATTTTGAAAATTTTAATTTTTTTTGAAAAAAAAAAAAAAAAAGATTTTTCGCCTGCCAGCGAGTGAATATTTTTGAGTAATGATTGTTTTCTTATGTGTGCATTAACCATGTTTCTTTTATTGTATTGCATTATATTGGTAGACTATAAGTGATTCTCCTGTTAGAATAAGGATGTGTTTATATTATTAGAAATGTCTAGGTTAAGTCATTTGAAACAAAAATTAGAAAAAAGAGGAAGAGAATTTTTTGATAAAAGATTATTTTTTTTTACTTTTAATTTTTTTTAAATTTTTAATAAATTTTAAGAGAAATTTTTTATTTTTTAGGTGTTATGGTAATATGTAATGTTAGTGTGTGTGAGCCCAGTATCTGCTAAACAAAGCCCAGCTTGCATAAAAGGGGATCCATATCGGCGGAGGAGCTGGGATAATTTAGCCAGGGATTGAGGATTTTTGGGGGTAGCATGTTGGAAGGCGAGGCGCGCTGTGGTGCGAGTCTGTTCGATTTCTCGGTGTTGGGATCTCTTACGGAGAAGTCCAGTGATCTCGTTCAGATGAGTCCATAGTCGCTGAGCCAGGGGGGTCGTGTACCCATGCAGATTAAGAACCAGGGGGTTATTGGCACCAGTTCCTCACCGGTCCTCTTCGGGGTTTGTCGATGAGATTTCTTCTGTCATGAACAGCAGAATTCTCATCGAGGGGGTATTGTAGCGGGTCAATTTTTGGGTGTTTTATTTTAACGGTTTGGGGCATTTATATATTTTTATTCATTTCATTTTTGGTCGGGAGCCTTATAAAATATTGCGAAATAAATGTATTATTGTGCAACGTATTCGTCCGTATAATAGACCAGTGTTGAGAAACAGCGTTTGGAACAAAGGCGATACGCACTTTCAGTTGTGTAATGCGGCAAAGGAATTTGCACCTCCACAAAATTCGCAGAAATCTGTACTGGTGTGGCAGTGCACACACGTCACTACTCGCGCATGAGCGCCTACCCAAGCGATGTTGAAAAACCAAGATGGCTAGAGAGAATAATATTCATCGCCTTCTCCAAAACTTTGCGGAAGTGCTGTTTCAAGTCCCACCCACTTTTATGACATTAGCCAGTGCCTGGTTGAAATCGTCTGCTATCGTCATTCCAACAACTACATGACTAGCATGAGTCGAAACTGTGACGACTACATACAAGGCATTGATGTCCGTCGTCTTGACTAAAATGCTCCTGGAGTGGGGAACTGAGGGACGCAGTCAGTCTTTGGTCGACTCTCGCCTACGCAGGCCGCCCGTCAACCGGGCTCAGAAATAAAACTTTTCTAAACTGACATCCAGTGCAATAGTAGAAAAATTTGGTGTGACCGCGGTCCAGTAAAAAGAATAAAGAACGTAACTGTGCAATTTTCGGACAATAATAAGAAGTTTTACCGGAACAATGAGTGCGTGTGAGAAGACCGCGTGGCTGACAAGGGGAAATATCATTTAAAAAATGTTTAAGGGGAAATAAATTGTGTGTGTGTGTTTGAGTGGGTGTTTAAATATGCAGGCTGGGCTCTGTCTATATGTGTATATGAATATAAGGTAAGCTAGTAGAATAAGATAGTATATGTAACGAATCACCAGACAAAGAAAAATTATGAAGATATTTTAAATACAAAAACATGGTAAAAATTTGTTGAAATTTGAATGATTTAAAAAATAAAATTAAAAGTTAAATTCTCTTCCAAAATGAGTTGTGTCAGTGCTTTGCATAACCCATAGACCATGTTTGTATCTAGGTACATGTGATCGAATCCTGTGACCCTGTAAGAGTTATCGTAACGGTAAGTAACAACTAATTTGAAATTTGGTAATAATAATAAATGTGATTGATCAGTACGTCACAAACGAGTAAAACGGTTATCATGAGACGGCGTAGCAAACTAGAAGAAAACGTACTGGATGGGTAACTAAAATCACAGCATATTAACATTTAAACCAATGTTAAGTAAATGATGATTATTCATCATAAAACTAAAACTTAAAACGTAAAAACAAATAGAGATCTCTAAGAGAAAAGTTTTTTTTATTAAATATAAGAGCAAGGGGAAAAGAGGGAAAAAACGTACTGGTTTATTCAAAAATATATAATTTGTTATAGGTTAAGAAAGATTTCATTTATTAATCTGTTTGAATTCAATGTGTTACTAATATAAAGTAATAGACGAGTGTTTAATTGAAGAAGTAATTAATTTGGCTAATAAACTAGAAGCGATTTATTTTAAAACGAACTGCGTATTTATATGTGTACCGATAACCTTCAAATAATCCTTTCTGCAGCTGTGTTCGTCTGTAGAACCTTGGAGATATCCATAAGGTAAGAGTTTAACGTATCTGCACTAATTAATAGAGTTTCAAAATAACCGCGACTATTCTAGTAAAGTATGCTGGTAAATGATGTCATTACCAACTATATACAAGACAGTAGTAGATGGATTCTATTCAGAGTCTCAATTCTAATTCTACCCATCTCAATTCTAATTCTAAGGAATTTGCCGATCTCATAGAGCGAATATGGCTGGAGGAGGTAATGCCTGATGAGTGGAACAATGGGGTGGTGTGTTTAATACATAAAAAGGGTGATACGCTCATATGTAAAAATTATAAGGGGCTTCTCTCTATTTAATACAGCATACAAGGTATTGTCCAACATCATATTTTCTAGGCTGCTTCCCTACGCTGAGGAAAACAAAAGAATATCAATGTGGATTAACTACGAATAGGTCAACAACAGACCAAATATTTACACTAAGGCAAATCCTGGAAAAAACGGAATATGGAGTGGCCACTCACCACCATCTCTTTGTGGATTTCCAGTCGGCATATGATTCAATCAACCGGAAAATGCTATATAGAGCTATGAAGGAGTTGAATATACCATCTAAGTTGGTGCGTATGGTTGGAGTAGTTATGTCCAATTCTAAGTGCCAAATCAGAATACAATCAAATCTATCTAACTCCTTAAAAACATTGAATGGGCTGAAACAAGGAGATGCCTTAGCGTGTCTATTGTTCAACATAGCTCTAGAAAAGGTCATCAGGGATTCAAACTAGCGGACACATATTTCACAAGGAGGTACAGGTTTTGGCATATGCCGATGACATTGACGTCATAAGTATGTCTGAATCTGGCTTAAAGGTAGCATTTCAGAAACTGGAGTTGTCCGCTAAGGCTATGGGCTTGGTTATAAACCAAATATATGGTTGTAGGTGCCAACACTCGTGCCCTGTCCCTGCGCATTAATGATTATGAATTTGAAAAGGTTCAGGGGTTTCCATATCTCGGGTCATATGTGGACTCTGGAAATGACTCCTCTAGAGACATTGAAAAACTGATATTATCTGCTAATAGGTGTTACTACGGACTGGTGAAACATTTTAAGTCAAAATTAATAAGTAAAGAGACAAAAGCCACCCTATACAAGACCTTGATCAGACCAGTCCTGATGTATGGCTCAGAATGCTGGGTGCTAAAAAAACTAGATGAGCAGAAACTATCCGTGTTTGAGAGGAGGGTACTGAGGAGAATCTATGGCTCTGTGAAGGAAAACAACATTTGGAGGCGACTGCATAATCGAGAATTGTACAAAAGGTTTAAAGATCTTCCGATCATGCAACTCATACAAATTAACACATTGCGTTGGGCTGGACATGTGCAGAGAATGGCGGAGGATAGAATCCCAAAAAGAGTTATGAATTATTTGCCGATGGGAAGGAGAAGGAAAGGAAGACCGCATACAAGATGGCTGGACCAGGTTGGTACGGAGGCAGTGAGGCTGGGTGCAGGAAACTGGTGGACATTGGCCAGGAGTAGAGACCAGTGGGGACCATTTCTTTTGGAGGCCAGGGCCCGGACTGGGCTGTAGCGCCGAGGATGTATGTAATTCTAATTCAAGTCTCAATTCAGAGTTCAGCAAGTTAAGCAGAAACCTGATGACAGAAACTGAACATTGGCTTAGAGATGCGCAGTGTACAAACACCTCGTTGTGAGGCTAACAAAATTTTCATTTACTTCGCACATGTGCATAACAGTCTTGTACAGTGTTTCATAGTGTGAACATCGGCTGCAACAAGACTGGCAAGAGCAATAGGAGCGTGTGTGTGTGACAGAGAGGGAGATATACTATATGTAGTATTATGTTCTGATACATGTTTACGTATACATCACTTCAATTCATGTAATTCAAACTTATTTCTATACAATATTGTACATCTATATTTTTCTTTTAACCCATTTTATCCCTTTAAAAACAATCAGTTGTTTACAACCTGCTAGTCGGCTCCCAGTTGTTGTTTACAAACAAAAACCCCTCTACTGTCAGCACACTACCTGCTGTCAAAATAAACCCAGTAACGGTTCCGTCTACTTTCCCTTTCTTTCTGACATCATTATTCACAAACTATTTCTACTACTCTTACTCTAGTGCACATCATAATCTTTTTTTATACACTCTTGAATACATAATTTAATTAAAAGATAATCCTATACATTTTTAACTAAAATATTTTTATTTATTTACCAATTCTAAATCTTTTTTACCAATAATTGTTATAAACTAATTATAAACTACTACATACACATATGAATTTTGTGTTTTTACAATCTGTTTTGATAATATTTTGTTTTAAACTTGTTATCTCTGTGTGTTATGATGTGTCAAGTTTCGTAATGTGGTTTCAACTGTCTTATGTTAAAGTTTCCTCAGATTCGTCCCGGTTGTAGGATGTCTTCCAGCTGGTACGTAGCCGTTCCTAACGGCTTACATATTTTATATGGTTCTTCAAACATATTGCAAAATTTTCCTATTACTCTCTTATTTAGGTTGGATATCGGATATGTTCGCAATAGTACTTTATCTCCTACCTGAAAATTCGTAATTTTATTTGCTAAATTTATCTGGTCTACTATGGAAGTGAGACAGTGAACTGTTATCGCGACGTCTCCCCTCTCTTCCGTAGATAACTTAGCTATACTTTTAAAGTGGGGTATTAAAGTGGTTCATGCATTGGGTCCGCGCAGATGACTGTTCAGGAACAACTGTCGGACCTATAACAGAATTAGTGCATGTGTTTGATACCATATTTGTGGATCAATATCATATTTGTGTAATTGTTTTGCTTGTATAAATTATGGTTTTTTAATAATCAATATCACAGTTGTGGATCAAAATTGTATTTTGTGTCATAAATTATTTGTGATATGGTAAATAAAAAAGGTGTCGACAGTGATATGAGCGTTTTATTTCACTTGCTGACCTTTGAAGACGACACTTTTACCCACTGTAACACTTGTGGGGTTAAAAGATGTTCTTAACACTTTCAACACCAGTTTTTTTCATGTCATTCCCTGGTGAACCACTGTTTTTAGCGTTATTTCAAAAAATTGTAGTTAATTTATTGTTTACCAAAATAATACCTAAATACATCATTTTTAAGCTCTTGATATGAAAATTTGACATATAGTCCTAGTATTTTGATCAAATGTATATAAGTTAACAAAATAGTCTTAAACATACTGTTTCTTTAGAAAATGAACATTTTTGATCTTCATTAGTTGAACTTATGGTACTTATATTTACACTCGAGTAGCTAATTTAATCAGTCTCTATCAAATAACTATAAAATCAGTGAAATTCTGAACAATTTTTGTCAATTGGCACTATTATAACAGATTCTCGTTCAAACACAGGGAGAGCTGGCTGGATATCATTATCAGTCCAATCAATGCCAATGCCACTGTCACTATTTTCTCCCCTTTTTGTAGGATTAATTATTGTTGTCATGCATCTACATACAAATAAAACCAATATAACTACTACAGGATGAAATAATAAAAACAAAATAAATATATGAAAAACCACGTAACTCATTTAGGTTGTGTTCGAAGTTATATTTCTTTTTCATCATTGGAAGATTTATTCGGTTTATAAATACATTCTTATCCACATAATCGACTTCAGAAGTAAATTGATAGGAATTTTTTATCATATAGTGATTCATCAAGTACAAAATCACATATATTTGACATACTGTTTAAATTAGAAACAGGATGCGCCTATAACATGCAACAGCTGAACACAAACACTGATTACTTCACTGGTTTGTAGGAGACATCTACTGGTAAAATGTTCAACTAAATTATAACAAACAGAATTATCACTGTTGCACACCACTATAGAAAAATTATTCCAATCAGCGCTTTCAAGCTTCTCAGCTCGTCAGATCGGACATAACCATGGTGTGCAAGAGTGATAATTCTGTTTGTGATTATAACCACTAACACAACTTTCTTAATTAAATTATAACAGCAAGTTATGTAACAAATGAATTAGCCCCACGCTACAGGCTTTGATCGGACAGTACATGGGTAAATGGATTTAAGCACACGAAAACCGAGCACCAGTAAGGCATACAGGCGTGGTGTCGAAAGTGTTACAAGATATTATTTTTGTAAAATACTGTATTAAGAAAAAACATAATTTTTTCTTCTTTTTGAAACAGATTTGTATTATTCTAGGATTAAAAGATTTTTATAAGGAAGCTAATATAAAGAATTCGCCCCTTTATGTACTGATATACAGGAGAGATAGCCAAGTGTAATTAAGTAGCAGAAGTGCACGGTTTGCACATTCCATTGCGATAAAAGCTGGTTGGAAGTCTGCAGTTTATTTACATCTCAACAGCAGACAATTACTGGACAAAAAACTGATATATGTTTACGTCTATAATATTCCCATGCGTGCGGGGATGTGTGTGTGTGTGTGTGTGTGAGAGAGAGAGAGAGAGAGAGAGAGAGATTTGTGGTGACACTGTTACAAACTTGGTTACTATTAGAAATAATACTCGTATGTTGGCTGTACTGGCGCTGATTACAACAGTTCTCTTCTCACATCTCAGAGCAACTCCCTCCACATCACCATTCCCCTCTGAGTGTGTTTCACACATTCTAAGCCTTTAACTTTCAATTTTGCTACACACATATAAGTTTTTAGATTTGAGGATTTAATAACATAAGCTAACACCACAGACCACCACTCTAAATTTTTGCCGTCTTCTTCAGGTGTCTGAAAATTCTCAGCATCAATTGCCCTGTGGTGTAATAACAGAGCGGCTCAGTGGAATTCACCATGCTCTTGAAGAAGAATAAAAATCCAGAATATTCAGAATGTACTATCTCCGGTTAAGGACCCCCCCACCACACACACACACACACACACACAAATATTTGGGGGATTTTAGGAAACCAATAAATAACAGGAGACAAAACTTTTTATGGCTATATCAGAAACAATAACTGTACAAAAATCTTGTATTATATTTCATTACATTTACTTTATAAAACAATTAACATATGAAAACAATTACAATATACAAATGAAACATTTTATGAAAGCAATGCCACCCTGTTTACTGTCTGAAGATCCCTTAAAATCATTTGGATTGTCTGCTTGGTCTGTGGATAATAATCTGGAGTTTCATCATTTGCAAGATCAGGATCCTCTGCTTCTAAAGCTGAAATATGAAGGAGCTCGTCAAATATTTTATAAAGACACATCGGTCTTATGAGAAAACAAAATTTGCTTCATGATATTTACACTAACATAAATACAGTGGTAACAAGCTATAACATTAATACAATATTAAAATTAAGTAAAAACACACACACACACTTACTTTTTTTAATGAGATAAACTGCAATAAACCTCCAGTAACTAAATTACTGTTCGGGTCATTCCATATCAAATCTCAAGTGATGGAAACCCATGGTCTCAGAATTTCATGAACATTTTTTTATTTGTTCCTTTTGCTATCTTTATTAACCATGTAAAATTTTATTTTGATATCTGAATACTTTTTGAGTTAAAAATTTTTTAAATTTAATGAAAAAAGGTGTAAACGCCATTTCCGAGGCTTTTAGTGTTGGTGACGTTTCATGAAAACAAATCATAGCTTTGTTAATTTTTAACACATCACAGTGATCTTTCCACTTAAATTTTCATAAAAACCTGCAGATTAAGGAAAAATACGTTTAGCAACTTAGCTCTTTCAGTACTACACCAAACATTAGCTCAAAACTGGGTTTCATGAAATTTTTTAAACAAAAAACATAAAATTTTCAAATGTGATTTTAGATAAAAGGCAGAGCAGTAACCAAAGTATTTTTTTTTTTTAATTAATCCTGGAAGTATGAACTAAAAGACTGTAGAAGAAAATCAGTGGTTTTTTGACTGCCAGTACATTTAATATAGCATGAATAAAAAATAAATCAGATAATTCACACCATTAAACAATACAACATGGGTAAATAGATCAATATAATATCCCAAAAGTCTAAACTTATGGTTCCTTTCTGGCTATTTTTAAAATAGAACACAGTATTTATTTCTTTTAGTATAAAAAGCTGACTACAGTATTTTATATGTAAACTATAAGATCTGAAATTAATTTATATTTGATAACACAAAAGATTTATAAACTGTAAGCTTAAAAAATGAGCAAATAAAACATGAACTTACAAATGCTTCATAAAAGTCTTCTAGTTACAACTGTTAGTCAGTGGCATTACAAATACAGGAATTTTTGTGTGGTGTTTTTAATGAAACGCTCATTTCTTATTTACAGCCTCTTGTTTGTTTTAACATCTTGTTGCACAGAAGGTTAATTGAATTAACCTACTTCTCAGGAAAATAATACATTCTCCCTGATCGTATTGTAATGGGGGGGGGGGGGGGGGGTTGACACATGAAATTATGTTGCACACAGGAATCCAGCAAATATATTCTTTTTGCACGGAAGAGAAAGAAAAAAAAAACAGTCCATGATTTGTAGACAGGTGAGACTGTAAATATTCCTCTAACAAATTTTTGTTCGAAATAAAATGCTGTTCCATGTAAGTTCCCTAATTGTGAAAAAAAAATTGAGACGAGAAATTAGAAAAATGTGTACTAAAAACTTAAAAATTTCTAAAAAATTGTACCAAAATTGCTTATATAATTAACAAAAAAAAAATTAATTAACTTTTCAAATTTTGAAGAATTAACAAGTCTTTTAAGCAGTTGTATGTTGTACCACAAAATTGACATAGAATTTTCGAGAAAGAAGGAAAAAATTGTAAATTGCAAAATACTCCAGGACCTGGTATAAACTATGCTATTGTAATAACAGTTAAGTTAGAAATAAGCACTTACTTATATGGACAAGAAGTAAATTTGAAACTTAATAAACATAAGATACCTTTTGTTTCAAATTATATAAATGATATTACATAGATTATAAAAATAATCTTTTGTGTAATTTCAGTCATAATATTAACTACAGTGACATCTTAAATCATACTTTAGACGTTTTAAAATCTGTTTCTGCACAATCTAATGACAAAAATGAACCCTATTTGTCTTTTATTACCGCGCGTGCGCGCGGAGAGAGAGACAGACAGAGAGATATAGGGGAGGGGAGAGAGAGAGAGAGAGAGAGAGAGAGAGAGAGAGAGAGAGAGAGGGGGTACAGGTATTTTCTTAACACTTGTTTTATTTTATCATCACTGTTATATACAATTAGCCCACATGCTTACAGATTTTTAAGAAGCTCTGATTCTTTAGTTTTACTTCACCCTAAAACTCATAAGACAATTGTGACGGCCGCAGCTAGGTCGTTACATTAAAAATTTAAAACTAGACTCTTGGCCTAGATGGAAGAAAAAATGCGCTGAGCCCAGAGTGACAGGACTTGCAATAAAACACTCGTATAAGAGTAACAGCATTTTATTGGTGCTTTCTTATTTCATCATTATACATGATATTATTTCATAGCATTTTCCATCTTTCATTTCATAGTCAAATGTATATATATATATCTCTGCATTGATCAGAACTACCCATATTATTGACAATGAGAATTAATCCAACCATATAACAATTGGATGCTTTTAACACAAATAAAATAAAATCACAATATATGAGGGGTAACCCTAAAGTAAGGTCTCCAAATGACTAGAGCCGCAGGGAAATATTTTGGGCGGCAGTTGGCAGCACTGCTGTGTGCGGCCATCTCCCCTCTTTCAAACAAGCGGTCACTGAGCTCGCTCGGTCGATTAGTCTTGGCTTGGCTGCCATTAAGAATGGAGCTCCCAATCGCTGTTCCCGCCAATTGCGGACTTTGCGAAGTCATTCGATTTCTTAATGCAAAAGGTGTTCAGCCTATTGAAATCCACAAACAGTTGATTGAAGTGTATGGTGCGGGGTGTATGGATGTCAAAAACGTCCACAAGTGGTGTAGAGAGTTTAAAGCTGGTTGTACAAAAATTCATGATGATGAAAGAAGCGGGAGACCATCAGTGTCAGACGAGACGATCAGGAAACTTGACGAAGTCGTGCATGAAGATCGGAGGATCACTATCCACGAGCTCTCTTGTTTCCTTCCTGACATTTCGAAATCCACCATTCAGAGGATTGTGATTGAAAAGTTGAAATATCGGAAGGTGTGCGCAAGGTGGGTTCCGCGAATGCTCACAGAAGACCACAAACGGCAACGCGTCGTAGCTGCCCACGAATTTCTTGAGCGCTATGCAGACGAAAGAGACGACTTTTTGAATTCCATTGTCACAGGTGACGAAACGTGGGTTCACCACTTCACACCTGAATCCAAACGACAATCACTTGAGTGGCGGCATCCAACTTCGCCAAGGCGGCGAAAATTCAAACAAACACAGTCTACCGGCAAGATCATGGCGACTATGTTTTGGGATCGGAAAGGTGTATTGTTGATCGATTTCATGCCTACTGGGACCACAATAAACGCAGACGCATATTGTGAGACACTCAAAAAACTCAAACGGGCGATTCGGAACCGGAGAAGAGGAATGCTCACCAAGGGTGTATCCATTCTTCACGACAATGCTCACCCTCATGTCGCCCACGCAACCGCCGACCTTCTGAACCAATTTGGATGGGACATAATCACCCCCCCCCCATAGTTCGATTCAACGATGATGACGAGGTCAAACGCTATCTCAATGACATGGCGGCGAGTTTCTATGACACTGGCATACTAAAACTGCCACAGCGGCTCGAAAAATGCATTGAACGTAACGGCGATTATGTTGAAAAATAGCGTGTTCTTATGCTTCACAACCATGTAAAAAGTTTTGATAATAATTTTTTTTTCTAATTTTAAGAAATATGGAGACCTTATTTTTGGGTCACCCCTCGTATATAAACTCACAGGACTTTCTAACAATTATTTTGTTTTTTAATCGTTATAAATATGGAAATTTGTTTAAATGTGTACTTCTTTTATGCCTTAAAACATGAATTCTTATATTGTTCATAAGTCCCTGTCTTTAGTTTTACCAATGGTTATATATGCTTAATATGCAGTCCTGCCCATTACAAAAGTATTAATAATGAAATTTAATTAAACTGTCTAACCACTGGATGCTTATATACACAGGCAGTAATATAATTCACAAATATTGTTACATTACCAAAAGCCGCCCAGTAAAAGGGAGGGAATACCTTATAATATAGAGAAAACATGCAGCTAAGAAGAGATAAGATGAGAAAATTGACAATTTTAATAAATAGCAAAATAATGACATTAACTTAGACTAGACAATGACAATGACCACACCCAAGTGATTGGCCAAATGACCAAATAAATGTAATTAAACCTATGATAAATGTCATAAAACTGACAATAATTAAATGAATAATTGAACCTTGAAGGTACGAACCACCAGCAGAAGTGTAGACTAAATGTTAAGTAGACAAATAGTAAATAAACAGAACAATGAAATCAAATGATAATAAATAAAACGTGATAATGTATAGAGAATAAAACGTGATAGAGCTAGTCTGATAATCACAACATTCATATTAAATTGAACCAAGAGTGCATAAAGTAGGTAGGGAGTGAGTTACAATAAAACAATAAGTGAACAACACTAAGTGATAATTAGTGATGGTTTTAACAACCAATATCCTGAATAATAATAAGTACATCTTGCCAAAACCATATAACAGTGCATACCGAGAAAAAAACAAAACAATAAGATAACAAACACTAGGTAAAGCAAAGCAACCCAAGTGCATGTGTAAAATGTATAAATAAAGAATGTCACTTACCAGTAATAAATAATATGAAAGTGAAAGGTGCGAAGGACAAGTGCTTAAATAAACAATATGTCAAAATACATTAAGTAGGTGTACGGTGGTAGAAATTAGTTTTGAAAAAGACAAAACACTAGTAAGTAAGATAGAATAAGGTATCATGTTCAAAAAATATATAAGAATAAGTAACTGTTATAAAGAATGTTAGTGTTAAAATATTAAGTTAGTAAAGTTAAAGGGATAAACAAAACCTAAACAAGTTATATGTTATAAAAAGAAGAGTAGACATCAAAGGATGGATTATACATTATTAAAGTTATGTTATAAAAAGAAGAGTAGACATCAAAAGATGGATACTCAATTATTGAAATTGTGTTATAAAGAGAATAGTAGAAGGTAGCAGGAGTATTATAAAACTATGAAAATGTTATAATTGTTAAAAGAATCTTAAGAATAAGTTATGTTACGTTGAGTTGGGAAAATAATACTAAAAAGCAGTAATAATGTGTTGAAAAGATGAGGAAATCCTAAAAATATGCAATGTTAATTTCTTAGATATAGATGTAAAAGGCAATAATATGTCTGTAAATAACTACTAATCATAAACCATTGTATGTAAATTCATAATAATCGTAAACAAACTTAGACAAAGCAATAAGAACACAGGAACAAGAGCAAAATTAAATTATAATCAATGTCAACCATTGTAGGCAAGTGTAGGCCTAAAGAAATGTGAGAAAATTGTAAAATGTAAACAAATAACAACATTCAGTTAGGGAAAAAGTTAGGTAAACATGATATATTTAGCCAAGGAACATAAGAAACACAAAATACTTTCAAAAACACACTTATAAACCAAAATAAGTATAAAAAACAAAAGTATCAAAATACTAAATCAGCCAATACTGAATAGAACATAGTCATGTTTGATTTCAAAATAATATTAAACAGAAATGCTATTCAATGGTACTAATAACAGAAGTATTAATAGTAATACAAGCAAATTATCTTAATCAGAAAATATTTATCCATTTTGGGCGAAAACACAAGCTATGTCTAACAATAGGTACAAAATTGTTTCAACCAATGAGAAGGATAGGTTTTGCAGTTAGAACCAAAAAACAGTTACAAATTTATGAACAGTCCATTATTAGCTTCAGTAGAGTACAGATGAAAAAATAGCCGCTCCATATAATTAGCAAAAAGAATCAATCAAATGAGATAAACTATATAATAATTAATGAAAATGGAATACAAGATAGGCAAAACATATTAACAAGATTGAACTAAGCAAAATTTTGAATTACAGAAGATAAAAAATATAAAACGAAAAAAGAAGGAAGACAGCCACAAGCATACATGAAAATAAGTTATCAGATGTTAAGGAAGCAGTAAAGTATAAAATTTAACTAATTAACAAAACAAAAAACTGGATTCACTACACTTTAACACTGATGCACAATATAATTAACTTGGTTCAAAACACTCAAACACTGAATGGCTCTTAAAAAACCAAATAATAATTATCAAAAAACTGTTCAATTCAATTAATAACACATTTGGAAATACCAAAATATTTTTTCAACGATATAAAACAACCTCTAGTTACGAGTTGAACTCACAATCACTTTAGTTAATAAGAGTAGTGGTGTAAAGAAAAAACGTAATATTTGATTGAGTTTATGTGAAGGACTGTACTTTCTCTAATCATTTTGTTAACTGTTGCTGTAATCCAAAGAACTTTTGACTGAACCTGGATGGTCCCGGTCCGAGTGGACCGAAACTGATGAATAAAAGTAATGTTCCACAAGTGTGGACAGGAAGAATTAATTAGTTGGGCCCAAGTGGGCGAAAATTGTTTCTTGAATTAAATATTCTGTTGGCTGGTCTTCCATGGTGATTGAAGATGATGTGTAGAATGAATTAAAAATTACATTAAGAAATAAAAAGAAGTGGACTGTATACGAATAGGTTTAATATTGACTGATTACATTACAGCTGTAAAAATTGAAGTAGGCTGGCTAATGCTGCATATTGAATTAATATAAATTTAGTTACTCATGAAGAGGGCCTAGTCGGCCATAATAGAAAATAATAAGGCCTAAAGCCTACGTTTAATGTCGACACTAACTTGACAGAGAAAGTTCGGCGAACCGAACGCCGAGAAAACTGAATGTGCACTGGGCAAGGTACAATCAAGCGAACGTTGATGTGATATATAAATCAGATTAGCCAACCTAGAAAAATAAATTCATCGCGCTACCGTCCATAAACTGCCCGTCAAAAATCAAAAAGATTTTTTTTAATACATTTTTAATAAATTAGAATACATTTACAATTTAATTCAAAATAGTGCAGTTCTTAGTAACGAGAATCAGCTTCAAGGCTAAGTTGAACCTTGAGTTGAGATTAGATAACGGCAATCGGCCGCCAGTTTAGAGATAAGCATGCAGAAAGGCGACTGTAGGCCAAGGTTTGGCAAACAGCTGTTTCATGAACCAATAAGTCTGGTTAACCACTATTACTGACACAAGTGCGCACAGTATGTAACATTATAAAACATGAAAGGAAAATACATAATATGCAAGTCATAGAGTTACCTTAATGCTAGCTAAGGTCCGTAGACCTGTACAGAGAGTTCATTACATGAACAAAATTGTTGTTGAACATGTTGCAGTCGCATGTTTTTATTGTATATTCAGGAGGGCGACATGTATCGACCTAGACATGATATTCCTGAAGTTTCAGGAATTTACAATATGTAACAATGTGTGGGCAAGCTAGATGCTGAATGTAGCCCAGATATGACATGTATGTCATAATTTTAAATAAAGAATTATGCATGCTTACCTACAAAAATGAATAAAATATGAAGTACAATGTGAATAAATTAGACGAGACAGTTACAGACGGCAGGCGCTTACAATAGTTTTTACATCGACACAATTTATGTGAATACAACAACAATAACTTGAATAATTACAAGATAAATAATTGTAATGTCAAACAACAATAGAATACCGAAATTACAGAAACAATTTAAGACATTCCCAAAATAGTACATATTTATCAGAAACCATATAAAGAAATGAATGCATGGTTACTTAACAGCAAAACATGCGAATATTATGCAATAACATTTCATAAATGAGACCACCCAAAGACATGCAATACAACCCATAACATCAATGAAAATGTGTGACATAGTATGCCACAAAAATTAACATACAATACAAATATTAAGATATCACCAGAACTGTAATAATCAGAAGCGTGCCATGACGCAAAGTTAACAAAAATATATTGTGACAATCTATCACAATTATGTTGACCAAATGGTCGTAATAAATAATAAGCCAATGGCAGAATAAAGCCGCATTGCGCTATAACCATAATGTCAAATCTCGTCTCGCGCTGGCAATAGACATAATTTATGTATTGGTCTCCGCAAAACACCCGTAGGCGTGCGAATGTCCACGACGCGAACCAAGTTATCTGGGCCGGGAAATGTGGCGATGATCACGCCAAATTTCCAGGCTAATGGAGGCAAGTTATCCTCAATGATCAAGGCTAAGTCACCAATGGAAACATTATCTTTGGCAAACCTCCACTTGTGACGCTGTTGCAGCTGGTGCAAATAATCGCGAGACCACGCCTTCCAAATGTCCCGGACAAACCTCTGAATCAGCTGCCAATGACCAAGACGAGAAACAGGAACGTGAGAAAGGTCTGGGTCAGGAATCGCAGTTAGGGGCGCGCAAATCAAAAAATGGCCAGGTGTAAGTGGCACCGGGTCGTTAACATCCGAGGAAATAGCAAATAAAGGTCGAGAGTTCAGACATGCCTCTATCCGAGATAAAACGGTCGTGAACTCTTCGAAGTTTAATATAGATTTGCCTACCACGCGCCGAAGATGAAATTTCAAACTCTTGATGCCGCTCTCCCAAAGGCCACCGAAATGAGGTGAGGAGGGCGGAATAAATGACCATGATATCCCCCGAGAGGATGTGAATGACTTAATCGAGGTGATGGCATCCTTATTGTGCCAAAAGTTGTAAATGTCATGTAAGATGGTGCGGGCCTTCCTGAAGTTCGTGCCGTTGTCGGAGTACAGCTGACTGGGTATACCCCGACGTGCCATAAAACGACGTAAAGCAGCTATAAATGCGCTGGCAGTAAGGTCGGACACCAATTCCAGGTGAATGGCCCTAGTTGCCAAGCAAACAAACAGAGACACGTACGCCTTAGTAAGAGTTCTAGACTTCTGCCCGCCATGACGAATCATGAAGGGACCACCAAATCAACCGCGCAAAATAGAAACGGCCTTGAAGGAGTGACTCTAGGGGATGGCAAACTGCCAAGCCTCTGGACCTGCTGTGTGGCGCTGAACCGGATACACTTGAGACACTTACGAATAATGGAACGGATGACTAGCCGGGCATTAACAATCCACCAACGCTGACGCAGAGAATGATGCACGAGCTGAGCACCAGCGTGAAGTAAGCGAATGTGTTCGCGTTCGATGATAAGGCGTGTGACATGCGCCGAAGGGGGTAGTACGATAGGATGTTTCGAATCGTAAGGTAACTGGGAATGCTGCAATCGTCCACCCACGCGTATCACTCCAGAGTCGTCAAGAACGGGTCGAGAGAAGCCACTTGCTTCTGATGGAAACAGAAGATCCGTTCCGAAGACAACTAATTTCGCCTGGGTAGTGGATCGATTGAGATTGTTTTATGAAGAAATTGAGAGACTGATGAATTTCTGCAGGGGTCAGATCGCCCGAAAGTTTGTCCGCAGATGAGTGTCGAACATTTCTGATGAAACGAAAACAGTAAGCGTATACACGTGTCAGCCGGTGTAACGAGGAAAAGTCCAACGATAAGTCAACAGCCAGGGTAGACATTAGCGAACGGTTATGTGTAGTTTTTCTCTTCCGCGGTGTCCTCCGAAGATGATGGAGTGGCCGGTACGAAAGATGGGAAAGGATTAGGACTCTGACGATTGAGACAGACAGCCAGGACCGTGCCACCAAAGCGAGCAATCGTGCAAAGCGTCCGGGAAACACCCCCTAGATATAATATCAGCAGAATGCCAATCCGAAAGTGACTGACCGAAATCGGTTCATCCCAACCAAGCTTACAAAGCCAAAGTCGCTGCATAAAGTGTTTATACAAAAAGACAACTGGTCCGATTAAACCCAGCGGATCATATATTCCGGCGATAATTGAGAGAATCTTCCTCTTGGATATGCTATGATCGACCGGAGATAGTTTGACGTCAAACAAAAATGAATCGGCAGTGTTGTTCCAAAGAATGCCCAGGGTACGCACGTTGTCCTGTTTATTTAGGGGTCGTGAAAGGTTGTGATGATTTGCGACCGCTGTGGGTTCATTTGATGCCCATTTGTGCAACGTGAAACCATATTGAGCGAGTAACGCACCTAGGTCGGATTTCAGATTGGTCAGATCGGGGATAGTGTCCGCACCGGTAAGTAGATCGTCTACATAAAAATCGTTAGTTATGGCTAAAGCCGCTTGGGGAAAGGAAGTTTGATTGTCCCTAGCAATTTGTAGAAGGCACCGAGTGGCCAAAAAGGAGGCGCTAGCCGTGCCGTAGGTTACTGTTCCCAGCGCGAAATGCTTAAGTGGTTCGAGGGGAGAGTCACGCCACAAAATACGTTGATAGTGACAGTCCCCTTCAGCAACGCGAATCTGACGATACATTTTTTCGATGTCAGCAATCAGGACATACTTATGTGTGCGAAACCGCAACAGAATAGAGAAGAGATCTTGCTGAACATTGGGACCTACCAATAATATATCATTTAACGAAAGACCATTGTTTTTGTCTTGGACGAACCATCAAAAACAACGCGCAATTTTGTGGTCAAGCTAAAATGTTTAAACACGGCATGGTGAGGCAAGTAATAAATATTTGACGATCCTAAATTGACAGCGCCATGATCAATGAGTGTCATGTGCCCAAGATTCATGTATTCCCTGATAAAGTCTGCGTAGTCGCGAGCGAGCTTGGGATCGCGCCTGAATCGACGCTCCAAGCTTAGAAATCTTGATTCGGCACTTGTGTAAGATTCCCCCAAGTGGGGCTTATCAGATTTGAATGGGAGCGACACTATAAATCTACCCTCGGGGTTGCGCTGAGTTGAGCGCACAAAATGCTCTTCGCAAGCCGACTCGCTATTAGGGGTATCGCCGGGGTTCGTTTCTGCCTCCCAAAATTTCTCGAGAGATTGCAGGATTTGGCTGTCATTGTTCCTTGCCAAGAACGAAACAGCAGGACCCTGGGTGTGGCAGTGTTTGGGCAGATTGCCGGCCAAAATGTAACCCAGTTTTGTCTCCTGAATGATAGGGAAGTTGGGTCCGCGTGTGTACTTATTAGCTAATATTAAATCTAGATAAAATTGTGCCCCCAATAGTATGTCGATCTGTGAAGATATATTAAAATCTGGGTCGGCGAGAAAAATTTTATTTGGAATGTGGAACCGGTTGATGTCAAACGAGATTGAAGGCAGATTATGAGTTAAACTAGATAGGACGGCACATTTGGCCTCGAAACTATGTCTCTGATAGCGAGACATAATACGCACAGAAACAATGTCAGTCGTGTTGCTTATTCCTGTAATTGGAATATTAGATCGGGTTAGTTTAAGGTGCAACCTTTTCGCAAATGATTTCGTACAAAAATTGATCTGGGACCCGGCGTCAAGAAGTGCCCGAGCCTTATGCCTATTGCCAGCCTGATCAATGACATATACAACCGCAGTGGATAAAAGTACATTGTTTTTACACTGTAATTTGAATGAGCAATAGTTACTGCTGGCAGCTGCTGATTTCGGCACGTAATTAGCGTGCAGCAAGGTGTGGTGACCCTTTGAACAAATTTTACAAACCTGTTTACTTTTACAATTTGTTATCAAATGACCTGCTCTAAGGCAGTTAATACAACATTTATGATTTGCAACCAATTGCCCCCGCTCAGCGGCACTTAATATGCGAAAATTATTACACATGTAAAGCGGGTGGTTAGATTTACAGCACACACATGAATAATGCCTTGCAGCTGCGTGATAACTCTTAAAGGTACTGCTGCCAGCAGTATTTCTTAAGCTACGTTTCTCAAATTTATTGTTTGGTTTTACACTAGGTTTGTTGAATTGCTGTCCGGATTCAATTGGCATTGTATTTTCTAAAAGTTGTCGGCGCAAATTCAAAAAATGCGTAAAGTCTTGAAAACTGGGCAAGTTGTCAGGGTCTATGGACTCCTTCCAACGTTTTAAAGTAATAGGGTCAAGTTTGGTGGAGAGCAACTGTATGGTAATAAACTCAAATAGGTTTACGGACAGCTTCATTGCCGCCAGTGAGTTAACGGAAGACGTTATAGTATTCGTAAACTCCGCCAAGCTTTGAACTGAGTCCTTTATTGTGGACTTAACCTGAAGTAGGTTCTGTACATAATATTTGGCTAATATAAATGGATTATTGTACCTCTCGGACAGCAAGTTCAACGCTATTACATAATTTTCTTGACAAATTGGTAATGATTTAATTAAGTCTAATGGTTCACACTTCACCGATGAATGCAAGTAATGCAGTTTCTGTACTGGCATTAAATCTGATCTTGAATGCACTAGATCATTGAAAATTGAATAGAAATGTTGCCACTCAAGTATGTTGCCTGAGAAGCAGGGTAAACTTATCGGCTTTAAATGCACAGGCGTCGATAGTACAGGAGGCACAGTCTGAGTATTAAAAGTGTCAAGGAGTTGTAAAATGTTTGCCTCAGTTGAGTATATCGTTTCCTCAACCTCGACTCGGTCTGCCTGAGCAGTGCTCGCGTCTTTACTGATAAGCTCTATCTCAGACTGTACTTCGTCGTACTTCGAGGCTAAGCTCTTAAGACTTTCTAATCTTACAGTCAGAAAATGTTTTGTAGTTAAATTAATATCAAAAGAATTTACCGCGGATTGTATCCGCACTATCGCGGACTTTAATCCGCCTCTCTTTCTGGTCAGCACCTTGAGGCCTTCTTCAGACATTTTTTTACGCACCTTTTTACTGTTGCTGGTGGTACCTGGTTGGCGACTTCCCGCAGCGTCGGCTCCTTGGTAATGATGGTGAACAGCTGGCAAAGATGACCACTTTGAGGCACTGCAGCCGGCAGGAACTTGCTATTACGTTGCCCGAAGATGACGAGCGAAATGGCGACGCAAATCACGCCACGGTCACATTAGCTGACGTGCTAATCCGCCCGTGATGGCCAGAAAAAGATGTAAAAGATGTTAAATGGAAATCCAGGTCCGGAGTGACCAAAAAATGGATGGTCCCGGTCCGAGTGGACCGAAACTGATGAATAAAAGTAATGTTCCACAAGTGTGGACAGGAAGAATTAATTAGTTGGGCCCAAGTGGGCGAAAATTATGTTTCTTGAATTAAATATTCTGTTGGCTGGTCTTCCATGGTGATTGAAGATGATGTGTAGAATGAATTAAAAATTACATTAAGAAATAAAAAGAAGTGGACTGTATACGAATAGGTTTAATATTGACTGATTACATTACAGCTGTAAAAATTGAAGTAGGCTGGCTAATGCTGCATATTGAATTAATATAAATTTAGTTACTCATGAAGAGGGCCTAGTCGGCCATAATAGAAACTAATAAGGCCTAAAGCCTACGTTTAATGTCGACACTAACTTGACAGAGAAAGTTCGGCGAACCGAACGCCGAGAAAACTGAATGTGCACTGGGCAAGGTACAATCAAGCGAACGTTGATGCGATATATAAATCAGATTAGCCAACCTAGAAAAATAAATTCATCGCGCTACCGTCCAGAACCATTGTAAAATTAAATTCGACATTAGACGCTTGGTGCTCAGTCGGCGACCCAAACAAACATAGCCAACCGCTGAGTTATAAATCATTCAAAGCCGGAGCATAACTTTATATATTTTCATAATTTCCTGTAATAACCAATATAAAAGGTAGAAACGCTATCCAATAAACCAATACTAAGAATTTAGGCTATACCTGTTTATTATTTCATGTGACAATATTTATGTGTTAATTTATTTAATATAGCAAAGTGAAAATTTTTTACCAGAATTACAGGTTGGTAATACTGCCGTGAGAGAGCGAATTTCAAATTCAGCCGATACAGAGCGGTAAGTAATACGGTTTCATTGAGAAAGAAGGAAAAGCTACGAAAATTTTTTAATTGTTTTAAAACAAACAATTTGGCGCCTAAAATTGGGAAAATAATAGTTAATTTAAATCAGGTAAGAAAGAAGAGACAGGTATTGGCGAGGTCACGAGAGCGACAGATAGCGGGAAATTTACAAAGTTTTGGACTTCGTTAATATAACATCAGAAGGAGTCGAATTAAAACTATCACGACCTGAGCTGATTGTTATAAATTGCCGCAACCAACGCGGGGGGGGGGGGGCTTGATAGACGAAGATTGCCACGGAAAAAGATTGATATAATATGCATCCAGAGAAAATGCTCTAATATTTCTTTAATCATTATAAATTTGAAAAATTTAACAAGTTTATATATGTCCCTTTTTTCTTGAAAACGATGACGTGTTGATGTGGTTGAATTTAAAATGGAAACTTCCCACCTGTATTTGAAGAACGATTAACTGCAAGCAAGTCTGTGATGGTCGGTGATAGTGATGATGCTGGTGAGTGATGAAGTGTGTGCTCATATCCTTCTGGATAGTTGTCCTTTCTGGCATTCTGGATTTTCTCTGTGGCTGGTGACATTGGGGAGCTGCTTACTGTCTATCTCTGCCGATGATGACGGATGTCGATGTCATCATGTCAGTCGCTCCCATCTCCAGACTGGTCAAGGACCATGAGACCTTAAGAGTTTACGAACTCATGGTAAGTAGAAAAGAGTAATTTTTCCAAGTCGCCAGACCACTAGAAATCACGTCGGAGGGCTGAAGGCGAAATGAGGGCCGGCCACGTGTTTTGCAAATCCATTACGGTACGAAAATGCCTGTAGCAAATTGTTGAAGACCATGTCAGTCAGCTGTTACTAAGCTGATTACCTAATATCATGCCGTTCCCCACGTTGCGCTATCTCAATCAAGTTAGCCGGTGATTGAGGAGTTCGTCTTTTGAGGAGAGGACTCGGTGTCCGCTCTCTTGATGACACCATGAGACGCCTGGCGCGTAGATTCTATGTTCGTTCCGACAGAGTGACCCACAATTCCCTCATTGCCGGACTTGGTAAATACACCCCGCGACCAGGTGAGTCCTGGAGGCGACCTCGTTTGTTAGTCCCAGTGGTATAATCCACCAATCGCAGGTCGCTTCAGACCCCCCCCACAATTAGGTAAAAGTATATAATGAACTCAAATAGACCCAGTAGCAGGAGTCCTTTCTGAGACTCGGGACACTACACTACTTGCAACCCCCAGTCGTGTAATTCATACAAATCCCATTTCAAAAATAGACCACAACTTGTTACATTTTTATATAATAATAATAATGGCTCCCATGTATACCACCGAAGTAGCTTAGGAGTATAATATCCTAAGCTACATTTTTATATAAAAACATTAATTGTCCAATTAGAAGAATTAGGATACAAAATTGTTTGTGTGGTTAGTAACAGTAATTCATTAAACAGCAAGGCAATGAATAATTTTTCACCAAGTAAGAAGCTAAGTGTAGTATATCCCCATCCAAAAGATAAGACCTCTGTTTATTCTGTTCATTTATTAAAATGCATTATAAATAACTGGTTAAATTAAAAACCTGATAAAGCGTTGTGTTATCCTGATTTCCAGACTGGTGAGAAAAGAGTAATTTGTTCACTAAAAAACTTAATGATATTGAAAATACCAAGATATTAAAATTCTCTTATTCAGTAAATCTAAAATCACTATTTCCAACAAGTTTAGAACGTCAGAACGTTAAACTTGTTTTGAAAATAATTAATGAATTTGTTATACAGGCACTGTTACATTTTAAAAATAATATAAATCATGCAGAAGATACAGGAAATTTTATTAGAATTATTTTAGACGGGTGGAAAATTTTTAATGTTAAAACTCCTCTTACGGACAACACTTAAAGGACATGTTTCAAGAACCGATAGTTAAAAGATGATTACAACTAATCCAAAAATAAAGTACCTTACTAATATATTAACTTGGTTAGATACCTGGAGCAGCAAGACTTTGAAAACAGACTGTCACAACAGACACATACAGCATTTACTCATGCTATACATGGTATGTTAAAGTAATTAAATATTGTTTCGGAGAGTTAAATTTAAATTATGTTCTGTTAGGAAAATTTCAAATAGATCTTTTAGTAGATAGATTTGGAAAATACAGACAGCTTGCAGGTGGTCAATATCATATTTCAATGAGACAGTAATATGAAATAAAATAAATTAAGAATTCAGTCAATATTAACAATACAATCGAAACTGTTTGGCCCCATTAAAACAGATTCATTTTCTGAAAAATTAGATGATATATTAGACGTTCTTATAGAAAATTCCTCTGTTCCAGAAACTAATATTGACAAAACAGATAGAGATGAAGTTAAACTTGAATTGCCTGTAATAACCTATTTAAGTGGGTCCTGCTGTTATATTATATTAAGAAAACTTACAATGTGAGTGACGTAAGACAAATCTAGTATATCATAAAGATTTGGTAGTTGAAGACAACTTCTTGCTAATTAAAAATTTATCAAGAGGTAGCTTGTTATATCCAAAGGAAAATGTCATTAAAAACTTATTTATGATGCAATATATTTTATTCACAAAAATAATAAAAAATCATGAACAGGTTTTTAATGTGTATAATAAACAAGCAATTTTTTGTAAAATTTGTTAAAAAATATTTTGCAGAAGAATATTCAATAAACATTGTTGGCTGTGCAAATCATAAAGATGTGGATGTGATAAAACTGAACATTAAAAGTACCACTAACACTTTACTAAAAAATTACTAGTAATACTTTACTAGTAATAGAAATGATTACTTACTAAAAAAGAAGATGCCTCGAAGTTAATGAAATTTTGAAACTAATCAACCACTGTTTATAGCACAGGTTTTTTTTGTTATGAAATTTGTGTGTGATTAAGGGCTCAATTCACAACTGACACTCTGTGAATGCCTGATCTAGTGACGTCACACTTTCAGCTTCCGGGCCTTGTGGTCTAGAGGGTACTGGTTGAGGATGCCTCATTATAGTATGGGCGACATGTTTGGTTTCTAGAGAAACAGAATGATGTGTGCCAAACTGAAAACAAGGTTGTATTAGCGAAACCCAAGAATTGAGATATTTAGTGAGTTTTATGCTGGGAGACAAAACCATTAATTTACTTGAAACTAAGAAAACTTGTGTTATGCCACCACTATGATTCTAATTGGCCTATTTAGGTATATCAGAAAAAAATATTTACCACTAATTTGGAAACAGTATTACATACTAAAGACTAACAGTATTCAATACCTTTTCATACAGTAGGTATGAGGTAATGTCAGAATTTAATTTCACCGCATTTTTGTGTGTCACGTGAGTTGTCTCAGATGACCTTATAATAACTATTTCTACAGTTATCTACATCATTTATTTCTTTATTTTTTTGTATATTTCTGACTAGAAATGTCAAATTTATAGTTTATGATCTACAAGTCAAGGTCAATAAACAAAATACAACAGTTGTGAATCATAGCAATGAAGGCACAGTCAGGAAGGTGCAAGGGTACATGAGAGGCTGGTATAACTTTGGACTGGCATTTTTTTTAGAAACTGTTCAGTACAGTAAAAAGTTTAATAAAAATATAAAATACCCACAACAGAACTGCACTGGAGATGACTAATTTGAAACATAGAATACTGATTTTGTAAACCAGTATTATACTTTTGAATATACTCAATTTATTTACTATCCATATTTTGGTTATCTAATATTGTGTACCCCATTAATTTGGATTATCAACAATTCCACTATATTTCTAAAATGGTATTTAATTCCAAAATAATTGGTTAATAATTAGACATACATTGTAGAAAGGGTCCCATGTAGAATGCAAGAACTGAATTGAGTTCTGTTGTCACTCTGGTATGTTGCAGCACTGTATTTTTGTTTTTGTTATTTGTTTATGTTAGGTTTACTTGTCATGGAGCATTACATGAAAAAATACACTGTTAATAGTTGAAATGCATTGTAAGTATCAAGAGCATTATGTGAAAACAGTTTGCAAACTGTGACAAAATCAGCTAACAACTGAGACTGATTCTGAAATAGAAGAAGCATGTTCTACAGTTGACATTAAATCCCTTGGATATTCTCGTGCTAATCAGTCTCTTGATGACATTGCCATCATAGATGAAAGCATAGTTGATGTGAGTCTGGGGAAATGATTTGGCATTGTTGGCCACATAAGATAGAGAATTCTGTATCTTGATGTCTACACACTTCAACAAATGTAAACACTCATACCACCAGACTATCTGAAGTGTCAAGAATTGTAAATCTGACATTTTGAAGCCACAAAGTGGATGGTGATTTTTCTAAGAAGATAATCTTTAATCACACTTACAACTGACCAGATATGTCAAGAAACAAAATTATCAGATTTGTGGAAGAGAACCCTCAAGTGGTTTATGAGAAGATACAATGAGCCACGTTTGATGCAAAGTATTTGTTTTTTTTTTTTAATAAGTCAAGCTTAAAGGCATATGGTTTCAGCTTGACACACAACCTGACACAATGCATGTGAAACACCTGATTCATTGCGAGGAAAGTTTCTTACCTATCTCATTTCACACAATGGTGACCAGAACTGGCCTCTGAAGTCTTGTCATTTAACACCATGCGATTTCTTCCTTAAGGGTTTCCTAAAATCTCTAGCTTAAGTCAACAAACCTCAAACAATACCAAGCTCGAGGCAGGAATTCAATGTGTCGGAGGCAAAATTTAGAACTAATCGAAAATTTTATCAAAAAAGGAAGTGTGCCAGCAAAGTTGTGGAATGTTTGTCTGATATTGTACGCAAAAATTAACAATGAATATTGTAATGGGATGTTTCACTTTACTTTGGGAACTGAAACAGAATGCAGTTCGAATATATAACGAGGAGCAAGGACAACAGTGTTTAGTCAACTGGTTGTTAAACAGTATTTAACAGGACCTGTGAATTGGTTTCCACATACTGACTTTCAAGTATGGATGGTGTCTCTGGGTTTTAGGGGCTTGTACTGGGCCTTGTTTTGCACCTGTTACAAATTGCAAAAAATTTGTTTTTATTTTTTAAGTAAATGATGGTTCTATTAAAATAATACTGTTTGTATTCTTTACAGAACACCCTAAATTACAAACAGCATGTTTTAAAAATTAAATAATAGTATGCACATTTTTCGGACAAAATAATAAATATTAATGGAATTGTCATACAAATAACTGACAATAGAAAGTATTTCAGAGAAAAGAACATGTTAATTTTACCCATGTAACACTTAACTTTAAAATGTGGAGCCATGATTCCTTTAATCACAGGACCACATAAAATATTCTAACTTTTGTCTACCGCTTTACACATAATTAATAATGAAAATGTTAAAACTGCTAGTACAACGAATGGCATAGCTTCATTCTTTATGCAATAAGAATGTTTGTAGACACTTACCAGCAATTTGTGCCTCTAGACATGCTAATCTGTCATCAATTTGCTGTTGATAATCTTCAATGTGTTCCAACAACCTAAGACGGCATTCTTCTTCATCAATAGCAGCTTCAGGTTCTGGTATTCTCACTGATACAAAAAGGACATTAAAAACTATGATAAAATGTAAGAAGATATAGTAATATTGAAAGCTAAAAGCACGGGTGCAGAAACCAGTTTATGCAAGGACGATTCCACATTCAAATTTTGAGCAGTAGGTGAAGAATCAGCTGGTATTCAAATCACATTAAGAGAGGTGTTGCCCACATAATGTGTCTTTCAATTTCATTATTATTAATAATGTAGTTATTTTATTCATTTTGATCATTAATATTGTAGTCCATTCACTTCTGTCATTACTTTAATTAATTCATTATATACTTTCAGAATTATTTACATTATACCATGTTAAAGGGACTTTTGTTGTTAGAAAGGATACTTCTGCTAACTTGACAGACAATATTATTCACAATCATGTATAAGAAAAAATTCTTGATGTTTTACAATTAAAAAGAAGTTGAGGGGATACAAATTCAGATTAGAAGCATTTTGAATGTGTTACCGTGGCAACTTGGATACTAAACTTGCACCTTATCGCATAAAAGGGTGTAAAATTATGACAGTTTTAGAGCCCCAAAAAAGACCAAAGTCAGTTCAAAGACAAGTATGAACGACTTTGACATTTGTTACTCATCTGATGTTCACATTGTTATTGTTAATCAGTTTCATAAAAGAGCTACCCATAACATAAACAGCCAAATTACTTCTCATCAAATTGTAAGGGGGGGGGAGGCAAAACAGATTTAAGTGTCGTAATAAAACAAACTGAATTAGAATCAACTTTTTTTATAAAATAAGACTTTATGCTAGATTTTTATAATTTTTTCGGGGCATGTGTCAAGTCTACTTTTAATAATGTCCCGCATTATCTTTAGTGACACAAGTGTTATTAAAAATAAAAAAAAAGATCACAACTAAATGTAAGAACTGTCAGTTCTATTGCTATGTAAAACAGCACGTGTGTGTGTAATAATACAATGAAGTAGAATGCTGAAAAAAAGCCAAGTTACTGAACATTGGAAGTTATAACTTTAGCTTTTTGATTTTATTTAAAATGAAAAGAAGTTTAGAGAATGAAATAGCTCTGTTGTGTAAGGTTAAAATATTTCTATTGTAACGAGGCTAAAAGGAGGGGTTCTTATTTTATTAAAATAAATACAAATTTATTTTCCATCTGTGTGGCCAGTCCCATGTTAATTAGCGTTGTACGCCAACAAAGGAACAGTGATGTAGAATTTTGAACGAAGTCGGGCATTGGAATGCGATGTGTATTCGCCAACGCAATTGAATTCCAAGAACTTCAGCGCTGTATGGCACACACAAACGCGCGAACCACAGCGGGGCGCACAAACGACGCGGAGACGCTGAGACCAAAATGGCTTTTCTGTAAAATTTGTTCGCCATGCGGTCTGATGTTGGCGGAAGCATGACACAAGAACCCGCTATTTGAGTGAGGTAACCAGTGGCAGTGAGATTTCGTCGACGTCCAAGACACACAAATAACCCATGCTGTGTGTACAATGACAAACATTTTCATGCAGCAGGCATTGCTTTCCTCTCCAGCAACCCGACATGGTAGGAGAATTGTTGGTAATTCTCGTCCCAGTCGACACACAATATAGGCCACGCGTGGTACCTATCAGTCTTCTGCCCGGGCAAATCTTCATTTTTTTTTTTGTCGGCCGACAAAACATCCATGTGATTCTCCAAAAAACGTGTATAACAGTGTAACCAGTGATGAACAGTGAATATCGAAAATTATTAAAAGCGAGTTCATAAACTTATCAACATCGAGAAAACGAAAGACTTTGGGAGACGCGCCATGTGGTCGAGGAAGAAGACACTACATACGTAACGTTACCAAATTGAAAAAATTATTATCATTATTTTTTTTGTATACACTGGGGTTGGGAATGATGTGAATGAGCAAGCTGGGTTCGCCTTAATTAGAATTATTAGTAGATTAAGTATATCATACTGAGAGGAATGTTTGGTTATAAAAATATATATGAGATGTTTTAATTTGAGAGAAGTAAGAAATTTTCAATAATTTGAAGTCAGAAAATGAAATAATTATATAATAAAAAATTTGAATTCCATCATACAAATGAGTGTAGCGTACATTTTTCATGTAACCTTACAATCATGCTTGCATTTCGCAGTTCGTGTGACGTAACCCTGGGCTGAAGAAAAAAAAGTAAGTTGTAACGTGCCAAATTTATGGGGTATTTTTATTTATTGCATTTTCGGGGATTGATTAAAATATTTGTAAATTTTATTTTCCATTGTAACAGACCACGGGTTGAATGCCAGAACCGTGTTGTAAGAACAGTTCTAACAAAGAAACGCAATATCACATTGTGCAATCTGTAAGCAAGAATTCGCCAAGCCCTCATTTCCAAGAACTTTGTAAGAGTGTGACAGCGCGCACGTACGCGTCAAGCGAGCATACGCGCGGGGTGACGCTACTGCAGAAACTGAAAATGGCCTAAAGAGGGGAATTGTTGCCTTGCACATGTCCCCATGAAGGCGGATGTAAAACTTAAGGTCCGCCCATTTTGTGATGTCAGCCAGTGCCGCACCAATTTCCTAGACGATCGGCACACAAAACTTACATGGGTTTAAATAGGAACTACGAACGGCTACTAACTGTGAGGCATTGATTTCCACACCATCAAGTCAGCGGCGAACGCCTTGCCGCTCTCCCAGTTTCATATAGAAGCCGTGTCTGGCCAGACACCGCCCCAAAGGGGCTCGTCAGATTTTTCCAAGTTTCAGTCTTAAAACTCGATTTTGTGAACTATTATGTGGCAGTGCAACATATAGTTATCAACTAACAACAACAGTGAAATCCGGAAATCATCGCTAAATCAAAAATATGAAAAACATGAACAGTTCGAACTAAAACCGCGTGCCGGCTGGGAGGGGTATTTTTTATACTATTATATTCAATATGCTAAAGGTTTATTAATATTCTGTGTGTGTGTGTGTGTGTGATGCAGGCTGGTCTATCTACATAGACGTAAGTAATATAATTTAAGTATACCATTGTAAGATGTATGAACCAGAGTTACGAAAATTTTAAAACCATGTGAGAAAATTTATTGAAGAAATAACCTTTAATGTTGCAATATTTGACAATTAAAAAATCATAATTTCTCTTCATAAAAATGTGTAGAGTAAGTCATTTCACTAACCTATGAAACACGTTTGCGTCTGACGTTCGTGTGAATTGGATTTCTGGACCCAGATAGGACCTTTGCAGGTAGGTGAAAGTAGTTTGTGTTTTTATATATTTTAATAGTGTTAATAACTTAACAATGGCGCCTCGACAGGAACGAATTTAATAAAGTAAATTCCACACCTACAAAGATGCAAACATGTGTTGTAGGGTTAGCGTAACAAAATAAAAATGCGTCATTTACGCAAAATTAACACGAGATAGAAAGTACATTACAAAAAATTAAATTAATTAAAATATTCGAAATATCAATTATAAAGAGTAAGAAATGGCAGATAATAATGAAGTCAGCTTCTCTGACAGCCAGATGGAAAGCCAGATAAGTAGCGATTCGGGAGTTCAAACGAATGACAGTAATTTAGAGAGTCAGTTGACCGAATCGAAAATAATGGAAGGTGTGACGAGTCAGTCAACGCCGACCTTAGTTAAGAGAGAAAGCAGTAGTGATATGATGACTATGATGCAGTTATTGTTGAATAAATTTGATAGCAAATTTGACGAAATAAAGAGTGATTCTGACGCTAAATTTAATATCCAGAATAACAAATTTGACGAATTAAAAAATGATATTCAAGAAATTAATAGACGTTGTAAAAATACCAGTGAAGAATGTAATACTAAAATTAACCAAGTAGATACCAAGTTAGATAGTTCAATACAGCAGGTAGATGCTAAATTTAATGAAATAGATAGTCAGATAGGTAGAGTTGAGAAGCAAATAAATGAGAATAATGAGATGTTAATAAATTCAATGAATGAGTATAACAATGACATAGAATATAAAATTAATAAGTGTAATACCGAAACTGAATGTAAGCTTAATAGCGTAGTAGTGACAATCGAAAAAATGAGTCAGAATATTGATGAACACAAAAATAATGTAGACTTTAAGGTCAATGAAATTGAAAATACCTGTAAGATAGAAATACAGGCATTAAATGAATCAATTAATGTAATATCAAAAATAGCATACAGTCTGAGTGTAGTAACAACAAAAAATTATATTCACTTGAACAGAACATTAGTAGTGTGAGAGACGAATTAAGTTTAGTAAGAAACCAAACTTCAAATAATGTTACTGAGCGTATATTAATTACACGAGACACAAATAATGAAATAGAACTAGAAACCTTTAGTAGTGAGAATCGTAGAGTACATCCGATGCAATTTTTGAACCGAACACGGGAATTTAATCGATTCAATAGTAGTAGTTGGGAGGTCAAACTACTGAAAATTTTGAAGTGCTTTAAGGGTAGTGCCGAAATATGGGCGGAAGTACACAATGTCGAATGGGGTAGTTACGAGGAGTTTGAGGTAGCTTTTCGAAACAAATACTGGTCAGAAGAGGACCAAGAAATCTTGAGGAGTAAAATAATGGGTAATGGGAATTTTGGTAGAATTAACAACCACCTAACCATATACGTGATGACTATATATAACGAGGCCAAGTATCTAGAACCACCGTTACCATTCCGGTCATTTGTAAGACACATTAGTAAACACCTGCCCAGAGAGGTGCAAATTACGTTAATGACTAAAGAACTTACCAATATAAACGAGCTAGAGAACATGTTAGACGTGTTACAGAATATAGGGGAGCGCGACATAGGGTGGCGTCCAAACCCACCAGTAGTACCAAACTATAATAATAATTATCATCAGAGTAGGGGTACACAGAATTTTCATAGAGGAGCGCGGGGAGGAAGTTTTGATAATAGGGGCGAGAGTTGGAGGTGTAGAGAATATGATACAGACAATTATGCTAATAGGACCAATTGTTTTAGATGTCATCGAAACAGGGAGTGCGCCAGGAACGAGAGAATGAATCCACCACCAAATCAGCAGTCGAGAGGAGGAGAATTTTATAGAGGAGCGCCGCCAAGAGGAGGAGTCCATTACAACAGAGGGAGAGGAGGAAACCATCCTGCGGTAGCAGGTCCATCCACGGGAAACTAAGGAGGACAATGGAGAAGCGGGCCCAACCATTGTCAACGGAGAACCGGGTCCAAGTAACCGACGAATATTCAAGCAACATTATCAAGGTAGACATGGCAAAAGAATTGTTAGAAGAAGAGGAGAACAAAGTGATGGAACGCAAAACAGGATTGACGGAGGTGACAGTCAACATCGAAGGTAAGGATTATAAAACTTTAATTGATACAGGTAGCGAGATCTCTGTAATTTCTGAAAATGTCATGGGGGAACTAAAAGAGATAAATAAGAATATACCATCATTACCAGTCGCGGGGGTTACAGTAGTGGGGGTAACTGGGGTGAGAAGTAAGAGAATAACCAGACAAGTACAATTAAATATTTTAATAAATGAAGTTGAATTTGAAAACACCTTCCTAGTAGTGAAAGGGTTGAGTCTAGATGTAATATTGGGAAATGATTTTTTGGAAAGAAACGGAGCAGTAATAGATTTCAATAAACAAACAGTAAAATTTGAAAAGGGGAATAAACCAGTCAGAATAGAGTTTAAAAAAGTAGTAAATGAAGTTAGAGTAACGGGAATAAAAATGTTACATAAGCAGATAGGCGAGGGAGAAATAGAGACTAAAATAAATTTGTGTCAAGAGAGTGGTAGCATGGAAAATGAGGAGAGAGAGATGCATGAGAATGATGAGAGTGTGTGGGCAGATAGAGCCAACAAATTTTTTAATGAAGATGTAGTTGTAGGAAATACTCAGCGAGAGGAGCTGTGGGCCGTTGTGGAGCGTTTCAGAGAGGTGTTTGATGAATCACCAGGGAAAGCGAAGGACTACATCTGTGAGCTGAAAGTTCGGGACCACGCACCATACATGGAGAGGAGTTACCCGGTGCCATTTTCGAAGAGGAGGGCTGTACAGGAGGAACTAGACCGGATGATGCAGGGAGACATAATTGAACGCTCAGTATCACCTTACTCAAACCCTTTGGTAGTAGTGATTAAAAAGGATGGAAAGGTAAGGCTATGTTTAGATGCCAGAAAGATTAACCAAATTATTATACCTGACCGGGAATCTCCGGAACCCATTAATGAGATTTTACAGAAGTTCAGCGGAGTCAAATACATGACGTCATTAGATTTGACCGCAGGATACTGGCAGGTGCCATTAGCAGTGGAGAGCAGAAAATATACAGCTTTTCTCTTTAACGGTAAGAATTACCAATTCAAACGCTTACCTTTTGGATTAAACACCAGTGTTGCTAGCTTTATTAAATGCTTGGATAATATATTACAACCCAAGGATCTAGATTTTTTAACAGTATATGTAGATGACATCTTGATAGCTTCTAGAACATTCACTGAACATTTAGAACATATAGAGTATGTATTAGATAAGCTACAAAAAGGGGGTTTAACAGTTAATTGGGACAAATCTAAGTTTTTGCAAACAGAAATACATTTTTTAGGATTTATTATTACACAGGAGGGGATATTAGCTAACCCTGACAAAGTAGAAGCTATAATGCGATTCCCCGAACCAAAGAACATTAAACAATTACAGAGTTTCTTAGGCTTATGCAATTTCTACAGAAAATTCCAGGAGAACTACGCACACACAACATCCAAACTAAGTGCTGTACTTCAGAAGAATAAGCAGTGGAGATGGGGAGATACGGAACGTAGTGCATTCCATGAAATTAAGAGAAAATTTAGCCACATGATTATGATGAATCATCCCGATTTTAATAAAACTTTTTATTTACAGACCGACGCCAGCAATGTAGCGCTAGGGGCGGAGCTCTACCAGGAGGGCTGCGATAAGGAACATCTAACGATCGCCTTCGCCAGTAGATAGCTGCTGTCTGCCGAGAAAAATTACACGACGACAGAAAAAGAACTTTTAAGTATTGTGTTCGCCGTGGGTAAATTCCGGATATACATCCTAGGCAATGCAACAATAATCCAGACGGACCACAAGGCATTATCATTTCTCAATTCATGTAAACTAACACACAGTCGTCTGACCAGGTGGGTATTAGCTTTACAAGAATATAACTTTTCCTGGGAGTATATAAAGGGGTCAGATAATAAGGTACCAGACACACTTTCTAGAGTAGATTTTATAGACAACAAAACTGGTAGGGATCTTAAGGAGATAGAAATTTTTAGATTAACTAGAGAAGATAGAATTTTTGGTGAGGAATTAAGTGATATTAAAAATATGCAAAGATCTGACAGTAAATTGGGTAAAATAATTGTTAGTTTAGAAACGGAGGTAGAGGGATCTGAATATAGTGAACGATTTCAAGTATATCAAGGTATTTTGTTTAAATAAGTAGAGAGTGGGGAGCGTGATTGGAGGTTAGTTATACCCGAGGGGTTAATAGATAAAATTGTTTGGGATTGTCATATAAGGTATGGTCATTTTGGGGCGAGAAAGTGTGCTAATGTTTTGAAAGAGTCATGTATATTTAAGAATATGGAGAGGAGAGTTAGAAGAGTGTGTGATTTATGTCAGAAATCTAAAGTAGTGAATTATAAAGTAGAAGGGAAGATGAATTACGTAAAAGTTGAGAAACCATTTGATTTAGTTGCAGTAGATTTGTATGTACCATTACCCAGGGGTAGAGGGGGTGTATTGTATGTATTTGTAGTTCTAGACACTTTTTCAAAATTTGTGAAATTGTATAGCATTAAGAGAGCGACGAGTAAAGTGCTCAGTGAAAAAATAGTAAGAGACTACATGATTAATGTTGGAAGACCGAAAATTATATTATCTGACCATGGACCACAGTTAAAAGCGGTAAGTGGCGACAGACGCTTGGATGGGAAGGCATCATACCCAAGCATACGGCAGTGTATCATCCTCAGTCGAACCAAGCAGAACGGGTGATGAGAGAGATTGGCAGGATATTTCGGGCGTATTGTCATGCCAAACACACAGAATGGCCATCCTACGTGAAGAAAGTAGAGGAGTGGCTGAACTGTACCACCCATGAATCCACAGGATTTACGCCGCATGAGTTGATCAGGGGAACAAGGCCGCCCAGGATATTGGAACAACTCTTCAAATACCCACCAGAAGGTCAAGTTTTGGACAGAAACATGAAAATTAGATTGGCAAACGAGAATTTACTTACGAGAGGAGAGCGGAGGAAACAGAGACATGATGCTAAGGGTAAGTGGACCAAATACGAGGTAGGTCAATTAGTGTTAGTAAAGAGGCATGATTTGTCCAGTGCTCAAGATAGAGAAATAAAGAAGTTTTTCTTGTTGTATGAAGGGCCGTACGAAATTATAGAAATAAAAATGCAGAATGCGTATGTGTTGAGGAACCCAGCGACGCAGGAAATAGTAGGTACTCAAAATGCGACGAATTTAAAATTATATCGGTCACTTTAATTATGTAATGTTTATGAATAATATTTAAATGTTGTTTTGTGTTTACAGAAGGGACTCTCCCCTATTTTCGGGCGGTCACGATCTACCAGTCCTGGCCGTGGTATTCGGAACTTGGAGGCGGGTCATGGTTGGAGGATCTTCCTTCGGGCGGTGAAAACAACGATGGTCCGGCTCCACCAAAATTGATTGAAATTAGAAAACTAACTACACATTTGAACGGGGAGGGGGACCCCAAAAGGTATGTGACACGCATTATTATTCTTAATACACTCAAGGTGCAGCGGCTTGGTGTACCTGTCACGTGCCTGCACTGCCTTAGAGTGTTTGTATATAATGGAGGCTGCACCTAAGTAAAAGGCAGTGCGTGCAAATTTAAAAATTTCAGTGTCAATGGCAAAATTAAAATTGAGCCATTGACAATAGTTTCTGTTTAGTCCGAAAAGACAAATTTTGTGGCAAAGGGGATGGGGGTGAGATAGACGGCAGGTGAGAATAAATGGGAGAAAAGGGAATGGGTTTTGTGTTGTAAAGAGGACATGAATTCACGAAGTAGATCTATCGCGTCCCTATTCTCTTTGCGGCAGAATCCCGGCTTTTCAGGGCGATTACTGCATTACTACCACTTATCATAAGAATGTTAGTCAGCTTCCAATGTAAATAAATAATTTTTGAAAAAAAAAACCCCCAAAATAGTTTGGATGTTCATAATTTTAAATTTAAATAAATTTTAGAAGTAAGTGACCAAATATAATTGTCAAGTTTTAGTATCAGTGAGCATGGGAACGTTTTTGCAAAATGTGAAATAAAAATTAAAACTTGTCAATGCAAGATGTGGGGATAATTTTGGGGGTTAGTGTGGTGTGCAAAGAAGTGACATAACAGTGGAGTGTGGAACTGCAATGGTAGGAGGTTTTAATTTTTGTACTTATTATTTTATGTTAATGAAGGTTAAGATAGGGAGAGTTCAGAAAGAGATGTATGGGGTTAAAACACCACCCAGACTAATAATGTCATTTAATGTAAGTTGTTAATTTTAATTTTACAAAAGATATTTTACTTGTGATTCCCCAACTTTTCAGGCGGTCACGGCCTCACCGAACCCTGACCGTGGAATTGGTTTAGCTTTAACAGCTATGGTTGGGGCTTATTGCGTCACGTTCTGCCTTAACTGGCCATAGCTGTTATCGTTGTCAAGGTGAATTTTGAAATTGACAGGGGGGTAATTAAGGGGAATCACCAAACTATGGAACAGCGGCTGCCACTCTGTCCGCGTGGGGGCAGCATAGCCAGGTGGTAGACCCGTTTTAAGGGTGTTTCAATATATACCAAGGATATGTTGATATCCACCAACGTTAAAATGTAAATGCCGAAGCAAAGACACGGAGATGTCCAATTCCTCCAAATATGCAGTCTTTGTGGAAGCAAAAAGGCGCTACAGTCTTACATAAATTACAATAGTGTGTGTGGACCAGGGGGTTGCTCAGATGAGCAACGTGCTTAAATTTGGTAAATTAAAAAACTGATAAATCCATTTTGCTCTAATAAAAACTTTGTATTTCTCTCAAATAAATATGTGCTCATACATTCAGTATAATGTGTTCTTTCTATATTTTTTGAAATGTAGTATTTTATTGTAGTAGGGTAGATATAAGAAACGATAAAAAGTATATGTTTTGTATAATTTGTGTATTTTGAAACTAAGTAGATAACTAAACCGACTGGCAGGCGGTTAACATAAATTACCAGAGTCAGAAAAAGGGGAAACAAGGATGTTAGAAGTAAGAATTGATAATCATATGTATTTAATGTAATGTGTATAATTTTGAAATGTGTTTTCACTTTGTGGGGAATGTCAGCTGATCAGTAATAAAATGTCACTGTTAAATTGTTTATAGATGTTCAAGGTAATTAATGTTCGATGTAATGTTTCAATGTATTACAGATGCTATTTAAAATAATGAGAAAAGTAATTTGATAAAGTGAGACATAAAGTAATAATTTGTGAAAGTTAATAAAAGAGATTTTGGGTGATGAATATTTTGTGGGACATATAGATCAGTCCAAGTTGAAGTTAAAGTTAAAAGGGTAGTAGAGAGAAAAATAATGTTGTCTTGAATTAATGTAATGTTGTTGTGAGTTAATGTAATAGATATTGAGAAGTATTGATGTTGACACAGTAGTTATGGGGAATATATGTAGAGTTTTGAGTGATATATTGATATTATTAAATGATGATGTTATTTTGTTGTAGTTGAAGAGAGGTAATAAGGTTGAGATTTTGGGGATGGCAATTTTGTAATAGGGGTAGTGTAATGTGGGAGTCCGCAACAAAAGGGTTGGGATGGGAAGGGACCGTTTGGCGCCGGAAAGGGTTACCTTAGGTAGAATCCAGGAACCAACATAATGGGATGAGCCTTTTGGGGGGGGACACACACACACTTATCCTAGGTACAAAGGGTTAGAGAGTATTTTTTTATATATATCGAGAGAAGGTGGCGAATTGAGTTTCATGGTAAGTTGGGGTTAGAGATTGTTGGATAGATGTTTTGATAGAGATGGGTGTCATGTTAGTTAAAGTGGATGAGTATTAGAGTCAGAGGGGCAGAGATTATAAATGTAGGCCTACCAAGTGGTAAATTAAATTGTTATGAGTAATTAAATCACCCCAACGTTAAGAAACGCTGAGAATAGTAAAGAAAAGAGATTTAGAACAAGAATATAAAATTTTTAAGTGGAACCAGTGACAATTTTGATAATGTTTGAAAATAATGTAAAGTTATAAAGTGTTTATTTGAATAATTTAAATGTCAATTTGATTGTTAATTATAATGATATTTTGTTATTTTAGATGTTTTATTTTATCATATTTTGTGTTTCAAGATAGAATTTTACAGAGGTATAATGTAATTTCAGATGTAACTTAGGTATAACGTATGTAGGTCAAGGTTCTGGACTTGACCCAGTTTTGATCAGCTGATGGGTGAGGTCATATACTAGGCATGTTTAGCAATGAAGTTAATCCAACTTTTGTTTTTAATCGATTTGAACGAATTTTAAATAATTTCCATATGAAAAGAAAGTATTTTAATAAATCTAAAGCTTTTGAATTGAAATTTGTTTTTTGAAGAAAAAAAAAATTTCTTGATTTTGCGCCTGCCAGATAATGGATATTTTTAAATTCTGATTGTGTTATTGTTGGCATACTAACCATGTTTATTATTATTGAATTATTTTATTGAATTGTATTGTTAGACTCTAGGTGTAATCACATGTTAGGCTAAGGATGTTATTATTTTTAAGAAATGTTCAATTGATTTATTTTTAATAACAGAAAAAATTAATGAAGAGAATTATTCAGTATAAATGAAAAATTTGTGTTTTAATTTTCAAGCAAAACTGTTAATGATTTTTCGCTTAGTAAATTTTTTAAGAATATTTTCATTTTATAATATGTAGTATCAGTGTGTGTGTGAGCCCAGTATCTGCTAAAGGCAGCCCAGCTTGCATATAAGGGGAAACATATCGGCTGAGGATCTGGCATAATCTAAGCCAGGGATTGAGGATTTTTGGGGTAGATGATAGAAGGTGAGGTGCGCTGTGGTGCGTGTCTGTTCGATTTTTCGGTGTTGGGATCTCTTACAGAGAAGTCCAGTGATCTCGTTCAGATGCATCCATGGTCGCCAAGCCAGGGGGGTCGTTTACCCATGAAGTGTAAGAACAAAAGGGGGTTGTTGGCACCAGTTCCTCACCGGTCTTCTTAGGGGTTTTATCAATGAGATTTCTTCTGTTTTGACAGAAGACCTCTCATTGAGGGGGTATTGTAACGTGCCAAATTTATGGGGTATTTTTATTTATTGCATTTTCGGGGATTGATTAAAATATTTGTAAATTTTATTTTCCATTGTAACGGACCACGGGTTGAATTGCCAGAACCGCGTTGTAAGAACAGTTCTAACAAAGAAACGCAATATCACGTTGTGCAATCTGTAAGCAAGAATTCGCCAAGCCCTCATTTCCAAGAACTTTGTAAGAGTGTGACAGCACGCACGTACGCGTCAAGCGAGCATACGCGCGGGTTGACGCTACTGCAGAAACTCAAAATGGCCTAAAGAGGGGAATTGTTGCCTTGCACATGTCCCCATGAAGGCGGATGTAAAACTTAAGGTCCGCCCATTTTGTGACGTCAGCCAGTGCCGCACCAATTTCCTAGACGATCGGCACACAAAACTTACATGGGTTTAAATAGGAACTACAAACGGCTACTAACTGTGAGGCATTGATTTCCACACCATCAAGTCAGCGGCGAACGCCTTGCCGCTCTCCCAGTTTCGTATAGAAGCCGTGTCTGGCCAGACACCGCCCCAAAGGGGCTCGTCAGATTTTTCCAAGTTTCAGTCTTAAAACTTGATTTTGTGAACTATTATGTGGCAGTGCAACATATAGTTATCAACTAACAACAACAGTGAAATCCAGAAACTCATCGCTAAATCAAAAATATGAAAAACACGAACAGTTCGAACTAAAACCGCGTGCCGGCTGGGAGAGGTATTTTTTATATTATTATATTCAATATGCTAAAGGTTTATTAATATTCTGTGTGTGTGTGTGTGTGATGCAGGCGGGGCTATCTACATAGACGTAAGTAATATAATTTAAGTATACCATTGTAAGATGTATGAACCAGAGTTACGAAAATTTTAAAACCATGTGAGAAAATTTATTGAAGAAATAACCTTTAATGTTGCAATATTTGACAATTAAAAAATCATAATTTCTCTTCATAAAAATGTGTAGAGTAAGTCATTTCACTAACCTATGAAACACGTTTGGGTCTGACGTTCGTGTGAATCGGATTTCTGGACCCAGATAGGACCTTTGCAGGTAGGTGAAAGTAGTTGTGTTTTTATATATTTTAATAGTGTTAATAACTTAACAAAGTGGGAGATAAAAAAACATATTATTATTATGAAAATATGTTAAAATATAGTAGCTTCACAGATGTCGCCCAGAACTAGGGACTTTATTTATTTCCAACTAAATCGTATATTCACACTATGTTAAAGAATATGAATCACTGATTTGAGACAATTATTTCCTTTGTGGTGACATAAAAATCAAGTGTCATTCAGGGTAGAAGTGTGTAGTCTGCACGTTCCATTGCAATTAGGACTGGGGAGAACAAAAGCTGTAGTTTTGATACATTCTAATATATATCAGCAGTAAATTCATACATGTGTACTGTTTTAACTATATTGACTGACTAGCTCATTTAAATGTACTGTTTACAAGTAAATAATATGTAACATTATTTTATTCAAAAACCTCATGCTTACAGAGGGGACTATTTTCGTCTTAAAATTTGACACCACATGCATATATAAATATAATTTGCTTATAATTACTACTTTAATTAATTATTTTCATTTCAATATGTAAACAAACTAACGTTTTGCACTTTTACCCAAAAATGTATTACTTACCCTGATTGTTAAACTTACCACCTTTTATAAAACCCCCAGAACATTCCAAACTCACTCAAAGGTTGCCACGATGTCTTAAGGTGAACATCGAAACCATAATACACTTACCCTTAATTAATTTTGATATTTATTTCCCTTAAATCAGAAAACTCACAGGTTTTGTTTAGACGAATCTTTGATGCAGAACTCAGGTTATGGGTGTAACGTAATAAACACACTTAACACATTTTTTATGTTACGAACAAATCTTATTTATTTGGCAAAAATTTAACTCCTCTCGGTTTTTCTGACTTTCCATAATAAGATAAAAATTACAAAATGCCAAAATCCCTTATGCTAACTTTTTATCTACAAACCAGTACTTGGTATTATTACTTATTCTTTCTTAATTTCTTCACACACACACACACACACACACACACACACACACACACACACACACACACACACACACACACACACACACACACACTCTCTCTCTCTCTCTCTCTCTCTCTCTCTCTCTCTCTCTCTCTCTCTCTCTCTCTACTTTTACTTTCCTTTACCCCCCTCCCGTTTAATTGAGCTCAATAATCTTTATAGTTTTGCTTCACTTTTCATCGAAATAATTACTTTAATAATTGTACCTGCACGTGCTATCTCTATAGTTCCGCCATTACTCATTACTTACACTTTCACTGCCGTTAACACTGCCCTAACTCTTCACTTTCACATATTCTTTTACATCACCTTTCTGCACTCCCACATTATTACAGTGTTTTTAACACTCCATTACTACCTTATACGTAATTTTAGGGCAGGACGCATGTATTTACACGCGCAGGCCCCCCGACACTATTTCACTGTTCTGTACTGCTTGAAGTATGTTGCCAAACTGTACTGGTTGAAGTGTGTTACTGAACTGGGTGAGCGTCGCTCGCGTGGTTGCCTACTGTGCCCGGCGTTGGGCATTGACCACGTTGTCGTCAACCGGATTTCTTTTCCATTCCTCGCTTTCTCCCATTGGTTTATCGTGCTGCTGGAAAGCGTTTCACATTCGACACGTGATGAACTTTGGGTCGGAGTCTAAGTTTTATTTCTACTGACCGATTTGTCCTCTGTTAAAATTCCAGCCTTGCCTACCTCTGCCTGGTACCGAACTCAGCCATAGGGTGTTTATAAACTTTAGTACAGGTTGATTAAAATATGGTTGTGCCCCATTTGTACCATCACAAATAATACTTAATACTGTTTATTATGTCTGAAATAATATACATACATTTCATTCAGTTAGCTAGCTGTGAGTAGAGGGTGAGAGTATGGAAGGGAGAGATTTTTCAACAAATCGTGACAGCACGAGTTTTGTTTAGTACCATGGATCTTATTCATAGACTGGCTACACTGAATATGTTGACAACTTCCTTTTAATATCTCTGGTGATTCCTTCCAAATCGGCATTCCCTCTACATACAAGTTCTTGTAATCTCATGCATTTTCATAACTGTAGCTTTTAATATTACTCTACATACTTTACTATAATTATAAAATGTAAATACGTATGTTTATGTTTTAATATATAAACTGTTTAAAACAATCAAGTTTCTACAGGAGGCCAGATCTGTGAAAGAACAACATGTGAATTCTGCATAAGACAATGTACTGTTTCGCAGCATCCTATGTGTAAGCTGTTTTGACTTACAAACAAGTCCGTCTTTAGACACCTTTCTTAATCACCTGATTTGGCTACCTGTGACTATACCTATTTGTAAAAGTGAAAAGTGTGTTGAAGGGTTGAGGAGAGGAAAATAAAAAATGGACACAGCTATTGACCAGGTAACGAGATATTGCATTATTTTGACAAATGGAAAATGTATTTGTTTTTGTAACGTTGTGATGATAGGGATTGAATACAGTGAAGACATCTAAGATTGTAAATTAAAAATGTCTATAGTTTGGCTGGTCAATGAAGGTGGCTGGACTACCAACACACACGCACGCATGCAGAGAGAGAGAGAGAGAGAGAGAGAGAGAGAGAGAGAGAGAGAGAGAGAGAGAGAGAGAGTGTTAACTTTCACCTTTCTTACAATATAATAAATTAATAATAATAATGTATGATTTTCAATTATTATGTAATTTGCATAATCTATCACACATCCGGAATAACATGTGCTCAGTTTTATTGAGTGCATTAGGCTTTTGGGTCCAAAGTTGCGTTAAGCAGAAAAAGGCAGAGGTTGTCGTGGTATTGAAATGACCAGTTACACAACATGAGGTTTATGAATTCTTTTATTCAATTATTTGCGATATATGTTATTACACTGCGAGTCAGCAATAATGGTTAAAATTCAAAATGGCGGCGACGTCATTTCCGCCCTTGCCATACTTTTAGTGTTACATGCATGTATTCTTACTTTACTGGAAATAATTCTTTTACCTCTATGCTGCAGTTATTTCAAACTCCTTTTTTATTTCTTTATGACTTTATATTTACTCTTATAATTCTTCACAAACCAACGCCTCAAGATAAAGTATTTAATGTTGGCCAAAAAATAATGTCCACACTCTCACTTTCACTCCCACTCATACTATAATTTTGCACATTGATTAATTATTTTGAATTGAGCTCATTCTCTTAGATTTTAAAATTTAGAAAAACAATTTATAAGGGCTTTCCTGAATATGATGTGGCGTAGATTCCTCAGCAGATTCCCATGGCGGTTGGCAGGTGTTCGGCCGAACCTTTACTGTTGTTTTTAGTCCACTGAATTTATTTGAATCTCATTTTGGTTAACCACTGACTCTACATACTGTTAATATTACGTTTTGAACACAACTATTTCATTTTTTGTAAGTAATTACTGCATTTTTGGCAAAATCTGCCCACTGCACTAGGCCGAGCGTGTATGCTCGGTTGACTGTTTTTGATGAACTGGGCAGAAGCAGACGCAATTGTTATGCAAAGTGGTTGTGTCTGACGTCATTATGTATTGTTCTTTTTAGCCAACGCCCGGTTTAATACGTAATTGCTTCATGCCGTCATTGTTGATTTATGACGATCTGGCTTTGTGGACCAATGAAAAGTTCGTATTATGAATTTGTTTCGCTTATACCGCCATTACACATATTAATTTCTGCTCGTACCATGATGACCTTGGCTTGTCTCCCCTCTTGTTGATCTGCGTAGTTATTGGGACTTGTGCAAAACTAACTTTGCCCTTTTTAACATTTCTGATCATAATAAAATTTACAATAAAATATTCCTGAATCCCATAATTCTGGTAACAGGTAATTCTGTACTGTCACAAAACCCCCTCAATGAAAGGTTTGGTGTCGAGACACAAAAACTTTCATTGACTCATTCATACGTTTCTAAAAGGATCAGTCCAGATATGTTGCCACAACCCCCTGTAGTGTTAATATATAAAAAATTTCAATCACTTACCCTTGGTCCTATAGTGTTGATCATACCTGTCTGACCTTACTGGACTTCTCCGGAGAGATCCCTACACCATAAGGCCATGAGGCACTGAACGCTCCTGTTCTGACGCTCCGGCCAGCTCAGGACCACGGTCACAACACCACAAAACTCTGAAACATTCAATACAAAATTTTAAATAGTGGCCTTATTTATCTACATATCCGCAACTGATATGTCTCCTCTTAGATGCATTGGTTTGTGATTTGAGGCGTTGGTTTCTTTACTCACAAAATTCCAAATAACACAAAAATTACAACAAGATTTAGACAGATAATCCTTCTACTTTTCAACACTCCTATATATTTTTATCAATTTCTCTGACTCCAGCCAATATCAATTTACTTCTTTCATCATAAGAAATTACACTATTATACTAAACATAAAACAAATTCTACTCTCAACAACAACTACTATCTCTATGCATTTATTTCAAATAACATCAGTATATTTAACTATCATGGCAGCACTTCAAAACTATTTAATTTCTTTACTCACTTTCTTTACGTTAATTTTCTTTTTATAACAGAATCATTACCATAGATTTGCTAACCAACATAAAATTTAATATTATTACCGTCACTACCCCTGTAGTAACCTCCTGACCACACACACTATTGCTTTGTGAGGGATGGACTGTGACGCCCATTTGCTTTCACAAGGACTGCATTCTTTTTAGAGGAATCTATCGCCTCTGTGTCCTTGCTTCGGCGTTACATTGAAAAGGTTTAGGTATCAACATACCTCTGTTATAGTTACACGCCCTTAATGCGGGTCTACCACCTGGCTCTGCTGTCCCTACTCGGACAGAGTGGCAGCCGCTGTTCCCTAGTTCCGGGGATTTCCCCTAGTTTCACCCCGTTATTTTCTACTATCAACCAATTTCAAATCAGCTATGGTCAAGGGACTTGAATTATGGCCATAGCTGACCGCTAGCCAAAGCCACGATTAGTGCTGGTAAGGCAGTAATCGCCCAAAAAGTCGGGGAAATCTACTTTACCTTCAAGCATGTTCTACATCATATCATAGTCATACACTGCACGGTCAACAATCACATATAATACAAAATTATATTAAAATTTGTGCAGTGTATTCACGCCTTATGGAGGCCTCCGATGATGGCAACGGTCTGTGCGTCACTCATCAACCCACTTTGCTAGCTACAATAGCACATGCCACTACTGCACTAGCCCAATTAATTCTAACTTAATTCCTCCTACTTATACTGTTCATACAGTCCATTTTGACTTACATTTTCTAACACCAAACAACTATAAAACACCTTCTACCCTTGCTCAAAAACAAGTCCGTTAATTATTTAAAATTTCTCACATAGACACTTTACAAGTTCTAGCTCTCACTTTTACTAACGACTTTTTCCACTATAAAATAGGAATTACAACAATGGATCACTTGATAAGATTACATAAAATAAAACATTCCTTTGCTCTCTCAAATAAGACAAATACTTGCAACCCCCCCTTTTTTTTTTAACAGCAAACTAAATTCATTCACTCTCATTAATATGCAAATCTTATCTAAACCCTAAGATGACCAATATAATTTTAAGTTTGTGGCATTGTGTGTTCCTACTACTTTCCTAGTCTCCATATCCTGCAGTACACATGAATTTTTCATCTTTATCCCTACTATCTCGTAAGGTCCTTCGTAAAGCAGGAAGAATTTCTTTATCTCCTTGTCTTGAGCACTCGACAGATCGTGCCTCCTCACTAATACCAACTGTCCGACCTCATACTTTACCCACTTACCTTTTGTGTCGTGTCTATGTTTTCTTCGTTCACCCTTGCTTAACAAATTCTCGTTGGCCAACCGGATCTTAATGCTCACATCCGTCCGCTCGCTCTCCTCTGGATAATCGAACAGCTGCTCCAAAATTCTTGGGGGGCGTGTTCCCTTTACCAACTCGTGAGGTGTATAGCCGGTGGACTCGTGGGTGGTACTGTTCAGCCAATTTTCTACCTTCTTTACGTACAACGGCCAGTCGCTGTGTTTAGCGTGACAATAGGCTCTAAAGATCCTGCCTATCTCTCTCATTACACGCTCAGCCTGGTTTGACTGGGGATGGTACACAGCCGTATGCTTCGTGAGGATTCCTTCCCATCCTAAGGTCTGGCGCCATTTCCCACTGATGAACTGTGGCCCGTGGTCTGACAAAACCACCTTCGGCTTACCCACGTGAATCATGTAGTCCTTAGTCACCTTCTCACTCAATACCTTACTGGTAGCTCTCTTTACGCTATACAATTTCACATACTTCGAAAAAGTGTCAAGTAATACAAAAATATACACAACTCCGCCTCTACCCTTCGGCAATGGTCCAAACAAATCTACCGCAACTAAATCAAATGGTCTCTCTACCCTTATAAAATTCAACTCACCTTCAACCCTATAGTTTATTACCTTTGATTTCTGGCATAAATCACAACTCCTCAGCAGTTTCCTCACTCGTCTCTCCATATTCCTGAAAACACATGACTCCTTCAACACGCTGGCACACTTCTTCGCCCCAAAATGACCGTATCTAAAATGACAATCCCGAATAATCTTCTCTTCTAGCCCTTCTGGTATCACTAACTTCCAATCACGCTCACCCCCTATTACCCTTTTAAACAACAATCCTTTGTATATTTGGAACATTTGGCCATATTCCGATTCCTCCAATTCCGTTTCTAAGCTGTTTATTATCTTGCCCGACTTACCATCTGCTCTTTGCATGGTGCTGATATCCTTTAACTCTTCTCCAAATATTTTATCCTCCCTAGTTATCTTGAAAATCTCGGTCTTCTTTATATCCCTACCTGTCCTGTTATTCTCACAATCTACTCTGGAGAGAGTGTCGGGTACCTTATTCTCTTTTCCTCGGATGTATTCCCACTCGAAGTTGTATTCCTGGAGCACGAGCACCCATCTTGTTAGACGGCTGTGAGCAAGCTTGCAAGTGTTCAAAAAGGATAACACCTTGTGGTCCGTTCGTATGATGGTCCTGTTTCCCAAAATGTAAGTTCTAAATTTTCCAACGGCGAATACAATACTCAATAACTCTTTCTCAGTCGTTGTATAATTCTTCTCCGCTGGCAGCAAGGATCTACTCGCGAAGGCTATAGTGAGGTGCTCCTTTCCCTCATCCTCTTGATACAGCTCCGCCCCGACGGCTACATTACTGGCGTCTGTCTGTAGATAGAACACTTTCTCAAAATCCGGGTGGTTCATCATGATCATTTCACTGAATTTCCTTTTAATCTCCTCAAAGGCTCCACGCTCTACGTCGCCCCATTTCCACTGTCGGTTCTTTTGCAGTATCACACTCAACCTTGCTGTCACATGGGCATAGTTCCTTTGAAATTTTCGGTAGAAATTGCACAGTCCTAGAAAACTTTGAAGTTGCTTTATGTTCCTCGGTTCAGGGAAGCGCATGATCGATTCGACCTTGTCCAGGTTTGCGGAGATCCCTTCTGGCGTAATAATAAAACCTAAAAATTTAATCTCTGTCTGTAAGAATTCTGACTTGTCCCAATTCACTGTAAGTCCTCCCGTTTCCAATTTCGTCAATACATATCTTATATGTTCCAAATGATCCTCGAAAGTCCTGGATGCACTCAAGATGTCGTCCACATAAACTGTCAGGAAATCCAAGTCCTTGGGTCTCAAAATTTTGTCTAAGCATTTGATGAAACTCGCCACACTGGTATTTAATCCAAAAGGTAGTCTCCTGAACTGGTAATTCTTCCCGTTGAATAAAAATGCGGTGTATTTTCTACTTTCCTCCACTAACGGTACCTGCCAATATCCTGCAGTAAGGTCCAGCAATGTCATATACTTCACGCCGCTGAATTTCTGGAATATCTCATTTATCGCTTCTGGTGACTCTCGGTCGGGTATAATTATCTGGTTTATCCTCCTTGCGTCCAACACAACCTGACTCTGCCGTCCTTCTTGATCACTACCACCAAAGGATTCGAGTAGGGCGATACTGATCTCTCTATAATTTTACCTTCCAGCATTTTATCCAATTCCTCTTGCACCGCTCGTCTTTTGGAGTAAGGCACAGGATAACTCCGTTGCATGAATGGTGTATGTTCTCTTATCTGTAATGTACAGTCATAATCTTTTGCCCTACCTGGTACATCGGCAAACACTCCCCTAAACTGCTCTACCACCTGCCATAACGCTGCACGCTGGCCACTCCCAACACCGGACCCTTCACTCCGAAACTTATCTGCCCTTATCTCCCACACTGCATCATTAATATTACTCATTTCGTTATCATCATCGTAAATATACTCTGCCTCTCTACACCAATTGATTCTAGTATCGCTATTATTCTCACCTCGCTCGTTTCTTCAATAACTTTACCCCAGTTGTTTTAATTTTATCTATCACCCGTTCGAAATTTATCTTTACCGACTGGTCACCCCCGTCTAACTCTATCACCTTTTCTTTAAAATTTATCACCGTTCTATTCCTGTGTAAAAAATCATTACCCAAAATAATGTTCAAACTCAAACCCTTAACTACCAAGAATGTACTATCAAAATCTATACCATTTATCAAAAAGTTCAAATGTATTTGTTTCGTCACCCGCTTACTCCGTACCCCTGTTACTCCTATCACCGTAACCCCTGCTACTGGCAATACTGGAATATTTTTGTTAAATTCTCTCAATTCATTTAAAATGCTTTCTGCTATCACTGAAATTTCGCTCCCTGTATCCACCAGTGTTCTAAAATACTTACCTTCTATAATTACCTGAATTTCCGTCAATCCTGCTCTCACTTCCGTTAAAGTATGGTTCTCTTCTTCTAATAAATCAGCTACTATGTCCGTTTTGATGACGTTGCTTGGGATGTCCTCCGTTGGTTGGACCTCATGCGCTTCTCTGAACAGTGGTCGGGTCCTGGCTACCACTGTTGATTCTAGTTTTCCGGCTGTCGTCTGTTATTATTCATCTCCTGTTGCTGTTGACCATTTGGTCGTCCTTGCCGGTGGTTGGATGTCCCACTGGTACCTGGTCCTCTTTTGTCGGTCGGTACATATTGTTTCATGTTTTCTCTCCTCCTTTGTTCTTCGTTCGGTAGTTTGCATCTGAAACATTGTTGTCTGTGAGTATAGTTCTCTCTTCCGCATCTGGAACAGTTCCACTCACCTGTCTGCTGAAAATGATTTCTGGGTCTATAATTATTATTATGATCGCTATTTCCCTGATAGCTACTCTTATGTCGGTTAAATTCTGGGTTATTATTATGGTGATTAGCCTGTATAGGTCGTCTAACTATTTCACGATCCCTAATACTTTGCAAAATATCTAAAATCCGTTCTAACTCACTTAAATTCTCTATCTCCTTCGTCATTAAGGTCACCTGTGCTTCTCTGGGTAGATGTTTACTCACATATCTGACGAACGATTGAAATGGTATCGGCGGTTCGAGGTACTTTGCCTCATTATACAACTTTGTCACGTACATTGTTATGTTATTTTGCCCCACAAAATTACCTACTCCCATAATACGACTTCTCAAACTCTCTTGTTCCTCTTCCGGCCAAAATTTATTTTTAAATGCCCTCTCGAATGTTTCAAAACTGTCCCATTCTACTCTGTGCGCCTCTGCCCATATGATAGAATTGCCCTTAGAACATTTGACAATTTTCATCAACTGTATTTCCCAATTATGGTTACTAAAATGGTTATACTCACGCGTCTGGTTTAAAAATCTCATAGGGTGTATTATTCTATTTTCGTGGTTAAAATTCTCTAACTCTATTTCACTGTACGTGTCCCTGGTTACGATTATTCTTTCCGTAATACCGGTAAAATTTTTCTGAATCTCCCCCCGCAACTCATTTTTCACTTTCATTAAATCATTTTCAACCACATTACATTTAACATCCACATTATTATCGTTTTGTATGACTAGGTTATCTATTTCTTTAATTTTACTTTGTAACATGCTCATTCTCTCGTTAGTGTTATTCTCATATTTTGATACTGTTTGATCTATTGTTTCAAACTGTTTGGTTATGTCTATTACATCTAATTCACATTTCTCTATTTTGTTCTGTAAAATACTAGTTTTCATTTCTATTTGTTTATTTGTTTCAGAATTAGTTTTACTCTCTATCTGCTCATTAACTGTGGTTAAACATTTATTCTCTATTTTTTCACACTGTATTTCTATTTGGTTTTGAACTGTCTCATTAATTTACTTAATTTTGTCGTCTAACTGACTTATTTTGTTATTAAATTGCACATTACTATTTTCTGTTTGTTTTTGGATACTGTCGCACTGTATTTCTATTTCGTTTATTCTCTCGTCAAAATTACAGCTCTGTTTCTTAATTTCTTTTTTAATATCGTTAAACTGTTCGTCAAACTGATTTAGTTTGTCATCAAACTGGTTTAATTTATTATTTAATTGACCATTCTGTATTTTCATTAACTGAAAGAGATCTTCCAGTGAAACTTTACTGTTTATAATAGGCGTTGAGTTCGCCTGTGGTTCGTTTAACACCAATGATTCTGTTGCTGTGTTTTCTATATTACTACTTTCATCGTTATCTGCCATTTTTGTTGTATTGATAGTAATAAACTTTGTCTTAATTGTTATACAATGCTCTTTATACCACACATAACCTACATGGATAACCTCTACTGTTATGTTTATTTCTCTACCCGTCTACCTCCGCTTTTCTGCTTATTTATATAATTTTAATTTTATATAAAGTCCAAGTTCGTACGCCATCTGTTAACTTTCACCTTTCTTACAATATAATAAATTAATAATAATAATGTATGATTTTCAATTATTATGTAATTTGCATAATCTATCACACATCCGGAATAACATGTGCTCAGTTTTATTGAGTGCATTAGGCTTTTGGGTCCAAAGTTGCGTTAAGCAGAAAAAGGCAGAGGTTGTCGGGGTATTGAAATGGCCAGTTACACAACATGAGGTTTATGAATTCTCTTTTATTCAATTATTTGCGATATATGTTATTACACTGCGAGTCAGCAATAATGGTTAAAATTCAAAATGGCGGCGACGTCATTTCCGCCCTTGCCATACTTTTAGTGTTACATGCATGTATTCTTACTTTACTGGAAATAATTCTTTTAACTCTATGCTGCAGTTATTTCAAACTCCTTTTTTATTTCTTTATGAATTTATATTTACTCTTATAATTCTTCACAAACCAACGCCTCAAGATAAAGTATTTAATGTTGGCCAAAAAATAACGTCCACACTCTCACTTTCACTCCCACTCATACTGTAATTTTGCACACTGATTAATTATTTTGAATTGAGCTCATTCTCTTAGATTTTAAAATTTAGAAAAACAATTTATAAGGGCTTTCCTGAATATGATGTGGCGTAGATTCCTCAGCAGATTCCCATGGCGGTTGGCAGGTGTTCGGCCGAACCTTTACTGTTGTTTTTAGTCCACTGAATTTATTTGAATCTCATTTTGGTTAACCACTGACTCTACATACTGTTAATATTACGTTTTGAACACAACTATTTCATTTTTTGTAAGTAATTACTGCATTTTTGGCAAAATCTGCCCACTGCACTAGGCCGAGCGTGTATGCTCGGTTGACTGTTTTTGATGAACTGGGCGGAAGCAGACGCAATTGTTATGCAAAGTGGTTGTGTCTGACGTCATTATGTATTGTTCTTTTTAGCCAAACGCCCGGTTTAATACGTAATTGCTTCATGCCGTCATTGTTGATTTATGACGATCTGGCTTTGTGGACCAATGAAAAGTTAGTATTATCAATTTGTTTCGCTTATACCGCCATTACACATATTAATTTCTGCTCGTACCATGATGACCTTGGCTTGTCTCCCCTCTTGTTGATCTGCGTAGTTATTGGGACTTGTGCAAAACTAACTTTGCCCTTGTTAACATTTCTGATCATAATAAAATTTACAATAAAATATTCCTGAATCCCATAATTCTGGTAACAGGTAATTCTGTACTGTCACAAGAGAGAGAGAGGGGGGGCGACCCACCTACTCTCACTTGGTGATTTACTGACTGGGTCTTGGTCCCACATCTGCTAATCCTTCAGCCACTGTCCTTGTCCGGCCACAGTATAGTAAACAACAAAGTCCTTATATACATTTTGCATCAATAACTGAAATAGTTGTATGAAATCAACATTTGCCTTATTTGGAATAATAACAAAAATACATACCCTGACCATCAGCATCACTTTTACTTTCTTCATTCACCTTATCTCCTTTACTTTTAGCTAACTTCTCTTCCTTTGACCAACTCTTAGACCACAAATATAATTTTGGATGGGAAGGTTTTCTGAAATCAAATAAATAATAAAATATAGTTATGACTTTTTAAATTTATACTCATATTACTATTATGCTGTAGAGGTTTTGGTAAACTCACTGTGCAATGTGTGCTTTGACACGGAGACTGTGTATTAGGCCCTGTAGCTGCAGCAGGCTTGCTGTCAAATTATGTGACTTCTTCAGCATTGACTCCCTCTGTGCAATTGCCTGTTCATTTTTCTGCCTGAATGATAAACTAAAAAAGACAAAGAAATTATTGTGGTTTATAGCTGTTAGGCTTTCAAAGTAAATGAAAAGTTGTTTGACTTGCATCTAATAGTTCAGTTACTGTTTCAGTTACTTTCTTAATCTGCTTTAAAAAAATTAGCGTTTTTTTCCAGTATCTGTATAAGGACAATAAGTTAGTCACTCCAACTTTTAGTGGTCTCTTGCAGTGGCATATCTAGAATTTGGTTTTGGGAGAGGAGAGTACGGGGTCGGGTCGGGTTCATACAAAAGAAAAACAAGTTAAGACTAATCAATGTTAGTTTATTTAAAGTGGCTGAAATCAGCCCCATTAAAGTAAACAGTAATAACACAATCAAAATATGTGATACTGAAACATTGTCTTCAAGATATTTATCGAGTGAATTGATTTTCCTATATTTCATATGTTGTGAAATAAACCTGTTTGTATATTTAAAAAATAGTTACTACTATATTACCATAAACAGCTGAAAAAAATAAAACAGCCTAAAAATTGAGATACAGCAAAATCCTTCAACTTTTTTGACCATGTAAATACGCCCCTAGATACCTGAAACTCTTATTATACCAGTCTTCAAATTAGCAGCCTGTGCTAAAATGCACTCTTGCCAATTTGTTTTCAGTATACCCAGGATGTGAAACAGCCAGTAACAAAACTCGCATCTGGGAATATGATTTATTTTGCCCCACTGACTACTTATTGAATGTATGCCAAAAATTACTCATAATGGAGCAAAAAAATTACAACAGCACAATGGAACAGTTATTTTTTATGCAGTAATTTACTTGTGGCATGATATTTCTATTGAGGATTTTTTTTCTACATTTCATTTGCACAAACTATATAAAATGGTATAAATATTTTTTTTTAAATTTCAAACATTCGTTTTTGTACTATTACAGTTTCGCTAAAAGTTACTTGTAAATTATGTGTCATAATAGTATAAGGAACATTATCCACATGCCCACACACTAAAAAAGAACAGCACAAAATGCAACCAAATCAGTGTTTAAGGTACGTTTTTTACTCACTTTTTAAAGGCAAAGAAAATAACGTGGGCTGCAGTGGGTTGTTAATCTTTTTATCTTTTTAAATTCATGGTTGTGAAATAAAGATATAAAAATAGCAATTCTTATACTGCCTCAAATTTTAGGAAGCAAGTTTTTATCTTTCTCATGGTTATGTTTTTTTATGTATGCCGCCCTGTGAAGGGCTGTGACCAAGCATTTCTAGATCTCCTAGCTTTTATCATTACTGAATAATAATAATAATAATAATTATTATTATTGTTTACACACTGTTTACCTTGCCAGTTTGCCCTCTATGATCCATTCCTGATTATGTGAATACTTGTTTGAGTTTCGCTGCCTTGAGGGATTTTGACAAATGTAACAAACATATTTTTCAGGTACTTCAGACTCCTTGGTGATATTGTTACACAAACCATGCTGCCAACACAGGCACAAATCACACTGCAAAAAGAAAAAAAAAGAAAAAATCGACTTTCTTAATTAATGTGCTATATTAATAAACTACGATATTTCAGCATCATAAAGATCAATTTTGGATGATATTTCAAACATTGTTTGGCAGACAGAAGATGGAGAGTAAGTAAGAAATCAAGAAGGTAATCAGAAGAGTTTGTATGTTTCCTGAAGATAATACAGACAATTGTGATGCTTCAGAACATTCATGTTTCTTACATGTATCACGGCTCATAAGTCCAATAAAGTTGTATCTGAATATAAGTTTCCTTTGAGGTAAACAAAGAAAATCCTTAGTACTGCTTACTGCAATAAGATATGATACTGTACATTTCAACACCTTTTTACTTCATAGAGAAATTATATTATTACACAGTACTGGGAAAGAGACAAATGACTTTACTACAGAGTGTGTATTGAAAAATTTGAAAATCAAGGAGATCGTATCATAAAATTATAAACAACATATAAAATTGTTTGTGTTGACTTTTACCAGCACAGGAAAAATAAAGAAATGCAGAATTAAGAAAGTAGAAATTGACAGATGATTAAAAGGAAAGTGGAATATACTTACAAAATAATGTTGGAAAATAACAGGATAGAACGGATCTGTGCCGAGTTTTTGGCAAAAACCCGGCTGTTTTTCTAATGGTTAACGATATGAAAGGCTTCATCACCATATTTGTTAATTAATTAGTGTAGCGGGGTGTACTACGTTGGCAGTACATTCACAGTACCGATCCGCATGCGCTCTGGGAGCGGGGCGGCGTGGTTGGCTGTGCATAACAAGTTGAATTCAGTTCACGTTCGGCAGTTGGCGTCTACAGATTTCTACCCCCGGCAACGTTGAGATTCTTCATTTTTGTGAAATGCCTATTCTGATAGATAAATAAACGTTATGTGATCCCCGGTAAGTGTATTGAAAGTATTTTTACTTATTGTATCATAAAAGGAATTACATTTAACTTAAAATTAACGGGGATGTGAGTGGATATATGTTTAAAGTCACCACGTGGTGGACAGGTTAATCACTGATTATTCACGTGTTTGAATGTTAACACAGGCTGAAATATGGTATTTTATAATTTATATGTCTATATATTATTCTAATTGTATCAAAAGGGGCGTAAGAAATTTATTTTGTAATATTTGTTGGAACGGGCTTACTTTACGAAGTTGTTCAAGTTTGTTAACTTACATTGGAATTGTAGTAAGATGGTTAATTAGTTGATGAACAGTTTGTGAATAACTATTTATTTTATACTAAATTCTATGCAGAATGTAGATTTTGATGTATTGAGGTCTTGGGAGGGTGTCATGGTAGTTTCAAAGAATACTTAAATTGAAAAAGGTTAAAACTGGTCATGATGTGCAGAGTGAGTTTGTGCTGGGGGAGATGGGTATTGTGAATTATGGAACACTAGAGTAATTACCAATATGAATGTTTAGGGTTCCTGACTAAGACGAGAATCTGATTTGCTCCGGGTGTGGCTGAACAACTGCCACCAATGCCATAAACACATCTACTCTCCGTCTTGGCCGCCGGGAGGAAGAAATGGACGCCACGCCACAATACCCACGAGATCGGTTCCGGACCATACACAGGTGATACTTATGCCTTAAAAATATTTTGGGTATTCTGCAGCTAATACCATGTGACATTATTCTCGGAATAGCTCCAGTTAGATTTTCGATTGTGCACAAGTCCAGTGGGACATTAGGGTTACAAACTTTATCAGTTTTACTTTCCGAATGCTTATGCCCACAGAATAAGTGTAAACCCGGCCGAGGCCATGTGTCCGGAGATTTTAATGTTATACCTCTTTTAAACAGTAAAAGTCGTGTGGAATCTGAATGTTATTGATTCATGTGGGTACTGATCATTTATGCATGTGTGCTGGGGTACTTAACCAGCTGGTGGTACCCCTTTTACGTTGGGGATTTTATTGATTTATATATATAAGTGTACTTGTTTTTTTTTATAACTAAGGGTTTGGTGGTGCTTTAACCTGAGGCCGTCACCTGTTGGTGCAGCGGTCTGCAGGTACCCGACATGTTAATTTTTGTTGAATCTGGTTCGGGCGCATGGCCGTGGCTGAGGTCAAGTCAGTTCTCTGTGAATGCTTTATATATGTTTTATAAGGTTCAGTCCATAGATTTTACCATTTCATAAAATTAGTTTGGCTCTTTAATAATTCCTCAATAAGTAAATTCATCATTTTTTTTTTACTGCCATAGTCAGTGCATGATTTGTTGAGTTTTAATTTTATATAATTACACCATTAGTTTCTCACTACGTCAGTTTAAATATGTAAAGCTATAAAATTTGCATCAGTTTCTATGTTATTTTTCGGTGGTTACGTTCCACTTGGTTTTTCTTTCAAATTTTTGTATTTGGTAAAAGTATAAAGGAAAGTGAGAACTTATCATTTTCTAAAACCACATAGACATGTTAACCTTGTGATGGTACTTACTCTGTGGAAGCAAAACCGAAATTTTTTAATTATGCAGTTTAACCTGAGAGTTGTTCTGGCTGTCTTGCCAATTTGAATTTGGCCATTTCGAATCCTTGTAATTATTTCGTTTTGTTTTAACTCGGTCATACTCTTACGAGTTAATGGATTTTGTTTTTCCTACATGAGAAGTTGTTTAAGGCTTGCCGGGCACTGGGAACTGATTACTGTAGTCTGGGGGTCTTGCTGACTGATACAGGGGTTTTCCACATTCCTGTTTGGGGTATGATGAAAATATATAGGCTGTCTCCCAGGTGAACATGTGTGTGTGATGTGTATATATATATATTTTCCTGTGTATTGGTGTATATAGATTACTTTTATGTGTATGTCAATTATGTATTCTTTATGTCTGTGAGTTATATAAGGGGAATATTATACAACCATATCATTATAACCTTTAAGAGACGTTAAAGCGATTTTGCACTGTGATACCAAATGTTGAATTATGAGGGGTAGCTGAATAATTTATATGATGTTGAGCTTGTGATATTTTATATATGTATATTTTAAAGATGTTAAAGATTGCAAAAAAAAAGAGTTTATTACATTACAGTGTGATGCTATTTTGGGGAAGTGGATGTTACCAAAATTTTTCAAGAATGATACAATACATGTTGTATATTCTGAACATTAATGTTATTATGTCCAATAGTGGATTTGAGAATTTTTAAAATGTCAGTTTAAATTATACTAAATTTATATCAGATTAAAAGAATTTGGCTTGCGGTCAATATATATGCATTTTTTATAATGAATGTGGAAATAATAAAGACTGTTATAATTGGGTAAAAGCGAGTTTTAATTGCAAGTCCCGTCTCACTGGACCCAGCGCATTTTTTGCTTCTCTAGGCCTTCCGCCTAGTTTTAAATAACTAGTGGCCCCTCTTTCAAAAAAAAAAAAAAAAAAAAAATGTACAGATTTTTATAAAGCATAAATATTTGAAAGAGGGGTTACTATACAAACGACATTATCGTAGGTTCATAGGTCTGCACTACTGTAGGAACATGGATTACATGTGTGCGATATACTGATCCTAAGAACCAAGTTTCTTAGGCTTATCGTACAAGCCTGGCACAATGTACAAGTCAGACAAAGAGTTCAGTTGTTAGGAAGTCAAAGCCAGCATAGCATCTGTGTGTAAGTTTGCTTATGCTGTGGGATGTCGTCAGTGTAATGGCTCTAGTTGTACATACATACATGGTGTAATCAGTGCAATGTTGTACACAGACCACTAAATCTGGTAAGTTACAAATAAATGAAAATTAACTGGTTAAAAAGTGATATTACGGAAGTATTTATTTCACATAACTAATATTAAAAAGCAGAGGGGATGATTTACATTTTAAAGAGTTCAGTTAATTAGTTGTATTTAACATAACTGGTCGCTGTTATCAATTCTGTATAGCCTAATCACTAAAGCTTAAATTACGGTGAAGTTATAAAATATAATGTTATCCGTATACAAAGGTAGAATGTTTACAGAATTCAATAAATAATTTTGTTTTACATAATTCATTTAACTGTATCACCAAACTCTTTGTGATTTTCAATTTCTGTCTCCAACATCAAAATTTCAATTTTAGATGTATATGAATGCACATGCCGCCTAAACAGGTTTTCAAATAATAAAACCAACACAATTTTAATTTAATTATATATAGTTTCGACTTTTCTATAGTAGTTGTAAAACTATTATTATTATCAAGGAATTCAAAGTCAATGTTATCAGCTTCTAAAGATATTAAACAAATAAATCTAATCTTAATAAAATGTGAGCCGATAACAAAAAGGCTGTTAGTATGAGTTAAGTCACTTCAGAAGTCATCCCACCATACTCTAGTCTGTGTTCTGTGGGTTCACATAAACTGACCGGGGGGGAGGGGGGTTAGGGGAGAACATTTAAGGTAGCTGTGAAATTTGGTGCAACTGGGACAGTGAATTGGTTGCATATACCAACCATAAAATACTGAAGGCAACCATGGTTTTTACTTCCATATTCCTTAAGGAATGGAAGTATGGTGATGGCAAAAAAAATCGTGTTCGAGATTATTGCAGATTCTGATTCTACTACACTCAAAACATGAAAAAAAGTCGTTTTCCGAAAAGTGTCTGTGTGTGTGTCTGTCTGTCTGTGTGTCTGTCTGTCTGTAGATTTTTTTTCTATGGCAAACGATAACTGCCGCAAATTCAAACAGAATCAAATAATTTTTTGCATGCAGCCCTGATTTGCAGAGTACTCGCGACCTATTGTTTTTGGTGAAGATCGGTTGAGGGAAAGGGGTAGTTTACCTGCAACGGTTTTTTTTTAGCAAGGGTAATTTTGTTTGTTTGGCAAACGATAACAGCCTCAAATTCAAACAGAATCAAATAATGTTTCGCATACAGCCCTGAATTGTAGAGTTCTCAAGATCTGTTGATTTTGGTGAAGATCGGTTAAGGGAAAGGGGTAGTTTACCTGTAACGTTTTATGTTTTAACAAGGGTATTTCCTATGGCAAACGATAACAGCCGCAAATTCAAACAGAATCAAAAGATTATTTGCATACAGCCCTAAATTGTAGAGTTCTCAAGACCTATTGTTTTTGGTGAAGTTCGGTTGAGGGAAAGGGGTAGTTTACCTGCAACGTTTTTTTAACAAGGGTATTTTCTATGGCAAACGATAACAGCCGCAAATTCAAACAGAATCAAATAATGTTTTGCATACAGCCCTGATTTGTAGAGTACTCAAGACCTATTGTTTTTGGTGAAGATCGGTTAAGGGAAAGGGGTAGTTTACCTGTAACGTTTTATGTCTTAACAAGGGTATTTCCTATGGCAAACGATAACAGCCGCAAATTCAAACAGAATCAAAAGATTATTTGCATACAGCCCTAAATTGTAGAGTTCTCAAGACCTATTGTTTTTGGTGAAGATCGGTTGAGGGAAAGGGGTAGTTTACCTGCAACGTTTTTTTAACAAGGGTATTTTCTATGGCAAACGATAACAGCCGCAAATTCAAACAGAATCAAATAATGTTTTGCATACAGCCCTGATTTGTAGAGTACTCAAGACCTATTGTTTTTGGTGAAGATCGGTTAAGGGGAAGGGGTAGTTTACCTGCAACGTTTTTTTATCAAGCATATTTTTTATGGCAAACGATAACAGCCGCAAATTCAAACAGAATCAAATAATTTTTTGCATACGTCCCTGAATTGTAGAGGTCTCAATGACTTTCGATTTTGGTGAAGATCGGTTAAGGGGAAGGGGTAGTTTACCTGCAACCTTTTACGTTTTAACAAGAGTAAAGTACTTGAAAATTTATTTAAACTTTTTGAAACAATGGTAATTGTTAAAAATAAAATAATTTTGTTGCCAGGCAATAAAATTATAATTTTTTCATTTTAATGTAATATAATATTTTTCATTTAATACAGCAATAAAAAAGCAGGTAAGGCACAGCCTGGCTGTTTGGCTGAAAATGATTTTAAATATAAGTCTTAGAATATGGAAGTCATGTATGGTTCTCCATACCGATATTTTTGTTTCTTATGTGTTTATAGGGCCAGAGGCGTAGCTAGGGGGGCAAGGGGGCAGCTGCTCCGGGCGTCATAGCCAGGAGGGCGGCAAAGTGAGGATAAACTTGAAAATATTGTTTTCAGTTTATAAAACTACAAACAACTTGTTTCTTTGATATGACTATTCCTTAAGAACTAGAGGAATATAAGATTTTCTTAATATAAGATTAAGAACTAAGAGTTCCAAAGAGTTTATGAAGTCTTTTATTCAAGGAAAATCGAACCCCGAGTGTCAAAATATTACAATCAACAAGGAATCAACTTGCGATCATAAAACGGATGTTATTCGCGACAAGGCTGTTGATAAATACAGTAAAGTTAACTACGTGAATACTTCAAACTGTGAAAGTATCAAAGTACAGTTACAAGATTCAGTTGGTGCTAGTACCATGGATGATATTGGACCGTACAGTCTTGAAATTATAGGCAGTGAAGGACAGAACATTACTAGCAACAATGTAGACCATGTTCCCGGTGCTGCTCTACAAGATATGGGAGCTTGCCCAAGTGAGAAATCTCAATTCTTCCGATATATAACGGTGAATAGAGGAACAAGTCAGTTGCAGAACAACGACAGTCATTTTCCTGAAGATGAAGCTGGATGATCCGTAAACAAGTATTGGTTTGATAAAAACTTGCAAAATGGCAAAAAGATAAATCGCACTTGTATGTGTTGTAACAGGGCAAAATATGTAAAACCAAATTTTTTAAATTATTTTTCATTATAAACCACTTTGTATTGTACTATTCGCTAACAGTCAGTGGCAGGTACGACTTGGCCAAGAATGCATAAGTCATGAGAAAAGCACTTGGTTGCGACGCAAAATTCACCACGTGTCGGCAATGCGAAGTGCTTTCCGGCCTCTCGCGAGATATCAAAGTTTACGAGAAACCAATCAGAGAGCGAGTTACGATGATGAAGACGTCCGCTTGATGGCCACGTGGCAGGCTACACAAAGGACGAAAAGCGTCACCTCGGCGGCTTAGCTGGGGCAGTGGACGACAATCACCCGGACCGCGCGGTCAAGTAAAATAGTGCTCGCGAGCAATTTAGAGTCGGCCGACCAAAATGTTACTTTAATTGATTTAAAAAACAACAGTAAAGTATGTGATCAAGAGCAATCAACAACAGAATTAATTTAAACAGTTCAAAACCAGATTTCGGAGTGTTAAACGAAGAAAGTGAGTTACGAGTGGTGATGAAACAGCTTGGAGACGTCTATTGAATGGATAAGTACCTTAGATAACCAACTGGCCAAAATTCCAATCAATGCATTTAAAACTTTTAAATACAGAATCAATAAGAAAACAATATTTAAAGAGCTCACTAAATAAAACGGGGTATTCAGAAATGTAAAGAGTGTGTGAGTGTGTGTGAGGGAGAAAGTAAAAAGCAAAATAGTACTGGTATGTCAATCGTAATTTTATAGTAATTAGTCATTTGTCATTTTATAGTAATTAGTCATTTGTCAATTTTATATAAATAATTTTGGTATTCTAAAGATGGAGTAGTTTGATAAACGAAAGAAGTAATCTGATGAGTTGTGGGAGATACTCGCAGGAAGAAATTAACTTTTGAGTGAAATAAAAGAATATTTAGCTTATCATGAACATGTGTTAAGTAAATTATTACGCCCGTTTAACATAACCTGTCCTGTATAGAAAATCTCACCTAAAACGAACCTGGTAAGTTACTGGATTCAGGGGTGAAGGGTAATAAGGTTTCCACATTTGCCTTTAAAGATGTTGGTGGCGACCTGTAGTGAGTAATTGGATGTTCTGGTCGAGTTAAGGTGAGTGTGAAGTGAAGAGACGTCAGAAGTGGGGAAAGTGGACACGTGGTAAGATTGGTAATTATTTATCAAAATGTTATTAAAGTTACAACTGGCGAACCCTGCCAGGACAACTTATATGAATTTATTCATATGGGTTTAGGCCTGATTTGAAGTACGAAACAGGTTGTGGTAATGGCGGTTTTTTTTTTTTTTTTGGTAAGTTACGTATAAGTGCGTGATTACAGGTTATGTTTATAAGTAAGGGAATATGGTTGGTGATGTAAAACCTTGAGTTAAATTTAAAATTTTGTATAATTGTGCATGCAATTTATATAATTTAAGAAGATGGAAAATACTGAAAACGAAATCAGTTTGACTGACTCATCTGTCCTGAATGAATCAGAAATTCAGTCAGATCCTGTATTAGTAAAAGAAAGCAGTTTAACGGAATCAATTATGATGAGTGAAGTTGGGGCACAATCTACCCCAGTCACATCAATTGAGAGTAATAAATCTGATAATGATATGATGAGGTATTTGTGTAGCATGGTGAGCAGTATGAAAGGAAGTTCAGAAAAACAAAATACAACGTTGTGTATTAAATTCGATGAACAAAGTGAAAAGTTAGAAAGTAAATTTAATGAACTAAAAAGTGATATTAATAATATTGAAGAACAAAATATCAAAAGTGAAAGTAATTTGAATAAACGTCTGAATGAGATTGATGAACATTTCAATACAATTAAAGAACAAGTGATAAGTCTGTAAATGAGCAGTTAGATAGTCGTGTTAGCAATATAAATAAACAAATGTCAGATACAGTAAAAGAACAAGTTAGTGAACAACTTACTGAAATAAAAAAAAATTTTGAGAGACAAATAAATAAATGTAATACAGACACTGAATGTAAATATAGTGGGGTAGTTGATAAGATTGGAAAAATTAATCAAACTATTGATGAGTATGAAACTTAATACTAACCGTAAAATAAGCAAAATAGAAAGTACTTGTAAAATAGAAATACAAGCAATACAAGATACAGTAAATGTTTTGGATAAATGTAACGTTCAGTTTGAGTGTTTGAATAACAATAAGTTTGTGTCAACTGAGCAAAGCATAATTAACGTAAAAGATGAGTTAAATGTGGCAATAAGCCAAAAACTTAATAGTGTTGCTGAGCGAGTAGTAATTACTCAGGACATGAATACTGAGATTGATTTAGAATTGTTTAATTGTGACAGTAGGGGGGTACACCCCATGCAATTCTTAAATAAAGTAAAAGATATCAATCAATTCTGTAGTAGTAATTGGGAAGTTAAGATATAAAAAATAATGAAATGTTTTAAAGGGAGTTCCGCGGTATGGGCGGAAGTACATAAAACAGACTGGGTGGTTATCAGAGTTTTGAGAGGGCTTTATAAATAAATATTGGTCGGAAGAAGAGCAAGAAGTGTTATGCAGCAGTAAAATCATGGGATCCGGTAATTTTGGGACCCACGGGAATAATGTGACGATGTACGTAATGAGGTTGTACAATGAGGCGAAATATTTAGAGCCACCGTTGCCGTTCCGATCATTCGTACGACATGTAAGTAAACACTTACCTCGAGAAATACAGATCACTCTGATAACACGTGACATTACCGAGATTACGGAGCTCGAGAAAATATTGGATATATTTCAAAACATAAGGGACTCTGGGATATGGGTAGGCGTCAGAATCCGCCGGTGTCACATACCAATGGAAGTCATAATCAATCGAGGGGGTCTACGACCGCATATAGAGGTGCGAGGGGAGACAACAATAACAGAAACAGGGGGGGTGGAGATGTTCAGAATGTAGGTTTGAAAATTATGCTGCAAGAACGGTCTGTTATAGACGTAGCATGGCGAGGAGTTGCCAATGGAACAAAACAGCATCCAACCAGCACAGTAAGCATCAAAGAGGTGAAGATAGCAGCAGAGGAACGCCCAGAGGAGGTGGAAATCAAACCAGAGGTCGCGGTGGGTACTCACAGGGCAGTGCTGCCAAACCAACCGGAAAACTAGTAAGGACAATGGTGGAGGGGACCCAACCATTGTCAGGAGGTAGCAGCGGGGTCCACGAGGAACGCAGCTATTGAAACCACCTGATTAGAACGGACATATCAAAGGAGTTGCTGGAAGACAACACAGAGGTCAATGAACCGGAGACAGGATTGACAGAGGTCATAGTCGTCATTGAAGGTAAGGAATTTAAGACATTAATAGATACGGGTAGTGAAAACTCAGTTATTTCTGAAAATGCGTTAGAAGAATCAAAGGAGTCAAATAAAAATATTCCGTCTTTAACAGTTGCAGGGGTTACTATAGTAGGGGTTACTGGGGTTAGGAGTAAACGAGTAACTAAACAAGTTCAATTAAATATGTTAATAAATGGGGTTGAATTCGAGAATACCTTCTTAGTAGTCAGGGGGTTGCATTTAGAGGTGATTTTGGGTAATGATTTCCTGAAAAGACATAAAGCAGTTATTGATTTTAATAAATGGGGAGGTAGAGTTAGATAATGAAATTAAACCAGTTAGGGTTAGTTTTGAACGGGTGCTAGACAACGTAAGAATTTCGGGAATAAAAATAATACAAAAATGGGTAGGTAGTGGGGACACAGAAGCGAAAGTGAATATATGGAGAGAGAGAGAGAGAGAGAGAGAGAGAGAGAGAGAGAGAGAGAGAGAGAGAGAGAGGGAGAGGGAGAGGGAGAGGGAGGGAGAGAGGGAGGGAGGGAGGGAGGGAGGGGGAGAGAGAGAGAGAGAGAGAGAGAGAGAGAGAGAGGAGAGAGAGAGAGAGAGAGAGAGAGAGAGAGAGAGAGAGAGAGAGAGAGAGAGAGAGAGAGAGATGAAAGTGAAGAGCGAGTATGGGAGAACAGGGCACATAAGTTTTTTTTATGAGGGTGTAGTTGTAGGGAGACCTCAACGTGAGGAGTTGTGGGCAGTAGTGGAAAGTTTTAAAGAGGTGTTTGCGGAGTTACCTGGTAGAGCCAGGAACTATGAATGTGAGTTGAAAGTACGGGAACACACACCCTTTGTACAGATAAGTTATCCGGTACCCTATTGCTAAAAGAAGAGCTGTTCAGGTAGAGTTAGATAAAATGATAGAGGGAGATATAATTGAGAGATCGGTGTCACCCTATTCAAATCCGTTAGTTATGGTTATAAAGAAGGATAAGCGAGTAAGGTTATGTCTAGATGCCCGGAGAATAAACCAGATTATAATTCCTGACAAGGAGTCACCCGAACCCATGGATGAGATATTCCAGAAATTTAGTGGGGTTGTAACAGTACAGGTAAAACCCTCCCGACATATAATTAAAATGTAAAGTTTTATTTATTTATAAATGTTATGGGATAATAAACAATGTACATGATGTGGGCTCAAGATCAGCGGTTTAACAGCGAGAAACAGTTATTTTTAGCCGCCTGACCTATGAACTTTGTATGTTAAACAAAGCAACATAAGATGTCAGGAGCCAAACCCAGCGTGTCACATTGGAATGCAGGAGTGTCCCGCTAGCTCGCCGGATCGATGCCAACAATCTGCGTCTGGCGTAGAAGTTCAGTCGCAAAACAACATCTAGCGACGGCAGACGCGGGCTGTGTGCTCGCCCGTTTTATATAAAACGAGTTGAAATCACAATAATCTGTGGACAAATTTATGGGCCCATACAAAATAAAATGTAAATTTAAAAAAGAAGCAGTTGTTAATTAATATTAAAATGAAGTGACAGTTACGTGGAATAAACTGAAAGTGAAAGAAGAAAGGTGCGGAGTGACCAAAATTTACATGAGGAGGCTGGACTGTGGATGGACAATGAACAGCTAAGTAACAAATGGGGAGAGTAAAGTAAACCAAGAGTTTCAAAATTACAATTAAATATGAGTTCAAAGGGGAATTATGAAATATGTAAGGTATGAAAGAGTGTATGTGTGTGAATGAAGCGCTGGTTTGCGAAAAGTAGATTTAAGTTTGTATTTAATTGTCTTGTTATTTTGAAGTTAAATACCAGTTTTTCTGTTTTCATTACATCTATAATCGAGGTATTGTTTTACGATTAAATTTATAACAAGTAAGAGAGGGAGAAAGAATACTGTTATGATGGGACGTTAATGAGCTGAAAATGTTGGGAATAAAACAATTGAAGGAGAGTTATAAAATAATTGAATTGAAATAATGATCACAAATAAAATTTAATTCATTGTAAACAAGTAAATGATTTATTTCAAACAACCACTCTCTCTCTCTAAATACGCCTAAGCGAACTCTGGACCCGGTAAATAAAAAATTACGAAGTTGGCAATATTCAATATGGCGTCCGGAATGTGGATGTAAACAAATAAGGTAAACAGTTCATCAAAGTAATTAACGTTAAAGGGTTAAATACATGATATCGTTAGATTTAACCGTGGGTTACTGGAAGGTCCCGTTAGAGTTGGAGAGTAGGAAATATACTGCTTTTCTGTTTAATGGAAAACATTATCAGTTCAAACGACTACCATTCGGACTCAACACTAGTGTTGCTAGTTGTATAAAATGTTAGACAAAATTTTGCAACTAAAGAATTTAGAGTTTTTAACTGTGTATGTTGACGATATATTAAAAGCTTCGAGGATGCTCCCAGAGCATGTGGAACATTTGGAATATGTGTTAGATAAGTTACAAAGAGGGGGGTTGACAGTTAACTGGGAGAAATCTAAATTTTTACAACAAGAAATATACTTTTTATGTTGCATTATTTCACCTGAAGAAATTCAAGCTAACCCCGAAAAAGTAGAAGCAATCATGAAATTCCCCGAGCCTAAGAACATTAAACAATTACAAAGTTTTTTGGGTTTATGCAATTTTTATCGAAAATTTCAGAAGAATTATGCACAAGTAACCTCGAAATTGAGTGTGGTATTACAGAAAAATAAACCATGGAAGTAGGGAGAAGGAGAAAGAGTCATGTTTAATGAGATAAAAGAAAAGTTTATGGATATGATCATGATGAACCATCCTAATTTTCAGCAAAAATTCTATTTACAGACGGATGCCAGCAACATAGCCCTCGGTGCCGAACTATACCAGGAGGATGAAGACTAGGAACACCGAACAGCTTTTGCCAGCAGAACATTGTTAGGAGCAGAGAGAAATTATACCACCACAGAGAAGGAGCTGTTGAGCATTGTGTTCGCGGTGAAGAAATTTAGAACATACCTACTGGGGAATCAGACAATCATCAGAACCGACCACAAGGCGCTATCTTTTTTAAATACCTGTAAATTAACACACAGTCGACTAACCAGGTGGGTGTTAGCTTTACAAGAGTACAATTTTTCCTGGGAGTACATAAAAGGGGTAGAGAATAAGATACCCGACACTCTATATCAAAGGTAGACACAGAGGGAAATAAAAAAGGGAGGGATTTAAAAGGGATAGACATTTTTAGACTCAGCGGGGAAGATAAGCTTTTTGGGGAAGAATTGAAAGACATTAAAGCAATGCAACGATCTGATGTGAAGTTGGATAAAGTAATAGCGAGTTTAGAGTCCGATGTAGATAATTCTGTGTACAGCCAATATTTTAAAATACATCAAGGAATTTTATTTAAGAAAGTAGAGGGGGTGAGTGCGTGATTGGAGGTTAGTGGTACCAGAGGGTTTAGTGGATAAGATAACATGGGGTTGTCATATTAGATATGGGCATTTTGGGGCTCAAAAATGTGTAAATGTATTGAAGGAGTAACGTGTTCAAAAATATGGAAAGGCGAGTTAGAAAATTACTCCGGGGGTGTGATTTGTGCCAGAAATCTAAAGTAGTTAACTATCATTTGGAGGGAGAATTAAAGTTCATTAAAGTAGAACGACCTTTCGATTTAGTTGTGGTTGATTTGTACGGTCCATTACCCAAGGGTAGAGGGGGAGTAATATATGTCTTTGTGGTATTAGATACTTTTACTAAATTTGTAAAGCTGTATAGTGTGAAGAGGGCGACAAGTAAAGTTTTGAGTGAAAAGATAACGCGGGACTATATGACCAAAATAGGGAAACCCAAAGTAATACTCTCAGATCATGGGCCCCAATTCATTAGTGGGACATGGCGACAGACTTTAGGTTGGGAAGGAATTATACCTAAACATACAGCGGTGTACTATCCCCAATCCAATCAGGTCGAAAGGGTAATGCAGGAGATAGGTAGGATTTTTCAGGCGTATTGCCATGCCAAACACTAAGAGTGGCTTATGTATGTAAGTAAAATCGAAGAATGGTTAAAGTGTACTACCCATGAGTCAACTGGATTCACGCCATATGAGTTAGTAAAGGGGTCACGCCCACCAAGAATATTGGAACAGCTGTTTAATTATCCACCTGAGAGTAATACAAGAGGTATGGACATAAAACTTAGGCTAGCTAATGAGATTTTATTGCCTAAGCGTGAAAGCAGGAAACTGAGACTTGACTCAAAAGGTAAATGGACTAAGTACGAGGTAGGTCAGCTAGTATTGGTAATTGGTAAGGAGGCACGATTTATCAAATGCTCAAGATAAAGAGATTAAAAAGTTCTTTTTATTATATGAAGGTCCATATGAAATAATAGAGGTCAAGATGGACAACGCATACGTGTTGCAAAATCAGGTAACAAGAGAAATAGTGGGTACGCACAACGCGATAAATTTAAAAATTTATTGGACAAAATAGAAATAGAGGTGTATATATATATATATATATATATATATATATATAGATGTAATTGTATATTAAATGTTTTCAGAAGGGACTCTCCCCCATTTTTGGGCGGTCACGGCCTCACCAACCCTGACTGTGGATTCTGGCTTTTCCAGGGGCGGACCATGGTTGGAGCAAACTTCAGACATGGTGTGGAACAACGATGGTCCTCCTCTACACAAAATTGGTGTAAGTAGAAATTACTGATTTAGAAGAACAGGGAGGGGGACCCCTATTAGGGTTGGGTAGACGTTAGCTTCACAGGGGCATCGTTTTGCACAACCCAAGATTCATTATAAAATTATTTTTTTGATATTATGTTAACAGTATTATTTTGAGTCAAAAATTTTCATATACTAAAGTTATGAAAAGAAAAAAAAATTAGCAGAGAGATTTTATTTACATACAAACGGATCCCGGATTTTATTTTTTTAAGGGCACCTGTACACTCCATGGCGAACCCCCAAGTTTGCAATTAATTTGTATTGCCACCTTTTTGGTAATTGACAATTTTCAATTAAAGGTAAGCCGTGGTGTAGGTGCCTGCTTTAGAAAATTTAATAGTATATATTGCAACGGAACACAGGATGATAAGCTATGTTGTTTGTATAGAGCATATGGATGACGAGAGCATTTTCATGTTTAAATTGGTTTTATATAATACTTTGTCTTTTAGCCATAAGTTTTGTATTTAGAAATGGATAAGCATTTAGGGTATACCAAATTCTTCGTAAAAAGATGTTCTTTATTGTCATGTATTTTTTGAGTGAATTTGTGCGCGTGCGCGGGTGTGATAACGTGTGATCGCTATATCTTCCACGGTAATTAACCTATCGACGTGAAACTTTGACAATGAATTATTTATGTAAATACCGTATTTTCTCGCATAATTAACGCCCCCGCATAATTTACGCATCCCATTTCTAGGGGGTTCAAAGTGGGGAAAAAGAAATATTTGCGTATTTGACGCACCCACTTTCTCGATGATTTCATCACGCAGTTCCGGGTGCGTTTCGAAATAAAGATGTCAAGTAGTAGCTTTCCTATTGCACAACCTCGCATTTCAAACCCTCGTGCAACTTCCTGTTATTACTCACTGCGGTATTTCAGTCCGGTGAGTGAATCAGCGAAGACGTGATTAGTGACGATCTATTCCAGTCTGGTAGAAACTCATTTTACGAGTGTTTCGGGTACACGGATGTTTTGTGATCTCAAAGTCGTTCATTAATCCACAATGAGCAAGGATTCGAGTAATACTGTGTCATATAATCTTGCGGTGATCGCTTACGCCGAAACACACGGGAATAGGGCAGCAGGCCGCAAATATTCTGTGTCCGAGTGTAACGTGCGGTACTGGCGAAAACAGAAAATTGCCCTTCAAGAGACCAACAAGTCTCGTAAAGCATTTCGTGGTCCAAAAAGTGGCAAGTTTCCGCAAGTAGAGGAGTATCTTCTGAAATATGTGATTCCGTTACGCAATGATGGATATGCCGTTTCTTACGAAATGCTGTATTTTAAAGGACGAGAAATAGCTGCAGCACATGGGATCAGTGTCTCGAATTTTAAGGTTAGCCGAGGCTGGGTGATTAAATTTATGAAGAGAAATGGACTCTCTCTTCGAAGAAGAACATCCTTATGTCAAAGAATGCCGAATGCTTTCGACCAAAAAGTCATTGATTTTCATCGCTTCGTGATTAGGAAACGGAAAGCGAAGAAATATTTGCTTTCCCAGATAGGAAACGCAGATCAGACGCCCATCAGTTTCGATATGCCCATCATTTCGAACAATCGATACGAAAGGAACATCGAGTGTTATTGTGCGCACTACTGGAAGTGAAAAACAACGGTGTACGGTAATGCTTGCTGTAACAGCTGATGGCAGAAAGCTTGCACCGTACGTTGTCCTGAAGCGAAAAACAATGCCGAAAGTAAAATTTCCACGTGGGATCCACGTTCGTGTCCAAGAAAAAGGGTGGATGGACACGTCACTCGTAGAAGACTGGATACGAACGGTTTGGGGAAATAGAGCGGGGTCTCTCCTTCGGTGCCCGGCTCTTCTCGTGTTGGACAGTTTTCGTGGCCATCTGACGGAAAACACTAAAAAATTATTGGAAACCAGGAAAACCGATTTGGCTGTGATTCCTGCTGGACTGACAACAGTACTTCAACCCTTGGACGTTTCGATAAATAAACCATTCAAGGACAATGTGCGAAAACTCAATCAGTGCTGGATGGCGGAAAATGTGCACGAACTTACTCCAACAGACAAAATTCGGAAACCATCTGTGAAACTCCTTTGTGAGTGGATATTGCGCGCTTGGGACATGATTTCTTCAAAGGTGATTGAAAAGAGCTTCAAAAAGACGGGAATCTCGAATGCGTTAGACGGGACTGAAGATGACTTCTTATGGAGAGATGAGAGCAGTGATAGCAGCACCAATTCTTCCTGCAGTTCCAGTGGCGATGACCAACTCGGTAGCCTATAAAAGGTAAGATTATTTTTCTTCCTTTTTAGCAGGTATGTCATTATTACTTACGTCGTCAGTACTTTCGTTAATTCATATTTATTTTGCTTCAGGTCGTAGTATCAGCTCGTGACGGGAAGAATATTTTCCAGTGTCCGTACTTGAAACTGTGTGTCCAACTTGCCTAATGTACACGATTTGATTGTTCAGAAGAAAACTCAACCGTAATTTTATGCCAAATGACGATAACTTCAATGAGTTGAACTGATTTTGTGTATAATATATTTAATGTATCTTTTAAATGTCAATAAATGTCAAATGAAATTTGGGTATATCTGAAATCCTTGAATAATTTACGCACCCAAAATTTTCGCCGGTATTTTTCGTCAAAAAGTGCGTTAATTATGTGAGAAAATACGGCTTCAATTTATGTATACTCTATGGTTCATAACCATTTTGCAAATATGGTTTTTTAAGTAGGAAAAACTCAATTTGAAACACTTATCATTAATAGGGTCATAAAAATTTGTAGATACTTCAATGCAAGTTAGTGCATATTTATACAAACTCTTTCTGGAAAAGTTATATCTGATGAAAGCATTAATCATGTGACTTGGGTTTAGCCAATCGGAATACACTAAATTCAGTAACATTCATTCTCTGTAGAGTAAAGATTGACACAGTCTGTCTGTAGAAGTTGCAAGGTGAAGTTGTGCTCGTGCGTGAGAGAGTTGTTCTCGAGCGAACATAGAAAAGTATAATTTAACATAATCCTTGGTATTCTGTACGAAGTTTTGCGTACAGAGCCGAGTGGGTCAATTATTTAGATAGAATTATAATATAGTATAGTGAGTTTTGTGTAAGTTAACATATCCACTTAGGGAATTTAAAGACAATTCAAGATTGCGTGGAAGGTGTACGACTAATACACCTTATTAAATTGATACCTATATTCACCCCGAGATTGATAACATTTACATATCAATTAATAATAAACTCTTGTAGGGAAATTAATAAGCATTGTGTGTTTAACATATTTGAGAAGAGAACGACAAGACGAAGAGGACGCCAGGTGTGGAGCGGCGGTAGGAAGCGGAGGATTGCACGTACTGAGGTTGTAGCCTCAATCAAGTAAAACCAATATATTATCGAACATTATAAACTAATATTGCAAATTACAATACATGACAATTTATAATACAATATACCTCTTTAAAACTATATTTGTGTATATAATAAATAATTTTTCATCTCCTCCATAATAGACTTGTTTGTGGTTTTTACACACTCACTATATCCTTATTAGTATAATAAAATTTGATCTGTTGCATAAGGATATTCGGCACTGGCCAACATGGGCCTGATTTTTTGCACTAGTAGTAAAAAAGAAAATATTATTTGACTGTGTATAGAATAAATTCATTAAACTATCTGTGTGCGTAAACTCTTTCATTAAACTCCCTATGTTATCAGGGAGTGTAGATACAAGTTTGAATACTCTCTCCCTCTTATCAGATATTTGGACAATAGTAGTACATAATAAATTGTGACAGTACAAAAAGTCTGATATAAAAAGTATGGTATGCAAGGTAGTAAACTATTGTATTTCGATGTTTTTAAAGTCATTTCTACGGGTAATACAATTTCCCTTGGTTTTTGCCTACAACGACGCAGTTCCGAGACACCGAAATAATTTCAAGGACAGCAGTGTACGTGCAGATAAAGACACTTGAAATGATTACAGCCACTAATAACGGCGCTCCATACGTCTGTTTCATTGGCCGACAACACCAAACGTCATTAATACAATGACGTGATTAAAATACGTAACTAACAAGGCGATTATGTAACAAAAGACAAAGAACAATGACGTTTACTCCCACACACATACGTAAAATTTGCATAGTATTCGGCCCAGTCTCCAGAACATCACCATGGCAGTAACACGTTAGAATTGTGCTGGCATAAATAGTCAGCTAAAGTGTTTTATTTGTATTAACAAAATGTAATCACAAGTAAATAGTGTTAACAAGTAATTATAACCATCATGTAAATTCAGTGTAAAGGACAGACGAAAGCTAGACATACAACGTCTGCCCCAGTCTTCAGAAATTCATCATGGCGATAACACGTTAAAAGTTGTGCTGGCCTGAAATAGTCAGCTAAAGTGCTTTAAAGAATTAACAATGTAATCAAAATGTAAACCAGTGTTAACTACAGAAAAGTCTAGACAGTGTGAAGTAATAGTTTTCAAAAGTATAAGTAGAATCAGTGTATTCAGAAAGATGTAACCACTCCGTTTTGGAACCAACATGTGACCCGCTGCTAGAACTTCCAGTCTACTTAACAAGGGAAGTGCCAAACCAAAATTCTATTTAAAGAGCTCTTTTAATCAAAATTGCCGTTATTATGTGTACACAATCAAAAGTAAATTGAAAATTGTATGTATGGATGAGAGAGAGAGAGCAGTGCGTGAACGTTAAATGTCGACTTCTGAATGGGGGTTGGTTTGCGTTAGCGATAAGTAAATATAATAAAAGTCAATTAATCATGAAGCTGCTTCATAGTCAGTAGATAGAATTTGATGAATTAATGTTTAATAAAACATAAAGGAGTTTTATGACAAACGAGCCAATATAAGTAATGGCCGCCATGTTGAAATTTTATCCGGTGTACACGCTTAACTAAATTACTGAATAAATTGATATTAATGGTCACTGTTTCAAATAAGCGTATTCTCATTTCTGTGCCTATCTCTGTCAGTAATCTCACTGAGTCGAATCCTTGGACCCTAGGTAAGAATAAAAACAACAAGATTGAAGTAACCAGATTCTCAAACTATGGTAAGTACCATAATTATGGTGCGCGTGACATACGTGCTTCATACAAGTAATGTAAACAGACCCGAATGTAGGTTACTTGATATTTCCTCTTACAAATACATTTATATTTACGTAAATAATTATTGTAATTTAACAAATGGCGCCCGAACAGGGACTATATAAAAATACATTAATGTATTTTATATAATAAGCCTGAATGATGGCTGAGTGGGCATTGAAACTGAGAGTACGGTTGTAGGTTAGGTGGTAACGATAATATAAAGCGACAAACCATTAACATTTTTTATAATGGCAGAAAATAAAGAAAACGTCAGCATAACTGACAGCACGAATAACAGTCAAATAAGTATGAGAGAATCACTAGTCATGAGTGAAGGAGTTGTTCACTCAACACCAGTCCCAAATAACAGGGCTGAAAATAACGAAATTACGAAAATGATGCAAATGCTTTTTAATCAGGAATTTAGCAAACTTCATGAAAAATTTAATGAACAAAAAAGCGAAATTAGAGGAATCCAAGATAATTTTAATGTAAAATTTGAAGAATTAAAAAAATGAAATACAAAGACAAAATTGTAGTATTGACAAAGTAGACAAATTTGAATTGAACAAAGAGGACAAGGTAAGTAGTAGTGGAAATGACGATAAAATAGATGAAAATACAGTAATAGGAGATAATAGTGTGGATGTTGGTAGTAATAGTGAGATTTTAATGAGACTAGAGGTTAATGGTGAGGTGACAGTTGTAGATGAGAGTGAAAGTGGGGGTAAGGAGAGTTTAAGTGAGTATAGTGAGCAGAGGGCAAATTTTCCCAGTGGTATAGTTGGAGTAAAGACTCCGAAATTGTTATTTGAGGAGGAAGGTTCCTCTAGAGTTTATCCCTTAGTTTTTTGTGTTAGTGTCCTGGTGAGGCCAGGGGGTGGTTTTATGGAGTAGTAGTGCCCGATGCAAATGTGGAAAGAGAGAGATGGTATGATAGTGAGAGATATATTGAGAGAAACAGAGAAGTAGAAATTTTTAAGATAAGCAGAGATTATGAAGAGTTTATGGGAAGGTTAGGAGTAGAGATGATATATAATAAAAATAATAAGTACTTACCTTGGGTTGAAGCTGATGCAGCAGAAGTGGGAGATGATGTTGATAAAGATGACTTTATAACTTACCTGATTGTAACAGACGATACCAAAGGCGACATGACCATACCCGATCATGAGTTATATGAGATTGTGGAAAATTATAGAAATTTGAATAGTATGTATATTGATTGTAATAATATAAGACATTCAATATTAAACCATGTATATAGTTTTAAGATTCGATTCTTATTTGACGATGGAGGGTAAACATTTTATTGTGTTTATAAACATTTAATTATGTGGACAGTGTTTTTCAAGATGGACTGTTTATGACCGAGTTTTGGTAAATGATTTAATGATTATGTGGATTGTATATTTTTGTGTATTGATGTCTATGTATTTGTGTAATTTTGGTGTTGTGTATTTTATGTATTTTTTTTATGTAAACGTGTATTGTAGAATTTTAAATAACGGAAGAAAATTTAAATGATATTATGGAATTTAGATTCTAAAGGGTTAGTAAATGATTATGTATTTGGATATTGAGAGGTATTGCTGTTAGTAGATAAGTGATGAATTTTCTAGTGATATATTAAGTTGAAATGTTGTAAAGAGTTTGGGTAATAGTGATAAATAAGGGCATTGGAGTTAGTTAAATAAAGTTAACGGGAGTTAGGAAAAATAAAGTGTTGAGATGCTGATAATATATAAAGAGGTGTTAGATATTTTAGGGACACAGTGGTTAGCGATTATATGTACAGTTGAGTAATGTGCATGGTAATTATATTTGTTGTTGATGGTGATACTTTGTAATAAGGGTATTGGTGTAGGAGTCTGCAACGAGAGATGTTGAGACAGGAAGGGACCGATTAGCGCCGGAAAGGGTTACCTGAAAGGGTCAGGAACCGATAAGGGAATGAGTTGGTTAGAGGGAATACACACATACTAGTACAAAAATGAGCGGTGCCAGAGGTTTTAAATGGGATTTGTGAAGGGGGTTATTATTGAGATATTGGTGTCATATTATATGTAAATGGTTAGAAGCGGTTGTTAGTTAAAAGGAGGTGAGTAAGGTTAGATTGACAAGTGCCAAAATAAGATAGAGAGAATAGTGAATAATGGAGAGTCACCCAAACTAATAAGGATAAAAAGGTTAGAAAAAGGAAAATTCATGGTAGGAAGGTGAGGTAACTGAAAGGTAATGATAAATGTGAAATTTTTGTATAGAATCTAAATGAATGTTAAATATCAAAAGTTGAATAGAGAATTGTTGATAGGAAAAATGTTATAAAATTTTGCTACAAGTTAGGTAAATATGAATTAAGTAATGTGAATTGTTCAATGCTAGTGTTTAATGTTTGATATACAATGTTATTGTGTTTTATTATGTTGACAATAGTGTGTGTGGATAGGAGGTTACTACCAGGATAGTAACGATTATAATATTAAAATTTTGTGAAGATTGTCCATTCTCTAGAAATGATTCTGTTGTAGCGGGTCATTTTTTGGTGTTTTTATTTTAACGGTTTGGGGCATATATATATTTTTACTTATTTCGTTTTCGGGCGGACTGGTATAATAAATTTGTAAAACTGTATTATTGTGCAACGTATTTGTCAGAGTAATAGACCAGAGTTGAGAAACAGCGTTTGGAACAAAGGCGATGCGCAATTTCAGTGGTGTAACACGGCAGAGGAATTTGCATCTCCACAAAATTCGTAGAAATCTGTACTGGTGTGGCAGTGCACACACGTCACTACTCGCGCATGAGCGCATACCCAAGCGAGGTTGAAAAACCAAGATGGCCAGAGTGTAAAAAATATTCGTCGTCTTCTTCAAGATCTCCCGGAAACACTGCCAAGAGACCGGCCTTTCCAATGACGTCAGCGGAACCAAGTCCAATATCGGCCTCTGGACACACACACATACCAGCTTTAATCCATATATAAAGTGGTTACTTCCCAACAAATGAGGCCGGAGCGACGAAAGCATAGGGGCAGTGAAACACTGATTCCCGGCAGAAAGTAAAAAGTACCTGTTACATTACTGCCCAGTTAGTCGTTGATCGTGTCGGCCGACACAGCGCCGAGTGCGCCCTGCTAACTCCTATCAGTTTTTTTTGTTGAAGCAACAGTGAAATAACAGTAACAAATTAGGTGACTGTGGTCAATTAAAGGTGTAGAACATATTCAGATATTTTTCGGACACCAAAAACAAGAAATCTAAAAGAACAATGGGTGCGCGCGAAAACCACGTTGCCGGCGGGTTTCATTATAACAAGAGTGTAAGGTCTGGGGGTTATTAAAATGGTCTGGGGCTTTTAAAATATTAAATTCTAAGTATGTGAGAGTGTGCGAAATTGCAGGCTGGGCTCTGTCTATATATTCGTATTAAATTGTGATCACTAAGGTAAGCTGTTAGAATAAGTAGTATGTAGCAGAGGCTAACCGAACAAAGAAAACTGTAACTTAATCTGTAAAACAATGATCAAAAGTTTTTGAACAAAATTTAAATATGATTCTGATTAATTAAAAAATCGTAATTTCTCTTCAAAATGTGTCGAGTTAGTTATTTCGATAACCTTTAACACAGGTTTGCATCTGACGTTCACGTAATCGAATTCTGGACCCGAATATAAGAAACTTTGCAGGTAGGTGGAAACTGTATTTTTGTATATTATATATATATATTTAAATAGGATTTGAATATAACACTGTTATAAAGAAAGTTAAACGTAAAGAAAAGATCGTATAGAATTTAGAGAGCTTTAAGGTTGTTTGCCATGATATATAGATACTGTAAGATTATGTGAAGTAAAATATTAGAGTTAATGGTTGTTGCTAAAACAGTAAAGTATATTGTTGTTTAGATTAAGAACAATTGTTTTCATGTAATAAAGAGAATGGATATAATTGACAGAAGTCAGAAAGGTGTACTAGATACCGGATTGTTAAAAGGAGAAGGAATTTTCTATCTTAACTCTTGTTATACATTGTTTGAAACTTGTAGAATTAAGCAAACCAATGCCCCAAAACGCAAACCAACGTACTAAGAGGAAACATATCAGTTATGGATATGGATATAGAGAAGGCCACTATTTTAAAATTTTGTATTGGATGTTTCAGAGTTTTATGGTGTGGTGACCGCGGTCCTGAGCTGGCCGGTGCGTCAGAACAGGAGCGTAAAGTGCCTCATGGCCTTATGGTGTAGTTAGTCCAGTAAGGTCAGAAGGTGCGAACCTCATCATTGGACCAAGGGTAAGTGATTGAAAATTTTATAGTAACACTACAGGGGGTTGTGGCTCCATATCTGAGCTGATCCTTTTAGAGAGGTGTGAATGAGTCAATGAAAGTTTTTGTGTCTCGACACAAAACCTTTCATTGAGGGGGTTTTGTGACAGTACAAAAAGTCTGATATAAAAAGTATGGTATGCAAGGTAGTAAACTATTGTATTTCGATGTTTTTAAAGTCATTTCTACGGGTAATACAATTTCCCTTGGTTTTTGCCTACAACGACCCAGTTCCGAGACACCGAAATAATTTCAAGGACAGCAGTGTACGTGCAGATAAAGACACTTGAAATGGTTACAGCCACTAATAACGGCGCTCCATACGTCTGTTTCATTGGCCGACAACGCCAAACGTCATTAATACAACAATGACGTGATTAAAATACGTAACTAACAAGGCGATTATGTAACAAAAGACAAAGAACAATGACGTTTACTCACACACACATACGTAAAATTTGCATAGTATTCGGCCCAGTCTCCAGAACATCACCATGGCAGTAACACGTTAGAATTGTGCTGGCATAAATAGTCAGCTAAAGTGTTTTATTTGTATTAACAAAATGTAATCACAAGTAAATAATGTTAACAAGTAATTATAACCATCATGTAAATTCAGTGTAAAGGACAGACGAAAGCTAGACATACAACGTCTGCCCCAGTCTTCAGAAATTCATCATGGCGATAACACGTTAAAAGTTGTGCTGGCCTGAAATAGTCAGCTAAAGTGCTTTAAAGAATTAACAATGTAATCAAAATGTAAACCAGTGTTAACTACAGAAAAGTCTAGACAGTGTGAAGTAATAGTTTTCAAAAGTATAAGTAGAATAAGGGTATTCAGAAAGATGTAACCACTCCGTTTTGGAACCAACATGTGACCCGCTGCTAGAACTTCCAGTCTACTTAACAAGGGAAGTGCCAAACCAAAATTCTATTTAAAGAGCTCTTTTAATCAAAATTGCCGTTATTATGTGTACACAATCAAAAGTAAATTGAAAATTGTATGTATGGATGAGAGAGAGAGAGCAGTGCGTGAACGTTAAATGTCGACTTCTGAATGGGGGTTGGTTTGCGTTAGCGATAAGTAAATATAATAAAAGTCAATTAATCATGAAGCTGCTTCATAGTCAGTAGATAGAATTTGATGAATTAATGTTTAATAAAACATAAAGGAGTTTTATGACAAACGAGCCAATATAAGTAATGGCCGCCATGTTGAAATTTTATCCGGTGTACACGCTTAACTAAATTACTGAATGAATTGATATTAATGGTCACTGTTTCAAATAAACGTACTCTCATTTCTGTGCCTATCTCTGTCAGCAATCTCGCCGAGTCGAATCCTTGGACCCTAGGTAAGAATAAAAACAACAAGATTGAAGTAACCAGATTCTCAAACTATGGTAAGTACCATAATTATGGTGCGCGTGACATACGTGCTTCATACAAGTAATGTAAACAGACCCAAATATAGGTTACTTGATATTTCCTCTTACAAATACATTTATATTTACGTAAATAATTATTGTAATTTAACAAATGGCACCCAAACAGGGACTATATAAAAATACATTAATGTATTTTGTATAATAAGCCTGAATGATGGCAGAGTGGGCATTGAAACTGAGAGTACGGTTGTAGGTTAGGTGGTAACGATAATATAAAGCGACAAACCATTAACATTTTTTATAATGGCAGAAAATAAAGAAAATGTCAGCATAACTGACAGCACGAATAACAGTCAAATAAGTATGAGAGAATCACTAGTCATGAGTGAAGGAGTTGTTCACTCAACACCAGTCCCAAATAACAGGGCTGAAAATAACGAAATTACGAAAATGATGCAAATGCTTTTTAATCAGGAATTTAGCAAACTTGATGAAAAATTTAATGAACAAAAAAGCGAAATTAGAGGAATCCAAGATAATTTTAATGTAAAATTTGAAGACTTAAAAAATGAAATACAAAGACAAAATTGTAGTATTGACAAAGTAGACAAATTTGAATTGAACAAAGAGGACAAGGTAAGTAGTAGTGGAAATGACGATAAAATAGATGAAAATACAGTAATAGGAGATAATAGTGTGGATGTTGGTAGTAATAGTGAGATTTTAATGAGACTAGAGGTTAATGGTGAGGTGACAGTTGTAGATGAGAGTGAAAGTGGGGGTAAGGAGAGTTTAAGTGAGTATAGTGAGCAGAGGGCAAATTTTCCCAGTGGTATAGTTGGAGTAAAGACTCCGAAATTGTTATTTGAGGAGGAAGGTTCCTCTAGAGTTTATCCCTTAGTTTTTTGTGTTAGTGTCCTGGTGAGGCCAGGGGGTGGTTTTATGGAGTAGTAGTGCCCGATGCAAATGTGGAAAGAGAGAGATGGTATGATAGTGAGAGATATATTGAGAGAAACAGAGAAGTAGAAATTTTTAAGATAAGCAGAGATTATGAAGAGTTTATGGGAAGGTTAGGAGTAGAGATGATATATAATAAAAATAATAAGTACTTACCTTGGGTTGAAGCTGATGCAGCAGAAGTGGGAGATGATGTTGATAAAGATGACTTTATAACTTACCTGATTGTAACAGACGATACCAAAGGCAACATGACCATACCCGATCATGAGTTATATGAGATTGTGGAAAATTATAGAAATTTGAATAGTATGTATATTGATTGTAATAATATAAGACATTCAATATTAAACCATGTATATAGTTTTAAGATTCGATTCTTATTTGACGATGGAGGGTAAACATTTTATTGTGTTTATAAACATTTAATTATGTGGACAGTGTTTTTTAAGATGGACTGTTTATGACTGAGTTTTGGTAAATGATTTAATGATTATGTGGATTGTATATTTTTGTGTATTGATGTCTATGTATTTGTGTAATTTTGGTGTTGTGTATTTTATGTATTTTTTTTATGTAAACGTGTATTGTAGAATTTTAAATAACTGAAGAAAATTTAAATGATATTATGGAATTTAGATTCTAAAGGGTTAGTAAATGATTATGTATTTGGATATTGAGAGGTATTGTTGTTAGTAGATAAGTGATGAATTTTCTAGTGATATATTAAGTTGAAATGTTGTAAAGAGTTTGGGTAATAGTGATACATAAGGGCATTGGAGTTAGTTAAATAAAGTTAATGGGAGTTAGGAAAAATAAAGTGTTGAGATGCTGATAATATATAAAGAGGTGTTAGATATTTTAGGGACACAGTGGTTAGCGATTATATGTACAGTTGAGTAATGTGCATGGTAATTATATTTGTTGTTGATGGTGATACTTTGTAATAAGGGTATTGGTGTAGGAGTCTGCAACGAGAGATGTTGAGACAGGAAGGGACCGATTAGCGCCGGAAAAGGTTACCTGAAAGGGTCAGGAACCGATAAGGGAATGAGTTGGTTAGAGGGAATACACACATACTAGTACAAAAATGAGCGGTGCCAGAGGTTTTAAATGGGATTTGTGAAGGGGGTTATTATTGAGATATTGGTGTCATATTATATGTAAATGGTTAGAAGCGGTTGTTAGTTAAAAGGAGGTGAGTAAGGTTAGATTGACAAGTGCCAAAATAAGATAGAGAGAATAGTGAATAATGGAGAGTCACCCAAACTAATAAGGATAAAAAGGTTAGAAAAAGGAAAATTCATGGTAGGAAGGTGAGGTAACTGAAAGGTAATGATAAATGTGAAATTTTTGTATAGAATCTAAATGAATGTTAAATATCAAAAGTTGAATAGAGAATTGTTGATAGGAAAAATGTTATAAAATTTTGCTACAAGTTAGGTAAATATGAATTAAGTAATGTGAATTGTTCAATGCTAGTGTTTAATGTTTTATATACAATGTTATTGTGTTTTATTATGTTGACAATAGTGTGTGTGTGGATACGAGGTTACTACCAGGATAGTAACGATTATAATATTAAAATTTTGTGAAGATTGTCCATTCTCTAGAAATGATTCTGTTGTAGCGGGTCATTTTTTGGTGTTTTTATTTTAACGGTTTGGGGCATATATATATTTTTACTTATTTCGTTTTCGGGCGGACTGGTATAATAAATTTGTAAAACTGTATTATTGTGCAACGTATTTGTCAGAGTAATAGACCAGAGTTGAGAAACAGCGTTTGGAACAAAGGCGATGCGCAATTTCAGTGGTGTAACACGGCAGAGGAATTTGCATCTCCACAAAATTCGTAGAAATCTGTACTGGTGTGGCAGTGCACACACGTCACTACTCGCGCATGAGCGCATACCCAAGCGAGGTTGAAAAACCAAGATGGCCAGAGTGTAAAAAATATTCGTCGTCTTCTTCAAGATCTCCCGGAAACACTGCCAAGAGACCGGCCTTTCCAATGACGTCAGCGGAACCAAGTCCAATATCGGCCTCTGGACACACACACATACCAGCTTTAATCCATATATAAAGTGGTTACTTCCCAACAAATGAGGCCGGAGCGACGAAAGCATAGGGGCAGTGAAACACTGATTCCCGGCAGAAAGTAAAAAGTACCTGTTACATTACTGCCCAGTTAGTCGTTGATCGTGTCGGCCGACACAGCGCCGAGTGCGCCCTGCTAACTCCTATCAGTTTTTTTTGTTGAAGCAACAGTGAAATAACAGTAACAAATTAGGTGACTGTGGTCAATTAAAGGTGTAGAACATATTCAGATATTTTTCGGACACCAAAAACAAGAAATCTAAAAGAACAATGGGTGCGCGCGAAAACCACGTTGCCGGCGGGTTTCATTATAACAAGAGTGTAAGGTCTGGGGGTTATTAAAATGGTCTGGGGCTTTTAAAATATTAAATTCTAAGTATGTGAGAGTGTGCGAAATTGCAGGCTGGGCTCTGTCTATATATTCGTATTAAATTGTGATCACTAAGGTAAGCTGTTAGAATAAGTAGTATGTAGCAGAGGCTAACCGAACAAAGAAAACTGTAACTTAATCTGTAAAACAATGATCAAAAGTTTTTGAACAAAATTTAAATATGATTCTGATTAATTAAAAAATCGTAATTTCTCTTCAAAATGTGTCGAGTTAGTTATTTCGATAACCTTTAACACAGGTTTGCATCTGACGTTCACGTAATCGAATTCTGGACCCGAATATAAGAAACTTTGCAGGTAGGTGGAAACTGTATTTTTGTATATTATATATATATTTAAATAGGATTTGAATATAACACTGTTATAAAGAAAGTTAAACGTAAAGAAAAGATCGTAAAGAATTTAGAGAGCTTTAAGGTTGTTTGCCATGATATATAGATACTGTAAGATTATGTGAAGTAAAATATTAGAGTTAATGGTTGTTGCTAAAACAGTAAAGTATATTGTTGTTTAGATTAAGAACAATTGTTTTCATGTAATAAAGAGAATGGATATAATTGACAGAAGTCAGAAAGGTGTACTAGATACCGGATTGTTAAAAGGAGAAGGAATTTTCTATCTTAACTCTTGTTATACATTGTTTGAAACTTGTAGAATTAAGCAAACCAATGCCCCAAAACGCAAACCAACGTACTAAGAGGAAACATATCAGTTATGGATATGGATATAGAGAAGGCCACTATTTTAAAATTTTGTATTGGATGTTTCAGAGTTTTATGGTGTGGTGACCGCGGTCCTGAGCTGGCCGGTGCGTCAGAACAGGAGCGTAAAGTGCCTCATGGCCTTATGGTGTAGTTAGTCCAGTAAGGTCAGAAGGTGCGAACCTCATCATTGGACCAAGGGTAAGTGATTGAAAATTTTATAGTAACACTACAGGGGGTTGTGGCTCCATATCTGAGCTGATCCTTTTAGAGAGGTGTGAATGAGTCAATGAAAGTTTTTGTGTCTCGACACAAAACCTTTCATTGAGGGGGTTTTGTGACAGTACAAAAAGTCTGATATAAAAAGTATGGTATGCAAGGTAGTAAACTATTGTATTTCGATGTTTTTAAAGTCATTTCTACGGGTAATACAATTTCCCTTGGTTTTTGCCTACAACGACCCAGTTCCGAGACACCGAAATAATTTCAAGGACAGCAGTGTACGTGCAGATAAAGACACTTGAAATGGTTACAGCCACTAATAACGGCGCTCCATACGTCTGTTTCATTGGCCGACAACGCCAAACGTCATTAATACAACAATGACGTGATTAAAATACGTAACTAACAAGGCGATTATGTAACAAAAGACAAAGAACAATGACGTTTACTCACACACACATACGTAAAATTTGCATAGTATTCGGCCCAGTCTCCAGAACATCACCATGGCAGTAACACGTTAGAATTGTGCTGGCATAAATAGTCAGCTAAAGTGTTTTATTTGTATTAACAAAATGTAATCACAAGTAAATAATGTTAACAAGTAATTATAACCATCATGTAAATTCAGTGTAAAGGACAGATGAAAGCTAGACATACAACGTCTGCCCCAGTCTTCAGAAATTCATCATGGCGATAACACGTTAAAAGTTGTGCTGGCCTGAAATAGTCAGCTAAAGTGCTTTAAAGAATTAACAATGTAATCAAAATGTAAACCAGTGTTAACTACAGAAAAGTCTAGACAGTGTGAAGTAATAGTTTTCAAAAGTATAAGTAGAATAAGGGTATTCAGAAAGATGTAACCACTCCGTTTTGGAACCAACATGTGACCCGCTGCTAGAACTTCCAGTCTACTTAACAAGGGAAGTGCCAAACCAAAATTCTATTTAAAGAGCTCTTTTAATCAAAATTGCCGTTATTATGTGTACACAATCAAAAGTAAATTGAAAATTGTATGTATGGATGAGAGAGAGAGAGCAGTGCGTGAACGTTAAATGTCGACTTCTGAATGGGGGTTGGTTTGCGTTAGCGATAAGTAAATATAATAAAAGTCAATTAATCATGAAGCTGCTTCATAGTCAGTAGATAGAATTTGATGAATTAATGTTTAATAAAACATAAAGGAGTTTTATGACAAACGAGCCAATATAAGTAATGGCCGCCATGTTGAAATTTTATCCGGTGTACACGCTTAACTAAATTACTGAATGAATTGATATTAATGGTCACTGTTTCAAATAAACGTACTCTCATTTCTGTGCCTATCTCTGTCAGCAATCTCGCCGAGTCGAATCCTTGGACCCTAGGTAAGAATAAAAACAACAAGATTGAAGTAACCAGATTCTCAAACTATGGTAAGTACCATAATTATGGTGCGCGTGACATACGTGCTTCATACAAGTAATGTAAACAGACCCAAATATAGGTTACTTGATATTTCCTCTTACAAATACATTTATATTTACGTAAATAATTATTGTAATTTAACAAATGGCACCCGAACAGGGACTATATAAAAATACATTAATGTATTTTATATAATAAGCCTGAATGATGGCAGAGTGGGCATTGAAACTGAGAGTACGGTTGTAGGTTAGGTGGTAACGATAATATAAAGCGACAAACCATTAACATTTTTTATAATGGCAGAAAATAAAGAAAATGTCAGCATAACTGACAGCACGAATAACAGTCAAATAAGTATGAGAGAATCACTAGTCATGAGTGAAGGAGTTGTTCACTCAACACCAGTCCCAAATAACAGGGCTGAAAATAACGAAATTATGAAAATGATGCAAATGCTTTTTAATCAGGAATTTAGCAAACTTGATGAAAAATTTAATGAACAAAAAAGCGAAATTAGAGGAATCCAAGATAATTTTAATGTAAAATTTGAAGAATTAAAAAATGAAATACAAAGACAAAATTGTAGTATTGACAAAGTAGACAAATTTGAATTGAACAAAGAGGACAAGGTAAGTAGTAGTGGAAATGACGATAAAATAGATGAAAATACAGTAATAGGAGATAATAGTGTGGATGTTGGTAGTAATAGTGAGATTTTAATGAGACTAGAGGTTAATGGTGAGGTGACAGTTGTAGATGAGAGTGAAAGTGGGGGTAAGGAGAGTTTAAGTGAGTATAGTGAGCAGAGGGCAAATTTTCCCAGTGGTATAGTTGGAGTAAAGACTCCGAAATTGTTATTTGAGGAGGAAGGTTCCTCTAGAGTTTATCCCTTAGTTTTTTGTGTTAGTGTCCTGGTGAGGCCAGGGGGTGGTTTTATGGAGTAGTAGTGCCCGATGCAAATGTGGAAAGAGAGAGATGGTATGATAGTGAGAGATATATTGAGAGAAACAGAGAAGTAGAAATTTTTAAGATAAGCAGAGATTATGAAGAGTTTATGGGAAGGTTAGGAGTAGAGATGATATATAATAAAAATAATAAGTACTTACCTTGGGTTGAAGCTGATGCAGCAGAAGTGGGAGATGATGTTGATAAAGATGACTTTATAACTTACCTGATTGTAACAGACGATACCAAAGGCAACATGACCATACCCGATCATGAGTTATATGAGATTGTGGAAAATTATAGAAATTTGAATAGTATGTATATTGATTGTAATAATATAAGACATTCAATATTAAACCATGTATATAGTTTTAAGATTCGATTCTTATTTGACGATGGAGGGTAAACATTTTATTGTGTTTATAAACATTTAATTATGTGGACAGTGTTTTTTAAGATGGACTGTTTATGACTGAGTTTTGGTAAATGATTTAATGATTATGTGGATTGTATATTTTTGTGTATTGATGTCTATGTATTTGTGTAATTTTGGTGTTGTGTATTTTATGTATTTTTTTTATGTAAACGTGTATTGTAGAATTTTAAATAACTGAAGAAAATTTAAATGATATTATGGAATTTAGATTCTAAAGGGTTAGTAAATGATTATGTATTTGGATATTGAGAGGTATTGTTGTTAGTAGATAAGTGATGAATTTTCTAGTGATATATTAAGTTGAAATGTTGTAAAGAGTTTGGGTAATAGTGATACATAAGGGCATTGGAGTTAGTTAAATAAAGTTAATGGGAGTTAGGAAAAATAAAGTGTTGAGATGCTGATAATATATAAAGAGGTGTTAGATATTTTAGGGACACAGTGGTTAGCGATTATATGTACAGTTGAGTAATGTGCATGGTAATTATATTTGTTGTTGATGGTGATACTTTGTAATAAGGGTATTGGTGTAGGAGTCTGCAACGAGAGATGTTGAGACAGGAAGGGACCGATTAGCGCCGGAAAAGGTTACATGAAAGGGTCAGGAACCGATAAGGGAATGAGTTGGTTAGAGGGAATACACACATACTAGTACAAAAATGAGCGGTGCCAGAGGTTTTAAATGGGATTTGTGAAGGGGGTTATTATTGAGATATTGGTGTCATATTATATGTAAATGGTTAGAAGCGGTTGTTAGTTAAAAGGAGGTGAGTAAGGTTAGATTGACAAGTGCCAAAATAAGATAGAGAGAATAGTGAATAATGGAGAGTCACCCAAACTAATAAGGATAAAAAGGTTAGAAAAAGGAAAATTCATGGTAGGAAGGTGAGGTAACTGAAAGGTAATGATAAATGTGAAATTTTTGTATAGAATCTAAATGAATGTTAAATATCAAAAGTTGAATAGAGAATTGTTGATAGGAAAAATGTTATAAAATTTTGCTACAAGTTAGGTAAATATGAATTAAGTAATGTGAATTGTTCAATGCTAGTGTTTAATGTTTTATATACAATGTTATTGTGTTTTATTATGTTGACAATAGTGTGTGTGTGGATACGAGGTTACTACCAGGATAGTAACGATTATAATATTAAAATTTTGTGAAGATTGTCCATTCTCTAGAAATGATTCTGTTATAAAGAAAGTTAAACGTAAAGAAAAGATCGTAAAGAATTTAGAGAGCTTTAAGGTTGTTTGCCATGATATATAGATACTGTAAGATTATGTGAAGTAAAATATTAGAGTTAATGGTTGTTGCTAAAACAGTAAAGTATATTGTTGTTTAGATTAAGAACAATTGTTTTCATGTAATAAAGAGAATGGATATAATTGACAGAAGTCAGAAAGGTGTACTAGATACCGGATTGTTAAAAGGAGAAGGAATTTTCTATCTTAACTCTTGTTATACATTGTTTGAAACTTGTAGAATTAAGCAAACCAATGCCCCAAAACGCAAACCAACGTACTAAGAGGAAACATATCAGTTATGGATATGGATATAGAGAAGGCCACTATTTTAAAATTTTGTATTGGATGTTTCAGAGTTTTATGGTGTGGTGACCGCGGTCCTGAGCTGGCCGGTGCGTCAGAACAGGAGCGTAAAGTGCCTCATGGCCTTATGGTGTAGTTAGTCCAGTAAGGTCAGAAGGTGCAAACCTCATCATTGGACCAAGGGTAAGTGATTGAAAATTTTATAGTAACACTACAGGGGGTTGTGGCTCCATATCTGAGCTGATCCTTTTAGAGAGGTGTGAATGAGTCAATGAAAGTTTTTGTGTCTCGACACAAAACCTTTCATTGAGGGGGTTTTGTGACAGTACAAAAAGTCTGATATAAAAAGTATGGTATGCAAGGTAGTAAACGATTGTATTTCGATGTTTTTAAAGTCATTTCTACGGGTAATACAATTTCCCTTGGTTTTTGCCTACAACGACGCAGTTCCGAGACACCGAAATAATTTCAAGGACAGCAGTGTACGTGCAGATAAAGACACTTGAAATGGTTACAGCCACTAATAACGGCGCTCCATACGTCTGTTTCATTGGCCGACAACGCCAAACGTCATTAATACAACAATGACGTGATTAAAATACGTAACTAACAAGGCGATTATGTAACAAAAGACAAAGAACAATGACGTTTACTCACACACACATACATAAAATTTGCATAGTATTCGGCCCAGTCTCCAGAACATCACCATGGCAGTAACACGTTAGAATTGTGCTGGCATAAATAGTCAGCTAAAGTGTTTTATTTGTATTAACAAAATGTAATCACAAGTAAATAATGTTAACAAGTAATTATAACCATCATGTAAATTCAGTGTAAAGGACAGACGAAAGCTAGACATACAACGTCTGCCCCAGTCTTCAGAAATTCATCATGGCGATAACACGTTAAAAGTTGTGCTGGCCTGAAATAGTCAGCTAAAGTGGTTTAAAGAATTAACAATGTAATCAAAATGTAAACCAGTGTTAACTACAGAAAAGTCTAGACAGTGTGAAGTAATAGTTTTCAAAAGTATAAGTAGAATAAGGGTATTCAGAAAGATGTAACCACTCCGTTTTGGAACCAACATGTGACCCGCTGCTAGAACTTCCAGTCTACTTAACAAGGGAAGTGCCAAACCAAAATTCTATTTAAAGAGCTCTTTTAATCAAAATTGCCGTTATTATGTGTACACAATCAAAAGTAAATTGAAAATTGTATGTATGGATGAGAGAGAGAGAGCAGTGCGTGAACGTTAAATGTCGACTTCTGAATGGGGGTTGGTTTGCGTTAGCGATAAGTAAATATAATAAAAGTCAATTAATCATGAAGCTGCTTCATAGTCAGTAGATAGAATTTGATGAATTAATGTTTAATAAAACATAAAGGAGTTTTATGACAAACGAGCCAATATAAGTAATGGCCGCCATGTTGAAATTTTATCCGGTGTACACGCTTAACTAAATTACTGAATGAATTGATATTAATGGTCACTGTTTCAAATAAACGTATTCTCATTTCTGTGCCTATCTCTGTCAGCAATCTCGCCGAATCGAATCATTGGACCCTAGGTAAGAATAAAAACAACAAGATTGAAGTAACCAGATTCTCAAACTATGGTAAGTACCATAATTATGGTGCGCGTGACATACGTGCTTCATACAAGTAATGTAAACAGACCCGAATATAGGTTACTTGATATTTCCTCTTACAAATACATTTATATTTACGTAAATAATTATTGTAATTTAACAAATGGCACCCGAACAGGGACTATATAAAAATACATTAATGTATTTTATATAATAAGCCTGAATGATGGCAGAGTGGGCATTGAAACTGAGAGTACGGTTGTAGGTTAGGTGGTAACGATAATATAAAGCGACAAACCATTAACATTTTTTATAATGGCAGAAAATAAAGAAAATGTCAGCATAACTGACAGCACGAATAACAGTCAAATAAGTATGAGAGAATCACTAGTCATGAGTGAAGGAGTTGTTCACTCAACACCAGTCCCAAATAACAGGGCTGAAAATAACGAATTTACGAAAATGATGCAAATGCTTTTTAATCAGGAATTTAGCAAACTTGATGAAAAATTTAATGAACAAAAAAGCGAAATTAGAGGAATCCAAGATAATTTTAATGTAAAATTTGAAGAATTAAAAAATGAAATACAAAGACAAAATTGTAGTATTGACAAAGTAGACAAATTTGAATTGAACAAAGAGGACAAGGTAAGTAGTAGTGGAAATGACGATAAAATAGATGAAAATACAGTAATAGGAGATAATAGTGTGGATGTTGGTAGTAATAGTGAGATTTTAATGAGACTAGAGGTTAATGGTGAGGTGACAGTTGTAGATGAGAGTGAAAGTGGGGGTAAGGAGAGTTTAAGTGAGTATAGTGAGCAGAGGGCAAATTTTCCCAGTGGTATAGTTGGAGTAAAGACTCCGAAATTGTTATTTGAGGAGGAAGGTTCCTCTAGAGTTTATCCCTTAGTTTTTTGTGTTAGTGTCCTGGTGAGGCCAGGGGGTGGTTTTATGGAGTAGTAGTGCCCGATGCAAATGTGGAAAGAGAGAGATGGTATGATAGTGAGAGATATATTGAGAGAAACAGAGAAGTAGAAATTTTTAAGATAAGCAGAGATTATGAAGAGTTTATGGGAAGGTTAGGAGTAGAGATGATATATAATAAAAATAATAAGTACTTACCTTGGGTTGAAGCTGATGCAGCAGAAGTGGGAGATGATGTTGATAAAGATGACTTTATAACTTACCTGATTGTAACAGACGATACCAAAGGCAACATGACCATACCCGATCATGAGTTATATGAGATTGTGGAAAATTATAGAAATTTGAATAGTATGTATATTGATTGTAATAATATAAGACATTCAATATTAAACCATGTATATAGTTTTAAGATTCGATTCTTATTTGACGATGGAGGGTAAACATTTTATTGTGTTTATAAACATTTAATTATGTGGACAGTGTTTTTTAAGATGGACTGTTTATGACTGAGTTTTGGTAAATGATTTAATGATTATGTGGATTGTATATTTTTGTGTATTGATGTCTATGTATTTGTGTAATTTTGGTGTTGTGTATTTTATGTATTTTTTTTATGTAAACGTGTATTGTAGAATTTTAAATAACTGAAGAAAATTTAAATGATATTATGGAATTTAGATTCTAAAGGGTTAGTAAATGATTATGTATTTGGATATTGAGAGGTATTGTTGTTAGTAGATAAGTGATGAATTTTCTAGTGATATATTAAGTTGAAATGTTGTAAAGAGTTTGGGTAATAGTGATACATAAGGGCATTGGAGTTAGTTAAATAAAGTTAATGGGAGTTAGGAAAAATAAAGTGTTGAGATGCTGATAATATATAAAGAGGTGTTAGATATTTTAGGGACACAGTGGTTAGCGATTATATGTACAGTTGAGTAATGTGCATGGTAATTATATTTGTTGTTGATGGTGATACTTTGTAATAAGGGTATTGGTGTAGGAGTCTGCAACGAGAGATGTTGAGACAGGAAGGGACCGATTAGCGCCGGAAAAGGTTACCTGAAAGGGTCAGGAACCGATAAGGGAATGAGTTGGTTAGAGGGAATACACACATACTAGTACAAAAATGAGCGGTGCCAGAGGTTTTAAATGGGATTTGTGAAGGGGGTTATTATTGAGATATTGGTGTCATATTATATGTAAATGGTTAGAAGCGGTTGTTAGTTAAAAGGAGGTGAGTAAGGTTAGATTGACAAGTGCCAAAATAAGATAGAGAGAATAGTGAATAATGGAGAGTCACCCAAACTAATAAGGATAAAAAGGTTAGAAAAAGGAAAATTCATGGTAGGAAGGTGAGGTAACTGAAAGGTAATGATAAATGTGAAATTTTTGTATAGAATCTAAATGAATGTTAAATATCAAAAGTTGAATAGAGAATTGTTGATAGGAAAAATGTTATAAAATTTTGCTACAAGTTAGGTAAATATGAATTAAGTAATGTGAATTGTTCAATGCTAGTGTTTAATGTTTTATATACAATGTTATTGTGTTTTATTATGTTGACAATAGTGTGTGTGTGGATACGAGGTTACTACCAGGATAGTAACGATTATAATATTAAAATTTTGTGAAGATTGTCCATTCTCTAGAAATGATTCTGTTATAAAGAAAGTTAAACGTAAAGAAAAGATCGTAAAGAATTTAGAGAGCTTTAAGGTTGTTTGCCATGATATATAGATACTGTAAGATTATGTGAAGTAAAATATTAGAGTTAATGGTTGTTGCTAAAACAGTAAAGTATATTGTTGTTTAGATTAAGAACAATTGTTTTCATGTAATAAAGAGAATGGATATAATTGACAGAAGTCAGAAAGGTGTACTAGATACCGGATTGTTAAAAGGAGAAGGAATTTTCTATCTTAACTCTTGTTATACATTGTTTGAAACTTGTAGAATTAAGCAAACCAATGCCCCAAAACGCAAACCAACGTACTAAGAGGAAACATATCAGTTATGGATATGGATATAGAGAAGGCCACTATTTTAAAATTTTGTATTGGATGTTTCAGAGTTTTATGGTGTGGTGACCGCGGTCCTGAGCTGGCCGGTGCGTCAGAACAGGAGCGTAAAGTGCCTCATGGCCTTATGGTGTAGTTAGTCCAGTAAGGTCAGAAGGTGCAAACCTCATCATTGGACCAAGGGTAAGTGATTGAAAATTTTATAGTAACACTACAGGGGGTTGTGGCTCCATATCTGAGCTGATCCTTTTAGAGAGGTGTGAATGAGTCAATGAAAGTTTTTGTGTCTCGACACAAAACCTTTCATTGAGGGGGTTTTGTGACAGTACAAAAAGTCTGATATAAAAAGTATGGTATGCAAGGTAGTAAACGATTGTATTTCGATGTTTTTAAAGTCATTTCTACGGGTAATACAATTTCCCTTGGTTTTTGCCTACAACGACGCAGTTCCGAGACACCGAAATAATTTCAAGGACAGCAGTGTACGTGCAGATAAAGACACTTGAAATGGTTACAGCCACTAATAACGGCGCTCCATACGTCTGTTTCATTGGCCGACAACGCCAAACGTCATTAATACAACAATGACGTGATTAAAATACGTAACTAACAAGGCGATTATGTAACAAAAGACAAAGAACAATGACGTTTACTCACACACACATACATAAAATTTGCATAGTATTCGGCCCAGTCTCCAGAACATCACCATGGCAGTAACACGTTAGAATTGTGCTGGCATAAATAGTCAGCTAAAGTGTTTTATTTGTATTAACAAAATGTAATCACAAGTAAATAATGTTAACAAGTAATTATAACCATCATGTAAATTCAGTGTAAAGGACAGACGAAAGCTAGACATACAACGTCTGCCCCAGTCTTCAGAAATTCATCATGGCGATAACACGTTAAAAGTTGTGCTGGCCTGAAATAGTCAGCTAAAGTGGTTTAAAGAATTAACAATGTAATCAAAATGTAAACCAGTGTTAACTACAGAAAAGTCTAGACAGTGTGAAGTAATAGTTTTCAAAAGTATAAGTAGAATAAGGGTATTCAGAAAGATGTAACCACTCCGTTTTGGAACCAACATGTGACCCGCTGCTAGAACTTCCAGTCTACTTAACAAGGGAAGTGCCAAACCAAAATTCTATTTAAAGAGCTCTTTTAATCAAAATTGCCGTTATTATGTGTACACAATCAAAAGTAAATTGAAAATTGTATGTATGGATGAGAGAGAGAGAGCAGTGCGTGAACGTTAAATGTCGACTTCTGAATGGGGGTTGGTTTGCGTTAGCGATAAGTAAATATAATAAAAGTCAATTAATCATGAAGCTGCTTCATAGTCAGTAGATAGAATTTGATGAATTAATGTTTAATAAAACATAAAGGAGTTTTATGACAAACGAGCCAATATAAGTAATGGCCGCCATGTTGAAATTTTATCCGGTGTACACGCTTAACTAAATTACTGAATGAATTGATATTAATGGTCACTGTTTCAAATAAACGTATTCTCATTTCTGTGCCTATCTCTGTCAGCAATCTCGCCGAATCGAATCCTTGGACCCTAGGTAAGAATAAAAACAACAAGATTGAAGTAACCAGATTCTCAAACTATGGTAAGTACCATAATTATGGTGCGCATGACATACGTGCTTCATACAAGTAATGTAAACAGACCCGAATATAGGTTACTTGATATTTCCTCTTACAAATACATTTATATTTACGTAAATAATTATTGTAATTTAACAAATGGCACCCGAACAGGGACTATATAAAAATACATTAATGTATTTTATATAATAAGCCTGAATGATGGCAGAGTGGGCATTGAAACTGAGAGTACGGTTGTAGGTTAGGTGGTAACGATAATATAAAGCGACAAACCATCAACATTTTTTATAATGGCAGAAAATAAAGAAAATGTCAGCATAACTGACAGCACGAATAACAGTCAAATAAGTATGAGAGAATCACTAGTCATGAGTGAAGGAGTTGTTCACTCAACACCAGTCCCAAATAACAGGGCTGAAAATAACGAAATTACGAAAATGATGCAAATGCTTTTTAATCAGGAATTTAGCAAACTTGATGAAAAATTTAATGAACAAAAAAGCGAAATTAGAGGAATCCAAGATAATTTTAATGTAAAATTTGAAGAATTAAAAAATGAAATACAAAGACAAAATTGTAGTATTGACAAAGTAGACAAATTTGAATTGAACAAAGAGGACAAGGTAAGTAGTAGTGGAAATGACGATAAAATAGATGAAAATATAGTAATAGGAGATAATAGTGTGGATGTTGGTAGTAATAGTGAGATTTTAATGAGACTAGAGGTTAATGGTGAGGTGACAGTTGTAGATGAGAGTGAAAGTGGGGGTAAGGAGAGTTTAAGTGAGTATAGTGAGCAGAGGGCAAATTTTCCCAGTGGTATAGTTGGAGTAAAGACTCCGAAATTGTTATTTGAGGAGGAAGGTTCCTCTAGAGTTTATCCCTTAGTTTTTTGTGTTAGTGTACCTGGTGAGGCCAGGGGGTGGTTTTATGGAGTAGTAGTGCCCGATGCAAATGTGGAAAGAGAGAGATGGTATGATAGTGAGAGATATATTGAGAGAAACAGAGAAGTAGAAATTTTTAAGATAAGCAGAGATTATGAAGAGTTTATGGGAAGGTTAGGAATAGAGATGATATATAATAAAAATAATAAGTACTTACCTTGGGTTGAAGCTGATACAGCAGAAGTGGGAGATGATGTTGATAAAGATGACTTTATAACTTACCTGATTGTAACAGACGATACCAAAGGCAACATGACCATACCCGATCATGAGTTATATGAGATTGTGAAAAATTATAGAAATTTGAATAGTATGTATATTGATTGTAATAATATAAGACATTCAATATTAAACCATGTATATAGTTTTAAGATTCGATTCTTATTTGACGATGGAGGGTAAACATTTTATTGTGTTTATAAACATTTAATTATGTGGACAGTGTTTTTTAAGATGGACTGTTTATGACTGAGTTTTGGTAAATGATTTAATGATTATGTGGATTGTATATTTTTGTGTATTGATGTCTATGTATTTGTGTAATTTTGGTGTTGTGTATTTTATGTATTTTTTTTATGTAAACGTGTATTGTAGAATTTTAAATAACTGAAGAAAATTTAAATGATATTATGGAATTTAGATTCTAAAGGGTTAGTAAATGATTATGTATTTGGATATTGAGAGGTATTGTTGTTAGTAGATAAGTGATGAATTTTCTAGTGATATATTAAGTTGAAATGTTGTAAAGAGTTTGGGTAATAGTGATACATAAGGGCATTGGAGTTAGTTAAATAAAGTTAATGGGAGTTAGGAAAAATAAAGTGTTGAGATGCTGATAATATATAAAGAGGTGTTAGATATTTTAGGGACACAGTGGTTAGCGATTATATGTACAGTTGAGCAATGTGCATGGTAATTATATTTGTTGTTGATGGTGATACTTTGTAATAAGGGTATTGGTGTAGGAGTCTGCAACGAGAGATGTTGAGACAGGAAGGGACCGATTAGGGCCGGAAAAGGTTACCTGAAAGGGTCAGGAACCGATAAGGGAATGAGTTGGTTAGAGGGAATACACACATACTAGTACAAAAATGAGCGGTGCCAGAGGTTTTAAATGGGATTTGTGAAGGGGGTTATTATTGAGATATTGGTGTCATATTATATGTAAATGGTTAGAAGCGGTTGTTAGTTAAAAGGAGGTGAGTAAGGTTAGATTGACAAGTGCCAAAATAAGATAGAGAGAATAGTGAATAATGGAGAGTCACCCAAACTAATAAGGATAAAAAGGTTAGAAAAAGGAAAATTCATGGTAGGAAGGTGAGGTAACTGAAAGGTAATGATAAATGTGAAATTTTTGTATAGAATCTAAATGAATGTTAAATATCAAAAGTTGAATAGAGAATTGTTGATAGGAAAAATGTTATAAAATTTTGCTACAAGTTAGGTAAATATGAATTAAGTAATGTGAATTGTTCAATGCTAGTGTTTAATGTTTTATATACAATGTTATTGTGTTTTATTATGTTGACAATAGTGTGTGTGTGGATACGAGGTTACTACCAGGATAGTAACGATTATAATATTAAAATTTTGTGAAGATTGTCCATTCTCTAGAAATGATTCTGTTATAAAGAAAGTTAAACGTAAAGAAAAGATCGTAAAGAATTTAGAGAGCTTTAAGGTTGTTTGCCATGATATATAGATACTGTAAGATTATGTGAAGTAAAATATTAGAGTTAATGGTTGTTGCTAAAACAGTAAAGTATATTGTTGTTTAGATTAAGAACAATTGTTTTCATGTAATAAAGAGAATGGATATAATTGACAGAAGTCAGAAAGGTGTACTAGATACCGGATTGTTAAAAGGAGAAGGAATTTTCTATCTTAACTCTTGTTATACATTGTTTGAAACTTGTAGAATTAAGCAAACCAATGCCCCAAAACGCAAACCAACGTACTAAGAGGAAACATATCAGTTATGGATATGGATATAGAGAAGGCCACTATTTTAAAATTTTGTATTGGATGTTTCAGAGTTTTATGGTGTGGTGACCGCGGTCCTGAGCTGGCCGGTGCGTCAGAACAGGAGCGTAAAGTGCCTCATGGCCTTATGGTGTAGTTAGTCCAGTAAGGTCAGAAGGTGCAAACCTCATCATTGGACCAAGGGTAAGTGATTGAAAATTTTATAGTAACACTACAGGGGGTTGTGGCTCCATATCTGAGCTGATCCTTTTAGAGAGGTGTGAATGAGTCAATGAAAGTTTTTGTGTCTCGACACAAAACCTTTCATTGAGGGGGTTTTGTGACAGTACAAAAAGTCTGATATAAAAAGTATGGTATGCAAGGTAGTAAACGATTGTATTTCGATGTTTTTAAAGTCATTTCTACGGGTAATACAATTTCCCTTGGTTTTTGCCTACAACGACGCAGTTCCGAGACACCGAAATAATTTCAAGGACAGCAGTGTACGTGCAGATAAAGACACTTGAAATGGTTACAGCCACTAATAACGGCGCTCCATACGTCTGTTTCATTGGCCGACAACGCCAAACGTCATTAATACAACAATGACGTGATTAAAATACGTAACTAACAAGGCGATTATGTAACAAAAGACAAAGAACAATGACGTTTACTCACACACACATACATAAAATTTGCATAGTATTCGGCCCAGTCTCCAGAACATCACCATGGCAGTAACACGTTAGAATTGTGCTGGCATAAATAGTCAGCTAAAGTGTTTTATTTGTATTAACAAAAAGTAATCACAAGTAAATAATGTTAACAAGTAATTATAACCATCATGTAAATTCAGTGTAAAGGACAGACGAAAGCTAGACATACAACGTCTGCCCCAGTCTTCAGAAATTCATCATGGCGATAACACGTTAAAAGTTGTGCTGGCCTGAAATAGTCAGCTAAAGTGGTTTAAAGAATTAACAATGTAATCAAAATGTAAACCAGTGTTAACTACAGAAAAGTCTAGACAGTGTGAAGTAATAGTTTTCAAAAGTATAAGTAGAATAAGGGTATTCAGAAAGATGTAACCACTCCGTTTTGGAACCAACATGTGACCCGCTGCTAGAACTTCCAGTCTACTTAACAAGGGAAGTGCCAAACCAAAATTCTATTTAAAGAGCTCTTTTAATCAAAATTGCCGTTATTATGTGTACACAATCAAAAGTAAATTGAAAATTGTATGTATGGATGAGAGAGAGAGAGCAGTGCGTGAACGTTAAATGTCGACTTCTGAATGGGGGTTGGTTTGCGTTAGCGATAAGTAAATATAATAAAAGTCAATTAATCATGAAGCTGCTTCATAGTCAGTAGATAGAATTTGATGAATTAATGTTTAATAAAACATAAAGGAGTTTTATGACAAACGAGCCAATATAAGTAATGGCCGCCATGTTGAAATTTTATCCGGTGTACACGCTTAACTAAATTACTGAATGAATTGATATTAATGGTCACTGTTTCAAATAAACGTATTCTCATTTCTGTGCCTATCTCTGTCAGCAATCTCGCCGAATCGAATCCTTGGACCCTAGGTAAGAATAAAAACAACAAGATTGAAGTAACCAGATTCTCAAACTATGGTAAGTACCATAATTATGGTGCGCGTGACATACGTGCTTCATACAAGTAATGTAAACAGACCCGAATATAGGTTACTTGATATTTCCTCTTACAAATACATTTATATTTACGTAAATAATTATTGTAATTTAACAAATGGCACCCGAACAGGGACTATATAAAAATACATTAATGTATTTTATATAATAAGCCTGAATGATGGCAGAGTGGGCATTGAAACTGAGAGTACGGTTGTAGGTTAGGTGGTAACGATAATATAAAGCGACAAACCATTAACATTTTTTATAATGGCAGAAAATAAAGAAAATGTCAGCATAACTGACAGCACGAATAACAGTCAAATAAGTATGAGAGAATCACTAGTCATGAGTGAAGGAGTTGTTCACTCAACACCAGTCCCAAATAACAGGGCTGAAAATAACGAATTTACGAAAATGATGCAAATGCTTTTTAATCAGGAATTTAGCAAACTTGATGAAAAATTTAATGAACAAAAAAGCGAAATTAGAGGAATCCAAGATAATTTTAATGTAAAATTTGAAGAATTAAAAAATGAAATACAAAGACAAAATTGTAGTATTGACAAAGTAGACAAATTTGAATTGAACAAAGAGGACAAGGTAAGTAGTAGTGGAAATGACGATAAAATAGATGAAAATACAGTAATAGGAGATAATAGTGTGGATGTTGGTAGTAATAGTGAGATTTTAATGAGACTAGAGGTTAATGGTGAGGTGACAGTTGTAGATGAGAGTGAAAGTGGGGGTAAGGAGAGTTTAAGTGAGTATAGTGAGCAGAGGGCAAATTTTCCCAGTGGTATAGTTGGAGTAAAGACTCCGAAATTGTTATTTGAGGAGGAAGGTTCCTCTAGAGTTTATCCCTTAGTTTTTTGTGTTAGTGTCCTGGTGAGGCCAGGGGGTGGTTTTATGGAGTAGTAGTGCCCGATGCAAATGTGGAAAGAGAGAGATGGTATGATAGTGAGAGATATATTGAGAGAAACAGAGAAGTAGAAATTTTTAAGATAAGCAGAGATTATGAAGAGTTTATGGGAAGGTTAGGAGTAGAGATGATATATAATAAAAATAATAAGTACTTACCTTGGGTTGAAGCTGATACAGCAGAAGTGGGAGATGATGTTGATAAAGATGACTTTATAACTTACCTGATTGTAACAGACGATACCAAAGGCAACATGACCATACCCGATCATGAGTTATATGAGATTGTGGAAAATTATAGAAATTTGAATAGTATGTATATTGATTGTAATAATATAAGACATTCAATATTAAACCATGTATATAGTTTTAAGATTCGATTCTTATTTGACGATGGAGGGTAAACATTTTATTGTGTTTATAAACATTTAATTATGTGGACAGTGTTTTTTAAGATGGACTGTTTATGACTGAGTTTTGGTAAATGATTTAATGATTATGTGGATTGTATATTTTTGTGTATTGATGTCTATGTATTTGTGTAATTTTGGTGTTGTGTATTTTATGTATTTTTTTTATGTAAACGTATATTGTAGAATTTTAAATAACTGAAGAAAATTTAAATGATATTATGGAATTTAGATTCTAAAGGGTTAGTAAATGATTATGTATTTGGATATTGAGAGGTATTGTTGTTAGTAGATAAGTGATGAATTTTCTAGTGATATATTAAGTTGAAATGTTGTAAAGAGTTTGGGTAATAGTGATACATAAGGGCATTGGAGTTAGTTAAATAAAGTTAATGGGAGTTAGGAAAAATAAAGTGTTGAGATGCTGATAATATATAAAGAGGTGTTAGATATTTTAGGGACACAGTGGTTAGCGATTATATGTACAGTTGAGTAATGTGCATGGTAATTATATTTGTTGTTGATGGTGATACTTTGTAATAAGGGTATTGGTGTAGGAGTCTGCAACGAGAGATGTTGAGACAGGAAGGGACCGATTAGCGCCGGAAAAGGTTACCTGAAAGGGTCAGGAACCGATAAGGGAATGAGTTGGTTAGAGGGAATACACACATACTAGTACAAAAATGAGCGGTGCCAGAGGTTTTAAATGGGATTTGTGAAGGGGGTTATTATTGAGATATTGGTGTCATATTATATGTAAATGGTTAGAAGCGGTTGTTAGTTAAAAGGAGGTGAGTAAGGTTAGATTGACAAGTGCCAAAATAAGATAGAGAGAATAGTGAATAATGGAGAGTCACCCAAACTAATAAGGATAAAAAGGTTAGAAAAAGGAAAATTCATGGTAGGAAGGTGAGGTAACTGAAAGGTAATGATAAATGTGAAATTTTTGTATAGAATCTAAATGAATGTTAAATATCAAAAGTTGAACAGAGAATTGTTGATAGGAAAAATGTTATAAAATTTTGCTACAAGTTAGGTAAATATGAATTAAGTAATGTGAATTGTTCAATGCTAGTGTTTAATGTTTTATATACAATGTTATTGTGTTTTATTATGTTGACAATAGTGTGTGTGGATAGGAGGTTACTACCAGGATAGTAACGATTATAATATTAAAATTTTGTGAAGATTGTCCATTCTCTAGAAATGATTCTGTTATAAAGAAAGTTAAACGTAAAGAAAAGATCGTAAAGAATTTAGAGAGCTTTAAGGTTGTTTGCCATGATATATAGATACTGTAAGATTATGTGAAGTAAAATATTAGAGTTAATGGTTGTTGCTAAAACAGTAAAGTATATTGTTGTTTAGATTAAGAACAATTGTTTTCATGTAATAAAGAGAATGGATATAATTGACAGAAGTCAGAAAGGTGTACTAGAACCGGATTGTTAAAAGGAGAAGGAATTTTCTATCTTAACTCTTGTTATACATTGTTTGAAACTTGTAGAATTAAGCAAACCAATGCCCCAAAACGCAAACCAACGTACTAAGAGGAAACATATCAGTTATGGATATGGATATAGAGAAGGCCACTATTTTAAAATTTTGTATTGGATGTTTCAGAGTTTTATGGTGTGGTGACCGCGGTCCTGAGCTGGCCGGTGCGTCAGAACAGGAGCGTAAAGTGCCTCATGGCCTTATGGTGTAGTTAGTCCAGTAAGGTCAGAAGGTGCGAACCTCATCATTGGACCAAGGGTAAGTGATTGAAAATTTTATAGTAACACTACAGGGGGTTGTGGCTCCATATCTGAGCTGATACTTTTAGAGAGGTGTGAATGAGTCAATGAAAGTTTTTGTGTCTCGACACAAAACCTTTCATTGAGGGGGTTTTGTGACAGTACAAAAAGTCTGATATAAAAAGTATGGTATGCAAGGTAGTAAACTATTGTATTTCGATGTTTTTAAAGTCATTTCTACGGGTAATACAATTTCCCTTGGTTTTTGCCTACAACGACGCAGTTCCGCGACACCGAAATAATTTCAAGGACAGCAGTGTACGTGCAGATAAAGACACTTGAAATGGTTACAGCCACTAATAACGGCGCTCCATACGTCTGTTTCATTGGCCGACAACGCCAAACGTCATTAATACAACAATGACGTGATTAAAATACGTAACTAACAAGGCGATTATGTAACAAAAGACAAAGAACAATGACGTTTACTCACACACACATACGTAAAATTTGCATAGTATTCGGCCCAGTCTCCAGAACATCACCATGGCAGTAACACGTTAGAATTGTGCTGGCATAAATAGTCAGCTAAAGTGTTTTATTTGTATTAACAAAATGTAATCACAAGCAAATAATGTTAACAAGTAATTATAACCATCATGTAAATTCAGTGTAAAGGACAGACGAAAGCTAGACATACAACGTCTGCCCCAGTCTTCAGAAATTCATCATGGCGATAACACGTTAAAAGTTGTGCTGGCCTGAAATAGTCAGCTAAAGTGCTTTAAAGAATTAACAATGTAATCAAAATGTAAACCAGTGTTAACTACAGAAAAGTCTAGACAGTGTGAAGTAATAGTTTTCAAAAGTATAAGTAGAATAAGGGTATTCAGAAAGATGTAACCACTCCGTTTTGGAACCAACATGTGACCCGCTGCTAGAACTTCCAGTCTACTTAACAAGGGAAGTGCCAAACCAAAATTCTATTTAAAGAGCTCTTTTAATCAAAATTGCCGTTATTATGTGTACACAATCAAAAGTAAATTGAAAATTGTATGTATGGATGAGAGAGAGAGAGCAGTGCGTGAACGTTAAATGTCGACTTCTGAATGGGGGTTGGTTTGCGTTAGCGATAAGTAAATATAATAAAAGTCAATTAATCATGAAGCTGCTTCATAGTCAGTAGATAGAATTTGATGAATTAATGTTTAATAAAACAAACGAGTTTTATGACAAACGAGCCAATATAAGTAATGGCCGCCATGTTGAAATTTTATCCGGTCTACACGCTTAACTAAATTACTGAATGAATTGATATTAATGGTCACTGTTTCAAATAAACGTATTCTCATTTCTGTGCCTATCTCTGTCAGCAATCTCGCCGAATCGAATCCTTGGACCCTAGGTAAGAATAAAAACAACAAGATTGAAGTAACCAGATTCTCAAACTATGGTAAGTACCATAATTATGGTGCGCGTGACATACGTGCTTCATACAAGTAATGTAAACAGACCCGAATATAGGTTACTTGATATTTCCTCTTACAAATACATTTATATTTACGTAAATAATTATTGTAATTTAACAAATGGCACCCGAACAGGGACTATATAAAAATACATTAATGTATTTTATATAATAAGCCTGAATGATGGCAGAGTGGGCATTGAAACTGAGAGTACGGTTGTAGGTTAGGTGGTAACGATAATATAAAGCGACAAACCATTAACATTTTTTATAATGGCAGAAAATAAAGAAAATGTCAGCATAACTGACAGCACGAATAACAGTCAAATAAGTATGAGAGAATCACTAGTCATGAGTGAAGGAGTTGTTCACTCAACACCAGTCCCAAATAACAGGGCTGAAAATAACGAATTTACGAAAATGATGCAAATGCTTTTTAATCAGGAATTTAGCAAACTTGATGAAAAATTTAATGAACAAAAAAGCGAAATTAGAGGAATCCAAGATAATTTTAATGTAAAATTTGAAGAATTAAAAAATGAAATACAAAGACAAAATTGTAGTATTGACAAAGTAGACAAATTTGAATTGAACAAAGAGGACAAGGTAAGTAGTAGTGGAAATGACGATAAAATAGATGAAAATACAGTAATAGGAGATAATAGTGTGGATGTTGGTAGTAATAGTGAGATTTTAATGAGACTAGAGGTTAATGGTGAGGTGACAGTTGTAGATGAGAGTGAAAGTGGGGGTAAGGAGAGTTTAAGTGAGTATAGTGAGCAGAGGGCAAATTTTCCCAGTGGTATAGTTGGAGTAAAGACTCCGAAATTGTTATTTGAGGAGGAAGGTTCCTCTAGAGTTTATCCCTTAGTTTTTTGTGTTAGTGTCCTGGTGAGGCCAGGGGGTGGTTTTATGGAGTAGTAGTGCCCGATGCAAATGTGGAAAGAGAGAGATGGTATGATAGTGAGAGATATATTGAGAGAAACAGAGAAGTAGAAATTTTTAAGATAAGCAGAGATTATGAAGAGTTTATGGGAAGGTTAGGAGTAGAGATGATATATAATAAAAATAATAAGTACTTACCTTGGGTTGAAGCTGATACAGCAGAAGTGGGAGATGATGTTGATAAAGATGACTTTATAACTTACCTGATTGTAACAGACGATACCAAAGGCAACATGACCATACCCGATCATGAGTTATATGAGATTGTGGAAAATTATAGAAATTTGAATAGTATGTATATTGATTGTAATAATATAAGACATTCAATATTAAACCATGTATATAGTTTTAAGATTCGATTCTTATTTGACGATGGAGGGTAAACATTTTATTGTGTTTATAAACATTTAATTATGTGGACAGTGTTTTTTAAGATGGACTGTTTATGACTGAGTTTTGGTAAATGATTTAATGATTATGTGGATTGTATATTTTTGTGTATTGATGTCTATGTATTTGTGTAATTTTGGTGTTGTGTATTTTATGTATTTTTTTTATGTAAACGTATATTGTAGAATTTTAAATAACTGAAGAAAATTTAAATGATATTATGGAATTTAGATTCTAAAGGGTTAGTAAATGATTATGTATTTGGATATTGAGAGGTATTGTTGTTAGTAGATAAGTGATGAATTTTCTAGTGATATATTAAGTTGAAATGTTGTAAAGAGTTTGGGTAATAGTGATACATAAGGGCATTGGAGTTAGTTAAATAAAGTTAATGGGAGTTAGGAAAAATAAAGTGTTGAGATGCTGATAATATATAAAGAGGTGTTAGATATTTTAGGGACACAGTGGTTAGCGATTATATGTACAGTTGAGTAATGTGCATGGTAATTATATTTGTTGTTGATGGTGATACTTTGTAATAAGGGTATTGGTGTAGGAGTCTGCAACGAGAGATGTTGAGACAGGAAGGGACCGATTAGCGCCGGAAAAGGTTACCTGAAAGGGTCAGGAACCGATAAGGGAATGAGTTGGTTAGAGGGAATACACACATACTAGTACAAAAATGAGCGGTGCCAGAGGTTTTAAATGGGATTTGTGAAGGGGGTTATTATTGAGATATTGGTGTCATATTATATGTAAATGGTTAGAAGCGGTTGTTAGTTAAAAGGAGGTGAGTAAGGTTAGATTGACAAGTGCCAAAATAAGATAGAGAGAATAGTGAATAATGGAGAGTCACCCAAACTAATAAGGATAAAAAGGTTAGAAAAAGGAAAATTCATGGTAGGAAGGTGAGGTAACTGAAAGGTAATGATAAATGTGAAATTTTTGTATAGAATCTAAATGAATGTTAAATATCAAAAGTTGAACAGAGAATTGTTGATAGGAAAAATGTTATAAAATTTTGCTACAAGTTAGGTAAATATGAATTAAGTAATGTGAATTGTTCAATGCTAGTGTTTAATGTTTTATATACAATGTTATTGTGTTTTATTATGTTGACAATAGTGTGTGTGGATAGGAGGTTACTACCAGGATAGTAACGATTATAATATTAAAATTTTGTGAAGATTGTCCATTCTCTAGAAATGATTCTGTTATAAAGAAAGTTAAACGTAAAGAAAAGATCGTAAAGAATTTAGAGAGCTTTAAGGTTGTTTGCCATGATATATAGATACTGTAAGATTATGTGAAGTAAAATATTAGAGTTAATGGTTGTTGCTAAAACAGTAAAGTATATTGTTGTTTAGATTAAGAACAATTGTTTTCATGTAATAAAGAGAATGGATATAATTGACAGAAGTCAGAAAGGTGTACTAGAACCGGATTGTTAAAAGGAGAAGGAATTTTCTATCTTAACTCTTGTTATACATTGTTTGAAACTTGTAGAATTAAGCAAACCAATGCCCCAAAACGCAAACCAACGTACTAAGAGGAAACATATCAGTTATGGATATGGATATAGAGAAGGCCACTATTTTAAAATTTTGTATTGGATGTTTCAGAGTTTTATGGTGTGGTGACCGCGGTCCTGAGCTGGCCGGTGCGTCAGAACAGGAGCGTAAAGTGCCTCATGGCCTTATGGTGTAGTTAGTCCAGTAAGGTCAGAAGGTGCGAACCTCATCATTGGACCAAGGGTAAGTGATTGAAAATTTTATAGTAACACTACAGGGGGTTGTGGCTCCATATCTGAGCTGATACTTTTAGAGAGGTGTGAATGAGTCAATGAAAGTTTTTGTGTCTCGACACAAAACCTTTCATTGAGGGGGTTTTGTGACAGTACAAAAAGTCTGATATAAAAAGTATGGTATGCAAGGTAGTAAACTATTGTATTTCGATGTTTTTAAAGTCATTTCTACGGGTAATACAATTTCCCTTGGTTTTTGCCTACAACGACGCAGTTCCGCGACACCGAAATAATTTCAAGGACAGCAGTGTACGTGCAGATAAAGACACTTGAAATGGTTACAGCCACTAATAACGGCGCTCCATACGTCTGTTTCATTGGCCGACAACGCCAAACGTCATTAATACAACAATGACGTGATTAAAATACGTAACTAACAAGGCGATTATGTAACAAAAGACAAAGAACAATGACGTTTACTCACACACACATACGTAAAATTTGCATAGTATTCGGCCCAGTCTCCAGAACATCACCATGGCAGTAACACGTTAGAATTGTGCTGGCATAAATAGTCAGCTAAAGTGTTTTATTTGTATTAACAAAATGTAATCACAAGCAAATAATGTTAACAAGTAATTATAACCATCATGTAAATTCAGTGTAAAGGACAGACGAAAGCTAGACATACAACGTCTGCCCCAGTCTTCAGAAATTCATCATGGCGATAACACGTTAAAAGTTGTGCTGGCCTGAAATAGTCAGCTAAAGTGCTTTAAAGAATTAACAATGTAATCAAAATGTAAACCAGTGTTAACTACAGAAAAGTCTAGACAGTGTGAAGTAATAGTTTTCAAAAGTATAAGTAGAATAAGGGTATTCAGAAAGATGTAACCACTCCGTTTTGGAACCAACATGTGACCCGCTGCTAGAACTTCCAGTCTACTTAACAAGGGAAGTGCCAAACCAAAATTCTATTTAAAGAGCTCTTTTAATCAAAATTGCCGTTATTATGTGTACACAATCAAAAGTAAATTGAAAATTGTATGTATGGATGAGAGAGAGAGAGCAGTGCGTGAACGTTAAATGTCGACTTCTGAATGGGGGTTGGTTTGCGTTAGCGATAAGTAAATATAATAAAAGTCAATTAATCATGAAGCTGCTTCATAGTCAGTAGATAGAATTTGATGAATTAATGTTTAATAAAACATAAAGGAGTTTTATGACAAACGAGCCAATATAAGTAATGGCCGCCATGTTGAAATTTTATCCGGTGTACACGCTTAACTAAATTACTGAATGAATTGATATTAATGGTCACTGTTTCAAATAAACGTATTCTCATTTCTGTGCCTATCTCTGTCAGCAATCTCGCCGAATCGAATCCTTGGACCCTAGGTAAGAATAAAAACAACAAGATTGAAGTAACCAGATTCTCAAACTATGGTAAGTACCATAATTATGGTGCGCATGACATACGTGCTTCATACAAGTAATGTAAACAGACCCGAATATAGGTTACTTGATATTTCCTCTTACAAATACATTTATATTTACGTAAATAATTATTGTAATTTAACAAATGGCACCCGAACAGGGACTATATAAAAATACATTAATGTATTTTATATAATAAGCCTGAATGATGGCAGAGTGGGCATTGAAACTGAGAGTACGGTTGTAGGTTAGGTGGTAACGATAATATAAAGCGACAAACCATCAACATTTTTTATAATGGCAGAAAATAAAGAAAATGTCAGCATAACTGACAGCACGAATAACAGTCAAATAAGTATGAGAGAATCACTAGTCATGAGTGAAGGAGTTGTTCACTCAACACCAGTCCCAAATAACAGGGCTGAAAATAACGAAATTACGAAAATGATGCAAATGCTTTTTAATCAGGAATTTAGCAAACTTGATGAAAAATTTAATGAACAAAAAAGCGAAATTAGAGGAATCCAAGATAATTTTAATGTAAAATTTGAAGAATTAAAAAATGAAATACAAAGACAAAATTGTAGTATTGACAAAGTAGACAAATTTGAATTGAACAAAGAGGACAAGGTAAGTAGTAGTGGAAATGACGATAAAATAGATGAAAATATAGTAATAGGAGATAATAGTGTGGATGTTGGTAGTAATAGTGAGATTTTAATGAGACTAGAGGTTAATGGTGAGGTGACAGTTGTAGATGAGAGTGAAAGTGGGGGTAAGGAGAGTTTAAGTGAGTATAGTGAGCAGAGGGCAAATTTTCCCAGTGGTATAGTTGGAGTAAAGACTCCGAAATTGTTATTTGAGGAGGAAGGTTCCTCTAGAGTTTATCCCTTAGTTTTTTGTGTTAGTGTACCTGGTGAGGCCAGGGGGTGGTTTTATGGAGTAGTAGTGCCCGATGCAAATGTGGAAAGAGAGAGATGGTATGATAGTGAGAGATATATTGAGAGAAACAGAGAAGTAGAAATTTTTAAGATAAGCAGAGATTATGAAGAGTTTATGGGAAGGTTAGGAATAGAGATGATATATAATAAAAATAATAAGTACTTACCTTGGGTTGAAGCTGATACAGCAGAAGTGGGAGATGATGTTGATAAAGATGACTTTATAACTTACCTGATTGTAACAGACGATACCAAAGGCAACATGACCATACCCGATCATGAGTTATATGAGATTGTGAAAAATTATAGAAATTTGAATAGTATGTATATTGATTGTAATAATATAAGACATTCAATATTAAACCATGTATATAGTTTTAAGATTCGATTCTTATTTGACGATGGAGGGTAAACATTTTATTGTGTTTATAAACATTTAATTATGTGGACAGTGTTTTTTAAGATGGACTGTTTATGACTGAGTTTTGGTAAATGATTTAATGATTATGTGGATTGTATATTTTTGTGTATTGATGTCTATGTATTTGTGTAATTTTGGTGTTGTGTATTTTATGTATTTTTTTTATGTAAACGTGTATTGTAGAATTTTAAATAACTGAAGAAAATTTAAATGATATTATGGAATTTAGATTCTAAAGGGTTAGTAAATGATTATGTATTTGGATATTGAGAGGTATTGTTGTTAGTAGATAAGTGATGAATTTTCTAGTGATATATTAAGTTGAAATGTTGTAAAGAGTTTGGGTAATAGTGATACATAAGGGCATTGGAGTTAGTTAAATAAAGTTAATGGGAGTTAGGAAAAATAAAGTGTTGAGATGCTGATAATATATAAAGAGGTGTTAGATATTTTAGGGACACAGTGGTTAGCGATTATATGTACAGTTGAGCAATGTGCATGGTAATTATATTTGTTGTTGATGGTGATACTTTGTAATAAGGGTATTGGTGTAGGAGTCTGCAACGAGAGATGTTGAGACAGGAAGGGACCGATTAGGGCCGGAAAAGGTTACCTGAAAGGGTCAGGAACCGATAAGGGAATGAGTTGGTTAGAGGGAATACACACATACTAGTACAAAAATGAGCGGTGCCAGAGGTTTTAAATGGGATTTGTGAAGGGGGTTATTATTGAGATATTGGTGTCATATTATATGTAAATGGTTAGAAGCGGTTGTTAGTTAAAAGGAGGTGAGTAAGGTTAGATTGACAAGTGCCAAAATAAGATAGAGAGAATAGTGAATAATGGAGAGTCACCCAAACTAATAAGGATAAAAAGGTTAGAAAAAGGAAAATTCATGGTAGGAAGGTGAGGTAACTGAAAGGTAATGATAAATGTGAAATTTTTGTATAGAATCTAAATGAATGTTAAATATCAAAAGTTGAATAGAGAATTGTTGATAGGAAAAATGTTATAAAATTTTGCTACAAGTTAGGTAAATATGAATTAAGTAATGTGAATTGTTCAATGCTAGTGTTTAATGTTTTATATACAATGTTATTGTGTTTTATTATGTTGACAATAGTGTGTGTGGATAGGAGGTTACTACCAGGATAGTAACGATTATAATATTAAAATTTTGTGAAGATTGTCCATTCTCTAGAAATGATTCTGTTATAAAGAAAGTTAAACGTAAAGAAAAGATCGTAAAGAATTTAGAGAGCTTTAAGGTTGTTTGCCATGATATATAGATACTGTAAGATTATGTGAAATAAAATATTAGAGTTAATGGTTGTTGCTAAAACAGTAAAGTATATTGTTGTTTAGATTAAGAACAATTGTTTTCATGTAATAAAGAGAATGGATATAATTGACAGAAGTCAGAAAGGTGTACTAGATACCGGATTGTTAAAAGGAGAAGGAATTTTCTATCTTAACTCTTGTTATACATTGTTTGAAACTTGTAGAATTAAGCAAACCAATGCCCCAAAACGCAAACCAACGTACTAAGAGGAAACATATCAGTTATGGATATGGATATAGAGAAGGCCACTATTTTAAAATTTTGTATTGGATGTTTCAGAGTTTTATGGTGTGGTGACCGCGGTCCTGAGCTGGCCGGTGCGTCAGAACAGGAGCGTAAAGTGCCTCATGGCCTTATGGTGTAGTTAGTCCAGTAAGGTCAGAAGGTGCGAACCTCATCATTGGACCAAGGGTAAGTGATTGAAAATTTTATAGTAACACTACAGGGGGTTGTGGCTCCATATCTGAGCTGATCCTTTTAGAGAGGTGTGAATGAGTCAATGAAAGTTTTTGTGTCTCGACACAAAACCTTTCATTGAGAGGGTTTTGTGACAGTACAAAAAGTCTGATATAAAAAGTATGGTATGCAAGGTAGTAAACTATTGTATTTCGATGTTTTTAAAGTCATTTCTACGGGTAATACAATTTCCCTTGGTTTTTGCCTACAACGACGCAGTTCCGAGACACCGAAATAATTTCAAGGACAGCAGTGTACGTGCAGATAAAGACACTTGAAATGGTTACAGCCACTAATAACGGCGCTCCATACGTCTGTTTCATTGGCCGACAACGCCAAACGTCATTAATACAACAATGACGTGATTAAAATACGTAACTAACAAGGCGATTATGTAACAAAAGACAAAGAACAATGACGTTTACTCACACACACATACATAAAATTTGCATAGTATTCGGCCCAGTCTCCAGAACATCACCATGGCAGTAACACGTTAGAATTGTGCTGGCATAAATAGTCAGCTAAAGTGTTTTATTTGTATTAACAAAATGTAATCACAAGTAAATAATGTTAACAAGTAATTATAACCATCATGTAAATTCAGTGTAAAGGACAGACGAAAGCTAGACATACAACGTCTGCCCCAGTCTTCAGAAATTCATCATGGCGATAACACGTTAAAAGTTGTGCTGGCCTGAAATAGTCAGCTAAAGTGCTTTAAAGAATTAACAATGTAATCAAAATGTAAACCAGTGTTAACTACAGAAAAGTCTAGACAGTGTGAAGTAATAGTTTTCAAAAGTATAAGTAGAATAAGGGTATTCAGAAAGATGTAACCACTCCGTTTTGGAACCAACATGTGACCCGCTGCTAGAACTTCCAGTCTACTTAACAAGGGAAGTGCCAAACCAAAATTCTATTTAAAGAGCTCTTTTAATCAAAATTGCCGTTATTATGTGTACACAATCAAAAGTAAATTGAAAATTGTATGTATGGATGAGAGAGAGAGAGCAGTGCGTGAACGTTAAATGTCGACTTCTGAATGGGGGTTGGTTTGCGTTAGCGATAAGTAAATATAATAAAAGTCAATTAATCATGAAACTGCTTCATAGTCAGTAGATAGAATTTGATGAATTAATGTTTAATAAAACATAAAGGAGTTTTATGACAAACGAGCCAATATAAGTAATGGCCGCCATGTTGAAATTTTATCCGGTGTACACGCTTAACTAAATTACTGAATGAATTGATATTAATGGTCACTGTTTCAAATAAACGTATTCTCATTTCTGTGCCTATCTCTGTCAGCAATCTCGCCGAGTCGAATCCTTGGACCCTAGGTAAGAATAAAAACAACAAGATTGAAGTAACCAGATTCTCAAACTATGGTAAGTACCATAATTATGGTGCGCGTGACATACGTGCTTCATACAAGTAATGTAAACAGACCCGAATATAGGTTACTTGATATTTCCTCTTACAAATACATTTATATTTACGTAAATAATTATTGTAATTTAACAAATGGCACCCGAACAGGGACTATATAAAAATACATTAATGTATTTTATATAATAAGCCTGAATGATGGCAGAGTGGGCATTGAAACTGAGAGTACGGTTGTAGGTTAGGTGGTAACGATAATATAAAGCGACAAACCATTAACATTTTTTATAATGGCAGAAAATAAAGAAAATGTCAGCATAACTGACAGCACGAATAACAGTCAAATAAGTATGAGAGAATCACTAGTCATGAGTGAAGGAGTTGTTCACTCAACACCAGTCCCAAATAACAGGGCTGAAAATAACGAAATTACGAAAATGATGCAAATGCTTTTTAATCAGGAATTTAGCAAACTTGATGAAAAATTTAATGAACAAAAAAGCGAAATTAGAGGAATCCAAGATAATTTTAATGTAAAATTTGAAGAATTAAAAAATGAAATACAAAGACAAAATTGTAGTATTGACAAAGTAGACAAATTTGAATTGAACAAAGAGGACAAGGTAAGTAGTAGTGGAAATGACGATAAAATAGATGAAAATACAGTAATAGGAGATAATAGTGTGGATGTTGGTAGTAATAGTGAGATTTTAATGAGACTAGAGGTTAATGGTGAGGTGACAGTTGTAGATGAGAGTGAAAGTGGGGGTAAGGAGAGTTTAAGTGAGTATAGTGAGCAGAGGGCAAATTTTCCCAGTGGTATAGTTGGAGTAAAGACTCCGAAATTGTTATTTGAGGAGGAAGGTTCCTCTAGAGTTTATCCCTTAGTTTTTTGTGTTAGTGTCCTGGTGAGGCCAGGGGGTGGTTTTATGGAGTAGTAGTGCCCGATGCAAATGTGGAAAGAGAGAGATGGTATGATAGTGAGAGATATATTGAGAGAAACAGAGAAGTAGAAATTTTTAAGATAAGCAGAGATTATGAAGAGTTTATGGGAAGGTTAGGAGTAGAGATGATATATAATAAAAATAATAAGTACTTACCTTGGGTTGAAGCTGATACAGCAGAAGTGGGAGATGATGTTGATAAAGATGACTTTATAACTTACCTGATTGTAACAGACGATACCAAAGGCAACATGACCATACCCGATCATGAGTTATATGAGATTGTGGAAAATTATAGAAATTTGAATAGTATGTATATTGATTGTAATAATATAAGACATTCAATATTAAACCATGTATATAGTTTTAAGATTCGATTCTTATTTGACGATGGAGGGTAAACATTTTATTGTGTTTATAAACATTTAATTATGTGGACAGTGTTTTTTAAGATGGACTGTTTATGACTGAGTTTTGGTAAATGATTTAATGATTATGTGGATTGTATATTTTTGTGTATTGATGTCTATGTATTTGTGTAATTTTGGTGTTGTGTATTTTATGTATTTTTTTTATGTAAACGTGTATTGTAGAATTTTAAATAACTGAAGAAAATTTAAATGATATTATGGAATTTAGATTCTAAAGGGTTAGTAAATGATTATGTATTTGGATATTGAGAGGTATTGTTGTTAGTAGATAAGTGATGAATTTTCTAGTGATATATTAAGTTGAAATGTAAAGAGTTTGGGTAATAGTGATAAATAAGGGCATTGGAGTTAGTTAAATAAAGTTAATGGGAGTTAGGAAAAATAAAGTGTTGAGATGCTGATAATATATAAAGAGGTGTTAGATATTTTAGGGACACAGTGGTTAGCGATCATATGTACAGTTGAGTAATGTGCATGGTAATTATATTTGTTGTTGATGGTGATACTTTGTAATAAGGGTATTGGTGTAGGAGTCTGCAACGAGAGATGTTGAGACAGGAAGGGACCGATTAGCGCCGGAAAAGGTTACCTGAAAGGGTCAGGAACCGATAAGGGAATGAGTTGGTTAGAGGGAATACACACATACTAGTACAAAAATGAGCGGTGCCAGAGGTTTTAAATGGGATTTGTGAAGGGGGTTATTATTGAGATATTGGTGTCATATTATATGTAAATGGTTAGAAGCGGTTGTTAGTTAAAAGGAGGTGAGTAAGGTTAGATTGACAAGTGCCAAAATAAGATAGAGAGAATAGTGAATAATGGAGAGTCACCCAAACTAATAAGGATAAAAAGGTTAGAAAAAGGAAAATTCATGGTAGGAAGGTGAGGTAACTGAAAGGTAATGATAAATGTGAAATTTTTGTATAGAATCTAAATGAATGTTAAATATCAAAAGTTGAATAGAGAATTGTTGATAGGAAAAATGTTATAAAATTTTGCTACAAGTTAGGTAAATATGAATTAAGTAATGTGAATTGTTCAATGCTAGTGTTTAATGTTTTATATACAATGTTATTGTGTTTTATTATGTTGACAATAGTGTGTGTGGATAGGAGGTTACTACCAGGATAGTAACGATTATAATATTAAAATTTTGTGAAGATTGTCCATTCTCTAGAAATGATTCTGTTATAAAGAAAGTTAAACGTAAAGAAAAGATCGTAAAGAATTTAGAGAGCTTTAAGGTTGTTTGCCATGATATATAGATACTGTAAGATTATGTGAAGTAAAATATTAGAGTTAATGGTTGTTGCTAAAACAGTAAAGTATATTGTTGTTTAGATTAAGAACAATTGTTTTCATGTAATAAAGAGAATGGATATAATTGACAGAAGTCAGAAAGGTGTACTAGATACCGGATTGTTAAAAGGAGAAGGAATTTTCTATCTTAACTCTTGTTATACATTGTTTGAAACTTGTAGAATTAAGCAAACCAATGCCCCAAAACGCAAACCAACGTACTAAGAGGAAACATATCAGTTATGGATATGGATATAGAGAAGGCCACTATTTTAAAATTTTGTATTGGATGTTTCAGAGTTTTATGGTGTGGTGACCGCGGTCCTGAGCTGGCCGGTGCGTCAGAACAGGAGCGTAAAGTGCCTCATGGCCTTATGGTGTAGTTAGTCCAGTAAGGTCAGAAGGTGCGAACCTCATCATTGGACCAAGGGTAAGTGATTGAAAATTTTATAGTAACACTACAGGGGGTTGTGGCTCCATATCTGAGCTGATCCTTTTAGAGAGGTGTGAATGAGTCAATGAAAGTTTTTGTGTCTCGACACAAAACCTTTCATTGAGGGGGTTTTGTGACAGTACAAAAAGTCTGATATAAAAAGTATGGTATGCAAGGTAGTAAACTATTGTATTTCGATGTTTTTAAAGTCATTTCTACGGGTAATACAATTTCCCTTGGTTTTTGCCTACAACGACGCAGTTCCGAGACACCGAAATAATTTCAAGGACAGCAGTGTACGTGCAGATAAAGACACTTGAAATGGTTACAGCCACTAATAACGGCGCTCCATACGTCTGTTTCATTGGCCGACAATGCCAAACGTCATTAATACAACAATGACGTGATTAAAATACGTAACTAACAAGGCGATTATGTAACAAAAGACAAAGAACAATGACGTTTACTCACACACACATACGTAAAATTTGCATAGTATTCGGCCCAGTCTCCAGAACATCACCATGGCAGTAACACGTTAGAATTGTGCTGGCATAAATAGTCAGCTAAAGTGTTTTATTTGTATTAACAAAATGTAATCACAAGCAAATAATGTTAACAAGTAATTATAACCATCATGTAAATTCAGTGTAAAGGACAGACGAAAGCTAGACATACAACGTCTGCCCCAGTCTTCAGAAATTCATCATGGCGATAACACGTTAAAAGTTGTGCTGGCCTGAAATAGTCAGCTAAAGTGCTTTAAAGAATTAACAATGTAATCAAAATGTAAACCAGTGTTAACTACAGAAAAGTCTAGACAGTGTGAAGTAATAGTTTTCAAAAGTATAAGTAGAATCAGTGTATTCAGAAAGATGTAACCACTCCGTTTTGGAACCAACATGTGACCCGCTGCTAGAACTTCCAGTCTACTTAACAAGGGAAGTGCCAAACCAAAATTCTATTTAAAGAGCTCTTTTAATCAAAATTGCCGTTATTATGTGTACACAATCAAAAGTAAATTGAAAATTGTATGTATGGATGAGAGAGAGAGAGCAGTGCGTGAACGTTAAATGTCGACTTCTGAATGGGGGTTGGTTTGCGTTAGCGATAAGTAAATATAATAAAAGTCAATTAATCATGAAGCTGCTTCATAGTCAGTAGATAGAATTTGATGAATTAATGTTTAATAAAACATAAAGGAGTTTTATGACAAACGAGCCAATATAAGTAATGGCCGCCATGTTGAAATTTTATCCGGTGTACACGCTTAACTAAATTACTGAATAAATTGATATTAATGGTCACTGTTTCAAATAAACGTATTCTCATTTCTGTGCCTATCTCTGTCAGCAATCTCGCCGAGTCGAATCCTTGGACCCTAGGTAAGAATAAAAACAACAAGATTGAAGTAACCAGATTCTCAAACTATGGTAAGTACCATAATTATGGTGCGCGTGACATACGTGCTTCATACAAGTAATGTAAACAGACCCGAATATAGGTTACTTGATATTTCCTCTTACAAATACATTTATATTTACGTAAATAATTATTGTAATTTAACAAATGGCAACCGAACAGGGACTATATAAAAATACATTAATGTATTTTATATAATAAGCCTGAATGATGGCAGAGTGGGCATTGAAACTGAGAGTACGGTTGTAGGTTAGGTGGTAACGATAATATAAAGCGACAAACCATTAACATTTTTTATAATGGCAGAAAATAAAGAAAACGTCAGCATAACTGACAGCACGAATAACAGTCAAATAAGTATGAGAGAATCACTAGTCATGAGTGAAGGAGTTGTTGTGATGGTACAATCATGGTACATTGTATAATTACCTAAAATATGGTAACGAGATAATAAATATTGTATTTTCCTATTTTTTGACATACCCAACCCAACCTAAAACACACGATATCGAATTTACAGTGAGGGGACTATATTACAGTATTTGCGAGGATTTGAACTAATTCATGACAAAAAACGGTGTCACATCACAAAAACAGTGTGCAGTTATTGAGATAAGCAGAGCCAAACCTTCGTTACGTCAGAGGCTGAGAATGTGTTGACAGCAACCAAACTGCGATGTCAACACGATAGACAAAGGAATGTGACGTCAGTACACCCCACTTCCGCAGATTTCAACCAGAAATTGTCGTCATTTCATCTGCAGCTCTGATTTGAGCCGGCCGGCCAAAACTCATTCACTCACGGGTGAATTTTTTAACTTTTTAGACCACTAAAGGTGGTTAATAAACAGTTATAATAAATATAACAATACAGTGCGCCAACTCCAAGATGTGACCGGGAAAAACTCGCCGAACTCGCGGTGCGCGAAGTTCGTGCAAACCGAGAACAACCAGCAACACTACATTGGTGAGAACGTTCTATTACATCTTCAATCCTTTGATTCATTCCCAATACCAAATTTTGAATCAATGTAAAATCATTTTAATTTTTCAATATATAAAGGGAGCTCCACCATGTATAATTTGTACCATGAGTATGTAAGAGTGAGTATTTGAGTGTGTGGGTTAAAAAAAATATTAAGTGTTGGGTTGTGCTAAAATTTTAATAATTTACGTTTAAATAATTATTATAATGCAACGTATATTTTTTGTGTCGAGTAATATCATGGGGACAACGCCCATGGCGCAATATATATATATATATCCATGTAACATTTATGATATTTAATGTTAATAAACACTTTTTATATGTTATTTGAAGTTTCGTTATTTCAGGTAATGGGTTTCACTGAAATGGTACGTGTTAACCGAATTCTGGCCCTAATAATAGTAAATGTCGATCATACACAGTACAGTATAGACACTTGCACAACATGGCACCCTAGACTGTTGTACAGACAAAATACATTGTACATTGTAATCAAACAATATAAATTAATATAATTGATTACATTTGCGCCCTTAAGAAAGGGACTAATAGATTACATTTGGCGCCCGAACAGGGACTCGACATAAAACTTAATTTTATGTGGAGTAATACCTACCAGGAAAGTGGAATAGTTACCTGAAGTAATTGCGTAAGTACATACACACGTGCGTAGAATAGGGTTAAATTCCTAGGTTATAAACATACATGTTTTAGTAACCTAAAATAATACAACATGAATACTGATGAAGATAAAACTGAAAAAGTCAGCCTCTCTGACGAAATAGTGATGAGTGAGATGGATGTTCCATTAACCCCACTTAGTCAGGTTGGCGAGGCGAGTGCGACCGAAAATGTAGAGACTGAACAAGTAACCTCCATCTCACTTCATGAAAACAAAACAGACGAAATGTTAACACGTCTGTATAACATGATGTGTAGCAATTTTAAAGACATGAATTTTAAATTTGATGTTCAGAAAAGTGAAATTAAAGAAATTCAAAATAGTTTTAACAGCCATTTCAATGAAATGAAAAATGAAATAAAAGTGAGTCACAATAAACTTATTAAGAAATGTGACCAGCTGATTACAAAATTAGATAAGTTACATGTGGTAGAAAGTAAAGTAGAAAGTCAGGAAGTACTAGATAGTAGTACCCAGCAAAATGCTGTACTGGATAACATATTTAAAACTGATAATTCCAAAAATGAATGTACTCTAGATAATTCCAATAATACCGGTAGTAAGATGGGGGTATTAGAAAAGGATAAACCTGATAATGAAATTATAATGAATGATAATGAAATATTTGAATTTATGAAGTCAGAAAGAAAGTTGAGAGAAAGTATTTTAGTACAAGGAGTGCAGGGGGTAGATATTTCTTTTAATGTTGTATTAGGGGGTGAAGACAAGTCTTCATGTTATTGTTATAAGGATAAGAATGCCTTTAATTTATATTTGATAGACGATAGTTCTACAAATAAAGTTTCTTTTAGTTTTTGTGTACCTAAGAGGTGCAACGATTTTATGATAGGGACCCCTGCATATTTGGAGAGAGAAAGTGTATTTTGGTGTTATGGAGAGAAATCTATTAAGAGAGAAAGTATAGAGAGATATTGTGAGAGTAAAAGAGTAATAGAAGTATTTAAAGTAAACAGAAATTACAGACAACTGTTAGAAAGGTTAGGGTTATATGTGGTATATGAAAATGATGAATACTTGCCTGATAATAACAATAAATTGGAAATAACAAGAAATGAGAATAAAGACATTAGGTACTTACCTGTGGTGGAATATTATGGGGATAATTATAGTATAAACCGATTAATGACATATGATACTAAGACAAACGGAACTCTACTTGATCGTGACTGGGAATATTTGTTTAATAACCGTCCAATAACATATGAATATAATGTATCTAATAAAATCTATGTATTAAATAAGAATTTATATAGACCTAAGATTCGTTTGTTGTTTAATGATGGTGGATAGACTGTTATATTGTGAAATGAACATTAAATAATAATATGAAAAGTGGTTTTGAATTGGACTGTTATGGACTGATTTCGATTAATGACACAATAATGAAGTTGGAGTGTATATTTTTATTGTATTAACTGTTTTGTATTTATCCATGTATTTTGATGTGTATTATGTATTACAGGTACCCCAGTGTGTATCATTATATATTATATATATAACATGTTTAATAATAATATTTTAATTAATTCCTAATGAATAATAATGAATGTTTAAATAAATAATTATACTTGAATTTTGAAAAGAGGTATTGTTATAAAGAGGTAGGAGAGGAATTTTATAATAGAATTGTCAATGACTACAGTAAGTGTTTAAACAGGTATAGAGACTGGGTATAGATAAAATGCAGGTGAGTTATTTAATTGATGTAAAAGGAGTTAGATAGTTAAGAAGTTTTAAGAAAATATAAAGAGAATTATTAAATATTTAGGGACACAGTAGTTAGTTATTATTTGTAAAGAAGGTGTAAGTAAAGGTACATACATATATTTGTTGTTGATGAATTCTGTAGTGGGGGTGAGGTGATAAAGAGTAGCCAACCAATAGTGTTGTGGCAGGTAATAGCGTAGTTTAAGGGAGTGTTTGCCGAATTATTTGGAAGGGCAAAATATTAGAGATGTATATAGCCAGTTAGGGAACACCCAACCCATTGCAAAGACGAGCGGTGCCATAAGATTTAAAGGGAATTAGTAATGGAGTTTAAGATTGAGATATTGGTGTCATTGATAGGTAAATTTGATGGTCAGTTAGAAGAAGGTGAGTAAAATTATATAATGAAGTATAGTGAATATAGGAGTTATCCAGACTAAACAATGATAGAAGGTGAAAGGTTAGGTAGTTAGGGAGGTAGAAAGTTCAGAGTATAGAGAAAGTAAGAAGTGAATAATGAAACAATAATGTAATATGAATAGTAACAATAAGTTCAAAATGTATTTTATTATTATAAATAAATAAATTTGATGTTTAATTAATAACTGCAATGGTAAATTTTAATTTAAATACAACTTTTAAGTAAATTATACAAATGTTAATGCATATCTTAGATATGATTAAATATTATTGAGTATTTAAAATGTTTTAACTGTATTATTAATATATCAGTGTTAATTATTAATGTATTATGTATTTATTTGAAAACTTTTTAACATGATGTTATAATATGGGTAGGAAAAAAAAAAAAAAAAAAAATTTTTTTGTAAATGGCGTTAATAATATTTATCAGCCAGATGATTAACTGTTAATAATAATAATAATACTAATAATCATAATAAAAGTTTATTTTAAGAGTTATAAGTAAATAAATCGATTTATTAAATTTCTTGATTTGTTTTCTCCAAGTTTGGGAGATATATAATTATATTTTATATTATATATATTTTATATTTTCAATTATATTTCATTCAATTTTAATCCTTTTTCATATTCTTTTTAATCCTTGAGATTTATTATTTTTATAATTTTTATACTTTCTCATTTTATTTAATATAATTTATAATTTTATAAATAGTAAGCCAACCCAGTGCTTATTGGCACAAACCAGCACTTAGCTAAGGGGAACCATATCAGTTAAGGAGGTAGTGATTCAATAAGCCACTATATTAATATTTTTTATAAATTGTTTCAGTGTTTGGGATGTGACAGCGGTCCTGAGCTGGCTAACTCGTCAGAGCAGGGGCGTTAAGAGCCTAAGTGGCCTTATGGTGTTGGGATCTCGCAGAAGTCCAGTAAGGTCATGAAGGTACAGTCATTATCACCAGACCAAGGGTGAGTGATTATTGTTTTTTATATAAATTTGTAAGGGGTTTGTGGCGACTTGTCCTGGCTGATCCCTTTAGGAAGTATGAAAGGGTCAATGAAAGTTTGTGTGCTTCGTCACACCATCTTTCATTGAGGGGGTTTTGTGATGGTACAATCATGGTACATTGTATAATTACCTAAAATATGGTAACGAGATAATAAATATTGTATTTTCCTATTTTTTGACATACCCAACCCAACCTAAAACACACGATATCGAATTTACAGTGAGGGGACTATATTACAGTATTTGCCAGGATTTGAACTAATTCATGACAAAAAACGGTGTCACATCACAAAAACAGTGTGCAGTTATTGAGATAAGCAGAGCCAAGCCTTCGTTACGTCAGAGGCTGAGAATGTGTTGACAGCAACCAAACTGCGATGTCAACACGATAGACAAAGGAATGTGACGTCAGTACACCCCACTTCCGCAGATTTCAACCAGAAATTGTCATTTCATCTGCAGCTCTGATTTGAGCCGGCCGGCCAAAACTCATTCACTCACGGGTGAATTTTTTAACTTTTTAGACCACTAAAGGTGGTTAATAAACAGTTATAATAAATATAACAATACAGTGCGCCAACTCCAAGATGTGACCGGGAAAAACTCGCCGAACTCGCGGTGCGCGAAGTTCGTGCAAACCGAGAACAACCAGCAACACTACATTGGTGAGAACGTTCTATTACATCTTCAATCCTTTGATTCATTCCCAATACCAAATTTTGAATCAATGTAAAATCATTTTAATTTTTCAATATATAAGGGGAGCTCCACCATGTATAATTTGTACCATGAGTATGTAAGAGTGAGTATTTGAGTGTGTGGGTTAAAAAAAATATTAAGTGTTGGGTTGTGCTAAAATTTTAATAATTTACGTTTAAATAATTATTATAATGCAACGTATATTTTTTGTGTAGAGTAATATCATGGGGACAACGCCCATGGCGCAATATATATATCCATGTAAGATTTATCATATTTAATGTTAATAAACACTTTTTATATGTTATTTGAAGTTTCGTTATTTCAGGTAATGGGTTTCACTGAAATGGTACGTGTTAACCGAATTCTGGCCCTAATAATAGTAAATGTCGATCATACACAGTACAGTATAGACACTTGCACAACATGGCACCCTAGACTGTTGTACAGACAAAATACATTGTACATTGTAATCAAACAATATATATTAATATAATTGATTACATTTGCGCCCTTAAGAACAAGGGATAATTGATTACATTGTTCACTCAACACCAGTCCCAAATAACAGGGCTGAAAATAACGAAATTACGAAAATGATGCAAATGCTTTTTAATCAGGAATTTAGCAAACTTGATGAAAAATTTAATGAACAAAAAAGCGAAATAGAGGAATCCAAGATAATTTTAATGTAAAATTTGAAGAATTAAAAAATGAAATACAAAGACAAAATTGTAGTATTGACAAAGTAGACAAATTTGAATTGAACAAAGAGGACAAGGTAAGTAGTAGTGGAAATGACGATAAAATAGATGAAAATATAGTAATAGGAGATAATAGTGTGGATGTTGGTAGTAATAGTGAGATTTTAATGAGACTAGAGGTTAATGGTGAGGTGACAGTTGTAGATGAGAGTGAAAGTGGGGGTAAGGAGAGTTTAAGTGAGTATAGTGAGCAGAGGGCAAATTTTCCCAGTGGTATAGTTGGAGTAAAGACTCCGAAATTGTTATTTGAGGAGGAAGGTTCCTCTAGAGTTTATCCCTTAGTTTTTTGTGTTAGTGTACCTGGTGAGGCCAGGGGGTGGTTTTATGGAGTAGTAGTGCCCGATGCAAATGTGGAAAGAGAGAGATGGTATGATAGTGAGAGATATATTGAGAGAAACAGAGAAGTAGAAATTTTTAAGATAAGCAGAGATTATGAAGAGTTTATGGGAAGGTTAGGAGTAGAGATGATATATAATAAAAATAATAAGTACTTACCTTGGGTTGAAGCTGATATAGCAGAAGTGGGAGATGATGTTGATAAAGATGACTTTATAACTTACCTGATTGTAACAGACGATACCAAAGGCGACATGACCATACCCGATCATGAGTTATATGAGATTGTGGAAAATTATAGAAATTTGAATAGTATGTATATTGATTGTAATAATATAAGACATTCAATATTAAACCATGTATATAGTTTTAAGATTCGATTCTTATTTGACGATGGAGGGTAAACATTTTATTGTGTTTATAAACATTTAATTATGTGGACAGTGTTTTTTAAGATGGACTGTTTATGACTGAGTTTTGGTAAATGATTTAATGATTATGTGGATTGTATATTTTTGTGTATTGATGTCTATGTATTTGTGTAATTTTGGTGTTGTGTATTTTATGTATTTTTTTTATGTAAACGTGTATTGTAGAATTTTAAATAACTGAAGAAAATTTAAATGATATTATGGAATTTAGATTCTAAAGGGTTAGTAAATGATTATGTATTTGGATATTGAGAGGTACTGTTGTTAGTAGATAAGTGATGAATTTTCTAGTGATATATAAGTTGAAATGTTGTAAAGAGTTTGGGTAATAGTGATAAATAAGGGCATTGGAGTTAGTTAAATAAAGTTAATGGGAGTTAGGAAAAATAAAGTGTTGAGATGCTGATAATATATAAAGAGGTGTTAGATATTTTAGGGACACAGTAGTTAGCGATTATATGTACAGTTGAGTAATGTGCATGGTAATTATATTTGTTGTTGATGGTGATACTTTGTAATAAGGGTATTGGTGTAGGAGTCTGCAACGAGAGATGTTGAGACAGGAAGGGACCGATTAGCGCCGGAAAGGGTTACCTGAAAGGGTCAGGAACCGATAAGGGAATGAGTTGGTTAGAGGGAATACACACATACTAGTACAAAAATGAGCGGTGCCAGAGGTTTTAAATGGGATTTGTGAAGGGGGTTATTATTGAGATATTGGTGTCATATTATATGTAAATGGTTAGAAGAATAGAGAATTGTTGATAGGAAAAATTTTATAAAATTTTGCTACAAGTTAGGTAAATATGAATTAAGTAATTTGAATTGTTCAATGTTAGTGTTTAATGTTTGATATACAATGTTATTGTGTTTTATTATGTTGACAATAGTGTGTGTGGATAGGAGGTTACTACCAGGATAGTAACGATTATAATATTAAAATTTTGTGAAGATTGTCCATTCTCTAGAAATGATTCTGTTATAAAGAAAGTTAAACGTAAAGCAAAGATCGTAAAGAATTTAGAGAGCTTTAGGTTGTTTGCCATGATATATAGATACTGTAAGATTATGTGAAGTAAAATATTAGAGTTAATGGTTGTTGCTAAAACAGTAAAGTATATTGTTGTTTAGATTAAGAACAATTGTTTTCATGTAATAAAGAGAATGGATATAATTGACAGAAGTCAGAAAGGTGTACTAGATACCGGATTGTTAAAAGGAGAAGGAATTTTCTATCTTAACTCTTGTTATACATTGTTTGAAACTTGTAGAATTAAGCAAACCAATGCCCCAAAACGCAAACCAACGTACTAAGAGGAAACATATCAGTTATGGATATGGATATAGAGAAGGCCACTATTTTAAAATTTTGTATTGGATGTTTCAGAGTTTTATGGTGTGGTGACCGCGGTCCAGAGCTGGCCGGTGCGTCAGAACAGGAGAGTAAAGTGCCTCATGGCCTTATGGTGTAGGGATCTCTCTGGAGAAGTCCAGTAAGGTCAGAAGGTGCGAACCTGATCATTGCATCAAGGGCAAGTGATTGAAAATTTTATAGTAACACTACAGGGGGTTGTGGCTCCATATCTGAGCTGATCCTTTTAGAGAGGTGTGAATGAGTCAATGAAAGTTTTTGTGTCTCGACACAAAACCTTTCATTGAGGGGGTTTTGTGACAGTACAAAAAGTCTGATATAAAAAGTATGGTATGCAAGGTAGTAAACTATTGTATTTCGATGTTTTTAAAGTCATTTCTACGGGTAATACAATTTCCCTTGGTTTTTGCCTACAACGACGCAGTTCCGAGACACCGAAATAATTTCAAGGACAGCAGTGTACGTGCAGATAAAGACACTTGAAATGGTTACAGCCACTAATAACGGCGCTCCATACGTCTGTTTCATTGGCCGACAACGCCAAACGTCATTAATACAACAATGACGTGATTAAAATACGTAACTAACAAGGCGATTATGTAACAAAAGACAAAGAACAATGACGTTTACTCACACACACATACGTAAAATTTGCATAGTATTCGGCCCAGTCTCCAGAACATCACCATGGCAGTAACACGTTAGAATTGTGCTGGCATAAATAGTCAGCTAAAGTGTTTTATTTGTATTAACAAAATGTAATCACAAGCAAATAATGTTAACAAGTAATTATAACCATCATGTAAATTCAGTGTAAAGGACAGACGAAAGCTAGACATACAACGTCTGCCCCAGTCTTCAGAAATTCATCATGGCGATAACACGTTAAAAGTTGTGCTGGCCTGAAATAGTCAGCTAAAGTGCTTTAAAGAATTAACAATGTAATCAAAATGTAAACCAGTGTTAACTACAGAAAAGTCTAGACAGTGTGAAGTAATAGTTTTCAAAAGTATAAGTAGAATCAGTGTATTCAGAAAGATGTAACCACTCCGTTTTGGAACCAACATGTGACCCGCTGCTAGAACTTCCAGTCTACTTAACAAGGGAAGTGCCAAACCAAAATTCTATTTAAAGAGCTCTTTTAATCAAAATTGCCGTTATTATGTGTACACAATCAAAAGTAAATTGAAAATTGTATGTATGGATGAGAGAGAGAGAGCAGTGCGTGAACGTTAAATGTCGACTTCTGAATGGGGGTTGGTTTGCGTTAGCGATAAGTAAATATAATAAAAGTCAATTAATCATGAAGCTGCTTCATAGTCAGTAGATAGAATTTGATGAATTAATGTTTAATAAAACATAAAGGAGTTTTATGACAAACGAGCCAATATAAGTAATGGCCGCCATGTTGAAATTTTATCCGGTGTACACGCTTAACTAAATTACTGAATAAATTGATATTAATGGTCACTGTTTCAAATAAACGTATTCTCATTTCTGTGCCTATCTCTGTCAGCAATCTCGCCGAGTCGAATCCTTGGACCCTAGGTAAGAATAAAAACAACAAGATTGAAGTAACCAGATTCTCAAACTATGGTAAGTACCATAATTATGGTGCGCGTGACATACGTGCTTCATACAAGTAATGTAAACAGACCCGAATATAGGTTACTTGATATTTCCTCTTACAAATACATTTATATTTACGTAAATAATTATTGTAATTTAACAAATGGCACCCGAACAGGGACTATATAAAAATACATTAATGTATTTTATATAATAAGCCTGAATGATGGCAGAATGGGCATTGAAACTGAGAGTACGGTTGTAGGTTAGGTGGTAACGATAATATAAAGCGACAAACCATTAACATTTTTTATAATGGCAGAAAATAAAGAAAACGTCAGCATAACTGACAGCACGAATAACAGTCAAATAAGTATGAGAGAATCACTAGTCATGAGTGAAGGAGTTGTTGTGATGGTACAATCATGGTACATTGTATAATTACCTAAAATATGGTAACGAGATAATAAATATTGTATTTTCCTATTTTTTGACATACCCAACCCAACCTAAAACACACGATATCGAATTTACAGTGAGGGGACTATATTACAGTATTTGCGAGGATTTGAACTAATTCATGACAAAAAACGGTGTCACATCACAAAAACAGTGTGCAGTTATTGAGATAAGCAGAGCCAAACCTTCGTTACGTCAGAGGCTGAGAATGTGTTGACAGCAACCAAACTGCGATGTCAACACGATAGACAAAGGAATGTGACGTCAGTACACCCCACTTCCGCAGATTTCAACCAGAAATTGTCGTCATTTCATCTGCAGCTCTGATTTGAGCCGGCCGGCCAAAACTCATTCACTCACGGGTGAATTTTTTAACTTTTTAGACCACTAAAGGTGGTTAATAAACAGTTATAATAAATATAACAATACAGTGCGCCAACTCCAAGATGTGACCGGGAAAAACTCGCCGAACTCGCGGTGCGCGAAGTTCGTGCAAACCGAGAACAACCAGCAACACTACATTGGTGAGAACGTTCTATTACATCTTCAATCCTTTGATTCATTCCCAATACCAAATTTTGAATCAATGTAAAATCATTTTAATTTTTCAATATATAAAGGGAGCTCCACCATGTATAATTTGTACCATGAGTATGTAAGAGTGAGTATTTGAGTGTGTGGGTTAAAAAAAATATTAAGTGTTGGGTTGTGCTAAAATTTTAATAATTTACGTTTAAATAATTATTATAATGCAACGTATATTTTTTGTGTAGAGTAATATCATGGGGACAACGCCCATGGCGCAATATATATATATCCATGTAACATTTATGATATTTAATGTTAATAAACACTTTTTATATGTTATTTGAAGTTTCGTTATTTCAGGTAATGGGTTTCACTGAAATGGTACGTGTTAACCGAATTCTGGCCCTAATAATAGTAAATGTCGATCATACACAGTACAGTATAGACACTTGCACAACATGGCACCCTAGACTGTTGTACAGACAAAATACATTGTACATTGTAATCAAACAATATAAATTAATATAATTGATTACATTTGCGCCCTTAAGAAAGGGACTAATAGATTACATTTGGCGCCCGAACAGGGACTCGACATAAAACTTAATTTTATGTGGAGTAATACCTACCAGGAAAGTGGAATAGTTACCTGAAGTAATTGCGTAAGTACATACACACGTGCGTAGAATAGGGTTAAATTCCTAGGTTATAAACATACATGTTTTAGTAACCTAAAATAATACAACATGAATACTGATGAAGATAAAACTGAAAAAGTCAGCCTCTCTGACGAAATAGTGATGAGTGAGATGGATGTTCCATTAACCCCACTTAGTCAGGTTGGCGAGGCGAGTGCGACCGAAAATGTAGAGACTGAACAAGTAACCTCCATCTCACTTCATGAAAACAAAACAGACGAAATGTTAACACGTCTGTATAACATGATGTGTAGCAATTTTAAAGACATGAATTTTAAATTTGATGTTCAGAAAAGTGAAATTAAAGAAATTCAAAATAGTTTTAACAGCCATTTCAATGAAATGAAAAATGAAATAAAAGTGAGTCACAATAAACTTATTAAGAAATGTGACCAGCTGATTACAAAATTAGATAAGTTACATGTGGTAGAAAGTAAAGTAGAAAGTCAGGAAGTACTAGATAGTAGTACCCAGCAAAATGCTGTACTGGATAACATATTTAAAACTGATAATTCCAAAAATGAATGTACTCTAGATAATTCCAATAATACCGGTAGTAAGATGGGGGTATTAGAAAAGGATAAACCTGATAATGAAATTATAATGAATGATAATGAAATATTTGAATTTATGAAGTCAGAAAGAAAGTTGAGAGAAAGTATTTTAGTACAAGGAGTGCAGGGGGTAGATATTTCTTTTAATGTTGTATTAGGGGGTGAAGACAAGTCTTCATGTTATTGTTATAAGGATAAGAATGCCTTTAATTTATATTTGATAGACGATAGTTCTACAAATAAAGTTTCTTTTAGTTTTTGTGTACCTAAGAGGTGCAACGATTTTATGATAGGGACCCCTGCATATTTGGAGAGAGAAAGTGTATTTTGGTGTTATGGAGAGAAATCTATTAAGAGAGAAAGTATAGAGAGATATTGTGAGAGTAAAAGAGTAATAGAAGTATTTAAAGTAAACAGAAATTACAGACAACTGTTAGAAAGGTTAGGGTTATATGTGGTATATGAAAATGATGAATACTTGCCTGATAATAACAATAAATTGGAAATAACAAGAAATGAGAATAAAGACATTAGGTACTTACCTGTGGTGGAATATTATGGGGATAATTATAGTATAAACCGATTAATGACATATGATACTAAGACAAACGGAACTCTACTTGATCGTGACTGGGAATATTTGTTTAATAACCGTCCAATAACATATGAATATAATGTATCTAATAAAATCTATGTATTAAATAAGAATTTATATAGACCTAAGATTCGTTTGTTGTTTAATGATGGTGGATAGACTGTTATATTGTGAAATGAACATTAAATAATAATATGAAAAGTGGTTTTGAATTGGACTGTTATGGACTGATTTCGATTAATGACACAATAATGAAGTTGGAGTGTATATTTTTATTGTATTAACTGTTTTGTATTTATCCATGTATTTTGATGTGTATTATGTATTACAGGTACCCCAGTGTGTATCATTATATATTATATATATAACATGTTTAATAATAATATTTTAATTAATTCCTAATGAATAATAATGAATGTTTAAATAAATAATTATACTTGAATTTTGAAAAGAGGTATTGTTATAAAGAGGTAGGAGAGGAATTTTATAATAGAATTGTCAATGATTACAGTAAGTGTTTAAACAGGTATAGAGACTGGGTATAGATAAAATGCAGGTGAGTTATTTAATTGATGTAAAAGGAGTTAGATAGTTAAGAAGTTTTAAGAAAATATAAAGAGAATTATTAAATATTTAGGGACACAGTAGTTAGTTATTATTTGTAAAGAAGGTGTAAGTAAAGGTACATACATATATTTGTTGTTGATGAATTCTGTAGTGGGGGTGAGGTGATAAAGAGTAGCCAACCAATAGTGTTGTGGCAGGTAATAGCGTAGTTTAAGGGAGTGTTTGCCGAATTATTTGGAAGGGCAAAATATTAGAGATGTATATAGCCAGTTAGGGAACACCCAACCCATTGCAAAGACGAGCGGTGCCATAAGATTTAAAGGGAATTAGTAATGGAGTTTAAGATTGAGATATTGGTGTCATTGATAGGTAAATTTGATGGTCAGTTAGAAGAAGGTGAGTAAAATTATATAATGAAGTATAGTGAATATAGGAGTTATCCAGACTAAACAATGATAGAAGGTGAAAGGTTAGGTAGTTAGGGAGGTAGAAAGTTCAGAGTATAGAGAAAGTAAGAAGTGAATAATGAAACAATAATGTAATATGAATAGTAACAATAAGTTCAAAATGTATTTTATTATTATAAATAAATAAATTTGATGTTTAATTAATAACTGCAATGGTAAATTTTAATTTAAATACAACTTTTAAGTAAATTATACAAATGTTAATGCATATCTTAGATATGATTAAATATTATTGAGTATTTAAAATGTTTTAACTGTATTATTAATATATCAGTGTTAATTATTAATGTATTATGTATTTATTTGAAAACTTTTTAACATGATGTTATAATATGGGTAGGAAAAAAAAAAAAAAAAAAAAATTTTTTGTAAATGGCGTTAATAATATTTATCAGCCAGATGATTAACTGTTAATAATAATAATAATACTAATAATCATAATAAAAGTTTATTTTAAGAGTTATAAGTAAATAAATCGATTTATTAAATTTCTTGATTTGTTTTCTCCAAGTTTGGGAGATATATAATTATATTTTATATTATATATATTTTATATTTTCAATTATATTTCATTCAATTTTAATCCTTTTTCATATTCTTTTTAATCCTTGAGATTTATTATTTTTATAATTTTTATACTTTCTCATTTTATTTAATATAATTTATAATTTTATAAATAGTAAGCCAACCCAGTGCTTATTGGCACAAACCAGCACTTAGCTAAGGGGAACCATATCAGTTAAGGAGGTAGTGATTCAATAAGCCACTATATTAATATTTTTTATAAATTGTTTCAGTGTTTGGGATGTGACAGCGGTCCTGAGCTGGCTAACTCGTCAGAGCAGGGGCGTTAAGAGCCTAAGTGGCCTTATGGTGTTGGGATCTCGCAGAAGTCCAGTAAGGTCATGAAGGTACAGTCATTATCACCAGACCAAGGGTGAGTGATTATTGTTTTTTATATAAATTTGTAAGGGGTTTGTGGCGACTTGTCCTGGCTGATCCCTTTAGGAAGTATGAAAGGGTCAATGAAAGTTTGTGTGCTTCGTCACACCATCTTTCATTGAGGGGGTTTTGTGATGGTACAATCATGGTACATTGTATAATTACCTAAAATATGGTAACGAGATAATAAATATTGTATTTTCCTATTTTTTGACATACCCAACCCAACCTAAAACACACGATATCGAATTTACAGTGAGGGGACTATATTACAGTATTTGCCAGGATTTGAACTAATTCATGACAAAAAACGGTGTCACATCACAAAAACAGTGTGCAGTTATTGAGATAAGCAGAGCCAAGCCTTCGTTACGTCAGAGGCTGAGAATGTGTTGACAGCAACCAAACTGCGATGTCAACACGATAGACAAAGGAATGTGACGTCAGTACACCCCACTTCCGCAGATTTCAACCAGAAATTGTCATTTCATCTGCAGCTCTGATTTGAGCCGGCCGGCCAAAACTCATTCACTCACGGGTGAATTTTTTAACTTTTTAGACCACTAAAGGTGGTTAATAAACAGTTATAATAAATATAACAATACAGTGCGCCAACTCCAAGATGTGACCGGGAAAAACTCGCCGAACTCGCGGTGCGCGAAGTTCGTGCAAACCGAGAACAACCAGCAACACTACATTGGTGAGAACGTTCTATTACATCTTCAATCCTTTGATTCATTCCCAATACCAAATTTTGAATCAATGTAAAATCATTTTAATTTTTCAATATATAAGGGGAGCTCCACCATGTATAATTTGTACCATGAGTATGTAAGAGTGAGTATTTGAGTGTGTGGGTTAAAAAAAATATTAAGTGTTGGGTTGTGCTAAAATTTTAATAATTTACGTTTAAATAATTATTATAATGCAACGTATATTTTTTGTGTAGAGTAATATCATGGGGACAACGCCCATGGCGCAATATATATATCCATGTAAGATTTATCATATTTAATGTTAATAAACACTTTTTATATGTTATTTGAAGTTTCGTTATTTCAGGTAATGGGTTTCACTGAAATGGTACGTGTTAACCGAATTCTGGCCCTAATAATAGTAAATGTCGATCATACACAGTACAGTATAGACACTTGCACAACATGGCACCCTAGACTGTTGTACAGACAAAATACATTGTACATTGTAATCAAACAATATATATTAATATAATTGATTACATTTGCGCCCTTAAGAACAAGGGATAATTGATTACATTGTTCACTCAACACCAGTCCCAAATAACAGGGCTGAAAATAACGAAATTACGAAAATGATGCAAATGCTTTTTAATCAGGAATTTAGCAAACTTGATGAAAAATTTAATGAACAAAAAAGCGAAATAGAGGAATCCAAGATAATTTTAATGTAAAATTTGAAGAATTAAAAAATGAAATACAAAGACAAAATTGTAGTATTGACAAAGTAGACAAATTTGAATTGAACAAAGAGGACAAGGTAAGTAGTAGTGGAAATGACGATAAAATAGATGAAAATATAGTAATAGGAGATAATAGTGTGGATGTTGGTAGTAATAGTGAGATTTTAATGAGACTAGAGGTTAATGGTGAGGTGACAGTTGTAGATGAGAGTGAAAGTGGGGGTAAGGAGAGTTTAAGTGAGTATAGTGAGCAGAGGGCAAATTTTCCCAGTGGTATAGTTGGAGTAAAGACTCCGAAATTGTTATTTGAGGAGGAAGGTTCCTCTAGAGTTTATCCCTTAGTTTTTTGTGTTAGTGTACCTGGTGAGGCCAGGGGGTGGTTTTATGGAGTAGTAGTGCCCGATGCAAATGTGGAAAGAGAGAGATGGTATGATAGTGAGAGATATATTGAGAGAAACAGAGAAGTAGAAATTTTTAAGATAAGCAGAGATTATGAAGAGTTTATGGGAAGGTTAGGAGTAGAGATGATATATAATAAAAATAATAAGTACTTACCTTGGGTTGAAGCTGATATAGCAGAAGTGGGAGATGATGTTGATAAAGATGACTTTATAACTTACCTGATTGTAACAGACGATACCAAAGGCGACATGACCATACCCGATCATGAGTTATATGAGATTGTGGAAAATTATAGAAATTTGAATAGTATGTATATTGATTGTAATAATATAAGACATTCAATATTAAACCATGTATATAGTTTTAAGATTCGATTCTTATTTGACGATGGAGGGTAAACATTTTATTGTGTTTATAAACATTTAATTATGTGGACAGTGTTTTTTAAGATGGACTGTTTATGACTGAGTTTTGGTAAATGATTTAATGATTATGTGGATTGTATATTTTTGTGTATTGATGTCTATGTATTTGTGTAATTTTGGTGTTGTGTATTTTATGTATTTTTTTTATGTAAACGTGTATTGTAGAATTTTAAATAACTGAAGAAAATTTAAATGATATTATGGAATTTAGATTCTAAAGGGTTAGTAAATGATTATGTATTTGGATATTGAGAGGTACTGTTGTTAGTAGATAAGTGATGAATTTTCTAGTGATATATAAGTTGAAATGTTGTAAAGAGTTTGGGTAATAGTGATAAATAAGGGCATTGGAGTTAGTTAAATAAAGTTAATGGGAGTTAGGAAAAATAAAGTGTTGAGATGCTGATAATATATAAAGAGGTGTTAGATATTTTAGGGACACAGTAGTTAGCGATTATATGTACAGTTGAGTAATGTGCATGGTAATTATATTTGTTGTTGATGGTGATACTTTGTAATAAGGGTATTGGTGTAGGAGTCTGCAACGAGAGATGTTGAGACAGGAAGGGACCGATTAGCGCCGGAAAGGGTTACCTGAAAGGGTCAGGAACCGATAAGGGAATGAGTTGGTTAGAGGGAATACACACATACTAGTACAAAAATGAGCGGTGCCAGAGGTTTTAAATGGGATTTGTGAAGGGGGTTATTATTGAGATATTGGTGTCATATTATATGTAAATGGTTAGAAGAATAGAGAATTGTTGATAGGAAAAATTTTATAAAATTTTGCTACAAGTTAGGTAAATATGAATTAAGTAATTTGAATTGTTCAATGTTAGTGTTTAATGTTTGATATACAATGTTATTGTGTTTTATTATGTTGACAATAGTGTGTGTGGATAGGAGGTTACTACCAGGATAGTAACGATTATAATATTAAAATTTTGTGAAGATTGTCCATTCTCTAGAAATGATTCTGTTATAAAGAAAGTTAAACGTAAAGCAAAGATCGTAAAGAATTTAGAGAGCTTTAGGTTGTTTGCCATGATATATAGATACTGTAAGATTATGTGAAGTAAAATATTAGAGTTAATGGTTGTTGCTAAAACAGTAAAGTATATTGTTGTTTAGATTAAGAACAATTGTTTTCATGTAATAAAGAGAATGGATATAATTGACAGAAGTCAGAAAGGTGTACTAGATACCGGATTGTTAAAAGGAGAAGGAATTTTCTATCTTAACTCTTGTTATACATTGTTTGAAACTTGTAGAATTAAGCAAACCAATGCCCCAAAACGCAAACCAACGTACTAAGAGGAAACATATCAGTTATGGATATGGATATAGAGAAGGCCACTATTTTAAAATTTTGTATTGGATGTTTCAGAGTTTTATGGTGTGGTGACCGCGGTCCAGAGCTGGCCGGTGCGTCAGAACAGGAGAGTAAAGTGCCTCATGGCCTTATGGTGTAGGGATCTCTCTGGAGAAGTCCAGTAAGGTCAGAAGGTGCGAACCTGATCATTGCATCAAGGGCAAGTGATTGAAAATTTTATAGTAACACTACAGGGGGTTGTGGCTCCATATCTGAGCTGATCCTTTTAGAGAGGTGTGAATGAGTCAATGAAAGTTTTTGTGTCTCGACACAAAACCTTTCATTGAGGGGGTTTTGTGACAGTACAAAAAGTCTGATATAAAAAGTATGGTATGCAAGGTAGTAAACTATTGTATTTCGATGTTTTTAAAGTCATTTCTACGGGTAATACAATTTCCCTTGGCTTTTGCCTACAACGACGCAGTTCCGAGACACCAAAATAATTTCAAGGACAGCAGTGTACGTGCAGATAAAGACACTTGAAATGGTTACAGCCACTAATAACGGCGCTCCATACGTCTGTTTCATTGGCCGACAACGCCAAACGTCATTAATACAACAATGACGTGATTAAAATACGTAACTAACAAGGCGATTGTGTAACAAAAGACAAAGAACAATGACGTTTACTCACACACATATACGTAAAATTTGCATAGTATTCGGCCCAGTCTCCAGAACATCACCATGGCAGTAACACGTTAGAATTGTGCTGGCATAAATAGTCAGCTAAAGTGTTTTATTTGTATTAACAAAATGTAATCACAAGTAAATAGTGTTAACAAGTAATTATAACCATCATGTAAATTCAGTGTAAAGGACAGACGAAAGCTAGACATACAACGTCTGCCCCAGTCTTCAGAAATTCATCATGGCGATAACACGTTAAAAGTTGTGCTGGCCTGAAATAGTCAGCTTAAGTGCTTTAAAGAATTAACAATGTAATCAAAATGTAAACCAGTGTTAACTACAGAAAAGTCTAGCCAGTGTGAAGTAATAGTTTTCAAAAGTATAAGTAGAATCAGTGTATTCAGAAAGATGTAACCACTCCGTTTTGGAACCAACATGTGACCCGCTGCTAGAACTTCCAGTCTACTTAACAAGGGAAGTGCCAAACCAAAATTCTATTTAAAGAGCTCTTTTAATCAAAATTGCCGTTATTATGTGTACACAATCAAAAGTAAATTGAAAATTGTATGTATGGATGAGAGAGAGAGAGAGAGCAGTGCGTGAACGTTAAATGTCGACTTCTGAATGGGGGTTGGTTTGCGTTAGCGATAAGTAAATATAATAAAAGTCAATTAATCGTGAAGCTGCTTCATAGTCAGTAGATAGAATTTGATGAATTAATGTTTAATAGAACATAAAGGAGTTTTATGACAAACGAGCCAATATAAGTAATGGCCGCCATGTTGAAATTTTATCCGGTGTACACGCTTAACTAAATTACTGAATAAATTGATATTAATGGTCACTGTTTCACATAAACGTATTCTCATTTCTGTGCCTATCTCTGTCAGCAATCTCGCTGAGTCGAATCCTTGGACCCTAGGTAAGAATAAAAACAACAAGATTGAAGTAACCAGATTCTCAAACTATGGTAAGTACCATAATTATGGTGCGCGTGACATACGTGCTTCATACAAGTAATGTAAACAGACCCGAATATAGGTTACTTGATATTTCCTCTTACAAATACATTTATATTTACGTAAATAATTATTGTAATTTAACAAATGGCACCCGAACAGGGACTATATAAAAATACATTAATGTATTTTATATAATAAGCCTGAATGATGGCAGAGTGGGCATTGAAACTGAGAGTACGGTTGTAGGTTAGGTGGTAACGATAATATAAAGCGACAAACCATTAACATTTTTTATAATGGCAGAAAATAAAGAAAACGTCAGCATAACTGACAGCACGAATAACAGTCAAATAAGTATGAGAGAATCACTAGTCATGAGTGAAGGAGTTGTTGTGATGGTACAATCATGGTACATTGTATAATTACCTAAAATATGGTAACGAGATAATAAATATTGTATTTTCCTATTTTTTGACATACCCAACCCAACCTAAAACACACGATATCGAATTTACAGTGAGGGGACTATATTACAGTATTTGCGAGGATTTGAACTAATTCATGACAAAAAACGGTGTCACATCACAAAAACAGTGTGCAGTTATTGAGATAAGCAGAGCCAAGCCTTCGTTACGTCAGAGGCTGAGAATGTGTTGACAGCAACCAAACTGCGATGTCAACACGATAGACAAAGGAATGTGACGTCAGTACACCCCACTTCCGCAGATTTCAACCAGAAATTGTCGTCATTTCATCTGCAGCTCTGATTTGAGCCGGCCGGCCAAAACTCATTCACTCACGGGTGAATTTTTTAACTTTTTAGACCACTAAAGGTGGTTAATAAACAGTTATAATAAATATAACAATACAGTGCGCCAACTCCAAGATGTGACCGGGAAAAACTCGCCGAACTCGCGGTGCGCGAAGTTCGTGCAAACCGAGAACAACCAGCAACACTACATTGGTGAGAACGTTCTATTACATCTTCAATCCTTTGATTCATTCCCAATACCAAATTTTGAATCAATGTAAAATCATTTTAATTTTTCAATATATAAAGGGAGCTCCACCATGTATAATTTGTACCATGAGTATGTAAGAGTGAGTATTTGAGTGTGTGGGTTAAAAAAAATATTAAGTGTTGGGTTGTGCTAAAATTTTAATAATTTACGTTTAAATAATTATTATAATGCAACGTATATTTTTTGTGTAGAGTAATATCATGGGGACAACGCCCATGGCGCAATATATATATATCCATGTAACATTTATCATATTTAATGTTAATAAACACTTTTTATATGTTATTTGAAGTTTCGTTATTTCAGGTAATGGGTTTCACTGAAATGGTACGTGTTAACCGAATTCTGGCCCTAATAATAGTAAATGTCGATCATACACAGTACAGTATAGACACTTGCACAACATGGCACCCTAGACTGTTGTACAGACAAAATACATTGTACATTGTAATCAAACAATATAAATTAATATAATTGATTACATTTGCGCCCTTAAGAAAGGGACTAATAGATTACATTTGGCGCCCGAACAGGGACTCGACATAAAACTTAAATTTTATGTGGAGTAATACCTACCAGGAAAGTGGAATAGTTACCTGAAGTAATTGCGTAAGTACATACACACGTGCGTAGAATAGGGTTAAATTCCTAGGTTATAAACATACATGTTTTAGTAACCTAAAATAATACAACATGAATACTGATGAAGATAAAACTGAAAAAGTCAGCCTCTCTGACGAAATAGTGATGAGTGAGATGGATGTTCCATTAACCCCACTTAGTCAGGTTGGCGAGGCGAGTGCGACCGAAAATGTAGAGACTGAACAAGTAACCTCCATCTCACTTCATGAAAACAAAACAGACGAAATGTTAACACGTCTGTATAACATGATGTGTAGCAATTTTAAAGACATGAATTTTAAATTTGATGTTCAGAAAAGTGAAATTAAAGAAATTCAAAATAGTTTTAACAGCCATTTCAATGAAATGAAAAATGAAATAAAAGTGAGTCACAATAAACTTATTAAGAAATGTGACCAGCTGATTACAAAATTAGGTAAGTTACATGTGGTAGAAAGTAAAGTAGAAAGTCAGGAAGTACTAGATAGTAGTACCCAGCAAAATGCTGTACTGGATAACATATTTAAAACTGATAATTCCAAAAATGAATGTACTCTAGATAATTCCAATAATACCGGTAGTAAGATGGGGGTATTAGAAAAGGATAAACCTGATAATGAAATTATAATGAACGATAATGAAATATTTGAATTTATGAAGTCAGAAAGAAAGTTGAGAGAAAGTATTTTAGTACAAGGAGTGCAGGGGGTAGATTTTTCTTTTAATGTTGTATTAGGGGGTGAAGACAAGTCTTCATGTTATTGTTATAAGGATAAGAATGCCTTTAATTTATATTTGATAGACGATAGTTCTACAAATAAAGTTTCTTTTAGTTTTTGTGTACCTAAGAGGTGCAACGATTTTATGATAGGGACCCCTGCATATTTGGAGAGAGAAAGTGTATTTTGGTGTTATGGAGAGAAATCTATTAAGAGAGAAAGTATAGAGAGATATTGTGAGAGTAAAAGAGTAATAGAAGTATTTAAAGTAAACAGAAATTACAGACAACTGTTAGAAAGGTTAGGGTTATATGTGGTATATGAAAATGATGAATACTTGCCTGATAATAACAATAAATTGGAAATAACAAGAAATGAGAATAAAGACATTAGGTACTTACCTGTGGTGGAATATTATGGGGATAATTATAGTATAAACCGATTAATGACATATGATACTAAGACAAACGGAACTCTACTTGATCGTGACTGGGAATATTTGTTTAATAACCGTCCAATAACATATGAATATAATGTATCTAATAAAATCTATGTATTAAATAAGAATTTATATAGACCTAAGATTCGTTTGTTGTTTAATGATGGTGGATAGACTGTTATATTGTGAAATGAACATTAAATAATAATATGAAAAGTGGTTTTGAATTGGACTGTTATGGACTGATTTCGATTAATGACACAATAATGAAGTTGGAGTGTATATTTTTATTGTATTAACTGTTTTGTATTTATCCATGTATTTTGATGTGTATTATGTATTACAGGTACCCCAGTGTGTATCATTATATATTATATATATAACATGTTTAATAATAATATTTTAATTAATTCCTAATGAATAATAATGAATGTTTAAATAAATAATTATACTTGAATTTTGAAAAGAGGTATTGTTATAAAGAGGTAGGAGAGGAATTTTATAAGAGAATTGTCAATGATTACAGTAAGTGTTTAAACAGGTATAGAGACTGGGTATAGATAAAATGCAGGTGAGTTATTTAATTGATGTAAAAGGAGTTAGATAGTTAAGAAGTTTTAAGAAAATATAAAGAGAATTATTAAATATTTAGGGACACAGTAGTTAGTTATTATTTGTAAAGAAGGTGTAAGTAAAGGTACATACATATATTTGTTGTTGATGAATTCTGTAGTGGGGGTGAGGTGATAAAGAGTAGCCAACCAATAGTGTTGTGGCAGGTAATAGCGTAGTTTAAGGGAGTGTTTGCCGAATTATTTGGAAGGGCAAAATATTAGAGATGTATATAGCCAGTTAGGGAACACCCAACCCATTGCAAAGACGAGCGGTGCCATAAGATTTAAAGGGAATTAGTAATGGAGTTTAAGATTGAGATATTGGTGTCATTGATAGGTAAATTTGATGGTCAGTTAGAAGAAGGTGAGTAAAATTATATAATGAAGTATAGTGAATATAGGAGTTATCCAGACTAAACAATGATAGAAGGTGAAAGGTTAGGTAGTTAGGGAGGTAGAAAGTTCAGAGTATAGAGAAAGTAAGAAGTGAATAATGAAACAATAATGTAATATGAATAGTAACAATAAGTTCAAAATGTATTTTATTATTATAAATAAATAAATTTGATGTTTAATTAATAACTGCAATGGTAAATTTTAATTTAAATACAACTTTTAAGTAAATTATACAAATGTTAATGCATATCTTAGATATGATTAAATATGATTGAGTATTTAAAATGTATTAACTGTATTATTAATATATCAGTGTTAATTATTAATGTATTATGTATTTATTTGAAAACTTTTTAACATGATGTTATAATATGGGTAGGGAAAAAAAAAAAAAAAAAAAAAAAATTTTTGTGTAAATGGCGTTGTTAATAATATTTATCAGCCAGATGATTAACTGTTAATAATAATAATAATACTAATAATCATAATAAAAGTTTATTTTAAGAGTTATAAGTAAATAAATCGATTTATTAAATTTCTTGATTTGTTTTCTCCAAGTTTGGGAGATATATAATTATATTTTATATTATATATATTTTATATTTTCAATTATATTTCATTCAATTTTAATCCTTTTTCATATTCTTTTTAATCCTTGAGATTTATTATTTTTATAATTTTTATACTTTCTCATTTTATTTAATATAATTTATAATTTAATAAATAGTAAGCCAACCCAGTGCTTATTGGCACAAACCAGCACTTAGCTAAGGGGAACCATATCAGTTAAGGAGGTAGTGATTCAATAAGCCACTATATTAATATTTTTTATAAATTGTTTCAGTGTTTGGGATGTGACAGCGGTCCTGAGCTGGCTAACTCGTCAGAGCAGGGGCGTTAAGAGCCTAAGTGGCCTTATGGTGTTGGGATCTCGCAGGAGAAGTCCAGTAAGGTCATGAAGGTACAGTCATTATCACCAGACCAAGGGCGAGTGATTATTGTTTTTTATATAAATTTGTAAGGGGTTTGTGGCGACTTGTCCTGGCTGATCCCTTTAGGAAGTATGAAAGGGTCAATGAAAGTTTGTGTGCTTCGTCACACCATCTTTCATTGAGGGGGTTTTGTGATGGTACAATCATGGTACATTGTATAATTACCTAAAATATGGTAACGAGATAATAAATATTGTATTTTCCTATTTTTTGACATACCCAACCCAACCTAAAACACACGATATCGAATTTACAGTGAGGGGACTATATTACAGTATTTGCCAGGATTTGAACTAATTCATGACAAAAAACGGTGTCACATCACAAAAACAGTGTGCAGTTATTGAGATAAGCAGAGCCAAGCCTTCGTTACGTCAGAGGCTGAGAATGTGTTGACAGCAACCAAACTGCGATGTCAACACGATAGACAAAGGAATGTGACGTCAGTACACCCCACTTCCGCAGATTTCAACCAGAAATTGTCGTCATTTCATCTGCAGCTCTGATTTGAGCCGGCCGGCCAAAACTCATTCACTCACGGGTGAATTTTTTAACTTTTTAGACCACTAAAGGTGGTTAATAAACAGTTATAATAAATATAACAATACAGTGCGCCAACTCCAAGATGTGACCGGGAAAAACTCGCCGAACTCGCGGTGCGCGAAGTTCGTGCAAACCGAGAACAACCAGCAACACTACATTGGTGAGAACGTTCTATTACATCTTCAATCCTTTGATTCATTCCCAATACCAAATTTTGAATCAATGTAAAATCATTTTAATTTTTCAATATATAAAGGGAGCTCCACCATGTATAATTTGTACCATGAGTATGTAAGAGTGAGTATTTGAGTGTGTGGGTTAAAAAAAATATTAAGTGTTGGGTTGTGCTAAAATTTTAATAATTTACGTTTAAATAATTATTATAATGCAACGTATATTTTTTGTGTAGAGTAATATCATGGGGACAACGCCCATGGCGCAATATATATATATCCATGTAACATTTATCATATTTAATGTTAATAAACACTTTTTATATGTTATTTGAAGTTTCGTTATTTCAGGTAATGGGTTTCACTGAAATGGTACGTGTTAACCGAATTCTGGCCCTAATAATAGTAAATGTCGATCATACACAGTACAGTATAGACACTTGCACAACATGGCACCCTAGACTGTTGTACAGACAAAATACATTGTACATTGTAATCAAACAATATAAATTAATATAATTGATTACATTTGCGCCCTTAAGAAAGGGACTAATAGATTACATTTGGCGCCCGAACAGGGACTCGACATAAAACTTAAATTTTATGTGGAGTAATACCTACCAGGAAAGTGGAATAGTTACCTGAAGTAATTGCGTAAGTACATACACACGTGCGTAGAATAGGGTTAAATTCCTAGGTTATAAACATACATGTTTTAGTAACCTAAAATAATACAACATGAATACTGATGAAGATAAAACTGAAAAAGTCAGCCTCTCTGACGAAATAGTGATGAGTGAGATGGATGTTCCATTAACCCCACTTAGTCAGGTTGGCGAGGCGAGTGCGACCGAAAATGTAGAGACTGAACAAGTAACCTCCATCTCACTTCATGAAAACAAAACAGACGAAATGTTAACACGTCTGTATAACATGATGTGTAGCAATTTTAAAGACATGAATTTTAAATTTGATGTTCAGAAAAGTGAAATTAAAGAAATTCAAAATAGTTTTAACAGCCATTTCAATGAAATGAAAAATGAAATAAAAGTGAGTCACAATAAACTTATTAAGAAATGTGACCAGCTGATTACAAAATTAGGTAAGTTACATGTGGTAGAAAGTAAAGTAGAAAGTCAGGAAGTACTAGATAGTAGTACCCAGCAAAATGCTGTACTGGATAACATATTTAAAACTGATAATTCCAAAAATGAATGTACTCTAGATAATTCCAATAATACCGGTAGTAAGATGGGGGTATTAGAAAAGGATAAACCTGATAATGAAATTATAATGAACGATAATGAAATATTTGAATTTATGAAGTCAGAAAGAAAGTTGAGAGAAAGTATTTTAGTACAAGGAGTGCAGGGGGTAGATTTTTCTTTTAATGTTGTATTAGGGGGTGAAGACAAGTCTTCATGTTATTGTTATAAGGATAAGAATGCCTTTAATTTATATTTGATAGACGATAGTTCTACAAATAAAGTTTCTTTTAGTTTTTGTGTACCTAAGAGGTGCAACGATTTTATGATAGGGACCCCTGCATATTTGGAGAGAGAAAGTGTATTTTGGTGTTATGGAGAGAAATCTATTAAGAGAGAAAGTATAGAGAGATATTGTGAGAGTAAAAGAGTAATAGAAGTATTTAAAGTAAACAGAAATTACAGACAACTGTTAGAAAGGTTAGGGTTATATGTGGTATATGAAAATGATGAATACTTGCCTGATAATAACAATAAATTGGAAATAACAAGAAATGAGAATAAAGACATTAGGTACTTACCTGTGGTGGAATATTATGGGGATAATTATAGTATAAACCGATTAATGACATATGATACTAAGACAAACGGAACTCTACTTGATCGTGACTGGGAATATTTGTTTAATAACCGTCCAATAACATATGAATATAATGTATCTAATAAAATCTATGTATTAAATAAGAATTTATATAGACCTAAGATTCGTTTGTTGTTTAATGATGGTGGATAGACTGTTATATTGTGAAATGAACATTAAATAATAATATGAAAAGTGGTTTTGAATTGGACTGTTATGGACTGATTTCGATTAATGACACAATAATGAAGTTGGAGTGTATATTTTTATTGTATTAACTGTTTTGTATTTATCCATGTATTTTGATGTGTATTATGTATTACAGGTACCCCAGTGTGTATCATTATATATTATATATATAACATGTTTAATAATAATATTTTAATTAATTCCTAATGAATAATAATGAATGTTTAAATAAATAATTATACTTGAATTTTGAAAAGAGGTATTGTTATAAAGAGGTAGGAGAGGAATTTTATAAGAGAATTGTCAATGATTACAGTAAGTGTTTAAACAGGTATAGAGACTGGGTATAGATAAAATGCAGGTGAGTTATTTAATTGATGTAAAAGGAGTTAGATAGTTAAGAAGTTTTAAGAAAATATAAAGAGAATTATTAAATATTTAGGGACACAGTAGTTAGTTATTATTTGTAAAGAAGGTGTAAGTAAAGGTACATACATATATTTGTTGTTGATGAATTCTGTAGTGGGGGTGAGGTGATAAAGAGTAGCCAACCAATAGTGTTGTGGCAGGTAATAGCGTAGTTTAAGGGAGTGTTTGCCGAATTATTTGGAAGGGCAAAATATTAGAGATGTATATAGCCAGTTAGGGAACACCCAACCCATTGCAAAGACGAGCGGTGCCATAAGATTTAAAGGGAATTAGTAATGGAGTTTAAGATTGAGATATTGGTGTCATTGATAGGTAAATTTGATGGTCAGTTAGAAGAAGGTGAGTAAAATTATATAATGAAGTATAGTGAATATAGGAGTTATCCAGACTAAACAATGATAGAAGGTGAAAGGTTAGGTAGTTAGGGAGGTAGAAAGTTCAGAGTATAGAGAAAGTAAGAAGTGAATAATGAAACAATAATGTAATATAAATAGTAACAATAAGTTCAAAATGTATTTTATTATTATAAATAAATAAATTTGATGTTTAATTAATAACTGCAATGGTAAATTTTAATTTAAATACAACTTTTAAGTAAATTATACAAATGTTAATGCATATCTTAGATATGATTAAATATGATTGAGTATTTAAAATGTATTAACTGTATTATTAATATATCAGTGTTAATTATTAATGTATTATGTATTTATTTGAAAACTTTTTAACATGATGTTATAATATGGGTAGGAAAAAAAAAAAAAAAAAAAAAAAATTTTTTGTGTAAATGGCGTTGTTAATAATATTTATCAGCCAGATGATTAACTGTTAATAATAATAATAATACTAATAATCATAATAAAAGTTTATTTTAAGAGTTATAAGTAAATAAATCGATTTATTAAATTTCTTGATTTGTTTTCTCCAAGTTTGGGAGATATATAATTATATTTTATATTATATATATTTTATATTTTCAATTATATTTCATTCAATTTTAATCCTTTTTCATATTCTTTTTAATCCTTGAGATTTATTATTTTTATAATTTTTATACTTTCTCATTTTATTTAATATAATTTATAATTTAATAAATAGTAAGCCAACCCAGTGCTTATTGGCACAAACCAGCACTTAGCTAAGGGGAACCATATCAGTTAAGGAGGTAGTGATTCAATAAGCCACTATATTAATATTTTTTATAAATTGTTTCAGTGTTTGGGATGTGACAGCGGTCCTGAGCTGGCTAACTCGTCAGAGCAGGGGCGTTAAGAGCCTAAGTGGCCTTATGGTGTTGGGATCTCGCAGGAGAAGTCCAGTAAGGTCATGAAGGTACAGTCATTATCACCAGACCAAGGGCGAGTGATTATTGTTTTTTATATAAATTTGTAAGGGGTTTGTGGCGACTTGTCCTGGCTGATCCCTTTAGGAAGTATGAAAGGGTCAATGAAAGTTTGTGTGCTTCGTCACACCATCTTTCATTGAGGGGGTTTTGTGATGGTACAATCATGGTACATTGTATAATTACCTAAAATATGGTAACGAGATAATAAATATTGTATTTTCCTATTTTTTGACATACCCAACCCAACCTAAAACACACGATATCGAATTTACAGTGAGGGGACTATATTACAGTATTTGCCAGGATTTGAACTAATTCATGACAAAAAACGGTGTCACATCACAAAAACAGTGTGCAGTTATTGAGATAAGCAGAGCCAAGCCTTCGTTACGTCAGAGGCTGAGAATGTGTTGACAGCAACCAAACTGCGATGTCAACACGATAGACAAAGGAATGTGACGTCAGTACACCCCACTTCCGCAGATTTCAACCAGAAATTGTCATTTCATCTGCAGCTCTGATTTGAGCCGGCCGGCCAAAACTCATTCACTCACGGGTGAATTTTTTAACTTTTTAGACCACTAAAGGTGGTTAATAAACAGTTATAATAAATATAACAATACAGTGCGCCAACTCCAAGATGTGACCGGGAAAAACTCGCCGAACTCGCGGTGCGCGAAGTTCGTGCAAACCGAGAACAACCAGCAACACTACATTGGTGAGAACGTTCTATTACATCTTCAATCCTTTGATTCATTCCCAATACCAAATTTTGAATCAATGTAAAATCATTTTAATTTTTCAATATATAAAGGGAGCTCCACCATGTATAATTTGTACCATGAGTATGTAAGAGTGAGTATTTGAGTGTGTGGGTTAAAAAAAATATTAAGTGTTGGGTTGTGCTAAAATTTTAATAATTTACGTTTAAATAATTATTATAATGCAACGTATATTTTTTGTGTAGAGTAATATCATGGGGACAACGCCCATGCCGCAATATATATATCCATGTAACATTTATCATATTTAATGTTAATAAACACTTTTTATATATTATTTGAAGTTTCGTTATTTCAGGTAATGGGTTTCACTGAAATGGTACGTGTTAACCGAATTCTGGCCCTAATAATAGTAAATGTCGATCATACACAGTACAGTATAGACACTTGCACAACATGGCACCCTAGACTGTTGTACAGACAAAATACATTGTACATTGTAATCAAACAATATAAATTAATATAATTGATTACATTTGCGCCCTTAAGAACAAGGGATAATTGATTACATTGTTCACTCAACACCAGTCCCAAATAACAGGGCTGAAAATAACGAAATTACGAAAATGATGCAAATGCTTTTTAATCAGGAATTTAGCAAACTTGATGAAAAATTTAATGAACAAAAAAGCGAAATTAGAGGAATCCAAGATAATTTTAATGTAAAATTTGAAGAATTAAAAAATGAAATACAAAGACAAAATTGTAGTATTGACAAAGTAGACAAATTTGAATTGAACAAAGAGGACAAGGTAAGTAGTAGTGGAAATGACGATAAAATAGATGAAAATATAGTAATAGGAGATAATAGTGTGGATGTTGGTAGTAATAGTGAGATTTTAATGAGACTAGAGGTTAATGGTGAGGTGACAGTTGTAGATGAGAGTGAAAGTGGGGGTAAGGAGAGTTTAAGTGAGTATAGTGAGCAGAGGGCAAATTTTCCCAGTGGTATAGTTGGAGTAAAGACTCCGAAATTGTTATTTGAGGAGGAAGGTTCCTCTAGAGTTTATCCCTTAGTTTTTTGTGTTAGTGTACCTGGTGAGGCCAGGGGGTGGTTTTATGGAGTAGTAGTGCCCGATGCAAATGTGGAAAGAGAGAGATGGTATGATAGTGAGAGATATATTGAGAGAAACAGAGAAGTAGAAATTTTTAAGATAAGCAGAGATTATGAAGAGTTTATGGGAAGGTTAGGAGTAGAGATGATATATAATAAAAATAATAAGTACTTACCTTGGGTTGAAGCTGATATAGCAGAAGTGGGAGATGATGTTGATAAAGATGACTTTATAACTTACCTGATTGTAACAGACGATACCAAAGGCGACATGACCATACCCGATCATGAGTTATATGGGATTGTGGAAAATTATAGAAATTTGAATAGTATGTATATTGATTGTAATAATATAAGACATTCAATATTAAACCATGTATATAGTTTTAAGATTCGATTCTTATTTGACGATGGAGGGTAAACATTTTATTGTGTTTATAAACATTTAATTATGTGGACAGTGTTTTTTAAGATGGACTGTTTATGACTGAGTTTTGGTAAATGATTTAATGATTATGTGGATTGTATATATTTGTGTATTGATGTCTATGTATTTGTGTAATTTTGGTGTTGTGTATTTTATGTATTTTTTTTATGTAAACGTGTATTGTAGAATTTTAAATAACTGAAGAAAATTTAAATGATATTATGGAATTTAGATTCTAAAGGGTTAGTAAATGATTATGTATTTGGATATTGAGAGGTATTGTTGTTAGTAGATAAGTGATGAATTTTCTAGTGATATATTAAGTTGAAATGTTGTAAAGAGTTTGGGTAATAGTGATAAATAAGGGCATTGGAGTTAGTTAAATAAAGTTAATGGGAGTTAGGAAAAATAAAGTGTTGAGATGCTGATAATATATAAAGAGGTGTTAGATATTTTAGGGACACAGTGGTTAGCGATTATAGGTACAGTTGAGTAATGTGCATGGTAATTATATTTGTTGTTGATGGTGATACTTTGTAATAAGGGTATTGGTGTAGGAGTCTGCAACGAGAGATGTTGAGACAGGAAGGGACCGATTAGCGCCGGAAAGGGTTACCTGAAAGGGTCAGGAACCGATAAGGGAATGAGTTGGTTAGAGGGAATACACACATACTAGTACAAAAATGAGCGGTGCCAGAGGTTTTAAATGGGATTTGTGAAGGGGGTTATTATTGAGATATTGGTGTCATATTATATGTAAATGGTTAGAAGCGGTTCTTAGTTAAAAGGAGGTGAGTAAGGTTAGATTGACAAGTGCCAAAATAAGATAGAGAGAATAGTGAATAATGGAGAGTCACCCAAACTAATAAGGATAAAAAGGTTAGAAAAAGGAAAATTCATGGTAGGAAGGTGAGGTAACTGAAAGGTAATGATAAATGTGAAATTTTTGTATAGAATCTAAATGAATGTTAAATATCAAAAGTTGAATAGAGAATTGTTGATAGGAAAAATGTTATAAAATTTTGCTACAAGTTAGGTAAATATGAATTAAGTAATGTGAATTGTTCAATGTTAGTGTTTAATGTTTGATATACAATGTTATTGTGTTTTATTATGTTGACAATAGTGTCTGTGGATAGGAGGTTACTACCAGGATAGTAACGATTATAATATTAAAATTTTGTGAAGATTGTCCATTCTCTAGAAATGATTCTGTTATAAAGAAAGTTAAACGTAAAGCAAAGATCGTAAAGAATTTAGAGAGCTTTAGGTTGTTTGCCATGATATATAGATACTGTAAGATTATGTGAAGTAAAATATTAGAGTTAATGGTTGTTGCTAAAACAGTAAAGTATATTGTTGTTTAGATTAAGAACAATTGTTTTCATGTAATAAAGAGAATGGATATAATTGACAGAAGTCAGAAAGGTGTACTAGATACCGGATTGTTAAAAGGAGAAGGAATTTTCTATCTTAACTCTTGTTATACATTGTTTGAAACTTGTAGAATTAAGCAAACCAATGCCCCAAAACGCAAACCAACGTACTAAGAGGAAACATATCAGTTATGGATATGGATATAGAGAAGGCCACTATTTTAAAATTTTGTATTGGATGTTTCAGAGTTTTATGGTGTGGTGACCGCGGTCCAGAGCTGGCCGGTGCGTCAGAACAGGAGCGTAAAGTGCCTCATGGCCTTATGGTGTAGGGATTTCTCTGGAGAAGTCCAGTAAGGTCAGAAGGTGCGAACCTCATCATTGGATCAAGGGCAAGTGATTGAAAATTTTATAGTAACACTACAGGGGGTTGTGGCTCCATATCTGAGCTGATCCTTTTAGAGAGGTGTGAATGAGTCAATGAAAGTTTTTGTGTCTCGACACAAAACCTTTCATTGAGGGGGTTTTGTGACAGTACAAAAAGTCTGATATAAAAAGTATGGTATGCAAGGTAGTAAACTATTATATTTCGATGTTTTTAAAGTCATTTCTACAGGTAATACAATTTCCCTTGGTTTTTGCCTACAACGACGCAGTTCCGAGACACCGAAATAATTTCAAGGACAGCAGTGTACGTGCAGATAAAGACACTTGAAATGGTTACAGCCACTAATAACGGCGCTCCATACGTCTGTTTCATTGGCCGACAACGCCAAACGTCATTAATACAACAATGACGTGATTAAAATACGTAACTAACAAGGCGATTATGTAACAAAAGACAAAGAACAATGACGTTTACTCACACACACATACGTAAAATTTGCATAGTATTCGGCCCAGTCTCCAGAACATCACCATGGCAGTAACACGTTAGAATTGTGCTGGCATAAATAGTCAGCTAAAGTGTTTTATTTGTATTAACAAAATGTAATCACAAGCAAATAATGTTAACAAGTAATTATAACCATCATGTAAATTCAGTGTAAAGGACAGACGAAAGCTAGACATACAACGTCTGCCCCAGTCTTCAGAAATTCATCATGGCGATAACACGTTAAAAGTTGTGCTGGCCTGAAATAGTCAGCTAAAGTGCTTTAAAGAATTAACAATGTAATCAAAATGTAAACCAGTGTTAACTACAGAAAAGTCTAGACAGTGTGAAGTAATAGTTTTCAAAAGTATAAGTAGAATCAGTGTATTCAGAAAGATGTAACCACTCCGTTTTGGAACCAACATGTGACCCGCTGCTAGAACTTCCAGTCTACTTAACAAGGGAAGTGTCAAACCAAAATTCTATTTAAAGAGCTCTTTTAATCAAAATTGCCGTTATTATGTGTACACAATCAAAAGTAAATTGAAAATTGTATGTATGGATGAGAGAGAGAGAGAGCAGTGCGTGAACGTTAAATGTCGACTTCTGAATGGGGGTTGGTTTGCGTTAGCGATAAGTAAATATGATAAAAGTCAATTAATCATGAAGCTGCTTCATAGTCAGTAGATAGAATTTGATGAATTAATGTTTAATAAAACATAAAGGAGTTTTATGACAAACGAGCCAATATAAGTAATGGCCGCCATGTTGAAATTTTATCCGGTGTACACGCTTAACTAAATTACTGAATAAATTGATATTAATGGTCACTGTTTCAAATAAACGTATTCTCATTTCTGTGCCTATCTCTGTCAGCAATCTCGCTGAGTCGAATCCTTGGACCCTAGGTAAGAATAAAAACAACAAGATTGAAGTAACCAGATTCTCAAACTATGGTAAGTACCATAATTATGGTGCGCGTGACATACGTGCTTCATACAAGTAATGTAAACAGACCCGAATATAGGTTACTTGATGTTTCCTCTTACAAATACATTTATATTTACGTAAATAATTATTGTAATTTAACAAATGGCACCCGAACAGGGACTATATAAAAATACATTAATGTATTTTATATAATAAGCCTGAATGATGGCAGAGTGGGCATTGAAACTGAGAGTACGGTTGTAGGTTAGGTGGTAACGATAATATAAAGCGACAAACCATTAACATTTTTTATAATGGCAGAAAATAAAGAAAACGTCAGCATAACTGACAGCACGAATAACAGTCAAATAAGTATGAGAGAATCACTAGTCATGAGTGAAGGAGTTGTTCACTCAACACCAGTCCCAAATAACAGGGCTGAAAATAACGAAATTACGAAAATGATGCAAATGCTTTTTAATCAGGAATTTAGCAAACTTGATGAAAAATTTAATGAACAAAAAAGCGAAATTAGAGGAATCCAAGATAATTTTAATGTAAAATTTGAAGAATTAAAAAATGAAATACAAAGACAAAATTGTAGTATTGACAAAGTAGACAAATTTGAATTGAACAAAGAGGACAAGGTAAGTAGTAGTGGAAATGACGATAAAATAGATGAAAATATAGTAATAGGAGATAATAGTGTGGATGTTGGTAGTAATAGTGAGATTTTAATGAGACTAGAGGTTAATGGTGAGGTGACAGTTGTAGATGAGAGTGAAAGTGGGGGTAAGGAGAGTTTAAGTGAGTATAGTGAGCAGAGGGCAAATTTTCCCAGTGGTATAGTTGGAGTAAAGACTCCGAAATTGTTATTTGAGGAGGAAGGTTCCTCTAGAGTTTATCCCTTAGTTTTTTGTGTTAGTGTACCTGGTGAGGCCAGGGGGTGGTTTTATGGAGTAGTAGTGCCCGATGCAAATGTGGAAAGAGAGAGATGGTATGATAGTGAGAGATATATTGAGAGAAACAGAGAAGTAGAAATTTTTAAGATAAGCAGAGATTATGAAGAGTTTATGGGAAGGTTAGGAGTAGAGATGATATATAATAAAAATAATAAGTACTTACCTTGGGTTGAAGCTGATATAGCAGAAGTGGGAGATGATGTTGATAAAGATGACTTTATAACTTACCTGATTGTAACAGACTATACCAAAGGCGACATGACCATACCCGATCATGAGTTATATGAGATTGTGGAAAATTATAGAAATTTGAATAGTATGTATATTGATTGTAATAATATAAGACATTCAATATTAAACCATGTATATAGTTTTAAGATTCGATTCTTATTTGACGATGGAGGGTAAACATTTTATTGTGTTTATAAACATTTAATTATGTGGACAGTGTTTTTTTAAGATGGACTGTTTATGACTGAGTTTTGGTAAATGATTTAATGATTATGTGGATTGTATATTTTTGTGTATTGATGTCTATGTATTTGTGTAATTTTGGTGTTGTGTATTTTATGTATTTTTTTTATGTAAACGTGTATTGTAGAATTTTAAATAACTGAAGAAAATTTAAATGATATTATGGAATTTAGATTCTAAAGGGTTAGTAAATGATTATGTATTTGGATATTGAGAGGTACTGTTGTTAGTAGATAAGTGATGAATTTTCTAGTGATATATTAAGTTGAAATGTTGTAAAGAGTTTGGGTAATAGTGATAAATAAGGGCATTGGAGTTAGTTAAATAAAGTTAATGGGAGTTAGGAAAAATAAAGTGTTGAGATGCTGATAATATATAAAGAGGTGTTAGATATTTTAGGGACACAGTGGTTAGCGATTATATGTACAGTTGAGTAATGTGCATGGTAATTATATTTGTTGTTGATGGTGATACTTTGTAATAAGGGTATTGGTGTAGGAGTCTGCAACGAGAGATGTTGAGACAGGAAGGGACCGATTAGCGCCGGAAAGGGTTACCTGAAAGGGTCAGGAACCGATAAGGGAATGAGTTGGTTAGAGGGAATACACACATACTAGTACAAAAATGAGCGGTGCCAGAGGTTTTAAATGCGATTTGTGAAGGGGGTTATTATTGAGATATTGGTGTCATATTATATGTAAATGGTTAGAAGCGGTTCTTAGTTAAAAGGAGGTGAGTAAGGTTAGATTGACAAGTGCCAAAATAAGATAGAGAGAATAGTGAATAATGGAGAGTCACCCAAACTAATAAGGATAAAAAGGTTAGAAAAAGGAAAATTCATGGTAGGAAGGTGAGGTAACTGAAAGGTAATGATAAATGTGAAATTTTTGTATAGAATCTAAATGAATGTTAAATATTAAAAGTTGAATAGAGAATTGTTGATAGGAAAAATGTTATAAAATTTTGCTACAAGTTAGGTAAATATGAATTAAGTAATGTGAATTGTTCAATGTTAGTGTTTAATGTTTGATATACAATGTTATTGTGTTTTATTATGTTGACAATAGTGTGTGTGGATAGGAGGATACTACCAGCATAGTAACGATTATAATATTAAAATTTTGTGAAGATTGTCCATTCTCTAGAAATGATTCTGTTATAAAGAAAGTTAAACGTAAAGCAAAGATCGTAAAGAATTTAGAGAGCTTTAGGCTGTTTGCCATGATATATAGATACTGTAAGATTATGTGAAGTAAAATATTAGAGTTAATGGTTGTTGCTAAAACAGTAAAGTATATTGTTGTTTAGATTAAGAACAATTGTTTTCATGTAATAAAGAGAATGGATATAATTGACAGGAGTCAGAAAGGTGTACTAGATACCGGATTGTTAAAAGGAGAAGGAATTTTCTATCTTAACTCTTGTTATACATTGTTTGAAACTTGTAGAATTAAGCAAACCAATGCCCCAAAACGCAAACCAACGTACTAAGAGGAAACATATCAGTTATGGATATGGATATAGAGAAGGCCACTATTTTAAAATTTTGTATTGGATGTTTCAGAGTTTTATGGTGTGGTGACCGCGGTCCAGAGCTGGCCGATGCGTCAGAACAGGAGCGTAAAGTGCCTCATGGCCTTATGGTGTAGGGATTTCTCTGGAGAAGTCCAGTAAGGTCAGAAGGTGCGAACCTCATCATTGGATCAAGGGCAAGTGATTGAAAATTTTATAGTAACACTACAGGGGGTTGTGGCTCCATATCTGAGCTGATGCTTTTAGAGAGGTGTGAATGAGTCAATGAAAGTTTTTGTGTCTCGACACAAAACCTTTCATTGAGGGGGTTTTGTGACAGCACAAAAAGTCTGATATAAAAAGTATGGTATGCAAGGTAGTAAACTATTGTATTTCGATGTTTTTAAAGTCATTTCTACGGGTAATACAATTTCCCTTGGCTTTTGCCTACAACGACGCAGTTCCGAGACACCAAAATAATTTCAAGGACAGCAGTGTACGTGCAGATAAAGACACTTGAAATGGTTACAGCCACTAATAACGGCGCTCCATACGTCTGTTTCATTGGCCGACAACGCCAAACGTCATTAATACAACAATGACGTGATTAAAATACGTAACTAACAAGGCGATTATGTAACAAAAGACAAAGAACAATGACGTTTACTCACACACATATTGTAACTATACTCTTTGGGCGTACCTGCAAAATGTGTACATAAAAAAAATAATGTGTTTGGATGATTAGTGCGTTCGCCTCGCACCGGGTCGTTACAGTAATTTTGTGGCTAGCGATGTTTGTAGCGTAGTTCTGATCACCTGTATATTACGGTAGTAACCTTACCTGTTATTCTTAGGGGGTGTAATAATCCCGGGTGGCGCCAAGTCGTTTTACCAAAACAACTAAAAACTGTATTTGAACAAGTTATCAGCGTAGCGGGTTGGTGTATTCAAATCGTTCCCGCTCGCACAGCCGTCTCAATCGTCGCTTCTGACGAATAACTGGCTACTAGCTTACTGCTACGATTTATTCTTCAATACAAGTAATTATTATATAGCACTCCCTATGAAATGATAACGCTGGTTACTCCCTGTAATGAATATTTTTTAATGGTGATATCTGGATACTTATTTCTCTTTCATGACTTAATCCTAATGACAATTAATACTTAATAACTAATACTTACTGACTAATAACAATTCTAATTTGTGGTTTCTGGTTGCCTTTTTAATGGGTAGTAACCGTTATCTCTCCTTCCTCCTGATAACCCTTGTTTTGGTTTCAATGCTCTTGTTGAGTGCTATTTTACTTGTGTTGGTGAACCATTCTTGGTTTTCACCTTTGCTCGTCTCCCTCCTTCTTCATTTTCCTTGTTTGTTTAATATATTAGGTCCTTTCATCCGTTTCTTTGGACAATTTTGGGGTCATTTAAACCCATAAACTTGTTTCCTTGTGGCTTAGGTTTATTATTTTCTTATCCTCGTTGTTTATTTGTGGTTCCCTTCTTTATGTTTATGTTTTTGTCTCAATCACTTGGGTTGGGTTAAAGTCGTCGTATTGTCGTGTTATATTCCTTATACTTTTATTTAAAATCAATCAGTTCATTTGATAAGAAGTATTTTTTTTTACAATTATAAATATATTTTTTATCTCTGGTACGGGGTTGGCTATTTGTGTCGTGACATAATGCCTCTCCTTTAAAATTGATCATTTTGATAAAACACTAGTATAGTTTTTTATGAAATTATCAGTTATACATAACCTTTTTCCTTTTCTTTCTTGATTGTTTCTCCATTCTTTATTTCTCTTCTTACTGAATTCATTCCATTTTATTTGGATCTGTTTTTCTTTTTATTTCCATTGGTGTGTTCTCCCTTATACACAATTTTTTCCCTAACTTTAGTAGCTGGTTTCTCCCATTACTACTCATTTTTCTGAGACCAGAGGCACGTCATCTCTGCTCAGTTTATTTGATTGCTGGACTTTTCAACAGTCAATCATAAATACCTTTTTTGTCAACTTGTGACTTAATAATAATAATATTTTGGGATTGTCCACCTTGTGGTTTATTTTTAGATCACTTTGGCCTTTTACTCATTCTTCCTTCTGCTGTACCTTAACTATATACTATCATTTGCTCATACATTGATTGTTTTTTATTTATTTATATGTTAATTTCATCATTAACTTTTCCTTTTTCGGTTTTCAATTCTCATTGTGATCATTTTAATTATCTTAGACATTGGTATACTTTTCTCAGTTAATTAGCAATATTTTGCTTTAGCCATAGCTTGTATATTTGATTCATACATAACTTCTCTCTTTCTTTGTACCAGTTTAGATTTTTTATTTTACAGATAAATATCTTTGATTCATTATTATAATTTCATGTACTTATCAGGTTTGGTCTGATTTTATTTTTGTATATTTCAGTTTGTATTAATTCTTTGTAAGTTAATTTTCTTACACCATAGGAATTTGTGTAGCGTATTCCTATTTTGGTACATTTTGTTTAATTATTTCATATACTTCACACATCAACTTTTTAATATATTGTAAGTTGATTTCACTTAGTAGGAATTTATGTATCTCATTCCTTTGTTTTGATATTTTTTATTTTAGACCTCATAAGTCATCGATCTGTTGTTGCAAGTTGTGTACACATAATTTTTGAATTTTGGTATCTGTATTTTATTTACAGTTACTTGTCCTTCGTGATGACATATGGCCGTACATTTTATTATATATATAATTTTATTTCGGTATCAATTCAATTCTCACGGTTGTGGATTTATTATATTATCATTTCCATTACATATTATAGCCTTCTCCTTTTTGTTCGACACTTCGTTATTATGCATCTCTTCTCCTTCAAGTGTATGATAGTCACACTTATTCTGGATGAACGTATTCCAGTTATTTAGTTTTCTTCATAGAACTTCTTTATGGAAGCTTGGTTGTACACTCCTTTTACTTTTTTGGTGGTTATATTACTTATCTCATAAGTGTTGTTTCCATTGTCCTTTGTGATGACATATGGTTATGCATATTATTATATGTTGGACCTTGTTAATTATATTTTTGTAAGTCGACTTCTCCTTTTCTTTCCTTCATTATTGCCTTCTCTTTCTTATTACACTCTTTGTTGTCTTGCTCCTCTTCTCCTTCAAATGTCTGATGGATGACATTTATTCTGGATAAAGGTTATTTTAAGTCTGTTATAGTTTAATTTTTTCTTCTATTCCATTGGGTTGCTCGGCTGGTAACTTGAAGATCCGTCCCTTTTCTTGGTTTGTGGTATCTTCACTTAGTTTACCCATGGTCCATCAGTTCCTCTGCCCTTATGGTTCGGATAACTCTGGATTGCAGAACTGTTTTCTTACTGGTGAAATGGGTCTCCTCCGTCTTGTACCATAATTCCTCTAATACCATATGTTCTGTAGTCTTTGTTTTCCGCAAACATTTGATTATTTTGTCCATTAATCAGAGAAGTTAATTGTGCATCTCTCATTAATATTATCTTTGCTTTTTTATTTGGTATTTCCATTTCTGGTGTGCTCCAGTATTTTATTGACCTTCTTGATCTGTTATACTCTGTTTTGTTGTCAGTCATTTCTATTTCTGGCATCTTCCATCTAAGTATTGATTTGTTGAATTTTTCATCCGCTGTTTGGTTGTGAATTTCTTTTATAATTTCCCTCAGAGTCCTCCTACAATCTTTGTACTTTATTAATTTGTTTTGGTAGGTAATGGGCAAATTAAACACATCGATCAGTCCGTTCTTCATCATCTCCACTTCTTCTCGTGTTTTGATGAGTTTCCTCTTATATACCTTTCTTAATTCCTTTGTTTTCTTAATTTTCTTAATTATTCGGTTCTTCTTTCTTCCTCTTCTGTGGTTGGTTTTTATGTGTTTGATTTTCTTGGTGTCATTGTTATCTGTATGTTCAGAAAACAATATATTTGTTTCTTCTACAATTTCCATCTCCTTCTGTGTTATTTTCTGATTCCCTGGTTCCATGTTCTCATTCAACGTATCTTAACGTATGTTATATTAATAATTAAGCGTCTTTAATTATTATTAAATTTATTATTACACTTTGTAAAACTTTTTATACTTTAGGCTGGAGTAGCAGCCATATTGTTGAGTACCAACTTAAACTTATCATGTCCAGGATCTCGTTAGACGTGTTGGAAACCACATGGTTGTCTGAAATAACTATTACTTCACATTAAATGTTATAATCACTATTACTTTATTAATTTCAAAAAAGAAAAGAAAACATCATCAAGTTATATTGTTGATACAAAACACCAAATTTCCTCTCTCCTTCATACATTTTGACTTTCGCAATTTTAGTATGTTTAAGTATTCGTAAAAATGATCATTTTGCTTAAGCCGTTTCAAACTAGAATATAACATAAAGATAACCCATTCTCTATAACTACGACATAACGAAAACCAGCGCTTTCACACACACACACTCACGCTATTTCATACAGTACATTTTTATTTTATTGAGCTCAATTTTAAAAGTGTCAGTATTTAAATAATTTTGAATGTCTACTTTCCTGCTGTTGTGTAGAACTGGGGCGTCAAATCGTGGTTCATTGTTTGCTGTTTCTCGTATTTCTCACTTTTACACTTCATGGCTGAACGGTTAATTTATCGCAATTTTTCTCACTGTCTCTACTTGTTTTGTAATGATACTGTTAGATCAAAATATATGTATTAAAATTTTCACATTTTACTTGCTTTGCGGGCCCGCACAAATATGTTCCGAAACTTAACAGGTGTTGCTCGCGCGAGCATTGAATTTAGACTGGGGCGAACTACTTGCGCTAATTTGTGTAGCCGCTGTGGTTCTTTCAATTCTGATTGGTGTACATTTTGTATTCGTTCGCCAGTGGACTGTTTTTGGCTTGTTGACAGAACTGGTGACACACATCGTTACATAATTTGCTGACGCAACACATCGCCTGATGTCTGGTTGTGTAACGTGTTTACTGTTACACAACGTTTTTCGTGTTCGTCATTGTCCTTGAACTGAGTTTGGTACAGTTGCCGGTTATTAAAACTGTTTATATGAATATTATTAAACAAGTCTGTATTCATAAGGTTAACAGCAGTGCAGCCACGTTGCGATCGTTTCAAAATAACAAATTTACCCAAGTCTATAATTTCTGTCCCTATCACTCAACAAGGGATAAAGTTATTATTATTTATTTATATAAAAAAAAAATACAAATTATGTTATTTATTATCAATAAAATATAAACTTCTTTACATTGTCTCAGGTAGGCCCCAAAAATGCCCCGCTACAATACCCCCTCAATGAGATATTTTATGCCGAAGCATAAAAAATCTCATTGACACATTCATACTTGCTAAAGGGATCAGCCAGGATATGTCGCCACAACCCCCTGTACGGTTTACAAACAAAAAAATAATCAACTCACCCTTGGTCCGGTGACTGTGACCGCATCTGCATGACAATACTGGACTTCTCTCTCGAGATCCCAACACCGTAGAGTCAGACAGATACTCAACGCCCCTGCCCTGACGCGCAGGCCAGCTCAGGTCCGCCGCCACAGCATCACCAAACACTGAAACAACAAATCAAAATATTAAATAGTGGCCTTATACAACACCATATCCCCAACAGATCTGTTCCCCCCTAGCGGTGCTGGTTTGCGCTAAGAAGCACTGGTTTTGTTTTTACTCACTTATTACATGTATAGAACATGTATATATCAGAATACCTAACATAACTTAACATAAGAAAACACAGTACATTAATAATTCATTTTAAAATAAACAACTTACAATTAAAATGTTACACACTTTACATCATTAAATTGACATATAAAATCAAAAAAATTACTTTTAAACTTGATTTACTCTTATTAATTCGTTTCTCAAAATTACAAAAATTATTTATTTTATTTTTTTTTTTTTTTTTAATTCTGGCCATCATTATTCCGTTTCATTACTTTGGGTGATTCTACGTTATTCATTATAATTTACTTTATCCACTTGGCATTTACTCATAATCTTACCCCTTTTATTACTCTAATGCTCCCTTACAAAATCTCTAACTAGTATGACACCCCACTATCAAAATTTTACTAACCCTTCTCTACCCCTAACTACTTACTACTTTAACTCCAATCGCCACCTTCTACTCTTATATAAAAAAAATACTCTCTAACCCTTTGTACATAGGATACGTGTTTCCTTCCCAAAACTCATTCCCTTATGTTGGTCCCTGGACTCACCCTAGGTAACCCTTTCCGGCGCCAATCGGTCCCTATCCCGTCCCAACCCTTGTTGCGGACTCCCCAAATACTCTACCACTACTACAAAATTGCCATCCCCAAAAAATCTCAATCTCATAACCTCACTACAATTACAACAAATTAACATCAACAAATAAACAATATATCGCTCCAAACTCTACATAAAATCTCCATTTCTACTGTGTCTCCACTTATACTTCTCAAATTCTATAACATTACATTAACTCAAAACAACATTGCATTATTTTCATTTCCACTATTACTTTAACTTTTACTTCGATTTGGACAAATCTATGTCCCACAAAATTCAACTTGAACTGATTCAAACATTTTATTCAAACAATTACTATCACCCACTTCTATCTTTTACAACCTATTGAAAATTTTACTTATTACAACTATTTTTCATTTTATTTTAAAATCTGTAAACACATTGAAAACATATTATTATATTTTTATAATACTTATTCCTAACATACTAAATGCAAACAACACAATAAGACACAATAACACAATATAAGAAGTATTTAGTGCATCCAATTTTTAAATTCAGACAAACTTATTGAGTAGCAAATCATCATTATTAATTAAAATATATCAAATTTTTAATACGTTATCCCCTTGGATAACCTCCCAGCCACACACACTTGTATAATACATTACATAACATAATACACAAATATACATTGAACAAACAATTCTCTTTTAACTAATTTAGATAAAATTTATAAACATTATTATTTAAAATTTTTCATTAACTGTTTTTTATCATCATTTATCATCATTATTGACTTATCCTGTGTTGCAATCAGATTTTCAAAATTGCTTAAAATTTATTATTAACATATATTTTTAACCATTAAGTTATTCCACAAAATTCCACAAAATAAACCAGTTAACATTTATTTATTTATTCATGATTATTAAATTAAAATCTCATCACACAATTTAATTACCTTATAAAATTAAAACACATAACATTCAATCACAATATCTAAACATCTCAACTTATTTAATTCAATTTATTATTAAAATTAAATATTCATTTGATTATTAAAACATATTTCAATTATTATCAAATCATTAACTATTGTCTTCATAATTATTTTGTTATTTAATTAGAGTGCTAAAATATTAATAATATTATTATTATTAACACAACATTTTCCAAAACATATACACATTACTTATCTAACATTTCACAATACACACATGAATTCAATATTATTTACAAAATATGCGTCAAAACTGTTCAAGTGTATCTCACTTCAGATGTCCAAATCAGCAAGGTCATTACCAAAAATTTACAATATTTAAAAATGTCCCAACACTGATCTTTTAGCTCATCCTCCATCGTCATATATATATCTAGTGTATTTGTAACTTTCATCATTTTTATCAACACACAAATTATTATAATGGTTACTATCATAATAATCCATCAACTCTATTTCATCCATTGTACCATTATACATCATGTCAACATCAGTTAGAATTGTCCAGTCTGTATCCGTGTTATTTGTTAACGTCAGGTAAATTGTTTTATCATTTTTGTATTCCTCAACTACTACGTCAGGTAAATCATTATAGTCAGGTAAGATATTATCAAAATTATTTTCTGTCTCTCTTTCCAGTATTTTTCTCAATTCATCATACTTTCTTTCTAACTTATATATTTCTATTTCATTCTCAACATATAACTCTCTTTCTTCATAGCACCACATCACACTCTCACAATTATTACGGACAGAGGGTACAACATTATACAACATTACTTCATTTAACAATAAGGGTCTCTTGCCCTGAAAAAACAACATTAAATCATCATCATCATTATAAACAATAAGGGGAAAATTTGCCCTCTGTCCCCATTTAATTACTACATTATTCTTCCACTCTCTTTCTATTTCATAAACACTCATTACCATTTCATTATCACATTCTAAAACTTCATCAGTACTATTTGTTATTATATTTTCATCATTATTCTTCACCCCCACTATACTCTCAAAATTGTCTACTATTTCGTCATTTTTACATTTTGTCTTACTTAAAACATTGTTACCTAATTTCTCAAACTTCTGTTCTAACTTATTTAAACCGTTTCTTATTGTTTCGTGAGTGCTTTCTAAATGTTTATTCATTTCTTGTATTTCATGTTTCAACTCTCTATGCTGATTTTTTAATAACTCTTCAAAGATATCAAACTTCTCATTGATACTACTTTTGAACTCTTGCATATCGTTTTTCTGTTCATTAAAAAGCAATTTCATCATCTTAATCATATCATTATCTTCAGCCGTTTTATTCGCGACTGGTGTTGAGTGAACACCTTCATGCATGATTTGAGATTCAGTTATGCTTATCTGGCTTTCATCTACACTGTCAGTGACGCTGACAGTTTCCTGATTGTCTGCCATTTTTCTTAAAAAAATTTTTTATATATATTTCTTTATTAAAATCCTATTATATGTAACATATACTTATTGAAAAATATTCTACTCACCCATCTTGAACATAACCTCTTACGTTTAATTTACGTACATACGTAAATACACATTCCAAACAACCATATCATTTCTTCAACAGGTCCACATTTGCATAATTTAATTTATGCAAACGGTCCCTGTTCGGGCGCCACTGTTATATTAATAATTAAGCGTCTTTAATTATTATTAAATTTATTATTACACTTTGTAAAACTTTTTATACTTTAGGCTGGAGTAGCAGCCATATTGTTGAGTACCAACTTAAACTTATCATGTCCAGGATCTCGTTAGACGTGTTGGAAACCACATGGTTGTCTGAAATAACTATTACTTCACATTAAATGTTATAATCACTATTACTTTATTAATTTCAAAAAAGAAAAGAAAACATCATCAAGTTATATTGTTGATACAAAACACCAAATTTCCTCTCTCCTTCATACATTTTGACTTTCGCAATTTTAGTATGTTTAAGTATTCGTAAAAATGATCATTTTGCTTAAGCCGTTTCAAACTAGAATATAACATAAAGATAACCCATTCTCTATAACTACGACATAACGAAAACCAGCGCTTTCACACACACACACTCACGCTATTTCATACAGTACATTTTTATTTTATTGAGCTCAATTTTAAAAGTGTCAGTATTTAAATAATTTTGAATGTCTACTTTCCTGCTGTTGTGTAGAACTGGGGCGTCAAATCGTGGTTCATTGTTTGCTGTTTCTCGTATTTCTCACTTTTACACTTCATGGCTGAACGGTTAATTTATCGCAATTTTTCTCACTGTCTCTACTTGTTTTGTAATGATACTGTTAGATCAAAATATATGTATTAAAATTTTCACATTTTACTTGCTTTGCGGGCCCGCACAAATATGTTCCGAAACTTAACAGGTGTTGCTCGCGCGAGCATTGAATTTAGACTGGGGCGAACTACTTGCGCTAATTTGTGTAGCCGCTGTGGTTCTTTCAATTCTGATTGGTGTACATTTTGTATTCGTTCGCCAGTGGACTGTTTTTGGCTTGTTGACAGAACTGGTGACACACATCGTTACATAATTTGCTGACGCAACACATCGCCTGATGTCTGGTTGTGTAACGTGTTTACTGTTACACAACGTTTTTCGTGTTCGTCATTGTCCTTGAACTGAGTTTGGTACAGTTGCCGGTTATTAAAACTGTTTATATGAATATTATTAAACAAGTCTGTATTCATAAGGTTAACAGCAGTGCAGCCACGTTGCGATCGTTTCAAAATAACAAATTTACCCAAGTCTATAATTTCTGTCCCTATCACTCAACAAGGGATAAAGTTATTATTATTTATTTATATAAAAAAAAAATACAAATTATGTTATTTATTATCAATAAAATATAAACTTCTTTACATTGTCTCAGGTAGGCCCCAAAAATGCCCCGCTACATGATACTTTCAGAAGTGGTGTCTGGTTCGTCATCCACTGGTTTGAAATCGCTGTCTAATGTTTCTTTAAGTTGGTCTGCTGGGTAACTCGTTTCTTCCCATCTCTTGTTCATCCCTGTTTTTGCCGGTTTGACTTCTTCACGAAACTCTACTAGCATGAATCTTAATTCTTCTCTGTTCTTCTCACCATCTTCCTTTATTTGCTGTAGGAGTGTCTCATGAGTATTTTCCATCGTGTCATTTAACACTCCAAGATCCTTTGTTATTTGTCTCTTCAACTCCTCACTCTTCTCTTCTAACGCCTCGCGGTTGTTTTCCATTTTGTTATTCAGGATCTCTAAGTCCTCCTTGAATTGCTTCTTCAATTCTTCCTTATTTTGGTCCAGTTTGTTATTCAATTCTTCCTTGTTTGACTCTAATTTTTTATTCAATTCTTCATTGTTTTGTCTTCTCTCTTCCTTGTCTTCTCTCCTTCCTACTTGCAATGACTCTAATTTTTCGTTAATTCTTTCTTCTTGTTTCTTTGAAGTTTCTGCTATAAAATTCATGATATCTTGCAGGCTCAAGTTCTCCTTCTGAATTGGTTTACTGGGTTGATCCCCGACCATTACTTCCACTTCCGGTTCTGGTTGAACTGGATTTTCTGGTTGGTTTTCCTGAACGTCCTCTTCGACTAACTCCCCGATTATTTCTTCAATTTCTTCCATCTCTCCTGGCTGGCCTTCACCTTCAATTTCTTTCTGTTTGTCCGTCCTCGTAAACATTGAGTGTCTCTTCATAGCCGCCGTTGACCTTCTTTTACGGCCTCACCGGTTGGTCGCCAATTCTGTAACTATACTCTTTGGACGTACCTGCAAAATGTGTACATAAAAAAATAATGTGTTTGGATGATTAGTGCGTTCGCCTCGCACCGGGTCATTACAGTAATTTTGTGGCTAGCGATGTTTGTAGCGTAGTTCTGATCACCTGTATATTACGGCAGTAACCTTACCTGTTATTCTTAGGGGGTGTAATAATCCCGGGTGGCGCCAAGTCGTTTTACCAAAACAACTAAAAACTGTATTTGAACAAGTTATCAGCGTAGCGGGTTGGTGTATTCAAATCGTTCCCGCTCGCACAGCCGTCTCAATCGTCGCTTCTGACGAATAACTGGCAACTAGCTTACTGCTACGATTCATTCTTCAATACAAGTAATTATTATATAGCACTCCCTATGAAATGATAACGCTGGTTACTCCCTGTAATGAATATTTTTTAATGGTGATATCTGGAAACATTTACAATTACAACAAAATAATTATCGTTTGATTACATGAGATCTTATTTTCAGGGCGGCGAATTAATTTAGAAACCATTTAACCTAGCGTCTGTTTACGTTAGGCTTATTACAGTTTTGGTTTCAAAAATCCGTGGATTCTTTTGACTATGAGTTAGAGAACTACAATGGTTACAATAAAAAATACAAATTACCTTAATCTAAGAGTACAAGAAATATAAAGTGTGCTGTTACAATCTGTTGTGTTGTGTTGTAAAAGTGTTCTGTAAGTTCGTGTTCAATTCTTAGGTTATTTTATGTTAACAATGTTTCATCATGTTTTAATTTGCTTAAATACTCTATGAAAGAGAAATATTATCTTTATAGTGTGGTAATTTTACCTTTCAAAATTATTTAAAGTGATTAGGGTTGGTGGAAAATAAATAATTGGATAGTACTTAACAATTCGACGTGTATAGGCCTTTGTAGTTGGTTCGAGATAGGAATTGGCTGCATAAAATCAGTTTTCTTGGATTTTGGGCTTCATTAAAATGTGGCGTCCTTTCGTCTTGTGTTTGGACGTTCTATTTATGGATAATTTCCGTTTATTCAGGTCTTGGGTCTTGTAATATTGGTTGTAGTGGTAATCTGCTTCTTTGACGATTAGTTTTCAGCAACTTTATACTATTATTTTCATGATTTACACTGAAAAAACCTTCTTCCGAACTTCTGCATCTGTATGGCTTGGTGACGCTTCGCTTCTTTTTTTCTCTCTACTAATTTCTAACGGTATTTTTCTGTCAACAACCGCTGTTTCCATAGTAACGGTATTTTTCGAATAGGCTTATTTTGAGTTGATGTATTGTTATCGAAACTTCGAATCCTTCGTATATCTTCTGATTACTGTTATTCCTCCATCTTCCTTCCTGGTTAATAAATATTGTCACTATAGTATTTATTCTCGTTCATAGATTATTTTGATACCCCACAAGCTTGGGTATTTTCAGATTTTAAGTTTTTACAATTATGTTAATGCTTGTTAATTACATTTCTTTTTATATAATAATGCCTATTACAATATTTTGTGTTATAAATGATCTACAATTTATCCTTGGTGATTCCTTCACCTCAGATTTTCTAAATTCTGATTCAATTTGTTATAATCTTTGTTTGTTTGGTTCTGACAGTTATGTTTGTTCTAGGCCTAAGTAGCCATTATAATAATTTACTTATTTCGTTCAAATCACATTTTGGTTCAGCCTATTGGGCTTACTTTGTTATTTTTATTAGTTGTGTTGTGTTTTGAGTCTGTAGGTGTTTTGTTTATTATTCAACATTGCTCTCCTTATTTCAATCTTAAAAATATAACATTAGGTTTATGGACTGCACATTGCATTCAGCCATATCCTCTTATAACAATAACATGAACACAATTTTTTATAATTTATTAGAGTTATTGTTTTGATTAAGAAATATCATCACTCACTCCTAACTTATCCTTATTTGCTAATTTTTTAGTTTATAACACATATTATCTGAGTTGTGATAAACAACATCACTTGTTATTAAATTAATAATAGTCCTTTATAAATTAGGTGTCTTTGTTAGTTTTTTGACTCCTCCATCTCTAAACAATTTTTATATTCCCTCCATGGTAACACCTTCAATTTATTCTATTCTGGAATCCTCCCTTTTTACTTACTACTGGCTATAATTAACTTAACTCTATTGAACATCTTTTTAAATAAAAAGTCATTATCACTTCTAGTGTTTTTCTATCCCTTATACTATAGTTCACTCTTAATACTACTTATTTATCAGTTATCTAGGCACTGTTTATTTCCAACTTTTACCTTACCTTCACTTGTAAATCACTTATTGTTAATTACAATTTCACTAGTGTCACACTTCACTTTGGGGTTCTTACACCTACACTATTACACTATATCACTGTTTATATCATTTGTTTGATAGTAGGTGACCCCTATACTTATTTCTCTTTCATGACTTAATCCTAATGACAATTAATACGTAATAACTAATACTTACTGACTAATAACAATTCTAATTTGTGGTTTCTGGTTGCCTTTTTAATGGGTAGTAACCGTTATCTCTCCTTCCTCCTGATAACCCTTGTTTTGGTTTCAATGCTCTTGTTGAGTGCTATTTTACTTGTGTTGGTGAACCATTCTTGGTTTTCACCTTTGCTCGTCTCCCTCCTTCTTCATTTTCCTTGTTTGTTTAATATATTAGGTCCTTTCATCCGTTTCTTTGGACAATTTTGGGGTCATTTAAACCCATAAACTTGTTTCCTTGTGGCTTAGGTTTATTATTTTCTTATCCTCATTGTTTATTTGTGGTTCCCTTCTTTATGTTTATGTTTTTGTCTCAATCACTTGGGTTGGGTTAAAGTCGTCGTATTGTCGTGTTATATTCCTTATACTTTTATTTAAAATCAATCAGTTCATTTGATAAGAAGTATTTTTTTTTACAATTATAAATATATTTTTTATCTCTGGTACGGGGTTGGCTATTTGTGTCGTGACAATATACGTAAAATTTGCAAAGTATTCGGCCCAGTCTCCAGAACATCACCATGGCAGTAACACGTTAGAATTGTGCTGGCATAAATAGTCAGCTAAAGTGTTTTATTTGTATTAACAAAATGTAATCACAAGTAAGTAGTGTTAACAAGTAATTATAACCATCATGTAAATTCAGTGTAAAGGACAGACGAAAGCTAGACATACAACGTCTGCCCGTCTTCAGAAATTCATCATGGCGATAACACGTTAAAAGTTGTGCTGGCCTGAAATAGTCAGCTTAAGTGCTTTAAAGAATTAACAATGTAATCAAAATGTAAACCAGTGTTAACTACAGAAAAGTCTAGACAGTGTGAAGTAATAGTTTTCAAAAGTATAAGTAGAATCAGTGTATTCAGAAAGATGTAACCACTCCGTTTTGGAACCAACATGTGACCCGCTGCTAGAACTTCCAGTCTACTTAACAAGGGAAGTGCCAAACCAAAATTCTATTTAAAGAGCTCTTTTAATCAAAATTGCCGTTATTATGTGTACACAATCAAAAGTAAATTGAAAATTGTATGTATGGATGAGAGAGAGAGAGCAGTGCGTGAACCGTTTACTGTTATACGGTTTAAATTCACCTTTTGGTAGACCTACTTAGAACTTTTCGGTCTACCAAAAAAATCGTCCGAGGCTACGGTTAGTTTTATGTCCGCTCTGTTTGCCGACTGCTATTCAACTTCACTGTTAGTGGTTTTTACTGGATAGGCCGACTATTATTTACGGCCTATCCTACACGTCCGAGGCCACTGTTTTTAAATAAACTGCAGATGACGGTAATTTGCTGCTGCCCGATGCTAACACTATGGTGACAATCTGCTTACTGTGATTCACACACACAGAGACTGCTGGAGAGCTGTTGCATAATATGTCTGGGCTGGGCTGTCTAGACATCAACAATAACACTGTATGTTGCTGGTTACACGGGGCACCTCACAGGTGAATACTGACAATTAAAAAATTTACTGATTTAAATTGAAACTATGGTAGCACACAATTCTGTACCGTTACAAGTTCAATCAAAGTAATGTATCGGTAATTAATAAAACATACCATATCAAACAGCAGTGTCAAAAACCTCATGTGGACAATACTAGTAGTAAGAATGTATACATTACTTCAGGCCTATATTATGTAGATATTAGATGAATTAAAATATAATAAGTGTAGTGATGATGGTATGGAACGTGTTAGAAATAAGAATGAAAATGATATTGTTGTGAGAGCGAAAATTAATGGTTGTGTCGGAAATGTCTTATTTGATACTGGGGCGCAAATTTCTCTAATCAGCGAAAAATTCGTTAACAAACATAAACACCAATTTAAAGAAACACAGATCTTATCGTCACTACAGCCACAGGTGAATCACAAACTATTTGCAACCAAGTACTTATCACAATATGGTCACAAGGTATGGAAGTGGAAGTACCCGTTCTTATAGTGAAAAATCTAATTTATGATGTAGTATTAGGCACTGACACATTAAAAAAAATACACGCCACAATTGATTTTAATAGCAAAATGCTGACCTGCATAATTCAAAATAAGCTACATAATATTAGTTTGGGGCATAAACAGAATAATATGAATGAATGCGAGCGGAAAGTTAATCTACAGCAGCCAGCTGGTTATCGCATAGATAAGATAATGAGCAACGGGCAGTGCACTGGTGATAAGCAGACTGCTTGTCAAGAGAAACAATTAATTAATAGTTTACATAAACGTAAATCGATTTTAAAAATTCTAGCAGTCAAGTAATACATTACCAGATGACTTAAAAAATAGGTTGAAATTGGTAAATCTTGACCAACAGAAGGACGCAAAATTAAGAAAAATTAGTGAGGAAATACGAAATCAAGACAACCCGAAATACAGAATCGACAGGGATGTACTGTATAAAATAATTGTTGGTCAATGGAAGATATGGTTCCTGATGATCTCGTAGAAGATTTAACTTGCGCTTGTCATGAAAGTCTTGGTCATGCTGGAGCTTATAAATGTTATTTGGCGATGAGAGAAGACTTCGTATGGTTGAAGATGGCAAGGAAAGTTGAATCTATTCTGCGACCGTGTCACATATGCCAGACAGCTAAATGCCCAAATCAACACACCTAAATGTGGAGATGGGTAACATCATTACAAAGAATAAGAATGATCTACTGTGTATCAATTTTTTAGGTCCGCTACCACGTGCTGCAAGGGGTATGATGAACCTGGTTGTTTGCACAGATGCATTTTCTAAGAACGTAAGTTTATATGCAATTGGACGACCTACCACGATGGCATTATTAAATGTTGTATTAAATAAATACATTCCGAAATATGGTCCGGTGAAGAAAATTCTATCTGACCAGGGTAAGCAATTCACCAACAAGAAGTGGCAGTCCGAATTAGAGAAGCACAATATACAGGCAGTGTTGACAGCAATCCGGAGACCGCAAGGTAACCTCGCCGAAAGGGTCAACAGGGAGTTAGGGCGTCTGTTTCGCACTTATTGTAATACCAACCAGAGTAGGTGGCTGGATTATCTCGAGTTTTTCGAGGCGTCCATCAACGGGAATTACAATGACATAACAGGATTTACACCTAACGAACTACAAACCGGGGAAATGCCAAAGCGTGTCTGGGATGGGTGCATCAGGAGGATTGCAACACAGAATTTGCTTATTCCAAATTTGGTGAAAAAGAATGCCAGGAGACGCATTAAAAGGTGTGCCGAAGAACGGACGGAGAAATTTAATGTGGATCACAAACTGGTAACATTCAAAACTGGCGAGAAGGTACTCCTGCGAGCTTTAAATGTATGCCACAGGGAAGATAATACTGCAGCCAAATTCTTTAGATTATACAACGGTCCATATGTTTTATCGGAACAAGTGGTTAAAAATACATACATTTGTAACGTGTCAGAATTGGGTAATTTCATTTATTTCATTTATTGCAGGTATGGGGCATTTGTATTTTATTTATTTCATTTTTGGGGTTTTGCAAAAAATATTGTGTAAACGTTATTTCCATTATAACTGACCACGTGGCAAGAAACAGTGTTGAAACAAAAGGCAAGGCGCAATTTCTGTGGTGTAACTCGGCAAGGAATTCGCACCACCCTAATTTTCTCAGAACTCGGTATATGTGTGACGATGCACACACTTAACATCTCAAGCAGGGGCGCTGTAGTGACGCCGTGAAACTCCAACGGCGCGGTAAAAAAAATGGCGCATGAACGAACAGTTTGTGATATCAGCAAGACGAACTACAGGAAATATCGTTAAGCCCCGCCTACTGCTAGTGACATCAGTCTAGCAGCGACAAATATCGTCCACGGTTACCTCACAAAAAACACATTATGTGCCATGCATAGAGTGAATAAACCACAGCAATTCAGCTTGAACGGCGACGAAAATCTGTTGGCAGTGAATACACAGTTCCTCCCGCTCAGCACAGGATGCAGCCCAGTTAATATATACGTGTCGGCCGGCACGGGGCCAAGTAGGCTCTCTACAAATTTTTTTAAATTTTTTTCCAGTAAGAAAGTGCTAGAACAACAAAGATCTGTCTGACCGCGGTTAGGTGAGAGTGCGGAACATATCCTGAGACTTTTATCGGACACTAAAAAGAAGTATGACCGAACAATGAGAGTGCGCGAAGACCGCGTGGCCAGCGTGGGGGAATTTTATTATCATAAAAATGTTAAGGGTTAAATAAATTTTGTGTGTGTGGGTGCGTGAAAAAATTGCAGGCTGGGCAGTCTTGAGAGTGTGTGTGTGAGTAAATAAAATAAGGTAAGCAGTAGTATAAGTTAGATTAAGAACGCTTATTATGTAACCAAGCAATAGGTTCTCACAACATTATATCAGATGCGGTAAAGTGTATAAAGAAATTGTAAATGATTCAAAATTAAAGTAAAAGGTAATTCTCTTCATTAAAAAAATGAGTCAAGGTACTTATTTCAGTAACCTGTAAATCACGCTAACATTTTACGTTCGTACGAGAATCCTGGCCCGGATAGAAGCTCTACAGGTAGGTCGAAGTAATTTATGTGTTTTAATAGATTTAATGAGTTTTATTAGCATCTCAATGGCACAGCCGACAGGGACAGTTTTTATGAGTAAAGAAAAATAAAGTAAAAAACCGTACCTACAAATAGGATGTTGGCGTTATTTGGAGGTTAAGTAGAAATGAGAACCGATTATATGTAAATGATGTTGAGATGTAGTTAAGCGATACTTAAATTATATTATACTGAATAATACAGAAATATTTAAAATTGAAATTTGATATAGAACGAAATATCATAAATAAGAAAAATGGAAGACTGAGATAAAGTTAGTATGAGTGATGTAACTATCACGGGGGAGGGAGAAATTAATTCAGACCCTAAGGTGGTCAAAGAAAGCATTTCCAATGAATCAAATAATATAAATGATTCAGGATTGGAGACAACTCCAAACCTGATAGATGAGAATAATCTGACACAATCGGTAATAATGAGTGGAGCACAAGCAGAATCTACTCCTGTAACAAGTAAAGCAAAAGAGTTGTCATTGGACGATCTATTTAATTTCATGAGAACCATGTCTAGTGACATGAGAACTATGTCTAGTGATATTAACGTAAAATTTGACGTGCAAAACAGTAATTTTAATAAAAAATTTGATATACAGAATGACAAGTTTGATGCAATTGACAAAAAATTTGAGTCGTTTTAACTCTAGTGACGAAAAATTTGACCGTCCTTTTGACGTTCAGAATAACAATTTTAATATCAAATTCGAACAACAGAATATTCAGTTGCAGCAGAGTATTAGCGTAAAATTTGGTGAACTTAGAACTAAAATTAATAAAGTACAAATCAATTGTGAGAGTAACTATAATAAATTGAAACATGACTTAAAAGAAACGTTGAGTCACTCATTAGATAGTATGAATAATAAAATTGACAAAATAGAGAGTAATGTGGTGGAAAAATTTGATAAACAAAGACAAAAGGTAATTGACAATTTTTAATGTAAAACAGAGGATAATTATAATGATATGGGTAAAAACGTAGTAGTAGAGAGTAAGATAATAAATGAGAACAATAATGTTGAAAATAATGAGAATAATAATATGGAGTATAGTAATGTATTTGAAGAATTAGTATCGGAGACTGATACGGTAAAAATAAAGAATGAAAGTACTGATGAGTTGGTGGAATGTAGTGATAATGAAATGTTAATGTGTATTGATGAAGTAGAGAGAGTGTGGAAAAATAATGTTGTGGTAGAGTGGGGACAGAGGGTAAATTTTCCCCTTATTGTTGATAATGTTTATGATGATTTAATGAGTTCACAAGTGTTGTTGTTGAAGGGCAAGAGTCCCGTATTGATAGAGGAATTGAAGTATTTATTTTTATTGTGTAATTTTGTACCCTCTGTCCGGAATAATTGTGAGAGTGTGAAGTGGTGTTATAATGAGAGAGAGCTAAACAGAGAATTGTATGTGGAGAATGTAACAGAATTGTATAATTTGAATAGAAAGAATGACGAATGGAAAGAAAGTTTAAAAGTATATTTGAATAATAATGACTATAATGATTTGACAAAAGTAATTAACCCGATAGTGAATGAATTTAATGACGGAGACTTAACAAAAATGCCTAACGTTGACTGGTTTAATGAGTATTTTGGTAAGATGAGTGAAGTTGGTTTGTATGATTATAATACACAAAACAGTAATTGGTGTATTAAGGAAATTGAAAAATGTTATATAGCACCAAGGTTAATCCATGACGATGGAGGCTAAGCTATAAAACAATAAAAGACAGTGATAAACATTATGTTTTATGGTTCTGACATGGCAGAGTTGGACAATGAAGTGCGGCAAAACTGAACAGTTGATAACTAAAGTTTGTAAATAATTGTAGTGCATTTATTTATGTGTATTGTAGAAGATCAGCTAAGCAATGTATGTATATAGGTAAGTGATAATAATAAAATTAATACTTTGCAATTTAAATAAATAATAACATCAATTTTGAAAAACAGTAATTGACTAATTGTAATTGTTTCGATAACTATATAATTTATATTTTCAGTAATTAACGTATTTAAAACCATTTGACATGTTTTAAATATTTGATTGATTATGTAAATGCTAATTAATTAAATTCTTTAAATGAATTCCATTTATTTTACGAGATTTGGAATTTTAATAAAAGGTTAAATTGTTTGATGTAAATTAATATTTGTGTGAAATGTTTCAGAGGTGAAGTGAAAGTATTGGGGTGTAGGGGGTAGTTGTTTTGTGTATACCATGTTAAATGGAATGTAAGTATAGAACTTTTACAATATGAATCACGTATAATAAAAATGTTTACAGGTGTAACTAAGATTTTAATTCAATAGTGATATTATTTGAAATAATTGTGTTCAATAAAAATGATAATTAAAAAATTTAATAATAACTGAAAAATGATATATACTAATTATTAATAATAAATTTGAAAAGTTTGTGTGTAAATGGGAGGTGGCTCAGATGAGTCACGAATTTAAGTTTTACAACATAAAAAAAAAAATTTGCTAATTCAAATTTGATCCAATAAAAAACGCTTGTGCTCTGTTTAAATAACTAGATGCTCATACATTCAATATAAGGTGTTCATGCTATAATTTTCAATGTATTATTTAACTATGTATATTTTATTATCGTAGGTTAGATATAAGCATTGATAAAAATATGTGTTTTCATTATATGTGTATTTTAAACCTAAGTGAATAATTAAACCGTCTGGCAGGCAGTTAACATAAAGTATCAGAATCAGAAAAAGGGGAAACAAGGAGGTGAGAAGTAAGAATAAATAAATATATATGTATATTTCATGTAAGTTGTTCAATTTTGAGATGTGTTTTCATTGTGTTAGGAGATCAGCTGATTAGCAATAAAACGTCACTGGTAAAATGGTTTGTAAATGTTCCAGGTAATTAATGTTCAATGTAATGTTTTAATGTATTATAGATGTTTTAAAGTAATGATAAAAATAATTTGATAAAGTGAGAGTTAAAGTAATAATTTGTGAAACTTAATAAAAGATAGCTTTTGGGTGATGATTAGTTTGTGGGACATATAGATCTGTCCAACTTGAAGTCAAAGTTAAAGAAATAGTAGAGATGAAAATAATGTAATGTTGTTTTGAGTTAATGTAATGTTATAGAGTTTTGAGAAGTATTGATGTTGACACAGTAGTTGTGGAGAATTTATGTAGAGTTTTGAGTGATATATTAATGTTTATAATTGATGTTGTTATTTTGTTGTAGTTGTAGTAAGGTAATGAGATTGAGATTTTGGGGATGGCAATTTTGAATTTTGTAGTAGGGGGTAGTGTAATGTAGGAGTCCGCAACATAATGATAAGTTGGGACGGGATTGGGATCGATTTTAGTGGGAGGGGCCGCCTTAGGTAGAATCCAGGGGCCAGCTAAGGGAAATGAGCTTTTTTGGGGGGGGAAACACGTATCCTAAATACAAAGGGTTAGAGAGTATTTTTTTATATCGGGAGAAGGTGGCGAATTGAGTTTAAGGATAAGTTGGGTCTAGAGCGTTTTGAGAGATGTTTTTGATAGAGATGGGTGTCATGTGAGTTACAGTTGTTAGAGGTTAGAGTCAGAGGTAGAAAGATTATATATGTATACAGATCAAGTAGTAAATTAAATTGTTATAAGTATTTAAATCACCCACAGTAATGGAGAATCAGATTGTCAAGTAAAGAGAGAGATTTATAATAAAGCTATAAAAGTGTTATTTTAGAAACCAGTGACAAAATTTTGATAGAATTTGGAAATAATGTAAAATTAAGAGTTGTTTATTTTGAATAATTTAAAATGTCAATTTGCTTATTATTTATAATAATATTTTGTTATTTTAAATGTTTTATTTTATTATGTTCTGTGTTTCAAATTAGGATATTACAGATGTCAAATGTATTTTCAGATAGAAATTGTACATAATACATGTAGGTCAAGGTTGTGGACTTGACCTAGTTTCGATCAGCTGACAGTGAGGTCATACACAGATTCAGCTTGTTTAGTATGGGAGTCAATTCAACTTGTGTTTTTGATCAATTTAGACAAATTTTAAGCAATGTCTATATGTAAAGGAAACATTTTAATAAATTTAATTTTTTTTGAATTTTATAATTTTTTGGAAAATATTAAAAAAAAAAAAAATCTTGATTTTGCACCTGCCAGCTAATGAATATTTTTAAACTTTGATTATTTGATCGTTTGTGTCTATAACCATGTTTATTTTTATTGATTTATTGTATTGTTAGACTTTAAGTATTCACATGTTAGGTTAAGGATATGTTTAATTAGGAGAAGTGTTTAAATTAACTCTCATTTTAAATAAAACAGAAAATAAGGAAGAGAATTTTTTGATACAATATTTTATTTTTAATTCTGAATTTTTTTCTTAGATGAAATAGTAAATTTTAAAGAATTTTTCAATGTATAATATGTAATGTGAGTGTGTGTGAGCCCAGTATCTGCTAAAGGCAGCCCAGCTTGCATACGAGGGGAAACATATCAGTGGAGGATATGGCATAATCTGAGCCAGGGATTGAGGATTTTTTGGGGGTAGCATGTTTGAAGGTGAGGTGTGCTGTGGTACTTGTCTGTTCGATTTCTCGGTGTTGGGATCTCTTATGGCCAGGGGGGTCGTGTACCCATGAAGAGTAAGAACCAGGGGGTTGTTGGCACCAGTTCCTCACCGGTCCTCTTCGGGGTTTATCAATGAGATTTCTTCTGTTTTGGACAGCAGAATTCTCATTGAGGGGGTATTGTAACATGTCAGAATAGGGTAATTTCATTTATTTCATTTATTGCAGGTATGGGGCATTTGTATTTTATTTATTTCATTTTTGGGGTTTTGCAAAAAATATTGTGTAAATGTTATTTCCATTATAACTGACCACGTGGCAAGAAACAGTGTTGAAACAAAGGCAAGGCGCAATTTCTATGGTGTAACTCGGCAAGGAATTCGCACCACCCTAATTTTCTCAGAACTCGGTATATGTGTGACGATGCACGCACTTAACATCTCAAGCAGGGGCGCTGTAGTGACGCCGTGAAACTCCAACGGCGCGGTAAAAAAAATGGCGCATGAACGAACAGTTTGTGATATCAGCAAGACGAACTACAGGAAATATCGTTAAGCCCCGCCTACTGCTAGTGACATCAGTCTAGCAGCGACAAATATCGTCCACGGTTACCTCACAAAAAACACATTATGTGCCATGCATAGAGTGAATAAACCACAGCAATTCAGCTTGAACGGCGACGAAAATCTGTTGGCAGTGAATACACAGTTCCTCCCGCTCAGCACAGGATGCAGCCCAGTTAATATATACGTGTCGGCCGGCACGGGGCCAAGTAGGCTCTCTACAAATTTTTTTTTATTTTTTTTCAGTAAGAAAGTGCTAGAACAACAAAGATCTGTCTGACCGCGGTTAGGTGAGAGTGCGGAACATATCCTGAGACTTTTATCGGACACCAAAAAGAAGTATGACCGAACAATGAGAGTGCGCGAAGACCGCGTGGCCGGCGTGGGGGAATTTTATTATCATAAAAATGTTAAGGGTTAAATAAATTTTGTGTGTGTGGGTGCGTGAAAAAATTGCAGGCTGGGCAGTCTTGAGAGTGTGTGTGTGAGTAAATAAAATAAGGTAAGCAGTAGTATAAGTTAGATTAAGAACGCTTATTATGTAACCAAGCAATAGGTTCTCACAACATTATATCAGATGCGGTAAAGTGTATAAAGAAATTGTAAATGATTCAAAATTAAAGTAAAAGGTAATTCTCTTCATTAAAAAAATGAGTCAAGGTACTTATTTCAGTAACCTGTAAATCACGCTAACATTTTACGTTCGTACGAGAATCCTGGCCCGGATAGAAGCTCTACAGGTAGGTCGAAGTAATTTATGTGTTTTAATAGATTTAATGAGTTTTATTAGCATCTCACATTGTCACAAACCCAAATACAAACAGCATGATAGGGAAGTTCCATGCATCATCCTTAAGAAAATATTACGTTAAAGATAATTAAACCTAGAATGCCAGGATATAGGTGGAATAACGGATAGGAAATTGTATAAAAATATGTGTAAAGTAAGAATAATTGTTATCATGTTGGAAAAATGTATGGATGAACTGTAACATACATAAATTTAGCCGAATGACGTCAGAAGTGTGATATGCTTATCAGTGTGCAGGAAGGTTGTTGATATCTAGCCACGTGCGTTTGTTTGTTTATATTAGGGCTGTCAAATTGACAGTTGAGGAATGCGTTTGATAGAAGCTATTTATTTATTTTCATTTTTGAACTTATTATGTTATTATTTGGATGATTATGATTATTGGGAGGAAGTTATGTCAATTTAGGTTAGGAAGAGAAAAAAAAATGTTTATATTCCATATAAAAAAATTTTTTTTACATGTGGTGGGGTTAATCCTGCAATGGAACACAGGATGATAAGCTATGTTGTTTGTATCAGAGCACATGGATGACGAGCATTTTCATGTTAAATTGGTTTTATGTAATACTTTGTCTTTTAGCCATAAGTTTTGTATTTAGAAATAGATAAGCATTTAGGGTATACCAAATTCTTCGTAAACAGATGTTCTTTATTGTCATGTATTTTTTGAGTGAAATTTGTGCGCGTGCGCGGGTGTGATAACGTGTGATCGCTATATCTTCCGCGGTAATTAACCTATCGACGTGAAACTTTGACAATGAATTATTTATATAAACAGCTTCAATTTATGTGTACTCTATGGTTCATAACTATTTTAGAAATATGGTTTTTTAAGTAGGAAAAACTCAATTTGAAACACTTATCATTAATAGGGTCATAAAAATTTGTAGACAATTCAATGCAAGTTAGTGCATATTTATACAAACTCTTTCTGGAAAAGTTATATCTGATGAAAGCATTAATCATGTGACTTGGGTTTAGCCAATCGGAATACACTAAATTCAGTAACATTCATTCTCTGTAGAGTAAAGATTGACACAGTCTGTCTGTAGAAGTTGCAAGGTGAAGTTGTGCTCGTGCGTGAGAGTTGTTCTCGAGCGAACATAGAAAAGTATAATTTAACATAATCCTTGGTATTCTGTACGAAGTTTTGCGTACAGAGCCAAGTGGGTCAATTATTTAGATAGAATTATAATATAGTATAGTGATTTTTGTGTAAGTTAACATATCCGCTAAGGGAATTTAAAGACACTTCAAGATTGCGTGGAAGGTGTACGACTAATACACCTTATTAAATTGATACCCATATTCACCCTGAGATTGATACAATTTACATATCAATTAATAATAAACTATTGTAGGGAAATTAATAAGCATTGTGTGTTTAACATATATGAGGACGCCAGGACGAAGAGCACGCCAGGAAGGAGTGTCGCTGAAGAAGAGGACGCCAGGCGTTGAGCGGCGGTAGGAAGCGGAGGATTGCACGTACTGAGGTCGTAGCCTCAATCAAGTAAAACCGATATATTATCGAACATTATAAACTAATATTGCAAATTACAATACATGACAATTTATAATACAATATACCTCTTTAAAACTATATTTGTGTGTATAATAAATAATTTTTCATCTCCTCCATAATAGACTTGTTTGTGGTTTTTACACACTCACTTTATCCTTATTAGTATAATAAAATTTGATCTGTTGCAATATATATAGATGTATGTATAAATCAATACATATTTTGGAATCATAATTGTGAATAGGTGAAAGATAACCGACAAGTGTCTTGTGTAAAATTTAAATATAGAAAAGTCTTTGTGAATTAACTAAATTATTAAGTTGTACCAGATATTTGTGATGCTCTGTAAAGACATTGTGAAAAGAACATGATGAAAGAAACAGAACGATGTTAGATAACACATTGAATGTGTTGTAATAAATGTAAATAATGTTATAAGTTTTTTGATTTTTTATGTAAACATATAAAAAAATGTTATAAGTTTTTTGATTTTTTTATGTAAACATATTAATAGTAAATGCGATTCCCCATTTTCGGGCGGTCACGACTTTACCGAACCCTGACCGTGGATTTGGCTTATAAGTAACAAGTTATGGGCAGACTTATTGTACCCTGACCATAGTTTGTTATTTTCTAAATTGGTGAACTTAGAAACTTAACTGGGAGGGACCAGGGGAATCTACCGTAAACTATGGAACAGCGGCTATCCACCGAATGGTGTGGTAGACCGTCTTAAGGGCTTGTAAAAAATTATTTTAGTAGGGTTGCTGGTACCCAGTATAACAATAAAACCAAAATTTATGTAACGCTGAAGCAAGGACGGGGTAAAAATGTTTACCCCCTGCTGATCCAGTCCTTGTGGAAGCAACTGGGCACTACAGTCCAGCCTGGGGGGGGGGGCAATAGAGTGTGTGGAAGGGTGGTGGCAACGTTACATGCTATGAGGGAGAAACTTCATTTTATGCGAGTTTGTGTAAATGCCGAGATTCGGCTAGCCTGTGAGATCATTTACACTATTGTAACGCGGGGTATCAGGGGGTTAAGGGATAAAAGGGGGGATATTAATAAGAGATGTGGAGGGAGAATATTTAAGATGAATAAGTAGGAGGAGAAAGTTGATAATTATCGTTATGATACTGATCATAATGAACTATTGGAGTAGATTGTTCTGATTATCTATGTATCTGTTGTATTGAATAACTTCGTGTTTTTTATTAATCATGTTCTGTATGAGTTAACGGTAGCAGTAGTCATCTGCATTAATAACGGTAAATTGAGATATAAAATGTAATGATTGAATGGAAAAGTAAGATAGAATTATGGTTCAATTGAACTCATAATGTAGTTCGTGAATAATTTTTTGTTTGAATTCTAACTTTTAAGTGTATCTTAATATGATGCATTACATAAAATGTCTTAGGTTTGTGTTAAGAATATATGACGTATGTTACAATGTTTGTTAACAATGTTCATGAGGTATTAAGAGTTAAGTAGAAAACCAGTACTTTGCTAAAGGCAAACCAGTACGGCTAAGAGGAAACCAAATCAGTTAAGGATATGGAATAGTGAAAGGCATTTATTGATGTTTTTAATGAATCGTTACAGAGTCTGGTGGTACTGTGGAAGCATACCTGTGCTGGCTAGAGTGTCAGGGCAGGGGCGTCTAGTGCCTGTCTGGCTTTATGGTGCTGGGATCCTGTGGAAGGAAGTCCAGTAAAGTCATGCAGGTGCAGCCACACCCACCGAATTAGGGGGGTGAGCAAACCATGATTTGAGTAAGGAAGTAAGGGTGGTCGTGGCACCATATCTGACCTGGTCCTCTTAGGTTTAGGCAATGTATACAAACTGAATACAGGTAATATTATATGTAATTTCTTAATTTTGACTTAACAAATATTGTTAAGACGTTTGTTGGATGTGCTTTCATACAAAAATCTACACATTTGCATTTATTAAGTACATTGTTCACTAGATGACCCTTCATTTTTGCTCTTTGGTCCCCCTTTAATTGTAAAGGTGAAACGGCTGACGAACTCATTGCCCCGGGCACCTAAAAGCCTAGCTATGCCACTGTATAGGGCCTCTTCTCTTCTTCTAATGGTACATTAGCCTATGTCCATTAAGTTGAAGGGCACTGGGCATACAACAAATTTATGACATTTATTTATTTTATATACAAAAACAATTCTTGTTTGAAATACTTCATTGTCAGAATGCGGGAGAAATATACATCACACATGAAAAAAGGGTGGGGTATTTCAAAACTAGTGTTGGTTTCTTGTGTGTGTGTGTTTTTGAAGTTTTGGTGGCTTCCCTATAATCATTTTTAAGTATTAACTTATTCAACAGTTACTTTATACAGCTGGTTTATGTAATACACATACAACTCAAATCAGATTTACAAAGAGTTGTCATATGACAAAATATTAGCAATTGAGCAGCAACCAGTAGTTAAATATAGTGCTGGTATGCATCTGTGCTCATTTCTTGTCTGCACACATTTTATAAGTATAGTAAAAAAAATAAGATCATTGCTTTCTACAATCAGTAGTGATGATACATTTTCACTCTGTATTGTTTATGATATTTACTAATTATTACTTCCATATTCCTTAAGGAATGGAAGTATGGTGATGGCAAAAAAAATCGTGTTCGAGATTATTGCAGATTCTGATTCTACTACACTCAAAACATGAAAAAAAGTCGTTTTCCGAAAAGTGTCTGTGTGTCTATCTGTGTGTCTGTCTGTCTGTAGATTTTTTTTCTATGGCAAACGATAACTGCCGCAAATTCAAACAGAATCAAATAATTTTTTGCATACAGCCCGGTTTTGCAGAGTTCTCGCGACCTATTGTTTTTGGTGAAGATCGGTTGAGGGAAAGGGGTAGTTTACCTGCAACGGTTTTTTTTTAGCAAGGGAAATTTTGTTTGTTTGGCAAACGATAACAGCCGCAAATTCAAACAGAATCAAATAATGTTTCGCATACAGCCCTGAATTGTAGAGTTCTCAAGACCTATTGTTTTTGGTGAAGATCGGTTAAGGGAAAGGGGTAGTTTACCTGTAACGTTTTATGTTTTAACAAGGGTATTTCCTATGGCAAACGATAACAGCCGCAAATTCAAACAGAATGAAAAGATTATTTGCATACAGCCCTAAATTGTAGAGTTCTCAATACCTTTTGTTTTTGGTGAAGATCGGTTAAGGGAAAGGGGTAGTTTACCTACAACGTTTTTTTAACAAGGGTATTTCCTATGGCAAACGATAACAGCCGCAAATTCAAACAGAATCAAATAATTTTCTGCATACAGCCCTGATTTGTAGAGTACTCAAGACCTATTGTTTTTGGTGAAGATCGGTTGAGGGGAAGGGGTAGTTTACCAGCAACGTTTTTTATCATGCGTATTTTCTATGGCAAACGACAACTGCCGCAAATTCAAACAGAATCAAATAATTTTTTGCATACAGCCCTGATTTGTAGAGTACTCGCGACCTATTGTTTTTGGTGAAGATCGGTTGAGGGGAAGGGGTAGTTTACCTGCAACGGTTTTTTTTATCAAGGGAAATTTTTTTTTTTTTGGCAAACGATAACAGCCGCAAATTCAAACAGAATCAAATAATGTTTCGCATACAGCCCTGAATTGTAGATTTCTCAAGACCTACTGTTTTTGGTGAAGATCGGTTGAGGGAAAGGGGTAGTTTACCTGCAACGTTTTTTTAACAAGGGTATTTTATATGGCAAACGATAACAGCCGCAAATTCAAACAGAATCAAATAATGTTTTGCATACAGTCCTGATTTGTAGAGTACTCAAGACCTATTGTTTTTGGTGAAGATCGGTTAAGGGGAAGGGGTAGTTTACCTGCAACCTTTTACGTTTTATTTTCTATGGCAAACGATAACAGCCGCAAATTCAAACAGAATCAAATAATGTTTTGCATACAGCCCTGATTTGTAGAGTACTCAAGACCTATTGTTTTTGGTGAAGATCGGTTAAGGGGAAGGGGTAGTTTACCTGCAACGTTTTTTATCAAGCGTATTTTCTATGGCAAACGATAACAGCCGCAAATTCAAACAGAATCAAATAATTTTTTGCATACGTCCCTGAATTGTAGAGGTCTCAATGACTTTCGATTTTGGTGAAGATCGGTTAAGGGGAAGGGGTAGTTTACCTGCAACCTTTTACGTTTTAACAAGAGTAAAGTACTTGAAAATTTATTTAAACTTTTTGAAACAATGGTAATTGTTAAAAATAAAATAATTTTGTTGCCAGGCAATAAAATTATAATTTTTTCATTTTAATGTAATATAATATTTTTCATTTAATATAGCAATAAAAAGGCAGGTAAGACACAGCCTGGCTGTTTGGCTGAAAATGATTTTAAATATAAATCTTAGAATATGGAAGTCATGTATGGTTCTCCATACCGATATTTTTTCTGAAGGTACAAATTGACTTTTTTCTTAATTTCTGTGTGCACAGCTTACAATATGCATTTTGATCTTGTATGGCTTTCACTAATCTTATTAGCATTCACTTCAGCCAATCAGAATCATACTTTCTCTGTATAACATCTACTGCCAACTCTCAGTAAGTAGAACATTGTGACACACTATATATTTTTAAGACACATTACAGCATTTAAAAAGATATATGTACACTCTGAGCAATGTAATTCAAGTTCACACTTTTAGTATAAGACAAGTAATGCCAGGGTGGATTTATATATGTAACAGTGTAAGTATGTGTTTCAGACAATCCTGCAGACACAAGTATACTACATCTTCTCTTCGACTATCAACAAAAACCTTCTGTAGTCTCTATTACAATCTCTTCTAGTACTACTACTATAGTCTACATAGTATAACACCACTATGATATTTCAAGTGCAGTTTGGAGTTATTGTTGCTTGTTTAGTAGAAAGTGATTACTGAGTTAATTACTGCAAAACTGTAATAAGGTGACATTTGTTGTGTGCTGGACAATAACTTAAATTACTGTATATGAGTACCTTTGTTGATTTCTATTATTTGTGTTTAATTAGTTTCTTTCTGTTTAAACTGCTGTCAGTTATTCTGTTTCCACTGTACAATATGACGATCCGTGAGTGACCGTTGTAACAATAAATAAGTCAACATCATACCATCTTGCCAACAGAGAGTTTAGCACTTACAGCATATGGAACATTTAGTTTACAGGATAACATATTCTGAAATATTGATACTATTTCTTGTATTAATACTATTTCAAGAAATAATCTTGAATTAGACAGAGGAACAGTTTTATACACACTGAATGAAACATTCATTCACAATGGATGACATTCCAATATGGGTTTAGTGATTTAGTTGGTGTATACAGTTTTAAAAAATGTATGAATATAAACAATTTATTTTCTTGTGCTGAGTAGGTGAAAGGTTACGTTAGGTTGGGTTGGCAATATTCAAGCAACATGTGCAATCACATGAAGTCATGAAAGTACATCATGAACCTTCCTGTAATTTTATTCCGGGAAACTTTAGGAATACAAAATTATACTGTCCATATACCCTAGATCATAAACACAATGACACCCACAATTATGAAAATGGACCAAGATCTGGGTATAAGCATTCCGAACAGCTAAGCAATATGAAACAAAATGTTCTGCCAGAATTTTTTTTCCAATCACGACAAACATAGTTTCACTTACTGGTAACAATTTCACATTCTGAATGTTGTACAAAAAAATTTCTGTACTATAAATTTGTATTAACAAAACTGCCTTCTCAGACGCTTTTATATTGAACTTATAGTATTGTGTTGAGGGTTCCATTATCATAAGTAAAAAATACTGATTTCCTGGGAGTTAAAATATAGTGCACGATTCTTAAATTAAGAAAAATGAAACTTTCCAATTCATTTGGACACAAAATGAAGTCTAACAATGTAATTTCCAATTGCATTAAACAAAGGTATAACACATACATGTCCACAGTGTTACCAACACACACACACACACACACACACACACACACAAAATAATTCAGTTTAGCATCTGGTTATAGATCATCCTCATAGACTACAGTGTTTAAATTTTCAAAGGTATTTATTACCTGTATCATCAAACCATCTTCTTCTCTGAAGCCGCATATGCAGTTGATAATCTCTTCCTTCTTCAGTTGTTCATAAACCTCTTCCGTTTGTTCTGACGCTGGAACAGCGTCCACAGAACTTTCTACATAATTATTTACAGACAGTTAAAAGTAAGTCAACTCAAAAGGACAAAAATAAATAATTAAAAACAAAATACGTATATAATTTACAGAAATAAAATATCTAAATATAAGTATATAAATACAAATAATATAGTGACATTATAGCACAACATAAATCACTGTAAACAATACAGTAAATGTGACTGGAGCAAAGTAAATGTTCTAACTATAGTAAAAATTCTTCAAGGTACCTGGTTATGGATATTTTCTACTGCTATAACGTACAGCAAAGCAGATGTGTAGCCTAGATTTTCCCATGGAGATGGGGTTGTTACTGACCAAGAGTGTTTACTAATGATAAATTAGAATAGCAGCATCAGAAGTAGTAGAGAATCTGGCAGTTACAGTGCAGTTTATATGCTATATGATCCACCACCGAGCATTCTGGGTATTGCCTGTCTCAAAAAACCCCATGGGTGATTAACCCAACAGAGGTTATAAATCTCCAGTAAATCCCCTTTGCTATGGCATTAAATGAAAATAATCAATATAAAATTGAATTAATTCAACTGAAACTGTCTCGATTCTATTAATAAGGAAAAATTTGTAATTATGATATCAATAACTTAGAATGCTCTATATAATACATACAAAAGATTTTAGAATTTTCAAGAAATATTCTGCACCAGCTCTTTTTCTCTTACATGCGTGTATGAAATATGTATTTTTACATTTTCATGAAAATGTAGACATTCGATTGCACTTTCTGGTAAGTACAAGCATTTTGAAAAAAAAAAGTTTTTTTTTATGTTTGTGTAACTAACTTTTCATCTGCCCCTTATAAGTATTGAACAGTTTGTTTTAAGCAGACATGGTTCAGAAGCAATATTATATATACAATAAGAATTTATTTACAAAATGAGAGGAACATGTCATCAAAGCAGTAACATACATTTACAGACATTACAGATGTGCCTATATTCCAAATAATAAAATACAGTTACATAATTGCTGTATGTTATACATTTCTTCACTATACATCTGACCTGTAGTGTCAACCTAACAATGCGAGGAGACACAAAACTCAGTATATCGTGGTTAGAATTATGGCTGGGGATTAATGGCTTGTCCACCTGACAAGTTGCAAGGACCCGTAAACCTAAATGCATTTATGATAATGTCTGCCACTAACAATAATCACTGTAGTTCACAGAACTGTGGATTAATGCCACAGTTCACAATATGTACTATAACGTACTTATTACTTAGATTTTTTTTTTAATTTTGGATATTCCGAGGGTTTTACACCAGCAATTAGAGCCCGTCAAGAGTGACAAGCGTTAGCTTTGTTCAAGGGTGAGCGACGAAAGGAACAAACCTTTCCTTTCCACTTAAACGACATGAAAGCCGTTAAGGGACAATACGCGCTACAACACATGTTGCGGCAAACTGGACCATGCGTGGGAGCGCTTGACTCTACAATTATAACAAGGGAACATTACCCTTGCATCCGTCCAGTAGCGAGAAAAATAGATAGCCATCGCTAAGAGCATTGTTCCAAGCATGTGTGCAACTTACAGAAAAACAATAGCTGGAGCACAGACAATGCAGCATGGGACAAAGAGGCGCCCTGCAACGAACACATATGTTTGCCACCCGTAAGTTCGTTAGAGGAAGTCGATAGTGTCTTAACAATACGATAATTCGACACGCTACACCAAAGGGGCAGATGTGACTTCAGAAGCTAGGCCTTGGTGCAGATTCCAAGAAAGTGGCAACGTCCTGATGACAGCAACTCGTCGTGTCCACGTGGACTACGTAAGACTCAAGTAGAGAAGCCAACCAGCCAATTAGAAAAGAGAATTCAGAAGGAAGTAACTGAAAGGGATGGTGTTGACAGAAGCCGACGACCAGAGAACAAATCCCGAGGAAGAACATCCCTCTCCAAACGGCGCTGGGTGGAGAATTCAACAGAATCACTGACTTTGGACAAGAGGACATAGGGAGGTCCTAATAACCGTCCTATCAGAGCTATTTTGGTGGGAAAATGAAGCGATCGTAGGAGTAACAAGAGTGGGAAAAACGAAGGAAATACAAACTGTATGCACGAGGAGACGCTCTGGCAGTTTTACTAAAATTTTGTCTCAGTTTCATTCTCTCAGTATTATTAAAATCTTGGCTTAATCTCATTATCTCAGTATTATAAAGACTTTGTTCGGAGAAATATTAGAAGTGGTGTTCTGACTTAATGGAAGTGCGGGAATAAGACTTAAACCATCAAGCCGAAACGGTAGTGTTCGCGACGATGTGCGAATAACGGACTTAAGCATTACGCTCATACGATTAATACCGTAAGAAGTAATAATATACAGTAGTAACATACTTGAACTTTTTCATCAACGAAATGAATCGGTCTATCACATACTAAATTAGTGAGACTACGTTATTTCGTAAAATAAAATCAAGTGCTAAATGTTTATATACGTCTAATTAACATGAAAGCAATCTAGACGTTGCGGAAGAGTCGAACGCGTAGTTGAAATACAACTAAGTGCGTGACCGTATCGAACTAACAATCGCATAAATAGACTGCCGCGATACGAATAGTCGATGAATCCTTAGTACAAGTACCGCGACTTAAACTGTGACGATTTCATAAAACACATAACGGATGTCGCGAAGTGCGGACTAGTGTTCCGGAACGATGTACGCATAATATTAAAAGTGCAAGTTACGAGTGTTTCATGGATTAACATCAACCATCAGCAAATGGACCCTGATGGACATGCAATGGGAGCAAGATACTACTACGCCATGAGTAACGTACAAAATTAATCACTTATTATAATTACTAGTTTACCATAATACCACTGACCTGTCACTTAGAACCAACTGCCTGAGATATATAATATAAAGAGTCAATAAATGATATAATATAAAGTCAATAAATGATATACAATATAAAGAGTCAATAAAATATGAATCCATAGTTAGGAATAAATAATGTCATAGGATATTACACATGTATTATTTTATTAGTATAAGCATATGATTATTTCAATTATGTTTGTGTTTTAATATGTCTGTTGCAGGTATATGATTATTCAAATATGTATATGTCTAATATGTTTTATTGCGAGTATATGAGTATTTCATGTGTGTAAATGTTTAGATGTGCTTTGAAGTAAAATCACTTAGTGCCATTCGCAAGCACACTATATTGATAGTTATTAACGTCACTACGCACGAATAAGTGCATACATTTGATTGTTTCTTCTAATTATTTAAAATGTGTCATAGAATTTAATTGTCTATTGGAAATATTTGTAGATATTCTTATTATATGATTTCTTTTATGATATGAATACATATAAAATGCTATACTATAATAAATGTACTTTAGAATGGATTCGATAGTGTTGGATTAATTTATTTAAGACCTGACTCACAAGATAACTTCTTAAATGATAGGATCCACTATTAATGATTTTGATTTAATATGATTTAACAAGTACCATGTTCATAAATATTCTAAGTCTTGAAGTTCTATTTGGTAGTAAAAGCCAGAATTAATTACTTTTGGGTGATAACATTACTAATTACATATTTAATAAATTTGATTGTGATTCATAAATTAAACAACAATTAATTTATGCAGTTAACTAAATATACACCAACATTAATATAATTATAATCAGACAACAATTAATTAAAAGATAAATTATACAAATGAGACTAGCATAATTATTTACGTTGTATATGACAGCCTAATCCGTGGTACAAGAAAACTTGTTTTACTAGACTATTGTAATAACGAGAAAATTCACATATCATTAAAAAGGCATGTTAATTTATGCAATTAATTAAAGAGGCATAAATATTAACATCGTATATGGCTTCCCAATGAAGGGCAGTGGAAAATCAATCCTAGTAGATAAAAGTAATAAAATTAATCAATCATTGTCTCCAAGATTAATAATTGATGAGTAATTAATTTATGCAACATGATTAGCATAAACATAAACACTGTAGATGGCGCCCAACGTGGGGCAGATTAATAAGGTTAATTCTTATTAAATAAGCTGGTTAAGTGCAGGCAGTGGTAAACTAGAGTAGTTAGTAGTTTGGCAAAAAATAGTATAAGTATAAATATAAGACAATATAAAAATATTGGGGCCCGGAGAAGCAAGACGATGTAAGGAATAACCTGAAGTACGGTCATTTTGATTGGAGAGGAAGTATGAGCGCAGTCCAGTACATGGAGCGACAACTCTTAGAGAGCCGACAACTCACACCTCCGCTCACGGACTACCAATTAATTAGGAAAATAACACGTCAGTACGGACGTGAATTAGAAAGTGCTTGCGTGGCGAGAGATGTGTGAAATATACAAAACTTGGAATCATTGATTTCAGAATATGCGATGATTCGACAGAGAAACCAAAGAGAAGACAGATTCGTGCGACAAGGAGAAAAGGTGAATGACCAGAATACAAGAGGGGTGGCACAGAATCAACACGCCGCTGTAAGCAAGGTCACGGAACAGAAGCCTGCCCACTGGCAACACAGAAAGGGTGAGGGTGGTAATTACAGACAATTCCAGAAATTCGGTGACAAGCCAACCGTAAATACCATAGAGTTTGTTAACAATAGCGCCTCCACGTCAAACGGTAGGGGAAGCGAGGTGGTAGAAAAAAAAATTAAGTGGGTCGTCTAGTGAGATAGCTGCACGCAAACCCACACTACAATATTATGAAACAGACGTAATTTTACCTGACTTGCGACGAGAATTAATCCTTGATGAACAGACACAATTAGAAAGACGAATCTCTAAATGCCCAGAGATAGTAATAAAATTTAATGATGATGTTACGGTAAACGCCTTAATAGACACAGGAAGTGCCATCAACGGCTTAGCTGAAAATTGGTTTGAGAAAAACAAACAACGCTTGTGCCCTTACGAGGAACTTCGCATGAATAACACACTAATTGTGAGTGCAGTTAGTGGGAAGTCAAAATTAATCAGGAAGAAAATTATGTGCGAAATTCTTATTGATAATGTTAAATTAGATTGTGTTTTCTTAGTGATACCAAATTTGATTAGGGACTGCATACTAGGTATTAGTTTTTTAAAAGAAGAGGGATGTGTTATTGATATGAATAAGGGAACCGTCGAATTCAGAGAGAGGACTGGTGAACAGGAACTGCAATTACCTATCGTACACATGGAATTAGTAGAAGAAGACTTGGACGGGATCGAGAAAAGGATAAACGAGAAAGTTGACAGTGTGACATGTGAAGATGAAACGATGAGAAAGGAACTTAGAAGAATCTTGCTAAAATGTAAAAATTGTATTTCGGGAGAGTCCAGGACGGATGGATTGTTATGAACATGAGTTCAAAGTGACGGATGAAACACCATATTTCCAACGCGGGTGGCCAATCCCGATAGCATATAAGGAGAAGGTGGACACCGAAATCAGCAAAATGCTAAGGTATGGCGTGATTGAGAGATGTAGTAGTCCATATGTAAATCAAATGGTCACCGTAATCAAGAAAGATGGAAATGTGAGATTGTGTTTGGATGCAAGGAGGATAAATAGCGTGACAGTTCCAGACTACGAACGACTGACCCCCATTCAAGAAATTTTAGCGAGATGCAGCAATATGAAGTACTTGTCAACGATAGATCTAACGAGTAGCTTCTGGCAAGTTCCGTTGAAACAACGATGCCGAGATTACACAGCGTTTCTTTACGAAGGTAAATGTTACAGATATACAGTTACACCGTTTGGACTAAGTACCAGTTCCGCCGCCCTGACGAGAGGTTTGGACATGGCATTGATGGACAATAAAGCACTGATCTTTATGAGTAAATGTCACTTGAACAACTCGACGATCACACGCTGGATACTCAGCATTCAAGAGTACAATTTCGACATAATACACTGCAAGGGGAAGGAAAATATCGTTGCTGACATATTGAGTCGATATCCAGAAGATATGGCAGGAGAAGACGCAGTCGACGATAATTTTGAATACCAAATGAATCATATAACAATTAAGATGAGTAAGGAGATGAGCAAGATATTAAAGAACATTGAGATGTACCAGTCGGAAGACAAGAAATTACGAAAGATAATAACTGATCTGACGACAGATGGTAGCAAAAAGTTATGTAAATTTTATAAATGTATTAATAATAAATTATACAGAAAATGTAAGGGAAAATGGAAGCTCTATGTGCTGGAAAGCGTATAACACAACAAAATGTTACATAACCTAGACATTCACCAGAAGGGTAAATAAGTACATGGAAATAATAAAAGTGAATAATTTAGGATGAAAGTAGCAAAGAAGAGAAGGACCAACAAAGAAGAAAGAAGAAGAAGGATCCCAAGAAACAGTGAGGAATACACTGCATGACACTACAACAAATACTATGACCGACTCTAACTAATGGACATGCCAAGCTCACTATAAGCTGTCAAACAAGCCAGTCAATGACATGAATGTAATGTCATGTGTCAGATAAACCAATTCAATAATGACGAAAATAATGTAATATCAGTAACAGCATTTTGGCTGAAAGTAAATGAACCATGACCAGTAAATGACAAAGCCTATGACTAAATTAGCTATGGCCACAATGTAAATTAAAACTAGCATTACAAACCCAGATGTAGTATTAATACGTAAAAGTAGTTATAAAAGGAAACCTTATATGGATGAGTAACTTCCTTATTATACTAAATGTAAATAGTAACAATTATTAAAGCATAAACATATGCTAAAAAACATGTCTAGACCATGTCTAAACAAACGTTTGTCAGTAAACTAATGAGGAAACAGGACTCCTAGTGAACATAAAATTTACTGAACAATCAATATAACTAAAGATAATGTGAAATACCATCACTCAATTGTTAATGGATAACGTTAAATTGAGTAGGCCAAACGAAATGTAATTAGGAATAAGGATTTTCGATAATAATGTATCGCCTTAATTATGTTAAGATTTAATATGGTACAGTTATAAATAGCTATTAAGTATAATCACAGATGTGTTAGTGTTCAAACAAAGTCGTTATAAAGAAAACGCAATGTGAAACACTAAATGCCAAAAGATAGGGAATGCTCGCAATATGCCTCGCTAGCAGACGACAGTGAGAAACCATGTTTCTAAACATTCTTTATGAGCATTGTCAAAGCAAACGAGGTTAAAACCTGTGTTAAGCCACATCAAATTGAAGCCCATAAACTAAACTTTAATTTGATGGTAATAACCTCGCGATCGAAACTATAATAAGTGCGTAGTGCGCGATAGCATCATTTATTGTTAAAAAGTAAGAAATTGGTTGGGTAAAACCAACAACAACGACAGTTGTCAACAGCGTTCGCCGGACGGCGGTTAAAAAACAATACGTTTTTGTAACGGTTATCAGAACCAATCAGAAGAGAGATTATTAAACGACCTTACCGCCTAAGCCCTATGAAGCGAGGGGGTATATAATCAAAAACTGAGAGAATTCGTTACACTTTTTGTCATCACATCGAGCGAGACAGTTGTCGCTCGTCCTCGCAATGTTTTTTAATAACTGAAATTAGTACAACAATAGTAAACCGTTTAAAATTTTCTTCAATACAGTCGATACTGCAATTTACTACAAGGAAGTGCTTCGAAAGTAAAGTGATATTTTAATTTGTGCGTGATTTTAGAACGAGAGAGAGAGTTTTTTAATCAGTATTTAACATAGCCCAGATTTTGTTAGAAGAGAGCCAACTCTCCGTTCATAGTTCGTCTGAAGTGTAATTAACCAGTGGTCATTATAATCCGATCACTGGAATGTTTTTTAATAAATTTTAATCTATTCGATTAAAATAAAAAAAGGTAACACTGTGACAATTCATTTTATTTATCTGCTTGCACTGATCATTATTTACCATAAAACTGTACTGACGCAAGAACAACTAAACTTTCAATCGTATACACAGTTTCAATTTACTTAGCGGATTTGTCAATCCAATGTAAGATTTTGTATTAGTACTAAGGTTTAAAAATATATGTTAGGAAATAAGTCTCAGCATAACAAACGCTCATCTGAAAAATAGTTACGAGTTTTAAAAAGAGGCCAAATTATTAATTATTGTGATTAACGTCTGTCAAGGCATAGAATAGTTCTTTTTTGTATTTCAAAGAGCCTACCCGTGAGGTATATTATATAATTAAAAAGTCAAATTGTTAATAGGTATAAGAGTTTATTGTTCTAACTGAGCTAGACCGTATTGTAAACGGACCAAGTAATTTCAGATTTATATTAATGTATCAATTGTACTTTAATTGTTGATTTTATTTTCAAAGGGTAAAATACACCCAGATTTTATTCAGCATAAACCTGGATCATAATTATTTCATATAGTTAATTGATAATTAACGTTGAGTACAGGGAGATAACTCAGAGTAGAGATTCTACTATATTCGATTTTAATTGTAGTGAAACATAAAGCATTTAAACAAAATTTAAAGTGAATTTATCAATTCTAAAAGTTATTCATTGGTTTTTCATGGGAATTTTCCTAAAATAAACCCATGTGGCGCCCTTATCGTAAACAAGGAGTGTTATAACCTTGTTGATAAAGCAAGCTGGTATTAAGCGCATCTTGACAGCTTATATTTTGGTAAGTGAACTTCAGAACTTCCAGTATCACGAATAGGTACGTGAAAGTGTATATTATTATAAATTGTTTGTCCAGACGAGACTTAACGTTACGTACACTGACAACAATAACCGAGAAGAGGAGTTCCGCTGCAAGATCGACGCTACGGCTACATTCATCCACCGACCAGCGTTTAACTTCTTATTCACTATAATTATCAAGCTTTACTAAATAAACAATAGTAATCAATTATTACTAAAAATTATTGCTGCAAATATTTTAAAAAGAATTCATTTTTTTAAATTGTAACTTATTATTCATTATAATCGTGTTTAGGGGGAAAATAAGGGTTCTGACTCACAAAGGAATGCCGCCCTGCTTAAAAAACATAAAAAAAACACATAAAAAACGCTAAAAAAACAAGATCAAAGAGATGCCGCCGTTCCCGCGGTCCAAGATTTTTTCCCACGCTCCCCCCTTCCACCAATGGAGCACAGCATCCGCGAATTTCTGCGAATATAATTTTTTTATTTTTTTATATGCCGCCTTTCGCACGCCTAGATCAAAGAGATGCCGCCGTTCCCGCGGTCCAAGATTTTTTCCCTCCCCCCAACCAAAGGAGCACAGCATCCGCGAATATAATTTTTTTATTTTTTTATATGCCGCCTTTCACACGCCTAGATCAAAGAGATGCCGCCGTTCCCGCGGTCCAAGATTTTTTCCCACACTCCCCCCCCCACCACCAATGGAGCACAGCATCCGCGAATATAATTTTTTATTTTTTTATATGCCGCCTAGATCAAAGAGATGCCGCCGTTCCCGCGGTCCAAGATTTTTTCCCACGCTCTCCCCACCACCAATGGAGCACAGCATCCGCGAATTTCCGCGAATACAATTTTTTTATTTTTTTAATGTGATTTTTTTATTTTTTAAATTAAATTGATTTGCATATCAGGGGTGGGTGGTGGGTGGGGGGTTGTACTTGATGCATTATATTGTATATATTAAAATATATGATCAGGGTTACCAACCTTGCATGAGTTCAAATTTGTTGTGTGTTATAATGTATATTAAATCTATATGATCAGGTTTACCAACCTATGCATGGTGTTCAAACTTGATATGTGTGTGTTATATAGTGTATATATTAAAATATATGATCAGGGTTACCAATCTTGCATTATTGTGTATAGAACAGATCTGCCAACATTTTTCTGTGGTGGGAAATTCAAACTATATGATCATGATTGTTGTCGATATCAATTCTCTCTTTGAATGTAAGTAACTCTCCCTCTCTCTCTGTCTCTAGACGCAGTTATCCATCACGATATAAATTGTAGTTATAACATAAGTAAAAAATGTTATAAATCAGTTAAAAATGTCTGAGCATACCGAACAAAGCAAGGTAACAGACGTAGATATGAGCGAAAGTGACCTCGAACCACAGTCACTGAATGAAAGTGAGATGCGGACAGCTGATCCAAACGCTGTTATAGAAACAGCTGTTAGCAGTAACGTAATAATTCATTCTACCCCAATTGCTACGCAAATGCAATTAAGCGAAGCAGCTGTTGATTCTGGGATTCAATTAACCCCAGTTTTAACAAATAAAAATAAACAATCCGATGAAATGGATATAATAAGTTTTTTATGAAAAATTGATAGCAAGTTTGATAGCAGCCTAAACGAACTGAGAGGTGAGTTGGAAAGTCGTTTTAATTATAATGACGAAAAGTTCGATACTAAATTTGACCAATTGAGTAATGACATTAAAGAACAGAAAGTCAAATGTGAACAACAGATTATTAAAAATGATATTAATTTTAAAAAACTTGAAGAACAAAATATTAAGTTTGAGCAGAGTATAAATGTAAAGTTTGATAATTTGAGCAAGGTACTAGATAAACATGTTGATGAACGTTGTGAAAATATTAAATTACAATTGACAGAGTCTATGAATGAGCAATTAGAGTGCCGTGTTTCTGATATAAAAAATGAAGCGAGCGACAAGTAAGGTGCTGAGTGAAAAGATCACACGCGACTACATGATCAACGTGGGGAAGCCGAAGGTGATACTATCCGACCATGGAGATTGTGAACGGCGAGTTGGCAATGGAATGCGATGCCTAGTCTAAACACACGGTAATTAAGCATTGAGGCACGTACAAAGACGTGCAACATAAACATGCGCGCATAGATTACGCACATCAGACTCCAAAGGGACGCCACGAAAAATGGCGAGGGATGAAGATTTTGGTTCCATGCGGTTTGTTGCTGCCGGATACCCTTAGAGGCCACACCTTCCACAGCCTCAGTATTTTCGCCAGTCAGCATCGTCAACACCAGTGCACAATGCCAAACCATGCTACCTAAACGGTGATGAAAAACTTTGTAATCCAAGGGGCCGTGTATGTTACCGGAAGCAGTCAAACAGAGTGGGGATTTAGTTACCCGTCGTTTCATCAGTCGGCGAAAAAGAACTAAGTGCAGCGGACGCCAGTAGTGGTGTGCGTCGCCGGCCGGGCAAAGTTTTATTTATTATTACAAATGGAAAAATAGTTTAATCAGTTGACGACACACTCCCCCCGGCCGGCGTTCATCAATTAGTTCGTGCACGAAGAAAAAATTTTCGAATACATGAAAAGGGTGAAAATGTAACCTAAAACAACTTCTCAGCTCGAAAGGTGTACCGTGGAGACCGGAAAGTGAAATGTAAGAAACTTTCGAACAAATCTATAGTGCGGCGCGTGGTTATCGGAGGTGCCAAGAGTTGGGCAACCGACGAGCGATTTCCCTATTTAATTATTTTTGATAATTCAACGAGCGCTCTAAAAAATACGGGTATGTAAAAATTGGTGTGAATGTGGGCAACTGGGTCGTCTTCCTAGACTGTAAGTAAATTTTTGTTTTTACGTAAGGTGTCTATCATGTTAAAAAATTATAACAATGTAATTCAGAAGTTAAAAATAATGTAAAGAAGATTAATATTTTTTATATTTTATACATGGAAGGTAGTGGGAAGAAGAGATGTTAATTAATCATAAATAAAATGTTATCTGCTAAATGACATACTTTGTTAAATAAAATCATTTCAAACACCTTATTTCATTTGCTGCATTGATCAGTTCGTCGTACGAGCGGGGTTAGTCCACACTAGAGATCTGGCCAGAGCACGTAAGAGAAATAAAGGTAGGTGGAAGTTTGAAACTTTTTTAATATAACAAAATGTCATAAAAGTTACAAGAAGTGACCAACCTGAATGAAGAAGATATCTACAGTAGGCGCGAACGCAATCTACTAATTAATTTCTTCAGAGTTGTCTTGGAAAAATTAAACTTGTATTGAAAATAAATAACAATACAAAGTATGATGTTATGGAATATAGAAATTGTATGCTAATTAATAAATATATTTGTTATATTATTGTGATGAAAATTAAAAAGTAACATTTGAAGGACAAGTATAAGCAACTGAGTTGCATGACAGAAATAGAGTAGCAGCAATAAATTGCTGAAATAAAAATTTGTATTATAAGCATAGATAGAAGGATTACGAAGTAAGTTAGTTAAGTGGTAGTGGGCTTTCTGTAAATTTTAAATTTTAAACCACTGACACCACAATACACGCTCATTCGTATCACCCGTGGTCCCAGAAAATGGCGACATACAATACATTTGTCCATAGACTTCTTACTGTACCCTTTGAGTAAGACTGCTTCATTGACGAAGTAAACAATTTAAAACACATCGCCATATCCAACGGTTATAACGCTAGTATAATAGATAAACTTATCTCCAGGCGCAAAAACAAAACTCAAATTCCATACAGCGCGGTGCATAATACTGACAGATATATATCGGTAGAGTACACACCTTTGTTGCCTAACACTATAAAAAACCAATTTAAGAAATACAATATCGCAGTTACCTTTAGGACAAAAAATAACATTGAAAATGCACTGCGCCCCAAAGATACACAGAAGCGTAGAGACACGCTCTGGCGTTTACAAAATTGTGTGTGATGATAGCGACATGTTTTACATCGACCAGACGGGGAGACGTTTTGAAGAGACGTTTAAGGAACACCTGCCCATGAAGAATGTGATAAACAGTAAATCGACTTACGCACAACACCTGATTGATTGTGATCACAGTTACACTAACTTCTCTGTTAATCTTAAACCCATACACTTTTGTAAGAAGGGCCGATATATGAATGAATTAGAAGAGTATGAGATATATAAAGCGGCCAAGTCACAGAAAGAGTGCCTGTTGAACGATATGGTGTCGTTCAAATCCAACGCGCTCTTCGATACTGTGATACTAAAACTGGCACAGACATGAAGAGTACGACCAACTTATCTCTGCTTTGGACTTTATACGGCCAGTGCATGTTTACTTTCTCGACGATGCGCATCGTCCCCTCTCGCGCAGTATGAGTGTTTAAATTCAGTGTTTTTATGTTTTATTTGTGTTTTTATGAATTGACGAGCTCGACCCGAGTGAGCACCTGAAGATGGGACCTTGATCCCGAAACGCGTCGTGCATAGCGACCAAGTAAGTTGCATGAAGGATTATCAGGTATCTAACCTATTTAAAATTACCCATTGCAACTTGGTGACCATACACACAATTATTACAAATCATATGTATGGTATCTTTAGGTTATGATCAATTAATACACCACAATAAAGACTGAGATTATAGGTACCATTAGTAAGCAATAAGTGTGTGTATATTATAAATACATCACATTATCATTAGAGGTTTAAGTTTTGGTGTCTAGTCATACCAACCTTTGGTTTACGTTGTGTTAGAAAGAATATAATGATACAAAGGGGTCTAATGTGAATGAAAGGACTGAGATTGTGAGGACATACAAAGACATGTGAGTGAACTCCAAGGCATCAGGAGAGACTAAGTGATTCAGTGACTGCTTGTTGGTTGACAGATCATGTGTTATTCTCTCTTGTCTGTATGCAGCTGACATAAATGCACATCTGTAGTGCTCTAGAGTTAAAAGAGGGAAATCATATTTTAATACAAGTAATTAGGAAATCATTTTAGTTACTGAAACTGGCTATTCAAACATTTATGAATATGACTTATGTGAACAGAAGGTGTACATATCCTTTAGAGGCAAGAGAAAGTATTCATCTTTTATCAGCTCCATGATTTCCCTGACCAAAGGTGGCAACAACATACTAGAAAGACAGATACTACGATGCACGCACACACCTGAAAAATACCAGCAAAATTTAAATAGTATAATCCTATTGGGTCCTTCAGTGTTTCGACTGGTTTGCACCCTCCCCGCATATACCCGTGGTGTGTGTTACGGAGTCTCTCACAGGTATATGGGACCTACAGTTTAATGCCGGATCTGAACGGCATAGTTGGGGAGGGTTTATACTAGGCAGGATACCTCTTGCTGGCTTGCCATCGCCTTGCGAGGGGAAACGGTTGTATCTAAATCAGATGGCCCCAGCAGGAATCAAACGTGCGCAGACAGCATAGCAGCGCCACATGATAGCCACTACGTCACAACCACTCCAAATAGTATAATGATATTCTTCAAAACTTGAAAATAAGAAAAAATAAAGCGTAACTATAAAAAAAGGAGTTATTAAATATACTTGCTGAGACAAAACACACACTATCACAATGGAAGACAATGTTATCTGGCAGTGCCTTGTATTCTAATGATTATATTATGGTTTATATCTTTATTGTTTCACAGCCAGAGTTTGTTTCGTTTTGGCTTTCAGGGTGTTATGTTATAACCCTGATCTGTCGTTTTCTCTTCAGATATTATGGTCATATTTAAGGTAGTCCTACAATAGTGAAAAACAACAAGATCACAACACCAACATCAAACCAGCCACTGACGAACGACTAATGCGGATAGATGTAGCCAGCTCAAGAGAAGAGGAATCAACGGATCACAGCCTAAATCCCAGAAAACTAAAGTCCAGGTTATTTTATGTAGTGCAGCTAAATCAGATTAGGTTTTGTTATTGTCAATGCACATAACAGCATAAAACACACACACGTTATGGATTTTTTTTTTATTTTTGGAATACACATGGTTGAGATAGATCTGGTTATATGGTTATTTTTGGAATAGTTTTTGTTTAGCAGTCATAATGGGATGTGAGCAATGTGAAGTTCCAATGATACTTTGAGAGATGCAAAACTAAGGAAACTACCATTTTGTTGACAAATGTTCAATGTAGTACAGATGCAAGCAGTGAAGAAGATATACAAAAAAAAGAATGAATAAATAGTTGCAAGAGAAAAAAGTCTGGAATGAAAATTAATGTCACGAAAACTAAAGCAATGGGAATCATTCATGAAAAGACTGAGGTAAATGTGATAATAGAAGAGCAAAACTTGGAAGAAGCAGACTCATTCAAATACCTTTGAAGCAGAATACTCACTTGGAATGTATGTTGTACGGAATATTACAAGTAGAACTGCACTTGAAAGACAGCGTTTAGTAGAGTAAGAAATCTATTGGTTTCAATGGAATTGATGTGAAGTTATGTAGAAATTTGCATGGAATATTACGGTACAATTCTGAACCTCGCTGCCACCACCAAGGCCGCACGGGCGGGCAGTGCAGTCAGTAGCAGTCTGACAGATTGGTGCATGTGTGGCACATACATTCAGTATGTCTTTTTTACCTTGTGATGACGAGAAACTCGTGGAGTTTGTGACAAAGTATGGAGTTTTATATGAAGTAAGTGTGACTGGTTATAAAGACAAAGTAATGAGAGACAATATTTGGAAGGAGATTGGAGAAAATCTAAAAAAACTTGGTATGTATTTAAACATATATACAATTACTTCTTTATAATTCACCTTCAAGAAGGATGCTTTTAATAGTAAGAGATTTAACATTAAGTTAGCCAGGTATTTTAACTACGTTATTTTGGCAAGGCACTAACCCAATGGGAGTGGAGAAAAGATCTTTGAATAGGTCTCTCATTTCAAAACTACTATCAGTTGCATACCTACACCTTCGATCAAATGGTATAACGTTTACTGATGGGAGTGTAATTGTATCAAATGAGACGTAATGGGGTTTGCACTGTTTTCAAGGTATCCATCCTGTAACAAATTATGTAAACAACATGCAACTGATATGAGATCGTCACAAAGGGGCATACAAGGAATAGTTGTATAAAATACTATAAACACCTGGAAAAGAATGGCAAATGCGTTTTTATTAACTCTCCTTGCTCGACACAAGCGATAACTGAAAATAGCTTTCATTTAACAGTTTTGATTTAGGTTTCATCATGAATGTATCCAAAGCAAAGGCTTTGTCACCTACAATTTACATGTAGGGCTAATATGTTAGTGCCAGGTCAGAAAGTATCTTCGGGGATATTAAATTACACCTGGATATTTTTGCCCATGGAAGAGTTTTAGAAAATTCAACTGTCATCTTCTTTTCCATACGAAGTCTAAGTCTATATTTAGTGCAATAAATTTGTAATTTCCACTTACAAGAGCCAAAAGAACGATAGAAAAATACTGTTTATAATCGATAAACAGAGACCCGCTATTCTTCTTCTTCTGGAGGTTTACAGGCCGGGATGACCCTTGGCTTCCGCCACCACTCACCTCCAGTTCTCTCTCTCTGTTGCAACATTCCTCCAGTTTTATATACCCATTCTTCTTCAGTCTTCCTCCATCTCATGTATCCATCGCCTTCTGGGTCTGCCCCTTCTTGTTCCTTCCATGTTTCCATTTAGCACTTCCTTGGGGAGTCTCTCCTGTGGCATTGTCTCCACACGTCCCAGCCAGCTCATCCGCCTTGCCTTTATGAAGTGCACTATATCTTCCTGCTCAATATTTCAGCATTTCGAAGGCATCTCTATTCTCCTGCTTCCATTATTGGGCCATATATTTTCCTTTCAAATAGTCCCAACGAATTTATTGATACAGCTGTGAGCAACCATGCTTCAGCTCCGTAGACAGAAGCTTGGACTTGAGAAGATTAAGATTTGCATAATATGCTCTATTGCCAGCCATGATTTTTCTATTTATTTCTTGTGAGATATTATTCTCCTCATAGAGTTCTGTTCTCAAATAAAAAAACTGTGTACATGTACCTACACATGTACTTCCTTGCATTATATGTCATTTGGTTAGGAAGTTTCTCTAAGGCACTAATACACTGTCATGTTGTAGAAGGGTTCATGTCTTCAGCAACCAAACTCAGCACCATACTAAAATGATCATACCTGAGTCTGCGGTACTGTATAAACAGACCTTCATCCCATTTTAAATTTCCTTCTACCAATATTTTAAAAGTTTTTCTTCTTCACAACTTCTGAAGATATCTTTGATGGCTCTACTTTTCCATTTGTGGATAAATGAAGCTAGTATTAGCAGTGTTGCCATTTTCTCCTTCTTGCAGTAATTTAATTAATTTCAGTTTCTTAAAACCAATGAATAACATACTAGTACTTTATAAATGTCAGTATGAACTGTGTACTGAGCAAAATATGAATGTAGTATCACCTTCCCTCAGACAGTGCCACCACCGTTTTAGCAGTGAGAAACGAAAATGCCAAAACTGCCGTGGCAGCATCGCTAATGCAGCTTCATCCTCCTGGCAGCGAGTTTCGAAATCGTACCTTTACCCTGTACACTGCATTGGAGACATGGACTATTACACAGAAGGAAAGCTTTGAAATGTGGGGGGAAAGATAAATGGTAGGAAAGGGCAAAGAAGAAAATATGATGTGTTGGCAGATTTATGAACAAGTGAAGAGCAGCATATGATAGAGCAGTCTGGAGAGTAAAGTTCAGCGGCAACCTGACTGTGATGATGATGATGTACAATCTTAAATATTTACTTAATGACAAAAACAAAACAAAAAATGAGCAAATCTGCATGAGATAAAACAGAAAGGAATGGAATAAGTACAATATAAATGTTTCACATTAAATAACAAGGCTACGCTAGTGTTCCCATCTACATCAACTGATGTTGATTGAACAGTTTATGCAATTTAGAACAACTAGGCTCACTACCCACTGAGAAACTAAAGTTGTCAAAATTAAGGGAGATGGAGGCTACGAAGTGTTTAACACAAATAATGGAATATGGTAAAGGATAAAAGAAAACAACAAAAATAATCACACAAAACATAGAAATATCAAAGCAAAGCATAAAAATAAAATTTAAAAAAAATGTGTACCTTCATTAATGTCATTAACTGTTTCGTCCTTAAAACCGTCTAATTCTTGAGGTGGCAACAGAACACGGCCTAATAAATAAAACAAAACAAAATAAACAAAAAATGAGGGCCTTCAAAATAAGTAAATAATCATCCCATTACTCAACATATATAGAAATCACCCAGAACAAACAATTTTAAGTCAAAAGTAAAATAAAAACATTACCTTTGTAAAATCTTTTAACATAATAAAGGAAAAATAGAATAAATATTATGTCATGTGCTGAATATGATGTCATTAACTTTTAACAGATGCAGCATGAATCTGGCACTGTGTTGGTACAGAATATCACCACTACTCACAGTACAGCAACCATAATTGTAACACAAAACTCTGACTATAAGAAAACCCTTTTTTACTTGCAAATCAGAATTTATATGTCACCTATAGGTGGAAAATCTCCATGAAGAAGAAAACAAGAGTTGTAACCATTTCATCATATCAGAAAGAGTTGGAGTAAAAAAAGATTAAAAAAAAATGTTTAATTTGATGTTTTAACAATAAATCTGTTAGCGTATGCCATATATAATTTTGAGAGATGTCGTGCACCTACATTATTGCTATCATCAAAACAAAAAACTGACAATTATCAATTTATCAAAACTATGCATAACTATTGGGATTACAGGGGCATACATACAGATGTATATAGCAGACAAACCATGTTTCTCCAGAGTTAACTGGTAAGATAAAACTGAAACATTAGTCACAAACTGAATGATATCTTTCTTGATGGGTGTTAAAGAATTCTTCCTTAAGAATTATATGGTTCATAGTGCTTACAGTGTTACGGTATACCGTTTCTACATGTGACCCAACACCATTAAAGTACAAAGTATTAGCAAAATACAAAGCATATCAAATACTATAAATTAGTAGATTCACTAATTAACTTGATTAGTAATAGAAATGACAGTATAGTTTTCTGAATATCTGCCTGTACCACAAGGCTATAGTTACACAAGAATTTACTTTCTGCATTTTGAAGAACTCATTTACTACCTATGAAGGAATCTGGTAACTTACATTTCATGCTCTCCCTGCTCCCATCTCCCTCTCAAATTCTCTCATGTGCACAGTAATGTTTACTCACTTTAGAAGTTGAAAAGCATATCCTATTTAACCAGTGCTACCCAAGTTTCTGAAATTTCTATTATGTGTGAGAACATCCTTCATGAGTCAGTATGCTTAGTGGTATCAATCTGAGCAGACGTGTTTGTTGTGTGGAGAACAGCATATTTGTATTAAGTTCTATTTCAAACTTGATAAAATAGCCACTCAAACATATAAATACTGGTTGAAACGTTTAAAAATGGCCAAAAATCTGAAGATGACTATGAACATTCAGGATATCATCTATCAACATTATACTAGAAAATGTCATTGATGTTTGGAATGTGATTGAGGAAGATCATAGGCAGGCCATCAGTAACATCTGCAACACTGTGATTATTGTACAGCATATGCTGGGGTATTTTCTCACAAGAATTGAACATGAAAAGCATCGCTGCAGTTATTGTCACAACTTCTGAGTGACAAACAGACACAGTATTGCATAAATGTCTGCAGTCAACTTAAAGAACTGCTGCGAACTGACCCAGATTTCCTTTCCAAAGTTGTCACAGATGACAAATGTTGGGTTTATGGACACGACCCTGAAACTAAGCAGCAAACATCCCAGTGGAAAGGCTCATGTTCATCTCAGCCAAAGAAAAGTCAAATCAAGAGCAATATCAAATCCACTGATTTGTTTCTTTGACTCACATGATCCAGAAGGAGTTCATACCTCCTGGTCTGGTGATTAATGGAGACATATTTTGGCTGTCCTAAGGTGGTTAAAGGATGATATGAGAAGGTAACGTCTAGAGAAATTGCACAGGAATAACTGGTCCCTTCAACCCAACAACATGAGGTCGCATACTATTCTCACTGAGCAGCAACTTTTGGTAAAAACAAAATGTTATTCCTCATTCACTGTATTCGCCCGACTTAGCTCTATGCGACTTTTTCTCTTGCCTAAGATACTGTAAAAATCAAGTTGAAGGTGTGAAGATTTGACATGATAGAGAAGACACAAGCACAAAAAGAGACTTTCAGGATGCATTCTGTTTGTGTCAGAAGCTATGAGATTGGTGACTGAACTCTTACGGGGACTACTTTAAAAGTGATGGTGGCAACGTGATTTTATTTAGTGTTAAATTTTGGGAACTTTTGGGTAGCACCTTGTAAATTATATTATTTTGAAAGTTAATTATAAAATGTTAATGATAAATTGCCTAAAATTAAAACCGCTTTACAATCTACGGGATACCAATAATAATTCTGAGCCATGAAACTACAGTTCCATACATTTGCTACATCTGGGAAGTTATGAATTGGTTTGACAATGCTGGCCACAAAAGTTTTGATGATGCTGATTATTCAGTTGTTCTTCATCTAAAAGTTTAGCCATCATGCACTGTGATATATCACATAATTACAGAAATTATGATAACATGAAACATAAAAATTATGAAAAGAATGTTACATACCATTGCTGTCTGTTGTAACAGTGAGCTTTTCAAGTGACACTAGAGGAATGCCTGTTTTGTTTTGAGCAAACCTGTAGCTGGTTGCACCTTTACTAACTTCTTGCTTTTCTTCCTCCTGGTTACAGTCTTCACTTCCTGCGAACCCATGGTTTTTATATTCTTTAGAAAAATTCTAAAATATCAAGCATGTTTAATTTGAGCACATTAAATATACCAGAAAGTTTTAAGGTGCAGTAAACCTTGCTCAAAGCAGAACTTGAATAAACCTGCAAAGTTCGTAACATTTCATGTTTTCTGAATTTTCTATTCACATTGACTTACAATAAGAATGTGAACAAAACTATAATTATTATGCTATATAATATATCTACAAAAAATGTTAAGGTGAACATCTGGATATACGAGGGTCATCTCAAAAGTAAGTTTCCATATTTTTTTCAAAGGGAAATTGGACAAGCAGGCTGACGAATGTTGGAGAACTTTTATTTGTGTGTAGTGGCAGTAGTGCCAAAACCTAATCCATTGAGTAGCAACGTAACAACACAAAATTTAAAATCATGGAGGTTCCATATACCAGCATGTCCGATTGTAAAGTGTGTAGTGTGATTCGTTTTTGCTGCAAAAAATGTATCAGCAGCTGAAATTCATCGTCACTTAGTTTCTATGTACGGACCTGAGTGTATGCGCATTCAAATGGTCCGCAGGCAGCATACATCGTTCTTGAAAGGCAGAACGAATGTGCACGATGAAACGTGCAATGGGAGACCCTCAACATCAACTGAGAATTCAGCTCTTGTTGACGCCGTTAAAGTCAACTGGATTGAGACAGATGCGACACCCGTAACGAAATCCCAGTGATTTCCATCTGTTCCCCCATCTCAAAGAACACCTAGGAGGACAATGTTTCAAAACAGATAAGGAAGTGAAATATGTGGTTGGCACCTAGCTACGAAATCAGGGTTCGCAATGGTTCAAAGAAGGAACTGAAAAATAGTTTTTACGCTACAGAAAGTGTATTGACAAGGCTGCAGATTATATTGAAAAGTAAATACATGCTTTTTAATAAAATTATAGTTTTCTTTTTAAGTTTTACATGTGTTCTTTATTTTTCCTAAAATAGGGAAACTTACTTTTGAGATGACCCTCGTATAAAATCCATTAGCTAAGCTAGTAGAATATAAAGGACGTTTATAATTCCTATTTTGTTTTTGTTTTAATGATTAAATGCTCAGTTATATCACATAAACATAAAGGTTTAATAAATTTTCTCATAGTCGCAGACAAGCAATGTATGTGATTAGATGTATTAGTTACACATGATTACATTACAGTGGTTACTGATCACAGTTTAAGAAACGCTGTTTTAAAGAGACAAGACAAGCTGTGTTCATGAAATTATACACACACATCAATCCAGAAAGATAACAGTTTATGAATACAAAGACCACATTAGAACCTACAAACATGCAGTTTCTGGACCAGTCCTGCAAACTAAAACTCTTGCTGAGACAAAAAACCTTGGTAGCAATGAGCTCAAAGCATCTTTTGGATGGTTGGACTGTTTCGAGATGTCATAACAAATCATAACACTGGAATACAGTACGCAGGAAATCACAAAAGAGTCAACGCAAAAATAAAGGCTGAGTGAAATTCCATAATTTAATATTGAAATATTGATAAAGAATATATTCAATTCTGTTGAGATAGGATTAACCTTTATTGCCACAGTTGTATACTAGAGGTGAATATCTACAGAAACAGTAACCATTTAATTAAACAGAAACATGGTATGGGAAATGGAAAACCTAAATAATGGAAAGTCGGTGAAACCAAGACGTTTCAAACTGGTTGATGTTAGATGTATGGTGAAACAATAAGAAAGCCTGAATAACCAACTAAATTATGGAAGTACTTCAAATAGCAAGCTCAAGAAGAAAAAGCAAAATTTAACCCCCCCCCCCGGATTTTTATAATGCTATATATCATTATATATATATATTGCAACACATCTTTTTATGATTTCTTTCATTATGGATTATGAGTTTTACATGGACCTGGTTAGGGTATACCATGCCAACACTTACCTGCAGTATATGGTACTTTTCTGCTTTGCCGGCTATTAGGTGTGGGATTTGGGCTTATTAGGTATCAGGTAACGAGTTGGGACGATGTGTTTCCAAAAGAATTATTTTAGGAAGCTGAGTTGTATAAATTGTGAATAAATGAAAACTACCTTTTTAGTCTATCTTTCCAAAGATTATAATTGTCACCCTCAAGGTGCTTATCTTTAAACAAATCATAATAATAAAAAGAATTTCAAATATTTAACACAATTTACGGCGGGTTCCACCATTTATATTCTTTCTTGAATATTACTTTACCATATTTTCTCTAGTGATATATTGTTATAATGCTTACGTCTAACAATCACATATTAAAATCATATATCTTAGTACATAATTTATAAGTTCCTGAAAATAAGACATACAATACACAGTATATACACAAAACATATAACATGGAAATATACACACATATATGGGCAGTTTCACACTGTCTGCCTGTAATTATAATTCATTTATAAAAATCATTTTTGTTATATTGAAATAATTATTTAATAAAATGGAAATACTGAATTTATTTCATTCTATGAAATCCGTAACCCTGTTCTTTATACATGAGAAAATAAAATACGAACTTTTTAAATGAATATAACAAGGGTTATAGTTATCGTTATCTCTATGTTAATTATTCTTTATACAGTGCACAATCTCATGAAAACATTTGCTTAGAGTCTTTCTGCACTCTTATTAACATATTATTATAATAATCACACATTATCTAAATGTTCTGTCTTTTTGAATAAATGTCTCTATATGATATACAGTACAACATTTAAAAGTGTCTTTAGGCTTTAGTCATACCGCCTATATAATTAAATGTTTATCAATTATTTAAAACTGTTCAATTTCGCTTATAGCGGCTTTTCATTTACTTTTTGTGTTTTACAACATTATTATGAACCCTGAACCATATCAGGTCACCTGTTTTGATGATTTCATGTTACACAGATGTACACGGGTCTCAGGCGTCGGCGTTGAGTACAGCTATTCCTCTCGAAACCTCCGTCAGCGTCGCTTAGCGGTGTATGAACAGCTAGGCTAGGCGTCGTTCCTTTATCGTCATGGACACAGCGTCTCTGGCCTCGGGTATAGCCTGATGTCCGTAGTACGTAGTTGTAGTAACTCAGGTGTCGGCCGGTCTCATTGAAGCGTCTTCTGCAGCGTATCGTTCCGTGTGTACGACTCAACGAATACTTTATGAATGCGCCAGATGCTCGTTTTTGCTCACTGTTTATAGGGCAAAGCCACGTGTGCAAATGAGTTTCTATCGGCGAATATCTCAACAATCCTTTATTTATTTAGGTAACAAAGTTGTTTGTTAGACGTGTCTTGAACACAGTTATTAGCTATGTATACACGCGATCTTTAATTAGCACCGCGAAAGGTGTGAAATAGTAAAACGCTTATAGTTCACGACACTCTCACTATCTCGTTATGTGTTTGGTGTCTAAATAAAGCTACATTTCCGCACTATTCACTGGTCAACCTAGTTCTTCTTAATCTTTTGTCATTTTTTTATTATTTAAGTTTTAAAACACTTCTGACATGTGCCGACAAAATTATACATATTTATGCAGGTGGACTGTTATCTGTTTTGTTTGCTATATAAAATCTTATCTGTACCCTTCTAAATGTACAATTGTAGCAGATAACGCTTATTATGCGTACTCCAGTTAGAACGATAAACATTGATAACAATGTTTCGTTATAACACTCCCCCACTTGCTTTAAAAAAATTGTTTTGTGCTTTACAGAACAACATATTTTTTTTTTTTTTTTTTTATCTATGTTTAGTACATACACAGTCAGTTATATTACATGTTTATTAGAAAGAATATAAAATCTTATCTTAAAGTAACAATCACATATGGGTATTATTGGATATAATGACGCAGAGATGACGCATGGTACTTTCCGACGTCCTTTTTCTTCACTGGGTCATATACCATGTAGGTGTGTGGTCCTAGACGACTCCTTAGTTCATATGGGCCACAGAATAATCTGAAGAATTTCTTGGAAGTGTTTAATATACTACTTCCCACAGGATTTGTCTTTATCAATACCTTATCACCAATCTGGAATCTTGTCAATCGGTGAGTTCTATTATACCGGTCTCTCCTTTTACCTGCTTGATGATATAACTGTCGTTCAGCTCTGTTTATTTTAATTTGCATTGGCAAATCTACATTATAATTTTTCGGTTTATTAATCATGTTGTGCCAGAATCTTTTAGGTATTTTATTCTCACTTAATTCTAACGGTGTGTACCCTGTAGCTTCACTATAATTGTGATTCATTGCATCTTCGAAAAATTGTAGATAGTCAGGCCATTTACTCTGTTGATTGTAGCAATATAACCTCATGTACTTGCCTAACTCTCTATTTATTCTTTCAGCAAGATTAGTTTGTGGATGCCTTATGGATGTAAGTACAGGTTTTATACCTTGTCTTGTCAATGCGTCCTTCCATAATTTATTACCAAACTGCTTACCTTGATCTGTCAACACTTTATCCATTTTTCCATACTTTGGTATATACTTCTGGGTGATGACGTTCAGAACAGATTTCATGGTGGGTCTTCGTACAGCATATAACTTTACTAGCTTGGTAAACACATCTACCGTCACAATTATATGGCGGTACCCACGACTTGATCGCGGGAGTGGTCCAAGGAAATCAAGTGCAACTATATCCCCCTTCTTCTTAGTTCTGATACTCCCCATTTCAACGCAAGTGTTTAAATTCGGATGTTTGGCTGTTTGACAATCATGGCATTTCCTAACAATTATTTTAATTTTTCTGAACATATTATTACAGGTGAAGGCTTCTTTCATAGTTAAATAGCACTTCAATGGAGATGCATGAGCTAGACTACGATGACATGGCATAATTAATTGCTGTAACATGTCATGAGATAGCACAACTTTCCAATCATAATTAATAAGCTTAAATAAAATTCCATCTTTCACACAATAATTTATAGGTAACGGATTATTTTTTATATTCTGTAATCGCTGATCTTTATCTTGCTCTCTAGCGAGATTACGTAGTAATTCTTGTACTTCTCTCTCGGGTTTGTATGTTATGTTGCTAAGTACCCTGACATCTTGTGGTTTAGCTTCATGTGTTTCTTCTTTTTCTTCTATATAACGGCTTAAGGTATCAGCTACTTCATTGTCTTTGCCTTTGCAGTATTTAATGGTGAAAGAATACTCCCCAATGGCAAGTATCCACCGCATCAACCTCGCACTCTTTACCTTACATGTTAATAGGAAAGATAAAGCCTGATGATCTGTATGAATTTCAAAATGAGTTCCGCATAGATAGAATCGGAACTGGGATAATGCATATACAATAGCTAGTACTTCCTTTTCTGTAGTGCAGTACTCTATCTCCGCTCCTCGAAATACACGACTGGCATAGGCGATGACCCTTAAGTCTCCTTTTGAGTCTTTTTGATACAATACACTTCCCATTGCATATTGACTTGCGTCTGCATATAGCACATAATCGCCGTCTTTCTTCGGATGGTGTAGCATTAAATTTTGTTTAAACAATGTTTTGACTCGATCCACTGCTTCAGTGTCATGCTGCTCCCATCTCCATTTTCTCTTCTTTTGTGTTAACTCCAGCAGAGGTTTTACTGTTGCTGCATAGTCAGATGAGAAGCGTCGATAATAACCAGTCAATCCTAGGAAAGCTCTTACTCCTTTTACATTTTTAGGAATAGGGAAATTTAGGATACTTTGGATCTTGATAGGATCAGGTTTGATACCTCGTTCGGATATAATATGACCAAGGAACTTGATATTGGTTTTTAGGAATTCACATTTTTTATAATTGAGGGAAATTTTGGCTACTCTAAATTTCTCAAAAATAACTCGTAATTGATTTACATGTTCCTGAATAGTTTTCGACACGACGAGTATGTCATCTACAAATACCATTGTGTAAGGTGACACCTCCTCTCCAAGTGCATTTTCTAGACATCGTACAATAGCAGACAAGCTAGTGCTTAATCCAAACGGTACTACGTTGTATTCATAGGTCTTGTTTTTGTAGAGGAATGCCGTATACTTGCGGTCACTCTCTTGTATTGGTATCTGCCAGAAACTAGAAGTAAGGTCTAATTTTGTTAAATATCTAGCTCCTTCACATTTAGCAAATAACTCTTCAGCATTTGGAGCGCAGTCGTACATTTTTTCAACAACGTTGTTAAGGTTACGCATATCCATACACAGTCTAATCGCATCATCTTTTTTCTTGATTACTACAAGTGGATTCAGGTAATTGCTATGTGATCTGCGGATGACATTGTTATCTAACATACGCTGAATTTCTTGATCTACCTGCTCCTCGTATTTCATTGGAATCGTATATGTGCGTCTGACGAACTTGGACGGGTCAGTTACCTTAATTCGATGCTGGTAGACGTGAGTTTGAGTTGGTACTTCGCTAAAGATGTCCTCATATTCTTCTAACAGATCATTTATGTGTTGTTCTCCTGGCTGATCTTCTACTTCTTCTGGATGTGTCCGTTCTTCGGCTAATGTGATCTTGGGTCTACTAATTTTAAGTATTTCCGGTTGTGGAGGATTCTGTTCTTTAACAGGTGCTCTTAAATCTATAGTTTTACATATATTATTAACTGTACATGTCATTTGTCCATCTTTCATATTGATAACAGCATTGAGTCGGTCTAGCGCATCCACTCCCAGAATGCAGTCATATATTAGCTTATCAACTATCAGTACAGGTAATTCTATCTCTAATCCTTGACAGGTAATACTAACATACATCTGATGGTTTACTTTTTCCATCGATTTATTTGCTGTAGTTATTTGTATCTCCCGTGTAGGCAACTTCGGTACATTTTTAAAATGAGCATTATGAATTTTTACCCATGCACTATTGATAATTGTGACCTCACTCCCTGTATCAACTAATGCGTTAACAGGTACATTATTAACATACAGTTTTATTTGTGGACATACAGTATTATTTATTGGATTAATTTTATCGGTCATAAATAATTCTTCCCTAAGATCAGGTGGGAATATACCTCCTATACAGACTCCAGAATGTAGTCATTGATTTTCAGTCTTCGATGTGGATGGTTTATTACGTTCATCAGTGTTTCTCGGTGTCTCTTTCTGTTTTTTCTCAACGGTAATCGCCTGCGTATTTGCATTCCTATCGGATGTCCATGGTTTCGAAAATCGTTTCGACGAATTCGGCCATCGGTAACCTCCTTTGTAATTACCTCTTTCATTATTTTGCTCCTGCTTCTCATATGTTCGTCCATCTTCATGGCGTCTATCATATGATACATTTTTGTTTTTCGGATATTTTTCATCGTCTGTACGTCTATCTTCTCTGCCTTTATCTTCTTGGCGATATCTTTGCGAATACCACGTACCTCTATCTTGATTTTGGTTCCGGTTATCTCGCTGAACTCCTCTTGGTGGGTCTCGTTCACGGATTACACCCTCCATCTGTGTTAAAAGTATTAATAGATCTTCAATGGTAGCTATACCCTGAACATGTATAGCTAGTTGGATGTTCCTGCTGAAATGATTAGCAAGCTTAATGACTAATTCTTTTTGTGTTAAAGCGGGACGTAAATGTTTACTCCTCTCTACTAACATAATGACGTATTCATCTTCAGACAGCTTACCTGGATTATATTTACCAAATTCCAGTGTATTTCGTATTCTCATTTGTATGTATTCATTCCAATACCTCCGTTCGAATGCTAGTTTAAATTCTTCATACGTTTTTAAATCGTCATTCACCATCGTGAACCAACTGGCTGCTGCATCTTTTAAGTAACGGCTTACAAAGTCTATTTTATCTTTGTCACTGAGAATAGATCCAATACTATCTATTTCTTTCTCACATTTGATACGAAATTCAATGGGATTTTCCCCTCTGGATCCTCTAAAATAGTTAATGGGTCTCTCTTCTCTAGGTACGGTCGAGTATACTAACGCTTGTGTTGGTAGTCTTCTCACTTCTCGTGTAAGTCGGTCTACTTCACCTTTTAACTTGACTTCCAGCTGATCTACCCTGTTGTCATGGTGTTGGATAGATTTCTTGATGGTGTCGTCTGCTGCGGCTAGACTTTTTGTTTCTTCTTCAATTTTCATGGTCTTCCTGACATTACTCTGCACCAACTCGCTGATGACTTGTATCTTGGTATCTTGTCGATGCGTAATTTTTTCGAGTTTCTGGTCCAGTGTGTCGGCCATAGATTTAAAATTTTGTTGTAGTCTTTTTCGCTGCTCTTCGAAATTTTCATTCATCACCACCGCTTGTTGTTTTAGAGACTCTTTAACTTTACCTTCTAAGGTCTCCATTCGTTCCATAATTTCTACCTTACTTTCAGCATTATACGCGTATAGTTTCTGAATTTCTGACGTGCTTGCTTCCAATCTTCTCATAGTTTCAGACGTGCTTGCTTCCAATCTTCTCATAGTTTCAGCACCACTAGTTTTTATTTCTTCAAACCTTTTTACGTTTTCAGCGTTGCTGGCTTCTAACTTCTTCATTATGTCGGCTAAACTGACCTCTTGTTTATGTGCCATGTTTAATTTTAATTTGGTGAACCGATTTTAAAATATTTATTATTAATTTGTATATTATTAATTATTTGGATTATTATTAAATACTGTATTGGTAGTCATTTATTCATCAACATACAACCATTATCTTGGGCGCCTGTAGTATCAGTTTCTGATAACCACAATATTTATCTAAGCTCCCCTTTGTTTACTCTACTGATAACGCTAACTGTACGTTCTTATCAGCTACATTCAACATATAAATGCACGTTTTATAATAATTACACATCAACTCTAAATATTTGTTCTACGTGAATTTATATTTATTTAACTTCTAACTAATTTTTAATTTTTTTTCGTATTATGTTTTTTTTTTTTTTTTTTATTTATTTAATCGTGCCCCACGTTGGAAGCGACATTTTCTTTTGCAACACATCTTTTTATGATTTCTTTCATTATGGATTATGAGTTTTACATGGACCTGGTTAGGGTATACCATGCCAACACTTACCTGCAGTATATGGTACTTTTCTGCTTTGCCGGCTATTAGGTGTGGGATTTGGGCTTATTAGGTATCAGGTAACGAGTTGGGACGATGTGTTTCCAAAAGAATTATTTTAGGAAGCTGAGTTGTATAAATTGTGAATAAATGAAAACTACCTTTTTAGTCTATCTTTCCAAAGATTATAATTGTCACCCTCAAGGTGCTTATCTTTAAACAAATCATAATAATAAAAAGAATTTCAAATATTTAACACAATTTACGGCGGGTTCCACCATTTATATTCTTTCTTGAATATTACTTTACCATATTTTCTCTAGTGATATATTGTTATAATGCTTACGTCTAACAATCACATATTAAAATCATATATCTTAGTACATAATTTATAAGTTCCTGAAAATAAGACATACAATACACAGTATATACACAAAACATATAACATGGAAATATACACACATATATGGGCAGTTTCACACTGTCTGCCTGTAATTATAATTCATTTATAAAAATCATTTTTGTTATATTGAAATAATTATTTAATAAAATGGAAATACTGAATTGATTTCATTCTATGAAATCCGTAACCCTGTTCTTTATACATGAGAAAATAAAATACGAACTTTTTAAATGAATATAACAAGGGTTATAGTTATCGTTATCTCTATGTTAATTATTCTTTATACAGTGCACAATCTCATGAAAACATTTGCTTAGAGTCTTTCTGCACTCTTATTAACATATTATTATAATAATCACACATTATCTAAATGTTCTGTCTTTTTGAATAAATGTCTCTATATGATATACAGTACAACATTTAAAAGTGTCTTTAGGCTTTAGTCATACCGCCTATATAATTAAATGTTTATCAATTATTTAAAACTGTTCAATTTCGCTTATAGCGGCTTTTCATTTACTTTTTGTGTTTTACAACATTATTATGAACCCTGAACCATATCAGGTCACCTGTTTTGATGATTTCATGTTACACAGATGTACACGGGTCTCAGGCGTCGGCGTTGAGTACAGCTATTCCTCTCGAAACCTCCGTCAGCGTCGCTTAGCGGTGTATGAACAGCTAGGCTAGGCGTCGTTCCTTTATCGTCATGGACACAGCGTCTCTGGCCTCGGGTATAGTCTGATGTCCGTAGTACGTAGTTGTAGTAACTCAGGTGTCGGCCGGTCTCATTGAAGCGTCTTCTGCAGCGTATCGTTCCGTGTGTACGACTCAACGAATACTTTATGAATGCGCCAGATGCTCGTTTTTGCTCACTGTTTATAGGGCAAAGCCACGTGTGCAAATGAGTTTCTATCGGCGAATATCTCAACAATCCTTTATTTATTTAGGTAACAAAGTTGTTTGTTAGACGTGTCTTGAACACAGTTATTAGCTATGTATACACGCGATCTTTAATTAGCACCGCGAAAGGTGTGAAATAGTAAAACGCTTATAGTTCACGACACTCTCACTATCTCGTTATGTGTTTGGTGTCTAAATAAAGCTACATTTCCGCACTATTCACTGGTCAACCTAGTTCTTCTTAATCTTTTGTCATTTTTTTATTATTTAAGTTTTAAAACACTTCTGACATGTGCCGACAAAATTATACATATTTATGCAGGTGGACTGTTATCTGTTTTGTTTGCTATATAAAATCTTATCTGTACCCTTCTAAATGTACAATTGTAGCAGATAACGCTTATTATGCGTACTCCAGTTAGAACGATAAACATTGATAACAATGTTTCGTTATAATATATATTTATATAGATATAGTTATCTGACTGGCTTCAATCTAATATAGTTTTCCTGAAATTTAAGTAGCTCTGTACAACCTACAGACCTGGATATGGTTTAAACATTCAAATCATACTAGAAGCGTCTATTAATTCAACATTTGATTTCAAATGTAGATGAAGTTGATTTTTTTTCTTGTCCCGAAGGACAAGACAGGCTGATTTGTTGCAAGCCCTCTTCAGCCAAATGGAAGGATGTGAGGAGAGCACACCAGTGCGGGCCGGAAGTGGAGAAGATGGAGGCACTCTGGAGGTAGAGTAGTGTGTGTGTGTGTGTGTGTGTAGAGTCAAATGGGCAATGGAAATGGATGACGGAAGTGCCATAAAAGTTTAAACATGAGGACAGCCAAGACGGGGACATGTAACGCAGGGCGCCAAAACTGGAGGGAGGCGACAAGGTAAGGTGGGCGATGCAAAGATGAGGGCTAAAGTCTGGGTAATGATAAAATTTATTATTTAGTTCATCAATGGATTTCTATTCTTAATGCTGTCAGTTGGATCACATTGTCAATAAAACAGATCAGACCCGAGACTATCAATAAATTCTTGTTAAAACGAGAATTTAGGTAAGAAGCATCAATTATCATCATCATCATCCTCAAGGTTTAAACCAAGAATGGTTTGTTCCGGTCTTAAATAGGCAAATATTACAACTGGTCACTCCAGCGCTTCCTCGGATGTCTCACACCTCTCCGTCCCCTCGGCTTATAGTTCCATAGTTGTTTGGGGATGCGGCAGTCATCCATTCGGCAAAGATGTTCCCACCAATTCAGCCGATACTGTCGAGTATACTCATAATATTCAGTTCCTGCCATATATCTGTGTTTCTTCTATGATCATGGGGAGTATACCCTGGCACGTGCCTGAGAAATCTCATTTCAGCCGCTTGGATGCAATTGGCCTGGCCTTTCGTTAAAGTCTAATTCTCAGACCCATAAAGAAGTGTGGGAAGAGCCATCACCTTGTAGAATTTTAGGCGTGTTTCTTTACTTGCTGACTTGAGGGTTTGCCTGATGGTCCCGCACATAAGGTTGAACTTATGCAACTTGTTCACCACGTCATTGCTTGCATTATAAGACACACTGTACCCCAGGTATTCAAAACTGCTAACTTGTTCCAGGACAGTACCGTCTATAATAATTTTTGCCCATATGGCATCAGTTCCACAAAAAGCCATCACCTTGGTTTTAATTGTGGATATCTGCAATCCAGAGTCTTTGCAGATTCCATTTAACAAATGTATACCCAACAGGCATCAATCAATAGGCTAAACAAAGTACGTACAAATACTGATGCAACATGTATGTTGGAACCTTCTACAGAATTTAGAACAATACATTCACATTACCATATATGAAGCAGCTATGAATGTTCTGTCATTACTCAATAATTCGAAAAGCAAAAGAAACAATGAACAAGACAACAAGAAAGATGGTACAGCAGATGAAGAACGAGAAAGCTCTGTTCAGCCTAACACAGATGCACGTGTATGAACAGGGCTTTCAATGCATTTCATATATAGTTTGCTGTAGATTCAAATTAGCCCAGTTTTCTGGGGTAACACTGGAGTAACAGTACAGTGCAAAAGAGTGCACTGAGAGACACATAACAGCAAAGAAGTGGAAACACATTTCTATTTTAGACATGCGGTAAAAGAATTTCCAACTTGCCATTATTAAGAAATCTCTATTTTATTAATTTACAAATACTGTAATTCCTTTTATTTTAACAATTATTTATAAGACTTATTCCAACATATGCAACTGGTCCGTATTAACTGTTACGGAATTTTGCTTAAAATTTTAATAGCTCTGTAGGGGAGGGATTGATCCCCCCCCCCCCCAGTAACACTCCTGTCTCAGTCGAGCAGGAACATAAGCAGCAATATTAGCACCTAGCAATAAAGTTTCTACCTTCTAAAGTAATGATAAGCGTTCAAATACAGGTAGCATTATACAAATTACAAAATAATTTTACTTTTAGTTAAGAAATGAACCTCAAAATAAAGACAATTATGTATCCTTTTGTTGGTCCACACACTTACTAGATAAAGTGTAACCTTTCGGAAACAGGATTTACTGTATGTCCATTCTGACACCTTGCAGACATATAGATAGTACTGCACGCAACATTAACAAACAATAACAGTAGTACAAAACTAACATAACACTGTTAGCAATTAACGACTGCATTTATGCCAAACACTTTAAATTGCATCCATCCATCACTGATTGACAACTACTGTATATTAACAACATATGTTACATGTAATCTTCTTCAACACAAATTCTGTTGGCATTATTTTACTACTATTCTTATTTATGAAAATTATTGCTACACCACTCATTACATATTTGTAAGTATTTTACATTGTCTGTTCTCCAATTTATATTAGTTTCTTTGCTTTGATTTAACAAACCTTTGCTTTGATTTTTTACTTTAACAAAAACTATAAACACATAAGTATTTAAAAAATTGTAAAACATGTACAAAAATGACAAACACCATTGTAAGGGTACGAACATGCCGACGCAACATTACTGGTAGACAGCAGCATACTGTGCGACATTACTGTACTGTATGACATCACGACAAGTCAGCTGACAAACAAGAGTTTATCCTTGCAGTGTACTGTTAGGTGTCGTAGAAGAGGGAAGTGACCTTTTTCTCTCATATAAATTCCAAAATTTATATTTTTTACTTTTTATGTATGTATGTGTATGCATATTTTTTATTGACTGATTGAAATATACTCATTAAAGTATAACTGATTATGTTATCTAGTGACAGTGACAGTGACAGTGATGAAACTTATATGTCTTTATGTACAAAATGGTGGCTAATATCAAACTCCTCAAACCGCTGATATAGCGCCCATTTCATTTATAATTAAAAATCAAAGTAATAACTATGAAGCCGGAATCACAATGAAAAACGCATATGAACTGGCGAGCGCGTCCACTTGAACTCGGCTGCGCTATGGAGTGAGTGTCATGTGACTCTGTGAACCAACCAGGTAGTGCGCCACAGTGTGACATTGCTGTCTTCCGTGAGGAAAAAACAAAATAATTTGTTCTTGCCTCACTGCTGCACAGTAATGTAGTACAGTACGCATCTTCGACATGTTCGCTCCTATTTAAACCTATACATTTGTTATAGCCTCACTGTCGTACAGTACAGTAATGTCGCACAGTATGCTGCTGTCTACCAGTAATGCTGCGTCGGCATGTTCGTACCCTAAAGAATGAAACAAAAACAATTAAGATGTGATATTCACTATTCTTAAATACTTGCAAAAATCTGTACAACATAGTCCTTTCAAGTGTACTTCAAGATTTCAGAAACAATGGCTTATCATGAAGGACCTGTATTCAAATTATTAATTATAAATGTACCTTGTAGCATCACGAGATAATACAAAAAGGAAACTCAATTTAATCATCAAAATCTATAGTAAAACTAATCAAATAGATAAATATTATGTAACTGAATGAGGAATGCAATAAAAGAATGAGTAATCAAATGAGAACAACCAAAAATAATTATATAAGGAAGAATTATAATAACTAAAACAATAAACCATGAATAAAAAATAAGTATTTTACAGATGCATGAATAAATTAAAAACAGGAATTAGCTTTGTAAACAAACATAGTAAATAACTTTACAAACAGACACAATAAAGGACTAGACTGGACTGCGACTTTGACATACTAATTACCCAATCGATTAGGGAAGTGATTTTGTATATTTTATTATAATATTGTAAATAATAATGTTGTAGTAAGTAAAAAATGTATTTAGAGTTAAGCAAAATCATTTGTATAACAAAAGCCTAAAAGTCAAGCTAGGTCTTCAACCTAAGACTGGATTTGCAATTAGCTCATATATAGAGTTATGGTAAAGACAAGGTAATTATTTTCATAATTGTGTTTATTCGGAAAACACACAAGGTGAGATAAGTGAATAGAAAAGTGATAAATAATAATAATGAAACAGTGCAAATGACACAGTGTAAACAATGATAAAAATATAAAGTGTTATGAACCTAGTATGGCCAAAAGGTGAGAATGGCACGTATTTTATATAAAGTGACAACATAACAATAAAATCAACTTCATTAGTGTGAGTGACAATATAAAATTAAGTGAAATAAAAACATAAACGGGATTATGTAAAAATAATAAGGAAAAGTAAGGTTATATTAAAAACTTATATTTATAAACATAATCTATGATATACAAAGTGAGTAACACAAACTTATTTAGAACCAACAAAAGTGTAGAACTCATATAATTTTTATTAAACATTCAGTAGTGTGTGTGTACCACTCAAGGAAAATGGTCTCTTGATTTCTTTCAATGTGGTTGAAGGGGAACAGCAGCGCGCTATGTTGAGAATTAATGAACTATGAGCTATAGAATAGACAATTATTTTTTTATTTTATTTTCTCTTGTCAATTGTGTTACTAAATGTCTAATTATTAATTATTTTCATTGTTTTATTAGTTTTATATTTGTAATGTGTAATATTAAGTTTGTAAAATTATCTGAATTGATTTCTTTTGTATAATCACAAGAACTCACATCCAAACAATCATACATAAACAACAATTAATTACTACACATTAAAATTTATTCTTCATGCATGTTATTAGCGTAAAACTTGTTGTATGTATTTATAATTTTACTGAAGACAATTGTTAATTTGGTTATAACTCTAAGATAAAATTTTGTTTCATGCATCCGAGAGCTAGATGGAGCAGGAACCTTAAAAAAGGAAAATTTGTTATTAATTAATAGAAAAAAAAGAAAATTATTATAATAAAGAGAACGAAGGAATAAAAATTGAATGATTCAGAGCAGCAAAAGAAGTGTGTTCTCATTTATAAATGAATATCATTAAACATACAACTCAGAATATTGCTGAGACTAATTGAGCATTTTTACTCATTTACAATCAACAATAAGTACAAACAACATGTTTGGCACAAACAACTTGGGGCTCTACAAAATACCACTGACATTTGAAAATTAATTTTATTTTTTGTGATATTACAACCTTCATTATAGTTACTGCTTCATTTATTACATATCCGATGATACAGAAGTCTGGTTAGTGGTATAGTCTCAATAGAGAGAGTCTGCATTCAGTTTCTGTATATCCTAATTAAACAACTATAATTCTAAATACCGGTAACTACAAGATGTGCAGAAACCAGATGTTAAATACAGGCACTTAATCAGCAATCACTGGCAATGAGTAATAAACAAAACAGCACACGCACATAAACAATGGTATATGCAATAGTACCCAGTTGTCTGTAAAAAGAATAAATATTATGGACAAGTCCAGTTTAAACAGTGTATGAAACCAGTGACCATACCAACTTCTGATCACCACGAAGTTAATCATGCATTAGTAATACAGCGGAACCTTGATATAATGCCTCTACGATATAAAGCGACCCTTGATGTAACGCTCATTTTTCATGGCCCCGGCAAATTCTCCATATAAACAATATAAAATATTGTGCCCCCGTTTCGGTATCTACCCTTGATGTAAGGGTACGGTCACACAGCAAGCTGGTTCGAGCAGGCTTGAGCATTGAGCAGGTTTAAGCAGTAGAGCGGCATGGAGCTGAGCTGGTACTGTGGCCACACAGAAAGCAGTCACCTGCTAGCAGTCGCATGATACAGTCATACTGCCTGTTCTGTCTCAGTTTGCAAAATTACTACTTTTAAGTGAAAGTTCCCCTTTTTTAGTGGAAACAAGCATGGAGACATCCAATAAATTTACGACGAATTAACTTGATGAATTTCATTGTCTCTATCATGAATTAAGGAACGGCCAATAAAAGTTTTTCGAGTATTTGCACATACCTGTTGGAACTTTTGGTTTACTTTTAGAAAAACTGCATCTTAAGATACAATACCTCATCCCAGCCAGCAGTTGCCACTTTTTTGTCCTTAAAATATTTATTTGACACATCTCACAGGACTGTAAGTTTGAACACAGCTGATATTAAGGCCTCGTTACCGAATGCCATGATGCAGTTGAGCTGCATAGCAGGTGCTGCTCTTGATATGGCCATGCCCATTAACAAACATTACTTGTGTCAACTTTTGCTAAACTTGTGTTGCTACCACTAATACTCACTTACACTTCCATGAGCGCTTTCAAGCCTCTCGGCTCATCTTCAGATAGATAGGTTGTTTTTTCCATCTGAAGATGAGCCGAGAGGCTTGAAAGCGCTCATGGAAGTGTAAGTGAGTATTAGTTGTAGCAACACAAGTTTAGCAAAAGTTGGACTTACCACTAAATTGTATTTATCGTTTAAATTACTTGTGTCAGCCTGCTTACAAGCCCAATGCTGCTTCAACCAGCTTACTGCTTGAACCTGCTTGCAGTCTGGCCATACCCTAACACTCTTTTTGCCAGCGGATGGAAAGGAATTTTCGGAAGTCATAACGCCCTTCATTTGTTTCAAAGTCCAGGGCTGTTGTAAACAGTGGGGTATGCGCTGCAACACGGGCGGCACAATCAGTTGCAGCAAATCACACCATCATATGTTTTATGTTTCACATCAAATCATGTATGTTTTTTTACCCACCCAATCTTGACTTTTTAAAGTTGTAACGGTACAGACTGTTGAGGGGCTATAATATAAAGTTTTTCAGTTTTGATTTAACAAGAGTATATTTTTGGTCACGGACTGTAGCTCCGTGTAAGGCACAGCGTGGTACGGAATGCAGATTATCAGCGAGGGTGTGTATTCACGCATATGCGCGCATGTGTCGGCCAACATTCACACGGAAATAGTCACGTCTGTATAAATTCCTTCTCGCCTAGTGCGCAGAGAACAAAGGCAGTCAGCAAATAACAACTCATGGTAACGGACGCGACCAGTTTTGCGCGTCTGCCGGCTGAGCACAGTTTTTGTCTCGCCCGCACATAAAGAATGTGAATTTTATAGTAAAAGGAACCGGAATTTTATAACTTTGGAACCGGCCGGTTCATCCAGCAGGCTTTCGAGCCAAGAATCAAGTAAAAGTGATAATAATGTAATTAAATTACTACTAAATGTGATTAAAAATGATATAAAGTAACGTTCAATTATGAAACATCAAATCAGCTTCAGTGAACCAGTGAGAACATATTTTCGGGAGTGATCAAAACTCTAACAGTGTGAACGTAATTTGAACGACCAAAGGAACAAAGAATGAACTAGCTTCAAAAACGTGACAGAGACAGTATCAGGAAAGTAAACCGACAATCTAAATTACAACCAAAATAAAATAAAAAAATAAAATTTATATAATGAATAAAAAGATATCTAAAGATAGGGCAGAATGCGTGAGAGTATGAATGAGCAAAGCTGGGTTGCCTTTTAAAATATAATCAAACTAGTAACAATAAGTAAATATAAGGTAATAATTATTTTAAGCTGTATTTCAAAATGTGTTTAAATAATATCCAATAACGGATCGTAGTAGGGTTGCAAAGTAAAGATACAGAATATGTAGAGAAGGGGAGGGAAGTATTTTATGTGAAGGGGAGCTTGACAAGAATGTTAGATTAAAATGTAATAAAGTAATGTTTTATATGTATTTATAAATATGTACTTGTTTATTTGCATTGACCTATTATTCTCTGCCGAGTACAATAGATGACATCTTGGATAATTTTCATACGAACGTCAAGATTTAAAACTATTTTAACGCTTCAATTGACGTCCGAATAAGGCACAGTAAAACACAATTAAATACTTTTAATCATTAATTACTGAGTAATACTTCAGTTGGCGCCCGTACAGCGTCATAAATTAAAATTAAATAATTTACAACCTAGTCGAAAATGGCAGAGAAAAATACGGATGCAAATTTATGTGAGAGTGTAGCTGGCGGGTCAATATTAGACGTTACACAAGACGATTTAGTATCGACAAATGAAAATGTTAATGAGAGCATAGGCAAAATATTGAATGTAAATGAAACGGTCGAAGGGGGTAGTAGAAATAACGAGATAAATATATTTAACCAATTAGCGTTGATGATGCAAGTGATGAATAATAAGATTGAACAACAAAATAAGAATAATGATAATTTAAACACGAGCTTAAATGAATTCAAAACTGAAATGAATAATAAACTTGACAAACAAGATGAGAAACTAGGAGACATGAATAACGAATTCATGAATATAAGAAGCGAAATAGAAATGAGTAATTTAAGTATGAATAACCAATTTAAAAGTATAAATGAGTTTTAATGGCGTGAGTGAGAAGTTTGTTGAAATAAATAAAAAACTAGAGAAACGGAGTGAGATTATTGATGGAATGAAAGGTGAGATAATTATAAATATAAATAAAATACAAGACAAAGTAAACGAAAGTAGGAAGAAAAAAGAGAGAGAGAGAGAGAGAGAGAGAGAGTGATAAAGATATTTAAGCTGAATAGAGATTATAAAGGGTTAGTAGAGAGGTTAAATATTGCGAGAGGTAATAATATTGAGTACTTACCTTGCGAAATAGGTAGTGCAGCAAATGATGATAAGGTTGGTGATATTGACTACTTACCTTACGATGTAACTGAAGTGGTAGATGAATATAATGATATAACTTACCTGATGTTAACGGAAAATACTAAGAGAGAAATTACGATACCAAATGTCGACAGAGATTTTGAAATAATAGTATGCAATAAAGTTTGTAATTACTATATTGATACAATGGATGAAATAAATGATGATGGTTATTATAATTATAACAGCTATATGTCTTTAATTGTAAATGAATGGTTAAAATATGAAAACCAGACTAATATACGATGATGGTGGTTAGAAACAGTGAATGAACATTTAATTATTTTAGTTTATGGTAACTACTTGGCTAACTTATGTAATGAGGTGTGGTAAACAACAAAATATGATGACAAAAAATTGTAGATAAATTTATAGTGAGGTTAATTGTGTTTGTATAATAGGTTATGTTGTACTTTATAGTTTATGTAAACAATGTAGGTATGCAAAGAGAATTGATTTTATAATAATAATAATAATAATATTTTATTAGACTAAACAAATAACGAGAGTAATTATTAAGTTGACAATACAAATGAATTGTAATTGTTTTGGAAAAGGGTGATGAAAGTAACTTTGTGTTTTAAAAATGTGATTGAATTAAATAAATTCGAGATTAATTAATTAATTAATTAATGTCGATTAAATGAATTGTGATAATAAATTTAAATGATTTTTATAAGATTTGAACTTGATAATAAATAGTAAATGAGTGAAGGTAAAATGTGTGTAGTTGTTGAGTCATATGGTTGTTATAATGTTTCAGAAGGTACATATGGTTTTGTACGTTATATTTGTGGTGAGAATTGTTTATAGTTTGAGTCTATGACAAATGATGATGTGTTCATTTGATGGAGTGATTAACCATATGTAAGTATGAATTTGATAATGACTTTGAAGTAAAGTAAAAGAGTCTTATAATGGCATTAAATGAGTTTGAAAGAAGTTAACTTAGGTAAGATATTATTTTGAAATGTTAGGTAAAATGAATGTTGATAATCAATTTGAATTTTTTGGAGAATTTAATGGTACAATAAGTAATAAATAATTAAAGGTTGAGGAATAAAAGATTCAATTGAAATTAAAATTGAAATGTTTGTCAATTTTATTCAGATGCAAAGGCGATGTTTATTTTAATGGAACGAGGTTTCTGTTCTGTATGAATATTTATATTGTATGATGTTTATTATGTTAGTGTGTAGGAATCTTAAATATATAAAAAGTATAATTTTGTGATTCCCCACTTTCGGGCGGTCACGGCGTCACCGAACCCTGACCGTGGATTTGGATTATTGGTAGTAAGTGTGGTTAGGCAGATTGTATGTAATGTGTCAAAATGGGGGCTTTTATTTTTTATTAAATTTATTTAAATTTCTTTAGTATCATCATTGCAAGTCCCATGTGAAATAGCGTTGGATTCAAACAATGAACGGTAACATAACTTTTTGGGCTGGGTGTTGTCGGAGAACGCAATACTTGGTTGTGAATCGAATAATTGTCACGTACTGTATGCGCATACACGAGCCCAGGCGCAGCTTTCTACGCACAACAGTTGGAACCGACGCGACAAAAATGGCTAAGCAGAAAGATTTTCTTGCTATGTGCTTTGGACATGGAGGAAATCAACGAAGAGGCTCCACCCACCTAAGCCTCTAATATCGTCACCGCTTAACGTCACTGGTTAATTTGCCACATGGACAGTCCATACTCCCGTGCATGGCGACGAAAAAGTCGCAGCCTGAAGGCAGTGCCTTCCCGTTCAGCAACAAGGTATAGTGGAGAGTCTTGTTCGCACTCTTAGCCCAGCCGTAACCATGGCCGGAGGTATTAGACTCGACTTGTGAAGGGCTGAGTCTATTTTTAATAAAATGTCATAAATTTCGTCAAATATTATCGAAGAGTGAATTCGAGTTAATATGACAAGAAACATGAACCAAATTTAACGATATTTAAACGGTAAATTAACGGTATTTAAGTTGTGAATACTGTAACACCACAAAATGTTACATAACCAAAACACACACCAAAAGGGTAAATTATGACACTAAAGTTATAAAGTGAATCATTGTAATGAAGTTAACAAAGAAGAGAAGGGACCAGCATAGAAGAAAGAAGAGGAAGGATCCCAAGAAGCAGTGATGAATACACTGCATGACACTCCAACTGAAACACAATGACTGACTATGACCAATGGACATGCAAAGTTCACAAATAAGCTGTCAAGCAAGCCAGTGCATGACATTAATGTGTAGAGTCAAGTAAAATTAAACTAAATAACCAATGACTTTAATAAAGTAATAACTATAACAGCATTCTGGCTGAAAATAGAAAAACAATGATATAAATAACTAAGACTATTACTATACTAGCAGTAGCCATAAAACTACAAAAAGGCTAGCTTTACCAACCCAGATGTAACATTATAGAATAAAGATAATTGTAAATGGAAGTCTTATGTGTATAAGCAACTTCCTAATTAAATGAGATGTGATTAGAAGTAACAATTAACAGGTAATAAACCCTGTACCATAATTGTATCTAGACCCTGTATAAACGAATGTATGTCAGTAAATTAATAGGGAAACAGGACCCCTAATGAACATTAAATTTACTGAATAGTAAAAATAACGAATAAGGTGTGAAATACCATCACTCAATTAACATTGTATGCCTTTAAATTGAGTAGGCCAAGTAAAAATGTATTTAGAGAGTAAGGAATTGTCAGAGTAATGTATTATCATAAGTATACTCAGATTTAATATTGTTCAGCTGTAAACAGCTTTTAATTGTAATAATATTGTAACGTTACCAAATATGGTAGTTACATAATATAAGCTAATATAACGTCAAGTAAGAGAAAAGCATGGAAGTATGTCTAGATAAATAAACCTAAGTGTATAAAAGTGTGTATCTACAAATATATTTAATATAAAAATCCAACGATAAAGAAGATAATATTAACATAGCAACATCAAATACAAAATGAAGAAAGAAAATGCCATGAGCCAAAACAAAATATCAGTAACCAGACCCAATAGGATCCAACAGCGAGGGGAACCGACAAAATAAGGACCAACAAACTCCAACAGCGAGGGAAATAAATAAAAATAATGACTACAATGAAAATATTGAAGAAGAAGAAAGAGAAGTACAAGAAAGCATACCATGAAGAGAGAAGAAGATGGATGGATCATGCAAGGACTCAACATAAACCACGTGTACTAAAGACTATATAAGTGACCAAAAGAAGTGATGATTATCAAATATGAAAAGAAAACCAGTGTTTAACATTTAAGGAACCACAAACAATTACAATGAGTACTTAACATAGATGTGAAACCTGTGAATAGTTAACTAATTTCAACTGAATAAACCACACAAACAATCCCAGTGATGAAGTTTATAGTGTAAGAAAATATGTTAATTTCATAATGAAACAGCAAGAATTAAAATAGTCAAATAAACACAGACAATGAGTGTGACTATTTTAATAAAGACTGTGATCAATGTAGATAATCATAAGACCACCAGAATAGAATAAAACAGAACAATTATGTTATTGTTCATAGAGAACTGACAACAAATAAAAAACCTTTGTTATGTATCAAACAAAGTAACAGGAATTGAATTCAACCAATGACCAGAAAAATATTGTAATTAATGCAAAAAGATTTGTGTTATTGTTTAAGAAGGAATTGTATAAACATGTGTAACAAAATAATTAAAATTATATAGTAAGATACCATACTGAAGTCATGTTAGTAGTAGAAAAATACTGCATTAAAACATGTGGTACATTGTTACATAACCCCATAGGGAAGACACCTATGAAACAGAAAATCATACATGTTAATATAAATAAATGATCATCAACTATGATATCAATTAAGAATTTGTTATAAATAATAATAAATCCTAAGAGACAATGTATTATATTGCAGCACAATGCAAATAAAACAAAGCAAATATGATGACACAGAGATAGTAGAGATGGAAAAAGTATGACAATTTAGTTAGACAAAATAAATATCAAAACAAATACCAATGTTAATAAAAGTATTACCAGTAGTGAGATAAATATCTGGTACTACCTTGAGAACAGATTCTGAACATAATAATAACAGCATTGTAACCAAAATATTGTAAACCAACTAACTATGTACATGTAACCAGAAGTAAGCTGAACCATTGTATAACTAACTAGCTAAGAAAAATACTGTATCAAAGATTGAACACAGATAGTTATGGTTGTTACCAGTAGTAAGAGGGAATCCCAATGCTATTTTGAGAACAGACTATGACCATAAAAACAGTCATTTTATATACAAATAATTAAAAACCAAATGACTATAATGAAAGCATCCAGATGTAAACAAACCATGAGGAGCAAGTTATTTATGAAAAATATAACATGTAAACTTGTTTAAAAGTAAATGAAAACATTATCAAGAGTTAGAATAATGTCTAATTGGAAACCCAAACCAAGTGTAACAATAACAACTTAGTTATTGTATTAACAAAAATAAATGACTACTATGATATGACACAACATAAACAGACCCATTACTGAAAAATTGAAGGGTTCTGAACTAGCTAAAAGCTAACCATTATGTATAATGAATTAGGTACAATGTGTGTACACTAATTACAATTAGTACATGATATAATTTATATAGAGAAAACCAAAAATAAGGTAACAATACTATAAGAGAAATAGGAGGGGACTAAAACAATGTAAATAGTAGATTAAACACAGTCATGTACAAATATTCTAGTGTAAAATTATGTAAATAGACGTTACTAGTATTATTAGATCGCAATATTAATGTTTTAAATAAGAAAAATTAGTTATAAGCACATTTGTAAAAAATCAAATATGGACGCCTAATGACGCCATAACGAGATATTGTTTAGGGAACAATTATTCCCAAATTTTGAATCAAACCAATTGAGATATGGACTCAAAGTGTTTATTTAAAAAGTGTTTTAATATAAATAAGTAAAATCTGGTGAAATAGACTTATAAAAATACGATACACCACAGATAATTAATAAATCGTTCTAGTGATAGAAGTGATGGACGGAAAATAATCATTCTTAGACTTAAATTAAAGCACAGGATGTCCGCAATTCACTGACATCAACCATTTAACGATAGGACATAGATTAAGAAAGTTATTGTGATTTTAAACTTTTCAATTAAATTTTTGTACCAGTGCTGACGTCACAAAGCCTCAACCTCAAAACTGAATTTGTTAAAAAATTAAATGTTTTAAGAAAACAAAGGCTTTTGGGTCAGAGAGTATAATTTTTTCAACCAATAGAATGAATGAATTTCGGCAGACGAGAAGGAGACGCTTAGTAGAAGCATTACAGTTCACGATCAGTCTTTCGACGGAGAGGCCACGCCGCTTGCCAACATGAAAAAGTTTTAATTTTGAATTTGTGCGCGGCATTGACATTAAGTAAATCAACATACATAACCTTAACACTACACCAATATTTACGAGTGAAAGGTGCGGAGTTATTTATTTAAACTAGTACGATTAGTGTATAATATCAATCGTACTTGCGAGTGTTGTGAAAGATAAAAATCAGGGAGTACAATTTTTTTATTTAAATAATATTGAAACAGAAATAATAATTTCGTAACAAATAATTTTGACACTACGCAAGTCAGAAAAGGCGAAGTATCAAAAACCATGATTGAATTATCAGAATTAAAAGAAATATTAATTCACAATTATTAAAATATTGGAAAAAATATTTTAATTATTTATCATTATTAAAAAATTATGTTAGAAGCCTTTACTACTAAATACGATTAATTACAATAGTCACTCATTTGACTAAAATTGTTTTCTTGACTTTTCGATGTTTTAAAGTAAACATTATTAACTTTAATACGAAAGAATAAATGTAATCCTGATAATAACACATCAATGTATTACGAAATATGTGTTTATATTTAGATTAAGAAATAATAAATATTAAGAAATAGTTAACCATTATAACATAACCTTAGAAACGTAACGGTAACTTGCCAGTTTCACTGTTACCAGTCTGTTCTCAAGTAAAATCCAAACCAGATGGAAGTAATAACAAGAGTTTTTTAAGAAATTTTTCTCTTGCAAATAGATAATTCTCAAAACGAATCGTGCAAATAGATAATTCTCAAAACGAATTATTAAAATAAAGTGATACATTTTAACTGTACAAGCCAACGAGCTTGTTAATTATCAGAAGGATACTAAAAGTTGCGTGCGCATTCCCGCGTACGATAGTACCATAAATATCAGATATATGGTAATAATTTTCGATTTTTATATTTGTTTGTTTATCATTAATTATTGTTCATTTTATAACGTTATTAATATTACATCTTGTACCTGGTATCATGTTACCTAAAAGAACCTTACGAATATGGTAATTCACTGATACAAGAGAACATAACCTCTTGAAATTAACTTATTGTACAAATAACAGGTTTACCAGCCTTGAGGCTGAACAGAGTCTTATTTTGAATTTTTATTTGTAATTATTATCTAAAAGGTTGTTAGCTATTGATTGTTCATTGTTCAAAGATTTTATAATATATCGAATTGTTAATAAACCTCCACTTTTATTACCAGTGATAAAGAGTATCATTTCAATTCTAAATTAGTTCATTTATTTTTAATCAGTTCTACCAAAGGTGGCGGAAGCGTTCAAATAGATCTAATAATTCAGAATATTATTTAGATATTATTTCATTTATATTGTGTGTGATAACTATATTGAATATTCAACTTGAATATTTATTTGTATGTAAAGTGTATGTATTTCAGCGGAACCGTCACTGAACAGGACTGAAATATCCACGTGTGGTAAGTGAGGGAGGTATATAACAGAGTGCGCGAAACATTTTAAATCAAAAAGTGGACTATTAATACGCACCCATTAAACAATACAATCACCCTAATAACCATAATAGTTACAATTACGACATTTTGTAAAAAACAACATTACCGTAGAGACCAGTGCGTATCTACACTCACACTACTACACCACTATAAATCTACACTTGTATATATAAAGTACCTTTATAATATATGTATTTTTATTCATGTAATAATGTTCAAAAGAGAACACAGCGATAATTAACCAAATGTAAAAGATAGGGAAATAGTCGCATTGTGCGTTATTAGCAGACGACAATAAGAAACCATGTTTTAAAACACTATTTTCATGTATTGTCAGTGAAAGCTAGGTGCAAACCAGCATTATGCCACATCAAAATACAGAGCAGACAATAAGCTTTAATTTGATGATGATAATTTAGAGATCGAAAGTGTAATAAGTTAATAGTGAGTGTTAGCATAATTTCTTAAACAGATTTAAGAAATTACCGGTGAACACCAACAACAACGACAATCGGGTACAGAGAGCACGCCGGTGGCGACTAACAAAAACAATACGTCACTGTAACGGTATTTTGTACCAATCACAGAAGAGTTTACTCAGCGATATTTGTCCCTAAACGTGATCTAAGATGGGGGTATATAATCAGAGAAACGCTGAAAAATTCACATTCGCTTCCATCATCTTGAGCTAAACAACATAATAGTAGTAAATAATTTAAATTTCATTAAAATAATTATTAGAACAGCGATTCATCATACAAGAGTGCATCGACAAGTAATAGTGAATCTTTGTAGACAGTGCGTGTAAAAGAAACGAGCAAATTGAACTTAACCTGTAAACAACCCAGTTTCATTAAGAAGAGGGTCATTTCTCGTTCCGAGTGCGATTAAAGTGCAGTTATATAGCGATCAATATAATCCGATCGCTAAAGTGTTTAATTTTTAATCTATAAGATTAAAAAGCAAGGTAGTACAGTGACCAATTTTATTGTTTATCTGTCTTTCACTGATCGTTACTATCACACATTTGTACTGACGCAAAACAATCAATTAATAACGAACACTGTATTCATTTATTTAGAGGATTTTAATAATCCGACGTAAGAATTTATGTGTTAGAATTAGTTGTTATAATATTAATTAGGATCCAAGCAGACGAAATTATCGTTAACCTCAAATATAATTGCAAGTTTTTAAAGAGGCCAAAAATGAATTACTATCATAGTAATATCTATCAAAGCAATTAATAACGTTCTATTTTTTTTTACAAGGACTTACCCTTGATATATCTAGTTAAATAATATTAAATTTTGTTAATAACCATAAGAGTTTTTACATTGTTCTTAACTGAGCTAGATCAGATAACTGACGGATACTTTGAAATCCGACTGTATTATTGTAAATGTATTTTTATTCAATTTGATTTCTGAGGGTATAATAAACCCAGAATGTTATACAGCATAACCTTTGTGTTCAATTATTTCATTTTAGATAAGTAAACCTCAGTATAGCATACACTGAGGTACATTTGAAACCTAAATTTTTCAGTACACTGTTGGAATTGTTTTAAATGCCATAAGCATTTAAACAACAGAAAAAGTGAACACACACAATTTTAAATTTAGAAATTTGTTTTTTATGGGAACTTTTCGCAAGAAAACCCATATGGCGCCCACATAACCTTCAAGGTGCTATAAAACCTTGATTATAAAATTTAAACTGGTCAAAATAACCTTGAAAGTTTATTCAGTGGCGGTGAACGTCGGAACATCCAGTACGACAACCAGGTACGTGAAAAGTGTTCTTTATGTTAATTTAATTGTCCAGATGACACTTGACTTTACTTACACTGACGACATTTTCCACAGAAGAAGAGTTCGACTTCAAGTTCGGCGGAGGGGGTTCAACAACCAGACGAGGAGGAACCGGAAGTGATACATCAAGAAGCCCCACCGGAACCAAGCCAGCCTGAACAGACAACATTACTAGGAGAGTCAGCATTTCAAGAGTGGATGAGGAAGGTAATGGAAGGTTTGAACAACAAATTAGATGATAACAATAAGAACACAGAATCCTTGAAAGAAGGCCAGAAATCCACAGACCAGAAGATGGAGATGATGAATAAATAAAAAAATGGAGCCAATCCAACAGGGAGACCAACAAATCCATAGTCACTGAAGGAGGGTCAGGAGTCACTGAAGGCGGACTTAAACAGTAAAATAGAAGAAGCCAGTCGATCCACCAACCAAAAGATAGAAGAAGGCCAGAAGGAGAACCAGAAAAATATGGAGTTATTAAAAGAAGAATTTAATAACCAGATAAATGAGACGAACAGGAGGATGGAAGATGGGCAGAAGAAAAACGAAGAATTGTTGGAGAAGAAAATGGCCATAATGAAAGAGGATTTATCGGCAGAGTTGGGAGTAAAGATTGATCAGACCAACCAGAAGATTGATGAAATCAATGCTAAATTCAATTGAGATGTTGAAACCATACAAGCTGACCACGAAAGAATATGGCAACAGATAAATACCAATAGTGACAAGATAGAAGAAACCGCTAAGGATACGGTGGAAATGTTTGAGAGAAGATTGGGAGAAAATGTTGAGGAAATCGAAAAACAAATGGCCATTTTAACAACAGAGATTAATGTCGAGATGTCTGAAGTACGAAAAGAGGGCGAAAATACCAGCCTGAAACTAGTACAGACAGAAATAGACATCAACCGGCGCATTAGTGATGTGGAGAAAAAACACAGTACACAACTAGGGGTGATAGCGCAAGAGCAAACCAAAATGAAGGCAGTACAATCTACGTTAAATGAAAAGTGCGAAGAAGTCTCTGTAAAAGTGGACGCAATTAAGCAGCAAGTGCATGATGACAAGACCCAATTAACAGAATGTCAACGGAGAGAATTAGATGACCTCCGAGACGAGATGCATCGTTTGCAAACAATACCAAACTTCCTATCCGGACTGAGTCACCTAGAAAGCAAGGACCAGGTTGAATTTCGAACGTATTCTAAAAATCCACTAGAATTCTTAGAGAGGATAGAAGAAATAATACATAGAAACCGAGAGAGCAGATGGTCCATAATTAAGGGGATGTTGGATGAATCTTTTAAAAATACATTCGACAACTGGTGGACAGCAATCCGTCACGAAGTGGGGAGCTATGACACTTTTAAAGCAGCATTTAAACAAAAGTATTGGTCGGAAGCCACCCAGAACATCATCCGAGACGACATTACAAATGGAAAATTCGATGTGAATGGAAGGCAATCGATGACAACCTACTTCTTAGGAAAAATTTGCCTGGCTAGGAATCTGGAGCCTGCAATTCCCGAAGAATGCCTTGTTACAAAACTGGCGTACAATTTTAATCAAGGTATATCGCAAGGAAGATTGAACGCACAAATAAAAACAATTCAAGGGATGTGCGACTTGCTAGAAAGCCATGAAAGAGAAAGATATTATCAACGAAACCGGCAAGTACCTAGCCAAACATATGATCGGGGAGGACCTGGAAATAACAACCCCAACATTCACAATGAAAGAAATGCTCCAGGACGAAATTTTAACAACCCACCAAGATACCAAAATCAACCAATACCACGCCAAGACGGAGGTGGCAACACCGTGAATAGAGGAAATTATAATAACCATCGTCCAGGTGGATACCAGAGAGATACGCATTATCAAAGAGGTAATAATTACTACAGGCCATATCAAAACCAATCTCCCAATCATCAACCACGACCAGGCAACGGTAACCAAAATAACAATCATTTCCGCAGGGTACACTACACCCATGCCAGCCGAGGTGGGAATCGTAGAAACTATTACCAGGGACGAAGGAGTTTCCCAAACCAGCACAGTCACTCCAATAATAGTGATAGAGAAGAACGAGAATCCGGCTACCGATCAAATGGAAGCGACAGCAGCAGAGGTCATAGAATGGTCACGCAGACTACAGAAGTTTATCACAATGGACATGGGCCTGGAAGTCAGGAACCCATAGCTTCAACGTCACAAGACAGGCACGAAAACGGTGACCTGAATTTAAACACCAACCGGCAGTGAAAATCCCAAGAACACCCTCACTGAACCGGACTATTGGGTCTGATATTTTGGCGAAACATTCGAATCATCGCAAAATATATAACAACAACTACCTCAAGAACATAAGAAAGGATTTGATGGAAGAGAAAGAAAGTGTTATCGGCGATGCGAGCAACAGTGAAATTGCGTATATATCCGTGAAAGTCAACAACACTAGTGCCACAGCAATGATAGATACCGGTGCCAACGTATCATTAATTGATAAAATGGAATCGGACAGAATCCAATCAGAAAATAAAGCTACCATACCCACATTACCAATTAACAACATAATACTCATCGGAGCCACCGGACGTCAGAATAAGACTATTCGACAACAGGTACAACTGGACGTATCAAGCAATGGGAAAACCATACAGATGGTATTCCTAGTAGCCAGTGGGCTACCCTTCACTCTACTCATTGGTTGTGACATATTAAGAAAATACACAGCAATAATTAATATGGATACAAATACGGTAATGATGAAGACAGAAGAAGTTGAGTGGACCGCCAAGTTAACAGAATACAGGAAGGCACCCACGGAACATGTAATATATTACATCAGGGAAGGCCATGAGCATCAGGAAGGCGCCATCAACCAGAAACTTCACGATAGTCCAGAAGAAGCTTTATGGTTGGAGAAAATTAATGCAATCCGAGAATTTAAAACCAACCAGAATAGCAATGAGTTGACTTGGGAACAACGGGACCAGCTAATAAATATATACTATCAATATCGCCATGTATTTTCTGATACGCCTGGGAAAATAAAGAATTTCCAATGTGAATTAAAGTTCAAGGACCAGACAGAATTCAAGCGGAAATCTTACCCTATCGCCTTTTCACTCAAAGAAGCTGTAAGAGAGGAAATCCAAAGATTAATAGAAAATGATATAATTGAAGTCAGTAATTCTCCATACACCAACCCTATTGTCGCAGTACCAAAGAAAAATGGTGCAGTAAGAATTTGTTTAGATGCACGCGAACTCAATAAGACCATAATTAATGACAGGACATCGCCTGGAGAAATCGATGAAATACTAAAGAAGTTTTATGGCACAAAATTTTACAGTATATGGGATACGGTCTGCGGATATTGGCAGGTCGAACTGCATCCAAATAGCAGAAAGTTCACCGCTTTTATTTTTGAAGGCCGAAATTACCATTTTAAGAGATTACCATTCGGTTTAGTGAACTCAGTGGCAATATTCGTAAAATGTATGGACGAGATACTGGGCCACAGCACATTGCAGTTTACGACAGTCTATGTCGACGACCTCTTGATCGCATCTAACAATTGGGAACAGCATTGTAACCGGGTGGCACAAGTATTACGAAAATTGGAAGACAACCATATTACACTAAAATTAGACAAGTCACAATTGATCGCAAAGGAAGTGCAGTTTTTGGGGTTTAACTTGTCAGAGCATGGAATTACACCACCCCAGGAGAAGATGGAGGCAATCCAGCATTTCCCCGTCCCGAAGAACAAAAAGCAATTACAATCGTTCCTCGGAATCTGTAATTATTATCGAAAATTCCAACACAATTATTCCGAACTGACAGCTCAATTTTCGGCACAACTATCATCGAAAGAAAAATGGAAGTGGGGAGCAAATCAAGATTCTACATTTGAATTAATTAAAGAAAAGTTTCTTGAAACTGTTATGCTGCATCACCCTAATTTTGAGAAGCAGTTTTTCATGAACTGTGGCGCTAGCGACCTAAGCCTTGGTTCTGTACTATACCAAGAAGACCAAGACGGGAATCATCAAGTGATATGTTTCGCAAGTCGAACTTTGAACAAATGCGAACGTAACTACCATACAACGGAAAAAGAATTATTGAGTATAGTGTTTGTGAGCGAAAAATTTAGGACTTTTATTTTGGGATATACAGTAACAGTAAGGACAGACCACAAATCTATTTCATTTCTTAAGAACTGCAAGTTAAAGCACGGCAGATTGACGAGATGGACCCTTACACTTCAAGAATACAACATACAGTGGGAGTACATACCCGGAAAAAGCAACACAGCTGCAGACGTGTTGTCCCGAATAAACATCAACGCCCAAACATTTGAAGGAGAGAGTGAAACCATTGCGAAGGTCTACCATCTACTGAAAAGTAAATCTGAACTCACTAACATATTATCTGATATAACCATTCATCAACAGCAAGATCCCAAGGTATCACTGATTATCCAGAAACTAGCAAACAATGATGCAAACATCAAACACTTTTACTGTACTCATAATCAACTATTATTCACCAAACATAATAAAGACGGTGAAAAATGGTAGGTAGTGTAATATAGTAAAAATATTACAAATAAAAATAAAAATATACAATTGATATGCGTTTTACTAATCTCCACGTTGGAAACGCCAATTTGTAATATAAAAAAAATATTACAAATAAAAATAAGAATAAAAATATAATTGAAATATATAGAGAGATATTGTGTGTGTATCTTTGGTGATAACAAAGGTATTGTGCTCTTCTTTTAGCCCCACTGTTAGGCTAGTCAAATTGTAATATAATTTCAAATGTAATAATAAATAGAATATAGAAATATTGATGATAAGAATATGTTATAACTAGGTGTGTTGGATTGATAAATAACAAATACATCAAATTTTTAAAATTGTGCAAATATTTTTTCTTGTTCTTGTATCGAGTTTGATGGAATGATTTAATTTAATTAATTAATAATTAATTAATTAGTTGAGTTTGTAATTTCCTTCTATATCTATTCTCTCAATGTGAATTATGTTTTTGCTTAAAAAAAAATAATAATAACATTATTGGTAGAAATAAAAACAATGCTGGTAACTGACTAATGATTTGCGTTTATTCATTCAAAATTGTGCGCCAGTCAAACTGCGCATGTCCCAGGCACTGGCGAATATTCGCCACAGTCGGCAGTGAGAAAAATCAACAAATATATTTTTTACAAGTTTAAATTTATGGTTCTTTTAACGAGTCGAAATGGTCAGAGGGCAAGGAACAAGATACATTTAACAGGTATTCTTAAACTAAATGTTAATATCTGAAATAGAACAGAATTATTATTACAATTGTCAATTAGAAAGAAATTATTTAAATTTCGAACCAAGTCGAAGAAATGACGTCACTCCTCTCCAGGAAGCACTGGCTGATCGTCTTTATAGGAAATTCAGCAATGGCCGCCGTCTGCTCGATTTTGACTGCTACAATGCTGTTGGAATTGAAGATCTTCTCCCACAGAAATAAAACGATGTTCCCTTTTTCTACGAAGTGGTGTTGGTCCAAAATATAGTGTTGAATGTCCCCTCGTCGTCTGCGATGTCGAATTCTGGATGGATCTCTTGTGTAGTGTGGTGTTCAACTATGTGTGTTGGTTTTCTGTGAATTCGTTCCAAAAATTGTTCAAAATGGCTGTCGATTTCTGGTGTTGAGTTTTATGGTGTTATACTGTGTTTTTGGAAACTTGTGAAGTGTTAGACATTGATAGATAAGGTTATTTCACTTGTTAGTTCATCTCCGTTACACGCCGCATAACCACACTTGGTTTTAATACAAATTATTTGGTTTTCAATACTCCACTAACACATTTTTCAACTGTTCAGCTTTGCGATTAACAATAGACTAATAGACACAACGTCGTCGTTTTAGGGCAATTTGTGGTATGTCTTTTTCCTCTTCATATTGTTTAATTATAAAATATCTGTCTAAGACTTGTTTCACTATCTAACTATACATAACAAGTTTTCTTATTTTTTACTGTATTTCAAATATTTCTTAATTTTACATGAATCTAACTATTCAGTAATATTGATTATTTAATTTTACATCTTTTGATATATAGCTGGGTTTGTTTCAAACTCATTTAAGCCCAAAAATTACAATTTTACATAATGATTGTATGCCCCATATTTTGTACAAATTCAGTGTTTTAAAGGTTTTTATTTGTTTTTTCGGTATAATCTTTGTATGGAATATACTTAATAACTCCGTAATTACTTTGTTGTTAATAATTTGGTTATTAAAACATTTCAATATTGATTAATTTGCTGTTTAGTCTGATTTGATTACTATCATAAGCCTATTATTGACTGTTTCCAAAAGAAGTTAATTTCCTTTCTTTTGTCATTCTATTTGCTATTAACTGTATCTGCATTAATTATATTTTCAATTTCTGTATTGTATGTATTGAATTCTATTCCTATTACATAGATTAATTCTTTGATAGATAATTTTTTGGTTTATAGGCCAGTCTGTGTTTACTACAATGGTGTCTTGGCTGGTCTGTTTGTACATTATACATGGTTTACTGTTTTGAATAAAATTATTACATTTTTATGCCCTACTTGCCTCTCTGACTTACACAATGGAAAATTAATTGACATGATTTTAAAATACAATAGAATATCTTGTATCTATTAAACCTTCTTTATACTAATAACATCATTGAACCATAACATGAACATCTTATGCCTAATTTTAACAAAAACATCTTATTATCAACTATTTTCCATATATCACCTAATTTTAACAAAAACATTTTATTCCTATTATTTTTTAACTGTATCATCAAATGATAACAACATAGCTTATCCTAGACATAATTTAATTAGAAAAAATAAAAAACTCCTATTACTAGTAACACTGTCAGTCACTAACTGTCTTGTGTATTTATGATTCTTTTGAAAACACCTTAACTGTGATTAAAAAACATCGTGTATCTATTTACACCTTACATCTAAAATATTATCTAATTAATAATAAATAACAAACATCTTAATATTAGTCATACCTTCAGTTATGAACTGTCCTTTGGTATTTTTGTCCTTCTCACCATTTACTTAGCTATAATTAAAGAAAACATTTTATATGTAATAGTTTTTCTTATATCTAATTTAAAAACTCTTATTACTGGTAATGTTGTCAGTCCTTAGACTGTCTTTCATTCCAATGGTTTTATTATTATTATTCTACACTCATGGTAGTCTTTTTATAATATTTACACTTCATTGAAGATTTTTTCATAGATTTTTTAACTATGTTTCTCACTATACACACTGTAGTTTCTTATTTTTGTTATCTCACTTCACTTTATTGGATTCTACACCATGGTAGTCTTTTCAGTGAGTTCTACACTATGGTAGTCTTTTTATAATATTTTTTAACATATTACACTTACAACTAATATACAATTTGTGTTTTTTGGTATTGTATCTTGTAACTTGTTTGGGTTTACCTATATCGGTTTCAATTTTGTCTCATGGTATTTATTATATGACTAACATTTTGTTTTGGCATATCTCTTCCTGTTTCTGGTCTCTTTGTTGGAATCTTGATATGTTTCGTCCCTTCTTCAAATATCACATTAGTAGTTTCCTTATTAAAATGGTTTCATGACAGATTATTTCCTTTTTTATGGTCCTTCCCTTTTTGTACTGCTTCCCCAATCTACTGGGTATACTGCTGGTTTAACTGGTTTTTTCATAGTAGGTTATTTTAATTAATGGTTTTCTTTATTATCTTCCATTTTTATTAACATTTTATAGACTTAATTATACAGTTTCTAGGGTAATCCTTAAACAATTTATTCCTCTCACTCACTATGGAACTTTCTCTTTTATTTATGTAACATTAATTCAAATGTTTAGTGTGATAATTTTGTTATGTTACATATGCTCTCCTGTAAAAGTGATTAGTTCAGATCATACTCTGTATGGATGAAATAATTACTACTAATTCTTTTGTATTTACATTTTCTCCGTGATTACATGTTTTCACTTTATATACCTTCCTTTTCCACCATTGCTTCCTCTCAGATGACGTGTATCTCCTTCATTAGTTTCTTTTTTCATTGACAAGTGATCTTCAATCTTGTGTATAACATTATCATTTTATATTCCTTCTTATTTGGTGCTTCCTCACCAGTATGTTTACTCCCTAACATTCCCTAACAAATTAATTGGAACAGTTCAGAGTGGCACTTTTGGCTTCAATCCCTGCTGTCCAATACTTCAATTGAGTCCAGAGGTATTATCATCTCTGCTCAACACATAAGACTGATGGCATTTTCTACATCCAGTCATAAAAATAAATAAACAGTAAAAGTAGTCATTTTTGACTAAAGTAAACATCTTTAGATTCTTCACTTCATAATACGTTATATTAATTAATACTTTTATACACTTGACTCTTCTTCTCTCTTAAAGCTTATTCCATATTAGGTGGTTTAGGTATGTGGTATAATATACATTTCATCATGTTTACATAGTAAGTAGTATTTATATTTACTCTTTCTACCATCTGGTATCCATTGAGTTATTTTTATTGCTCATGGTATAACATGAATTAATTCTTTATCACTTTCACTATAACAGTGGTTGTTGTAACAGCATTATCATTATTAGTATCAGGTTTTTTTTTGTTTTTTGGTCTCACTATTTGGTCTTTAGTGAGCTGGTCCTTCTTCATTGTTCCATTTTTATTAAATTATTTTCTTTGTGAGTTTGGTTAATTTGTTCGATTAAGTCATATGACATTCTGGTTTCCTTTCTCTCTTAGAATTTTGTATCTCTTTCTTACAAAATCTTTTTTCATATTTCAGAGTTATTTCTCACCATTTGTATGAGTAATGATATGAGTTTAATGTTTTTTAATTTTAGACATTTTTATTCAACTACATTCTTTCTTATTCATAGTTGTTTTTCAAATATTTTGGTATAAGTTGTACTTATTATCGTTTTGAATTTTGAAATTATTATTCCTCAAAATTCTTTTTTCATTCATAATAGTCTTTGAATGTTTGAGTAAGTGGTACTTACTAATTATTTTGAATTTGGACAATTATTATCTGCATCCAAATTCTTTTTACTTGCATAATAGTCTTTGAATATTTGTGTAGCTTGTACCTACTATTGCTTTTGAATTTTGAAGCTTATTATGTTCAAAATTCTTTTTATTTATTCACAATAATCCTTCAAATGTTTTGTTGTAAGTTGTACTTACTCATTTTTTGAATTTTGTAATTATCTACTTATCAAAATTCTTATTTCGTTCACAATATTCTTTCAGATACTTGGTGTAAGTTGTACTTACTAATTTTTGGAATTTGGTAATTATCTACTTATCAAAATTCTTATTTCGTTCACAATATTCTTTCAGATACTTGGTGTAAGTTGTTCTTACTAATTTTTGAATTTTGTAATTTGTTTTTCAAAATTCACAATTTCTTCATAATAGTTTTAACTCACAACTATGAGTCCTCCAAATATTTTTTAATGGATAACTGATTATAAGTTCCTTTTACTTTATTCGAAATGATATCCTTTAGTACATACGTATTGTTGTTATTGTTTTTAATAATCAGGTATGGGCCGGTATACAGCAGTAATAACTTTTTGGTAATGCCTTCCAAAGTACTGGGTAATTCCCTGTTTTTTAGCAGTACCTTTTCTCCGACTTCAAAGTTTATTATTTTCTTAACAGCCTTTTGATATTTGTTCTTGCGCCTTTCCTGGTCTTCAGCCAATTTATTGTAGAATCTGATTCGATTGAATTTGTATTCTTGACTCCTGGGGAACTCTATTATGTCTTGTATTTCTCTCGGAGGTGGTCTTTCATACATTGCCGTGTATGGCGTGGTACCAATAGCGGTGTGATATGACAAATTAAGGAATTCTTCAGTCGCTAATAAATATTCTTGCCACTTCTTTTGTTGATTATAGCAATAAGTCCGTAATATTCTTCCGACCTCTCGCAGTACCCTCTCCGCTGGATTGCTGCTGGGGTGGTAGACAGACGTCTTGTATGTCTTAATGCCCAATGTATTCAGAGTGTTTCTCCACCGCCAACCCTTAAATTGCGTTCCATGGTCGGTGATTATGGATGTCGGGCTTCCTACCTCTGGAATGTAATGATTTGTTATTATTCCTAGAGTCTTCAGAGTGGTGGCTCTGTTCACAGGGTATAGTTTTGTAAATTTTGTAAAATGATCCATCATAATAACAATATATTTGTATCGATGGCGTCCGCCACTGCGGGGAAATGGACCACATATGTCCAGAAAGACCTTTTCCAGTTTGGCTTGTGAGGTAATTGGTATCATCATACCTTCCTTTCTCTCATTGTTGGTTTTCACCAATTGACATATCATACAGGTTTTAAGGTAGTTTCTCGTTTTTCTATTGATACTTTTTATGTGACAATTCTCTTCTATTGCCTTGATCACCTTCATGGCTCCCATGTGACCGTATCGTAGGTGATAGTCCAGGATGATATCCTTTTCGATTGTATTAGGGATCATGACCTTCCATATTTCTTCATCAAGGGATGTCTTGATGAATAAAATCCCATTATGTATACAATAAAATTTGTTTATTGTGTCATCTTGGTTGGAGAGACGAAGTTTAATAGAGTTTAACTTCGGATCGGACTGCTGGTGTTTGCTGATGTCCCGCACTATCTTCTCTAAATCGGATCTGTCCTTAATAATGTTATAGATTTTCAAAATGCTCTCCTTTTCGCCTTCGAATGTTTGTTCTTCCAGATTCACTCTTGACAATACGTCGGCTACTACATTTTTACTTCCAGGAACATACTCCCACTGTATATCGTATTCCTGTAGGGCGAGTACCCATCTGGTCAATCTACCATGGCTTAATTTGCATCTTCTTAGAAATGATATTGACTTGTGATCTGTTCGGACGGTCACTGGATATCCGAGGATATACGTCCGAAACTTCCCGCAGGCAAAGACTACACTTAGCAGTTCTTTTTCCGTCACATTATAGTTCTTTTCACCCTGGTTAAGGGTTCTGCTAGCAAAGCTCACTACTAGATGGTTTCCACTTTCATCTTCTTGGTACAGTGTTGATCCCAAGCTAATGTTACTAGCGTCACAGTTTAGAAAGAAGGGTCGGTTAAAATCTGGATGGTTGAGCATTACTGCATCTAAAAATTTCTCTTTAATTGATTTGAAGGTTTCGTCTTGTTCTTGACCCCATCGCCATTTATTCTTGGACGATAACTGGTACTGAAACTGGGCTGTTAGTTCGGAATAATTATTCTGGAACTTCCTATAATAGTTACATAGGCCCAAAAATGATTGTAGTTGCCTTCTGTTTTTTGGTGTAGGGAATCGTTGTATGGCGTCTACCTTTTCTGTTGATGGTGTTATTCCTTGACTGTTTAGCTGGAAACCCAGGAATTGAACTTCTTTAGCTATAAGCTTGGCTTGTCCAGTTTAAGGGTGACATTATTTTCAGCAAGCTTCTTCAAAACATACTCCACACGATAACAGTGTTCCTCCCAGCTGGTTGATGTTATTAGGAGATCATCAACATAGACAGTTGTGAATTGGAGCGCTTCTGGTCCTAGTATATGATCCATACAGGCGACAAAAACAGCTACTGAATTCACCAACCCGAAGGGCAACCTCTTAAACTGATAATTGCGCCCTTCGAAGATGAACGCCATGTATTGCCGGCTTGCTGGGTGCAACTCCACTTCCCAATAGCCGCATACCGTATCCCAGGTGGTAATGAATCGTGTTCCGTGGAACCTCTTCAAAATTTCATCAATTTCGCCAGGTGAGGTACAATCGTTTATTATCATCTTATTTATCTCACGAGCGTCAAGGCAAAGTCTTACCTTCCCATTTTTCTTTTGTATGGCCACAATTGGGCTTGTGTATGGCGATTGACTGCTCTCGATGATATCTCTACGGATCATATTCTGGATCTCCGTGCGTACGGCTTCTTTCAAAGATTGTGCTATTGGGTACGACTTTCGGTTGAATTCTACCGGTTCTCTGAATCGTATGGAACATTGGTAGTTCCGGATCTTTCCAGGTTCGTCAGAAAATACAGCTCGATATTTCTCATATATTTCTACCAATTGATTCAGCTGGTTTTCCTTTAATTGCTCGTTCGCATTGTGGCACTGGAAGTTACGTATCTCTTGAATCTTTTGTTGCCATAGGTCTTCCTCCGAATCCTGATGTACTGGCTTGTTGTTTGTTGAGTGGTTGGATAAGTAATTCACCTTATTTTGGTGGTCGAGAAGTTGTCTGGAGTCTAAAGTCTTGTTATCAGTTAAATTGGCTATCCAGGTTGAACCTTCAGCAAAGAGTGATACCTTTCCTCGGCACAAGTCGATAATTGCTGAGTTTCGGCGCAATATGTCACATCCTATCAAGATGTTGAAAGGTAATCCGGCTGCAACAAGAAATATCATATCCACACTAATGCCCTGACTTTTGACATTGAGGGATACCTGCTTTCTTATGGTCTTGTTCTGTCGGCCGGTAGCTCCTACAAGTACAATATTATTAATAGGTAGTACCGGTAAGTTTTTGTGGCATTCCTGCTGTATCCGGTCCAATTCATTTCGATTTATTATGGAGACATTGGCTCCAGTGTCTATCATTATAGGAACAGAAATACCTTCAATTTCTGCGATTATGTATATTATTTCATTATCATTATTTTTAATATTAAGCTCACTTTCTTCTAATAGGTCCTTACGGATATCCTTTAAATAATTGCTGTATATTATGGTAAAAATGTTTTCTGTTTTTCTTCAAATTCATACCTACTTGGTTAAACCCAGCAGATTGGAGCAGTAAAGGGTTATTGGATTTTATTACTGCCTCCGTTCGTTTAAATGTTCCGCTTCATTACGGATTAGGCCGTTGGAAGCGTCAGCTTGAAGTCCTGAGACGGCTTCGATTGGTTCTGCTCGATCGTCTGGTTGGGCTTCTGTTACAGGTAGTCTTCGCTGATTATCCAGGCTGGAACTACGTCTGGGCTCGTACTCTCTGTACCTATTACTTCCCTGACTTCCTTGGAAGGTCTCGTACTCGTAGTATCGGCTCCTTCGTTGAGGCTGGTACCTCCTGTGTCCACTGCCTTCTGCTCGGATGTAGTTAACATTGGGTCGATATGTCCTGTAATTGTGGTTATTACCTCCACTTGGGTAATTTCGGTTATAATTACCATGATAATTATTATTATTAGAAAGGTTGGGGTTCCTCTGACCATTTGGAACATAGTTACTATTATTATTATAATAACCGTTGTTATTTTGTGGACGGCTATTATTATTATTATTATTATTGTTGTGGTTGTTGTTATTATTATTTATGCGAGGAATATTACTATTATTATTATTGTTGTTAAAACGGGGCAAATTATTGTTATTTCTGGGGTTATAATTGTACTCGACATTATTCCGATTTGCGGAGTTATAATTATTATTATTACCCACATTCTGCCGATTATTATTATTATTCAAATTATTGTTGTTATTCCTTGGTTCCTGCTTTTCATATCTCCTGCGACTTTGACGGTAATAGTCTTCGTGTTCATACATTTCTAAAAGCTCGGTCATGGCTTGCACCGTCTTTATTTGACTGTTTCGTCTGGCTCTGATAATATCCTCCTCATAGTGGTATGAGAGTTTGCTGACCAGGCATTCTTCCGGTATTCGGGGCTCTAGATGTTTGGCCACGCACACCTTTCCCAAAAAGTACGCCGTTAAAGTTTGGTTTCCATACGGGTTGTACTTCCCATGACATATCCCGTCTCTGGCGATATTTTGCGTTGATTCAGACCAATATTTGGCTTTGAATAGCCTTCTGAATTGTTGATAGTCGGTCACCTCGTCTCTTATCGCCATCCACCAATTGTCTGCTATTTCCTTGAACGATTCGTCAAGCACCTCTTTATTCTCCCTCCAGCGATTACCTCTGTGTTTGGCAAAGTATTCCTAGATTCTTGCTAGGAATTCCATGGGTTTATTCTTATAAAACCTGAAGTTAATCCCTTTACGATTTTCACTGTTGGGACAACTGGTAATGGTTGTCGGTCGACTATGGAATAGGTCTATATCTGTCTGGTTCTGTCGTACCTGACTGTTGATACTGGTCACAGCAGCTTCTATGCCGTCACATTTTTCTGTGAATCGGTCCTGCACTCGCTCCCAGTCTTCCCGTGTTTCCTTTAGTTTTTCCTCCAACGTCTTCCTAGTCGTTTCTTCAATGGTGTTAACCTTCGTATTTATTTCTGTCCTGATACTCCGTACTTCTTGTTCGGTTTGACTCCATTTTTCGTCAGCTCTGGTAACCCTTTGTTCGATTACCGTTATTTCCTCTTCTACTTTCTTGCTGATTGTCTCATTGTTTTCAGCTATCTTCTGGCTCAATTCTTCCTTCAATATTTCCATTCTTCCGTCCAACCGGTTCATGTTCTCTTGGTTCGTCTGATTCAATTCTTCTCTCAATTGCTGACTATTGCTTTCCATTTTCTGATTTGTTTCTTCCATCCTCTTGTTGGTTTCTTCCAGTTTTTGGCTTATCTGGGTTAATTCCTCTTTCGACTGTTTATTGTCAGTCTTTATTTCCTCCATTTTCTCCTCAATTTTCTGAATATTTTCTTCCATTTTCTCTTCTATCTTCTTACTAGTATCTCCAATTTTATTACCCAACTCTTCCTTCAATCGTCGATTATCATTCTTCATTTCCTCCTCCATCTTCTTACTATTCTCCTCCATCTTCTTACTATTTTCTTCGATTTTCTTGTTGGTATCTCCGATTTTATTACTCAACTCTTCCTTTAATTCTTCCTTCGTTGTTTTAAATTCTCGGAGTAACATCTCCATCATTTGATCAAATTTTGTATCTTCCTTTGCGGTGGATTTCTCCGGCTGTTCCTTCTGTGGTGCAGGCTTATTTGGTTCTGCTGGCGGTAACATTAACTCCACATCTTCCACTGGTGTCGCTTCTTTATCCTCCATGTTTATCTCCTGCTCGGCCTCCATAGCCCTTTTTCTTGATGTAGCTCACCTGTGCATCTCGCTCCCTCTTCCGACCTGTTGATCGTTGCCAAGCTAAAAATAGGAAATTGGACAATCGTCCTTATTTTACAACACTATTACCTCCTATTTAAAGCCCCTTAAGTTGGACGCCAATTTGTAATATAGTAAAAATATTACAAATAAAAATAAAAATATACAATTGATATGCGTTTTACTAATCTCCACGTTGGAAACGCCAATTTGTAATATAAAAAAAATATTACAAATAAAAATAAGAATAAAAATATAATTGAAATATATAGAGAGATATTGTGTGTGTATCTTTGGTGATAACAAAGGTATTGTGCTCTTCTTTTAGCCCCACTGTTAGGCTAGTCAAATTGTAATATAATTTCAAATGTAATAATAAATAGAATATAGAAATATTGATGATAAGAATATGTTATAACTAGGTGTGTTGGATTGATAAATAACAAATACATCAAACTTTAAAAATTGTGCAAATATTTTTTCTTGTTCTTGTATCGAGTTTGATGGAATGATTTAATTTAATTAATTAATAATTAATTAATTAGTTGAGTTTGTAATTTCCTTCTATATCTATTCTCTCAATGTGAATTATGTTTTTGCTTAATAATAAAAAATAATAACATTATTGGTAGAAATAAAAACAATGCTGGTAACTGACTAATGATTTGCGTTTATTCATTCAAAATTGTGCGCCAGTCAAACTGCGCATGTCCCAGGCACTGGCGAATATTCGCCACAGTCGGCAGTGAGAAAAATCAACAAATATATTTTTTACAAGTTTAAATTTATGGTTCTTTTAACGAGTCGAAATGGTCAGAGGGCAAGGAACAAGATACATTTAACAGGTATTCTTAAACTAAATGTTAATATCTGAAATAGAACAGAATTATTATTACAATTGTCAATTAGAAAGAAATTATTTAAATTTCGAACCAAGTCGAAGAAATGACGTCACTCCTCTCCAGGAAGCACTGGCTGATCGTCTTTATAGGAAATTCAGCAATGGCCGCCGTCTGCTCGATTTTGACTGCTACAATGCTGTTGGAATTGAAGATCTTCTCCCACAGAAATAAAACGATGTTCCCTTTTTCTGCGAAGTGGTGTTGGTCCAAAATATAGTGTTGAATGTCCCCTCGTCGTCTGCGATGTCGAATTCTGGATGGATCTCTCGTGTAGTGTGGTGTTCAACTATGTGTGTTGGTTTTCTGTGAATTCGTTCCAAAAATTGTTCAAAATGGCTGTCGATTTCTGGTGTTGAGTTTTGTGGTGTTATACTGTGTTTTTGGAAACTTGTGAAGTGTTAGACATTGATAGATAAGGTTATTTCACTTGTTAGTTCATCTCCGTTACACGCCGCATAACCACACTTGGTTTTAATACAAATTATTTGGTTTTCAATACTCCACTAACACATTTTTCAACTGTTCAGCTTTGCGATTAACAATAGACTAATAGACGCAACGTCGTCGTTTTAGGGCAATTTGTGGTATGTCTTTTTCCTCTTCATATTGTTTAATTATAAAATATCTGTCTAAGACTTGTTTCACTATCTAACTATACATAACAAGTTTTCTTATTTTTTACTGTATTTCAAATATTTCTTAATTTTACATGAATCTAACTATTCAGTAATATTGATTATTTAATTTTACATCTTTTGATATATAGCTGGGTTTGTTTCAAACTCATTTAAGCCCAAAAATTACAATTTTACATAATGATTGTATGCCCCATATTTTGTACAAATTCAGTGTTTTAAAGGTTTTTATTTGTTTTTTCGGTATAATCTTTGTATGGAATATACTTAATAACTCCGTAATTACTTTGTTGTTAATAATTTGGTTATTAAAACATTTCAATATTGATTAATTTGCTGTTTAGTCTGATTTGATTACTATCATAAGCCTATTATTGACTGTTTCCAAAAGAAGTTAATTTCCTTTCTTTTGTCATTCTATTTGCTATTAACTGTATCTGCATTAATTATATTTTCAATTTCTGTATTGTATGTATTGAATTCTATTCCTATTACATAGATTAATTCTTTGATAGATAATTTTTTGGTTTATAGGCCAGTCTGTGTTTACTACAATGGTGTCTTGGCTGGTCTGTTTGTACATTATACATGGTTTACTGTTTTGAATAAAATTATTACATTTTTATGCCCTACTTGCCTCTCTGACTTACACAATGGAAAATTAATTGACATGATTTTAAAATACAATAGAATATCTTGTATCTATTAAACCTTCTTTATACTAATAACATCATTGAACCATAACATGAACATCTTATGCCTAATTTTAACAAAAACATCTTATTATCAACTATTTTCCATATATCACCTAATTTTAACAAAAACATTTTATTCCTATTATTTTTTAACTGTATCATCAAATGATAACAACATAGCTTATCCTAGACATAATTTAATTAGAAAAAATAAAAAACTCCTATTACTAGTTACACTGTCAGTCACTAACTGTCTTGTGTATTTATGATTCTTTTGAAAACACCTTAACTGTGATTAAAAAACATCGTGTATCTATTTACACCTTACATCTAAAATATTATCTAATTAATAATAAATAACAAACATCTTAATATTAGTCATACCTTCAGTTATGAACTGTCCTTTGGTATTTTTGTCCTTCTCACCATTTACTTAGCTATAATTAAAGAAAACATTTTATATGTAATAGTTTTTCTTATATCTAATTTAAAAACTCTTATTACTGGTAATGTTGTCAGTCCTTAGACTGTCTTTCATTCCAATGGTTTTATTATTATTATTCTACACTCATGGTAGTCTTTTTATAATATTTACACTTCATTGAAGATTTTTTCATAGATTTTTTTAACTATGTTTCTCACTATACACACTGTAGTTTCTTATTTTTGTTATCTCACTTCACTTTATTGGATTCTACACCATGGTAGTCTTTTCAGTGAGTTCTACACTATGGTAGTCTTTTTATAATATTTTTTAACATATTACACTTACAACTAATATACAATTTGTGTTTTTTGGTATTGTATCTTGTAACTTGTTTGGGTTTACCTATATCGGTTTCAATTTTGTCTCATGGTATTTATTATATGACTAACATTTTGTTTTGGCATATCTCTTCCTGTTTCTGGTCTCTTTGTTGGAATCTTGATATGTTTCGTCCCTTCTTCAAATATCACATTAGTAGTTTTCTTATTAAAATGGTTTCATGACAGATTATTTCCTTTTTTATGGTCCTTCCCTTTTTGTACTGCTTCCCCAATCTACTGGGTATACTGCTGGTTTAACTGGTTTTTTCATAGTAGGTTATTTTAATTAATGGTTTTCTTTATTATCTTCCATTTTTATTAACATTTTATAGACTTAATTATACAGTTTCTAGGGTAATCCTTAAACAATTTATTCCTCTCACTCACTATGGAACTTTCTCTTTTATTTATGTAACATTAATTCAAATGTTTAGTGTGATAATTTTGTTATGTTACATATGCTCTCCTGTAAAAGTGATTAGTTCAGATCATACTCTGTATGGATGAAATAATTACTACTAATTCTTTTGTATTTACATTTTCTCCGTGATTACATGTTTTCACTTTATATACCTTCCTTTTCCACCATTGCTTCCTCTCAGATGACGTGTATCTCCTTCATTAGTTTCTTGTTTCATTGACAAGTGATCTTCAATCTTGTGTATAACATTATCATTTTATATTCCTTCTTATTTGGTGCTTCCTCACCAGTATGTTTACTCCCTAACATTCCCTAACAAATTAATTGGAACAGTTCAGAGTGGCACTTTTGGCTTCAATCCCTGCTGTCCAATACTTCAATTGAGTCCAGAGGTATTATCATCTCTGCTCAACACATAAGACTGATGGCATTTTCTACATCCAGTCATAAAAATAAATAAACAGTAAAAGTAGTCATTTTTGACTAAAGTAAACATCTTTAGATTCTTCACTTCATAATACGTTATATTAATTAATACTTTTATACACTTGACTCTTCTTCTCTCTTAAAGCTTATTCCATATTAGGTGGTTTAGGTATGTGGTATAATATACATTTCATCATGTTTACATAGTAAGTAGTATTTATATTTACTCTTTCTACCATCTGGTATCCATTGAGTTATTTTTATTGCTCATGGTATAACATGAATTAATTCTTTATCACTTTCACTATAACAGTGGTTGTTGTAACAGCATTATCATTATTAGTATCAGGTTTTTTTTTGTTTTTTGGTCTCACTATTTGGTCTTTAGTGAGCTGGTCCTTCTTCATTGTTCCATTTTTATTAAATTATTTTCTTTGTGAGTTTGGTTAATTTGTTCGATTAAGTCATATGACATTCTGGTTTCCTTTCTCTCTTAGAATTTTGTATCTCTTTCTTACAAAATCTTTTTTCATATTTCAGAGTTATTTCTCACCATTTGTATGAGTAATGATATGAGTTTAATGTTTTTTAATTTTAGACATTTTTATTCAACTACATTCTTTCTTATTCATAGTTGTTTTTCAAATATTTTGGTATAAGTTGTACTTATTATCGTTTTGAATTTTGAAATTATTATTCCTCAAAATTCTTTTTTCATTCATAATAGTCTTTGAATGTTTGAGTAAGTGGTACTTACTAATTATTTTGAATTTGGACAATTATTATCTGCATCCAAATTCTTTTTACTTGCATAATAGTCTTTGAATATTTGTGTAGCTTGTACCTACTATTGCTTTTGAATTTTGAAGCTTATTATGTTCAAAATTCTTTTTATTTATTCACAATAATCCTTCAAATGTTTTGTTGTAAGTTGTACTTACTCATTTTTTGAATTTTGTAATTATCTACTTATCAAAATTCTTATTTCGTTCACAATATTCTTTCAGATACTTGGTGTAAGTTGTACTTACTAATTTTTGGAATTTGGTAATTATCTACTTATCAAAATTCTTATTTCGTTCACAATATTCTTTCAGATACTTGGTGTAAGTTGTTCTTACTAATTTTTGAATTTTGTAATTTGTTTTTCAAAATTCACAATTTCTTCATAATAGTTTTAACTCACAACTATGAGTCCTCCAAATATTTTTTAATGGATAACTGATTATAAGTTCCTTTTACTTTATTCGAAATGATATCCTTTAGTACATACGTATTGTTGTTATTGTTTTTAATAATCAGGTATGGGCCGGTATACAGCAGTAATAACTTTTTGGTAATGCCTTCCAAAGTACTGGGTAATTCCCTGTTTTTTAGCAGTACCTTTTCTCCGACTTCAAAGTTTATTATTTTCTTAACAGCCTTTTGATATTTGTTCTTGCGCCTTTCCTGGTCTTCAGCCAATTTATTGTAGAATCTGATTCGATTGAATTTGTATTCTTGACTCCTGGGGAACTCTATTATGTCTTGTATTTCTCTCGGAGGTGGTCTTTCATACATTGCCGTGTATGGCGTGGTACCAATAGCGGTGTGATATGACAAATTAAGGAATTCTTCAGTCGCTAATAAATATTCTTGCCACTTCTTTTGTTGATTATAGCAATAAGTCCGTAATATTCTTCCGACCTCTCGCAGTACCCTCTCCGCTGGATTGCTGCTGGGGTGGTAGACAGACGTCTTGTATGTCTTAATGCCCAATGTATTCAGAGTGTTTCTCCACCGCCAACCCTTAAATTGCGTTCCATGGTCGGTGATTATGGATGTCGGGCTTCCTACCTCTGGAATGTAATGATTTGTTATTATTCCTAGAGTCTTCAGAGTGGTGGCTCTGTTCACAGGGTATAGTTTTGTAAATTTTGTAAAATGATCCATCATAATAACAATATATTTGTATCGATGGCGTCCGCCACTGCGGGGAAATGGACCACATATGTCCAGAAAGACCTTTTCCAGTTTGGCTTGTGAGGTAATTGGTATCATCATACCTTCCTTTCTCTCATTGTTGGTTTTCACCAATTGACATATCATACAGGTTTTAAGGTAGTTTCTCGTTTTTCTATTGATACTTTTTATGTGACAATTCTCTTCTATTGCCTTGATCACCTTCATGGCTCCCATGTGACCGTATCGTAGGTGATAGTCCAGGATGATATCCTTTTCGATTGTATTAGGGATCATGACCTTCCATATTTCTTCATCAAGGGATGTCTTGATGAATAAAATCCCATTATGTATACAATAAAATTTGTTTATTGTGTCATCTTGGTTGGAGAGACGAAGTTTAATAGAGTTTAACTTCGGATCGGACTGCTGGTGTTTGCTGATGTCCCGCACTATCTTCTCTAAATCGGATCTGTCCTTAATAATGTTATAGATTTTCAAAATGCTCTCCTTTTCGCCTTCGAATGTTTGTTCTTCCAGATTCACTCTTGACAATACGTCGGCTACTACATTTTTACTTCCAGGAACATACTCCCACTGTATATCGTATTCCTGTAGGGCGAGTACCCATCTGGTCAATCTACCATGGCTTAATTTGCATCTTCTTAGAAATGATATTGACTTGTGATCTGTTCGGACGGTCACTGGATATCCGAGGATATACGTCCGAAACTTCCCGCAGGCAAAGACTACACTTAGCAGTTCTTTTTCCGTCACATTATAGTTCTTTTCACCCTGGTTAAGGGTTCTGCTAGCAAAGCTCACTACTAGATGGTTTCCACTTTCATCTTCTTGGTACAGTGTTGATCCCAAGCTAATGTTACTAGCGTCACAGTTTAGAAAGAAGGGTCGGTTAAAATCTGGATGGTTGAGCATTACTGCATCTAAAAATTTCTCTTTAATTGATTTGAAGGTTTCGTCTTGTTCTTGACCCCATCGCCATTTATTCTTGGACGATAACTGGTACTGAAACTGGGCTGTTAGTTCGGAATAATTATTCTGGAACTTCCTATAATAGTTACATAGGCCCAAAAATGATTGTAGTTGCCTTCTGTTTTTTGGTGTAGGGAATCGTTGTATGGCGTCTACCTTTTCTGTTGATGGTGTTATTCCTTGACTGTTTAGCTGGAAACCCAGGAATTGAACTTCTTTAGCTATAAGCTTGGACTTGTCCAGTTTAAGGGTGACATTATTTTCAGCAAGCTTCTTCAAAACATACTCCACACGATAACAGTGTTCCTCCCAGCTGGTTGATGTTATTAGGAGATCATCAACATAGACAGTTGTGAATTGGAGCGCTTCTGGTCCTAGTATATGATCCATACAGGCGACAAAAACAGCTACTGAATTCACCAACCCGAAGGGCAACCTCTTAAACTGATAATTGCGCCCTTCGAAGATGAACGCCATGTATTGCCGGCTTGCTGGGTGCAACTCCACTTGCCAATAGCCGCATACCGTATCCCAGGTGGTAATGAATCGTGTTCCGTGGAACCTCTTCAAAATTTCATCAATTTCGCCAGGTGAGGTACGATCGTTTATTATCATCTTATTTATCTCACGAGCGTCAAGGCAAAGTCTTACCTTCCCATTTTTCTTTTGTATGGCCACAATTGGGCTTGTGTATGGCGATTGACTGCTCTCGATGATATCTCTACGGATCATATTCTGGATCTCTGTGCGTACGGCTTCTTTCAAAGATTGTGCTATTGGGTACGACTTTCGGTTGAATTCTACCGGTTCTCTGAATCGTATGGAACATTGGTAGTTCCGGATCTTTCCAGGTTCGTCAGAAAATACAGCTCGATATTTCTCATATATTTCTACCAATTGATTCAGCTGGTTTTCCTTTAATTGCTCGTTCGCATTGTGGCACTGGAAGTTACGTATCTCTTGAATCTTTTGTTGCCATAGGTCTTCCTCCGAATCCTGATGTACTGGCTTGTTGTTTGTTGAGTGGTTGGATAAGTAATTCACCTTATTTTGGTGGTCGAGAAGTTGTCTGGAGTCTAAAGTCTTGTTATCAGTTAAATTGGCTATCCAGGTTGAACCTTCAGCAAAGAGTGATACCTTTCCTCGGCACAAGTCGATAATTGCTGAGTTTCGGCGCAATATGTCACATCCTATCAAGATGTTGAAAGGTAATCCGGCTGCAACAAGAAATATCATATCCACACTAATGCCCTGACTTTTGACATTGAGGGATACCTGCTTTCTTATGGTCTTGTTCTGTCGGCCGGTAGCTCCTACAAGTACAATATTATTAATAGGTAGTACCGGTAAGTTTTTGTGGCATTCCTGCTGTATCCGGTCCAATTCATTTCGATTTATTATGGAGACATTGGCTCCAGTGTCTATCATTATAGGAACAGAAATACCTTCAATTTCTGCGATTATGTATATTATTTCATTATCATTATTTTTAATATTAAGCTCACTTTCTTCTAATAGGTCCTTACGGATATCCTTTAAATAATTGCTGTATATTATGGTAAAAATGTTTTCTGTTTTTCTTCAAATTCATACCTACTTGGTTAAACCCAGCAGATTGGAGCAGTAAAGGGTTATTGGATTTTATTACTGCCTCCGTTCGTTTAAATGTTCCGCTTCATTACGGATTAGGCCGTTGGAAGCGTCAGCTTGAAGTCCTGAGACGGCTTCGATTGGTTCTGCTCGATCGTCTGGTTGGGCTTCTGTTACAGGTAGTCTTCGCTGATTATCCAGGCTGGAACTACGTCTGGGCTCGTACTCTCTGTACCTATTACTTCCCTGACTTCCTTGGAAGGTCTCGTACTCGTAGTATCGGCTCCTTCGTTGAGGCTGGTACCTCCTGTGTCCACTGCCTTCTGCTCGGATGTAGTTAACATTGGGTCGATATGTCCTGTAATTGTGGTTATTACCTCCACTTGGGTAATTTCGGTTATAATTACCATGATAATTATTATTATTAGAAAGGTTGGGGTTCCTCTGACCATTTGGAACATAGTTACTATTATTATTATAATAACCGTTGTTATTTTGTGGACGGCTATTATTATTATTATTATTATTGTTGTGGTTGTTGTTATTATTATTTATGCGAGGAATATTACTATTATTATTATTGTTGTTAAAACGGGGCAAATTATTGTTATTTCTGGGGTTATAATTGTACTCGGCATTATTCCGATTTGCGGAGTTATAATTATTATTATTACCCACATTCTGCCGATTATTATTATTATTCAAATTATTGTTGTTATTCCTTGGTTCCTGCTTTTCATATCTCCTGCGACTTTGACGGTAATAGTCTTCGTGTTCATACATTTCTAAAAGCTCGGTCATGGCTTGCACCGTCTTTATTTGACTGTTTCGTCTGGCTCTGATAATATCCTCCTCATAGTGGTATGAGAGTTTGCTGACCAGGCATTCTTCCGGTATTCGGGGCTCTAGATGTTTGGCCACGCACACCTTTCCCAAAAAGTACGCCGTTAAAGTTTGGTTTCCATACGGGTTGTACTTCCCATGACATATCCCGTCTCTGGCGATATTTTGCGTTGATTCAGACCAATATTTGGCTTTGAATAGCCTTCTGAATTGTTGATAGTCGGTCACCTCGTCTCTTATCGCCATCCACCAATTGTCTGCTATTTCCTTGAACGATTCGTCAAGCACCTCTTTATTCTCCCTCCAGCGATTACCTCTGTGTTTGGCAAAGTATTCCTCGATTCTTGCTAGGAATTCCATGGGTTTATTCTTATAAAACCTGAAGTTAATCCCTTTACGATTTTCACTGTTGGGACAACTGGTAATGGTTGTCGGTCGACTATGGAATAGGTCTATATCTGTCTGGTTCTGTCGTACCTGACTGTTGATACTGGTCACAGCAGCTTCTATGCCGTCACATTTTTCTGTGAATCGGTCCTGCACTCGCTCCCAGTCTTCCCGTGTTTCCTTTAGTTTTTCCTCCAACGTCTTCCTAGTCGTTTCTTCAATGGTGTTAACCTTCGTATTTATTTCTGTCCTGATACTCCGTACTTCTTGTTCGGTTTGACTCCATTTTTCGTCAGCTCTGGTAACCCTTTGTTCGATTACCGTTATTTCCTCTTCTACTTTCTTGCTGATTGTCTCATTGTTTTCAGCTATCTTCTGGCTCAATTCTTCCTTCAATATTTCCATTCTTCCGTCCAACCGGTTCATGTTCTCTTGGTTCGTCTGATTCAATTCTTCTCTCAATTGCTGACTATTGCTTTCCATTTTCTGATTTGTTTCTTCCATCCTCTTGTTGGTTTCTTCCAGTTTTTGGCTTATCTGGGTTAATTCCTCTTTCGACTGTTTATTGTCAGTCTTTATTTCCTCCATTTTCTCCTCAATTTTCTGAATATTTTCTTCCATTTTCTCTTCTATCTTCTTACTAGTATCTCCAATTTTATTACCCAACTCTTCCTTCAATCGTCGATTATCATTCTTCATTTCCTCCTCCATCTTCTTACTATTCTCCTCCATCTTCTTACTATTTTCTTCGATTTTCTTGTTGGTATCTCCGATTTTATTACTCAACTCTTCCTTTAATTCTTCCTTCGTTGTTTTAAATTCTCGGAGTAACATCTCCATCATTTGATCAAATTTTGTATCTTCCTTTGCGGTGGATTTCTCCGGCTGTTCCTTCTGTGGTGCAGGCTTATTTGGTTCTGCTGGCGGTAACATTAACTCCACATCTTCCACTGGTGTCGCTTCTTTATCCTCCATGTTTATCTCCTGCTCGGCCTCCATAGCCCTTTTTCTTGATGTAGCTCTCCTGTGCATCTCGCTCCCTCTTCCGACCTGTTGATCGTTGCCAAGCTAAAAATAGGAAATTGGACAATCGTCCTTATTTTACAACACTATTACCTCCTATTTAAAGCCCCTTAAGTTGGACGCCAATTTGTAATATAGTAAAAATATTACAAATAAAAATAAAAATATACAATTGATATGCGTTTTACTAATCTCCACGTTGGAAACGCCAATTTGTAATATAAAAAAAATATTACAAATAAAAATAAGAATAAAAATATAATTGAAATATATAGAGAGATATTGTGTGTGTATCTTTGGTGATAACAAAGGTATTGTGCTCTTCTTTTAGCCCCACTGTTAGGCTAGTCAAATTGTAATATAATTTCAAATGTAATAATAAATAGAATATAGAAATATTGATGATAAGAATATGTTATAACTAGGTGTGTTGGATTGATAAATAACAAATACATCAAACTTTAAAAATTGTGCAAATATTTTTTCTTGTTCTTGTATCGAGTTTGATGGAATGATTTAATTTAATTAATTAATAATTAATTAATTAGTTGAGTTTGTAATTTCCTTCTATATCTATTCTCTCAATGTGAATTATGTTTTTGCTTAATAATAAAAAATAATAACATTATTGGTAGAAATAAAAACAATGCTGGTAACTGACTAATGATTTGCGTTTATTCATTCAAAATTGTGCGCCAGTCAAACTGCGCATGTCCCAGGCACTGGCGAATATTCGCCACAGTCGGCAGTGAGAAAAATCAACAAATATATTTTTTACAAGTTTAAATTTATGGTTCTTTTAACGAGTCGAAATGGTCAGAGGGCAAGGAACAAGATACATTTAACAGGTATTCTTAAACTAAATGTTAATATCTGAAATAGAACAGAATTATTATTACAATTGTCAATTAGAAAGAAATTATTTAAATTTCGAACCAAGTCGAAGAAATGACGTCACTCCTCTCCAGGAAGCACTGGCTGATCGTCTTTATAGGAAATTCAGCAATGGCCGCCGTCTGCTCGATTTTGACTGCTACAATGCTGTTGGAATTGAAGATCTTCTCCCACAGAAATAAAACGATGTTCCCTTTTTCTGCGAAGTGGTGTTGGTCCAAAATATAGTGTTGAATGTCCCCTCGTCGTCTGCGATGTCGAATTCTGGATGGATCTCTTGTGTAGTGTGGTGTTCAACTATGTGTGTTGGTTTTCTGTGAATTCGTTCCAAAAATTGTTCAAAATGGCTGTCGATTTCTGGTGTTGAGTTTTATGGTGTTATACTGTGTTTTTGGAAACTTGTGAAGTGTTAGACATTGATAGATAAGGTTATTTCACTTGTTAGTTCATCTCCGTTACACGCCGCATAACCACACTTGGTTTTAATACAAATTATTTGGTTTTCAATACTCCACTAACACATTTTTCAACTGTTCAGCTTTGCGATTAACAATAGACTAATAGACGCAACGTCGTCGTTTTAGGGCAATTTGTGGTATGTCTTTTTCCTCTTCATATTGTTTAATTATAAAATATCTGTCTAAGACTTGTTTCACTATCTAACTATACATAACAAGTTTTCTTATTTTTTACTGTATTTCAAATATTTCTTAATTTTACATGAATCTAACTATTCAGTAATATTGATTATTTAATTTTACATCTTTTGATATATAGCTGGGTTTGTTTCAAACTCATTTAAGCCCAAAAATTACAATTTTACATAATGATTGTATGCCCCATATTTTGTACAAATTCAGTGTTTTAAAGGTTTTTATTTGTTTTTTCGGTATAATCTTTGTATGGAATATACTTAATAACTCCGTAATTACTTTGTTGTTAATAATTTGGTTATTAAAACATTTCAATATTGATTAATTTGCTGTTTAGTCTGATTTGATTACTATCATAAGCCTATTATTGACTGTTTCCAAAAGAAGTTAATTTCCTTTCTTTTGTCATTCTATTTGCTATTAACTGTATCTGCATTAATTATATTTTCAATTTCTGTATTGTATGTATTGAATTCTATTCCTATTACATAGATTAATTCTTTGATAGATAATTTTTTGGTTTATAGGCCAGTCTGTGTTTACTACAATGGTGTCTTGGCTGGTCTGTTTGTACATTATACATGGTTTACTGTTTTGAATAAAATTATTACATTTTTATGCCCTACTTGCCTCTCTGACTTACACAATGGAAAATTAATTGACATGATTTTAAAATACAATAGAATATCTTGTATCTATTAAACCTTCTTTATACTAATAACATCATTGAACCATAACATGAACATCTTATGCCTAATTTTAACAAAAACATCTTATTATCAACTATTTTCCATATATCACCTAATTTTAACAAAAACATTTTATTCCTATTATTTTTTAACTGTATCATCAAATGATAACAACATAGCTTATCCTAGACATAATTTAATTAGAAAAAATAAAAAACTCCTATTACTAGTTACACTGTCAGTCACTAACTGTCTTGTGTATTTATGATTCTTTTGAAAACACCTTAACTGTGATTAAAAAACATCGTGTATCTATTTACACCTTACATCTAAAATATTATCTAATTAATAATAAATAACAAACATCTTAATATTAGTCATACCTTCAGTTATGAACTGTCCTTTGGTATTTTTGTCCTTCTCACCATTTACTTAGCTATAATTAAAGAAAACATTTTATATGTAATAGTTTTTCTTATATCTAATTTAAAAACTCTTATTACTGGTAATGTTGTCAGTCCTTAGACTGTCTTTCATTCCAATGGTTTTATTATTATTATTCTACACTCATGGTAGTCTTTTTATAATATTTACACTTCATTGAAGATTTTTTCATAGATTTTTTTAACTATGTTTCTCACTATACACACTGTAGTTTCTTATTTTTGTTATCTCACTTCACTTTATTGGATTCTACACCATGGTAGTCTTTTCAGTGAGTTCTACACTATGGTAGTATTTTTATAATATTTTTTAACATATTACACTTACAACTAATATACAATTTGTGTTTTTTGGTATTGTATCTTGTAACTTGTTTGGGTTTACCTATATCGGTTTCAATTTTGTCTCATGGTATTTATTATATGACTAACATTTTGTTTTGGCATATCTCTTCCTGTTTCTGGTCTCTTTGTTGGAATCTTGATATGTTTCGTCCCTTCTTCAAATATCACATTAGTAGTTTTCTTATTAAAATGGTTTCATGACAGATTATTTCCTTTTTTATGGTCCTTCCCTTTTTGTACTGCTTCCCCAATCTACTGGGTATACTGCTGGTTTAACTGGTTTTTTCATAGTAGGTTATTTTAATTAATGGTTTTCTTTATTATCTTCCATTTTTATTAACATTTTATAGACTTAATTATACAGTTTCTAGGGTAATCCTTAAACAATTTATTCCTCTCACTCACTATGGAACTTTCTCTTTTATTTATGTAACATTAATTCAAATGTTTAGTGTGATAATTTTGTTATGTTACATATGCTCTCCTGTAAAAGTGATTAGTTCAGATCATACTCTGTATGGATGAAATAATTACTACTAATTCTTTTGTATTTACATTTTCTCCGTGATTACATGTTTTCACTTTATATACCTTCCTTTTCCACCATTGCTTCCTCTCAGATGACGTGTATCTCCTTCATTAGTTTCTTGTTTCATTGACAAGTGATCTTCAATCTTGTGTATAACATTATCATTTTATATTCCTTCTTATTTGGTGCTTCCTCACCAGTATGTTTACTCCCTAACATTCCCTAACAAATTAATTGGAACAGTTCAGAGTGGCACTTTTGGCTTCAATCCCTGCTGTCCAATACTTCAATTGAGTCCAGAGGTATTATCATCTCTGCTCAACACATAAGACTGATGGCATTTTCTACATCCAGTCATAAAAATAAATAAACAGTAAAAGTAGTCATTTTTGACTAAAGTAAACATCTTTAGATTCTTCACTTCATAATACGTTATATTAATTAATACTTTTATACACTTGACTCTTCTTCTCTCTTAAAGCTTATTCCATATTAGGTGGTTTAGGTATGTGGTATAATATACATTTCATCATGTTTACATAGTAAGTAGTATTTATATTTACTCTTTCTACCATCTGGTATCCATTGAGTTATTTTTATTGCTCATGGTATAACATGAATTAATTCTTTATCACTTTCACTATAACAGTGGTTGTTGTAACAGCATTATCATTATTAGTATCAGGTTTTTTTTGTTTTTTGGTCTCACTATTTGGTCTTTAGTGAGCTGGTCCTTCTTCATTGTTCCATTTTTATTAAATTATTTTCTTTGTGAGTTTGGTTAATTTGTTCGATTAAGTCATATGACATTCTGGTTTCCTTTCTCTCTTAGAATTTTGTATCTCTTTCTTACAAAATCTTTTTTCATATTTCAGAGTTATTTCTCACCATTTGTATGAGTAATGATATGAGTTTAATGTTTTTTAATTTTAGACATTTTTATTCAACTACATTCTTTCTTATTCATAGTTGTTTTTCAAATATTTTGGTATAAGTTGTACTTATTATCGTTTTGAATTTTGAAATTATTATTCCTCAAAATTCTTTTTTCATTCATAATAGTCTTTGAATGTTTGAGTAAGTGGTACTTACTAATTATTTTGAATTTGGACAATTATTATCTGCATCCAAATTCTTTTTACTTGCATAATAGTCTTTGAATATTTGTGTAGCTTGTACCTACTATTGCTTTTGAATTTTGAAGCTTATTATGTTCAAAATTCTTTTTATTTATTCACAATAATCCTTCAAATGTTTTGTTGTAAGTTGTACTTACTCATTTTTTGAATTTTGTAATTATCTACTTATCAAAATTCTTATTTCGTTCACAATATTCTTTCAGATACTTGGTGTAAGTTGTACTTACTAATTTTTGGAATTTGGTAATTATCTACTTATCAAAATTCTTATTTCGTTCACAATATTCTTTCAGATACTTGGTGTAAGTTGTTCTTACTAATTTTTGAATTTTGTAATTTGTTTTTCAAAATTCACAATTTCTTCATAATAGTTTTAACTCACAACTATGAGTCCTCCAAATATTTTTTAATGGATAACTGATTATAAGTTCCTTTTACTTTATTCGAAATGATATCCTTTAGTACATACGTATTGTTGTTATTGTTTTTAATAATCAGGTATGGGCCGGTATACAGCAGTAATAACTTTTTGGTAATGCCTTCCAAAGTACTGGGTAATTCCCTGTTTTTTAGCAGTACCTTTTCTCCGACTTCAAAGTTTATTATTTTCTTAACAGCCTTTTGATATTTGTTCTTGCGCCTTTCCTGGTCTTCAGCCAATTTATTGTAGAATCTGATTCGATTGAATTTGTATTCTTGACTCCTGGGGAACTCTATTATGTCTTGTATTTCTCTCGGAGGTGGTCTTTCATACATTGCCGTGTATGGCGTGGTACCAATAGCGGTGTGATATGACAAATTAAGGAATTCTTCAGTCGCTAATAAATATTCTTGCCACTTCTTTTGTTGATTATAGCAATAAGTCCGTAATATTCTTCCGACCTCTCGCAGTACCCTCTCCGCTGGATTGCTGCTGGGGTGGTAGACAGACGTCTTGTATGTCTTAATGCCCAATGTATTCAGAGTGTTTCTCCACCGCCAACCCTTAAATTGCGTTCCATGGTCGGTGATTATGGATGTCGGGCTTCCTACCTCTGGAATGTAATGATTTGTTATTATTCCTAGAGTCTTCAGAGTGGTGGCTCTGTTCACAGGGTATAGTTTTGTAAATTTTGTAAAATGATCCATCATAATAACAATATATTTGTATTGATGGCGTCCGCCACTGCGGGGAAATGGACCACATATGTCCAGAAAGACCTTTTCCAGTTTGGCTTGTGAGGTAATTGGTATCATCATACCTTCCTTTCTCTCATTGTTGGTTTTCACCAATTGACATATCATACAGGTTTTAAGGTAGTTTCTCGTTTTTCTATTGATACTTTTTATGTGACAATTCTCTTCTATTGCCTTGATCACCTTCATGGCTCCCATGTGACCGTATCGTAGGTGATAGTCCAGGATGATATCCTTTTCGATTGTATTAGGGATCATGACCTTCCATATTTCTTCATCAAGGGATGTCTTGATGAATAAAATCCCATTATGTATACAATAAAATTTGTTTATTGTGTCATCTTGGTTGGAGAGACGAAGTTTAATAGAGTTTAACTTCGGATCGGACTGCTGGTGTTTGCTGATGTCCCGCCCTATCTTCTCTAAATCGGATCTGTCCTTAATAATGTTATAGATTTTCAAAATGCTCTCCTTTTCGCCTTCGAATGTTTGTTCTTCCAGATTCACTCTTGACAATACGTCGGCTACTACATTTTTACTTCCAGGAACATACTCCCACTGTATATCGTATTCCTGTAGGGCGAGTACCCATCTGGTCAATCTACCATGGCTTAATTTGCATCTTCTTAGAAATGATATTGACTTGTGATCTGTTCGGACGGTCACTGGATATCCGAGGATATACGTCCGAAACTTCCCGCAGGCAAAGACTACACTTAGCAGTTCTTTTTCCGTCACATTATAGTTCTTTTCACCCTGGTTAAGGGTTCTGCTAGCAAAGCTCACTACTAGATGGTTTCCACTTTCATCTTCTTGGTACAGTGTTGATCCCAAGCTAATGTTACTAGCGTCACAGTTTAGAAAGAAGGGTCGGTTAAAATCTGGATGGTTGAGCATTACTGCATCTAAAAATTTCTCTTTAATTGATTTGAAGGTTTCGTCTTGTTCTTGACCCCATCGCCATTTATTCTTGGACGATAACTGGTACTGAAACTGGGCTGTTAGTTCGGAATAATTATTCTGGAACTTCCTATAATAGTTACATAGGCCCAAAAATGATTGTAGTTGCCTTCTGTTTTTTGGTGTAGGGAATCGTTGTATGGCGTCTACCTTTTCTGTTGATGGTGTTATTCCTTGACTGTTTAGCTGGAAACCCAGGAATTGAACTTCTTTAGCTATAAGCTTGGACTTGTCCAGTTTAAGGGTGACATTATTTTCAGCAAGCTTCTTCAAAACATACTCCACACGATAACAGTGTTCCTCCCAGCTGGTTGATGTTATTAGGAGATCATCAACATAGACAGTTGTGAATTGGAGCGCTTCTGGTCCTAGTATATGATCCATACAGGCGACAAAAACAGCTACTGAATTCACCAACCCGAAGGGCAACCTCTTAAACTGATAATTGCGCCCTTCGAAGATGAACGCCATGTATTGCCGGCTTGCTGGGTGCAACTCCACTTGCCAATAGCCGCATACCGTATCCCAGGTGGTAATGAATCGTGTTCCGTGGAACCTCTTCAAAATTTCATCAATTTCGCCAGGTGAGGTACGATCGTTTATTATCATCTTATTTATCTCACGAGCGTCAAGGCAAAGTCTTACCTTCCCATTTTTCTTTTGTATGGCCACAATTGGGCTTGTGTATGGCGATTGACTGCTCTCGATGATATCTCTACGGATCATATTCTGGATCTCTGTGCGTACGGCTTCTTTCAAAGATTGTGCTATTGGGTACGACTTTCGGTTGAATTCTACCGGTTCTCTGAATCGTATGGAACATTGGTAGTTCCGGATCTTTCCAGGTTCGTCAGAAAATACAGCTCGATATTTCTCATATATTTCTACCAATTGATTCAGCTGGTTTTCCTTTAATTGCTCGTTCGCATTGTGGCACTGGAAGTTACGTATCTCTTGAATCTTTTGTTGCCATAGGTCTTCCTCCGAATCCTGATGTACTGGCTTGTTGTTTGTTGAGTGGTTGGATAAGTAATTCACCTTATTTTGGTGGTCGAGAAGTTGTCTGGAGTCTAAAGTCTTGTTATCAGTTAAATTGGCTATCCAGGTTGAACCTTCAGCAAAGAGTGATACCTTTCCTCGGCACAAGTCGATAATTGCTGAGTTTCGGCGCAATATGTCACATCCTATCAAGATGTTGAAAGGTAATCCGGCTGCAACAAGAAATATCATATCCACACTAATGCCCTGACTTTTGACATTGAGGGATACCTGCTTTCTTATGGTCTTGTTCTGTCGGCCGGTAGCTCCTACAAGTACAATATTATTAATAGGTAGTACCGGTAAGTTTTTGTGGCATTCCTGCTGTATCCGGTCCAATTCATTTCGATTTATTATGGAGACATTGGCTCCAGTGTCTATCATTATAGGAACAGAAATACCTTCAATTTCTGCGATTATGTATATTATTTCATTATCATTATTTTTAATATTAAGCTCACTTTCTTCTAATAGGTCCTTACGGATATCCTTTAAATAATTGCTGTATATTATGGTAAAAATGTTTTCTGTTTTTCTTCAAATTCATACCTACTTGGTTAAACCCAGCAGATTGGAGCAGTAAAGGGTTATTGGATTTTATTACTGCCTCCGTTCGTTTAAATGTTCCGCTTCATTACGGATTAGGCCGTTGGAAGCGTCAGCTTGAAGTCCTGAGACGGCTTCGATTGGTTCTGCTCGATCGTCTGGTTGGGCTTCTGTTACAGGTAGTCTTCGCTGATTATCCAGGCTGGAACTACGTCTGGGCTCGTACTCTCTGTACCTATTACTTCCCTGACTTCCTTGGAAGGTCTCGTACTCGTAGTATCGGCTCCTTCGTTGAGGCTGGTACCTCCTGTGTCCACTGCCTTCTGCTCGGATGTAGTTAACATTGGGTCGATATGTCCTGTAATTGTGGTTATTACCTCCACTTGGGTAATTTCGGTTATAATTACCATGATAATTATTATTATTAGAAAGGTTGGGGTTCCTCTGACCATTTGGAACATAGTTACTATTATTATTATAATAACCGTTGTTATTTTGTGGACGGCTATTATTATTATTATTATTATTGTTGTGGTTGTTGTTATTATTATTTATGCGAGGAATATTACTATTATTATTATTGTTGTTAAAACGGGGCAAATTATTGTTATTTCTGGGGTTATAATTGTACTCGGCATTATTCCGATTTGCGGAGTTATAATTATTATTATTACCCACATTCTGCCGATTATTATTATTATTCAAATTATTGTTGTTATTCCTTGGTTCCTGCTTTTCATATCTCCTGCGACTTTGACGGTAATAGTCTTCGTGTTCATACATTTCTAAAAGCTCGGTCATGGCTTGCACCGTCTTTATTTGACTGTTTCGTCTGGCTCTGATAATATCCTCCTCATAGTGGTATGAGAGTTTGCTGACCAGGCATTCTTCCGGTATTCGGGGCTCTAGATGTTTGGCCACGCACACCTTTCCCAAAAAGTACGCCGTTAAAGTTTGGTTTCCATACGGGTTGTACTTCCCATGACATATCCCGTCTCTGGCGATATTTTGCGTTGATTCAGACCAATATTTGGCTTTGAATAGCCTTCTGAATTGTTGATAGTCGGTCACCTCGTCTCTTATCGCCATCCACCAATTGTCTGCTATTTCCTTGAACGATTCGTCAAGCACCTCTTTATTCTCCCTCCAGCGATTACCTCTGTGTTTGGCAAAGTATTCCTCGATTCTTGCTAGGAATTCCATGGGTTTATTCTTATAAAACCTGAAGTTAATCCCTTCACGATTTTCACTGTTGGGACAACTGGTAATGGTTGTCGGTCGACTATGGAATAGGTCTATATCTGTCTGGTTCTGTCGTACCTGACTGTTGATACTGGTCACAGCAGCTTCTATGCCGTCACATTTCTCTGTGAATCGGTCCTGCACTCGCTCCCAGTCTTCCCGTGTTTCCTTTAGTTTTTCCTCCAACGTCTTCCTAGTCGTTTCTTCAATGGTGTTAACCTTCGTATTTATTTCTGTCCTGATACTCCGTACTTCTTGTTCGGTTTGACTCCATTTTTCGTCAGCTCTGGTAACCCTTTGTTCGATTACCGTTATTTCCTCTTCTACTTTCTTGCTGATTGTCTCATCGTTTTCAGCTATCTTCTGGCTCAATTCTTCCTTCAATATTTCCATTCTTCCGTCCAACCGGTTCATGTTCTCTTGGTTCGTCTGATTCAATTCTTCTCTCAATTGCTGACTATTGCTTTCCATTTTCTGATTTGTTTCTTCCATCCTCTTGTTGGTTTCTTCCAGTTTTTGGCTTATCTGGGTTAATTCCTCTTTCGACTGTTTATTGTCAGTCTTTATTTCCTCCATTTTCTCCTCAATTTTCTGAATATTTTCTTCCATTTTCTCTTCTATCTTCTTACTAGTATCTCCAATTTTATTACCCAACTCTTCCTTCAATCGTCGATTATCATTCTTCATTTCCTCCTCCATCTTCTTACTATTCTCCTCCATCTTCTTACTATTTTCTTCGATTTTCTTGTTGGTATCTCCGATTTTATTACTCAACTCTTCCTGTAATTCTTCCTTCGTTGTTTTAAATTCTCGGAGTAACATCTCCATCATTTGATCAAATTTTGTATCTTCCTTTGCGGTGGATTTCTCCGGCTGTTCCTTCTGTGGTGCAGGCTTATTTGGTTCTGCTGGCGGTAACATTAACTCCACATCTTCCACTGGTGTCGCTTCTTTATCCTCCATGTTTATCTCCTGCTCGGCCTCCATAGCCCTTTTTCTTGATGTAGCTCTCCTGTGCATCTCGCTCCCTCTTCCGACCTGTTGATCGTTGCCAAGCTAAAAATAGGAAATTGGACAATCGTCCTTATTTTACAACACTATTACCTCCTATTTAAAGCCCCTTAAGTTGGACGCCAATTTGTAATATAGTAAAAATATTACAAATAAAAATAAAAATATACAATTGATATGCGTTTTACTAATCTCCACGTTGGAAACGCCAATTTGTAATATAAAAAAAATATTACAAATAAAAATAAGAATAAAAATATAATTGAAATATATAGAGAGATATTGTGTGTGTATCTTTGGTGATAACAAAGGTATTGTGCTCTTCTTTTAGCCCCACTGTTAGGCTAGTCAAATTGTAATATAATTTCAAATGTAATAATAAATAGAATATAGAAATATTGATGATAAGAATATGTTATAACTAGGTGTGTTGGATTGATAAATAACAAATACATCAAACTTTAAAAATTGTGCAAATATTTTTTCTTGTTCTTGTATCGAGTTTGATGGAATGATTTAATTTAATTAATTAATAATTAATTAATTAGTTGAGTTTGTAATTTCCTTCTATATCTATTCTCTCAATGTGAATTATGTTTTTGCTTAATAAAAAATAATAATAACATTATTGGTAGAAATAAAAACAATGCTGGTAACTGACTAATGATTTGCGTTTATTCATTCAAAATTGTGCGCCAGTCAAACTGCGCATGTCCCAGGCACTGGCGAATATTCGCCACAGTCGGCAGTGAGAAAAATCAACAAATATATTTTTTACAAGTTTAAATTTATGGTTCTTTTAACGAGTCGAAATGGTCAGAGGGCAAGGAACAAGATACATTTAACAGGTATTCTTAAACTAAATGTTAATATCTGAAATAGAACAGAATTATTATTACAATTGTCAATTAGAAAGAAATTATTTAAATTTCGAACCAAGTCGAAGAAATGACGTCACTCCTCTCCAGGAAGCACTGGCTGATCGTCTTTATAGGAAATTCAGCAATGGCCGCCGTCTGCTCGATTTTGACTGCTACAATGCTGTTGGAATTGAAGATCTTCTCCCACAGAAATAAAACGATGTTCCCTTTTTCTGCGAAGTGGTGTTGGTCCAAAATATAGTGTTGAATGTCCCCTCGTCGTCTGCGATGTCGAATTCTGGATGGATCTCTTGTGTAGTGTGGTGTTCAACTATGTGTGTTGGTTTTCTGTGAATTCGTTCCAAAAATTGTTCAAAATGGCTGTCGATTTCTGGTGTTGAGTTTTATGGTGTTATACTGTGTTTTTGGAAACTTGTGAAGTGTTAGACACTGATAGATAAGGTTATTTCACTTGTTAGTTCATCTCCGTTACACGCCGCATAACCACACTTGGTTTTAATACAAATTATTTGGTTTTCAATACTCCACTAACACATTTTTCAACTGTTCAGCTTTGCGATTAACAATAGACTAATAGACGCAACGTCGTCGTTTTAGGGCAATTTGTGGTATGTCTTTTTCCTCTTCATATTGTTTAATTATAAAATATCTGTCTAAGACTTGTTTCACTATCTAACTATACATAACAAGTTTTCTTATTTTTTACTGTATTTCAAATATTTCTTAATTTTACATGAATCTAACTATTCAGTAATATTGATTATTTAATTTTACATCTTTTGATATATAGCTGGGTTTGTTTCAAACTCATTTAAGCCCAAAAATTACAATTTTACATAATGATTGTATGCCCCATATTTTGTACAAATTCAGTGTTTTAAAGGTTTTTATTTGTTTTTTCGGTATAATCTTTGTATGGAATATACTTAATAACTCCGTAATTACTTTGTTGTTAATAATTTGGTTATTAAAACATTTCAATATTGATTAATTTGCTGTTTAGTCTGATTTGATTACTATCATAAGCCTATTATTGACTGTTTCCAAAAGAAGTTAATTTCCTTTCTTTTGTCATTCTATTTGCTATTAACTGTATCTGCATTAATTATATTTTCAATTTCTGTATTGTATGTATTGAATTCTATTCCTATTACATAGATTAATTCTTTGATAGATAATTTTTTGGTTTATAGGCCAGTCTGTGTTTACTACAATGGTGTCTTGGCTGGTCTGTTTGTACATTATACATGGTTTACTGTTTTGAATAAAATTATTACATTTTTATGCCCTACTTGCCTCTCTGACTTACACAATGGAAAATTAATTGACATGATTTTAAAATACAATAAAATATCTTGTATCTATTAAACCTTCTTTATACTAATAACATCATTGAACCATAACATGAACATCTTATGCCTAATTTTAACAAAAACATCTTATTATCAACTATTTTCCATATATCACCTAATTTTAACAAAAACATTTTATTCCTATTATTTTTTAACTGTATCATCAAATGATAACAACATAGCTTATCCTAGACATAATTTAATTAGAAAAAATAAAAAACTCCTATTACTAGTAACACTGTCAGTCACTAACTGTCTTGTGTATTTATGATTCTTTTGAAAACACCTTAACTGTGATTAAAAAACATCGTGTATCTATTTACACCTTACATCTAAAATATTATCTAATTAATAATAAATAACAAACATCTTAATATTAGTCATACCTTCAGTTATGAACTGTCCTTTGGTATTTTTGTCCTTCTCACCATTTACTTAGCTATAATTAAAGAAAACATTTTATATGTAATAGTTTTTCTTATATCTAATTTAAAAACTCTTATTACTGGTAATGTTGTCAGTCCTTAGACTGTCTTTCATTCCAATGGTTTTATTATTATTATTCTACACTCATGGTAGTCTTTTTATAATATTTACACTTCATTGAAGATTTTTTCATAGATTTTTTTAACTATGTTTCTCACTATACACACTGTAGTTTCTTATTTTTGTTATCTCACTTCACTTTATTGGATTCTACACCATGGTAGTCTTTTCAGTGAGTTCTACACTATGGTAGTCTTTTTATAATATTTTTTAACATATTACACTTACAACTAATATACAATTTGTGTTTTTTGGTATTGTATCTTGTAACTTGTTTGGGTTTACCTATATCGGTTTCAATTTTGTCTCATGGTATTTATTATATGACTAACATTTTGTTTTGGCATATCTCTTCCTGTTTCTGGTCTCTTTGTTGGAATCTTGATATGTTTCGTCCCTTCTTCAAATATCACATTAGTAGTTTCCTTATTAAAATGGTTTCATGACAGATTATTTCCTTTTTTATGGTCCTTCCCTTTTTGTACTGCTTCCCCAATCTACTGGGTATACTGCTGGTTTAACTGGTTTTTTCATAGTAGGTTATTTTAATTAATGGTTTTCTTTATTATCTTCCATTTTTATTAACATTTTATAGACTTAATTATACAGTTTCTAGGGTAATCCTTAAACAATTTATTCCTCTCACTCACTATGGAACTTTCTCTTTTATTTATGTAACATTAATTCAAATGTTTAGTGTGATAATTTTGTTATGTTACAGTAGTTATCCCAAAGGCCCTAGAGAAAGAATTGACCATCGACTACCACATACGCTATGGTCACATGGGCGTGATAAAGGTCGTAAAAGCTTTGCAGGAACATGTGCATTTTACGGACATGAACAGAAAAGTCAGAAAATATGTCCAGAACTGTCATATTTGTCAACTTGTAAAATGCAGCAATGAGAAACGAGAAGGAGTTATGATACCAATTACATCGACGGCTAAATTAGAAAAAATTTTCTTGGACATTTGTGGACCATTTCCACGGAGTGGTGGAAGACACCAATATAAATATATTATCATCATATTTGATCACTACACCAAATATACTAAGCTGTACCCACTTAATCGAGCTACGACAAGTAAAATACTGGAAATAGTAATAAACAAATATATACCCGAAGTGGGTAAACCTTTGACGATAATTACAGACCATGGAACGCAATTCCGAGGACGAAAGTGGCGGGAAACATTGATCCATCTGGGAATAAAAACATACAAAACATCGGTGTATCACCCCAACAGCAACCCTGCTGAGAGAGTGTTGAGAGAAGTAGGAAGGATTTTAAGAACCTACTGTCACAGCCAGCAGAGGAAGTGGGAGGAGTATCTATCCCCGGCTGAAGACTTCCTAAACCTAGCGTACCATCAATCGACTGGCGAAACACCCTACATGGCTATGTACGAGAAAAGACCACCCCGGGAGATCACCGAGATCATTAATTTTCCAATAAGTGCAGAGATCGAATTTAACAGAACAAAGTTCTATAATAATGCAGTTGAAAGAGCTAAAAAATTGGGACTCAAATACAAAAAAATTGCAACACAAAATTATCATATATGAAGTGGGAGACAAAGTACTTATCAAAAATAGAGAACTCCCAAATACTATCGAGGGCATTGCAAAGAAACTGCTACTGCTATATACCGGACCGTATACTGTAACTAAAAACAATCTAAACAACACTTATGAATTGCAGGACCCTATTACAAAAAAGATAAAGGGTACCTATAATCAGACTTCAATGAAAAGATATATTGACAATTAAAATGTGTGACTAAAAGTGAAAAGTTAGCGATAAGAATTATTTTATTATGGATATTATGTAAAGGATGAAAATGTTTATTATAAAAAATGAAAGTATAATTATGAATATAACTGTTGACTATATCAAGATGAAAAATGAAATGTGGCCATGAAGATTATTGTTTCCTAAAAATGTGAAAAATGAAAATATGATTATAAAAATAGATGTTGACTAAAGAAAAAGGATGTATTATTGTTATGAAAATTATTATGTGTTTATATTAAATGAAAAGTAACTATATAACTATGTATTGAACATTGAATATGTATTGTAATTTTATAATGTGAGAAAACATGCTCCCAAAGAATTAATGTAAAGGATTCAGAACATTGTATTTATAAATAATAGCGTACTATAAAAGAAGAGTATGAATATACGAGACAGACAAACAACATCTACGGCAAATATATTTCCAAGAGCCACGTCAACAAGTAAAAACTTAACATCTTACCCGTACTAATAAAAAGAAGAGTAATTTACGAGACAGACAAACAACAACTATGGCATAAATAATTCCAAGAGCCACGTCAACAAGTAAAAACTTAACATCTTACCCGTACTAATAAAAAGAAGAGTAATTTACGAGATCGACACCCTACATCCACGGCATATATGAGATGAAATCATTATTTCCAAGAGCCAAGTCAACAAGTAAAACTTAACATCCTACCCGTACTAATAAAAAGAAGAGTAATTTACGAGACTGACGCATTACACCCTAGGCACAAATAGAATTCCAAGAGCCACGTCAACAAGTAAAACTTAACATCTTACCCGTACTAATAAAAAGAAGAGTAATATACGAGACAGACAAACAACAACTATGGCATAAATAATTCCAAGAGCCACGTCAACAAGTAAAAACTTAACATCTTACCCGTACTAATAAAAAGAAGAGTAATTTACGAGAAAGACAAATTACATCCCTGGCACGATTAATTCCAAGAGCCACGTCAACTAGTAATAAGAACACCTGTAACGGTACGGAATTGTGAGCCACCCCAGTTTAATTTCATATTAATTCAAATCATCATTTTAAGCACTTTCCAAATTGCCAGACTTTCACCTGTAAGGAGCCTCCAGTACAGCAATGCAACACACATACAGTCAGACAAAACAACTGCCAGACGCATTGCGTAATCACATAGCAGCAGCTTTGTGACACAGTCTACAGTCTGCTGTGTGTCATCAGAGAGAGTGGTAATAAGCAGCATACAGTGCAGATAAAAACTACATAGTGGCCTCGGGTGTAAGATAGGCCGCAGTTAAGAGTAGGCCTATCTTTGAAAATACTAAAACTAATATAAAAAACTGTATAACGCGCGGCCAACCTAAGCGAGCTAAGTGTTCGAAAATATATGTCGGCCGACAAAACAAAACTAAATGCTATTTTAAAGTGAACTAAAGTAATAGTGGCGCATCAACTTAATTTGAAATAAGCAATAACAGCACCGCGGTTAAACAGTGAAAAACTAAATCATGGTGTGTTAAACAGTGCATTCACAGCAGAGGTGCAAAACAGCGGAGTTCTTCAGACGTTAAGTATTAACTGAGTTTTAACCAAGATTATTTTACCTTTTTCCCCAGAGTATAATTCAACATAAATAAATTATAAATCTAAAATGTAAATCAGAGATCTCGAAGTGGGGTTTAAATAGAACGACAAAATCAAAGAACGAATGTGTGTGAGTGTGTAGCTAAATCACGTATTGGTTCATTACAAATAATAAATAGTTGTGGTATACCATAGTTGTCATAAGCTAGCTAATTAGGAAAGATTTTGTTACTATGTTTGATTTCACAAATTGTTGCTCATTCTACAAGTACTTAATCTAAATGTCATGAAAGAGAGACGAAGTAGTTATTTTGAATAATAAATCAGAGGCAATTTGTTTTAGCACAAACGGTGTATTTGATCTTTGCCCATATCAAATCCAAATAATCCTTTTTGCAGCAGTTTCGTCTGAACGACCCTTGGAATAAAACCCTAAGGTAAGAGAATTATAATTTTGTAATTAATTGAGTAGTTTCACACCATACCCGTACTATTGAAAAAGGAAGAAGGAGCAAATGAGAAGTTGGAAGAATAAACCAAAGAAATGTATTAATGTAGACAAACCACCACACACAACCACAATATCCTAGTGTATTTTACTAGAGAAAAGCCAATACCACATGGAATTTAAATACCAACTAAACCATGAGAAAGAAAAATAAATAAATAAATAAATGTACTTATGAGTTATATCTAGAAGAATAAAACCTGAAATGAACAATATGACGAGACGACGTGCAAAGTGATACAAAATGAAGAGATTAATCAATAATGAAGAAGAATGAAAAATAATATACTAACGAAGATAATCATGAGAGTATACCAGTGAGGAAATGTAAAACAAACTATCCCTATAATATGTGAAGAATATCGTTAAGTTGAATCAAGAAAAGAGAGAATAACAATGTATAAACCGCAGATGCGTGAATTAATCCCAAGGATATTTATTATTTGTCGGAAGAACGACCACTATTATTATTTTTTGATGATTTGAGATGAATTGACTAATGAGAAATGCCAGCAATCATTTATTATTATTGAAGGAGATGATTTGCCTCCATATTTATTGAAGTTAGTATGGCCAGTAGAGTTGAATAGCCATAGTGAGCCGCTCTAAACTGCCCCAGCTAAACTTATGTTAGGGAATTAGGGAACTAAATAAACAAGGGAGATGACTACATAGAGAAGAAATAAATATGATTCAAATAGAAGAAAGTGAAAGGGATATATGGAAAAAACATGTGAATCGACATGGAATGTACAACAATTGATAAATTCTTCAATGAAAAATATAGTATAATAATTCAGAATTAATCAATTCTTATAGGAAGGCATATGTAACGTTACCAAATATGGTAGTTACATAATATAAGCTAATATAACGTCAAGTAAGAGAAAAGCATGGAAGTATGTCTAGATAAATAAACCTAAGTGTATAAAAGTGTGTATCTACAAATATATTTAATATAAAAATCCAACGATAAAGAAGATAATATTAACATAGCAACATCAAATACAAAATGAAGAAAGAAAATGCCATGAGCCAAAACAAAATATCAGTAACCAGACCCAATAGGATCCAACAGTGAGGGGAACCGACAAAATAAGGACCAACAAACTCCAACAGCGAGGGAAATAAATAAAAATAATGACTACAACGAAAATATTGAAGAAGAAGAAAGAAGAAGTACAAGAAAGCATACCATGAAGAGAGAAGAAGATGGATGGATCATGCAAGGACTCAACATAAACCACGTGTACTAAAGACTATATAAGTGACCAAAAGAAGTGATGATTATCAAATATGAAAAGAAAACCAGTGTTTAACATTTAAGGAACCACAAACAATTACAGTGAGTACTTAACATAGATGAGAAACCTGTGAATAGTTAACTAATTTCAACTGAATAAACCACACAAACAATCCCAGTGATGAAGTTTATAGTGTAAGAAAATATGTTAATTTCATAATGAAACAGCAAGAATTAAAATAGTCAAATAAACACAGACAATGAGTGTGACTATTTTAATAAAGACTGTGATCAATGTAGATAATCATAAGACCACCAGAATAGAATAAAACAGAACAATTATGTTATTGTTCATAGAGAACTGACAACAAATAAAAAACCTTTGTTATGTATCAAACAAAGTAACAGGAATTGAATTCAACCAATGACCAGAAAAATATTGTAATTAATGCAAAAAGATTTGTGTTATTGTTTAAGAAGGAATTGTATAAACATGTGTAACAAAATAATTAAAATTATATAGTAAGATACCATACTGAAGTCATGTTAGTAGTAGAAAAATACTGCATTAAAACATGTGGTACATTGTTACATAACCCCATAGGGAAGACACCTATGAAACAGAAAATCATACATGTTAATATAAATAAATGATCATCAACTATGATATCAATTAAGAATTTGTTATAAATAATAATAAATCCTAAGAGACAATGTATTATATTGCAGCACAATGCAAATAAAACAAAGCAAATATGATGACACAGAGATAGTAGAGATGGAACAAGTATGACAATTTAGTTAGACAAAATACAATATCAAAACAAATACCAATGTTAATAAAAGTATTACCAGTAGTGAGATAAATATCTGGTACTACCTTGAGAACAGATTCTGAACATAATAATAACAGCATTGTAACCAAAATATTGTAAACCAACTAACTATGTACATGTAACCAGAAGTAAGCTGAACCACTGTATAACTAACTAGCTAAGAAAAATACTGTATCAAAGATTGAACACAGATAGTTAAGGTTGTTACCAGTAGTAAGAGGGAATCCCAATGCTATTTTGAGAACAGACTATGACCATAAAAACAGTCATTTTATATACAAATAATTAAAAACCACATGACTATAATGAAAGCATCCAGATGTAAACAAACCATGAGGAGCAAGTTATTTATGAAAAATATAACATGTAAACTTGTTTAAAAGTAAATGAAAACATTATCAACAGTTAGAATAATGTCTAATACTACTTTGGAAACCCAAACCAAGTGTAACAATAACAACTTAGTTATTGTATTAACAAAAATAAATGACTACTATGATATGACACAACATAAACAGACCCATTACTGAAAAATTGAAGGGTTCTGAACTAGCTAAAAGCTAACCATTATGTATAATGAATTAGGTACAATGTGTGTACACTAATTACAATTAGTACATGATATAATTTATATAGAGAAAACCAAAAATAAGGTAACAATACTATAAGAGAAATAGGAGGGGACTAAAACAATGTAAATAGTAGATTAAACACAGTCATGTACAAATATTCTAGTGTAAAATTATGTAAATAGACGTTACTAGTATTATTAGATCGCAATATTAATGTTTTAAATAAGAAAAATTAGTTATAAGCACATTTGTAAAAAATCAAATATGGACGCCTAATGACGCCATAATGAGATATTGTTTAGGGAACAATTATTCCCAAATTTTGAATCAAACCAATTGAGATATGGACTCAAAGTGTTTATTTAAAAAGTGTTTTAATATAAATAAGTAAAATCTGGTGAAATAGACTTATAAAATAAGATACACCACAGATAATTAATAAAATCGTTCTAGTGATAGAAGTGATGGACGGAAAGTAATCATTCTTAGACTTAAATTAAAGCACAGGATGTCCGCAATTCACTGACATCAACAATTTAACGATAGGACATAGATTAAGAAAGTTATTGTGATTTTAAACTTTTCAATTAAATTTTTGTACCAGTGCTGACGTCACAAAGCCTCAACCTCAAAACTGAATTTGTTAAAAAATTAAATGTTTTAAGAAAACAAAGGCTTTTGGGTCAGAGAGTATAATTTTTTCAACCAATAGAATGAATGAATTTCAGCAGACGAGAAGGAGACGCTTAGTAGAAGCATTACAGTTCACGATCAGTCTTTCGACGGAGAGGCCACGCCGCTCGCCAACATGAAAAAGTTTTAATTTTGAATTTGTGCGCGGCATTGACATTAAGTAAATCAACATACATAACCTTAACACTACACCAATATTTACGAGTGAAAGGTGCGGAGTTATTTATTTAAACTAGTACGATTAGTGTATAATATCAATCGTACTTGCGAGTGTTGTGAAAGATAAAAATCAGGGAGTACAATTTTTTATTTAAATAATATTGAAACAGAAATAATAATTTCGTAACAAATAATTTTGACACTACGCAAGTCAGAAAAGGCGAAGTATCAAAAACCATGATTGAATTATCAGAATTAAAAGAAATATTAATTCACAATTATTAAAATATTGGAAAAAATATTTTAATTATTTATCATTATTAAAAAATTATGTTAGAAGCCTTTACTACTAAATACGAGTAATTACAATAGTCACTCATTTGACTAAAATTGTTTTCTTGACTTTTCGATGTTTTAAAGTAAACATTATTAACTTTAATACGAAAGAATAAATGTAATCCTGATAATAACACATCAATGTATTATGAATAATGTGTTTATATTTAGATTAAGAAATAATAAATATTAAGAAATAGTTAACCATTATAACAATACCCGTTATAACATAACCTTAGAAACGTAACGGTAACTTGCCAGTTTCACTGTTACCGGTCTGTTCTCAAGTAAAATCCAAACCAGATGGAAGTAATAACAAGAGTTTTTTAAGAAATTTTTCTCTTGCAAATAGATAATTCTCAAAACGAATTATTAAAATAAAGTGATACATTTTAACTGTACAAGCCAACGAGCTTGTTAATTATCAGAAGGATACTAAAAGTTGCGTGCGCATTCCCGCGTACGATAGTACCATAAATATCAGATATATGGTATTAATTTTCGATTTTTATATTTGTTTGTTTATCATTAATTATTGTTCATTTTATAACGTTATTAATATTACATCTTGTACCTGGTATCATGTTACCTAAAAGAACCTTACGAATATGGTAATTCACTGATACAAGAGATCATAACCTCTTGAAATTAACTTATTGTACAAATAACAGGTTTACCAGCCTTGAGGCTGAACAGAGTCTTATTTTGAATTTTTATTTGTAATTATTATCTAAAAGGTTGTTAGCTATTGATTGTTCATTGTTCAAAGATTTTATAATATATCGAATTGTTAATAAACCTCCACTTTTATTACCAGTGATAAAGAGTATCATTTCAATTCTAAATTAGTTCATTTATTTTTAATCAGTTCTACCAAAGGTGGCGGAAGCGTTCAAATAGATCTAATAATTCAGAATATTATTTAGATATTATTTCATTTATATTGTGTGTGATAACTATATTGAATATTCAACTTGAATATTTATTTGTATGTAAAGTGTATGTATTTCAGCGGAACCGTCACTGAACAGGACTGAAATATCCACGTGTGGTAAGTGAGGGAGGTATATAACAGAGTGCGCGAAACATTTTAAATCAAAAAGTGGACTATTAATACGCACCCATTAAACAATACAATCACCCTAATAACCATAATAGTTACAATTACGACATTTTATAAAAAACAACATTACCGTAGATACCAGTGCGTATCTACACTCACACTACTACACCACTATAAATCTACACTTGTATATATAAAGTACCTTTATAATATATGTATTTTTATTCATGTAATAATGTTCAAAAGAGAACACAGCGATAATTAACCAAATGTAAAAGATAGGGAAATAGTCGCATTGTGCGTTATTAGCAGACGACAATAAGAAACCATGTTTTAAAACACTATTTTCATGTATTGTCAGTGAAAGCTAGGTGCAAACCAGCATTAGGCCACATCAAAATACAGAGCAGACAATAAGCTTTAATTTGATGATGATAATTTAGAGATCGAAAGTGTAATAAGTTAATAGTGAGTGTTAGCATCATTTCTTAAACAGATTTAAGAAATTACCGGTGAAAACCAACAACAATGACAATCGGGTACAGAGAGCACGCCGGTGGCGACTAACAAAAACAATACGTCACTGTAACGGTATTTTGTACCAATCACAGAAGAGTTTACTCAGCGAGATTTGTCCCTAAACGTGATCTAAGATGGGGGTATATAATCAGAGAAACGCTGAAAAATTCACATTTGCTTCCATCATCTTGAGCTAAACAGTTGCGGCTCGACGTCGTTTTATATTTTTCAATCTACTACAACATAATAGTAGTAAATACTTTAAATTTCATTAAAATAATTATTAGAACAGCGATTCATCATACAAGAGTGCATCGACAAGTAATAGTGAATCTTTGTAGACAGTGCGTGTAAAAGAAACGAGCAAATTGAACTTAACCTGTAAAGTAAACAACCCAGTTTCATTAAGAAGAGGGTCATTTCTCATTCCGAGTGCGATTAAAGTTCAGTTATATAGCGATCAATATAATCCGATCGCTAAAGTGTTTAATTTTTAATCTATAAGATTAAAAAGCAAGGTAGTACAGTGACCAATTTTATTGTTTATCTGTCTTTCACTGATCGTTACTATCACACATTTGTACTGACGCAAAACAATCAATTAATAACGAACACTGTATTCATTTATTTAGAGGATTTTAATAATCCGACGTAAGAATTTATGTGTTAGAATTAGTTGTTATAATATTAATTAGGATCCAAGCAGACGAAATTATCGTTAACCTCAAATATAATTGCAAGTTTTTAAAGAGGCCAAAAATGAATTACTATCATAGTAATATCTATCAAAGCAATTAATAACGTTCTATTTTGTATTTACAAGGACTTACCCTTGATGTATCTAGTTAAATAATATTAAATTTTGTTAATAACCATAAGAGTTTTTACATTGTTCTTAACTGAGCTAGATCAGATAACTGACGGATACTTTGAAATCCGACTGTATTATTGTAAATGTATTTTTATTCAATTTGATTTCTGAGGGTATAATAAACCCAGAATGTTATACAGCATAACCTTTGTGTTCAATTATTTCATTTTAGATAAGTAAACCTCAGTATAGCATACACTGAGGTACATTTGAAACCTAAATTTTTCAGTACACTGTTGGAATTGTTTTAAATGCCATAAGCATTTAAACAACAGAAAAAGTGAACACACACAATTTTAAATTTAGAAATTTGTTTTTTATGGGAACTTTTCGCAAGAAAACCCATATGGCGCCCACATAACCTTCAAGGTGCTATAAAACCTTGATTATAAAATTTAAACTGGTCAAAATAACCTTGAAAGTTTATTCAGTGGCGGTGAACGTCGGAACATCCAGTACGACAACCAGGTACGTGAAAAGTGTTCTTTATGTTAATTTAATTGTCCAGATGACACTTGACTTTACTTACACTGACGACATTTTCCACAGAAGAAGAGTTCGACTTCAAGTTCGACGCTACCGTTACATTCTGTAGTGGGTCATTTTTGGGTGTTTTTATTTTCCACAGTATGGGATAATTATATTTTTTATTTATTTCATTTTTGGGCGGGTTTGTAAAAAAGTCGTGAAAATTATTGTGTAACGAAATTCATTCCATTGTAACAGAACGCATGGCAACGTTATTTCCATTGTGAAAGAAACAGTTTGAAACAAAGCAGTAAGGCGCAGTTGTTGTCGAGGAATGCGGCAGAGAATTCGTGCCACCCTAAAAATTCGCAGAACTCTGTACTTGTGTGGCAGTGCACACACGCCACTACTCGAGCAGGGGTGCCTACCCAAGCGTTGGCAAAAAACTAAGATGGCCAGAGAGCAAGGATATTCGCCGCCTTCTCCAAGACGTCCCGGAAAGGCTGTTTAAGTCCCACCCACTTTAATGACGTCCGCCAGTGCCTAGATGAGATCATGTACCATGTTCACCAAAAACTTACATACATCGCATAGGACGAAACTGTGACGACTAACTGTAAGGCATTGATGTCCGTCGTCTTGACTGAAATGCTCCCGGAGTGGGGAACTGAGAGACGCAGTCAGTCTTTGGTCGACTCTCGCCTGTCCAGGCCGCCCATCAACCGGGCTCAGAAACAAATTTTTTTTTTAAACTGATATAACAGTGAAATAGCTGAAAAAGTCTATGTGACCGCGGTCGGGAAAAATGTAAAACAACATTAAACACCTTTTGGACATTTCACACGAAATTAGAAAAGAAATGGATGTGCGCGAAGACCACGTGGCCGGGGATTATTTCGTCTACTGAAAGTGTAAGGGTTGGGGTTTTATAAAGGTATGGGGTATCAGATAAATTAAAATTAATTTAAGTGAAAATGGCAGGCTGGGCTCTCTTGTTTAATGTATGTAAGTAGTAGGAAATAAGAATAGTACGTAAGACGTAATGATTACACAACCTGTAAAACCATAATATTTTTAAAGTATGTAAAATCTATATTTGGAGGAAAAGTAAAAAATTCAAATCTGTCAAATGATTTTAAAAATAAAAGGAAAAGTTAAATTCTCTTCATTCAAAATGGGTATTCAGACTTATTTCGTAACCTCACACTGTTTCTGATCTCGCTTATAGGAGAACTCTGGGGGGACCCTTAGGAACAAAGGTAAGTAGAAGTGAATTAAATGTATAAATAAGTAAGTTTTTATACAAATGGCGGCCCGAACAATGACATTATATAAAATAATTATATAAATAAGCCAGAACCCAGAAACAGAGTGGGTAGCGAAAGAATACAAAATACGTAAAATAAGGTTATGTTGTAACTACACGTGGTAGAAAATTTTTACAATAATTTTAGATATAATATGAATATGTAATATTTATTATACGAAAACATTTTTGAAAGAAATAGAAATATTTAAAAAAAAATTAAAATGGCAGATAATAACGAAATAATAAGAATGATGCAAGCGCTTTTTAATGCACAGAATAATAAGTTCGATGAGAAATTTAGTAACCTAGATGAAAAATTTAGCGAACAGAAAAATGAAATTAGAAAAATCCAGAATAATATTAACGTAAAATTCAATGAAATGAAAAACGAAATTCAGGAACAAAGCTGTATTTATGATAAGAAATTGAGTGATCTAGAGACGCGGTTAGGCGAAATAGAATTAGAAAATGAGAAAGTAATAAACAAATTAAAATCGAACAAAGATGACAGAGTAAGTAGTAGTGGAAATGATAATTTAAATAATGAGTTGACAAGTAATAACAATGATAATACAAATAAAAATGTGGTGTTAGAAAATGATGGTGTAGATGTTGAGAGTGATAACGTAATTGTAGAAAGAGTAGAAGTTGATAATGAAACGTTAATGTATGTTTATGAGTTACAGAGAGAGAGAGAGAAGAAATAATGTTGTAGTAGAGTGGGAACAGAGGGCAAATTTTCCCTTTATTATTTATGGTGAATTAATGTGGTCACAAGTGTTTTTGAAGGGCAAGGGTCCCGTACTAGTAGAAGATTGGAGTTGTTTATTTTATTTGTATGATATGATGCCCTCTGTGTGGAATGATTTTATAAGTATGAGATGGTGTTATGATGAGAGAGAATTAGAAGTATATAATTTAAAGAGAGATTATGGTGAATTGAAAGAAATATTAGAAGTGTATTTAAACAAGAATAATTTAATTGATGAAAAAGTAACTGACCCGATAATGAATGTAATTACTACTGGAGACTTAACAGAAATACTTAATGTTGACTTGTTGCAAGATTATTTTGATAAAATGGATGAATTTGATTTTTGTGGTTATGACACACAAAATAGCAATCTGTGTGTCAATAAAATCGAAAAGTGTTATTTAAAACAAAGATTGACCTTTGACGATGGAGGCTAAACTATAAACAATCAATGGACAATTTTATATATATTGTTTTATGGTTTTGTGACCTCGCAACCTTGAACATTGAAGTGTGATATGACCAAATAAATAAGGATGCAGATTTGTAAATAAATGTTTAGCAAATTTATTTGTGTGTTTATGATGTTATTTGTATTTGTAGAATGTTAAGTAAACAATGTGTGTGTAGATGATTGTTGTAATAATAATATTAATATTTGCAATTTAAATAAATAACCGAATTAATTTTGAAAACAGTAATTGGCTAATTGTAAATGTTTAATTAACTTAATTAAAATAATTTGAAATGTTTTAAATATTTTGATTAATTCAAAGATTATATAATTGAATTTATTGATGAATTTAAATGGTTTAACGAGAAGTGAAGTTGGTAATTAAATGATAAATTGTTGATTTGAAATAACTTTTTGTTAAATGTTTCAGAGGTTACTTGGAGTAGTGGTGTATGGTGTATATAGTTGTGTATGTCAGTATAGGAATTATGGACTGTAAGTATAAAATTTTTATGATACAAGTCAAATATAATAAAATGTACACAGATGTTTAACTTAATGGAACGAATTTTAACTTCAATAATGAAAATAACTTGAGATAATGATTTAAAGGGTAATAATAACTGAGATATGATGAAAAATAAATATTAATAATGAATTCGAAAATTTTAAGTAATCTAATTGTAGAAAGTTATGAAGGATGATTAATGATTGATGATGGATGAAGATGTCACATTAGAATGTTGTATATAAAAATTCAATTAATTAGTTATTAAGTGGCTATTGAGGGGGTTGCCTGTGCTCTCGCAAATAGCGAAATGGGTTGGGGGTAGCAGTGAGTGTTACCTCCATCGGAGGCCAAACTGGCGATAAATGTGCGGCACACCTTATCCGTGTAAATAAAAAATTTTACACACAATACTAAATAACGTGTCGCACATAATGAGATTGATGTGAAACAGGCAGTGAAATGAAAGTTTGGATTTCCTCGACTTTTCGGGCGGTTGCTGCCTTACCAGCACTAACCGTGGATTTGGCTAGCGGCCAGCTATGGTCATACCAAGTCCCTTGACCATAGCTGACTTGAAATTGGTATATATTTGAAATTCATTGGGGGGTGATATTAGAGGAAATCTCTCCGGAACTATGGAACAGCGGCTGCCACTCTGCCCGCTTGGGGGTAGCAAGACCGGTGGTAGAACCGTTTTAAGGGTGTATGATTATGAACAAGAACATGTTGATGTTCACTACTTTAAAACTTAATAGCGGAAGCAGAGACACGGAGAGGTAAACCCTGCTCCAAAATATACCGTCTCTGTGGAAGCGAATGGGCGCCACAGTCCACCATAATTTGAAATAGTGTGTGTGGCTGGGAGGTGACGCAAAGGAGTCACGAATTTAAAATTTTATGACATAAAAGTTTTTGCTTATTCAAGGTTTAATCCAATCAAAAATGCTTGTGCTCTGTTCAGTTAACTAGCTGGTCAGATATGTAATATAAGGTGTTCATTACATGCTATGATTTTAAATGTATTATTTCATTGTTGTATGTTAGGTATAGGCATTGATAAGAATATGTGTTTTCATGATATGTGTATGCTTTAAATTAAGCCAATCATTAAACGCCTGGCAGGCAATTAATATAATAGGAGTGAGTATTGATAAATAAATATATATTTCATATAAGTTGTTCAAATTTGAGATGTGTTTTCATTATGTTAGGATATCAGCTGATCAGCAATAACATGTCACTGGTATATTAGTTATAAATGTTTTAAGTAATTGATGCTCAATGTAATGTTTGATGTATTACAGACGTTTTAATGTAATAATAAAAAATAATTTGATAATGAGAAATGAAGTAACGAGTTGTGAAAGCAAATAAAAGAGAGTTTTTGGGTGATAAATATTTTAGGTGACATATAGACCTGTCAAAGTTAAAGTTGAATTAGTAGAGATGATATAAGGTAATGTTGTTTGGTTTATACATGTTATAGTATTTTTTGAGAAGTATTGATGTTGACACAGTAGTAGTGAGTATATGTAGAGATGAGTAATGTGAATGAGATTTAAACATATTTGTTGATGATATTTTGTAGTAAGGGTGAGGTGGTACGGTGTGAGCAACGTATGGCGTTGTGGCGAGAATAGAGTAGTTCGCGTGAGTGTTTGCCGATATTTTGGAGGGGCATTGGCTCGTATGGTTATAGCCAGGTAGGGAACACACATCCTAGTACAAAGATGAGCGGTGCCAGAGGTAAATTGAATTTAGAGTGTTTTGATAGATATTTTTATAGAGAGGGGTGTCACGTAGTAAAAGTTAATAGTAGAGTCAGGGGAATAAAGATTATATATGTATACAGATCTAGTAGTACAGTCAATGAGAATAAATAGTTCAAATCACCCACAGTAGAATAAAGTAAGATTGTCAAATAGAGAGAGTGATTTATGATAAAGATATAAAATTTTCATTTTGTAAAGCCAGTGACAAAATTTGGATAGAATTGAAAATAATGTAAAGTTAAGAATTGTTTATTTTATTATTATGTAAAAGTCAATTTGATTATTATATTAATATTTTGTTCATTTTAAATATTTTATTTTATTATGTTTTGTGCTTTGAGTTAGATTGTTACAGATGTTTAATGTAGGTGCAGAGAGTATACGTAACACATATGTAGGTCAAGGTTTTTGGACTTGACCTAGTTTCGATCAGCTGATGAGGTCATACACCTACTAAGCTTGTATAGTAGGAAGTCAATTTTAATTTGTTTGTTTAATTAAGTCAAACCAATATTTGAATAATTTTAATAAATATGTTATTTAATAAATAAATTTAATAAAATTTTTTAATGAATAAATTTAAATTTTTTTTGAATTTTAAAATTTTGAAAATTTTAATTTTTTTTTGAGAAAAAAAAACTTGATTTTTCGCCTGCCAGCGAGTGAATATTTTTGAGTAATGATTATTTTATTATGTGTGCATTAACCATGTTTATTTTATTGTATTGCATTGTATTGGTAGACTATAAGTGGTTCTCATGTTAGAGTAAGGATGTGTTTAGATTAGTAGAAATGTCTAGGTTGTCATTTGAAACAAAAATTTAGAAAAACCAGGAAGAGAATTTTTTGAGAAAAGATTATTTTTTTGAATTTTGAATTTTTTAAATTTATAATAAATTAAAAAAAAAAAAAAAATTTTTTTATGGTACTATGTGTATGTCAACATGAAATGTGAGTGTGTGTGAGCCCAGTATCTGCTAAAGGCAGCCCAGCTTGCATAAAAGAGGGAACACATCGGTGGAGGATCTGGAATAATCTGGGCCAGGGATTGAGGATTTTTGGGGGTAGCATGTTAAAAGGCGAGGTGCGCTGTGGTGCGAGTCTGTTCGATTTCTCGGTGTTGGGATCTCTTACGGAGAAGTCCAGTGATCTCGTTCAGATGAGTCCATGGTCGCTGAGCCAGGGGGGTCGTGTACCCATGCAGATTAAGAACAAGGGGGTTGTTGGCACTAGTTCCTCACCGGTCCTCTTCGGGGTTTATCGATGAGATTTCTTCTGTTGTGGACAGCAGAATTCTCATCGAGGGGGTATTGTAGTGGGTCATTTTTGGGTGTTTTTATTTTCCACAGTATGGGATAATTATATTTTTTATTTATTTCATTTTTGGGCGGGTTTGTAAAAAAGTCGTGAAAATTATTGTGTAACGAAATTCATTCCATTGTAACAGAACGCATGGCAACGTTATTTCCATTGTGAAAGAAACAGTTTGAAACAAAGCAGTAAGGCGCAGTTGTTGTCGAGGAATGCGGCAGAGAATTCGCGCCACCCTAAAAATTCGCAGAACTCTGTACTTGTGTGGTAGTGCACACACGCCACTACTCGAGCAGGGGTGCCTACCCAAGCGTTGGCAAAAAACTAAGATGGCCAGAGAGCAAGGATATTCGCCGCCTTCTCCAAGACGTCCCGGAAAGGCTGTTTAAGTCCCACCCACTTTAATGACGTCCGCCAGTGCCTAGATGAGATCATGTACCATGTTCACCAAAAACTTACATACATCGCATAGGACGAAACTGTGACGACTAACTGTAAGGCATTGATGTCCGTCGTCTTGACTAAAATGCTCCCGGAGTGGGGAACTGAGAGATGCAGTCAGTCTTTGGTCGACTCTCGCCTGTGCAGGCCGCCCGTCAACCGGGCTCAGAAACAAATTTTTTTTTAAACTGATATAACAGTGAAATAGCTGAAAAAGTCTATGTGACCGCGGTCGGGAAAAATGTAAAACAACATTAAACACCTTTTGGACATTTCACACGAAATTAGAAAAGAAATGGATGTGCGCGAAGACCACGTGGCCGGGGATTATTTCGTCTACTGAAAGTGTAAGGGTTGGGGTTTCATAAAGGTATGGGGTATCAGATAAATTAAAATTAATTTAAGTGAAAATGGCAGGCTGGGCTCTCTTGTTTAATGTATGTAAGTAGTAGGAAATAAGAATAGTACGTAAGACGTAATGATTACACAACCTGTAAAACCATAATATTTTTAAAGTATGTAAAATCTATATTTGGAGGAAAAGTAAAAAATTCAAATCTGTCAAATGATTTTAAAAATAAAAGGAAAAGTTAAATTCTCTTCATTCAAAATGGGTATTCAGACTTATTTCGTAACCTCACACTGTTTCTGATCTCGCTTATAGGAGAACTCTGGGGGGACCCTTAGGAACAAAGGTAAGTAGAAGTGAATTAAATGTATAAATAAGTAAGTTTTTATACAATTCATTAACAAACCAGCAAATTAATAATTTATCCATAATAGATTATCACACTATAATTAAATAAATCATATTTATCAATTATCATAAAAGATAATTACTGCATGTAATACACGAGAATCCATTAAACAACAATCGATAATTAAATTATATCAAATTTTAATAGAGGCGGATCTCGTTACATTACAAAGTGGCGACCAACAGAGTGCGGCTTTAAAAATATTAAATTAATAAATTTTTAATATTAAATTAGCCCGGCAAATACAATAGAACGATCATGCCTCACACACACAGACACGATACAAGGTATAAGGCCAGTCAAGGAGATGGTGCACAGGCGAACACCGAAGCAAATATAGAGGTACTGGAGACACAACCAACATCCGAAATGGAAGTTGCAACCAACAATACCGTAGAAAATCAACAAGAAGGAACGCCTCGTGCAGAACCCGAGCAACCCAGACAAACTGAGAGATTCACACAAGCAGGAGACACGAACATACTGGAGTTGACGGAATCGATAAATAAAAATATCGAAGCATTGAAGGAAGATAGTCAAAGGAATATAGAGTCATTGAAGGAAGATAATCAGAAGAATATGGAATCGTTAAATAAGAAAATAGACGACAACAGCAAAGCACTGAAGGGAGATTTAAATACAAAATTAGACGATATCAGCAAAAAGATGGAGGAGAATAATGAAAAAATAAACACCAAAATAGACAGAGAAATAACAGTAGTCAGAAGAGAGATTGCTGAAGTGCATGAGAAGTGTGAACAATACAACCAAGAGTTACAACATACTAGAGAAGAGGTTGATGGGCGGATCAAAGGTATGGAAGAGATTAACGAAGTCCGAATCGAGTCTCTGAAGAAGATGAGCCAGGACGAAATAAAACGAGTAAGAACGGACGTAGGAGAAAGATGTGAAGAAATAGACGCATCAGTGAACACCATAAGAACCCTGACTGTCACCAATAAAGAAAAAATCGAGGAACTACGTCAACGGGAGATCCTACAAATACGCGAAGTCACTATCTACAACCTATAGACAACCGTGATATCATCAACTTTAAAAATTATAAGAAGAACCCGATAGAATTTCTGGAACGAGTGGAGGAAAATCTGACCAGAATCCGGGAAAGCAGATGGATGGTAATCCGCAGTTTAATCGATGAATACTTCAAAGAAATACACGATAACTGGTGGACTAAAACCCGCCACGAGATCCAAAGTTATGAGGAGTTCAAGACACTGTTCAGGGCCAAATACTGGTCGGAGTCTACTCAAAACATCGTACGGGATGATATCTGTCATGGCAAATATGACGCCAGTCGAGGAACAACTCCAACTGCTTACTTCCTTGGTAAGGTATGTTTGGCACGAAACCTCGAACCAAGGATACCAGAGGAGTGCCTGGTCACCAAGCTCGCTTATCATTATGAGGAGGGAGTGGCAAGATCACGACAATGAGGGCAGATAAAAACTGTCCAAGCCATGGCAGCACTGCTCGAGAATACCGAACACGAGGGCTACTATAAAAGGAGCCGCAAGAGGAATGATAACTTCCAAGACAGGAATAATAGCCAAAATAATAATAATAACCCTAACTTCCGGAATTATCGAAGTAACTACAATAATTATAATAATAATAATGCAAATCCAAATAATGAGAACAACTATCGGCCAAATAATCAGGGTAACAATAATAATTACACTGGCAATAATAATAATAATATGAGACGGCCGCAAAATAATAACAACAACAACCCCAACCGACCCCAGAACCAGGGTGGAAACAACCAACCACAACAATATAGGAGGACCAACTGTGTCCAGGCCAAAAATGAGCAGGGAAGAAGGCGGTACTATCCAAGGCGCCGTAGCTTCAACGGACACAATGACGAGGAGTACCAGCGCGAAGACAGGAGAAATTCAAGATGCGGGCAACGAACGAGCAGGAGTACCGAAGGCGGCAGCCGAAACAACGATTATCGGCCCCAAGTTCATTTCATACCAAACAATGACCAGAATCACCATGGGGGACGGCCCGATATGAAAGAGAGGAGTCAGGTAAACACACTGGACAGACGCGATGAAGAGAATGAACTCTCTTTAAACGCATCACGGCAGTGAGAAACCAATCAGACCCCTCGCTGAACCATTCTATTGGGTGCAATTACAAAACGACTTCGAACCAAACCAAACAATAATAAGAAGTCACTATTGAAAAAAATATCAGACAAGAACTGCTGGAAGAGGAGGAAATTGACCACCATCAATGCAACAATGACATAGCATATGTGACTGCTAAAATAAACGGGGTGGCCACCACATTGATGATCGACACGGGTGCAAATGTCTCGTTAATGGATAGCACTGAAATCAACCGCATCCAGGAAGAAAGTAAATCTGTAATACCAACCCTACCGATTAACAATATAATATTAGTGGGAGCGACTGGACGACACAATAAAACCGTCAAGAAACAGGCCAGCCTTGAAGTGACCAGTCACGGAGTCAAGATCCCAATGATATTTTTGGTAGCTAGTGGGTTACCATTTCGCAGTTTAATTGGCTGCGACATCCTGCGGAAATACTCAGCTATTATTGACATGAGTAGAGCAAAAATAACACTGAGTACGCCAAATCTGGAATGGACGGCTGAGATCATTGGGAGTAAGGAAGCTCCTCAAGACTGCGCCATTTTCCACATAAGAGAAATGATAAACCCTAGATATCAGACACCTACTGAAGAAGTTGAGTATCAACCGAAAAATTACATTTTGTGGGATGAAAAAATCAACGAAATCCGACAATTTAAGTCAACCACAAGAGACCATTCACCAAACCCAGACCAAATTGAAATGTTGATCAAAATATACAACAGATACCGGCATGTATTCTCAGACATCCCGGGGAGGGTAAAAAATTACCAATGTGTGTTGAGATTTAAAGAACCCGTAAATTTTAATCGGAAGTCATACCCAATTGCTTATTCCTTAAAAGAAGCAGTTAGGACCGAGATTAATCAATTATTAAAAGATGATATCATTGAGTGCAGTCAGTCACCTTATACTAGCCCTATTGTAGCTATAAAAAAGACGAACGGGAAAAACGGGAAAGTGAGACTTTGCCTAGATGCTAGAGAGATAAATAAAAACCTGATTAATGACCGAACGTCTCCTGGCAAAATAGAGGAAACTTTAAAGAAGTTTCATGGCATACAATTTATTAGTTCATGGGACACCGTCTGCGGATACTGGCAGGTGGAACTGCACCCCCACAGCCGAAAATATGTAGCCTTTATTTTCGAAGGGCGCAACTACCATTTCAAACGGTTGCCCTTCAGATTAGTGAACTCTGTAGCAATATTTATTCAGTGTATGGACCAAGTATTAGGCCAAGAAGCGCTCCAGTTCACTACCATTTATGTAGATGATCTACTCATAACGTCTACCAACTGGGAAGAACATTGTCATAGAATAAACCATGTGTTGAACAAATTGTCTGAAAACAACATCACATTGAAACTTGAAAAATCACAACTCATAGCCAAAGAAGTACAATTTTTAGGTTTCCAATTAACAGAACTTGGGATAACACCATCTAAGGAAAAAATAGAATCCATACAACAATTCCCCACCCCAAGAAACAAAAAACAATTACAGTTTTTTTTAGGCCTGTGCAATTATTATCGCAAATTCCAAAATAACTATTCGGAATTAACTACAAAATTAGCACCACAATTATCTTCAAAGGACAAATGGACATGGGGACCAACTCAAGACATAATGTTCCAACAAATTAAGACCAAATTCCTAGACAGTGATGCTACATCACCCAGATTTCAATAAACCTTTTTACCTCAATTGTGACGCAAGTGACATCAGTTTAGGGTCTACACTGTACCAAGAGGATGAAGATAGGAACCATATGGTTATAAGCTTCGCCAGTAGAACACTGAACAAATGCGAACGAAATTACAATGTGACAGAAAAGGAGCTGTTAAGTGTGGTATTTGCCTGCGGAAAATTCCGGACCTATATTTTAGGATATTCAATAACAGTATGGACAGACCACAAGTCCATATCCTTCCTAAAAAACTGTAAATTAAGCCACGGTCGGTTAGCAAGATGGACCCTAGTCTTACAAGAATATAACATCAGATGGGAGTACATTCCAGGCAAAAAGAATATAGCAGCAGACGTATTGTCACGCATAAACATAACCAATCAGACCTATGAAGGAGAGAAGGAAACAATTGCAAAGGTCTATCACATAATTAAGAGTCGGTCAGACTTAGAAGAAATAGTTCAAGAAATAGAGCAACACCAGAAGCAAGACAGCAAATTAATGCAAATCCATCAGAGACTAAGTGCACAAGACAGTAGAGTAATACAATACTATTGTTTACACAACAATTTATTATTCATTAAGACAAAATACCATAACAATACCTGGAAAGTGGTAATACCCAAAACATTGGAAAAAGAAATCATAACGGATTATCACATTCGTTATGGACACATGGGAGCACTCAAGGTGGTAAGAGCACTAGAAGAACACCTGTACATAAAGGACATAAACAGAAGAGTGCGCAATTATATCAGGAGTTGCCACATATGTCAACTGGTGAAATGCATCAATGAGAAGAAAGATGGACTAATGATACCTATAACTTCAGCAGACAAGTTAGAAAAAGTTTTCCTAGACATCTGCGGTCCATTCCCTAGAAGTGGAGGTAGCCGTCAATATAAATACCTCATAATAATTTTCGACCATTACACAAAATATACGAAGTTATATCCAATAAATCGTGCCACAACGAATAAGATACTTAATATCATTATACAAAGCTATATACCTGAAGTGGGGAGTCCGAAAACTATAATAACGGATCATGGTACCCAGTTCAAGGGCAAAAGATGGAGGGACACACTGCTGGATCATGGGGTGAAAACATATAAAACCTCAGTATACCATCCCAGCAGTAACCCGTCCGAAAGAGTGCTGAGAGAAGTTGGGAGAATTCTCAGAACATATTGTTCCAACCAGCAAAGGAAGTGGAGTGAGTATATATCAGCAACAGAAGATTTTATAAATCTAGCTCACCACCAATCAATAGAGACCACACCTTATAATGCCATGTTTGAGAAACCTACACCACGAGAAATTTGTGACATTATTAATTTTCCACAAAGCCAGGAATACCAATTCGACAAAATCCAATTCCACAACAAGATAGTCGACAAAATCGAACAAAAAAAAAGAAAGTACCAAAACAAGGTACCATCGAAAATTATATAGTACCATGTAGGTGACCAAATACTACTAAGAAATAGAGAATTACCCAGTACAATGGAGGGTATCACTAAGAAACTGCTATTACTGTATACAGGTCCGTAACAAAGAACAATCAGAACAATACTTATGAAGTTTCTGATCCAATAAGTAAGAAAATCAAGGGTACGTTTAACCAGGCATCCTTGAAAAAATATTATGTATAATGAAAACTATCATGAAATGTAGAATGTCATAATGTTTACAGTACCAAGATATATAATACTATAAGCATAAATAAATGAAGTGACTCCAAGAAAATGTAATTGACCCATAATGAACCCAATAGAATGGTGAAAGCAAGAAAAATTTATACCTATTGAATAAATATAATATACTATATTGAACAAACCAAACACAATATGCTTCATCCTTCAACATTAATTTCAACAAATGAAATTATCATCCAGAATAAGTGGTAAACATCTATCACTTGAAGGAGAAGAGGAGCAAACCACCAAAGCGAGTAATAGAAGAGAAGGCTATTATTATAAAGGAAAGAAAAGAAAGGAAAATGTTTATCAAATGAGTATAGTATATGAAAAAGAATGTTTATCAAATATTGTATACAACAAAATGTTTATCAAATGAGTATTGTAAACCCCCTGATAACCCAAGAAGATAACGAACAAAGTGTTGAAAACCCAGTGTATAAACAGTATTAAAAGTGAACTATGGTGAAACTAAAGAAGAATTTAAAGACCAACTGCATAATTATATAGTGAAAAATTTAAGTGTGTAAATTAAAAACAGTGAAATAACCAAAACCAGTTGAAACCTAGTGTTGCTGAATAGCAGCAAAGCTGATAATAAATGTAACAAATATGTCAAGTTATAAAATGACACCTTGAGGAAATCTTCCAGCCGTTACCTAGACAAACAGCAGAGGAAAACACTTACTTTGAGCCGATGAGTAGATAGGAAAAACATACAGAAAGTAACGCTACAGGAATTGAGAGAAGAAATTAAGAGCAATCTAAGCGCAAAAAAAAGCCCCGGGTTTTGACCTGATAACAGGCCAAATACTAAAGGAACTGCCTGGAAAAGCCATGAGAAAACTACTCCATTTGATCAACGCTGCCTTCAGGCTGAAGTATGTGCCTAGTCTGTGGAAGGTGGCTGAGGTTATCATGATTCTAAAACCTGACAAAGCACCAACAGACAAAAAGTCCTACAGGCCAATCTCCCTGCTACCGGTGATCTCAAAACTATTTGAAAAACTGTTTTTGAAGAGATTAAAGCATTTGTTAGAGGAAAGAACCCTGTTGCCGGATCATCAATTCGGATTCAGAGAAAAGCATTCCACTATTGACCAGGTACAAAGAATCACCCATGTTATTGAAAAGGCTCTTGAAGGAAAGAACATTTGCTCAGCCGTCTTCCTGGATGTAGCGCAAGCTTTTGATAAGGTCTGGCATCATGGGCTTGAGTACAAGTTACATAGGGATCTCCCAGAGGAATTCTATCTGATACTAAAGTCTTACATCTCAGAAAGATACTTTAGGGTGAAGCATGAGGATGAATATTGTAATGAGACTAGTACGAGCGTCTCGTTATTTTCACACAATGTAAGCCTATTCGTTGCTATGAACGGGTATGTTCCCCTGTCTTTACTCTCTTAGGTCGTTTCAATTTACTTAATTATTTAAATATCTGAGATATTTGGAGTTGTGGGATATAGTGATTTAATTAACTAATATTAACTTATCTCTCTAAAAAATATCAGTGTTAGTGTACTTGAAACTTAAATAATTAATGTGTTATTCTGTAATTTCGTTCAACCCTATTATACCTTGAAGAGAATTATGTATAATTTTGTATTTTTACGCTCTCTCTTTGGTGTCGGAGAATTCCGCTATAAGCGCTGTAGTACCGGAGCAACGAAACTTAGAGGTTATTTCACTGTTTATGTTAACCAATTATTCTATACTTAGTCAGTTACTTTTTTATTCCCAACTCATTAAATCATACTCCAAATGACAAGATTTTGCAACTATACAAAGGTTCTTTATTTGTTTACTTCTTCAACATTGAATAAGATATGTTCTAACTGGCATACACATAGGCTATAGATTGCGTGAATCGATTATTGATCAGTCCGATACTTTATTTAGATTCGGTTATATAATGTGTTTTAATTTGTAATTAACTTAATTCAGGGTGTGAAGGTTCTTGTAACTGTGGGGAAGATTAAAAATACATAGATAAGAATGCAAGATTTACAAATTTGAAGTGTTGTGTAGTTAATATGATTTATTCAATAATAATTTACCAGACTAGAACGAAGCAAATCGTGTAGGCGGTTGATTGATAACTTTACTGTTCTGGATGATTATGCCGTACAATATTCTTTCTTCGGTTTAATAAAATGGAATTCTTGTCCTGTCCACCTCGGAAATACAGCTCTCTGGATTGATTTACAGCCCGATTGATGCTCCTTCTGCAATTCCTGGATCCAAATACGTTCTTCTCTTGGTTGAAACAATTATTGATGTTCCGTGTATTTGAAAGGTTATGAGTTCCAGTGTAGTGTATATTATTAGTTGTGATACAGTTAACTCTTTATATTGGGTTTAATATATCGTCAATTCCATTCGGATATGGGACAATTCAAGTCCTTCCTGGTAGAACCCAGTTCTTTATTTTTTATTGTGATTTCATACTATAGTCTTGTTTGGTTAAACTGTACTGGCAAGAGTCAAGAATATTATCATTAAAATTTTGTATTTTATAAGAGTATCAACTAATTTAGAATATTCCGATTATATTAGACATTTCTTAGGTTTTTTAATCTCATCACATTCAGATCATAAAAGGCAATAATCGAAAATCAACAACTTCTTCATTTCCTGTAGTCCCTAGCAACCCATTATTTTTCTTCCTTCTACATGTTTTGTATATAATGTTTATTTCATATATTTTTTGTCTATTCCTTATTAATTTGCTATAATATCAGAATATAACTTTACCGATAATTGGTTTATTATTTTCTACACATATTCTGCTGGTTTTTTGATATGAGCCTGTTTCTTTTATATTTACTACCTTTTCGATATCAATCGATATCATGGCATTGTGGCATTATCATAATTTGTATAAATTGATATGGTTTATTATATATCATTACTAATTTAATGTTTTTTCCTAGCTCTTCGAACCGTATTCATTAATTATGATTAATTTATGTACCTAACCTTTATGTTATGAGTGGTTATATAGTGTTTTTGGCTGTTAGGCCTTTTATTGTGAACGGATATTGTTCACCTGTGTTTATAACTGGTAAACAACTATAGCCCTTTTACATAAATTCATACATATAATCAAATCTTAACTATTAACATTTACATAAACAATTATTCTTTTCATATCTAATGACAATTTTATCTTGATCTATGGATCACATATAAGACAATTGAAATCTATTAACGCTAACTAGCTGCTTCACACATCATTCTACAACAGTAATTGAATAATACATCTTGTTTCATTACCTTTCATTAACTCAACAAGTAATTGGTATAACATAACATAAACTTTATCATAACATTCGTTGTCACAAAATAATATCATTTAATTCAGAATCCTTACTTGCTATTGCTATAAGGTAAATTACTGTTTCATTTTTGTTTACTTTCATGGTCATTTACTTTGACAATTTCTGTACTATTCTACTTCTTACATTTCTCATCAGTATCACATTGATTTACTTTTCACTGGACATAGATCATTAACTATTATCTAACTTACAGGTTTGTTTATTCTCGTTATTTCTACCTTGCATCCTTATTTATCTTTATCTATAATTATAAATGTAATTATTAGACTTTTGTTTTATCATGGGGTTAGATATTGACTTGCTTATTATTTTGTTAATATAATATTTATGTAACATGGATGCCAGCATTTCTGTTGCGTTACATATGCTCCCCCTCCTAAAAAAGTTTAGTTTACCTGAATGAAGTTTAGGTCAAATAAACTTGTCTTTTTCACATGCCTTTTCTTCATCTCAATATTAATGGTTGACGATGGGATTCTCAATGTAACTTCATTAGACTAGTATTAATAATTCTTTATTTAATAACATTTCATCATTTTAATTAACATTCTTGATCATTTTTAATTTCTGTAAACAGTATTTGTTGATAGTTGGCTACAATATTCAATGATACTTTAGGTTCACATCTCTTCTACTTATAATTACTGTAATCACTGTATTTCTCAATTATTCTTCTGTCATCTAATTTCTTTCTGTTTTCTTCGTCCTACTCTTCTGGAAACTGAGGTCATTCTTGCAACTATTCTAACATTCCTTAAATATTTAATTTCCCTAATAATCCCTAATATGTGCGTTGGTACAGTTCAGAGAGGCACTGTTTGGCTTCATACTCTGCTGCCCACACCACACCTTAATATAGTACTGCTGGAATTCATCTACAGTCAGGTATAAAATATAATAATCTCCTAATAATCTCCTTAATTACTTAATAATAAATATTTGGGAAAATTTTTTTTTTCTTTGTTGCTTTTATATTTCTTTATTACTATCCTTAATACTTTGTGATTCCATTTTAGTTCCTTAAACATTCTTTGATATTTAATCTGACAGTTATCATTTGTAATTATTTTTGTTTTTCTTTCTTGTTGTGATTATAACGCTAAGTATCTTCTTCATTTGTTTTTCTGATTTCAATATTTTCTAAATAGTTATTGTTTGATTATCATTATAACTGTGTTTCTGACTAGATACAGTCCTTAGCTCAACTATTATTTTTCTTATCTTATTTCATTATTTTGGCTGTTTATATTTCAATGAATTATGTTCATAAATATTTTTTTTTTCCTTTCTTTAATATTACATTGGTTACATTCAATCGTATACTGAAGTTGTTTCCTTCACTTGGCAATGCGGTATGTATTTTAGGTCATATGATTTTTTTTTATTTTTTATTTTTTTTTATTTATTTTTTTTTTGCATAGGTAGATTTGAGGTAAAAACTTTTATTTTGGGGTTTCATTATTCATTATTCACACTATTTATTTGTAGACGTTTAGTAATAATTCTCGCTTTCTTCTGTAATCTTGGGGTTTGTTATTAACTCTTCTTAATACCTTCTTCATAACTATATTTTAATTCAGACTTACTTCATTTTGAATGACATTTTTTCTTTTATTTATTTTATTGTTCAAAAAATTCTCTTTTATTTACAAGTGTTTTTTTTTTTCAAAATCGATAAGTGGTTCTTATTGTATTTTAGAATTTAGTGGTAATATTCAAATTCAAATTCTTTTTAAATTCCAAGTATTTTCTCTTCAAAATCGATAATAAGTTGTTCTTATTGTATTTTAGAATTTAGTGGTAATATTTCTTTATGGACTCCTGATTGTATGTTCCCTTAATCCTTTTCGTGATAGGGTTCATTATTTCATATGTATTGTTATTATTATTTTTTGTTATCACATATGGCCCAGTATATAATAATAATAATTTTTTAGTTGTTCCCTCTAGAGTGCTTGGTAGCTCCCTGTTTCTTATTAATATTTTCTCGCCCATTTGGTACTTAATTGGTTTTGGATTATTTTTTTCATATTTCCTTTTCTTCATTTCCGCCTTTTCCATCACTCGGTTATAAAATTTAACGGTTTCAAACTGATATTCTGGGTTATTTGGAAAGTTTATAATATCCTGGATTTCTCTAGGTGGAAGTCTTTCAAACATAACAGTATAAGGGGTATTTTCAATGGACTGATGGTAAGATATATTTAAGAACTCTTCGGTCAGTGACAAGTATTCGTACCACCTTCTCTGTTGGTCATGACAGTAAGTTCGGAGTATTCTGCCAACTTCCCTCAATACACGTTCTGCCGGATTACTGCTTGGGTGGTATACTGAAGTCTTATATGTTCTAATGTTGTGTTTTAAAAGATTATTTCTCCATTTACAGCCCTTGAATTGTGTACAATGATCGGTGATAATAGATGACGGTTTACCAATCTCTGTTATGTAACGTACAATGACTATTTCCAGAATTTTCTTGGTCGTGGGTCTGCTAATAGCGTAGAGTTTAGTGTATTTGGAAAAGTGATCAAAAATAATAATTATGAATTTATATCTATGGTTTCCTCCACTGCGTGGGAATGGTCCACATATATCCAGAAATACTTTCTCCAGCTTATATTTGGATGTGATAGGGATCATGACTCCCTCCTTCTTCTCATTATTATGTTTAACCATCTGGCAGATGTGACATGCTTGTATGGATTTTTGCACTTTTCTGGTTATATTTTTTATGTACACTTGTTCTTCCAGGGCTTTGACGATTTTCATGGCTCCCATGTGTCCATATCGTTCATGGTAATCCAATATCAATTTGTTTTCCACAGCGGTGGGAATTACTAGTTTCCAGCTTATTTGTTTAGGGGTGACCTTAATAAATAATCGATCATCATGTATACAGTAATATTTAGTAATAACTTCATCAGCATTTTGTATCTTCTGGCGTATGTTTATTAATTTGGGATCCGATTTTTGGTGTTGATTAATTTCATTTGTAATAATTTCTAAATCCTTCCGATTCTTAAGGACATGGTACACTTTTACAATCTGTTCCTTTTCTCCATCGAACGATTGGTCTTGTATGTTTATTCGGGACAAGATATCGGCTGCTATGTTCTTTCTTCCAGGTATATATTCCCAATCGATGCAATACTCTTGCAATGCAAGTACCCATCTAGTTAGCCGGCCATGACTAAGTTTACATCTTTTTAGAAATGAAATTGATTTATGGTCACTTCTTACGGTCACTGGGTATCCGAGTATGTAAGTTCTAAATTTATTGCATGCGTACACTACACTTAACAGCTCCTTCTCGGTAACGTTATAATTGCGTTCGCAGTTGTTAAGCACTCTGCTGGCGAAGCTGATTACCATATGATGTCCTTCTTTATCTTCTTGATATAGGGTAGCTCCTAAACTAACATTGCTCGCATCACAATTTAAATAAAAGCGTTTGTTAAAATCAGGGTGGTACAACATAACTGTTTCTAAAAATTTCTTCTTGATTAATTGCAGAATTTTATCTTGTTCTGGTCCCCAGGCCCATTTGTCTTTGGATGATAATTGTTTCTGAAACTTGGCAGTTACTTCCGAATAGTTATCGTGGAATTTCGGTAATAGTTACAAATTCCAAGAAAGGATTGTAGCTGTTTTCTATTTTTTGTAGTAGGGAACAGTTGAATTGCTTCTACTTTTTCTGTTGAAGGTGTGATACCCTCCTCAGACAAATTAAAACCTAAAAACTTTACTTGATTGGCGATAAATTTAGATTTATTCAGCTTGAGTGTTATGTTGTTTTCGGATAATTTTCTCAGTACCTGTTCCACCCGCTCGCAATGTTCATCCCAATGTGAAGAGGTTACAAGTAGGTCATCTACATAGACCGTAGTGAACTGCAGTGTTTCTTGTCCCAATACTTGGTCCATACATTTTACAAATATTGCAACAGAATTAATTAGTCCGAAAGGTAGCCTTTTAAATTGATAGTTCCTTCCGTCAAAAAGGAACGCCATGTATTTTCTACTATCTGGATGTAGTTCGACCTGCCAGTAACCGCATACCGTATCCCAAGTACTGATGTATTTAATGCCGTGGAATTTCTTTAAAATTTCTTCTATTTCGCCTGGTGAAGTCCTATCATTGATGATCATTTTATTTATTTCCCTAGCGTCCAGGCAAATTCTCACCTTTCCGTTTTTTTTTTCCGGGACTGCCACTATGGGACTGGTATATGGTGATTGACTATATTCTATTATGTCATCTTGAATCATACGATTAATCTCGTTCCGGACTTCGTTTTTTATGGAATAAGCAATTGGGTATGATTTTCTGCGAAAGTCCACTGGTTCTTTAAAATTTATCACACACTGATATCCTTTTACTTTACCTGGAGCACTGGAGAATACATGTTTGTATTTATTATATATTTGAATTAAATTTTCGGCCTGTACCTTACTTACTTGTCGACAAGTTTTTTCCCTTTGGAATTCTCGGACCTCTTCTAACTTACTCTGCCACAGTTCGGGATCATCGTCCTCATATTGAATGACTTCTGGTATTTTATTTTTCTTACAAAAGTAGCTTTTTATGGCTAGACATCTGGTGTTAACTGGAACGGTTCTATTAGTGTCAATTAATTCGGCTGTCCATACTCCTTCTTCGGATGTTAGATATTATACCTTTATGTAAGTCAATTACTGCGGAATGCTGACGCAATACATCGCATCCAATCAATACATTGAACGGTAATCCCGTTGCGACCAAGAATCCTATTGGTAGGGTCATATTATTATTGGTCAGATCAAGCGATACTTGTTTTTTAACTGTTTTATTTTGCCTTCCAGTGGCTCCGATAATTATCACATTATTGACAGGTAATGTCGGTATGGGCAACTGGCCTTCTCGCTGTATTTTTTCAAGTTCAGTACTGTCTATCAACGATATGTTTGATCCAGTATCTATCATTATGGTAGATTGTACCCCATTTAATTTTGCTGTTACATATATGATTTCGTTATTACTATTACTGTTTACATGTTTCTTATCCTCTTCCAATAAATCTTCTCTAATATTCTTTAAATAGTGGTTATTAATTATAGTTATGGTATTATTATTCTTAATTTTGTTTACAAGTCGTTGTTCCCCAAGATTACGGTTCAGTGAAGGGTATTCATTATTTTTCACTGCCTCTATCAGTTTAAATGAGGGCTTACCCCCTCTTCTCTATTTTCATTTGGATTATTATGTTGATTTAGTACAGTTTCGGTGCAATCCTCCGTATTAGGTTCCGCCATCCTATAATATCTTTCAGGTGGATAGTTGTCTTCACGCCGGGACTGGTTATAATGATTGTCATATCGGTGACTCCTTGGGTAATACCGTCGCTGATTACCTTGAGGCCTGGAGTAAATATAATTAACGTTATGCCTATAATTATTGGGTCGTCTGTCCCCATCTCCTCTATTATTGCGACTATCGTGGTAATTATAAGTATTATTGCCACGATAATTATAGTTCCTGGAATTATTATTCGCGTATTCATTTTGGGTTCTATTTGTATTAACGTTCTGCGCAGGTCGATTGTGATCCTTATTATGAGAATTGGTTGGTGGCTCGTTATTATTATACTTCTGATATTTATAATTTAACATCCTATTTCTTTGGTATTGGTTCTCGTGCTCATAATTCTCAAGGAATTTGGCCATGGCTGAAATCGTTTTGATTTGGCTACACATACGTGCATTTTTTATCCCTTCCTCATAATGGTAGGATAGCTGTATCACCAAACATTCTTCGGGAATTCTGGGCTCTAAGTTCCGTGCCATACATACTTTTCCTAGAAAGTATGAAGTAGGAGACTGGCCTATGTTTGTTTCATATCGACCGTTACTCAAATTATTTCTAATCATGTTCTGGGTTGATTCAGACCAATATTTCTCTTTAAATTGTTTTTTGAACTCGGTCATGTCCAGTATATCCGGGCGCACCGCTGTCCACCAATTATCATAGGTATCTTTAAATGTCTCATCAATCATACTGCGTATAATACTCCTAATACGGACCTACCTGTGTTTATAACTGGTAAACAACTATAGCCCTTTTACATAAATTCATACATATAATCAAATCTTAACTATTAACATTTACATAAACAATTATTCTTTTCATATCTAATGACAATTTTATCTTGATCTATGGATCACATATAAGACAATTGAAATCTATTAACCTAACTAGCTGCTTCACACATCATTCTACAACAGTAATTGAATAATACATCTTGTTTCATTACCTTTCATTAACTCAACAAGTAATTGTTATAACATAACATAAACTTTATCATAACATTCGTTGTCACAAAATAATATCATTTAATTCAGAATCCTTACTTGCTATTGCTATAAGGTAAATTATTGTTTCATTTTTGTTTACTTTCATGGTCATTTACTTTGACAATTTCTGTACTATTCTACTTCTTACATTTCTCATCAGTATCACATTGATTTACTTTTCACTGAACATAGATCATTAACTATTATCTAACTTACAGGTTTGTTTATTCTCGTTATTTCTACCTTGCATCCTTATTTATCTTTATCTATAATTATAAATATAATTATTAGACTTTTGTTTTACCATGGGGTTAGATACTGACTTACTTATTATTTTGTTAATATAATATTTATGTAACATGGATGCCAGCATTTCTGTTGCGTTACAATATTCAACTTTAAAGAAAATATCCGCGGGAGTTCCCCAAGGGAGCGTATTGGGTCCAATTTTGTATTTGTTATACACGAGAGATTTACCAAACAGTGAGGAAACAACCGTTGCGACTTTTGTGGATGATACTGCTGTTCTGGCGGTAGGTAATGATGCCGAGACAGCGGCCAATAAACTGCAAACTTCAATCGCAGAGGTATGGGATTGGACTCGACGCTGGAGGATCACACTTAATGAAACGAAATCAATACACACCAATTTTACCAACAGAAAAATAGAAATACAAAAGATCTACATTAATGAACAAGAAGTGCCATACTCTAACACTGCTAAGTATTTGGGTATGACTCTGGACGCAAAACTTAAATGGAAGGAGCATGTGAAAAAAAAGAAAGAGGAACTCAACATAAAATTCAGGAAATTGTACTGGCTGTTAGGTAGGAATTCACAACTAACAGTTGAAAACAAATTGCTGTTGTATAAACAAGTGCTGAGACCTGTGTGGACTTATGGTGTACAACTCTGGGGATGCACCAAGAAATCTAACATTCAAATGATCCAAACTTTTCAAAACAAAGTACTTAGGAGTATCGCTGATGCCCCCTGGTATATTAGGAATGACAATCTGCACAAAGATCTCAAAGTAGAATATGTCAGTGAAATCGTAACAAAATATGCAGTTAACCATGACAGGAGAATTCAGACTCATATAAATCCAGAAATGCTTTGCGTGGTGGAAGAAGCTCCGCACACGTTAAGAAGGCTTAAAAGATTGAAGCCCCAAGATTTGGTGACACACTAGTGCATTTAAATCTGTAAAACTCTAAAAGAGAGAAAGGCAATAATCTCAATCTGGGGAACAGCCAGTGGGCTTCTACCCCATAAACCGTGAATGTAATATTAAAGAAAAGCAACTTGTTGGGCTCGCTCAGTTGTTGCAAAGGGAGGTGTTTTTAGTGGGTTAGAGTCCCACACTACCTGGAGCTACGGGGCTCCAGTGTGTCTATAGAGATTTTCACCTGCCCTGCCGAAAAAAAAAAAGTTATAAAATAATGACCTGTGAAGAGAAGTATGTTAGATAAAATGATAAAGCATGAACAGTTATAATAATGAAACCTCTAATACCTTGAATATTATATTGAATATGATGTCTTATATTGAAAAATAAATGATATATTATGTTTTATGTGTTGTGATAGTGCAACTGTTGTTATGTGCAACTTTTTATTGTCCCAGACAGAGATGAAGATTCCTCTGATTCTGTGGGTGTATAGTTGAGGAACGGCGGAGAATGGATGCTGGACAGTAATGTGGTAATTTTCGCATTCATAGGTTGGCTAATCTGTACGCTTTCAAATTGTGCTTATCATGTTTTTACAACGATACAGTTCTACGAGCCTTGGCTGGCAGCGGACGTCATTACGTTTGCTGCCTGTTCTGTCTTTCTCACTTTCTTGTTGTCGCGACAATTATTTAGGCCTTAGGCCTCAACGTTTTTTTTTCAATGTAAGCTGAGTGGCACACATTTGCGCCTCATCTAAAATGTAGCTTCATTTACGAATCGGTTTTTTCAAAATTAAATCTTTCAGACTTAGGCAATCTCAACACTATGATTTAAGTGTAAAAGGGAAACCTAATAAATGCATTAATACAGTCCACTATCGTTATCATTCTGCATCCTGGCAATAGCACCCCAAACATCATTCTCCTGATAGAAAATTCTTAGTACACACGTGCCGACATCAACACATTTTGGTCCACTCGGATCGGAATTCAACATTTTTTTGGTCCCACGGGCCGCATCATAACATTTTTTTGGTTGCTCTGTGCCTGGATTCGTCATTCACCTTTTCATTATTTTTCTGCCCCAATTTCTGGCCATCACGGGCAACTCAGCATATTCGCTGATCCGCCCGTGTCGGGACTTAACCAGCATTTCTTTTGTCGCCATTGAGCCTCGTGACGACATCACTGCAAGACCATCTATGTGCTAGCGTCAATACTCCAGTTTAAGCAGTCATCTCTCCGGTCTGTGTGTTTGCCATCTTCTCCACGGCCTCGACGCTTCAGGACATCGCATACCAGGTACCACATCATTAACATCATTAACAGGTGCGTACAATGGCTGAAGAAGGCCTCAAAGTGTTGGTTAGAAAGAGAGGTGGCTTAAAGTCTGCCATAGTGCGTATTAATTCGGCTATCATTAACTTTGACAAAAACACTAACACCAAACATTTTTTAACAGTTAGACTTGAAAGTCTAAAAAGCTTGGCAACAAAATACGATGAGGTACAGTCCGAAATTGAACTCATTTCTAAAGACATAAACGCTGCTCAAGAAGACCGAGTTGAAGAGCTGTTATATTCAACAGAAGCCAATATCTTACAATTGATAGAAACCTTTAACGTTCAGACTGTATCTCCCGTATTAACAAGCAATATGCAACTAAAACCGATAAGTTTGTCCTGCTTTACAGGCAATATCTTAGAATGGCAGCATTTCTACTCAATATTTTTGGACTTTGTGCACGCCAGATCTGATCTAACGTCAGTGCAGAAATTACACTATTTGTATTCGTCTCTGAAAAATGAGCCGCTAGATTTAATTAAGGCATTACCTATTTGTAACGAAAACTATTCGATAGCATTGAGTTTGCTGTCCGCTAGATATGACAACAAATTCATACTAGCTAAGTATTATATTCAAAATTTACTTGAAGTAAAGTCAACAATTAAGGACTCTGTCCAAAGTTTGGCAGAATTCATAAAAACGATAACGTCTTCCGTTAATTCACTGGCGGCCATGCAACTGTCAGTGGATTCATTCGAGCTTATCACTGTACAATTATTGTCAGCAAAACTGGACCATACCACGTTTAAATTATGGAAGGAGTCTATAGACCCCGATAATCTTCCTAACTTTCAAGGTTTTACTCAGTTTTTAAACGCACGTAGACAGTTGTTAGAAAATACACTGCCTATCGATGCCGGACAGCAGCTCAACAAGCTAAGTTTAAGATTCAATAATAAATCTGACAAACATAAATCACGAAACGCTGCTGGCAGCACTGCATTTAAAAGTTATCACTCAGCGTCAAATAATTATTCATGCTTATGCTGTAAATCTAATCATCCAATTTACATGTGTGATAAATTTCGTGCACTAAGCACATCAGAACAAGGACAATTTATATTAAATCATAAATGCTGTACCAATTGTTTAAGACCAGATCATTTCTCATCTAATTGTAAGATTAAACAATCATGTAAGATCTGCTCAAAACGACACCATACATTGTTGCACATAAACAATGTGTCAAAACCAGTTTCTGCCAGCAGCAGTAACTATTGTTCACTTAAATTACAATCTACAAATAATATTCTTTTATCAACAGCAATTGTGTTTGTCATCGACCAGGCTGGCAACAGACAAACCGCAAGAGTTCTTCGAATTTCTTAATCAATCTCTGCACAGTTGACAGATTAGGTGCTTTTCGTCGTCCAAAAATTCCACGCAATTTACGAACAGTTTCCGCATAACATTCACCGTTCTTATAATGTGTTTTCACAATACCAACGCGCTGTTGTTTCGTGTAATGCTCCATGACGACTAATGGCGAGTAAACGGCAACAACAATACAACAGTTGCAGTGCTACCAACCTAACAAGACGACAGTGGCGCGTAATTCAAATATTGCGTACATTATGGGACACCCATTACTATGCCATAAAAAATTTATTTATTGGTATCCTTTTACAATTTCCAAATGAAAAAATAAATTCAGTACTAATACCCACACAGTTCCCTCATTCAAACCGTTACGATCGGCAAACAAGCAACAGTTAACAGGCCTAATTACTTTTTAATCTCAGTAAATGTAGTCTGCACACAGGGACACAAAGACTATACCAACAGCAGAATAACTATGACAAGACAGCCTAGCTTGAGAAGGTGATACACTGCGTTGATGAATACTAATTACAGCAACGTGGCCTCAAAACTAATGATACAATCTGATTGGTGTACGTAGTGCCACAATTTTATGAACACATTATTGTATCCAAGTCTTCTGATTGTTAAATGTTGGCTGAGACAGTATTACCAACATGTTTTCCATGAACTAAAACAAATCTGTAAATTCCAAACAGTTTCATAACAGCTTTGTATGTATTAAGGGGTAGATAATAATTTGCTTTATGTATTCTGTGATTTGGTGGTCACACTTTAGATGTGAATGGAATTAGAATTTGCTTTCTGCCCATTTAAACACCTGACAGTACATAAACAGTAAATGCAGGGACGTTATGGACAAGACCAGTTACAAACATTGATTGAAACAAACAATGAGACGAAATGTATAAAACACAAAAGTGTGATTGCCATGAAGATAATTTGTATAGACAAGAACTATCAATACACAAATTATAACAAAATTCATTAAACGTAATGTAAAATTTCATTTGCTCGTGTCCATTGCATAATTTGGCAATGAAAGTTATGGCCAGTATTAACAGAGTATTGTAACAAACTATGTATCAAGCAATAAAACAAAGCAACATGCTGTAAAATATGTACTGATTCAGACAACTGTAAAATACTTTAAAAGCTTGCAAGTAGCTTATGTATCCTGTGATTTAGTGGTCACATTTGTAGTACAAACTGTGACCGTGGAGTCAGGATTTGCTTTATGTCCATTTAAACACCTGACAGTACATTGTAACGTGACAAACGATTGGGATTTATTTTATTTTTTAATAATTGTAAAAAGTAGTCACAACTCAAGCTGAACAACGTTTGGATCACAAACGTTTGACATTGTGAACACCTTGTAGCCCACCTCGTTCCAAGCCGTGCGAGGCACAAAAGTAATTAAGAGTCTGGGAATGTTAAGTATCAAAAAGGGTGCGAATTCCCGCGTGCGAGCGCACGGTTGGGCCAACGTTCACACGGAAAAAGCACGTCTGAAAAATTCCTTCTCACCAGGTGCTAGATGACGTAAACTCCTCGAGGTGCGTTCCGCCAATCCCGACGCAAGTTGTCGCACACGGAGGATCCTTGGCCATTTTGAAAATCTTCAGTCGACAAAAGCCCTCAGACCGCGCGGTCAGAAAAACAGTGCTCGCGAGCAAAATACAGTCGCCCGACTAAATTGTGACATAATTAATGTGAACAGTAATGAAACATGTATTTCGAACCATATACAGCAGTATCGCAGTTGAAACAGTTTTAAAACCGAATTTCGGAACGTTAAATAAATAGTGAATCAAGTGATGGTGCAACAGCGGGGAGACATCTACAAAATGGCTAAGTACCATTTATAATTCAATGACTAAACTTCAAAATTAGGTCATTTGGACGTTCAAAGGCAAATAAATTCAAATATAACAATAATAAAGAGATCTCTAAAATAAGGGGTGGGGGTAAAAGATCTGTAAAGAATGAAAGTGTGAGCAAATGAGCAAATACTGGTTTGTCAAATAAAAATAAAAGGTATACCGCTTAGTTGAATTAGTAAATTTTGTTTCCTTAAATGTTTAACGTATAATATTATAGAGAGTTGATAAAGCAAAGAATTTGATGAACTGTTAAGAGTTACAAACAGAGAATAATTAACTTTTGAAATGAATATAAATAAAATGGATTAATAGCGTAACCATGCGTTAAGTCAATTATTACACCAAATTAACATCACATATCCCGTATAGAAAATTTCGCCTAACGAACCTGGTAAGTAATTGAATTCAAAAAGAGGAGAGGAGTGTATAAAGGTTTCCATATTTGTCCTTTTGTTTAAAAATATTGGTGGCGACCTATAAGTAATTTGGAGTCTTCTGTTTTGGTAAGTCAGGGTAGAGTGTAATCAGGGCGAGTGCGTAAAAAGATCGCTCGAGGTAAGTAGAAGTCAAGTGGGGGGGGGATTGGTAAAAAGTAACAAAACGTTACAACATAAACATTACATGCAGGGACGTTATGGACAAGACCAGTTACAAACATTGAATGAAACCAACAATGAGACGAAATGTATAAAAAATGAACACAAATGTGTGATTGCCATGAAGATAATTGAAGAATTACTCATTTTATTAAATAATTAAAATATTTAATATATTTAAATTCGTTCCTGTTTCGGGCGTCAACTGAAGAATTACTCATTTATTGGTGAATTAAATTGAATATTGTTTTTATGTGTTAAGGTATAATCCAGGAATTCGTTTATTAGTGTACTTTGGCAGAGAACGGTGTGCAAATACAAATAACAATACGCAAATCAAGTAAAATATAATATTATTTATTTTTCTTTGAGAACACAAAAAAAATCATGAATACACTTTATTAGAACGCTATTCAAGCCATATGAAGTCTTACTCAGTAATTGAGTAATTAAACTTGTACCTGTGATGGAGTCAAATTTGCAAAGAACGATATGCAAATACGATTAACACAATGCGTGTTTCGTGTAAAATAGAACATTAGTTATGTTCTCTTGAAAACATAGAAAAGATTATGAACACACTTATTTCGCCTTAAAGCATAAAACTGATTATTGACAAACTACAATATCGAAATACTACGTATATCAAAATTACGCAAACTCAACACTTCTTTTTAGGCCTATATTTTGTCATTCACTCAATCACGCTCTCTTTCACACTTCTAAATTTCTTTTTTATTTTATTGAGCTCAATTTGAAAATGCCAGTATTTAATTATATTTTGAAATGTTTACTTTCCTGTTAAATGCGTAGAAATTCAACACCTGGGGTCAACTCGTGTTTTACACTGTAGCTGTCTTATTTCACTGTTGCACTGTTAACATTCTGGTCACTGCCGATTAAAAGATGGCACACATCTTTTGATCACTGTAAAGTGTTAGTCAAGCCACATTTTATACTTCTGAATGATTTCGGCTAGCGAGCCTTTCACGTTGAACCGGCCGTAGCCACAGCTGTAGAACGACACTTATTTTTCTGCGCGCCAAGGAAGAAAAAATGTAAAGGACGTGACATTATCGTGAGAACATTGGCCGACGTTCGCGCGATTGTTTGTGAATGCGCACCCTTGTTGCTAACTTTACATTCCTGTAACAAGCCATACCGGTCTCGAAGCTATAGTCCGTTCACCCAATATACATGGGTCATGAAAAAACTTTAGCGTACAATTTCCCAATTCTGTCCCGTTACAATACCCCCCCCCCCAATGAGAGGATTTATGGCGAAGCATAAAAGCTCTCATTGACACTCATACTTTCTAAAGGGATCAGCCAGGATATGTCACCACAACCCCCTTGTTTTATTCAAAATTGTAGTTAACTTACCCCTGGTCCAGTGACTGTGACCGTACCTGAATGACCTTACTGGACTTCTCTTTCGAGATCTCAACACAGCAAGGCCAGACCGGCACTTGACGCTCCTGCTCTGACACGCAGGCCAGCACAGGACTGCTGCCACAGCATCACTAGACTCTGAAACATGAAATCAAAAATATCAAATAGTGGCCTGGGATAGTAACATATCCCTAACTGATCTGGTTCCCCTTAGCTGTGTTGGTTTGCGTTAAGAAGTACTGAGTTTTTTTTCCTACACTCCAACATAGTAAACACGATACAACATAAACACTGTTACAACACAAATAACCCCCAATACCAGGGAAAAAACGATGAATCAACTATATAAAAATGTTTAAACTAAAGAAAATAAAATGACGATGACGCGACAAATGACTACATGACCCAACCCAAGTGATTGACCAAATAAAATAAAACCAAAGGAGAAGGGAAAAACCGAAATAAAATGAAATCGAAGAAGGTAAATGAAAATGAAACAAACCAAGTATAAATGAAATAAAAAAAGAAGAAATGAAAAGACACAAACAAATAATATAGAACAAAAAAGGAGAAATGTTACACTCAAATATAATAATGAAAAAGAAACCAAGAAATAACAAATGTAAAAGATAATTATTAGTATCAACTAAATGATAATTGTAAATGATAATTGTAAATGATAATAGATAAAACACGATAAAGTAATGAAAAACTAGAAGTACACTAACCAAAGAAATAGAGTGTAAATGTAATAAAGAACTCTATAATGACATGAACTTATTAATAGATAAATAACCTTTGTAAAGAGAGATAGTGAACATATATAATATTAGGGATTACCCACTAATAACACTTAAAATAAAATATAAGAAGTGCAAAGTGAAAGTGTAAAACCCCAAAATAATTAGAAACCCTATTAATAGGTATAAACACTTAATAAATCTGTGATGAACACTAAAGGTTTAATGGTGAACATTATTATTAAATAAGAATTTTGTTATTGATAGTATTAAGATTAATTGTAAATCAGGGATACATAGTATTCAGGGAAGGAATCCCATAGAATGTCAAAAGTTAGTGTTACCATGGCTAGAGAGTAAAGTTAATATAAGAAAAAATATAGAAAATAAAATATTTGCTAAATGCCAAGCGAGAAAAATTGTATAGGACGTGACATTATCGTGAGAACATAGGCCGACGTTCGCGCGCTTGTTTGTGAATGCGCACCCTTGTTGCTAACTTTACATTCCTGTAACAAGCCGTACCGGTCTCGAAGCTATAGTCCGTTCACCCAATATACTTGGGTCATGAAAAAACTTTAGCGTAAAATTTCCCAATTCTGTCCCGTTACATAATTTGTATAGACAAGAACTATCGATACACAAATTATAACAAAATTCATTAAACGTAATGTGAAATTACATTTACTCATGTCCATTGTATAATTTGGCAATGAAAGTTATGGCCAGTATTAACAGAGTATTGTAATAAACTATGTATCAAGCACTAAAACAAGCAACATGCTATAAAATATGTACAGATTCAGACAACTGTAAAATCCACAAAAAGCTTGCAAGTAGCTTATGTATCCTGTGATTTAGTGGTCACATTTGTGATACAAACTGTGACCGTGGAGTCAGGATTTGCTTTAAACACCTGCCAGTACATAAAACGTTCATGCAGGGATGTTATGGACAAGACCAGTCGATAACTAGTAGCTAATGCAATAAAATAAGTCCTTTGAAATTCAGCAGTCCTTAGCGTCAACTAATATAATGATATAACTTATTGTTACGACGGTCTACTTGATCGTCGTAGGTACAGTGGAAAACAAAATAAGTACAAGACACCAATTAAGTCACTAATTACCAGCTTTAATTTCCACAGTTAACAGTTCGTAATTAACAATACAGTCTCTACAACAAATCAAATAAAAATTGTTCACACGCAATAAAATGCCCACTAAAATTAAACGCAATTGTATTACAAGTATACCCGCCCGATTATAAAACACAACACTTAACTAATAACCACTTGAACGCACACAGTAATATTGCCTGACAATAACTCTCGAACCGCGCTGTCAATAGTAATTTCCAAAGCGTCCCTGAGTAATTGTATTTATAGCCACCGAAAATCTAGACGATTCCTAATTGCGCCTTAGTGTCCGTATGAACTACGTAAATAACTGCGGCCTTGACAGTCCACATGGCTGGCGGCATCGAGAAGACTCTCGCAAATGCGTCTACAAGCACATACACCACACAGTAGAGCGAGATTCTTCTGGCACAATCGACAAACACGTAGATTGTTCTGTGATGTCGTAACACTGCCCCCTCCTTAAGCCTGTCCGTCCCGAACTGGCAAACCGTCTCTTAAGTAGTACTTAGCCAGGCGACTAGGTGGACGACCTTGAACTTTCGCTGTCCTTCCTGTTGAATTCGCTAAACAACATCGTTAATTTTTTTTTCACAGTGTACGGTCCTTCCCAGTTAGACTGAAGCTTAGGTGAGCGACCACCAAAGCGCTTTGGATTGAACAACCAGACCTGATCTCCTTCTTGAAAACCCACACTATTGCTGCGAATCTCATACCAAGTTTTCATTTTATCACTGACAATCTTCAGCCGCCTCTTACTAAGCGATTCATTTCTCGCAGTTGGTTTTCTAATTGCGAGGAATAGTTCTGCGGCTCTTGGGACTGAGTCTCAGGTGATCCGAACATTAAGTCCCAAGGAAGACGAATCTCCCGCCCAAACACCAATTTTGTTGGAGTCATGCCGGTTGTGTCGTGTACTGACAATCTATACGCCATGAGGAATAGTGGTATACGTTGGTCCAAGTCTGTTTGGTTCTCGTCAACAACTTTCGAAAGATGCTGCTCAAGTGTCCTATTGAATCTCTCAACCATCCCGTCCAACTGAGGATGCAGAGGCGTTGTCCTGGTCTTTCGAATTCTGAGTAGACGGCATAATTCTTTAAACACTCCTGATTCAAAATTTCTCCCTTGATCCGTATGAATTTCCATAGGGGCTCCATAACGGCAACAGAAGTTGTGAACTAACTCCTTTGCCACAGTGGTAACCTCCTGATTTGGAATTGCGAAGTCTTCCACCCACTTAGTAAAGTAGTCACCTACAACCATGATGTACTGGTTTCCATCGTCAGTAACTGGGAATGGTCCAGCAATGTCTATGGTAATTCTCTCTAAAGGCAGTCCAACATTATACTGTCTCATTTTTCTCCTGCTTCTGGTTTGTGGGCCCTTGCTTGCAGCACATATTTCACACATCCAAACCCATTCCTCTACGTCGTGGCGAAGATGAAGCCAATAGAATCGCTTCCGTATTTTGTCAAGGGTTTTGTTAACGCCAAGATGGCCTCCAGATGTTCCATCATGCATCTCCTACAAAACAGACTGCACTTTACTTCGGGGAACTATCAACTGCATGACCACGTCTCGTCCATCTGCACTTTCCCAAGCCCTTTTCAGCAATCCGTTTTCTAAGGCGAGAGATTCCCATTGCGCCCAGTAGCCCTTCAGCACTTCGGAACCATGGCAGATATCTTGTCAATCCAGGCGGCGACCTTCCTCTTTTGCTGTCAAGATCGGTCCAATGTCTTCAACAGTCATCTGTTCTTGTCGACAGTCTTGTGTTGTCCAACTGTCAGCCAGGAAATCTACAGTGATGGCTTGAACATGTTCGCTTGAGTTTTGTTTTTCCTTTCTGTGGCAATGTCGGCAGTCTTCCGGGCACGGTCTTCATGATAAGCCATCTGCATTACCATGGAGGCACCCCTGTTGATGTTGTACCTTGAAGTTGTACTCTTGCAGACGTTCAAGCCACCTTGCCAACTGTCCTTATGGATTTTTAAAACTTAAGAGCCATGCAAGCGCGGCATGGTCAGTACGTAGTGAAAACGCTATTTATGGAAGTGCTCCAATGCTCGGACGATTGCCAGCAACTCTCTCCTTGTGACACAATAATTTCTCTCCAGTTTAGAAAGTGTCTTGCTGTAATACACTATTACTCGTTCTTCACCGTTTTGAACTTGAGACAAAACTGGTCCTAGACCAGTATTGCTTGCGTCTGTGTCCACAATGTACTTCCCTTCGGAATCTGGGAAAGCGAGAATTGGCTGCGAACATAATGCAATTTTCAAAGTCCTAAATGCTTGATCACACTCCCTCGACCATTGGAAGTTTCATTTATTTTCTGTTAGCTCATGTAGTGGTTTAGCAATAGTAGCAAAGCCTTTCACAAAACGTCTGTAATATGAGCATAACCCCAGGAAACTCCAATCTTCGTGTTTACTCTTCGCTACTGGCCAGTCTCTAACAGTGTCCACTTTATTAGGATCCATGCTAACACCCGCAGCCGAAACCAGATGGCCCAGATACTGTACTTCCTTCTGGAATAGAGAACACTTCTTCGGGCTCAGTTTCAGTTGGGCACCATGAATTCTAGTTAGAACCTCCTTAAGGTTTTCCAAATGGTCTTTGAAAGTCTTCCCGATGACTATAACATTGTCTAAATAAACAAGGCAAGTTTCCCATGTCAGGCCTTGGAGTATCAGGTCCATCAATCTTTCAAATGTTGTCGGTGCATTACAGGGTCCAAATGGCATGACGTTAAATTGGAATAAGCCACTTGGTGTTGAGAAAGCGGTCTTTTCCTTGTCTTCTTGATGAAGACCCACTTGCCAATATCCACTCTTCAGGTCCCATGTGGAAAACCACTGTGCTCCGGACAGTGTGTCGAGTGTATCGTCATCGCGAGGTAATGGATAGCAGTCTCTCTTTGTAACGTCATTTAACCTCCGGTAGTCTACGCAGAAACGCAATCCACCATCCTTCTTCGCTAGCAGCACTACAGGAGAATACCAAGCACTTGATGAAGGTTCGATTACTCCCTCTGTCAACATGTCCTGTACTAACCGAGACATTTCCTCTTGTTTAGATAATGGAGGGCTTCCAGGAGGTTGGCGTATCGGTGTTGTGTCCCCGGTATTGATGCGATGTTGCACAAGAGAGGTTCTTCCCAGTGACTGTCCCCGAACTGCAAGACAATCTTTGAATTCGTGTAAAAACTGTCTGAGTTCTTTTACCTCACCACTTGAGAGGTCGTTAGAAGATCTGTTCAATAATTCTTGAAGTTCCTCTGGTAATTTGGTATTATCCGAAGCACTGGATCTTCATTGCGTCATTCCGGCTACCCAGGCCACAAGAGTCAATTTACCTAGGAGCGTATTGCTTTGTAAAGTGATAGCTTGATCCAAAATATTCGCCACTCTAATAAGTACATTTCCGGTTTCGTCAGGTTTTACTAAACTTCTGGCAATTAGTATGCCTGGTGTGCTGACTTCCTGGGATTCGAATATAGAGCACTGGTTGCCCCTAGTATCTACCTCGGTTCTAACCATGATGATCTTTTTGGAGTTTGGCGGAACAGTTATGGCCACTTGGTTTATGACGTCCATCGATTTTTCTGCTGTCGTCATTGTTTTTGAAGTCGACTATGAATCCATATGCGTTCATAACGTCCACACCAAGAATTCCTTCATCCACAATGTCTGCAACAAGTACTTGATGATTAAACTCAAGTCGACCGAGGCGTAGGTGTATCTCCACTTTTCCATACACTTTAACAGGTCATCCAGTAACTGTTCGCAAGCTGCAAGAGCACCAGATTGGCTTGAGATCTTTCACCACATTGGGGCGCACAATAGAAACTGTTGCGCCTGTGTCAACTGTAATCGAGGTTGGCCTTTCTTGAACAAATCCGGTAACTACCAAGCTCCTGCTGTTTTTCTGAAGTGTAGAAATTCCGTATTGTCTAGGGGCTTCGTTCCTCCAGTTAGTCAGCACACGCCCCGTTGTACCGACTATTGCTCATTTCCCTGCTGCTGAATTCTAACCCGACAATCTCGTTGTAGATGTCCAGGTTTCCCACATCTATAACACTTTGGTCTTCCATCCTTTCTTATTTTCTGTGGCGTCAACCGTCGAGTCTCTGTTCCTCGTTCTTCTTCCTCATCGTCTGTGCCGTCACGATCTTTTAGCGCGCGCACTTTATGACTTGTCCAACCAGACGCTGATTTGGTGGCCTCAAATTGCAAAGCATGTACCAGGGCGTCCGCACTGTTCTGGTGTCTTGCTATTTGTAACACTGGCTGTAGTTCGTTATCTCGGACACCAGCAGTAAATGTCTGCATCGTAAAACTCGTTCGAAAATCTTCTGGGGCTTCAGGATATGCCAGTCTAATTAGTCTGTCGATACTTGCTTCAAACTCTTGAAGGCTCTCCACAGAATGCTGTCGCCTTGCTCTCAACTGGGTGCAGTACACATCTCGCAAATGTTTATCACCATACCGTAATTCCAGAGCTTTTATAAATTCGGCATAGATGTTTTGGCTGTCAGGTGGCACTTTCTGTAGTAATTCTGCAGCAGGTCCTTTTAATTCAAGAATGAGTGAAACAGCCTTGTCTTTCTCTGTCCAATTATTTGCGCATGCAGCAGCTTCAAATTGGCGGAGGTACGTTGCCCAGTGACTGCTTCCGTCAATGGTTGGAGCTTTGACATGAACTGTCCCTACTGCAGGCAAAGTGACTTTCTCTATTAACTTATTTTCTGCTTCTTTTTCTGTCTTTATCATTGGTACAGTTTGGTCACAAAGTTGTTTTGGTTGTAACTTCAGGCACTGCTCGACTTCATTTTTAATCTGCTCTTTTATATTTGTAATCAAGTCTCCTATTTTTGTTGACATAGCTTTTTCTACACTCATGACTGATCTTTCTACTTCAGCTATTTTATTAGACATCGATTCTTCAATACTCAAGACACATTTTTCTACTTCAGCTATTTTTAATGTCATTGATTCTTGTACCTCTGATATTTTAGTAACTTGTTTATTAAGCTCACCTTGTAGGAGACTCTCAATTCTGCAGTACTATGTTCTTGCATCTGTTTCTGCTCCTGTATTAATGCTTTGATGTCTTCTGTTTCACGTTTACGTCGTTTCTCTGTTTCTTCCCTTTCTTGTCTTCGTTCTTCTTTTGTCTCTTCCACCTCGTGTTTGCGTTTCTCATCCTGTTGTTTTTCTGCTTCTTCCGCCTCCTGTCTACGCTTCTCATCCTGTTGTTTTTCTGCTTCTTCCACCTCCTGTCTGCGCTTCTCATCCTGTCGTTTTTCTGCTTCTTCCTGTGTCTGCCGCAGCAGTGTTTGTAAAGCTTCCATCATGTGACTGGGATCCATGTTTCCGATTAATCACGAATTACACTTGTCTTGTACAAAGTGTCCACTGTTTCCACTGTTAACCGTTCTATCCCAGTTCTGACACCACTGTTACACTGGTCTACTTGATCGTCGTAGGTACAGTGGAAAACAAAATAAGTACAAGACGCCAATTAAGTCACTAATTACCAGCTTTAATTTCCACAGTTAACAGTTCGTAATTAACAACACAGTCTCTACAACAAATCAAATAAAAATTGTTCACATGCAATAAAATGTCCACTAAAATTAAACACAATTGTATTACAATTATACCGCCCGATTATAAAACACAACACTTAACTAATAACCACTTGAAGAACGCGCACAGTAATTTCGCCCGACAATAACTCTCGAAATGCGCTGTCAATATATCGCACTAATACTGAAACTTAAGCGTCCCTGAGTAATTGTATTTATAGCCACCGAAAATCTAGACGATTCCTAATTGCATCTTAGCGTCCGTATGAACTACGTAATTAACTGCGACCTTGACACAGTCTGCACGGCTGGCGGCATCGAGAAGACTCTCATAACGCGTCTACAAGCATGTCCGCCACACACAGTAGAGCGAGATTCTTCTAGCACATTCAACAAACACGTAGATTGTTCTGTGATGTCGTAACATTATATATATGTACTCTTGTTTGTTAAGATGACGGGTTTAAACACTTTTAATCAGAATTTTATTTTGGTAATGCACTTTTTGGAGTGTCTGCTTTGAGGATTGTCTTCAACAGTCATACAGCCACATTTAATTCGAGTGCCCACTTACAAACCATTGTCTTTGAAGATACAGCAGCATCTCCTAACACATTTACCTCTTCACTATGAATTCCCATTGCCACAAGACCTTTTATAAATTTATAGTTTTTTCTTTTTATATGCAGCTACTTTGTGGTCATCTGACTTAAAAGTTGAAATTATACACTTTCATTTTTGAACCTTACTATATACAAAGATAACAATTTCAACTCACCAAGTTTGATTCTTTTAGCAACGTGGTCAGCATCACGTTTACGAATACGAACTGTTTTGAATGGAGTAGTCTGCAAACCTGACTCTTCTTCCTTTGCATCATCTCCACTACGTAATCTATAAAATCACATTACATTTACAATTTACGCATCTTCAAACATAAGTATATGTTATTATATAAATCACCATTTGCATAAATATTATTACTTAGAATGGATTTATATTATCGAATGTATTTTTCTTTTTATTAACATTTTTTTATTTAAACTAGCAACAAGTTCAAAAATCAGCCCTTATTATTTTACATTTTTATCTGAAACATGATCTGTCTGAAACAAAGAAATTGTTGAAACCTACATGTAAAAAAAAAAAGATTACTCATAAGCTAATCTTAGATTTTGGTGTCAGCACAGTACCATAAACTTTTATATACATAACACTTGACAAAAAATGTGCAGATGCACACAAATGCATGAACGTGTGCGCGTGCGCGCACACACACGTTATAATAGATTGGTAAAATACTATTGTATAAACAGTCTTAAATTAAAACTTAAAAATAATAATTATAATTTGATTAATCAAAGTTTTGGTTTTTCAACGTATTACGTAAAGTGATATATTCAACACACTCTTATTAACTGTATTCAAGGAATTTTCCTGTCAAGGATTTTCCAAACTTTGGCTAACACTCTATTTGTACACTGTTTATATATAAAGAACAGTAATTATCTGTTTTTCCTAAACACAACATACAGATGAAGCGTTAATAAATTCTACTGACTGCCCAATGTTTTGAGTGATTATAACCTGATTGTCTGCAAACCAGAGCTGAGTGGAGGGAATGACCTCAAATTTGTATTCTTATTTATGAGCATTTCTTTTATCAGTTTTTCCAGTTTCTGCCAATTCCAAGGAGAAGTTAAGTACACTTTGGAACATTCAACCATGTGCTTATGCTTATGGTTGTACAAATAATTGTAGGCTTACAAATAACTGTATAAATAATATATAATTATAGTGTATAATATATATATAAATTGTAGAGTTTTCTTCACGGGAGAATACTAAATTTTTTCATTTGACCTGAGAAAAATAGAGAATCCAACCTTCAAACCAGTCTCATTCCTTCCCAGGAGTAGCTCCTAGTTATGTCGCTGTGTGTTATGTGTAGATATATGTATATGTATGTGTGGTAAATAATATGTGTGCATAATCTACGTTATTTTCTTTCCATTTTAGTATGCAGTATGATATTTTCATAAAGCTGTGTACTATGCTACATTTAAAAGCTAAATACCATATAATATAAACATACTAAACATTGTTTTCCGTCAAAAGCAGGGTATTTTTTACAACAAAAGTAAACACGATAGATTTCAGAATTTTGTGCTTGAATCGACAACCTTCAAATTGTACATCCGTCTTGGAATTCCTACTACAAATACATACAGGCTTTCAGATGCATACAATTGAACATTATATACATAAAAAAAGGTTATTTGCAATTAAAAAGAAAATTGAGAAAATGCATGTTATTTTTAATTTTGTTTTTTTGAAACACTAGAAGAAAATCTGAGCACACTGCATACGTATTGTCACCTGTCCAGTGATATTACAGTTATTATATTTAAAACTGCAACTATAAAAAACAGGATTTTACTGTCCGCCCAGTCTGACTCCTCACAATAGACAATGAAATTGTAAGGCTTCAATTCTGGACGTAATTTTAAATTAAATCAATCAGCTATACTTCATTTTTACCGCCCCCCATATCAGACTGCAGATCAAAGTGTACTTCATGAAATCTGACACCAATATGTGCACACTTCTTTTGAAATTTAATTTGAAAAGTTAAGTTGACCAAATATACATGGAACTAAAGTAACTTACCTGGTAAACCAATGAGTATGACCACTTCATTAATGAAACAAAACTGTTACTAACCCAACAGTACACCAGAACACATGGGCAGAATACTTTGTGAACAATAAACTGGTTCTGTAATTTACATCAGTCAATGAGACACGTGAGGTATACTATCTTGACACCAACTTTGTCACTACTTATTGCCACACTGCTAAATACTTCGTTCTTGACGAGGCCTTTCAGTGTCTCCACCATCTTCACGTCTTAAACAACAACATTTTACTTCCACACACACACACACACACACACACACACACACACACACACACACACACACACACACACACGCGCGCGCGCGCGCGCGCCTAAAGACATCCCCCCAAATTGTTTGAATCCGCTCGGAATCAGCCAACCCCATATTGTGTGTGTTCAACTAGGCCACGCCCCTCACCGAGCTTCGTCACTGCCCGTTCTCTCCCTAGTCCCTCTTGGTATCGAGAATTACTCTTGTCAAACCATGTTTTCTTAATATTTACTTATTCTTATGACTCCTGCAAAATATGGTACGACGCCTCTTCATTATTAAACTCTATATTCATTAGTGCATTTTTCTATTTTTTTTTTTTTTACTTTTAATATTTCTAACTCTTCTAATAATTTTTGTTTGTTTACGTTATTTTCTATTTTTAGTATTTCAACATTTTTCCTAGGATTTATAAATGTATGTCCTGTTTCCATAAAATGTCTTGCATACAATGAATTTGTAGTCCTTATCACCTTCCCCTTTTGTATGTTCTCTCATTTTAATTTCGAACCTACATATACTTTGCCCACATATACTTTTTTGCAGTCCTTACAGTCCTGCCATGATCTTATACTATCGTGGATCTGTGATTATTTATAACCTTCTGACATGTACAACAGTCAACAACTAATTTAACAACATGTGTGATGCTATATAATTTCCTGACTACTGCATACTGGTCACATGTCTGACATTTTTATTTTTGTAGGTTAGCAGATTACAAAGACTAACACTATCAGCAATACAATAAAGCTGTACATCTAATCAAATGTAACATATTCAACAGACAACTGAAATTGAAAATATATTCAATTTTTTTATATTCTTAAAAGTTCATATTTTTCTTGTATATATTTTATATTATCATTAAAAATAACAAAATTGTTTACAATTTTTTTATTAGACCAGTGGTGATAAATTGGCACAAGAGATCTGGATATTACAACGCCCAGACATGGATAACAACTTGATTACACTGGCTAGACCATGAACGAAGAAACAATAATTTGAGAACTAATATGATATCAGACTGGAAGAGAATATGAACTGAAATGATGAGAATGTGAAATGATACAACTTATAAATGGGTAGCACTAAATGCTGCATCAAATTACCATGCCTATTGTAACATGACATAAGGTAGTGAAGATCCAATGATATTTAACTATAAAAATAAAAAGCTGAAGATAAGAATAAGAGGCAAAAACTTATAAACTCAGCGATCAATAACCCAGTAACCCAAATGACAAATGACTGTTAACCTGACAATGACCTGACACAATAGATCGGATAAATACCAAAGGAACCACGAAACAATGAAGAAGCAGTTGAGACCTAAGTGTAATCAAATGATCCCAAATGATGACCATTATATTGTAATTTAAATAATGAACTGATATAATTGTAGAGTAGATGAGATTTACTTAGGGTAATAAAGTTAATGGAAAATAATAATGTTATGTATATTTTATTGATAAAGGAACGCACTTATAATATAAGGTAGGGAGTTGGAAACTAACCATACCCAAATTAATAGTGATAATAATAGTCAAAGCCAATAAAAGATGCTTTGAGCCAAACAAAAGCAATAATTAAGTAATAACCAAAAGTGATCAGAGTGATTTGAAAGTAAACTAGTTATTCATGACCCATAATCACACAGTGATATCAAAATAATCAGACAAACCGTGTGAATAAATAAGTGAGTGAATTAAAAATGTGTATAAAAATAAATGTGGTGAAATGCTAGGTATAGCATGTAATGAAAAAAAAAGTGATAGTGATAATAAATAATGAAACCTTCTATGAAGGGAAAAGTGCAGTGGGGGTGCAGAATAAAGTATTTTATAAGCAGACTATAATAAATAGCTAAACAATCTTTGATAAACTTTATGTTAGCAAGTAAGATTAAACTGATTGTGCTATTACGAATTTAGGTAATAGGAAGTAAGAATTATAAAATAAGGTAAAAATTAAGTTATTAGAATGAATAGTAAAATAAGAAGGACAGACACTGTATTTAAGTGAAGGGATTAGTAAGTAAGACATATCCTGTAAGGTACAGTTTAACAGTAGTATTATAAGAGTTTTGTTATTGTTCAAAAAACCATAGAATGTAGTAAATTATAAGATAAGCAAAATAATAGTAAAAAACAGAAAACTAGTTAGAAGTTTAATTTCAGGCTTGAACCTGGCAAGGAATATTTTTATAATAAGAGGTGGAGTTAGGAACACTGATGTTTATTGCTTGTTTTGTTTATAAAATTGTATTAGAATTACTAAATATGTTATTAAGAAATGTTAGATGGGAGTAGAATAAAATCTAGGCTCTAGGCCTAACTGTTAAATAAAAATTTAATAGATTTGAGAACAAATAATAGTCCAAAGTTAAAGCAGAGGATACCAAATGGTTAAACAAATTAAGTGAGTATTCCTAATACCAAAATATATGAATAACAACCAATTTTGAATAAAAATATATGTAAAATATAAATGTGAAAAATAATAAAAATGTAATTAGCTATTCAAAAGTGGGCATGAGGGATATCAAAATGATCATCATGAAAAATTAGGAAGAATGGTACTCATGTAATAACTCCAGCTATTAGTATAAGATAAAAATCTTCATTTGAAGATATTTTGGTAAAATTAGACTAAAAAAGACGTTAAAAATAACAATGACTTAAGTTAATGACCAATGAGAATTAGCATAATTTATTAGGTAACCATAGCAACCAGAAATTTATTGCCAAAAAACCGTTAGATTTTCAATACTGTATTATTGACCGACGCAGAGAGTGGATCGAGTAGCTCTCACACTAAAATTTTATTACTAAAGTGAATTTTAAATTAATTTAAACCAAAAGAAGATAATAACAACATCCCAGGGAATCCTGAACAAAATTTTGTGTAATAAAAATTATCAACGAACCATAATTATCCGAGGAAGCCGGGAAGACGCAGCGAAGAAGAGAGACGACAACGGATCGCGAAGGAAGATCATCGGGACATAGATCAATAGAAGAAGACGGACGATCACAGAAGGAGTGCGAGGCCGGAGTTTGCGAGGATAACCGTCGGGACAAGAGAAATAAACTTCCGAAGAATAGAAGAAGACGACATCTCAGGAGTTATCCGGAAGAAGAAGGCGACAGCAGGAACTTCAGCGGAAAATCGATGAGTATAAACATAATCCCATTATCGAATTCACAATTTTTTGGTCAAAATTAATAAATAACTATTTCACTTCACTGATCACTATTCCGGTTTAGAACTAAATGCTTTGTTAAAATCACTATTTAAACTTTAATCAATTAATAATTATTAAAAGCAAAATATAATAAATAATTGAGAAACCTTTCTAATGAACGAAACCTAACCCAAAATTTTACTAAGTTTTCATTGGTAATTACTTACTCGAATAGGATAAGATATTAATTTTTTTGTGTAACTAGTATTAAGGATTGTTATAAATTTGTGTGTCTTAGCCGTAAGTATATATTTCTGTAGCCGAAAGGACTTATTAACACCCCTGAGAAAAAACATTTTAACTGTAAACTAACGTTAAGACGACTTGTGTACAAAACACGGGAACTGAGCAAGTACCAACCGAACAAGTGTAATAGCCGGTACAAAAAATAAATTTGATGTATTATAAGGAAATTGAAATCTTTTAAAGGGTCAATAAATGTTCTCATTCTGCAACTCTGTATGTTTGATTCAATTAATTTACAATAATAAATAAGAATATATTGAAGTGAAAGCGTCAAAGCAAAACGTTAGCCGAGTCGACACTGCAGAAAGGCGTGCGCCAATCAGGTGGCGAGGCGGCAACATTTGAATACAACAGAGAGAAATACGGTTTACCCGTAAATGATAAGAGAAGTTACAATTTGACCTATTAAGCACAACTAACACTAATTATTAATTTTTACAAACCACATAAAGATTCTATTACAAAGTGACGCTCGCAACAGTTGGGCTTTTCGTTTATGTTAAAAGGACGGTAATAAGGGGAACGTTTACCAAATCTAAATACCCCGTAACATAGGAATTATATTACACTATCTACCATAGGGGTGATGGAGATTCATGTGTTTAAATTCATTTACCCGTATGCTATACCATAAAAGTCTGTAGTGTGTGGCTAATTCATTCGTTATATAGCCTGCTGTTATAATTTAGTTTGAAATTTTGCCAGCCGACGTCTTTCACAAACCTGTGAAGTAATCAAGTGTCCAGCTGTTGTTTGCGTTAGGCACGGGGTGTTTCTAATGTAAACAAAGTGACAAATGCATGTGCTTTTGTTCTCGATGAAACAATTTACGATGAAAATTTCAATCAATCGGATTCCAAAATTGATGATATGGATAAGGATGCTGCCTACGAACCCGATGAATCTTTTGATGACAATAGAAGCAAGCTTTCTAAAACCAAAATATAATTTCATACACATAACCTACAACATAGCTACGTTGGAGGAAATAGAAACAATTATCATTAACGCAGCCGACAAAAGTATCCCAAAACAGTCAGGAAAAGCCAAGCACAAGTACATGAATAGCTGGTGGAACAACGAGCTTCAGGAGGTAAGAAGAGCGCGTAATAACGCTCGGAAAAAATGGAAGAAAACAAGAATAGCTGTAAACCAAAGTCAGTTCAACAAATGCAATGCCATGCTCCGCAAAGCTACTCTTGCGGCTAAGCGATGGTCGTGGAGGGAGTTCGTCAGCTCCATGAACACAAACACCCCTTCGAGTATAGTATGGAAAAAGTTCAGAGCAACAAATGGAGAATCCTCAAAAAGGATAAATGCAATTAGTCAACCAAACGGGAATCTCCTCCTTCAGCAAATTCCTCTTGGATAGGTCGGGTCGCAAGATTTCATGGCCAAAGCAGTTAAGCCGGGATGAGCAATTCCTGTCTTGCCAAATGGAACATCTCTATAGGTGCGCGGACCCCGATGACGTCCCTTTCACGCTGGCGGAGCTAACAGATAGTGTGGGAAAGCTTAAACGCTCAGCTCCAGGTTCGGACAACATCCACAACGAAATGTTGAGTAACTGTTCCTCCGAAATGTTGACGAAGATCTTGGACCTATTTAACGATACCTGGAAGACAGGCGAAATCCCTCAAAAATGGAAAACGGCCAGAGTTATTCCCTTATTAAAACCTGGAAAGGACGAGTCGAAACTGGCCTCCTACAGACCCATCTCATAAACTTCTTGTTTTGGGAAATTAATGGAGCGCCTACTCAACAAAAGGTTGACTTGGAGGTTGGAGTCTCAAAACCATTTGGACAAATATCAGTTTGGATTTCGGCCTCAACGAAGTACCACGGACGCCCTGCTATACTTCACAAATAAAGTTTATGAAGGCTTTGAATGCAAGAAGTCCACGGTGGCGGTCATGACTGACTTTGAAGCCACGTTCGACAAAATACCACATGCCACAGTCATCCTACAGTGTATGAAAATTTGGATTAGGGGAAAATTATTGCAGTTCATCGTAAAATTTCTTGAAAACCGCCAAATAGAAACTGCAGTAAATGACACAAACTCTTCGAGCCACAGAATAGAGAATGGAATACCACAGGGCGGAATAATCTGTCCGTCGCTTTTCAACATTGCCTTGCGGGATATCTCGAATGAACTTCCACCTGATGTACACAGTGTTACTTTTGCGGATGATAAAACCATTTGGGCGACGGATACCAATCACGAGAAAGCAACGGAATCCATTCAGCTGGCCCTCAATATTGTAAGCAGGTGGTGTCAAAAATGGTTTTTAAAGATTTCAACCCAGAAAACTGAATGCGCATTTTTCACAAGATGTAATAAGCTCGCAAACTATGTGCCTCTCCTTACCCTTCAAGGCGAAATACTTCAGCATAACAGAAATCCAAAACTGTTAGGGATGGTTCTTGATCCAAAATTTAGGCGGTCAGCACACGTGGAATATGTAATAAAGGCATGTACCCCAAGATTGAACGCATTGAAAGCAGTGGCCAGTCGAAACTGGGGCGCTGACACATCAACGCTGAAAATGTTTTATCTTGCATTCGTGAGGTCGAAGGGTTTTACTGTTGTGAAGTTTGGGGTTCAGCTGCAAAAACCCATATAAACAAAATTCAGGCGATCCAATCAGCAGCACTACGTCTTTGCCTGGGTTGTACAAAAACCACTGGGATAGCTGCTATGCAAGTTGACTTAGGTGTTGAGCCGATCGAAATGTATATTAGAAGACAAATGTGGACAAAACTTTTGAAAGTCAATACATTACCAATAACTCACCCATTATACAACTTATGTGCCAATCAGATAAGCATTAAAAATTCGTTCAACTATCAAACGAACATACTGTCGACAACGTTATCGCATAATGTGCCGGAGCAAATTCCACCTATGTACGATGAACCACCACGTAGCTGGCCGGGAATAAAAGCGATCGTGGATCTTCCACACAAAGTCGGCAAAATGGGTCATCCAGATATAATTAGAGCAGAAACACTAGAGATGATTGACGAGCAGTATAAAAATCATACGAGGATCTTCACAGATGGACCAGTGGACATCGAAAGCGGGAAGTCAGGTGCAGGGTATTTCAACCAGAGTAATGGCGAACGGTACTATATTCCGGCTAACGCACAGTCCAGTATGGACACCAAATTATTGGCTATAAACGCGGCATTATCCTGCTGTCTTTCTATTGAGCAAAAGCTCATCTGTATCTTGACTGACTCCAAATCATCATTAGAAGCGCTATCAAAATCTGGCACAAGTGCGTACTTCTTTCGTATTAATGAAATAAGGAAACTATTCCTCCAGCTACACAACGAAGGGAAAATGATCACCCTTCAATGGGTTCCATCCCACTGTGGAGTCCCCGGAAATGAAATAGCAGATGGGATCGCAAGGGAGGCGTGCACAATGTATCCAACTAACCTAAAGAAGTTCTCCCTGCTGCAGTGCAGAAGCTCGGGTGACTGACACTTCAGAAGCTCTTGGGAGGACAGTTGGAAATCAGCAACCACAGGTCGCAACTTATACCAAATATAACCTGTGCCGGCCAAGGAAAACATCTACAAGGGAGTCGCGCGTCCGATAGCTCCTTTTGCTGTGAGGGCATGTACCGGCCATATCATTACCCAAGAATATCTCTTTAGATTCAATCTCACGGATACGCCACAATGCTTACTGTGTGAAGACGGAGAGGAAAACTTTGAACATATACTTATAAAATGTCATTACCCGATTGCCGCAAGGGATATCTTAAGGATGCAAGTGTCGGGATGGCAAGAAATCATGAGCAATAAGAAGTACTGGGCTCTCGCTTCTATCATCTATCATGGACATCGGGCTATCGGCTACAGTTGAAGCTGGACGCCTGTAGGAAGAAGTAAGAAGTAAGTAATACACATAACCTAAATGGGTTACGTGTATTGTCATATTTTGTTTTTATTATTTCTGGCATGAACTAATTATATTGGTTTTTCTTGTGTACAGATGCATCACAAGAACCAATGCTGCAAAGTAGAGGAAATCATGGCAGTGATGTTGATACTGATTGGACTGACAACGACCTTATCATACCTGTATTGCGTATACATAGGTTTCAGTCCTAAAAAGGAAGGTGTATTTAATCAGGCTGTGTTGAAATAGGCATGAAATGTTTCATAAGAAATTAAATTAGCTATTAAAGTTTAAACATAATGAGGGTTAATACACATTTTGGTAATGAAAGAGTATGATGTGATATGTGATAAAAATACTAAGAATATACATGGAATGGGCATAAAGTTGATATTACGTAAGTACTATTTTGTTAAAAAATATTGTTACAATTATCTGAGTACTGCCCCTATGGTTGACAGGGAATGACATGAGAAAAACGAGTTGTTGAAAGTGTTAACTATGGATTAGAGCAGTTTTATGAATACATGGTATACACGGTATATGCCGAGAGATTAAAACTGAAGAAATATAATTAAAGAATATTCACATGGTTGTGATGATGATGCTAACCAATCTCCTGTACATATGCTTCACAACTCTCGGGATGTACTGAACACAATTATATAATAGAATTAAAAATTTTTCAAAGCAAAGTATTATAGAATGTTGACAATGCTTCTGCCTATTGTCAACCACATGGATTTTGGAAGTATATCTTATGTTACAAAGAAATTAAATCCATAGCTACCAAGCACAACATACTGTCTACACCAGCATTAACATGTTGAAGCACTCAAATGCTCAGAATAATATTTCTGAGAAGCAAGTGTTCTTAGATGGTTTCAGTGACATTATAGCTAATCGTATAGTTACAGTTAATAAGTATTTTGTATGTAAGTAGTGTGAAATCAACAGTTGGTACCTAAGAACAGTATTAATGGGAAAAATATAGGATAATTATAGTGATGATAAAATATGAGTACAGAAGAGCATACTTACTTGTCACTACTTTCTGAGCTGGATGATGGCAGTCGTACAGGCAATATGGTTTTTATTGTGCTTTGTTTGTCTTCTCTGTTGTTGATCTGTAATGGCTTTGTCAATGCAGCAATTAAATGTGGTACCGATGAATGATTTGATTCACTCAATGAATTTGATGGTTCTACTAAAGGCTCTTCTCGCTGGATGACTAACTGCTGAGAATCATTCTAATAACAGAGAAACCTTTTTATTACAGAAAAATCTGATAGCACTTACAGTATTTACATTTTCTCACTTCAAGTCATGTTCTCTCTCTCTCTCTCTCGTGCACACACATGCTTTTATTTTTCTTATAAGCTGAAGGATAGAACTCGTCTATTCCTCTGCAAGTCCCTTCATTTTTTATACACACTTCATTAAAACTGTCATACAACCTTTTCTACCTTCACACCACCATATAATTCTAAGAACGGATGTCTTCCCATCTTCTTTTAAATCATTGTATGAGATTTGTAATTTCCTGGATGAAATTTGTTTGACAAGGTCTTGTTAATATGGAATTTATTATGTTTTGTACCACTCTTGTCTGCTTCACTTTTTGTAGATGTTCATTTCTTGCAATAATCTTCTTTTATCTAGGAGAGAATATCCGCTAATGGTTTAAAAATTTCAAGTGTACTAATTTTATTTCCATTCTGTTTGCCCTGATTATTGCCAGCTTTTCACAATTTGTCAATACAGTGGTTTCTATTAAATAAAAATTTCAGCTGAAAATGATTATTGCATAAAATTCTTTTTACAACCCAATTGCATCTAAATGTTTTTACACTTACATTAGTAACAGTTCTAATAAATAATGTGTAGGATCCTTCAAGATGAGGGATACTTTTGATCAAATAGAACTCTTTCAATCTGCAAGTTCTCTCTTTCTTTGTACAGCTTTCACAACAATCATGTAACATTAGTAATAAAGAGAACTTTAACCACAGTAACATGCAGACAAAAACCATTTTGAAACTTAAGGCTTGTTTTTGAAATGCAATGATTGAATTTATTAGTTAAGGCAGATTTAAAGAATTGTTTTAATTTTGTTCAGCAACATAAAAAAAAAGTTTAACAGTAAGATGCATTTTCTGAATGATTTTTAACAGTTATTCTTGTATAATAAAAGCAAGACTCGTTTGAAAATTATTTCATTTTTTGCCTAAAGTTAAGTAAATTTAAATGGAACTCTTCTGTTCTTGAAGCAGACATATACTTTATTATCTAAAAGACCAGATGCTGTTGTGATCATAACTATTAGCCTATATATATGCTTACTATTCATTTGAGTGCACCATACCTGCCAGCTCCTGTCTGTAACGGGGCTAAAAGAGGGGTTTTTATTTTATTACAATTCATGAAATTATTTTCTATCTGTGTGGCCAGTCCCGTGTTAAGTAACGTTGGACGCAAACAAAGGAACAGTGATGTGAAGTTTTGAACGTAGCTGGGGCGTTGGAATGTGATGTATGTTTGTCAACGCATTACAATTCCAAGAAAACGGGTGATGTGTTATGCACTCAAGCGCACAACTGGAGCACGCGCGCGGAATGGACGCTAAGCCAACTCAACTGAAGTCAAACAACATGGCCCGAATGTAACAACTTTTGTCAGCAGCGTGGTCCCATGCCGATGGAAGTCTGAATACACCACGCCCATTTGAGTGACGTGACTAGTGGCCTCAAAATTTTGTCAACGTCTAGCACGCATGAATAACCCATAGTCTAAGTACGTTGACGAACAATCTGACAGAAGGAGGCATTGGTTTTCCTATCCAGCAACTCGACGTGGTGGGAGACTGGCTGGTGACGCTGGCTCCCAGTTGAAATAACTCCGTTTTCCTGGCCGGGAACGTTAAGAAGTCGCGCACTTCCAAATTTAATTTTTTTGTAAAAAGTATCAATCAGTTTAAAAAAAAAATGAATCAACATCTCAGAATGTAGCCAGTATAAGTGAAGGAGAAAATTTTAAAGTGAACGAATCTAATTTAAATGTGGTGAAGTGAAAAGGACAAACTTTCGGACATATACGGAGAACGCGACGCATGACGATGAGAGGAATAACGCCGGTTGGGTAATCCTCGACCTACATTAATTATGTCATTTTTAAAAAGGGATTCTAACTAAATTATGGGGAATTTTGCAGTATGAATGTGTGAGCATGGCAAACTGGGTTGTTTTGTAAAAAGTAGAATAAGTTAGTTAAAGTTTTTTTTTGTATACGCATATGTTTTGATACTAGGAAAAGAAAAAAGTAACACGCTATACAATTATTGGGCAGTTTCATGATTAAACAAGAATAGAGAAAGAAGTAAAATCAATGTAATTTTAACAGAATGTTTTTGAAGTATAACCTGAAGTAAAGAGTTTGATGAAAGTTATAAGTGGAGGAGAACATAAGCTTGCAATGAATGTTAATAAAATTAATTAATAGCGTAACCATGTGTTAAGTTCATTAATACGCCACATTAACATCACCTATCCTGTATGGAAAATTTCGCCTAATGAACCTGGCAATTAAATAAAAGTGTTTTCAAGGTTTCGATATATAACCACAAAATATCGTGGCGACCTACAATTAGTTTGGAATCTTCTGTGAGAGGTAAGTCAGGGTGGCATGTAAGTATGATGGTTAAGTAAAGGTATTGTTTGAGGTAAGTAAAAAAGAATAGAACGTAACAACTGGCGACCCTGCCAGGATAACTCAAATGAATTAATTCATATGGGTTTAGGCCTGATTTGAAGTACAAAATAGGTGGTGATAGTAGGCGGTTTTTTGTAATAGAAAAAAAGTACGAGATGTGCGAGTTAGAAGTTAAGTAACAATACGTAAAAATTAAGTAGCATACATAAAATGGTACATCACTGTAAGTGTTAAGAGTTAAGTGGTAGATGTTTTTATGTAAGCAAAGTTAAATCAGTAAATTTATAAAAATGGCATGAAATAATGAAAGTATTGTATGTGAAATAATTAATTTTGAAGAATCAGCTGTTATAAACAGCCTCGAAGTACAATCAACACCCAATGTAGGGCAAGACGATTAAATATCAATATAAGTGTTACAGATGAAACAAATATAACAGAGGATTCGGGGGTTCAATTAACTCTAACCTCGACAAAATGTAATAAATTGGACAATGATGTAATAAGTTTTTTATTAAATCAATTCAAGGAATTGAAGGAACATAAAGTCGTTTTGATAGTAATGACAAAAAATTTGATAAATTGAGCCGTGAAATTAACGAACAGAAAATAAAATGTGAAAGTAATTTCAATGAGTTGAAAAAGCAGAATAATGAATTAAAAAATGATATTAGTGAGATTAATAGACGTTGTGAAAATACCAATGAAGAATTTACCAATAAGTTTAACCAATTAGATACCAAGCTAGATAATTCAATAAAGAATATAGATGTTAAATTTAATGAGATAGATAGTCAGATATCAGAAAGAGTTGATAAACAAATAAATGAGAATAATGAGAAGTTAATAAGTTCAATAAATGAGTATAATAATGAGATGGAATTTAAAATAAATAAATGTAATACTGAAAACGAATACAAGTTTAATAGTGTAGAGGTTAAGATTGAAAAAATGAATCAAAATATTGATGAGCATAAAAATAATACAGACATGAAAATCAATAAAGTTGAGAATACCTGTAAAACAGAAATACAGGCGTTACATGAATCAGTTAATATAATAACCAAAAATAGCATTAAATCTGAGTGTATTAATGATAAAAAATTGTATTCAATTGAACAGAGTATTAGTAATGTTAAAGATGAGTTGAGTTTAGTAATAAACCAAAAATTAAGCAATGTTACTGAACGAGTATTAATTACAAGAGATGTAAATAATGAAATTGAACTTGAAACTTTTTGTAGTGAGAATCGTAGAGTGCATCCAATGCAGTTTTTAAATAGAGTATGGGAGTTTAACAAGTTTAACGGTAGTAGTTGGGAGGTTAAACTTATAAAAATTTTAAAATGTTTTAAGGGTAATTCTGAGATATGGGCGGAAATACACAGAAATGAATGGGAGAGGTATGCAAATTTTGAAACAGCTTTTCATAATAAATACTGGTCAGAAGAGGAGCAGGAGATATTGTTCAGCCAGATAATGGGAACTGGGAAATTTGGGAGAAATAATAATATTACAGTATATACAATGAGACTGTTTAACGAAGCAAAATACTTAGAACCACCGTTGCCATTCCAGTCGTTTGTACACCATGTCAGCAAACATTTACCGAGAGAGGTACAGATCACGTTGATGACGAGAGAGGTAAGTGACATAAATGAATTAGAAAAAATATTGGATGTTTTTCAGAATACTAGGGACCAGGAAGACAGCAGACGTCCACAACAACCCAATGTGAACAGTGGAGGGAGTTACGCACCAAAAGGAGGACAAAACGTGGGAACTACACATAATGGTCGAGAGCCAAACAGACAATATCCGAGGTGGAAATGTGATGGTTGTCCCGGATAAAATTATGCTGACCGTAATTTTTGTTATAGATGTAGGAAGGCGAGACCCTGTAGCGGGTCAATTTTGGGTCCTTTTATCTAGCGTACATGTGATTGAATCCCTGGAACCCGAGTCTTTGCAGGTAGGTGGGAGATTTATTATTATAATTTGATAATTAAAAATTTCAATTCGTTTAGAGTATCACAACCCGGTCATCAGCCGAGGATGCAGCAGAGATACAACAACACACATCAGAGAAACAGCGAAGGACGAGCCGAGAATACAAGAAACGAAGGAGGAAATCAGCAGACGGGAAGAGTGTACAAGCCCAGAAGTGCGGCTGAGAGAACGAAAAACTGATAAGGACAATGGATGAGGAGGCCCGGCCATTGTCGATAGATAACTGCGGGGTCCATGGAAATAAATACAGGAATCACACAATTCACACGGACATGGCTACCGAATTGATGGAAGAAGAGGAGGCAGCAACGATGAGACCAGAAGCATGGTTGACGGAGGTAAAACTGGAAATAGAAGGTAAGCCAGTTATGACACTAATAGACACAGGTAGTGAAGTATCAGTAATAGCAGAACACATACTAAATAAATTAAGAGAAACTAAACAAAAATGTTCCATCTTTGCCAGTTGCGGGAGTAACCATTGTAGGTATTACGGGTGTTAGAAGTAAACGGGTTACACCACAAGTCCAGTTGAATATAATAATAAATGGGGAAAGTTATGAAAACACATATTTAGTTGTAAAGGGCTAAAACTTAGAAGTAATATTGGGTAATGATTTTCTGATCAGGAATAAAGTGGTTATCAATTTTAGAAAGAAAATTTTAAAATTGAACAATGAAGGTAAACAAATAACAGTTAATTTTGAACGGGTGTTAGATACAGTAAAGATTTCGGGTATAAGGGTTATACCAAATAGGGTCATAGATAGGGACATGGAATTTAGTATGAATATTGTATAATAGTCGTGACGTCCGCCTCGTTCAAGCCCCGCGATGGAAGCCAATTTGTAATATAACGTGACGTCCGCCTCGTTCAAGCCCCGCGATGGAAGCCAATTTGTAATATAGACGTGTTTACGGCTACCGTTTTACTCTGCAAAATGTGAATAATGTACAATTTGTGTGTAATGGGTGTAACGTGTCTTCTCTATCAGTAGTTCAAATGCGTGCAACTTCCGCAGATTTCGTCCGTTGCGAACGTACGAATAACCAGGTCTTGATGTTCTTACCTGATGTTCACTAGGGGTATGAAAATCCCGGTGGCGCCAAATTGTTTTCTCAAAACAATTAAAATAAAATTCAAAGGTGTATGACCAGCGCAGCTCAGGCGGTTTGAATAATTCAAATATTTCCGCCAGCTAGGCCCACTAGAGCGCACAGCAGTTCGATGCGTGGGCTGTGTAAATCGTGAGTCGTCTGCTAATATGTACATAAAATATTGTGCACCTCCTAATGAAATTATAACACCGTGGTTACACTCAATACTTACACATTTTTTATTAGTGATTGTTATTCATTTAATACAAATTATTCTAATACAAATGCTCCGGTTGTTTATATGAGACAATTACAGGGTTTGACAATCGATATTTGAATTGATAACCAGACGTTTAATAATGACGTCTGTTGTAAATAGTACATCAGTTATTAATGTTTGTTTGTCATGGGTTCTTGAGGTTACGTTAAAAGGATTACAAATGTTTAAAACAATAAAAATACACACCCTTACATCAAGTAAACTTAACTAACATATTGTGTAGGTATAATTTGTTTAGCGCAGTGTAGTAAAAGTGTTTACAAGTTATGGATCATTAACAACAGTTTATATTGGTTAGTTTATAAATTGTCAGTGACTTAGTATTCTTTTTAATCTTTGAAAGTAATTAATTTCAGTTCAGTGAGATTTCGACCTTTAGTGAGAAATAATTAACGTGAGTTTGTTTATATATTTTGGGTAATTTAAGAGGTACTTATCACTTCCGTAGTTATGGCGAATTCATACGATCTGTTATTCATGGGTTATACTATAATCTTCTTTAATTTGCTGGGTTCAGGACATCAGGCATCTTTTCCAGTTTAATTGGTAGTAATTTATTTTCTTTTTTCGTTAATTTGGCCTCAACTTCAATAATATGGTTCCAGTCCTTGTCTTATGTCTTGGTATACACTTAGTAGTAACTTCTTCTGATATTTTCTATGTTTTAATTGACAATTTTGGTCACTCGAAAATTAGCGTCTATACCATTAAAGCGTCATGCATTCAGTAAAAAAATCTAACGGTATTTTTTCTTGTTACTCCAGTTTCCATGGTAACGTAATTATTCTCCCTGGTCGATTCAAAATAAACACATTGTTATCAAACTTTGAATTTTTTGTTTAATTTGAATAAATATTTTATAATGGCTATATTCACTTGGGGATAATTTCAATGGTTGTAACCTTTACATAGATGTTCCTATTTTCTTTCAAAGATTAGTTTGATATCTTACAAGATTGGTCTAAGCCATGTATTGATGTTTTAGTCCAAAATTGATAATACTATGTTAATACATAATTTACTTATTTCTAAGTTTTAATATAATTCTGCCATGTTCCCTTTCGTTACACATAATTATTATATTTTGCCTATTATTTCTTATAAAGGTATTGCTATTATTTTCTTTATAACTTCCTTACTTACTTAAAACATACTAACATATTACTGTAAAACTATTTCTTCTGGTATTTATTGCCTTAAACATTAAGCCAATAACTTCTTTCTTTAAATTAACAAATGAACAAATTTGGTGAGTGTTATACCTACACCATCTCTTTTATAACAGTAATCACCCTGGTGATTTTTATACTGCGATAATATTTTTTCTGTTTTTTACATTCACAATTATTCTGTGTCTTTCAGTCTAATATACTTAACTTAATTGCTCATTTAACATGTGCTTATGTTTTGGGTTTGTCACACTTGTTTAACTCTTTTTCTTAAGATTATATGCTGTTTATTTTATTACACTTATCACTTCACTGTTCATCTTTGTCACTCCCTACCTATCTCTAATTACCCTTATATTTCTCACGATCTCACTATTATTACAAAGTTTTTGTATCTAATGAGTTCATGTCTCTTTTGTTAACTTCAGACTGTCACATATCATTTTATAATATTCAAACAACATGGTATTGTAAATACATCTTTCAAATAAAACATAACTTTGTATACATTGTCATTAAAGTGATAAAAATTGGTCTGAAATGTCATAATTAATAATAATAACAACAATTTAATAATGTTAAAATATATTGTGTTAATTGAAACATACTACATCTGTAGCAACAGCAATAATATTAGCGAATAAATAAACTCTCCAAAACCTTATACTTTCAAACACATAATGCTGAAATAACATACATACGGCTGAAATAATCCTAGTAAAAGTTCCAAAGTATATAGTAGGCTATACAATTTGTTCTCTGATTGAATCACGCACACATTTCTATTCCCTGTCTGTATGAGTGTAATTTTAAACATAACAGCTGACACATCACCTATAGATAAGGATATACATACAATCATATCTACACATGGTTTTTTATGTATAACAATTGCTGAGATACTGTCATTTACAAGTTACCACTAATAAAAATTTAAACATAAATTATTAATAATAATAAAAAATTATGCTCTTTTAAAACAATCTTATGAGTTAATTGTTACGGCCATGTAATCTTTTTTTTTTCTTTTTTTTCTTCACTGTCTTCTTGTCTCGCTTTACTTTGGTTAATATCTGGCCAATCTCTGGGGTTGGGTCAATGTCAGTTGTCTGTCAGTCTAGTTCGTATTTTCTTGTTTTGTAACCACCTTTGGTTGTATTCTTCTTCCTTCACTATTGATTATATTTACTACTTTCATTCTCGTTATCATTTATCTATCAAAATATATTGTTTCTTGGCATTCTTTACATACTTATTTATATCAAATGTGATCAGGGTTTGGCAATGTTATAATATGTGTAGAGAGAGTGAGTGATGAGAGTGAGGAGAGAATATGGGCGGATAGAGCGGTTAAATTTTGTGGTGAGGGTGGCGCAATGGGGAGTTCTCAACGTGAAGCGTTGTGGCAGGTAGTCGAGGGTTTTAGGGGAGTGTTTGCCGGGGAACCAGGAAGGGCAAAAGGTTATGAGTGTGAATTAAAATTGAGGGAGCATGCGCCATATATACGACTAAGTTATCCGGTACCATATTCAAAAAGGGGGGCAGTACAGTTAGAATTGGATAGAATGTTGGAGGGTGGTATAATAGAAAGATCGGTGTCGACCTATTCCAACCCTTTAGTAGTAGTTATAAAGAAGGATGGGAGAGTTAGATTATGCCTAGACGCGAGAAACATAAACCAAATTATTATTCCTGATAGAGAGTCCCCTGAGGCAATTGAAGAAATTTTTCAGAAGTTCAGTGGGGTGAAATATATGACGTCGTTAGATTTGACGGCAGGTTACTGGCAGGTACCGCTAGCCCAAAATAGTCACAAGTATACTGCATTTTTATTTAGCGGAAAAAATTATCAGTTTACTCGCTTACCGTTCGGATTGAACACCAGCGTAGCTAGTTTTATTAAGTGTCTTGATGAAATTTTGCAGCCTCATAATTTAGATTTTTTGACTATATATGTGGATGACATTCTGACAACTTCCAGAACATTTGCGGAGCATGTAGAACATTTAGAGTATGTGTTGGAGAAATTATACCAGGGAGGTTTAACTATGAATTGGGATAAATCTAAATTTTTACAGACTGAAATACATTTTTTAGGATTCATCATAACACCTACAGGAATACGGGCTAATCCGGACAAAGTAGAATCCATCATGACATTCCCGGAGCCTAAAAACATAAAACAATTACAAAGTTTTCTTGGCCTGTGTAATTTTTACAGGAAGTTCCAGTGAAACTACGCCCAGACGACGGCGAGACTTAGCGCCGTGTTGCAGAAAAACAAACAATAGAAATGGGGGGAAAATGAAAGGGAAGCGTTCTGCAAAATTAAGAATAAGTTCACCGATATGATTTTAATGAACCACCCAAATTTCAATAGTAATTTTTATTTACAGACAGATGCTAGTAATATAGCACTAGGAGCCGAACTGTATCAAGAGGACGAGGCGAGAGAACACCACACCATTGCTTTCGCCAGCCAGACGTTGCTAGCATCAGAACGCAACTATACAACTACAGAGAAGGAGCTCCTCAGCATAGTGTTTGCAGTAAAGAAGTTCCGGACCTATCTGCTAGGCAGTAACACCATCATCAGGACGGACCATAAAGCGCTGTCATTTCTGAACACTTGCAAGCTCACACACAGCCGGATATAACCAGGTGGGTGTTAGTGCTCCAAGAGTACAATTTTTCTTGGGAATACATTAAGGGGGTAGAGAACAGGGTACCTGACACATTATCACGAGTAGACACAGATAGAAATAGAACCGGTAGAGATATTAAAGAAATAGAGATTTATAAGCTATCCAGGGAAGATAAACTTTTTGGGGAAGAATTAAAAGATATAAACCTAATGCAGAGAGCCGATAGTAAACTAAATAAAATTATATCCAGTGTAGAATCAGAATTAGATGAATTGGGGTATAAACAATATTTTCAGGTGTTTAATGGGAGTTTATTTAAGAGAGCAGAGGGTAGAGAGAGAGAGAGAGATTGGAGGTTAGTAATACCGGAGGGACTGGTAGAAAAAATAGTGTGGGACTGTCACTATAGATATGGATATTTTGGGGCAAAAAAGTGTGCGAGTGTATTAAGGGAATCTTGTCTATTTAGAAATATGGAAAGACGTGTTCGAAAAATAATTAGAGTTTGTGAACTATGTCAGAAATCCAAAGTGGTGAATTATAGGGTAGAAGGGGAGTTAAATTACATTAAGGTGGAGAAACCATCTGATTTAGTAGCTGTGGATTTGTATGGCCCATTGCCAAAGGGTAGGGGTGGTGTTATGTATATTTTTGTTGTGCTTGATACTTTCTCCAAATATGTCAGATTGTATAGTGTGAAGAGAGCAACGAGCAAGGTGCTGAGTGAGAAGATCACACGAGACTACATGGTCAACATTGGGAAGCCAAAAGTAATCCTGTCAGACCACGGACCACAGTTCATCAGTGGAAAATGGTGCCAGACTCTAGGATGGGAAGGTATCATCCCAAAACATACCGCAGTATATCATCCGCAGTCCAACCAGGCGGAGAGGGTCATGAGGGAATTGGGCAGAATTTTCCGAGCATACTGCCACGCCAAACATAGCGAGTGGCCCTTGTACGTTCAGAGAGTTGAGAACTGGCTGAACAGCGTAACACATGAGTCAACAGGGTTCACACCTTACGAGCTGGTAAGAGGAAAGCGTCCACCACGGATTTTAGAGCAGTTATTCGATTTTCCATCTGAGACGAGTACAATAAACCAGGATATAAAATTGAGACTGGCAAATGAAAGGCTATTGACAAAAGGAGAAAGGCGGAAACAGAGACACGATCTGAAAGGTAAGTGTGTGAAATATGAGATCGGACAGTTAGTGTTGGTAAAACGCCATGATTTATCAAATGCTCAAGACAAGGAGATAAAAAAGTTCTTTTCACTATACGAAGGCCCCTACGAGATAATAGAAATTAAAATGAATAATTCGTATGTTTTACAGAACCGGGAGACACAAGAAACAGTGGGTACACAGAATGCTACAAATTTGAAATTATATTGGTCAGAGTGAAAATTTTGAATTTTAATATGTGTTAATTTGTTTTCAGAAGGGATCCTCCCCCATTTTCGGGCGGTCACGACCTTACCAGTCCTGGCCGTGGTTTTCGGCAATTGGAGGCGGACCATGGTTGGCAGAACTTCCTTCGGGTGGTGACACGACAATGGTCCGGCTCCACCAAAATTGGTATAGACTAGAAATTTCACCACATTTTGAACGGGAAGGGGGACCCCTAAAGGTACGTGATACAAATTATTTTTAACACTCAAGGTGCAGCGGCTAGGTGTACCATATCACGTACCAGCACTGCTTTCGAGTGACTGTAAATAGTTATGGAGGCTATATTTCAAAAAGGCAGTGCATTCAAGGTAAAATTTTTTTGTGTCATTGGAAAAATAAGTTTAGCTGGTGACAGTAGTTTCAGAATAATTAAGAAGATAAGTTTTGTTGAGAGGTGGGCTGAGGGAATAGATAGACGGCGGGTTTGGATAAGTAGTAGAAAGGGAGTAGATTTGGTATAAAAGAGGGACGTGAATTCACGTAGTGGATCTATCTTGTCCCCCAGTTTACCTCATGGCAGAACCCCCCTCTTTTCGGGCGATTACAACCTTAGTAGCATTAAGGATAAAACTAGCCTCCAATGTAAATACTTATCAAAATATAATTTGGAATGTTTATAATTTTAAATTTGTCAGTAGCTATAGTGTATTTTAGTAAATAAGTGACCATATATAATTATGAAATTTGTAGTACAAGTTAAGAAAAGTGAAAGGTTTGCTGTCTAGAAGTTGAAAAGGTAGATGTGTCTAAAAAATGTAAACATGAAAATTTAATTAATAATATACCCAAACATATAAGAGTTGACCTTCCATGAATTGGAGTAACGGTGTCAGTGTGAGCCTTATATGTCTTTTGGTAGTTTCCCCACATTTCGGCCGGTCACGGTTTCACCAGGCCCTGGCCGTGGAATTATGTAAGTAGTTACAAAATTGGTGAACTTTGAAATTGAACCGGGGGGTAACACAGGGGAAACTACATAACTATGGAACAGCGCCTATCGTCGAAGGTATCGATAGTGCCGTGATTAAGGGTGTGTGAATCATTTTAGTAGGATTACTGGTGTCCTCGGACATCAGTAATACCGAATTTTTTATGTAACGCTGAACCAAGAACGGTATAGGCAGCAACTATACCTTATATATGTAACTTCAGTTCTTGGGGATGCAAATGGACGCAACAGTCCAACACCAGGAAACAATAGTGTGTGTGGAAAAGGGGCTGGCAGTTACAAGCCAGGGGCACACATAACGCATCTGTGCACAAGGTAAATACCTAGACCGACGGGCAGGTGGTTTACCTAATTGTAACTGGGTAAAAGGGGGGATTTTAAGTAAATGATGAAGTGGGAGTGTAGCTGTAAATTCAGTGAGAGGGTGACGACCTCTGTAAACAGCGGGCTGTCAGCTTATAACACGACTCTATAGAAAGAGTTGGGGGTTGACAATCCATAGAGCTGTTCAGTAACTGTTGCTATGACTATGACTCAATGAGTAGCGATGTATGTCCCTATGAGAGCAAACAATAGATAGTCAATTATAATGTTTTATTTTGATTCAAAAAAATACTATTGTAACAGATAGGCTGTTTAGGAGTAAGTGATTTAAATGTGATGTGCTTTGTGTACTGATTTCATAAAAGACTTTGCTGATACTTAAAAGACTATTTCAAGTATATAAGATGTTTATCAGATTCTGTTTAGTATGTTTTATTGTGTCATTATTGTTAGTATGTTAGGGGTAAGAAGTTATAAACATATGCGCTTAATATAATTTTAAAACAAATCTATAGAAAGGTCAATAACATGACAGTGAGACATTAGCTGACTGTTGGTGTTATATGTATAATATGTCACTTATAAATAATTTGCAGATTTTTCAATGTAATTAAATGTTTGAATAGAATTAATGTTTGAATAATAGATTTTCAATGTGGTCAAAAGATTTTAATTTAAATGATGGAAGTAATTTGAGATAGTTAAGAATTTTAAATGGTTTGTAAAAGGTAGAAGTTGGGTGATTATTATTTTGTTAGGACATTTAAATCAGTCCAAGTTAAATTTGAAGGGGTGTTACAGAGAGAATAATATTATTGTGGGAGTAAACATAAGGTAGAATTTGAGAAGTAATGGTGACACAGTAGCTATGGGGAAAATATGTAAAGTAATGAGAGTGATATATTGGGGTAATAAACCAGGTGATATTTTGTAGATGAAAGTGATGTAATGGGAGATTAATTAGCTGATGGTGATTTTGTAAAGGGGGGTGGTGTGATAAGGAGTCCGCAACGACAGGCGTTGTGGCGGGTAGCAGTGGGTTTTCAGGGAGTGATTGCCGGGTAACTAGGAAGGGCAAGAGGTTGAGCACGCGAGGTGAGATGAGGGAACACACATCCTGAGTACAAAGGGGTAAAGAGTATTTTGGTTGTATGGGTAGAATGATGCGAAATGAGTTAGAGTAGTAAGTTAGAGGTAGAGAAGGGGTGGTAGATGTTTTGATAGATGGGTGTCATACTAGGTAAAGCTGTTAAGTGAGTATTGGAGTCAGAAGGGGGGTAGGATTATATGTAAATGCCAAGTTAGTAAATCAAATTATTATGAATAATAGAGAGTCACCCAAACTAATTGAGAATGAAAATATTAAAGAAAGTCATAGTCAAAATGAAAAAATAATTGAAACAAGTGACAGATTTTAACAGAATTGAGAATGATATAAAGCTATAAAATGTGTAAATTTTGGTCCATTTAAATGTAAAGTTTATTGTGTATTGTAAGATAATAATAACCATGTTAATTTTGTATGTCTTATTTTATTATATTGTACTATGTTTGAAGGTAAAGAATTTTAAAGATGTTCCATGTATTTTATGATGTAGCTCTGTGTAACATATGTATGTCAAAGTCATTCACTTGACCCAGAGAGATCAGCTGATGGTTGATATTAGAGACAAGACCAGTTTCTAGCAATTGATTGATGCAATTTTGTCGCTTAATTGAATTAAATGATTTTAAATTTTTCTAAGATTGGTAAAAATGATATTTAGATAAATTAAATTTATTTTTTTTTATGCCTGCCATATAGGTGATATTTTGAATTTCAAGTATAATATTGTTTACATGTATTCTTAGTGTGTTTATTGAATTATATTGTTTAGTATATATGTGTTATAAACAAATATTAGTATAAGCGAGTTTATGATTTAATAAGATGTTCAATTTGTGTTTTTTATGATTGTTATTAGCAGTGAAGAAAATTGATAGAGTTGATAGAGTCATATAAAAAAGATTTTTTGTCTTGATGAAAAGAATGATAATTTTGAACTTAAATGAAATTTTAACCAAATTTAATGATTTGAATTTAATTTGTTTGCTATATTTTGATTTGGAAAGATGATTTCAAAATATTTTAAGGAGTTGTCTAGAACATAATAATGAGAATGTGTACGCGCCCAGTATTTGCCAAAGGCGACCCAGTATGCATGTAAGGGGGAACATATCGGTTGAGGATCTGGTATGGTATAAGGCTAGTTATTGAGATTGTGGTGAAATGATACAAGGTTAGGTGGTACAGTGGTGAGTACCTGTTCGACTTTACGGTGTTGGGATCTCGAATAGAGAAGTCCAGTAATCTCGTTCAGGTGCAGCCATAGTCTAGGGGGGTAGTTTACCCATGATGGGTTAAGAATTAATGAGAGTGTTGGCTCCATATCCTCTCCGATCCTCTTAGGGGTAGCAATGAGAGTTCTCTGTCTGGAAAAAAGACCTCTCATTGGGGGGGGGGTATTGTAACGGGGCTAAAAGAGGGGTTTTTATTTTATTACAATTCATGAAATTATTTTCTATCTGGGTGGCCAGTCCCGTGTTAAGTAACGTTGGACTCAAACAAAGGAACAGTGATGTGAAGTTTTGAACGTAGTTGGGGCGTTGGAATGCAATGGATGTTTGTCAACGCATTACAATTCCAAGAAAACGGGTGATGTGTTATACACTCGAGCGCGCAACTGGAGCACGTGCACGGATAGAACGCTAAGCCGACTCAACTGAAGTCAAACAACATGGCCCGAATGTAACAACTTTTGTCAGCAGCGTGGTCCCATGCCGACGGAAGTCTGAATACACCACGCCCATTTGAGTGACGTGACTAGTGGCCTCAAAATTTCGTCAACGTCTAGCACGCATGAATAACCCATAGTCTAACGTGGTCCCATGCCGACGGAAGTCTGAATACACCACGCCCACTTGAGTGACGTGACTAGTGGCCTCAAAATTTTGTCAACGTCTAGCACGCATGAATAACCCATAGTCTAAGTACGTTGACGAACAATTTGACAGAAGGAGGCATTGGTTTTCCTATCCAGCAACTCGACGTGGTGGGAGATTGGCTGGTGACGCTGGCTCCCAGTTGAAATAACTCTGTTTTCCCAGCAGGGAACGTTAAGAAGTCGCGCACTTCCAAATTTAATTTTTTTGTAAAAAGTATTTAAAAAAAATGAATCAACATCTCAGAATGTAGCCAGTATAAGTGAAGGAGAAAATTTTAAAGTGAACGAATCTAATTTAAATGTGAAGTGAAAAGGACAAACTTTCGGACATATACGGAGAACGCGACGCATGATGACGAGAGGAATAACGCCGGTTGGGTAATCCTCGACCTACATTAATTATGTCATTTTTAAAAAGGGATTCTAACTAAATTATGGGGAATTTTGCAGTATGAATGTGTGAGCATGGCAAACTGGGTCGTTTTATAAAAAGTAGAATAAGTTAGTTAAAGTTTTTTTGTATACGTTGTTATACTACTTTTTATTGCTGATAATAAAATACAGTATCTTTACTTTGTACTTGGCCAATAATTGTTTAATTTCAAAGGTCGGGCGCCATCTTGTGATCTATTAAAACGTAAATATAAACGTGAAGTTTTACTTACCTTTAAGGGCAGGAATTCGTTTAAGCGAACTTCTTGAGTAGTGGAAAGTGTTATTGGAAATAATAATACTTTGTTAAAATTTTTACCAAATGATATTACCCAGTTTATTTATGACATTTAATTACATCTATTCTCCACCAGGTGGTGACAAAATTACGTTAAATTTCCCTTTTACAAGCCCTCCAAAATACCTACACAGTTATTTATATTTTTTAAACTCTCTGAAAACATTAAACATTTGATATGTGTTTATATATATATATATATATATATATATATATTTATACTTGCACAACCCAGCACTTTTTAAATAGTATTTTGTTCACGATCTCTCTCTCTCTCTCTCTCTCTCTCTCTCTCTCTCTCTCTCTCTCTCTCTCTCTCTCTCTCTCTCATTCTCTGGTACAATTATTAGTTTTTATGAGCTCATTCTTTATTTATTAAATAATTTTTTTATTGAAATGAATTTTACTGAATTGGTCATTTTTCTATTTTCTTTGATATGTAAGTGTGGTAGCTGATACTTAGCTTCCTTCGCACACCGCGAGTTCGCCGATTCTGGACGATCACATCTCACTCACACTTTGCCGAATTGTATTGTACTTTGAACTGTACCGGACCACTGTTATTTAATCCACTTTTGGTGGTGTAAAGTTTACATAAACACTTAGTAAATATGCCGGCCGCGTGAAGTGCCGACCAGCCCAATTCACGGTCCAGGCGAAAATGACGAAGTTTCATCAGTCAACATAGCTGAGATGGGGCAGAACTATGTCACGTGTTCTTTGTTCAGAAACCCAACCCAGTCGAATACAAAGCGTCTTACATTCCTTGCGTCTGACGTAATCGTGGGCTTGGTTGTTTACTGCTTATCGATGACATAGTTTTTTGCGACATTTGTAGCTTTTCAGCGAATTCGACCGAAATCCTGTTAACTCCAAAGTGCGTTGTTTAGAATATTCTATAGTTTATTCACCAGAACTTTATAGGGATTATGAATTAAAATTATTATTATTACAAAATAAATGGTTAGGGAATAAAAATACAATAATTATGGTTTTTAGGACCATAGATTTACAAAAGTATTATCGTACCAGAATTGTACCGTCACAAAACCCCCTCAATGAAAGATTTTATGCCGAAGCATAAAAACTTTCATTGACACATTCGTACTTCCTAAAGGGATCAGCCAGGATATGTCGCCACAACCCCCTTACAATTTATATGAAAAGAAATACAATAACTCACCCGTGGTCCGATGATGATGACAGTACCTGCATGACCTTACTGGACTTCTCCTTCGAGATCCCAACACCATAAGGCCAATCAGGCGCGTAACGCTCCTGCTCTGACGCGCTGGACAGCTCAGGACCGCCGTCACAACATCACCAAACAATGAAACAATAAATCAAAAATATCAAAATAGTGGCTTGGTATAATACTATATCCCTAACTGATCTGTTTCCCCTTAGCTATGTGCTGGTTTGCGTTAAGAAGCACTGGGTTTGCTTCACCTCAACAAGAATTATATAGAAGTGCCATTCTCTTCATGGACTATCCTTTATTTAAAAATCTTTTCGATTCCCATCGATAATAATTAACCCATTCTGTTTTCCATAATTAATATAATTATAGAAGAAGTAAATATCTAAATGAAATACATGGATATAATAAATATATATAAATCCCAAATTTATGGATATAATTACCAAAATCTCCCTTTAAATTAATTACTCAAACAGGGAGAAAAACATTTTATAAAAAAAAATAAAATCTTATTAAAATTAATATTATTATTATTAACAGTTAATAACTGGCGCTGTTAATATTTACCCCTCTTTCTCCTCCACACACACTATTTCCTATACATCATGTTCAAATTCCTATGCTAATACATAATACATATTACATAGTACATGATAATACACTCATCATTATATTAATACAATAATACGGTTAATAACCAATTCACATTTAACTTGATTAAGATTTACACATCCTACCTCTTTAAGTTTGCATTTAAATTATATAAGTTACAATTTCAAAATTTATTTCAAATTTATTATTAATATTCATATTACATTATTATTATTTCATCATTCATTTCTTATTACCTCTGTACTCTGAACTTTCTACCTACCTAACCTTTCACATTTTTATCATTGTTTAGTCTGGGTGGCTCCTGTATTCACTATGCTTTTACTTATTATAATCTTACTCACCTTTCTTCTAATTAACAACCAAATTTACCTATCATGACACCAATTTCTCAATTATAAACACCTTTCACTAATTTCATTTTGACGATAAATCCTATGGCACCGCGCGTCTTTGTATTAAGATGGGTGTTCCCTACCTGGATAAATTTTTGCCCTTCCAAAATATCGGCAAACACTCCCTTAAACTACGCTATTACCTGCCACAACGCTATACGTTGGCTACTCCTTATCACCTCACCCCCACTACAAAATATCATCAGCAACAAATAAATGTTTAACCTTTACTTTATTCACCTCTACATATAATCACTACTACTGTGTCTCTAAAATATCTAATACTCTCTTTGTATTATTTTCTTTAAAATTCTTATCTATCTAACTCCATTAACTTTGATTGACTAACTCACATACCTGTATTTATTAATACACCCAGGCACTATCCCCTTTTTAACACTTTACATTTCTGTAATCATTGACCATTGCATTATAAAATTTATCTCTCACCTACTCATAACAGTACAATATTCAAATATATATTTTTACTTAATCATTTATTATTGATTAGAAATTTCTTATTCATTGCAAATTAATAATTAACTTCATTACAACTTCAGTTACAAATTTAGTACAACTTTCTTTTGTACCACATTAATTAAGTAATTGACCTTTAATTATTTAATTAAATTAATTAAACTTTCACTTATTTAGTTAAAACAAAAACATGTTAATTGTTAATTATTAAAACAATGAAACTATAATTTACATACATGGTGTATATAAAATTTACCTGTAATACACAACATCAAAATACATAAATACATTGACATTAACACATATAAAACAATGAAAAATATACAATCCAAACTCATTATTTTGTCATTAATCAAAATCAGTCCATATGCAGTCCGTTTCAAAACCACTGTTCACATATATTAAATGTTCATTACACGATAAAACAATCTATCCTCCATCATTGAATAACATTCTAAACTTAGGTCTATTTATCTTATTGTTTAGTAAATACATTTTATTATTATAATCATTATAATATTTATCAAACTTTTTATATTCATTCACAATCTCAATCGGTTTATTATATACCATGTCACGATCGGGTATGGTTCTGTCTACATCAGTATGATCATATGTCATAATCATGTTGTTATCGTTATTATCGTAATTATCTCCTGCTACATCCATTACTACCCAAGGTAAGTGCTTGATACCATTATTCTCATTAACTATTATTGTTATCTCAATTTTTACTACAAGGTAAGTATTCATTACTTTCATCCACCATCTCTACTCCTAACCTTTCTACCAATTCTCTATACTTTCTATTTACTTTAAAAATCTCTATTACTCTTTTTCTCTCTCTCTCTCAATATATTTCTCACCATAACACCAAGTTACATTCTCTCTCTCTCTCTCTCTCTCTCTCTCCAAATATGCAGGGGTCACTAACTCATAATTACTGTACCACCTATGAGGTACACAAAAACACCAAGGAACTCTATTTGTAGACCTATCGTCTCCCAAATATAAATTTAAGGAACTCTCGTCCTTATTAAAAATACGTGAAGACTTGACTTCACCCCCTACCACAACATCAAAGGAAAATTCTACCCCCTGCATCTCTTTTACAAATATACTGTCTCTCAGCTCTCTCTCTTTCTCAACACACACAAACACCTCATTATCACTCCCAATATTCTCATTATCATTTTCTAATATCATATCATTAATTATATCATTATTATTACCTGTAAACTCATTATTCAAATTATCACTGTTACTCACCTTCTGATTCTCTATTTGGATTAACTTCTCATCCAACTTTTTAATTACTTTGTCACACTGTTTAACAAGATTATCGTTACGTTTTTTAATTTCAGTCTTTAATTCATCAAACTTGATATCAAAACTATTTCTGATTTCATTTTTCTGCTCGTTAAATTGTTTATCAAAATTATCAAATCTTACACTCTGTTCATCAAATTCGTCATTCAAGTTAGTAAACTTTTCATCAAATTTATTTAATAGTAACTGCATCATTGCAGCTGTACCATCTGTCTTACTTACGTCTTGAGTTGAGATGGGAGTTAACGGAACTGGGTTTAATTCAGTTACACTGGTCTGACTAATTTGGTCCAGTTTAACATCCATCTCATTCGCAACTTTTTCATCTACATTATCACCTTTATTGGTATTCATTTTGCTTATTTTAATATTACCCGCATGCATATAACTTTATAACATAACCTCGTGGAAGTTGGGCTATGTTTACGTATTTAAAATTATGTAAAACTATTACTTCAAACAACTTTTCCGCTTTCTCCGTAGGCTTACCCACATAAAACAAAAGTTTACGTAGTGTCCCTGTTCCAGAAGCCAAATGTTATACTACTTTTTATTGCTGATAATAAAATACAGTATCTTTACTTTGTACTTGGCCAATAATTGTTTAATTTCAAAGGTCGGGCGCCATCTTGTGATCTATTAAAACGTAAATATAAACGTGAAGTTTTACTTACCTTTAAGGGCAGGAATTCGTTTAAGCGAACTTCTTGAGTAGCAGAAAGTGTTATTGGAAATAATAATACTTTGTTAAAATTTTTACCAAATGATATTACCCAGTTTATTTATGACATTTAATTACATCTATTCTCCACCAGGTGGCGACAAAATTACGTTAAATTTCCCTTTTACAAGCCCTCCAAAATACCTACACAGTTATTTATATTTTTTAAACTCTCTGAAAACATTAAACATTTGATATGTGTTTTATATATATATATATATATATATATATTGTAACGGATATGATGTTGTTACGGGGGTTTAATTAAGCTCCACGTTGGTATGCGCCAATTTGTAATGGAACCGTTGAATGAGTAACTAGTGTTGTGGGTTTATCGTTAATTCAGCCCACATTGAATTAACCAATCTGTTTATAAGGAAATGTTTATTATGTAGTCTTATAGGTGACCTCCTGTAACTCAAATTTAATAGACAAATATATTTATTATGGTGTTATTATAACTTTTACGTATACTATAACACGGGTTTACCTAATTACTCAATGTTTACGCAATGTCAATGATATACTTCATGTATTTACTTAATGAATTAAGAATTCTCGCCAACCCTAGTCAGTCCGTATTGTGTAATTCAATTCAAAAATTGTGCAGGAAACACGCTAGTTCGGTAATCTCACGTTCTACCAGCTGTCGACTGTGAGCACTGTTATTCGTAATTGGCTTGCTTCTAGGTTAACTGGTTCACCAGATTTTAATCACCCTTTATCCTGTAAATTACTCCACCCACAACATATAATACCTATTCTACAATAATATAAAACATCATCATATACAAGAAGGATTCTTTATTTATTTTGTACTTTAATTCAAACTAACAGTGCTCTTCATGACTACAATAGAATGATATCGATTATACAATGATGGATCGATTGTTCAGTTGACCAGGTTCCTTTTAATTTATACAAATTAAATATAATATTAAATATCTCTTATCCCAGGGTACGTGTGATTCTTTTAACGATTAGTAAGGCCAGGTAATGCAAAATTAAGGTTACTTAGTATTACAATATGTTATTAGTTCTTACTATATTAAAATTAAAAATAAGCTGGTGTTACCGGGTTGATGACTCTCAAGGCAGCATTGTACGTCTGCAAACAGTTGAAGATTACAATTTATGTTACTTCCATCCAGAAAAAGTGTTCCGATTCTTAATAAAATTGATGGTGTGATGTACTGGAAAGCCCCGGGAACTCTTCTGACCTTCGTTCTTCTCTTACGATCCTTGTGGTTGTCGGTCTCGATGGAATTGGAGTCGTATTATAACTTCCTTCTTGAAAGTGAGGTTTATTTCTTCAGAAACAGGTCCTTGTATATTTTTTCTATAATTCCATTAATTTAGGCTTTTTTCTTCCATCAAATAGTCTCCTGGTTAGATGGGAAATCGGGTTTAATACTAAATCCAACGGAATTGTCTTGATGAGTGAAGTAAGAATTTCTCGACCTTTTGGGAGGTATTTGGTTATACTTTTTAAATTTAATTTATTTTATTATTCATCAGTTTGTTTTGTAGGATTAGGTTTCGACTTTAATTTATTAATTTTGATTCATTTTACTTCCATATTCCTTAAGGAATGGAAGTATGGTGATGGCAAAAAAAATCGTGTTCGAGATTATTGCAGATTCTGATTCTACTACACTCAAAACATGAAAAAAAGTCGTTTTCCGAAAAGTGTCTGTGTGTGCGTCTGTCTGTGTGTCTGTCTGTAGATTTTTTTACTTCCATATTCCTTAAGGAATGGAAGTATGGTGATGGCAAAAAAAATCGTGTTCGAGATTATTGCAGATTCTGATTGTACTACACTCAAAACATGAAAAAAAGTCGTTTTCCAAAAAGTGTCTGTGTGTGTGTCTGTCTGTGTGTCTGTCTGTAGATTTTTTTTCTATGGCAAACGATAACTGCCGCAAATTCAAACAGAATCAAATAATTTTTTGTATACAGCCCTGATTTGTAGAGGACTCGCGACCTATTGTTTTTGGTGAAGATCGGTTGAGGGAAAGGGGTAGTTTACCTGCAACGGTTTTTTTTTAATCAAGGGAAATTTTTTTTTTTGGCAAACGATAACAGCCGCAAATTCAAACAGAATCAAATAATGTTTCGCATACAGCCCTGAATTGTAGAGTTCTCAAGACCAATTGTTTTTGGTGAAGATCGGTTAAGGTAAAGGGGTAGTTTACCTGTAACGTTTTATGTTTTAACAAGGGTATTTCCTATGGCAAACGATAACAGCCGCAAATTCAAACAGAATCAAAAGATTATTTGCATACAGCCCTAAATTGTAGAGTTCTCAAGACCTATTGTTTTTGGTGAAGATCGGTTAAGGGAAAGGGGTAGTTTACCTACAAGGTTTTTTTAACAAGAGTATTTTCTATGGCAAACGATAACTGCCGCAAATTCAAACAGAATCAAATAATTTTTTGCATACAGCTCTGATTTGTAGAGTACTCACGACCTATTGTTTTTGGTGAAGATCGGTTGAGGGGAAGGGGTAGTTTACCTGCAACGGTTTTTTTTATCAAGGGAAATTTTTTTTTTGGCAAACGATAACAGCCGCAAATTCAAACAGAATCAAATAATGTTTCGCATACAGCCCTGAATTGTAGAGTTCTCAAGACCTATTGTTTTTGGTGAAGATTGGTTAATGGCATAGGGTAGTTTACCAGCAACTTTTTATGTTTTATCAAGGGTGTTTTCTATGGCAAACGATAACAGCCACAAATTCAAACAGAATCAAATAATTGTTTCCATACAGGCCTGAATTGTAGATTACTCAAGACCTATAGTTTTTGGTGAAGATCGTTTAAGGGAAAGGGGTAGTTTACCTGCAACGGTTTTTTATCAAGGGTAATTTTTACTTCCATGTTCCTTAAGGAAATGGAAGTATGGTGATGGCAAAAAAAATCGTGTTCGAGATTATTGCAGAATATGATTGTACTACACTTAAAACATGAAAAAAAGTCATTTTTCGAATAAAGTGTCTGTGTGTGTGTCTGCCTGTCTTAGATTTTTTTCTATGGCAAACGATAACAGCCGCAAATTCGAACAGAATCAAATAATTTTTTGTATACAGCCCTGATTTATAGATTACTCGCGACCTATTGTTTTTGGTGAAGATCGGTTGAGGGAAAGGGGTAGCTTACCGGCAACGGTTTTTTTTTATCAATGGTAATTTTGTTTGTTTGGCAAACGATAACAGCCGTAAATTCAAACAGAATCAAATAATGTTTCGCATACAGCCCTGAATTGTAGAGTTCTCACGATCTGTTGATTTTGGTAAAGATCGGTTAAGGGAAAGGGGTAGTTTACCTGCAACGTTTTATGTTTTAACAAGGGTATTTTATATGGCAAACGATAGCAGCCGCAAATTCAAACACAAGCAAATTATTATTTGCATACAGCCCTACATTGTAGAGTTCTCAAGACCTGTTGATTGTGGTGAAGACCGGATAAGGGAAAGGGGTAGTTTACCTGCTACGTTTTATGTTTTAAATGGGTATTTCCTATGGCAAACGATAAGAGTCGAAAATTCAAACAGAATAAAATGATTATTTGCATACAACCCTGAATTGTGGAGTTCTCAAGACCTATTGATTTTGGTGAAGATCGATTAAGGGAAAGGGGTAGTTTACCTGCAACGTTTTATGTTTTAAGAAGGGTATTTTCTATGGCAAACTGTAACAACCGCAAATTCAAACAGAATCAAATGATTATTTGCATACAGCCCTAAATTGTGGAGTTCTCAAGACCAATTGATTTTGGTGAAGATCGGTTAAGGGAAAGGGGTAGTTTACCTGCACCATTTTATGTTTAACAATGGTAATTTTTTCTATGACGAACTATAACTGCCGCACATTCAAACAGAATCAAATATTGTTTTGCATGCGTTCATCAATTGTGAAAGACTGAAGGCCTGTTGATTTTGGTGAAGATGTGTTAAGGGGAAGGGGTAGTTTACCAGCAACGTTTTACTTCCATATTCCTTAAGGAATGAAAGTATGGTGATGGCAAAAAAAATCGTGTTCGAGATTATTGCAGATTCTGATTCTACTACACTCAAAACATGAAAAAAAGTCGTTTTCCGAAAAGTGTCTGTGTGTGTGTCTGTCTGTCTATCTGTGTGTCTGTCTGTAGATTTTTTTTCTATGGCAAACGATAACTGCCGCAAATTCAAACAGAATCAAATAATTTTTTGCATGCAGCCCTGATTTGCAGAGTACTCGCGACCTATTGTTTTTGGTGAAGATCGGTTGAGGGAAAGGGGTAGTTTACCTGCAACGGTTTTTTTTAGCAAGGGTAATTTTGTTTGTTTGGCAAACGATAACAGCCGCAAATTCAAACAGAATCAAATAATGTTTCGCATACAGCCCTGAATTGTAGAGTTCTCAAGATCTGTTGATTTTGGTGAAGATCGGTTAAGGGAAAGGGGTAGTTTACCTGTAACGTTTTATGTTTTAACAAGGGTATTTCCTATGGCAAACGATAACAGCCGCAAATTCAAACAGAATCAAAAGATTATTTGCATACAGCCCTGATTTGCAGAGTACTCGCGACCTATTGTTTTTGGTGAAGATCGGTTGAGGGAAAGGGGTAGTTTACCTGCAACGATTTTTTTTTAGCAAGGGTAATTTTGTTTGTTTGGCAAACGATAACAGCCGCAAATTCAAACAGAATCAAATAATGTTTCGCATACAGCCCTGAATTGTAGAGTTCTCAAGATCTGATGATTTTGGTGAAGATCGGTTAAGGGAAAGGGGTAGTTTACCTGTAACGTTTTATGTTTTAACAAGGGTATTTCCTATGGCAAACGATAACAGCCGCAAATTCAAACAGAATCAAAAGATTATTTGCATACAGCCCTAAATTGTAGAGTTCTCAAGACCTATTGTTTTTGGTGAAGATCGGTTGAGGGAAAGGGGTAGTTTACCTGCAACGTTTTTTTAACAAGGGTATTTTCTATGGCAAACGATAACAGCCGCAAATTCAAACAGAATCAAATAATGTTTTGCATACAGCCCTGATTTGTAGAGTACTCAAGACCTATTGTTTTTGGTGAAGATCGGTTAATGGGAAGGGGTAGTTTACCTGCAACGTTTTTTTATCAAGCGTATTTTCTATGGCAAACGATAACAGCCGCAAATTCAAACAGAATCAAATAATTTTTTGCATACGTCCCTGAATTGTAGAGGTCTCAATGACTTTTGATTTTGGTGAAGATCGGTTAAGGGGAAGGGGTAGTTTACCTGCAACCTTTTACGTTTTAACAAGAGTAAAGTACTTGAAAATTTATTTAAACTTTTTGAAACAATGGTAATTGTTAAAAATAAAATAATTTTGTTGCCAGGCAATAAAATTATAATTTTTTCATTTAATACAGCAATAAAAAGGCAGGTAAGACACAGCCTGGCTGTTTGGCTGAAAATGATTTTAAATATAAATCTTAGAATATGGAAGTCATGTATGGTTCTCCATACCGATATTTCTATGGCAAACAATAACTGCCGCAAATTCAAACAGAATCAAATAATTTTTTGCATACAGCCTTGATTTGTAGAGTACTCACGACCTATTGTTTTTGGTGAAGATCGGTTGAGGGAAAGGGGTAGTTTACCTGCAACGGTTTTTTTTTATCAAGGGAAATTTTTTTTTTTGGCAAACGGTAACAGCCGCAAATTCAAACAGAATCAAATAATGTTTCACATACAGCCCTGAATTGTAGAGTTCTCAAGACCTATTGTTTTTGGTGAAGATCGGTTAAGGGAAAGGGGTAGTTTACCTGTAACGTTTTATGTTTTAACAAGGGTATTTCCTATGGCAAACGATAACAGCCGCAAATTCAAACAGAATCAAAAGATTATTTGCATACAGCCCTAAATTGTAGAGTTCTCAAGACCTATTGTTTTTGGTGAAGATCGGTTAAGGGAAAGGGGTAGTTTACCTACAACGTTTTTTTAACAAGGGTTTTTTCTATGGCAAACGATAACAGCCGCAAATTCAAACAGAATCAAATAATTTTCTGCATACAGCCCTGATTTGTAGAGTACTCAAGACCTATTGTTTTTGGTGAAGATCGGTTGAGGGGAAGGGGTAGTTTACCTGCAACGTTTTTTGTCAAGCGTATTTTCTATGGCAAACGATAACAGCCGCAAATTCAAACAGAATCAAATAATTTTTTGCATACGTCAGTGAATTCTAGAGGACTCAAGGCCTTTAGATTTTGGTGAAGATCGGTTAAGGGGAAGGGGTAGTTTACCTGCCTTTTACGTTTTAACAAGAGTAAAGTACTTGAAAAATTATTTAAACTTTTTGAAACAATGGTAATTGTTGAAAATAAAATAATTTTGTTGCCAGGTAACAAAAATAAAGTCATTTTGATTATAAAATATAAATATTTACAACAAGAAAAGAATTTTCAGTTTTCAAAATTTAAATATATTTTTATAAAACAATGGGTTCTTCATTGAGGTGGGGACCATGTCACTCACTCCATCTCAAGCCTCTCCCATTTTGCAGAAAAAGAGGACCCTGTCAAGGCTGATACTTTGACGACAGTGACAGGGCTTTCCACCAAATTCAGCAGAGTGACAGGTAGGCCCAACTCTGATTGGCTCCTCAGATTTCCCCAGCGTTAGTAGGTTCTATGAAAATATTTTATTTCAAAAATGATTTTAAATATAAATCTTAGATATGTTTTATAAATCTCATGTTTTATGTTTTAACATGGGTAATTTTTTATATGACGAACCATAACTGCCGTAAATTCAAACAGAATCAAATAATTTTTTACATATGTGCCTGAGCTATAGAGAACTCAATGTCTGTTGATTTTGGTGAAGATCGGTTACGGGGAAAGGGCAGTTTACCTGAAACATTTTTTGTTGTAACACGAGTAAAGTACTTAATTTTGATAAAGTATCCTGATAAGATCTTAATAATCCACTGTAGAAACGTAGATGAAATATCTATAAATGAAGAGGCTAGTTGAACGGGCTGGGGGTAATTTTCTATAAATCAAAATTATAGTTGAAGGGGGAGGGGATAATTTTTTTTTATATGTGTACTACGTTATTGGCAACAAACAAGTATTTTTTTGTTAAAATTCCTTCCCTGGCTGTTTGGCTGAAAATGATTTTAAATATAAATCTTAGAATATGGAAGTCATGTATGGTTCTCCATACCGATATTTTGTTAATTTGTATCATCCTTTTTTAAAAGTGTCTCCTCATCTGAACTCAATAGCATATAACAATCGAATAATTGAAAATCAACAAGATTTTTTACATTTTAGTTACCCTAACAACCACTACTTTCTGTCATTGGATAATATTTGATATCCTAGTGCCAGAATTATAAAATATTACTACTCCTTTTTAATAAAATACTCCATGCTTGGAATTATACCAAATTACCTAAAACTCTCACCCAATCTTCCTTATTAAACCGTATATGTTTTACTATAGTTTCATTGGACTGTACTTATTAAAAAGGTATCAATTTCCTTTTACAAATATTAAATTTTAGGCCTATAGGTTTTCTTACAACTGTTATAATATTGTTTAGTTTTTAACTTAATTTTCTTTACCTGACCTACTGTACAAATAGTCACTGGTTTATGGCTACTTACATTAATTTATATTTCCTGGTTTTAATTTATTACATTAATTAATTCATCCTGGAACCTTTCATTATTTTATAACATAATTATAAGAACTACTTGTCAACTTTTAAACACTTATTGCCATCCGGGCCAAGTTTACAAACATTAATTCAAAACAATTTCATTAATCAATTTCAGTCAATACATTTAACATAATATAATACCTAACACATGTATTTATACTTAATTGTCTAAAGACAATTTTAACATAAATGAAAGGAGTACCACTGACTAAGTACTTCTATAAAACAACAGTTCCCTCTTACTATCCACAAAACATAAAATAAATATCCTGTAAACACTACCATGCTACAGCATAACAACAAGTACAATCTGCAACACATTAACCATTAATTGGAATAGTATTTTATACTTCATTACTACATATTGAACTCCTCCCATTTGATACAATGTTTATATTTTACAATCCATGTTATTTATTACATCTTTTAAATTTATGTACACCTCAGATGTATTAATTACTTCGTAACCTTAATATTTGGGTATTGTTCTCAACCATAGTTACTTCATTTTTTATGTAACGTTGAGGACCTCAAATCTGTTACGTTACAGTGTATATATATATATATATATATATATAGTTTTCTCCCTCAATCATTTGTTGATTTTGCGGTTATTTTCTACCTTACAATGTGGCACAAAAAGAGCCACTTCTATTGTGGCTCTGATGGGAGTGAGATCAACGAAGGATGGATAAATTCTTATATATACATTTCAGTGGCTGTATCTCAGTAAATCGATTGTGGCTCCGGATATTTGTATATATATATAAAAAATATTCATCTGAAAGCAATTAACGTTGATCACATTTTATACAAACCTTATTTTAATACAAAAGTAAAACGTCTTTAATAAAGTTTTTGTTTTATTTTTCTAAAAATTATTTTGCTTTTGGTTTTTTTTCATCGTCGAATGCACAAAAATTATTATTACTGAATAAATCTTCGAATTGAGGTTAGACGTGTTATATGAAGCGGGAAATCTGTCTACTAAGCTTGCTTGGCTACCTCTTATTACGATGTACTGCACGCTTTGTTTGGAGTGGTGTTCTTCAAATTTTACATTATTTGGTAAGTAAAACACCTTTTGTAACATATTTATACCTTATTTCTATGGAATCTATAATCTTAAGAGTGCTATAATCATGTAACAATGAATGAAAGGTTTCAGAACTGTCAAATGTCTATATAGCTTTTATTAATAGCAGTGTTGAAAATTTTAAAATTTTGTAAATTGAATTGCTTATTTAGTTTTGTTACAATCGTAATGAATATCTCTTGGACTTTGTTAGGTTAAAACGTTTTACGTTTTTTACGGTCACTGTTAATACTGGTCAATTCACTTGTGCCTTGATTACATAACCTAATATTTCACATGTATGCTTAATGATAAAATAATTAATTTTCTAACTGTTTAGTTAAGCATTTGTCGTGGTAACTTAATCCAAGTTTATTTTTGAAATTTATTTACGGTAATTTAACCTAGTGTTCTATGAATAAACAATTTATTCATTTCCATCAATTTCTGATGAATTAAAATTCACTGCAGTTTAAATATCTGTGTGAATTACGATTGGTATACTGTTCATCTTTTAGTGTTAAATGAATAATCGAATCAATTAAAATTTTAATTTTTTGACAAAAAAATCGTATTTTATATACCATAACCTATTTCATTATATTGTTAGGATAATATGTTTACAGACCTAAATAAGCTTACTGATTGGTTTAATTTAAACTTTTCCAATTTAGAATAAATATTTTTATAATGAAAAACTGATTTCGCACATTGTTTTTTAGAGTTTTCCTTTACTTGATTTTATAACAAATGACAGTTATTTTTCTGATTTTAACTGTCATTTTTATGGTTTTATATGGAAAGGAATGACTCCACACTTTGGTTAAAATCTCTTAGTAAATCTGGCAAGCAATGAAATGCATACCTGTGATCTACGCATGTAACGACATGAGTTGGCTTTACTTTAGTTGGCCATGTCAAGAGTGTTTCTTTAGTTTATTATTGCTGGAACGAGCAAGGGACTATGTGGTAATTGATCCAGATAAACAGTAGAATCACTAAAACCTAATCAAAGAATAAGGTCCTCTTTAATCTGTTTCTTCGGTCTACGCAGATTATCGGGTCAATAGGCCCATCGCTCTCTTCGGCAAAATAAACTAATGAATCCCTCTTGTCATAACCAGCTTAATTAAAACATTTCTCATTATATGTATAGATCACTGTTTTTCGTGTCATAGTACATAATAATGCTTTTCCAAGGTGCTGGGCTTATAATGGATTTAAACCCACGTTTTAATTGGTAAAGAAATAATAACAACAGAACTAAAAGTTTTGTAAAGATACCTCCATAACATTTTTTTCTGTACATTTTCATAAAATGTGTTTTTGAAAAACATATAATTGTATAATGCACATCAAAATTATATTGTAGGAATCTCATGAATTTATATTTTCAGTCTTGAAGTCTTGATACATAGTAGATGAGCAGAATGTTTACATTTTTATAATCACTAAAATTATAAAAAGAAGCATTATTAAATTTTGATATTAGGTATTTATTACTTCTTTGTAAGTGAAAATTCTTTACTCCAACTAAGACATTTCATTACTTCCAGTGGGGTAAATTTTTAAACACTACAGTAAAACCCTTTAGATATAGATTGGCTACTGTATGGGCTCAGTTCAAGGACCAACCAAACATCCACTCAAATTTCTAAATATAATTTTATATTAAAACAGAAAGTAATGAAATTTTGTAATTAATTTTCATTTCTCCTAATATGTTCATTGTAAACATATTAGCAGTTTCCAGTGTTATTAAAGAGATTTCACTTATTAACGGTCGTAGAGAAGGTCTACAAACACCATTAATAATTTTATTAAAATATTATTACAGGCGGTTAAATTTGAAACGTAATAATTAGACCCATAAACTCTTCCCAGTTCATGTTAATTCTTAATATTATAAATAATTAAAATGATAAGTTGTGAATTAAATTAAGTTAAGAGTGAAGTTTTAGCACTTTTAGCATGTGCTGTAATAAAGGAGCTTTTACTATACACCTTTGTCTTTATTAAATTAACTTTTTTAAGTTTGTGAATAAATTGATGTTTTTTCAGATTCTTGCCGTAAAAAGTTGTTTCAAACATCAGCAAATGAAACTACCTAATCATCAGCCAATGAAACTGGAAGTTCTTTTGTAAATTGTGACAAACAATATGTCACTGAGAAATTTGTTATAGGACTTAAATAACTATTTTTCGTAAGTAAGAATTGTGTATTGATTTGATTTTTTTTTTATTTACTTTATTTTACATCGCATCAACTAATAGGTCATTAGCAGCGACATTAGATTTAGTGCATTGAGTTCTTGAACTGTATGTTTTTTTAATAAAAATGATAGATGGAATTTTAACAGCCTACGGAAAGATGCCATGTCTTGACCAGGATGCGAACCCAGGACCACTGGGTTTCTGGGTTTAGCATTGCGCTACAGTGAATTGCTTTTAAATAATTATAAATTTTATTATTATTATATTTACAGATATATTTATTTTAGTGATCATATGTTAACAATACATCAATTTTGCTAGTTATCAGTTATAAGTAAATTCTCTTTCAAGAGTTGATAGTGGAGAATAACAAAAACTGACACTGTAAGGTTGGTATGCTTATTCCTTCCTTATCTCATACCCATACCTGGAGATCGTAGATTTTATAATCATACTGTACAAAGTTCATATTTTATATTTATAAAACGTTTTACAATTAGATGTTGACCACAACTTCTTTGATTTCATACCCATTACTGAACAGAACTAATAAGTTAAAGCAGTACATTACAAAATTTCAATAAACACAGTTGTATATTAAACTTATAAAAAAGTATCAGTTTTAAATATGTTAGAGTGCCATAAAGTGAGGTAGTATCATATATTGTTATATTGTTTCATTTTAGTTGTTATTGTTCTAATAGAAGTTATGATTAACGTCTGTGTATTTATCATTTATGTTTACTGCATGAAGTGAAATCAACTTGATGTTATTAAGTCTGTCGGTACATTGGTGCTGAAATCTAAGAGCATAATATTTTATAAATGTTTCCTACATTTAACACAGTAGTTCCAAAATGCTCTAAGAATTCGCAAAGTAGTAGTAGTTGAATTATTCAAATCAGGTAGAACGAGTCATTTAAATTATATTCTACAGAGTTAATTTTGTTCTCGTTAAGTTTCTAGATGTTGTGTAGTTTAGCTAATGTAAATATTCAGTTCAGGGTAAAATTAATAGATTCTGTGGTAAATTTTATTTCTGAAATTTTGAACCAACTGTTTGGATAAAAATGTAGATTTGTTTCTCGAGTAGATTGTGCTAAATGAAAGCTCATTATCATGGCAAAAGCAGGTTGTTTTGTGACAGGGACTATCAACTCTTGTGAAACAAAGTATTACAGCCAAGAGTTATATGAAAATAGACAGAACAAGTTAAAAATATTCAGTAATATAACTTAACCAATTCAAAACATAGAATACCTGTATTTATTATTTTACTGATTTACTAGAATGGCATAAAATTGTTTTTACATGTTCCTATTAAATAAATAAACAGATAAATAACATGTGAAGCATTGGCATAACTTGCTCCTAGCTGTATTTTTAAGTTATTTTAATATTGCTATGAAAATATTGTATCATTCCATTAAGATTAGGTGGGTAATTGTAAACTAAATATGAAGGATTAACATATTTTTATTTATTAAAAATCATGTATAGGTCTCCAAAATTAAATTAACTGTAAATAATAGTTATTTCAGTCTTTTCTTCTTATGTTGCATACAAAAAATTGTTTAAATGAAACCCTCTAAAATTCAATTTACAAGTACCCCAACATCTTAGGGGTAATTATAAAACAAAAATTGGAACAACTGTAAACTAATTGGCACTGTACTATTTTGTGTTGCGTTTTTAATCCCAACTGCATGTTTACAATTATCCAATCTTGGCTTGTATGAAAAGTTAATGGAAACGAGATACTTCAGACATTATGGTTATTAAAAATCATAAAGAAATCTTGTTATGGTTACATAATACAACATGTAAGTAACAGCATAAAAGTTTATCATTTTTAAAACACAAAAACATTATAAAGAAATGACACTAGTAAATAATAAATAAAAATGTATCGTTTTCAAAAACAGGAACACATCCAGGGTACTCGCAGAAAATGTGTCTATTAATTTCCTTCATTTATGGATTGGGTAAAACTGTCAATATTTGTTCCACTTATTGCAAAATTGATAGTTGCTTCGCTCTCGACGAGGCCTTTCGGTGTTTTTACCATCTTCGGGTCTTTAATGACCAAAGATGGTGGGAAACACTGAAAGGCCTCTTAAACGACCTAAGACCCAAAGATTGTGCAAACACCAAAAGGCCTCGTCGAGAGCAAAGCGAATAGCAGTTTTGGAATAAGTGGTGACAACGTTGGTGTTAATGTTTAATCTTTACGTTGACATCCTGTGACATAAATCTACATTCATCATCTATCGTCATCATTCCAAACATACTTGTAGTGAGTTTTATTTCTTGGTCCCCCAATGAAATCAACAAGATAAATTTTCCTAGTTGAATTTTTTGCCACTTTAATATTTCATATGTTACTTCTGTGGTATTGTATTTCAAAAAACTTATTGCAAATGAATCTTTGTTTTGTTTTTCATGTTTCAAGTTTTTTATTTTTTAAGTCCCTTCTTAGATTTGTTTCTTTTATGTTCCTAGACATTTCTTCTTGATGTGTTCTAGCTTTCTTTCTTGATGCTGTCTTCAGCTTCTTTAACTTTTGTCAGGACTCTGCAGTTGTTAAAACTTCTCTGCAGTTTTGGAGAGAACTTCAACAGATGATGTAATGACATTGTAGCCAATAGTGATTGTCTGTAAACTAAAATTTCCCTAGCGTTTACAATTACCCTACCTATCCCTACATAAATTTGAAACAGCATATTTTGAAATGGTTTTTATCTACCTACGTGAACTGCACCCTTAACATGAACTGTATAAGGGCTATCATTTTTATGTCTTGACTTAAAGGTTTCTTCAACCCCAATTTACATCATCTGGAAATATGGAACAGTGTCACTTTATAAAACTAACAGTACTGTACAAATTTAACAGAAAATATACATTTCTAAATTGAATTATCTTGACTTACAGGCCGGTCATAGTCAGAAATACTAAAGTGGATGATATTTCCTTGTTTTTTGTTTGAATTAAAACGAAATGTATATGTAATATATATAACGTAATATATGTATATGCATACATATAATATCATTACGTTTCATGAATTCAAATTAAGTTTTTTATAAATTTAAATATTTTTCAGTCCATTATTGGAAAATATTGTTTGTCTTAGTGGTTCAGCACCACTGTTAATTTAAGGGTAACCTGATTTAGGGTGGGGAGGGAGATTTTATTTTTCATTGTTCTGCAGATTATATTGTATTGTTATTAAATGATTAAATGTAACTACCGTTTTTGTGTCTGTTTCAGGAAAATAAAGCAGAAGTAGCAGTGGAAGTTGTAGATGAACATATCAATGTTGAAGGTGTAGATGAACATAACGATGTTGCAATTGTAGAAAGTGATGCATTCAATATTCTAAATTTTCGAAGTGATTATTGTACTCCTATTGTAGAGGAACCAAACTGTGCAGGGTGTTTGATATTGGCAGATATCCGTAAAAAAAAGAAAAATCAATTATTGTTGACCAAGAAAATGCTGATTGTAGAAAAGAAACTATTAATGATAATAAGAAAAAAAGAAAATGGGATAGAAAAAACTGTTGCCCGTTTTGTCACATTTTAGTGACAAATTTTGCTAGAAACATTGTAAAACATCATCCATTTGATGAAAAATTAAAAGAATATACTATGATTTTAGATGAAAATTTAAAGGAAATAAAAATGAAAAGAATGGCTATTACTGACAAACTGAGAAAGAAAGGTAATTATGATTATAACTTGAAGGTAACCAACAAGGGAAACTGAAAAGCTCATACCAATGAAGAGACCAGCTAATTCAAAATACACAGTAAATTCATTGACTCACGTTGTTTCCACAAAATGTCTTGGATTTTTTGAAAAAGAAAATATGTATCTACACTACAGGCACTGCAATAATAAAGGATTTAATGATAATAACTGCGAAAGAAGAAACAGAGTTGCAAAAACGTGTTCATTAATGTTAATCCCAGATGTTCCTGAAGTTTCTGAGTCACTGAAAAAAGTCATATTTCCAACAATGTTGAAAGATAAATTTAGTATCATTGCTCAAACTGATCCGTTAATTGTACGATTTGCTACAAAGTTTTTTAAAAACCACAGAAGTAATCAGCATATAAAATATTACTAATTGTCAGCTAATTGTCTCAATTTATGTGTTTTACTTGAAGTAACTTTAATTAATTGTTTCTGGAAAAAATTGTGTTTTTTAAATCAATTTTGTGTGTAATCTACTACTTATTATATTTTTTATTAGTATTTTAATGTCTTAAAAGACAAGAAGTTAATTTTTTATATTATTGTTAATAATATTTGTAATTATTTACTTTCTAATTAGTCGTTAGTCTAATTAGTTTCCTCTTGTTGTGACATTTCTTTTTACAGTTATTGAGATGCTTAATTTAATTACTGTTATTTGTTAAAATAATAATTATAATTTTTTTTTTTTTAGAATACAAGTCTCCATGTCTAAAAATGTATTTTATTTTTTTATCGTGTTAATATAACCTTAATTGAAATGAGGATTACAAGTGTTTAAAATTCAATAATAATATCTAAAAAGTTCAAAAGACTCCTGTATTTAAAAAATAGGTAATTGTTATTTTTAATGAATCCTTGTATATTCTTGTAATAAGAATCTGTACAGTGTGCCAAAGTCTGTGTGATTCATATTTAGTGCAAACTTTTTTACTTGGACGTAATTTTATATTATTTTTATTTTTATTGTACTTTATTGTAAGACAAACAAATCTTTTCTTCTAAACTTTGTCTAGTACCACACTTAAAAAATGACAGTGCAGCTAATTATCTCAATTTGTGTTTTACGTGAAGTAACTTTAAATAATTTTTTTGTTTTCTCATGTTTTTGAAATTAATTTTGCTTGTAATCTATTATTCATTGTATTTTTTATTAATTTTTAATGTCTTGAAAGACAAGAAGTTATTTTTTTGTATTATTGATAATAATATTTACTTTCTAATTAGTAATGGAGTTTTCTCTTTTTTGTGAGATTTCATTTTAGAGTTTTTGCTATGCTTAATTTAATTACTGTTATTTGTTAAAATAATAATAATTTATTTTTGTTAGAATACAACTTTTTATGTTTCAAAATGTATTTTTATTTTTTTATCATGTTTCTATAACCTTAATTGGAATGGTGATTACAAGTGTTCCAAATTCAATAATAATATCTAAAAAGTGCAAAAGACTCCTACATTTAAAAGAATAGGTAATTGTTATTTTTAATGCATCCTTGTAGATTCTTGTAATAAAAACCTGTACAGTGTGCCAAAGTCTGTGATTTATATTTAGTGTTAACTTTTCCTTGGTGTAGGCTTATTGGCTATTGGATTTGATTCCAGGATAGTGTGACTTTTGTTATCAGTGGTTCTCTTTGTCCCATAAGTTCCCGCATAAAATTTATATTACTTTATCATTCAATCATGCAAAATAGACTATATAACACATAAAGTCTGTTCAAAACAAGCTCAGAAAAAATAGGGAAACCAAAGTTTAGTAACTAAATTGAAGCGTTTTATTTTATTCACAGGGTTTAACTTGTAATAGAAACTGATAAGCTTATTGAATCAACCGAAATGTGACAAACAAGGGTTGGCTAAAGATTAGATTGGTGAGAATATATTGTGTTTCCACGAAATTTAGGTACATGATTTCTAATTTGATCAATCGTATGCAAAATTTTATTTAACTCACAAATAGGATACACCACCACCTAGCTTTTTGTCAATAATCTAATTAGGTTTTTTCTTTTTATTAAAGACCCTCTTAAGTTGAAAGTTTCTGTAAAAAGATCCGAATTTCAGCTTTGACAGGAAAAGAGAAAATATCACACAATGGGGAATCAACCGTTTTGTTATATTAGTTACTGTAATGAAAGGGACAGTGATTGTTGTAAAATTAACATTTTACTCTACCATACTTTTTCCACTTGAATGAAGTAACCCTTATTTTATTCAGTTCTATTCAAATTCTGTTTGCAGGAACCATTAATATTAAACTATAAAATGAGATATTCTTTATGGAATGTCTCTTAATTTTTCTTTAACAATGAAATGGTTAAAAAATACAATAGAAGTTTCAGCTGTAATAAACATTGTTGTAATAACAGAGACAAAGAAGAAACTTTAAAGTACAAAAGATTGTTTGATGTTGGACAGCGCCATAGACTCAGCAACAAGAGCTCAGAGTGGAGTGGCAGTTACGACTGACAAGAGATGGAGAAATAAAATACAAAACTATATTTATTTCAATTGCAGAATAATAATAGTGAGATTTAAGATAGACAGAAGGTATCTTGTTGTGGTAGGTGTATATACACAAGAAGAAGGAAGAAAGGAATGTACTAAAATACAGCAATATTTTATGAGGAATTGCAGAAGAAAATTAAAGTCAATCCCAACAATTACTTGGTAATAAATGGAGATTTAAACCCCAGAATAGGAGATTTGCCAATTCAATTCAAGGAGTTGTAGGCAAGTTTGGAGAGCAGACTTTAAAGTCTAATGGACATGAGCTGAGGTGCTTTTGATTCCTATAATGAATTAAAAATAACAAACAGCTTTTTAGAAAAAAGGACATACATAAGTATTCGTGGTGTGCGAGAGGGCAAAGATGAATAATAGATTATATTAGGGTCAATAAGAAACTGAACACACATGTACAAGTGTACAAGACGTTAGACTTTTCAGAGGTAGTGACAGGTTCTGACCAATTTTTAGTAATTAGGAAAACACACCAAGACTACGGGGATGTACTGACATCTAACATAGAAGCAGACGTTCATGGAAGACAAGAAGTAACATATTAACTTCTGAAACAGCCTAACAAAACTGAGAAACATGATGCACAATTTCACATGACAAATGAGGACGTAAATAATATAGGAAGACAAGATATAACCATCACTCTTCCGGTTGTTAATAGCAATATATATCTTGGGGATAACATAACAATATCAGAGGACCGTGCTTTGCTCAGTTTTGATATTTATTTATATATATACAGATTATTTTTACATTAAATTGTCTAGGATTTGCAAACATAAGCAGAAATTTGTATGCGTAAACAGAAACTATACGTGTATTGTATAAACATTTAAAATAATAGCAATTGCATTATACACATATAAAAAATAAAGTAAACAGAATAATACAAAATACAATATAATACGAAAATAATACAAAATTATTGGAAAGTTAGAGTAAAGTCTTCTAGTATTTAGTATTTCTTTCCATACAACATTTCGTGTATGGTGAGGATTTTCTGGTGGCAAAAGAACTTATTACGTTTTATTAAGTTACAAATTTTTAAGCTGCTTTGTCTTTTTACTCTAGAAAATGCTACATACAACGTTCCATGCATAAAAACTGATATAAGTAAGTAGATACCAACAGATTCAAATGTTTATCCTTGAGCTGTGTGGATGGTCAAGCAAAAGCAGGTCTTATGAGGAACTGATGTCGTTGCATAGTACATCCAAGTTGATTTTTGCTAGAATCTAATGTGATTCTTGGGATATGGACTTCTCGGCCTGCCTTCTCTCCAGTGATAATCTTTGATTTAATAATATTGTTACACAACTCTGTAACTATTAACCTTGTTCCATTGCATAGTCCTTCGGAGACATCCAAGTTTCGCAAGAGCATTATTATTGTATTTTTTACAAGTTTCAGTTCATGTGGTGGTAGATCAGCCATTTCAACGGAATTCAGAAGTAAATTCGAGACCTCCTTCTGGTTGATCTTTGACAGAATCATAACTGTTGTAAACTTTGCACTCTCCAGGAAGCTTTTCAATAATTTCTGCATTAATTTTATTAACATCTTTATTATTGGTTCTAGTATAGCCCTGTCCTTCGTATGTTCATATCTCTTTTTAGCCAGACAGTCTCTGAATACTTCTTCAGTAAAATTGCAGTTGGAAAGAATATCCTCTGGTAGTTTAATCTCATGCATAGCATTTACTAGCAAGTCTCCATTGCCAACTTTTAATAAATATTCAGCAAAGTCTCTTTGCTCTGGATTCACACGCATATTTTCTTTCAGTGAAAAGAAGTTAAAATGACGCCAAAGTCTGTTTTCCTTAATCGAAAGGTCTACCAACTCACTGCGGTTAGCACGAGGTTGAACGGGCAAACATTGCCGGAAATCTCCTCCAAAGACAACAATCTTTCCACCAAAGGCTATATTAGAATTTCCTATAGAACGACGTATTTGATCCATATTGTTGTATTCCATATTTAGGTAACATACCCCATGCATCAACCCGAGCGTTTTACTCTATAATAAAATGTACCTTTCTGTTGTAAGTCACAAAGAAGCAAAAGCAACAGTTTCAAAAAACTCATAAATTATTATTAACTTTAGCTTACTAACAACCTTTTTCGAATGTTTCAATACAGTCCTTTAATTTTTTTGTTCATGACGTGTCCGTGTATTAATGCTTACCTCAGAGAACACAGAAAACACAACAGCATACAGGGAACACGTTATAAATTAAATACGTTATTGCTGGCTTAATATAATTAGATAGGGTAAACAATTATTGCTCGCCTCAACTCTTATTTTGTTTATTTACATTGATTGGAACAGCTAATTATTCTTTTTCATATATATACATATCGATACTGCGCCGTTTGCATTTATCGACGGTTTCTGTAATTTATTTATCTGTAGGTTAAGAAAGCTGGTTAGAAATTACAGTTGCCTAGCAATAATTAATTGTTACGCGTTATCGGTCCCGCGATATTTTAAAATAAAGGCCCTCAGATGTGGCCCTGATGAATTTTGCGGAGAATGAGACCGAGTCCAATCAATTCCTGGTGTCAAAACACCCTTAAGTACCAACTTCCGAGAAAATCGTTAGAGCCGTTTTCGAGAAAGAAAAACATAGCTACATACAGTTATATTGCTCTCTTAATAGTGTAGGTTTAGAAGAATTAACAAATGTTCTAGACCAAATGAAGAATAAGACCCGATGGAATTAACACAGAACTCTTAAAAGGTGGTGGACTGCTATTAAAACTACAACTTTGGCATTTGATTAATGCATGTTGGAAAACAAACACTATTCCAGATTTTTGGAGAATAGCAGAGGCTGTTTAAAAAGGGATAGAAATGACTGTGGAAATTATCAAGAAATAAGCCTTTTGAATACGGCCTACAAATTATATACATGGATAATTAATAACAGACTGAAGAATACTGCAAACGCTCTCCTTCTTGAACAATCTGGATTTAGAAAAGGAAGATCCTGTGGTAACAATGTCACAATTATACGCCAATTGATCGAAAAAAGAAGAGATTCAATCTAGAGCCACACATTGCCTACATAGACTGTGAAAAAGCATTTGATCATGAGAATAGAGATATATTGTGGAAAATATTAGAGCAAAGTATAAAATTCCAACGATGAAGGAGAAAGTGTAACATAGCAGCATCAAATACGAAATGAAGAAAGAAAATGACCATGAGCCAAAATAAAATGTTAGTAACCAGGCCCAATAGGATCCGACAGTGAGGGGAACCAACAAAATAAGGCCCAATAAAATCCAACAGTGAGGGGAACCAACAAAATAATACCAATAGATTCCAACAGTGAGGGGGATCAACAAAATAACTACAAATAAATTCCAACAGTGAGGGGAACAAATGAAGATAGCGACTACAATGAAAATATTGAAGAAGACGTTCAAACCTAAAGAAGAAGAAGGACAAGGAAACATAACATGAAGAGAGAAGAAGGTGGATAGACCATGCAAGGACTCATCATTCATCAAGTGTACTAGAGACAATAATAGTAACCAAAAGAATAGTGATTATCAACTATGTAGAAACAGTGTTTAACATTTAAGAAACCACAAACAATTACAGTGAGTGCTTAATATAAGTGTGAAAACCTGTGACCAGTTAACTAATTTTAACCTAATAAACCACACAAACAATTCCAGTGATAAGGTTTATAGTGGAAGAAAATGTATTACTTTCATAGTGAAAACATCAAGAATTAAATAGTCAAATATACACAGACAGTTCGTGTGACTAATTTAGTAAAGATTGTGATCCGAATAGATAATCATAAGACCACCAAAATAATATAAAATAGAACAGTTATATTATTATTCAGAGAACTGACAATAAAAAAAAATCTTTGTAAATTTCAAAAGAAATGTAACTGAATGCCACGGCAAAACAGAATACAATACAAAGAAAGGCCAGAGAAAGAAAAATAACAAACAAAGTAGTTTGTTAAATATCAAACAAATGTGACAGAAATTAGCTACAAACAATGACAAGAAAGATATTGTCATTAGTACAAAAATATTTGTATTATTGTTTAAGAAGAAGTAGTGTAAACATGTGTATTAAAACAATTAAAATATTGTAATAGAATACCATACTGAAGTCATGTTAGTAGTAGCAAAATGCTGCATTAGAATATGTTGTACATTGTTACATAACCCCATAGGAAAGACACCTATGTAACAAAAAATCATACATGTTAATTTAACCAAATAACCATCAACAATTATATCAATCAAGGATTTGTTATAAGTAATGATACACCCTAGTAGACAGTGTATTATATTGAATACAATACAAATAAAGCAGATCAAATATGAAGGCACAAAGATAGGAGAAATGGAACCTAGTATGCCAATTTAGTTAAACAAAATACAGTATTAAAACATGTACCAAGAATAATGAAAGTATTACCAGTAGTTAGATGAACATCTGGTACTACTATGAGAACAGATTATAAGTATAATGACAATAGTTTTGTAACCAAAATATTGTAAACTAGCTAACTATGAATACATAGCCAGAAGTAAGCAGAAACAATGTAACCAACTAGTTAAGCAAGATACTTTATTAAAGCTTGAACAAAGATTGATAAGAGTGTTACCAGTAGTAAGAGGGACACCTAATGCTACTTTGAGAACAGACCATGACCATGAGAATAGTCATTTTATATATAAATTATTAAAAACTAAATGACCATGATGGTGGAATCAGAATGTAAACAAACAATAAGGAGCTAGTTATTTATGCAAAATGCAACATACAAACTTGTTTAAAAGTAGATAAAAATGTTATCAAGGATCAGAAGAATGTCTGATACTACCTTGGAAATCTAGATCAAGTATAGCAATAACAATTTAATTATTGTTTTAGCAAAAATAACCGACTACCATGCTATGACATAATGTAAACAAACCCATTACTAGAAATTGAAGGGTTCTCAGATAGCTAAAAGCTAACAAATATATGAAAGGAATTAGGTACTATAATTGTACACTAATTGCATTTATTACATAATATACCTTATATAGAAAAACCATAAATAAAGTGACAATTGTAAGAAAAGAGATAGGAGGGTACTGAAACAATGTTAATAGTATATGAAATACAGCCCTGTACATATACTAAAGTACAAATTCATGTAAATAGACGTTTATATTATTGTTAGGTTACAATATCAATGTTATTAAATAAGAAAAAATAGTTTTAAGGACAATTGTGAATAATCACATATGGACGCCAACGACGCCATGACCAGATATTGTTTGGGTAACAATTATTCCCAAATTTTGTATTAAACAAGTTGAGATATAGACTCAGATCGTTTAATTAAAAGTGTTTTAGTGTAAATAGTTAAGTTTGGTGTAATAAACTTATTAAATATAAGATGCACCATAAAAATCGATAAAATAGTTATAGTGATTTAAATAATGGACGGATAATAATCTTGTTTGGACTTTAATTAAAGCGCAGGATGTCCGCAATTTATTGACACTAACCGTTTAACGATAAGACCAATATTAAGAAAGTTATTACGATTTTAAACTTTTTAATTATTTTTTATACCAGTGCTGACGTCATGTAATCTCAAACTCAAACGCCAAAATTGGTAAAAAATTAAAAATTTTAAGAAGACAAAGTACTTTGGGTCGGAGAGTTCAAACATTTCAGCCAATCGAATGAATGGAAATCGGCAGACAAGCCGCAGACGTTCCGACGGAGCGAAACAGTCAGCTGTCAATCATCAAACAGACAGGACGTGTCACTCTCCGGACGAGATATGAAGAAGTTTATTTTTGAATTGTGCGCGACATGTAAACATCAGTAATCAACACACATATAACCTATAAACAACACCAGCATTAACGAGTGCACTGTGCGGAGTGAATAATATTTAAATACGATCAGTGTACAATATCGATCGTATTTGCGAGTGTTGTGCGAAAAAATAAAACAGGGAGTACAATCTTTTTTATTAATTAACAAGAAAACAGAAATAAAAATTTCTGTAAATACTTAATGTTGATATACTACGCTAATCAGTAATAGCGAAGTATCATAATGCTGATGGAATTTATCAGAATTAACGAAAGTATTATTTCGCAATTGTTAACATGATAAATAAATATTTTAATTATTTTTCATAATTAAAAGAATCACGATTAATGTACTTATTACAAAATACGAGCATAGTAAACAGTCGCTCAATTGACTAACGTTGTTTTTTGATTTTCTATATTTGAAGATAAATATTTTAACTTTTATGCGAAAGAGTATTATATGCTACTGATAATTACGCATCAGAACTATTATAAATAATATGTATATGATTAGATTAAGAAGAAATCAATATTCAAGATAATTGACTCTAATAACAATTCACGTTATGAGATAACCTTAAAATCATAACCGTAACTTGCCACCTTCTTTGTCACAAGTCTGTTCTCATATAATCCAAACCAGATGAAAACAATAACAAGAGTTTTTTTTAATAACTTTTTCTCTTGTAAATAAATAATTCCCACAGTGAATTATTAAAATATAGTAATACATTTTAGCAGTGAAAGCCAACGCACTTGTTGATTGTCAAGTAAATACTGTAGACTGCGTACAAATTCCCGCGTACGATAATACCATAATTATCTGTTATATGGTACTAGTTTTCTATTTTAATATTTGTTTGTTTGTTTTTTATTAATTGTTCATTTAATCTCATTATAAACGCCACATCTTGTACCTGGCATCATGCTACTTAAAAGAACCACACGAACTTGGTAATTAACTGATATAAGAGGACATAACCTCTCAAGTTAAAAACTATTGTATAACCAACAGGGTTACCAGCCTTGAGGCTAAGGAGAGTCTTATTTTAAATTTTGTTAATTGTAATTATTATCAGTAAAATTATTAGTAACTGATTGTCAATTTTTAAAGGATTTTATAACACCATTAACCGTTAATAAACCTCTACATTTTGTTACCAGTGGAAAAAGAGTATTATTTCAAACTTAAAATAATTCATTTATTAATAGTCAGTTCTACCAAAAGGTGGCGGAAGAATTCAAATACTTCTGATAACTCAGAACTTTATTTAGCTGTTATATCATTTTTATTGTGCATGCTAGTCACGTTGGATATTCAAACAGAATATCTACTTGTATATGTAGCGTGTGTGTTACAGCTGAGCAGTCACCGAACAGAACTACAATATCCACGTGTGGTAAGTGGGGGAGGTTACTAACGGAGTGCGAGAAACATTTTAAATTAAAGAAGTTAACCATCGATACCCACATATTTGTCAATCACAATCAAACTAATAATAATAATTATAATTTGAACATTTTATCATACAACATAATCGTGGATACCGGTGCGTATCTGCAAGCAACATACAATCACACTACACTACTATATCTACGTATCTACGTACGTATATCAAAGAAGATTATCGTTGTGTAACAACGGGGTGCTCCATCGCGGGGCAGAATTGGTTGAAGATCACACTAAGAACGAATATATATACTAAATCTATAAAGAGTTACTTTATACTATAAACACTGAGAAGGAGAAAAGCGAATCTATTACTCTTAACAAAGGCATTAGACAAGGGTGCAGTTTCTTTGTCACTCACTTTATTTAATATACGGCTATATACTCGTATTGACGATGTAAGGCAACGGAAACAACGAACTGGTCCTGGAATCTACTTACTTCCCGATAATTTCTCCATTAATATTATTTTGTTTGCTGAGGATCAAGTCATCCTACAAGAAAAGGAAAGTGGATTACAAAAATCAGTGTACCAACTCAGTAAAATTTGCCGTGAATGTAATTTAAAAACTTCCACGACAAAGACTAAAATAATGGCATTTAAATAGTAATAGACAATAAAATTATTGAAAAAATATCTCACTTCGGCTATCTAGGGTGCAACGTAAGCTATGAATATGAAGACGATATCGATAATAAAATAAACAGATACCACAATGCGTAAGACTCTGAGAAAGAAAGTACGAAAAGATACAGAAATGAAATTGTATGGCTGCACCAGTATTGATGTACGGGAGTGAATCGTGGACACTCACCCAAAATCAGAAAAAAAATGAATTGAAGCTGCCGAAATAAAATTTTTAAGGGAGTCAACATGTCCAGCCTGAGATATCACATAAGAAATGCAGACATAAGGCAAGAGCTGGATATATACTCAATAAACGACAAAGTTAAAAAAAAAAAGAAAGAAAACTGGATAAAACACATAAATAGAATGGGTGACTCGATAATACCAAAAAAGATAATCCAGTATAAGCCTCTTGGAGAACGAGATAGAGGCAGACCAAGAAAACGGTGGTTGTGAAGAGGGAACAGGCTGAAAGCCTAATCCTTGAAGTGAAGAAGAAGAAGAAATTTGGCCCAATCATGCAACTTTGTTTGACAATATTTCTATATATTTGGTTGTAACGGTATTACGAATAAGTAAATTTTGTGCTAATTGAGTGCAAACTATTTAGGAATTACGAGGAATATCGGGAAATGGATTTCATTGTAGACTTAATAGAAAAAAAACTTCAGTTACCAGGAAAATATTCGAAGCTACAGTATATGATTAGTCTTTTTTTTTTGTAGTACTGTACTGTGTTCATAAGGTATGCTGTTTTGTGCGAATGGATTTTTTGTGTGTTAAAGAACCGCGGTGGCAAAACCGACTAACCCTCTGTCAGTTGATGTATTGGTTAACATCGCCTGTCATTGTATATTAGACCCCCGGTATAGCAGAACTAAACAAAACCGGCTCGTATTCACTGGTAAGTGTTTACGTTACTTCCAAGGTTCTGAATCTACGTAAAAATTAAATGTCCACAGCCCGGTGGTTGTGCTCTTGTGTATTGGTTATTTTAGATGGCTGAAATAAAAATAAACAAATAACATAGCGTAGTAAAAAGTCTTAGATCAACGGACGCCTTGATTTATGGATCAGTCGGTTGATCGCCATTCATTAATACGTTGAAGGTCTCTGGTTGCGATTACCTATTTAGGCTGGAAATTGTTTTAACTAGCAAAGCTATTGTAACAGTTCCAAATGGGCTCCAGACTGTAATGACCATTGTAGCTGATGCAACTTTACATATATATTCTAAAAAAAAGTAATAATAATAATAATAATAATAATAATAATAATAGATACCAATCCCTTGTTTCGTGCGGTTAATTCGTTCCCAAACGTTTGCGCACGAAATGAAACTGCACTGAACGAGAACGTATTTTTCGTAAACAAATATGCGTTTCATGGTTATTCGGTTCTGAAAGTCTTATATTATTTATTCAACAACCTGAAACCTTATGTTAGTTTACATAGCATTCACAATCGTGTAAACCTATTACCCTATTACCGTAAAGTGGTGGCGTAAAATATTTGTGTATAAATATACAATACGAACTCGATAATGTGTCTCGTGTTTGGTTCTAGAGCAAGTAAAGAATTATCATAATAGGTTATTATAGAAAACACAGAAAATATATGTAACTCTGAGACGAAAATATAACAATGAAAAATTTTCCTGTGTTACGCACGTAAGGGTCGGAATTTTGGAAAATATGACTATTGGCCCTGTTTACATTTAAAACGAGTTGACACGGTTCTAGTACGTTCTGTAATTATGCTCTCTGTGTTAAACACGATAAAGTTTGTAGACACAAGACAAAAAGGTTCACTGAAGAAGACGTGACATACATAGTAAAGTTTGTTAAAAGTTTTTATTTCATAGGCCTAATTGTTTAGCTTTTTAAGTGATATAAATAAAACGATTACATTACAGTGCAACACGAAACGGGCTAATATTAATGACATTCATTCTACTGACATTTTTTGAAAAATAATTCAATCTTAGTTTGAACTCTGCATTCTGTCAGTGCATTTTGATGATTTTAAAGTAGTGAACACTATTTCCTGACAAGCAAACCAGTCACGAACTCCTTTCATTATCTGAGTTGTGTTCTTTAATACAAGCACAAGAGCTTTTGAAGTGAAGAACCTCATCCATCCCCTTTGCAGTATAGTTGCGCTTTCACTACAACTGGTCAAATTACTCCTACCCCATACCCCCATTATAATCACTTTCACTTCGGGAGACGTAGAGACAGATGGAGAACGTATTTTAAATATTTCATTAAAATGGGAAACTATTAATAACAAGTACAAAAGGTTGTACCGCACTGAATCGAATCTGGTCCCGCGTTATAATGAGGGATAGGTCATAAAATAATATCCATACTAAACCGAAACCGCACCAAATGAAATTTTCTGAACCGGGGATTGGTGTAAAAGAATTAAAGTACTTGCTGATTGGGGGGGGGCAGAGTTCTTTTTGAGCAAAACTAAACGGGCAAAGCCCCCTTAGGGCACCTATATGCAATCGAACTCCTTTAAAATTAGGCTATCGTCTAGAATTTTGTGACATTCAAAATAATATATGTTTGAAATACGTTAAAGGGTCCACAGCCGGAGTTTTAAACTATCTTCTCGAAATATATTACCAAATGTGTAGGTCTACAGGCCTACGTCTATGTAGATGATCGTATCTACAACATGCTTTTTGTTCGGCTTGTTATTCCGTTGTCATGGAGAATAATTTAATTGATTCAAAAAATATTTTACAACGTTTGTTGTAAGTACACAATTGAGCGATGTACCATGCATATGTGGTTTTCATTGGCGACTATTTGGTATTTGGTGGGAAAAATATAATTTTCCTTCTGTAGTGAATTAAACAAAATTGTACAACCGACGGTAGAATATCGTTTTCAATTTGTGCTAGTTAATTACACAGTCCACAACTATGAGACAGTTCATTATATGTTGTTTTGATATTCACATGTATTTCAGTTTTTATTACAAATACGTTTATAGAAAAAACGCCATAAAAAGGAAGAGCAGCACAAATAGGTCGTCAGACATCATTACAACGTTAAAATGCGATCACGTCTTCATATTGAAAATGGTGAAAACAGCATTGACTATAATAAATGATAATAAGTTGGCACTGAAACGCGCATAAATACAATTTGAAAATGAATTACAGATCCCTCAAAATTTTTAATGCAGTAATTGATGTAGATTTATGGAAAACATTTTGATGAAGTCTATTCCTACAATGAAATTTAGCAAAAAAAAAAAACAACAATAAAAATACGGCGGCAAACAAAATAACAAAATACACGCACGGGTGTACCATTTGAGCTTTAAGGACTGACATCTATAAAACAGATTGTAACTATGAAAATTCAACCAATAATGTATGTGTACAGAATGAGTGACAGGGTCTTCCATGTCAGCATGCTTATAAAGGTAATAACTGTCATATTGGCCAAGGTATAGGCGAGATTGTCATTTGTTAATCCCGTACACCAGCTATGTTAAGAAATTGTGTGATGTCAATAGGTATCGTGATTTCATGTTAAGTCGTGTTGTTCACGGCAATAAGGGTTTATTGTTACTCTTAAATTTTGAAAATAAATAATCTTTTCTGTGATGATATAACACCTGATGTGATATCAGCCTGATAACGAATTTATGACTTTTCTCCAGATTATAATATTTTTTATTAAATGCCATCGGTTGAAATATCAAGACGATCTGTCCTCTGACGCATACTAAAGTGTTTTGTCAAAAAATATCAAATTACCTAAAGTTGTTCTAATGTAATCTGTTTGAACAATACTATTTTCTGACAATAAAACAAAAGTGTTATTAAAGAGTTTTCATGTTAAGATTAAGTAAGCAGCTATATAAGTGTATGTAGTTTTTCCAGCGTTATTCTTTACGGGTAGCTTAGTTTTACATTTCTGACCCTAACGAAATTACACTAACAAAGTTTTATCATTTCTAGTGTTTACGACAATAAAACGACTGACGTTTAGCTGAAGACAGAAAAATCCGCTAAATAGAAAAAATTAAGTAAACATTTACATATTACAAAAAATATCTCCGCCTCACTTCTGTCAGAAATCAGTATGCATATGTCACCCCATTTATGAAATCATGTATGAGGTTATTAGCGTGCATGGTTGATATGGAACATCATTTGGAACATTACAGTTTTCTCTAAACGTTTTATTTAATAACAATGACAGATGAAATTTGTTAGCGTGTGAAAAACGCCGAGCCTGACCGAGTTTCAAACGCTGGACCATAGCACCATATGAAAGGCAGACGCTAACCACTCTGCTACGTGATAGGAATGAACTGCCTTTTTTTATTAATGTAGTACATTAATTATTATTGTGAGGTTATTCTAAATTTTATTTTAACCTAAACAAAAATTAATAATAATCAACTATCGGTTAATGTTTTTGCACTTTACCGCATGATCAACAATAACTGACTGTTGTGGCCCGACCTGAATTTATACAACTGTGCGAAAACTGTAGAGAGCGAACAATATGAATCGTCAACTACTCACGCAAGGAAAAAAGATTTCCTGGCAACGCTGTCAGTTCCGTTTGTCTACATCACATTTGTTTTGGTTTGAAGGCGTGACCTTGCAGTCTTGTATATCTGGCTGTCGCTTTGGGAATGTTCAGCCAAAAAGCATACTTTGTTGATCCAAGAGGAATTTTGTACAGAGCCACAAAATGGTTCCCGCGTTTTTAAGGTTTGAGGTTATGTTCGCTCACCCAGATCAACATATCTGATCAACAACATCGTTTTATATGTGATCAACAATCAATCGTTAAAAATATTGAACTATTTTTAATATTATTAAAAAATGTTATGCTTTTCTTTTACGGTTTTTTCCACTGAATTCATTAATGTAATAATGAAAGTTGTAGCACTAAAACCTAATGAGAAATAAGCTTTATACAAAAATCAACATTCATGGAAATTTTCTGCGTGATCAACAATGATCCCAAAAAGATAAATATATATATATATATATATATATATATATATATTTCAATCATTTTCTGTTACAGTCCGTTTCTTGATGTATATAATACTATAATACTTATAACTATTTTACCTCAAGATGTATTTTTTCCTTTAGGGACATGTTTCGGGAGATCCTGTTCTCCCATCTTCAGCCTTCACCATCTTGCTTCTGGTGCAGTATTTGTGTGTTGGCTTCTGGATGTTATTATGGTGGTTTGTTGGTCTTTGGTCCTTCAATGTTGCATTATTGTGTGTGGTTGTGGTATCTGTTTTTGTATTTTGTGTATTTTCGATGTTGAGTGCTTTGAATATTGTGTCATGTTTGGTATTGATTTGTATTTGTTCTGGTATTAATTTGTTTTGTGTTTTATGTTTGTAAATCTGTAAATTTTCCCAAATGTTCATTATGGTGCCTTTGTGTGGTATATGTTTTATTAGTGTTACATTGGTTATGTCTGGGAATTCATGTCCTGTGTTTATTGCATGTGTGGCTAAATTGGATTTATATATATTTGGTTTTTTGTATGCATTTAGGTGTTCAAAATAACGTTTTTTCAGCTGTTTTTTTGTTTGTCATATATAACATATATATGTTATTTAATTATATAACTTTACATAATTATATAATTTAATTATATAATTATATAACATAATACGTTATTTAACAGAATGTACAAAATACCCCTAAACAAACAAGAAACTGACAAAGAAAGAAATATAATATACCAAATTGGTTATGCAAATGGATACAATAAAAATACTATGATCAAAATAGAAAATAAAATCAAATACAAAATAAAAACTGAACAATTAAGAATTAATCAAACTGAACAACACATAAATAATAACAACAACAAAAAATGGGCCACATTCACATATATAAATAATAAAATGTCAAAACTAACAAAACTATTTAAAAACACAGATATAAAAATAGCATACAAAACTAATAAAAATAAATTACAAAATCTAAATAGCTCACACAACAAAGATAATACAACAACCAACGGTATATACAAAATTGAATGCCAAGATTGCAATAAATGTTATATAGGACAAACAAAAAAACAGCTGAAAAAACGTTATTTTGAACACCTAAATGCATACAAAAAACCAAATATATATAAATCCAATTTAGCCACACATGCAATAAACACAGGACATGAATTCCCAGACATAACCAATGTAACACTAATAAAACATACACCACACAAAGGCACCATAATGAACATTTGGGAAAATTTACAGATTTACAAACATAAAACACAAAACAAATTAATACCAGAACAAATACAAATCAATACAAAACATGACACAATATTCAAAGCACTCAACATCGAAAATACAAAAATACAAAAACAGATACCACAACCACACACAGTAATGCAACATTGAAGGACCAAAGACCAACACACCACCATAATAACATCCAGAAGCCAACACACAAATACTGCACCAGAAGCAAGATGGCGAAGGCTGAAGATGGAAGAACAGGATCTCCCGAAACATGTCCCTAAAGGAAAAAATACATCTTGAGGTAAAATAGTTATAAGTATTATAGTAATATATATATATATATATTTATACTTGCACAACCCAGCACTTTTTAAATAGTATTTTGTTCACGATCTCTCTCTCTCTCTCTCTCTCTCTCTCTCTCTCTCTCTCTCTCTCTCTCTCTCTCTCTCTCTCTCTCTCTCTCTCTCTCTCTCTCTCTCTCTCTCTCTCTCTCTCTCTCTCATTCTCTGGTACAATTATTAGTTTTTATGAGCTCATTCTTTATTTATTAAATAATTTTTTTATTGAAATGAATTTTACTGAATTGGTCATTTTTCTATTTTCTTTGATATGTAAGTGTGGTAGCTGATACTTAGCTTCCTTTGCACACTGCGAGTTCGCCAATTCTGGACGATCACATCTCACTCACACTTTGCCGAATTGTATTGTACTTTGAACTGTACCGGACCACTGTTATTTAATCCACTTTTGGTGGTGTAAAGTTTACATAAACACTTAGTGAATATGCCGGCCATGTGAAGTGCCGACCGGCCCAATTCACGGTCCAGGCGAAAATGACGAAGTTTCATCAGTCAACATAGCTGAGGTGGGGCAGAACTACGTCACGTGTTCTTTGTTCAGAAACCCAAGCCAGTTAAATACAAAGCGTCTTACATTCCTTGCGTCTGACGTAATCGTAGGCTTGGTTGTTTACTGCTTATCGATGACAAATAGTTTTTTGCGACATTTGTAGCTTTTCAGCGAATTCGACCGAAATCCTGTTAACTCCAAAGTGCGTTGTTTAGAATATTCTATAGTTTATTCACCAGAACTTTATAGGGATTATGAAATAAAATTATTATTATTACAAAATAAATGGTTAGGGAATAAAAATACAATATATATGGTTTTTAGGACCATAGATTTACAAAAGTATTATCGTACCAGAATTGTACCGTCACAACGTATACGTTTTGATACTAGGAAAAGAAAAAAGTAACACGCTATACAATTATTGGGCAGTTTCATGATTAAACAAGAATAGAGAAAGAAGTAAAATCAATGTAATTTTAACAGAATGTTGTTAAAGTATAACCTGAAGTAAAGAGTTTGATGAAAATTATAAGTGGAGGAGAACATAAGCTTGCAATGAATGTTAATAAAATGAATTAATAGCGTAACCATGTGTTAAGTTCATTAATACGCCACATTAACATCACCTATCCCGTATAGAAAATTTCGCCTGTAGGCATGTAATGTAACAACTGTCACAGAGACACAGATACATATTTTTGTTATTTATTAGTCCCCTGAATTCCCTGTGGTCAAAAACATCAAAAATTAAAAATTGTGAATTCCGTAGCTACATTTTCCTTAGAATAATACTACACAAGATAAATGGTATCCAAAACTCAAACCACCACCAGTTTCATATTCATAATATGCAAAACTGCAAAGTAGATTTTGACTACACCCGGGCATTATAGTCGTCAATGTAAAATCTCAAGACTTCTGGGTAATAACATGCTGCAGCATCCAGAACACTTCCTGTGAAGCTGTTTTTATTGTTTCATTACACTTCCATCCTATAAAAAAAGTGAACATTCTATTTATTATGTTTTTTTTGACAACTCTACATCGGACTATATATACACTGTCATTTTCTCTATAAGTGCCTGGCAATTTCTTTTTTGTTTTTTGTAGTTAAATCCCCCTTAAGATTGTTGATTTTGTGTAGGGATGTGTCGGTTCTCGGTACCGATTCTCGGTACCACCGATTCTTGGGGTTAGGTACCGGTATCGAGAACCGGTGCTACAAAGTCGGTACCAGTACTTTTACATGTTTTATCCTTCGTTTTTGCATTAGACCATTTTCATAGTCATTAGATTGTCGGTACTTTTAAAACTTTCACACTGTACACGGAAAGCGGTTTGGTGATTCGGAAGTACCACGGTGGCATTATTTAAACACCACAGGTCGTGGTCAGATTCAGCCCAGTCGATGTAAATTTCAAGGAAATAGCACAACGATGGTTGGAAACGAAAAAAATGCAAAAAACCGAAGCCAAGATTTGTAGGTTAGAGCGTCGCCAACGGAGCACGAGGTGCGTGTCTGACACGGACAGGCAGTTATACAGTGTTTGTATAATGTATGCTGTAACGAAAACCTGTGTTATCGTGTTAAGGTTGTATTGGTGTGGTGTTACAAAATATCTTAAATATGTGTTCTTGAAAGAAATTAAAATTGTTTGTTTAAAAATTTTTTCTAATTAAAATTTTTTTTTTATAGATTAATTAATTAGAAACAATTAATTAATTGATGTTCGTAAAGTTCCAAAACGTCTCTCACTTGTTTAAAAAATTTTATAAGCTTTTCTGTATTTTTTAAGAAACTCCAACCACTTATAAGATTGTCTCCAGATACAATCGATCTTTGTTTACTTTCAGTTTTGGAGGTTATCTTCCTTCAATGTAGTGAAATTCTTGTAGTATGTTGTTTAAATTATAATATGTGTAAATTGCTATGTTTTAGAAAAGAAAGAACTGTTTTAAAATGAAAAGTATAAATTACTTTATTGACAATTTGTTTATTGTGACTCTTGTCGATTTTTAAATCGATTCTCAGGGTATCGAATGTTACAAGTTTTTATATAAAATACAATAAGGTTCTTTTAACAGCTATTTATTGGAAAAGTCAGAGAAATCGGGCAAAGATTAAAAAAGTATATCGTTACAAGGATAATTCTTAATACTAAAGTACATATATTCAATTGAAAAGATTAAAATAAAGAAATATATTGCGAACCGTGTTGCCGACAAACTAGATGGCCATGTTCAGTTGAGCGGTGACGAAAAGTAATGGCCGCCGTCGAGGTTGTCAATCGTCCCTTCGTAGATTTGGCGTTCCAATAAAGATATTTTCTTGCCGAATTCACGTCCTGGTGTCTGCAAATCTTTCTTCTGATGTTGGTGTAGCGTCACTGGTTAAGTTTCTGTGTTGTATTTTGAATAGTGGTGTATTTGTAAGTCAGTTCACTTTTTGTCGACTAGGCACTATTGACGGTTATGTTATATACGGTTTTATGGTGTTTAAATTGTTATTTAACTGTCGTTTCGTGCTATACAATGTTAGTTAGTCTTTTGTAAGTGTTTATGTCACTGTGTCGATGTTGTGAAATGTTTTTTGTCGCCACTCGCGATTTTCACATTCGTATCATACAATGACTCGCCATTACGGTACTAGAAACTAGGTTAACTCGTTTTAATTGCTCGTGTCAAGTGTCCCGTACAACGTTCAATAATCAACTCCCTACTTCCTTCACTTTCGACTAAAATCTTAGCCAAAGCAATATTATTCCTTACATTGTTCGAATTTTACTTTGCATCCTGTGCATGTATTAAAGTTACATTATATAACTGCTTAAACTTTGGTTATTATTCAAATTTATTAGCTAGCTGTTACTTAATTTTATCCTTCAGTTCATTCGGCGTATTTTGATATCGAATAATGCCGTTTTATTATGTTTTTTATCTAAAATTGGTAATTTTACCTTCATTTTGTATCTTGTAAATTTTCAAAATCAGCTTCCTGTCATTATGCAAATTCTGCCATTTTTAAGTTATATTTATGATTATTAATCTCATATTGTAATAAAAGGTTTATATTCCCTTAATTTCTTGCAATTATATGAATTGGTTAAGTTTTAAAATATTATGTTGGAATATATGACTCCCCTCTCCAAATTTTTGAGTTCTGTCATTTCCATTTTTATTAATAATCCTGGCTATAATTTTACAAAATCTTTCTAAGTTATATTTCTAATTATATGGCTTCATTTCTGGTTTATGTTATCTAAATCCCTTCAGTTTAAATGTATTTAAGTACTTAGTTTCTCAGTTTTAATGATGTTTAGTTTTCACATTTTGCCTAGATTCCTAACAATTTTTCCATACAAATTTTTATATAAACAATACATATTTAGTTATACCCTCTCTGACTTTTTAACATTGTAATATAAATTAAACATTTTTTCTATTAAACATAATAACAATTAGTATCTGTTTCAATACTATTAACAGATAAGAAATAATTTTAAATAATGGATGTCTTCAAACTAATTAGACATTTTTTATAAACAAAGCTTAATACTAATACAGAAATATTATTTACAAAGAATGTTTTTTCCATGCTAACATCCTATTCAACCATTAACACCAATACAAGTAATAAATATTTTACAATTAGGATGTTAGTGGTTCTAAACTTATTAAATGTTCTTATCCCTAATACATTTTTTAAAATTCTTATTTCAAATAAACAAAACCTTATTTTCTACATTCTTATTCTATTTCTTATATTAAATTTAATTACTCAGTTTTTAAACTGTTTTTAATATGGTTTAGGGTAATTGTACCCTGTCACTTTATGTCTGCATCTGTTTTTGTTCATTTTTAAAGAAATGTCATTTCAAACAGATTGACAGCTTGATATTATTACATGTATTAGATTCCCTCTTGTACAAATCATAAGTCATTCAAAAGTTGTATTTTTCATTATCTACACAGTTTGTGGATGCCAAGGTTGAAACATAAGGTTTATTTTTTACAATACACAAACTAGCACTGGTTCACTTTACACTCCTTGATGCTATTTCTAAATGGTTGTTTAGTCTTATTAACATCAAGAAATTTGGTTTGTGGGTTACAATGAAGATTTGTTCTTTGGGTATTATATTATTGTTTCACCTTGGTCCACTGGCAACTCTTACTCTATACACTTTTATTCTTAACTTTATTGTACATGTGGTTTCTGTTCATGAATACTTCGTTATACTTTTTATTATTGTGGTTTTTATTTATTTTGGGATATGGGGATATGGGTGTTTTTTTTTATAAGAGCATTCCTTCTTCTTCTGGATGCTGTCTTCTTCTTCTTTCTTCAATTATGTCTTCTTTTCTTCTGGCTTCTTTGAATTGTATGTTCTTCATCTTCTTCTGGATGTCATCGGGTTTCTTGGGGTTACTTCTTCATCTACTCTTCTGGTTAATTAAAATGTATCACCTTTTATGGTGGATCTTGCCTTGTTCTGGGTTTCTTTTATTTATTTATTCCTCATACTCGTTGTGGGTTTAGTAATACTCTGGGTTGCTTCCTTATATACTCCTTACCTTCCTGGGTTATATTTTAAAACCTTGAGTTATTAAACTGGTTTTGATGATTCATCACTAGTAACATTGCTTTTATTCGAACTTATACTTTTAATATCAATGATTGTTCTGCACGGTTGCTCTGAATTAATTCTTTATATTCTAATGCTTTCTTCGGATTTAATGTTATTATTTTAATGATCAATGCCATTCATTATTATGTGTTTATCTGTCACGCTACAATGCGTGTGAAAGCAAACAAAGTCAGGTAGGCAAAAGCGTTGCCACAAATAGCACTGCCAAAACAAATCTAATCCCCTATTCTGCGAATCGGCAAGCCACATGCTACAATAGCCTCGTGTCTAGACTTCGTGGTAGGAGCAGCAGTTCAGTTGCTTATCTGCTTTGTGACAAGTACACGTTATTAGTTTGTCTTGTGCGAAAAATATTTTACCAGGGACTTTTCAACTCTGTCTAACTTTAAGTTATATATCCATCTTAATTACTGTATTCTGTTAAGTATCTGTAAGGCTATATTCCGCTGTACTACAACATTGTTTATCGCATAATATAAATAAGGAATTTACACGGAAAAAACTACTTAAATTAACCAACAACTTACATAGTTAAAACTGTAGACTAAATATCGGCGAAAACAATATAAACATAAGCTTATTTTAACCGAAAATATCTGTAAATTTTAAAAATGATTTTATTTTCTTTTGACCTTTTGACATGTAATGGTTATGTTTGTATACAAATGGTAGATTTAGGAATATCGAATTAGTAAATTCTAGTCACCGTTTGCAGATTTTAGTTCCTACTCCTAGATTTAAGGAAGGTCTATAGTAAACTTTGGTTTTGCTAGTATCTACAGAATTAAGGAGTCAAAATTCACTAATTTAAGCAGAAATTTTGTAGAATTAAGTAGTTTTATTTTTCTGTATAGGTTATGAAGAAAACTCGTGACATGTCCTAAATTGGGGAGCAAACTTTGCCCTATTAGTGGTTTCAGTTTAGATAAGTTTAATATTTATAATTATTTCGAATTTTAGAATATTTTTAAGAGATGTCATCCCAGGTTTGGAAGTATTTTAAAACTGACGCTGCCGATAATCGGTTTGCCAAATGCAATATCTTCAGTAAATTAATTTCGAGAGGAGGTGGAAGTAAGAGTACTTCAAATTTAATGAAACATTTTAAAACACATTCTAAAAGTAGGCCGAATGCTCCTACTAATAAGAGAGCCAGCCAAAACTCTGAGTATACCCAGTGGATCCACTTTAAGCAATTATTTTAGTAAAAATACAAATTTAGGCCGTAAAACTTCCAGCCCAGATATGGGCTTAAGTGTAGAAGACATAAATGATGATAATTTAAGCCTAAGTGTTGATGTTTCGGATACAGATGATCCAAACCCTCTGATGACTTCTCCAAATTTATCTGCTGTGTTACCAGCATCAACAACAGACCTAGGTGATAGTTCTGAGATTCACACTTCACCTAGATTCAGCCCTTACCCCAAAGCCATTCACTTAAGGAATCAAATGACCTTACAACAACAAACCTTGCCAAGTATGTATGACAAAATTAAAAAATTTAAGTCAGATGACATTAGGTCAAAAAATATTGACAAATTGATTGCTGAAATGGTTTGTTTGGATTTTCAGCCTTTCTCTGTATTAGAGAATAAAGGTTTTCGTAGGCTGATAAATAATCTAGAGCCTAGATATACAATACCGTCAAGAAAAACCTTGACCAACAAAATTATCTCTGACATGTATCAAAATCTGATCAGGGAAGTCAAAGAAGAGTTATCTCAAGCAACAAACATTGCTTTGACTACTGATATGTGGACATCTGTAAGCAACACTGACTACATGGCTGTAACAGCTCACTTTTACAGTAATGATGGCAACGCTTTCACTTTGACTCACAAGTGTCTAGAAGTGATACCCTTCGAGGAAGTGAGCCACTCAGCGGAAAATCTGAAGAATTTTCTGGTTAATGTCTTGCAGGAGTGGGGGATTTTAGAAAAAGTTGTAGGGATTTTAAGAGATAATGGGCCAGATATCACTGCAGCATTAGCCCGTACATCTTTTGAGGCAATTCCCTGCATTGCACATACTCTGCAGCTAGTCATAAAAGACGGTTTATTCCAAAATCAAAAGATCATGAATGTAGTATCAAAGTCAAAAAAGATAGTTGGTAGTTTCAAGCACTCCACTAAAAATACAAAGATGCTTCTGAGCTGCCAAAAGCAACTGAAACTACCCGAACACCGGATGATCCAGGATGAGCCCACCCGATGGAACAGCACGTTACATATGATGAAGAGACTACTGGAGCAGAAAGATGCTATTGTTTTGGTGTCAAACAAGCCTGATGTTAAACTGGCAGCAGAACTAACCTGTGATGATTGGAAGACAATGGAATTTGCCATTAACATTCTAGATATTTTTGAAAAGGCAACACTGCAAGTAAGCAAAGTCATCATCTTGCATTTCTGAGGTAAGTTTCTAAGACCAAAACTTAAGCATTTGTTTTATTTAATGTACAGTAAACCCTCGATTTAACGGACCTCGGTTTAACGGACTTCGGATTTAACGGACAGAATTTGGGAAGAAAAAAAAACCTTCAACATCAAAGCATATTAGGCTTTTGAAACGTATAATGTGCATAAACTGCAGACTCTCCTGTTCTGGCGATATTGCTTGGCTATCGCAGCATTCTTTCGTTTCTTTTCTTCTTGTTTCTTGTTTTGAAACACGCAAATTTTCTCATCTTCAATTGTATTTTATGAGAACGGCGTATTCATCAAAAATTCATTTAACTCTTCACGATCCCTGTCTTTGCGTTGTCGTTGACGCAGGCGTCGCACATGTTCAGTGGAAGACATTACGACGACTAACACTGAACAACAGACACTGATATGCACCTTATTTCACTGTGAAATATTCGTCCATCGGCTAATACAGCAAGCATTATAGTGGCACATAATTTTTCACTTCCCGTAATCTTTACTGTTACAGAGTTACCGTAAATAAAAAATACGGGCATTTCATCGGCATTTCCCATGTTTTCAAATGAATAATTATGCTTCTTGCGTAAATGAATGACAAATCGCTGATACTGTAGGAGTTTTCCTTCGTAGTCACTCGGTAGTTTTAGAGCGAGTGATGTACGTCATTTAAGCGCAAATCCATTTCGCCGCATCATTCACCCGAAGCTGGCTTTGAAACCGGAGACTTTTAATTTTCTGCGATTTCTAAAGCTTTTAATTTTAAAACATGTCTAGTGAAAGGGAGCCCTTGCCTTCTTAAAAGCCGTACGTATTCACAGACGCTGGACTCTACTGCTACAAAACGCCCAACTAGAGGTCCCGCGAATGCTCGTCGCTAGTATTTGCATTTAAAAGTCGTTTCTTCTGTTTTCTCCATCCTCGAATACAGGATTCATCAATATCGAATTTCCTTTCGGCTTCGCGGTTGCATGTTTTTTCTACATTTTGTATCACAATTAATTTATAATTCGCATCGTACGGGTTACGTTTAATTTGATTTGACTGCGTGCCTTTAGTCTCCACAATATCACTCATACCGCAAACGCACTACAAAAACACCGAATGAAAACTAAGTACAGATAAGCGATGTTGTCGCTGTTACAATAGAAAACCACACTGGCAGTTTACCCGTTATTTAGAAACATGTTACTCACACCCCCTCTACTCATCCTTTGTCTTGCTGCCTACAGAAAGGTGCGAGCACGCGCGAATGCGCACGCACTTACACTTTATCTTCCTATTCCTTCTTCAGTTTGCTGTTAAAACATTCGGTTGTAGTCATAAATCATAACGCCAGAGTTAACTACAGCCGGGCAAACTGCTGTTGCTTAGGCAGTAAACAACTCATAGATACCAAAAGCGTTCGTCCCGCCAGAAGTCAGGTATAACTTCGAATTTCGTTAGCACGCGAATGCAAGCCGCAGGCCAAATTAGCGACCATGTTTTTAGGAGAAAAAGTGTTCCTTGTATTCGGTACAATACGGTATTTGCATGATATAATAGTATTAAAATTTAAAGTGTTATAGGCCTATTTGTTTAAATATAGCCTCAAAAAACAAAATTTGCGATTTAACGGACACCCCTCAGCCCCAATTAGTCTGTTAAATCGAGGGTTTACTGTACTTGGCCATACTGTCTTGCCAATATTATCCTACTATATGTATTTTTTACTAAATGATCAATATTAGCTTACTATATGTATTTTTTTTTTAAGTTTGTTTTGTTATTTTATTTTACTTATGGCCATAATCTTAATGCAATGATTTCTTTCCAGATGATACCTTTAATACATACGATAAAACGTGTTGGAAAACCAAAATGTATCAGGATCTGGACTGACAGGCCTACAAAATGATTTGGTGGCATCATTGAAACGATGATACCCTAATGTTGAGAGTGAGACAGTGGCTGCCTGCGCTATTCTACTTGATCCACGCTTTAAGAGTACTACATTTAAAAATAAAACTGGGTTGGAAACTGCAAAAAAAAATTGATTTCAGAAATGAAATCCAACTCATACGACTTTTCTCAGCCCACTGAGCCTTTTACTGAAGGTATGTCTGACAAATTAAAAATACTAATACAGTAACACGTTTAATAATTTTCTGAATTATTGAATTTTTTGTACTGGATTTAAAGTAGATAAAATTCCACTTTAAAACAAAGGATAAATAAATATTGTATTAGTATCCACAAAATATATGTACTGAAGGAGGTGTTATTCAATTGAAAATGACAGCTTAATATAGATTTATTTTATTTTTATATGTAGATTGGTCAGCTACCAATATATCTTCAAGCAGTGCAAAGGGTGGATTTTGGATGCACTATGAAGAAGCATTCCATCAAAATGATTTGCCCTGTACAAAATCGACACCTATCAGTTGTGAAGAAGAACTGAATAACTACCTAAAGGAAAGCAATATTGATCCTGAAAATGCAGAAAAGGTAGGCCTAGTTAAAAATGTTGTACAGTTATCATTCTGAAGTTAAATTGCTTAAAGTTTTATTGAGAGCTGTAGACATGGACACAGATATCCTTTATTAGCACAAAATGTACAAGACAATACAAAATAGTCTACAGAGGTACAATAAGTACTTTGTCAATAGGCAAACTTAAGTATCTATGTTACATTCTTGATTCTTGTATTAATACTACGAATCCCAGTTCTCATAAAAATTTTCTAAAGACATTTCATAATCAGATTTTTCAGTAAATATTATATTAACAGTCTGTAATTATTGGGCTTTATTTTGATGTGAAATATTCCTGGGTAATTTATTAAAAACTCGCAAGGCTATATAAACTATATTGTGCTCAAATAATTGGATATGATGTGCTGGATACTGAAAAGAATTAAAATTACATGTATTATGGTTATGACTGAATTGAAAATTACAAAAAATATCTGGTCCAGGCCTATCACAAACAAGTCTAATCAGTTCATACATGTATACGTCAACAACAGTTAAACTCTAAAATTCTTAAACGAAGGCTTACGGCTATACCTTCTGTACTTACAAGCTGTTCTCCTCATGACACTTGTAATACATGATAAGTAATGTTTGTTTCAGATTGGGCAGTACTGGTTCGAGTCCAGTTACAAGCGACTGCAACCACTGGCACTAAAATATTTGTGCATTCCCCCATCCACTGTGTTCAGCGAGAGACTTTTCAGCATTTCAGGGAATATTTGTGACACCAAATGCAACAGATTAGACCCTCTAAGAGTTAAAATGTTGGCGTTTTTGAACAAAAATTTGAAATGTAAATAAGTTTTTTACTTTAACGTCATTTTATAGGTCTACTCCACAATTAAACGCATTTTAGAATTAATTTTGTTGATGTTTTTCTTTTCCCTCTAGCCCTAAAATACATTTTCAATTTTTGTTTTTAGGTACCGGTACCGAGAATCGGGAATCGATTCTTATGGAATCGGTACTGGTACCGGGATTGGAAAAATTTGGTACCGACACATCCCTAATTTTGTGCCTCACATATTCACTGGAACACTGTACTTCAATAAGCACAATTATTCCTCGTTATTCCTGTGATCTACATATTCTCATAAATCTAACAAGACTATTCACAAAGTTTATTTAGCTTTATTAGTTTATATTCCTTCATGTACTCATTTCCCCAATGAAAACAAATTCAGTCCAATCGTTCGGTGTTGAATTGTTGCTTACTGTTAGTCTGCTTCCTAGATCTCGCTAATTCCATGTCAAATCAACATTTTATCTCACCAACATGGATTTTGATGATAATTGGTAGAGGTTGTTTCCATAAAGAAAAACACCAATTTTTATGATACTACGTTCAACAGTTTTGAAGTTATATGTACATACAGTTTTAAAAAATTGTGCAAAACGTGGGGAGGACAATTTCGAAACTCGGGTTGCACCTCAACTAATTAAGACAGGGAAGTGGGATAGGTCTCATTTCTTAGTATTTTCCATGAGATTTCTCCTGATATACAACACAATAGGGCATAAGAGGAAATGTTTTTTCAAATCCAAATCAAAATTTTGATTTAAAATCAATAAACTACATTTGTACTAATCACCTCTTGAACGGTAGGCTGTACTCCTGAAGATGTTAATGCTGGAGCCTCAGGCTTGACCGTACTGCTTTTATCTGCCTCAGATTCAGTTTTCATACTCTCTACTGTTGTATCTGCTTCAATTTTATCTGTTTTCACAACAGACACCAACTGATTAGACCTGAAAATTATTAAATATAGGTAAAACGAAATTACACCTCACATGACAGAAATTCAAGCTAAGATAATCATCAAAGGTGTAAATACATACATGCTGGAAAACAATTACCACATACCAAATTTATCCTGGTAACCAAATTAACAAAGCAATTTTGCAATTTACCAAAAACTGGTATTATTACAATACTTACTACTATACCAAGAGAGACGGCAACAAATCAGCCCTTCATATAATTAAGTCTAGTCATGTGAGTAATGAGCAATTCTGACAATCTAAACTTAACGAGTCAGACTTCAAAAAGCAGAAACCTTAATTTTCTTTACAAACTGTACTCAGATTCAGCACTTAGCTCATTATGTATAGATTTCTGGTATCTATGTCCTCAATATTCTCTCTTCATGGTATTGGGTATACAATTTAATACAGTATCTGAATGACTAAGTAAAGAAATACTACTATCATGAGAACCACTTGGTAGTTGGCCTTTGGTCAATGGATTATAAGGTGAGATACAAACAACATCACAGGGAATCGAGTACAGATGGTTACCACACAAACCACTACACTATGCATACTTCAAGTAATCACAAAATTAATATTTCAAAAGATTAGAACAATTTTTTCTAAGCATAAAATACCACTGTACTTCAGTTACTACTCATCACTTTATTCCAACATGACTACAATACTTATATATTGTAAATCATATATTATACGCTCTGATGGATGCCATTTTGTCTGTGATTCTTTTCTACACCAAACAAATTTGCTATACCTATTACTCTCCTTTGACTATAAGCAGAAAGAATCCACTCTGTTAACCAACGCTGTGGATGTAAGTCATTTCAAAATCACCCGTTATTCTGCCCCACCCTATACAAACTGAGACCATGGAGTACTAACAGGAGTTACTTTTTGTCCACTTTGACACCCACAATACACAAAGAGTACTTGTAGGTAACACATATGGACAAACAACTAAAGAATAATGATATACCAATATAGATTAGTGCTACTACACAATTTCAATGATTCAGGCCACCCACTTTGTTAACCAACCTTATGAATGTGGAATACACAGATAACTAACTACTGGTTTGATGTTCCTGTTTTTTAGTGGTCACATTCATAATACAAACTGAGACCGTGGAGTAATAACAGGAGTTACTTTCTGTCCACTTTGACACCCACAATACACAAAGAGTACTTGTAGGTAACACATATGGACAAACAACTAGAGAATAATGATATACCAATATAGATCAGTGCTACTACACAATTTCAATGATTAAGGCCACCCACTCTGTTAACCAACCTTATGAATGTGCAATACACAGATAACTACTGGTTTGATGTTCCTGTTTTTTAGTGGTCACATTCATAATACAAACTGAGACCGTGGAGTACTAACAGCAGTTACTTTTTGTCCACTTTGACACCCACAATACACAAAGAGTACTTGTAGGTAACACATATGGACAAACAACTAAAGAATAATGATATATAAGTATGATTAGTGCTACTACACAATTTCAATGATTAAGGCTACCTACTTTGTTAACTAATCTTATGAATGTGCAATACACAGATAACTACTGGTTTGATGTTCCTCTTTTTTAGTGGTCACATTCATAATACAAACTGTGACCGTGGAATAATAACAGGAGTTACTTTCTGTCCATTTTGACACCCACAATAACAAACAGTATTTGTAGGTAACACATATGGACAAACAATTACTGTTAATGATATACCAATATAGATTAGTGTTACTACACAATTTCAATGATCAAGGCCACCCACTCTGTTAACCAACCTTATGAATGTACAACACACAGATAACTACTGGTTTGATGTTCCTGTTTTTTAGTTGTCACATTTATAATACAAACTGAGACCGTGGAGTACTAACAGGAGTCACTTTTTGTCCACTTTGACACCCACAATACACAAAGAGTACTTGTAGGTAACACATATGGACAAACAATTACTGTTAATGATATACCATAAAGATTAGTGCTACTTCACAATTTAAATGATTAATGCCACCCACTTAACAGAGTGTTAAGCAACCTTATGAACGTTGTAATGACAATTACAATTAATAGTTTGTTAAATTTATAAATTTGTTTGTGTAAAAAAAATTTTGGTTTATATACTGTATATTTTATTGTTTTTTATGTTCTGTCGCGTTCCGAATCTTTTGTTATTTGTTTTTATTATTTTAATGCCTTTTCAGTATTTTTAAATTCTCTCGCCACTTGATAGAATTGTCTCCAATAACAATCGATTTGTGTATTTTTCTTATTTGGAGGTTATCTTCCTTCAAGGTGGTGAAATTCTGGTATTTAACTCTATTAAAAATACTTATTATGATAATTATCTTTCAGGAATGAAAAACTGTTCAATTATGAAATATATAAGAAATTTTATTAACAATTCGTTATCTGTCGACTCTTTATCGATATATAAATAGATTCTCAGGGTATCATTAATTCATACAATTATTTATATAAGGATTCTTTTAGCAGTTATTTTAGGTAAAGTCAGAGAAATAAGGGCAAAGTTTATAAAGTATAACATTACAAATATATCACCTTAAACATTAAAATACAGATATGATAGTTAATATATAATGGTAAGTGAGCAGATTTCAAACCATTCAGTTGTGATGGCAGTGTTGCGTTGTATTGTGGGTAATCCGTGATGGCTGCCGCTAGTAGTCCAGACGTAAGACGAAGTCACCTCGCTGCTTCAAAGTTCAATAAAAGATGCTTTCGCTCTGAATTTTCGTCCTTGCGGCTGCAATTCTTCCTTCTTGTGTTGGTGGAGTGTCTCTGGTTCAGTGTTAGTGTTGTACTTTGAAAAATAGTGTAGTAATAAGTCAATTTCACTTTTGTCTGTTAGGCTGATATTTGCACTTTTGTGTGGTGAAGTGTAATTACTGTTTTAATTGTTTAAATGTTATTTTCACTGGTGTTCCGTTCTGTGTAGTATTAATTGAATGTCTGTAGGTATTTATTTCACTTGGTCTCCGTTTAAAAATGTGTTTTTACCGAAACTCTCATTTTTCCACTTTAGGCTTATAAAACATTCGCCATTACGGTAGTAGAAATTAGGTTAAGGTTTACCAAGTACACGCATCGAGTGTGCTATTCAACGTTTAATAATCAACTAATTTACTTCCTCCGTCTTCGGCTAAAGTCTTAGCTAAACCAATCTTATTCAATACATTGTTCCAAATTTATTTGCATCCTGTGCATGTGAGAAAGTTACATTATATAACTGATTATATTTTTGCTATTCTTCAAATTTATTAACTAGTAAATACATAATCTTCTTCTTCAGTTCATTCTGCTTAATTTGATACCAAATAATGTAGTTTTATTAAGTTTTTGATCTAAAATGGTATTTTTTACTTCATTTTGTAATGGTAAGTTTTAAAATCACTTCCTGTCCTTGTCTTCCAAATGAAGCCATTTTACAAGTTATATTAATGATTATATTAAATCTCAGATTGTAATAAAAGGTTTATCTTCCCTTAATTTCTTGCAATTAGATTAATCGGTTATGTTTTAAAATATTATACAGTAATATATGACTCCCCTCTCTAAATTTAGAGTTTTTCCATTTCCATTTTTAACAATAATTCTGGCTATAATTTTACAAAATCTTCCTTACTTATATTTCCAATTACATGACTTTATTACTGATTTACCTTATATAAATTCCTTCAGTTTAATTGTTTTCTGTACTTATTTCATCAAATTTGATGATGTTTAGTTTTTAACATTTGGCCTAGATTTCTAACAGTTTTTACATACAAAGTTTTTTAAATAATACATATTGATTTATACCCTCTCTGACTTTCATTGCTCTTGTGACATAAATTAACATTTTCTTATTGTAAACAAAATAACAATTAGTATATGGTTCATACTATTAATACATAACACCTAATTCAAATTAACATTTGTCTTTCCAAATCAGACATTTAATACTCAATGATTAATAGTAATACATAATAAATATCATAAATAAAAAATGTTGTTCAACTCTAACATCTTATACTTAATTGTTAACAATAATACATATAATAAATATTTCATAATTAAAGAATGTTAGTGGTTCTGACATTTTTAAATTTGCTTATTTTTAATACCTTATCCTATATAAACAAAACATAATTATTATAATCTTATTCTATTTCTTAAACTAGGTTCAAATATCAGTTTTTATCTGTTTCTTTTTGATATTGGGGTAATGATATTTTGTCACTTCACTTTTATTATGGCCTGCTCTTGTTTTATTTTAGTCATTTTAATGAATGTTATATAAAAAGTGTGGCAGTTATCTAAAAAACACATGTATTATCGGTCATGATAATACTTTATTTACATTATTCATGAACACAAATTAAAGCACTTTAAGTTGTAATATTTCACCATCTACTTAGTTTGTGAACTTCAATATTGAAACATAAGGTTATTTTTTATAACACTAAAACTTGCACTGATTCTTTTTTTATTCCTTGATTTTAATTCTAAATAGTTATATAGTTTTGTTAAAATCAAGAAATCTATTTATAGAATATAATGAAGGTTTGTTTTTTGGTATTATATTATTATCTCACATTGGTTCACTTTCAATTCCTACTCTACACACTTTTTGGCTTACATCTATTTTACATGTGGTTTTTACATTTGATATCTTGTTATACTTTTATTTATTATTATTATATTTATTTTGGGGTTTGGGTTTTTTTATAAGAGCACTCCTTCTTCTTGTGGATGCTGTCTTGTTCTTGTTTCTTCATTGATCCCTTCTGTTCTTCTTGTTTCTTATAAAATTATTTCCTTCATCTTCTTGTGGATGTCATCAGGTTTTGTGTTTCTTCCTCACCTACTCTTCTTGTTTCTTACAACATACAGTGGAACCTTGGATTGCGAGCATAATTCGTTCCGGGAACGTGCTTGTAATCCAAAGCGCTCGTATATCAAAGCAAATTTTCCCATAAGAAACAATTAAAACGCGGATGATTCGTTCCACAACACAAAAATATTTATGCGCATAACATTTCTAATACAAAATACAGTATAACGAAAAACAAATTAAACTGCACTTTACCTTACAATAGAGTCATTGTTGGTATGAGGGAGACAAGAGAGATGACATGAGAAGGGTTATTGTGTAGCACGAATTTCACTACGGAATCACTGCTATCTGTTGGCTCACTAGAATTGTTTTCTTTTCGTGCAACTTTAACAAGGAACCTGTCCAATGACTGCTGCTTTTGCCTCTTTTTGAGGATTTCACGAAAATGTGACATTGCATTGTCATTGAACAGATTCATCGCTCGCATTGCTACAGCGTTATTTGGGTGGTGTTTTTCTATAAAATTTTGCACCGTTTCCCACATTTTGCACTTCTCCCGAATCTCATTTGGAGTGAGAGATTCCTCTGACTTTTCCTCCTCCTCTTCACCGGACGAGATCTCCTCCATAACCTCCTCCTGTTGTTCGCGATGCAGGTCCATCAGTTCAGTCCATCAGTTGATGGTCAGTTCCTGGCTATGTTCTTCCACCAGCTCTTGAATGTCGGCGTCATTCACCTCCAGCCCCATGGTCTTCCCTAAGGACACAATTTCATCGACAATCGGCAGCTCATTTTCACCAGCAATCCCCTCAAAGTCACGTCCAAGAACGCAGTCAGGCCACAGTTTTCCCCAAGCAGAAGTGAGAGTTCTCTTGGTGACCCCATCCCATGCTTTATCGATGATCTTCAGGCAGTTCACGATGTGGAAATGATTTCTCCAAAACTCTCGGAGGGTAAGGTCTGTTCCTTCGGTCACTTCGAAGCACCGATGAAATAGTGCTTTGGTGTATAGCTTCTTGAAGTTCGAAATGACTTGCTGATCCATAGGCTGGAGTAGTGGAGTAGTGTTATGAGGAAGGAACTTAACCTTAATGAACTTGAATTCCTCCAGTAAGTCGCCCTCAAGGCCTGGAGGATGAGCAGGAGCATTGTCCATAACCAGCAAGACTTCGAGCGGCAGATTATTATCTAAAACGTATTTCTTCACTACAGGACCAAAGACCTCGTTCATCCATTCAACAAAGAACATACGAGTGACCCAAGCCTTAGTGTTGGACCTCCACATAACATTTAACTGGCTCTTCTGCACCTTGCATTTCTTGAAGGCTCGTGGATTCTCGGAATGATACACAAGCAGGAGCTTTACTTTTAAATCCCCGCTGGCATTAGCACACAATAACAGGGTTAAACGGTCTTTCATGGGCTTGTGACCGGGCATTGCATTCTCTTCTGCTGTAATGTAGGTCCTCTTCGGCATCTTTTTCTAAAAAGCCCTGTTTCATCGCAGTTAAAAACTTGCTGCGGCAGGTAACACTCGGTAACAATGAGCTTCTGGAACTCGGCAGTGAATGCCTCAGCTGCCTTAGCATCCGAACTTGCAGCCTCCCCGTGCCTCGCAACACTATGGATGCCACTTCTCCTCTTAAAGTTATCAAACCATCCCCTGCTGGCCTTGAAGCTTTCTTCAATTTCTGTTGACGTACGTGTACTACATGGCAGTTTACTTACGAGGTTGGCGTACAACGTCTTTGCCTTCTCGCAGATTAAATTCTCGGTCACAGTATCACCTGCTAGTTGCTTATCATTTATCCAAACGAGAAGCAACTTTTCTACATCTTCCAGAACACGTGGCCGTTGCTTTGATACTCTTGTGACTCCTTTTGCTGCATCTAGCCCTTTTATTTCTTCTTTCTTCTTTAATATTGTGCAAATCGTTGACGTAGACTTGTTATAAAATCTCGCGATATCAGCCACTCGCATACCTCGTTCGTGCTTTTCGATCATTTCCTTTTTAACTTCCATCGTAATCATCTCCTTCTTCCGACCGAATTCCTTTTCAGCCTTCTTTTCCTTCACTGGGCCCATTGTTGCAGTACAGTTATAACACTAATAAAAGAAACAAAACATGTATACGCTCGTACGGTATTGACTATGTGAGCGAGGCACGCCAACTGAAGTCCAGCGCGGGAGAATATTACACACAATCGCCCAGGAAAAAGAGGCAGAGGGGAGGGGAAAACGTAGGCTCAGGGGAGGGGAAAACGTAGGCACACGTGACGCTCGTATTGCGGACCCTCGCTCGCTTATCAAGTTACAATTTATTTAAAATTTTTGCTCGTCTTGCAAAACACTTGTAGACCACGTTACTCGAATTCCGAGGTTTCACTGTATTTTCTTTTCTTGTTGTGGGTTTAGTCATTTTCTGGGTTTCTTCCTTAACTACTCTTCTTGTTTCTTACAACATATTTTCTTTTCTTGTTGTGGGTTTAGTCATTTTCTGGGTTTCTTCCTTACCTACTCTTATCCTACCAGGGTATTACCTTTTTTCATATTTAGTTTTTAAATTTATATTGATGATTCATCACTCGTTGTAACCTTAGTTTTACATGAACTTTTATTTTAATCTATGATTGTATTCCACGGTGGTTCTTAATTAATTTATTTATTTTGCTTTCTAGGATTTAACAATGTTATTATTTTATTTTTATGATCATTTTACCATTCATTTTTATGGGCTTATCTGTCATGCTACAATGTACAACACAAAGATAACTACTGGTTTGATGTTCCTGTTTTTTAGTGGTCACATTCATAATACAAACTGAGACCATGGAGTAATAACAGGAGTTACTTTCTGTCCACTCTGACACCCACAATAACAAACAGTACTTGTAGGTAACACATATGGACAAACAATTACTGTTAATGACATACCAATATAGATTAGTGCTACCACACAATTTCAATGATTAAGGCCACCCACTCTGTTAACCAACCTTTATGAATGTACAACACAACGGTTACTACTGGTTTGATGTTCCTGTTTTTTAGTGGTTACATTCATAATACAAACTGAGACCGTGGAGTAATAACAGGAGTTATTTTTTGTCCACTTTGACACCCACAATACACAAAGAGTACTTGTAGGTAACACATATGGACAAACAACTAGAGAATAATGATATACCAATATAGATTAGTGCTACTACACAATTTCAATGATTAAGGCCACCCCCTCTGTTAACCAACCTTATGAATGTGCAACACACAGATAACTACTGGTTTGATGTTCATGTTTTTTAGTGGTCACAATCATAAAACAAACTGAGACCATAGAGTACTAACAGGAGTTACTTTCTGTCCACTTTGACACCCACAATATACAAAGAGTACTTGTAGGTAACACATATGGACAAACAATTACTGTTAATGATATACCAATATAGATTAGTGCTACTACACAATTTCAATGATTAAGGCCACCCACTCTGTTAACCAACCTTTATGAATGTACAACACAAAGGTTACTACTGGTTTGATGTTCCTGTTTTTTAGTGGTTACATTCATAATACAAACTGAGACCGTGGAGTAATAACAGGAGTTACTTTTTGTCCACTTTGACACCCACAATACACAAAGAGTACTTGTAGGTAACACATATGGACAAACAACTAGAGAATAATGATATACCAATATAGATTAGTGCTACTACACAATTTCAATGATTAAGGCCACCCACTCTGTTAACCAACCTTATGAATGTGCAATACACAGATAACTACTGGTTTGATGTTCCTGTTTTTTAGTGGTCACATTCATAATACAAACTGAGACCGTGGAGTACTAACAGCAGTTACTTTTTGTCCACTTTGACACCCACAATACACAGAGTACTTGTAGGTAACACATATGGACAAACAACTAAAGAATAATGATATATAAGTATAGATTAGTGCTACTACACAATTTCAATGATTAAGGCTACCTACTTTGTTAACTAATCTTATGAATGTGCAATACACAGATAACTACTGGTTTGATGTTCCTCTTTTTTAGTGGTCACATTCATAATACAATCTTTGACCGTGGAGTAATAACAGGAGTTACTTTCTGTCCACTTTGACACCCACAATAACAAACAGTGCTTGTAGGTAACACATATGGACAAACAATTACTGTTAATGATATACCAATATAGATTAGCGCTACTACACAATTTCAATGATCAAGGCCACCCACTCTGTTAACCAACCTTATGAATGTACAACACACAGATAACTACTGGTTTGATGTTCCTGTTTTTTAGTGGTCACATTTATAATACAAGCTGAGACCGTGAAGTAGTAACAGAAGTTACTTTGCATCCACTTTGACACTCACAATACACAAACAGCATGTGTAGGGAACAGAGATATGAACAAACAATTACAGAATAATGGTATATCAATATAGATTAGTGCTACTATACAATTTAAAAGCTATCCTATTGGGAGCAAATAATGTATGCAGCTGATAAGGCAGCTAACATTACAACCAAGCTGAGCAGACTTATGCCCAACATAGGAGGTCTTACTGCAAGCAAGAGGCGATTGTTGATGGCGGTCACAGAACCCATCCTTCTGTACGGTTGCAAAATCTATGCCTATACACTAAAGATGGTGAAGTACAGAGAACGTGTGGTATCGGTGCAGAGAAGAGGAGCCCTCAGAGTACCAACCTCTTACTTGACAGTGCCAGAGTCAGTAGTCCTGGTGATAGAGGGAGTGATTCCCATAGATTTGTGTTGGCTCTAGAGCAGAAGCATTTATTCGAAAGAAGAGAGGAAATTGGAAGGGATGCCACAGAACATGAAGCCAGGGAACTCACTCTCAGGGACTGGCAAGTTCATTGGGATAGAGAAGACAGAGGAAGATGGACCGCAAGGCTCATACCAAACTTGAAGGAATGGACTAACCACCAGCATGATGAGATCAACTACCATCTGACCCAGTTGCTCAGTGGCCATGGCAATTTTAATGCCTACCTCCATAGAATGGGAAAGGTGCAAAGCCACTGGCAGGAGATTTCTGACTTCTGAACTTGTTAGGCCTAGGTGAAGTACTGTGTCACCACTCCATAGTTAAGTCATACTGGTATATCCAAGCTACATCTTCGGTCACAAAATTTAAGTTCAATTCATCGGCTTCAAACATGGACAGCAGTTTTTCACATACGCTGTCGTGTTTCACGTCAGACACGTGTCACCATATTTCTTTAAAAAGGAAGAAACCATCATGTAGAAGGTTTATCTGCGGATTCTGAGAGCTGTAGTGAAGCCATGAATGGAAACTGTGGCTTCCAGGAGGTCACACATCTTTCAACAGGACAGTGCACTGACACTCACAAGCCGTTTAGTGCAAAACTGGATTTCTGATAACATGAATGCGTTTCGGTCCAAGGAATTCTGGCCTCCTAATAGTCCAGATCCAAACCCCCTTAGACTATTATGTTTAGGGAGTTATTGAAAGGACATGTAACAAGTTCAGGTACTCCAACGTGGCAACTCTTCAGGCTGGTGTTGAGGCAGCATTCATGAATTTGGACAAGAAGCACTTGAAGAGAGAGTGTTCGCACTTCTCAGAAAGGATTGAATCAGTGACTCCGTAAACAGGTGTACTATTTAACAATAGGAATCAGGAAGGATCCCTTAACAATGTACAACTTTTTTTTTGTAAGTTCAAGTTTTTACTGAATAAACAAGTGTTTTAATAAAATGTTTGTTTTGTCCAGATTTAGATGACACACCTTGTAATACTGTTATACACATCTCACTGCATGCTTTATGTTTCTTGTTATTGTCTAACCAGTGATGTAATACATCACATAGCAATGACCAGGGACAGTCAGAATTTTGTTGTGGGAAGGGAGCAGACTGGGACAGGATGGTAAGTACTGAACATCTCTCACCATAATAAGGTAGGAGATCCGGGGTCTTTTTCCTCCTGGCATAATCTAGTGTACTCAAATTCTAGAGTCAGATTTTAAGACCATCTTGGAAATACTATAACTGAGTAAAAAGACATCTATCTCTTTTTATTTTTCAGTCAAACTTATATGAACCAATATTAATACGGTAATTTAAATTTCCCAAATGCATTTCCTACAAATTTATAATATGATATTTCTATGCACTACAAATCTTATAATGCATATGTGAATCATATTTTGTTCTTTTAAAACCAGAAAGTACACTTACTCACCTTTATTTAATTTCATAAATAGATTTTGATTTTAATTGTGTATTAATCGACTCTTACAGCTGCCATGTTGGCTATTACCAACCTAAAGTGTTACTCACCAGGGTCCAGGTGTTCGAATCAGCGAATGGGGAAGTGCAGACTGGTTATTTAAGAAAATACAAATGAATTACCATCACACCTATTTTAATTCCTTTTTTCACTCTACACAAGAAAACATGAAAATAGCCCTTAACATCACTTCAAATTTTATATCAACAAATATTCCCCTTTCTTTCTTCTACTTGTTTACAATTTTTTAGATAGACAATATTAAACATTGAAATAGATGCTGAAAATTACTAAACTACCTTCTATTAACCTTTTATTCTTTAGATTAAATTAGGTACCTCCACACACACACTCACGCTATTTCCCCCAGTACATTCTTTTTATTGAGCTCAATTTAAAGGTGTCAGTATTTTAAATAAATTTTAAAATGTCTACTTCCCTGCTGATGCGTAGAAATTCGACGCCCCAGGCGTCAACTTGTGGCTTACACTGTTTGCTGTTTTCATAATGCTCCCTTTCACATTTTACGGCCAAACTGTTAATTTACTGCAAATTTTCTCACTGTCCCTATTTGTTTGTTATAATACTGTTTAGATTAAAATATATCAAATTTTCACACTTTTAGCTGCTTTGTGGGCGAAAACGGTACGCAGCCGGCAGCGAGCGGAACCGCCCACGTCCGCTTGGTGTTGATGTTAATTGCCGACTGGTGAGACGAACTGCGTTATTTTCTGAGGTGGTAGGGGTGTCACGTCACCAATCTCATTGTCTTCTGGATATGACGAACAAATTTTAAGGCGAGGCAAATTACGCACTGCATTCTCAAATGACGTATTTGCAGGCTTGGCTTGTTGACTCAATCGGTCAGAGTTCGTTTGGCTAAAAATAGCTGTTGTTTTTGTGCATACAATGTTGACCTTGATACAATTTCCTGCACATGCCTGCGTCGTTATAAAACTTTACCATTTATTTATGCTTTTGCATTAAAATTTACATTTGTTTTCCCCCAAAACCACTATATGGACAGAAATGTTCCATTACAAGACCCCGTCAATGAGAGGTTTTATGCCGAAGCATAAACTCTCATTGACACACTCATACTTCCTAAAGGGATCAGCCAGGATGTCGCCACAACCCCCTTTACGTTTTATAATAAATATAATTAACTTACCCCTCGTCCAGTGACTGTGACTGCACCTGAATGACCTTACTGGACTTCTCTCTCTAGATCCCAACACCGCAAGGCCAGTCAGGCACTTGACGCTCCTGCTCTGACACGCTGGCCAGCTCAGGACCGCCGCCACAGCATCACCAGACACTGAAACATCAAATTAAAATCAAATAGTGGCCTTGTATAATACCATATCCCTAACTGATCAGTTTCCCCTTATCTGTGTACTGGTTTGCGTTAAGAAGCACTGGTTTTTCCTTAACTCCTAACATATATATGAATACAATATTTATTATAACAAAATATAAAACATCCAGCCTCAATATCGACATTCTTCCTTGTTGAGAAACAAACTTAATCGAAATAAATAAATAGAAATACTGCCAGAAACTTACCTGCGATCTGTTTTCGCTTACTTACCCTTTTATAAAACACCAATCAGAAGTCCAGAGTTGCCACCAATATCTTTGAAGGACAGACATGGAAACCTTTATACTCTACCTTAATTAAAACGGGATAAATTTTGCAATCTGACTACCTCCCCATAATAATTCAGAAGAACCCGGAACGTTAGACGAATCTTTTAGCACAGAACATTAGGAAGTGGTAATGACGAAATAACTAAACTAACACATGGTTATATTACGTTAAACAAGCCTTATTTATTAAATCTTTTTTCATTTATGAATCATTACCTACGTCTTTCTCTACATTCTTTTTCATGAACAAATTAATGTTTAAAATTTAATAGAAACCCCTACACTTTTACCTACGTGTTAATTAACTTAATTACATATTTATTAACTACAATTGACAACCCCATTTTAAAGAGATCTCTTTAGCATCAATTCAAGTTTATTTAACACGTTTGGCCCACGACTAAATTTGTCACTGTACTTAACTGCACGTGCTATTCCCCGGGTTCCGCCATTACTCGTAGTTCACTTTCACTTTTCCGTCTCCCCACGAACTGTCCTTCTTGGAATCGATTAACTCATGCGCCCACCGTATCTATCTCTTCCTTCGTATTAATCTTCTTTAGTACACATCACTAAGTTTCGGTAGGCTTCAGCTACTTTACTCGCTTCGGCCTACCAAAATTCCGAGGCTACGATTATCACGTCTCACTAGGTTGAACGTATGCTGCCGACCGACTGACGCTACTTGCGGGCGGACATCACTGCCATGCCTGCGAACAAATTTCATCGCTGCACACAGCCTTCGTTGTCAAAGTCTCATTAGTTGCACACACGACACATGGGATTTTCGTGTGTTGGATGTTGACGATATTTGTGGTCCAGTGGTTTACGTCACTGTAGTAGGCGTGACTTAGTTTCGTTTCCGTCACCTCCGATGCACGTGGCGAAACATATTGTCTCTGGGCTATATTGTGCGCCTTTTGCTTAGCGTGGGTATGCGCTCCGCCGATGTTAGTGCGTTTGGGCGCATTACACTGTTTTGCCGTTCTGAGAATTACGAAGCTGTGTGCGACACGCACATTCCATTGTAATTGTTTCATCACCGTTCTTTGTTCGCGACGATTTAGATTCAACCTGTGACTGACCACGCATATGAAATAAATTGTTGCAAGTATTTAATAAAATAAAACCCCTCCCTTTTGCCTCGTTACAATACCCCCCCCCAATAAGAGATCTTCTGCCGAAACAGAAGAAATCTCATTGCTAAACCCCTAAGACGATCAGTGAGGATATGGTGCCAACCACACCCCCCATTTGTTCTTACACATCATGGGTAAACTACCCCCCTGGCTCGGAGACTATGGCCGCACCTGAACGAGATTACTGGACTTCTCTATCCGAGATCCCAACACCATAACATCGAATAGACACGCACCATAGCGCACCTAACCGTCTAACATACCGCCCCAAAATCCAAACCCCTGGTCTTATACCATGCCAGATCCTCAACCGATATGTTCCCCCTTACCATGCACACTGGGCTGCCTTTAGCAGTTACTGGGCTCGTACATACACTCATAATTACTCACTAAACAAAATTATCCTTGAAAATTCTTAAACATTTCTCTTTGTATTCAAAATTCATTTACGTTAGAATCAAATTGTACTTCCACAAAAATTGCAATAAGAAAAATCTTTTATATGAATCCCTAATTCTCTTCACTACTGCTAACAATCCTAAAGAAAACAAATTGAATACCTTATTAAACATGAATTCACTTACCCTAACATTTGTTTACACACATATTCTAAACAATATAATTCAATAAAAAACATTAGTAATACACATAAACAATAATGCACTTACAACTCAAAACATCAATTAGATGGCAGGCACAAAAATTCATTTTTTTTTAACTTAAATTTATTAAAATATACTTTTCTCAATATTCAGAAAATTTACAATTATTTAAATCAATTAAACAGCAAAATTTGCATCACTTCATTGCCAAAACTGGTCTAGTTTATAACATCAACCATCAGCTGATCAAACTGGGTCAAGTCAACAACCTTGACCTACATAGGTTATAACATAGGCTACATCATAAAATACATCTTTAAAATTCTATCTTCAAACATAATATAATAAGACATTCAAAATTGACATGGTTCTTATTGCAATTAACAATAAAATTGACATTTGAATTAATTAAAATTACACATTTATTGCTCTAATTAGTTTCAACTTCTATTAAAATCTGTTTCCATTAATTTTATACTTTTACTATGACTCTCTTTCTTTAACATTCTCAATCTCCATTAGTTTGGGTGACTTAATTACTCATAATAACTTGATTTACCCTTGACATTTATACATTTATAATCTTTACCCCTCTGACTCTAACACTCATTAACAGCTTTAACTAATATGACACCCATTTCTATCAAAACATCTATCAAACAATCTCTAAACCCAACTTACTACTCAACTCAATTCGCATCATTCTACCCTTATAAAAAAAATACTCTCTACCCCTTTGTACTCAGGACGTGTTTCCCCCCCAAAAGCTCATTCCCTTATCTGGTCCCTGGACTTTACCTAGGCAACCCTTTCCAGCGCTAAACGGTCCCTTCCCGTCCCAACACCTTTCGTTGCGGACTCCTCATCACACCACCCCCCTTACAAAATTCCCATCAACTCTAATTACTCTCCCAAAACATCACTTCCAACTACTACAAAATATCTCCACTTATTTCTTAACTCAATATATATCAATCAATATTCTACATATTTTCCCCTAGCTACTGTGTCACTATCAATACTTCTCAAATTCTACATTACGTTAATTCACAACAATATTATTCTCTCTAGTACCCCTTTAAATCCAATATGGACTGCTTTACATGTCCTAACTCAATATTAATCACCCAAAATCTCCCATCTACTATCTTTTACAAATCATTTAAAATTCTCAACTATACCAAATTACTTCCATCATTTTATCATCATTTAAAATAAAATCTTTTAACACATTAAAATCATTATATTCAAACATTAATTACATTCGAAATTTGCAAACATTTATAAGTGACATTCTACAGCGGATCAGCTGATTTTCTAGGCAAGGTGAATGACCTTACTATAAACACCTTTCAAAATTATACAAATTACACACTTTATCAACACTTACCTCTAACACAATAAACTAATACATTTATAAGACCGAATAAACACAGCATAATAAACATCTAATGCATCTATCTCCCCAATCATGATACAATTATTTAATTAGTGCAAGAGTGAGTCATCATCCTTAAGTTACAAAATTTTTAATTCGTTGCTCCCCTGAGCAATCACCCTGCCACACACACTATTGTTTTTTGCTGTTGGACTGTTGCGCCCATTTGCCTCCACAAGTACGGCATTGGTGGAGGAATTTATCATCTCCGTGTCCTTGCTTCAGCGTTACATTTTAAAATTGGTAGATATCATCATATCTATGTTACAAATTTATATGCCCTTAAAACGGGTCTACCACCTGGCCTTGCTGTTCCTACTCGAACAGAGTGGCAGCCGCTGTTCCATAGTTCCGGGGATTTCCCCTAATTTCACCCCCCATCAATTTCAAATATACACCAATTTCAAGCCAGCTATGGTCAAGGTTCTTAATTTATGGCCATAGCTGACCGCTAAGCAAAACCACGATTAGTGCTGGTAAGGCAGTAATCGCCCGAAAAGTCGGGGAAATCAACTCTAATTTCAAGCATGCTCTCTACATCATTATTATACACGGCACGGCAATCTATCAGGATATAATATAAAATTATATAAAAGGTGTGCCATGTATTTTACGCCATTTTGGCCTCCGATGGAGGTAACACTCTCTGTTACCCACAACCCTTACCGCTATCTACCGTTGGCATGCCCCCACGGCAATAGCTTACTAATAACTAAATCAATCCTTCTACACTTGCAGTTTCTACACTCCCTAAGTATAGAACTTCTATTAACACCACTCAACCCCCCAAAATTACCCACATATCTTGTATGATACATAACATAATATAATAAACAAATAGACATTAACCTTGATCACTAGCATTGTTACATTCACATTAAACAAAACATTCTCTTTTATATAATTTATACAGAAAATTATAAACATTATTCCTTGAAATTTTTTATTAACTCTTTTATCTATCATCATTTAAATTATTTATCACTTACTACAATTATATTCCTCACAAATTTCAAAATTATTATTAACATTTATTTTATCTCATATTTCAGTTATTACTACCCTTTGATTATGGTTTCTATTCAGTACAATTATCTCAAATTATTTTCATCCTTTAGTTTAAAATCTTTTCAACAACTGTAAACATTTTACTCTGTATAATTTGTATTATAAAATTTATACTCACAGCACATCGCTCATACCCTGTCATAACACACAAATATAAATATCAGTAACTCCTTGTACCTTCTGAAACAATTTTAACAACAATGTTATTCCATACTAAACAATTTAACATTTATTTATTTATTAAGTATTCTCAAATTCAAATCTCATAAAATAATTTACAATCAGTAGAAAATTCAATTATATAACATTTTAAATCAATCAAATTATTTAAACATCTCAAATTATTTTAATTAAATCAATTATTGAAAACACATTTTTAATTATTATCGAAACAATTACAATTCGTTAATTACTGTCTTCAAAATTATTTTGTTATTTATTTAAACTGCTCAAAATATTATTACTATCAAAATCAATTTCTATTACGTACACATTGTTTACAAAAAACATTTTACAATACACACAATCAATTTCACTAAACATTTATTTACAAATTATTCATCATTATTATTCAATTTTACCACACTTCATTTCCAAAATCAGCCAGGTCATAAATACAACTTAAACTATTTAGACGGTCCATTTATTACGTGTATGTTTAACCTCCATCGTCGTGTATATACCTAACATATTTATAGCATACACCATTTTTATTTACATCCAATTTATTATTATTATTCTTATTATAAACCATTACCTCTATGTCATTCATCTTCCCTTTTATTATTTCATAAAACTTGTCACTATTACTTATTTTTATCCAGTCTCCGTAAGTATTTGTTGTTACACCCAGGTAAGTTATTTTCTCATCATATTCCTCCACTACAAGTACACTAATTCTTCCTACAGGTACATATTTATCATCAATATAATCATTGTCTACTACTGCACAAGGTTTTATCATAATTATCTTAGTATTCATCTTCTCCATCAACTCTCCATAACCTCTATTTATCTTGAACCACTCTAACTCTTTCTCTCTCTCATAATCACTTTCATCACCATACTCTTTCACATTCTCTCTCTCGCTCCATGCAGAGGGCAATACCACAAAATTCTTTAAATACCATCTGGCCCTACCAGATAAACACAAAAAACTTATATGACATTCTGAAGACCTTTTGTCTTCTACAAAAACTATTGAGGAATTCTTGTCCTCCATCAACACTTGTGAAGTCTCTGCTTCACGTTTAACCCCATAAAAATTTGCCCCCTGTTCACCCTTTAAATTATCTCTCCATTCTTTCTCCAACTCATCAATACTAATCATTACTCCGTTACTAACACCAACTAACTTTCTACTCTTATTTTCAACATTACTTACCATATCATTCTTAGATACCCCATTTTCAGCTACATCATCATTATTCTTATTTAGCGTTATTTCACCATTATAATTACTTATTTTACCACCACTTACCTTGTCTACTATTCTTCGTTATTTTTCGTTATATTACTACCACCACTTACCTGTTTTAATTCAGCTTCTTTATTCTCCTCTGATTGGTCTGTCTTTTCATCTTGTTTATTCCATATTGCTTTTAACTCATCAAACTGTTCAACTAGCAGACTCATCAAGTCTTTTTCAAATTGGCTATTACATCGAACTCCTCCTACGACAACTGACTCGCTCACTTCAATCTCATCGTTACTTAGGCCTACCTTATTATCTGCTACCTGATCGACTTTATTCTTGTTAACTTGGTCTGTCTCTCTACCTTTATTTACCACCACCACACTATCATCATTATCACTAGGCCTATTTACTGCCTTATTTTCTACCTTCAACTACCTTACCTTTATTATTTGTCATCTCACTATGTTTCTTAATTTCTGCAAATATTCCCTCTTCTTGTTCTTCCATCCGCGTTAAATTATCATCTAACTTACCCCAATCCTCGTCTGTCATTTCACCTACAACCCCTATAAATTCGCTTTCCCACTCATCCCACGCGAAACCAATATCATTCTCTCGTACTTCGCCCATGTTCAAAATTTATTTATACAACACCCTTTATGAAACTACAACCCCTCTATTGCTCAATAATTATACATATTAACTACAAATACCCACTACATAAAATCATTATTATTACTTGGAAATAAACCCAACATTTACGCTACCAAAACATAACCTAGTTTTCACAACGTAATTATATACGATTATTTCTTACACATACGTCATTACCAAATCCTACTTTCTGTGCTTTAAAATAGGTCTACCTCGTATAAAATTATATCAGGATCCTGGCAGCTTGGTCGCCAATTGTTGAGAAACAAACTTAATCGAAATAAATAAATAGAAATACTGCCAGAAACTTACCTGCGATCTGTTTTCCCTTACTTACCCTTTTATAAAACACCAATCAGAAGTCCAGAGTTGCCACCAATATCTTTGAAGGACAGACATGGAAACCTTTATACTCTACCTTAATTAAAACGGGATAAATTTTGCAATCTGACTACCTCCCCATAATAATTCAGAAGAACCCGGAACGTTAGACGAATCTTTTAGCACAGAACATTAGGAAGTGGTAATGACGAAATAACTAAACTAACACATGGTTATATTACGTTAAACAAGCCTTATTTATTAAATCTTTTTTCATTTATGAATCATTACCTACGTCTTTCTCTACATTCTTTTTCATGAACAAATTAATGTTTACAATTTAATAGAAACCCCTACACTTCTACCTACGTGTTAATTAACTTAATTACATATTTATTAACTACAACCCAGTATTTGCGCATTCATACTCTCTTGCGTACAATTGACAACCCCATTTTAAAGAGATCTCTTTAGCATCAATTCAAGTTTATTTAACACGTTTGGCCCACGACTAAATTTGTCACTGTACTTAACTGCACGTGCTATTCCCCGGGTTCCGCCATTACTCGTAGTTCACTTTCACTTTTCCATCTCCCCACGAACTGTCCTTCTTGGAATCGATTAACTCATGCGCCCACCGTATCTATCTCTTCCTTCGTATTAATCTTCTTTAGTACACATCACTAAGTTTCGGTAGGCTTCAGCTACTTTACTCGCTTCGGCCTACCAAAATTCCGAGGCTACGATTATCACGTCTCACTAGGTTGAACGTATGCTGCCGACCGACTGACGCTACTTGCGGGCGGACATCACTGCCATGCCTGCGAACAAATTTCGTCGCTGCACACAGCCTTCGTTGTCAAAGTCTCATCAGTTGCACACACGACACATGGGATTTTCGTGTGTTGGACGTTGACGATATTTGTGGTCCAGTGGTTTACGTCACTGTAGTAGGCGTGACTTAGTTTCGTTTCCGTCACCTCCGATGCACGTGGCGAAACATATTGTCTCTGGGCTATATTGTGCGCCTTTTGCTTAGCGTGGGTATGCGCTCCGCCGATGTTAGTGCGTTTGGGCGCATTACACTGTTTTGCCGTTCTGAGAATTACGAAGCTGTGTGCGTCGCACATTCCATTGTAATTGTTTCATCACCGTTCTTTGTTCGCGACGATTTAGATTCAACCTGTGACTGACCACGCATATGAAATAAATTGTTGCAAGTATTTAATAAAATAAAACCCCTCCCTTTTGCCCCGTTACATCCTACCCTTCTCTTGTTACATCTTATTCCCAAAATTCAAAATATTTCTCTGATTCTATCAGAATTTAAATAAACATTTCCCATTACAACATTACAAATACCTTCCCTTATAGAATTAATGTTTCAAAACAATTAAATTCATTTATATAATTCTTATATATATATAACAAAACACATTTAAGTCTACTGCTTCAGAACAAATTATATACTTGGAAATGTCAATCATCTTAAATTATCATAATATTTCTGAACTCAATACAAAATCATTTAATTATCTCATCAGCTCATCAACATAATTCATTTTAATATTCATTAATGCGTTACTAACAATCTAGTAACCTCCTTCCACACACACTAACATCATATAACATAATAAAACATAGTAAACACTCACAATGAACATAAACTTCATTACATTAAAATAAACATCTCAGTTGCATCTGAATAAAATTTCCTAACAATCCAAAACTTTAATTTCACTTAAACCTGTTAATACTCAACCTTTAATTATTTACCACTTCTTATACAATTAGATTCTCCAAAAATTTTTTAATTTGTTATCAACATTCATTTTACATCACATTTCATTTATTATTACATTTCCACTATGAATTTTCTATTAAACATTTTCATCATCAATTTGTTTGGGTGATTCTCCGTCATTCACAATGATTCGATTTATTGAATGGGCATTAAAATATAACCTTACTCCCTTTCTTCCTTCTAACAACCACTAACAGATTTACATAGGGTGACACCAATCTCTCAATAATAACCCCCTTCAACACTTTATATACTCTACTTATACCACTCTCCTCTTAGAATAAAATACCTGATACCCTATTTGTACCTCGGATGAGTGTTCCCTTACATGCAATTCCCATTCATACCCTCTTGCCCTCCACAGAATCTCGGCAAACACTCTTCGAAACTTCTCAATCACCTGCCACAACGACGTACGTTGATCACTCCCTACAACATCACCCTCACTACAAAATTTCACCATCACCTATTTACTCTCCATTTACATCACTCACTTTCTCTACATATATGCACTCCCGCTACTGTGTCCCTACTATTGACCTGTTTCTGTATTACTTTTATTCCAAAATTCTTATTTTGTCTAACACCCATTTAAATTAACTATGACTGACTCAAATGCCTTATTGAAATACTTATCACCCAAACTCCATCTTTTACCACCTTTTACATTAATATGATCCTTGAAAATTACACTAGAAAATTCATCACTTACTTCATAATAATATAACTCAACACCTAAACATATTGTATGTTTAATCATTTACTGTTCATTATAGAATCTAAATCTTGGAAAATCATTTAAATTCATCACCAAAATTCCTTTATACAACCTTAATTAATTCATTAATCTCAAATTATTTAATTCAATCAGTTTAAAATTTCACAATTCATTTATTTTGTCTGAAAAATGTTATAATTATTATTAAATCAATTCCTCTTACCTACATACATTGTTTACATAGTACATAGTACACCCTAATGTAATACAGTAATCCCTTAACATTCGCGAGGGTTACGTTCGCGGAAACCTCCGCGAATGTTGAGACTATCTTCCCGTGTATAAAAGGGGGTTAGGTTCTGTAAAATTTTAATTGAAACGAAAAAAATATGTACGTACTATGTTTATTAAGCAGTAATATTAACATACATAGATATTGATTATACTGTACTTTATACATATTGAAAGTTAAAGTTTATTTGCTAGTTGATGGTTGAAAATATTTTGTGATCTGTGATTGTTTGACAGAACAATTATACATTTCAGTGTAAGGAAGGGTCGCTGCCTCATTTCTCTTTTAAATTTAAGGCTTCTCACCAGTGAAGGGTCGTTTTCTATGGCTTTCTCAACAAGCTGTTGTTGGAGCTTTAAAATTTCTCCAATAACTTTTGAAGAAAATATTTTACCTGCAATAAAAAATGTTAAGTTGTAGAAAACTTAAAACAATTAGAAAACCTTTACAGAAAAAAAAGAAAAACTTTTACCGGATTCTCGGTCTCGTCTTCAGTCTCGTTGTCGGTCTCCGTTTTCTTCAATGATCTCTATTAGTTCTTCTTCAGTAAGACCATTCTCTTGAGATTTTATTAATTCTTTAACATCATCTCGCGTCATATCGTCGAAACCATCACCTCCGACCTGATGAGCCAGTTCCAAAATCTCTTCAACTTGTTTGGAAATTAAAGGCATCTGGTTTTCCTTTTGTACCACTTGAGGCCAAAGATTTCGCCAACAAGCATTAATTGAACTTTCTTTCAATTCCATCAATGATGCATCGATTTAGGCAATAAAATTTGCTATGTTGAATGTTTTCCAACTATATGTTACTGTAGCTTCTGAATTTTCTTCGATGGAGTTCAAAATTCGTTTTAAACATCTTCTTGTGTAGTAGGCTTTGAACGTAGCTATGATTCCTTGATCTAGCGGTTGGATTAGCGACGTCGTATTCGGGGGTAGAAAAACCACTTCAACATTGGGATGGGCCTCTTTTAAACTAGATGGATGACAAGATGCATTATCAACTATGAGGAGAACTTTGAAACCAAGGTTTTTATACGAGAGGTATTTTCCACCTCATGAATGAAGCAGTCATTAAACCATTCCAGAAACAATGCACTAGTTACCCATGCTTTCTTATTTGATTTCCAGAAAACAGGCAACTCGTTTTTATTTTTGTCTTTGAGAGGACGAGGATTTTGCGATCTATAAATCAGCATCGGCTTTACCTTAAAATCGCCTGATGCGTTGGCACATAACAGAAGAGAAACTCGGTCTTTTGGGGCCTTGAAACCTGGAGCTGAACGTTCTGTTTTGGACAGAAAAGTTCTACTCGGCATTTTCTTCCAGAACAACCCTGTCTCGTCAGCGTTGAACACTTGTTCTGGACGATATCCTCCAGTTTCAATAATTTTAGCAAGTTCTTCCGGAAATTTTTTAGCACTTACATGATCTGCGGAAGCCGATTCGCCAACTAACTTAATGTTGTGCAAACTATGCCTATGTTTGAAATTGTCAAACCAACATTTACTCGCCTGGAAGTTAAACGATGATTCAGAAGGATCCAAGTTGATAAGGTCATATATTTTTTTAGCTTTGGCCCGTATCAAAGCTGAACTTAGCGGAAGTTTCTTCTGGTTCATATCTTCTATCCAGACACTTAACACTTTTTCAGTTTCTTCCAAACACTTGTTCCGCACTTGAGATACGGTTTTTGCACTGATTGGAGCACTTGCTGCAACACTGTCTCTTATAGCCTTTTCATTTTTTTTAATAGATCTAACAGTAGACTCGTTAATATCAAAAAAGCGACCTACAGCAGATGCACTTTCTCCTGCTCGTGCCTATCTAATATTTTAATTTTTTCGGAAAGGTGCAAAACCTTTTTCACTCTTTTCACTGGAGGCGGCATCACGAACCTTTTGTCATTCACGCTTACTAACAACTGAGAGAATGTAAACAGAGGGGTACATAAACCGTAGCCTAGTCTATTTTCTCAGAATTGTTTACACAATGTGTGCGGCATGGAGTCAGCCGGAATTCTCGGAATCGGCTACACAAAGAAAGTCTACTCATACCCCTTAAACAATTTTATTTACGTATTTTGCAGGTGGTCTTAATGTTTTTGTAAGCTTGATTAGTACAGTATTATAATATTCTAATGAAAAAAAAAATCAATTTAATACAATATTTTTTTTAATCCGCGAATAACCAAGTTGCGTATACGCGAATGTTAAATTTGTTTCTCATTAGTAGGTTCGCGAATGTTAAGGGATTACTGCACACAAATACATTTGACATCAACACACACAAAAATATACAATCCAAATTATTATCTGTTATCATTTACCACAAATCATTTCATAAGACAATCCATTTCAAAACCACACTATTCACATAATTAAATGTTCATAAACAACACTGTTTAACCACCATCATCGAATAACAATCTGGTCTTACAACTACACAAATCATTTTTTATTAAATACATTATATTATTACTATCAACATAATGATTATTTAATTTCTCATATTTTTCCACAATATCATTATAATTAATAGGATTATTCCATATTATTATATCATATAACTGGTCACGATCGAGCATAGTCATGTCGCCTTTAGTACAATCTGTCACCACTATGTAAGTTATAAATTCATCATTAACAACAACATCATCTGCTGCTGCTATATCAGATTCAACACCAGGCAAGATTTCAATATCATTATCCACTCTCTCTATACCTAACCTTTTTACAAATTCTTTATAATTTCTGTCAACCTTAAATAATTCTATCTCCCCAACAACACACAACTCTCTTTCAAAATATCTCCCATCACAATGCCATTTCACCCTTTTTCTACTAACCCATGCAGAAGGTACTACAACTTTATTACTGCACCATCTACCAGATGCACAAAAAATTAAGGGACAACTATTTGTAGACCATACGTCTCCCAAATACACTTGTGAAGCGTTTTCTTCACCCACAACCATAACACCACGGGAAAATTTTACCCTCTGCAATCCCTCTCCCTGTAAACCCTCTCTACACTTTCTCTCTAACTCACCAACACTCTCTATCACTTCATTATTAACTTCTACTCCCATTAAAACTTCATCAGCACTCTCAATATTCACAACATTACTCTCTAACACCATATTTTTAATTATATTATCATTTTTCTCACCCCTACTTACCATATTATGTGTTAACTGATCGTCTTTATTTTCGTTTACTTTATCGGACTTTTCACCATTTTCTACCCCCACTATAATCTCATAATTGTAATTAACATCATTACAACCACTTACCTTATTTGATTCACCTGTATCCTCCTTTAATCGATATCTATCTCCTTCCCACTTCTCGTCTTGTTTATCAAGAACATCCTTTAGTTTATTAAAACCCTTATCTATCAGTTCCTTCCTTTCATCTAATATTGTGTTTAACTCATCAAATCTATCATTTAAGTTACTATTTATTTCATTAAATTTAGCATTGAAATTACTAGTTATTTTATTGACCTTAACGTCAGAATCACTCTTTTGTTCATCAAATTTATTTAACAATAACTGCATCATACTCCTCATATCGTTACCATCATCTGTTTTGTTTTCATACTGAGTTGAGATGGGTGTTACTTGGACTGTATTTAATTCGACTCATTCGGTGGCACTAGACTCACCGATCTGGCTAACTGGGGTTGAGTGAACGCCCATCTCACTCGTAAATGTTTCGTCAGTTATGCTGACATTCTCATCATTATCTGCCATCTCAAAATTTATATATATTTTTTCTTTTTTCAAATACTAATATCTAATATAACACAAACTTATTATCTAACAAGATATCTATTTATTCATCCTACACATAATCACAACGTAACCTTATATTTGTACGTCTCTTTTCACGTACTTCAAAATTTTTTGTTATTTCAAATAACCATTCTGCTCTTCCCCGTAGGCATGTATTTATATAATTTATTTATATAAACGTCCCTACGTTCGGAAGCGCCACTTATACACTTACTCACCTTTATTTAATTTCATAAATAATTTTTATTTTAATTGTGTATTAATCGACTCTTACAGCTGCCATGTTGGCTATTACCAACCTAAAGTGTTACTCACCAGGGTCCAGGTGTTCGAATCAGCGAATGGGGAAGTGCAGACTGGTTATTTAAGAAAATACAAATGAATTACCATCACACCTATTTTAATTCCTTTTTTCACTCTACACAAGAAAACATGAAAATAGCCCTTAACATCACTTCAAATTTTATATCAACAAATATTCCTCTTTCTTTCTTCTACTTGTTTACAATTTTTTAGATAGACAATATTAAACATTGAAATAGATGCTGAAAATTACTAAACTACCTTCTATTAACGTAAACCAGTGCTTTTATTCTTTAGATTAAATTAGGTACCTCCACACACACACTCACGATATTTCCCCCAGTACATTCTTTTTATTGAGCTCAATTTAAAGGTGTCAGTATTTTAAATAAATTTTAAAATGTCTACTTCCCTGCTGATGTGTAGAAATTCGACGCCCAAGGCATCAACTTGTGGCTTACACTGTTTGCTGTTTTCATAATGCTCCCTTTCACATTTTACGGCCAAACTGTTAATTTACTGCAAATTTTCTCACTGTCCCTATTTGTTTGTTATAATACTGTTTAGATTAAAATATATCAAATTTTCACATTTTTAGTTGCTTTGTGGGCGAAAACGGTACGCAGCCGGCAGCGAGCGGAACCGCCCACGTCCGCTTGGTGTTGATGTTAATTGCCGACTGGTGAGATGAACTGCGTTATTTTCTGAGGTGGTAGGGGTGTCACGTCACCAATCTCATTGACTTCTGGTTATGCTTTTGCATTAAAATTTACATTTGTTTTCCCCCAAAACCACTATATGGACAGAAATGTACCGTTACAAGGCTTATGTTTCCAAACATTTAAAAATAATTTTTATCTAATGAAACAGTTATGCTTTTAACAAATTACAAGAATATGTAATATAAGAAGGGTTATTCCGAATGAATATGTGATATGAATAATAAGTATTTTTGTAAATAATAATCAAGAATAATAATCAATTTTCAAGAATTCAAAAAAGGAGGATTTTCAATTTTTGGGCGGAGAATGTCCAGACCCCATGAACCCACTTAGTAATGACAAGAGTTTCAAAATTAAGTTAAGTTTTAGTTGAATTTTCACGTGTCCAATCATAAATCATAAATAAGTGTGGATTGTTATATCAAGTTTATTGTCATCAATTATATACCATTAATTTGTTAGTGGCTACAATTGTTTTGTGTTTGACCGTTACACCATCATGGCTCATGGGTATGCACTGACTTTTCCTAAATACAGAAAACTGTCTTTATTATCACCAATAATTTGTCATAATACTGGTGAACCAGCAAGCCTCCTTGCATCTCTCTACTTAGTCCTTCAGTATTTGTAGCACCCCCCCCCCCCACACACAGAGAACATTATTTGTCTTTTATAAAAATATATCCATCATGCATACGCTTTCTCACACAAAAAATTAATTCTACTTACATTTTTTAAAAACATTTCACATGGAATTCTCTACATTGAAATTTACTGACATTTTATAAAACACATGCATATTTATAATAATTACCTACTGATTATATCTTAGTAACTTACTGTTTTGAGTGCTTCTTTGAAGATGAACCCACTTTTGATAGGTTATTTTCAGCTCGAGCTTTACGTTCTGCTTCAAACTTGTTTATTCTATCAAGAAATGTACCACAAGCAGTAACTTCTCCACGAGAATCTTCTAGTGGTTCACCAACAGTACGAGCATATGCCAGGTCAGCAACATTTGGAGTAGAACCCATGATTTTACTGTATTCTGGATGGTAATGTTTTACATGCATCTGAGGGCCGAAAAACACATAATAATAAAACAACTTAAATTAGTAACAAAAATTGTAATCAATGACCTATTAAAATTCTCAATAAAAAATATCAAGTTTTGGTGAAGAATTTGCCTACAGTACAAATTCAACTATACCTGTAACAAGTTTTCTTTCCTGAAATATTTGCCACATCCTTCTCTGGGACATGTAAATCCTTCACTGCCAACTGGGCTGGGCTGAACTCCTGAAACTACAAAAAATATTATTAGTAGGGCCCAGATTCATATGACATGTCATATAAGTCACAAATGGATATTATCTGAACTGGAAACTATAGTACTGTACAAATTACTATAGGATAGAGAAAATTTTCAATAGATGATAGAACTGATTCAACTTCAATAAAAACGGTTCAAGAACTGTTTTCAGGCATGTTGTCAAATTCATCTTCTGTGCTATTGTATGATGTGTCAAACTGAAAGTGACAATGTCAACATTTTCAGGGGCACAGGAACAGATATTAAATTATTCAGATAGAACAAATGACTACAAACAATATCCGTCCTACCCTGTTGAGGGTACATGTTCTTCCCTGTCCTTCCATTTATACATGCCTCTAAGGTATCAAACTCTCTGCCAATTGGTTATAATTTGAACTGCATTGCTTCCCTTTTTAGAATGGTTCAGCTATCTTATGTCTCAATGTTTGTTCCAGTATTTGTTCTAACCTAAGGACTCCTTTCTTGTTTATTCTGAATCCAATGTGCCTATATATTTCTATAGCCTCTCTCTACAACTGAGCAAAGTACCACCAAGTTAAGGACAAGACCTGGGTCTCTCCAAACATGATAGTGTGCCCTTCATTAGACAGCCATGTTCTGCTAAGGTAGACTTCTGTGTTTGGGGAAGATGTCAGTGTCACTTGTGTTCATCGATGCAAGTGTTGATGCTGCATTCTGTTTGCAGATATAAATTTCCCAAAAGAACATAGCACTTTGTTTACTCCACACAATAACAGTGGATCCCAGGCATCCTTTGCCAATCTCAGGTTCTGTTGCATCTTGTGTCGACAGAAAAACAGTATATAACCCATACTGCTCAAGCAACTTCCTGATGCAGTCCATCACTCACACTCCTGACATGGGGCAAGAATGATATACTGACCACCTGATGTTCCTCTGACACATCCATTCATGGCTGCAGAGCTCATGTCACCTCTGTAGCAGAGCAGCAGAGTAACCATTTGACTGTAGTGCTGTATCAAGATGTCCAAGCATTGGTTTATATTACATACATTCCTTTGTAAACACCACTTTAGTAAACCAATGTAGATTAATCAACAGGTTCGAAGGGAGACATCCTACTACGTACTTACTTCACTTTTTGTATACTAGCCTAGTCTGGAAACATCACACCAGTATTTTGTATATACCTTTTTACATACATTACCAACGATTTAATATCCTAAGTTAGAAACAAAGTCAGACCCACAAGCATGTTTTAAATTTATACTATGCTATATTATCAGAGATGTTCAAGCAGTAGGCTGCACTATAAGTTTTTTAGAACTGGTTTTTGCGATGATGTGCACAAAAGAATAGTAATGTGCCTTCTGACTCATGACTTATTCTATACTTAAAATTTTCTTACATTTGAGTGCTGGTTGAAGGACATTGAAAGACTAGACCTGACAACTAGATACGTGTCATCTATCGTATTTATACCCACCCACCTACCTGCCAATTATCTTACATTTATTGTTAATTTTGTTTTTCCTATAAAGTTAATGTTTTAATGTTAATGGCTTAGTGACAATTTAACATACATTTGTTTATAATTTTTATTTTAAGTGCTTTTATGTTTATAGTTTCTTATGATAAACACAGATTTTTGAGTTTCTGGAACTAGTAGTTCATCAGCAGGTTTTCCAAGCACTGTGTATACGTTTTGATGGAAGTTCAACCCTACAAACATGTTCTGTAACTACAATACTAAATCAAGGCTAGAGAATATTATTATACATTTGGGAAACAAAAGTGAACACATTTTCCACATTTTTTTCTTATGTATTGCATTTCAAACTTTGTTATGCACGCATTATCCCGCAATAAAATCTGCATTTTCCACCCGCACAAAGAGTTACAAAAGCTATTAACTATTTCTCTTCCCAACGGTGCATTATTCAGACAGTTAGGTTATACTAAACATCATTATAAAGAAACACTTCAAACATGTTGACTGCAAATATGAATTAAGTTGATCCTGACAATCTAAATACCACCTACGAGGGTGATTTGAAAAGTTCGCGGCCTACCATAGAAACGAATGTGCGGCATGTCTGTTTTTTACTGCATCGTGGCACCACGTTCATCCCACGAACAGCTGTGAAGCGTCAAGTCATTGTTGCGGAGAAACAGCTGTATAAATAATAGTCCAGGCAACGAAGGTTGAAAAACGTAGATTAGAAAAAAAAAATCGTGTAGTTTTGAAATTTGGCAAAGTTGTTGGGAGAAGGGTCCTGAACTAAAAGTCATACTAAAAGTCCCCGTCGGTGGTTGGCGAGCTGAAACATGCTTTGCATACGTTTTCCCTTAATATCTCAAAAACTGTGCACCTTAGCAAAACATATGTCCTATACAAAATTAAAGAACATAAAATTCCCTACAAAAAATGTATTTATTATTATTTTGTAGGAACTATAGTTTAGGGAATAAAAAGGTTTAAAAATGAATAAAATCTTAAAATTTGCAAAAAAAGACTTTCATTTAAACAAAAAAATCATCATATAGCAATTAAAATGTTATTATGTCAAATAATCAAGTTTAGATACAAATAAAGATACTTTCGGTAATTATTACATGTAACACTCATAATTATTAATGGAGAAAATAAGAAAATTACTTGGTATGAGAGCGTCTTATCCTAAGAAATTTGAACTATTAGCTATTATCATCTTTGTAAAAAAAACAACAGTTTTGACTGAAACTAATAGCAAAGAGAAATTATAAAACTGGAAATTCCTCCTCCCATCCGCACAGCACGTACGCGAGCCCCGCCCTGTCCCCCTCCTACTGCCACGCACTTCGACACGTCTTCTCGCAAACCATATCCAGTCCAGTACCACTCTTGCCGTGTTTTGACGTACGTCGCGTCGGTGTTCGTATCGTACAATTTGTGCGGCGTGTGTTGTGATAAAAATGGCTGAAAAGTGTTTAATATGTGAAGATGTTTTAAGTGATAGTTGTGACGTTGGTAAAAAAGGGATTAAGGGGTTAATAAAGGCAAGTAATGCAATTTTAAAGTCATTGTACTGGGTATCCGCGTCACAAATTATTATAATTAAATTATTTTACCTTAATCCGTCACTGTGACCGCTTGGTTTCTGTCTTCTTACTTACGCGTTTCAGATTAAACTTAATCCATCATCAGAGTAAAAAATCCGTCAGTTATGACTTCGTTAAAACATTAAAAGGAGACACTAAAGTACATCTATGTATATATTATACAAACACAGCGACGCACGCGGATGTGAGTGCGCACTCGACACCGGTTGAAGACGTACTGCACAGTTTATTTGTGTTATCATGTTATCTATTGTTGTGTTTGGGCGTGTACTCTATGGTTATGTTGTCTATAATCTTATCATATAATGTATGTGATTTAAATGTCAACTGTTCGTTTAGTATATTATTAGGATTATTTCTGAAGGCCCGGTAAATCTCAAACTCTTCTACTGCATCCATATATCTACCCTTTTTGCAAATATGTAAGGGTTTGCAATTTGCCTCAAAATTTGTGTAATTATGATTTAATGAAGCAAGATGTTTAGCGTAATTTGATTTATTCATATTTGAAACGCTCGTGGGTAAGTGTTCTTTATATCTTTCGAAAAAAACCCCTGCCTGTCTGACCAATGTAATGCATGTCGCAGTCATCACATATCATCTTGTATACACCCGTTCTTTTTTCAATTGATGTTCGTGTGGCATTATTTAACATTTTTTGGATATTGTTATTTGTTCTAAATATGATATGGATGTTATGTTTTTTAAATGTATTTCCAATGAGCATTGAGAAGTTATTAGTATAATCAACCGCCCTATATATTACGTCCATCGTGATACGGTGAGGGTTGTCAGTTCTGCGTTTGTATCTAAGCATCAATTGTTCAACTAATGAGCTGCGGTACCCGTTTGCAATTGCAATGTGTTTAATTATATCTATTTCTTCCTTATGGTTTGTTGGATCTAAAGGTACACTGTTATAGTCTGTGTATCAGACTGTTGAACGTGGCCATTTTTTGTGAGTGCGGGTGGAACGAATCGGCATGTATGACCCCATCAGTTGTGGTGGGTTTTCTGTATATCCTGTATTGAAATTTATTATTGTGTTTCATAAAAGTTAAATCCAAAAAATTTATTGTGTTATTTGACTCTATTTCGAGTGTGAACTGTATGTTTTTGGTGATGTTATTCATGTAATGTAACAGCAGGCAAACAGGCAAACATGCTGATAGGGTCATACATGCCGATTCGTTCCACCCGCACTCACAAAAAATGGCCGCGTTCAACAGTCTGATACACAGACTATAACAGTGTACCTTTAGATCTAACAAACCATAAGGAAGAAATAGATATAATTAAACACATTGCAATTGCAAACGGGTACCGCAGCTCATTAGTTGAACAACTGATGCTTAGATACAAACGCAGAACTGACAACCCTCACCGTATCACGATGGACGTAGTATATAGGGCGGTTGATTATACTAATAACTTCTCAATGCTCATTGGAAATACATTTAAAAAACATAACATCCATATCATATTTAGAACAAATAACAATATCCAAAAAATGTTAAATAATGCCACACGAACATCAATTGAAAAAAGAACGGGTGTATACAAGATGATATGTGATGACTGCGACATGCATTACATTGGTCAGACAGGCAGAGGGTTTTTCGAAAGATATAAAGAACACTTACCCACGAGCATTTCAAATATGAATAAACCAAATTACGCTAAACATCTCGCTTCATTAAATCATAATTACACAAATTTTGAGGCAAATTGCAAACCCTTACATATTTGCAAAAAGGGTAGATATATGGATGCAGTAGAAGAGTTTGAGATTTACCGGGCCTTCAGAAATAATCCTAATAATATACTAAACGAACAGTTGACATTTAAATCACATACATTATATGATAAGATTATAGACAACATAACCATAGATAGAGTACACGTCCCAACACAACAATAGATAACATAACACAAATAAACTGTGCAGTACGTCTTCAACCCGTGTCGAGTGCGCACTCACATCCGCGTGCGTCGCTGTGTTTGTATAATATATACATAGATGTACTTTAGTGTCTCCTTTTAATGTTTTAACGAAGTCATAACTGACGGATTTTTTACTCTGATGGTCGATTAAGTTTAATCCGAAACGCATAAGTAAGAAGACAGAAACCAAGCGGTCACAGTGACGGATTAAGGTAAAATAATTTAATTATAAGTAATGCAAGAAAAGATGGTAAACATGACCATTTGCAGAGAAGAAAAATGTTGTTCTTCATTCCTCTTGCAGGAAACGGTATACAAGGCCTCAGACAATATCAAAAGACTTGAAAGTAGTTCCTTCAGAGCAACAACCTGGAACATCACGTTCTGAACCTGTTTGCGCTCAACACAAATTAAATTTCATTTTAAAACAAAGTGCTTGTTGTGTAGTGAAACTATTGACGATACGTTTTACGCTACACAGAGAAAGAAACCTCTCCACAAGCGTAGACAGGTTTACCAAGTACGAACTCTGACGAAATTTGACGAATCTCTAGTAGCTCGAGCTAAAGAGCGCAAGGATGAATGGGGAGACACTATCGCAAGACGTGTTAGTATTGTCGGAGACTTACATGCAGCTGACACGATTTATCACGAAGATTGCTACAAAAAGTTTTTTATAGCCACTGCTCCTACTGGGAAAAAAAGAGGTCGTCCAGAAGATGATGTTGTTTCAGAAGCAATGGAGGAGATTTACAGGTATCTAGATGAGGAGGAGGATTGTCAATACTCTCTGGATGAGCTGATGGACTAAATCTCTGGAGAAAAGCCAACAGCATCAACAATAAGAGAAAAATTGAAAAATAAATATGGTGATCGCATTGTTTTTAGCACTGTTCGGACATGAAAAACTGTTGTATGCTTCCGCGATGCTAGTGACAAGATCTTAAATGATAACTGGTATACTTCACGTTGTTCTGATGAAACAGCTGAACGGGAACGAATCGTTAGAACTGCAGGTGCAATATTATTAGAAGATATGCAGTTAATGGCATATCTGTTTTTCCACCTAGTGACGACTTTTGCAACAATGCTGACGAAATGGTCCCTCACAGTTCTTCTCCTAGTGGACAAAGCCCATGATGAGGTTCTTCATTGGTGGATACCTTGTGATAGTAAATTGCCCATACTTCTTTACACATTTTCTCAACGTCCTCTGCATTCCTTCGAATTGCCAAGCCATAGTAGTTTTGAAGTTTATCAATTTCTACATCGGTCAACCTACCTTTCCCACCTAGAACCTTCTTCCCATCTGGTAGCATGATCCCCTTCATTTTCTTCAATCGCCGCAATCTAGATCACATCCTTTTTTGTGCGTGACCTATACATTCTAATTTTTGTATGGTTACATCAGAACCATAGGGGTTTCTTTTCACACATTAAAGAGTAACTGTTAGAGTCACCATCACCAAAATATTTCAAGTACCGCACACCCCAGTTCTGTTCCGATCTAGAAAAAATTCTTTCCACTCCAACACACTCCATCCCTCCACTGGACCCAGTATAGTTTTTCGCACAACCCTGAACACACTTTTTTTTGTTCATAACACATTTTTGGCAATATTTTGTCAAACACTCGACGTCTAACACCTTGCCGGTGTCGAATGACGTAACCGTAACCACCCCATTTAGAGATGAATGACCCCTGCGTTGCCAGGTTCCGTCAAAGGCTGCTGCTAAGTCTCTGTTTGCATCATTTTCCATGATAGCTTCATGAGCAGCTTCTTGTAGTGAGGTTTCACTAACTAAAGTTACAGCATTTAGTATATGGTTATTATGTTTTGTAAAACGCGTGTTAGGTGAGGGCAAATTCAGTACAGCACAAAGACTTCTACCTGCAGTTTCACCTTTACCAATGCTACGTAAACCATACGCAAAACGGCTATTTACCTCGTATAACCGATGCCTCGTAACTTTTGAAGACATGGCTGTCTTTTTTGAATCACATTTTGTACATGAAATTGAAAGTTTACATGTTAGTCCTTTACGAGCATTACAATCTTCCGTGAGCACAACACAATTTTCTTCTTCACAATATTTACACTTTACAAATTTTTGTATCAATGTTCAGCATTGATACAAAAATTTGTAACAATGTCGAGGTCAATAATTACATTTTTGGATGTGTTTTCATCTGCTATATTTTTTAAGAACTCAGAAATATACGACAGTTTCTTCTTTGAACTAGATGTAGTTTCTTCATTGGACCTAACCTCAAAATCAACGTGGCTATTTTCTTCATTTTAGAGAAATGGCATTTACCTGTTGCTTATTTGATATGTCTGAGTTTGAGAATTGATTTCCCCTGAATTTTCTATTCCAAAGACTTTTGCAACGAGGCATTTTATCACTCAAATAAAATAATAAACAGGCAAACAAAAGTCACCACTAATCACAACAAATCAACAACAATAACCTATCAGCTGTTGTTTGCTACTATATGCAATCATATGAAAAGTAAAAGCCATCAAAATATCACTCATCAACTGAAGTTTATACTATATATAGTAATACATACAAAATATTTTGTCAAGCAGACAAGGGTGAGGCGCTAGGGTTTTGGTGAGGTCGTGCGGCAGAAATTACCGTGCATGCATGAATAAAATATTTTTTTAGTTGCTTTCGAGCATTACTTCCTACATAAATTATATATATTCTTAATCAGAAAAATACGAGGAATAAGAAAACAAAATTTAAAAAATTTCGAATTTTTAAAGATTTTCATTGACCCTTTAAACATCACACATTTCATATAATTAACTTATTTTGCTTTACAGGTCCATTCCTGAAACTAAGCTTTCTAACTATTATTGTTTTCAGACCTTAATATTACTTGTCATTTAAATTTACTAATACTATTTGGTTCATTTACCAACAAAACTCTTATAACAATTTTTTAACATTACTCTAATTACTATTACTCCCATACACACTCCTTTACTAAGATATAGTGTCTCTTTCTCCCAATTTCACTCTACTATATTACTTTTTATCTTATTTCTAAGTATTTATTATTTACTATTACTTAATGTTCCTTAAATTAATAATACAACAAGTCTTATATACTACTTATTAACTAACATTCTGCTCTAACATGGTTTGATATATTATTAATAGTTTGTTGTGAATAGTATCTTACCATAGAGTCACTTACACTTCACTTTTCATTTCACATATTGTTTATTTATTTAATATAATTATCACTTTGTATGCTATGTTATTTATATAGTTCGTGGTCATTAGTTTCTACTTATTCTGTTCTACACTTCACCTTTCATTTCACATAGTGTTTATTTATTTAATATAATTATCACTGGGTTGCTATCTGTCATTAACAGTTTCTTTATTATTATTTTTCCCTTGTCACCTTTGTATTCATAATTACAATTGCTAAGCTGGATTTTATTCTACTTGCTTTTGGCTAACTTATTACTTAATAGGGTATTTTTATTCCTATCTTGGGTTTATACATTTATCTTTCTTTTCTTTTCTTTTAAATCACATAATATATCTATTTTACATTTACTTTTCATATAGTTTACATCTCAATTATGCCCTATCTGATTCTGTACATTTATTTTACATTTTATTTTAGTTACATTTTAGGCTATATTGAGTGTAGTCATATTTTGGGTTGTATCATGGTTTCTTGTTCTCTCACCTTATCCAATCTATTGGGTTAAGTCTTTGTCAGTGTCTTAGTCAATTTTTTATTTAGTAGTGTTGGGCTATCAATCTTCAGGTTGTAAGTTTTTATTTTTCTTTCTACTTTCAGCTTTTCTTCCGTTAATTATTAGTGATTTTTTGGTGCTATCTTATGTCATGTTACATAATGCATCGCCGCCAAAATTGATTATTTCAAAAATAAAGATTGTTTTTCTGAAATCATCAATTAATCTTTCTTCTTGTTTATAGTTTCTTATATAAAGTTGTTACTATAGTGGAATTCATCAATCATTATCTTCTAGCTTATCTTTATTGATTCCATAGTTCATGATTCTTGATATTTATAATGAGTGTTATATCCCTTGAAAGTTTTATCTCCCTAAAATTTTCTTCTCTTCCATTCATATAAACTGGTACTAGTCAGAGAGCACGTGTGACTCTATTACTCTGCTATCCATTTATACATATTTTGAGGTCATAGGTCATGCCTATCTGCTCAATAAAATAAAATGATTGTTGGACTTATCTCAACATAAAATCACCATTTAATAATAATAATAATACTCTATTTTCGACTCATATAAATATAATAAAACACTCTTGGGATTAATTATTCTGTTTTTATTCACATCATGACCTTCTCTTCCCATTGATTTATTTGGATTCCTTCTCTATGTTTGTGGCGATGTTCTTAACATATATTTTGTATTATTTCTTTAACTTACTTCATATGATAGTTGTTTTACATGTTATTACTTCTCTTCTCATTTATAATTAATGTTTAAATTGTAGCTGTTTTTAGGGTTACTTATTCAATTCTTCTCATCATTGATAGTCCGTTTAGCTGTTCATTGTCCTCCTTTATTTGATTGTCTTGTCAGTTCGTTTTAAAATGTTATTTCTTTGTAATCCCCTTTCGCAGTTGGGTTATTTAATTGTCATTACTTTTGTTAAAATTTTAGTATTTTATGTCAGTTTTTATGATGCTTCAATATATTTTTTCTTGAAAATTAAACTGTTTCACACACTTAGTTGTAAGTTGTTCTTACTTTTATTTTTGGATTTTGGTAATTTTTTATTCTCAAAATTCTGTTTTCATAAATAAATAGTTTCCAATATTTTGGTGTAAGTTGTTCTTACTTTTATTTGGAATTTTGGTAATTTTTTATTCTCAAAATTCTTTTTTCAGAAATAAATCGTTTCCAATATTTTGGTGTAAGTTGTTCTTACTTTTATTTGGAATTTGGTATTTTTTATTTTCTTCATAATTAAATTGTTTAAATATATTGGCGTAAGTTGTTCTTACATTTGTTTTTGAATTTTGACATTTTATTCTTATATCAAAATGCCATACTGATACTTCCACCTCCGTTTGTTTTTTTATTAATTATTAGTGTCGTCTTTTTTTCTTCTTTCTTCCTTTATTAATCCTGTGTTGGTTATCTCTAACATCAGTCCCTTTTCGCAGTAATGTTCACACTTGGGTTACCCATAGTCCATAGATTCCTCTGCACTTGTCGTTCGGATCACTCTGGTGTTCATAACTAATTCTATCTTGGTGATATAGTTCTCTGTTACCTCGTACCGCCATTCTTCTAATACTATATATTCATTAGTATCCATGATTATATCAACCACTTTACCATTTCTTCCATTGGACATATATTTTGGCAATGGTACCTTTAATATTTGTAGTTTCATTGATATTTTATTATACCCTTCTAATGGTGGTATATTCCATTTACCTATCGATTTTTTAAAGTTGTTATATGTGGTTTTATAGTAAGTCATTTCTAAAATTTTGTTTGACCTCCTCCTATAATCTTGGAAGTTTATGATTTCTTCATTGTCGGTAATTGGTAGATTAAACACATTTATTAATCCATTCATCATCTCCAATTCTTCTCTTGTTTTTATTATTTTCCTTCTACATATTTTTCTTATTTTCTTGGTCTTCTTTTCCAGGTATTTATTATCTTCTTTGTTGTTATTTTTATTATCAGATAATAGTATCCTTTTGTATTCTGTAATTTCTATTTCCTTCCTACTATCTTCTATTTTCTTATTTCCCGGTTTCCTGTTCTCATTCAATGTTTCTCTAATACCTTCAGAAACACTGTCTAGCATTTCATTCACCTTCTTGAAACCATTATCTAATGTTTCCTTGATCTGATCGGTTTTGTAATTTGTTTCTTCCCATCTCTGATTCGTCTCCATTTTTGTCTGCTTTGCTTCTTTACGATACTCTATTAACTGTCGTTGTATAGTTTCATTGTTACTATCGATTTTATTATTCAATGTTTCAATATCTCCTTTCACCTGCTTCAATGTTTCGCTGGTTTTCTCATTACTTTTATCTGGGTCATTCCATGTCAAATCAACACAAAAAACAATACTTTTTTTCTGTACCATCTCAGATTTTGATTAAATTTGGTACACAGGTTACCTTCATATAGACTAAGAAAAATACCAAAGTTTTTTGAAATATGTCAACCGGTTTGGAAATTACAGCTATGTAAAGTTTTCAAAAAATGCCCCAAAATGCCGGTACATGACATTTTTGAACTGCGATTGTAGCTCTCCTAGTTGAGATAGAAAGCCGGGAGAGGTGTCATTTTTTAGCATTTTTTATATGCACTCTTTAATATGCAATAATAAAAATTAGGGGTCAAGAGGAAACATTTTATTCCAAATTCAAAATCAAAATTTTGATTTTGAATTTTTCAAAATGCACCCTTTAAAAATTTTGAAAAAATTCATAAGTTATCTTTATATGGTTTTTAATTGTTTTTGTAAGTTTCATAATGGCATCATAATGGGAACATATAATACATTTTTTTTTTTAAGTTTTGCATTAGATTTTGGTTAAAAAACGCAAAAATAGGGGCACTAACAGATGGAAAACTAACATCATACAAAGACTGCCTTGCTAAAGTACTCTGTAATCCAGCTTCCATAGCATGTCATTTGGGAAACTGGCCATTTTGTCCTGGTAATCAGGAAATCAAACTTATCTTGGAGGAAGGGTTTGAAGAAAACATGGTGGAAACAGTTACTTTTCGCCAATGGATTTCAGTTGACAGATGTAATTTGGAAACATTACAAAAATCACCTTCAGATTTCATTGAAATGTTATGTGAAAACCTTTCTGATTTAGTTAGACATGACTTCATTGCCAAACAACAGAGTTCCTTCATGAACCACACTAAAGAAAATCTGCAGAACTCAGAATTTCTTGTTGTTTGTGACTTTTCTGAAAACTATAGTTCATTCTTCAAGATGAAGCCCAGAGCCATCATTGGAGTAGTGGGGTTGCCACTGTTCATCCATTTGTCATCTACTTCAGGAGAGAAGAAAAGACGGAACATGTAAGTTTTGTTGTCATCTCAGAATGTCTGGAGCTAACACAGTTGCTGTGTATTGCTTTCAAAGAAAGCTCATTGATTTTATGAAAACCAAATTTGGTGACAATATTTCGAAGATTTTTTACTTCTCTGACGGATCAGCAGCTCAATACAAAAACAGAAAGAATTTTACAAACTTGTGTTTTCATAAAACTGATTTTGGTATTGATGCTGAATGGCATTTCTCAGCTACAGCACATGGGAAAGGAGCATGTGATGGTGTTGGGGGCAGTGTAAAAAGACTAGCAGCCAGAGCAAGTTTGCAGCGTCCATACGAGAATCAAATACAAACCCCATTTGAGTTGTATGAGTGGGCACTGCAAAACATTTTTCCTGTAAACTTTGTATATGTAACACATGATGAAGACATTAACACTGACAACTTTTTGAAAGATCGTCTTAGCAGGTCCATTGCAATACAAGGAACCCAAAAACTTCATGGCTTTATACCTATCCCCTCTAGTACCTCAAAGGTTAAAGTGAAGGTATTTTCTGAATCAGATATATCAACTACTGAGAAAGTGACCACTATACAAGATAGGCTGCAACTGACAGAAGTTAGCGGATACATAACCATCATTTATGAAAATAACTGGTGGTTAGCATATGTACTAGCAAAAGAAGAAAGCATAGACGAAGTTAAGGTTTCTTTTCTGCATCCAGCTGGTCCAGCAACATCTTTCGCTTACCCCAGAAAAGCTGACATCCTTTGGCTCTCTGTAACACATGTACTGTGCAAAGTAAACCCAGTGACGCCGACTGGAAGAGTATACAAGCTAAAAGATAGTGAAGTTCAACAAACTGTTCAGTCCTTCACAGACTACTACAAGGAGTTCTGAGAACTACAAAAGACTTTCTTTACACTCTAAGTTTGTTTTCACAATGTAACAATTTTTTTATTTAAAAAAACATGTTTCTACTGCACTTTAGTTTTGTAGGGTAGGCCTAGGTTTGGGTATCATTTAATCTAAAAACTTCTGGACTATCATTTTTCATACAGATTTTGATTTTACTGTGGTATTTACATTTTGATTTTATTGTTTCCTGTAAAATACTGTAAGGTCTATTAAAAAAAAAAAATAAAAAATATGGAACTATTTATTTAGACCTAAAGTTAGTTACTTTTACAGGTTTACAGGTATACAAACCTAAAATTGACAGATGGTAAGCAAATATGTTCCCATTATGAAACTTACAAAAACAATTAAAAACCATATAAAGATAACTTATGAATTTTTTCAAAATTTTTAAAGGGGTGCATTTTGAAAAATTCAAAATCAAAATTTTGATTTGGAATTTGGAATAAAATGTTTCCTCTTGACCCCTAATTTTTGCATATTATTGCATGTGAAAGAGCATGAAAAATGCTAAAAAATGACACCTCTCCCCGCTTTCTATCTCAACTAGGAGAGCTACAATCGCAGTTCAAAAATGTCATGTACCAGTGTTTTGGGGCGTTTTTTGAAAACTTTACATAGATGTAATTTCCAAACCGGTTGACATATTTAAAAAAAAATTGGTATTTTTCTTAGTCTATATGAAGGTAACCTCTGTACCAAATTTCATCAAATTCGGAGATGGTGAGGTAAAGTCACTGTGTTGAGTTGATATGGAATGACCCATGTATTTTTTCACTTATCAGTTTATTCTCCTCCTTCATTTGTTTCTTTAACTCCTCATTATTTTTGTCTAACTTCTCATTCATTTGTTTCTTTATTGTTTCATTTTGTGTTTTTGAGTTTTCATTCAATGACTGAAACTTCTTATCTAATTCTTCCTTGTCTTCCTTTCTCTGTTCTTCATTAATCTTCCTTTCTTCGTTAATGGTTTTCTTACTATTCTCTTACATTTGTTTTAAAGTTTCCATTAATCTTTCGAATCTCATTTCTTCTATGGTCCTGTTTCGTTCTTCCGGGGTTAGTATTTCTTCCACATCTTCAACCGATGTTACTTCCCTTTCTTCCATTCTGACTTCTTTCTTGGTCTCCTTTTCTAACATCTCTGCTTCCTTTTCAGCCTCCTTCTCGCATTGTTTAGACTTGTATCTTGTGTTGTGCATTTTCTGTTTCGGTTTTCTGCAGTCGCCGCTAGAATTTCCTAAATTTAATTATGTAAGTTATCAACTAATCCTAGCCCTACTAGTTGGTGCGCCACTTTGTAATATGGCGTAAAAGATGAGTTATAATGACACACGTTGGATGCGTCACTTTATAATAGCCCCGGTTGTATGTTTTTAAATTATTAGTACTTAAATTGTACTTATTTTGTCGTTCATTAAATAGTAACGAGTCGTTTATTAGAAATACTTACAAAAGTCGACCGTATGCTCGCCGTTGAATTTGAATTCTCCGCCTTGCCATCTGATTGGTTAACACTGTTTGGTGAAGTTGAATTCGTCAACTAATGTATTTTTTATTTTTTATTTACCCCGAACTTTTATATTAATCCTTGAATAAATCAAACATACAGTTGTTGATAGGTACGAGGATTTATTAACAATTTCATATAATTTGGTCAATTACAATTTCTGAAATAAAACATAACATTTATCATTGCGCCGGCATGTTTACTTTTTCCGTAGTTGGCTGTCTGCTCAGTTCAATGTGTAGACTCGACAATGGCGGATGGTTCTTCGTTTGTTAATTATATTAATATCTCAGGGAAAAGTTCTTTGGACTACAGAATATTGGTTTACAGACTAATAAATGCACAAAATTTTATAATATACCTTATAACTAATACATAATATATGATATCTTTAAGTATGGAAAGTAAGTTACTGCAAATGAGAATTAGTGCTCACTAGGTTAATGTTTACTTAGCAAGTTTACGTTTTTTTTTTAACATATTAATATAAAATCAAAATTCAGTGATATTCTTGTCTTATCAGAGGTGATTATTCAATAAAGTTCAGTTCAAAAGGTTCGTTAAGTGGCTGGTGAAGTGAAATAAAATTGTTCAGTTACTGTTGATTATTTAAAGTTTTAATTTTGGTGAAGCATTTAAATTATACTCAACACTCCCTTAATGCTGCTTCTCTTGGGCGATCCTCTTCTTCTGGAATACTTATAATGGTCCCTTCTTGTATGGTTTAGTGAGATCCAAGTTCAAATAATCTAATTTCGGTGTTCAGCTTCCATCAGTCTTGCAGGTTCAAGATGTATCCACAGGTTTAGTTAGGTTTCTTCTGTTCTTCCTTTAGTAGTTGGTTATTTATGAATTTGGTCCGCTTCTTCCAAGTTTTTTATATAATATTTATTATATAATTGGTTGAGTTATTGGATATCTCATCAGTAGTTAAGTTAGGATTGCTTCTTGCCTCTTCTTGATCACAATTTGGTACAATTTATTGATTTTATTATTTATTTGTCTTCATGGGCTACATACATCCACCCTCTATGCTAGTCAATAATGGAATAATAAATTTTCAACGGTTAAACATGTATCAAGCTTTTGTTGTCATGGCAACTCTCTCAGATACTCTAATTCTCATTGGCTAATGCCTTTTAACATTGTTATATTCTAACATTTTTTTTTCTGTTCAAAATTTATAAAAATCCTTTATATTATTATAACGTTCTTATGCTAACTGTAATATTAATTACACTAACACCATGGTTTTGCTTTTTTCTTAAAGATTATTTTGATATCACTTATAGTTACATTTGGTTCATTTATAACATATTTCTTATTTTTCCAATTGATATTTCTTTATTTAATTATCTTTAAACTAAATATTATGTATCCATTTTTGTACCTTATATTTTTACTTTAATACCTAAACATATTATTTACTTTAATTGACTTTTTGCTATTGCTTTATCTTGAAACTTACAAAATTCATTTCATCCATGCTAGGCCTAATGCCTAGGTTTCATAATATTTCTATTCAATATTCTTTACAATCTTTTATATTTATTAATTCTATTTATTTGGTTATTGAACATTTACTAAGGACACAAACTAACTTAATAAAAAACACTTGTGTTTTTAAACATCACACATTTCATATAATTAACTTATTTTTCTTTACAGGTCAATTCCTGAAACTAAGCTTTCTAACTACAGTAAACCCTCGATTTAACGGACCTCGCTTTAACGGACTTCGGATTTAACGGACAGAATTTGACAGACACAACGCGGCAAAAAAAAAAAAAAAAAAAAAAAAAAAAAAAAAAAAAAAAAAAAAAAAAAAGCATGATAATGTTTTTAGGCTTTTGAAACATATAATGTCCATAAAATGCAGATTCTCCTGTTCTGGATTGCTTGGCTATCGGAGCATTCTTTCGTTTCTTTTCTTCTTGTTTCTTGTTTTGAAACACGCAAATTTTCTCATCTTCAACTGTATTTAATACAATATTGTATTTAATTCTCATAAGAATTCATTTAATTCTTCACGATCCCTGTCTTTGCGTTGTCGTTGACGCAGGCGTCGCACACGTTCAGTGGAAGACATCACGACGACTAACACTGAAAAATATACACTGATAGGCATCTTATTTCACTGTGAAATATTCGTCCATCGGCTAATACAGCATGCATTACAGTGGCACGTAACTTTTCATTTCCCGTAATCTTTACTGTTACAGATTTGGTTCCCTTTTGGTCCACAGTAAATATATGTAAATAAAAAATACGGGCGTTTCATCGGCATTTACCATGTGTTCAAGTGAATAATTATGCTTCTTGCGTAAATGAATGACAAACCGCTGATACTGTAGGAGTTTTTCTTCGTAGTGACTCGGTAGTTTTAGAGCGAGTGATGTACGTCATTTAAGCGCAAATCCATTTCGCCGCATCATTCGTCTTTTACACCCGAAGCTGGCTTTGAAACCGGAAACTTTTAATTCTTCTGCAATTTCTAAAGCTTTTAATTTTAAAACATGTCTAGTGACAGGCAGTCCTTGCCTTATTAAAAGCCGTATGTATTCACAGACGCTGGACTCAACTGCTACAAAATGCCCAACTTGAGGTCCCGCGAATGCTCGTCGCGCAGTATTTGCATTTAAAAGCCGTTCCTTCTGTTTTCTCCATCGTCGAATACAGGATTCATCAATATCGAATTTCCTTGCGGCTTCGCGATTGTATGTTTTTTCTACATGTTGTATCACAATTAATTTATAATTCGCATCGTACAGGTTACTTTTAATTTGATTTGACTGCGTGCCTTTAGTCTCCACAATATCACTCATACCGCAAACGCACTACAAAAACGCCGAATGAAAACAAAGTACAGATAAGCGATGTTGTCGCTGTTACAATAGAAAACCACACCGGTAGTTTACCCGTTATTTCAAAACATGTTACTCACACCCCTCTACTCATCCTTTGTCTTGCTGCCTACAGAAGGGTACGAACACGCGCACGTGCGCACGCACTTACACTTTATCTTCCTATTCTTTCTTCACTTTGCTGTTAAAACACTCGGTTGTAGTCATAAATCATAACGGCAGAATTAACTACAGACAGGCAAACTGCTGTTGCTTAGGCAGTAAACAACCCATAGATACCAAAAGCGTTCGTCCCGCCAGAAGTCAGGTATAACTTCGAATTTTGTTAGCGAGCGAATGCAAGCCGCATGCCAAATTAGCGACCATGTTTTTAGAAGAAAAAGTGTGGCTTGTATTCGGAACAATACTGTATTTGCATGATATTAATAGTATTAAAATTTCAAGTGTTATAGGCCTATTTGATTTAAAGATATCCTCAAAAAACAAAATTTGCGATTTAACGGACTTTCGATTTTACGGACACCCCTCAGCCCCAATTAGTCCGTTAAATCGAGGGTTTACTGTATTATTGTTTTCAGGCCTTAACATTACTTGTCATTTAAATTTACTAATACTATTTGGTTCATTTACCAACAAAACTCTTATAACAATTTTTTAACATTACTCTAATTACTATTACTCCCATACACACTCCTTTACTAAGATATAGTGTCTCTTTCTCCCAATTTCACTCTACTATATTACTTTTTATCTTATTTCTAAGTATTTATTATTTACTATTACTTAATGTTCCTTAAATTAATAATACAACAAGTCTTATATACTACTTATTAACTAACATTCTGCTCTAACATGGTTTGATATATTATTAATAGTTTGTTGTGAATAGTATCTTACCATAGTCACTTACACTTCACCTTTCATTTCACATAGTGTTTATTTATTTAATATAATTATTACTGGGTTGCTATCTGTCATTAACAGTTTCTTATTATTTTTCCCTTGTCACCTTTGTATTCATAATTACAATTGCTAAGCTGGATTTTATTCTACTTGCTTTTGGCTAACTTATTACTTAATAGGGTATTTTTATTCCTATCTTCCTATCTTGGGTTTATACATTTATCTTTCTTTTCTTTTAAATCACATAATATATCTATTTTACATTTATTTTTCATATAGTTTACACCTCAATTATGCCCTATCTGATTTTGTACATTTATTTTACATTTTATTTTAGTTACATTTTAGGCTATATTGATTGTAGTCATATTTTGGGTTGTATCATGGTTTCTTGTTCTCTCACCTTATCTAATCTATTGGGTTAAGTCTTTGTCAGTGTCTTAGTCAATTTTTTATTTAGTAGTGTTGGGCTATCAATCTTCAGGTTATAAGTTTTTATTTTCCTTTCTACTTTCAGCTTTTCTTCCGTTAATTATTAGTGATTTTTTGGTGCTAATCTTATGTCATGTTACAATTGTTACCAGGCAGTACAAATTGGAACCAAAACAATGAAAACTCTAGTTGGAAATAATTTTGCTGACATCAAGCAATCAAAACAAAATGTAGTTTTGTCGTTGGCTTCCATGACATGTACAACTAAAGTGAACAATGAAGGGGTAGTTGTTGACCCTCTAATGATCTTCCAAAGAACGATGATTGCAAAAAAGATTGATGAGGATGTAACAGATCTTTTATGCCATGAGTTATCCCCATTCCCATTGGCTCTCTTCAACGAGGGAGGTATGAGGAAGTCGAAGAAGTCTGCTCTCTATGATGCACTTCCTGTTGTAAGTGATCCAACTACGATAAACCTCAAAATGTGTGCTTATGTTGTAGATGGTGGCTTCCTCCTTCACCGAGTAAAATGGAATGTTGGAAGCATGTTTTCTTCTATTATTAATCAGTACATACATTATATTATCAAACATTATGGTGAAAGATGCACTGTGGTTTTTGATGGCTATGGAGATTTGAATAGTACAAAGCGAGCGGAACAAAAGCGAAGAGCGACAACGAAAACTTCCGTGGAAATCCACTTTGATGAGAATATGAGTGTCACCGTTCAACAGGACCATTTCCTTGCAATAGAAAGGAATAAAACCAGGCTTATTCATTTACTTTCCCAGAAAATGGCTGCAAAAGGAATTGGAACTACGGTCGCTACAAGTGATGCTGACACTACAATTGTGAGATGTGGGATAGAAAAAGCAACAACTTATCTTACTGTTGCTGTAACAGGGAAAGATGTAGACTTGGTTGTGCTACTGGTTGCTTTGTCACCACCAGATAGAAACATTTATTTCCTGACGCCTGGAAGAGGAAAAGTAGAAGCTAAAATATTTTCAACTAAACAGCTGCAAGAACTGCCTTTTTCTCAATCCATCCTCTTTCTTCATGCATTCAGTGGGTGTGATACGACCTCGGCAATTTATAAAAAAAGTAAAGCAACAATGGTGACACAGTTTAAAAAAAATCCAGACCAGATGAAAGAAATTGCTGAAACCTTTTATAACAGATCATCGACAACTGAAGCTGTGATAAAAGCTGGGGAGCAGATGTTCTTAGCTCTGTATACAGCCAATGCTGATCAACGTGATTTAAATAAACTCCGATATTTGTCTTTCCTCAAGTCATCAACCAAGGTCAAAGCTGATTTACCACCACTACCTCCAACCAGACGATCAGCAGAGCAACACTCCTTGAGAGTATACTTACAAGTTCAACAGTGGTTCGGTAACAACTTACCGCCTGACCAGTGGGGATGGACCCGGGGAGAGGATGAATATCTAATCACAGTAAAAACAATGGAACCGGTAGCTCCAGAAATTATCCTCAACAGCATATTTTGCCGCTGTACAACTGGATGTGGTGGAAGATGTGGATGCCGAAAAGCAGGAATTAAATGCACATCAGTTTGTGGAAACTGCCATGGCACATGCACCAACAGTGCACCTCAGGAAAGAAGAATGGGACTACCGAACGGATGAAGTCGGCCCAGAAGAAGAAGTTGTTTAGGTACATACATATACATTATAACGATTCATAATAGCATCCTATCAGAGCGTTATATGAAAGCTATAGACAGTACGAGTGTAACGCCGTAAGAAAGGGAGAGAGCGTATAATCGCAACCATCTCACTCTAACCATGTCACCGCTACATTAGAATCCAGTTCAAACACGTAATTTTACTCAAAGCGAATTATCAGTTCAACCTGCAATAACTTCAAAAGTTGTAAATACATGGCAATTCTGAAAACAGCATTGTATTCAGCAAGAAAAGCTTTATAAGTAGCCGCAAGCTCAGTTAATATAATTAACAAATAAAGAAGTTATACGGATGACGCACGCCAACAGGAATAACGAGAGAATTACGCTACGTAGGAATAAGGTGTTTTCACACACACACAGATAAAGACCTAAGCAACAATATTCTGTGGTCAGATCTTCGGAAACACATTTGCAAATACCTGTAATCAATCGATTTGCAAATACAGGAAGTACGATTTTGACAAGAATTTCTCTGCCGTTTGAAACCTGTCACAGTGTGTTGGACCGACCTGTTCGAGATTGTCAAAACTGGAAAAACGCATGATTTATTTGTACAACCAATCAGCAGCCCATATTTAAAACTGACGCCAGCTAAAAGCGAGGGGTAACATCACTCTTCGTTCGGTACTTAAACACACTAGACGTGTATAATTCACATACAGAAAATTTTAAATTACACAACAGTGCAAATTAAGTCTAATTCGAGAAGTAGTCCGCAGTGTAGATGAATTAACAACATTCAATAACACTAGCTGCGTAAAACAACCGTTAATTAATTAATTCGTTAATTAATTACTCCATCAGCCGTGAAGGACCTGTGCTACACAAGACTACAGCATCTGTAATTGCCAGGGCATCTTCAACAGCATTGATCAATCCATTCTTCTGTGCAACACCATCGAAAGGAGGACCTCTACAGATTCCTATCTTCGGTCAACGCATCAAACAGTAAGAAATAGATTCATTGATCAATGACATAAGTGCTAAACAAATTAATAAAACAATACACAATTTTAAAAGGACACTAAGAAAAGCACACTTTGTATTGTAACTATAAGATTAGCTCTAAGATAGTATAGGAGTGTTGAATGGAAAGTGGTGTGTAGTATTGGACGTGCAAATTATTGCAGACCTGTTCTTTAGCACTGGTTTGGGAGATAGAAATCTCTTAATCCAACCAGATAAGAGCTATAGGTCGTTTGAGCGTCTTAATCATTACTTTCCACACTCACTCAATAATTATAAGGTTAGGGTATAATTAAGTCCTACCATTAACAATTTAAAGTTTAAAAATCATTGATTAAACATTAAATATAATAATCAAGAAAAGCTTAAAGTGTTATTTGTAACGATTCCCCTTGAAAACCACAATCACTGAACGAATCCTGAGAAAGAATGTCTCCATGCGCTGAGCTAAGCTGAAACCGTGTCATTTGTATCTGGGATTTGTTCTGGCGCCCAGGTAAAGTAATATCACGGGTAAGTAACTTTTTATCTAACATCACAAATATTAGATAATTGTGTTAGACGAAAGGGAGCGTTGTATGTATTTGGTGCGGCCAACTAAGGGGCTCGATTAAGCTCAAAATTATATAAATAAAGTTATATAATTTGGCGTTGCTATTACCCAAGTGATTAGTTAAATTGTAGTAATAATAAATTAGAAGAAAGTGGAATTCAAGGTTACAAATAACTATTAAATACTTGTTAAATTTATTTGTAAATAATAAATTGTAAAAATGGGTAAATCATCAGCAGTAGATGTGGCAGCAATTGAGCAAATGTTTAAACAGTTAACCACTAAAATGGATGATACAAATAATAAAATTGATAGTACAAGTAGTAAACTAGAAAGTAAAATTGAAAGTACAAATAGTCAATTAAACAATAAAATTGAAAAAATCGAAAGTAAAATTGAAGAAAATAATAAATGTTTAGAAGAAAGTAATCAAAAATTAATAACAGATGTTAATAATAAAATTGAGCAAACTAATAAATATTTGTCCAGTGAAATGAAACAAATAAATGAAAATTTGTCTAGCCAAATAGAACAAAGTAGTAAAGAGGCTACATTTAAAATAGATGAGGAAATAGCAAATTTAGCTATTAACTTAGCTGGTAAAATAGATGAGAGTAATAATAAGTTTGATAAGCATACCGAAGAGGTTAAAACTACCTTAGAGGAGTTTAGAAAACAAGTAAACACTAATTTTCGCCGTCAAGACGAAAAGCTAAATAAATTTAGAAATGAATTACATGAAAGGTTAGAACAGAAAGTAACCCTCATTAATCAACAATTCAGTGAAGTAACAGCTGAACTAAAAACACAAACACTTCTAAATAAAGAAGAAATCCAAAATACTAGGGAAGAGTGTACCCAACTGGGTGTAAATATTAGTGAAGTTAAGAAACAGGTAGAGAGTAAGGCTAACAGTGACGAAGTATATAAAAAGGTGGAAGAACAGTTGAAGGTAATGCGGGATGATCTGACTAAAGCAATGAAGTCACAGCAAACCAAAGTAGTGAGGTGTGGCGGCTATAAGGAAGAACCAGAAAACCTTGCATTTTCAGGTAACCCACATGAGAATCCTGTGGAATTCCTAAAGCTATTTGAAGCGTATGTAACTCGTGTAAATCTATTGATGGACGACGAGGATAAGGACATGTTAGGCCGATTTCTCAAGAATTGGGCAGGTACGTGGTGGAAAGTCATTTCAGACAGAGTCCAAACCTACTCAGACTTCAGAGAAAAATTTCTAGCTCAGTACTGGAATGTTCAAATACAAAGAAGGGTACGTGATCATTTAGAATTTGGTAAGTATCATCTGTCAATGAATATGACAACTACCAATTATGTGCTAAATGTAATGGCGCAAGTTAAACGTCTAACACCACCAATAGAAGAGAGAGACCTAGTATATAAGCTAGCGCTTCATTTCTCAGAACGCACTAGAGTAGCAACCACAACTAGAGGAGTGGATACTTTAGAGAAGTTCATTATGGTTGTAGATGAGTGTCTAGATTTAGAGAGGGACCTACAGCGGGTAAGTAATCAGCTGAGTAACTACTCTAGAGGCGATCAGCAAGAACCAACATTCTACTCAAATAAGAGGAGAGACAATGAACGTATGAAAGAAAAAAGGTTTACCCCATATCCAGGTAATAAACCACAAAATAGACAGGAAGTGGAGGATAAAGGTAGGAGTCCGAAGTGTAGAAAATAAACCTAATAAAGGGTATAAAGTGTGTAAAACAACTATAACCTCTACTGAGCAGCAACCGTCGACTAGTAAAATAAATACGGGAAACGGGAAGCCACTGCAGGCAGAAAAGAAACAAAACTAAACCTACCATTACCTGCAGTGAAATCACCAAAGAAAACAGGTAAGAAGAACGTAGCTAATAATATAAAACAAGTGAGCGATAGGGAGTTCTTGTTAAAAGAGGAGCAAGAAGTGGGTAGAAACCATTATCCTGAATGTCCGGAAATAATTTGTAAGATCAGTAATCTACTGGTACGAGCACTTATTGACACTGGCAATGAAGTTACCTGTGTTAGCTCAAAGTTTGTAGATAATTATCAGTTGCGAAATTGTCCCAGACTACCCGTAAAACATTGTAATGTACAGGGAGCCACTGGAGCCAAAATGCAAAAGATAACTGAACAAATATATTTACCTGTCAGTATAAATGGTAACCAAACCCAAATTGTAGCTCTAATTGTCCCGAAACTCATTCATGATTGTATTATTGGGGTAGATATGTTGCTTGAATGGAAAGCAAAAATAAATTTTAAAAGAAATACCATTACGATGGAAATAAATGCTAATAAAATAAATGTAGGTATTAAAGAGTTTAAGCATTGGAAGTCGGTAAGTGTAATAAAGAACTGTAAGCAGCTAAAGTCATTTCTAGGTTTAGCTAACTACTATCAAAAGTTTACAAGTAACTACGTGGAGAGTACTGTTCCATTGTTAAAGTTGTTGAACAAAGGTATTAAATGGAAGTGGACAAAGGACCACGATGAAACACTCTGCAACAAGTGAAAAGTCTTTATAAATACTGTTGTATTAAATCATCCAAGAATAGGAGAAAGATTTTACTTGCAAACAGACGCCAGCAATATTGCTATTGGAGCACACTTGTATCAGATTGATGAGAAGGGCCAAAAAGCGGTATTAGGATTCGTAAGTCGCACACTTAAAGGGGCAGAATTAACCTATTTCACGACAGAAAAAGAGCTATTAGCGATAGTGCATAGCCTGTCAAAGTTTAGAAGTTATATTCTGGGTGCTAAACTTACTATAATCACCGACAATAAGGCGTTAGTGTTTTTATTAAATTGTAAATTGCTAGGTGCTCGTCTGACTCGTTGGATCTTGGCTATACAAGAGTATCAATTTGAAATACAGTATTGCAAAGCGAAAGACAACTTGGTAGCAGATGTACTCAGTAGAAATCCACCATTAGAAAACAACATGGAAACAGGTAATATTAAATATAGTAACAATGATATTGGTATTTACGCAGTAAAACATATAAAGAAACCTGAAATAGTTAGACGACTCAAAGAAATAGGAACTCATCAACAAGACCCTAGGATTAGTGTAGCTTGGAGGAGTGCAGTTACCAACTCCAAACTAGGATTTTCTTTATACAATGGTAAGCTATATAAGCTATGTTCCCATAAAAGGAAGAATAAACAAAAATATAGACCCATAAAGAAATAATAATTTGAGCCATACGGTATGAGAGTCAAATCTGGTCAAATAAAATAAATGAATAATTGTTTTGAATCAATATTAGTAATAATGTAAAAAAATATTATTTAAATAAATGTAGAATTTTTATTTAAATTATTGACATTAATTAATCCAAAATGATGATTAAAAATGATCATATAAATTTCCAATATACCATGTTAGGTTAAGAAACATTGTAATCTTTAGTTATAAGATAGTTGTAAGTAACATTGTATAAGTGCAAGTTTTGTGCGGGAAAAAGTGCTAAAGCAAATGTGCAAAACTTTAATCAGTGTAAAACTGAACATTAGAAAAAAAATTAATGATTTAAATAATCAATTTTTTTTATACCGAGTGGGGTTATATATAACGATTTATAATAGCGTCCTATCAGAGCGTTATATGAAAGCTATAGACAGTACGAGTGTAACGCCGTAAGAAAGAGAGAGAGCGTATAATCGCAGCTATTGTAACGGTACATAAAGGCCTGTTATCTTAATTATGGGGTTTGAGGATGTTACAGAATGTTTTATTGTATTCATGTTATAGAAAGTATGGTTAGGTCCATTTTCCCTATGTCTGCACAAACAACGCATATCCAGAGAGAGGAGAATAATTCCAAGGTCACCGGTGGACGGGCGAAACCGAGCAGATACAATGGCGGTGTCAGTGAAGAAAGACTTTAATATCAATTCTTATTGGTCCACAAGGCTGTGTCGTCATTAATAAACGATAATGACGCATAGACAATAACGTATGCAACAAGGCGTTGGCCGAGAAAACAAAAGATGGTGACGTCAGATGTACTAATACGTACGCAAATTTTGCGTATAACCAGTTCTCAGTTCCACACAGCACATCAGAGCGTCAACAGCTCACATTGCTGTTGGCGTAGTTTTCACCAGAAGTGTTTTTAGACAAATTACTAAATGTAATTAAAATGTAACAGTAACTCTTTAAAGACTAAAACCAGCAAATTACTAGCCAAGTATGTAAAGTAGAATCAGTGCTATCAGAATAAATCGACGAGGGACATGCGGCGACCATCTGCCATTTTAATACGGAGGATCTGACACCAACGGCGGCCCTACAAGCGCCCACATTCAGAGAAGTCAAAAATAATAATCATATATTTATACCTTAATGAGCTCAAACTGAAATAAACCAAACAAAATGTATTTGTGCTAGTGAGTGTGTGTGTGAGAGCATGTGGGTGTGAACGACTGGCCATTACGATAAAATATCGGGGCATTGGTTTGTGAGATATACAAAACAGTGAATTAAATCAATCACATGTTATTAAAGCTGCAGCTATAATCAAATTTATGATAGGATTAAGCATCACAGTAATAAAAAGTAATGATTAATAAATATGGGCGTAAGAGTATGTAGACGCCATTTTGTTTCTTGTATTTATATGTGACGCCATCTTTGGGTTGTTATTAAGAATTATAAATCTAATTCAGATAAATTAAAAACAAGTTTATGGCATCCAAATTGTAGTCAGAGTCATTATTTCGACAACCTCAATGTTTCTGAATCTCGCTGAGTGTGAATCCTGGCCCTTAGAGATAGAAAATCATGTTGGGTATGAACCACGTGCTTAAACCGGAAGTGATATGGTAAGTACATGTGCTTTATTTAATATTAGTAAATATAAAAATAAAAGTATAATAAGGTGAGTAAAGCGACAATTGGCCCCCGAACGGTGACTTTATATAAAATTATTTTATATAAAATAAGCCAGATTCAGAGACAACGGGAGTGGCGAAATAATTCATAACGTAACACATGAGAGGTTATGTAGGTTATGTTGACAAAATAAAAACATACAAACGACAATTGCAATCCAATAGTTATTTTAGTGTTAGAACAAAATTTTATTAAAATGGCAGAAAATAACGAAAGTGTAGAGATGAACAACACAGATACAGAATCGATTATATTGAACAAAATAAGTGCCAATTCGACACCTATAGCAATCAGTAATAAAGTGTCATTGGAAGACTTATTTCAATTAATAAAAACACAAAATAACCAAATAAGAGAACAGACTGATGAAAAATTTGATGAAAAGTTTAACCAGCTGAATATTAAATTCGATGACAAATTTAACCAGCAGAATGTTAAATTTAATGTAAAGTTTGACAGTTTTGATACCAAATTAAACGAACTAAAGAAACAAAGTAATTTGCAAAATGTAAAATTAAATCAAGTCGATGAGAAAGTTGAAGAATTAAAAAATGAAATACGCAGACAAAATTTTAATGTTGACAAGAAAATTAATGAGATAGAAATAGAAAATAAGAGGGGAGTAGACAAGTTAGATATAAACAAAGACAAGGTAAGTAGGGGAGAAAATTATGACAAAATAAATAAAAGTATGATATTAGAAAATGATTATGTAAACAGGGGTAGTGATAATGAGATTTTATGGGGAACCGAATATGCTAATGATGGAATGATAGTGTGTGTTGAAGGGTTAAGGAGAGTGTGTAAAGAGAGTATAATTGTAAAAGAGTTGCAGGGGGTAGATTCTTCCCTTAATGGTGTATTTGGGGGTGATGTACATGTGTTGAGGAAGGATGATAGTGCCTTCGATGTATATTTGGGAGACATATGGTCTACAAATAAAAGTTGTCCTTGGTTTTTTTAGTGCACTTCACAGGTGGTGCAATAGTTGTGAATTAGTGTCCCCTGCAAATGTAGAAAGAGAGAGAGGGTGTGATAGTGAGAGATATATTGAGAGAAAAAGAGAAGTAGAGATTTTTAAGATAAGTAGAGATTATGAAGAATTTATGGAAAGGTTAGGAGTAGAGATGATATATAATAAATATAGTAAGTACTTGCCTTGTAATAAAACTGAAGTAGTAGGAGATAATGAAAATAATGACTTTGCAAATTACCTAATTATGACTGATTATACTGAAGGTGACGGAACCATACCCGATCATGAATTATATGAGTTTGAGGATAATGATAAAAAGTTGAATAGTATATGTATTTATGATGTTAGTATAAGAGAGTCAATGTTAAGCAATGTATATAGATATAAGATTTGACTATTGTTTGACGATGGAGGGTAGATATTTTATTGTGTTTATGAACATTTAAATATGTGGACAGTGTTTTCCAAGATGGACTGCTTCTGACTGATATTGGTAAATGATAAAATGATAATGTGGATTGTGTATATTTTTTGTGTATTAATGTCAGTGTATTTGTGTATTTTTGCTGTTGTGTATTTTATATATATTTTTTATGTAAACCATGTACTGTAGAATTTTAAATAATTGATAAGGAATTTGAATAATTATGAGATTTAGAGTCTAATGGTTAGTAAATGATTACGCATATGATATATATGGATATTGAGACGTATTGTTATTAGCAGGTGAGTGATGAATTTTCTAGTGGTATATTAAGGTGAAATGTTGTAAAGAGGTTTGGGGATAGCAATAAAATAGAGGCATGGGAGTTAGTTAAATAGAGTTAATGGGAGTTAGAAAAATAAGAATGTTGAAATACAGATAATATATAAAGAGGTGTTAGATATTTTAGGGACACAGTAGTTAATGATTATATGTAGAGAGGTGAGTAATGTGAATGGTATATATATTATGTTGATAATGATATTTTGTAGTAAAGGGTGAGGTGGTAAGGAGTGATCAACGTGCGTCGTTGGGAGGTACAGTGAAGGGTCGAGGCGTGATTGCCGATATTTGGTGGAGGGCAAATGGTTAGGGATGGACATGGCCAGGTAGGGAACACACATCCTAGTACAAAAGACGAGCGGTGCCAGAGGATTTAAATGGGATTATTGAAGGGGTTGTTATTGAGATATTGGTGTCATAATATCTTAATGGTTGTTAGTAGCGGTTGTTAGTGGAAAAAAGAGGATTAGTAAGGTTAGATAGACGAATGCCAAAATAAGATATAGAGAATAATGAATAATAGAGTGTCACCCAAACTAATAAGGATGAAAAGGTTAAAAAAGGAAAATTCATGGTAGAAAGGTGAGGTAACAGAAAGGTGAATGATAAATTTGAAATTTTTTTTGTATAGAATCTAATGATAAATGAATGTTGAATAATAAAAGTTGGAAAGAGTTGATAATAGTGATGTCTCGTAAAGTTTTGATACCAGTTATTTAAATGTAAATTGTTTAATGTAAATGTAACAATTGTAACGAAACCAGATCCAGTGTGTATAGAACGGTGTTGTAATTTGTTTAATATTTGAATTCAAAAGTGTGTTTACAATTGAAAATTAAAGTTACCAGTTATGATGAATCAAAAAAATTATAATTGTCTTAAAAGAACTCCTTTAAATAAAATAAAAATAATTGCAGTAATGTTGTTTGAACTATAACGTTGCTTAATTCAATAAATAAAGCGTACTAGCTGGTCGCTTGATGAAGGTAGCCGTCGCGTTGATTCTGGCAGCGAAATTCCTCCTCCAGGTTGACTGTCAAGTCGTCTAGGTGCGTAAAGTCAAGTCACGTCTGGACAATAAAATTAATAAAATACACTTCCACGTACCTGGTCGTGATTCTGGAAGTTCGGAAGTTCACTTTTTTAACAAATTAATAAGCTGCCAAGACGGTTTACAAAACCAGCTTGTTTTACTTACAAGGTTAGGTTACCTTGTTTAATAATGGGCGCCACACAACACAGGTTTATTTCGGGAAAATCCCGTGTAAAACCCATTAATAGAATCAAATGATTATTAATTCTCTTCTTTAAAAACTGAAATTGTGTTTATTGCCCTTTGGCAATTCAAATTCAACAACGTATGATTTCTACTAAGTGGTACTTTGATTATTCTGAATGAATTATTTATTTACTTTTAGAAATAAATTAAGTCAAGTTATGCTGCTAATAACTGGGTTTTATTTGTACCCTTGATAATGAATTCAAACAAACACAATGAATAAAATACATTGATATACAATTGAAATTGTTTCGTTCACTTACCCTATTACACTAGCTCAGAGCATAAACAACTTTTCTGGTTATGTCCAGATAAACTTTACTTTAAACATTAATTTTATCTATATCTCGGGTGTAAACTCTTTGAAACACAAGAAAGAATGCTCATGCCTACACAGAAATTAATTATTTCATAAAACAATATTGACTAGTAAGGCCTTGTTGTTTACTAACAAAAAAAATCAAACCTGTTTATAGGTTAGGCGTTCGTCACGCTTGCTTAATTATTCACAAAAGTTATATAGTGAGACCACTTAAGACTAACATCATTCTTAAACAGGATCGACAAATCCACTAAATAAATTCAGTCATTGTGTAACACAGAAAATGTTTTGGTGTTATGCGCCAGTACAAATTTTGTTTACAAAATATATATGTTAGTGCACTCAGAGTAATGGAATAAATTGTCACGATGTTACCTCTTTATTTTAATCTTTTAGATTAAAATTTAATTAAACACTCCAGTGGTCGGATTGTAATGACCCTGGTTTGACACTGCACACGCACTTGAACAGAGAATATTTGTCCGCTTCTGACTAAAATGGACCTTTTATAATACTATTTAATTATTTTCTCCTGTTCGATATATCCCGCACTAAATAAAATAAATACTTCACATCGATGCACTGATTCTAGGTAGACTGTATTGTAGTTACTTGTTGTTGCCGAAATGATTTAATGGACGCACTATTATATGAAGCTATAAGTTAATAAAATTTTGAGGTGACGAGCGACACCTGCTTGCTCGAGATGACTGTCAACAGTGGCTAACGGAAATTACCTGCATTCCGTTATGTACCCCCTGTTTTGATAAGGCTTAGGCGATTGTTTCATTTAGTAAGCTATTTTCTGATTGGCTTAACCAGACGTTACGAAAATGACGCATTGTTTTCCAACTGTCACTAACCGTCTTTTCGCTAAAATGATTGACAGCTGTCGTTGTTGTTATTATTGATATGCAAATTTCTTACTTTCTATTTACAAATGATGCTAACGCATGTCACGCACTTATTATAGTTGCGATCGTGGTTGTATTGCTATCAAATTAAAGGATATTTTTTACTCTTTAATTTGATATAGTTTGACACTGGTTTTATTTACACTTTCGCTGACATTTTTTAATAAATTATGTTCAGGTATATGGCTTAGCGCTGTCGTCTGCTAGTGACGCCGGCCATGACTCTCTTATCAATACGTTATTTGTGTTGCACATCACGTTTTCACTTAAACGTCTGTGTTGGAACACTAACATATCCGTCTTTATACTTATTTAGTGAATATAATTATTAAATCTTAACTTACTGATGTAATGCATTGCTATGAACTATCCTTACTTCCTAATGACATTTTGTTTACACTACTTAGCTCTATGCTACTCATTAATGATTGAGTTGTTACTTGTATAATAAACTAACAATGCTTGTCGCTACACTTGGTATAATAATTGTTCAGTGTATGTGGTTTACACTAGTAGTACTTTCTACTTATCACCTTACTGACAATCGTTCGTTTTAGGCGTTGCCTAGGCATACCTTTTACATCGGGTTTATGCCTTAATAATGTTCATTATTGACATTTGGTACATTGATGAGGTAACTTACTTATATAAGGTTCCCTCTTACAATTATTTTTACTTATCATAAGTACATTTGAGATTGTAATACAGTTTCAATTTTATATTGTGGCCCATAGCTAATCTTAGTCATAGGCATTTATAGTTACTAGTCATTGTTTATTTATTCTCAGCCAAATACTGTTGCTGATATTATATTATTCGGGTCGTTACTTAATTATTTTTTATTAACATGTGAAATTACATTCAAGTTATTCACTGACTCGCTTGACAGCTTATAGTGAATCTAGCTTGTCCATTAGTTTGTGTCAGTTATAGTATTGGTTGTAGTGTCAAGCAGTGTTTTGTTTACTGCTTCTGGTGGCACTTCTTCTTCTTTCTTCTTCGACGGTCCTTCTCTTCTTCGCTACTTTCATCATTATATTATCTACTTACATTACCTTCATGTATTTATTAATTCTATGGGTATGTGTCTAGGTTATGCAACACTTGGTCATGTTACATATACTCCCCTCTCAAAATTGATAATTTGAGAGAAATTTTACATTTGATAAAATTATCATTTCAGTCCAGTTTTAGTATATTATTACTGCTTTTTGTTTTGTACTCTCTGCATTGAATTTTAACATTCTATTAGTGTGTTGCACTAGATTGAGTTCTTGGCTAGTGATATAATTCTTAGCTTACTAGTATTTTTTCAAGTTTCTCATATTCTAAGTCATTTAATTACAATAGGTTTCAGTTCTTAAATTAACAATTTCCTGTCTTACAATAATACATTTTTTCTTTCTCATTACATATCTTTATTTCCGTGATAAATTCTATGGTTCTTTCGTTTTTTACCTCACAGATTTTTTATTAATAATCCTTGATATATTACCATATAATTCCCTAACATTTGTAGTGGGTTCGGAGTCAGACGGGCTCTATTTGGCATCCATTCTCCGCCGTTCCTCAACTACACGTCCTCAGAATCAGAGGCATCCTCATCTCTGTCTGGGACAAAATAAAAATTGCACGTAGTAACAGTTGCACTATCACAACACATAAAATATAACATATCATTCATTTTTCAATAATATCACATATTCAACACAACATTCAAGGCATTAGAGGTTTCATTTGTATCACATTTCATTCCTTTATACTTTCTAACATACTTCCTTTCACAGGTAATTATTCCCTTTCAGACTTGACATATTGGCTATGTTCTTTATTAGCCTTGTTGTTACTTTTCTATACTAGTAGGTAATTTGTTTTGGTTCATCTGAGTATTCTTAAATTTACACACTTATCTTGATCATCATACAATCATGCAGTTGTTTCTTAAATACAATATTTACAATAGTTTACAATATGTCACTCTTACAATAGTTTACAAGTTTTACTCTCATCAATAGTTTACAATTATCCTGAATTATCAGGGTTTACAGTATTCATATACTAAACATTTTGGTTAGATATTCTCTGATATATCTTGTTAGTAAATACAATTGGATACTTTCTTCATCGCTTAATTAATATTTTTTATATTCCTTGATAACAGTAGTATTCTGACACTTATTTTTGTTATTTATTTTATTCTAACATATTATTAGACAATAGTTGACTTTCTCTCCCTTCATTCCATAATAATAGTAGCCTTCTTTCTAATTAACTCTCTTTGGTATTCTGCCTCTACTCCTTCACGTGTCTGATAATTTACACTTATTCTGGATGATTTTATATAATTTCTTTGGTATTGCGAGAGGTATACAATATTTGACAATTAAATACAATATAATGATACAATAATAACACATTAGTAGATAATACTTCTTTCTCTTTTCTTCTTTCCACAATAAATATAGCCATCCTCTTAAATTACTCACTTTGGTATTCTGCCTCTCTACTCCTTCAAGTGTTGGAATCTTTAACACTTATTCTGGACGATCTTATATAATTTCTTTGGTATTGCGAGAGGTATACAATATTTGACAATTAAATACAATATAATGATACAATAATAACACATTAGTAGATAATACTTCTTTCTCTTTTCTTCCTTCCACAATAAATATAGCCATCCTCTTAAATTACTCACTTAGGTATTCTGCCTCTCTACTCCTTCAAGTGTCTGATAATTTACACTTGTTCTGGATGATTTTAGATATATATTTCTTTGTTTGGTTTAATTTAACATAGGAGTATTAGAGTAATTTTATGTCACTATCTTATGTACATTTTTGTTATATGATACTCTTTTGTTCTACACAACATAATATATATCTTCCTTATCATCAGATTATTTAGTTTATAATACACATTTTTTCTATCATTTAATATGATAAATCTGGTTCTTATTTAATATGTAACAAGTGGTTTTGGCATACACACTTATACTACACACTTTTTATAACACAATATGGTAAACAGGCTGACCGTAGGCACTTAGACACTTTCAATACCTTGGGTATAATACATGACCCTCCTGATTACTAGTTTAATCCTTTTACGGTAGACACTTTTAAAATTTCTTATACACTAAACACTCTTGTGGTAATCGTCGTACACCAATATAATTTGTCCTTTTATAATAATAATTACATTTATTGTTTATATATTTGGGGTTCTATTGGGCTTTTCCATTCTATTGGGTTCTTTGGTTGGGACAATTACGTTTCGCAGGTACCCTTTTTTATAGCTGTCTCTAGTACAACATGTTTATGATATTTGGCACCCTATAATAACATCTCATAACAAACTTCCTTACATATAGTATTTCTTTAACGATGCTTGGTTATAGGTACCTTTGACCTTTTTATTTATTATATCGGTAAGTTCATACGTATTATTTTTATGGTCCTTTGTTATGGTATAAGGGCCTATGTCCAGTACTAGTAGCTTTGGAGATACCTTCTTATCATGCGGTTCTTCCACTTTGCGGCTATCAGATCTTCATCGGCTTCCCGTCTTCTCGCCTTCTTCTTCTCATCATCTTCGGTATCCATGTGTCCAGTGTACTCCTGGTCTTTGTTATCATTGACTTCTAGTACCTCTTCTAACTCTGGTTGATCGCCATTAGTTTTCTGGTTGGATTTTTCCATTGATTGGTCCCTCTTCTTCCGTAATTCCTTTATTTCTTGGGCATACCCTTCAATGATCCGGTCTAGTTGTTCTTGATACCCTTTCCTTTTCCTGGAATGCCTTATTCCCCCTTTGTAAATATCTGCTTTAAGTATTTTATTGGTTATAGTCTTCTTCGTGGTAGCACCTTTCTTCTCTTCGTTCATCTTCATGAAGCTCCTTCGATACTCCTTCCTATATATTCCTTCTTTACGGTTGATGACTGGGAAATAAATCATATTAATTAGACCACTTCGAGTCATTTCGATTAATTCCTTTGCTACCCTAGTCTTCTTTGGGCGTATTATTCTTCTTATCTTCGCCTCCTTTTTCTTAATAATTTTGTTCCTTTCTTCATAAATTTTAATTTTCGAATTCACTTGTTCGGTAGTTTTATTTCTAGGTAATTCCTTGGTCTCCACTTGATCATCACACATTGGCAGATTATTTTGTTCTAAATCTTCTTTCTCGGCTAATAACTCTTCCGCTTCTTTAATTACCTGAGTCGTCTCTATACCTCCGGCATCGATCTCCTTGCATTGAATATCTTCCTGGTGTTTGTCAAGCTCATTTTCAGATGATAATGTATTTGTGTCTGGTTGCTTTTCTGCTGGTTCCTTATCATTCTTCATTTCTTCATGATCTTCAGGCTTTGGGCTCACTTGTCCCATGTTTTTACCTTCGGGTAGCTTCCATTTTTCTCTCCACTTCCGGTTATTCTCCTCCAATACTTCCTCCATCATTGCCCTCATCTACTTCAGGAATTCCATGGGGTCCATACCTCCTGGTAATATCAGTTTTTCAGGTCTGCTCATTTCCGGTTGATTTTCCGCGGTGTCACTTATTCGTGTGTCAGGCATGGTTGTTCTTTTGTGTTTGCTGGGCTGATTATAAATATAAAAATATTTTTGTCTAATATTTTTTCAGCCTCACGTTGCTGGTCGCCAATTTGTAAGTCAACGAGGTTCTCAGTGTTTATTTTTTTATTTTAAACTGTGTTGTAATTTGTTTATTATTCGAATTCAAAAGTGTGTTTACAATTGAAAATTAAAGTTACCAGTTATGATGAATCGAAAAAATTATAATTGTCTTAAAAGAACTCCTTTAAATAAAATAAAAATAATTGCAGTAATGTTGTTTGAACTATAACGTTGCTTAATTCAATAAATAAAGCGTACTAGCTGGTCGCTTGATGAAGGTAGCCGTCGCGTTGATTCTGGCAGCGAAATTCCTCCTCCAGGTTGACAGTCGTCTAGGTGCGTAAAGTCAAGTCACGTCTGGACAATAAAATCAATAAAATACACTTCCACGTACCTGGTCGTGATTCTGGAAGTTCGCTTTTTTAACAAATTAATAAGATGCCGAGACGGTTTACAAAACCAGCTTGCTTTACTTACAAGGTTAGGTTACCTTGTTTAATAATGGGCGCCACACAACACAGGTTTATTTCGGGAAAATCCCGTGTAAAACCCATTAATAGAATCAAATGATTATTAATTCTCTTCTTTAAAAACTGAAATTGTGTTTATTGCCCTTTGGCAATTCAAATTCAACAACGTATGATTTCTACTAAGTGGTACTTTGATTATTCTGAATGAATTATTTATTTACTTTTAGAAATAAATTAAGTCAAGTTATGCTGCTAATAACTGGGTTTTATTTGTACCCTTGATAATGAATTCAAACAAACATAATTAATAAAATACATTGATATACAATTGAAATTGTTTCGTTCACTTACCCTATTACACTAGCTCAGAGCATAAACAACTTTTCTGGTTATGTCCAGATAAACTTTACTTTAAACATTAATTTTATCTATATCTCGGGTGTAAATTCTTTGAAACACAAGAAAGAATGCTCATGCCTACACAGAAATTAATTATTTCATAAAACAATATTGACTAGTAAGGCCTTGTTGTTTACTAACAAAAAAAAATCAAACCTGTTTATAGGTTAGGCGTTCGTCACGCTTGCTTAATTATTCACAAAAGTTATATAGTGAGACCACTTAAGACTAACATCATTCTTAAACAGGATCGACAAATCCACTAAATAAATTCAGTCATTGTGTAACACAGAAAATGTTTTGGTGTTATGCGCCAGTACAAATTTTGTTTACAAAATATATATGTTAGTGCACTCAGAGTAATGGAATAAATTGTCACGATGTTACCTCTTTATTTTAATCTTTTAGATTAAAATTGTAGCGGGTCAATTTTGGGTCCTTTTATTTATTACTGGTAATGGGTCTGAAAGGAGAGGGTTTTATTTTATAAAGAAAAAAAAAAGAAGAATGAATTTTGTTTGGACATCCTTGACGGTCACTCAAACATGCTTGTTGGACACCCTGTATTAAGATCCGTGCCAGTCCGAGTAAGGCACAAAGCGATAACGATGGAATGTGACTGTAAATGTGCGCCCGTGCGCCGTTGGCGATAATCTCGACACCAAACTCAACAACCGAACGGAACAACACGTGACTAATTAGACTGGCCACGTGAGCGCCGCAGCCAATCACAACTCGAGCTGACGGAAGTAGGCAACATGTACCTGTTACGTTCTCGGTGACGGAACAGTCGACATTAAGCAGCGACGCCAGATAGTCCACGAACAACCAACTTCAGCGACAGACACAGACATTTTGTTCGGACCCGGTCGGTGTAGTTATAAACTATAACTGAGTCAACAATGGAGTTAATACCGACCGGGACCCGAGGAATTACGGACTCACCAATAATACAATTTGTGCGGTGGTGTTGTGGATCAGACCAATAAATAGCGGACACTCGAATCGGTAGGCAAACACGTGTTTTTCACGAAATCGCGGCAGTGACAATAAAGACAAACAAAAGGATTGGTATCGTAAAATAAAAGGGTTTTTGTTTTTTAAAATAGCGTGAATGTGTGTGCGAGCAAAAGCTGGGCTACCTTATAAGTGTAAGAATTGTATTTTCAATGTAAGAGCTATTTCCTAACAAAATGTGTTTTGTTCTTTTGTGTGTTGTATTAAGGACTTCAGTATTTCCGTAAGTAAAATATTCATTTCATATCATAAAAATGTGTTAGTCTAAGTTATTTCGTCATTACCACTGTCTTATTTCTGTGTTGAAAAAATTCGTCTAAACGTTCCGGAATCTTTCTGAGTTATTAATTGGGTGGGGTCAGATTGCTAAATTGTCCGTTTTATTAAGGTAAAGTGTAAAGGTCTCCATATCTGTCCTTCAAAGATATTGGTGGCGACTCTGGCTTCTGAGGAAATTTCTGCAACAGGTAAGTCCTGGTAGTGGTTTTATTTATTTTATATATTTCGGCTTTATTTTTTATTGTTACAAATGGCGACCCTGCCAGGATTTTCGTTTAATTGTAATTTTATACGAGATAGACCTATTTTAATACACAGAAAATAGGATGTGGTAATGACGAATGTATAAAAATTATATCGCATATATTTACGTAGGTTAGGTTTGTGATAGTAAGGCATATAGTTGTGTTAGATATTCTGATTTTACAATAACTGGTTTTTTATATATAAAAAGAAATAGAAATAAAATTTAAATATGGGGAAGTACGAGATAACAAAATAATAAAAATGATGCAAGCGCTTTTTAATGCACAGAATAATAAGTTCGATGAGAAATTTAGTAACTTAGATGAAAAATTTAACGAACAGAAAAATGAAATTAAAAAAATCCAGAATAATCTTAACGTAAAATTCAATGAAATGAAAAACGAAATTCAGGAACAAAGCTGTATTTATGATAAGAAATTGAGTGATCTAGAGACGCGGTTAGGCGAAATAGCATTAGAAAATGAGAAAGTCATAGACAAATTAAAATCAAACAAAGATGACAGAGTAAGTAGTAGTGGAAATGATAATTTAAATAATGAGTTGACAAGTAATAACAATGATAATACAAATAAAAATGTGGTGTTAGAAAATGATGGTGTAGATGTTGAGAGTGATAACGTAATTGTAGAAAGAGTAGAAGTTGATAATGAAATGTTAATGTATGTTTATGAGTTAGAGAGAGAGAGAAGAAATAATGTTGTAGTAGAGTGGGGACAGAGGGGAAATTTTCCTTTTATTATCTATGATGATTTAATGTGGTCACAAGAGTTTTTGAAGGGCAAGGGTCCCGTGTTAGTAGAAGATTTGAGTTTATTTTATTTGTATAAGTTTATACCCTCTGTCTGGAGTAATATTGAAGATATGAGATGGTGTTATGATGAGAGAGATTTAAATAGAGAATTGTGTGTTGAGAGAGAGATAGAAGTATATAATTTAAAGAGAGATTATGGTGAGTTGAAAGAAATATTAGAAGTGTATTTAAACAAGAATGATTTAAGTGATAATACAAAAGTAACTAACCCGATATTGGAAATATGTACTGACGGAGATTTAACAGAAATACTTAACGTAGACTTGGTGAATGATTATTATGGTATAACGGATAAATTGAAATTGTTTGGTTATGACACACAAGACAACAATATGTATGTCAATATAATTGAACAGTGCTATACAAAACCAAGATTAATCTTTGACGATGGAGGCTAGACTATAAACAATCAATGGACAATTTTATATATATTGTTTATGGTTTGGTGACCTCGCAATCTTTGAACACTGAAGTGTGATATGACTAAATAAATAAGGATGCAGATTTGTAAATAAATGTTTAATAAGTTTATTTGTGTGTATGGTAGAATGTTAAGTAAACAATAGTGTGTGTGGCTGGGAGGTGACGCAAAGGAGTCACGAATGTAAAGTTTAATAACATAACATTTTTTTTTATTCAAAGTTGGATCCAACAAAACTGCTTATGCTCTGTTCAATTAACTAGCTGGTCAGATATGTAATATAAGGTGTTCATTACATGCTATGATTTTAAATGTATTATTTTATTGTTGTATGTTAGGTAAAGGCATTGATAAGAATATGTGTTTTCATGATACGTGTATGCTTTAAATTAAGCCAATAATTAAGCGCCTGGCAGGCAATCAACATAATAGAAGTAAGTATTGATAATGTATTCCATGTAATTTGTTCAATTATGAGATGTGTTTTAATTGTATTAGGAGAGCAGCTGATCAACAATAAGATGTCACTGGTATATTGGTTATAAAGGTTCCAAGTTATTAATGTTCAATGTAATGTTTGCAATGTATTACCGATGTTTTAAAATAATGATACAAATAATTTGATAAAATGAGAAACTAAGTAATAATTTATGCAAATTAATAAAGGATAGTTTTGGGTGATAAATATTTTAGGTGACATATAGACCTGTCAAAGTTAAAGTTGAATTAATAGAGATGATATAAGGTAATGTTGTTTTGAGCTTATACATGTTGTAGTATTTTGAGAAGTATTGATGTTGACACAGTAGTAGTGAGTATATGTAGAGGTGAGTAATGTGAATGAGATATAAACGTAGTTGTTGATGATATTTTGTAGTAAGGGTGAGGTGGTAAGGTGTGAGCAACGTATGGCGTTGTGGCGAGAATAGAGTAGTTCGCGTGAGTGTTTGCCGATATTTTGGAGGGGCATTGGCTCGTACGGTTATAGCCAGGTAGGGAACACACATCCTAGTACAAAGATGAGCGGTGCCAGAGGTAAATTGAGTTTAGAGTGTTTGATAGATATTTTGATAGAGATGGGTGTCATGTAGTAAAAGTTAATAGTAGAGTCAGAGGGAGAAAGATTATATAGGTATCCAGCTCAAGTAGTACATTCAATGAGATAAATAGTTGACATCACCCACAGTAATGCAGAGTTAAACTGTTAAATAGAGAGAGTGATTTATGATAAAGATATAAAATTTGCATTTTTTTTAGCCAGTGACAAACTTTTGGTAGAATTGAAAATAATGTAAAGTTAAGAATTGTTTATGTTATTATTATGTAAAAGTCAATTTGATTATTATATTAATATTTTGTTCATTTTAAATATTTTATTTTGTTATGTTTTGTGCTTTGAGTTAGATTGTTACAGATGTTTAATGTAGGTGCAGAGAGTATACGTAACATATGTAGGTCAAGGGTTTTGGACTTGACCTAGTTTCGATCAGCTGATGAGGTCATACACCTACTAAGCTTGTATAGTAGGAAGCCAATTTTAATTTGTTTGTTTAATTAAGTCAAACCAATATTTGAATAATTTTAATAAATATGTTATTGAATAAATAAATTTAATAAAAATTTTTAATGAATAAATTTAATTTTTTTTGAATTTTAAAATTTTGAAAATTTTAAATTTTTTTTTGAAAAAAAAAAACATGATTTTTCGCCTGCCAGCGAATGCAAATTTTTAGATAATGATTCTTTTATTATACGTGCATTAACCATGTTTATTTGATTGTATTGTATTGGTAGACTATAAGTGGTTCTCCTGTTAGAGTAAGGATGTGTTTATATTATTAGAAATGTCTAGGTTGTCATTTGAAACAAAAATTTAGAAAAAAATAAGGAAGAGAATTTTTTGATAAAAGATTAGTTTTTTGAATTTTGAATTTTTTAAATTTATAATAAATTTTAAAAGAAATTTTTTTATTGTACTATGTGTTATGGCAACATATAAGGTTAGTGTGTGTGAGCCCAGTATTTGCTAGAGGCAGCCCAGCTTGCAAAAAGGGGAAACATATCGGCGGAGGAGCTGAAATAATTTCAGCCAGGGATTGAGGATTTTTGGGGGTAGCATGTTAGAAGGTGAGGTGGGCCGTGGTGCGAGTCTGTTCGATTTCTCGGTGTTGGGATCTCTTACGGAGAAGTCCAGTGATCTCGTTCAGATGAGTCCATGGTCGCTGAGCCAGGGGTGTCGTGTACCCATGAGATTAAGAACCAGGGGGTTGTTGGCACCAGTTCCTCACCGGTCCTCTTCGGGGTTATCGATGAGATTTCTTCTGTCGTGCACAGCAGAATTCTCATCGAGGGGGTATTGTAGCGGGTCAATTTTGGGTCCTTTTATTTATTACTGGTAATGGGTCTGAAAGGAGAGGGTTTTATTTTATAAAGAAAAAAAAAAGAAGAATGAATTTTGTTTGGACATCCTTGACGGTCACTCAAACATGCTTGTTGGACACCCTGTATTAAGATCCGTGCCAGTCCGAGTAAGGCACAAAGCGATAACGATGGAATGTGACTGTAAATGTGCGCCCGTGCGCCGTTGGCGATAATCTCGACACCAAACTCAACAACCGAACGGAACAACACGTGACTAATTAGACTGGCCACGTGAGCGCCGCAGCCAATCACAACTCGAGCTGACGGAAGTAGGCAACATGTACCTGTTACGTTCTTGGTGACGGAACAGTCGACATTAAGCAGCGACGCCAGATAGTCCACGAACAACCAACTTCAGCGACAGACACAGACATTTTGTTCGGACCCGGTCGGTGTAGTTATAAACTATAACTGAGTCAACAATGGAGTTAATACCGACCGGGACCCGAGGAATTACGGACTCACCAATAATACAATTTGTGCGGTGGTGTTGTGGATCAGACCAATAAATAGCGGACACTCGAATCGGTAGGCAAACACGTGTTTTTCACGAAATCGCGGCAGTGACAATAAAGACAAACAAAAGGATTGGTATCGTAAAATAAAAGGGTTTTTGTTTTTTAAAATAGCGTGAATGTGTGTGCGAGCAAAAGCTGGGCTACCTTATAAGTGTAAGAATTGTATTTTCAATGTAAGAGCTATTTCCTAACAAAATGTGTTTTGTTCTTTTGTGTGTTGTATTAAGGACTTCAGTATTTCCGTAAGTAAAATATTCATTTCATATCATAAAAATGTGTTAGTCTAAGTTATTTCGTCATTACCACTGTCTTATTCCTGTGTTGAAAAAATTCGTCTAAACGTTCCGGAATCTTTCTGAGTTATTAATTGGGTGGGGTCAGATTGCTAAATTGTCCGTTTTATTAAGGTAAAGTGTAAAGGTCTCCATATCTGTCCTTCAAAGATATTGGTGGCGACTCTGGCTTCTGAGGAAATTTCTGCAACAGGTAAGTCCTGGTAGTGGTTTTATTTATTTTATATATTTCGGCTTTATTTTTTATTGTTACAAAATTTAATTAAACACTCCAGTGGTCAGATTGTAATGACCCTGGTTTGACACTGCACACACACTTGAACAGAGAATATTTGTCCGCTTCTGACTAAAATGGACCTTTTTTAATACTATTTAATTATTTTCTCCTGTTCGATATATCCCGCACTAAATAAAATAAATACTTCACATCGATGCACTGATTCTAGGTAGACTGTATTGTAGTTACTTGTTGTTGCCGAAATGATTCAATGGACGCACTATTATATGAAGCTATAAGTTAATAAAATTTTGAGGTGACGAGCGACACCTGCTTGCTAGAGATGACCGTCAACAGTGGCTAACGGAAATTACCTGCATTCCGTTATGTACCCCCTGTTTTGATAAGGCTTAGGCGATTGTTTCATTTAGTAAGCTATTTTCTGATTGGCTTAACCAGACGTTACGAAAATGACGCATTGTTTTCCAACTGTCACTAACCGTCTTTTTGCTAAAATGATTGACAGCTGTCGTTGTTGTTATTATTGATATGCAAATTTCTTACTTTCTATTTACAAATGATGCTAACGCATGTCACGCACTTATTATAGTTGCGATCGTGGTTGTATCGCTATCAAATTAAAGGATATTTTTTACTCTTTCATTTGATATAGTTTGACACTGGTTTTATTTACACTTTCAATGACATTTTTTAATAAATTATGTTCAGGTATATGGCTTAGCGCTGTCGTCTGCTAGCGATGCCGGCCACGACTCTCTCTTATCAATACATTATTTGTGTTACACATCGCGTTTTCACTTAAACGTCTGTGTTGGAACACTAACATATCCGTCTTTATACTTATTTAGTGAATATAATTATTAAATCTTAACTTACTGATGTAATACATTGCTATGAACTATCCTTACTTCCTAATGACATTTTGTTTACACTACTTAGCTCTATGCTACTCACTAATGATTGAGTTGTTACTTGTATAATACACTAACAATGCTTGTCGCTACACTTGGTATAATTGTTCACTGTATGTGATTTACACTAGTAGTACTTTCTACTTATCACCTTACTGACAATCGTTCGTTTTAGGCGTTGCCTAGGCATACCTTTTACATCGGGTTTATGCCTTATTAATGTTCATTATTGACATTTGGTACATTGATGAGGTAACTTACTTATATAAGGTTCCCTCTTACAATTATTTTTACTTATCATAAGTACATTTGAGATTGTAATACAGTTTCAATTTTATATTGTGGCCATAGCTAATCTTAGTCATAGGCATTTATAGTTACTAGTCATTGTTTATTTATTCTCAGCCAAATACTGTTGCTGATATTATATTATTCGGGTCGTTACTTAATTATTTTTTATTAACATGTGAAATTACATTCAAGTTATTCACTGACTCGCTTGACAGCTTATAGTGAATCTAGCTTGTCCATTAGTTTGTGTCAGTTATAGTATTGGTTGTAGTGTCGAGCAGTGTTTTGTTTACTGCTTCTGGTGGCACTTCTTCTTCTTTCTTCTTCGATGGTCCTTCTCTTCTTCGCTACTTTCATCATTATATTATCTACTTACATTACCTTCATGTATTTATTAATTCTATGGGTATATGTCTAGGTTATGTAACACTTGGTCATGTTACACAATGTTAATGTGTAATGTACAATGTTTTATTATGGTTTTATTATGTTGGGGGGTAATAGTATGTGTGGTTAGGAGGTCGCTACAGGGGTAACGACGTTAGCAAATGTTAAAAGATAGTAGATCTTGAATGTTAAAAACATAAAGTTAGAAATGGTGTTGAGCAAAATATAGTATGATGTCATTGCAAAAAATATAAAATGATTATAAAGTTGAGTAATAAAATTTGAATAATGAACTTGTCTGCCATAGTAGTTGTAGGTTGAATTGTATAGAAATAAATAGGTGATGGTGTTTTGGGAATTTTGAAGGAATTGTTTACGTGTTATGTTATTTATAGGAATATATATATTTCTCTTATAAGGAAGAGATTGAATTTAGTGTTGATGAAAGATCAGTCTATTTTGAATTCTTGTTGTTGTTGTTTTGGAGAAATTAATTGAACAAACCAATGCCTCAGACACAAACCAATGCATCTAAAGGGAAACATATCAGTTGTAGATATGGAAGTATATTAGACCACTATTTTTAAATTTTGTATTCGATGTTTCAGAGTTTGGTGGTATTGTGACCGCAGTCCTGTGCTGGCCGGTGTGTCAGAACAGGAACATTAAGTGCCTCATGGCCTTATGGTGTTGGGATCTCTCCTGAGAAGTCCAGTAAGGTCAGACAGGTATGATCAGCATCATTGGACATAGGGTAAGTGATTATTTTTTTTTTTTATTAACATTACAGGGGGTTGTGGCGACATATCTGGGCTGATCCTTTTAGAAACGTATGAATGAGTCAATTAAAGTTTTTATGTTTCGACATAAAACCTTTCATTGAGGGGGTTTGTAACGGTACATAAAGGCCTGTTATCTTAATTATGGGGTTTGAGGATGTTACAGAATGTTTTATTGTATTCATGTTATAGAAAGTATGGTTAGGTCCATTTTCCCTATGTCTGCACAAACAATGCATATCCAGAGAGAGGAGAATAATTCCAAGGTCACCGGTGGACGGGCGAAACCGAGCAGATACAATGGCGGTGTCAGTGAAGAAAGACTTTAATATCAATTCTTATTGGTCCACAAGGCTGTCGTCATTAATAAACGATAATGACGCATAGACAATAACGTATGCAACAAGGCGTTGGCCGAGAAAACAAAAGATGGTGACGTCAGATGTACTAATACGTATGCAAATTTTGCGTATAACCAGTTCTCAGTTCCACACAGCACATCAGAGCGTCAACAGCTCACATCGCTGTTGGCGTAGTTTTCACCAGACGTGTTTTTAGACAAATTACTAAATGTAATTAAAATGTAACAGTAAATCTTTAAAGACTAAAACCAGCAAATTACTAGCCAAGTATGTAAAGTAGAATCAGTGCTATCAGAATAAATCGACGAGGGACATGCGGCGACCATCTGCCATTTTAATACGGAGGATCTGACACCTCCGTAATTATAGTTTATTACATTAATTATATTAATTATAGTTAATTATAATTTAACTAGCGTACCTTATCACTTCACTTTGGGGTTTTTACACATACACTGTTGCACTGTATCACTGTTTATACTATGTGTTTTTTAGTGGGTGATCCCTATACTTATTTCTCTTTCATTACAATATATCCTTAATACTAATAACAATTAATTAATAACAATTAATACCTAATAATTAATAACAATTTTATTTGTGGTTAGGTTGCTTTTTTATCATCACCTTAATCCTTAACCTTTTTTAATAGTGTTTCTTCTCTAGATCATTTTGTCCATTAATGGGTAATAACCGTTACTTTTTCCTTTCTCAGGATAACCATTGGTTTGGTTCCATTATTCTTCTTGAGTGCTTTATTTCTCCTTCTCCTATGCTTTATTACTCGTTTGTGAATCATTATTGGTTTTCACTTCTACCTATCTCCCTCCTTCTTCATTTTCATTATTTGATTAATACTTTGGTTTTTCCATCCTTTTCTTTGGGTATTTTGGGGTCGTTTAATCCCATGAACTTGTTTCCTTTTTGTTTGGGTTTTGAATTTTTTCCTTTCTTCCTTTGGTTTGGTTAATCACCTTCTTTTCTTCCTTGGTTGTATTTGTTGGGTCAATCACTTTCTTCTCTTATTCTCGTTGGTTATTTGTGTGGTTCCCTTCTTCATTTGTTTCCTGTTGTTGGGTCAATCACTTGGGTTAGGTAATGACGTCGTTCGTCGAGTCATATTTTTTATATTTTATTTAAATGAATTATTTTATTTGATATGAAGTATTTTTACATTTATAAATATAGTTTTTATCCCTGGTACTGGGTTGGCTTATTTGTGTTGTAACAATATATATATGCTTAATCATTTATTATTCATTAGAAACTTTCTTCATTACAAATTAATAATTTAACTTCATTACACAAACTTTCTTTTGTACCACATTAATTGAGTAATTAATCTTCAATTATTTAATTCAATTATTTAAAATTCCACCATTATTTTCACTTGTTTAGTCAAAAAAAAAATGTTATTTGTTATTATTAAATCAATTAAACTATAACTTACTGTTGCATACATGGTGTACATAAAATTTACCTGTAATACACAACATCAAAATACACAAATACATTGACATTCATACACAAAAATAATATACAATCCAACTTATTATTTTATCATTGACCAAAATCAGTTCATATACAGTCCATTTCAAAACCACTGTTCAATTAGTTAAATGTTCATTACACAATAAAACAATCTATCCTCCATCATTGAATAACAGTCGAATCTTAGGTCTATACAACTTATTTTTTATTTAATATCTGATATTATTATTATCAATATAATATTTATCTAACTTTTTATATTCTTCCACAATCTTGTTTGAATTAATAGGTTTATTCCATATCAATTTATCATGTACCATGTCATCATCGGGTATGGTTGTGTCTACCTCAGTATTACCTGTCATAATCATGTAAGTCATAAAGTCATTATTATCATCATCATGATTATCTACTAATACACCTGTTACTTCACAAGGGAAGTAATTGTTATCATTATTATCATCATCTGCTATTGCTGCTGTCTCAGCTTTAATACAAGGTATGTATTCACTATAATTACCTACTACCTCTACTCCTAACCTTTCTACAAATTCTCTATACTTTCTATTTATCTTAAAAATCTCTATTACTCTCTTTCTCTCTCTCTCTCAATATATTTCTCACCATAACACCAAGCTACACACTCTCTCTCCAAATATTCAGGGGTCACTAAGTCACAATTACTGTACCACCTATGAGGTGCACAAAAAATCCAGGGAAATTTATTTGTAGACATATCGTCTCCCAAATATATACCTAAGGAACTCACGTCCTTGCTAAACGCTCGTGAAGACTTAACTTCACCCCCAACTACAATATCAAGGGAAAAATCTACCCCCTGCATCAACTCTACAAATATACTTTTTCTCTCTCTCTCTGTTTCATCACACACAAACATCTCTCATTATCAATTTCTACTCTCTCTACAATTTCGTTATCACTATCAATATCCACATAATTATTTTCTACCACCATGTTCTTAATTATACCATTATTATTACCTGTGAACTCATCAGCTTATCACCTTGTTTTTCGTCATATTGTCACTGCTACTTACCTTCTTATTCCACATTTGACTTAATCTCTCATCTAACCTTTTATTCATTTCGTCACATTGTTTATCAAAAATATCATTTCGTTTTTTAATTTCATTTTTTATTTCGTCAAACTTCTCGTTAAAATCACTTTTAGTTTGAATATTTTGTGTTTTAATTTCGTTTTTTATTTCACTTTTGAAGTTATTAAAATTTTCATTCTACTTTAAAAAACTAATACTTTAAAAAACCTATTAAAAAAGCATAATATTACATTGGCCTCAAAGGCAAGTAATAAACTTGAGAAAAAACTCACTTTTACTAACAAAAATATACCCTCCGATATATTTGATGGTACTGGTGTATATAGACTTAATTGTTCTGATTGCACACAGTTCTATATAGGACAAACAGGTCGTTCTTTCAAATTACGCTATAAAGAACATATCCCAAGCTCCAAATCAAATATAACAAGATCTACATTTGCAGAACATTTGAGCTCATATAACCATAATATAAAAAGTATCAATGATAATTTAGATATCCTACATAAATGTAAAAAGTCACTAAAGCTGGACACCCTTGAAAGATTCGAGATATACAAAGCCATAAAGAAGGATCACAATCGTGTCCTTAATGAAAAAGCAATATATAACAATAATGTTTTATTTAATAGAATCGATCTTATGGAACGAGAGATTGGCGATATCAGATCGAAAAATTGAACCGAGGTCAAACCGGCATTGATTAATTTTACCGTGGAGTGCGTTCCTGTGCAGGTTCGTTGCGGCCGCGTTGTTTTTTTATATATATTTTTTTTTTTATATTCTTTTATTAATGTTATTTTATTGTGATATAGTTTATTTATTGTTATATATAATTTTGTGTTGTTTTAATCTTTAAATATCTGACGAGATGCATATACATCGAAATGTTTTAACTTAATTCATATTCTGATCTGATGATGACACCAAATGGTGTCGAAACTCGAGTAATCCTAAAAGGATTTTAAGAAACGTCGACAGAAGGTAAATAACCTATTTTATAGTCTTAATCGTTTCTGGAGGCAAGAAAAATGTTTAAATTGAATGCCAGTCAGGTAAAAATTGCCTTTCAATATATGAATTTAAGGTTAAAACTACTAAAAACGGCACTGAATATTAAGTATAACAAAACATGTTTAAGTTTGCAAATCGTGCCGAGTTATGTCCAAATAAAAATAAAATCTAGTTCTTATAGCGCTAAAAAAACTAAAGAAATGGCCACTAAATTATGGATAAAGAACGAAATAAAACATTTGCATAGCAAAAAGAACTTACTCAATACGATGCTCTTGAAAAAACATCTCGAACTTTTACAAAACCTACACGCCTCACAAGTCCACAATGTAACATATTTGATTGAAAGACAAATAAATAGTACCATTATAAAGAAAAAGAAGACACAAAATAAAAAAATTCGTAACTTGTTGAAAAAACAGAACGACACGCAAGAGAACAATGTAATAAATCACCAGTTTTACCCACGTATTGTTAATCTTACTGGAATACAGTTCAACAACGAAGAAACCAAATTAATGAATAAAGGCTTAAAATACAATCTTAAAAACAATAGTTCCAAACAATCACTCTGTAACGAAATATTGAACGCTGAAACCGCAATAAACTCCATACCCGATGAAGAAACGAAAACAGTAATAAGACATGCAATCTATATCTATAATATCGGTATGGAGAACCATACATGACTTCCATATTCTAAGATTTATATTTAAAATCATTTTCAGCCAAACAGCCAGGCTGTGTCTTACCTGCCTTTTTATTGCTGTATTAAATGAAAAATATTATATTACATTAAAATGAAAAAATTATAATTTTATTGCCTGGCAACAAAATTATTTTATTTTTAACAATTACCATTGTTTCAAAAAGTTTAAATAAATTTTCAAGTACTTTACTCTTGTTAAAACGTAAAAGGTTGCAGGTAAACTACCCCTTCCCCTTAACCGATCTTCACCAAAATCGAAAGTCATTGAGACATCTACAATTCAGGGACGTATGCAAAACATTATTTGATTCTGTTTGCATTTGCGGCTGTTATCGTTTGCCATAGAAAATACGCTTGATAAAAAAACGTTGCAGGTAAACTACCCCTTCTCCTTAACCGATCTTCACCAAAAACAATAGGTCTTGAGTACTCTACAAATCAGGGCTGTATGCAAATAATCTTTTGATTCTGTTTGAATTTGCGGCTGTTATCGTTTGCCATAGGAAATACCCTTGTTAAAACATAAAACGTTACAGGTAAACTACCCCTTTCCCTTAACCGATCTTCACCAAAAACAATAGGTCTTGAGTACTCTACAAATCAGGGCTGTATGCAAAACATTATTTGATTCTGTTTGAATTTGCGGCTGTTATCGTTTGCCATAGAAAATACCCTTGTTAAAAAAACGTTGCAGGTAAACTACCCCTTTCCCTCAACCGAACTTCACCAAAAACAATAGGTCTTGAGAACTCTACAATTTAGGGCTGCATGCAAATAATCTTTTGATTCTGTTTGAATTTGCGGCTGTTATCGTTTGCCATAGGAAATACCCTTGTTAAAACATAAAACGTTACAGGTAAACTACCCCTTTCCCTTAACCGATCTTCACCAAAATCAGCAGATCTTGAGAACTCTACAATTCAGGGCTGTATGCGAAACATTATTTGATTCTGTTTGAATTTGCGGCTGTTATCGTTTGCCAAACAAACAAAATTACCCTTGCTAAAAAAAAACCGTTGCAGGTAAACTACCCCTTTCCCTCAACCGATCTTCACCAAAAACAATAGGTCGCGAGTACTCTCCAAATCAGGGCTGCATGCAAAAAATTATTTGATTCTGTTTGAATTTGCGGCAGTTATCGTTTGCCATAGAAAAAAATCTACAGACAGACAGACACACAGACACTTTTCGGAAAACGACTTTTTTTCATGTTTTGAGTGTAGTAGAATCAGAATCTGCAATAATCTCGAACACGATTTTTTTTGCCATCACCATACTTCCATTCCTTAAGGAATATGGAAGTAATATCGGTATGGAGAACCATACATGACTTCCATATTCTAAGATTTATATTTAAAATCATTTTCAGCCAAACAGCCAGGCTGTGTCTTACCTGCCTTTTTATTGCTGTATTAAATGAAAAATATTATATTACATTAAAATGAAAAAATTATAATTTTATTGCCTGGCAACAAAATTATTTTATTTTTAACAATTACCATTGTTTCAAAAAGTTTAAATAAATTTTCAAGTACTTTACTCTTGTTAAAACGTATAAGGTTGCAGGTAAACTACCCCTTCCCCTTAACCGATCTTCACCAAAATCGAAAGTCATTGAGACCTCTACAATTCAGGGACGTATGCAAAAAATTATTTGATTCTGTTTGAATTTGCGGCTGTTATCGTTTGCCATAGAAAATACGCTTGATAAAAAAACGTTGCAGGTAAACTACCCCTTCCCCTTAACCGATCTTCACCAAAAACAATAGGTCTTGAGTACTCTACAAATCAGGACTGTATGCAAAACATTATTTGATTCTGTTTGAATTTGCGGCTGTTATCGTTTGCCATAGAAAATACCCTTGTTAAAAAAACGTTGCAGGTAAACTACCCCTTTCCCTCAACCGATCTTCACCAAAAACAATAGGTCTTGAGAAATCTACAATTCAGGGCTGTATGCGAAACATTATTTGATTCTGTTTGAATTTGCGGCTGTTATCGTTTGCCAAAAAAACAAAATTTCCCTTGATAAAAAAAACCGTTGCAGGTAAACTACCCCTTCCCCTCAACCGATCTTCACCAAAAACAATAGGTCGCGAGTACTCTACAAATCAGGGCTGTATGCAAAAAATTATTTGATTCTGTTTGAATTTGCGGCAGTTGTCGTTTGCCATAGAAAATACGCATGATAAAAAACGTTGCTGGTAAACTACCCCTTCCCCTCAACCGATCTTCACCAAAAACAATAGGTCATGAGTACTCTACAAATCAGGGCTGTATGCAGAAAATTATTTGATTCTGTTTGAATTTGCGGCTGTTATCGTTTGCCATAGAAAATACCCTTGTTAAAAAAACGTTGTAGGTAAACTACCCCTTTCCCTTAACCGATCTTCACCAAAAACAAAAGGTATTGAGAACTCTACAATTTAGGGCTGTATGCAAATAATCTTTTCATTCTGTTTGAATTTGCGGCTGTTATCGTTTGCCATAGGAAATACCCTTGTTAAAACATAAAACGTTACAGGTAAACTACCCCTTTCCCTTAACCGATCTTCACCAAAAACAATAGGTCTTGAGAACTCTACATTTCAGGGCTGTATGCGAAACATTATTTGATTCTGTTTGAATTTGCGGCTGTTATCGTTTGCCAAACAATCAAAATTACCCTTGCTAAAAAAAAACCGTTGCAGGTAATCTACCCCTTTCCCTCAACCGATCTTCACCAAAAACAATAGGTCGCGAGAACTCTGCAAAACCGGGCTGTATGCAAAAAATTATTTGATTCTGTTTGAATTTGCGGCAGTTATCGTTTGCCATAGAAAAAAAATCTAAGACAGACAGACAGACAGACAGACAGACACACAGACAGACAGACACACAGACACTTTTCGGAAAACGACTTTTTTTCATGTTTTGAGTGTAGTAGAATCAGAATCTGCAATAATCTCGAACACGATTTTTTTTGCCATCACCATACTTCCATTCCTTAAGGAATATGGAAGTAAATATCGGTATGGAGAACCATACATGACTTCCATATTCTAAGATTTATATTTAAAATCATTTTCAGCCAAACAGCCAGGCTGTGCCTTACCTGCCTTTTTATTGCTGTATTAAATGAAAAATATTATATTACATTAAAATGAAAAAATTATAATTTTATTGCCTGGCAACAAAATTATTTTATTTTTAACAATTACCATTGTTTCAAAAAGTTTAAATAAATTTTCAAGTACTTTACTCTTGTTAAAACGTATAAGGTTGCAGGTAAACTACCCCTTCCCCTTAACCGATCTTCACCAAAATCGAAAGTCATTGAGACCTCTACAATTCAGGGACGTATGCAAAAAATTATTTGATTCTGTTTGAATTTGCGGCTGTTATCGTTTGCCATAGAAAATACGCTTGATAAAAAAACGTTGCAGGTAAACTACCCCTTCCCCTTAACCGATCTTCACCAAAAACAATAGGTCTTGAGTACTCTACAAATCAGGACTGTATGCAAAACATTATTTGATTCTGTTTGAATTTGCGGCTGTTATCGTTTGCCATAGAAAATACCCTTGTTAAAAAAACGTTGCAGGTAAACTACCCCTTTCCCTCAACCGATCTTCACCAAAAACAATAGGTCTTGAGAAATCTACAATTCAGGGCTGTATGCGAAACATTATTTGATTCTGTTTGAATTTGCGGCTGTTATCGTTTGCCAAAAAAACAAAATTTCCCTTGATAAAAAAAACCGTTGCAGGTAAACTACCCCTTCCCCTCAACCGATCTTCACCAAAAACAATAGGTCGCGAGTACTCTACAAATCAGGGCTGTATGCAAAAAATTATTTGATTCTGTTTGAATTTGCGGCAGTTGTCGTTTGCCATAGAAAATACGCATGATAAAAAACGTTGCTGGTAAACTACCCCTTCCCCTCAACCGATCTTCACCAAAAACAATAGGTCATGAGTACTCTACAAATCAGGGCTGTATGCAGAAAATTATTTGATTCTGTTTGAATTTGCGGCTGTTATCGTTTGCCATAGAAAATACCCTTGTTAAAAAAACGTTGTAGGTAAACTACCCCTTTCCCTTAACCGATCTTCACCAAAAACAAAAGGTATTGAGAACTCTACAATTTAGGGCTGTATGCAAATAATCTTTTCATTCTGTTTGAATTTGCGGCTGTTATCGTTTGCCATAGGAAATACCCTTGTTAAAACATAAAACGTTACAGGTAAACTACCCCTTTCCCTTAACCGATCTTCACCAAAAACAATAGGTCTTGAGAACTCTACATTTCAGGGCTGTATGCGAAACATTATTTGATTCTGTTTGAATTTGCGGCTGTTATCGTTTGCCAAACAATCAAAATTACCCTTGCTAAAAAAAAACCGTTGCAGGTAATCTACCCCTTTCCCTCAACCGATCTTCACCAAAAACAATAGGTCGCGAGAACTCTGCAAAACCGGGCTGTATGCAAAAAATTATTTGATTCTGTTTGAATTTGCGGCAGTTATCGTTTGCCATAGAAAAAAAATCTAAGACAGACAGACAGACAGACAGACAGACACACAGACAGACAGACACACAGACACTTTTCGGAAAACGACTTTTTTTCATGTTTTGAGTGTAGTAGAATCAGAATCTGCAATAATCTCGAACACGATTTTTTTTGCCATCACCATACTTCCATTCCTTAAGGAATATGGAAGTAAATATCGGTATGGAGAACCATACATGACTTCCATATTCTAAGATTTATATTTAAAATCATTTTCAGCCAAACAGCCAGGCTGTGCCTTACCTGCCTTTTTATTGCTGTATTAAATGAAAAATATTATATTACATTAAAATGAAAAAATTATAATTTTATTGCCTGGCAACAAAATTATTTTATTTTTAACAATTACCATTGTTTCAAAAAGTTTAAATAAATTTTCAAGTACTTTACTCTTGTTAAAACGTATAAGGTTGCAGGTAAACTACCCCTTCCCCTTAACCGATCTTCACCAAAATCGAAAGTCATTGAGACCTCTACAATTCAGGGACGTATGCAAAAAATTATTTGATTTTGTTTGAATTTGCGGCTGTTATCGTTTGCCATAGAAAATACGCTTGATAAAAAAACGTTGCAGGTAAACTACCTCTTCCCCTTAACCGATCTTCACCAAAAACAATAGGTCTTGAGTACTCTACAAATCAGGACTGTATGCAAAACATTATTTGATTCTGTTTGAATTTGCGGCTGTTATCGTTTGCCATAGAAAATACCCTTGCTAAAAAAACGTTGTAGGTAAACTACCCCTTTCCCTTAACCGATCTTCACCAAAAACAAAAGGTATTGAGAACTCTACAATTTAGGGCTGTATGCAAATAATCTTTTCATTCTGTTTGAATTTGCGGCTGTTATCGTTTGCCATAGGAAATACCCTTGTTAAAACATAAAACGTTACAGGTAAACTACCCCTTTCCCTTAACCGATCTTCACCAAAAACAATAGGTCTTGAGAACTCTACAATTCAGGGCTGTATGCGAAACATTATTTGATTCTGTTTGAATTTGCGGCTGTTATCGTTTGCCAAACAAACAAAATTACCCTTGCTAAAAAAAAACCGTTGCAGGTAAACTACCCCTTTCCCTCAACCGATCTTCACCGAAAACAATAGGTCGCGAGAACTCTGCAAAACCGGGCTGTATGCAAAAAATTATTTGATTCTGTTTGAATTTGCGGCAGTTATCGTTTGCCATAGAAAAAAAATCTACAGACAGACAGACACACAGACAGACAGACACACAGACAGACAGACAGACAGACACACAGACACTTTTCGGAAAACGACTTTTTTTCATGTTTTGAGTGTAGTAGAATCAGAATCTGCAATAATCTCGAACACGATTTTTTTTGCCATCACCATACTTCCATTCCTTAAGGAATATGGAAGTAAAATATCGGTATGGAGAACCATACATGACTTCCATATTCCAAGATTTATATTTAAAATCATTTTCACCCAAACAGCCAGGCTGTGTCTTACCTGCCTTTTTATTGCTGTATTAAATGAAAAATATTATATTACATTAAAATGAAAAAATTATAATTTTATTGCCTGGCAACAAAATTATTTTATTTTTAACAATTACCACTGTTTCAAAAAGTTTAAATAAATTTTCAAGTACTTTACTCTTGTTAAAACGTAAAAGGTTGCAGGTAAACTACCCCTTCCCCTTAACCGATCTTCACCAAAATCGAAAGTCATTGAGACCTCTACAATTCAGGGACGTATGCTAAAAATTATTTGATTCTGTTTGAATTTGCGGCTGCTATCGTTTGCCATAGAAAATACCCTTGTTAAAAAAATGTTGCAGGTAAACTACCCCTTTCCCTCAACCGATCTTCACCAAAAACAATAGGTCTTGAGAACTCTACAATTTAGGGCTGTATGCAAATAATCTTTTGATTCTGTTTGAATTTGCGGCTGTTATCGTTTGCCATAGGAAATACCCTTGTTAAAACATAAAACGTTACAGGTAAACTACCCCTTTCCCTTAACCGATCTTCACCAAAAACAATAGGTCTTGAGTACTCTACAAATCAGGGCTGTACGCAAAACATTATTTGATTCTGTTTGAATTTGCGGCTGTTATCGTTTGCCATAGAAAATACCCTTGTTAAAAAAACGTTGCAGGTAAACTACCCCTTTCCCTCAACCGATCTTCACCAAAAACAATAGGTCTTGAGAACTCTACAATTTAGGGCCGTATGCAAATAATCTTTTGATTCTGTTTGAATTTGCGGCTGTTATCGTTTGCCATAGGAAATACCCTTGTTAAAACATAAAACGTTACAGGTAAACTACCCCTTTCCCTCAACCGATCTTCACCAAAAACAATAGGTCTTGAGAAATCTACAATTCAGGGCTGTATGCGAAACATTATTTGATTCTGTTTGAATTTGCGGCTATCGTTTGCCAAAAAAAAAAATTTCCCTTGATAAAAAAAACCGTAGCAGGTAAACTACCCCTTCCCCTCAACCGATCTTCACCAAAAACAATAGGTCGCGAGTACTCTACAAACCAGGCCTGTATGCAAAAAATTATTTGATTCTGTTTGAATTTGCGGCAGTTGTCGTTTGCCATAGAAAATACGCATGATAAAAAACGTTGCTGGTAAACTACCCCTTCCCCTCAACCGATCTTCACCAAAAACAATAGGTCTTGAGTACTCTACAAATCAGGGCTGTATGCAGAAAATTATTTGATTCTGTTTGAATTTGCGGCTGTTATCGTTTGCCATAGAAAAAATACCCTTGTTAAAAAAACGTTGTAGGTAAACTACCCCTTTCTCTTAACCGATCTTAACCAAAAACAATAGATCTTGAGAACTCTACAATTTAGGGCTGTATGCAAATAATCTTTTGATTCTGTTTGAATTTGCGGCTGTTATCGTTTGCCATAGGAAATACCCTTGTTAAAACATAAAACGTTACAGGTAAACTACCCCTTTCCCTTAACCGATCTTCACCAAAAACAATAGGTCTAGAGAACTCTACAATTCAGGGCTGTATGCGAAACATTATTTGATTCTGTTTGAATTTGCGGCTGTTATCGTTTGCCAAACAAACAAAATTACCCTTGCTAAAAAAAAACCGTTGCAGGTAAACTACCCCTTTCCCTCAACCGATCTTCACCAAAAACAACAGGTCGCGAGAACTCTGCAAAACCGGGCTGTATGCAAAAAATTATTTGATTCTGTATGAATTTGCGGCAGTTATCGTTTGCCATAGAAAAAAATCTACAGACAGACAGACACACAGACAGACAGACACACAGACAGACAGACAGACAGACACACAGACACTTTTCGGAAAACGACTTTTTTTCATGTTTTGAGTGTAGTAGAATCAGAATCTGCAATAATCTCGAACACGATTTTTTTTGCCATCACCATACTTCCATTCCTTAAGGAATATGGAAGTAAAAATGAATGTTTGTTTCTTTCTTTCTTTCTTTGTCCCGTATGCGTTCCTATACCATTCATCCGATTGCGATGAAACTTCGGTGAGTTGTTGAGCACACGCCCGCGAAGGTTTATGAATTTTTTTCGATGGGGTCCTATGGGGGGTTCTTGGGGTCTTCCACATCTCCTCCTAAACCACTGGACCGATTTCAACCAAACTTGGCACAAATATTTTATGCAACGGGAGAACCAACATAGGGTAGGTGTTTTTTCGATGGGGTCCTTTGGGGTCTTCCACATCTCCTCCTAAACCACTGGACCGATTTCAACCAAACTTGGCACAAATATTTTACGCAACGGGAGAACCAACATAGGATAGGTGTTTTTTTCGACGGGGTCCATTGGGGGGGTTCTTTGGGGTCTTCCACATCTCCTCCTAAACCACTGGACCGATTTCAACCAAACTTGGCACAAATATTTTACGCAACGGGAGAACCAACATAGGATATGTGTTTTTTCGATATGATACTTCGGGGGGTCCTTTGGGGTCTTCCACATCTCCTCCTAAACCACTGGACCGATTTCAACCAAACTTGGCACAAATATTTTACGCAAAGGAAGAACCAACATAGGATAGGTGTTTTTTCGATGGGGTCCTTTGGGGTCTTCCACATCTTCTCCTAAACGACTGGACCGATTTCAACCAAACTTGGCACAAATATTTTACGCAACGGGAGAACCAACATAGGATAGGTGTTTTTCTGACAGGGTCCTTTGGGGTCTTCCACATCTTCTCCTAAACCACTGGACCGATTTCAACCAAACTTGGCACAAATATTTTACGCAAAGGGAGAACCAACATAGGATAGGTGTTTTTTTTTTTTTTTATCGATGGGGTCCTTTGGGGTCTTCCACATCTTCTCCTAAACCACTGGACCGATTTCAACCAAACTTGGCACAAATATTTTACGCAACGGGAGAACCAACATAGGATATGTTTTTTCGATATGATACTTCGGGGGGTCCTTTGGGGTCTTCCACATCTCCTCCTAAACCACTGGACCGATTTCAACCAAACTTGGCACAAATATTTTACGCAAAGGGAGAACCAACATAGGATAGGTGTTTTTTCGATGGGGTTCTTTTGGGGGTTCTTTGGGGTCTTCCACATCTCCTCCTAAACCACTGGACCGATTTCAACCAAACTTGGCACAAATATTTTACGCAACGGGAGAACCAACATAGGACAGGTGTTTTTTTCGATACGATCCTCTGGGGGGTCCTTTGGAGTCTTAAAAAACTAACTTATTAGATCTGGTTACTATGGCAACCCAATGGAATAGATTCTGTTCTAAATATATTATCGCATTAAATTGAAGACCACGCGAACGAAGTCTTTATATATTATATATATACAAACACTTTCTTTCTTTGAGTGGCATTGCAACGCATGCCGGGTACTCGCTAGTTGACAATAAAATAAAAAACGGTTTAAAAGCCGAAAACATAAAGAATACAAAAACTATTTACCATAGCGAAACAAGGGTGTTTAACGAGATAAAGACGAAATTAATAGACCATAACGCAATCGTCACCAAAGCGGACAAAGGTCAAACTCTAGTAATTTTAACTTATGATGATTATAAAAATAAGATACTGGATTTCATTAAAAACAATAACATTATTGAAATTCATAGCGATCCCACTCTTACATTTAACAATAAAGTGAAATCAATATTGAATAAATCAAAATATGTCATTACGCATGATGAGAAAAAACACCTAAAAATGATAGACCCCAAGGCCCCTAAACTTAAGGGCCTTCCAAAAATACATAAAAATAATATGCCTATCCGTCCTTTAGTTAATTTTATGTCTGCACCTTCATATAAAATTGCCAAAAAACTTGAAAAAATTTTTAGACAACACATAACGTTTAACAAAAATTATAGTTTAAAAAACAGCTTAGAATTGGTCGAACTTACAAAAACTATTACAATCGAACCGAGACACACTCTCGCCTCATTCGACATAGTAAATCTATACACGAACATACCTATTACCGAAACGTTAGAAATAGCTAAAAATTTATTACTATCTAAATCCACATTAAATTATGAAGCAGTTGATGAGTTAATCAATTTGACAAAAGTAATATTAGAACAAAATTACTTTACTTTCGAAAACAAATATTATTTACAACGGGATGGTTTAGCTATGGGATCCCCATTGTCAGGCATCCTAACTGAAATTTACCTAAATCATATTGAAACAAACGAAATCTTATCGACTAAAAACAAACATTATACAAAAATCTTATTTTATCGACGATATGTGGATGACACAATAATGATTTACAATGGCAATTGCAGACAATTAGAAATGCTTAAAAAATATATGAATACCATTACAAATAATTTACAATTCACATTAGAAACTGAAATGAATAATAAAATTAATTTTTTAGATTTAGCTTTAACTAAAATAAATAATAAAATTAGCTTTAATATTTACAGAAAACCAACAACCACAGATCATGCTATTCATGCCTCATCGTATCACCCTATGTCACATAAAATGGCTTTTTTTAACTGCATGATTCATATATTGCTGGCATTGCCCTTATCTACAGATGATTATAACAGTGAACTAAACATTATCAAGCACATAGCATTGGCCAATGGATACAAAAGTCATATAGTAGATAGATTAATTAATAAAAAACAAAACAAACCAATAAATATTGATGTATCCAAAGAAAACAAATACATTGCTATAGAATATGGCGAAAATCTATACCATACTTTAAAAAACCTATTAAAAAAGCATAATATTACATTGGCCTCAAAGGCAAGTAATAAACTTGAGAAAAAACTCACTTTTACTAACAAAAATATACCCTCCGATATATTTGATGGTACTGGTGTATATAGACTTAATTGTTCTGATTGCACACAGTTCTATATAGGACAAACAGGTCGTTCTTTCAAATTACGCTATAAAGAACATATCCCAAGCTCCAAATCAAATATAACAAGATCTACATTTGCAGAACATTTGAGCTCATATAACCATAATATAAAAAGTATCAATGATAATTTAGATATCCTACATAAATGTAAAAAGTCACTAAAGCTGGACACCCTTGAAAGATTCGAGATATACAAAGCCATAAAGAAGGATCACAATCGTGTCCTTAATGAAAAAGCAATATATAACAATAATGTTTTATTTAATAGAATCGATCTTATGGAACGAGAGATTGGCGATATCAGATCGAAAAATTGAACCGAGGTCAAACCGGCATTGATTAATTTTACCGTGGAGTGCGTTCCTGTGCAGGTTCGTTGCGGCCGCGTTGTTTTTTTATATATATATTTTTTTTTTTTATATTCTTTTATTAATGTTATTTTATTGTGATATAGTTTATTTATTGTTATATATAATTTTATGTGTTGTTTTAATCTTTAAATATCTGACGAGATGCATATACATCGAAATGTTTTAACTTAATTCATATTCTGATCTGATGATGACACCAAATGGTGTCGAAACTCGAGTAATCCTAAAAGGATTTTAAGAAACGTCGACAGAAGGTAAATAACCTATTTTATAGACGTAGAATAAGGTAATATTTTTTATTGTAACCATTGGAGTTCTTTAGCTCATAGTCACGAGAATCCACGATTTGGGAAACCAAAAATATTTGTAATACACTTTAACGTACACAGCAATGTAAGGTTGAACGTTTCCTAGATCGCTTCGCCAAAGCCTTGATATCAGAGTCGAATGTAAACAGTCGGTGCAAATTTGTTATTGTATTATTGTCAATGTGAATGTTTTCAATTATCACCTATTAAAAAAAATAACTATTACAGGTAGTAACCGTCGTTATCATTTCATAGGGAGTGCTATATATAAATTACTTGTGTTTAGTTACGAATAAATTGTTCGAGCAGCGAACAAGTCGTCATTCACGCAGCAGTAGTGACAATTGTGACGGCCGTGCGAGCGGGAATTATTTGAATGCCCAATACCGCAATGCTGATAACTCGTCTGACAATAATTTTAGTTGTTTTATAAAACGGGTTGGCGCCACCCGGGATTAATACACCCCTATAAATAACAGGTAAGGTTACTGCCGTATTATACAGGTGATTACATCAACGCTACGAACATCGCTAGCCACAACATTACTGTAACGACCCCGGTGCGAGGCGAACGCACTAATTATAATTACACATACAAAACTGGTGTACATTTTACAGGTACGATCAGATCATTTAGTTACAGATTGGCGACCAACCGGTGAGGCTTTAAAAGAAGGCCAACGGCGACTATGAAGAGACATTCTTTGGTTGCAATATAAAGACGAAAAAAGATGAAACAAAAAGATAGGCTACAACGACAAACGAAAATGCCCAAACAACAGAAACAATGGAGTTATGCAGAGTGGATGACAAAGTTATTTAAAAAATTCAGTAAGGAAATGGAATACATCAAGAAGAACACCACGGATCATGAAAGAGCACAAATGAGTCGTGCAAATGCAGTGGGATCACCAAACGACAAGATGTCACTGAGAGATATTTATAATGAAATGTGGAAGCTGGACACCAAATATAATGAAGAAAAGACTATCGGGACAGCCCACGAAAAACGTGATAACAATGTGAGAAGAATGACCGAAGAAGATTGGGATAGATGGAGTGACAATGAAAAACAAATGAAAAACGAAAGAACGGGAGTATACGCCCAGGTGACTGAGGAATTTACACAGGAGGAATATGACCAATGGAGACTATCTATAAGACAACCGGAACAACCAATACAAACAGAAAATACGGAACTAAGAGAATGGATAATGGTTATGTTCGAACTATCCAGAGAATGTAATTGGAGGAAGGTACATAATCAAGTAGAAGAGTTCACGGAAGTGCCGAAACCAAAAACTCAAATAAAAAAAGAAGTAGTCAAACGGAAGCAACAGAAGAAAATGCCAGAACTCACACAAGAAGAGTCGAAATTGGATAAAATGATAAGGATGATGATGGAACAAGTCGAACAAAGAAGACAAGACAAGGAAGAAGCGAAGGAACAATGAAAGAAGCAGCAGGAAGAAGATTATAGGAAACAAAGAGAAGAGAAGGAACAAAGAAGACAAGACGAGGAAGAAGCGAAGGAACAAAGAAAGAAGCAGAAAGAAGAAGATTATAGCAAACAAAGAGAAGAGGAGGAAAAGAAGTCCAGAGAGTTCAGGGAGAGCATACGTAGTATTTTCAAACCATTGCATGAAACACTGGACCGCATTGCGGAAGATATCCAAGAAACGGACAAAACCAGGGAACTGGTGGATGAGGAATTGAAGAGGCAGATAAAAAAGGATTTTGAAATAGTCAATAACACGATTGAAAATACTCATGAGACTCCTACAGCAAATAAAGGAAGATGGTGAGAAGAACAGAGAAGAATTCAGATTCATGCTAGTAGAGTTTCGTGAAGAAGTCAAACAGGCGAAAACGGGGATGAACAAGAGATGGGAAGAAACAAGTTACCCAGTAGACCAAATTAAGGAAACATTAGACAGTGATTTCAAACCAGTGAATGAAACACCAGAAACCACTTCTGAAAGTAGTAAGGAGATGGAAACTGTAGAAGAATCGAGTGTATTGTTTTCTGAAAATAAAGGTAACAATAACACTGAGAAAATAAAGCACATAAAAACCAACAACAGAAGAGGAAGAAAGAAGAATCGAATAAATAAGAAAATTAAGAAAACAGAGGAACTGGGAAGAGTGTATAAAAAGAAACTAATAAAAACCAGAGAAGAATTAGAAATGATGAAGAGCGGACTTATTGACGTGTTAAATTTGTCACTTACCTACCAAAATAAGTTAATGAAATATAAAGATTGTAGGAGGACTCCGAGGGAAATTATAAAAGGAATTCACAACCAACCAGTGGACGAAAAATTCAGCAAATCTATGCTTAAATGGAAAATACCCAAGTTTGAAAAAACTCACAACAAGATAGTGTGCCACAAATTAAAAAGGTATCTAGAACACTTGAATACACAAGAAATACAAAGGCAAAATAAAACAGCAATAACAACATTAACGAAGGAGGTACAATTAACAACTTCTTTGATTAACCAAAATATATTGAATAACGTAGGCATGGAGACAAATGAACAAACGATGTTAAAACAATTGTGGTACAAGATAGAAGATACCTATTTCACCAGCAAGGAAATAGTTATACACACCCAGATTATCCGAACCACAAGTGCAGAGGAAATGATGGACCATGGGTAAACTAAGCGAAGATACCACACACCAAGAAAAGGGACTGATCTTCAAATTACTGACCAAGCAACCCAATGGGATACGAGGTATTAAAATTAAATGAAGCCACTAAACAATCACCAAAACAAGAGGGTACAAGAAACGACTAAGACGAATTAAATAAGAAAAATTAAACTATAATAAACTCTACTCCTAACATTAATGTCGAAAAAAAAATAAAAACAAAAAAGAAATTAATAATTATCCAGAATAAATGTCACAGGTCAGACATTTGAAGGAGTATAGGAGCCAAACAACGCAAAGTCGAACATTGAAAAGAGAGGGATCTAACAAGGAATGGGAATGATAAATATAATAATATAAGGAGCACACAACCAAAAGAGAGTTGATATAACAAAAATAAAAATGAACGATTGATAAACCAAAATAAACTTCTGTATAATAATACGTATGGCCACATGTCATCACAAAGGACAATGGAAACAATACTTATGAGATAGGTAATATAACCACCAAGAAAGTAAAAGGAATTTACAATCAAACTTCAATAAAGAAGTTCTATGAAGAAAACTAAGTGACTTTAAATAAAATACAAATGCCAAAATTCAAAAATTATGTGAGCACAACTTGCAACAATATTTCGATGACTTATGAGGCCTAAAATAAAAAATATAAAACAAAGGAATGAGTTACATAAATTCCTACTAAGTGAAATCAACTTAGTCTATTAAAAAGTTGATATATGAAGTATAAAAAATAATTAAACAAAATGTACCAAAATAGGAATACGCTACAAAAATTCCTATGATGTAAGAGAATTAACTTACAAAGAATTATCAAAAATTATATTTAATACAAAATAAAATAAACAAAAATAAAATCAAGCTAAAAACTTATAAGATAAATACCTGAAATAATAATGAGTTTAATGTATTCTAAAAAAAAAAAATACGAGTGTCTAAGATAATTAAAATGATCACAAGAGAATTGAAATCAAAATAATGAAAAGTCAGATATGATGAAATTAACATATGAATAAATAAAAAACAATCAACTGTATGAGCAAATGATAGTATATAGTAAAGGTACAGCGGAAGGAAGAATGAGTAAAAGGCCAAAGTGATCTAAAAACAAACCACAAGGTGGACAATCCCAAAATATATTATTATTATTATTATTATTAATTTAAGTCACAAGTTGACAAAAAAGGTATTTAAGATTGACTGTTGAAAAGTCCAGCAATCCAAATAAACTGAGCAGAGATGATGTTCCTCTGGTCTCAGAAAAAATGAGTAGTAATGGGAGAAACCAGCTACTAAAAGTTAGGGAAAATTGTATATAAGGGAAATATAAATAAAAACAGATCCAAATAAAATGGAATGAATTAAGTAAGAAGAGATATAAAGAATGGAGAAACAAACAAGAGAGAAAAGGAAAGAGATTATATATAACTGATAATTTCATAAAAAACTATGCTAGTGTTTTATCAAAATGATCAATTTTAAAGGAGAGGCATTATGTTACGACACAAATAAGCCAACCCAGTACCAGGGATAAAAACTATATTTATAAATGTAAAAATACTTCATATCAAATAAAATAATTCATTTAAATAAAATATAAAAAATATTACTTGATGAACGACGTCATTACCTAACCCAAGTGATTGACCCAACAACAGGAAACAAATGAAGAAGGGAACCACACAAATAACCAACGAGAATACGAGAAGAAAGTGATTGACTCAACAAATACAACCAAGGAAGAAAAGAAGGTGATTAACCAAACCAAAGGAAGAAAGGAAAAAATTCAAAACCCAAACAAAAAGGAAACAAGTTCATGGGATTAAACGACCCCAAAATACCCAAAGAAAAGGATGGAAAAACCAAAGTATTAATCAAATAATGAAAATGAAGAAGGAGGGAGATAGGTAGAAGTGAAAACCAATAATGATTCACAAACGAGTAATAAAGCATAGGAGAAGGAGAAATTAAGCACTCAAGAAGAATAATGGAACCAAACCAATGGTTATCCTGAGAAAGGAAAAAGTAACGGTTATTACCCATTAATTGACAAATTAATCTAGAGAAGAAACACTATTAAAAAAGGTTAAGGATTAAGGTGATAAAAAAGCAACCTAAACTACAAATAAAATTGTTATTAATTATTAAGTATTAATTGTTATTAATTAATTGTTATTAGTATTAAGGATATATTGTAATGAAAGAGAAATAAGTATAGGGATCACCCACTAAAAAACACATAGTATAAACAGTGATACAGTGCAACAGTGTATGTGTAAAAACCCCAATGTGAAGTGATAAGGTACGCTAGTTAAATTATAATTAACTATAGATAATTTAAAAGTGAAGGTGAGATATAAGTGGGAATAGTGTAAGATTTAGAATATAACTATTATAAGGAATAGTGAATAATGAAGAAGATAGACGCTTCATAAATCTGTGAAAAACTAAAGGTTTAAAAGTGGAAAAATAACAGTGAATAAATAGCTGGTGAAAAATGGTATTAAGTATGAATTATAGAATAAGATATGCTGAACACTAGAAAGTGATGACATTATTATTTAAGAAAAGATGTTTAATAAATTTAAGTTTAATTATAGCCGATAGTAATTAAAAAGGGAGGATTCCAGGAAAGAATAAATTGAAGGTGTTGACATGGAGAGAATGTAAAAATTGTTTAAAGATTAAGAAACCAGAGACAGAACAAAGACACCTATGTTATAAGGGACTGTTATAAATTTAATAAAAGTGATGTTGTTTATCACAACAGAAATAATATGAATTGTAAACAAAAAATTAGCAAATAATAATAAGTTGGAAGGAAGTGATGATATTTCTCATAACTCTAATAAATTATAAAGAATTGTTCATGTTAATGTTATGAATAGGATATGGCTGAAAGAAACTTGCAGTCCATAAGCCTAAATTGTTATGTTTTAAATATTAAGATAGAGAAAGCAATATTGACATGTAATCAAAACACCAACAGACTCAAAATACAACACAACCAATAATAATAACAAAGTAAAGCCCATTAGGCTGAAACAAAATGTGATTTAAATGAAATAAGTCAAATACTACGATGGCTACTCAGGCCTAGGAAAGGACATAACTGTCAGAACCAAACAACCAAAAATTATAACAAATTGACTAAGAATTTAGCAAATCTGAGGTGAAGGAATCACCAAGAATAAATTATCAATCATTTGTAAAACAAAATAGTATAATAAGCATTCTTATACAAAAAGAAATGTAATTAACAAGCATTAACATAATTGTAAAAACATAAAATCTAAAATTACCCAAGCTTGTGGGGTATCAAAATAATCTATGAAAGGAAATAAATACTATAGTGACAATATTTAATAACCAGGAAGGAAAATGGAAGAATAACAGCAATCAGAAGATATACGAAGAATTCGAATTTTGATAACAATACATCATCTCAAAATCAACCAATCGGAATCATACAGTTACCATGGAAACGGCAGTTGAAGACAAAATTACGGTTGGAATTAAGGGAGAAGCGAAGCGTCATTAAGCGAATACAGACGCCAATATTTGGAAGAACGTTTTTTCAGTGAAAATAATGCAAAAAAGTATTAAAAGTTACAAACCATGATAGCATATGAAGCAGACGACCGTTTGTAGCAGCCAATTCAAGACCCAAGGCAAATTAAACAGGAAATTATTAGAAAAGAACATCTAGACACATTACGAAAAAGACGCTCAATCCATTGGAGCCCCAAAATCCATGAAAATCAAACTAATGCAGCCAAAACCTACCCGATTAAACAAACGAAGGCACCGAGACGTACTGAGGTGTTAAGTACCATTAAATTATTTATTTTCCAAAAACCCTAATCACTTTAAATATTATTAAAAGGTAAATTTACCTCACTATAGAACCAATATTTCTCTTTCATAGAATATTTAAGCAAAATAACACTTAATAGAAACTTGTTAACGTTGAATATAACCTATGAATTAAACACGAACTTACAAAACACTTTTACGACACAACAGAACAGACTGTAACAGCACACATTATTATTTATGTACACGTAGAATAAGGTAATATTTTTTATTGTAACCATTGGAGTTCTTTAGCTCATAGTCACAAGAATCCACAATTTGGGAAACCAAAAATATTTGTAATACACTTTAACGTACACAGCAATGTAAGGTTGAACGTTTCCTAGATCGCTTCGCCAAAGCCTTGAGATCAGAGTCGAATGTAAACAGTCGGTGCAAATTTGTTATTGTATTATTGTCAATGTGAATGTTTTCAATTATCACCTATTAAAAAAAATAACTATTACAGGTAGTAACCGTCGTTATCATTTCATAGGGAGTGCTATATATAAATTACTTGTGTTTAGTTAAGAATAAATTGTTCGAGCAGCGAACAAGTCGTCATTCACGCAGCAGTAGTGACAATTGTGACGGCCGTGCGAGTGGGAATTATTTGAATGCCCAATACCGCAACGCTGATAACTCGTCTGACAATAATTTTAGTTGTTTTATAAAACGGGTTGGCGCCACCCGGGATTAATACACCCCTATAAATAACAGGTAAGGTTACTGCCGTATTATACAGGTGATTACATCAATGCTACGAACATCGCTAGCCACAACATTACTGTAACGACCCCGGTGCGAGGCGAACGCACTAATTATAATTACACATACAAAACTGGTGTACATTTTACAGGTTCGATCAGATCATTTAGTTACAATATATGTATTTGAATATTGAGATGTATTGTTATTAGTAGGTGAGGGATGAATTTTCTAATGCAATTGTCAATGATTACAGTAATGTAAAGTGTTTAAAAAGGGATAGCGCCTGGGTGTAAATAAAGGCATGTGAGTTAGTCAATTAAAGTTAATGGGAGTTAGATAAATAAGAATTGTGAATTACCAGTAACACACAAACAGGGTGTTAGATATTTTAGGGACACAGTAGTAGTGATTATATGTAGAGAGGTGAGTAAAGTAAAGGGTAAACATATATTTGTTGATGATGATATTTTGTAGTGGGGGTGAGGTGTAAGGAGTGACCAACGTATAGCGTTGTGGCAGGTAATAGCGTAGTTTAAGGGAGTGTTTGCCGATATTTTGGAGGGCAAATTGTTAGGCATGTATATGGCCAGGTAGGGAACACACATCCTAGTACAAAGACGAGCGGTGCCAGAGGATTAAAATGGAATTAGTGAAAAGTGTTTATAATTGAGAGATTGGTGTCATAATATGTAAATCTGGTTGCTAGTAGTGGTTAGTAGAAAGAAAGGTGAGTAAGATTATAAATGTTAGTGCCTATAAAATAAGTCAAATCATAGTGAATACCGGACAGGAGTCACCCAGACTAATCAATGATAAAAATGTGAAGAGTAGAAAATTCATAGTAGAAAGGTAATAAGAAATGAAATAATAATAATAATAATGTAATATGAATATTAATAATAAATTTGAAATTGTGAAGAATTAAATGATAAATAATTGATGGCTAATTAATAAAAGTTTAATAATTAGAATTATTAATTAATTAATAGAAATTAAAATGAAAATGTTTATAATTTTTATAAGCAAATTTAAAGCTGTAGGGTGTGTAAATTTTAATCAAGCTTAAATGTGAGTTGTTTGTTTTAATGTAATAATTGCAATGTTAATGATGAGTGTATTATTATGTATTATGTTTATTATGTATTAGCATAGGAATTTGAACATGAATTATATGTATGTATAAATTGTTAGTTTTAGGGTAGTTACAAATGTAACTGCATATGACACAACGTGTCAAACTATTGCGATTCCCCATATTTCGGGCGATTACTGTCTTACCAGCACTAATCGTGGTTTTGGACAACAACCAGCTATGGGCAGAATTTGTAAAACCTGACCATAGTTTGTTGCCTATGAAATTGGTTCAACTTAGAAATTTAATGGGAGATTCAGGGGAATCTAAGATTATTTGTTTGCATAGGCTATTTTCACCTAAGTATGGGTGGTAGACCTTAGGGGCATGTAATAAAATAATAAGTAGGGGTATTGACCTTGAAGTTTCTGTAACGCCGAAGCAAGGAGGGGAGAGAGAGAAAAGAAAAAAGTGCTCACTCCTTCTGCCTCAGTCCTTGTGGAGGCAACTGAACGCAACAGTTCAGGGGGGAAAATAGTGTGTGTGGAGGAGAAAGAGGGGTAAATATTGTTAACAGCGCCGGATTACTTACTGTTAATAATAATAATAATAGTAAATTTTCTTTTATAAAATGTTTTAGGAAGAGGGAAATTTTGGTAATTGTATCCATAAATTTTGGATTATATGTTTCAATTGTAGTATAAAGATTTGTGTTTCTTCTTATAATTATATTAATTATGAAAACAAAAAAGGGTTAATTATTATCGATGGGAATCGAAAAATTTTATAATGTTAAGAGTAGTCAATGAAGAGAATGGCACTTCTATATAATTCTTGTTGAGTTGAAGCAAACCCAGTGCTTCTTAACACAAACCAGCGCATAGCTAAGGGGAAACAGATCAGTTAGGGATATAGCATTATACCAAGCCACTATTTTGATATTTTTGATTTATTGTTTCAGTGTTTGGTAATGTTGTGACAGCGGTCCTGAGCTGGCCAGCGCGTCAGAGCAGGAGCGTAAAGACCCTGATTGGCCTTATGGTGTTGGGATCTCGTAGAAGTCCAGTAAGGTCATGCAGGTACTGTCACCATCATCGGACCATGGGTGAGTTATTGTATTCTTTTCATATAAATAGTAAGGGGGTTGTGGCGGCATATCCTAGCTGATCCCTTTAGGAAGTACGAATGTGTCAATGAGAGTTTTTATGCTTCGGCATAAAACCTTTCATTGAGGGGGTTTTGTAATGGTACAAATCTGGTCCTATAATATTTTGGGAAATAATTGTTATAAAGTATAATTGTTATAATTGTTTTTAAAGCCCTATAAAGAAAACAGTGTAAAGTTGTCCAAAAGTTTTCAACGACGTAATATTGAGCGGACAGGATTTGTGTCGAGGTCAGGGGAAAATCACAGTAATAGCAAAAAACAGTTCGTCATATGAAAGTGTAAACAAGCCTAACCTATAATTACATCAGCTACAGGAATGCGATACGCATTAAATACATCTGTAAACAACGGGGTTTAGCCGTTTCGAACAAAGGACCAGTGACGTAGTTTGCCCCACCTCCACATTGCAAAGACTACTAACCGCTAGCAGTCTCGTCTCATCAGAGTAACGTGCCGGCCGGCAATTCTGTAAAAGCTACTTATATCTAAATTTTACACAACCAAGAGTTTGTTAAATATGTGAAAGTGCAGTATTTTTTAAAAATAACAGTTCGACGTAAACCCCACATAAAATTTTGGGTTACGACAACATCGAGAGTGTGAGATCAACGATGGGACATCTTCGACGAATTTCCAGCTAAGCCATAAAAATAGGGGGTCCAAAAAGTCCAACTAAGGGTTTAGATAATCTTTTCTTTTAAATTTGATTAATTAAAATGAGCTCAATTTTGGGGAAGTCAATTAACTAAAACTTTGTACCATGAATGAGAGTGTGAGTGAGAGAGAGGATTGTTAACTGATTAACTCTATTAATAATTAAATTCAATACCATATTATCCCTTGTTTACTTTTACTCTTTCGGCTGGTGCAGCCGACATATTGTCTAGTACCAACTTTATACTCACCATGTCCAGGATCTCGTTAGACGTGTTGAAAAAACAATGGTTATTTGAAATGACCACTAATTCACATGTTAAGTATTCAAATCAATATTGTTTTATTAAATTCTAAAATGAAAAAAACACCATCAAGTTATAATTTTTACGTCAAAATACGAAATCTCCTTTCTCCCTCATACATTAACTTCTGTAATATTCAAGAATAAGTATTCATAAAATAGATTACTGTTAAGTAGTCTTCCCATTAAGATATAACACAAATACAAATTATTCTCTACAACATAACGAAAACCAGCGCTTTCACACACACACATATATATATCTATCCCCAGATTTTAAGAGCTCATAGTTTAAAAATGTTAAATTTTTTTCTTTTTATATTTAAACCAAAATTTTGAAAGTTTCGTTTTATTTTATTCCTGTAGATTACTTATCTGTTCATTTTTAGTCTAGAAGACGTCACTTGGCTATACCCACACACGTTCTTTGTTTTAAACTGTTAACTTTCCGAAAAGCTGTTCATTTCTGTTATTTATATATATAATTTCGATTTTACTTCACATTTTGTTGTTTTGCGGGCGACGTAAACTTCGTCTAAACCGGCGAGCCGGCGGACGCGACAGTTGTTTGCGTCCGACACTGGTAGTTGTTATTTGCCGACTGACTTTGTTCGCTGTGTGTCTGACGAAACTAGTGGCATTTCTACACCCACATTCCTCGTTATGTAAGGCGCTGACGTAACATCGCCTGATGCTCAATTACATAACTTGTTTACGCTGTTTTTGTGTGTCAATGGTTGACCTTGGCACAGTTCTGCGGTTGTTTACTCGTTTTAGAAATTCACATAAAATATTTTCAATCAGTCGTACCACCTTCGCTACCACTGTCGCTAACAATAAATATACCTTTGTTTACGTTTTGTCCCAATCATAGTAAAAAATATTGTTTTATTAAAAAAAATACAAACTTCTTTCTTACCCCAAAATAGGCCCAAAATGTCCCGTTACAATACCCCCTCAATGAGATATTTTATGCCGAAGCATAAAAAATCTCATTGACACATTCATACTTGCTAAAGGGATCAGCCAGGATATGTCGCCACCACCCCCTGTATAGTTTACAAAAAATATAATTAACTCACCCTTGGTCCAGTGACTGTGACCGCACCTGAATGACAATACTGGACTTCTCTCTCGAGATCCCAACACCGTAGAGTCAGACAGATACTTAACGCCCCTGCTCTGACGCGCTGGCCAGCTCAGGTCCGCCGCCACAGCATCACCAAACATTGAAACAACAAATCAAAATATCAAATAGTGGCCTTATACAACACCATATCCCCAACTGATCTGTTTCCCCTTAACGGTGCTGGTTTGCGCTAAGAAGCACTGGTTTTGTTTTTCCACTTACTTCTAACATAGATCAGAATACCTAACAACACAATACAACATAAGAAAACATAGTACATTCATAATTCACATTGTTATCATTATCTTAAAGTAAACAATTTGTATTTAAAATTTACACACTTTACATCATTAAATTTGCATATCAAATCAGAAAATTACCTTTTAATCTCACTTTACTTTTATTATTTCGTTTCTCAAAAAAAAAAAAAAAAATTTTTTTTTTTTTTTTTTTTCAATCTTCGTTTCACACATCATTTCATTTATTATTCCCTTTCATTAATTTGGGTGATTCTACGTTATTCATTATAATTCCCTTTATCAACTTGGCATTTACCCATAATCTTACCCCTTTTATTACTCTAACGCTCCCTTACAAAATCTTTAACTAGTATGACACCCCTCTATCAAAACATCTATCAAACAATTCTCTAAACTCAACTTACCACTAAAGTCAATTCGCCACCTCTCAATATATAAAAAAAATACTCTCTAACCCTTTGTACATAGGATAAGTGTTTCCCCCCCCAAAAACTCATTTCCCTTATCTGGTTCCTGGATTCTACCTAAGGCAACCCCGTTCCCACTAAATCGTTCCCATCCCGTCCCAACTTATCATTATGTTGTGGACTCCCACATTACACTACCCCCTACTACAAAATTGCCATCCCCAAAATCTCAATCTTATTACCCCACTACAAATACAACAAAATAACATCATCAATTATAAACAACAATATATCACTCAAAACTCTACATATATTCTCCATTTCTACTGTGTCTCCACTTATATTCAAATTCTCTATTACTTGTATTTCATCTCTCATTCTCTTTAATACCCCAATATTTTTCAACTTGGACTGACTCAAACGTTTTACTCAAACAATTACTATCACCCACTTCTATCTTTTGCAACCCATTGAAAATTTTAACTATCACAACTTTATTTCATTTTATTTTAAAATCTATAAACACATTGAAAACATATTATTATATTTTTATAATCCTTATTCCTAACATACTACATGCAATTAACACAATAAGACATAATAAACACAATATAGGAAGTATGTAGTGCATCTATTTTTCAAATCAAAACAATATTATTTAGTAGCGAGTCATCATTATTAAAATACAACAAATTTCTAATTCGTTACCCTCCTGGATAACCTCCCTGCCACACACACACATCTTGTATAATACATTACATAACATAATACACAAATAGACATTAACCTTGATTATTAGCATTGTTACATTAAACAAACAATTCTCTTTTAAATAATTTGCATAGAAACTTATAAACATTATAATTTGAAATTTTTATTAACTCTTTTATATCATCATTTCATTATTTATCCTTTGCTGCAATCAAATTACTCAAAATTTTCAAACCTATTATTAATCTATTTATTTTAACAATTATGTTATTCCTCAAACTAAAACATTTACTTATTCATTAATTGTTATTAAATTGAAATCTCATCAAATAATTTAAATTCATAAAAAAAATTCAAACATAACCTTCAATCACAATATTGAAACATCTCAAATTATTTACTTCAATTGATTATTAAAACACAACATATTCCAATTATTATCAAAATTTACAAATCATTAATGATAGTCTTCATATTTATTTTATTTATTTATTTAGACTGCAAAATATTAATAATATTATTATTATTATCACAACATTTTCTACTAAATATACACATTGTTTACCTAACATTTCATAATACACACAATTGAATTCACATTATTTACAAATTATTCGTCAATAACTGTTCAATTGTTTCACACTTCATATGTCCAAATCTGCAAGGTCATTACCAAAATTTACAATATTTAAATTGTCCATTCACTGATTTTTTATTTCAACCTCCATCATCATATATATAACGAACATATTTATAACATACATCATTGTTATCCACATACAATTTATTATTATTATTATTATAATAATCCATTAACTTTATTTCATACATTATGCCATTATAATTTATAGGGTTATTCCCCATTAATATTTCATAAACCTTGTCAACATAAGTTATTATTGTCCAGTCTCCATCAGTATTATTGGTCAACATCAGGTAAGCTATTTTATCATTTTTATATTCCTCTACTATTACATCAGGTAAGTCATTATCGTTTATAAAGATATTATCAAAATAATCCTCTATCTCTCTTTCAACAGGTAAGTATTTTATATGGTCTATCTTCACCCCCTCTAACCTTTCTCTCAATTGATTATAATTTCTCTTTAACTTATATAATTCCATCTCTCTCTCTAAATCTCTCTCATCATACCACCATATCACATTTTCTCTCTCACTCCATGCAGAGGGTACTAAATCATACAAAAATGGGAGACAACTTAAATCTTCCATTAACAAGGGACTCTTGCCCTTCAACAATAACATTTTTGAACACCTTGGTTCATCATAAATAAGGGGAAAATTTACCCTCTGCCCCACATACTCATCTACTCTCCCTTTCCACTTTCTCTCTGACTCATAAACACACATTAACATTCCATTATTACATTCTAAAACTTCATTATATGTTTCTCCATTATTCTTTACCCCCATTATACTCTCAGAATTGTAATTAATATCATTATCTTCACTATTTAACACTACATCTTCCACTATTTCGTCATTTTTAATATTTGTCATACTTATAACATTGTCACCTAACTTCTCAACACTCTGTTCTAATCTGTTAAAGTTATCTTCTATTATGTCATTAGTTTGGTTTAAATGCTCATTAATTTTATTCATATGGTTTTTCAACTCATCAAACTTATTATTCTGTATATCAAATTTGTTATTTACTTCATTGTGTTGTTTTTCTGAACTTTCTTTCATACTATATATCAAACTATACAACTCTTTTTAACATACTACTGTCGTCAGCTTTTTGATTTTGATTCATTGACATGGGTGTTGAATGAATTTCAATTTCATTCCTTATTTTAGATTCGTCAATATCAATTTCATTGGTTTGAATTCCCGAATCGCTACTTATTTGATCTTCTATCTGGCTGTCAGTAAAGCTGACTTCATCGTTAATATTATCATTAATATTCATCATTGTTATTTGCGTAATTCTGGCTTATTTACTATACATCTACTTCAATAACACTGTAACATAACCTTATGTGACACTCGTCACCTACGTCTGTTTTACGTAATTTATTTTTTTTTTTACCTCAAACAACCATATCATTTCTGCAACAGGTCCACATTTGCATAATTAAATTAATGCAAACGGTCCAGCTGGTCGGGCGCCATTGTTAACTGATTAACTCTATTAATAATTAAATTCAATACCATATTATCCCTTGTTTACTTTTACTCTTTCGGCTGGTGCAGCCGACATATTGTCTAGTACCAACTTTATACTCACCATGTCCAGGATCTCGTTAGACGTGTTGAAAAAACAATGGTTATTTGAAATGACCACTAATTCACATGTTAAGTATTCAAATCAATATTGTTTTATTAAATTCTAAAATGAAAAAAACACCATCAAGTTATAATTTTTACGTCAAAATACGAAATCTCCTTTCTCCCTCATACATTAACTTCTGTAATATTCAAGAATAAGTATTCATAAAATAGATTATTGTTAAGTAGTCTTCCCATTAAGATATAACACAAATACAAATTATTCTCTACAACATAACGAAAACCAGCGCTTTCACACACACACATATATATCTATCCCCAGATTTTAAGAGCTCATAGTTTAAAAATGTTAAATTTTTTTCTTTTTATATTTAAACCAAAATTTTGAAAGTTTCGTTTTATTTTATTCCTGTAGATTACTTATCTGTTCATTTTTAGTCCAGAAGACGTCACTTGGCTATACCCGCACAAGTTCTTTGTTTTAAACTGTTAACTTTCCGAAAAGCTGTTCATTTCTGTTATTTATATATATAATTTCGATTTTACTTCACATTTTGTTGTTTTGCGGGCGACGTAAACTTCGTCTAAACCGGCGAGCCGGCGGACGCGACAGTTGTTTGCGTCCGACACTGGTAGTTGTTATTTGCCGACTGACTTTGTTCGCTGTGTGTCTGACAAAACTAGTGGCATTTCTACACCCACATTCCTCGTTATGTAAGGCGCTGACGTAACATCGCCTGATGCTCAATTAGATAACTTGTTTACGCTGTTTTTGTGCGTCATTGGTTGACCTTGGCACAGTTCTGCGGTTGTTTACTCGTTTTAGAAATTCACATACAATATTTTCAATCAGTCGTACCACCTTCGCTACCACTGTCGCTAACAATAAATATACCTTTGTTTACGTTTTGTCCCAATCATAGTAAAAAATGATTTGTTTTATTAAAAAAAATACAAACTTCTTTCTTACCCCAAAATAGGCCCAAAATGTCCCGTTACAGGATATTTCATTACAACAATTAATAAGTGCTGGGTTGTGAAGTCATTTTTTAATAACTATATATTATGTTTATTATGTAACAAGTATAAAACATGTTATTTTGGAGGGCTTATAAAATGTTTAAGGGATATTATATGTTTACAAAATAAATGGGACTACGCCCCGAGGCATAGTAATGTGCGTGTTTGGCACATAGTTCAGTAGTCATTTTCATATGTACGTAGAGTCTTTTTGATAATAAAAGGTAATGTCATTGGTAAACAATATAAGCCAGAGTGAGTTATTTCAGGTAATACATTCCACAAGTACTGGTTCGCTAACGCGAATTCTGACCATACGTAAGTATACATATTTTGTTGTATTTCAGTTTGCAACATGGCGCCCGATGAAAATTTCAATTACAAAATTATCGATAATAAAAAGTAAATAATAAAATAAAGTTACAAGTAAAACCACTGGAGCATCGCTGGACTAAGTGTATTGAACTACACGTAGACTACGTTGAAAAATAAAAACGATTCCAGAAAGAAAAGGTTAAGTCTTTCATTATCAGGCCACAAACTTTTCAAATTGCCCTCGTATGATTATGCATTCCTATTAATAAAATTATATATATTTTAGTAAGCGCTGACATTCTTTTTCAAGTGTGAAATTCAAAATATATTTTTCCCATATGACGACAGACTGTGCGAAACACATCGTGCCATTGAAGTCACTGCTACCTGTCAGCAAATCATGATACGACTTTTTTGCTTAGTCCTATCCAGAGTAAGCGAGGTATAGGATGCTCACCTGGGACATTGCAATGAATCATGGCACTAAACACACACTGCCACTGCAACGTAACATCTCCTCACAAAGTTTGACTGGCAACAATTTGATCATCCACCTTACAACCTAGACCTTACGCCAAGCAAATATCACCTTTTCAAGCATGAGAAATCCTTCCTTGGTGGCCAAGGATGTCATACAAGTTGTTAATACACGGTTCAAATCACAGGCGGGAAATTTCTACAACGAAGGTATACAACGTCTGGTGCCTCGCTATGAAAATTGTTTCAAAAATGATGAAAACTATATAGAAACGTAGTTTAAGGTGTGTACTTCAAATAGCAATAAAATTGTTTTATAAATATATTCTTAGTTTCCTTTAATAGCCTATCGAAACCTACTTTCTGAATAGCCGTCGTATATTAAGCTAAGAGAGCTCATATTAATTTATATAAGAAATACATTCTTAAAAATGTTTTACTTTTCTTTGATACTGAAATTGGCAAAACTGTATGCAATACAATCGAAACAATGCACAATTTGCAGTGCAGAGCACGACTAATGACCTATTAGTTCAACCTAGACAAAAACTTTGCACTGTACTATACTCTAAACACACAACAGAATACTGGTAAGGGTTCGAAAAATCAATTACATGTTTACTAAGGATTTTATTGAGGATTACCTTGGACTGGAGCTGATACTTGCACTGTAGAAAGTACAACTTCAGTAGTCTCGTGTACTGGCACACTAGCAGGCTTTGGATCTGGCTCAATTTTTGTTTTTGGTAAAAGAGTTTTAATACGTTTGACCTCTATGCTGGCCTCAGATGGAGGACGCTTTGGAATTTTCGTACTACTTGAAGGTATACTGACATTAGGCCTATAAATAAATTCACATATTTCAATTCACATTATCAAATTAACTCTAAGAAGCATACAGATAACTAATTATTTCAGACAACCTCAGTTTTCAGTTTTATATTTCTAATGACAGAAACTGAGGTTATGAAAAAAACTAGTAGAAGTATACAAACACGTGCACAATTTTTACTTTATCTGTCCAAAATAAAGTCAGTCTACCAATGTTAAATTACTGTCTATCTGGCCTGCCGAATCAATTCAGACCTTAATTTAAAGTGATTCACAAAATTTTTATACAGTCACTACATTTGACACAATCTACAAAACTGTTTTTATGTCACTCACAAGAATACATTTTATAACTCAGTTGGACTATTAAAAAAAAGCCAATATACACTCACAAGGAAGACTGAAAGCTAGCAACAAGTTCCCTCTTGCGTCCCACCATAAAGTCAAAATGATCTTCAGGATAGGGCATTCCTAAGTCCTTAAAGTATGTACGCAGCTCATTGCGTGATCTGAACTTTCGTCCATCTGGACTATAACAACCATAATTACATTCTATTTTTATTAATATAAAAAATATATATACCCGTTCCCTTGAAAACACATGCAAATGAGTTATTAAAATGCACACTTTTTAAATATTATACATTGAAATAAATGTCTCCCTTCACAATCACAAAATTATTACTATTTTTTAAACAAAATCACTGTTAGCACTGTTTAATAATTATATGTAAACATTAAACTTCTAATTTGATTATGTTACACTTTTGGCATTATTTCATTAACACTACATGTTTCATACAATTTTTGTCCATTTTTCCTAACCTGTGTGTCGATAGATTTTGTAATTATGACCTGTACAGCAATTCAAAGTTTCTCACCCACGATTTTTTCACTAAGATATTAAATGTCATCTTTTTTTTGAAAATTTAAATGTATTTTATTATGGGTGTGTTTAAATAAATCTAAAGAAAAAAATACTAGCCATGGTCCAACATACAAAATAAAGTAGCTGTGACTGTAGAAAAGTAGTTACTTTAGAATCAAGTAAATTAATAGATAATAAATCAGACAGAATGCCCAGAAACTATAACTATTACTGTTAAAAAACGAGAAAATTTTGATTCTTTTTAGAAAATTCCAATGTACAACAGAGTTCCAGTTTTTTGAAAGCTAAATTATCTGAGGTACTTTTTCTTTATTTCACATATATTTGTAATAAACTTTGTAAGTGTATATTCTATATTTGTTTTTTTGAATGAACATACAAAAATGCATTAAGTGTTGGATACTATGCACTGTACAGAAATTCTAACATCGAACTGTGTTTATGTACAGTACCATTTGGCGACATTAAAGATGTGGGTGGCAGGCAACAAAAGGGTACGCAATGCAGAGAAATTTCAAAAATGAAGTGCGTTATGTAGGAATCGGTTGTGATTCCTAAATAACAATTCCTTCGGTATTGTAACGGTATAAACTAATGAGGGTTTATAATTTAAAGTTTTTCATTTTATTTAACCTGAGTATATTTTTGGTCATGGACTGTAGCTCCGTGTAAGGCACAGCATATTAGCAAAGCACAAGTTATCAGCAAGGGTGCGTATTCCCGCGTGCGAGCGCACGGTTCGGCCAACGTTCACACGGAAATGTCACGTACGTACATTCCAGAGCTGAACATGTGATGGGAACAAAGAAACACAGAGTGTGAGCTGATGGCAACGCCTAACACCTGGCGGGTAGGCAACCAAACACACACACACATACAGTCGTCGCAGAGCAGTCAGTCAGCTACAACTCCTCATACAGTATAGTTCAATAGCAGCTGTCGGCAATATATCGTCAAACCGAGCGGACACAAAATTAACCGTAGCCTCGGACGATATTTTGGTAGACCGAAAAGTTCTAAGTAGGTCTACCAAAATGCGATTTTAAAACCGCAAACAGCAAACAGTTTATAATACCACCGAGAAAACCGTTCAGAAAGTGAATGTGGATAGTTATGTGAAGAATACGAAAACAACATAGTGTACCATAGTTTGAACCAAGTGCCTCTAAATAGAATGAGGAGATAAATTTATATGTTCGTTTATTTTTGGCCAAAAATGCGTCAGGAAAGGGAAGGGGTAATGAGCTCAATAAATGGAGTGTAACAAGTGTAAAGAGAATGAGAGAGTGAGTGATGTAATAAAGGGGAAGAAAGAAAACAAAGAGAATACTGGTTTGTATAGTAGCCTATATAGAATTTACATACTTTGTTATTGTAACATCGTTAACAAAAGTATAGAAAAAGTAGAGAAGGAAAAGAAAGATTTTAGTTTTGTAGTAAATAAAATAATATTTGAATTTTACATAAATATGTGTTAGCGTAGTTATTTCGTCGTTACCATTTCCTAGTGTTCTGTACTGAAAAATTCGTCTAACGTTTCCGTGGAATCTCCTGAATTGTGGGTAGTCAGATGGCAAAATTGTCCAGTTTTAATTAAGGTAAAGTATAAAGGTTTCCATATCTGTCCTGCAAAGATATTGGTGGCGACTCTGAACTTCTGTTGGAATTTATAAAAAGGTAAGTCAGCGAGAAAAGTTCGCAGGTAAGGTTCTGGCAGTATTATTTTTGTTTTAAATTTATAAATTTGGGTGTAACATAACAACTTTGCTCTTAAATAAATGATCAACTATATTCAGTTTTACTTCCTTACATAAAGTTTCTAATAATTCAGATTAGAATGACTAAATTCAAAACTATAGAAAAATGTAAATTCATGCAAAATGGAGTGAAAAATGCGATCAGAAGTATTATAATAAACAAAATTATAAATCTGCATCTTTATTTAAGACTTGTGGGCTTGTTGGCTGTGGTCAGAAATTACAATCAGTGTTGCTGTTATGTAATGACATTTTGGCAGATAATGTGGCAGCCATCTTCAAAGTCGGACAATAAACATTCAAGTACCAAAAATTAAAGAAATATCTATTAATAGGAGATAAACTTGAATATCACTAGTGATGTTAGTTCACTAGCTAATTTCATGTGCTACTTACTTGATGTATGTAGTAATTAGGACAAAAGAAACAAATTAATAAATTGGATTATTTGTTAAGGTAATGGAAAACTGAATTGGATCCACTTGTTGCACATTGCAGAAAAATGTTTTCACAAAATTTCGAAGCACGTTTTATATTTAATCATTTCTGGAATTGAACAAACTACTTAAAATTTTGAAATGGGGAAAACTGCATTTTCTCATAAAATAAACTGCATTTTTATTTATGTATGCCCTGAAGCACAATTTTTATAAAATTATTGTGTATAGTTGAGCCTAGTACATTTTTCATTACATTTGCCTGTATGTTGAATTACTGAAAATCATACAAATTTAAATATAAATATTCTAGTTATATATTTATTCTATCTAAAGCCACATTCATCAAAATTATTTTGATTCAGGATCACTGAACACAACAAAGCTGCAAGAATTTTTCAACATTTAGAGTTGTGTCTAACATTTACAAGCCCAAGTCCGGATTATTATGTTGATACATTATTTTCTACAAGCACCTGTTGGAATATTCAGGTGCCAACATACGTGCCAAATACTACAGATTTTCTGTAGTTTATATATGGAAACCCCTGTAAAACTAAATAGCTACAGTACCAGAAATAATATGGAAAACTGTCATAGAGGAATAAGGATTCAATTTTTCTAGAGTCTGGTTTGTTGCATGAATTATCAAAAGTTTAAAACCGATTGATTGTTTCTATACATTTCATTTCACGTGTTTATAACGTCAAAATTAAAAGCAGTGCAATTTTACAGGAAATAATCAATATTAAATAGATATCCAAAACAAATATGTACAAATAATGTTAAAGAAATACCGTTAGAAGATATCAGAGCGGTGTTTTTCAAAAGAACGCACCCTTGTGGCTGGCGACAGCTAGACGGCAGAAAGTACAAAAAAGTCACGTACGGGACACAAGGCTGTAAATTTGCATTATATTTAAAAAACAGCAAAAAATAGGTGAAAGCTGTAAAAGTTAAGTGCTCATAACAATGGGTACCATTATGTTAAAGCACGAGCGTTAGAGTGAGAAACTAAGTAAAGCGTCTTTTCCCACTACGTCTAGAAAATATTGGAACGCGCTGGTTGTTAGCAAATAAGAAAACGCATCAGTTTTTTAGGTGTTAAACTCTCTTGTTACACTGGATAGAATTGAATATCGTGGCACTTAAGTCCAATGGGAATGTTTAGTGTAAATATTAGGTGAGGGTAGTTGTAGTTCATATATAAAAAAAAATGTAGATTGGAAAAGTAAAGTCAGTCAGCGGAGATATTACAACAATTAGACTCGTAACCTTTATTTTAAGTCAGCAGAGTTTTTAAAACAGTTAGACTCGCAATCGTTATTGAATAATATAAGTAATCATAATTTCTGAAGTTAAATCGTCGGAGAAGTTACAATTGTTAAAGTCGTAATTGTTAATTCAGTCATCAGAGAACAGTTATTAAGCAGTTAAAAGTACAGTATTCAGTCTTTACAGAATCTACCGTAATTCGTCTGAGACATTATCAAAGTTCGAATTGTGAATTAAAAGAGAATCAGAGAAATACCAAAGAGAGCCTCGTCAAGTTACTAAATAATCTGACGGTATCGGTCTGTACTATCCGTGTTGCAAGCACTTATCTTAAATAATATACATACCAAGGTGTTAAGAAGATATATTGATTAATACGACATATACGTAGTTTAACTAAGATAATTAGAAGTGAATGTATTATTGTGAATGTGATATCAGTGTATATATAAATTTGTGATAATCAAGCGAGTGCAACCAACGAGGATCTACATTAACAGCGGATGACCACAGAGCGACAGGACAGGCGACGTTCGAGTGGATTTGTGATATCTATATGTGTTAATAAGTTATTTTAATTCCCTGAGGTGAACGTTGTATTTGGCGCCCATCGCGTGGCTTAATTTATAAGCCTGGTAGACAGAATTGAGTTCTGAATATAACAAGTAAGATAAGAAAATTATAGAATAAGAAGTATAGATTATAAGAGAGAAATTGTATGATTACACGAAGTAGAAGTAGGCTAACAAAACACATACATAACAACGTAAACAATTTAAACAACAATATGAACACCAAGACAGCAACAACAGAAAATTACAATAGTGAAGTAGAGTTTGACATCAGCAACCAATTAGGAGACACTAATACGCTTGACCAAATTACAATGGATAACCAAGATTCAGGGACGCGGGGACAAGACGATGAAGAAACAGAAACACAGCAGATAACACCAGAAACACAGAAAGAAATCAAAGCGAGACCGACACAACAGACATTACCAGAGGCACCCAAAGAAATTGATATATATATATATATACAATATTACAACAGATGTCACAACAGTCGCAACAATCAAAACAAATCCAAGAACAGATGTCACAACAGTCACAACAAATGCAGCAACAAATTAAACAATTGGAAATTAACATTACAAAGCGAATGAAAGCAGAATTAGAACAAAATAATAAACAGCTAAGTGACAAACTAGCCACACAAATCATTGAATTAAAAAGGGAAAACCAAGAAACTCTTAAACAATTTAGAATAGAAACTAAGACAATTATCAGTGAAGAAATCAATAGCACTAGCATTGAAATTAATAATAGATTCAACGACACTGAAAAACAAATTAAAGAAAACGATGATAAACATAGCAGCGAAATTAAACTAATAAACAAGAAACTAATAGCAAATAGCAAACGTTGTGACGAGAGTTTGCGGCACATACATTGGAAGCAGAGAAATTAACAGAATTAGAGCATAAAATAGATAATAATTCGGGCGAGACCAACCTCAAGTTACAACAATTACAGAATGACGTTCGAACAAAATTTGTAAACATTTCACCCCCAAACCGAATCGTTACTAATGAACAAATAAGGGACATAAAATTTAATGGAACAAGCGATTTTCCCATGGAGTTTATTAAGGAATTGACAGAATTATACCAAGAGCATTATCAAGATATTAATAATATCACGTGGGTAGCAAGACATCTCGAGGGAGAGGCCGCCATATGGTGGAGATTAATTAAGGACAGTGTACACACCTTCGTGGGATTTACCGAAGCTTTTGTCAACAAATACTGGAACGACGTTATACAAGAACGCGTGCAGGACCAGCTGGAGTTTGGACGATATCACCAAGAAGCAGGGATGAATATGATCCAGAGAACCGACAATTGATTTCTCCCATATCGGATAGGCAACTAATAAGAAAATTTGCGAGGCACTATCCACATGAAATCGAGGTTGCCATTATTACGCGTGGTGTAAATACAATAGCTGAGTTTGAGCAGGTACTGTTACAGTTTATGAATCTACGGAACGGTGCTAGGTCAGTGAACCGGGGACAATTCGACCACAGGCGTGAAAATAAACAGTGGGCGTGAATGGATGAAGAGAGAGAGAAGACTGTGAATCATGAACAAAACAAGGAGACGGATCATGATGTGAGACAACAATACTCTCGATACCGAAAACGACAAAACCAGTTTAAGGCAGAAACGAATGTTGTTCCTTCGACAACTGGAACAGGTAGTAACAAAACGGTCGCTGCAATGTCATAAAACTAAGCAAGCCTTGTAAGTATGTGTTAGATGTAAACGATAGTATTAAGTATGTGAATACTGCATTTATAGATTTAAGGGATGATTTAATAACAGAAAATAATATAAATATGAAATTTAAAAACAATAAATGTCCAGAAATCCAAATTACATTGAACGGTGTGCCAATTAATGCATTGGTGGACACGGGCAGTCAAATCAATGCTATCTCGGAACGCTGGTTCAACAATAATAAATAGGCTTTAGGAAGGGTAGAAATTTTAAAGTTGTCCAACACAGTAATCAAGGGAGCTACGGGCAATAAATTGAAAAGAATAACAAAACAGGTGTTGCTGACAGTACAAATTGAAAATTTAAATTTTGACAGCGTCTTCATAGTAGTACCTGTTAAAGGAGTGTATCTTAGGGATAGAAATGTTAGCGGAAAGTGGCTGTGTGATTGACCTGAGCAAAAAATAGCTAAAGAATTAAGGGAGATCACACCCATGAAGAGGCAACAACAGCAGAAATCCTACAGGTAGAACTTTCATCAGCAGAAGAGGGCATCGAGGAAGTAATTAATGAAAAAATTCAAGACATCGAAGAGATAACAGATTGTGAAAGGAATGAGCTGCAGAGAGTATTGGTAAATAACAAGACTGTTTCGTGATACACCAGGAAGAATTACAGCATACTGCCACAAATTCGAGGTAACAGACAAAACACCATATTGTCAAAAGGGTTGGCCAGTACCAATGAAGTATCAAGATGCGGTAGCGGAGATTAAGAAGATGGAAGAGCATGGGGTCATAGAAAGAGCACAAAGTCCTTACATAAACCCAATGGTTACAGTAATTAAAAAGGATCAGACGGCTCGATTATGTCTGGACACTCGTAAACTTAACTCAGTAACTATACCTGATTATGAAGGTGCCATCCCGATCAACGAGGTTTTGACCAAATGTGGGAACATCAAGGTTATGTCGACCATTTATCTGTGGAGTTCCTTTTGGCAAATTCCTTTGCACCAGGATTGTAGGGATTACACCGGATTCCTTTATGAGGGTAAATGTTATCGGTATACCATGACTCCATTTGGCTTAAAAACAAGTCTAGCTAGCCTGACCCGCGGACTGGATCATGTACTGTCTGAAGAAGTAAAAAACTTTACTATCTTGTATGTGGATGATTGTTTGTGTATTTCCAATAGTGTAGAAGAACATTTACAACATTTAAAAGAAAGAATTCTACGTTCAAATGGACCAAAGAGATGGATCAACACTTTGAAAGAGTTAAGGAACTATTTATCGAAACGGTAATTCTTAAACACCCGGACCCAAACAAGCGGTTCTACCTTCAGATGGACGCAAGTAAATATGCTCTGGGAAGACAACTGTACCAACTTGACGACAATAATGAAATCGGCATAGTCGCATTCACCAGTCGTGTGTTACGAGGCGCAGAGCTGAATTATTTCACAACAGAGTTGGAGCTGTTAAGCGTAGTGCACTGTACAGAAGTTTCGAACATATGTGTTTGGAAAACCTTTAACTATAATTACGGATAATAAGGCCCTAATTTTCATAAAAAAGTGTCATTTAAATAACTCACGCATTACTAGATGTATTCTCGCGATACAAGAGTATGATTTTGAAATAGTTCATTGTAAAGGGAGAGATAACGTCGTAGCAGATGTCCTTAGCAGACACCCCGAGGACATGTACAATGAAAGATTAATAGATAACACTGAAGAATTAGAACTAATTCATATAACCATCTGTATCAGCAAGGAAGCGAAAGATAAATTGAAGAATATCAAAAATTACCAACTAGCGGATCAGAAGTTAAAACAGATTGTTGACACCATTCAAGCAAATAAGAATCACAAACTCACCGACAAATACACTTGGCACAACAATAAACTTTACAGAAAGGAAAAGAGAGCTTGGAAACTTATGTTGACAGAGGACCTGAGCCGAACTCTGATTTATGAGTTGCACAATGCATACAGCCACGTGGGAAACCGACGGACATACCAATTATTTAAAGAATACTTCACGGAGAATTCCGTCAACAAATTCACACAAAATATCATAAAAACATGTAAGACATGCCAAAAATGTAAGGATTACTATCGAAGGATAATGGGAGAGATACAACCCATCATACCAAAATCAAAAGGGGAGTTAGTATTGATTACTATGGTCCCTTACCAACCTCTACAAGTGGAGTTAAATATGTATTAATTATGATAGATAATTTTACCAAATCTGTAAAATTATACAAGTTAAGAAAAGCTACCACAACAGTCACCATAAACAAAATTAAACTCTATTGCGAAGAAGTCGGGAAACCAGTAGCAATATTAACTGATAACGGAACCCAATTCAAGAGTCAGCGATGGACAACTGCATTAAAAGAATTGAACATCAAACCAAAATTTACCGCTATACGCAACCCCTGCACCAACTTAGCAGAACGAGATAACAGACAGTTGGGAAACATGTTCAGAGCACTCACATCTGAAAAACATTCAAAGTGGGCAAAATATCTAAAACTGATTGAATCCTGTATTAACCAAACTTATCATGAGACTATCGAAACCACACCATACGAACCTCAATGGCGAAGAAAGCCGGAACGTGACTGGACTAAATACATCGACAGGGAGATGATACAAGAAAATCAGCAAATCAACTACCAAAACATTTATCTGAGGATTAAAGAAAAGGGAAAGAAACAAGCAGACCAGATAAATTTAGCAAATAAAATTACGAATTTTCAGGTAGGAGATAAAGTACTATTGCGAACATATCCGATATCCAACCTAAATAAGAGAGTAATAGGAAAATTTTGCAATATGTTTGAAAAACCGTATAAAATATGTAAGCAGTTAGGAATGGCTACGTACCAGCTGGAAGACATCCTACAACCGGGACGAATCTGAGGAAACTTTAACATAAGACAGTTGAAACCACATTACGAAACTTGACACATCATAACACGCAGAGATAAAAAGTTTAAAACAAAATATTATCAAAACAGATTGTAAAAACACAAAATTCATATGTGTATGTAGTAGTTTATAATTAGTTTATAATTAGTTTATAACAATTTTTGGTAAAAAAGATTTAGAATTGGTAAATAAATAAAAATATTTTAGTTAAAAATGTATAGGATTATCTTTTAATTAAATTATGTATTCAAGAGTGTATAAAAAAAGATTATGATGTGCACTAGAGTAAGAGTAGTAGAAATAGTTTGTGAATAATGATGTCAGAAAGAAAGGGAAAGTAGATGGAACCGTTACTGGGTTTATTTTGACAGCAGGTAGTGTGCTGACAGTAGAGGGGTTTTTGTTTGTAAACAACAACTGGGAGCCGACTGGCAGGTTGTAAACAACTGATTGTTTTTAAAGGGATAAAATGGGTTAAAAGAAAAATATAGATGCACAATATTGTATAGAAATAAGTTTGAATTACATGAATTGAAGTGATGTATACGTAAACATGTATCAGAACATAATACTACATATAGTATTATATAGTATATAGTATATAGTTATAGTAAAGAGTTGCAAAAAAATTTTAATCAGAACCATTCAAAGGGATACAACAATAGAATCATTCTCAATTTTCAATCTAAAATTGATATAATTCTATTGGGGGACAGATATAACGTCAAAATTGCACGTCAAAATCCCGTGCAATTTTACGGGAAATAATCAATATTAAATAGACATCAAAAACAAATATGTACAAATAATGTTAAAGAAATGCCGTTAGAAGATATCAGAGGTGTTTTTCAAAAGAACCCCCCCCCTGCCTGGCGACAGCTAGACGGCAGAAAGTACAAAAAAAAGTCACGTACGGAACAGAAGGCAGTAAATTTGTATTATATTTAAAAAACAGCAAAAAATAGGTGAAAGCTGTAAAAGTTAAGTGCTTATAACAATGGGTACCGTTATGTTAAAGCGAGAGGGTTAGAGTGAGAAACTAAGTAAAGCGTCTTTTCCCACTACGTCTAGAAAATATTGGAATGCGCTGGTTGTTAGCAAATAAGAAAACGCGTCAGTTTTTTAGCGGTTAAACTCTCTTGTTACATTGGATAGAATTGAATATCACGGCACTTAAGTCCAATGGGAATGTTTAGTGTAAATATTAGGTGAGGGTAGTTGTAGTTCATGTATAAAAAAAAATGTAGATTGGAAAAGTAAAGTCAGTCAGCGGAGAATTACAACAATTAGACTCGTAACCTTTATTTTAAGTCGGCGGAGAAATCACAACTATTGACTCGTAATTGTTATTTTAGTCAGTGGAGTTTTTACAACAGTTAGACTCGCAATCGTTATTGAATAATATAAGTAATCGTAATTTCTGAAGTTAAATCGTCGGAGAAGTTACAATCGTTAAAGTCGTAATTGTTAATTCAGTCATCGGAGAACAGTTATTAAGCAGTTAAAGTGTTCAGTCTTTACAGAATCTACCGTAATTCGTCTGAGACATTATCAAAGTTCGAATTGTGAATTAAAAGAGAATCAGAGAAATACCACAGAGAGACTCGTCAAGTTACTAAATAATCCGACGGTATCGGTCTGTACTATCCGTGTTGCAAGCACTTATCTTATATAATATACATACCAAGGTGTTAAGAAGATATATTGATTAATACAACATATACGTAGTTTAACTAAGATAATTAGAAGTGAATGTGATACCAGTATATATATAAATTTGTGATAATCAAACGAGTGCAACCAATGAGGATCTACAATAACAGCGGATGACCACAGAGTGACAGGACAAGCGATGTTCGAGTGGATAATCCTCATCGCAGATTCAGAATTCGACAAACAAGTAAAGCATATTTGCACATTCAAATTATAAAGCATATAACAAGAACATTCAAATTGTATTGTATTCATATTTAAAGTTTATTATATTCATATTGGCAACTCAATCCGATCTAAAAGAATCCACTATAAGAAAAGAGAAAACGTTCTAAGAAAACTGACATTTTAATATTATTAATTATTATAATAACTTATATCACTGTAATAAGTAAATGCAAGAGAATTATTAAAATAACAATTTATGATATCTATATTTGTGTTAATAAGTTATTTTAATTCCCTGGGGTGAAAGTTGTATGTTCCATATTAGATTTTGTTACTATCAATGTCATTTTAAACTGGAAATGGAAAACATGTCTTTTTTTGCTGCCTATTTGTCTTACAAAGTAAAAAACAGGTCTTCCCCATTTACCGTTATGGAGTTGACATTCTTTGGGAGAAATACAAACACATGCATGTTATCAAGAGCTAAAGAATAGGGCTTCAACCTCAAGTGTAAAAGTTACAATTCTGGATGGATGATGTTTATTGTGTTTAAGTACACTGGTTGTTGCAACATTTAGTTTAGTTTTATTTTTTTATTTTTAAAGGCACTTGAATTTCTGACAGTTTCCATGTATAATGAACTACATTTTAAAAAGACTTTTAAAAATTTCTTTTAAAGACAATTTGTGGGGCATGGACTAGCCACCGAAGCTAATCTTCAGGTAAGTAGTTCACATATTTAACATGCATATTTTCTACAATTCTTTTGTATATATATTGTGCGTGCACGCACACACAAACACAATACCTTCTCACATTACTCTTGTTTATGAATAAGTTCTTCAAATATTATTTATATCTGCAAGTGAATTTATATTATATTTTCACCTTACGCACGTTTCACTGATCACATCATCATTATCAGATTTTTATATATGAATTGATTTTGTTTATATATCAAAATTCTTGTTTAATAATTTTAATAAGAAATAAATAAATAATATTTGTTTTTACAAGCATATATTTTTTAAATATTTACAATGTTTCAACACTGTGTATAAAATTTATGTATGACAGTTTATATATATTGTTATAACACTATAAATATATAACACTATAAATATTTAACAAATACAAAAGAAATATATTCTTGTAAAAACAAATATTATTTATTAACCCCCCGCACACGCGCGCGTGCGCGCACACACACACACACACACACAAATAGGCCTACTACTGAAGGCCATAAAGCCAACGTTGGCAGGAGGTATGGGTGCCATGGGGTTATTATATTTGGAATGTTTACATAATGTGGTTCAGTCTGCCAAAACAGTTTACAAAATAAAGACTATGACTATACAGAGGAACTTCACTAATTCGTCACCCACTAATATTCGTCTCCGTCTGTAATTCGTCACCCACTCAAGATTTTTTCTTTTTCTTTATTAATAAGCGAGTAACACATTATACATTCTAATTAATAATGGGGTAAACCAGAAATGTGCTGATTGTGGCTGGGGTTCTAATAATACCCAGGAGAAGGGATCGCGGAAGGTATTGGTTCCAAGAATGGGAGTTCCAAGAGTGTACACGGCACAATAAGTGTTGTGTTGTTACAGCGTAATATGTTTCTGAAAATTCAGTCGGATTTTGATGCCTGGCAAAGTGTTTTGAAAAAACTCTATAATTGCCTTTAATAAGTTACGGCTATGTGAATTACAACCAGCGTCTTTAGAAACAGTTCTTGACCCCCACATTGGAATTACAGTAAACCCTCGATTTAATGGACGTCGGTTTAACGGACTTCAGATTAAAAAAAAAAAAAAAAAAAAACCACATGATGTTTTTAGGCTTTTGAAACGTATAATGTGCATAAACTGCAAAGTCTCCTGTTCTGGCAATATTGCTTGGCTATCGCAGCATCGTTCTTTTCTTCTTGTTTCTTGTTTTGAAACACGCAAATTTTCTCATCTTCAATTGTATTTGATGAGAACGGAGTATTCATCAAGAATTCATCTAATTCTTCATGATCCCTGTCTTTGCGTTGTCGTTGACGCAGGCGTCGCACACTTTCAGTGGAAGACATCACGACGACTAACACTGAACAATTTACACTGATATGCATCTTATTTCACTGTGAAATATTATTCGTCCATCGGCTAATACAGCAAGCATTACAGTGGCACGTAATTTTTCATTTCCCGTAATCTTCACTGTTACAGATTTGGTTCCCTTTTGGTCCACCGTAAATATACGTAAATAAAAAATATGGGCATTTCATCAGCATTTCCCATGTGTTCAAGCGAATAATTATGCTTCTTGCATAAATGAATGACAAACCACTGATACTGTACGAGTTTTTCTTCGTAGTCATTCGGTAGTTTTAGCACGAATGACGTACGTCATTTAAGCGCAAATCCATTTCGTCGCATCATTCGTCTTATACACCCGAAGTTGGCTTTGAAACCGGGGACTTTTAATTCTTCTGCGATTTCTAAACCTTTCTAGTGACAGGGAGCCTTGCCTTCTTAAAAGCCATACGTATTCACAGACGCTGGACTCTACTGCTACAAAATGCCCAACTAGAGGTCCTGCGAATGCTCGTCGTACAGTATTTGCATTAAAAAGTCGTTTCTTCTGTTTTCTCCATCCTCGAATACAGGATTCATCAATATCGAATTTCCTTGCGGCTTCGCGATTGCATGTTTTTTCTACATTTTGTATCACAATTAATTTATAATTCGCATCATACGGGTTACGTTTAATTTGATTTGACTGCGTGCCTTTAGTCTCCACAATATCACTCATACCGCAAACGCACTACAAAAACGCCGAATGAAAACAAAGTACAGATAAGCGATGTTGTCACTGTTACAATAGAAAACCACACTGGCAGTTTACCCGTTAGTTAGAAACATGTTACTTACACCCCCTCTACTCATCCTTTGTCTTGCTGCCTACAGAAGGGTGCGAGCACGCACGCGTGCACACGCACTTACACTTTATCTTCTTATTCTTTCTTCAGTTTGCTGTTAAAACATTCGGTTGTAGTCATAAATCATAACGCCAGAGTTAACTACAGCCAGGCAAACTGCTGTTGCTTAGGCAGTAAACAACTCATAGATACCAAAAGCGTTTGTCCCGCCAGAAGTCAGGTATAACTTCGAATTTCGTCAGCATGCGAATGCAAGCAGCAGGCCAAATTAGCGACCATGTTTTTAGGAGAAAAAGTGCAGCTAGTATTCGGAACAATACGGTATTTGCATGATATTAATAGTATTAAAATTGTAAGTGTTATAGGCCTACTGATTTAAATATATCCTCAAAAAACAAAATTTGCGATTTAACGGACTTTGGATTTTACGGACACCCCTCAGCCCCAATTAGTCCGTTAAATCGAGAGTTTACTGTATGCCTACCAGCATTTAACGTTTGAATGAAGACGTCAAAAATTGGTGTGAAATATACTTACTGGATGTAGGCTACGAAATGTTTAGTGATTATGAAATTTTTAGATACGTATCCACAGAACCTACATAAGCTAATGGTGAAGATGACCACCCAATAAAACCTGCAATTTCTCATAAAGAGGCCATTCAATCACTGACTACAACAATCAAGTGGTACGAAGGCCAAGATGAAGCAGAAGTGCCTAAAATAATTTCACTGCACCAAATACATAATTTGGCTCTAGAAAAGTACAGTCAACATAAAAAAAAAAGAAGAACATCACATTTTTTTCACAATCATTAAACAAATTTTTTTTCGCAATTACAGTGCTTAACTTGTTTGAGTTTGAAAGTGCTTAACTTGTTTGAGTTTGAAAATTTCCAGCAATAACTATGTTCGAGCATAACATTAGTACTGTTCATGTGTTGTAATAAAACATTTTATATTGTCTTTAATGGGTTTGTTTCTTCCTCCCTCACTAATTTGTCATCCCTTTGGTCCCATAGCTGATGAATTAGTGAGGTTCTACTGTAACAGTTTGGGAAGTGTAGTTCATGTAATCATTTTAGGTTATATCATACAATAGCAAAATATTTTTAGCTAGAACCTAGAAGTGAAATACTCACTTTTTTACACAATTCTTGTAAAACAGAAACCTCTTTATTCTGAAACAGAATTACCAAAACCCAGTTCACAGTTAACACAGAAACAGATGATCAACGACTGCACGCAAACATCTGGGGAGTATTGTGCATGGATGTCTGCAGAACAGACATTGGTGTGTATGAGGAGCTGTAGTGCAATATATGATTTATTATATAACTAAAAACTTCTCGCACACAGTAAAGAAACCTGAAAATCTACACTAGCTGAGGGTGTGGGCTCGGCTTCAGAGTATCACATCGTTTGGGTTAACAGACACATGGCATACTTGCAGCTGAATCAGAGAAATGTTAAATTCAATTAACATTAAAAGAGTGAAACTCCAATGTACGTTACTGTAAAACCTCATTAAAATTATCCCACTAATTATGCTATACCGTATGTGCTTTTTATCCAGTCCCTGCACATCTCATATATAAAATCTTTATAACATTCCTCATTTACTGCATTCAAATCTTGCACAAAATTCTTTTTAATAAATTTTCTATCCATTTCATCAATGTTGATACACACAGGACCACTGTGGTGATGTTTGGCTTTACTACAATGGTTCACCTACATCAGGAGCATTGATTTTTAAAATTATAACACTTTATTTTTAACAAAGAAAAAGTGCCATGGCGGAAATTAAAGTATGTGGAACAGTTTGTGTTGCTGCAAATTCTGATGGTTATGAAAAACTGCTTCTGGCCATGTGACAAAAACTACTTATGATGCAAAGCTTTGACACGTAAAAAGCTGACATGTGTTTGTAAGAGCCAATCATGCACCACTCATTACACTAATATGGTTAAGGGTTTGGACAACAAAGTAATAAAAACTGCATGTAAGACTCCTTTTAATCAATTTACTAACAAAAAATGTAATGTGTATATGAAAAATATAAACATGGTACTGTTGTATGTATGTGCTACTTGGCTGCCTCACAATCTAATTTGTATGTGTGGATTAGATTTTTATGTTATCAGGTTCTTGTACTAGTTTGTAACTTAACAACTACAGCAGTGTGCAAATTAATCCAAACACAGGGACATATCTGTTTAACGCAGGGAAATTTCAGTTTATTTATTCACGGTGGTAACACTGTTTAACCAAAACACATTCTCTTAGTTGTCTTCATGTTGTTTAGTAGTTTGAGGTTATGTTCTTGGAGTTTTGAGTTTATTGTGTTGTGAATAAAATACTTTGAGTAAGTTTTGTAATGGCTTCTTCTGAAATTAGAATTTTAAAGTTTCTATACTTTGTGTAGTGTAGTGTAGTGCATTTGTAGTAATGGATATAGCTCAGAGAAAACGCTCCAAGATTGTTGCTCTTTCTGAGCACATCAATATGACACAGTGTCAAATAACTATTGAGTGTGGTGTAGGCCTAGGAACTGTGAATGCTCTTGTAAAGCAGTTCAAAGAAACTGGTTCGGTTTCACCACGAAGAAAGGGAAGTTGTGGCCGAAAAAAGAAAACTACTTCATCACAAGATCGGATGTTGGTGAGAAAAAGTAAAATTAACCCTACAGTTTCTGCTGTGGATTTGAACCGAGAGTTAGCAGCTAGTGGAACAAATGTTCATGTGACAACAGTTCGACGCAGACTGCTTGCAGCTGGACGAAAAGCTCGCTGACCAATTAAAAAACAGCTTTTAACCACCGCAATGTGCACAAAAAGGCTAGCATGGGCCAAAGCACATGCAAACTGGACAACAGAAGACTGGAAGAATGTAATGTTTTCCGATGAGACACATTTTTTTGTTCAGGGACAAAAAGTGCCTTATATTAGAAAAGCAGCTAATGAAAAAACGTCACCAGCGCACCTCCATCAATCTGCTAAGCACCCTGAAAAAAAAAATGTTTTGGGGTAACTTTACTTCTAAAGGCCCTGGATCATTGGTTCCAGTGAATGGTACGCTAAGAAGTGATGAATACATCAACATTCAGCAAACAAGAGTCATCACACAACTTCAGGACCTGTCCCCAGAAGGCAACGGAGTGTTCCAGCAAGATTTAGCACCATGCCATACTGCCAAAAAAGTAAAAGCTTTTTTTCAACAACACAAAATTTCTGTTTTAAATTGGCCTGGCAATTCCTTGGATTTGAATCCAATAGAAAACTTGTGGGCTATCGCAAAGCGGAGAGCAGAAAAAATGAACTGTACCACAAAAAATGCACTAATTGAAGCTGTCATAAAGGTATGGTTTCATGATGAAGAAATAAAACAAATCTGCAACACACTTGTCGAATCAATGCCAAAACGTGTCTCTGACCTCATTAAGAACAAAGGAGGACATATCAGCTACTAGTTATTTTTTCTAAATGTACTTGTGTGGTTTTGTTTGTGAATAAAGTAGCTTTTTATAGAAAAAAACATCTGTGTTCGGATTAATTTGCACCCTACTGTAATTGCAAATCCTCATGCTTTATATATTTTTTAAGTTATGAAAAAATAAACTAAAAGTTGAAATAGTTCTTAGTAAGCCTGTAAAAAATAATACAGTGGAGCCTTGATACCAAGAATTCCTTGATTACACGAATTTTTTTCAATCCATTTGAATGTCCCATAACACTCAATGTTAAAAATACCTCTATAACACGAAATTCCTTAGATAAAAACCTTGATAAGCCAAATTTTCGTTGATTTGAGATTAAAATTATTAACACGAATTTTTACTCAACGGAACATCTATAGCACAAATTTGACCTCTTATAAGATGAATTACCCAAGGCAGCAACCTCAGTAAGCCGAATGTTATGAAGCAGGACAATGACTCAGACGCACATGTCTCGACATGCAAAAATCTGCACTTGTAGACTACACCCGTCACAAGCTGCGGTCAGTTACACTCTTGCTATCACTGTGTCAATTTTTGTACACGTAACGCGTGTCGATTCAGGTAACCGTAAGGCGTGTGTTAATTCGGTATGATGTCAGGTAAACGTAAGTGCACTCCACTGACTAGAATTTAAACGGAAGGTGCTGAAAGCTATAGAAGAGAATCCGACAAAGAAGAAAGTAGACATTGCTAAGGAGTTTGATATTCCACCGAGTATATTGGCCACAATAATCAAACAAAAAGACAGGTATGAAGAGGAAAGTGGACTTTCTAAAGTGTGTAAAAGGGCAAAGACTGGTGAATTTCAGGATGTAGAAAAATGCGTTCTGATGTGGCTAAAACAGTGTCGCGACAAAAACGTGCCTATCGGTGGTCCTGTTCTTCAGGAAAAGGCTCAACAGTTCGCAGTAAGCTTGGGACATGCAAATTTTTGTGCTAGTAATGGCTGGCTGTAAAATTTTAAGAAAAGGAACGAAATAGTTTTTAAAAAAGTATGTGGCAAAAGTGCAAGTGTTGATGATGCTGTTTGTGTTGAGTGGAAAGAATAAATTTCAGATCTGGTAGGAGATTACCAACCAGAAGACATTTACAATGCGGACGAGACTGGCCTTTTTTATAAATGTTTGCCCGATAAAACCTTGACATTCAAAGGTGATCTCTGCAGTGGTGGAAAACACAGCAAAGAGCGCATTACAGTTTTGCTCTGTATGAATTATACAAGAACAAACAAGCTTAAGCCTTTAGTTACTGGAAAAACTAAAAAACCAAGGTGTTTCAAAAATGTGGCAAGCTTCCCAACAGGTTACATTGCAAACAAAAAGGCATGGATGAACAGTGATACTTTTCATACTTGGCTTACAGACATCAACAAAGAAATGAAAACTAAATGAAATGAAATTGGCTCACGGGAACATTCCTATGCAGACTAACATCATGATCAAGTTCCTGCCACCAAACCCTACTTGTAAGCTGCAACCACTTGACAAAGGAATCATACAAAATTTTAAAACCAATTACAGGAAGGAGGTTGTTCGCCAGTTTCTTAGTGACATGGAACAGAACACACCAACAAAAATTAATGAGCTTGATGCCATGTGGATGATAATAAAAGTGTGGAAAAATGTAACTGAAAATACAATTACAAATTGTTTGAAAAAGAGCAGCTTCAAAATATCTGAGGAACAAGAGGAAGATGTCACAGATGTTCCAACAAACTGGGAAAAAGTCTGTGAAGCACTAGACCTACAGAGGATGGAGTTTGAAGAATTTGTAAGCTTTGACGATGATGTTGCAGTATGTGGAGAGCTCACAGAAGCTGATATCCTTGATTCAGTATCAGCAGACCCTGATGCAGATCCGAAAGAAGAAGAAGAAGAGACTGAAAGAGATCGACCTGATCCAACAGTAAAGGACACCCGAAAAGCTATTGAAGTGTTGAAGTGTTTATTTCTTAACAAGTCTGGTTTGAGTGACAGTGTTGTGAATCAATTACTGAACTGGATTGCGCTTTGGATCTTATAGGCCTAATAAATAAAGGTAAACAATCAAAAATTAATGACTTTTTTGATAATCAGTGTTTAGGTGGTACAGGTTCTAAGAAAACTGCAGGACAAAATTAAGCAAATAAGTTTACAAGGTTTTTTACATCGTTTGTACAGTAATTTGTCATTTTAATATTGTTAGGTTTTAAGTTTCAATTTTTATTATGCTATTTTTTTTGTTAGGCCTATAACATATGCCTACAGTTAGTTTTTTCTTGAGTCTACATTATAAGTATGTGTGACCTTTTAAAAAAAATATGAAAAAGAATCAATTCATTAGCTACGTAATGTAATATATGTAATAGTGTTTAGCTACATATTATAGTTAGCCACTTTATAGTATGTATTGTACTCAGTTTTTTATTATTGTAATTATTTTGTAGTCTACTTCATAAATAAATAAATACAGTACTTTTGCCAAATATTGTACGTATTGTTTTTTTACTTCCATGTTCCTTAAGGAAATGGAAGTATGGTGATAGCAAAACAAATTGTTTCGAGATTATTACTGACCTACCGTAGTGAGTTAGTACAGTACTGTACTTATTACAGCATTGCATCTAAAGCAATTCGTGTTACTGAGGTTGGACTCAAAACATTCGAGTTATAGAGGTTTATAGAGTGCAATGACGGACCTTGATAACGCGAACTTTTAGTATTTTAACCTTGATAACACGAACCTCTCTTTGACGAATCCCTCGATTACACGAATTTTTTATAATCCCCAGTTGAGATTCGTGTTATCGAGGTTCCACTGTAATAATCTGTCTCTTAACTTGGGATCATACTTTTTTTGTCCCATATACGATGTTGTGTTTAAGATATTTACTCAGGTATTTTTAGATTCAACTTCAAGTTATAAATTAATTTCATTCTTTCACTTTACATCATTCCTTATTTTACAGATTAATTTATTTAAATTACACTATACATTTTTTGTGATATGTATAAGTCTATGTTTCAGTTTCATAGGTAACTCTCATTAAATTCAGTAAATTTAGTTATGGTGCATTTGCATTTTGGATATTTACATTACCAGAGTTCATACTTCAAGGTTCCAATTTGATTACTTTATAATGCACACATTACAACTGCTGTGACACTAAAATTGGCAAGTACTAAAACAATACTTGAATTAAAAAATCATTGTTTTCAACATACATAAACCGTGATTTGTGTTATGTGTTCAAAACAAATAGGTTATTTAATTAAATAACATAAAGTTTACTTTAAAATATGCTCAACAAATTTTAAAAACAAATTACATACACATTTTATTTAAATTAAATAAACCTGAAGTAAATTTTATTTAACTATACTTTTTTCAACCCTGATTGCTGGTCAAAATCTGAATAACTAAGTATGAAACATAAATTTTTCTGGCCACACTATTCTCATCAAGGATACACTTGTATTAAATATAGGTACACTCGTACAAATTGTTAATACTTTTGACATGTTTTAACAGCCATTGTGGCTCAAAAGAGATACAAAATACATATTTGTATTTGTCTGTTCTATAGACTCTTCTTTTAATTATGTCACCCTTGAAATCAGAAGACAATAAATAAACTCTTCCTTGTTTGTATTACCTTTTTACACCACATTATTCTTTTATTACAATTTATTATTAAAATGATGAGCTAACAGAATTACTGAACACAACAAATATAAAAAAAAGATCTAAAACCAACAAAGTTGTAAAAACCCTGCAAAACCAATTAACTTACTTGACTAGAAACACATCCCATTTGGCACTATTGCGGCGTAACATTGTATGCTTCGTCCAACCAGTAGGCAGTTTCTTATCAGGTACTATTATCGATTCCCGAAGAATTCCTATAACATTAATAAAACTCACACTAATATATTATGTTTATTATTCATCTACAATATTAAACAATTTTTGATTATCAGAAATGTTACTAATTACTTTCACAGGTAAGAATTATTTGTCCAAATATATCATAGTTTTATAATAAAGATTCTACAGACACCAAAAAGATGCAGGAAAAGCAGAGTAGGTTACCGTGTAACCAGCACTATGCTACCTTGTTAATGAATAGTTCTGTATCCATACTTTATGTTATATGTCGATACTGCTACTGTTTCTGACTGTGAAGAATTCAATAGATTAATAAAAAATACTGTGTATTTTATCATTACTTAGAGCCATGCATATTCCAAATGGCTGGTACATATAATTTGGTTATCACAGCCACACGGCACCATGCACAGCAGTGGGCAGTAACCTTTTTGTAATGTAACATGTCAATCTGGAACCCATTTGTTTTTCTCTTTTCCAGTGACAACTGGAGTAACACAGCCTAACACTGCCTCTCCGTCAGCTGTGAGATGTTTGGTATTTTTCCATTTTCTGCAAGCAAAATTCAGCAATGCCAAGCTCTATTGTTGGTTGGATCGTGTTCATGGTGACATAGTTATGACTGATAGTAATATCAAGAAGACTGGTGTAAGAAGTTTAGGGAGAGGCACATATTGTAATGTAACAGTGTTTTTACGAGTTTATTATTTTTAAACGCGTTGCTTTTAATTCATTTATCGTGAAAAGTTATCAAGTGTAAGTTGATTCCATTTGTGTAAAAACGGATTTGTTGTCGTAATCGATTCTGTCTTCGAGCGCCCTGTTCTTCTATTAAGTAATCTGGTCCGTTCACCACTGCTCACTCTCCTGGTTGCTGCCTGTAATTATCCTGTAAATTATCTAGTTCTCTACAATGACAACTCTTTCCAGTCAAAATAACAATATTTATTTTTATTTAAATTGTTCAGAAAAGGAACAGTCGACTTGTGTCGAAACAAAATAATGGTCGGGTCGACCCTACTGCTCAATTCGATTATGACACTAACAACCTTCAGTAAACAAATTAATTGTAATAATTATATTAAATCTCAGGGTTTAAGGGTTCTTTGAGACTGCTATTGAATTCAGAGAATGCACACAAAAATACAATACATCACAAAAGGTAAGTAAAATGTAAAATCTTAATACTATATTCTATTAAGCGTTGCTAAGCAACGACTGTCGTTTCGTGACTATAGCGGGCAGCGGTAATTCCACAAGATGGCCGCTCACACGTCTAACCTTGAGCTGTTCATTTCGAATTCAACCAAATTATTTTAAAATAAATGTTTTAGTGTTCACAGGTTTAGTTTTTAGCTTTTCTTTTAATTAATGATCACTGGTGTCTGTTCTGTTAGTGTAGATAGTGTCTACGATAGTGTTGTGTAATCGTATCTGTAGTGTGGCTGTGAATTAAGTTCGGTGTCACCCAAGAATTTCGTTCGTTCTAGGTAGTCAGTATTTTCTGAGGTTCTGCATTTAGTTTTAATTCAATTATTTCTGTTTTCTGGTCTTCCCCAGTCTTTACCGCTTCTGTTGGTAATTATTATTGACTGCCAATGGTCCAAAAAACATTACTTGTATTTAATTAAAATTGGTTTCATCAGAGCACATCTGCCCTCTGCAATGGTTAACAATACAACTATATTATTTTGCTTCTTCATTAACAGTCACCTGGCCTTACTATACTGGCCTGTGATTGGTCAAAATTGAGAGTTCATTAGGTCACATGGTCAGTTTATAAAAATCAAATGTTCATTTACCTATAAGAAAAAATACTCCTTTTTTAGCCTTAAGTTTCCTTAAATTTAAATTACATCATGTTTTTCTTTATATAATTATGAGTATTTTGATACCTTATTTACATAAGTTGGTTATTATAAAGGGTGATTTCCCACCTTACAAAAATTCTAACATTGGGCCTACACTTTTGGTTTCCTTACATTTATTTACTAATCTATTTGTTTCTGACAATATTCCTTTTATACTGAATTTGTGGCTTAGGCCATTAGTGGTTTTTCAATACTATTTTATAATTTAAATTTATTATTAATTAAACTCTGATTCTGAACCCTTTTTTTTCTGATTTTAACTATTAACTAACGGAGTCTGGGCCCTTAACATTATTTAACAAATGGTTACAATAAAATCCTTAACATATCATTCAATATACTGCCTCTATGGCCTAGTCTACAATTATTAATTGACAAATAATATAATTAGTATTAATACAATAACCTGATAAGAACAGAATCATCCGGCATACTATGTTTTAAGCATGGCCTACATGGTTAAACCTTGTATTGTAACAGTACAATTCTGGCCCTACTGTGTTTTGGGGAATAATCAATTTAAATTGTATTTTTATTCAAAGTCATATATAAGAAAAGTAAAGTTTTATGAAGGTTTGCAACTATGCAATATCGAGTGGACAGAATTTGCTTCAAGGTCGGGAATATACACGCAGAAACAACAACATTAATTTTGCATACTAATGTGTCAACAAGCTGCACCCATGTATACGTCATCCGAAAGTATGCAACACGTAATACACGCTTGTAAACAACTAAGGTGTGGATGTCGACACAAAGAAACTGGTGACGCAGCTCCTCCCCACTTCGGTATTGAAGCATTGCAAATTGTCCTCAGTCACGAAGCAACCGTAAATCCGGCCTGCTCTATATCAAAATTTTATAAAACTAAGTTTCGGACGTTCGCTCATACCATGCAAAAGTGAAGTATTTTATATAAAATAAAGTAACAGTTCAACATAAAACGTAAACACCAAGTTTGGTAAAAGTTTTAACATCTATTAGTGCGAGTTCAGCGATGGGACGTCTGCAGGACTAATTTCAGCTAAGTGACAAATGGGGGGTACCCAAAGAATTTAAATAAGGGTTAATACAAAATTTTTAATCAACATAACTAATAAAATGAGCTCAATTTGGGGAAAATTAAAGAAAATTGTACCAAGAATGCGAGCATGAGTAAATGAGAGAATGTCTAACTACATTTAATAAGTGCTGGGTTGTGAGTAATTTTAATAATGATATTATAAAATATAATTGAATATGTTATTTTGGAGGGCTATTGAAATGTTTAAGGGGAATTTTAACTTGAATAGTGAAACTGCGTCTCATGGCGCAACGCCTCATGGTGTATAGCAGCGTGCTTGTTGTGCACGGTAGAGTCACATGTGTTGTACGTAATATGACAATAAAAGGTAATGTCATTGGTAAACATTTCAAGCAAGAGTAAATTATTTCAGATAACACATTCCGCTACTTCTAGTTCGCTTAACCGAACTCTGCCTTTAAAGGTAAGCAAATCTAATATTTCTTGTATTATAACAACATGGCGCCTGAACAAAATGTTGAATAAAGTTATTAATATTCAATATAAATAAAAGGTATAAAATAATTAATATAACAATGGCTTTTGGAACAGGGACTCTACATAAAATGTGATTTTATGTGGAGTAAGCCTACCGGAAAGAGCGGAACAGTTACCTGAAGTAATGTATATAATTTGAAGATACGTAAATACAGACGTAAAGATAGGGTTATGTTATAAGGTTATGTGCATGCATGTATATAAATAAGCAAAATGAGTACTAATAAAAATAATAACGAAAACGTCAACGTCACTGACGAAACATTTACGAGTGAGATGGGTGTTCAATTAACCCCAATTAGCCAGATCGGTGAGTTCGGTGCCACCGGATTAGTCGTATTAAATACAGTTCAAATAATACCCATCTCAACTCAGTCAGAAAAGAAAACAGATGAGACAGCTGCCATGATGCAGTTACTGTTAAATAAGTTAGATGTAAAGTTGGACGAACAAAAAAGCGATTCCAACCTGAAATACGATCCGATAAATACCAAATTTGATGAGAAGTTCAATGAAATGACAAACGAAATCAAAAGACAAAATTTTAAGTTCGATAAAAGAATTGATGAAATGCATGCACATTTCGATAAAACGAAAGAAAAAATAGTAGCGTTAGTAAATGAGAAGTTCGATAGACCAAAGAATAAAGTAGACGAGAATTACGAGAATAAAAAAGGGGTAGAGAATAGTGGAGAAACAGGTAAACTAAACGTAAATAAAGACGGTCAGATGACAAAGGTAAGTGGTATTGAGAATTATAATAATAAAAATAAAAATATGGTATTAGAAAATAATTGTGTGGATATTGATAGTGATAACGAAATTTTAGAGAGAGTAGAAGATGATAATGATGAGAGGTTAGTGTGTGTTGAGTCAGAGAGAAAGCGGAGAAAGAATTTACAGTTAAAAGGTTTGCAGGGGGTAAATTTTTCCCTTAATGGTGTAGTAGGGGGTGAAGTAAAGACTTCACATGTGTTTAGGAAGGACGAGAGTTCCTTCAGAGTATATTTGGGAGACGATATGTCTACAAACAAATTTCCCTGGGTTTTTTGTGCACTTCATAGGTGGTGCAGTAGTTATGAGTTAGTGTCCCCTCCATATTTTGAGAGTGAGAGATATATATAGAGAGAGAGAGAGTGTAATTTGGTGTTATTGTGAGATATGTTGAGAGAGAGAGAGAGAAAGAGAGAGATAGAGATTTTTAAAGTAAAAAGAAACTATAGAGAATTTGTAGAAAGGTTAGGAGTAGAGATGGTAGATAATTATAGCGAATACGTACCTTGTATTAAAGCTGAGATAGCAGCAATAGTAGATGATGATAATAATGATAAGTACTTACCTTGTGAAGTAAAGGGTGTAGTAGTAGATAACTATGATGACGATAGTAATGACTTTATAACTTACCTAATCAGGACAGATAATACTAAAGGTGACAGGACCATACCCGAGTGTGACAAGTTGTATGATGTAATGATATCGAGGAACTATATTAATTACAATAGTTTTGTGGTAGAATACAAGAATTTAAATAAGTATTATATTAACGATGCTAATAGAATGTGTGACAGTACGAAAATCTTGATGTCAGAATTATGGTATGTGTGGTAGCAAATTACTGTATTTTATTGTTTTACACACACATACATGGATAGGACGATTTCCCTTTGTAAAAGAGACGACGACGCAGATTTCAGCAGAGCGAAACGATTACAAGGTCAGGAGCGGACGTGTGGAGTCGGGCATACACAATGGCGTTATATGTGCACACTGACTTTCAATATCCATTTCTCATTGGTCCATAAAGCGGGACGTCATTAAAAGATAAAGATGACCTAACAACTGTGACATGACAACAGGGCGTGAGCCAATTTGAAACAAAAGACAATGACGTGGATGCGTTAACACATGCGTAAAATATGTGTTTGCATCCGCCCAGTCAGCATCAGACCATCAAGGCGTCAACACGCTGTGAAAATCGCCGGCAGTTTTTGCCAGCGAAAGTGTTTCTTGATCAAACTAACAATGTGTTAACATATAATAATAACTCTTAAACAGAAGTCACAAAGTAAATATTCAAAATGTAAATTAGAATCAGTGCAACCAAGGAGACCTTTGGGACGCTCGGCCGAACACCTGCCGGACCATGATTGCAATATAAGGACAGTGGAGACTTTACAACGCATATACAGGAAAGTCCAACTATTTCTCTATTCCATTCTTTATTACTAAAGTTGAGCTCAAAATTACTAAAATTCAAATGTATGTGTAAAATCACTTTTGGCAAAATGAGTGGGTGTGTGTGTATATAGACCGTACCGGTACACATAAATAATGTTTTTTTTATGAGACGTTGGTTTGTGTCATGTTAAACATAAGAATTGATCAATTCCAAGATGATATTGGCAGTTGCAGTCAAATTTAAATTCATTATAAATTTCACAATACGATTAATACATGAATAATGGAGAATAATAGAATTGTAATATAGTGGAATATGTGGCCGCCATTTTGTTAATTGAGTATAAGGATTCGATTTTGTTTTTATTGATTTTGATGTCGGTCTTGATTTTCCATGTTATTAAAAGGCAACTATATATATAATACGCTGTCTGATTTCGTTCTTCCGTACAATCGTCCCGTCTCTGACAATCGCTTAATCGAATCCTGGGACCCGTACATAAAAAATTTTGAATCACGAAGTTGGCACTACAAGATGGCCGCCGAACTAGTATGATATACACGATAATTATGGTAACGAAAGGTAAACACCAAAACACACAATTACAACACCTAATTGTTTTAAAGATAACAAATGCCGCCCGAACTGGTGACGTGATATAAATAAAAGTTTATACAATAAGCCGGAGTCAGAGACGGAGGGTTGTCAGAAGAAAGGAAGGAATACGTACGATATACCTGGTACGTAGATAATAGGTTATACCATGATAATAGGTTATATTATTGTTTAAGTAAAATATAGAACAATTACTAAAAAATAAAATTCATTATTAATATGAGCAAAATGGCAGATAACGAAAACACTAATATAGATAACACAGCAACAGAATCACTATTATTGAATGAACCACAAGCGAACTCAACACCTATTATAAATAGTAATGTGTCACTGGAAGACCTTTTTCAGCTAATGACAGTACAGAATAATGATTAAATGATAAACTAAACCAGTTTGAGGAACAATTTGATGATATCAAAAAAGAAATTAAGAAACAGAATGGTAATATTGATAAAAGATTAAGTGAAATAGAGGCACGGTTAGACGAGATAGAATTAGAAAATAAGAGAGGAATAGACAAATTAGAATTAAACAAAGATGACAAGGTAAGTAGGGGAGAGAATTGTAACAATATAAATAAAAGTATGATATTAGAAAATGATTATATAAACAGGGGTAGCGATAATGAAATTTTATGGGGAATAGAATATGATAATAATGGAATGATAGTGTGTTTTGAAGGGTTAAAGAGTGTGTGTAAAGAGAGTATAATTGTAAAAGAGTTGCAGGGGTTAGATTTTTCCCTTAATGATGAAGTAGGGGGTGATGTACATGTTTTTAGGAAGGACGAGAGCGCCTTCGATGTATATTTGGGAGACATATGGTCTACAAATAAAATTGTCCTTGGTTTTTTTAGTGCATTTCACAGGCGGTGCAATAGTTGTGAATTAGCGTCCCCTGCAAATGTAGAAAGAGAGAATGTAGTTGGGTGTGGTAGAGAGAGATATTGTGAGAGAAAGAGGGAGATAGAAATTTTTAAGATAAGTAGAGACTATGAAGAATTTATGGAAAGGTTAGGAGTAGAGATGATATATAACAAATATAGTAAATACTTGCCTTGTAATAAAGCGGAAGGAGTAGGAGATAAGGGAAACAATGATAATATAACTTACCTGAATATGACTAATTATACCGAAGGTGACAGAACCATACCCGATCAAGAGTTATATGAGTTTGAGAAAAAGGATAAAAATTTGAATAGTTGGTACATGTATAATGATAAGATAAAATATCTAATAATAAACAATGTATATAGTTTTTAAGATAAGATTATTATTCGACGATGGAGGGTAAATATTTTATTGTGTTTATGAACATTTAATTATGCGGACAGTGTTTTGAAACGGACTGCTTATAAACTGATTTTTGGTAAATGATAAGATGATAATGTGGATTGTATATTTTTATGTATATTAATGTCAATGTATTTGTGTATTTTTGCTGTTGTGTATTTTATATATTTGTTATGTAAACCATGTGTTGTAGAATTTTAAATATTCAAGATTAATTAATTATGATGATGATTTTAAATGATATTATGAGATTTAGATTATAATGGATAGTAAATGATTAAACATGTGATATATTTGGATATTGAGTTGTTTTAGGATTGTAAGATAAGTGATGAATTTTCTAGTGGTATATTAAGGTGAAATGTTGTAAAAGAGTTTGGGGGATAGTGATAAATAAGGGCATTGGAGTTAGTTAGAGTTAATGGGAGTTAGTGGAAATAAGAATGTTGAGATACAGACAATACATAAAGAGGTGTTAGATATTTTAGGGACACAGTAGTTAGTAATTATATGTAGAGAGGTGAGTAATGTGAATGGTAATTATATTTAATGATGATGATATTTTGTAGTAAGGATCCGGTATAGGGAGTGATCAGCGTGCGACATGGCAAGAGACCAGCGTGCAGCGTTGTGGCAGGCGGAGCAATTTTGGGTTAGAGTGTTTGCCGATATTTGGTGGAGGGCAAATGGTTAGGGATGGATATGGCCAGGTAGGGAACACACATCCTTGTACAAAGGAGCGGTGCCAGAGGATTTAAATGGGATTAGTGAAGGGGGTTATTATAGAAATATTGGTGTCATAATATGTTAATGGTTAGAAGCGGTTGTTAGTAGAAAAAAGGGGTAGTAAGGTTAGATTGACAAATGCCAAAATAAGATAGAGAATAGTGAATAACAGAGAGTCACCCAAACTAATAAGGATTGAGGAAGGGTTAGAAAGGGAAAATTCACGGTAGAAAGGTGATGTAACAGAAAGTAAGGATAAATTTGAAATTTTTTTTGTATAGAATCTGATATAACGAATGTTAAATAATAAAAGTTAATCGAAAATTGATAATAAAAATGTTATAAGGTTTTGCTACAAGTTATGTAAATATGAATTATGTAATGTAAATGTAACAATGTTAATGTTTAATGTACAATGTTTTATTATGTTGTATTATGTTGATGGTATCATAGTGTGTGTGGTTAGGAGGTCGTTACGGGGGTAGCGACGGCAAAAATACTAATGTGTTAAAAATATAAAGATAACAGTGGTTTTGAACAAAGAAAGTTGAGTAAAGAAAAATAAAGAGTTTTGAAGTTTTTTGCCATGATAGGTATATGTTTCAATGTTATATGAAGTGAAATAGCAGAATTAGTGGTTATTTCTAGAGAAGTTAAAATTTGTTTTATGTTTAGTATAATAATCTATTTTCATGTGGTAAAGAGAGTAATAATGGTCGACTGGAGTCGGAGTTTTTTTTTTTTATGAATGTAGGAATGTTTGAAAAATGGAGAGGGTTATCTGTCTTAAATCTTGTATTTTTTTTTTTCGGCTATTTGAAAACTTATGAATTAAGAAAACCAACGTCTCAAAACACAAACCAATGCATCTAAGGGGAGACATATCAGTTGTGGATATGGAAATAGATAAGGCCACTATATTAAAATTTGTATTGCATATTTCAGAGTTTGATGGTGTTGTGACAGTGGTCCTGAGCTGGCCGGTGCGTCAGAACAGGAGCGTTAAGTGCCTCATGGCCTTATGGTGTTGGGATCTCTCCTGAGAAGTCCAGTAAGGTCAGATGGTACGATCATCATCATTGGACCAAGGGTAAGTGATTATATCTCTTTTATATCAATGTTAAGGGGGGTAATGGCAACATATCTGAACTGATCCTTTTAGAAAAGTGTGAATGAGTCAATGAAAGTTTTTATGTTTCGACATAAAACCTTTCATTGAGGGGGTTTTGTGAAAGTACGAAAATCTTGATGTCAGAATTATTGTATGAGTGGTAGCAAATTATTGTATTTTATTGTTTTACACAAACACATACATGGATAGGACGATTTCCCTTTGTAAAAGAGACGACGCAGATTTCAGCAGAGCGAAACGATTCCAAGGTCAGGAGCAGACGTGTGGAGTCGGGCATACACAATGGCGTTATATGTGCACATTGACTTTCAATATCCATTTCTCATTGGTCCATAAAGTGGGACGGCATTAAAAGATAAAGATGAACTAACAACAGTGACATGACAACAGGGCGTGAGCCAATTTGAAACAAAAGACAATGACGTGGATGCGTTAACACATGCGCAAAATATGTGTCTGCATCCGCCCAGTCAGCATCAGACCATCAAGGCGTCAACACGCTGTGAAAATCGCCAGCAGTTTTTGCCAGCGAAAGTGTTTCTTGATCAAACTAACAATGTGTTAACATATAATAATAACTCTTAAACAGAAGTCACAAAGTAACTATTCAAAATGTAAATTAGAATCAGTGCAACCAAGAGACCTTTGGGACGCTCGGCCGAACACCTGCCGGACCATGATTGCAATATAAGGACAGCGGAGACTTTACAACGCATATACAGGAATGTCCAACTATTTATTTATTCCAGTCTTTATTATTAAAGTTGAGCACAAATTATCAAAATTCAAATGTATGTGTAAAATCAATGTTGGCGAAATGAGTGTGTGTGTGTGTGTGTGTGTGTGTGTGTGTGTGTGTGTGTGTGTAGACCGTACCGGTACATATAAACAATGTTTTTATGAGACGTTGGTTTGTGTCATGTTAAATATAAGAATTGATCAATTCCAAAATGATATTGGCCTTTGCAGTCAAATTTAAATTCATTATAAATTTCACAATAAGATTAATACATAAATAATGGAGAATAATAGAATTGTAATATAGAGGAATATGTGGCCGCCATTTTGTTAAATGAATATAAGGATTCCATTTTGTTTTTATTGCTTTTGATGTCGATCTTGATTTTCTATGTTATTAAAAGGCAACTATATATATAATACACTGTCTGATTTCATTATTCCGCACAATCGTCCCTTCTCTGACAATCGCTAAATCGAATACTGGGACCCGTACATATAAAAATTTTGAATCACAAAGTTGGCACTACAAGATGGCCGCTGAACCAGTATGATATACACGATAATTATGGTAACGAAACGTAAACACCAAAACACACAATTACAACACCCAAATATATATGTAGAAGATAACAAATGTTTTCAAGGAAAAATAAGTTGTATAGACCTAAGACTCGACTGTTGTTCGATGATGGAGGATAAAGTGTTTTATTGTTTATGAACATTTAATTATGTGAACAGTGGTTTTGAAACAGATTGTTTTATGTTTTATGAACTGATTTTGGTAAATGTGTGACAGTACGAAAATCTTGATGTCAGAATTATGGTATGAGTGGTAACAAATTATCGTATTTTATTGTGTTACACACACACATACATGGAGAGAACGATTTCCCTTGGTAAAAAGACAACGACGCAGATTTTAACAGATCAAAATGATTCCAAGGTCAGGAGCAGACGTGCGGAGACGAGCATACAAAATGGCCATCCAAGTGGAAACAGACTGTAAATAGCCACTCTCATTGGTCCAGAAGACGGGACACGTCATTAAAATCAGTGATGACTTAACAAACAATGACATGACAACGGGCGTGAGCCAATTTGAAACAAAAGACAATGACGTGGATGCGCAGACACATACGCAAAATATGTGTTTGCATCCGCCCAGTCAGCATCAGACCATCAAGGCGTCAACACGCTGTGAAAATCGCCGACAGTTTCTGCCAGCGAAAGTGTTTCTTGATCGAACTAACAATGTGGTAACATATAATAATAACTCTTAAACAGAAGTCTCAAAGTAACTATTGAAAATGTAAATTAGAATCAGTGCAACCAAGGAGACCTCTAGGGCGCTCGGGCGAACACCTGCCTGACCATGATTGCAATATAAGGACAGCGGAGACTTTACAACGCAGATACAGGAAAGTCCAACTATTTCTCTATTCCAGTCCTTATTCTTAAAGTTGAGCTCAAAATTACTAAAATTCAAATTAATGTGTAAAATCAATTTTGGCAAAATTAGTGGGTGTGTGTGTATAGACCGTACCGGTACATATAAATAATGTTTTTTTTATGAGACGTTGGTTTGTGTCATGTTAAATATAAGAATTGATCAATTCCAAAATGATATTGGCCTTTGCAGTCAAATTTAAATTCATTATAAATTTCACAATAAGATTAATACATGAATAATGGAGAATAATAGAATTGTAATATAGCAGAATATGTGGCCGCCATTTTGTTAATTGAGTAAAAGGATTCCATTTTGTTTTATTGATTTTGACGTTGATTTTTAATTTTCTATGTTATTAAAAGACAACTATGTATACAATACACTGTCTGATTTCATTATTCCGCACAATCGTCCCGTCTCTGACAATCGCTTAATCGAATCCTGGGACCCGAACATAAAAAATTTTGAATCACGAAGTTGGCACTACAAGATGGCCGCCGAAACAGTATGATATACACGAGAATTATGGTAAAAAAAGGTAAACACCAAAAACACACAGTTACAACAAATCAAATATATATGTATTTGTTAACAAATGCTGCCCGAACTGGTGACGTGATATAAATAAAAGTTTATACAATAAGCCGGAGTCAGAGACGGAGGGTTGTCGGAAGTAATGAAGGAATACGTAAGATATACCTGGTACGTAGATAATAGGTTATACCATGATAATAGGTTATATTATTGTTTAAGTAAAATATAGAACAATTACTAATAAAAAATAAAATAAATAAAATTCATTATTAATATGAGCAAAATGGCAGATAACGAAAACACTAGTATAGATAATACAGCAACTGAATCACTATTATTGAATGAACCACAAGCGAACTCAACACCTATTATAAATAGTAAAGTGTCACTGGAAGACCTTTTTCAGTTGATGAAGACACAAAATAATGAATTAAGAGAACAGAGCATTACGTTTGATGTAAAATTCGATGAAGTGAAAAAAGAAATACAAAAACAAAGTTGTAATTTGGACAAAAGATTAAATGATATACAGACACGGTTAGACGAAATAGAATTCGAAAATAAGAGAGGAATAGACAAATTAGAATTGAACAAAGATGACAAGGTAAGTAGGGGAGAGAATTGTAACAATATAAATAAAAGTATGATATTAGAAAATGATTATGTAAACAGGGGGAGTGATAATGAAATTTTATGGGGAATAGAATATGATAATAATGGAATGATAGTGTGTGTTGAAGGGTTAAAGAGAGTGTGTAAAGAGAGTATAATTGTAAAAGAGTTGCAGGGGTTAGATTTTTCCCTTAATGATGAAGTAGGGGGTGATGTACATGTTTTTAGGAAGGATGAGAGTGTCTTCGATGTATATTTGGGAGACATAAGGTCTACAAATAAAGTTGTCCTTGGTTTTATTAGTGCACTTCACAGGTGGTGCAATAGTTGTGAGTTAGTGTCCCCTGCAAATATAGAAAGAGAGAGATGGTGTGATAGTGAGAGATATATTGAGAGAAAGAAAGAGGTAGAGATTTTTAAGATAAGTAGAGATTATGAAGAATTTATGGAAAGGTTAGGAGTAGAGATGATATATGATAAATATAGTAAATACTTGCCTTGTAATAAAACTGAAGTAGTAGGAGATAAGGAAAATAATGATTTTACAAATTACCTAATTATGACTGATTATACTGAAGGTGACAGGACCATACCGAATGTTGACAAGTTTTATGATATAGTAATGTCGAGTAATCCTGCAGAGTATTACTATGGTATAATGGACAAAATAAATTTAAATAGTTATTATATTACAAAAGATGATATAATGTACTTAATTAAAAATGAGTTATGTATACGTAAGATAAGATTATTATTTGACGATGGAGGGTAAATATTTTATTGTGTTTATGAACATTTAATTATGTGGACAGTGTTTTGAAACAGACTGCTTATAAACTGATTTTTGATAAATGGTTAGATGATAATGTGGATTGTATATTTTTGTGTATATTAATGTCAATGTATTTGTGTATTCTTGTAGTTGTGTATTTGATGTATTTTTGTGTAACCCAGTACTGTAGAAATGTGAATAATTCAAGAATAATTAATTATGATAATGATGTTAAATAATTATGAGATTCAGATTCTAATGGTTAGTAAATGATTACGCATATGATATATTTGGATATTGAGTTGTTTTAGGATTGTAAGGTAAGTGATGAATTTTCTAGTGGTATATTGAGGTGAAATGTTGTAATAGAGTTTGGGGATAGTGATAAATAGAGGCATGGGAGTTAGTTAAATAGAGTTAATGGGAGTTAGTGAAAATAAGAACGTTGAGATGCTGATGATATATAAAGAGGGTGTTAGATATTTTAGGGACACAGTGGTTAGTGATTATATGTAGAGGTGAGTAATGTGAATGGTAATTATATTTAATGATGATATTTTGTAGTAAGGATCCGGTGTAGGGAGGGATCAGCGTGCGACATGGCAAGGGACCAGCGTGCAGCGCTGTGGCAGGCGGAGCAATTTTGTGTTAGAGTGTTTGCCGATATTTGGTGGAGGGCAAATGGTTAGGGATGGATATGGCCAGGTAGGGAACACACATCCTTGTACAAAGGAGCGGTGCCAGAGGATTTAAATGGGATTAGTGAAGGGGGTTATTATTGAGATATTGGTGTCATAATATGTTAATGGTTAGGAGCGGTTGTTAGTAGAAAAAAGGGGTAGTAAGGTTAGATTGACAAATGCCAAAATAAGATAGAGAATAGTGAATAACAGATAGTCACCCAAACTAATAAGGATTGAGGAAGGGTTAGAAAGGGAAAATTCATGGTAGAAAGGTGATGTAACAGAAAGGTAAGGATAAATTTGAAATTTTTTTTGTATAGAATCTGATATAACGAATGTTAAATAATAAAAGTTAATCGAAAATTGATAATAAAAATGTTATAAGGTTTTGCTACAAGTTATGTAAATATGAATTATGTAATGTAAATGTAACAATGTTAATGTTTAATGTACAATGTTTTATTATGTTGTATTATGTTGATGGTATCATAGTGTGTGTGGTTAGGAGGTCGTTACGGGGGTAGCGACGGCAAAAATACTAATGTGTTAAAAATATAAAGATAACAGTGGTTTTGAACAAAGAAGTTGAGTAAAGAAAAATAAAGAGTTTTGAAGTTGTTTGCCATGATAGGTATATGTTTCAATGTTATATGAAGTGAAATAGCAGAATTAGTGGTTATTTCTAGAGAAGTTAAAATTTGTTTATTTTTAGTATAATAATCTATTTTCATGTGGTAAAGAGAGTAATAATGGTCGACTGGAGTCGGAGTTTTTTTTTTTTTATGAATGTAGGAATGTTTGAAAAATGGAGAGGGTTATCTGTCTTAAATCTTGTATTTTTTTTTTTCGGCTATTTGAAAACTTATGAATTAAGAAAACCAACGTCTCAAAACACAAACCAATGCATTTAAGGGGAGACATATCAGTTGTGGATATGGAAATAGATAAGGCCACTATATTAAAATTTTTATTGCATATTTCAGAGTTTGATGGTGTTGTGACAGCGGTCCTGAGCTGGCCGGTGCGTCAGAACAGGAGCGTTAAGTGTCTCATGGCCTTATGGTGTTGGGATCTCTCCTGAGAAGTCCAGTAAGGTCAGATGGTACGATCATCATCATTGGACCAAGGGTAAGTGATTATATCTCTTTTATATCAATGTTAAGGGGGGTAATGGCAACATATCTGAACTGATCCTTTTAGAAAAGTGTGAATGAGTCGATGAAAGTTTTTATGTTTCGACATAAAACCTTTCATTGAGGGGGTTTTGTGAAAGTACGAAAATCTTGATGTCAGAATTATGGTATGAGTGGTAGCAAATTATTGTATTTTATTGTTTTACACAAACACATACATGGATAGGACGATTTCCCTTTGTAAAAGAGACAACGACGCAGATTTCAGCAGAGCGAAACGATTCCAAGGTCAGGAGCAGACGTGTGGAGTCGGGCATACACAATGGCGTTATATGTGCACACTGACTTTCAATATCCATTTCTCATTGGTCCATAAAGTGGGACGGCATTAAAAGATAAAGATGAACTAACAACAGTGACATGACAACAGGGCGTGAGCCAATTTGAAACAAAAGACAATGACGTGGATGCGTTAACACATGCGCAAAATATGTGTCTGCATCCGCCCAGTCAGCATCAGACCATCAAGGCGTCAACACGCTGTGAAAATCGCCAGCAGTTTTTGCCAGCGAAAGTGTTTCTTGATCAAACTAACAATGTGTTAACATATAATAATAACTCTTAAACAGAAGTCACAAAGTAACTATTCAAAATGTAAATTAGAATCAGTGCAACCAAGAGACCTTTGGGACGCTCGGCCGAACACCTGCCGGACCATGATTGCAATATAAGGACAGCGGAGACTTTACAACGCATATACAGGAATGTCCAACTATTTATTTATTCCAGTCTTTATTATTAAAGTTGAGCACAAATTATCAAAATTCAAATGTATGTGTAAAATCAATGTTGGCGAAATGAGTGTGTGTGTGTGTGTGTGTGTGTGTGTGTGTGTGTAGACCGTACCGGTACATATAAACAATGTTTTTATGAGACGTTGGTTTGTGTCATGTTAAATATAAGAATTGATCAATTCCAAAATGATATTGGCCTTTGCAGTCAAATTTAAATTCATTATAAATTTCACAATAAGATTAATACATAAATAATGGAGAATAATAGAATTGTAATATAGAGGAATATGTGGCCGCCATTTTGTTAAATGAATATAAGGATTCCATTTTGTTTTTATTGCTTTTGATGTCGATCTTGATTTTCTATGTTATTAAAAGGCAACTATATATATAATACACTGTCTGATTTCATTATTCCGCACAATCGTCCCTTCTCTGACAATCGCTAAATCGAATACTGGGACCCGTACATATAAAAATTTTGAATCACAAAGTTGGCACTACAAGATGGCCGCTGAACCAGTATGATATACACGATAATTATGGTAACGAAACGTAAACACCAAAACACACAATTACAACACCCAAATATATATGTAGAAGATAACAAATGTTTTCAAGGAAAAATAAGTTGTATAGACCTAAGACTCGACTGTTGTTCGATGATGGAGGATAAAGTGTTTTATTGTATATGAACATTTAATTATGTGAACAGTGGTTTTGAAACAGATTGTTTTATGTTTTATGAACTGATTTTGGTAAATGTGTGACAGTACGAAAATCTTGATGTCAGAATTATGGTATGAGTGGTAACAAATTATCGTATTTTATTGTGTTACACACACACATACATGGAGAGAACGATTTCCCTTGGTAAAAAGACAACGACGCAGATTTTAACAGATCAAAATGATTCCAAGGTCAGGAGCAGACGTGCGGAGACGAGCATACAAAATGGCCATCCAAGTGGAAACAGACTGTAAATAGCCACTCTCATTGGTCCAGAAGACGGGACACGTCATTAAAATCAGTGATGACTTAACAAACAATGACATGACAACGGGCGTGAGCCAATTTGAAACAAAAGACAATGACGTGGATGCGCAGACACATACGCAAAATATGTGTTTGCATCCGCCCAGTCAGCATCAGACCATCAAGGCGTCAACACGCTGTGAAAATCACCGACAGTTTCTGCCAGCGAAAGTGTTTCTTGATCGAACTAACAATGTGGTAACATATAATAATAACTCTTAAACAGAAGTCTCAAAGTAACTATTGAAAATGTAAATTAGAATCAGTGCAACCAAGGAGACCTCTAGGGCGCTCGGGCGAACACCTGCCTGACCATGATTGCAATATAAGGACAGCGGAGACTTTACAACGCAGATACAGGAAAGTCCAAATATTTCTCTATTCCAGTCCTTATTCTTAAAGTTGAGCTCAAAATTACTAAAATTCAAATTAATGTGTAAAATCAATTTTGGCAAAATTAGTGGGTGTGTGTGTATAGACCGTACCGGTACATATAAATAATGTTTTTTTTATGAGACGTTGGTTTGTGTCATGTTAAATATAAGAATTGATCAATTCCAAAATGATATTGGCCTTTGCAGTCAAATTTAAATTCATTATAAATTTCACAATAAGATTAATACATGAATAATGGAGAATAATAGAATTGTAATATAGCAGAATATGTGGCCGCCATTTTGTTAATTGAGTAAAAGGATTCCATTTTGTTTTATTGATTTTGACGTTGATTTTTAATTTTCTATGTTATTAAAAGACAACTATGTATATAATACACTGTCTGATTTCATTATTCCGCACAATCGTCCCGTCTCTGACAATCGCTTAATCGAATCCTGGGACCCGAACATAAAAAATTTTGAATCACGAAGTTGGCACTACAAGATGGCCGCCGAAACAGTATGATATACACGAGAATTATGGTAAAAAAAGGTAAACACCAAAAACACACAGTTACAACAAATCAAATATATATGTATTTGTTAACAAATGCTGCCCGAACTGGTGACGTGATATAAATAAAAGTTTATACAATAAGCCGGAGTCAGAGACGGAGGGTTGTCGGAAGTAATGAAGGAATACGTAAGATATACCTGGTACGTAGATAATAGGTTATACCATGATAATAGGTTATATTATTGTTTAAGTAAAATATAGAACAATTACTAATAAAAAATAAAATAAATAAAATTCATTATTAATATGAGCAAAATGGCAGATAACGAAAACACTAGTATAGATAATACAGCAACTGAATCACTATTATTGAATGAACCACAAGCGAACTCAACACCTATTATAAATAGTAAAGTGTCACTGGAAGACCTTTTTCAGTTGATGAAGACACAAAATAATGAATTAAGAGAACAGAGCATTAAGTTTGATGTAAAATTCGATGAAGTGAAAAAAGAAATACAAAAACAAAGTTGTAATTTGGACAAAAGATTAAATGATATACAGACACGGTTAGACGAAATAGAATTCGAAAATAAGAGAGGAATAGACAAATTAGAATTGAACAAAGATGACAAGGTAAGTAGGGGAGAGAATTGTAACAATATAAATAAAAGTATGATATTAGAAAATGATTATGTAAACAGGGGGAGTGATAATGAAATTTTATGGGGAATAGAATATGATAATAATGGAATGATAGTGTGTGTTGAAGGGTTAAAGAGAGTGTGTAAAGAGAGTATAATTGTAAAAGAGTTGCAGGGGTTAGATTTTTCCCTTAATGATGAAGTAGGGGGTGATGTACATGTTTTTAGGAAGGATGAGAGTGTCTTCGATGTATATTTGGGAGACATAAGGTCTACAAATAAAGTTGTCCTTGGTTTTATTAGTGCACTTCACAGGTGGTGCAATAGTTGTGAGTTAGTGTCCCCTGCAAATATAGAAAAAGAGAGATGGTGTGATAGTGAGAGATATATTGAGAGAAAGAAAGAGGTAGAGATTTTTAAGATAAGTAGAGATTATGAAGAATTTATGGAAAGGTTAGGAGTAGAGATGATATATGATAAATATAGTAAATACTTCCCTTGTAATAAAACTGAAGTAGTAGGAGATAAGGAAAATAATGATTTTACAAATTACCTAATTATGACTGATTATACTGAAGGTGACAGGACCATACCGAATGTTGACAAGTTTTATGATATAGTAATGTCGAGTAATCCTGCAGAGTATTACTATGGTATAATGGACAAAATAAATTTAAATAGTTATTATATTACAAAAGATGATATAATGTACTTAATTAAAAATGAGTTATGTATATGTAAGATAAGATTATTATTTGACGATGGAGGGTAAATATTTTATTGTGTTTATGAACATTTAATTATGTGGACAGTGTTTTCAAACAGACTGCTTATAAACTGATTTTTGATAAATGGTTAGATGATAATGTGGATTGTATATTTTTGTGTATATTAATGTCAATGTATTTGTGTATTCTTGTAGTTGTGTATTTGATGTATTTTTGTGTAACCCAGTACTGTAGAAATGTGAATAATTCAAGAATAATTAATTATGATAATGATGTTAAATAATTATGAGATTCAGATTCTAATGGTTAGTAAATGATTACGCATATGATATATTTGGATATTGAGTTGTTTTAGGATTGTAAGGTAAGTGATGAATTTTCTAGTGGTATATTGAGGTGAAATGTTGTAATAGAGTTTGGGGATAGTGATAAATAGAGGCATGGGAGTTAGTTAAATAGAGTTAATGGGAGTTAGTGAAAATAAGAACGTTGAGATGCTGATAATATATAAAGAGGGTGTTAGATATTTTAGGGACACAGTGGTTAGTGATTATATGTAGAGGTGAGTAATGTGAATGGTAATTATATTTGATGATGATATTTTGTAGTAAGGATCCGGTGTAGGGAGTGATCAGCGTGCGAAATGGCAAGGGACCAGCGTGCAGCGCTGTGGCAGGCGGAGCAATTTTGTGTTAGAGTGTTTGCCGATATTTGGTGGAGGGCAAATGGTTAGGGATGGATATGGCCAGGTAGGGAACACACATCCTTGTACAAAGGAGCGGTGCCAGAGGATTTAAATGGGATTAGTGAAGGGGGTTATTATTGAGATATTGGTGTCATAATATGTTAATGGTTAGGAGCGGTTGTTAGTAGAAAAAAGGGGTAGTAAGGTTAGATTGACAAATGCCAAAATAAGATAGAGAATAGTGAATAACAGATAGTCACCCAAACTAATAAGGACTGAGGAAGGGTTAGAAAGGGAAAATTCATGGTAGAAAGGTGATGTAACAGAAAGGTAAGGATAAATTTGAAATTTTTTTTGTATAGAATCTGATATAACGAATGTTAAATAATAAAAGTTAATCGAAAATTGATAATAAAAATGTTATAAGGTTTTGCTACAAGTTATGTAAATATGAATTATGTAATGTAAATGTAACAATGTTAATGTTTAATGTACAATGTTTTATTATGTTGTATTATGTTGATGGTATCATAGTGTGTGTGGTTAGGAGGTCGTTACGGGGGTAGCGACGGCAAAAATACTAATGTGTTAAAAATATAAAGATAACAGTGGTTTTGAACAAAGAAGTTGAGTAAAGAAAAATAAAGAGTTTTGAAGTTGTTTGACATAATAGGTATATGTTTCAATGTTATATGAAGTGAAATAGCAGAATTAGTGGTTATTTCTAGAGAAGTCAAAATTTGTTTTATGTTTAGTATAATAATCTATTTTCATGTGGTAAAGAGAGTAATAATGGTCGACTGGAGTCGGAGTTTTTTTTTTTTTATGAATGTAGGAATGTTTGAAAAATGGAGAGGGTTATCTGTCTTAAATCTTGTATTTTTTTTTTTCGGCTATTTGAAAACTTATGAATTAAGAAAACCAACGTCTCAAAACACAAACCAATGCATCTAAGGGGAGACATATCAGTTGTGGATATGGAAATAGATAAGGCCACTATATTAAAATTTGTATTGCATATTTCAGAGTTTGATGGTGTTGTGACAGCGGTCCTGAGCTGGCCGGTGCGTCAGAACAGGAGCGTTAAGTGCCTCATGGCCTTATGGTGTTGGGATCTCTCCTGAGAAGTCCAGTAAGGTCAGATGGTACGATCATCATCATTGGACCAAGGGTAAGTGATTATATCTCTTTTATATCAATGTTAAGGGGGGTAATGGCAACATATCTGAACTGATCCTTTTAGAAAAGTGTGAATGAGTCAATGAAAGTTTTTATGTTTCGACATAAAACCTTTCATTGAGGGGGTTTTGTGAAAGTACGAAAATCTTGATGTCAGAATTATGGTATGAGTGGTAGCAAATTATTGTATTTTATTGTTTTACACAAACACATACATGGATAGGACGATTTCCCTTTGTAAAAGAGACAACGACGCAGATTTCAGCAGAGCGAAACGATTCCAAGGTCAGGAGCAGACGTGTGGAGTCGGGCATACACAATGGCGTTATATGTGCACACTGACTTTCAATATCCATTTCTCATTGGTCCATAAAGTGGGACGGCATTAAAAGATAAAGATGAACTAACAACAGTGACATGACAACAGGGCGTGAGCCAATTTGAAACAAAAGACAATGATGTGGATGCGTTAACACATGCGCAAAATATGTGTTAGCATCCGCCCAGTCAGCATCAGACCATCAAGGCGTCAACACGCTGTGAAAATCGCCAGCAGTTTTTGCCAGCGAAAGTGTTTCTTGATCAAACTAACAATGTGTTAACATATAATAATAACTCTTAAACAGAAGTCACAAAGTAACTATTCAAAATGTAAATTAGAATCAGTGCAACCAAGAGACCTTTGGGACGCTCGGCCGAACACCTGCCGGACCATGATTGCAATATAAGGACAGCGGAGACTTTACAACGCATATACAGGAATGTCCAACTATTTATTTATTCCAGTCTTTATTATTAAAGTTGAGCTCAAATTATCAAAATTCAAATGTATGTGTAAAATCAATGTTGGCGAAATGAGTGGGTGTGTGTGTGTGTGTATAGACCGTACCGGTACATATAAACAATGTTTTTATGAGACGTTGGTTTGTGTCATGTTAAATATAAGAATTGATCAATTCCAAAATGATATTGGCCTTTTCAGTCAAATTTAAATTCATTATAAATTTCACAATAAGATTAATACATAAATAATGGAGAATAATAGAATTGTAATATAGAGGAATATGTGGCCGCCATTTTGTTAAATGAATATAAGGATTCCATTTTGTTTTTATTGCTTTTGATGTCGATCTTGATTTTCTATGTTATTAAAAGGCAACTATATATATAATACACTGTCTGATTTCATTATTCCGCACAATCGTCCCTTCTCTGACAATCGCTAAATCGAATACTGGGACCCGTACATATAAAAATTTTGAATCACAAAGTTGGCACTACAAGATGGCCGCCGAACCAGTATGATATACACGATAATTATGGTAACGAAACGTAAACACCAAAACACACAATTACAACACCCAAATATATATGTAGAAGATAACAAATGTTTTCAAGGAAAAATAAGTTGTATAGACCTAAGACTCGACTGTTGTTCGATGATGGAGGATAAAGTGTTTTATTGTTTATGAACATTTAATTATGTGAACAGTGGTTTTGAAACAGATTGTTTTATGTTTTATGAACTGATTTTGGTAAATGTGTGACAGTACGAAAATCTTGATGTCAGAATTATGGTATGAGTGGTAACAAATTATCGTATTTTATTGTGTTACACACACACATACATGGAGAGAACGATTTCCCTTGGTAAAAAGACAACGACGCGGATTTTAACAGATCAAAACGATTCCAAGGTCAGGAGCAGACGTGCGGAGACGAGCATACAAAATGGCCATCCAAGTGGAAACAGACTGTAAATAGCCACTCTCATTGGTCCAGAAGACGGGACACGTCATTAAAATCAGTGATGACTTAACAAACAATGACATGACAACGGGCGTGAGCCAATTTGAAACAAAAGACAATGACGTGGATGCGCAGACACATACGCAAAATGTGTTTGCATCCGCCCAGTCAGCATCAGACCATCAAGGCGTCAACACGCTGTGAAAATTGCCGACAGTTTCTGCCAGCGAAAGTGTTTCTTGATCGAACTAACAATGTGGTAACATATAATAATAACTCTTAAACAGAAGTCTCAAAGTAACTATTGAAAATGTAAATTAGAATCAGTGCAACCAAGGAGACCTCTAGGGCGCTCGGCCGAACACCTGCCTGACCATGATTGCAATATAAGGACAGCGGAGACTTTACAACGCAGATACAGGAAAGTCCAACTATTTCTCTATTCCAGTCCTTATTCTTAAAGTTGAGCTCAAAATTACTAAAATTCAAATTAATGTGTAAAATCAATTTTGGCGAAATTAGTGGGTGTGTGTGTATAGACCGTACCGGTACATATAAATAATGTTTTTTTTATGAGACGTTGGTTTGTGTCATGTTAAATATAAGAATTGATCAATTCCAAAATGATATTGGCCTTTGCAGTCAAATTTAAATTCATTATAAATTTCACAATAAGATTAATACATGAATAATGGAGAATAATAGAATTGTAATATAGCGGAATATATGGCCGCCATTTTGTTAATTGAGTAAAAGGATTCCATTTTGTTTTATTGATTTTGACGTTGATTTTTAATTTTCTATGTTATTAAAAGACAACTATGTATATAATACACTGTCTGATTTCATTATTCCGCACAATCGTCCCGTCTCTGACAATCGCTTAATCGAATCCTGGGACCCGAACATAAAAAATTTTGAATCACGAAGTTGGCACTACAAGATGGCCGCCGAAACAGTATGATATACACGAGAATTATGGTAAAAAAAGGTAAACACCAAAAACACACAGTTACAACAAATCAAATATATATGTATTTGTTAACAAATGCTGCCCGAACTGGTGACGTGATATAAATAAAAGTTTATACAATAAGCCGGACTCAGAGACGGAGGGTTGTCGGAAGTAATGAAGGAATACGTAAGATATACCTGGTACGTAGATAATAGGTTATACCATGATAATAGGTTATATTATTGTTTAAGTAAAATATAGAACAATTACTAATAAAAAATAAAATAAATAAAATTCATTATTAATATGAGCAAAATGGCAGATAACGAAAACACTAGTATAGATAATACAGCAACTGAATCACTATTATTGAATGAACCACAAGCGAACTCAACACCTATTATAAATAGTAAAGTGTCACTGGAAGACCTTTTTCAGTTGATGAAGACACAAAATAATGAATTAAGAGAACAGAGCATTAAGTTTGATGTAAAATTCGATGAAGTGAAAAAAGAAATACAAAAACAAAGTTGTAATTTGGACAAAAGATTAAATGATATACAGACACGGTTAGACGAAATAGAATTCGAAAATAAGAGAGGAATAGACAAATTAGAATTGAACAAAGATGACAAGGTAAGTAGGGGAGAGAATTATAACAATATAAATAAAAGTATGATATTAGAAAATGATTATGTAAACAGGGGGAGTGATAATGAAATTTTATGGGGAATAGAATATGATAATAATGGAATGATAGTGTGTGTTGAAGGGTTAAAGAGAGTGTGTAAAGAGAGTATAATTGTAAAAGAGTTGCAGGGGTTAGATTTTTCCCTTAATGATGAAGTAGGGGGTGATGTACATGTTTTTAGGAAGGACGAGAGTGTCTTCGATGTATATTTGGGAGACATAAGGTCTACAAATAAAGTTGTCCTTGGTTTTATTAGTGCACTTCACAGGTGGTGCAATAGTTGTGAGTTAGTGTCCCCTGCAAATGTAGAAAGAGAGAGATGGTGTGATAGTGAGAGATATATTGAGAGAAAGAAAGAGGTAGAGATTTTTAAGATAAGTAGAGATTATGAAGAATTTATGGAAAGGTTAGGAGTAGAGATGATATATGATAAATATAGTAAATACTTGCCTTGTAATAAAACTGAAGTAGTAGGAGATAAGGAAAATAATGATTTTACAAATTACCTAATTATGACTGATTATACTGAAGGTGACAGGACCATACCGAATGTTGACAAGTTTTATGATATAGTAATGTCGAGTAATCCTGCAGAGTATTACTATGGTATAATGGACAAAATAAATTTAAATAGTTATTATATTACAAAAGATGATATAATGTACTTAATTAAAAATGAGTTATGTATACGTAAGATAAGATTATTATTTGACGATGGAGGGTAAATATTTTATTGTGTTTATGAACATTTAATTATGTGGACAGTGTTTTGAAACAGACTGCTTATATACTGATTTTTGATAAATGGTTAGATGATAATGTGGATTGTATATTTTTGTGTATATTAATGTCAATGTATTTGTGTATTCTTGTAGTTGTGTATTTGATGTATTTTTGTGTAACCCAGTACTGTAGAAATGTGAATAATTCAAGAATAATTAATTATGATAATGATGTTAAATAATTATGAGATTCAGATTCTAATGGTTAGTAAATGATTACGCATATGATATATTTGGATATTGAGTTGTTTTAGGATTGTAAGGTAAGTGATGAATTTTCTAGTGGTATATTGAGGTGAAATGTTGTAATAGAGTTTGGGGATAGTGATAAATAGAGGCATGGGAGTTAGTTAAATAGAGTTAATGGGAGTTAGTGAAAATAAGAACGTTGAGATGCTGATAATATATAAAGAGGGTGTTAGATATTTTAGGGACACAGTGGTTAGTGATTATATGTAGAGGTGAGTAATGTGAATGGTAATTATATTTGATGATGATATTTTGTAGTAAGGATCCGGTGTAGGGAGTGATCAGCGTGCGACATGGCAAGGGACCAGCGTGCAGCGCTGTGGCAGGCGGAGCAATTTTGTGTTAGAGTGTTTGCCGATATTTGGTGGAGGGCAAATGGTTAGGGATGGATATGGCCAGGTAGGGAACACACATCCTTGTACAAAGGAGCGGTGCCAGAGGATTTAAATGGGATTAGTGAAGGGGGTTATTATTGAGATATTGGTGTCATAATATGTTAATGGTTAGGAGCGGTTGTTAGTAGAAAAAAGGGGTAGTAAGGTTAGATTGACAAATGCCAAAATAAGATAGAGAATAGTGAATAACAGATAGTCACCCAAACTAATAAGGACTGAGGAAGGGTTAGAAAGGGAAAATTCATGGTAGAAAGGTGATGTAACAGAAAGGTAAGGATAAATTTGAAATTTTTTTTGTATAGAATCTGATATAACGAATGTTAAATAATAAAAGTTAATCGAAAATTGATAATAAAAATGTTATAAGGTTTTGCTACAAGTTATGTAAATATGAATTATGTAATGTAAATGTAACAATGTTAATGTTTAATGTACAATGTTTTATTATGTTGTATTATGTTGATGGTATCATAGTGTGTGTGGTTAGGAGGTCGTTACGGGGGTAGCGACGGCAAAAATACTAATGTGTTAAAAATATAAAGATAACAGTGGTTTTGAACAAAGAAAGTTGAGTAAAGAAAAATAAAGAGTTTTGAAGTTGTTTGCCATGATAGGTATATGTTTCAATGTTATATGAAGTGAAATAGCAGAATTAGTGGTTATTTCTAGAGAAGTTAAAATTTGTTTTATGTTTAGTATAATAATCTATTTTCATGTGTTAAGAGAGTAATAATGGTCGACTGGAGTCTGAGTTTTTTTTTTTTATGAATGTAGGAATGTTTGAAAAATGGAGAGGGTTATCTGTCTTAAATCTTGTATTTTTTTTTTCGGCTATTTGAAAACTTATGAATTAAGAAAACCAACGTCTCAAAACACAAACCAATGCATCTAAGGGGAGACATATCAGTTGTGGATATGGAAATAGATAAGGCCACTATATTAAAATTTGTATTGCATATTTCAGAGTTTGATGGTGTTGTGACAGCGGTCCTGAGCTGGCTGGTGCGTCAGAACAGGAGCGTTAAGTGCCTCATGGCCTTATGGTGTTGGGATCTCTCCTGAGAAGTCCAGTAAGGTCAGATGGTACGATCATCATCATTGGACCAAGGGTAAGTGATTATATCTCTTTTATATCAATGTTAAGGGGGGTAATGGCAACATATCTGAACTGATCCTTTTAGAAAAGTGTGAATGAGTCAATGAAAGTTTTTATGTTTCGACATAAAACCTTTCATTGAGGGGGTTTTGTGAAACTACGAAAATCTTGATGTCAGAATTATGGTATGAGTGGTAGCAAATTATTGTATTTTATTGTTTTACACAAACACATACATGGATAGGACGATTTCCCTTTGTAAAAGAGACGACGCAGATTTCAGCAGAGCGAAACGATTCCAAGGTCAGGAGCAGACGTGTGGAGTCGGGCATACACAATGGCGTTATATGTGCACACTGACTTTCAATATCCATTTCTCATTGGTTCATAAAGTGGGACAGCATTAAAAGATAAAGATGAACTAACAACAGTGACATGACAACAGGGCGTGAGCCAATTTGAAACAAAAGACAATGACGTGGATGCGTTAACACATGCGCAAAATATGTGTCTGCATCCGCCCAGTCAGCATCAGACCATCAAGGCGTCAACACGCTGTGAAAATCGCCAGCAGTTTTTGCCAGCGAAAGTGTTTCTTGATCAAACTAACAATGTGTTAACTTATAATAATAACTCTTAAACAGGAGTCACAAAGTAACTATTCAAAATGTAAATTAGAATCAGTGCAACCAAGAGACCTTTGGGACGCTCGGCCGAACACCTGCCGGACCATGATTGCAATATAAGGACAGCGGAGACTTTACAACGCATATACAGGAATGTCCAACTATTTATTTATTCCAGTCTTTATTATTAAAGTTGAGCTCAAATTATCAAAATTCAAATGTATGTGTAAAATCAATGTTGGCGAAATGAGTGGGTGTGTGTGTGTGTGTGTGTGTGTGTGTGTGTGTGTGTGTGTGTGTGTGTGTGTGTGTGTGTGTGTGTGTGTGTGTGTGTGTGTGTGTGTGTAGACCGTACCGGTACATATAAATAATGTTTTTATGAGACGTTGGTTTGTGTCATGTTAAATATAAGAATTGATCAATTCCAAAATGATATTGGCCTTTGCAGTCAAATTTAAATTCATTATAAATTTCACAATAAGATTAATACATAAATAATGGAGAATAATAGAATTGTAGTATAGCGGAATATGTGGCCGCCATTTTGTTAATTGAGTAAAAGGATTCCATTTTGTTTTTATTGCTTTTGATGTCGATCTTGATTTTCTATGTTATTAAAAGGCAACTATATATATAATACACTGTCTGATTTCATTATTCCGCACAATCGTCCCTTCTCTGACAATCGCTTAATCGAATACTGGGACCCGTACATATAAAAATTTTGAATCACAAAGTTGGCACTACAAGATGGCCGCCGAACCAGTATGATATACACGATAATTATGGTAACGAAACGTAAACGCCAAAACACACAATTACAACACCCAAATACATATGTAGAAGATAACAAATGTTTTCAAGGAAAAATAAGTTGTATAGACCTAAGACTCGACTGTTGTTCGATGATGGAGGATAAAGTGTTTTATTGTTTATGAACATTTAATTATGTGAACAGTGGTTTTGAAACAGATTGTTTTATGTTTTATGAACTGATTTTGGTAAATGTGTGACAGTACGAAAATCTTGATGTCAGCATTATGGTATGAGTGGTAACAAATTATCGTATTTTATTGTGTTACACACACACATACATGGAGAGAACGATTTCCCTTGGTAAAAAGACAACGACGCAGATTTTAACAGATCAAAACAATTCCAAGGTCAGGAGCAGACGTGCGGAGACGAGCATACAAAATGGCCATCCAAGTGGAAACAGACTGTAAATAGCCACTCTCATTGGTCCAGAAGACGGGACGTCATTAAAATCAGTGATGACTTAACAAACAATGACATGACAACAGGGCGTGAGCCAATTTGAAACAAAAGACAATGACGTGGATGCGCAGACACATACGCAAAATATGTGTTTGCATCCGCCCAGTCAACATCAGACCATCAAGGCGTCAACACGCTGTGAAAATCGCCGACAGTTTTTGCCAGCGAAAGTGTTTCTTGATCAAACTAACAATGTGGTAACATATAATAATAACTCTTAAACAGAAGTCTCAAAGTAACTATTGAAAATGTAAATTAGAATCAGTGCAACCAAGGAGACCTCTAGGACGCTCGGCCGAACACCTGCCTGACCATGATTGCAATATAAGGACAGCGGAGACTTTACAACGCAGATACAGGAAAGTCCAACTATTTCTCTATTCCAGTCTTTATTCTTAAAGTTGAGCTCAAAATTACTAAAATTCAAATTAATGTGTAAAATCAATTTTGGCGAAATTAGTGGGTGTGTGTGTATAGACCGTACCGGTACATATAAATAATGTTTTTTTTATGAGACGTTGGTTTGTGTCATGTTAAATATAAGAATTGATCAATTCCAAAATGATATTGGCCTTTGCAGTCAAATTTAAATTCATTATAAATTTCACAATAAGATTAATACATGAATAATGGAGAATAATAGAATTGTAATATAGCGGAATATGTGGCCGCCATTTTGTTAATTGAGTAAAAGGATTCCATTTTGTTTTATTGATTTTGACGTTGATTTTTAATTTTCTATGTTATTAAAAGACAACTATGTATATAATACACTGTCTGATTTCATTATTCCGCACAATCGTCCCGTCTCTGACAATCGCTTAATCGAATCCTGGGACCCGAACATAAAAAATTTTGAATCACGAAGTTGGCACTACAAGATGGCCGCCGAAACAGTATGATATACACGAGAATTATGGTAAAAAAAGGTAAACACCAAAAACACACAGTTACAACAAATCAAATATATATGTATTTGTTAACAAATGCTGCCCGAACTGGTGACGTGATATAAATAAAAGTTTATACAATAAGCCGGACTCAGAGACGGAGGGTTGTCGGAAGTAATGAAGGAATACGTAAGAAATACCTGGTACGTAGATAATAGGTTATACCATGATAATAGGTTATATTATTGTTTAAGTAAAATATAGAACAATTACTAATAAAAAATAAAATAAATAAAATTCATTATTAATATGAGCAAAATGGCAGATAACGAAAACACTAGTATAGATAATACAGCAACTGAATCACTATTATTGAATGAACCACAAGCGAACTCAACACCTATTATAAATAGTAAAGTGTCACTGGAAGACCTTTTTCAGTTGATGAAGACACAAAATAATGAATTAAGAGAACAGAGCATTAAGTTTGATGTAAAATTCGATGAAGTGAAAAAAGAAATACAAAAACAAAGTTGTAATTTGGACAAAAGATTAAATGATATACAGACACGGTTAGACGAAATAGAATTCGAAAATAAGAGAGGAATAGACAAATTAGAATTGAACAAAGATGACAAGGTAAGTAGGGGAGAGAATTGTAACAATATAAATAAAAGTATGATATTAGAAAATGATTATGTAAACAGGGGGAGTGATAATGAAATTTTATGGGGAATAGAATATGATAATAATGGAATGATAGTGTGTGTTGAAGGGTTAACGAGAGTGTGTAAAGAGAGTATAATTGTAAAAGAGTTGCAGGGGTTAGATTTTTCCCTTAATGATGAAGTAGGGGGTGATGTACATGTTTTTAGGAAGGATGAGAGTGTCTTCGATGTATATTTGGGAGACATAAGGTCTACAAATAAAGTTGTCCTTGGTTTTATTAGTGCACTTCACAGGTGGTGCAATAGTTGTGAGTTAGTGTCCCCTGCAAATATAGAAAGAGAGAGATGGTGTGATAGTGAGAGATATATTGAGAGAAAGAAAGAGGTAGAGATTTTTAAGATAAGTAGAGATTATGAAGAATTTATGGAAAGGTTAGGAGTAGAGATGATATATGATAAATATAGTAAATACTTGCCTTGTAATAAAACTGAAGTAGTAGGAGATAAGGAAAATAATGATTTTACAAATTACCTAATTATGACTGATTATACTGAAGGTGACAGGACCATACCGAATGTTGACAAGTTTTATGATATAGTAATGTCGAGTAATCCTGCAGAGTATTACTATGGTATAATGGACAAAATAAATTTAAATAGTTATTATATTACAAAAGATGATATAATGTACTTAATTAAAAATGAGTTATGTATACGTAAGATAAGATTATTATTTGACGATGGAGGGTAAATATTTTATTGTGTTTATGAACATTTAATTATGTGGACAGTGTTTTGAAACAGACTGCTTATAAACTGATTTTTGATAAATGGTTAGATGATAATGTGGATTGTATATTTTTGTGTATATTAATGTCAATGTATTTGTGTATTCTTGTAGTTGTGTATTTGATGTATTTTTGTGTAACCCAGTACTGTAGAAATGTGAATAATTCAAGAATAATTAATTATGATAATGATGTTAAATAATTATGAGATTCAGATTCTAATGGTTAGTAAATGATTACGCATATGATATATTTGGATATTGAGTTGTTTTAGGATTGTAAGGTAAGTGATGAATTTTCTAGTGGTATATTGAGGTGAAATGTTGTAATAGAGTTTGGGGATAGTGATAAATAGAGGCATGGGAGTTAGTTAAATAGAGTTAATGGGAGTTAGTGAAAATAAGAACGTTGAGATGCTGATGATATATAAAGAGGGTGTTAGATATTTTAGGGACACAGTGGTTAGTGATTATATGTAGAGGTGAGTAATGTGAATGGTAATTATATTTGATGATGATATTTTGTAGTAAGGATCCGGTGTAGGGAGGGATCAGCGTGCGACATGGCAAGGGACCAGCGTGCAGCGCTGTGGCAGGCGGAGCAATTTTGTGTTAGAGTGTTTGCCGATATTTGGTGGAGGGCAAATGGTTAGGGATGGATATGGCCAGGTAGGGAACACACATCCTTGTACAAAGGAGCGGTGCCAGAGGATTTAAATGGGATTAGTGAAGGGGGTTATTATTGAGATATTGGTGTCATAATATGTTAATGGTTAGGAGCGGTTGTTAGTAGAAAAAAGGGGTAGTAAGGTTAGATTGACAAATGCCAAAATAAGATAGAGAATAGTGAATAACAGATAGTCACCCAAACTAATAAGGATTGAGGAAGGGTTAGAAAGGGAAAATTCATGGTAGAAAGGTGATGTAACAGAAAGGTAAGGATAAATTTGAAATTTTTTTTGTATAGAATCTGATATAACGAATGTTAAATAATAAAAGTTAATCGAAAATTGATAATAAAAATGTTATAAGGTTTTGCTACAAGTTATGTAAATATGAATTATGTAATGTAAATGTAACAATGTTAATGTTTAATGTACAATGTTTTATTATGTTGTATTATGTTGATGGTATCATAGTGTGTGTGGTTAGGAGGTCGTTACGGGGGTAGCGACGGCAAAAATACTAATGTGTTAAAAATATAAAGATAACAGTGGTTTTGAACAAAGAAGTTGAGTAAAGAAAAATAAAGAGTTTTGAAGTTGTTTGCCATGATAGGTATATGTTTCAATGTTATATGAAGTGAAATAGCAGAATTAGTGGTTATTTCTAGAGAAGTTAAAATTTGTTTATTTTTAGTATAATAATCTATTTTCATGTGGTAAAGAGAGTAATAATGGTCGACTGGAGTCGGAGTTTTTTTTTTTTTATGAATGTAGGAATGTTTGAAAAATGGAGAGGGTTATCTGTCTTAAATCTTGTATTTTTTTTTTTCGGCTATTTGAAAACTTATGAATTAAGAAAACCAACGTCTCAAAACACAAACCAATGCATTTAAGGGGAGACATATCAGTTGTGGATATGGAAATAGATAAGGCCACTATATTAAAATTTTTATTGCATATTTCAGAGTTTGATGGTGTTGTGACAGCGGTCCTGAGCTGGCCGGTGCGTCAGAACAGGAGCGTTAAGTGCCTCATGGCCTTATGGTGTTGGGATCTCTCCTGAGAAGTCCAGTAAGGTCAGATGGTACGATCATCATCATTGGACCAAGGGTAAGTGATTATATCTCTTTTATATCAATGTTAAGGGGGGTAATGGCAACATATCTGAACTGATCCTTTTAGAAAAGTGTGAATGAGTCAATGAAAGTTTTTATGTTTCGACATAAAACCTTTCATTGAGGGGGTTTTGTGAAAGTACGAAAATCTTGATGTCAGAATTATGGTATGAGTGGTAGCAAATTATTGTATTTTATTGTTTTACACAAACACATACATGGATAGGACGATTTCCCTTTGTAAAAGAGACAACGACGCAGATTTCAGCAGAGCGAAACGATTCCAAGGTCAGGAGCAGACGTGTGGAGTCGGGCATACACAATGGCGTTATATGTGCACACTGACTTTCAATATCCATTTCTCATTGGTCCATAAAGTGGGACGGCATTAAAAGATAAAGATGAACTAACAACAGTGACATGACAACAGGGCGTGAGCCAATTTGAAACAAAAGACAATGACGTGGATGCGTTAACACATGCGCAAAATATGTGTCTGCATCCGCCCAGTCAGCATCAGACCATCAAGGCGTCAACACGCTGTGAAAATCGCCAGCAGTTTTTGCCAGCGAAAGTGTTTCTTGATCAAACTAACAATGTGTTAACATATAATAATAACTCTTAAACAGAAGTCACAAAGTAACTATTCAAAATGTAAATTAGAATCAGTGCAACCAAGAGACCTTTGGGACGCTCGGCCGAACACCTGCCGGACCATGATTGCAATATAAGGACAGCGGAGACTTTACAACGCATATACAGGAATGTCCAACTATTTATTTATTCCAGTCTTTATTATTAAAGTTGAGCACAAATTATCAAAATTCAAATGTATGTGTAAAATCAATGTTGGCGAAATGAGTGTGTGTGTGTGTGTGTGTGTGTGTGTGTGTGTGTGTGTGTATGTGTGTGTGTGTGTGTGTGTGTGTGTGTATGTGTGTGTGTGTGTGTGTGTAGACCGTACCGGTACATATAAACAATGTTTTTATGAGACGTTGGTTTGTGTCATGTTAAATATAAGAATTGATCAATTCCAAAATGATATTGGCCTTTGCAGTCAAATTTAAATTCATTATAAATTTCACAATAAGATTAATACATAAATAATGGAGAATAATAGAATTGTAATATAGAGGAATATGTGGCCGCCATTTTGTTAAATGAATATAAGGATTCCATTTTGTTTTTATTGCTTTTGATGTCGATCTTGATTTTCTATGTTATTAAAAGGCAACTATATATATAATACACTGTCTGATTTCATTATTCCGCACAATCGTCCCTTCTCTGACAATCGCTAAATCGAATACTGGGACCCGTACATATAAAAATTTTGAATCACAAAGTTGGCACTACAAGATGGCCGCTGAACCAGTATGATATACACGATAATTATGGTAACGAAACGTAAACACCAAAACACACAATTACAACACCCAAATATATATGTAGAAGATAACAAATGTTTTCAAGGAAAAATAAGTTGTATAGACCTAAGACTCGACTGTTGTTCGATGATGGAGGATAAAGTGTTTTATTGTTTATGAACATTTAATTATGTGAACAGTGGTTTTGAAACAGATTGTTTTATGTTTTATGAACTGATTTTGGTAAATGTGTGACAGTACGAAAATCTTGATGTCAGAATTATGGTATGAGTGGTAACAAATTATCGTATTTTATTGTGTTACACACACACATACATGGAGAGAACGATTTCCCTTGGTAAAAAGACAACGACGCAGATTTTAACAGATCAAAATGATTCCAAGGTCAGGAGCAGACGTGCGGAGACGAGCATACAAAATGGCCATCCAAGTGGAAACAGACTGTAAATAGCCACTCTCATTGGTCCAGAAGACGGGACACGTCATTAAAATCAGTGATGACTTAACAAACAATGACATGACAACGGGCGTGAGCCAATTTGAAACAAAAGACAATGACGTGGATGCGCAGACACATACGCAAAATATGTGTTTGCATCCGTCTAGTCAGCATCAGACCATCAAGGCGTCAACACGCTGTGAAAATCGCCGACAGTTTCTGCCAGCGAAAGTGTTTCTTGATCGAACTAACAATGTGGTAACATATAATAATAACTCTTAAACAGAAGTCTCAAAGTAACTATTGAAAATGTAAATTAGAATCAGTGCAACCAAGGAGACCTCTAGGGCGTTCGGGCGAACACCTGCCTGACCATGATTGCAATATAAGGACAGCGGAGACTTTACAACGCAGATACGGGAAAGTCCAACTATTTCTCTATTCCAGTCCTTATTCTTAAAGTTGAGCTCAAAATTACTAAAATTCAAATTAATGTGTAAAATCAATTTTGGCAAAATTAGTGGGTGTGTGTGTATAGACCGTACCGGTACATATAAATAATGTTTTTTTTATGAGACGTTGGTTTGTGTCATGTTAAATATAAGAATTGATCAATTCCAAAATGATATTGGCCTTTGCAGTCAAATTTAAATTCATTATAAATTTCACAATAAGATTAATACATGAATAATGGAGAATAATAGAATTGTAATATAGCGGAATATGTGGCCGCCATTTTGTTAATTGAGTAAAAGGATTCCATTTTGTTTTATTGATTTTGACGTTGATTTTTAATTTTCTATGTTATTAAAAGACAACTATGTATATAATACACTGTCTGATTTCATTATTCCGCACAATCGTCCCGTCTCTGACAATCGCTTAATCGAATCCTGGGACCCGAACATAAAAAATTTTGAATCACGAAGTTGGCACTACAAGATGGCCGCCGAAACAGTATGATATACACGAGAATTATGGTAAAAAAAGGTAAACACCAAAAACACACAGTTACAACAAATCAAATATATATGTATTTGTTAACAAATGCTGCCCGAACTGGTGACGTGATATAAATAAAAGTTTATACAATAAGCCGGAGTCAGAGACGGAGGGTTGTCGGAAGTAATGAAGGAATACGTAAGATATACCTGGTACGTAGATAATAGGTTATACCATGATAATAGGTTATATTATTGTTTAAGTAAAATATAGAACAATTACTAATAAAAAATAAAATAAATAAAATTCATTATTAATATGAGCAAAATGGCAGATAACGAAAACACTAGTATAGATAATACAGCAACTGAATCACTATTATTGAATGAACCACAAGCGAACTCAACACCTATTATAAATAGTAAAGTGTCACTGGAAGACCTTTTTCAGTTGATGAAGACACAAAATAATGAATTAAGAGAACAGAGCATTAAGTTTGATGTAAAATTCGATGAAGTGAAAAAAGAAATACAAAAACAAAGTTGTAATTTGGACAAAAGATTAAATGATATACAGACACGGTTAGACGAAATAGAATTCGAAAATAAGAGAGGAATAGACAAATTAGAATTGAACAAAGATGACAAGGTAAGTAGGGGAGAGAATTGTAACAATATAAATAAAAGTATGATATTAGAAAATGATTATGTAAACAGGGGGAGTGATAATGAAATTTTATGGGGAATAGAATATGATAATAATGGAATGATAGTGTGTGTTGAAGGGTTAAAGAGAGTGTGTAAAGAGAGTATAATTGTAAAAGAGTTGCAGGGGTTAGATTTTTCCCTTAATGATGAAGTAGGGGGTGATGTACATGTTTTTAGGAAGGACGAGAGTGTCTTCGATGTATATTTGGGAGACATAAGGTCTACAAATAAAGTTGTCCTTGGTTTTATTAGTGCACTTCACAGGTGGTGCAATAGTTGTGAGTTAGTGTCCCCTGCAAATGTAGAAAGAGAGAGATGGTGTGATAGTGAGAGATATATTGAGAGAAAGAAAGAGGTAGAGATTTTTAAGATAAGTAGAGATTATGAAGAATTTATGGAAAGGTTAGGAGTAGAGATGATATATGATAAATATAGTAAATACTTGCCTTGTAATAAAACTGAAGTAGTAGGAGATAAGGAAAATAATGATTTTACAAATTACCTAATTATGACTGATTATACTGAAGGTGACAGGACCATACCGAATGTTGACAAGTTTTATGATATAGTAATGTCGAGTAATCCTGCAGAGTATTACTATGGTATAATGGACAAAATAAATTTAAATAGTTATTATATTACAAAAGATGATATAATGTACTTAATTAAAAATGAGTTATGTATATGTAAGATAAGATTATTATTTGACGATGGAGGGTAAATATTTTATTGTGTTTATGAACATTTAATTATGTGGACAGTGTTTTGAAACAGACTGCTTATAAACTGATTTTTGATAAATGGTTAGATGATAATGTGGATTGTATATTTTTGTGTATATTAATGTCAATGTATTTGTGTATTCTTGTAGTTGTGTATTTGATGTATTTTTGTGTAACCCAGTACTGTAGAAATGTGAATAATTCAAGAATAATTAATTATGATAATGATGTTAAATAATTATGAGATTCAGATTCTAATGGTTAGTAAATGATTACGCATATGATATATTTGGATATTGAGTTGTTTTAGGATTGTAAGGTAAGTGATGAATTTTCTAGTGGTATATTGAGGTGAAATGTTGTAATAGAGTTTGGGGATAGTGATAAATAGAGGCATGGGAGTTAGTTAAATAGAGTTAATGGGAGTTAGTGAAAATAAGAACGTTGAGATGCTGATAATATATAAAGAGGGTGTTAGATATTTTAGGGACACAGTGGTTAGTGATTATATGTAGAGGTGAGTAATGTGAATGGTAATTATATTTGATGATGATATTTTGTAGTAAGGATCCGGTGTAGGGAGTGATCAGCGTGCGACATGGCAAGGGACCAGCGTGCAGCGCTGTGGCAGGCGGAGCAATTTTGTGTTAGAGTGTTTGCCGATATTTGGTGGAGGGCAAATGGTTAGGGATGGATATGGCCAGGTAGGGAACACACATCCTTGTACAAAGGAGCGGTGCCAGAGGATTTAAATGGGATTAGTGAAGGGGGTTATTATTGAGATATTGGTGTCATAATATGTTAATGGTTAGGAGCGGTTGTTAGTAGAAAAAAGGGGTAGTAAGGTTAGATTGACAAATGCCAAAATAAGATAGAGAATAGTGAATAACAGATAGTCACCCAAACTAATAAGGACTGAGGAAGGGTTAGAATGGGAAAATTCATGGTAGAAAGGTGATGTAACAGAAAGGTAAGGATAAATTTGAAATTTTTTTTGTATAGAATCTGATATAACGAATGTTAAATAATAAAAGTTAATCGAAAATTGATAATAAAAATGTTATAAGGTTTTGCTACAAGTTATGTAAATATGAATTATGTAATGTAAATGTAACAATGTTAATGTTTAATGTACAATGTTTTATTATGTTGTATTATGTTGATGGTATCATAGTGTGTGTGGTTAGGAGGTCGTTACGGGGGTAGCGACGGCAAAAATACTAATGTGTTAAAAATATAAAGATAACAGTGGTTTTGAACAAAGAAGTTGAGTAAAGAAAAATAAAGAGTTTTGAAGTTGTTTGCCATGATAGGTATATGTTTCAATGTTATATGAAGTGAAATAGCAGAATTAGTGGTTATTTCTAGAGAAGTTAAAATTTGTTTTATGTTTAGTATAATAATCTATTTTCATGTGGTAAAGAGAGTAATAATGGTCGACTGGAGTCGGAGTTTTTTTTTTTTTATGAATGTAGGAATGTTTGAAAAATGGAGAGGGTTATCTGTCTTAAATCTTGTATTTTTTTTTTTCGGCTATTTGAAAACTTATGAATTAAGAAAACCAACGTCTCAAAACACAAACCAATGCATCTAAGGGGAGACATATCAGTTGTGGATATGGAAATAGATAAGGCCACTATATTAAAATTTGTATTGCATATTTCAGAGTTTGATGGTGTTGTGACAGCGGTCCTGAGCTGGCCGGTGCGTCAGAACAGGAGCGTTAAGTGCCTCATGGCCTTATGGTGTTGGGATCTCTCCTGAGAAGTCCAGTAAGGTCAGATGGTACGATCATCATCATTGGACCAAGGGTAAGTGATTATATCTCTTTTATATCAATGTTAAGGGGGGTAATGGCAACATATCTGAACTGATCCTTTTAGAAAAGTGTGAATGAGTCAATGAAAGTTTTTATGTTTCGACATAAAACCTTTCATTGAGGGGGTTTTGTGAAAGGACGAAAATCTTGATGTCAGAATTATGGTATGAGTGGTAGCAAATTATTGTATTTTATTGTTTTACACAAACACATACATGGATAGGACGATTTCCCTTTGTAAAAGAGACAACGACGCAGATTTCAGCAGAGCGAAACGATTCCAAGGTCAGGAGCAGACGTGTGGAGTCGGGCATACACAATGGCGTTATATGTGCACACTGACTTTCAATATCCATTTCTCATTGGTCCATAAAGTGGGACGGCATTAAAAGATAAAGATGAACTAACAACAGTGACATGACAACAGGGCGTGAGCCAATTTGAAACAAAAGACAATGACGTGGATGCGTTAACACATGCGCAAAATATGTGTTAGCATCCGCCCAGTCAGCATCAGACCATCAAGGCATCAACACGCTGTGAAAATCGCCAGCAGTTTTTGCCAGCGAAAGTGTTTCTTGATCAAACTAACAATGTGTTAACATATAATAATAACTCTTAAACAGAAGTCACAAAGTAACTATTCAAAATGTAAATTAGAATCAGTGCAACCAAGAGACCTTTGGGACGCTCGGCCGAACACCTGCCGGACCATGATTGCAATATAAGGACAGCGGAGACTTTACAACGCATATACAGGAATGTCCAACTATTTATTTATTCCAGTCTTTATTATTAAAGTTGAGCTCAAATTATCAAAATTCAAATGTATGTGTAAAATCAATGTTGGCGAAATGAGTGTGTGTGTGTGTGTGTGTGTGTGTGTGTGTGTGTGTGTGTGTGTGTGTGTGTGTGTGTGTGTGTGTGTGTGTGTGTGTGTGTGTGTGTGTGTGTGTGTGTGTGTGTGTGTGTGGACCGTACCGGTACATATAAACAATGTTTTTATGAGACGTTGGTTTGTGTCATGTTAAATATAAGAATTGATCAATTCCAAAATGATATTGGCCTTTGCAGTCAAATTTAAATTCATTATAAATTTCACAATAAGATTAATACATAAATAATGGAGAATAATAGAATTGTAATATAGAGGAATATGTGGCCGCCATTTTGTTAAATGAATATAAGGATTCCATTTTGTTTTTATTGCTTTTGATGTCGATCTTGATTTTCTATGTTATTAAAAGGCAACTATATATATAATACACTGTCTGATTTCATTATTCCGCACAATCGTCCCTTCTCTGACAATCGCTAAATCGAATACTGGGACCCGTACATATAAAAATTTTGAATCACAAAGTTGGCACTACAAGATGGCCGCTGAACCAGTATGATATACACGATAATTATGGTAACGAAACGTAAACACCAAAACACACAATTACAACACCCAAATATATATGTAGAAGATAACAAATGTTTTCAAGGAAAAATAAGTTGTATAGACCTAAGACTCGACTGTTGTTCGATGATGGAGGATAAAGTGTTTTATTGTTTATGAACATTTAATTATGTGAACAGTGGTTTTGAAACAGATTGTTTTATGTTTTATGAACTGACTTTGGTAAATGTGTGACAGTACGAAAATCTTGATGTCAGAATTATGGTATGAGTGGTAACAAATTATCGTATTTTATTGTGTTACACACACACATACATGGAGAGAACGATTTCCCTTGGTAAAAAGACAACGACGCAGATTTTAACAGATCAAAATGATTCCAAGGTCAGGAGCAGACGTGCGGAGACGAGCATACAAAATGGCCATCCAAGTGGAAACAGACTGTAAATAGCCACTCTCATTGGTCCAGAAGACGGGACACGTCATTAAAATCAGTGATGACTTAACAAACAATGACATGACAACGGGCGTGAGCCAATTTGAAACAAAAGACAATGACGTGGATGCGCAGACACATACGCAAAATATGTGTTTGCATCCGCCCAGTCAGCATCAGACCATCAAGGCGTCAACACGCTGTGAAAATCGCCGACAGTTTCTGCCAGCGAAAGTGTTTCTTGATCGAACTAACAATGTGGTAACATATAATAATAACTCTTAAACAGAAGTCTCAAAGTAACTATTGAAAATGTAAATTAGAATCAGTGCAACCAAGGAGACCTCTAGGGCGCTCGGGCGAACACCTGCCTGACCATGATTGCAATATAAGGACAGCGGAGACTTTACAACGCAGATACAGGAAAGTCCAACTATTTCTCTATTCCAGTCCTTATTCTTAAAGTTGAGCTCAAAATTACTAAAATTCAAATTAATGTGTAAAATCAATTTTGGCAAAATTAGTGGGTGTGTGTGTATAGACCGTACCGGTACATATAAATAATGTTTTTTTTATGAGACGTTGGTTTGTGTCATGTTAAATATAAGAATTGATCAATTCCAAAATGATATTGGCCTTTGCAGTCAAATTTAAATTCATTATAAATTTCACAATAAGATTAATACATGAATAATGGAGAATAATAGAATTGTAATATAGCGGAATATGTGGCCGCCATTTTGTTAATTGAGTAAAAGGATTCCATTTTGTTTTATTGATTTTGACGTTGATTTTTAATTTTCTATGTTATTAAAAGACAACTATGTATATAATACACTGTCTGATTTCATTATTCCGCACAATCGTCCCGTCTCTGACAATCGCTTAATCGAATCCTGGGACCCGAACATAAAAAATTTTGAATCACGAAGTTGGCACTACAAGATGGCCGCCGAAACAGTATGATATACACGAGAATTATGGTAAAAAAAGGTAAACACCAAAAACACACAGTTACAACAAATAAAATATATATGTATTTGTTAACAAATGCTGCCCGAACTGGTGACGTGATATAAATAAAAGTTTATACAATAAGCCGGAGTCAGAGACGGAGGGTTGTCGGAAGTAATGAAGGAATACGTAAGATATACCTGGTACGTAGATAATAGGTTATACCATGATAATAGGTTATATTATTGTTTAAGTAAAATATAGAACAATTACTAATAAAAAATAAAATAAATAAAATTCATTATTAATATGAGCAAAATGGCAGATAACGAAAACACTAGTATAGATAATACAGCAACTGAATCACTATTATTGAATGAACCACAAGCGAACTCAACACCTATTATAAATAGTAAAGTGTCACTGGAAGACCTTTTTCAGTTGATGAAGACACAAAATAATGAATTAAGAGAACAGAGCATTAAGTTTGATGTAAAATTCGATGAAGTGAAAAAAGAAATACAAAAACAAAGTTGTAATTTGGACAAAAGATTAAATGATATACAGACACGGTTAGACGAAATAGAATTCGAAAATAAGAGAGGAATAGACAAATTAGAATTGAACAAAGATGACAAGGTAAGTAGGGGAGAGAATTGTAACAATATAAATAAAAGTATGATATTAGAAAATGATTATGTAAACAGGGGGAGTGATAATGAAATTTTATGGGGAATAGAATATGATAATAATGGAATGATAGTGTGTGTTGAAGGGTTAAAGAGAGTGTGTAAAGAGAGTATAATTGTAAAAGAGTTGCAGGGGTTAGATTTTTCCCTTAATGATGAAGTAGGGGGTGATGTACATGTTTTTAGGAAGGACGAGAGTGTCTTCGATGTATATTTGGGAGACATAAGGTCTACAAATAAAGTTGTCCTTGGTTTTATTAGTGCACTTCACAGGTGGTGCAATAGTTGTGAGTTAGTGTCCCCTGCAAATGTAGAAAGAGAGAGATGGTGTGATAGTGAGAGATATATTGAGAGAAAGAAAGAGGTAGAGATTTTTAAGATAAGTAGAGATTATGAAGAATTTATGGAAAGGTTAGGAGTAGAGATGATATATGATAAATATAGTAAATACTTGCCTTGTAATAAAACTGAAGTAGTAGGAGATAAGGAAAATAATGATTTTACAAATTACCTAATTATGACTGATTATACTGAAGGTGACAGGACCATACCGAATGTTGACAAGTTTTATGATATAGTAATGTCGAGTAATCCTGCAGAGTATTACTATGGTATAATGGACAAAATAAATTTAAATAGTTATTATATTACAAAAGATGATATAATGTACTTAATTAAAAATGAGTTATGTATATGTAAGATAAGATTATTATTTGACGATGGAGGGTAAATATTTTATTGTGTTTATGAACATTTAATTATGTGGACAGTGTTTTGAAACAGACTGCTTATAAACTGATTTTTGATAAATGGTTAGATGATAATGTGGATTGTATATTTTTGTGTATATTAATGTCAATGTATTTGTGTATTCTTGTAGTTGTGTATTTGATGTATTTTTGTGTAACCCAGTACTGTAGAAATGTGAATAATTCAAGAATAATTAATTATGATAATGATGTTAAATAATTATGAGATTCAGATTCTAATGGTTAGTAAATGATTACGCATATGATATATTTGGATATTGAGTTGTTTTAGGATTGTAAGGTAAGTGATGAATTTTCTAGTGGTATATTGAGGTGAAATGTTGTAATAGAGTTTGGGGATAGTGATAAATAGAGGCATGGGAGTTAGTTAAATAGAGTTAATGGGAGTTAGTGAAAATAAGAACGTTGAGATGCTGATAATATATAAAGAGGGTGTTAGATATTTTAGGGACACAGTGGTTAGTGATTATATGTAGAGGTGAGTAATGTGAATGGTAATTATATTTGATGATGATATTTTGTAGTAAGGATCCGGTGTAGGGAGTGATCAGCGTGCGACATGGCAAGGGACCAGCGTGCAGCGCTGTGGCAGGCGGAGCAATTTTGTGTTAGAGTGTTTGCCGATATTTGGTGGAGGGCAAATGGTTAGGGATGGATATGGCCAGGTAGGGAACACACATCCTTGTACAAAGGAGCGGTGCCAGAGGATTTAAATGGGATTAGTGAAGGGGGTTATTATTGAGATATTGGTGTCATAATATGTTAATGGTTAGGAGCGGTTGTTAGTAGAAAAAAGGGGTAGTAAGGTTAGATTGACAAATGCCAAAATAAGATAGAGAATAGTGAATAACAGATAGTCACCCAAACTAATAAGGACTGAGGAAGGGTTAGAAAGGGAAAATTCATGGTAGAAAGGTGATGTAACAGAAAGGTAAGGATAAATTTGAAATTTTTTTTGTATAGAATCTGATATAACGAATGTTAAATAATAAAAGTTAATCGAAAATTGATAATAAAAATGTTATAAGGTTTTGCTACAAGTTATGTAAATATGAATTATGTAATGTAAATGTAACAATGTTAATGTTTAATGTACAATGTTTTATTATGTTGTATTATGTTGATGGTATCATAGTGTGTGTGGTTAGGAGGTCGTTACGGGGGTAGCGACGGCAAAAATACTAATGTGTTAAAAATATAAAGATAACAGTGGTTTTGAACAAAGAAGTTGAGTAAAGAAAAATAAAGAGTTTTGAAGTTGTTTGCCATGATAGGTATATGTTTCAATGTTATATGAAGTGAAATAGCAGAATTAGTGGTTATTTCTAGAGAAGTTAAAATTTGTTTTATGTTTAGTATAATAATCTATTTTCATGTGGTAAAGAGAGTAATAATGGTCGACTGGAGTCGGAGTTTTTTTTTTTTTATGAATGTAGGAATGTTTGAAAAATGGAGAGGGTTATCTGTCTTAAATCTTGTATTTTTTTTTTTCGGCTATTTGAAAACTTATGAATTAAGAAAACCAACGTCTCAAAACACAAACCAATGCATCTAAGGGGAGACATATCAGTTGTGGATATGGAAATAGATAAGGCCACTATATTAAAATTTGTATTGCATATTTCAGAGTTTGATGGTGTTGTGACAGCGGTCCTGAGCTGGCCGGTGCGTCAGAACAGGAGCGTTAAGTGCCTCATGGCCTTATGGTGTTGGGATCTCTCCTGAGAAGTCCAGTAAGGTCAGATGGTACGATCATCATCATTGGACCAAGGGTAAGTGATTATATCTCTTTTATATCAATGTTAAGGGGGGTAATGGCAACATATCTGAACTGATCCTTTTAGAAAAGTGTGAATGAGTCAATGAAAGTTTTTATGTTTCGACATAAAACCTTTCATTGAGGGGGTTTTGTGAAAGGACGAAAATCTTGATGTCAGAATTATGGTATGAGTGGTAGCAAATTATTGTATTTTATTGTTTTACACAAACACATACATGGATAGGACGATTTCCCTTTGTAAAAGAGACAACGACGCAGATTTCAGCAGAGCGAAACGATTCCAAGGTCAGGAGCAGACGTGTGGAGTCGGGCATACACAATGGCGTTATATGTGCACACTGACTTTCAATATCCATTTCTCATTGGTCCATAAAGTGGGACGGCATTAAAAGATAAAGATGAACTAACAACAGTGACATGACAACAGGGCGTGAGCCAATTTGAAACAAAAGACAATGACGTGGATGCGTTAACACATGCGCAAAATATGTGTTAGCATCCGCCCAGTCAGCATCAGACCATCAAGGCATCAACACGCTGTGAAAATCGCCAGCAGTTTTTGCCAGCGAAAGTGTTTCTTGATCAAACTAACAATGTGTTAACATATAATAATAACTCTTAAACAGAAGTCACAAAGTAACTATTCAAAATGTAAATTAGAATCAGTGCAACCAAGAGACCTTTGGGACGCTCGGCCGAACACCTGCCGGACCATGATTGCAATATAAGGACAGCGGAGACTTTACAACGCATATACAGGAATGTCCAACTATTTATTTATTCCAGTCTTTATTATTAAAGTTGAGCTCAAATTATCAAAATTCAAATGTATGTGTAAAATCAATGTTGGCGAAATGAGTGTGTGTGTGTGTGTGTGTGTGTGTGTGTGTGTGTGTGTGTGTGTGTGTGTGTGTGTGTGTGTGTGTGTGTGTGTGTGTGTGTGTGTGTGTGTGTGTGTGTGTGTGTGTGTGTGTGGACCGTACCGGTACATATAAACAATGTTTTTATGAGACGTTGGTTTGTGTCATGTTAAATATAAGAATTGATCAATTCCAAAATGATATTGGCCTTTGCAGTCAAATTTAAATTCATTATAAATTTCACAATAAGATTAATACATAAATAATGGAGAATAATAGAATTGTAATATAGAGGAATATGTGGCCGCCATTTTGTTAAATGAATATAAGGATTCCATTTTGTTTTTATTGCTTTTGATGTCGATCTTGATTTTCTATGTTATTAAAAGGCAACTATATATATAATACACTGTCTGATTTCATTATTCCGCACAATCGTCCCTTCTCTGACAATCGCTAAATCGAATACTGGGACCCGTACATATAAAAATTTTGAATCACAAAGTTGGCACTACAAGATGGCCGCTGAACCAGTATGATATACACGATAATTATGGTAACGAAACGTAAACACCAAAACACACAATTACAACACCCAAATATATATGTAGAAGATAACAAATGTTTTCAAGGAAAAATAAGTTGTATAGACCTAAGACTCGACTGTTGTTCGATGATGGAGGATAAAGTGTTTTATTGTTTATGAACATTTAATTATGTGAACAGTGGTTTTGAAACAGATTGTTTTATGTTTTATGAACTGATTTTGGTAAATGTGTGACAGTACGAAAATCTTGATGTCAGAATTATGGTATGAGTGGTAACAAATTATCGTATTTTATTGTGTTACACACACACATACATGGAGAGAACGATTTCCCTTGGTAAAAAGACAACGACGCAGATTTTAACAGATCAAAATGATTCCAAGGTCAGGAGCAGACGTGCGGAGACGAGCATACAAAATGGCCATCCAAGTGGAAACAGACTGTAAATAGCCACTCTCATTGGTCCAGAAGACGGGACACGTCATTAAAATCAGTGATGACTTAACAAACAATGACATGACAACGGGCGTGAGCCAATTTGAAACAAAAGACAATGACGTGGATGCGCAGACACATACGCAAAATATGTGTTTGCATCCGCCCAGTCAGCATCAGACCATCAAGGCGTCAACACGCTGTGAAAATCGCCGACAGTTTCTGCCAGCGAAAGTGTTTCTTGATCGAACTAACAATGTGGTAACATATAATAATAACTCTTAAACAGAAGTCTCAAAGTAACTATTGAAAATGTAAATTAGAATCAGTGCAACCAAGGAGACCTCTAGGGCGCTCGGGCGAACACCTGCCTGACCATGATTGCAATATAAGGACAGCGGAGACTTTACAACGCAGATACAGGAAAGTCCAACTATTTCTCTATTCCAGTCCTTATTCTTAAAGTTGAGCTCAAAATTACTAAAATTCAAATTAATGTGTAAAATCAATTTTGGCAAAATTAGTGGGTGTGTGTGTATAGACCGTACCGGTACATATAAATAATGTTTTTTTTATGAGACGTTGGTTTGTGTCATGTTAAATATAAGAATTGATCAATTCCAAAATGATATTGGCCTTTGCAGTCAAATTTAAATTCATTATAAATTTCACAATAAGATTAATACATGAATAATGGAGAATAATAGAATTGTAATATAGCGGAATATGTGGCCGCCATTTTGTTAATTGAGTAAAAGGATTCCATTTTGTTTTATTGATTTTGACGTTGATTTTTAATTTTCTATGTTATTAAAAGACAACTATGTATATAATACACTGTCTGATTTCATTATTCCGCACAATCGTCCCGTCTCTGACAATCGCTTAATCGAATCCTGGGACCCGAACATAAAAAATTTTGAATCACGAAGTTGGCACTACAAGATGGCCGCCGAAACAGTATGATATACACGAGAATTATGGTAAAAAAAGGTAAACACCAAAAACACACAGTTACAACAAATCAAATATATATGTATTTGTTAACAAATGCTGCCCGAACTGGTGACGTGATATAAATAAAAGTTTATACAATAAGCCGGAGTCAGAGACGGAGGGTTGTCGGAAGTAATGAAGGAATACGTAAGATATACCTGGTACGTAGATAATAGGTTATACCATGATAATAGGTTATATTATTGTTTAAGTAAAATATAGAACAATTACTAATAAAAAATAAAATAAATAAAATTCATTATTAATATGAGCAAAATGGCAGATAACGAAAACACTAGTATAGATAATACAGCAACTGAATCACTATTATTGAATGAACCACAAGCGAACTCAACACCTATTATAAATAGTAAAGTGTCACTGGAAGACCTTTTTCAGTTGATGAAGACACAAAATAATGAATTAAGAGAACAGAGCATTAAGTTTGATGTAAAATTCGATGAAGTGAAAAAAGAAATACAAAAACAAAGTTGTAATTTGGACAAAAGATTAAATGATATACAGACACGGTTAGACGAAATAGAATTCGAAAATAAGAGAGGAATAGACAAATTAGAATTGAACAAAGATGACAAGGTAAGTAGGGGAGAGAATTGTAACAATATAAATAAAAGTATGATATTAGAAAATGATTATGTAAACAGGGGGAGTGATAATGAAATTTTATGGGGAATAGAATATGATAATAATGGAATGATAGTGTGTGTTGAAGGGTTAAAGAGAGTGTGTAAAGAGAGTATAATTGTAAAAGAGTTGCAGGGGTTAGATTTTTCCCTTAATGATGAAGTAGGGGGTGATGTACATGTTTTTAGGAAGGACGAGAGTGTCTTCGATGTATATTTGGGAGACATAAGGTCTACAAATAAAGTTGTCCTTGGTTTTATTAGTGCACTTCACAGGTGGTGCAATAGTTGTGAGTTAGTGTCCCCTGCAAATGTAGAAAGAGAGAGATGGTGTGATAGTGAGAGATATATTGAGAGAAAGAAAGAGGTAGAGATTTTTAAGATAAGTAGAGATTATGAAGAATTTATGGAAAGGTTAGGAGTAGAGATGATATATGATAAATATAGTAAATACTTGCCTTGTAATAAAACTGAAGTAGTAGGAGATAAGGAAAATAATGATTTTACAAATTACCTAATTATGACTGATTATACTGAAGGTGACAGGACCATACCGAATGTTGACAAGTTTTATGATATAGTAATGTCGAGTAATCCTGCAGAGTATTACTATGGTATAATGGACAAAATAAATTTAAATAGTTATTATATTACAAAAGATGATATAATGTACTTAATTAAAAATGAGTTATGTATATGTAAGATAAGATTATTATTTGACGATGGAGGGTAAATATTTTATTGTGTTTATGAACATTTAATTATGTGGACAGTGTTTTGAAACAGACTGCTTATAAACTGATTTTTGATAAATGGTTAGATGATAATGTGGATTGTATATTTTTGTGTATATTAATGTCAATGTATTTGTGTATTCTTGTAGTTGTGTATTTGATGTATTTTTGTGTAACCCAGTACTGTAGAAATGTGAATAATTCAAGAATAATTAATTATGATAATGATGTTAAATAATTATGAGATTCAGATTCTAATGGTTAGTAAATGATTACGCATATGATATATTTGGATATTGAGTTGTTTTAGGATTGTAAGGTAAGTGATGAATTTTCTAGTGGTATATTGAGGTGAAATGTTGTAATAGAGTTTGGGGATAGTGATAAATAGAGGCATGGGAGTTAGTTAAATAGAGTTAATGGGAGTTAGTGAAAATAAGAACGTTGAGATGCTGATAATATATAAAGAGGGTGTTAGATATTTTAGGGACACAGTGGTTAGTGATTATATGTAGAGGTGAGTAATGTGAATGGTAATTATATTTGATGATGATATTTTGTAGTAAGGATCCGGTGTAGGGAGTGATCAGCGTGCGAAATGGCAAGGGACCAGCGTGCAGCGCTGTGGCAGGCGGAGCAATTTTGTGTTAGAGTGTTTGCCGATATTTGGTGGAGGGCAAATGGTTAGGGATGGATATGGCCAGGTAGGGAACACACATCCTTGTACAAAGGAGCGGTGCCAGAGGATTTAAATGGGATTAGTGAAGGGGGTTATTATTGAGATATTGGTGTCATAATATGTTAATGGTTAGGAGCGGTTGTTAGTAGAAAAAAGGGGTAGTAAGGTTAGATTGACAAATGCCAAAATAAGATAGAGAATAGTGAATAACAGATAGTCACCCAAACTAATAAGGACTGAGGAAGGGTTAGAAAGGGAAAATTCATGGTAGAAAGGTGATGTAACAGAAAGGTAAGGATAAATTTGAAATTTTTTTTGTATAGAATCTGATATAACGAATGTTAAATAATAAAAGTTAATCGAAAATTGATAATAAAAATGTTATAAGGTTTTGCTACAAGTTATGTAAATATGAATTATGTAATGTAAATGTAACAATGTTAATGTTTAATGTACAATGTTTTATTATGTTGTATTATGTTGATGGTATCATAGTGTGTGTGGTTAGGAGGTCGTTACGGGGGTAGCGACGGCAAAAATACTAATGTGTTAAAAATATAAAGATAACAGTGGTTTTGAACAAAGAAGTTGAGTAAAGAAAAATAAAGAGTTTTGAAGTTGTTTGCCATGATAGGTATATGTTTCAATGTTATATGAAGTGAAATAGCAGAATTAGTGGTTATTTCTAGAGAAGTTAAAATTTGTTTTATGTTTAGTATAATAATCTATTTTCATGTGGTAAAGAGAGTAATAATGGTCGACTGGAGTCGGAGTTTTTTTTTTTTTATGAATGTAGGAATGTTTGAAAAATGGAGAGGGTTATCTGTCTTAAATCTTGTATTTTTTTTTTTCGGCTATTTGAAAACTTATGAATTAAGAAAACCAACGTCTCAAAACACAAACCAATGCATCTAAGGGGAGACATATCAGTTGTGGATATGGAAATAGATAAGGCCACTATATTAAAATTTGTATTGCATATTTCAGAGTTTGATGGTGTTGTGACAGCGGTCCTGAGCTGGCCGGTGCGTCAGAACAGGAGCGTTAAGTGCCTCATGGCCTTATGGTGTTGGGATCTCTCCTGAGAAGTCCAGTAAGGTCAGATGGTACGATCATCATCATTGGACCAAGGGTAAGTGATTATATCTCTTTTATATCAATGTTAAGGGGGGTAATGGCAACATATCTGAACTGATCCTTTTAGAAAAGTGTGAATGAGTCAATGAAAGTTTTTATGTTTCGACATAAAACCTTTCATTGAGGGGGTTTTGTGAAAGTACGAAAATCTTGATGTCAGAATTATGGTATGAGTGGTAGCAAATTATTGTATTTTATTGTTTTACACAAACACATACATGGATAGGACGATTTCCCTTTGTAAAAGAGACAACGACGCAGATTTCAGCAGAGCGAAACGATTCCAAGGTCAGGAGCAGACGTGTGGAGTCGGGCATACACAATGGCGTTATATGTGCATACTGACTTTCAATATCCATTTCTCATTGGTCCATAAAGTGGGACGGCATTAAAAGATAAAGATGAACTAACAACAGTGACATGACAACAGGGCGTGAGCCAATTTGAAACAAAAGACAATGACGTGGATGCGTTAACACATGCGCAAAATATGTGTTAGCATCCGCCCAGTCAGCATCAGACCATCAAGGCGTCAACACGCTGTGAAAATCGCCAGCAGTTTTTGCCAGCGAAAGTGTTTCTTGATCAAACTAACAATGTGTTAACATATAATAATAACTCTTAAACAGAAGTCACAAAGTAACTATTGAAAATGTAAATTAGAATCAGTGCAACCAAGAGACCTTTGGGACGCTCGGCCGAACACCTGCCGGACCATGATTGCAATATAAGGACAGCGGAGACTTTACAACGCATATACAGGAATGTCCAACTATTTATTTATTCCAGTCTTTATTATTAAAGTTGAGCTCAAATTATCAAAATTCAAATGTATGTGTAAAATCAATGTTGGCGAAATGAGTGGGTGTGTGTGTGTGTGTATAGACCGTACCGGTACATATAAACAATGTTTTTATGAGACGTTGGTTTGTGTCATGTTAAATATAAGAATTGATCAATTCCAAAATGATATTGGCCTTTTCAGTCAAATTTAAATTCATTATAAATTTCACAATAAGATTAATACATAAATAATGGAGAATAATAGAATTGTAATATAGAGGAATATGTGGCCGCCATTTTGTTAAATGAATATAAGGATTCCATTTTGTTTTTATTGCTTTTGATGTCGATCTTGATTTTCTATGTTATTAAAAGGCAACTATATATATAATACACTGTCTGATTTCATTATTCCGCACAATCGTCCCTTCTCTGACAATCGCTAAATCGAATACTGGGACCCGTACATATAAAAATTTTGAATCACAAAGTTGGCACTACAAGATGGCCGCCGAACCAGTATGATATACACGATAATTATGGTAACGAAACGTAAACACCAAAACACACAATTACAACACCCAAATATATATGTAGAAGATAACAAATGTTTTCAAGGAAAAATAAGTTGTATAGACCTAAGACTCGACTGTTGTTCGATGATGGAGGATAAAGTGTTTTATTGTTTATGAACATTTAATTATGTGAACAGTGGTTTTGAAACAGATTGTTTTATGTTTTATGAACTGATTTTGGTAAATGTGTGACAGTACGAAAATCTTGATGTCAGAATTATGGTATGAGTGGTAACAAATTATCGTATTTTATTGTGTTACACACACACATACATGGAGAGAACGATTTCCCTTGGTAAAAAGACAACGACGCGGATTTTAACAGATCAAAACGATTCCAAGGTCAGGAGCAGACGTGCGGAGACGAGCATACAAAATGGCCATCCAAGTGGAAACAGACTGTAAATAGCCACTCTCATTGGTCCAGAAGACGGGACACGTCATTAAAATCAGTGATGACTTAACAAACAATGACATGACAACGGGCGTGAGCCAATTTGAAACAAAAGACAATGACGTGGATGCGCAGACACATACGCAAAATGTGTTTGCATCCGCCCAGTCAGCATCAGACCATCAAGGCGTCAACACGCTGTGAAAATCGCCGACAGTTTCTGCCAGCGAAAGTGTTTCTTGATCGAACTAACAATGTGGTAACATATAATAATAACTCTTAAACAGAAGTCTCAAAGTAACTATTGAAAATGTAAATTAGAATCAGTGCAACCAAGGAGACCTCTAGGGCGCTCGGCCGAACACCTGCCTGACCATGATTGCAATATAAGGACAGCGGAGACTTTACAACGCAGATACAGGAAAGTCCAACTATTTCTCTATTCCAGTCCTTATTCTTAAAGTTGAGCTCAAAATTACTAAAATTCAAATTAATGTGTAAAATCAATTTTGGCGAAATTAGTGGGTGTGTGTGTATAGACCGTACCGGTACATATAAATAATGTTTTTTTTATGAGACGTTGGTTTGTGTCATGTTAAATATAAGAATTGATCAATTCCAAAATGATATTGGCCTTTGCAGTCAAATTTAAATTCATTATAAATTTCACAATAAGATTAATACATGAATAATGGAGAATAATAGAATTGTAATATAGCGGAATATATGGCCGCCATTTTGTTAATTGAGTAAAAGGATTCCATTTTGTTTTATTGATTTTGACGTTGATTTTTAATTTTCTATGTTATTAAAAGACAACTATGTATATAATACACTGTCTGATTTCATTATTCCGCACAATCGTCCCGTCTCTGACAATCGCTTAATCGAATCCTGGGACCCGAACATAAAAAATTTTGAATCACGAAGTTGGCACTACAAGATGGCCGCCGAAACAGTATGATATACACGAGAATTATGGTAAAAAAAGGTAAACACCAAAAACACACAGTTACAACAAATCAAATATATATGTATTTGTTAACAAATGCTGCCCGAACTGGTGACGTGATATAAATAAAAGTTTATACAATAAGCCGGAGTCAGAGACGGAGGGTTGTCGGAAGTAATGAAGGAATACGTAAGATATACCTGGTACGTAGATAATAGGTTATACCATGATAATAGGTTATATTATTGTTTAAGTAAAATATAGAACAATTACTAATAAAAAATAAAATAAATAAAATTCATTATTAATATGAGCAAAATGGCAGATAACGAAAACACTAGTATAGATAATACAGCAACTGAATCACTATTATTGAATGAACCACAAGCGAACTCAACACCTATTATAAATAGTAAAGTGTCACTGGAAGACCTTTTTCAGTTGATGAAGACACAAAATAATGAATTAAGAGAACAGAGCATTAAGTTTGATGTAAAATTCGATGAAGTGAAAAAAGAAATACAAAAACAAAGTTGTAATTTGGACAAAAGATTAAATGATATACAGACACGGTTAGACGAAATAGAATTCGAAAATAAGAGAGGAATAGACAAATTAGAATTGAACAAAGATGACAAGGTAAGTAGGGGAGAGAATTATAACAATATAAATAAAAGTATGATATTAGAAAATGATTATGTAAACAGGGGGAGTGATAATGAAATTTTATGGGGAATAGAATATGATAATAATGGAATGATAGTGTGTGTTGAAGGGTTAAAGAGAGTGTGTAAAGAGAGTATAATTGTAAAAGAGTTGCAGGGGTTAGATTTTTCCCTTAATGATGAAGTAGGGGGTGATGTACATGTTTTTAGGAAGGACGAGAGTGTCTTCGATGTATATTTGGGAGACATAAGGTCTACAAATAAAGTTGTCCTTGGTTTTATTAGTGCACTTCACAGGTGGTGCAATAGTTGTGAGTTAGTGTCCCCTGCAAATGTAGAAAGAGAGAGATGGTGTGATAGTGAGAGATATATTGAGAGAAAGAAAGAGGTAGAGATTTTTAAGATAAGTAGAGATTATGAAGAATTTATGGAAAGGTTAGGAGTAGAGATGATATATGATAAATATAGTAAATACTTGCCTTGTAATAAAACTGAAGTAGTAGGAGATAAGGAAAATAATGATTTTACAAATTACCTAATTATGACTGATTATACTGAAGGTGACAGGACCATACCGAATGTTGACAAGTTTTATGATATAGTAATGTCGAGTAATCCTGCAGAGTATTACTATGGTATAATGGACAAAATAAATTTAAATAGTTATTATATTACAAAAGATGATATAATGTACTTAATTAAAAATGAGTTATGTATACGTAAGATAAGATTATTATTTGACGATGGAGGGTAAATATTTTATTGTGTTTATGAACATTTAATTATGTGGACAGTGTTTTGAAACAGACTGCTTATATACTGATTTTTGATAAATGGTTAGATGATAATGTGGATTGTATATTTTTGTGTATATTAATGTCAATGTATTTGTGTATTCTTGTAGTTGTGTATTTGATGTATTTTTGTGTAACCCAGTACTGTAGAAATGTGAATAATTCAAGAATAATTAATTATGATAATGATGTTAAATAATTATGAGATTCAGATTCTAATGGTTAGTAAATGATTACGCATATGATATATTTGGATATTGAGTTGTTTTAGGATTGTAAGGTAAGTGATGAATTTTCTAGTGGTATATTGAGGTGAAATGTTGTAATAGAGTTTGGGGATAGTGATAAATAGAGGCATGGGAGTTAGTGAAAATAAGAACGTTGAGATGCTGATAATATATAAAGAGGGTGTTAGATATTTTAGGGACACAGTGGTTAGTGATTATATGTAGAGGTGAGTAATGTGAATGGTAATTATATTTGATGATGATATTTTGTAGTAAGGATCCGGTGTAGGGAGTGATCAGCGTGCGACATGGCAAGGGACCAGCGTGCAGCGCTGTGGCAGGCGGAGCAATTTTGTGTTAGAGTGTTTGCCGATATTTGGTGGAGGGCAAATGGTTAGGGATGGATATGGCCAGGTAGGGAACACACATCCTTGTACAAAGGAGCGGTGCCAGAGGATTTAAATGGGATTAGTGAAGGGGGTTATTATTGAGATATTGGTGTCATAATATGTTAATGGTTAGGAGCGGTTGTTAGTAGAAAAAAGGGGTAGTAAGGTTAGATTGACAAATGCCAAAATAAGATAGAGAATAGTGAATAACAGATAGTCACCCAAACTAATAAGGACTGAGGAAGGGTTAGAAAGGGAAAATTCATGGTAGAAAGGTGATGTAACAGAAAGGTAAGGATAAATTTGAAATTTTTTTTGTATAGAATCTGATATAACGAATGTTAAATAATAAAAGTTAATCGAAAATTGATAATAAAAATGTTATAAGGTTTTGCTACAAGTTATGTAAATATGAATTATGTAATGTAAATGTAACAATGTTAATGTTTAATGTACAATGTTTTATTATGTTGTATTATGTTGATGGTATCATAGTGTGTGTGGTTAGGAGGTCGTTACGGGGGTAGCGACGGCAAAAATACTAATGTGTTAAAAATATAAAGATAACAGTGGTTTTGAACAAAGAAAGTTGAGTAAAGAAAAATAAAGTTTTGAAGTTGTTTGCCATGATAGGTATATGTTTCAATGTTATATGAAGTGAAATAGCAGAATTAGTGGTTATTTCTAGAGAAGTTAAAATTTGTTTTATGTTTAGTATAATAATCTATTTTCATGTGTTAAGAGAGTAATAATGGTCGACTGGAGTCTGAGTTTTTTTTTTTTATGAATGTAGGAATGTTTGAAAAATGGAGAGGGTTATCTGTCTTAAATCTAGTATTTTTTTTTTTCGGCTATTTGAAAACTTATGAATTAAGAAAACCAACGTCTCAAAACACAAACCAATGCATCTAAGGGGAGACATATCAGTTGTGGATATGGAAATAGATAAGGCCACTATATTAAAATTTGTATTGCATATTTCAGAGTTTGATGGTGTTGTGACAGCGGTCCTGAGCTGGCTGGTGCGTCAGAACAGGAGCGTTAAGTGCCTCATGGCCTTATGGTGTTGGGATCTCTCCTGAGAAGTCCAGTAAGGTCAGATGGTACGATCATCATCATTGGACCAAGGGTAAGTGATTATATCTCTTTTATATCAATGTTAAGGGGGGTAATGGCAACATATCTGAACTGATCCTTTTAGAAAAGTGTGAATGAGTCAATGAAAGTTTTTATGTTTCGACATAAAACCTTTCATTGAGGGGGTTTTGTGAAACTACGAAAATCTTGATGTCAGAATTATGGTATGAGTGGTAGCAAATTATTGTATTTTATTGTTTTACACAAACACATACATGGATAGGACGATTTCCCTTTGTAAAAGAGACGACGCAGATTTCAGCAGAGCGAAACGATTCCAAGGTCAGGAGCAGACGTGTGGAGTCGGGCATACACAATGGCGTTATATGTGCACACTGACTTTCAATATCCATTTCTCATTGGTCCATAAAGTGGGACAGCATTAAAAGATAAAGATGAACTAACAACAGTGACATGACAACAGGGCGTGAGCCAATTTGAAACAAAAGACAATGACGTGGATGCGTTAACACATGCGCAAAATATGTGTCTGCATCCGCCCAGTCAGCATCAGACCATCAAGGCGTCAACACGCTGTGAAAATCGCCAGCAGTTTTTGCCAGCGAAAGTGTTTCTTGATCAAACTAACAATGTGTTAACTTATAATAATAACTCTTAAACAGGAGTCACAAAGTAACTATTCAAAATGTAAATTAGAATCAGTGCAACCAAGAGACCTTTGGGACGCTCGGCCGAACACCTGCCGGACCATGATTGCAATATAAGGACAGCGGAGACTTTACAACGCATATACAGGAATGTCCAACTATTTATTTATTCCAGTCTTTATTATTAAAGTTGAGCTCAAATTATCAAAATTCAAATGTATGTGTAAAATCAATGTTGGCGAAATGAGTGGGTGTGTGTGTGTGTGGGTGTGTGTGTGTGGTGTGTGTGTGTGTGTGTGTGTGTGTGTGTGTGTGTGTGTGTGTGTGTGTGTGTGTGTGTGTGTGTATAGACCGTACCGGTACATATAAATAATGTTTTTATGAGACGTTGGTTTGTGTCATGTTAAATATAAGAATTGATCAATTCCAAAATGATATTGGCCTTTGCAGTCAAATTTAAATTCATTATAAATTTCACAATAAGATTAATACATAAATAATGGAGAATAATAGAATTGTAGTATAGCGGAATATGTGGCCGCCATTTTGTTAATTGAGTAAAAGGATTCCATTTTGTTTTTATTGCTTTTGATGTCGATCTTGATTTTCTATGTTATTAAAAGGCAACTATATATATAATACACTGTCTGATTTCATTATTCCGCACAATCGTCCCTTCTCTGACAATCGCTTAATCGAATACTGGGACCCGTACATATAAAAATTTTGAATCACAAAGTTGGCACTACAAGATGGCCGCCGAACCAGTATGATATACACGATAATTATGGTAACGAAACGTAAACGCCAAAACACACAATTACAACACCCAAATACATATGTAGAAGATAACAAATGTTTTCAAGGAAAAATAAGTTGTATAGACCTAAGACTCGACTGTTGTTCGATGATGGAGGATAAAGTGTTTTATTGTTTATGAACATTTAATTATGTGAACAGTGGTTTTGAAACAGATTGTTTTATGTTTTATGAACTGATTTTGGTAAATGTGTGACAGTACGAAAATCTTGATGTCAGCATTATGGTATGAGTGGTAACAAATTATCGTATTTTATTGTGTTACACACACACATACATGGAGAGAACGATTTCCCTTGGTAAAAAGACAACGACGCAGATTTTAACAGATCAAAACAATTCCAAGGTCAGGAGCAGACGTGCGGAGACGAGCATACAAAATGGCCATCCAAGTGGAAACAGACTGTAAATAGCCACTCTCATTGGTCCAGAAGACGGGACGTCATTAAAATCAGTGATGACTTAACAAACAATGACATGACAACAGGGCGTGAGCCAATTTGAAACAAAAGACAATGACGTGGATGCGCAGACACATACGCAAAATATGTGTTTGCATCCGCCCAGTCAACATCAGACCATCAAGGCGTCAACACGCTGTGAAAATCGCCGACAGTTTTTGCCAGCGAAAGTGTTTCTTGATCAAACTAACAATGTGGTAACATATAATAATAACTCTTAAACAGAAGTCTCAAAGTAACTACTGAAAATGTAAATTAGAATCAGTGCAACCAAGGAGACCTCTAGGACGCTCGGCCGAACACCTGCCTGACCATGATTGCAATATAAGGACAGCGGAGACTTTACAACGCAGATACAGGAAAGTCCAACTATTTCTCTATTCCAGTCTTTATTCTTAAAGTTGAGCTCAAAATTACTAAAATTCAAATTAATGTGTAAAATCAATTTTGGCGAAATTAGTGGGTGTGTGTGTATAGACCGTACCGGTACATATAAATAATGTTTTTTTTATGAGACGTTGGTTTGTGTCATGTTAAATATAAGAATTGATCAATTCCAAAATGATATTGGCCTTTGCAGTCAAATTTAAATTCATTATAAATTTCACAATAAGATTAATACATGAATAATGGAGAATAATAGAATTGTAATATAGCGGAATATGTGGCCGCCATTTTGTTAATTGAGTAAAAGGATTCCATTTTGTTTTATTGATTTTGACGTTGATTTTTAATTTTCTATGTTATTAAAAGACAACTATGTATATAATACACTGTCTGATTTCATTATTCCGCACAATCGTCCCGTCTCTGACAATCGCTTAATCGAATCCTGGGACCCGAACATAAAAAATTTTGAATCACGAAGTTGGCACTACAAGATGGCCGCCGAAACAGTATGATATACACGAGAATTATGGTAAAAAAAGGTAAACACCAAAAACACACAGTTACAACAAATAAAATATATATGTATTTGTTAACAAATGCCGCCCGAACTGGTGACGTGATATAAATAAAAGTTTATACAATAAGCCGGAGTCAGAGACAGAGGGTTGTCGGAAGTAATGAAGGAATACGTAAGATATACCTGGTACGTAGATAATAGGTTACACCATGATAATAGGTTATATTATTGTTTAAGTAAAATATAGAACAATTACTAATAAAAAATAAAATAAATAAAATTCATTATTAATATGAGCAAAATGGCAGATAACGAAAACACTAGTATAGATAATACAGCAACTGAATCACTATTATTGAATGAACCACAAGCGAACTCAACACCTATTATAAATAGTAAAGTGTCACTGGAAGACCTTTTTCAGTTGATGAAGACACAAAATAATGAATTAAGAGAACAGAGCATTAAGTTTGATGTAAAATTCGATGAAGTGAAAAAAGAAATACAAAAACAAAGATGTAATTTGGACAAAAGATTAAATGATATACAGACACGGTTAGACGAAATAGAATTCGAAAATAAGAGAGGAATAGACAAATTAGAATTGAACAAAGATGACAAGGTAAGTAGGGGAGAGAATTGTAACAATATAAATAAAAGTATGATATTAGAAAATGATTATGTAAACAGGGGGAGTGATAATGAAATTTTATGGGGAATAGAATATGATAATAATGGAATGATAGTGTGTGTTGAAGGGTTAAAGAGAGTGTGTAAAGAGAGTATAATTGTAAAAGAGTTGCAGGGGTTAGATTTTTCCCTTAATGATGAAGTAGGGGGTGATGTACATGTTTTTAGGAAGGACGAGAGTGTCTTCGATGTATATTTGGGAGACATAAGGTCTACAAATAAAGTTGTCCTTGGTTTTATTAGTGCACTTCACAGGTGGTGCAATAGTTGTGAGTTAGTGTCCCCTGCAAATGTAGAAAGAGAGAGATGGTGTGATAGTGAGAGATATATTGAGAGAAAGAAAGAGGTAGAGATTTTTAAGATAAGTAGAGATTATGAAGAATTTATGGAAAGGTTAGGAGTAGAGATGATATATGATAAATATAGTAAATACTTGCCTTGTAATAAAACTGAAGTAGTAGGAGATAAGGAAAATAATGATTTTACAAATTACCTAATTATGACTGATTATACTGAAGGTGACAGGACCATACCGAATGTTGACAAGTTTTATGATATAGTAATGTCGAGTAATCCTGCAGAGTATTACTATGGTATAATGGACAAAATAAATTTAAATAGTTATTATATTACAAAAGATGATATAATGTACTTAATTAAAAATGAGTTATGTATACGTAAGATAAGATTATTATTTGACGATGGAGGGTAAATATTTTATTGTGTTTATGAACATTTAATTATGTGGACAGTGTTTTGAAACAGACTCCTCATAAACTGATTTTTGATAAATGGTTAGATGATAATGTGGATTGTATATTTTTGTGTATATTAATGTCAATGTATTTGTGTATTCTTGTAGTTGTGTATTTGATGTATTTTTGTGTAACCCAGTACTGTAGAAATGTGAATAATTCAAGAATAATTAATTATGATAATGATGTTAAATAATTATGAGATTCAGATTCTAATGGTTAGTAAATGATTACGCATATGATATATTTGGATATTGAGTTGTTTTAGGATTGTAAGGTAAGTGATGAATTTTCTAGTGGTATATTGAGGTGAAATGTAATAGAGTTTGGGGATAGTGATAAATAGAGGCATGGGAGTTAGTTAAATAGAGTTAATGGGAGTTAGTGAAAATAAGAACGTTGAGATGCTGATAATATATAAAGAGGGTGTTAGATATTTTAGGGACACAGTGGTTAGTGATTATATGTAGAGGTGAGTAATGTGAATGGTAATTATATTTGATGATGATATTTTGTAGTAAGGATCCGGTGTAGGGAGTGATCAGCGTGCGACATGGCAAGGGACCAGCGTGCAGCGCTGTGGCAGGCGGAGCAATTTTGGGTTAGAGTGTTTGCCGATATTTGGTGGAGGGCAAATGGTTAGGGATGGGTATGGCCAGGTAGGGAAAACACATCCTAGTACAAAGATGAGCGGTGCCAGAGGATTTAAATGGGATTAGTGAAGGGGATTATTATAGAGATATTGGTGTCATATTATATTAATGGTTAGAAGCGGTTGTTAGTGAAAAAAAGAGGGGTAGTAAGGTTAGATTGACAAATGCCAAAATAAGATAGAGAATAATGAATAATGGAGAGTCACCCAAACTAATAAGATAAAAGGGTTAGAAAAGGAAAATTCATGGTAGGAAGGTAATGTAACAGAAAGGTGAAGGATAAATTTGAAATTGTTTTGTAGAATCTAATGATATAATAAAAGTTGAATAGAGAGTTGAAGTAGTAATGTCTTATAAGTTTTGATACAAGTTATTTACATGTGAATTGTTCAATGTTACTGTTTAATGTTTTATGATGTACAATGGTTTATTATGTTTTTATTATGTTGATGGTCATAGTGTGTGTGGTTAGGAGGTCGTCACGGGTAGCGACGGTAAAATACTAAGGTGTTAAAAAAAAAATATAAAGATAACAGTGGCTTTGAACAAAGAAAAATGAATTTGTTCTGTTGCAAAGAAAATAAGAATAAAGAAAAAGAGTAAAGAAAATAAAGAGTTTTGAAATTGTTTGCCATGATAGGTATATGTTTCAATGTTAGATGAAGTAAAATAGTAGAATTAGTGGTTGTTGCTTAGAAAAGTTAAAATTTGTTTTCTGCTTAGAATAAGAATATATTTTCGTGTGGTAAGGAGAGTAATTATGCTCGACTGGAGTAAGAGAGTTTTTTTTTTTGTATAAATGTAGGAATGTTTGAAAAATGGAGAGGGTTATCTGTCTTAAATCTTGTATTTTTTTTGGGTTATTTGAAAACTTATGAATTAAGAAAACCAACGTCTCAAAACACAAACCAATGCATCTAAGGGGAGACATATCAGTTGTGGATATGGAAATAGATAAGGCCACTATATTAAATTTGTATTGCATGTTTCAGAGTTTGATGGTGTTGTGACAGCGGTCCTGAGCTGGCCGGAGCATCAGAACAGGAGCATTAAGTGCCTAATGGCCTTATGGTGTCGGGATCTCTCCTGAGAAGTCCAGTAAGGTCAGATGGTACGATCATCATCATTGGACCAAGGGTAAGTGATTATATCTCTTTTATATCAATGTTAAGGGGGATAATGGCAACATATCTGAACTGATCCTTTTAGAAAAGAGTGAATGAGTCAATGAAAGTTTTTATGTTTCGACATAAAATCTTTCATTGAGGGGGTTTTGTGACGGTATGAAAATCTTGATGTCAGAATTATGGTATGAGTGGTAACAAATTATCGTATTTTATTGTGTTACACACACACATACATGGAGAGAACGATTTCCCTTGGTAAAGAGACGACGCAGATTTTAACAGATCAAAACGATTCCAAGGTCAGGAGCAGACGTGCGGAGACGAGCATACAAAATGGCCATCCAAGTGGAAACAGACTGTAAATAGCCACTCTCATTGGTCCAGAAGACGGGACGTCATTAAAATCAGTGATGACTTCACAAACAATGACATGACAACAGGGCGTGAGCCAATTTGAAACAAAAAACAATGACGTGGATGCGCAGACACATACGCAAAATATGTGTTTGCATCCGCCCAGTCAGCATCAGACCATTAAGGCGTCAACACTCTGTGAAAATCGCCGGCAGTTTCTGCCAGTGAAAGTGTTTCTTGATCAAACTAACAATGTGGTAACATATAATAATAACTCTTAAACAGAAGTCACAAAGTAACTATTTAAAATGTAAATTAGAATCAGTGCAACCAAGGAGACCTCCGGGACGCTCGGCCGACCACCTGCCTGACCATGATTGCAATATAAGGACAGCGGATGTATACTTACGTTTATTTTGATTTTATAGATACGATATATTATATCTCACAAATGTGGTTATGTATACAAAAACTAAGACGCCATCTTTGCAATTAACTAAGTCATGGGCCAAAAGTTCGTTACGCGAAGTCATAGGAAACGGAAATTGCTTGAAATAACAAAACAGCTGTTCTAATTGTTACCAATGAAATACCCCTTTTTATTCTTTACTTTGTTACATAACATTTTTTAAAACCAACTGTAACCCTTCCAAAAACATAATGTGTAATAATAACTTTGATTAAGTTTAATGATTATATGTTTAAATGATTATACAATAATAACATGTATATATTTATATAGTGGTGCTCAACCCAGCACTTAGAATAATTACGCACGCACACAACCACTCACCCTTTCATTATCATGGTACAACTTATTTAAATTTTGGAGCTCCTTAAATTTAGATTGAAATTTTGAATAATTTGTTAAATGATTGATTTCTACAATAACATATATTGGGAAATAAAGGATTCAAAATATATAAGGAACGCTCTCACCAATTTCCGTGTTGGCTTCCTCGCACTGCCAGTCTCGTTCGTAATATCGGCACAATCGGTTTATTTTACTGCGCTTGACGGGACTTTATGTCAACCCACGTAACCCACCATCGTGGGACCGATTCTATACGTCGATCTTGTTTACGAACGATTTAATCGGTCGAGGACGCCTACACCAAACCGAACTATTACTTTCCTTAATACATTTTGATAGTAGATATTATACTGTTTATTAACCACCTACAGTGGTCTAAAAAGTTAAAATTCACTCGTAAGTGAATGGGCGGCCGGCCGGCTCAAATCAGAGCTGCAGATGAAATGACGGCAATTTCTGGTTGAAATCTGCGGAAGTGGGGTGTATTGACGTCACATTCCTTTGTCTAACGTGTTGACATCGCATGCTGTCAACACATTCTCCGCCTCTGACGTAACGAAGGCTTGGCTCTGCTTATCTCAATAACTGCACACTGTTTTTGTGATGTGACACCGTTTTTTGTCATGAATTAGTTCAAATCCTGGCAAATACTGTAATATAGTCCACTCACTGTAAATTCGATATCGGGTGTTTGAGATTGGGTTGGGTATGTCAAAAAATAGGAAAATACAATATTTATGATCTCTTTACCATATTTTAGGTAATTATGAAATGTACCATGATTGTACCATCACACGGAGACTTTACAACGCAGATACAGGAAAGTCCAACTATTTCTCTATTCCAGTCTTTATTCTTAAAGTTGAGCTCAAAATTACTAAAATTCAAATGTATGTGTAAAATCAATTTTGGCGAAATGAGTGTGTGTGTGTGTGTGTATAGACCGTACCGGTACATATAAATAATGTTTTTTTTATGAGACGTTGGTTTGTGTCATGTTAAATATAAGAATTGATCAATTCCAAAATGATATTGGCCTTTGCAGTCAAATTTAAATTCATTATAAATTTCACAATACGATTAATACATGAATAATGGAGAATAATAGAATTGTAATATAGCGGAATATGTGGCCGCCATTTTGTTAATTGAGTAAAAGGATTCCATTTTGTTTTATTGATTTTGACATTGATTTTTGATTTTCTATGTTATTAAAAGACAACTATGTATATAATACGCTGTCTGATTTCATTATTCCGCACAATCGTCCCGTCTCTGACAATCGCTTAATCGAATCCTGGGACCCGAACATAAAAAATTTTGAATCACGAAGTTGGCACTACAAGATGGCCACCGAAACAGTATGATATACACGAGAATTATGGTAACAAAAGGTAAACACCAAAAACACACAGTTACAACAAATAAAATATATATGTAGAAGATAACAAATGGTAACAAATAATAAGTTGGATTGTATATTTTTGTGTGTATTAATGTCAATGTATTTGTGTATTCTTGATGTTGTGTATTACATGTAATTGTATGTAAACCATGTATGTAACAGGAAGTTATAGTTTAATTGATTTAATAATAACAATTAACATTTTTTTGTTTTGACTAAACAAGTGATGAAAGTAGTGATGAAATTTTAAATAATTAAATTAAATAAGTGAAGATTAATTACTTAATTGAGGTTGTATAAAAGAAAGTTTGATAATGAAGTTAAATGATTTGATCAGATTCTAATGAATAATAAATGATTAAGCATGTAATATATTTGGATATTGAGATGTATTGTTATTAGTAGGTGAGGGATGAATTTTCTAATGCAACTGTCAATGATCACAGTAATGTAAAGTGTTAAAAAGGGTGATAATTATTAGCCTGGGTGATAATTATTAAAATAAAGGCATTTGAGTTAGTCAATTAAAGTTAATGGGAGTCAGAAAATAAGACTTTTAAATACCAGTAAAACACAAAGAGAGTATTAGATATTTTAGGAACACAGTGGTGTTAGTGATTATATGTAGAGAAGGTGAGTATATTTGTTGATGGTGATATTTTGTAGTACGGGTAGTGGTGTAAGGAGTGATCAGCGTGCGGCTTGGCAGGTAGACAAGCGTGCGGCGTTGTGGCAAGTGATAGAGTAGTTTAAGGGAGTGTTTGCCGATATTTGGTGGGGGGGCAAATGGTTAGGAATGTATATGGCCAGGTTGGAAACACACATCCTAGTACAAAGAGGAGAATAAATTAAGGTAAGTGGAATTAGCGAAGTGGATTATAATTGAGAGATTAGTGTCATAATATGTAAATGTGGTTGTTAGCAGTGGTTGTTAGAAGGAAGGTGAGTAAGGTTAGATATATAAATGTCTATTCAATTGAAGCATAGTGAATACAGGAGTCACCCAGACTAATCAATGATCAAAATGTGAAGGGTTAAGTAGAAAATTCGTAGTAGAAAGATAATAAGAAATGAATATAATGTAACATGAAGGTTAGTATTAAATTTGAAATTGTGAAGAATTAAATGGTAGTAAATGATAAATAATTGATGGCTAATTAATAAAAGTTTAATTGAAATTAAAATGTAATGTTTGTAATTTTATACGCAAATTTAAAGATGTAGGGTGTGTAAAATTTGATCAAAGTTAAATGTGAATTGGTTATTTTAATGTAATAATCGCAATGTTAATGATGAATGTATTATTATCTATTATGTTTATTATGTATTAGCATAGGAATTTAAACATGAATTGTATGTATGTATAACATGTTTTAAATGCGATTCCCTACATTTCGGGCGATCTCGGCCTTACCAACCCAGATCGTGGTTTTGGACGACAACCAGCTGTGGGCAGAAATTGTAAAACCTGACCATAGTTGGTTGCCTTTGAAATTGGTTTAACATAGAAATTTAATGGGGTTTTAAATAAAGGAATCAAAGATTATTTTTGAGCACAGGCTATTTTCACCTAAGTAGGGGTGGTAGACCTTAGGGGCATATATTAAGATAATAAGTAGGGGTACTTACCTTGAAGTTTTTGTAGCACTGAAGCAAGGATGGGGGAGAGAGAGAGAAAAGAAAAAAGTCCTCACTCCTTCTGCCTCAGTTCTTGTGGAGGCAACTGAACGCAACAGTTCAGGGGGGGAAATAGTGTGTGTGTGGAGGAGAAAAGGGGATGATTATTAACAGCGCCGGATAAATAGAATTTCTGTTAATAATGATAATAATAATAATATTTTATAAAAAAGAAAATGTTTCAGAATTATAGAAAGAGGGAGATATAGATAATTTTATTTGAGTAAATTTTGATTGTGTTTAAATATTTGGAAAGTATTATTGCATTAGTATAAAGATTTGTATTTCTTCTTGTTAATGGGAAAGGATTGGAGTCGAAAAATTTTATAAATGTAAATGGTAGTAAAATAAGAGAATGGAAAATCTGTATAATAATTCTTGTACTAGGTGTAATAATCCTAGGTGTTAAGAGTTAAAGAAAACCCAGTGCTTCTTAACACAAACCAGCACATAGCTAAGGGGAAACAGATCAGTTAGGGATATGGTATTATACCAGGCCACTATTTTGATATTTTTTATATGTTGTTTCAGTGTCTGGTGATGTTGGATGGCGGTCCTGAGCTGGCCAGCGCGTCAGAGCAGGAGCGTTATGTGCCTGTCGGCCTTGCGGTGTTGGGATCTCTCCGGAGAAGTCCAGTAAGGTCATGCAGGTACTGTCACCATCATCGGACCACGGGTCAGTTATTATATTTTTTTTATATAAACAGTAAGGGGGTTTGTGGCGACATATCCTAGCTGATCCCTTTAGGAAGTATGAGTGTGTCAATGAGAGTTTTTATGCTTCGTCATAAATCCTCTCATTGAGGGGGTTATGTAACAGTACAATTCTGGCCCTACTGTGTTTTGGGGAATAATCAATTTAAATTGTATTTTTATTCAAAGCCATATATAAGAAAAGTAAAGTTTTATGAAGGTATGCAACTACGCAATATCGAGTGGACAGAATTTGCTTCAAGGTCGGGAATATACACGCAGAAACAACAACATTATTTTGCATACTAATGTGTCAACAAGCTGCACCCATGTATACGTCATCCGAAAGTATGCAACACGTAATACACGCTTGTAAACAACTAAGGTGTGGATCTCGACACAAAGAAACTGGTGACGCAGCTCCTCCCCACCTCGGTATTGAAGCATTGCAAATCGTCCTCAGTCACGAAGCAACCGTAACGCCGGCCGGCTCTATATCAAAATTTTATAAAACTAAGTCTCGGACGTTCACTCGTACCATGCAAAAGTGAAGTATTTTATATAAAATAAAGTAACAGTTCAACGTAAAATATAAACACCAAGTTTGGTAAAAGTTTTAACATCTATTAGTGCGAGTTCAGCGATGGGACGTCTGCAGGACTAATTTCAGCTAAGTGACAAATGGGGGGTACCCAAATAATTTAAATAAGGCTCAATACAAAATTTTTAATCAACATAACTAATAAAATGAGCTCAATTTGGGGAAAATTGAAAGAAAATTGTACCAAGAATGCGAGCGTGAGTGAATGAGAGAATGTCTAACTACATTTAATAAGTGCTGGGTTGTGAGTAATTTTAATAATGATATCATAAAATATAATTGAATATGTTATTTTGGAGGGCTATTGAAATTTTTAAGGGGAATTTTAACTTGAATAGTGAAACAGAGTCTCATGGCGCAACACCTCATGGTGTATAGCAGCGTGCTTGTTGTGCACGGTAGAGTCACATGTGTTGTACGTAATATGACAATAAAAGGTAATGTCATTGGTAAACATTTCAAGCAAGAGTAAATTATTTCAGATAACACATTCTGCTACTTCTAGTTCGCTTAACCGAACTCTGCCCTTAAAGGTAAGCAAATCTAATATTTCTTGTATTATAACAAGATGGCGCCTGAACAAAATGTTGAATAAAGTTATTAATATTACATATTAATATTGTTGCATAAAATAATTAATATAACAGTATTTTACAATTAGCCACAATCATTAATTAACTGGCATACTATTCAGCCATCCCACTAATCTTAATCAGTACTACTAATCAGTGATTAGATTATTGTTCATGGGTTTTTGGTTCCAAATGCATCACCTTCTAATTCTGCTCATAGGCTCCAACTATTTCTAACAACATGGTTCATGAATGTTACCCATAAGCTTTGGCATGAAACACAAACATAACTAGCCATGCAAAAACCTTTGTAAACATCTTAACATAATCTACAACCCCCATCACAACTCACTATTAACGTGGTCCATGGGTTTCTTTATATAAAAGTATTTAACCCACACTTCTGCTATTACCCCCTCACTGACACTTTCTGTGTTTGGGAATATCACTGGTACTTCACTGACACGTTATTAATTGGGTGTTTGTTTGTTTGCACTATCTAATATCATGGATCATTAGCTTTCGCAGTCTCTTTCTGTTTGCTTACCTTTATCCCACACTCTTTCACATCAACATAATTACAAAAGGTTTGTATGTTATTTTATACTTATTTTACATTTTGATTGGTTTAATAACTACCTGCATTGTATTTTTACTTTTATTATTTACTAGCGGAATACCCGTGCTTCGCTACGGAGTTTCACGTTGTACGTAATGAAAATGTTAGTTTAATTAATAAAGTTCAATTAAAGTAGTTTTGTTAAAAATAAATAGCTGTTGCCCACGACTTCGTTCACGTGGTCTTCAATTTAATGCGATAATATATTTAGAACAGAATCTATTCTATTGGCTTGCCATAGTAACCAGATCTAATAGTTTTTTAAGACCCCAAAGGACCCCCCAGAGGATCGTATCGAAAAAAAACACCTGTCCTATGTTGGTTCTCCTGTTGCATAAAATATTTGTGCCAAGTTTGGTTGAAATCGGTCCCATGGTTTAGGAGGAGATGTGGAAGACCCCAAAGGACCCCCCAAAGGATCGTATCGAAAAAACACTTGTCCTATGTTGGTTTTCCCTTTGCGTAAAATATTTGTGCGAAGTTTGGTTGAAATCGGTCCAGTGGTTTAGGAGGAGATGTGGAAGACCCCAAAGGATCGTATCGAAAAAACACATATCCTATGTTGGTTCTCCCGTTGCGTAAAATATTTGTGCCAAGTTTGGTTGAAATTGGTCCAGTGGTTTAGGAGGAGATGTGGAACACCCCAAAGGACCCCGTCGAAAAAAACACCTATCCTATGTTGGTTCTCCCGTTGCGTAAAATATTTGTGCCAAGTTTGGTTAAAATCGGTCCAGTGGTTTAGGATAAGATGTGGAAGACCCCAAAGAACCCCCAAAAGGACCTCATCAAAAAAAAACACCTATCCTATGTTGGTTCTCCCGTTGCGTAAAATATTTGTGCCACGTTTGGTTGAAATCGGTCCAGTGGTTTAGAAGGAGATGTGGAAGACCCCAAAGGACCCCATCGAAAAAACACCACTAATTCAGAAACCTTCGCGCACAACAACTCACCGAAGTTTCATCGCAATAGAATGAATGCTATAGGAATGCATACGGGACAAACAAAGAAACATTCATTTTTATATATAAGACTAGCAGAATACCCGTGCTTCGCTACGGAGTTTCACGTTGTACGTAATGAAAATGTTAGTTTAATTAATAAAGTTCAATTAAAGTAGTTTTGTTAAAAATAAATAGCTGTTGCCCACGACTTCGTTCACGTGGTCTTCAATTTAATGCGATAATATATTTAGAACAGAATCTATTCTATTGGGTTGCCATAGTAACCAGATCTAATAGTTTTTTAAGACCCCAAAGGACCCCCCAGAGGATCGTATCGAAAAAAACACGTCCTATGTTGGTTCTCCCGTTGCATAAAATATTTGTGCCAAGTTTGGTTGACATCGGTCCAATGGTTTAGAAGGAGATGTGGAAGACCCCAAAGGATCGTATCGAAAAAAAACTTGTCCTATGTTGGTTCTCCCTTTGCGTAAAATATTTGTGCCAAGTTTGGTTGAAATCGGTCCAGTGGTTTAGGAGATGTGGAAGACCCCAAAGGACCCCCCCCCAAAGGATCATATCGAAAAAACACATCCTATATTGGTTCTCCTGTTGCGTAAAATATTTTTGCCAAGTTTGGTTGAAATCGGTCCAGTGGTTTAGGAGGAGATGTGGAAGACCCCAAAGAACCCCCTAAAGGACCCCATTGATAAAACACCTATCCTATGTTGGTTCTCCCGTTGCGTAAAATAATTGTGCCAAGTTTGGTTGAAATCGGTCCAGTGGTTTAGGAGGAGATGTGGAAGACCCCAAAGAGCCCCCCAAAGGACCTCATCCAAAAAAATTCAGAAACCTTCGCGGGTGTGCGCACAACAACTCACCGAAGTTTCATCGCAATCGGATGAATGGTATAGGAACGCATACGTGACAAACAAAGGAACATTCATTTTTATATATAAGAGAAGAAGATATGAGGCAGTCTTTCTTTTCTGTAACTAAAGTTTTTTATTGGTCTATGTTGATAGCATAGGCAACTATGCCTACTATCATTCCTACTGAATTGAGCAGTTCTAGCTTTGGGACAGGGTTACTATTATGTAGCATTACAATATATGAATACAATATAGTGGTCCTCTCAGTCAGGAAGCAGGTGTCTGACATGGCTACGCTTATGTGCACCAATGGCTCAAAAGGCTGGTATTAATAAAAGCTACACAGCACAGTTGAGCACACTCGACTGTATCAAAGCTGAGGAGCCGAGAGTGCCAGATAAACCAGGTGTGCACATTTGTGTGAGAAAAATATCCCATGGGTTTGTCAGGTGCTTAACTAGGAATTCTCCCCCCCCCCCCCAAGTAAAATGTGGGAGAGTAAGACTTCCAATTACTGCCAGGTCTGTGCAGGAACAGGGAGGGAAGGAGGGGGAGAGAGACTGTGTGTGTGTGTGTGTGGGGGGGGGGGATTAGTTGCAAAGAGTACATAATTAATTAATTGTAAAAAAAAGTGCCGGTAGTTTTGACTTGATTTAATTTGATTATTTTATGTGTACTGGGTAGATTGAATTGATTTGATGTCTTAACCTGACTTAATATAATTTGATGGAATTTTAATTTGAACTAATTTGATTTCAGTTAACATAATTTAAACTGATTTAATATAATTTGAAATCACATAATAATTAATCACTGTATCACATGTAATCACTAAAATCAAATAACTTGAAATTATGAATAATCTTTTCCAAATATTGTTTTTATTTGTTTCTTAATATAGATGTCATAGCTGATAAATAAGGACAATTAAATGATTAACATGGGCGGTTATAGTATTACAGGAAAAACATATTACAATGAACATGTGATGTTCAATTTTTGTTTGTTACCTCACTATAGGTTAACCTGTAATCATTGGGTTCGCTTAAATGTTCCTGGAATTAGATAACTTCTTTAATAGAATTGTTTTGATGATTAAGTATTTCGGTTACTGTTTTTTGTGAGGACAGTAAAGTGGTTTCTCACAGACCACCATTACAAATGTGAGTGGCGACCCTGGATTTTTTTGGGGGTAACTTCCTTCTTCATGTTTTCTACTGTAACAACTGGCAGATGCAATCTACACTTAACTTTGTTGAGGATAGACAACTGAATCCAAGGGTATGGATAACACAATAACAGTGAAATGAATTCAATAGGCAAGAACTGAGAAAAAATAAGAGGGAAAGGAGTAGACAAGATAAAATTATTTCAGAAACTGGAAAAAGCTTAATATCGGATGATGTGAGGAGATTGGTAAAAAATGAAAAGAAATTCATGTAAAATTAAAATATTAGTGAAAACACATCCTCAATCATTGTACATGGTTACACAGTGTGGACTTAACACAACTGACATTTATGTTTGATTTCCCAAGGGATTGAGATTCGTGTGGTACCTCTGTGTTTACAGTATCTGTAATTGCCTCATTTTCAGTTCCTTCTTCAGTAACTTGTACACAGCACATATCTTCCCTTCATTGGGTATCAATCCGTAAATTGGTTGGCAGCAGTGTTTATTATTTACATATTCAAAATCAACATGAAATAACAGAAAAATATGCATATGCAATTTTAAGCAAGTCCGACTTTATATAATTACTAACTCTTGAAAAGATAAATAAATAAATTAAAAATTACTTACCATCAGGACTGTCAAATTTGACAGGTGCTGCTCCTTCAGGTATTTCCGCATCCCAACGATCAGTATCATCTTCTGATCCTGCTTTGCGCCGAGGTGTATACACATACGATTTCATGTTAATGGTCCCTTGCTCCTTCTGTTATATTAAAATTAGTTAACAATTAACAAAAATTAAAAATCACCTTATTACTACTAGACAGTTTGTTTTACACACGCACACAATTTACAGTTACCAATTCCTGTTTTTAGAAATAAATATATACACATGTATGCAAGAAGATAATTTAAAATTACTATCATTGTATTTAAACACTACACTGATACTATCAGGGCACTTGAAAATTATAGGGAAAGCCTATGTAAACAAACATCAAGTTTACTGTAAACAAACATCAAATATACTGATTTCAAAATACATACGTACATATAAGAGAAAAAAATACTGGTTTAATATATTTCACAATCAACAAACAACTTCATCAGCTTCATACACACAGCACAATGAATCCAATGAAGCTATCTGTACAAACTGTGATGTTTCTTCTTTGTATTATGAATCTTCACAACTAATGAAGCTGTTTCCACAAATGAAATATTAAAAAATCATGTTTTCTCTTGCATATGTATATATTTTAAAAACATTGAGTTTCAAAAGATTGCTACTGACTTAAAGGAAACAGTGAGTTTCCTTCTAACTTTAAGAGTTTACATTGAGTTATTTACAAAAATAAAAAATCGAAAACATTGTTTATGAAATTAAAAACATTTAAAGCTGAAATCCATAAAAGTTTATAATTCTCAGCTCAAGGTTTTGTATATACTGTCATTTACAAGAATAATCAGCTTCAGGTAAAACATGATGGTGCCTACAGCACAAAAGTCTACAGAATATTCTGCCTGAAGCATTGTCAAAATAATACATTACTTTTTAACTACTACTGAATTTATATCTAATGCATAAACCTTTTTAAAATTTACATAAATCTGCACAGTTATATAAAAAAGTAAAACGAAATTGGTACTGCTGTATGAATGTGAAACTTATGTAATACAACGTATATTATATAAAACTTGTACCATAGTCACAGCATGGTAGTACAAGCTTTTGCCAATTCATGATTCAGAAGAATTTTAAAGTATCTACTGGCTAAACATAATACAGGCAAACACTAAACTATGAGAAAGAACAAGTCAAATGCTTACTAAAGAAGAGACAATAAGATGAAAATGAGGACATAGTAATTGCTTTAAGCTAACTGGAAAGATGTCACAAAAAATGTCATGATTATGGCACAACCAACTGAGAGGATAATACGTTAAGGAAAGGAGCAAAATATTGAATACTCTGGCAAGGGAAAAGACAAAACAGTAATGTGTTGTCATGATTATATGAGATAGAACAAAATTAACTTTCTCAATTTAAATTATTTTTAAATCGTCTTATACAACTACTGGACACAGAATTAACATAAGCAAAACTTGATTTCAGGGGGAATGCGCCGGAACGGCGTTCCGGAACCTCTTGGATCCAAAAATAAATTACTAAAAAAAATATATGAAAAGAAAAACCTAATTATTACAAAAACTTACTACTACTTTTTAAATTGTGCTCCTCATCAGCCCCACTACAAAACTAAACATTTGTTGAAATCAAACACCAGCACTAATCTTTATCTTAACTACTATCCCAATAACCTATGGAGAAAATGAAACAAAAAAGTTGCTCAAAAATTAAAACTACGTGAAAGGCAACTGACTGGGAGCTTCCAAGAATCTGTGCATTCCAGAATTTTTCCAGAGAGTCTTTCTACCTTGAAATATGCTAGCTACTGAATCAATAGCAATAACTTCAAGTGAATGTGAGAAGGCTGATTTCTGGCCATCATACAGCATTGGACACAAAGAGTAAGGAAAGGCCAAGAAACAAACAATATGATGACACAATGAAGAAACTATAGAAACTTTTTTAAAATGTCCGAACCACCGAAACCATCACATAAGAGTTTGATTGAGGCTCCGGGGGTGACGCCATCATGAGTGGCATTTTTTCGATTGTATCAGTACAATTTGACGGTTTTTTCTAAAAAATATCAGTAAACTTTATTAGTTTTTTAGATACAAGTTTATACGTACGTTACATATTTTGTAAGGCTTTAAAAATGTAGACTTCCTTTGTAATAACCTGATGTAAACGTATACGCTAATATAACATGTAAGTGTATTTGTGTCTGTACAATTTTTGATTTGATGCGTTCCGGCACCCATAATTTTAGAAATCAACCACTGAATATAAGTAACAAAATTATATATCGACTTACACGACATTCATGTTATATTTAACTAATATAAGTTCAAATACATATGTAGAAAATATTATAAAATACAGTAATCTGATATTCACCAATTTTCTTTTAATACCATGTTACCAAGTTCTCCCAATTTCAGTTTTAAATTAATATGTAAAAATTATTATATTCATATTCAAGTTAACAATCAATATTTTGTACACACTTAGAACTCTGTTGTGGCAAATAATCTCATATAATATAAGAAATTGTTTAAAAGAATAATGTACTTACATTGGTTCTCCTTCTTCTTCTTTTTTTCTTCACAACAGCACCTTCATCTATTACAAGTTTATGATCATCGGATTTTGAGTCCTCATCATCTTTGATAACAACTTTTTCCTCCTGTGGCTGCACCTGTTGCGCAGATTCTTCTTGAGGTGGTGGCGATTTGTGTGGTACTTCTGTGTTTACAGTGTCTGTAACTGTCTCGTTTTCAGTTTCTTCCACTGGTTTATCTTTTTCCTCTTCTTTGGTAACTTCTTTATCCTCATTTGTCGAAACTGTTTCTTCCTTTTTCACTCTTTTAAATACGCGTTTCATTCTCTGCCTCCGCCTCACTCTCTGTTTAGGAGGAGGTGGCACAGGCACGGGCAGAGGCGGAGGCGGCGGTGGTTTCTTCTCCACTTTACGTTTCTTCTCCACTTTACGTTTCTTCTCCACTTTACGTTTCTTCCCTGTATGAAGTATTTCCAGTACATTTGGGAATTTTCTTTTCATCTGTCTTCGTTCCTCTTTTGTTCCCAGGTCTTTTGGCACTGGATCTGATCCAATTGGTGGTGCTTTCTTTTCTTTCCTTGGTGCCTTTAAATAAAACGTTTTGTTATGTTAAATATTTGTACTACAATCTTCATGAATAAATTTATACTTACATTCATATAATAATTCTGTACATACACATGTAGTACACATCTAGTAAAACATCAGTGTATTACATTTGTACAGCATACAACTTATAAATATTGTTAATAGTGTTACAAATATTGGTAACAATGTACCATTAAATTAACCTCTTTATTCAATGGTACATTTTGTAGATTTTTATTCCTAGTAACTTCAGTACACATATATTCAACTATTTATATATTAATGAAACCAAGAATACGAGACAGCTCTAACCATTTTTAAAGGTGTAATAACATAACTGTGAACTACAGGCATTTTCTTATAATCATAAAATTAATTGTTTGTTTAAAGTATTTGTTAATATTGTAACGGTACATATCTTCACCGTACATTTGAAAACAACTATAAGGAATCACTCATTAATTAACACTTAGAACACCCAAGAGACGGATAATAGATGAATCATTATGTACTAAATATTATAGCTGGTCCGCGAACTAATTAAAACAATAATGAAGGATCGTAAACAATAATGAAGAAGAAAATATAGAAAACAACGTAATAATGTGATTAACCAATAACCCAATATATATGGTAAGTAAGAGGACAAAACCATATACCAACAACTGACACCAATAAGATATAGTAGGTAACATGAATAAACACAAATAAATTGATAAGCGAGGAAGAGTTAACAAATCTACTCTACACTGTGCCAATATGTGTGCCAAGAGATAATGAAACAAATAAAGCAAGGAGTCTGCAGAGTTAAGAAACCAGCAAAGACACACAGACATGGACAAAATATTACTAAAGACTTGACCATGACTAAAACTCTTTATACTAAATAAAATATCGGTATGAAGAACCATACATGACTTCCATGTTCTAAGATTTATATTTAAAATCATATTCGAAATGAAATATTTCCATAGAAACTACTTCTTTCTACTTATTGCTTCAGCCTTAACCACAGTACTGTGATCACTAATGTATACCACCTCACGTTTTCACACTCGATTTTCACTGATGATGGCAGTCGATGCACTGCTGAAAAGTCTAGTTTTTCAGAAAACATTGGACTAAAGCTAAACAGCCCGGGAAGGAATTTTAACAAAGAACTACTTCTTTGTTGCCAATAACGTAGTACACATAAATTTCTCCCCTCTCCCTTCAACTATAATTTTCATTTATTGAAAATTACCCCCACCCCATTCACCTAACCTCTTCATTTATAGATATTTCATCTACGTTTCTACAGTGGATTATTATGAGCTTCTTATCAGAATACTTTATTTATCAAAATTAAGTACTTTACTATTGTTAAAACATAAAACGTTGCGGTAAAGTACCCCTATCTCTTAACCGATCTTCACCAAAATCAATAGACCTTCAGTCCTCTACAATGCAGGGATGCATGCAAAAATATATTTGATTCTGTTTGAATGTGCGGCAGTTATCGTTCGTCTTTGAAACATTTCTCTTGTTACAACATAAAATGTTGCAGGTAAACTACCCCTTTCCCTTAACCGATCTTCACCAAAATCATTAGGCCTTGAGTTCTCTACAATTCAGGAAAGTATGCAAAAAATTATATGATTCTCATTGAATTTACGGCAATCTTTCGTCAAAAAAAAATTACCCTTCTTAAAACATAAAATATTGCTGGTGAACTACCCCTTTCCCTTAACTGATCTTCAACAAAATCAACAAACCTTGATTTCTCTTTAATTCAAAAAGGTATGCAAAAATGTAGTTGATTCTGTTTGAATTTACGGCAGTTATCGTTCGTCATATAAACCAGCGATCCACAGGAAGCAAATCGCTATCCACGCGGACAATTTTTCAAGCTTGCACGCGTTATGTTGGTGTAGGTTTCAGCACTTTCCATTTAAAAAGCGTGCAAATGTAAGAAAATAAACACGAGTGAGGCCAGAAATAAAGCGAATTGTGTGTGTGTGTGTGTGTGCGCGCGCACGCGCGTGCGTGCGTGCGTGCGTGTGCGTGTGTGTGTGTGCGTGCGTGCGTGCATGCGTGCGTGCGTGTGTGTGTGTGTGTGTGTGTGTGTGTGTGTGTGTGTGTGTGTGTGTGTGTGTGTGTGTGTGTGTGTGTGTGTGTGTGTGTGTGTGTGTGTGTGTGTGTTCCCTGCCTTTTTATTACAGTAATCATAATAATAAAATGGAAACGTAAACATTACATAATTGAGATACGCTTGCCTGCCACGAACGATATATTTTCTCTCATACATGATTTACATTAAAATTAAAAAATTCTAATTTTATTGCCTGGCAACAAAATTATTTAATTTTTAACAATTACCATTGTTTGAAAAAGTTTAAATGAATTTTCAAGTACTTTACTCTTGTTAAAACGTAAAAGGTTGCAGGTAAACTACCCCTTCCCCTTAACCGATCTTCACCAAAATCAAAAGGCCTTGAGATCACTACCATTCAGGGACGTATGCAAAAAATTATTGGATTCTGTTTGAATATGCGGCAGTTACCGTTCGTCATAGAAAAAATTACCCTTGTTAAAACATAAAATGTTGCAGGTAAACTACCCTATTCCCTTAACCGATCTTCACCAAAACCAAAAGGTCTTGAGAACTCTACAATCCAGGGCTGTATGCAAAACATTATTTGATTCTGTTTGAATTTGTGGCTGTTATCGTTTGCCATAAAAAATCCCCTTGTTAAAACATAAAATGCAGCAGGTAAACTACCCCCTTCCCTTAACCGATCTTCACCAAAAACAATAGGTCTTGAGAACTCTACAATTCAGGGCTGTATGCGAAACATTATTTGATTCTGTTTGAATTTGAGGCTGTTATCGTTTGCCAAAAAAAAAAAATCTGTATGGAGAACCATACATGACTTCCATATTCTAAGATTTATATTTAAAATCATTTTCGAAATGAAATATTACCATAGAAACTACTTCTTTCTACTTACTGCTTCAGCCTTAACCACAGTACTGTGGTCACTAACGTATACCACCTCACGTTATCGCACTCGATTTTCACTGATGATGGAAGTCGACGGCATTGCCGAAACATCTGGTTTTGTAGAAAACATTGGACTACGGCCAAATATCTCGGGAAGGAATTTTAACAAAAACTACTTCTTTGTTGCCGATAACGCTGTACACATATATATAATATATATGCATAAAATTAATGGCTTGTATAAGTTAATGATTGATCTCCATTAAGTAGTGCTCAAGTTTCCAAAGTTTTAATATTATGATGTCCGTAATTAAAACATCAGAGCAGGTTTAGTGTGAATGAGGGTACAGTGTGGACAAAAATTTTCAACATTTCCTATTTAGCTTTGCTTAGAGTAAAGCTGCGAATCTACAGTGTACGTTTCACAGAACAAACACGCGAAAAAGAAGGAGCGCTCCGAAGTCACTCATGGACCCTCAGCATCTTGCAGAGGGTTCATTCCCTAAAGACGAAAAGTCTGTCTATGAATCGTTCCTCTGTAAACACGTGCAGTTACATTGCCCAGCGATCCACAGGAAGCAAATTGATGTACATTTTTTCGGCTTGCACGCGTTATGTTGGTGTGGGTTTCGGCACTTTCCATTTAAAAAGCGTGCAAATGTAAGAAAATAAACATGAGTGAGGCCAGAAATAACGTGAATTGTGTGTGTGTGTGTGTGTGTGTGTGTGTGTGTGTGTGTGTGTGTGTGTGTGTGTGTGTGTGTGTGTGTGTGTGTGTGTGTGTGTGTGTGTGTGTGTGTGTGTGTGTGTGTGTGTGTGTGTGTGTGTGTGTGTGTGTGTGTGTGTGTGTGTGTGTGTGTGTGTGTGTGTGTGTGTGTGTGTGTGTGTGTGTGTGTCTTACCTGCCTTTTTATTGCTGTAGGCATAATAATAAAATGGAAACGTAAACATTACATAACTGAGATATGCTTACCTGCCACGAACGATATATTATTTTATACATGGAGGAGTTCAGTGACATACACACGTACAGAAGTCATCTTCAAAAATACTAGAAGTCGTCCACGCTTTTATGTTGGCAGTGTAACTTACAAGAAGTTTTTTGATGTTTTTAAAACATCTAGGATGCAAACTTTTCCCGATAACTAAAAGTTTCCTTTTTTCGGTTCCCGTCATGTTCGCACAAACAAAAACTGTAACTCTTTGTTTAGAGAGCTTCCCACCAACGCACTTTTCATTTTTAAATTTGAAAGTCTTATCTGGAGTTAATTTATAAAAAATTCCGGCTCCATGTCCATTAAAGATGTCTTCATCTTTATATGATCGTCTAATTTCTGGCCAAGTGTTACGCACCCAATCGCCTGTAACGTTCAGATCTACGCATTTTGCCTCACCACAAATTTTGCAAAGGAAATCGAGTGTCGGGCCTTAAATCGATCTAGCCATCCGTTGGAGCACGTAAAGTGGCTGGCGTCGGCAGTCCTGTTACAGTGCTTATCGCTTGCATACATTAGAGTAAAATATCTGAGAAATATTTGATGCTATAACAGAGTAGTACAATATTTAGTGACGTTAAAACCGGGAATTTTTATAATGTTAAAGATATCAGTTTGACAGGACTTATGACAAAATAACGCTACACCCGAGATGACGTAACAGCCGAGGCTGTAATAACCAAGTTCCACTGTATATATAAAGACATTAACTCAAACATAATTTACATTAAAATGAAAAAATTATAATTTTATTGCCTGGCAACAAAATTATTTTATTTTTAACAATTACCATTGTTTCAAAAAGTTTAAATAAATTTTCAAGTACTTCACTCTTGTTAAAACGTAAAAGGTTGCAGGTAAACTACCCCTTCCCCTTAACCGATCTTCACCAAAATCGAAAGTCCTTGAGACCTCTACAATTCAGGGATGTATGCAAAACTTTATTTGATTCTGTTTGAATTTGCGGCAGTTATCGTTTGCCATAGAAAAAAACCGTTGCAGGTAAACTACCCCTTCCCCTTAACCGATCTTCACCAAAAACAATAAGTCTTGAGTACTCTACAAATCAGGGCTGTATGCAAAATCTTATTTGATTCTGTTTGAATTTGCGGCTGTAATCGTTTGCCATAGAAAATACCCTTGTTAAAAAAACGTTGTAGGTAAACTACCCCTTTCCCTTAACCGATCTTCACAAAAAACAATAGGTCTTGAGAACTCTACAATTCAGGGCAGTATGCAAAACATTATTTGATTCTGTTTGAATTTGCGGCTGTTATCGTTTGCCATAGAAAATACCCTTGTTAAAACATAAAACGTTGCAGGTAAACTACCCCTTCCCCTTAACCGATCTTTACCAAAATCAACAAATCTTGAGAACTCTACAATTCAGGGTAGTATGCGAAACATTATTTGATTCTGTTTGAATTTGCGGCTGTTATCGTTTTCCAAAAAAAAATTACCCTTGATAAAAAAAAACGTTGCAGGTAAACTACCCCTTTCCCTCAACCGATCTTCACCAAAAACAATAGGTCGCGAGTACTCTACAAATCTTGATCCTGTTTGAATTTGCGGCAGTTATAGTTTGCCATAGAAAAAAAATCTACAGACAGACAGACACACAGACACACACACAGACACTTTTCGGAAAACGACTTTTTTTCATGTTTTGAGTGTAGTACAATCAGAATCTGCAATAATCTCGAACACGATTTTTTTTGCCATCACCATACTTCCATTCCTTAAGGAATATGGAAGTAATATCGGTATGGAGAACCATACATGACTTCCATATTCTAAGATTTGTATTTAAAATCATTTTCGAAATGAAATATTACCATAGAAACTACTTCTTTCTACTCACTGCTTCAGCCTTAACCACAATACTGTGGTCACTAACGTATACCACCTCACGTTATCGCACTCGATTTTCACTGATGATGGAAGTCGATGGCATTGCCGAAACATCTTGTTTTGTAGAAAACATTGGACTACGGCCAAATATCCCGGGAAGGAATTTTAACAAAAACTACTTCTTTGTTGCCGATAACGTTGTACACATATATATAAAATATATGCATAAAATTAATGGCTTCTATAAGTTAATGATTGATCTCCATTAAGTAGTGCTCAAGTTTCCAAAGTTTTAATATTATGATGTCCGTAATTAAAACATCAGAGCAGGTTTAGTGTGAATGAGGGTACAGTGTGGACAAAAATTTTCAACATTTCCTATTTAGCTTTGCTTAGAGTAAAGCTGCGAATCTACAGTGTACGTTTCACAGAACAAACACGCGAAAAAGAAGGAGCACTCCGAAGTCACTCATGGACCCTCAGCATCTTGCAGAGGGTTCATTCCCTAAAGACGAAAAGTCTGTCTATGAATCGTTCCTCTGTAAACACGTGCAGTTACATTGCCCAGCGATCCACAGGAAGCAAATTGATGTACATTTTTTCGGCTTGCACGCGTTATGTTGGTGTGGGTTTCGGCACTTTCCATTTAAAAAGCGTGCAAATGTAAGAAAATAAACATGAGTGAGGCCAGAAATAACGTGAATTGTGTGTGTGTGTGTGTGTGTGTGTGTGTGTGTGTGTGTGTGTGTGTGTGTGTGTGTGTGTGTGTGTGTGTGTGTGTGTGTGTGTGTGTGTGTGTGTGTGTGTGTGTGTCTTACCTGCCTTTTTATTGCTGTAGGCATAATAATAAAATGGAAACGTAAACATTACATAACTGAGATATGCTTACCTGCCACGAACGATATATTATTTTATACATGGAGGAGTTCAGTGACATACACACGTACAGAAGTCATCTTCAAAAATACTAGAAGTCGTCCACGCTTTTATGTTGGCAGTGTAACTTACAGGAAGTTTTTTGATGTTTTTAAAACATCTAGGATGCAAACTTTTCCCGATAACTAAAAGTTTCCTTTTTTTGGTTCCCGTCATGTTCGCACAAACAAAAACTGTAACTCTTTGTTTAGAGAGCTTCCCACCAATGCACTTTTCATTTTTAAATTTGAAAGTCTTATCTGGAGTTAATTTATAAAAAATTCCGGCTCCATGTCCATTAAAGATGTCTTCATCTTTATATGATCGTCTAATTTCTGGCCAAGTGTTACGCACCCAATCGCCTGTAACGTTCAGATCTACGCATTTTGCCTCACCACAAATTTTGCAAAGGAAATCGAGTGTCGGGCCTTAAATCGATCTAGCCATCCGTTGGAGCACGTAAAGTGGCTGGCGTCGGCAGTCCTGTTACAGTGCTTATCGCTTGCATACATTAGAGTAAAATATCTGAGAAATATTTGACGCTATAACAGAGTAGTACAATATTTAGTGACGTTAAAACCGGGAATTTTTATAATGTTAAAGATATCAGTTTGACAGGACTTATGACAAAATAACGCTACACCCGAGATGACGTAACAGCCGAGGCCGTAATAACCAAGTTCCACTGTATATATAAAGACATTAACTCAAACATAATTTACATTAAAATGAAAAAATTATAATTTTATTGCCTGGCAACAAAATTATTTTATTTTTAACAATTACCATTGTTTCAAAAAGTTTAAATAAATTTTCAAGTACTTTACTCTTGTTAAAACGTAAAAGGTTGCAGGTAAACTACCCCTTCCCCTTAACCGATCTTCACCAAAATCGAAAGTCCTTGAGACCTCTACAATTCAGGGATGTATGCAAAACTTTATTTGATTCTGTTTGAATTTGCGGCAGTTATCGTTTGCCATAGAAATAAACCGTTGCAGGTAAACTACCCCTTCCCCTTAACCGATCTTCACCAAAAACAATAAGTCTTGAGTACTCTACAAATCAGGGCTGTATGCAAAAACTTATTTGATTCTGTTTCAATTTGCGGCTGTAATCGTTTGCCATAGAAAATACCCTTGTTAAAAAAACGTTGTACGTAAACTACCCCTTTCCCTTAACCGATCTTCACCAAAAACAATAGGTCTTGAGAACTCTACAATTCAGGGCAGTATGCAAAACATTATTTGATTCTGTTTGAATTTGCGGCTGTTATCGTTTGCCATAGAAAATACCCTTGTTAAAACATAAAACGTTGCAGGTAAACTACCCCTTCCCCTTAACCGATCTTTACCAAAATCGACAAATCTTGAGAACTCTACAATTCAGGGCCGTATGCGAAACATTATTTGATTCTGTTTGAATTTGCGGCTGTTATCGTTTGCCAAAAAAAAATTACCCTTGATAAAAAAAAAACGTTGCAGGTAAACTACCCCTTTCCCTCAACCGATCTTCACCAAAAACAATAGGTCGCGAGTACTCTACAAATCAGCGCTGTATGCAAAAAATTATTTGATTCTGTTGAATTTGCGGCAGTTATCGTTTGCCATAGAAAAAAAATCTACAGACAGACACACAGACAGACAGACAGACAGACAGACACTTTTCGGAAAACGACTTTTTTTCATGTTTTGAGTGTAGTAGAATCAGAATCTGCAATAATCTCGAACACGATTTTTTTTGCCATCACCATACTTCCATTCCTTAAGGAACATGGAAGTAAAAATTACCATTGATAAAAAAACGCTGCTGGTAAACTACCCCTTTCCCTTAACCGATCTTCACCAAAAACAATAGGTCTTGAGAACTCTAGAATTCAGGGCTGTATGCGAAACATTATTTGATTCTGTTTGAATTTGCGGCTGTTATCGTTTGCCAAAAAAAATATCGGTATGGAGAACCATACATGACTTCCATGTTCTAAGATTTATAGTTAAAATCATTTACGAAATGAAATGTTTCCAAAGAAACTACTTCTTTCCACTTATTGATTCAGCCTTAACCACAGTAGTGTGGTCACTAACGTATACCAAAACACGTTATCGCACTCGATTTTCACTGATGACGTCAGTCGACGGCACTGCCGAAACGTCTGGTTTTGCAGAAAACATTGGACTACGACCAAACAGCCCGGGAAGGAATTTTAACAAGAAACTATTACTTTGTTGCAGATAACGTAGTACACATAAAAATTATCCCCTCGCCCTTCAACTATAATTTTCATTTATAGAAAATTACCCCCACCCCGTTCAACTAGCATCTTCATTTATAGATATTTCATCTACTTTTCTACAGTGGATTATTAAGATCTTCTTATCAGGATACTTTATTTATTAAAATTAAGTACTTTACTCTTGTTACAACAAAAAACGTTTCAGGTAAACTGCCCTTTCCCCGTAACCGATCTTCACCAAAATCAAAAGGCCTTGAGTCTTCTACAACTCAGGCACATATGTAAAATATCGGTATGGAGAACCATACATGACTTCCATGTTCTAAGATTTATATTTACAATCATATTCGACATGAAATATTTCCATAAAAACTACGTCTTTCTACTTATTGCTTCAGCATTAACCACAGTACTATGGTCACTAACGTATACCACCTCACGTTTTCGCACTCGATTTTCACCGATGATGGCAGTCGATGGCACTGCCGAAAAGTCTGGTTTTGCAGAAAACATTGAACTACGGCTAAAGAGCCCGGGAAGGAATTTTAACAAAAAAACTACTTCTTTGTTGCCGATAACGTAGTACACATATAAAAAATTCTGCCCTCCACCTTCAACTATAATTTTTAATAATAGAAAATTACCCCCACCCCGCTCACCTAACCTCTTTCATTTATAGATATTTCATCTACGTTTCTACAGTGGATTACTATAAGCTTCTTATCAGGATACTTTATTTATAAAAATTAAGTACTTTACTCTTGTTACATCATAAAATGTTTCAGGTAAACTACCCCTTTCTCTTAACCGAACCTCTCCAAAATCAACAGACCTTCCGTCCTCTACAATTCAGGGAAGCATGCAAAAAAATATTTGATTCTGTTTGAATGTGTGGCAGTTATCGTTCGTCATGGAAACATTTCTCTTGTTACAACATAAAATGTTGCAGGTAAACTACCCCTTTCCCTTAACTGATCTTCACCAAAATCAATAGACCTTGAGATCTCTGCAACTCAGGAAAGAGTGCAAAAAATTATTTGATTCTCATTGAATTTTCGGCAGTTATCGTTCGTCATAAAAAAACTACCCTTTTTAAAACATAAAACATTGCTGATAAACTACCCCTTCCCTTAACCGATCTTCAACAAAATCAACAGACCTTGAGTTCTCTTTAGTTCAAAAAGGTATGCAAAAACCTAGTTGATTCTGTTTGAATTTACGGCAGTTATCGTTCGTCATATAAAAAATAACCCTTGTTAAAACATAAAATGTTGCTGGTAAACTACCCCTTTCCGTTAACCGATCTTCACCAACACCAATAGGTATTGAGAACTCTACAATACAAAGCTGTATGCAAAACATCATTTGATTCTGTTTGAATTTATGGCTGTTATCGTTTACTATGGAAAAAAATTACCCTTGAAAAAAAACCGTTGCTGGTAAACTACACCTTTCCCTTAACCGATCTTCACCAAAAACGACAGGTCTTGGGTACTCTACAATTCAGGCTTGTATGCAAACAATTATTTGATTCTGTTTGAATTTGCGGCTGTTATCGTTCATCATAGGAAAAATACCCTTGTTAAAACATAAAACGTTGCAGGTAAACTACCCCTTTCCCTTAACCGATCTTCAACAAACTCAACAGACCTTGAGTTCTGTATAATTCAAAAAGGTATGCAGAAGAGTAGTTGATTCTGTTTTAATGTACGGCAGTTATCGTTCGTCAAAAAAAAAAATTACCCTTGATAAAACATCAAATGTTGCTGGTAAACAACCCTATTCCCTTAACCGATCTTCACCAAAACCAACAGGTCTTGAGAACTTAACATTTCAGGGCTATATGCAAAATATTATATGATTCTGTTTGAATCATATTTGCTGTTATCGTTTGCCATATAAAATACCCTTGATAAAACAAAAAACGTGTCAGGTAAACTACCCCTTTTCCTTAACCGATCTTCACCAAAAACAACAGGTCTTTAGTACTCAACAAAACAGGGCTGTATGCAAAAACGTATTTGATTCTGTTTGAATTTGCGGCTCTTATCATTTGCCATAGTAAATAACCTTTTAAAACATAAAACGTTGCAGGTAAACTACCCCTTTCCCTTAACCGATTTTCACCAACATCAATAGGTATTGAGAACTCTACAATACAGGGCTGTATGCAAAACATCATTTGATTCTGTTTGAATTTGGGGCTGTTATCGTATACCGTAGAAAAACATTACCCTTGATAAAAAACCGTTGCAGGTAAACTACCCCTTTCCCTTAAAAGGTCTTCACCAAAAACAATAGGTCTTTAGTACTCAAGAAATCAGGGCTGTATGCAAAAACGTATTTGATTCTGTTTGAATTTTCGGCTCTTATCGTTTGCCATAGAAAATACCCTTTTAAAACATAAAACGTTGCAGGTAAACTACCCCTTTCCCTTAACCAATCTTCACCAAAAACAATAGGTCGCGAGTACTCTACAAATCAGGGTTGTATGCAAAAAATTATTTGATTCTGTTTGAATTTGCGGCTGTTATCGTTTGCCATAGAAAATACCCTTGATAAAAAAACGCTGCAGGTAAACTACCCCTTTCCCTCAACCGATCTTCACCAAAAACAATAAGTCTTGAGAACTCTACAATTTAGGGCGGTATGCAAATAATCTTTTGATTCTGTTTGAATTTGCGGCTGTTATCGTTTGCCATAGGAAATACCCTTGTTAAAACATAAAACGTTACCGGTAGACTACCCCTTTCCCTTAACCCATCTTCACCAAAAACAATAGGTCGTGAGTACTCTACAAATCAGGGCTGTATGCAAAAAATTATTTGATTCTGTTTGAATTTGCGGCAGTTATCGTTTGCCATAGAAAAAAAATCTACAGACAGACAGACACACAGACACTTTTCGGAAAACGACTTTTACTTCCATATTCCTTAAGGAATGGAAGTATGGTGATGGCAAAAAAAATCGTGTTCGAGATTATTGCAGATTCTGATTCTACTACACTCAAAACATGAAAAAAAGTCGTTTTCCGAAAAGTGTCTGTGTGTGTGTCTGTGTGTGTCTGTCTGTAGATTTTTTTTCTATGGCAAACGATAACTGCCGCAAATTCAAACAGAATCAAATAATTTTTTGCATACAGCCCTGATTTGTAGAGTACTCGCGACCTATTGTTTTTGGTGAAGATCGGTTGAGGGAAAGGGGTAGTTTACCTGCAACAGTTTTTTTTTATCAAGGGAAATTTTTTTTTTTTGGCAAACGATAACAGCCGCAAATTCAAACAGAATCAAACAATGTTTCGCATACAGCCCTGAATTGTAGAGTTCTCAAGACCTATTGTTTTTGGTGAAGATCGGTTAAGGGAAAGGGGTAGTTTACCTGTAACGTTTTATGTTTTAACAAGGGTATTTCCTATGGCAAACGATAACTGCCGCAAATTCAAACAGAATCAAAAGATTATTTGCATACAGCCCTAAATTGTAGAGTTCTCAAGACCTATTGTTTTTGGTGAAGATCGGTTAAGGGGAAGGGGTAGTTTACCTACAACGTTTTTTTAACAAGGGTATTTCCTATGGCAAACGATAACAGCCGCAAGTTCAAACAGAATCAAATAATTTTCTGCATACAGCCCTGATTTGTAGAGTACTCAAGACCTTTCGATTTTGGTGAAGATCGGTTAAGGGGAAGGGGTAGTTTACCTGCAACCTTTTACGTTTTAACAAGAGTAAAGTACTTGAAAATTTATTTAAACTTTTTGAAACAATGGTAATTGTTGAAAATAAAATAATTTTGTTGCCAGGTAACAAAAATAAAGTCATTTTGATTATAAAATATAAATATTTACAAGAAAAGAATTTTCAGTTTTCAAAATTTAAATATATTTTTATAAAACAATTGGTTCTTCATTGAGGTGGGGACTTGACGACAGTGACAGGGCTTTCCACCAAATTCAGCAGAGTGACAGGTAGGCCCAACTCTGATTGGCTCCTCAGATTTCCCCAGCGTTAGTAGGTTCTATGAAAATATTTTATTTCAAAAATGATTTTAAATATAAATCTTAGATATGTTTTATAAATCTCATGTTTTATGTTTTAACATGGGTAATTTTTTATATGACGAACCATAACTGCCGTAAATTCAAACAGAATCAAATAACTTTTTACATATGTGCCTGAGCTATAGAGAACTCAATGTCTGTTGATTTTGGTGAAGATCGGTTACGGGGAAAGGGCAGTTTACCTGAAACATTTTTTGTTGTAACATGAGTAAAGTACTTATTTTTGATAAAGTATCCTGATAAGATCTTAATAATCCACTGTAGAAACGTAGATGAAATATCTATAAATGAAGAGGCTAGTTGAATGGGCTGGGGTAATTTTCTATAAATCAAAATTATAGTTGAAGGAGGAGGGGATAATTTTTTTTTTATATGTGTACTACGTTATTGGCAACAAAGAAGTATTTTTTTGTTAAAATTCCTTCCCTGGCTGTTTGGCTGAAAATGATTTTAAATATAAATCTTAGAATATGGAAGTCATGTATGGTTCTCCATACCGATATTTTTTCATGTTTTGAGTGTAGTACAATCAGAATCTGCAATAATCTCGAACACGATTTTTTTTTTCCATCACCATACTTCCATTCCTTAAGGAATATGGAAGTAATATCGGTATGGAGAACCATACATGACTTCCATATTCTAAGATTTATATTTAAAATCATTTTCGAAATGAAATATTTCCATAAAAACTACGTCTTTCTACTTATTGCTTCAGCATTAACCACAGTACTATGGTCACTAACGTATACCACCTCACGTTTTCGCACTCGATTTTCACCGATGATGGCAGTCGATGGCACTGCCGAAAAGTCTGGTTTTGCAGAAAACATTGAACTACGGCTAAAGAGCCCGGGAAGGAATTTTAACAAAAAAACTACTTCTTTGTTGCCGATAACGTAGTACACATATAAAAAATTCTGCCCTCCACCTTCAACTATAATTTTTAATAATAGAAAATTACCCCCACCCCGCTCACCTAACCTCTTCATTTATAGATATTTCATCTACGTTTCTACAGTGGATTACTATAAGCTTCTTATCAGGATACTTTATTTATAAAAATTAAGTACTTTACTCTTGTTACATCATAAAGTGTTTCAGGTAAACTACCCCTTTCTCTTAACCGAACCTCTCCAAAATCAACAGACCTTCCGTCCTCTACAATTCAGGGAAGCATGCAAAAAAATATTTGATTCTGTTTGAATGTGTGGCAGTTATCGTTCGTCATGGAAACATTTCTCTTGTTACAACATAAAATGTTGCAGGTAAACTACCCCTTTCCCTTAACTGATCTTCACCAAAATCAATAGACCTTGAGATCTCTGCAACTCAGGAAAGAGTGCAAAAAATTATTTGATTCTCATTGAATTTTCGGCAGTTATCGTTCGTCATAAAAAAACTACCCTTTTTAAAACATAAAACATTGCTGATAAACTACCCCTTCCCTTAACCGATCTTCAACAAAATCAACAGACCTTGAGTTCTCTTTAGTTCAAAAAGGTATGCAAAAACCTAGTTGATTCTGTTTGAATTTACGGCAGTTATCGTTCGTCATATAAAAAATAACCCTTGTTAAAACATAAAATGTTGCTGGTAAACTACCCCTTTCCGTTAACCGATCTTCACCAACACCAATAGGTATTGAGAACTCTACAATACAAAGCTGTATGCAAAACATCATTTGATTCTGTTTGAATTTATGGCTGTTATCGTTTACTATGGAAAAAAATTACCCTTGAAAAAAAAACGTTGCTGGTAAACTACACCTTTCCCTTAACCGATCTTCACCAAAAACGACAGGTCTTGGGTACTCTACAATTCAGGCTTGTATGCAAACAATTATTTGATTCTGTTTGAATTTGCGGCTGTTATCGTTCATCATAGGAAAAATACCCTTGTTAAAACATAAAACGTTGCAGGTAAACTACCCCTTTCCCTTAACCGATCTTCAACAAACTCAACAGACCTTGAGTTCTGTATAATTCAAAAAGGTATGCAGAAGAGTAGTTGATTCTGTTTTAATGTACGGCAGTTATCGTTCGTCAAAAAAAAAAATTACCCTTGATAAAACATCAAATGTTGCTGGTAAACAACCCTATTCCCTTAACCGATCTTCACCAAAACCAACAGGTCTTGAGAACTTAACATTTCAGGGCTATATGCAAAATATTATATGATTCTGTTTGAATCATATTTGCTGTTATCGTTTGCCATATAAAATACCCTTGATAAAACAAAAAACGTGTCAGGTAAACTACCCCTTTTCCTTAACCGATCTTCACCAAAAACAACAGGTCTTTAGTACTCAACAAAACAGGGCTGTATGCAAAAACGTATTTGATTCTGTTTGAATTTGCGGCTCTTATCATTTGCCATAGTAAATAACCTTTTAAAACATAAAACGTTGCAGGTAAACTACCCCTTTCCCTTAACCGATTTTCACCAACATCAATAGGTATTGAGAACTCTACAATACAGGGCTGTATGCAAAACATCATTTGATTCTGTTTGAATTTGGGGCTGTTATCGTATACCGTAGAAAAACATTACCCTTGATAAAAAACCGTTGCAGGTAAACTACCCCTTTCCCTTAAAAGGTCTTCACCAAAAACAATAGGTCTTTAGTACTCAAGAAATCAGGGCTGTATGCAAAAACGTATTTGATTCTGTTTGAATTTTCGGCTCTTATCGTTTGCCATAGAAAATACCCTTTTAAAACATAAAACGTTGCAGGTAAACTACCCCTTTCCCTTAACCAATCTTCACCAAAAACAATAGGTCGCGAGTACTCTACAAATCAGGGTTGTATGCAAAAAATTATTTGATTCTGTTTGAATTTGCGGCTGTTATCGTTTGCCATAGAAAATACCCTTGATAAAAAAACGCTGCAGGTAAACTACCCCTTTCCCTCAACCGATCTTCACCAAAAACAATAAGTCTTGAGAACTCTACAATTTAGGGCGGTATGCAAATAATCTTTTGATTCTGTTTGAATTTGCGGCTGTTATCGTTTGCCATAGGAAATACCCTTGTTAAAACATAAAACGTTACCGGTAGACTACCCCTTTCCCTTAACCCATCTTCACCAAAAACAATAGGTCGTGAGTACTCTACAAATCAGGGCTGTATGCAAAAAATTATTTGATTCTGTTTGAATTTGCGGCAGTTATCGTTTGCCATAGAAAAAAAATCTACAGACAGACAGACACACAGACACTTTTCGGAAAACGACTTTTACTTCCATATTCCTTAAGGAATGGAAGTATGGTGATGGCAAAAAAAATCGTGTTCGAGATTATTGCAGATTCTGATTCTACTACACTCAAAACATGAAAAAAAGTCGTTTTCCGAAAAGTGTCTGTGTGTGTGTCTGTGTGTGTCTGTCTGTAGATTTTTTTTCTATGGCAAACGATAACTGCCGCAAATTCAAACAGAATCAAATAATTTTTTGCATACAGCCCTGATTTGTAGAGTACTCGCGACCTATTGTTTTTGGTGAAGATCGGTTGAGGGAAAGGGGTAGTTTACCTGCAACGGTTTTTTTTTATCAAGGGAAATTTTTTTTTTTTGGCAAACGATAACAGCCGCAAATTCAAACAGAATCAAACAATGTTTCGCATACAGCCCTGAATTGTAGAGTTCTCAAGACCTATTGTTTTTGGTGAAGATCGGTTAAGGGAAAGGGGTAGTTTACCTGTAACGTTTTATGTTTTAACAAGGGTATTTCCTATGGCAAACGATAACTGCCGCAAATTCAAACAGAATCAAAAGATTATTTGCATACAGCCCTAAATTGTAGAGTTCTCAAGACCTATTGTTTTTGGTGAAGATCGGTTAAGGGGAAGGGGTAGTTTACCTACAACGTTTTTTTAACAAGGGTATTTCCTATGGCAAACGATAACAGCCGCAAGTTCAAACAGAATCAAATAATTTTCTGCATACAGCCCTGATTTGTAGAGTACTCAAGACCTTTCGATTTTGGTGAAGATCGGTTAAGGGGAAGGGGTAGTTTACCTGCAACCTTTTACGTTTTAACAAGAGTAAAGTACTTGAAAATTTATTTAAACTTTTTGAAACAATGGTAATTGTTGAAAATAAAATAATTTTGTTGCCAGGTAACAAAAATAAAGTCATTTTGATTATAAAATATAAATATTTACAAGAAAAGAATTTTCAGTTTTCAAAATTTAAATATATTTTTATAAAACAATTGGTTCTTCATTGAGGTGGGGACTTGACGACAGTGACAGGGCTTTCCACCAAATTCAGCAGAGTGACAGGTAGGCCCAACTCTGATTGGCTCCTCAGATTTCCCCAGCGTTAGTAGGTTCTATGAAAATATTTTATTTCAAAAATGATTTTAAATATAAATCTTAGATATGTTTTATAAATCTCATGTTTTATGTTTTAACATGGGTAATTTTTTATATGACGAACCATAACTGCCGTAAATTCAAACAGAATCAAATAACTTTTTACATATGTGCCTGAGCTATAGAGAACTCAATGTCTGTTGATTTTGGTGAAGATCGGTTACGGGGAAAGGGCAGTTTACCTGAAACATTTTTTGTTGTAACATGAGTAAAGTACTTATTTTTGATAAAGTATCCTGATAAGATCTTAATAATCCACTGTAGAAACGTAGATGAAATATCTATAAATGAAGAGGCTAGTTGAATGGGCTGGGGTAATTTTCTATAAATCAAAATTATAGTTGAAGGAGGAGGGGATAATTTTTTTTTTATATGTGTACTACGTTATTGGCAACAAAGAAGTATTTTTTTGTTAAAATTCCTTCCCTGGCTGTTTGGCTGAAAATGATTTTAAATATAAATCTTAGAATATGGAAGTCATGTATGGTTCTCCATACCGATATTTTTTCATGTTTTGAGTGTAGTACAATCAGAATCTGCAATAATCTCGAACACGATTTTTTTTTCCATCACCATACTTCCATTCCTTAAGGAATATGGAAGTAATATCGGTATGGAGAACCATACATGACTTCCATATTCTAAGATTTATATTTAAAATCATTTTCGAAATGAAATATTTCCATAAAAACTACGTCTTTCTACTTATTGCTTCAGCATTAACCACAGTACTATGGTCACTAACGTATACCACCTCACGTTTTCGCACTCGATTTTCACCGATGATGGCAGTCGATGGCACTGCCGAAAAGTCTGGTTTTGCAGAAAACATTGAACTACGGCTAAAGAGCCCGGGAAGGAATTTTAACAAAAAAACTACTTCTTTGTTGCCGATAACGTAGTACACATATAAAAAATTCTGCCCTCCACCTTCAACTATAATTTTTAATAATAGAAAATTACCCCCACCCCGCTCACCTAACCTCTTCATTTATAGATATTTCATCTACGTTTCTACAGTGGATTACTATAAGCTTCTTATCAGGATACTTTATTTATAAAAATTAAGTACTTTACTCTTGTTACATCATAAAATGTTTCAGGTAAACTACCCCTTTCTCTTAACCGAACCTCTCCAAAATCAACAGACCTTCCGTCCTCTACAATTCAGGGAAGCATGCAAAAAAATATTTGATTCTGTTTGAATGTGTGGCAGTTATCGTTCGTCATGGAAACATTTCTCTTGTTACAACATAAAATGTTGCAGGTAAACTACCCCTTTCCCTTAACTGATCTTCACCAAAATCAATAGACCTTGAGATCTCTGCAACTCAGGAAAGAGTGCAAAAAATTATTTGATTCTCATTGAATTTTTGGCAGTTATCGTTCGTCATAAAAAAACTACCCTTTTTAAAACATAAAACATTGCTGATAAACTACCCCTTCCCTTAACCGATCTTCAACAAAATCAACAGACCTTGAGTTCTCTTTAGTTCAAAAAGGTATGCAAAAACCTAGTTGATTCTGTTTGAATTTACGGCAGTTATCGTTCGTCATATAAAAAATAACCCTTGTTAAAACATAAAATGTTGCTGGTAAACTACCCCTTTCCGTTAACCGATCTTCACCAACACCAATAGGTATTGAGAACTCTACAATACAAAGCTGTATGCAAAACATCATTTGATTCTGTTTGAATTTATGGCTGTTATCGTTTACTATGGAAAAAAATTACCCTTGAAAAAAAACCGTTGCTGGTAAACTACACCTTTCCCTTAACCGATCTTCACCAAAAACGACAGGTCTTGGGTACTCTACAATTCAGGCTTGTATGCAAACAATTATTTGATTCTGTTTGAATTTGCGGCTGTTATCGTTCATCATAGGAAAAATACCCTTGTTAAAACATAAAACGTTGCAGGTAAACTACCCCTTTCCCTTAACCGATCTTCAACAAACTCAACAGACCTTGAGTTCTGTATAATTCAAAAAGGTATGCAGAAGAGTAGTTGATTCTGTTTTAATGTACGGCAGTTATCGTTCGTCAAAAAAAAAAATTACCCTTGATAAAACATCAAATGTTGCTGGTAAACAACCCTATTCCCTTAACCGATCTTCACCAAAACCAACAGGTCTTGAGAACTTAACATTTCAGGGCTATATGCAAAATATTATATGATTCTGTTTGAATCATATTTGCTGTTATCGTTTGCCATATAAAATACCCTTGATAAAACAAAAAACGTGTCAGGTAAACTACCCCTTTTCCTTAACCGATCTTCACCAAAAACAACAGGTCTTTAGTACTCAACAAAACAGGGCTGTATGCAAAAACGTATTTGATTCTGTTTGAATTTGCGGCTCTTATCATTTGCCATAGTAAATAACCTTTTAAAACATAAAACGTTGCAGGTAAACTACCCCTTTCCCTTAACCGATTTTCACCAACATCAATAGGTATTGAGAACTCTACAATACAGGGCTGTATGCAAAACATCATTTGATTCTGTTTGAATTTGGGGCTGTTATCGTATACCGTAGAAAAACATTACCCTTGATAAAAAACCGTTGCAGGTAAACTACCCCTTTCCCTTAAAAGGTCTTCACCAAAAACAATAGGTCTTTAGTACTCAAGAAATCAGGGCTGTATGCAAAAACGTATTTGATTCTGTTTGAATTTTCGGCTCTTATCGTTTGCCATAGAAAATACCCTTTTAAAACATAAAACGTTGCAGGTAAACTACCCCTTTCCCTTAACCAATCTTCACCAAAAACAATAGGTCGCGAGTACTCTACAAATCAGGGTTGTATGCAAAAAATTATTTGATTCTGTTTGAATTTGCGGCTGTTATCGTTTGCCATAGAAAATACCCTTGATAAAAAAACGCTGCAGGTAAACTACCCCTTTCCCTCAACCGATCTTCACCAAAAACAATAAGTCTTGAGAACTCTACAATTTAGGGCGGTATGCAAATAATCTTTTGATTCTGTTTGAATTTGCGGCTGTTATCGTTTGCCATAGGAAATACCCTTGTTAAAACATAAAACGTTACCGGTAGACTACCCCTTTCCCTTAACCCATCTTCACCAAAAACAATAGGTCGTGAGTACTCTACAAATCAGGGCTGTATGCAAAAAATTATTTGATTCTGTTTGAATTTGCGGCAGTTATCGTTTGCCATAGAAAAAAAATCTACAGACAGACAGACACACAGACACTTTTCGGAAAACGACTTTTACTTCCATATTCCTTAAGGAATGGAAGTATGGTGATGGCAAAAAAAATCGTGTTCGAGATTATTGCAGATTCTGATTCTACTACACTCAAAACATGAAAAAAAGTCGTTTTCCGAAAAGTGTCTGTGTGTGTCTGTCTGTAGATTTTTTTTCTATGGCAAACGATAACTGCCGCAAATTCAAACAGAATCAAATAATTTTTTGCATACAGCCCTGATTTGTAGAGTACTCGCGACCTATTGTTTTTGGTGAAGATCGGTTGAGGGAAAGGGGTAGTTTACCTGCAACGGTTTTTTTTTATCAAGGGAAATTTTTTTTTTTTGGCAAACGATAACAGCCGCAAATTCAAACAGAATCAAACAATGTTTCGCATACAGCCCTGAATTGTAGAGTTCTCAAGACCTATTGTTTTTGGTGAAGATCGGTTAAGGGAAAGGGGTAGTTTACCTGTAACGTTTTATGTTTTAACAAGGGTATTTCCTATGGCAAACGATAACTGCCGCAAATTCAAACAGAATCAAAAGATTATTTGCATACAGCCCTAAATTGTAGAGTTCTCAAGACCTATTGTTTTTGGTGAAGATCGGTTAAGGGGAAGGGGTAGTTTACCTACAACGTTTTTTTAACAAGGGTATTTCCTATGGCAAACGATAACAGCCGCAAGTTCAAACAGAATCAAATAATTTTCTGCATACAGCCCTGATTTGTAGAGTACTCAAGACCTTTCGATTTTGGTGAAGATCGGTTAAGGGGAAGGGGTAGTTTACCTGCAACCTTTTACGTTTTAACAAGAGTAAAGTACTTGAAAATTTATTTAAACTTTTTGAAACAATGGTAATTGTTGAAAATAAAATAATTTTGTTGCCAGGTAACAAAAATAAAGTCATTTTGATTATAAAATATAAATATTTACAAGAAAAGAATTTTCAGTTTTCAAAATTTAAATATATTTTTATAAAACAATTGGTTCTTCATTGAGGTGGGGACTTGACGACAGTGACAGGGCTTTCCACCAAATTCAGCAGAGTGACAGGTAGGCCCAACTCTGATTGGCTCCTCAGATTTCCCCAGCGTTAGTAGGTTCTATGAAAATATTTTATTTCAAAAATGATTTTAAATATAAATCTTAGATATGTTTTATAAATCTCATGTTTTATGTTTTAACATGGGTAATTTTTTATATGACGAACCATAACTGCCGTAAATTCAAACAGAATCAAATAACTTTTTACATATGTGCCTGAGCTATAGAGAACTCAATGTCTGTTGATTTTGGTGAAGATCGGTTACGGGGAAAGGGCAGTTTACCTGAAACATTTTTTGTTGTAACATGAGTAAAGTACTTATTTTTGATAAAGTATCCTGATAAGATCTTAATAATCCACTGTAGAAACGTAGATGAAATATCTATAAATGAAGAGGCTAGTTGAATGGGCTGGGGTAATTTTCTATAAATCAAAATTATAGTTGAAGGAGGAGGGGATAATTTTTTTTTTATATGTGTACTACGTTATTGGCAACAAAGAAGTATTTTTTTGTTAAAATTCCTTCCCTGGCTGTTTGGCTGAAAATGATTTTAAATATAAATCTTAGAATATGGAAGTCATGTATGGTTCTCCATACCGATATTTTTTCATGTTTTGAGTGTAGTACAATCAGAATCTGCAATAATCTCGAACACGATTTTTTTTTCCATCACCATACTTCCATTCCTTAAGGAATATGGAAGTAATATCGGTATGGAGAACCATACATGACTTCCATATTCTAAGATTTATATTTAAAATCATTTTCGAAATGAAATATTACCATAGAAACTACTTCTTTCTACTTACTGCTTCAGCCTTAACCACAATACTGTGGTCACTAACGTATACCACCTCACATTATCGCACTCGATTTTCACTGATGATGGAAGTCGATGGCATTGCCGAAACATCTGGTTTTGTAGAAAACATTGGACTACGGCCAAATATCCCGGGAAGGAATTTTAACAAAAACTACTTCTTTGTTGCCGATAACGTTGTACACATATATATAAAATATATGCATAAAATTAATGGCTTCTATAAGTTAATGATTGATCTCCATTAAGTAGTGCTCAAGTTTCCAAAGTTTTAATATTATGATGTCCGTAATTAAAACATCAGAGCAGGTTTAGTGTGAATGAGGGTACAGTGTGGACAAAAATTTTCAACATTTCCTATTTAGCTTTGCTTAGAGTAAAGCTGCGAATCTACAGTGTACGTTTCACAGAACAAACACGCGAAAAAGAAGGAGCGCTCCGAAGTCACTCATGGACCCTCAGCATCTTGCAGAGGGTTCATTCCCTAAAGACGAAAAGTCTGTCTATGAATCGTTCCTCTGTAAACACGTGCAGTTACATTGCCCAGCGATCCACAGGATGCAAATTGATGTACATTTTTTCGGCTTGCACGCGTTATGTTGGTGTGGGTTTCGGCACTTTCCATTTAAAAAGCGTGCAAATGTAAGAAAATAAACATGAGTGAGGCCAGAAATAACGTGAATTGTGTGTGTGTGTGTGTGTGTGTGTGTGTGTGTGTGTGTGTGTGTGTGTGTGTGTGTGTGTGTGTGTGTGTGTGTGTGTGTGTGTGTGTGTGTGTGTGTGTGTGTGTGTGTGTGTGTGTGTGTGTGTGTGTGTGTGTGTGTGTGTGTGTGTGTGTGTGTGTGTGTGTGTCTTACCTGCCTTTTTATTGCTGTAGGCATAATAATAAAATGGAAACGTAAACATTACATAAATGAGATATGCTTACCTGCCACGAACGATATATTATTTTATACATGGAGGAGTTCAGTGACATACACACGTACAGAAGTCATCTTCAAAAATACTAGAAGTCGTCCACGCTTTTATGTTGGCAGTGTAACTTACAAGAAGTTTTTTGATGTTTTTAAAACATCTAGGATGCAAACTTTTCCCGATAACTAAAAGTTTCCTTTTTTCGGTTCCCGTCATGTTCGCACAAACAAAAACTGTAACTCTTTGTTTAGAGAGCTTCCCACCAACGCACTTTTCATTTTTAAATTTGAAAGTCTTATCTGGAGTTAATTTATAAAAAATTCCGGCTCCATGTCCATTAAAGATGTCTTCATCTTTATATGATCGTCTAATTTCTGGCCAAGTGTTACGCACCCAATCGCCTGTAACGTTCAGATCTACGCATTTTGCCTCACCACAAATTTTGCAAAGGAAATCGAGTGTCGGGCCTTAAATCGATCTAGCCATCCGTTGGAGCACGTAAAGTGGCTGGCGTCGGCAGTCCTGTTACAGTGCTTATCGCTTGCATACATTAGAGTAAAATATCTGAGAAATATTTGACGCTATAACAGAGTAGTACAATATTTAGTGACGTTAAAACCGGGAATTTTTATAATGTTAAAGATATCAGTTTGACAGGACTTATGACAAAATAACGCTACACCCGAGATGACGTAACAGCCGACTTGGCTGTAATAACCAAGTTCCACTGTATATATAAAGACATTAACTCAAACATAATTTACATTAAAATGAAAAAATTATAATTTTATTGCCTGGCAACAAAATTATTTTATTTTTAACAATTACCATTGTTTCAAAAAGTTTAAATAAATTTTCAAGTACTTTACTCTTGTTAAAACGTAAAAGGTTGCAGGTAAACTACCCCTTCCCCTTAACCGATCTTCACCAAAATCGAAAGTCCTTGAGACCTCTACAATTCAGGGATGTATGCAAAACTTTATTTGATTCTGTTTGAATTTGCGGCAGTTATCGTTTGCCATAGAAATAAACCGTTGCAGGTAAACTACCCCTTCCCCTTAACCGATCTTCACCAAAAACAATAAGTCTTGAGTACTCTACAAATCAGGGCTGTATGCAAAAACTTATTTGATTCTGTTTCAATTTGCGGCTGTAATCGTTTGCCATAGAAAATACCCTTGTTAAAAAAACGTTGTACGTAAACTACCCCTTTCCCTTAACCGATCTTCACCAAAAACAATAGGTCTTGAGAACTCTACAATTCAGGGCAGTATGCAAAACATTATTTGATTCTGTTTGAATTTGCGGCTGTTATCGTTTGCCATAGAAAATACCCTTGTTAAAACATAAAACGTTGCAGGTAAACTACCCCTTCCCCTTAACCGATCTTTACCAAAATCGACAAATCTTGAGAACTCTACAATTCAGGGCCGTATGCGAAACATTATTTGATTCTGTTTGAATTTGCGGCTGTTATCGTTTGCCAAAAAAAAATTACCCTTGATAAAAAAAAAACGTTGCAGGTAAACTACCCCTTTCCCTCAACCGATCTTCACCAAAAACAATAGGTCGCGAGTACTCTACAAATCAGGGCTGTATGCAAAAAATTATTTGATTCTGTTTGAATTTGCGGCAGTTATAGTTTGCCATAGAAAAAAAATCTACAGACAGACAGACACACAGACACACACACAGACACTTTTCGGAAAACGACTTTTTTTCATGTTTTGAGTGTAGTACAATCAGAATCTGCAATAATCTCGAACACGATTTTTTTTGCCATCACCATACTTCCATTCCTTAAGGAATATGGAAGTAATATCGGTATGGAGAACCATACATGACTTCCATATTCTAAGATTTGTATTTAAAATCATTTTCGAAATGAAATATTACCATAGAAACTACTTCTTTCTACTCACTGCTTCAGCCTTAACCACAATACTGTGGTCACTAACGTATACCACCTCACGTTATCGCACTCGATTTTCACTGATAATGGAAGTCGATGGCATTGCCGAAACATCTTGTTTTGTAGAAAACATTGGACTACGGCCAAATATCCCGGGAAGGAATTTTAACAAAAACTACTTCTTTGTTGCCGATAACGTTGTACATATATATAAAATATATGCATAAAATTAATGGCTTCTATAAGTTAATGATTGATCTCCATTAAGTAGTGCTCAAGTTTCCAAAGTTTTAATATTATGATGTCCGTAATTAAAACATCAGAGCAGGTTTAGTGTGAATGAGGGTACTGTGTGGACAAAAATTTTCAACATTTCCTATTTAGCTTTGCTTAGAGTAAAGCTGCGAATCTACAGTGTACGTTTCACAGAACAAACACGCGAAAAAGAAGGAGCACTCCGAAGTCACTCATGGACCCTCAGCATCTTGCAGAGGGTTCATTCCCTAAAGACGAAAAGTCTGTCTATGAATCGTTCCTCTGTAAACACGTGCAGTTACATTGCCCAGCGATCCACAGGAAGCAAATTGATGTACATTTTTTCGGCTTGCACGCGTTATGTTGGTGTGGGTTTCGGCACTTTCCATTTAAAAAGCGTGCAAATGTAAGAAAATAAACATGAGTGAGGCCAGAAATAACGTGAATTGTGTGTGTGTGTGTGTGTGTGTGTGTGTGTGTGTGTGTGTATATGTGTGTGTGTGTGTGTGTGTGTGTGTGTGTGTGTGTGTGTGTGTGTGTGTGTGTGTGTGTGTGTGTGTGTGTGTGTGTGTGTGTGTGTGTGTGTGTGTGTGTGTGTGTGTGTGTGTGTGTGTGTGTGTGTGTGTGTGTGTGTGTGTGTGTGTGTGTGTGTGTGTGTGTGTGTGTGTGTGTGTGTGTGTGTGTGTGTGTGTGTCTTACCTGCCTTTTTATTGCTGTAGGCATAATAATAAAATGGAAACGTAAACATTACATAACTGAGATATGCTTACCTGCCACGAACGATATATTATTTTATACATGGAGGAGTTCAGTGACATACACACGTACAGAAGTCATCTTCAAAAATACTAGAAGTCGTCCACGCTTTTATGTTGGCAGTGTAACTTACAGGAAGTTTTTTGATGTTTTTAAAACATCTAGGATGCAAACTTTTCCCGATAACTAAAAGTTTCCTTTTTTTGGTTCCCGTCATGTTCGCACAAACAAAAACTGTAACTCTTTGTTTAGAGAGCTTCCCACCAACGCACTTTTCATTTTTAAATTTGAAAGTCTTATCTGGAGTTAATTTATAAAAAATTCCGGCTCCATGTCCATTAAAGATGTCTTCATCTTTATATGATCGTCTAATTTCTGGCCAAGTGTTACGCACCCAATCGCCTGTAACGTTCAGATCTACGCATTTTGCCTCACCACAAATTTTGCAAAGGAAATCGAGTGTCGGGCCTTAAATCGATCTAGCCATCCGTTGGAGCACGTAAAGTGGCTGGCGTCGGCAGTCCTGTTACAGTGCTTATCGCTTGCATACATTAGAGTAAAATATCTGAGAAATATTTGACGCTATAACAGAGTAGTACAATATTTAGTGACGTTAAAACCGGGAATTTTTATAATGTTAAAGATATCAGTTTGACAGGACTTATGACAAAATAACGCTACACCCGAGATGACGTAACAGCCGAGGCCGTAATAACCAAGTTCCACTGTATATATAAAGACATTAACTCAAACATAATTTACATTAAAATGAAAAAATTATAATTTTATTGCCTGGCAACAAAATTATTTTATTTTTAACAATTACCATTGTTTCAAAAAGTTTAAATAAATTTTCAAGTACTTTACTCTTGTTAAAACGTAAAAGGTTGCAGGTAAACTACCCCTTCCCCTTAACCGATCTTCACCAAAATCGAAAGTCCTTGAGACCTCTACAATTCAGGGATGTATGCAAAACTTTATTTGATTCTGTTTGAATTTGCGGCAGTTATCGTTTGCCATAGAAATAAACCGTTGCAGGTAAACTACCCCTTCCCCTTAACCGATCTTCACCAAAAACAATAAGTCTTGAGTACTCTACAAATCAGGGCTGTATGCAAAAACTTATTTGATTCTGTTTCAATTTGCGGCTGTAATCGTTTGCCATAGAAAATACCCTTGTTAAAAAAACGTTGTACGTAAACTACCCCTTTCCCTTAACCGATCTTCACCAAAAACAATAGGTCTTGAGAACTCTACAATTCAGGGCAGTATGCAAAACATTATTTGATTCTGTTTGAATTTGCGGCTGTTATCGTTTGCCATAGAAAATACCCTTGTTAAAACATAAAACGTTGCAGGTAAACTACCCCTTCCCCTTAACCGATCTTTACCAAAATCGACAAATCTTGAGAACTCTACAATTCAGGGCCGTATGCGAAACATTATTTGATTCTGTTTGAATTTGCGGCTGTTATCGTTTGCCAAAAAAAAATTACCCTTGATAAAAAAAAAACGTTGCAGGTAAACTACCCCTTTCCCTCAACCGATCTTCACCAAAAACAATAGGTCGCGAGTACTCTACAAATCAGGGCTGTATGCAAAAAATTATTTGATTCTGTTGAATTTGCGGCAGTTATCGTTTGCCATAGAAAAAAAATCTACAGACAGACACACAGACAGACAGACAGACAGACACACAGACACTTTTCGGAAAACGACTTTTTTTCATGTTTTGAGTGTAGTAGAATCAGAATCTGCAATAATCTCGAACACGATTTTTTTTGCCATCACCATACTTCCATTCCTTAAGGAACATGGAAGTAAATATCGGTATGGAGAACCATACATGACTTCCATATTCTAAGATTTATATTTAAAATCATTTTCAGCCAAACAGCCAGGCTGTGTCTTACCTGCCTTTTTATTGCTGTATTAAATGAAAAATATTATATTACATTAAAATGAAAAAATTATAATTTTATTGCCTGGCAACAAAATTATTTTATTTTTAACTATTACCATTGTTTCAAAAAGTTTAAATAAATTTTCAAGTACTTTACTCTTGTTAAAACGTAAAAGGTTGCAGGTAAACTACCCCTTCCCCTTAACCGATCTTCACCAAAATCGAAAGTCATTGAGACCTCTACAATTCAGGGACGTATGCAAACAATTACTTGATTCTGTTTGAATTTGCGGCTGTTATCGTTTGCCATAGAAAATACGCTTGATAAAAAAACGTTGCAGGTAACCTACCCCTTTCTCCTTAACCGATCTTCACCAAAAACAATAGGTCTTGAGTACTCTACAAATCAGGGCTGTATGCGAAACATTATTTGATTCTGTTTGAATTTGCGGCTGTTATCGTTTGCCAAACAAACAAAATTACCCTTGCTAAAAAAAAACCGTTGCAGGTAAACTACCCCTTTCCCTCAACCGATCTTCACCAAAAACAATAGGGCGCGAGTACTCTGCAAATCAGGGCTGTATGCAAAAAATTATTTGATTCTGTTTGAATTTGCGGCAGTTATCGTTTGCCATAGAAAAAAAATCTACAGACAGACAGACACACAGACACACAGACACACACACAGACACTTTTCGGAAAACGACTTTTTTTCATGTTTTGAGTGTAGTAGAATCAGAATCTGCAATAATCTCGAACACGATTTTTTTTGCCATCACCATACTTCCATTCCTTAAGGAATATGGAAGTAAAAATTACCATTGATAAAAAAACGCTGCTGGTAAACTACCCCTTTCCCTTAACCGATCTTCACCAAAAACAATAGGTCTTGAGAACTCTAGAATTCAGGGCTGTATGCGAAACATTATTTGATTCTGTTTGAATTTGCGGCTGTTATCGTTTGCCAAAAAAAATATCGGTATGGAGAACCATACATGACTTCCATGTTCTAAGATTTATAGTTAAAATCATTTACGAAATGAAATGTTTCCAAAGAAACTACTTCTTTCCACTTATTGATTCAGCCTTAACCACAGTACTGTGGTCACTAACGTATACCAAAACACGTTATCGCACTCGATTTTCACTGATGACGTCAGTCGACGGCACTGCCGAAACGTCTGGTTTTGCAGAAAACATTGGACTACGACCAAACAGCCCGGGAAGGAATTTTAACAAGAAACTATTACTTTGTTGCAGATAACGTAGTACACATAAAAATTATCCCCTCGCCCTTCAACTATAATTTTCATTTATAGAAAATTACCCCCACCCCGTTCAACTAGCATCTTCATTTATAGATATTTCATCTACTTTTCTACAGTGGATTATTAAGATCTTCTTATCAGGATACTTTATTTATTAAAATTAAGTACTTTACTCTTGTTACAACAAAAAACGTTTCAGGTAAACTGCCCTTTCCCCGTAACCGATCTTCACCAAAATCAAAAGGCCTTGAGTCTTCTACAACTCAGGCACATATGTAAAATATCGGTATGGAGAACCATACATGACTTCCATGTTCTAAGATTTATATTTACAATTATATTCGACATGAAATATTTCCATAAAAACTACGTCTTTCTACTTATTGCTTCAGCATTAACCACAGTACTATGGTCACTAACGTATACCACCTCACGTTTTCGCACTCGATTTTCACCGATGATGGCAGTCGATGGCACTGCCGAAAAGTCTGGTTTTGCAGAAAACATTGAACTACGGCTAAAGAGCCCGGGAAGGAATTTTAACAAAAAAACTACTTCTTTGTTGCTGATAACGTAGTACACATATAAAAAATTCTGCCCTCCACCTTCAACTATAATTTTTAATAATAGAAAATTACCCCCACCCCGCTCACCTAACCTCTTCATTTATAGATATTTCATCTACGTTTCTACAGTGGATTACTATAAGCTTCTTATCAGGATACTTTATTTATAAAAATTAAGTACTTTACTCTTGTTACATCATAAAATGTTTCAGGTAAACTACCCCTTTCTCTTAACCGAACCTCTCCAAAATCAACAGACCTTCCGTCCTCTACAATTCAGGGAAGCATGCAAAAAAATATTTGATTCTGTTTGAATGTGTGGCAGTTATCGTTCGTCATGGAAACATTTCTCTTGTTACAACATAAAATGTTGCAGGTAAACTACCCCTTTCCCTTAACTGATCTTCACCAAAATCAATAGACCTTGAGATCTCTGCAACTCAGGAAAGAGTGCAAAAAATTATTTGATTCTCATTGAATTTTCGGCAGTTATCGTTCGTCATAAAAAAACTACCCTTTTTAAAACATAAAACATTGCTGATAAACTACCCCTTCCCTTAACCGATCTTCAACAAAATCAACAGACCTTGAGTTCTCTTTAGTTCAAAAAGGTATGCAAAAACCTAGTTGATTCTGTTTGAATTTACGGCAGTTATCGTTCGTCATATAAAAAATAACCCTTGTTAAAACATAAAATGTTGCTGGTAAACTACCCCTTTCCCTTAACCGATCTTCACCAACACCAATAGGTATTGAGAACTCTACAATACAAAGCTGTATGCAAAACATCATTTGATTCTGTTTGAATTTATGGCTGTTATCGTTTACTATGGAAAAAAATTACCCTTGAAAAAAAAACCGTTGCTGGTAAACTACACCTTTCCCTTAACCGATCTTCACCAAAAACGACAGGTCTTGGGTACTCTACAATTCAGGCTTGTATGCAAACAATTATTTGATTCTGTTTGAATTTGCGGCTGTTATCGTTCATCATAGGAAAAATACCCTTGTTAAAACATAAAACGTTGCAGGTAAACTACCCCTTTCCCTTAACCGATCTTCAACAAACTCAACAGACCTTGAGTTCTGTATAGTTCAAAAAGGTATGCAGAAGAGTAGTTGATTCTGTTTTAATGTACGGCAGTTATCGTTCGTCAAAAAAAAAAATTACCCTTGATAAAACATAAAATGTTGCTGGTAAACAACCCTATTCCCTTAACCGATCTTCACCAAAACCAACAGGTCTTGAGAACTTAACATTTCAGGGCTGTATGCAAAATATTATATGATTCTGTTTGAATCATATTTGCTGTTATCGTTTGCCATATAAAATACCCTTGATAAAACAAAAAACGTGTCAGGTAAACTACCCCTTTTCCTTAACCGATCTTCACCAAAAACAACAGGTCTTTAGTACTCAACAAAACAGGGCTGTATGCAAAAACGTATTTGATTCTGTTTGAATTTGCGGCTCTTATCATTTGCCATAGTAAATAACCTTTTAAAACATAAAACGTTGCAGGTAAACTACCCCTTTCCCTTAACCGATTTTCACCAACATCAATAGGTATTGAGAACTCTACAATACAGGGCTGTATGAAAAACATCATTTGATTCTGTTTGAATTTGGGGCTGTTATCGTTTACCGTAGAAAAACATTACCCTTGATAAAAAACCGTTGCAGGTAAACTACCCCTTTCCCTTAAAAGGTCTTCACCAAAAACAATAGGTCTTTAGTACTCAAGAAATCAGGGCTGTATGCAAAAACGTATTTGATTCTGTTTGAATTTTCGGCTCTTATCGTTTGCCATAGAAAATACCCTTTTAAAACATAAAACGTTGCAGGTAAACTACCCCTTTCCCTTAACCAATCTTCACCAAAAACAATAGGTCGCGAGTACTCTACAAATCAGGGTTGTATGCAAAAAATTATTTGATTCTGTTTGAATTTGCGGCTGTTATCGTTTGCCATAGAAAAAAATCTACACACACACACACACACACACACACACACACACACACACTTTTCGAAAAACGACTTTTTTTCATGTTTTGAGTGTAGTACAATCAGAATCTGCAATAATCTCGAACACGATTTTTTTTTTGCCATCACCATACTTCCATTTCCTTAAGGAACATGGAAGTAAATATCGGTATGGAGAACCATACATGACTTCCATGTTCTAAGATTTATATTTAAAATTATATTCGAAATGAAATATTTCCATAAAAACTACGTCTTTCTACTTATTGCTTCAGCATTAACCACAGTACTGTGGTCACTAACGTATACCACCTCACGTTTTCGCACTCGATTTTCACCGATGATGGCAGTCGATGGCACTGCCGAAAAGTCTGTTTTGCAGAAAACATTGGACTACGGCTAAAGAGCCCGGGAAGCAATTTTAACAAAAAATTACTTCTTTGTTGCCGATAACGTAGTACACATATAAAAAATTCTCACCTCCACCATCAACTATAATTTTTAATAATAGAAAATTACCCCCACCCCGTTCACCTAACCTCTTCATTAATAGATATTTCATCTACGTCTACAGTGGATTACTATGAGCATCTTATCAGGATACTTTATTTATAAAAATTAAGTACTTTACTCTTGTTACATCATAAAATGTTTCAGGTAAACTACCCCTTTCTCTTAACCGATCTTCTCCAAAATCAACAGACCTTCCGTCCTCTACAATTCAGGGAAGCATGCAAAAAAATATTTGATTCTGTTTGAATGTGCGGCAGTTATCGTTCATCATGGAAACATTTCTCTTGTTACAACATAAAATGTTGCAGGTAAACTACCCCTTTCCCTAAACTGATCTTCAACAAAATCAATAGACCTTGAGCTCTCTGCAACTCAGAAAAGGGTGCAAAAAATTATTTGATTCTCATTGAATTTTCAGCAGTTATCGTTCGTCATAAAAAAAATTACCCTTTTTAAAACATAAAACGTTGCTGATAAACAACCCCTTCCCTTAACCGATCTTCAACAAAATCAACAGACCTTGAGTTCTCTTTAGTTCAAAAAGGTATGCAAAAACCTAGTTGACTCTGTTTGAATTTATGGCAGTTATCGTTCGTCATATAAAAAATTACCCTTGTTAAAACATAAAATGTTGCTGGTAAACTACCCCTTTCCCTTAACAGATCTTCACAAACACCAATAGGTATTGAGAACTCTACAATACAGGGCTGTATGCAAAACATCATTTGATTCTGTTTGAATTTGCGGCTGTTATCGTTTACTATGGAAAAAAATTACCCTTAAAAAAAACCGTTGCTGGTAAACTACCCCTTTCCCTTAACCGATCTTCACCAAAAACGACAGGTCTTGGATACTCTACAATTCAGGCTTGTATGCAAACAATTATTTGATTCTGTTTGAATTTGCGGCTGTTATCGTTTGCCATAGGAAACACCCTTGATAAAACATAAAACGTTGCTGGTAAACTACCCTATTCCATTAACCGATCTTCACCAATAACAATAGGTCTTGAGAACTCTACAATTCAGGGCTCTATGCAAAACATTAGTTGATTCTCTTTGAATTTACGGCAGTTATCGTTCGTCACAGAAAAAATACCATTGTTAAAACATAAAACGTTGCTGGTAAACTACCCCTTTCCCTTAACCTATCTTCAACAAAAACAATAGGTCTTTAGTACTCATCAAAACACGGCTGTATGCAAAAACGTATTTGATTTTGTTTGAATTTGCGGCTCTTATCGTTTGCCATAGAAAATACCCTTTTAAAACATAAAACGTTGTAGGTAAACTACCCCTTTCCCTTAAACGATCTTCACCAACACCAATAGGTATTGAGAACTCTACAATACAGGGCTGTATGCAAAACATCATTTGAATCTGTTTGAATTTGCGGCTGTTATCGTTTACCATACAAAATACCCTTGATAAAACAAAAAATGTGGCAGGTAAACTACCCCTTTCCCTTAAACGATCTTCACCAAAAACAATAGGTCTTTAGTACTCAAGAAATCAGGGCTGTATGCAAAAACGTATTTGATTATGTTTGAATTTGCGGCTGTTATCGTTTGCCATAGAAAATACCCTTGTTAAAACATAAAATGTTGCAGGTAAACTACCCCTTTCCCTTAACCGATCTTTCCCAAAATCAACAGATATTGAGAACCCTACCATTCAGGGCTGTATGCGAAACATTATTTGATTCTGTTTGTATTTGCGGCTGTTATCGTTTGCCAAACAAACAAAATTACCCTTGATAAAAAAAAACCGTTGCAGGTAAACTACCCCTTTCCCTCAACCGATCTTCACCAAAAACAATAGGTCGCGAGTACTCTACAAACCAGGGCTGTATGCAAAAAATTATTTGATTCTGTTTGAATTTGCGGCTGTTATCGTTTGCCATAGAAAAAAATCTACACACACACAGACACACACACACACACACACACGCACTTTTTGAAAAATGACTTTTTTTCATGTTTTGAGTGTAGTACAATCATATTCTGCAATAATCTCGAACACGATTTTTTTTTTGCCATCACCATACTTCCATTTGCTTAAGGAACATGGAAGTAATATCGGTATGGAGAACCATACATGACTTCCATGTTCTAAGATTTATTTTTAAAATCATATACGAAATGAAATATTTCCATAGAAACTACGTCTTTCTACTTATTGCTTCAGCATTAACCACAGTACTGTGGTCACTAACGTATACCACCTCATGTATTCGCACTCGATTTTCACCGATTTTGGCAGTCGATGGCACTGCCGAAAAGTCTGTTTTGCAGAAAACATTGGACTACGGCTAAAGAGCCCGGGAAGCAATTTTAACAAAAAATTACTTCTTTGTTGCCGATAACGTAGTACACATATAAAAAATTCTCCCCTCCACCATCAACTATAATTTTTAATAATAGAAAATTACCCCCACCCCGTTCACCTAACCTCTTCATTAATAGATATTTCATCTACGTCTACAGTGGATTACTATGAGCATCTTATCAGGATACTTTATTTATAAAAATTAAGTACTTTACTCTTGTTACATCATAAAATGTTTCAGGTAAACTACCCCTTTCTCTTAACCGATCTTCTCCAAAATCAACAGACCTTCCGTCCTCTACAATTCAGGGAAGCATGCAAAAAAATATTTGATTCTGTTTGAATGTGCGGCAGTTATCGTTCATCATGGAAACATTTCTCTTGTTACAATATAAAATGTTGCAGGTAAACTACCCCTTTCCCTAAACTGATCTTCAACAAAATCAATAGACCTTGAGCTCTCTGCAACTCAGGAAAGGGTGCAAAAAATTATTTGATTCTCATTGAATTTTCAGCAGTTATCGTTCGTCATAAAACAAATTACCCTTTTTAAAACATAAAACGTTGCTGATAAACTACCCCTTCCCTTAACCGATCTTCAACAAAATCAACAGACCTAGAGTTCTCTTTAGTTCAAAAAGGTATGCAAAAACCTAGTTGACTCTGTTTGAATTTATGGCAGTTATCGTTCGTCATATAAAATATCGGTATGGAGAACCATACATGACTTCCATATTCTAAGATTTATATTTAAAATCATTTTCAGCCAAACAGCCAGGCTGTGTCTTACCTGCCTTTTTATTGCTGTATTAAATGAAAAATATTATATTACATTAAAATGAAAAAATTATAATTTTATTGCCTGGCAACAAAATTATTTTATTTTTAACAATTACCATTGTTTGAAAAAGTTTAAATGAATTTTCAAGTACTTTACTGTTGTTCAAACGTAAAAGGTTGCAGGTAAACTACCCCTTCCCCTTAACCGATCTTCACCATAATCGAAAGTCCTTGAGATCTCTACAAAGCAGGGCTGTATGCAAAAAATTATTTGATTCTGTTTGAATTTGCGGCTGTTATCGTTTGCCATATAAAATACCCTTGTTAAAAAAACGTTTCAGGTAAACTACCCCTTTCCCTTAACCGATCTTCACCAAAATTGAAAGCCCTTGAGATCTCTACAATTCGGGGGCGTATGCAAAAAATTATTTGATTCTGTTCGAATTTGCGGCTGTTATCGTTTGCCATAGAAAATACCCTTGTTAAAACATAAAACGTTACAGGTAAACAACCCCTTTCCCTTAACCGATCTTCACCAAAAACAATAGGTCTTGAGAACTCTACAATTCAGGGTTGTATGCGAAACATTATTTGATTCTGTTTGAATTTGCGGCTGTTATCGTTTGGCAAAAAAAAAAATTTCCCTTGATAAAAAAAAACCGTTGCAGGTAAACTACCCTTTTCCCTCAACCGATCTTCACCAAAAACAATAGGTCGTTAGTACTCTACAAATCAGGACTGTATGCAAAAAATCATTTGATTCTGTTTGAATTTGAGGCTGTTATCGTTTGCCATAGAAAAAAATCTACAGACAGACACACACACACACACACTTTTCGGAAAACGACTTTTTTTTATGTTTTGAGTGTAGTACAATCAGAATCTGCAATAATCTCGAACACGATTTTTTTTCCATCACCATACTTCCATTTCCTTAAGGAACATGGAAGTAAAATATAATTAATCAACAATAAAAACAATGAAATAAAATATTGGAATATAAGAATGAGTTAGTTGTCATAGCAATAACAGAATACCATGCCTGCTTTTAATACAAGTAAATACAATTAAAATATATAAAAGAAAACCTGGTAATCACCAGTAAACACGTAAAAATAGTGTGAAAAATAATAAATAATGGTTAGCAAGAACAGAAGTGTAAAACAATAACCTTAAAACATTGAGATCAGGGATAAAAGCATAGACCATTGTTGTCAGACAAGGGGGTCCCAAATAACCTCAATCCTGGTACAAATTCACTTGTAATTAGAATACTTTAAGAGTAAAACATTGTAATACTAGTTTAGGTTATGCAATAATAAAAATAGACATTATAAAGACAAACCTAGTGATATGATTTAGAAATTAAGAGTGACATGTGTTGTGTTTAATGTAATTACACAGACTGAAATGGACAGAAAGATGTACCCATTAAACACACTCACAATTCCCACAATATTGTAACCCTGAGAAGGACAGACATAAATGTGTACTGCAATGTGTAATACTACTATTATAGTATAAAATAATGATAATGAACTAATAATTAAACCATAATTATGAAAAATTAATGTAACTGTCTGACTACACTAGATGCAAGAAGTATTAGTGAATTATTCACAATCTCACATATAATAATGGGAGACTAACCATTATAAAACATTCTTTAGACTATAAAGACCATTTGTACAAAAAAGAACCACTTAAAAATTGAGTACATTATTAACCATGAACCAAATCATAATGACACATGGCATACCAAAACTGTGAATAACTAATAAAATCAAAAACAAGAAATTAATTATATTTGAATAAAAGCTGAGATATCCAGAAGTTGTAATGGACATCTCACAATGACTATATTACAGTGAAAAATGGACAGAGCCAATTATTTAAATAAAAAGAGTGAATCAAATTAACTATGTTCTAGGCCACAGAAAACATAGACCAAATATTGTAATGTTATTAATTTTAGACAATTATTGCAGTAGAGATTATCATAAAAGAACTTGGGAAGAAACATGTATGAATTGTAATCACCATTTGTTCAATTTCCATGATTAAACATGTAAAATCATAAGAAATATGTCATAGTCGTACGTGAAAAACATTAACTTTTTAATTAAAGCACCAACATATATCTTGTGAGGACTTGTTTTAATGAGGAAATCAATTGTAATAACATGGTGTGGCTACATCAATCTAGTATTACAAGTAACGCAAAGATGTTAACCCGATTTAAAACATATTCTGTTTATTTTGGTCCAAAAGATAGCGTCATGACGCTACTCTCCACACCAAAGTCATTAACAATTTTATACAAATTAATTATTATTTTTGCCGAGGGAATGACCTCGCTCTAAGGAACGGCAGCGATCTCTAAGCCAATGAAATCGATCAAAATCAACAGGGGGGTATGTAATCCCAAAATTGAAACAGCGAAGAGAAGCAAATTTCTTCACACTTCATATCTGGCGAGCGAAGCAGTACGACGGCCATTCCTGTGCGCGATTAAGTCGAATTCGGAATCGAATCATCTGTTCGGGTATAAATGTAAACATTTGGTCAACATAACTAAAAAATGTTAAGTGTAGAGTTTAATGCATAAATGCCGCTGCAATAGTGAACCAACATTGCAGAAGTGCAGTAGGCTGTAATAAAGTGAATTACAGGAAGTACAGTGTTTTCTTATACTTATTGAATTTTAACTCGAAACCAGAAATATTTATGATTTTTGACATTGAGTCATGGAAGCAACCATGCAATCTCATAGCTTTTAAACGTGAATAAATAAACTGGTTGACAGTAATTCACGAACGTTAATGAACATTATTTGAATTTTTATAGAAAAACAAATATTTTTTGTACCTACATTATGAAGATTAACCAACTCAGTGAGATAGACAATGAGTTGATATGAACTCGAGTAGAGGTTATCTAACCTTATGATTATTATTGTTCCAATTATAAACCATCATTGAATATTTAAACCAAATCTATTTGAGCAATATACTGTACTTATTCACCTGACAAGAGTTCAGCATTCAATGGACATGATAATTTGTAACGAACATTAGATGAACTTATAATTACGATTATTTATGTATTTTGTTATGTATAGGTTAAGGAGTTACATTATATTAAAATAGATAATACTTTGTATCAACTCAGCATGCCTGAAGTAACCTTAATGTTGTCGATAGTCAAATTTATAATTCTATGTTAATAATTTAAAAACCTTTAATGTCGTTTTGTTTATACAAATTAGCTCAGTATGGCTAAAGTAACCTTAATGTTATAACGTCTCACGAGTCTCTCCGAGTTAGTAGTAGTAAATTTTAAATTACGTCTATTTGTATTCTTCGAAAATCTCGCTTAATTGAGAGTCACAGAATTTGTTATTTTTATGTTATATGCTTTCAAAAATCGAAGGTGTGTGATTATGCAAAGATTTTTGAAAGATTTTCTTTAATTTTGTTTATGTGAAACCAATACCGTTGTTTGACAGTAGTTAGGAGAGAGAGTGTAAAGAGAATTACTCTCTTAGTATACGACTGAGTATTTCAAAATTTTCCACTCGTGGTACCAGCTGACTGCTACTTTTACGAACCCATTTGAGGTTAACGTGACTCCAAATGTTACGTAATAAATGCTGGATGTCCGTTCTCCTCTCGATCTTCTTACAATCTGTAACTAACTACCATCTACTGGAAATAATACACATTTAATTATTTAAACCACAAGGCATTCCTTGAATTTATTTAACGTTTTTTATGGTCTCCCAAAACAAAAATGGATAATCGATTCTTACATAAAACACAGAGTTAATTCGATCTTGCTTTTACAACATATATCATAACAAATATTTTTATTTTCAATTTTAATAACAATAAAGAAATAAATAATTAATTTCCCAGTGTTATTTTAGAGTTCTTTGTACTTTGAGAAAGTCAGAAATGTATACGGGTCAGTATCAAGCTTTACAGGAATTATTTTAAAATTGAGTATAATCTATATTATGCAGTTGAATTTTTGACCGCTAGAGCGCAGATTACTTTTCTTCACTGACGAAAAACAACACTAAAACATCATGGCTGCCCGAATGTTAGTAACAAAACCACGTTTTGCTGTTTTTTGGTTAACAAAAGAATAAAGTTTATGTTCACCTCTTTTCCAAAAGTATTTAAAGAGATTGTGCTGTTTCTAGTGTTATAAGTTTATAGTTGAGGTGTAATTTAATTAAATTTTAATAGGTAACGATCTCACCAACAATGTCGAATTTCGGTAGGCTAGGCTTGAAAAATGGAAGGCTGATTTTTCAATTTTCATCAATTTGCGGGTGTGAATTATTCTGTTCGAAGGATGTCTAATATGTAGTGGATATCACTCATTAAGTTTATTAATTTGGCACTGATTATTTCCGAATGGTATTTATAAATTTCTTAATTTTTTCTAGACATTATACTTTTTTTAAACTGCTCACTTCCAATATATCTGAACAATTAATTTCAATTCTTGTTAGTTACTTACTCTTAGTAACCAAGAATTTTTATGGTTTTTTATTGGCTAATCTATATACCTTTTAGTATATAGGCTATTAATAATTATTATTATTATTATTTCATTTCTTCTTTTTAGAAAAAATAATCCTTCATAGATTTTATCCATACTCAAATTTAATTTATTTAAGGCTTTTCTTTGTATTTTTCCTTAAACTTGTACATTGGTATTTTATATTTTAATCCCTTTTATTTTGATTTATTTATGATTTATCATTCATTTAATATATCCTTACTCTACACTATTTTTTTACATGCCATCTTGTTAACATAGTATTATTTGATATATTATTATTATTTTATATATAACCCTGGATTATCTTACATCTAAACAAAATAATTATTTTAAACAAAAATATAACTCCTGGTTATAAGACCTTTGTGGCCTACACAATATAAAATTACAAAAAATACAAAGCTTGTTAACAGCAATATAGTCCACTGCTACAATATTGATTTTGTTTCATCTCCAGCACAACTTTGTGAGATGCTCTTTTTTTTTTAAAGGGTTTACACTTTCACCGATTACACTATATTCCACTCTGTACACTGCACTTTTAGGATTATTGTTTACAGTGTTTTTTGAGTACAAAGGTTCTCATAGCTTGATACCTAATCCCCATTTCCGACTTTTAAAAATGGGTGATTACTGGTTTTAACTCTGGTGATTATGTTATCATATTTGGGCAGGGGTTATGTAACGTTACATAAAGCTCCCCCACTAGAAAAGATTTATTTTTATTTACTTGTTTTAAAAATAATTGTTAACTCTTCAATCTTCGGATTCTTTCATCATTCTTCATAATATCTCTTTATTTCTGATTGGTTATACACCCCTTTTATTTTGATATTGTTAACAGATTTAATTTCATATGTATTATTTCCTTTCACCTGGGTTACTAGGTATGGCCCTGTATAAAGTAAAAGTAATTTTCTTGCAATACCTTCGATAGAACTGGGTAATTGTCTTTTTTATTAACACCTTATCCCCTACTTTGTATAGATTTATTCTTTTCTTCTGCTCACTTTCCTTTTCGTGTTGAAGTTCAGCTTTATGCAGCAACCTGTTGTGCATTTCAATTTTATTGAATTCTACTCTCTCTCCTGGAGGAAAATTTATTAATGATGTGATTTCTCTGGGTGGTGGTTCTTTCAAACATTACTTGATAAGGGCTGGTTCCAATAGTGTCATGGTATGCCCAGTTGAGGAAGGTTTCTGCTGGTTCAAGGTACTGGCTCCATTTACCATGTTTCTTGGTGACAGTAGGTCCGCAAAATTCTACCAACTTCCCTCAAGACGCGTTCGGCAGGATTACTACTAGGGTGGTATACTGACGTTTTGTATGTTCTTATTTGCAATTTCAACAATTCTTCTTTCCACTTTTTTCCTCTAAACAGTGTCCCATGATCCGTTACTATGGTTTCAGGTTTTCCCACTTCTGGTAAGTATTTTTGAATAATTACCTCTAAAATTTTCTTTGTAGTAGCTCTACTGATTGGATAGAGTTTTGTATATTTGGTATAATGGTCAAAAATAATGATTATATATTTAAATTTGTCTCCCTCCACTTCTAGGAAAAGGTCCACATATATCTAAGAAGGTCTTCTCAAGTTTACCGTTGGAGGTTATTGTGATCATAGCTCCAGTCCTTTTGTCATTATTTATTTTTACCAATTGGCATATGTTGCAGTTTTTCAATACTAATCTTACTCGCTTATTTATTGCTTTTATATAACAATGTTCAGACAAAGCTTTAATAACTTTGAGTGGTCCCATGTGACCATATCTTTCATGGTAGTCCTTTATTAGGGCTACTTCTGTTGCTTCGGGTACATACATTTTCCACACATGATCCTCAATGGTTGGACGGATGAAAAGGATTTCTTCATAAACACAGTTAAATTTTGTTATTATAGGATCCTTTTGTAGTATTCTGTCTCTAATTTTTATTGATTTGGTGTCCGTTTCTTGATCTATTTTTAGTTTACTAATTATATCTTGCAATTCTTTCTTCAATTTGATAATGTAATATATTTTCCCAATACTCTCCGGTTCTACTTCAAATGTTCCTGTTTCTAGGTTAATCCATAACAGTCGGTCTGCTATTATATTCTTTTTCCCCGGGATATATTCCCAATCTAAATTATATTCTTGAAGTATTAACACCCATCTTGTGAGCCTACCGTGGTTAAGTTTACAGTTTTTTAAAAAAGAAATTGACCTATGGTCGGTCCTTATGGTTATTGGGTATCCCAATATAAATGTACGGAATTTTATACATGAGAACACAACACTCAGCAGTTCCTTTTCAGTTACTGTATAATTCCGCTCACAACTACTCAGTACCCTGCTTGCAAAACTGATGACCCAATGATTTCCTTCCTCATCTTCCTGATATAATTCACTTCCAAGACTAATATTGCTGGCATCACAATTTATGAAAAAACGTTTATCGAAATTTGGGTGGTGTAGCATTATGCTATCCAGAAATTTATTTTTTATTATCTTAAAATTATTGTCTTCATTTTCTTCCCACTTCCACTTGTTTTTCTTCGAAAGTAAATATTGGATGTTGGCTGTTACTTCTGAATAGCCCTGTTGAAATTTCCTATAATAGTTGCATATCCCCAAAAAAGATTGTAATTGTTTTAAATTTTTTGGTTTAGGAAAATCTTGGATAGCCTTTACTTTCTCAGGAGATGGTTTTATTCCAGTAGCTGACAGAATGAATCCTAAAAATGGTAATTCATGTGTAATAAATTTTGACTTATCTAGTTTCAATGTTATATTATGTTGTAACAGCTTATTTAACAGTTTCCACTCTATTACAATGCTCCTTCCATGTACAAGAAGTAATTAATATGTCATCGACATATACCGTAGTGAAGTCTAAAACTTCTTTACCCAGAATTTGATCCATACATTGGATGAACACGGCCACAGAATTTACCTATCCAAAAGACAAACGTTTAAAATGATAATTTCGTCCTTCAAATATGAAAGCGACGTATTGTCTACTGTTAGGGTACAATTCTATTTGCCAATATCCGCAGACTGCATCCCAAGTACTCATGTACTTATATCCATAAATTTTTTTCATTATTTCGCCAATCTCACCTGGAGACGTGCAGTCGTTAATGAGCATTTTATTCAGCTCCCGAGCATCGAGGCATAATCTTACTTGACCATCTTTCTTTGGTATAGCTACCAATGGGCTGGTATACGGAGAATTGCTTCTTTCAATTATATCTTCCATTATCATCCTTTAATTTCTTTTCTTGTTTATTCCTTCAAGGCTTGAGCAATGGGATATGACCGTTTATTAAAATTTACACTGTCTTTGAACTTTAACTCACACAGGAAGTTTTTAGCTTTTCCAGGTGAATCCGAGAATACTGATCTATATTTATTATAAATTTTTATAAGTTGTTGTTTTTGTTCTACACTGATTGTTTCCTGGGCCTGCCTATCTTGAAACTCTATGATTTCTTCTATCTTTCCTTGCCACATCTCTGACTCTGTTACTTCTGTATTTTTACCCGATGACGTCAGCGGGGAGGAATGTATTTCTGTAAACAAGTCGAAGCTGTAAACAAAGAACAAAGCCCTGATGACGTCGCTGTTACCCCACCTACGCAATATGAAACAAAGAATCTTGGTCATTTTCTTCTAGAGCGTGAACGCAGCCGGCCGGCAAACAGTTCACCGAGTGTGAATTTTAACTTTTACACCACTAAAAGTGGTTAATTAACTATATAAAATCTCGGAAATGTTGGGGCGATAAAGAACTTGTACAGGTGTCATCGGCCGATGGATCATCCATCAACGGCGTGCGTGTAGGATCTGCTCAAAGTGTTTTCGTGGGCAGACACGATGGTGTGGGCCATAAACACGATGTAAAGTAGGAACAGATTACACGATCAGACGACCCTAGCAGTGCGGTGAGACCTGTCCAAAATTGGTGAGAACGTTCCAACATAAATTTTATTTCAAGCAACATAACATCAATTCAAAATTCACTTAATAATGACCAATAAAAATTTTATTTAAAACATTTTAAATGAGCTCAATAAAATAAAGAAATTGTACCAGAGCGTGAGAGAGAGAGAGTGAGAGGGAGAGAGTGGCTTAAATTTTCTAAGTGCTGGGTTGTGCTAGATATATATATAATATATCAATATATCAATATTTATTCATATATCCATGTTTATTTTGGAGGGTTTGATGTTTGATGTTTGATAGACGCCCCATGGCGTAAGATGTACTTGTACGTATATAAATAAATTGGGTAATCTCATTGGTAACAATTTTAAACAGGTATTATTATTTCAAATAACAATTTCCGCTAATCAAGAGTTCGCTTAACGAATTCCTGTCCTATAGTGACTTTGAAAGGTAAGTAAAATTACAAAGTTATTTACGTCTATATTGTTAATCAAGATGGCGCCCGACTTTTGAAATCATTGCTTATATCGTATATCGTATGTTTTATTATCAGCAATAAACATATAGTTACAAGTGGCTCCCGTAATAACAGGGACCTGACATAAAATTTTATGTGAGTAAGCCTACAAAGAGAGCGGAAAAGTTTATCTGAGGTAATAAACCCAATTTTTAATACGTAAACATAACCCAACTTGTACGAGGTTATGTTATAAGATTGTATGCATGCGTGTATTATAAAATAGCAAACATGAGTACTAATGACAATATTACATTAGAAATCAGTACAGCTGAGGTAGATTTGACTAGTGAGATGGATGTTCAACCAACTCAAACTAGTCAGATTGACGAAGCAAATACGCCTGTATCTGTTGTATCTGTAGAGACAGAGAAAGTCGATACATCCATTTCAACTAGTTCAGAAAGTAAACCAGATGGTACGGCTGCTTTGATGCAGTTGATATTACATAAATTTGATGAACAGAGTGTAAAATTCGATGAAATAAAAGATGAAATTAAAAGACAAAATTATCACTTTGATGAGAGAATTGACACAATAGAAACACGTTGTGATAACATCCAGAAAACCACATTAGATATTGTTAATGAGAAATTCAATAATAAAATAAGTAATTTAGATACTAAAATTGATCTAATTTATGAGACAGTTATGATACAATTAAAAGTCAGTTAGAGTCACAGAATACAGAAATAGAACAGAAGTGTTTAACTTTTGTAGAAAGTCAAATAGAGATTAAAACCAATGTTGAAGTGAGTAACCAAGTAGAACTGAAAACAAATGTTTTGCAGAATCATTTAGAGAAAATTGAATCAAATGTAATGGATATTACAAAGAATATCGAAACTATAGATAATACAATATCAGAACATGAAAGAAATACCAAGAGTAGATTAAGTCTGTTGCAAAGTAAGATCATACAATTGATGATTTAACTATACAAAATAATATGGATGTGCATGATAAATATGATGTAATTGCTAATAGTATAGTCAGTGTAAAAAATGAGTTACGGGGGGAAATTAATAAAAATATTTCCAGTATTAATGAGAGAGTAATAGTAACTAGGGATTTCTACAATGAAATAGAACTAGAGAATTTTAGCCATGAAAACAGGGTGATACATCCCATGCGTTTTTTAAATCAGACACGGGATTACAATTATTTTAGCAGTAGTAGTTGGGAAGTGAAATTAATACAATCATACCTATAATATAAACTGATTTATTATAGTGGCAGTGTATATACTGCAACCAAACCTTATTTATAAATTTCAAACGTGTTCATGTACAAATCTGGGCATGCCAAGCATAGGCAGAACTGACCGTCATATTTTTCAGATCCTCTTCAGTAGCTTTGGTTATTTTACATCCTCTCTGCGTTTTCTGATAACCATCATAGAACAGCACATCATATTTGTCTGAAACAGACATTCTAATTATACTTACTGTAACATAATCATAATACCTTCAGCAATATGGTAAAAAATACTCCTTGTTTTTCTTTGAGAGATCCTGAAGTTTAGGGCTAAACCTCACCTCTACTGATTAACCCTTTTGGGACCAACCTCCAATGTCATGTTTTCATCATAATGGCCCGACATAATCATGCCACTAATATTATTACAGGAATCAATTCTTTGATCTACAAGTAATCAGATGTTATAAAAACAATAGTAGTTTACAATCGAACCCTCCAAAAGCATTATTTTTAGCAATGGTATAATATTATACCAGCGGAATATATACAATTTTGTTTCCAGGTTGTGCTCATGTTTGCAAAGTTAATGTTTCTGGCAGAATTTTTTTTATCGTATAAATATTTTACTACACAAACATACGTTATGTTTGTTTAGCATACTTTTATACACATTTTTCTGCCTTTACTACATATCCATGTAAAGATAGGGTAAATTCAAAGTTGCATGAGTGTTTATGTTTCATGTTACACTATTACATTTTTGTTGAAATTCCCAGTTCTTATTTCATGATATAATAATGGCAGTCCAGTTTTATTTATTTAATCAAATATTATTTTCATTTTAGTCTCTAGTTTTACTGATGTGTACAGACATCTAATTATTTACAAAATATGCTGGTGAGAGGTATATACAGGGTGTCTACAAGAAAACAGTTTTCAAAATTTGGTACTTTTTAGTTACCTATGACTGCACATTTATAAGTAGGCCTACTGATATGAAAAAATATAATGCACAATTGTTTTAATCACTAGGTCCAACACACCATTTAACCCTGATAACTACAGTAGTTAAAAAGCTGAAATTAATAAAACTTAATTTTGACTTACCTGTCGCTAATGTGATTCGTTCAGGCTAGTGAATTTCACAAATATAATTGAAACCAGCTTGTAAATGCTGAAGTACAGCAACATAAGAGGTGTGGCTATAAAATAACGAGACTGATGCTACTACAAACGAACTACGCATGCGCCAAAGTCATACGACCGACAGCTGTTTAGCGTGAAACATTTTCTATCGGTTGACGCCCCTCCCGTGTCTGTAGTTATATTAGTTTGGCCGTGGCCTTTGTTTGTATAACATCTGTTTTTGTGTTTTGCCGGAAAAATGATAAGTGTTTTAGTAGAGCAACGAATTGTCGTGAAATTAAACAACCTTGTTTAATTTTTCTAGTTCCACATCTAAAGCTTCAGCTTCTTCTTTAGCTTGCTCAAGGATTTTTTGTTTTTTAATTCTTATCTTTTTTATTTCTTCAACAGCCGATTTCCTTTTTTGTTCAATTTCATCCTTTTTCTCTTTCTGTCGTTTTAATGCTTCCACTCTCTTAGCAGATGAATTTCTAGCTGCATGAATCATCGGCTTTGTGATAATTACATTTTCTACACCTCCAGCAGCTGATATAGCGTCATAGGTTGCACGTTGACTGACCAGACTATCTTCATGCAAGTTTTCAACAATACACTGTTTATTAATAGAGAAACTTCTCTCAACAGCAGCATTGCTATAAAAGAGAACAAGTGATTTTTGGGTAAACAAACGAAGGGCAGAACCAACACTGTGTTTTGCATACAGAGCAGTAAAAAATTTGTCAAGTCTATCTTTTGACCTACTAAACTTTTTAAGTTCTTCCTGCACATCATTTTTGCCAATAGTCTCCAAATATTCTCTATGTGCTAAATCTGCTTGAAACCCGCTAAGCTGTTTTTTTTTCACATAAATATTTCAAAGCTAAGTTAACTCTTTCAGCTCTTAAAATGTCACTTTTCATAACTTCAGGTGAAAAACAACTGACACCTTTTAAGAATTTATTTCGTAATGACTCTTCTCAAATAACTTCATGATTAATTCTCTGATAAAATTCCTGCATTCATTTCTGAACTGAAGAACAACTAAAGGTTTTAATTTTTTCAAGGATAACGTAGCAGCAAAACCTATATCTACATGATGAGAAGTCTTGAGATTGTTAGCGTTTCGGAGGTTGATATCCAAAAGTTTTGTTCCTGATCCAGCAGACTTAAGTACATTATCTTTAACAATTCTACGCATCAGATTTCCCAGCAACTGTCTTAAGTCAGCATACATAAAAGGTAAAAGTGGCTTGTTAGACTGATAAGTGGTTAAAAAATACTCCAACTCAGAAACGATTTAAATTAAAAAACATAATTTAGCTTCTAGAAGTTCGCTTGAAAGAAATTCTTGAATTAATTTTGAAGTGTCACTTGAAGAAATATTTTTCTTAGAAGAACTGAAATATTTTCTTAGAAACGGCAACATTTCAACAGCTCTCTGCATAACTTTGACATTCTCAACCCAACGAATAGAGCAAAATTTTTGAGGGAATAAGCATGAACCTGAAATTTGCTGGTAGTCATTCCTCCGAGACGGTACATCTTTGAAAAAATAATAGAGGGAACGCAAGACTTATTTATATTTCACTCAGAATTCACATGAGCAGTTTTGTATGCACCATGAACAATGTGTAATGTACATGTGCCAGACTGCAACAGACGTGGCTGACTGTCATCGGTATCATTTAACAAATACGCCTGAAGATCGTTTAAAGTTTAGGCCTTTAATTTTAAGTTTACATTGGGCCCATCCATGGAGACACTTAACAACCTTTGTAAATCTAAACCATTCTCTTGTAAAGATGAGATGAATTTGATTAAAATGTCACTGGCTTTGGAACTACCTAAAAAGCACGAAGTTAAATATCTTGTTTTAATTTCCCTCCCAAAAACGAACTATAATATCCATTTGACAAGACTGAACAATTTTATTTAGACTTTCATCAAAAGAAATGCAAAAAAAATCACAATTTGAAACTTTCCTGGCTAGTTCAGACTGGAAAAATGGCCCAAGTCCATACGTAATGTAATAGCCAATTTTGTCTTTGTGTAAATTGAATTTCTGAGCTACTTCACAACGTTTAAACATCAATTTAAAAAGATTAGTTGAATTTCCATGAGACCTAGCTGAGCTGTGACTATACACTTGATCCAGTGACCAGTAAATTTCTGCCTCAGTCACTTCATCATTCGAAAAGAATTTATCAACTGAGCCAAGTGTATTCTGTTTTGACATTCCTACTTCAGATCCCTGAAAGCACTCTCTGTTACTAGTACTAGCACAATTACTACTAGGCCTAAAAGGAAGAACTTCCTGCACCCCTTTTACAAGAGGACTTGATAGCTGAAGGTGCTTTTTACCCTTTGCATGTAATTTAATTGCATACACCCCAGCACCAGATATACTAAACTTTTCCATACACAACTTACAGAAGGCAGAATGTTTATCATTTTCCACTGGTTTTAACCACAACGAAAAATCGTCATCATCCAGCCAAGTTCAGTTGAAAGAATTTTTACCAGGCATTATCAAAATACAAAGAAACGTTTACAGGCTTATTTAAATCCAATACGAGAATAAGTCAAAAATTCAAACAAAAAACTTTAGCACCAACACTGCACGAAAAAACAGCAGAATTCCGTCTCACGGAAAAAGACGCCGGAGTAGCCCTACGGAATGTTAGTAAACAAATATCCAACTCGTCCACTGCCGCACACTTTATATTAATGAAGACGCATAAAAAAAGACAGAATCGATTTCAATAAAAACTACAACTGCTTTTAATGAAGGTTCATAACAAAGCAAAAAACTACTTCTCCATGCACAGAATGGCACCGACTCACAGCTAACTATATAGGTTAAGTAACTATTGCCGCCTAATTCCCAACCGCAGCAGGGTTGTTTTCAAATTATGCTATGCTCACAGTCTATGATTGTTAGCAGCTAGAGCATCTATCGACATTCATATGAACTAAAATTACAGAGTCGATAAATTCAAATGTATATACATTGTAATAAGAATTTATTAAATTAAAAAATGTATTTTAAAGTAATTCCATTAAAAATAAATCAAATAAATAAATTCTTATATTCTTATTATTATTACATATTCGAAATAACCTCTTAGTCCTTCATTTAATAAAAAAAATAAATAAAATGTGATTATAAGTTGACTTAAAATCTAAAATCATGCAAATTTAATGTGATTATTTGCATATGTTTTGCAAAGATATCGCATTTACGCAGTTTCCAAAAATTAACATTAGAAAAGAAATACGCACGATATTCCAAACAAGGCAGAAAAGAATAATTCATCTTACTTACCTTTGTTGTATATAAAATATGTAATATTTTATTTTGTACATGCATGTTAATTTATAAATTTGCGAATAATCTTACATATGCAATGCATCTGCATTTATGAGATTATTTATTTTTAACGTTGATATTTTTAATCGTGATTAAGTTTATTTATTTGAAATAATTATTTGCAAAACGTATGCAAATAATCACATTAAATTTGCATGATTTTAAATTTTAAGTTAACTTATAATCACCTTTTATTTTTTTTATTAAATGAAGGACTAATAGGTTACTTCAAATATGTAATAATAAGAATGTATTTATTTGATTTATTTTTTAATAGAATTACTTTAAAATACATTTTTTAATTTCATAAATTCCTATTACAATGCATCTACATTTGAATTTATCGACTCTGTAATTTTAGTTCATATGAATGTCGATAGATGCTCTAGCTGCTAACAGTCATAGATTGTGAGCGTAGCATAATTTGAAAACAACCCTGAACCGCAGTGATGCACGGACCAAAGAGTAAAAATCCCTCGGCAGAACATACCATTTCCCTATTTGAGTTTCTCACTAGACGGAGACGCAAAAATTCGTTACGGCCATTTCTTTCTCGTTACTTTTAATTACTTTTGTTACCTTTTTCAAAAAATGGTACTTTTTTGTTATTTTCGTTACTTTCATTACCTGTAGACACCCTGTATATATCGTAAATACATGTTACTATCTTTCCTTGTGTTAAAAATATTGTTACGACGGTCTACTCGATCGTCGTAGGTACAGTGGAAACAAAATAAGTACAAGACACCAATTAAGTCACTAATCACACCTTTAATTGTTATAGTAAAACAGTTCGTAATTAACAACACAGTGTCTACAACAAATCAAATGAAATTGTCATACGCAATAAAATGTCTACTAATATTAAAACTCAACTGTATTACAATTATACCGTCCGAATATAAAACGCAACACTTCACTAATAACTACTTGAACGTACACCGTAATAACTCGAACCGCTCTGTAAATATATCGCACTAATACTCTCGAACCGCACAGTCAAAAATCTCGCATTGAACTGAAAACTAAGGCCGCGACGCGATGTATTTATAGTTACGCTCACACACCAGAAGCTTCCAAACTGCGTCTTATCTCTCGCGAACTACGTAATTGCTGCGGCCTTGACACAGTCCGAGCGCCCGAGCGAAGGCTGGCACAGTCGAGAAAATTCTCGCAAAATGCGTTTAGTAGCACGTACACCACACGCTTACGTCGAGATCTTTCTGGCGCATTCGATAAACGCGTAGATTGTTCTGTGCTGTCGTAGCACTGCCCCCTCCTTAAGCCTGTTCGTCCCGAACTGGCAAAGCGTCTTCGAAGTAATACTCGACCAGGCGATCTAGGTGGCCATCCTTGCGAAGGATAATTTTCCCGTTCTTCGAATTCAGTCTCGTGTGATCCGAACATCACGTTCCCAGGAATGCGAATCTTTCGCGCAACCACTAGCTGATCCAAGTTTGTTTGGTTCTCGTCAACAACCTCTTGCGTAACCTCATCTTCAGCCACTTTACCCTCGGCCGCTTCTATCAGCTCAGGAACAAGCAAGAGTTTTGTCTCGACACCCATAGTTGGCTCTCCAATCACTTCTTTTGTCGTTATACTTATTTGTACTTCCTCTGCTAGTTCTTCCTCCATTTCCGCTTGCAACAGGGAGGTTTCCTCTTGACCAGACTTGTTGAATTTTTCTTCGACTAATGCCACTCGCTTAATCGAATGGTTGGTAGACCCTGTCATTTTGGCCATGCAAAGCTTTATCTTCTCTTGGCCAACTTTCAGGACATTCTCTCTTAAGTCCACAACGAATCCGTAGGCATTCATAATGTCCGTGCCAAGAATCACTTCATCGACAATGTCTGCAACGAGCATTTGGTGGCTAAACTCAAGAAGACCCAGGCGTACACGTACGTCTACCTTTCCTAGCACCTTGACGGGGCTTCCAGTCACAGTCTGTATTGTACAAGAGCTAATTAGAGGATGGCGGTTACAGACTAAGTCAGGGCGCACAATGGACACTGTTGCGCCCGTGTCAACTGTAAATGATGTTGGTTTACCATCCGCAAATCCACTAACAATCAAGTTTCCACTGATCTTATGTAGCGTGGAAACTGTGTGCTGTTCTGGGCCTTTACTTCTCCAATTGGTGCGATCAGTCTCTTCTCTCTGTATCTTCTTCTCCCAACAGTCTACCTGTAGATGACCACGTTTTCCACAGTTGTAACATTTCGGTCTTCTGTCTTTTTCAAATCGTTGCGATTCTCTTGAACTTTTGAACTGTTTGTCCGACAACACTGTTTTTCTGCACCCATCGTAACGGTAATGTGATACAGGGATCTTCTGACTGCAACGTGATGGCACAAACCCATTAATGTAGTGGGACGCTGACTTGGCAGCTTCAAACTCTAGGCCGTGAACAAGAGCTTCTGAGCTATCTCGGTGTCTTGCCATTCGTAACACTTGCTGAAGTTCACAATCTCCGATGCCATCAATAAATGTCTGCACCGTAAACCTTATTCGGAAGTCTTCTGGTGCTTCAGGATAGGCCAATCTAATCAATCTGTCGATACTTGCTTCAAATTCTTGCAGACTTTCCCCGGAACGTTGTCGTCTTGTTCTCAATTGAGCGTAGTACACCTCTCGCAAATGTTTATCACCGTAGCGTAATTCTAGAGCTTTTATCAACTCGGCATAAATGTTCTGGCTGTCAGGTGGCACTTTCTGTAATAGTTCTGCCGCGGGTCCTTTTAATGAGAGGACGAGCGAAACAGCCTTGTCTTTTTCTGTCCAATTATTTGCGCATGCAGCAGCTTCAAATTGGCGGAGGTACGTTGCCCAGTGAGTGCTTCCGTCAAAGGTTGGAGCTTTGACATGAACTGTCCCTACTGCAGGCAAAGTGACTTTCTCTGTTAACTTATTTTCTGTGTATTTTTCTGTCTTGATCACTGGTACAGTCTGTTCAGAAATTTGTTTTGGTTGAATCTTCATGCACTGTTCAACTTCAATTTTAATTTGTTCTCTTATGTTTGCCATTGAGTTTTCTACTGCAGATATTTTTGTTGACATAACTTCTTCCACAGTCAAGACAGATTTTTCTACTTTAGCTATTTTATTTGACATGGATTCTTCTACGTCGGATATTCTGGTAATCTGACTGTTGAGCTCACCTCGTAATTCACCTACGTCACCACGTAGGAGACCCAATTCTGCGGTAGTATGTTCTTGCATCTGCTTTTGTTCATGAATTAATGCTTTGATGTCATCTGCCTCCTGCTTGCGTTTTTCATCCTGTCGTTTTTCTGCTTCTTCCGCCTCCTGTCTGCGTTTCTCATCCTGTCGTTTCTCTGCTTCTTCTCTTTCTTGTATTTGTTCTTCTTTTTGTCGTGTTTCTGTTTCTTCCGCCTCCTGTCTGCGTCTTTCCTCTGCTTCCAGCAGGAGGGTTTTCTGTCTCTCTTCCGCTTTCTCTGAATCCTGTCGTCGTCGTTCTTCTGTCTGCAACAACAGCGCCTGGAAATTTTCCATCATCTGACTGGCATCCATTGTTTTTCGATTAATTACGAATTACACTCGTCTTGTACAAAGTATCCACTGTTTCCACTGTTAACCGTTCTATCCCACTTCTGACACCACTGTTACGACGGTCTACTCGATCGTCGTAGGTACAGTGGAAACAAAATAAGTACAAGACACCAATTAAGTCACTAATCACACCTTTAATTGTTATAGTAAAACAGTTCGTAATTAACAACACAGTGTCTACAACAAATCAAATGAAATTGTCATACGCAATAAAATTTCCACTAATATTAAAACTCAACTGTATTACAATTATACCGTCCGAATATAAAACGCAACACTTCACTAATAACTACTTGAACGTACACCGTAATAACTCGAACCGCTCTGTAAATATATCGCACTAATACTCTCGAACCGCACAGTCAAAAATCTCGCATTGAACTGAAAACTAAGGCCGCGACGCGATGTATTTATAGTTACGCTCACACACCAGAAGCTTCCAAACTGCGTCTTATCTCTCGCGAACTACATAATTGCTGCGGCCTTGACACAGTCCGAGCGCCCGAGCGAAGGCTGGCACAGTCGAGAAAATTCTCGCAAAATGCGTTTAGTAGCACGTACACCACACGCTTACGTCGAGATCTTTCTGGCGCATTCGATAAACGCGTAGATTGTTCTGTGCTGTCGTAGCAATATATAATTTATTTGTCTCATATATACCGGGTGGCCCATAAGTCAGTTGGCACTAGCAGTATGTAGACGCTCGATTGACTAGCATAGTAGTTACTTGACTTGACTAGAAAAGGATGGAGGCCACTTTGAGCATTTCTTGTAGGTCATGAGAACTATGCTATTAACTATCTGTATGCGTTATCTGTATCTGTATCCCTGCTGCACCTCTACAATGAAAGTGCTATTTGCAATTTTGCCAACTGACTTATGGGCCACCCTGTATTTAGTACGATATATATGAGCATATTACCCCACAAAAATATTATAATATGTAGTATTTTTGAGACAGATTTAGTTAAATGTCAGTTTTCCCTCAACCCGTTAAATTAACACTTAAATTATTTAGTAATAATTATATTAAAAATTAATTATATATAACAATATACCATGTGTTGTACTACCAACTTATGATTTGAAAAAAGTTCACACTTAAGCATGTGTCATAAATGCATAAGATGAAGAACATTTTCAACCAGGATAAAAAAATTGCAAAAACGCCAGGGGTTTTTCACACATACTATAGTAAATAATGCTCTGATCTTCAAAGCGTTAACATACAAAGTACAATCATACAGTACACAAGAAACAAGCATATGTCTGCACTGCATGAAATAATATTACATGAAACAATAAAATAGATCCTAAAAAAAACATTACACAGAATTAATTTATATAAAAAACATTATTATTCACATCATTAGAAGAATGATTTAAAAACTTACGAAAACGACATATTTACAAAAAATACTGAAAGGATTCATGAAAAATACACAAAGTAGGAACAAATTAATTTTACAAAAAGTACTTGAAAATGATATAACTCTCACCATTGGGAAGAACAGCTTTTACAATAGCAGGAAATTTCAAACTGTATGACCATGTTGCCATGACCTTTTCACCAACTTTGAAATTTGTTCTAGATGTTATACTGCAACACATAAGACAGAAGATTTAACTATTAGTTGTTAGGCAGACTGTAAAAAAAAAAAAAAAAAAAAAAAAAAAAAAAAAAAAAAAAAAAAAAAAAAACTGACATTGGTTTTCATCTCATAGCCTGCAGATACATGTATATCACTGTCACAGACAAACAATCTGATTAACATAATACAGTTTTCTGTATGAGGTGCTCGTCCGGTTTGTAGACAAAATGTCTAACCTAACCTAGCCAAAACATTAGACAACTGCGACTGGAGATTATGAGTCTAAGTACCCACAGATACATTATAATGTAATGAACATTGTTTATACATATTACACTGACTACAAAATGCAATTCATATTCAGCACCAAGAAACAAGAAATCCTGTAAACCCACAGCTTATGTACTAGTAAAGAACTGAGAAAAAAGTGTTATAATATCTCACATCCTTTTTACATTTACATGTTCACATTTTTTTATTCAGAAAAAAATATACTTTAGAAATATGCAGAAAGACAATTCTTCTGTTAGCAATATTCTACTACTAATATTATATAGTGATTTGGTTACATCACCTGCAGATTGTCACAAATTCCAAGCAGCAGAAGTAAATAGCTCATAATGGGTTACAATGATAGTGTACATGCTTTCAATATCTGTTAATGATGATAAAGAATACTGATCAAGCTTTTTGTAGAATTGATAAAAATATCTTTATCAGACTGAAACTCTCGCTCTAGTTCAACAACTAGGATAAACTTAATTGTTTTATTTTTATAAATAATGATGGTGATGGCAGAGTTTTCAATAATGATTTTGCAAGATATCAAGCTAACTTTTCAACTCTATAAACAATATTCTTGAATAAGGTAAAAAAAAACAATTAATAAACAAATAGTTAAAGTTTACCTATACTGAGAAATATACATTTTGGTTTCAGAATATTATTAATTTACAGTGGGAAAAATGTTCATTTAATAACTTTGCCTCCTCATAAAGGAGATTCAGTTGATACCAAAAATATAGGTATGAACTATGAAATTTATAAGAACATTAAAAACTGTGTAATTTCTAGGACGATTAAGTTAATGGATTGATATGTGGCCGAGATTGTTATTACAGTTTATTACATATATTTATTATTATGTAACTTGTTACATTTATTTTACATATTGTTTGTCGATGCATATGTTATTACGTGTTATATTTATATTTGTTATATATCTGCATGATGTGTATTTATAATGTTTGTGTTGTGTAGGGTAACATTTCATTTGTTAAATATTTTTATTTATCTCATTTATTTGCATTATTTGGTATTTAAACCATTATTGAATGTAGTTTTTAAATTGTACCAGTTCCTGTGTATTTTGTTGCAATGTTTGTCTTCACTAAGCACCTTCTAGTTTAATATATGTTACTGCATCTGTATGAGAATTTCTGTATGATTTACAAATTTATTTTTATAATTTTTGTGGCCGCTAATGACCGATGCTGTTGCAGCGACCTTATTAAAAAGTCTGCCATAAAGACAGAAAAAAGTACTTAAAATATTATTACAGTTTACCATGTTTCTAAACAAAAATATATTTCATCTTTTACTGCGTAATTTTGTCAAAATTATATTTTTTTTTATTATAAGTGTAATAAATAAATAAATTTTTTAGATTCATTTGCAGGGTTGCTTCCTCAGTGCTTCCATATCATAACAATCTAATCTCCACTGTAAGTTTACTGTGACCAGTGGTCACATAAACATACTAGTAACAAACATTAATGTGGTAACAGCCTAGGGGTGCAAATTGAGTTTTATAATAAATTTAATTACTAAATAGTAATTACAGTAAAATACTGTTATTAGTATTAACTTTTTATATAACTATTTGTTTAGTACTTGTCATTACACACATCTAACACTATAATTAAAAAGTACTCATGCCACTGTAATCATGATTATAAAATGCAATTAAAAAATCACTAGTTAAACATCATGGATTGATTACAATTTGGTTATCATGGTTTAATTCATAGCTGTCAATATATCTTTTCAAACTAGAAGAAAAACGAAGCAGGTAAAACACTACACTATACTCACAACTGAACTTGTATCTCATTTCAGGCTATTTCTTTTGAACTGAGCTGCCTTATCTTTCACATAAATATTCAGCACTATATGTATTGTCTTTACAAGACTTCAAATTTTAATATTACAAATTTTTATAACTACAATTTTTACATCGAAGTCTTAAATGTGAGATTAGGTTTATTTGTATGCAATTGATTAATAAACAATGATAAAAAGATAAATAAAAGAAAAACACTCCATACAGAATATGTATATAGATGTGCACCATAAACATTTATATCTACTACCAACCAGTTAACTAGAAAAAAACAGTAAACAGCTGAAAACTTTTGTTCAAATTTAGGTTTATATTTGTGTGTAATTATAAAGTTGAATTTTACCCAATTTTGTTACATTTTCATATTAGTTACTAACAACTATAACTAAAAACAAAACTAACCTCACAAACACAGATGCTGACACACTATGTAGGTGTTTAGTTTTTTACTTATTTTTTCTTAGACTTTTCATATATTTAGTTACTGAGTGATATACAAAATAAAGTTAATTATGTTAATACTGGAAATCATGAATAGGAAAAGTGCTAGCATTTTCTTAACCTACAAATGCCATACATACTATTAAAAAATAGTTCATATGAGTTGATTGGTGAATATGGTCAACTACAAATTTGGAATTTACTACTTTTAAAATACTTATTGGAAAATTAGCAGTGTATCCATATCAGTACCCTATACTAACATCAATGTTTCTTTATGATAATTTGATAAAATATTTCTTAAACCTACATTTTTAAAACAAAACTGAAAGTCACTGGTTACTGCTAAACAGGTTCATGAGGTTTACATATAAAATAGTAAGGGCTGCCTTTTATCTCAATGAACATAAACACATTTTGCGCATGACTGCAGGTCAGGACTCAGTTAAGACACAAATTCTTCCAGTTTTTCTATCTTTATAGGCTACAGTTATTATTTTTTCTACTGGTTACAAACTAACAATTATGTAAAACAAGCAAACTTATCAAATTTACCTTTTTCAATAAAAGCAAATACACATAAGAAAAATCAACACTAATAAATTAACTGTCACAAGTGACTGCATCAATCATGGAGAAATATAAACAAACAAAAAGAAAAAAGGGACAATGGTACCAACTTAAAAAACTAAAGGGAATTCACAACATTTTGTTTACCTTTTATTATATAATTACCTTGTTCATAGTTTTCTGTAGTAGCTATGGAAGGATATATAGTGAGAGGTGGGATTTGTATGGGATTATTTTAGCTGAATGGTTTGTTTATCAGTGGCAGAATATTATCTTATGTTGAGGTTTGATTGGTTTTGGGATTTTTTTCTCTTACAAAGGAACAGATTATGGACAGAATAACTTTGTGAGAAACATGAATAAACAGTTTTCAGTGAATGTTTTAGTTTCTTGCTTTTATTTTTACTTTGTACCCATACTACTGTATATTTCGTCATAAAATTGTTTGTGGTAGTGAAGTACTCGAGGAATGGTGTATTACTTATTTGTGAATTTTGGAAAGCAATGAACTGGAAAGTTTTCTACCTCTCCTTAAAATTTTTCATTGGGCCGTGTACAATGAGGCTCAGAGCCCTCTGACCTATCAACATGAACTTAATATTTATTGTCAGAAATTATACTGTTACGACATAAGTACTCTGTGAATGATGAAAAATTCAATTTAAAAAAATTTAAGGAGATTGCATATGTAGGTGACAACACAAGCCACATGCATGAACCTAGTATGCTTTAATCACCCTTTACAGGTTTCATGACATAACCCAACCTATGACAGCACGAGCTGACTCAATACAATAGTATTATCAATAACTGATGTTGGGAATTCCTAGATACCATGTACACGCTCACCTAGCAAGCCCCAGAAAATGCATTTCAATTGTCAAGAATTTATTAGCACATCACCTCTTGAAATATAACATTTGCTTGGTAAATTACTTAAAATATTTTTGTAAAGCTTGAAAAACTAAAAACAAATATAAATTTACAAGGACAACAGACTATTTTGAAAATCTCACTTTTCTCTAAAATTTATATCAATATTCATAACATTATATGCATCAGTTCTTGTCTCTCACTTCTTCTTAACTTTTAAAACAGTTTTACAAACATCTGATAACTCATAAAATTTCAACAGTTTACATAGCTTGCAGTTAATACATACATAATGTAATGTACCTTGCTCAGCTTCTACAACTTGAACTCTCTACAATTCATGACTTACTTAAATAAACATAGATGTACTCTGATTTGCACAAAGAACTGTAAACATTTGTCTAAAAAATCTTGAAATGTTTATGCTATAAGAGTACAACTAACACAGTAAATATACATCCAACTGCAAATAAAATGTATAAACTATGATTCTACTTAGTAATATGCCAAACTTTCATACGGGTATCACTATCAGTTACAGTTTCCCCATTTCATCAGAAGCATTATTTTTTTTACAATAAATACTACCCTACACTAAACTAATCCATTAACATAACTAATTCAATGTCTCTCTCTTAACATAACTGGACATAAAAATAAATAAAAAACCAGCTGTATTAATAATTAGACTAAAATTTATTGTATATTAAATGTACATAAAAATTTATATAAAATATATTATTTACATTATAAAACATAATATACTAAACAACAACAATATCAATTGTTTCCCACACAGGTATCAAGTGAATTTGGTTTTCAAAAGGATTTGGTTGTTCAGATGGTAATGTAGGTGGAGTCACATTTAGCCTGGACAAAACAAGGAAAGAAGTTAGTATTACACTCTTGATAACTACAGTTTATTCTTAATAAATTTGTCTACATTTATTTCGATTATAAGTACAATATATTAAAACAACTATATTACATAAACAACTATCGTAGGAACATGTTCACTATGTCAATGATTAGATATGCTAGGTCCTGCTTTAGGTACTAGTTACTTAGGCATCACAATGTAAATACTTAAATACTAAAAAATGTAATAATCATGTCCTACCAACTCTGAAACGAATATTTAATTCAAAATTATCTTCATGTTGTGACAGATCGTTAATTATTTATAAATAAATGTTTGTGCCCAAACCATAGCTGCTCTGAAGAATTGTCTTCAGTTGGTGTATTGCTAAAATCAATACATCTCACATCACACATTCTGACGCCATCATTCATTGAGCTACTACACATTCATAATTACAAGCACATCTGATCTGTGCTTCTATTACATAGCATTGTTGCTTACTGCATGGGCATTAATTCAAACACACACTGATTATACTAAAACAAAATCCTTGAATAACTAACCCATTAAACACCGTAATGCCATAATTATGGTGATGAATGTATGGCATAATTAATTGGAACAGTTGAAGGTAAGCTGGAAAGTTTTCAGATAATGACACATGAGAAGATAATCAACAGTTTGAAGCGAAATTAAGCTATTCCCAATTTGATAATGGCAAAAATGAGCAAGAGACATGAAACCCACCAACAGCCCACACAATGAGAGACAATGATGTCTCTAAGAGCCTTCAATACATGTTGCAAAAGGCAACATAAACATGAAGACTTCTTCACATTGAGAATGTTTCATGAAGAAACATTCTTAAATTTTTTTGTAAAAACAAAGGAATGAAACAAATATTACTCTTCTTGTATAAATGATGTCCCAACATTTTCTCAACAAACATTTATTATAAACATATATATTGTAACGCAACAGAAATGCGGTCCTCGACGTTACATAAATAAAAATATTAGAAATAGAATAGGGAAATAAATATCTATATCCCATATTAATACAAGGGTCAGATAAATAAATTTATCATTATATAAAAATAATAAGAATGCAAGGTAGTAATAGCAATAAAAAATAAACATGTACTATAGACAATAGTAAGAAATCTCAATGTTCAGTGAGAAGTAAATAAATCAAAAATACTGATAAGAATTATAAGAAAGAAACTAATATTGAATATGTTAAAGTAAATGACGGTGAAAATAGATAAAAATGAGTCAATAATATACATTACAAGTTAATCGAAAATAATGATTCTGAATTGTATAATGTTATGTTGTTATCATAAATATTATGTTAAAGTTTGTGTTAGCTTATGAAGCTTACTTGTTGATGTAATATCAAATAATGAAGCAATATGTATTATTTGTTTACTGTTGTAGAAATGTGATGGAAATCAGTTAATTAGTATTAATTAATTTCAATTTTTCTTATGTGTGATCCATAGGTCAAGATAAAGTTGTTGTTAGATATCATAAAGATAATTATTTGTGTACATGTACGTAGTTAAAGGTTGATTATGTTTGTAAACTTGTATAAAAAAGGCTATAGTTGTTAACAAGTTATATTCAAAAGTAGATCCAAATATAATAAAAGGCCTAACAGCCAATAACACTATATAACAACTCAGAATAGAAAGGTTAGGTAAAGAAGTTAATAATAATTAATGAATATAATTCAAGGAGTTAGAAAAAACCAATAATAATTAATAATAAATAATAAACAAAATCAATATAAACAAATTATGATAATGCCATAGTGCAATGATATCGATTGATAACGTTTGATATCGGAAAAATAATAATTATGAAAAGAAAGACTAAGATTGAAAAACCAGCAGAATATATATAGAAATTAGTAAACAAGCTATAAATAAGATTATATTTTGATATAATGGAAGTTTAATAAGGAATTATTTTGATGAGTGGAAGAATAATATATGAAATTATCACTATATAACAAAACATTGAAAAAGAATAAAAAAATTTGTTGCTAGGGACAACAAAAATTAATATAATTTGTTGATTTTGATTATTGCAATTTACGACATGAACGAGACGGGATTAAACCAAGAGAGATGGTCAATAAAAACTAATGTAATCTAAATTATTAAATCTAGTAACAGTCATAATATATTAAAGACTAATTGTCAGAATTTGGGCCAGTAAACATTAACCCAATTGTAAATTGTATCATATAAACAACAAAAAGTAATTGAATTCAAAAAGAATGACTTGGATTGCCCAATATCAGATCAAGAAACGAATGCTAATTTAATGAAATAATAATACCATATAAAGAACTACCTGTGTAAAGAGTTAATCCTACAAACCAAACGAAAAATAATAACCATTAAATCACATTGGACATCGCAGTTTACATCATACAATTGAAAACGTATTTGGATCCAGAGTTTGCCGAAGCACGTAATCACAAGTTTGGCCGTTGGTGAACAAAGGGAGCAGTATTTCTGCATCAACCAGGACCAAGGATTTCACTTTATTACAACTTGAAGACAAGAATAAAGAAAATCATCTCATCTGTGTCTGATACGGGGCGACAACTAACGAGATTAGAAGCAACAGCCTTCCTGAGTCGCTTAGTACTTCGCACGGTAATTTCCAATTGTATAAATAATATTAAACACAACAACACTTTAATTTTGTAATATCTTGCATTCCTATTTATGTATTTTTAATCTTCCCCCCAGTTGAAAGAACCTTCACACCCTGAATCTAAATTAATTATAAAAACTATAACTGAATTTAAAATAAAATATTGGATATTGTGTTGTAGTCTCCAAGTTGCATATAACCAACTATATTTAATATTACCTTGTGTATCCAGGTACACTGGTGCTCCTCCTTGCAACTTCAATGTTTCTTTAAAAAACTACGCGTTTCGGGACTCATGGTCCCGTCATCAGGTTGGTAAAAAAACAAGAATCACTCACATGGAGTACGTCAACTTAAAAAAAAATGGCATCATTCAACTCGTTGGTTAACAGATTACTGAAAATTCCGTTAGAAGCGAAAGACTACATCGATGAGCTTAATACGATAAAGTATATCGCGGTGGCCAATGGTTACAGTAGTACAGTTATAGACAAAATAGTAGCGAAGCAGAGGAGGAACATATATAAAAATAGAAGCATAAACAAAACACACAACAGTGACATTAAATACAGTAAAGCCCCGATTATCCGCGGAATTGGGTGGCAAGGGCACCACAGATAGTGAAAATCGCGGATAACCCGAAAAAAGACTAAAAATGAGGTGTAAACACGAAAAAAAATATTTCAGCATAAAAACTATGTTTTATTGTACAAAAAAACATAATATGTAAAACTTTTAAAATATGTACAGTACAGCAGAACCCTTTGCTCTACGTCTAAATCACTAAAATAAAGAACAGTAAACAAAAAACAATACTGTACTGTTAACAAAAAGTGTTCAGTTACGCCTTTTTAAAAAAAATCAGTCACTCGTTTTTACTTCTTGCTTTGGAAACACCTTTTCTTTATTCTAGATTGTACTTTCCTTAACATGAGTTTTTCTGCCAGAAGTGCGTCGTCGTCTTGTTCCTCTAAATATTGAAGCAATCCGTCTACGTGCTGCAAAGCAGTTTCGTGTGTCATCCGCGCAGGCGCCTCGTCTTCTTCACTTTCACTTTGTTCTTCTTCGTTCTCGTTCACTCCCATTGCTTTGTTCGTTATCTCTACGTCAGTCAGTCAGTCGTTCAAACCCTGGCTCACTTGCGTCGCATTCCAGCCACTCTTCTATGTTCTCTTCGTCGACATTCTCACCTCCCGGAACGGATGTCACTAGGTCAACAAGTGTAGCGGTCGGCATGACTTCATTCTCTTCTTCACAAATGTTTTGGTTGACATTTGTTTCGATACTCGGAAAGAGTTTTTCCATGATTTAACAAGGGTTGAGGGTTTGATGTAATCCCATGCAGACGCAATATCGTAAATGCTATCCAAAATTGTATAATTCTTCCAAAATTCTTTGAGATCGCAGCCTTCTTCGATTTTTGACAGTAACAACTTTGTTCTGTATGTTCTCTTCATGGTTGCAATGACTCCCTGGTCCATAGGTTGTATCAGCGCAGTAACATTTGGGGGCAAAAACTTTGCGAAGATTTGCCCGTCAGAAGATTTAAGCACACATGTAGCTGGGTGTGAAGGCGCGTTGTCAATTAACAAAACAGCCTTCTTTGGCAAATTTTTTGAGTCAAGATGTTTACGTACTTGAGGCACAAAAATGTTTTCAAACCATTCTTGAAAAATCTGCTGGTTCATCCAACCTTTTTTTTGGTTGAAATAATCAACTGGTAAATTTTCTGCTCTTGTCCCCTTAAAAGACCTCGGTTTCTTTGATTTACCGATTACAAGAAGCCTAAGTTTGTGACTACCCGCAGCGTTGCTGCATGGCAAGATTGTAATTCTTTCCTTGCTACTTTTGTGACCTGCCGCTTGATGTTCACTTTTAAATGCTAAAGTACGAGTGGGAAGACACTTCCAAAAAAGCCCTGATTCATCAGCGTTATAAATTTGTTCATATGACAGATCTTCAGACAACACAAACTCTTCAAAATCACGTTGAAAATTATCAGCTGCTTGTTGATGACCACTCAGCTTCTCTCCGTGTAGACCAATCTCTCTAATTCCATGACGTTTCTTAAAACGATGTAACCAACCGGACGACGCATCAAAATTTCCTTCCAGGCCTAACAAATCAAAAAAGATTTTTGCTTTAGCTGCAATGGTAGGACCAGACACGGGGGTGCCCTCATTTCGCACCTGAGCTTACCATTCCGCTAATGCCGACTCATATTCATTATAGGTGGATTTCTTCATTGTTTTTCGTTTTTTCATCCCAGAAGCACTGTCTGACACTGATGCAAAGGCTAACAGTCTGTCTTTTTGCTTTAAAAGGTCTCGCACTGTTGTTTCCCCGATCCCGTAATTCAAACACATCTGCTTCCTTGAAGCGCTTTTTTCTATTTTAGAAATCATTTCAAGTTTTTGTGCAATCGTTAACACAACCTTCTTTCGTTTTTCAGCCATTATTAATTTCAAGAACTAACGAACTGATCACGACTGATCACTAAGCACGCTTACTGACAACTGACACCATTGGCAGACCGAGAGAATATGTACGTAGAGGGGGAAGGTTAGTGAACTTGACCAAAACAAAAGAGCAAGAGCCAAAACAAAATTCCGAGAAGGCCTATAGGATTACGATGCACAATGAACCTGTCAGAAATTTTCGACCTTCGCACTGTAGGGCCTATTGTATTTTCCCTGTTGTTGGCTTGGATTAAAATTGTTTTTTTTTGAGGTTCGTAATTAAAAAAATTTTTCGCGGCACTCGCGGATAATCGGGGCTTTACTGTATATACCAACGGAATTTACAAATCTTTTGCCTAATACTATTAAGAACGTTTTTAAAAAACACGGTTTCGCAGTTTCTTTCAAAACGAGTAATTGTATTTTGAACGCTTTGAGACCAGTGACCAACAGACTAGTAGAAACCTGTTCTGGTATTTATAAAATAGAATGCGAGGACTGCAATAATTTTTATGTTGGACAAACGGGCAGGAAATTTCTGGATAGGTACAGAGAACATCTCCCTAGAGGTGATATCCAGAAGATAAAATCAAACTTTGCCTTGCATATAGTGTAACGTAGAAAACGAGGTCGTACCTGTTGAAATGTCTCACACTTGTTTATATGGTGTATTAGTGTGAATGTAGTGTGTTTGCCTCACACTGGTTGTTACATAAATCGACGTCACTACTGGAGTCCGTAGCGTTGTCAATGTCACCAGTACAACCTACCTGTTAATTCATAGGGATTACGATTCCCGGGTGGCGCCAAATTGTTTTTGTAAAACAATTAAAACATCTAATTTTTAAAGTAATACGTGGTATTAGCATGGACAGCTGTGGTGTTCGAATTCCCGCTGCTACACAGGTTGTCGACTCGGCCACTCGTGATAAGCGCTAGTTGGCTATGACTTAAAACTTCGCTAACACACATATATTTACAAAAAAATCCTATGAAATAACAAGGTAGTAATGTTCTGTACTGCTTTTTTTAATACACATTTAATTATCAATAAATATGACAATTGAATCATAAACAAAATTATAATATTATGCTCCGGCTTAGAGCTTGAAACACAAAATATCTCAGGTTGGCAAAATTGATTTTAAAACACTATCGTTCAGTTACTTTCAACAAAATTACTATGTTTTTAAAATCTGGAGTTCTTTTGATCATGAAAATAGACATAAACGTTGATTACATGAAAAGAAAGTACACTACTATACCTTATACGTACTTAGGATTTATAATGTGTTTGTACAATTTGTTCAGTAGTGTCGTATTTCTGTTACAGTAGTTATGTTCACAAATAAGGTTATCTTTATAAATTTTTTTTTTAATGTAAGTAAATTATGCCTTTACCTTTGAAAGAAAATACTATTTTTTAAATAGTGAGAAATTTTATCATTTGAAAATAATTTAAGTAATTTGGGGTTTTTGGGAGTAAGAAATTATTCGGTACTTATCAGTTCATCTCACGTTGTCTGTATCGTCATCAGGATCGGTGTATATTTTTCGAATTTGGGCTGGTTGAAGGCTTCCAACATCTTCTTCAAACTGGTCTGGGTTTTTTCGTTAATTAGTTTATTTAATTTCGTTCCTGGACATCATTAATTCTGTATAGATCGACGTCTCTTCATATTGGATTATTTTGGTTCACTAATTCGACTTCTTATAACTGTTTAAATTAAAGTTTTAGTTTGTCCAAATTCTTGTGTGGCATACCCACGCTTCGTTTCTTCAGCGTCTATCTAATTTAACGGAAAAATAAGCCCTCAAACGTCTCGTTGTCATAGTAACCAATAATTCAATGCTTGGTTAATTTCTCTTTACCTACATTGTTAGAACTATTTGAATTTTTATTCAAATTTATTAAGTATTTTCCTAATGATTTTATTCCCTTATAATTCCTTTGGGATAATAAATGACATCACTATTATTTTTCTTTCCTTTCAAAGTTTACAATGATACCTCATAAGGTCATATTCTGTTACACTTTAACTATAGTCTAATTAGTTGACATTTAATAAATAACATATCTTTCTTGAATTAAATTATTACCATAATACTTCTGTGTTAAAATAACTGATATATAATTACTGTCCACTCACTGTTCTTAGATTAGTAAGATTTTTTGTGAAATTGATACAATTTGCATTTGAATGTCTTTGGCAGTTACCTGTTTTCATAGTTACAAACAGCCATGATTGTTTTCTAGTGTATTTCCTTTTTGAATTACATTCTGAATTCAGCCTGATGGGCTTCACTTATTTGTTTGTGTTTTAATTACTATTCAACATACATACTCTTCATTTAAAGTATAATAGTTAGGTTTATGGACTGTAAGTCCCCTTTTCAGCCATATTCCTTCTTTAACATTGAATCAACTATTCTTTACAAGTTATAAATTATTCTTAGTACTAACATTGATTTCTTTCTTGTTTTAAACATTGTTACTTTCTTTAATATTATGAAGGTTAATTCCCCTTTCAACATGGGGTGTTGTATTCTTTACAATTTTAATCTTTAATAACAAACTTTACTTCTATCCTATCATGCCATGTTAACACAAGTTATGGTACTGGGCTTTCTCCCTGAATATTATTACAAGCTTCCCTAATATTAATTTTAAATACTATTTTTAATTACTTCTAGGTATATAACTAATTATAATTCCACTCCAATCATTGGTGGTTTATCAATGTTTTAAAGAGTGTCTATTTACTTAGCATTCTAATTTGAATGTTTCACATCCACTTTCACTATTTTTTAGGGCATTAACACTTCACTAAAGCACTTCACTTTGGTTCACTGTTTTGTAATTAGTGTTATTTAATGGGTAACCCCTATACTTTCTCCTACCATTTCTCACTATTTTGTTTTAGTATTATATTTACTATAAACAATATTAGGCTAGTTGTGTTTTGGTTGAATCTAACCTTTCTGACAGGGTTAGTGTACTTTTCCTATACTACATTGTTTTACAATTGTATTGTCTTAAAAATGGGTACATATGTTAAATTAATGCTAATAATAACATTGGTTTCATTAATATATAATTATTCAAGGTTTATTGACCGTATTCTATCTCTAAACATACAATCTTTCCCTTTTATATATGTGTGTTAGTTTCCCCTTGGGTTTTATCTGTCTCCTCTTCATTCTTCCTCTTCTTCTTCTTCAATCCGGTTCGGTTCTCCTCTTCTTCTCTTCTGGTTTAAATTCTGTTTACTTGTATGGATCTGTCCTCTTCTTCTGGTTCTTCTTTAGTTCTGTGTCCATCATTGTTTTGTCTATCATATTTTTAATAAGTATGTTACGTGGTTCCCTTCTTTATGTTTGGGTGTTTTGGCTCAATCACTTCAAAATATTTACATTTTAATAAGTATGTTACGTGGTTCCCTTCTTTATGTTTGGGTTTTTTGGCTCAATCACTTCAAAATATTTACATTTTAATAAGTATGTTACGTGGTTCCCTTCTTTATGTTTGGGTGTTTTGGCTCAATCACTTGGGTTGGGTAATATCGTTGTACGTCTTGTCAAAGTATTTACATTTTAATCATTTTTTACACATTTTATTTCATATGAAGTAATTTTATATCAAGAATTATCTTTTTTATCACTGGTACGATATTTGGCTTAATTGTATCGTTACAATAGTCAACCAGAACCATAATTACTCGAGTTTTCAAAGTAGCTTCAAGCCGTTGCATTTCTGTAAAAAGGGCAGCCTTATGGACGCGCTGGAAGAATTTGAAATTTATAAGGCCTCAAAAACCCAAGGTAATCAGCTCTTGAACGACAAGCTTTCTTTTAAGTCCAACGGACTGTATGACACGGCCATACGCGTGTTGGAACAACACATAGATAAAGGTAGAGATAGTGTGACGCGTAACGGTTAGTCGCTTGCAAGTTCCGATACAATGCGCATCGTGTAGTTGTGTAATTGTATACACGCGGTATGTGCGAGTGAAACTTTTTATTTATATCTTATTAAGTTGACGTACTCCATGTGAGTGATTCTTGTTTTTTTACCAACCTGATGATGGGGCCATGAGTCCCGAAACGCGTAGTTTTTTAAAGAAACATTGAAGTTGCAAGGAGGAGCACCAGTGTACCTGGATACACAAGGTAATATTAAATATAGTTAAAATATTGGACCGAACAATAATCGATTAACTCAACGTATAGCCTTTCGTATATCAAGTAAAACCAATCTTATTGAAATGTTAAAAAATTGAACTAATAAAGAAACCTTGTATAATTTCAGGATCTTATTATTTGGGTATTATTTAATGAAGTGGGAATAAGAATTAAACAGACAGAGTGTAAAATAACTAATCACCATACGCGGTGGGTTAACCTCTAAATTCCGTTTGTTTTGGAACTGCAGCGCTTGTTGCGGAATTCTCCGATACCAAAGTGAAGAGAGTTACACACGAATTTTCTATAATTCTCTGCAAGGCAGACTAGGCCTGAGCGGAATTTTTGAATACCACCCTACATACATAAATTTCATTCACACTAACACTTTTAGATTAAATAGAGAGATAAGATAGTCATAATTAACGATATTACTATATCTAGCAAACCCAGATACATAAGAAATTGAAATATTAAAATAATCAAAGAGAGGAAAAACAGAGAGGTACATACGAGAGAAATATTACAAATTGACGAACTCAACAGTGTGGCTTAAACCGTACACACAGGTCTAAATACAAATTGGCGTCTAACAACGTGAGGCGTTAGAGAAACATAAATTAAGACAGATAATCAATATAAATCACCACACACCAGCATACGAAGCAATACAATAAATATATATATATATATATATATATATATATATATATATATATTGTAACGTTACCAAATATGGTAGTTACATAAAATAAGCTAATATAACGTCAAGTAAGAGAAAAGCATGGAAGTATGTCTAGATAAATAAACCCAAGTATATAAAGGTGTGTATCTACAAATATATTAATATAAAAATCCAACGATAATGAAGATAATATTAACATAGCAACATCAAATACGAAATGAAGAAAGAAAATGACAAAATAAAATATCAGTAACCAGACCCAATAGGATCCAACAGTGAGGGGAACCAACAAAATAAGGACCAATAAACTCCAACAGAGAAGAAAACAAATAAAGATAGTGACTATAATGAAAATACTGAAGAAGAAGAAAGAAGAAGGACAAGGAAGCGTACCATGAAGAAAGAAGAAGATGGATAGATCATACAAGGACTCAACATAAACCAAGTGTACTAGAGACTATATAAGTGACCAAAGGAATGGTGATTATCAAATATGAAAGGAAAAACAGTGTTTAACATTTAAGGAACCACAAACAATTACAGTGAGTACTTAATATAGATGTGAAACCTGTGAATAGTTAACTAATTTCAACTGAATAAACCACACAAACAATCCCAGTGATGAAGTTTATAGTGTAAGAAGATATGTTAATTTCATAGTGAAACAGCAAGAATTAAAATAGTCAACTAAACACAGACAATTAGTGTGACTAATTTAATAAAGACTGTGATCTATATAGATAATCAAAAGACCACCAGAATGAAACAAAATCAAACAATTATATTATTGTTCATAGAGAACTGACAATAAATAAGAAACCTTTGTTATGTATCAAACAAAGTGACAGGAATTAAATTCAACCAATGACCAGAGAGATATTGTAAATAATACCAAAAGATTTGTGTTATTGTTTAAGAAGGAGTTGTATAAACATGTGTAACAAAATAATTAAAGTATTATAGTAAGATACCATACTGAAGTCATGTTAGTAGGAGCAAAATACTGCATTAAAACATGTTGTACAGTGTTACATAACCCCATAGGGAAGACACCTATGAAACAGAAAATCATACATGTTAATGTAAATAAATGACCATCAACTATGATATCAATCAAGAATTTGTTATAAATAATAATAAACCCTAATAAACAGTGTATTATGTTGCAACACAATGTAAATAAAACAGATCAAATATGATGGCACAGAGATAGGAGAAATGGAACAAGTATACCAATTTAGTTAGACAAAATACAATATCAAAACAGATACCAATGTTAATAAAAGTATTACCAGTAGTTAGATAAACATCTGGTACCACTTTGAGAACAGATTCTGAACATAATAATAACAGTATTGTAACCAAAATATTGTAAACTAGCTAACTAAGAACACATAGCCAAAAGTAAGCAGAAACATTGTATAACCAACTAGTTAAGCAAAATACTGTATTAAAGATTGAACAAAGATTGTTAAGAGTGTTACCAGTAGTAAGAGGAAAACCTCATGCTACTTTGAGAACAGACTATGACCATGAAAACAGTCATTTTATATACAAATAATTAAAAACCAAATGACTATAATGAAGGAACCCAGATGTAAACAAACTATGAGGAGCAAGTTACTTATGAAAAATGTAACATATAAACTTGTTTTAAAGTAAATGAAAACATTATCAAGAGTCAGAATAATGTCTAATACTACTTTGGAAACCCAAACCAAGTGTAACAGTAACAGTTTAATTATTGTTTTAATAAGAATAAATGACTACCATGATATGACACAATGTAAACAGACCCATTACTGAAAAATTGAAGGGTTCTGAGCTAGCTAAAAGCTAACCATTATATGGAGTGAATTGGGTACAATGAGTGTACACTAATTACAATTAGTACATGATATAATTTATATAGAAAAAACCAGAAATAAGGTAACAATTGTATAAGAGAGATAGGAGGGGACTAAAACAATGTAAATAGTAGATTAAATACAGTCATGTACAAATATTCTAGTGTAAAATTATGTAAATAGACGTTTCTAGTATTATTAAGTTGCAATATTACTAGTGTTAAATAAGAAAAATTAGTTTTAAATACATTTATGGAAAATCAAATATGGACGCCTAAAGACGCCATAATGAGATATTGTTTAGGGAACAATTATTCCCAAGTTTTGAATCAAACCAGTTGAGATATGGACTCAGAGCGTTTATTTAAAAAGTGTTTTAATATAAATAATTAAATTTGGTGTAATAGACTTATAAATATAAGATACACCATAAATAATTAATAAAATCGTTATAGTGATAGAAGTGATGGACAGAAAATAATCATGTTTAGACTTAAATTGAAGCGCATGATGTCTGCAATTCACTGACATCAACCATTTGACGATAGGACATAGATTAAGAAAGTTATTGTGATTTTAAACTTTTCAATTAAATTTTTGTACCAGTGCTGACGTCACAAAGCCTCAAACACAAAGTCAAATTTGGTAAAAAATTAAATATTTTAAGAAAACAAAGGGCTTTGGGTCGGAGAGTATAGTTTTTTCAGCCAATCAAATGAATGAATTTTGGCAGACGAGCAGGAGACGCTTCGAAGAAGCATTACAGTTCACGATCAGTCTTTCGACGGAGAGGTCACGTCACTCGACAACATGAAGAAGTTTTAATTTTGAATTGTGCGCGATACAAGAGACATAAGTAATTCACATACACCTAACCTTTAAACTACACCAATATATACGAGTGAAATGTGCGGAGTGCAATTTTATTCAAGTACGATAGTGTATAATATCAATCGTACTTGCCAGTGTTGTGAAAGATAAAACCAGGGAGTACAATTTTTTATTTTAAATAACTTTGAAACTAAAATAATATTTTCGTAAACAAACAATGTTGATACTACGCAAGTCAGAAAAAAGCGAAGTATCAAAAACTATGATTGAATTATCAGAATTTAAAGAAATATTAATTCACAATTATTAAAATATTGAATAAATATTTTAATTATTTATCATAATTTAAAGAATTATGTTTGAAGCATTTATTTCTAAATACGAGTAATATCAATAGTCACTCAATTGACTAAAATTGTTTTATTGATTTTTCGATGTTTTAAAGTAAACGTTTTTTAACTTTCATGCGAAAGAATAAAAGTAATACTGATAATGACACATCAAAATATTACGAATAATGTGTTTATATCTAGATTAAGAAATAATAAATATTAAAAAATAATTAACCATTATAACAATATCCGTTGTAAGGTAACCTTAAAGTCGTAACGGCAACTTGCCAATTTCACTGTTACAAGTCTGTTCTCAAGTAAAGTCCAAACCAGATGGAAATAATAACAAGAGTTTTTTAATGAATTTTTCTCTTGCAAGTAAATAATTATCAAAACGAATTATTAAAATAAAGTAATACATCTCAACCGTACAAGCCAACGAGCTTGGTATTTGTAAAACAAGTACTGTAGGTTGCGTGCGCATTCCCGCGTACGATAAAACCATAACTATCAGATATATGGTACTAATTTTCGATTTTTATATTTGTTTGTTTATTATTAATTACTGTTCATTTTATATCATTATTAATATTACATCTTGTGCCTGGTATCATGCTACCTAAAAGAACCTTACGAATATGGTAATTCACTGATACAAGAGAACATAACCTCTTGAAATTAAACTATTGTACAACTAACAGGTTTACCAGCCTTGAGGCTGAACAGAGTCTTATTTTGAATTTTATTAATTGTAATTATTATCAGAAAGGTTGTTAGTCATTGATTATTAATTGTTAGAAAATTTTATAATAACTTGAATTGTTAATAAACCTCCACTTTTATTACCAGTGAAAAAGAGTATCATTTCAGATTTAAATTAACTCATTTATTTTTAATCAGTTCTACCAAGGTGGCGGAAGAGTTTGAATAGATCGAATAATTCATAACATTACTTAGATATTACATCATTTACATGGTATGTGATAACCATATTGAATATTCAACCTGAATATTTATTTGTATGTAAAGTGTATGTATTTCAGCAGAACCGTCACTGAACAGGACTAAATTATCTACGTGTGGTAACTGAGGGAGGTATATAACAGAGTGCGCGAAACATTTTAAATCGGAGAAGTGAACCATTAATACGCATATATTAGACAATACAATCACACTAGTAACCATAATAGTTATAATTAGAACATTTTATAGAAAACAACATTACCGTAGATACCGGTGCGTATCTGCATTCACACTACTACACCACTATATCTACTACAGATCTACTTGTATCTATAAAGTTCCTTTATAGATTGGCGCCCAACGTCCGAGCGCGGATTAGGGAAAATATACCATAACCAGTAACCTAATCACCCCAATCCGTGAGGAGACAGCAGGTACATTACCAGCATATCAAGATGTACACCAAGAGATCAAAGTCGAGATCAAAGTCGAGATCAACGTCGAGAAAGAGGGCAACAGAAGCGGAGAAGGAGGCCAGAAGGGAAGAAAAGGAGGCTATGTCGACGGAAGACGTGGAAGAAATTTTATTGGAAGTAAAGGACAAACCACTTGAACCGACGGAGGGGGTTCAACAACCAGACGAGGAGGAACCGGAAGTGATGATTCAAGAAGCTCCACCGGAACCAAGCCAGCCTGAACAAACAACGTCACTAGGAGAGTCAGCATTTCAAGAGTGGATGAGAAGGATGATGGAGTCGTTGAGAGAAGACAATAGATCCAATAAGGAGGAGTTAAGCAAGCAAATAGAGTCACTGAAGGAAGGCCAGAAATCATCAAAGGAGGAGAACCAATCCACAAGGGAAGAATTGATCAAGAAGCTGGACGAGACTAGTCGATCCACCAAAGAGGAATTGAACAGTAAAATAGAAGAAGCCAGTCGATCCACCAAAGAAAAAATAGAAGAAGGCCAGAGAGAGAGCCAGAAAAATATGGAGTTATTAAAAGAAGAATTTAATAACCAGATAAATGAGACGAATAGGAGGATGGAAGATGGGCAAAAGAAAACCGAAGAATTATTAGAAAAGAAAATGGCCGTAATGAAAGAAGATTTATCGGCAGAGTTGGGAGTAAAGATTGATCAGACCAACCAGAAGATTGATGAAATTAATGCTAAATTTAATCGGGATGTCGCCACCATACAAGCTAACCACGAAAGAATATGGCAACAAATAAATATCAACAGTGACAAGATAGAAGAAACCGCTAAGGATACGGTAGAAATGATTGAAAGAAGATTGGGAGAAAATGTTGAGGAAATCGAAAAACAAATGGCCATATTAACAACAGAAATTAATGTCGAGATGTCTGAAGTACGAAAAGAGGGCGAAAATACCAGCCTGAAACTAATACAAACAGAAATAGACATCAACCGGCGCATTAGTGATGTGGAGAAAACCCACGGTACACAACTAGGGGTGATAGCGCAGGAGCAAACCAAAATGAAGGCAGCGCAGTCAACGTTAAATGAAAAGTGCGAAGAAGTCTCTGGGAAGGTAGACGCTATTAAGCAGCAAGTGCATGATGACAAAACGCAATTAACAGAACATCAACGGAGGGAATTGGAGGACATCAGAGATGAGATGCATCGTCTGCAAACAATACCAAACTTCCTATCCGGACTAAGCCACTTAGAAGGCAGGTACCAGATTGAATTCCGAACCTATTCTAAAAATCCACTAGAATTCTTAGAGAGGATAGAAGAAATAATACACAGAAACCGAGAGAGCAGATGGTCCATCATTAAGGGGATGTTGGATGAATCTTTTAAAAATACATTCGACAACTGGTGGACAGCAACCCGTCACGAAGTGGGGAGCTATGACACTTTTAAAACGGCATTTAAACAAAAGTATTGGTCGGAAGCCACCCAGAACATCATCAGAGACGACATTACAAATGGAAAATTCGATGTGAATGGAAGGCAATCGATGACAACCTACTTCTTAGGCAAAATTTGCCTGGCTAGGAATTTGGAGCCTGCAATTCCAGAAGAATGCCTGGTTACAAAACTAGCCTACCATTTTAATCAAGGTATTTCGCAAGGAAGATTGAACTCACAAATAAAAACAATTCAAGGGATGTGCGACCTGCTAGAAAGCCACGAAAGAGAAAGATATTATCAACGAAACCGACAAGTACCTAGCCAAGCATATGATCGGGGAGGACCTGGAAATAATAACCCCACCATACACAATGAAAGAAATAACCCAGGAAGAAATTTTAACAACCCACCAAGATTCCAAAATCAACCAATACCACGCCAAGACGGAGGTGGCAACAACGTGAATAGAGGAAATTATAATAACCATCGTCCAGGTGGATACCAGAGAGACACGCATTACCAAAGAGGTAATAATTACTACAGGCCATATCAAAACCAATCTCCCAATCATCAACCACAACCAGGCAACGGTAATCAAAATAACAATCATTTCCGTAGGGTACACTACACCCATGCCAGCCGAGGTGGGAACCGCAGAAACTATTATCAAGGACGGAGGAGTTTCCCAAACCAACACAGTCACTCCAGTAATAGTGATAGGGAAGAACGAGAGTCCGGCTATCGATCCAACGGAAGCGACAGCAGCGGAGGTTATAGAACGGTCACACAGACCACAGAAGTTTATCACAACGGACATGGGCCTGGAAACCAGGAACCTATAGCTTCAACGTCACAAGACAGGCACGAAAACGGTGACCTGACTTTAAACATCAACCGGCAGTGAAAAGACCAACAACACCCTCACTGAACCGGACTATTGAGTCTGATATTTTGGCGAAACATTCGAATCATCGCAAAATATATAACAACAACTACCTCAAGAACATAAGAAAGGATTTGATGGAAGAGAAAGAAAGTGTTATCGGCGATGCGAGCAATAGTGAAATCGCGTATATATCTGTGAAAGTCAACAACACTAATGCCACAGCAATGATAGATACCGGTGCCAACGTATCATTAATTGACAAAATGGAATTGGACAGAATCCAATCAGAAAATAAAGCTACCATACCAACCTTACCAATTAATAACATCATACTCATCGGAGCCACCGGACGTCAGAATAAGACTATTCGACAACTGGTGCAACTAGACGTATCAAGCAATGGGAAAACAATACAGATGGTATTCCTTGTAGCCAGCGGGTTACCATTCACCCTACTCATTGGTTGTGACATATTACGAAAATACACAGCAATAATTAATATGGATACAAATACGGTAATGATGAAGACAGAAGAAGTTGAGTGGACCGCCAAGTTAACAGAATATAGGAAGGCATCCTCGGAACATGTAATATATTACATCAGGGAAGGCCGTGAACATCAGGAAGGCGCCATCAACCAAGAGCTTCACCACAGTCCAGAGGAAGCTTTATGGTTGGAAAAATTAATGAAATCCGAGAATTTAAAACCAACCAGAATAGCCATGAGTTGACTTGGGAACAACGGGACCAGCTAATAAATATATACTATCAATATCGTCACGTATTTTCTGATACGCCTGGGAAAATAAAGAATTTCCAATGTGAATTAAAGTTCAAGGACCAGACAGAATTCAAGCGGAAATCTTACCCTATCACCTTTTCACTGAAAGAAGCTGTAAGAGAGGAAATCCAAAGATTAATAGAAAATGATATAATTGAAGTAAGCAATTCTCCATACACCAACCCTATTGTCGCTGTACCAAAGAAAAATGGTGCAGTAAGAATTTGTTTAGATGCACGTGAACTCAATAAGACCATAATCAAACACAGGACATCGCCTGGAGAAATCGATGAAATACTAAAGAAGTTTTATGGCACAAAATTTTACAGTATATGGGATACGGTCTGCGGATATTGGCAGGTAGAACTGCATCCGAATAGCAGAAAATATACAGCTTTTATTTCTGAAGTCCGCAATTACCATTTTAAGAGATTACCATTCGGCTTAGTGAACTCAGTGGCCATATTCGTCAAATGTATGGACGAGATACTGGGCCACAGCACATTACAGTTTACGACAGTCTATGTCGACGACCTCTTGATTGCATCTAACAATTGGGAAGAGCATTGTAACCGGGTGGCACAAGTATTACAAAAATTGGAAGACAACCATATTACACTAAAATTAGACAAGTCACAATTAATCGCAAAGGAAGTGCAGTTTTTCGGGTTTAACTTGTCAGAGTATGGAATTACACCATCCCAGGAAAAGATGGAGGCAATCCAGCGTTTCCCCGTCCCACAGAATAAAAAGCAATTACAATCGTTCCTCGGAATCTGTAATTATTATCGAAAATTCCAAAATAATTATTCTGAACCGACAGCTCGATTTTCGGCACAACTATCATCGAAGGAAAAATGGAAGTGGGGAGCAAATCAAGACTCTACATTTGAATTAATTAAAGAAAAGTTTCTTGAAACTGTTATGCTGCATCACCCTAATTTTGAGAAGCAGTTTTTCATGAACTGTGACGCTAGCGACCTAAGCCTTGGTTCTGTACTATACCAAGAAGACCAAGACGGGAATCATCAAGTGATCAGTTTCGCAAGCCGAACTTTGAACAAATGCGAACGTAACTACCATACAACGGAAAAGGAATTGTTGAGTATAGTGTTTGCTTGCGAACAATTTAGGACTTTTATTTTGGGATATCCAGTAACAGTGAGGACAGACCACAAATCTATTTCATTGCTTAAGAATTGCAAGTTAAAGCACGGCAGATTGACGAGATGGACCCTTACACTTCAAGAATACAACATACAGTGGGAGTACATACCCGGGAAGAGCAACATAGCTGCAGACGTGTTGTCCCGAATAAACATCAACGCCCAAACATTTGAAGGAAAGAGGGAAACCATTGCGAAGGTCTACCACCTACTGAAAAGTGCATCTGAACTCACTAACATATTATCGGATATAACCATTCATCAACAACAAGATCCCAAAGTATCATTGATTATTAAAAAATTAGCAAACAATGATGAGAACATAAAACATTTCTACTGTACTCATAATCAATTATTATTCACCAAACATAATAAAGACGGTGAAAAATGGAAGGTAGTTATCCCAAAAGCCCTAGAAAAAGAATTGACCATCGACTACCACATACGCTATGGTCACATGGGCGCAGTAAAGGTCGTAAAAGCTTTGCAGGAACATGTGCATTTCACGGACATGAATAGGAAAGTCAGAAAATATGTCCAGAATTGTCATATTTGTCAACTTGTAAAATGCAGCAATGAGAGACGAGAAGGAGTGATGATACCAATTACATCGACGGCTAAATTAGAAAAAATTTTCTTGGACATTTGTGGACCATTTCCACGGAGTGGTGGAAGACACCAATATAAATATATAATCATCATATTTGATCACTACACCAAATATACTAAGCTGTACCCACTTAATCGAGCTACGACAAGTAAAATACTGGAAGTAGTAATAAACAAATATATACCCGAAGTGGGTAAACCAGTGTCGATAGTTACAGACCATGGAACGCAATTCCGAGGACGAAAGTGGCGGGAAACATTGATCCATCTGGGAATAAAGACATACAAAACATCGGTGTATCACCCCAACAGCAACCCTGCTGAGAGAGTGTTGAGAGAAGTAGGAAGGATTTTAAGAACCTACTGTCACAGCCAGCAGAGGAAGTGGGAGGAGTATCTATCCCCGGCTGAAGACTTCCTAAACCTAGCCTACCATCAATCGACTGACGAAACACCCTACATGGCTATGTATGAGAAAAGACCACCCCGGGAGATCACAGAGATCATTAATTTTCCAATAAGTGCAGAGGTAAAATTCAACAGAACAAAGTTCTATAATAATGCAGTTGAAAGAGCTAAAAAATTGAAGCTAAAATACAAAAAGTTGCAACCCAAAATTATCAAATATGAAGTGGGAGACCAAGTGCTTATCAAAAATAGAGAACTCCCAAGTACTATCGAGGGCATTGCAAAGAAACTGCTACTGCTATATACCGGACCGTATACTGTAACTTAGAACAATTTAAACAACACTTATGAATTGCAGGACCCTATTACAAAAAAGATAAAGGGTACTTATAATCAAACTTCAATGAAAAGATATATTGACAATTAAAAATATGGGACTAAAAGTGAAAAGTTAGCGATAAGAATTATATTATTATGGATATTATGTAAAGGATGAAAATGTTTATTATGAAAAATGAAAGTATACTTATGAATATAACTGCTGACTATATCAAGATGAAAAATGAAATGTGGCAATGAAGATTATTGCTTCTTAAAAATGTGAAAAATGAAAGTATGATTATAAAAATAGATGTTGACTAAAGAAGAAAAAGATGTATTATTACTATGAAGATTATTGTGTGTTTATATCAAATGAGAAGTAACTGTATGACTATGTAATGAACATTGAATATATATTGTAATTTTATAATGTGAGAAAACATGCTCCCAAAGAATTTATGTAAAGGATTCAGAACATTGTATTTATTAATAATAGCGTACTATAAAAAAGAAGATAAACATACGAGACGGACACCCGAGATCTATGGCATAACTATATATAATATGTATATTTCCAAGAGCCTAGTCAACCAGTAATAAGAACATCTTACCCGTACTATAAAAAAGGAGCAACTTACGAGAACGACACCCTCCATCCATGGCATAATTATTTCCAAGAGCCTAGTCAACAAGTAATTTTAACATCTTACCCGTACTATTGAAAAAGGAAGAAGGAGCAAAAGAGAAGTTGGAAGAATAAACCCAAAGAAATGTATATTAATGTAGACAAACCACCACACACAACCACATTGTTTCTAGTGTATTTTACTAGAGAAAAGCCAATACCACATGGAATATAAATACCAAATAAAACCATGAGAAAGGAGAAAAATAAATGTACTTATGAATTATATCTAGAAGAATAAAACCTGAAATGAAGAATATGACGAGACGACGTTCAATGTGACACAAAAAATGAAGAGATTAATCAATGATGAAGAAGAATGAAAAGTAATATACTAACGAAGATAATCATGACAGTATACCAGTGATGAAGTGTAAAACAAACTATCCCTGTAATATGTGAAGAATTTAGTTGAGTTGAATCAAGAAAAGAGAGTATAACAATGTATAAACCGCAGATGCGTGAATTAATCCCAAGAATATTTATTATTTGTCGGAAGAACGACCACTATTATTATTTTGATGATTTGAGATGAATTGACTGATGAATAATGCCAGCAATTATTTATTATTATTGAAGGAGATGATTTGCCTCCATATTTATTGAAGTTAGTATGGCCAGTAGAGTTGAATAGCCAAAGTGAGCCGCTCTAAACTGCCCCAGCTAAACTTATGTTAGGGAATTAGGGAACTAAATAAACGAGGGAAATGATTACATAGAGAAGAAATAAATATGATTCAAATAGAAGAAAGTAAAGGGATATATGGAAAAAACATGTGAATCGACATGGAATGTACAACAATTGATAAATTCTTCAACGGAAAATATAGTATAATAACTCAGAATTAATCAATTCTTATAGGAAGGCATATGTAACGTTACCAAATATGGTAGTTACATAAAATAAGCTAATATAACGTCAAGTAAGAGAAAAGCATGGAAGTATGTCTAGATAAATAAACCCAAGTATATAAAGGTGTGTATCTACAAATATATTAATATAAAAATCCAACGATAATGAAGATAATATTAACATAGCAACATCAAATACGAAATGAAGAAAGAAAATGACCATGAGCCAAAACAAAATATCAGTAACCAGACCCAATAGGATCCAACAGTGAGGGGAACCAACAAAATAAGGACCAATAAACTCCAACAGAGAAGAAAACAAATAAAGATAGTGACTACAATGAAAATACTGAAGAAGAAGAAAGAAGAAGGACAAGGAAGCGTACCATGAAGAAAGAAGAAGATGGATAGATCATGCAAGGACTCAACATAAACCAAGTGTACTAGAGACTATATAAGTGACCAAAGGAATGGTGATTATCAAATATGAAAGGAAAAACAGTGTTTAACATTTAAGGAACCACAAACAATTACAGTGAGTACTTAATATAGATGTGAAACCTGTGAATAGTTAACTAATTTCAACTGAATAAACCACACAAACAATCCCAGTGAAGTTTATAGTGTAAGAAGATATGTTAATTTCATGGTGAAACAGCAAGAATTAAAATAGTCAACTAAACACAGACAATTAGTGTGACTAATTTAATAAAGACTGTGATCTATATAGATAATCAAAAGACCACCAGAATGAAACAAAATCGAACAATTATATTATTGTTCATAGAGAACTGACAATAAATAAGAAACCTTTGTTATGTATCAAACAAAGTGACAGGAATTAAATTCAACCAATGACCAGAGAGATATTGTAAATAATACCAAAAGATTTGTGTTATTGTTTAAGAAGGAGTTGTATAAACATGTGTAACAAAATAATTAAAGTATTATAGTAAGATACCATACTGAAGTCATGTTAGTAGGAGCAAAATACTGCATTAAAACATGTTGTACAGTGTTACATAACCCCATAGGGAAGACACCTATGAAACAGAAAATCATACATGTTAATGTAAATAAATGACCATCAACTATGATATCAATCAAGAATTTGTTATAAATAATAATAAACCCTAATAAACAGTGTATTATGTTGCAACACAATGTAAATAAAACAGATCAAATATGATGGCACAGAGATAGGAGAAATGGAACAAGTATACCAATTTAGTTAGACAAAATACAATATCAAAACAGATACCAATGTTAATAAAAGTATTACCAGTAGTTAGATAAACATCTGGTACCACTTTGAGAACAGATTCTGAACATAATAACAACAGTATTGTAACCAAAATATTGTAAACTAACTATCTACGTATGACCAGAAGTAAGCTGAACTATTGTATAACAAACTAGTTAAGAAAAATACTGTATTAAAGATTGAACACAGATTGTTAAGAGTATTACCAGTAGTAAGAGGAAAACCTCATGCTACTTTGAGAACAGACTATGACCATGAAAACAGTCATTTTATATACAAATAATTAAAAACCAAATGACTATAATGAAGGAACCCAGATGTAAACAAACTATGAGGAGCAAGTTACTTATGAAAAATGTAACATATAAACTTGTTTTAAAGTAAATGAAAACATTATCAAGAGTCAGAATAATGTCTAATACTACTTTGGAAACCCAAACCAAGTGTAACAGTAACAGTTTAATTATTGTTTTAATAAGAATAAATGACTACCATGATATGACACAATGTAAACAGACCCATTACTGAAAAATTGAAGGGTTCTGAGCTAGCTAAAAGCTAACCATTATATGGAGTGAATTGGGTACAATGAGTGTACACTAATTACAATTAGTACATGATATAATTTATATAGAAAAAACCAGAAATAAGGTAACAATTGTATAAGAGAGATAGGAGGGGACTAAAACAATGTAAATAGTAGATTAAATACAGTCATGTACAAATATTCTAGTGTAAAATTATGTAAATAGACGTTTCTAGTATTATTAAGTTGCAATATTACTAGTGTTAAATAAGAAAAATTAGTTTTAAATACATTTATGGAAAATCAAATATGGACGCCTAAAGACGCCATAATGAGATATTGTTTAGGGAACAATTATTCCCAAGTTTTGAATCAAACCAGTTGAGATATGGACTCAGAGCGTTTATTTAAAAAGTGTTTTAATATAAATAATTAAATTTGGTGTAATAGACTTATAAATATAAGATACACCATAAATAATTAATAAAATCGTTATAGTGATAGAAGTGATGGACAGAAAATAATCATGTTTAGACTTAAATTGAAGCGCATGATGTCTGCAATTCACTGACATCAACCATTTGACGATAGGACATAGATTAAGAAAGTTATTGTGATTTTAAACTTTTCAATTAAATTTTTGTACCAGTGCTGACGTCACAAAGCCTCAAACACAAAGTCAAATTTGGTAAAAAATTAAATATTTTAAGAAAACAAAGGGCTTTGGGTCGGAGAGTATAGTTTTTTCAGCCAATCAAATGAATGAATTTTGGCAGACGAGCAGGAGACGCTTCGAAGAAGCATTACAGTTCACGATCAGTCTTTCGACGGAGAGGTCACGTCACTCGACAACATGAAGAAGTTTTAATTTTGAATTGTGCGCGATACAAGAGACATAAGTAATTCACATACACCTAACCTTTAAACTACACCAATATATACGAGTGACATGTGCGGAGTGCAATTTTATTCAAGTACGATAGTGTATAATATCAATCGTACTTGCCAGTGTTGTGAAAGATAAAACCAGGGAGTACAATTTTTTATTTTAAATAACTTTGAAACTAAAATAATATTTTCGTAAACAAACAATGTTGATACTACGCAAGTCAGAAAAAAGCGAAGTATCAAAAACTATGATTGAATTATCAGAATTTAAAGAAATATTAATTCACAATTATTAAAATATTGAATAAATATTTTAATTATTTATCATAATTTAAAGAATTATGTTTGAAGCATTTATTTCTAAATACGAGTAATATCAATAGTCACTCAATTGACTAAAATTGTTTTATTGATTTTTCGATGTTTTAAAGTAAACGTTTTTTAACTTTCATGCGAAAGAATAAAAGTAATACTGATAATGACACATCAAAATATTACGAATAATGTGTTTATATCTAGATTAAGAAATAATAAATATTAAAAAATAATTAACCATTATAACAATATCCGTTGTAAGGTAACCTTAAAGTCGTAACGGCAACTTGCCAATTTCACTGTTACAAGTCTGTTCTCAAGTAAAGTCCAAACCAGATGGAAATAATAACAAGAGCTTTTTAATGAATTTTTCTCTTGCAAGTAAATAATTATCAAAACGAATTATTAAAATAAAGTAATACATCTCAACCGTACAAGCCAACGAGCTTGGTATTTGTAAAACAAGTACTGTAGGTTGCGTGCGCATTCCCGCGTACGATAAAACCATAACTATCAGATATATGGTACTAATTTTCGATTTTTATATTTGTTTGTTTATTATTAATTACTGTTCATTTTATATCATTATTAATATTACATCTTGTGCCTGGTATCATGCTACCTAAAAGAACCTTACGAATATGGTAATTCACTGATACAAGAGAACATAACCTCTTGAAATTAAACTATTGTACAACTAACAGGTTTACCAGCCTTGAGGCTGAACAGTCTTATTTTGAATTTTATTAATTGTAATTATTATCAGAAAGGTTGTTAGTCATTGATTATTAATTGTTAGAAAATTTTATAATAACTTGAATTGTTAATAAACCTCCACTTTTATTACCAGTGAAAAAGAGTATCATTTCAGATTTAAATTAACTCATTTATTTTTAATCAGTTCTACCAAGGTGGCGGAAGAGTTTGAATAGATCGAATAATTCATAACATTACTTAGATATTACATCATTTACATGGTATGTGATAACCATATTGAATATTCAACCTGAATATTTATTTGTATGTAAAGTGTATGTATTTCAGCGGAACCGTCACTGAACAGGACTAAATTATCTACGTGTGGTAAGTGAGGGAGGTATATAACAGAGTGCGCGAAACATTTTAAATCGGAGAAGTGAACCATTAATGTGCATCTATTAGACAATACAATCACACTAGTAACCATAATAGTTATAATTAGAACATTTTATAGAAAACAACATTACCGTAGATACCGGTGCGTATCTGCATTCACACTACTACACCACTATATCTACTACAGATCTACTTGTATCTATAAAGTTCCTTTATAATATATATATATACAATGCTGTTATGAGTATAAAAATAAACTACATTAAATAATAATTCTGGATTACTATGAAGTACAGTATAGCTTAATAAAATTTAGCATCTTTTCCAGTAATCCGACATTTTCGACAATCTGGGGGTACTTTGGTTGGCAGACCAAAGATTGTAGTCCCTACTGAGATTGTACAGTACACAAAAATTGTAACTGAAACACAGTAATAAGACCGTTTTTCCAAGATGCAATCTCCTTCCACAGACTATATTTGACTGTGATCCTTATCCTACCACAGCTCCAAGTGGCATGGCCCTGAAAATCTCTAGTCTGGAATAGCTGCTTGACTCGTATACCGTTTTTATTTTCTAATACTGTATCTTAGTCACATAGGAACAGTACGATTGTGTGCAAAACTCAGTGAGAAGCAACTGCATTCAGTACTCAACAGTCATTTAGACGAGATTATGTCACGAGCTCAAGCATTCTGTTCATATAAGCGTTTTGCAAAGGAAAAAAACTAATGTTGTATATGAACACAGCAGTGTGCAATGATCAACCACACAGCCAGAGCAAGTGAATTTGTATTATCCAATTGAAGATTAAGTGTGAAAATGACGATTGTGGAAGAAATTAACTTGAAACGGAAATCTGTTTAACTAGGGCTACCATACATCCTCGTTTGACCTGGACTGTCCTTCAGCCCATGTCCACGCGTCCAGGCGCGTTCGGCCAAAATGTGATTTTGTCCTCGTTTTTGCCACATTTAACTTCAATTCCTAATAAATAGTTTTCAAAATTGTTTGTTTTAATTCATCAATGGGAAAACCGGAATAAGCCTACTACACATGATAAAATCACAATCATGAATGATCGATACATGATTTGGATATCAATTATATACATATGTCTAACATAGTACTACTTTTGTTTTGTTTATGTTAGCACACTGAATCACGGCCTATGGTGTTCACATTAATTCAGTCAAGTTAGTGAAAAATGTGTCCATTTTAATTTCAGTTAATTATTTAATTTTAAAGAACTTGTTAATAATACTGAAACGAAAATATGTGCTCAATCAGCACTTAAAAGAACAGTATCCGCTTATTGTGCAGATTAGTGGTTCGGATAATAAACTTAGGTGTTCAATTTGCTGATTGGAGAATGGGTGGTGTTGAGAAAGAGAAATCTACTTAATGGCAAGAATACTTTAGAGTACAGCTGAAGTATAAAATGATTTTTACAGAATTATTAAAAATAACGATAATATTGTTAATATAGCTGCATGGAATGAGAAATACAAAATATATAGTGCACAACCTTCCAGTCAAGTAAATTAAGTAAGCTAAGTTAATTAATGAATTAATATGAAAAATGTAATTCAATTTACAATTAATTAAATATTATTGTACAATTTATAAATAATCTTTTTTAATTACAAATAAACTGCGAAATGACAAAAAAATTGGGTTCTATTTAGAACATACAAAGATAATCCCCCCCCCCACGTTATCACCAAGAATTTTGACAATGTGTCCTCGAATGTCCTCCTGCAACACCACAAATTTTGACAGGGTTATTCTGGATCTGAAAAATATGGTAGCCCTAGTTTAGTTTAACTGATGTTGGAATTAACAAAAATCTGGGAATCAGAAAATTTGGTTATATAACTATACCTTCCGTCCACACACTAACAATGGCAAGATGACCACACATGTGGCAGATCCACACTGTCTGTCTGTGCTGAATAAGACTGTATGACATTCGTTAACACCCAAAGCCTCCACACTCACCTGACCTCACCCCATGCAACTTTGTTATTCTTAAAAGTCAAGTCAATGGCAATGAAACAAAAGAAAAACTTCTAAACTACTGAATCTTCATTGGGAGTAGTTGAGTGCAAGCACAGAGAATCTACTTTGACAATTTTAGTTACAATTATTAATATTTTTGTCCAACCAGTCTAATTACTTTATGGTTAGATCTTGTGCATGTGAATGTATACTTTTTGTATGCTTTTAACAGACCACTGAGGCCCAGAACTTCACAATTCCTTCCCACACATTTTTGTTTGCATACTTGTCTACTGTTTTCCAATTCTTAGCAAGCCTTCACTTTACATGTGTCATTACCACATCCAACAACTTTTACCATGGTTTTCCTTTCTTCAGCTTATCATAAAGAGCACTCCCAGCTATTCGTTTTATAGTCCTCACCTTAGCCACTCTCTCTATATAACCCAACCGTTCATAATTTTACCACCATATCAAATTGTGTACGTTTGTTTGCATAGTACAGACTATAAACCCATAGATGACATTTTTTAAATCACCTATAGCAATAAATTGTCAGTCAAGTTAGATTTGTACAGCTTCTAATCACAAAAGGAAAAGGAGGGCTATGAAGCTGTTATATTAACAAAACAGTAATAAACAATGTATTCAGAAAATGGCATTAATTTATTTATGTGCAACAGGCTATTTATTATCCTATGATGCAATTTAATGCACATATAAACTGTTTGCTTAAACTTATTTGTCAACAATTGCTTTATCATTTAAAACTAGAATGTTTGCTTCCTCTGAAATTTAAAACTAGGAGATTTAAAATATAAATTCCTAAACTTTGTTTACCATTTCAAAGTTGTCATTAGGCAGAAATAATTAACTAAATTTTGTATCGAATTGAAGGACAGCCACTAAGTTTAATACCTCACCATAGTTCTCTGTCCTTGTTTTCTTGGTTTCACAAGGTTATTATACACACAGAGATGTGACTGTACATAACTTGACATGTCGAATAGAACTGACAAGTTATAATTGATGTACCACAATAATGTTGTTTCTTGTACTGGTACTGTATTTGTCACACATCATAACTGAATGTTTATGATCCTAAAGGCTTCTACAGTTATATCTCTAATTTAGATTATCCGATTCAGTTGAATCACCAGAAACTAAGACTTGAAAAACTACATATACTTTTATACTACAGTAATTAATTAAATGCAACTGAGTAAATGGATGAAATAAAAACCACTGAGTAACTAATTTTAATGTTATGACACTGTTAAATTATTTTTCTGTCTGAGAAAAAATATGACAAATAACTTAACCTATTTATTTTTCTTTAGGCCGAAAATGGCAATTACTCAAACAAGTATACCAAATTAAGAAATTCAAATACAAGTGTATTGTTGATCACTATATTTAAATTCTGATATTAAGTAAAAAAAATGCCGTATCCTTTACTTAAACACGTCAAAACGTTTATAGAGGAAGCACTGAAACGTAAATCAGCAGAAAACTGTCAGACTGATATACGCTTACAAACTCAGTAACACATTGTAATTTTTTTTTTATAAAGCTTTTCCTAACATTTATAGTTTTTTATCAACATTTATACCTTCTCAATTAATTTGTACAGTCCTCCTAAGGCATATTTTAGAATATTTTTCACATGGTTCAAGCAATTTTTAAAATGAAAATTACATAGGGTGAATTTTGATTTTACATAAACAATACATACATGAAATGGTTTCCCCAGTTGAGAGTTTAAAGACTTGTATCCAATTTTGATATGGAAATATATACATATACAGGGTGATTCACGAAGAAATGGAAATACTTCGGGAGATGAATCTACATCGAAAAATATGAAAAAAAGTTCATGTAAACATAGGTCCGGAAATGCTTCGTTAGCGAGTTACAGCTAGCGAAAGATTTTGCCCGGGTTTCGGTTCCCCCGGGTAAATGAAGACTTTCTGAAATTCTGGGAAGGGGCGAATTCTGCTGTTTCTTATGGTTTTTGACCTGAAAAATCGAATAAAACAGGTCGCAGAACTGTATCTCCCATAAGTTTCATGATATCTGACGTAAAACAGAAAAATCTTTGCCTAAAAACAAATTTTGGAAAATTGGAAACAATTGGAATCTTTTGTTGATTTTTATTGACTGTATTTACACCATTTTTCTCAGAATTAAATTCTTTACAAGTTTTGTTTTTAACTTTTATGCATTTATTAGTCATTTAACAAAGTTATTGTACTTCTAACCTAACCTTAGGTTTGAATTACAATAACTTTGTTAAATGACTAATAAACCTTAGGTTCGAATATGTTTTTATTTCCGGACCTATGTTTATATGAACTTTTTTTCTTATTTTTCGATGTAGATTCATCTCCCGAAGTATTTCCGTTTCTTCGTGAATCACCCTGTATATAAGCTCCGGATTATCTGTGAGCAGTTTATCCACGGAAAACGATTTTTTTATAAGCAGAAATAAATTTCAGCTGTATCATAATAAATTGGTAGCTTCTGTTCTACCAATCTTAATACAGTATTTTATTACTTATTTTTAATGACTACATAAATTAATGACTTTATGAATGGAAAGTGAATGTACAGAACATCAAGTACTATAATCACTTACACACACATTCTACAGAACTTATGCAAACCAAACACAAAGTAGAACATAGTCACTCCTTTCAGAAGACCATCCAACCATATCCTTGAAGTTCTTTCCAAGCCTTATCATTCCATACCCGGTCTTGTACTGTGTTATGCATCCTTTCCTGGTAGAAAAAATGTTGGCGATCCAACAATACTAACAAGATAATAAACTTTATAGATTTGGAAAGCATGTTTCGAATATCTATCTGAAAAGATTCAAACACCTACCTTGTTTTACCAGGATATCTTCTGTCCACAAATTTAAAATAACCAAGCTAAGGAAAAAAGTAATTGTCAATATTACACATACTACGGTCTTTCTTCTTGAAAATCCATAAAATGTACTACACTAGTCCTGACAATAAAATCATTTGTTCACTTCAAACCCTCACTACGTATTAAACAAGAACTTAAAGTATGCATTTAACTTAAAAACTATTTTTCTGTTCAGTTTTAAATTTGGTTAACAGCTATTTGTAAACTCTCTCTAGCTTCTTCATTAAAGCATGGAAGGTGACAATGTTTTGGCCCCTTGAAGTTTTGGTTCCCTGGGGAAGTCCCACATTTTTATAAAACATTTAAATCTGAATCCCACTCGTAACACTAATGACCATCTTGTATCTGGAAATACATATAACCAGATACATTCTACTAGCTTAATTGTAATTATCTGCACCATCCTAATATTGGCTCTTAGCAGTTTAGATTAAATTGAAGTGTTTTCTATTTTGTAGCAGAACTTGCTAGCATGAAAACCATATTTGCATTGTCTATATGGAATTACTTCAAAAGTTTCATGGTTCTTTCTCATTTTCCTCTGTAAACCACCTGCAGATCCATATAAAGATTGATGTTCTCGTATAACAAAGGCTCCGTTATAACATTCCATACTTTATTTACATTAAAACTTTATATAATTACACTATAAATACTTCTGTTTTTTGAGTAATCACACAACTGTATGACATATGCCATACGTGTTTAGAAATCTGATTATACAACAGACATTTATTAAAGATTGATGGACATAATAAATTTACTTAAATTACCTAATATGATTTTTTGTATCTGAATGATATTTCTTCCTTTTTCTTTTTGATGTGAGCCTTTCATCTGGGATTAGCATCCAATGACATGCCAAGGTGTCTGGGTTCGTTAGTATATGGTACTATTTGGTTGTTTACAGTTCAAATCTTTGTCTAACCTTTTGAGTGTAGCGTCCCTTTAACACCAACCAGCCATCCATTCAGACATTTTGTACTCACGTTTGAGATGCTTGACTTTTTGAGATAAAAAGCCATGATACTTTAACCCCACTGGCTTCTTGATGGTTTCTAGTATATATTCAAGGTGTCCATTTGTAAAATATGAATTGATTTTGATTTATTAAATATGCTGTTTTTCTGTTCAGTTTTTAATTTGATTAACAGCCATATGCAACTTCTCTGTAGCTTCTTTGTTGAAGCCTAGAAGACGACAATGTTTTGGCCCCTGGGGAAGTCCCATCTCAAACTCCTAAAGTCCAGAGAAGATGTTCTCTTGCTCCACTAATTTCTCTTCGTCAAAAACAGTTAATATTTTGATAAGTGATTAAAAAGTGTTATTTTCAACTTGTCAATGGTGCTTCAAATGTCATAGCGAAAAATCAAATCATTACTTATTTTCATGTCCTATAAGTTAGTTTACCACATTTTACTTCAAGTTGATTACATAATTTATTTACTTAGAATTATATAAAATTATAAATAACTTCACCTATACAGTAAAATATAGTCAATAAAAATAATGCCTTTGAAGAAACGTGGAAATAATAATTCTTTTCACTGTTTACTCAAGTGCAAAATTAAAATTACAAAACAGAATCTACACAATACCCACTCCCATCTACAACAAAGTAAAAATGGTTATCTATGATACCTTGGTAACTTTGGTCTTCGTATTCTGTTGCTGTCCATTCGAACCCATTCATCATAGCGATTTGACCACTTTTCATAATGAACCAATACTTCACCAGCACCTTCATAATCTACTTCAAGAACTCGAACTGGATACCTACAGAACAAATCTAAATGATAGTAACAAAGTGTTAAACACTTAGCAATTATACAGTAAATTTATAAGTTTTATATAAGCTATACATAACTTAACACTTTTAGACATATATTGAGGACACAAGAGTTAATATCAAAACCAAGGTTAAAACTGAGCACAGGTTAAGTTTGAGATGTGACTAAGTTACAGGTGAAGTAACTACAAAAGTGTGTATATGCATATCAGTGGACATGCACAAGCAAGCCCCCCACCCCACCCCAACACACACTCACATTACCTATCAATTAACAAACAAATAATATTATCATATGTCATTGTGTCATTTAACAATTCTGGAGAATGTTTATACAGAAAAAAGTAAAGCAATAACACTATTCTAACTAATAAAGCATAAAAAACACAAATGTACACACACACACACACACACACACATACACACACACACGCGCGCGCGCGCGCGCACATGCACACACACATACACTATCAAATAAACATCTGAAATCTTCACGACCTTTTTTTTTTTAATTTTATGTTCAGCACTCTTCAAAATTAATCCTGAAAGCACCAAGTGTGTAAGGCCAGGAATGAAAACAAATAAATAATTAAGGAACTAATTATCACACATATTATATAGTACAGATACAGTACACAGTGGCGTATCTAGAATTTGGCTTGGGGGGGGGGTCGGTTCGGCTTGATACAAAAGACAAAATAAGTTAAGGTTAAACATTAACCTTATTGTTAGTAATTAACATTGTTGTTAGTAATCAACATTACTAACTTTAAAGTGGCTGAAAACGTGTGATAACATCGTAAAATCAATTTCATTAAGTAAATGGTAATAACACAATAAAAAACACATTATTGAAACATTGTTTACAAGATGCTTATTAACTGAATTGATATTCTTGTATTTCATATTTCGAACTTGTACGCTAATGCTGTGTAATAAACCTGTCTGTATATTTAAAAAAGTTACTACTACATTAGCATACGCTGCTGACAAAACAATAGTAAAACAGCCTAAAAATTAAGAGATTAACACAACTTTCCAATCCTCCTGGGGGGGGGGTCTGGTCCCATTCCCTGGGGGGAACACCCCTGGCGATACATGACTTAGTTTCAGTTAAGACACCTAACACAAGTAACTTGAGTTTTACGGCATCAGATGTTACCCACAAAATTACAAAATCCTTCCGTTTTAGGTTGAAAAGTAAAACCTTTATGGACAAGATTACACCAAAATTTTAACCTTGATTCTGATATATTAGCATACATTTTATATTGTCTTGATACGTATTTAGTTTTGTATATAAAATCACATACATCATAACATTTGTCTAAATTTCATTAGATTTATATTAGGCTTGCAAGAAGATGTTAACTCTTACCTTAAGATGCGTACACAAATGTAACTGATCTTCAAAAACAAAATTCATTGTTTAAACCTTCATATGTTTATAAAACAAATTCACTTAACAAAAATCAAAAGCTATTCGCTTAATATCTTCTACAAATATTTTACCATTTCAACTGTTTATTTGTTCTCAACTGAAGTGAAAAGAAATGAAACTCCAGTCATTTCAAGTGGAATTAAATTATATTGGCCTAGTAGTCGTTCACATAAAATGCACTGAAAAATCTGTGACAGATGTCAACCAATGTGTGAGTAGTCAGCGTGTTAGATAAGTCATGTCTGTTCACTCTTGTAAAATGTGTTTCTAATTTACATATAAGTGCAAATATAGGCCTCACAGTCAAAGTGTTACCATGCGGCATCTTTTGTCCTTAGAACACTACTCTACTCTCCTCATACACCAATCAGATTGCCCCATTAGAATAGTTGATAGCCGCAAGTCAAGTCCACATAGACTCAACGCAGCCACAATTACTAGCTTTTAACATGTCAACTAAAATAATACTATAAAATCACTAAAATATCAACTGTCAACCATGCTTCTGAATGAAAACTGATGAATTGTTAAGCTAGTGGACTTGACACCAGCTGTTAACTATTACTAATGGAGCAATCTGGTGTTATAAAGGGCAGTAGTGTTGTAAGAACATATCAACACTTCAAAGGATGCCGGATGGTAATATGGGAATGCTATTCGTGCCCGGCCTATAACACAGTATGTATGAAATATACCAGTAATACTGATGTTCTATTGTGTACTAATTGTTACACAGTTAGTATGGAGTCTGGTTGAAATGACAGGCATGGGTATACCAAAAGTTAAGACTCATCTAAAAACTTCATTTTATATCTCCAGATAAAGGATTAGCTTCAAAAAATTCCCAGAAACGGGCCTTATGTTTAAAATAACATTCGGATCAGGGAAATTATTGTTTTAAGTTAGAAATGCTCATGATATCATAATATGGCCAGCCCTCATGCTCTTCCCTCCTATCCAACAATACCACATCTGTGTGTTTCTTCAATGTGTATGTGACATCATTGCAGTTAAAAGTCTGTAACTGAATACATACATCAAATTTACGGGTTTGCTTCAGAAATAGCTGTCAGAGACTGTAATGTTATTTAAAAAAGCATATTGTGAATTGACAATGAAAAAAACAGAAATATATGAGTGGCACAAGCATTTCTCTGAAGGTTGTGTTAGTGTTGATGATGATCTTGGTAGTGGGCGCCAAGATATGTCTACTGCACATAACGGCAAAATTGTTAAGCACATTCAAGGAATTGTTTGAAGCAACAGAAGGTTATCTGTAGAGGAAATAGCATGAGGAATTGGAATATCAGTTGGGAGTTGTCACAGGATTCTCAATAACTATCTGAAAATACATCAGGTTTGCCAAAACACTGTTCCAAAAATACTGTCGCAGATCAGAAAGAAACATGAATGACACTAGCAGACCCAGGCCCGGATTACCCATAAGGCCAACCTAGGCCCTGGCCTTGGGCGTAAGCCAAAAAGGGCGCAGATCACGGACAAAAAAATGTAAAGTTTTTAATAATCCAATTGTGGAAAAAACAAGAGCTTGGCGATGGGGAAGGAAGTGCTACTAAGCGTGAGCGGATTGCACCCTGCCTGCAGAGCAGAAATGACTCACGGAAAGACAGACAGGCCATCCCCCTCCCTCTCGCCTCGCCAGTCGCCACGACACGAGGGCACTGGGACATTACTCACTACTCAGTAGCAGATTGTTTTGTAGTTGTCACTTGTCTTGTCTATTGTGTTGTGAAGTGTTGACGTCTTCTGCTTGCTTGTTGTTGATTTGTGTGGACAGTACTGTATTGTCAACTGTGATTAGTTTGTTAAATAAATGCCGGAACTTTTCCTTCCATTGGGATGTATTGAGCTAACTACATACAACTAAGGTAAGTTTTATAATATGATAATGCAGTTATTGCAGTAATATTAATATTATAAATAATATGCAAAAAATTGGTGTTATGTTAATGTATGTATCATATTTTTTTTACTATTACAATTTTTTATATACAGTACGAGTACACGGAAAGAAAAAAATGGGAAGCTTCTTATGTTTTAAAAGAAAAATTCCCATATTTTTATTGTATGTGCGGAGTAAGTTTGCCTTTCTCGTGTGTTTTCTATTTCGTATATGTATATTTTTCTACGTTTTTCGCTTGATTTTTTGTAATAAATATTAGAATATTTATTATCAAGAAATATACATATATATACTACGCTCTATGTTTGATTATTTTCAAACTCTTATTAGAATTTTTGCTTCCAAAGTATATCTATATTTCAAATACGCTTCGCATAAAAAAAATTTTTAAGCTCGTATTGGACTTTTTGTCGTCAGTGTATAGTTCAAATATTTCCAAACCTTGTATTGGACTTTTTGTAGTTCAAGGTTTGTATACAAAAGGTTTCTTCTACCGAACTCGGGCATCGGCATCTAACTCCAATACCTACCTACACATACGTAAACACGCGGATTCTAAGAATATTCGTATATATGCGAACCAAACGAAAATTTATCACTTGTGAGAAAGAGAGAATATGTGGCTACTTAAGATTTTAAATTTGTTAATAATATTATGTGCAATATTTATAGTAATTATTAAAACGAATTCAAAGAATTCGTTTATAATATATTTAATGCTAGTTATTCATTCGATTTTGGGGAATTTCAGATTTTTTAACGGTGTGACCATTTCGAGTAAAATATGTAGAATTAGTCTACTCTCATATAAACATTTTACTGCACTTCTTTTACGTTTTTTTTTACATATCGATTAATAGAATTTTTCTATATATATATTGTAATGTCTCGCGGGTAATCTCTCGGAGTCTTAAAATATACGTTTCCTAAAAAGGTTTCTTATTGTCTATTTATGCTCTTCGAAAATCTCGCTTTAATGAGAGTCACAGAATTCGTTATAATTTATGTTCAAAGTTTCCAAAAATCGAGTGTGTGATTATGCCGATATTTCCCTTAGATTTTATTTGGGTGAATTCAATAAAGTTGTTTGACCATAGTTAGGAGAGAGAGAGTGCAAAAAGAATTATTCTCTTGGCATACAATTACATAATTTAAATTTCTCCGCTCATGAGACCAGCTGATTGTGACATTTACAAACACATTTGAGGTTAAATTAACACCAAATGGTATGTAATATTTTCTGGTTGTCCGTTCTCTTCTCTGTCTCCAGACAATCTGTAACCAACTACCCTCTACTGAAAATAATACACATTTTTATTCAAATAACAAAGTATTCATTGTATTTATTTAGTAAATTTTTGTTTTATCTTCTCCCAAAACAGAAATATATAATCGATTCTTACTGACAACACAACATTAGTTCGATCTTATTTTTTAAACATATAATGTATAACAAATATTTTTATTTTTATTTCAAAAAAAAAAAACAATAAAGAAATAATTTATTAATTTCCCAGGGTTATTTTTGAGTTCTTTGTACTACGAGACGGTCAGAAATGAATATTGTTTAATACCAAGCTTTACATTAATTAATTTATTATAATTTGTAGTATGTAGTTCCGAGGTTATCCGCCAGAGCGCAGATTGTTTCTTCACTAAAATCACAAAATTTATTTAATGGCAGCTAGCAATTCACAGGAATCCGTTCTGCTGATTTTTTGGTTAACTAAAATAATAAAGTTTGTTTTCACCTCTTTTCCTGAAGTGTTTAAAGATAAGGTGCTGTTTCTAGTGTTATGAAGTTATAGTTGAGATGTAATTTAGTTAAATTTACTTGGAAACGATCTCACCAAAATATCGACGTGCTGTAGACTACGCCTGGATCTCGTAGTTTGATTTTTCAAAGTTTCATCAAATTAAGGGCGTGAATGGTTCTACTTGTAGGAGTTCTAATATAAGGTGGACATCACTCGTCAATTTTATTAATTTTGCACTACTTATTCCAAATGGTATTCGTTAATTTCTCAAATTTTTATAGGCATTACACTTTTCAAAACGTTCACTTCCAAATCGTTTTAACAATTAATTTCCAATCTTGTTAGTTGGTTACTGTTAGTAACCAAGAATTTCTATGGTTTTTTTATTGATGAATCTATATACTTTTTAGTATATAGGCTATTATAAATTTATTTCTTCTTTTTATAAAAATAATCCTTTTTAGATTTTATTTATAATCGAATTTAATTTATTTAAGGTTTTCCCTTATATTTTTCCTTAAACTTGTACATCGGTATTTTATAAAATAATCCCTTTTAATTTGATTTATATATGATTAATTATTTACTTAATGTATCCTTACTCTAAACTATTTTTCTTATGCCATCTTGCTAACATAGTATTATTTTATATTATTATTATTTTATATCCAACCCTGGGTTATCTTATATTTAAACAAAATCATTATATTAAACACAAAGATTATTCCTAGGTACAAGACCTTTGTGGCCTACACAATACAAAATTACACAGAATACAACAAATACAAAAATTGTCAGCAGAAATATAGTCCACTGCTACAATATTGATTGTTTTTCATCTCCAATACCAATCTGTGAGATGCTCTTTTTAAAAGTTTACACTCTCACCAAGTACACTATATTTCACTTTGTTATTGTTTACAGTGTTTTGTAGTACAAAGTATTTTATAGCTTGGTACATAATACCCATTTCTGACTTTTAGAATGGGGTAATGACTGGTTTTAACGATGGCGATTGTGTTATCATATTTGGGCATGGGTTATGTAACGTTACAATATATATATATATATATATATATATATATATATTTTTAATATTCTGCTGAGACAAAATTTGAAACGTCGTATTTTATCCGTCGGTAAATATGTTCGCTGATATATCATATGACCGCCGCGGCTTTACCTTCTACAGCAAGTTATTGACATATATATTGTAACATGACCAAGTGTTACACAACCTAGACATGTACCAATAGAATCAATAAGTACACGAAAGTAATATAAGTGAATAAATAATGATGAAAGTAGCGAAGAAGAGAAGGACCAACGAACAAGAAAGAAGAAGAAGTACCACAAGAAGCAGTAAGGAATACACTGCATGACACTACAACAAATACTATGACTGACTCTAACTAATGGACAAGCCAAGTTCACTATAAGCTGTCAAACAAGCCAGTCAATGACATAAATGTAAAATCACATGTTTATAAAAGTAATTAAAGAATGACAAGAATAATATAATATCAGCAACAGCATTTGGCTGAAAATCAATGAACCCTGACCAGTAAATATCAATGCCTATGACTAAGACTAGCTATGGCCACAATGTAGAAGTAAAACTTATATTACAATCCCAAATGTAATCTTAAGAAGTAAGGATACTTGTAAGAGGAAACCTTATATGACTAAGTAACTTCCTCGTTATACCAAATGTAAATAATGACCATTATTAAGGCATAAACCGATGTGAAAGGTATGCCTAGGCTACGCCTAAACAAACGATTGCCAGTGTACTGATAAGTAGAAAGGACTACTATTGTAAATAAAATATACTGAACAATCATTATACCAAATGTAACAGTGAATATTATTAATATATTATGAATGTAACCACTCCATTATTAATGGGTATCATTAAGTGGAATAGGATAAACAAAATGTAATTAGAAAGTAAGGATTATTCATAGTAATGTATCGCCCTAGTTAGCTAAGATTTGATAATTGTATTCACTAAATAGATATTAAGTATAAAGACGAATGTATTAGTGTTCCGACAAAGACGTTTAAAAGGAAAACGCGATGTGAAACACAAAAAATAAATAGATAAGGAAGAATCGTGTCTGGCGTCACTAGCAGACGACAGTGCGAAACCATGTATATGAACGTTATTTATTTAGAAATGTCAGAGAAAGTGCGATTCAAACCAGTATTAAGCTATATCAAATTAAAGCTAATAAACTGTTCTTTAATTTGATAGCAATAAACCCCCGATCGCAACTGTAATAAGTGCGTAACATGCGTTAGCATCATTTGTAAATATAAAGTGAGAAATTCGTTAGTCAACACTAACAACAACGATAGCTGTCAATCAACTTCGCCAAATGACGGTTAATGATGGTTAGAAAACAATGCGTCATTTTTGTAACGTCTGGTGGAGCCAATCAAAAAATAGCTTATTAAATGAATTAATCACCTAAGCCCCATGAAGCCAGGGGGTATATAATCGGAATCCAAGCGGAGCCGACACACTTTATTGTCATCAGCAAGAGCGAAAGGTTGTCGCTCGTCGCCGCAAAATACGTTAATAACTTAAGAGTATCATGTAAACAGTTCTTCCATAAACCATTTCGTCAAACCCAGTAACTACACAACAGTTTATCAACAATCAGTGCATCGAAGTGAAGTATTCATTTTATTTTGTGCGCGATAATTAGAACAAGAGAAAAATAATTAACCAGTAGTTAAATTAGTCCAATTTTGTTAGAAGAGGACGATTATTCTCTGTTCTTAGTGCGTGTGCAGTGTAATAAACCAGGGTCACTATAATCCGACCGCTGGAGTGTTTAAATTAAATTTTAATCTATAAGATTAAAATAAAAAGGTAACATTGTGACAATTTATTTCATTAATCTGTGTGTACTTATATTTCTTCAAAACAAAATTTGTACTGACGCATAACATCAAAACTTTCTATATGTTACACGGTGATTGAATTTATTTAGTGGATTTGTTAATCCTACGTAAGATTTATTTTAGTCTTAAGTGTATAAAATATTTGTGAATAATTAAGCTAGCGTGACGAACGCATAACCTAGAAATAGGTACGATCTTTAAAACAAAGAGGCCGAATTAGTAAATATTGTTTTCTGTTAAATAATTAACTTCTGTATAGGCATGAACGTTCTTTCTTGTGTTTAAAAGAATTTACGCCCGAGATATATAAAAATAATATTTAAATTAAAAGTTAATCTGGGAATAACCAGAAGATTTGTTTGTGTTATCTGAGCTAGTTTGTAGGGTAAAGGAACGAAATAATTGCAATTGTATATTAATGTATCTACCATACTTGTGTTTGTTTAAATTTATTCTCAAGGGTAACAATAAAACCCATTTATTAGCAGCATAAACTTTGACTCTATTTATTTCAAGAAGTGAACGAATAATTAATTTTGAATAACAAAAGTAACTCTGATTAGAGGTTGTATGTTGTTAAATTTGAATTGCCGTAAGTGCAATAAGCTTCAACACCAGTTTTTAAAGAAAATTAGCAAATATCTAATCTCATTAATTGGTTTTACACGGGATTTTCCTGAAATAAACCTGTGTGGTGCCCTTATTAAACAAGGAGTAATCCAACCTTGTCAGTAAAGCAAGCTGGTTTTGGAAACCGTCTTGGCAGCTTATTAATTACTCTAAGTGAACTCCCGAACTTCTAGAATCACGACCAGGTATGTGGAAGTGTATTTTTATAAATTTTGTTGTCCAGACGTGACTTGACATTACGTACTTTGACGACAGTTAACCTGGAGGAGGAGTTTCGCTGCCAGAATCGACGCGACGGCTACCTTCATCAGTCGACCAGCGAGTACGCTTTATTCACTAAATTGAGTAACATTACTATTCAAACAGTATTACTGCAATTATTTTAAAAAAGAGTTCTTGTAAATTAGTTATAACTTTTATTCATCATAATTGACTTTAACTTGTAACTTAACTTTGATTTCCAATACTAAATACCAACATTATAAAACTTTTTAAACACACAGTAATCTAGTTATATTACAAATTGGCTAGCCCAACAGTGGGGCTTAAAGTAGATTACAAAGTTCAATTACAAATTGGCGACCAGCAACGTGACGCTGTAAAAATATTAAACAAAAATATTTTTAATATTTATAAGCCCGGCAAATACAAGAGAACAACCATGCCACATACACACCAACACGACACGAGATACAAGGCCAGCCAAGTAGAAAATATACAAATAGATACAACTATAAATACAGAAACACAGGAGACGCAACCAACGCCCGAGATGGAAGTCGCGACAAATAATAACGTAGAAACTCGACCAGAAGGAACGCCTCCTGCAGAACCGGAAGTGGAAGTGAGGGTCGACAACCAACCCAGACAAACTGAGGGAGTCACAAACCAGGGAATGCGAACTGGTTGGAGATGATGAGGGCAGTGATGGAAGAAACAATGAATAGAAATAATGACTCAATAAATAAAAATATGGAATCGATCAACCAGAAGATGGACGACAACCAGAAAAATAATGAACTATTAAATAAAAAATTAGACGACAACAATAAAAATATAGAGTTAATTAATAAAAATATGGAGTCGTTAAAAGAAGATAGTCTCAGAAATATAGAGTCATTGAAAGAAGATCTGAACAAGAAAATAGATGATACCAATAAATCCTAGGACGCATTAAATAATAAAATAGACGACAACAACAGAGCATTGAAAGAAGATTTGAATGCAAAATTGGATAATATCAGCAAGAAGATGGAGGAAAGTAACGAGAAAATTAACACGAGAGTAGACACGGAAATAACAAGCGTAAGAAGAGAAATTATGGAAGTGCATGAAAGGTGTGAACAGCACGGACAAGATTTGAAACGGACTAGAGAAGAGGTCGACGGGAGAACTGACAGCATCGAGGAAATAATTGAAGCACGGATCGAGTCGCTGAAGAAAATGAGCCAAGACGAGATCAAGCGAGTGAGAACAGACGTGGGTGAACGATGCGAAGAAATAAGTGCGTCGGTGGACACTGTAAGAACTTTGACAGTTGCAATCCGAGAAAAAATAGAAGAACTATGACAACGTGAGATCGTGCAGATGAGAGAGGAGATAGAAATCATCCGTAATCGCCCAGTACAGGGTCAATACATCCAACCGACCCGATAACCGTGACGTAATAAACTTCAAAAACTACAAGAAAAATCCAATCGAGTTCTTAGAGCGCATAGACGAAAACTTGACCAGGATTTGGGAGAATAGGTGGATGGTGATGAGGAGTCTGATCGATGAGTATTTTAAAGAGATTTACGACAATTGGTGGACTGCCACACACCACGAAGTCCACAATTATGAAGAGTTTAAGACACAATTCCGTGCAAAGTATTGGTCGGAGGCCACAAAGAATATAGTGCGTGACAACATCTGCCATGGCAAGTATAACGCAAATAGAGGAGCTACTATGACCTCTTACTTCCTAGGTAAGGTGTGTTTGGCGCGTAACCTGGAACCGAAAATACCAGAGGAGTGCCTGGTTACCAAACTTTCTTACCATTTCGAGGAGGGAGTTGCCAAAGCACGCCAGTGGGGGCAAGTGAAGACGATACAAGCCATGTCAGCCTTACTTGAAGACCAGGAGCACGAAGGTTATTATAGAAGAAGCCGCCGAAGGAACGAAAACTTCCAGGACAGGAGCGGCAATACCAATAACAATAATTCAAATTTCCGAAATTACCGAAGCAATTTCAATAATAATGTTAATAATTCAAATCAGAATCACGCTAATAATAATAATGAAAATAACTATAGACCCAGTAACCAATACAATAACAATAATAATACTGGTAACTATAACAATAACAATACGAGACGACAGAATTACAACAACCAGCCTAACCAACCCCAGAACCAAGGCGGAAACAACCCACCACAGCAGTACCGCAGGGCTAACTATGTTCATGCCAACTACGAACCAGGTAGGAGGCGATATTACCCTCGGCGCGATAGTTTCAGTGGAGACAGAAGGAATGCAAGGGGCGGACGTTGGAGGAGTAATAGCATCGAAGGCGACAGCCGCAACAATGACTATCGGCCGCAAGTTCACTTCGCTCCAGACCATGAACAGAATCATCATGGAGGACGGCCGGAAACAGAAGAAAGAAACCAAGTAGACACACAAGACAGGCGCCATGAAGAGAATGCCATCTCTTTAAACGCCTCGCGGCAGTGAGAAACTACGTAGACCCCTCGCTGATCCATTCTATTGGGTACAATTACAACACAACTTCGAACAAAATCACTATATTACGCAGTCATTACCTCAAGAATATTAGACAGGAGCTGTTAGAAGAAGAAGGAACTGATCACCGTCAGTGCACCCATGACATAGTGTACGTGACGGCACAAATTAATGGAGTGACAACAACATTGATGATTGACACGGGAGCGAACGTCTCCTTAATGGACAGTACAGAACTCAACCGCATTCAGGAGGAAGGCAGGACAGTAATACCTACTCTACCTATTACTAATATCATTTTGATGGGAGCTACTGGACGCCAGAATAAGACAGTAAAGAAACAAGTTAGTCTGGAAGTAACCAGTCGGGGAGTTAAAATACCCATGATATTCTTGGTAGCAACAGGATTGCCATTTCGCAGTTTAATTGGCTACGACATCTTGCGAAAATACTCAGCTGTTATCAATCTAAATAGAGAAAAATTAACTCTAAATATGTCAGATATGGAGTGGACGGCACATATTATTGGGAGCATGGAATCTCCTCAAGAACGAACCATTTACGACATCCGAGAAATAAGCAACCCAAGGTATCAAATGCCTAGTCATGAAATTGGGTATCCGACAACTAATGACAGCTTGTGGGAGGAGAAGATCATGGAGATACGATTCCAGCCAACCACCAGAACCCACTCACCAAGTCCAGATCAAATCGAAATGTTGGTAGACATATATAACCAATACCGACATGTGTTTTCAGACCTTCCTGGAAAGGTGAAGAACTATCAGTGTGTGTTAAGTTTTAAGGAACCTGTCAACTTCAATCGCAAATCATATCCAATTGCATGCTCTCTGAAGGAAGCAGTTCGAACAGAAATTAACCAGTTATTAAAAGACGATATTATAGAGTACAGCCAATCACCGTATACCAGCCCCATTGTTGCAATCAAAAAGAAGAATGGGAAGGTGAGACTCTGTTTAGACGCAAGAGAGATAAATAAGCATTTAATCAATAACCGGACATCTCCGGGTGAAATCGAAAAAATTTTGAAAAAATTTCATGGAGTACAGTTCATTAGTTCGTGGGACACTGTCTGCGGCTACTGGCAGGTGGAACTGCACCCCAACAGCCAGAAATACGTCGCATTTATATTCGAGGGGCGCAACTACCACTTCAAACGATTGCCCTTCGGATTAATAAATTCTGTAGCGATATTTATACAGTGTATGGACCAAGTATTGGGTCAAGAAGCGCTCAAGTTCACTACTGTTTACGTGGATGACCTATTGATTACATCTACGAACTGGGAGGAGCATTGTCGGAGAGTAGATCATGTACTGAATAAATTGTCAGAAAACCACATTACATTAAAACTAGAAAAGTCCCAACTCATTGCTAAAGAAGTGCAATTTCTAGGATTTCAATTGACGGAACTGGGAATAACGCCATCAAAAGAAAAGATTGAGGCTATACAAAAATTTCCCACACCAAGAAATAAAAAACAACTGCAGTCATTTTTAGGTTTATGTAATTATTACCGCAAATTTCAGAATAATTACTCAGAGTTAACGACCAAATTATCTCCACAGTTATCCTCAAAAGACAAATGGACATGGGGACCAACTCAAGATACTATATTTCAACAAATCAAGACAAAATTCTTGGAGACAGTGATACTACATCACCCCAACTTCAACAAACCTTTCTATCTCAACTGTGATGCAAGCGACATCAGCCTAGGTTCTACTCTATACCAAGAGGATGAAGACGGGAACCATCTTGTTATAAGTTTCGCTAGCCGAACCCTAAATAAATGCGAAAGGAATTACAACGTAACAGAGAAGGAGCTTTTAAGTGTGGTATTCGCATGCGGAAAATTCCGAACCTATATACTAGGATATTCCATTACAGTTCGGACGGATCACAAATCCATATCCTTCTTAAAAAACTGTAAGCTAAGTCACGGCCGTTTAGCAAGATGGACCTTAGTCTTGCAGGAATACAACATCAGTTGGAAATATGTCCCAGGGAAAAAGAACGTAGCAGCTGATATTCTATCACGTATTAATATTACTACCCAGACCTATGAAGGAGAGAAAGAGACAATTGCGAAGGTCTACAACATCTTAAAGAGTCGGACAGAATTAGAAGATATAGTCAAGGAAGTGAAACAACACCAAAAACAAGACAATAAGTTGATGCAAATTTTCCGAAGACTAAATGATCAAGACGATAGAATAACCCCGTATTATTGTGTACATAATAATGTATTGTTTGTCAAAACCAAATACCACAATAACACCTGGAAACTAATCATACCCAGGACACTAGAGAAAGACATCATAACGGACTACCATGTTCGTTATGGACACATGGGGGCAGTTAAGGTAATAAAAGCACTGGAGGAGCACATGTATATCAAAGACATCAACCGAAGGGTGCGAAATTATATTAAAAGTTGTCAGATATGTCAAATGGTGAAGTGCACCAACGAAAGAAAGGAGGGGCAGTTGATCCCCATAACCTCATCAGCCAAATTAGAGAAAGTTTTTGTGGACATCTGCGGTCCATTCCCCAGAAGTGGAGGTCGATGACAATATAAGTATTTACTAATAATGTTCGATCATTATACCAAGTTCATAAAGTTGTATCCGATAAATCGTGCAACTACTAACAAAATACTTAACATAATCACACTAAATTACATACCTGAAGTGGGCTGTCCGAAGACAATAATAACGGACCATGGTACCCAGTTCAAGGGACGAAGATGGAGAGACACACTGCTGGAACATGGGGTGAAAACCTATAAAACCTCAGTGTACCATCCCAGCAGTAATCCATCCGAAAGAGTGTTGAGGGAAGTTGGAAGGATTCTCAGAACCTATTGTTCCAGTCAACAAAGGAAGTGGAGTGAATACACCCCAGCTGCTGCAGACTTTATTAATTTAGCACACCACCAATCGATTGAAACAACACCTTATAACGCAATGTTCGAGAAACCTCCACCTCGAGAAATTAGTGATATAATTCAATTTCCCCGAAGTCAAGAATACCAGTTTGACAGAATCCACTACCATAACAAAATTATGGAAAAGTTAGAACAGAGGAAAAGAAAATATCAACAACAAGTGCCAACAAGAATAATACAATACAATGTAGGAGATCAGGTACTACTGAAGAATAGAGAGTTACCCAGTACAATGGAGGGTATCACCAAAAAACTACTAGTACTGTACGTAGGCCCTTATACCATAACAAAGGACCATAAAAATAATACATATGAAATTACAGATACCATAAATAAAAAGGTCAAGGGTACCTATAACCAAGCATCTTTAAAGAAGTATTATGTGTAAGGAAATTTGTTATGAGATGTTATTATAGGGTGCCAAATTTCATAAAATATGTAGTACTAGAAACAGCTATAAAAAATGGACCTGTGAAACGTAATTGACCCAAAAATGAACCCAATAGAATGGAGAAGCCCAAGAGAACCCCAACATATAGACTATAAATGGAATTATTATTATAAAAGAATGAATTATATTATTATACGATGATTATAACAAGAGTGTTTAGTGTATCAAAATTATAAAAGTGTCTACCGTGAAAAGGTTATATTGGTGATCAACAAGATCATTTATTAGAATCAATGTACTGAAAATATTTAATTACCTAGAACCAGCCTATTTACCATATTGTATTATAAAGAAGAATGTGTATTATAGGTGTAGGTACCAAAAATATCTATAGTGTATTAAATAAGAACCATGTTTGTCATATTAAATGATAGGAAAAAATGTTCATTATAAACCAAATGATTATATGATACGAAAAATGTCTAGTGTATTGTATAAAACAAAAATATTGTATAACGAAAATGTATATAAAATATTGACATGTTGTTACTCTAATGCTCCTATATTAATTTCAACAAAAGAAATATATTAAAATCATCCAGAATAAATGATTTACAACTATCATTTGAAGGAGAAGAGGGGAAGAACACCAAAGAGAGTTATAAAGAAGATGGCTATTATTATTATGGAAAGGAGAAAGAGAAAACCAAATATTGTCTATTAATATGTTATTATTATATTGTTATATTGTATCTTAATTATCAAATATTGTCTACTCCAAGAAATATATTAAAATCGTTCAGAATAAGTGTTAAAGATTCCAACACTTGAAGGAGTAGAGGGGAAGAACATCGAAGTGTCGAATAATAAAGGAGAAGGTTTGAATAAGGAATGAGAATAATTAATTAAGTGATGAATAAACATATTTATCAAATGATACGAAAGAAAAATATGTATTGTATCGAATGTACCAAGACTATTTAGCATATTAAGTAAATTATATGATATAAAGAACAAAAATGTCTATGTATAAGTAACAAAAATGATTATCAAAATACTACTGTTATTGAGGAACAGGAAGGTTAATTAAACGATGAAGAAAGTATCTAATTGTATATACCAACAAGATATATGTCAAATGATATCTAACAAAAATGTTTAGTATATGAATATTGTAAACCCTGATAATCCAGGGAGATAAAGAACTAAATGTTAAAAAACCTATATACGAACTGTTGTTAAGAATAAAACTTGTGAACTATTAATAAGAGTGAAGTATTGTAAACTCAATGTTTAAAGAACCACTGCATAATTGTAAAATGATAAATCTAAGTGTGTAATTTAAGAATGTTAAAATAACCAAAACAACTTACAAACTAGTATAGAAAAGTAACAACAAGGCTAATAAATAACACAGCCAATATGTCGAGTCTGAAAAAAATAATGACCTGTGAAGAGAAGTATGTTAGCTAAAGTATAAAAGAATGAAATGTGATACCAATGAAACCTCTAATACCTTGAATGTTATATTGTTATATTATTGAAAAATGAATGATATGTTATATTTTATGTGTTGTGATAGTGCAACTGTTGCTACGTGCAATTTTTATTTTGTCCCAGACAGAGATGAGGATTCCCCTGATTCTGAGGATGTGTAGTTAAGGAACGGCGGAGAATGTATGCCACAGAGAGCCACTCTGATTCCGAACCCACTACAAATGTTAGGGAATTAAATGGTATTTTATATCAAGGATTATTAATAAAAAACTGTGAGGTAAAAAATGAAAGAACCATAGAGTTTATCACGAAAATAAAGATGTGTAATGAGAAAGAAAAATGTATTATTGTTAAGACAGGAAATTATTAGTTTAAGAAATAAGACATGTTACAACTAAATGACTTAGACTATAAGAAACTTGAAAGATACTAGTAAGCTAAAAATTATATCACAAGCCAAGAACTCAATCTAGTGCACCACACTAACAGAATATCAAATTCAATGCAGAAAGAAAAAAAAGCAGTAACAGTATATTAAAACCAAACTGAAATGATAATTTCTTCAAATGTAAAATTTCTCCAAATTATCAATTTTGAGAGGGGAGTATATGTAACATGACCAAGTGTTACATAACCTAGACATGTACCAATAGCATCAATAAGTACACGAAAGTAATATAAGTGAATAAATAATGATGAAAGTAGCGAAGAAGAGAAGGACCAACGAAGAAGAAAGAAGAAAGAAGAAGTACCACAAGAAGCAGTAAGGAATACACTGCATGACACTACAACAAATACTATGACTGACTCTAACTAATGGACAAGCCAAGTTCACTATAAGCTGTCAAACAAGCCAGTCAATGACATAAATGTAAAATCACATGTTTATAAAAGTAATTAAAGAATGACAAGAATAATATAATATCAGCAACAGCATTTGGCTGAAAATCAATGAACCCTGACCAGTAAATATCAATGCCTATGACTAAGACTAGCTATGGCCACAATGTAGAAGTAAAACTTATATTACAATCCCAAATGTAATCTTAAGAAGTAAGGATACTTGTAAGAGGAAACCTTATATGACTAAGTAACTTCCTCGTTATACCAAATGTAAATAATGACCATTATTAAGGCATAAACCGATGTGAAAGGTATGCCTAGGCTACGCCTAAACAAACGATTGCCAGTGTACTGATAAGTAGAAAGGACTACTAGTGTAAATAAAATATACTGAACAATCATTATACCAAATGTAACAGTGAATATTATTAATATATTATGAATGTAACCACTCCATTATTAATGGGTATCATTAAGTGGAATAGGATAAACAATATGTAATTAGAAAGTAAGGATTATTCATAGTAATGTATCGCCCTAGTTAGCTAAGATTTGATGATTGTATTCACTAAATAGATATTAAGTATAAAGATGAATGTATTAGTGTTCCGACAAAGACGTTTAAAAGGAAAACGCGATGTGAAACACAAAAAATAAATAGATAAGGAAGAATCGTGTCTGGCGTCACTAGCAGACGACAGTGCGAAACCATGTATATGAACGTTATTTATTTAGAAATGTCAGAGAAAGTGCGATTCAAACCAGTATTAAGCTATATCAAATTAAAGCTAATAAACTGTTCTTTAATTTGATAGCAATAAACCCCCGATCGCAACTGTAATAAGTGCGTAACATGCGTTAGCATCATTTGTAAATATAAAGTGAGAAATTCGTTAGTCAACACTAACAACAATGATAGCTGTCAATCAACTTCACCAAATGACGGTTAGAAAACAATGCGTCATTTTTGTAACGCCTGGTGGAGCCAATCAAAAAATAGCTTATTAAATGAATTAATCACCTAAGCCCCATGAAGCCAGGGGGTATACAATCGGAATCCAAGCGGAGCCGACACACTTTATTGTCATCAGCGAGAGTGAAAGGTTGTCGCTCGTCGCCGCAAAATACGTTAATAACTTAGAGTATCATGTAAACAGTTCTTCCATTAAACCATTTCGTCAAACCCAATAACTACACAACAGTTTATCAACAATCAGTGCATCGAAGTGAAGTATTCATTTTATTTTGTCCGCGATAATTAGAACAAGAGAAAAATAATTAACCAGTAGTTAAATTAGTCCAATTTTGTTAGAAGAGGACGATTATTCTCTGTTCTTAGTGCGTGTGCAGTGTAATAAACCAGGGTCACTATAATCCGACCGCTGGAGTGTTTAAATTAAATTTTAATCTATAAGATTAAAATAAAAAGGTAACATTGTGACAATTTATTTCATTAACCTGTGTGTACTTATATTTCTTCAAAACAAAATTTGTACTGATGCATAACATCAAAACTTTCTATATGTTACACGGTGTGTAGCGTTTGGGTGTTTTATTTTAATCGTTTGGGGCAATTATATAATTTTATTCAGTTCATTTTCGGGCGGGTTTGGAAAATATTGCAAAATAAATGTATTATTGTGCAACATATTTGTCCGTATAACAGTCAGTGTAACAGAACAGTGGAACAAAGGCGATGCGCAATTTCAGTGGTGTAACACGGCAGAGGAATTTGCAACTCCACCAAAATTCTAAGAACTCTGTACATGTGTGTCAACGCTCAAGCGCAACTACACCCGCACGCGCTCAAAGGACGCTCTAACTAAAAACTCAAGATGGCCAGAGCGTAAAAAATATTCGTCGTCTTCTCTAAGACCTCCCGGAAGTCGCATTAAACTCCGCCTACTGTTGGTGACATCAGCGGAACCAAGTCCAATATCGGCCTCTGGACACACACACATACCGGCTTTAATCCATATATAAAGTGGTTATTTCCCAACAAATGAGGCCGGAGCGACGAAAGCATAGGGGCAGTGAAACACTGATTCCCGGCAGAAAGGAAAAAATACCTGTTACGTTCACCGTGACGGAACAGTCAACTTTAAGTAGAGACGCCATACAGTCAACAGGACGCCAACACCGCTACAGACACTTACAGTTTCGTTTCGGGCCCGGTTGGTCGAGTTTCGTAAATGTAATTAATTCAAGAAGACCGACCGGGACCCGAGGAGATAATCAACGCATCTCAGTTACAAAATTGTTGCAAGTGCGAATTGCAAACAGTTAAATTACGGACATTGGAATCGAATCGGGACAAAACACGTGTTCGGCCGGCAACGCGTTTAGTGCACAGTTGTAAAACAATAAAGGAGTTTGTACAATATAATAAATAAGGGTAAAGTATGGTGTGAAAGTGTGCGTAAGCAGAATGGGCTGCCTTATAGTTAAGAATATTTAAATATGATACCTAGGAATATATTTCAACATTTGTTCTTTAGCATTCTTGTTCTAATAATTAAAACGTTTTTTCAGTAATTAAAACTATTCAATCACTACAAAATAATGTGTTAGTCTAAGTTATTTCGTCATTACCACTGTCTTATTTCTGTGTTGATAAAATTCGTCTAAACGTTCCGGAATTTTCTGAATTATTAATTGGGTGGGTCAGATTGCTAAATTGTCCGTTTTATTTAAGGTGGAGTGTAAAGGTTTTCGATATTTTGTCCTATATAAAAAATAATCGTGGCGACCTTGGTCTTCTGGTAAAATTCAAATAGCAGGTAAGTGTTGTAATTGCGTGCAGGTAAGTCCTGGTAGTGGTTATATTTATTTTATATATTTTGGCACATTTTTTATTGTTACAAATGTCGACGCGCTGCCAGGATTTTCGTTTAATTGTAATTTTATACGAGATAGACCTATTTTAATACACAGAAAATAAGATGTGGTAATGACGAATGTATAAAAATTTTATCGTACATAATTAAGTAGGTTAGGTTTATGTTATTGTGATTCACAGTGTGTTAGGTGTTTGAGTATAGAAAAATAGTAGTTTTATATATAAAAGTGTTATACAAACGAACTTTAAAAATGTCTATAATACAAAGTAATGATAGTGATTTTGCGTGGGATGAGTGGGAGAATGAATTTCGAGATGTTGTGGGTGAGATGACAAACGAGGAATGGGGTAATTTAGACGATAGGTTAACTCGAATGGAAGAACAGGAAGAAGGAATATTTGCAGAAATCAATAAACATAGTGAGATGCCCAATGATAAAGGTAAGATAGTTGAAATAACGGTGGTAGAAAATAAGACAGTGAATAGGCCTGACGATAGTGTAGGGGTGGAAGAAAAGCAGTATACATTAAATGATATATTTGATCTTGTTAATAAACGTTTTGACGAGTGGGACAAAATAATGGATGAGGGTTTCAATAAAGTAAAAAATGCTTTTGATAAACCAGACGAGAAGCGGGAGGAGAATAGAGGTCAGTTAAAAGAGAGTACAGAAGTTGAGTTAACACAGGTAAGTGGTAATAATGTCTTTGATAATAGCGAAGAAATAATTAACAAGGTAAGTTACAGTTGTGAAAATGAATTAATAAATAATAATGATAAAATAGTTGAAAACGAGCTATTTAAGAATGATGTGGTGAAAACAAATAGTGATGATGAAGTTTGTGGTGAAGTAGAATTTAATAACAAAATGTTAGCGAGTGTTGATGAAATTGTGAGAGAGTGTGATGAAAGGTTAGGGTGGCAAAGGGCAAATTTTCCCCGTGATGTAAGTGGAGTAAGGACTCCGCTAGTAGTGATTTTTGAGGACAGAGTTTCCTCCGTTAATTATGTGGAAGACAAGGTGTCTTCAAGCAGTCCCCTAATTTTTTGTAAACCTGGAAAAGCCAGGAAGTGGTATAGTAGGTTTGTTGTGCCCTTTGCATGGAGTGAAGTAGGTCAGTGGTGTTGTGACAGGTATTGTGATGAAAGTGATTATGAGAGAGAGAAAGAGTTAGAGTGGTTCAAAATAAATAGAGGTTATGTAGAGCTGATAGAGAAGATGGATATAAAGAGAGTTATGATAAATAATGTAGACATACCTTGTGTAGTAGTAGACAATGATTATATTGATGATAAATGTGTACCTGTAGGAAGAATTAGTGTACTTGTAGTGGAGGAATATGATGAGAAAATAAATTACCTGGGTGTAACAACAAATATTCACGGAGGCGGGATAAAAACAAATAATGATGACAAGTCTTATGAAATAATAAAAGGGAGAATGAATGACAGAGAGGTAATGGTTTATAATAAAAATAATTATAATAAATTGGATGTAAATAAAAATCATTTAATCTATAAATATGTAAGATACCTTTTTGACGATGGTGGCTAAAATAGAAAACAGTAAAAGACAGTTAAATATTTTGTTTTAAGCTATTTGACTTTGCTGATTTGAATATTGAGATATGATGACTGAATAAATACTGAAGTAAATTTGTAAATAAATATGTAGTAAAGCCAATGGTATGTGTTGTGGTTAAGTGAACAGTGTATGTAAGTAATTAATTGTTATAACAATAAGACTAATATTTTGGCAATTTAAATAAATAAACCAAATTAATTTTGAAAACAAGTAATCAGAGAATTATAATTGTTTGGATGGTAATGAATTCTATATTGTTAATAATTAATCTAATTAAAACAATTTGATATATTTTAAATATTTTAATTGATTATGTAAATGTTGTATAATTAATTTTTTTTGTAAATTCAGTTTGTTTTACGAGATGGAAATTTGGTAATGAATGATAAATTATTTAAATTAATAAATTTTGTGAAATGTTTCAGAGACGGTGGTGATTATGTTTTGTGGGCATATCATGTTAAATGGATTGTAAGTAGAAAAATTTTATAATTAGGTGTAATAAAAATATTTACAGGTGTAATTGAGATTCTAATTCAGTAATAAGATGTTATTTGGAAATCAGTTGGTTCAAGAAATAAAGATAATTAAAAAATTTTTAATAATAAATGAAAAATGATAAATAATGATTATCAATAATAAATTTTGAAAATTTCAAGAAAGTTAAACGGTAAAAGGTTATGAATGGGTTAAATGAGTGTTGATGCAAGTATTATATGATAGTGTATATACAAATTTTAATTAGTTGTCAATTGTAATTAGTTATTATGTGGCTATTAAGGGGGTGGCCTGTGCTCTCTTAAATAGCGAAATGGGTTGGGGTAGCAGTGAGTGTTACCTCCATCGGAGGCCTAGCTTAGATATTTACAAATAAGGTGTTCATGCTATAATTTTAAGTGTATTATTTTATTGTTGTCTGTTAGATAAGCATTGATAAGAATATGTAATGTTATTATGTGTTTATTATTTTTTTTGCCCATAAGTAAATCGTCTGGCAGGCTAACATAAATAACCAGAATCAGAGAAATGGGAAACAATGAGGTGAGAAAGGAGAATAAATAAAAATAAATATGTATATTCCATGTAATTTGTTCAATTTTAAGATGTATTTTCATTGTGTTAGGAGGATCAGCTGATCAGCAATAACGTCACTGGTATACTGGTTTGTAAATGTTACAAGTAATTAATGTTTAATGTATTACAGATATTTTGAAGTAAAGACAAAAAGGATATGAGAAATAAAATAGCAATAATTTATGCAAATTAATAAGAGATAATTTTTGGGCGATGCATAATTTTATGGGACACGTAGATCTGTCCAAGTTAAAATCAAAGTGAAGTTGAAATAATGGAGAGAATGTAATGTTGTTTTTGAGTTGATGTAATGTAATAGAATTTTGAGAAGTATTGAGGGTGACACGGTAGTTGTGGAGAATTTATGTAGAGTTTTGAATGATATATATTTATGTTTATAATTAATGAGGTTATTTTGTGTATTTGTAGTGAGGTAATGCGATTGAGATTTTTGGGGATGGCAATGTTGTATTAGAGGGTAGTGTAATGTAGGAGTCCGCAACAAGGGTTGGGACGGGGTAGGAATAGATTTTAGTGAGGAGGGGCCGCCTTAGGTAGAATCCGGGCCGCCAGATAAGGGAATTGAGTTTTTTGGGGTAGGGGAAACACGTATCCTATATACAAAGGGTTAGAGAGTATTTTATATGTAGAGAAGGTGGCGTTTTGTGTTAAATGATAAGTTGGGGTTTAGAGTGTCCTGATTGGGTGTCATGATAATTGAAGTTGATGAATATTGGAGTCAAAGGGGTAAAGATTATATATGTAGACAGAATAAATGAGAATAAATAATTTACATCACCCACAGTATATTAAAGTAAGATTGTTGAAAAGAAAGAGAGATTCATGATAAAGAATATACAATTGTTTATTTTTTTCAACCAGTGACAGAATTTTGATAAAATTTGAAAATGATGTAAAATCAAGAATTGTTTATTTTAAATAATTTAAATGTCAACTTGATTATTATATTAATATTTTGTTTATTTTAAATATTGTATTTTATTATGTTTTGTATTTCAAGTTAGAATATTACAAATGTTCAATGTGTTTTCAGAAACCATACATAACCTATGTAGGTCAAGGGTCTTGGACTTGACCTAGTTTCGATCAGCTGATGAGGTCATACACCTACTAAGGTTGTATAGTAGGAAGCCAATTTTAATTTGTTTGTTTGATTAATTCAAACCAATATTTGAATAATTTTAATAAATATGTTATTGAATAAATAAATTTAATAAAATTTTTTAATGAATAAATTTAAATTTTTTTGAATTTTTAAATTTTGAAAATTTTAATTTTTTATTGAAAAAAAAAAAAAAGAAAACTTGATTTTTCGCCTGCCAGCGAATGACTATTTTAGATAATGATTTTTTATTATGTGTGCATGAACCATGTTTCTTTTATTGTATTGTATGGTATCGGTAGACTATAAATGGTTCTCATGTTAGAGTAAGGATGTGTTTAGCTTAGTAGAAATGTCTAGGTTAAGTCATGTGAAACAAAAAATTTAGAAAAACCAGGAAGAGAATTTTTTGATAAAAGATTATTTTTTTTTGAATTTTGAATTTTTTTTAATTTATAATAAATTTTAAAAGGAAGTTTTTATTTTTAATGTGTTATGGTAATATGTAATGTTAGTGTGTGTGAGCCCAGTATCTGCTAAAGGCAGCCCAGCTTGCAAAAAGGGGATCCATATCGGCGGAGGAGCTGGGATAATTTTAGCCAGGGATTGAGGATTTTTGGGGGTAGCATGTTAGAAGGCGAGGCGCGCTGTGGTGCGAGTCTGTTCGATTTCTCGGTGTTGGGATCTCTTACGGAGAAGTCCAGTGATCTCGTTCAGATGAGTCCATGGTCGCTAAGCCAGGGGGGTCGTGTACCCATGAGATTAAGAACCAGGGGGTGTTGGCACCAGTTCCTCACCGGTCCTCTTCGGGGTTATCGATGAGATTTCTTCTGTCGTGAACAGCAGAATTCTCATCGAGGGGGTATTGTAGCGGGTCAATTTTTGGGTGTTTTATTTTAATCGTTTGGGGCAATTATATAATTTTATTCAGTTCATTTTCGGGCGGGTTTGGAAAATATTGCAAAATAAATGTATTATTGTGCAACGTATTTGTCCGTATAACAGTCAGTGTAACAGAACAGTGGAACAAAGGCGATGCGCAATTTCAGTGGTGTAACACGGCAGAGGAATTTGCAACTCCACCAAAATTCTAAGAACTCTGTACATGTGTGTCAACGCTCAAGCGCAACTACACCCGCACGCGCTCAAAGGACGCTCTAACTAAAAACTCAAGATGGCCAGAGCGTAAAAAATATTCGTCGTCTTCTCTAAGACCTCCCGGAAGTCGCATTAAACTCCGCCTACTGTTGGTGACATCAGCGGAACCAAGTCCAATATCGGCCTCTGGACACACACACATACCGGCTTTAATCCATATATAAAGTGGTTATTTCCCAACAAATGAGGCCGGAGCGACGAAAGCATAGGGGCAGTGAAAGGAAAAAATCACTGGGGCAGTGACTGATTCCCGGCAGAAAGGAAAAAATACCTGTTACGTTCACCATGACGGAACAGTCAACTTTAAGTAGAGACGCCATACAGTCAACAGGACGCCAACACCGCTACAGACACTTACAGTTTCGTTTCGGGCCCGGTTGGTCGAGTTTCGTAAATGTAATTAATTCAAGAAGACCGACCGGGACCCGAGGAGATAATCAACGCATCTCAGTTACAAAATTGTTGCAAGTGCGAATTGCAAACAGTTAAATTACGGACATTGGAATCGAATCGGGACAAAACACGTGTTCGGCCGGCAACGCGTTTAGTGCACAGTTGTAAAACAATAAAGGAGTTTGTACAATATAATAAATAAGGGTAAAGTATGGTGTGAAAGTGTGCGTAAGCAGAATGGGCTGCCTTATAGTTAAGAATATTTAAATATGATACCTAGGAATATATTTCAACATTTGTTCTTTAGCATTCTTGTTCTAATAATTAAAACGTTTTTTCAGTAATTAAAACTATTCAATCACTACAAAATAATGTGTTAGTCTAAGTTATTTCGTCATTACCACTGTCTTATTTCTGTGTTGATAAAATTCGTCTAAACGTTCCGGAATTTTCTGAATTATTAATTGGGTGGGTCAGATTGCTAAATTGTCCGTTTTATTTAAGGTGGAGTGTAAAGGTTTTCGATATTTTGTCCTATATAAAAAATAATCGTGGCGACCTTGGTCTTCTGGTAAAATTCAAATAGCAGGTAAGTGTTGTAATTGCGTGCAGGTAAGTCCTGGTAGTGGTTATATTTATTTTATATATTTTGGCACATTTTTTATTGTTACAGGTGATTGAATTTATTTAGTGGATTTGTTAATCCTACGTAAGATTTATTTTAGTCTTAAGCGTATAAAATATTTGTGAATAATTAAGCTAGCGTGACGAACGCATAACCTAGAAATAGGTACGATCTTTAAAACAAAGAGGCCGAATTAGTAAATATTGTTTTCTGTTAAATAATTAACTTCTGTATAGGCATGAACGTTCTTTCTTGTGTTTAAAAGAATTTACGCCCGAGATATATAAAAATAATATTTAAATTAAAAGTTAATCTGGGAATAACCAGAAGATTTGTTTGTGTTATCTGAGCTAGTTTGTAGGGTAAAGGAACGAAATAATTGCAATTGTATATTAATGTATCTACCATACTTGTTTTTGTTTAAATTTATTCTCAAGGGTAACAATAAAACCCATTTATTAGCAGCATAAACTTTGACTCTATTTATTTCAAGAAGTGAATGAATAATTAATTTTGAATAACAAAAGTAACTCTGATTAGAGGTTGTATGTTGTTAAATTTGAATTGCCGTAAGTGCAATAAGCTTCAACACGTTTTTAAAGAAAATTAGCACATATCTAATCTCATTAATTGGTTTTACACGGGATTTTCCTGAAATAAACCTGTGTGGCACCCTTATTAAACAAGGAGTAATCTAACCTTGTCAGTAAAGCAAGCTGGTTTTGGAAACTGTCTTGGCAGCTTATTAATTACTATAAGTGAACTCCCGAACTTCTAGAATCACGACCAGGTACGTGGAAGTGTATTTTTATAAATTTTGTTGTCCAGACGTGACTTGACATTATGTACTTTGACGACAGTTAACCTAGAGGAGGAGTTTCACTGCCAGAATCGACGCGACGGCTACCTTCATCAGTCGACCAGCGCCACTTTATTCACCAGCGACAGACCACGACCAGTGACGCTTTATTCACTAAATTGAGTAACATTACTATTCAAACAGTATTACTGCAATTATTTTAAAAAAGTTCTTGTAAATTAGTTATAACTTTTATTCATCATAATCGACTTTAACTTGTAACTTAACTTTGATTTCCAATACTAAATGCCAACATTATAAAACTTTTTAAACACACAGTAATCTAGTTATATTACAAATTGGCTAGCCCAACAGTGGGGCTTAAAGTAGATTACAAAGTTCAATATATATATCTCAAAACGTCCCATACGGGTTTGGAATGACGATGTCAAGACTACATTGGAAATATCTATACACATTACAAACGGAAAATCTTTTGAAAGTAATTTTGGATTTTTGAAGATTTACTTTCTTAAAATTAGGAAATAACTAAATATGTTTTATTAAATATTTAAAACTGTTTTTCCTATACTATATTGGAATTTTTGAAATACATTTCGATCAGTTTGTTTTATAAGTTTAGGATAAATCAATGGAAAGTCGATTTGACTCCGCACATACAATAATGTATTGGACTTTTGAATCTATTTTTTTCTCCGTGTACGTAAGAAAGTAAAAGTCTGCAACGAAACGGTTTATACATTTTTCGGTTTTCTTTTCAGATTTTGAAATGAGCCAATCAAAAAAACGCCCATCTGGGGCTGAGTTCAGAAAGAGAGTTAAATTAAAATCAGAAGAGGACAAGAAGTACAGTGGAGCCTTGAAAAATTGGCTGTCACAACAAAATGAAAATGATAAAACCAAAACGGATGATGACCCTTTATCTTTAGACTGCAGTACTAGTACTAGTAACACCTCTGCTATCTCCGCACCAGCACCACAGTCTGAGTCAGACACAAGATGTTTTCATTTTGAACCAGAACCACTGCCACTGCAATGCACGGAAAGCCCTTCCACTAGCATAGGTGAACAAAAACAACTTGAAAAAAGTTTTGAATCTGAAACGTTTTGTTTTGCTCCTGATCCAGTGAACTGGGTAGTAAATAATGAATTACGTGATTACGTATCCAAAAATGGGTTAGTTCAAAATAAAGATGCAGATTTTTCAAAAACAAAGAAGCTGTATGGGAACCGTTTTTGGTGTTTTAATATAAACAACTTTAATAGGAAGTTGGCAAATGGGGAAAAACAAAACAGAGCATGGTTGGTGTACTCTGAGACTAAATGTGCAGTTTTTTGTGGTCCTTGCCGCCGTTTCCATTCAGAAACACAATCTGAATCATCTTTTGTGAAAGAAGGATTTAGTGACTAGAAAAATGTGTCGTCGAGGCTCAAAGAACATGAAAACTCGGTTTCCCACAAAAACAATACAATAACTTTAAAAGAAAGGAGAGAAATTGGGTAAAGATGATTCCCAAGTCACTGAAATGATTGATCAAGAAATAAGTTACTGGAAAATGTTATTGCAAAGAGTTGTCGTTGTGATAAAGGCTTTAACTTCTCGTGCATTACCGTTTCGAGGGTCAAAAGAGGTATTTGGTTCCAACTCAAATGGAAAGTACATGATGATGCTCGAAGTTCTTGCTGAATTTGACCCTTTTTTGGCTGACCACATTACAAAATATGGAAATCCTGGAAAAGGGAAAATTTCCTATCTCTCATCCGCTATATGCGATGAATTTATTGAACTGCTTGGGAAACAAGTATTGACCTATATTTTAGGTGAGGCTAAAAGCTCCCAATACTTTTCAGTTGTTGTGGATTCTACTCCGGACATTTCTCATGTAGATCAATTATCATTTGTAATACACTATGTAAAACAAAGTGGAGAGCCTGTTGAGAGATTTCTTAAGTTTTTGCCAAATGTTGGACACAAGGCTCTTGATATGTTTACCGCTGTTATTGAGACTCTGCAGCTTTTCGGATTGGACCTACTAAATTGCCGCGGGCAATTTTACGACAATGCATCAAACATGTGTAGGATGTATTCTGGCCTAAAGGCTAGAATTCTTGAAGTCAGTCCACTTGCATCATATGTCCCATGTGCAGCTCACTCTCTAAACTTAGTTAGCACTCACGCAGTAGACTCCTGCATTGAAGCTGTACTATTCTTTACTCTGCTTCAAGAGCTGTACGACTTTTTTTCGAGCTCAACACATAGATGGGCGGTATTAAATCAGTACAAGAACACAAGATTAACGACCAAAAGCCTTTCCACTACAAGATGGTCTGCTAGGCATGACGCTTTAAGAGCCTTGCAAGAAGAATGGCCTGCAATCATCAGAGCTCTCGAAGCGTTGGAAAGCGACCCAGATGAAAAATCTGGTACCCGAGCAGAAGCTAGAGGACTGATCAGTAGATTAAAGCGGTTCGAAACAGCATTAATGGCTCAGTTATGGGGTACCATTCTTTTTAGACTACATAAGGTAAACAAATATGTTCAGAATGAAGACATTGATGTAACGGCCGTGGTAGAAGTTTTTAAGTCACTTATAAAGTTCTTTGAAGAGCTTAGAGAGCAGTTTGATGTGTATGAAAACAAAGCTCTCGATGTTTGTGAAAATGAAACGTATGATTATGAATGTGTCAAGAGACGCAAGACAACCAGCAAAACTTCAAGCTGACGAGTCCCGAGATGGTGAAGTTTGCTTTTCTGGGCGAGACGACTTCAGAGTAAATACATTCCTGCCCATAGTTGACAAGGTTAGTGAAGAAATCACAAGGAGAATGATTGCCTATGAGAAGTTTACTGAAAAGTTTGGTGCCATCATAAAACTGTGGAATCTGACAACACCACAACTTGAAGCTGAGACTAAAAAACTTGTTACAGTTTTTGAGGATGATTTGGAGCCATCGATTTTTGATGAACTTGTTCATCTCAAATCACATTTCCTAGCCAACAAAATTGAAAATAAAAATCCGCTGTCTCTTTACAAATGGCTCAAAGAAAATGACCTACAAGAAATTTATCCAAATGTAGAAATCTTGCTGAGGATGTTTCTTTGTACGCCAGTGATGAACACATCAGCCGAGAGGTAAGTTGGTAATACAAACAGCCGAATCTTAATCAAACAATTCAAATCCAAATTTAGTTAACATAAAATGACAATGCTAATGCTTTTATCTATTAAAATTACTGGCATCGTAATAATTTTGACTGGAAGTGTCTAGTTTGTTTAGCTTGTTGTGACAACAGTTTTTTTACGTACGCGTCAACTACCACTAGTTACTCTAAATTAATTATAACTTACTCCATTTTTTATAAGACTTTATTTACAAGTATTAATTAATTGTTTTTTGTGTTTCTTTGTATAATGGTTTTTAAAAGGTTTTGAACTTAGTTTTCTTTTACTTAAGGTCATTTTCCTGTTTGAAAAGAATCAAACACTATCACAGGTCTACGATGCAACAAACGAGGCTTAACTCTCTTGCTCTTCTGTGCATCGAAGCTGAAATAACGAAAACCATAGACTTCGTCACTACTATTGAGTCATTTGCGTGGGCCAAGGCACGGAAGAAGAAATTTTAAAATTGTATAGAAACTGCACTGTGTTTATATTTGTGTTTTGAAAATACTGAGAGACTGTTAATCAACATGTAATGTATTTTACCACTGTACATAAGATTTTTGGTGACTGCTATGCTAATGCTGATTAAACCATTTTACTGTATTTAAGAACGGATGTGTTACTGTGCAAGTATTGTTATTATTTAACCTTCCTTATTAACTTCAAATTAGTTTTTAGTATTAACCTAAGACTGAGAATCCAAAACAAACAACATACATACAAACAATTTGTTTCTTTCTAAAATCAAATAATCAGGGTTTTGATTTTAGAAGGCGAAAGAAGGAGGTTAGGAGCAGGTTTACATTTGGTTGTGGGGGGAGGTATGTGGTTGCGATAGAGGTCGGGATAGGTGAGGAGTAACCTCAAAGTTTGGCCTAGGGCGTAAATAGGTGTTAATCCGGGCCTGAGCAGACCTTATAACTATGGCTGTCCAAGACACAAATTTTCTGAACAGTATAAGCACAGGAGAATATATAACTTATAGTGGTGTTTTTTGTACGATATGAATGCAAAAGACCAGACATAGTAATGGAAATCAAAATCACCTCAGACACAGAAGTTTTGTTTGGACAACAGTAAAAGTAAAGTTATGATGGAAATATTTTTAATCCGCATGGAATTGTCCACTATGAATTCAGTGAACACTTTCCACTAGGTCAAACAGTGAACAAGGAAATGTATGTCGATATATACTTTGTCATTTACGGGATGCAATCAGAAGGAAGTGTGCTGCAAAATGGAAAAAAAACTGGGTTCTTTTGCATATATGATTGTTAAGCATGTGTGAGATTCACGTACACTTCTATCTCTAAACTTTTTCCCCACAATAAGTGTTAACTGAGCCAAGTGTCACAATGTTATTAAAGAGAGGTAACAAACAGAAGAAAACAAGATGTCACGTTATTCTTTCTTGCCTACTTTACATAAGAGAATAATATGATTAATGAATATCCTTGGTTTAGGAATATCATTCACAAAAATGAACCATTATCATTTTACCATATCAAGCTGTGTAACCATGATCATTGATTGTACATGCATTTTTTATCATGTGATAATAGTTTACTCTAATTCTCTAAGAATGTATTAAAATTAATGTATTAAAAAAAGTGCAAATACTTCAATATGAATTAACATGCTATTATATTTAAACCAAAAACTCCATTTCAATCACAAAATCTGTTAATATAGAAATTACATGCGTGAACAAAAGCTTAAACATACCCTTGCACACCAAATTTTATTTGAAAATTCCAAATACACAATTTTGTACTGCAAAATATAAAACTCTAGCTGTTACCCGCAGCTTCGCACATGAATATTTGACTTGTAATACGTATTTTAATATTATTTTTATTCTCTACATCTATATGCCATTCTGTCAGCTCGTGTAACAATTTTATACTCCTCAGTTGGCATTTTCTCCAAAACTGTTTGAACATTTTTACTAAATTATTATGTTGGTGCAACACCCTTTGGAGATTTAAAACAATATCCTTTCTTATATCGGGAATGGCTTCACAGCGTCGATTGGCCTGGGCTTCATCGTCTCCCATGAAATAGATTGGTGAAAACTTCAGATTTTCATTTGGGATAGGGAGCAACGACCCGACTTTGTGACGTATTTGTCCTTTCACTTCAAAAATTGGCATAAAACCATCAGTTTCTTCTATTGCTGCTGCCGTACCGAAAGATGTCATCTGAAAGCATGAATTGTATCTCTGAATATTTTGGAGAAAAAAGTCATTCCTGACATGTACGAATGAAGTGGTTCTGGTGACTGATTCAATGGTTGTAAAATTACTTTTCCATTAGAGCAGCACGTCCCAGGCGATTGTTTTAATTTTTTTTTTTTTTTTTTTTTGGCTTGACAGAATTCACATATCACATCCATTTTGCCAATTGCAACTTTTGGATGTGACAAATAATCATAATTTGGATCATACTGGAAAGCCTCTAAAATCAAATTACCTTGTCTGCTCACTTGTCTGACTTGAGCATGCCGTATGCAGTCATTTCAAGCTGATATTCACATCCTTCTGGTAATTGCACATCCCTTAATTCAGTCTGCCTCATGCGTTTCTGCTCAACGTGCTCCCCATGCTCCTCAGGCGTTTCCATGGCCCTTAAATCAGCTTTCCTCAGACATTATCAGTCTCCACGCTCCCCATGCTCCTCACATGTTTCTGCGGCCCTAATCTCTGCCTGCCTTCTTCATTGTTGTTCAAGCCGGGACTTATGTTCCTGTGGTGTCTCAGCTCCTCGCGATAACCTTGCCCACTTAGCATTTGGATGGATCTGCCTAATGGTGTCGTTTTTTCAGATCCAATCTGCAAAGTAAGGGGTCATTCCATGCCAAATCAACCTGTCACTCAACCTGACCATTTCAGATTTCAATGAAACTTTCAGGAATCATTCTCCCATATGATAGAAATGAGAATATATTTTTAGATTTTTTTCATCTGTTTGGGTTTTGATGTAATTAATCTTTAAAATTTAGAAAAAATACCGTTTTTCGGCTTTCACAAACTTTTTAATTCTTGAATAATTCAAGTTCCATAAGGCCTTGCTTGAACCCTCATTTTAAAGAGAATCTTACAAGGTTTAATTTGATATGCTATTTTTTTTTTTTTTTTTTGAAAGTGTTTTTTAAAAAATTGAAAAAATATATGTTTCTTGTAATATTATAAGCTATAGATCCTGAAACATTTAAAGTGGGATCTCAATGGGATCAGGAGTTATGCCAAAAAACGTATGACAATGTTTTAAGGTAAGGGCTAGATTGCAATCAATCTTACATTTTTTTTAAAGGTAAAAAATATACATAAGCTCTAAGGTAACCAATTTACAATAGGGATTATAATAGAGGTTTACTACACCTACAAACAAATAATCAAGCCATAACTAATTTAAGATCATTGTGAATACAATATCTGCCAATTACAGGTGTTCTGGCACAGCACATAAAGCCTGTGCAGACTTGTCTGATTCATGTTCTTACAGAAGTGTGAGTGTGACTCATACCCACTCTAGCTCAGTTTTTGCTTAGTTTCCTTTAAGATCTCAGTGAGTGAACAGTTAGTTGTTGGCAGTGTCACTTAAAAAGTGTTTTGTTTAAAAGTATGATTTTTATACGTTATTCCTTTTTTAGTGGATATGAAAGAAGTGTGTTCTCCTGTGATAACAATATGGGTGAACACAGTCAAACAAAACATTTTTCAGTATATTGCTGTAATCCGTTTAAAAAGGCTGGTCATTATTACTACAAAAAAAGCTTGAGACCTGTGAATGAAAATGTATTAAAACGTAATGCCAATTTACGTGAAGGCGATAAGATATGTTGTGGTTGTCATAAAGCTGTTTTAAAGCTACCAGAAATTCCAACTGAGCAAGAAGAATTGCATTTGGACAGCTCAGAATCGCAGTATGATTTGAATGTTCCTGAAGTACAAGTTCAAAACACATGTTCAACTCCAGAGAAAGTAGAGGCAATTGAAGCCTTAAACAAAAGTCTTGCTGCTATAGATGAAACACCAATAAAAAGAAAACGTTTAGGTGAAAAAAAATACCCAGATGAAAAGATAAAAAAGTGACTAAAGCTTTCCGAACAAAAGTTCTAAATTTAAGTCCAGGTACCTCTGACTCTGACGCTGTAAAAAATAATGACAATGAAGTTATTAATCAATTAAAAGAAAAGTTCAACACTACTACAGACAAGTGTGAGAATGCAGATTCTAACTACACTTCCCAAAAGCTGGACTCTAAAAACAATTGAAACTGAATTTGGAGTGTCTAACTTTACGGCTAGAAAGGCAAAAAAACTGTTACATGAAAAAGGTGTTACGTCATCCCCAGGCCCAAAGCCTGGAAGAACATTGGACCCTGCAACGGTGGCCTTAGTCAAGGACTTCTATCAAAATGATGAAGTTAGTCGTCAAATGCCAGGTAAAAAAAGACTTTGTTTCGGTGAAAAAATATGGCAACGTGTACATGTGCAAAAGTATTTAATTCTAAGTACATTAAGAGAATAATAATAAGATAATTATTAATATAATAATTAATATAATTAATAATATTAATAATTAATTAATTATAATTAATTAATTATTAATATAATTCTTAATATAGTATATTAAGAGAATTATAGAGATGTGTATGTACTATTCAAGGAGCGTTACCCAGATCAGAAAATTGGATTTACTAAATTTTGTGAGCTTCGTCCCAAGCATTGTGTTCTTCCTGGGTCCAGTGGGACACACACTGTGTGCGTTTGCACAATACATCAGAATGCCAAATTAATGATGGCTCAGTGTAAAATACCTGAATTAACAAATGGTGAGCTCCCTATTAAAACATACAAAGATGTACCAAGCAATATAATTTGCAAAACTCCAACATGTAAATGTTATTTTGCAAATTGTGTTAATTGCCCCGGAAGTGACGATTTGAAGGCTAGGTTTGAAGAAACTTTTGAGCTAAATACCATTGAAAATGTGAGGTTCAAACAATGGATGCAGATTGATAACAAGTGTGCCCTGGAAACTGTTACAAACCAAACAGACGAGTTTGTGGATTATTTGTTTCAGAGTTTGCTAAAACTCTTAAGACACTCTTTCATTGCTACTCAACAGTCTTCGTACTTGCGACATTTAAAAAGAAAATCTACCTCAAAACCAATGCATTGTGCTTTGTGATTTTGCTGAAAATTATGCATCTGTACTTCAAGATGCTGCACAAGGCTTTCACTGGAATAATGCTCAAGCAACAATACATCCGTTTGTTATATACTACATGGATGAGGAAAGCAAAAAGCTGGCATACCTTAGCTTAGTTATCATTTCTGATTGTATGACACACGATACCGTTGCTGTTCATTTATTTCAAAGCCTCATGATTGACTTTCTTAAACAGAACCTGCCTCATAAGCCCGAAAAGCTCCATTATTTTTTAGACGGAGCAGCATCACAGTACAAAAACAAATCCAACTTCCTCAATTTCTGCCATCATGAGAACAATTTTGGAATTAAGGCTGAATGGAACTTTTTTGCATCGTCACATGGAAAGAATGCATGTGACGGTGTAGGAGGAACTGTAAAACGTTTAGCAGCATTGGTCAGTCTACATATGGTTTACAATGAACAAATCATGACTCCTCACCAACTTTATGATTGGGCTAAAGCCAATATTGACAACATCAGTTTTTTGTATTCCACTAAAGACGAACATGAGGCAGAGGAACAGACCTTGAAGAGACAGTTTGAAGCAGCAACAACAATAAAGGGCACTCAGCAATTTCACAGTTACACTCTTGTGAGTGAGACTAGAGTTTTAGTGAAAAGCCACTCATTTTCAGAGGTATCAGGTATATAAAAATAGTTTCAGCTGACAACACTGATGCTGATTTGGACACTAATGACATTGTTGGCTTAGTCAAATACCAATACTCAGACAAGTGGTGGTTAGGTTGTGTGTTAGGAGTAGAAGGAGATGAAGTAAAAATAAGTTTTTTGGAACCACATGGTCCTTCTCCATCTTTCAAATACCCACAATTTACTGACATATTAGCTGTGCACGAAAGTGAGGTTATAACAAAAGTTGATCCTACAACAGGAAGAGTTTATCGCCTTACAGACTTAGAAACTAAAAAGATAAACAAGAAATTATCTGTTAAATTAAAGAAGAACTAAGATCTATTTAGGTATTTTGGTGCAATTACAAAATGACTGAGTGCTAACCAAGAAAAAAACTTATTTTTATCATGTAAAACCAGGTACATACCTCACATACTTGCTCAATAACGTAAATAAACTTTCCGGGAAAATAATATCATATACACGTTACGTTGATGATACGAGGGGGGACCCAAAAGTAACGAGAATTTTTCTCTGGCAGTTGGTACAACGCTAGTTCCGACTTCTGCCACTTTTTCACGTTTTCGGCGATTTTTTTTAATGGCAGACATTAAATACCAACGTGCTAACATCAGGTTCTGTTTCCTGTTAGGGAAATCAGCAGCAGAAACTGTCGCAATGCTTCGGACGGTTTATGGGGAGGAAGCTTTGAGCCAGGCAAGGATTTACGAGTGGTTTTCTCATTTTAAAAGTGGTCAAATGTCAAATGAAGGCGAACCACGACCGGGACGTCCCTCGACTTCCAAAACGGACAAAAACATTGCAAAAATCCGTGTTGCGATCATGCTTGATCGTCGTAGAACAATCGATGAATTGGAGGAAATGACTGGAATATCCTGGAGTTCATGCCAACGAATTTTGACTGAAGATCTGAAGATGAAACGTGTTGCAACAAAATTCGTTCCGCGTGTGCTTTCTTGTCCGCTCAATATCCTTGCCTGGCTCAAAGCTTCCTCCCCATAAGCCGTCCGAAGCATTGCGACAGTTTCTGCTGCTGATTTCCCTAACAGGAAACAGAACCTGATGTTAGCACGTTGATATTTAATGTCTGCACTTAAATTAATTTAAAAATCGCCGAAAATGTGAAACAGCGCTTACAAAAAATAGTCACACTGACCGCGCTAATGTTTCCACAACAATGCCGCTAGGGTAACTTTTACAAAATGGTGTCTAGTGAAGGCACCTAGCGGGAGAAGTCGGAACTAGCATTCAACCAACTGCCAGAGAATAATTCTCGTTACTTTTGGGTCCCTCTACGTATGTTCATAATTTTTAATGGCACAATACGACAAATAGAAAATATGAAAAAGTACATGAATGGCATGTAATAAAAACTTACAGTTCACACTTGAGACGGAGATAAATAATAAACTTCACTTCCACGACCTGACAATTACAAGACTGGATGAAAAATTTCAATATCAAATATACCGGAAACCGACAACCACGGATCTCACGATAAATGCTGAGTCACATCACCCCTTTTCTCAAAAAATGGCAGCATATCATAGTTTAGTACATAGGTTACTTTCCATACCATTGGAAGACAAAGATTTTCATGAAGAACTAAACATGATCAAATACATAGCTAAGGCCAATGGTTATAAAGGCTCAATTGTGGAAAATTTAGTCAAGCACCGAAAAAAGAAAAACAACATAGAATTACAAGAAAATAATAGAAATAAAGTTAGGTATATAGCATCAGAATATGGTAACACCCTACCCAAAATTTTACACAAAGTATTCAGTGAGATAAATATAAAAATGGCTTACCGAACTAATAATAACGTTAATAAGATACTCTTACCTAAACATTCAAAATCGGTTGAGGACAAGACGGGCATTTATAAGATAATATGCAATGACTGTGATAGCTTTTACATTGGCCAAACTGGTAACCTTTTAAAAAACGCTTTATAGTCTAATCAAATTATGATCTGACCTGGGCAAAATTGCTTCAGAAGCGATTGAAGTAGTATTCAACTCAACAAATGTTGCTTTTTAACATATCCAAAATCCGTCAAAATCCAACCATGGGAAAGTACCTAAAAATCAAATTCAACATGGCTGCCCTTTTTCTAAATTATTGTATTTGTTAGTATAAGATGAAATGTTTTCTAATGTGTAATTTTAATAGATATAATATTAAAATAACATTTTCTTGTTTCAGGTAAAGTTTACTACATTTAGAAGCAATCCAAGAATGCTTGGTCATTGTTGCAGCAGCTGGTCACCACAATTATCTTAAATCTGGATACAAGTACCTCCAGGATATGTTGAAGTTGCCATCTGATAATCCATCTGTTTATGAACTGTTTCAGAAAGGACAGTTTGTGGTTCGAAGAAGTGATCGATTCTGGGCAGGATTTGGGAGTGACCTCATGATAGAACGGGAGTGCCCTCATGATAGAACAAGTGCTGATGAGGTCTATTAAAAGCAGGGGTGGGTTGACACGAGGAAGTGGACTTACAGAAATTCAGCAGGCAACTTGGCTTCAATCAATGCCTGTGTGTTGTCTTTACAACCTCGCAATGCAAGAATACTTCAGGGTTTCGTTTGAAACTAGCGAACAGCACAAAGAAGTTGGGGAGAGCAGGTGATCCAGAGATATCAGTGACTTCCAAAAAGTTATGGAATGCATGAAACCTATTTCCCCATTTGATTGTGACACATCTCTCAGAAATATTATTACAGAAGTTACTACTGATCCAAGTGTAAACGTACATGAACTACATTCTGTTGGCACAGAAATTATAAACAAAATGGTTGGAAAACCGGTATACATATTATGCTAAAAGAAACGACAGAGTGAAGACACTGGGGTCAGCATCTGCTGTTACAAGTGCAGAAAAAAACATTGACATAGATCCAGCATTGTTGTTCCAGAGAATGATGACTTGCTACAGTTGGTGACATGAATCTTGCAGATGTCTTAAATTATGAGCTCTGTGCTTTTCCGCCAGCATTATTTGAATCACAAGCAGAATGATCACTGTTGCACACCATTATGTCAAAATTATCCCGATTAGCGCTTTCAAGCTTCACAGCTCATCGTCAGATCGGAATTGAGATAAACAAGGTGAAAACAAACCCTTCACCCCATCTCACCCCACCCTGCTCACACACAACAAGCTATAATTCAAATGTCCCGTCCCCACCCCTGTCCCGCCATCTGGACAGTTACATATTTTTCTAGCAAATTCCTTGTGTTTCAGTGGTGTGTGTGTGTGTGTGTGTGTGTGCGCGCGCGCGCGCGCGTGCGTGCGTGCGCGCGTGTGAATTCCTTTTAAACCTACCCGACTGTCTTCCTCTCCCCACACGTGGGTCAGTCACACATCCTTGTTTTAAAACATCCAATTAGTACTATGCAATTTAATTCTTAATCTTATCTATCTGTCCTCTATCATTTACTTCTTAATTATGTTATAAAATATTTCTTCATTATCAAACTTAATTTTAGTATTAATTAAATTGTCTAACCCTTTTCCTCTTTCTTTCAATATTTCTAACTCCTCCTTAAGCTTCCTTTCAACTGTGTTATTTACTACTTTTACAATTTCGTAGTCTTCCAAAGGATTAACAAACTTATGGTTGTCTTCTATGAAATGTCTTGCATATAACGAATAGGTTGTTCTATTACCTTCTCCACGTTTGTGGTCAGACAACCTGCATACGAATTTTCGTCCTGTCTCACCTAGGTACACTTTGTTGCAGTCTTTACATTTCAATTTATAAATTCCGCTTTTCTGTAATACTGGAATTTTTTCTATATTTTTATTCCTTATCTTATCGAATACCGTTTCACATTTTTTAATAGCTATATCTACTCCGTATTTATTAAAACATTTTATAATTTTTCTAGTATGTGAACCTATGTATGTCAATGACCCTGCATAATTCTTTTGTTCTGGTTCTATTTTAGCTTTTTGTATGTTAACCCTTTTCATAACTTTATCCACTATGTTGGTGTTATAATTATTAATCCTTGCAATTCCCTTTATCGTTTTTAACTCCCTATCTTTTGATTCAGTCTCTTTTAAACACTTCTGAGCTCTGTAACAAAATGAATTAATTGCCGCCATTTTATATCTGTAAGGGTGGTAAGACTCTCTTGGTATAATTATATCAGAATACGACTCTTTCCTAAATATCCCAAACTGTAGATTCTCATTATCTTTAATTTCTATGTTTAAATCTAAGTAATTTATTTTCTTACCTCCTATCTCTTCTTTAAATTGTAAGTTATTATCCTTATTATTTACCTCATTTATAAACTCATGCACTTCTTCTATGCTTCCTTCCCAAATTACTAATACATCATCAACGTATCTAGACCATAATTTTATAGTCTTTATACTTAGTGGAACTTATTAATTGCTTTTCAAAATCATTCACGTATATTTCTGCAAGAATAGGGGATAATGAAGACCCCATAGGTAAACCTTTTTTCTGTATATAAAACTTATTAAACCTAAAATAGTTCTGATTTACACATTCATTAATTACTTTAATCAACTGCTTTTTATACCTGTATTCTCCCATATTATTATCGTTTATTAACTTAATAACTTTATTTACTGTGATATTGGTAAACATGTCGTTAACATCCAGTGATATCAATTTTGTATTTACATTAATTCTAATATTTTTTATCAATTTTACATTATTCTCTATGTTATATTTTGTCACAAATTCATATTTCTCTTTCAGTACTCTGCTAACTTCCTTACAATACAAAAAGCCACACCAATACCAGGGAAAAACGATGAATCAACTATATAAAATGTTTAAACTAATGAAAATAAAATGACTATGACGCGACAAACGACTATTACCCAACCCAAGTGATTGACTCAATAAAATGAAACAAAATGAAATAAAATCAAATCAAATGCGAAGGTAAATGAAAAGGAAACAAACAAAGTAAAAATGAAATAAAATGAGAAGAAATGAAAAGACACAAACGAATAATATAGAACAGAAAAGGAGAAATGTTACACTCAAATAAAGTAATGAAAAAGAAACCAATAAATAATAAATGTAAATGATAATTATTAGTATCGACTAATTAATCAATGTAAATGATAATTATTAAAATCCAATAAAGTAATGACAAACTAAAGTACACTAACCAAAGAAATAGAGTTTACATGTTATAAATAACTCTATAATGACATGAAACTTGTTAACAGTATAACTAACCATTGTAAAGTGAGAGATAGATAGATAGTGAACATGATTAAGTGAGAAAGAGAACTTAATGTTAGGGAATACCCACTAGTAACACTTAAATACCATGAAAAAGTGGAAAGTGCCAGTGTAAACCCACAAAATAAATAGAAACCTTATTGATACGTATAGACACCTAAAAACCAGTAATAAACACTAAAGGTTAATGGTGAGAAGTGATAGAAAATAAGAATATTGTTATTATTAGGATTTAGAGTAATTGTAGATTAGGAATACAAGGGTATTCAGGGAAAAAATCCCATGAAGAGTCAAAATGTTTGTGTTACCATGGTTAGATAGTAAAGTTTAGAAAAGAAAAATGTGGTAAAGAATATAAATGCAAAATCAATAAACATCCTATGTTCAAAGGGATATAGTTAATTAGATAAAGTAAATAGTGTGATGATGTTTGTCACCAAAAATTAAATAAGAATAAACAAAATGTAAACAAGAGTAGCATAATAACTGTTAAAAGATTTGTTCGATTACGTTTATGAGTAGGAATATGGCTGAAAGAGTTATACAGACCATAAACCTAAATGTTATGTTATGTTTTATAAATAATAGTAAATAATAGACAAGTTATAAAGTAAAGAGATAAATTCTTACGAACTTAATAATACTGGACAAGCCAGTTAGAAGGTAATAGACAAACCATGATTTTGTAAAATAATGAAAACATACAACTATTATAAAACAGACCCAAATCAATTCAAAAGGTAACCAAATCATTTATGACACAAAACAAAACATGTTTAAAGGTAAAATAATATTTAATTTGTATAAAATAAGAAAAGATAGCCAATTACTACTTAGGCCTATGAAATGCCTAACTGTATAAAACCAAAAACTACAAATTGTATATTAGCAAATCCAAGGCAAGTAACTAGTCAATGATAATTAGTGAATCATATTAAGAGATAAATGTTAAATTAAGGACAAAATAAGAAAGAAATGTAATTAGATAATATCAACATAATTGTCAAAACATAAATACATAAGCAAACCCAGCTTTGAGGGATGTCAAAATGATCTTTGAAAGAAAATCTGGTGACTGACATGTCTGCCCACCACTCTCACCGGGTCAGTAGCACTGCGCGTCTCGAGGCTATTGTTCATGCCACGCTGTTACAGTATTTACTGTACAGTACTGTTTACACGTAGTCTCGTCTCTGTTTTTGGTTGTTATTGTTTCAGTATTTGCTCGTACTGTGACAGTTTCTTTTGTGTGTTTTATAACTTAAGTTTCGGTAGCCACTGTTTATAGAATTTTATACATAGGTCTACATTTTTATATAGTAATCATGGCAAGTTCTAGTACAAAAAGAAAGGTTCTGTCTATTCACGAGAAAGTACGTGTAATTAGATCATATGAAAGCGGACGTAAAATAGCTGATGTATGCCGTGCGTTTGGTTTAGTGAATTCTACTGTAGGTTCAATTTTAAAAAACAAGAACAAAATTTTAAAAAAAATTGGAAGATGGAGAAAAGATTTACGAAATTATGAAATGTGAACATGGTGATGTGGATGCAGCATTATTGAAATGGTTCAAACAGTGTCGATGTTCAGATATTCCTGTGAGTGGACCAATTCTGAAAGAGAAAGCTACAGAATTCGGAAAATTGTTTGGTATTGATTTTACGTGCTCCAACGGATGGCTAGATCGATTTAAGGCCCGACACTCGATTTCCTTTGCAAAAATTTGTGGTGAGGCAAAATGCATAGATCTGAACGTTACAGGCGATTGGGTGCGTAACACTTGGCCAGAAATTAGACGATCATATAAAGATGAAGACATCTTTAATGGAGATGAAGCCGGAATTTTTTATAAATTAACTCCAGATAAGACTTTCAAATTTAAAAATGAAAAGCGCGTTGGTGGGAAGCTCTCTAAACAAAGAGTTACAGTTTTTATTTGTGCGAACATGACGGGAACCGAAAAAAGGAAACTTTTAGTTATCGGGAAAAGTTTGCATCCTAGATGTTTTAAAAACATCAAAAAACTTCCTGTAAGTTACACTGCCAACAAAAAAGCGTGGATGACTTCTAGTAATTTTGAAGATGAACTAAGAAAGTGGGATAAAGAACTGTCATCGAAAAACAGAAAAATTCTACTTCTAGTTGACAACTGTGCAGCCCATCCAAAGTTAAATTTGACAAACATTAATCTGGTCTTCTTACCGGCCAACTGTACGAGTGTCCTGCAACCTATGGACCAAGGCGTCATTAGAAGCCTAAAGTGTCACTACCGCAAGCAACTTTAAACAAAAATTATTTTCTGTATGGACACGGCGCAACCTGCCACAATTTCACTCTTAGATGCAATACAATTCCTAGACGACTCTTGGAAGAGTGTAACACAGAAGACGATAGCAAAATGCTTTAGTAAAGCACAACTCGTACATGAAAATTTACCCGATGATGACGAAGACGACGATTTGCCTCTCTCGGAGTGGATTAAGAAATTCAACGTAAATGAATTTGGAAATGAACTTTGTAACGATAATAAATAAGCCGAAAATATATTAATACATAAAATACACTACCAGGACTTACCTGTACGCAAATTCAATTACTTACCTGTTATTTGAATTTTACCGGAAGACCAAGGTCGCCACGATTATTTTTTATATAGGACAAAATATCGAAAACCTTTACACTCCACCTTAAGTAAAAAGGACAATTTTGCGATCTGATCCCACCCAATTAATAATTCAGAAAGATTCCGGTCCGTTAGACGAATTTCGCAACACAGAAATGAGAAAATGGTAATGACGAAATAACTTAGTCTAACACATATTCAAGGTAACCAACTGATTTTAATGAATGTTAAAAGACACTGAAAAAATAGGTTTTAAAATATACATTGATCCCTCAGATTTAACTAACATAAAATATCCTCTAACCTATCAAGTATTATAATAATTAAGGTAACCCACTCTGCATCACTCACACACACATGCCATTTTACCCTTTACCCATTGATGTTTCATATTGTATTCCCGGTAATAGTATTTAATTCATGTTTTAATTCACTGTTCACTGCCGACCGAACACGTGTTTCTGTTATCCGATTCCTCTTTTAAAGATTACGTATTTAGTTAATCACTCCATGTCACTACACCAACTGCCCGCCAATCACGGTAATATGGTTATTAATTTCTTGGGTCCCGGTCGGTCTTATTGAATGAATTACATTTTATGAAAACTCGACAAACCGGGCCCGAAACGAAACTGTAGGCGTCTGTATCGGTACCCTGTACCTCGTGGACCACTTAGCGTCTCTGCCTAATGTAGACTATGTAACGTGGACCGCGAGCGGGAGAAAGCGGCGGTTCACTGCCACCTGATTTTCGTTGTTGTTGAGGAAACCAATGCCTGTCATTTGTTCGTCACAGTTTCGTCCTATGCTATGCATGTAGTTGTTGGAGTTAAGATAGCAGACGATTTCAGCTAGGCACTGGCTGACGTCATTAAAGTGGGCGGTCCTTAGCAGCATTTCCTGAGGACCGCTAAGGAGACGATGAATAAATTTGTTCTCTAGCCATCTTGGTTTTCGGGCTGACCGCGTCCCCCGAGCGCCTGTTTGAGTAGTGGCGCGCGTGCATCGACACACATATACAGAGTTCTGAGAAATTCAAAGGGGGTACGAATTCCTTTGCCGAGTTACACAATACCGTAACTGCGTCTCTGCTTTATTCTAACACTGTTTCCCTTGCCATGTGTTCTGTGATAATGAAAATAACGTTCGCCGGGAAATAAAACTTCCACAATAAATTTATAAAATCCCACACAAAATGAAATAAATAAATATACGAATACCCCATACTGGAATAAACAAAATAACCCACTTTTAGACACGTTACAACTTGATTCCTATGCATCAGTGGATGAGCAAGTAGAAACATTCCAAGTGTTGAGTGACGCAGAAATTATCGCGGAAGTAAAAAACATAGAAGCAGAAGATAGTGTTGAAGAAGATGCTGAGCAAGAGGAGGATGCCGACATCGTTTGTCCGACAGTATGTAACAGGACAAAAGGGGCCTGTTGTCATAATTATGGTGTTCAAGGATGTTACATATTTTTTATTGTATTCATACCCATAAAGAATGGTTAGGTCAATTTCCCTATGTCTGCACAAACAACGCAGTTTCATCGATACGATTTATTTCAAGGCCGAGGGTGTACGTGTGAAGGAGAACGTATACAATGGCGATTCTGATCGACACTAACAAAATGGTATTACAAATATTGACACACGTCACAGCGATGACGAGGAACAATGCCGTCAGCTGATGCGGACGAATGATTGATCACGATTGATCCCCTCCACCTGTCGACAATTCGACACAATGTCTGCCCACTTTGAAGAACTTTGTCATGGCGACAAAACGTACATTTCTTTCTGGTAAAAAATAACCAGTTTAAAAGTATAAATCAGAATTAAAAATGTAAGCATCAGTAAACAGTGAACAGTTACCAGTTTTAGATATGTAAATTCAGTGAAACAACAGGCAAAAACAGACAGTACTAACAACACCGAAGTACGCCAGCCAACGGCCGGAGCATGGAAAACGTCTGAACTACACAACCGCAACTACTTTCAGGGAAGTCACTACTATTATTATTCGTATTTCAAAATTAGAGCTCTATTAAAATATTCAATGCTAAAAATTTAATACCTGTAGCATCAGTATGTGAGGGAGAGAGTGTAAGCAAATGCCGGCCACCATAAAACTAGGCATTGGTTTATGAGTAAAAGTGATTATATAATTCAATAAGAGATCGCAATTGCTATATATGTATATGTGTAAAATGTTTATTCTACAATATTGCTTTAAATTGTATGAGATAGAAAACAGTAATGTTAACTGAGGAGGAGGAGCGGAATTGCATGGCCGCCATTTTGTATAATGACTCCTGTGTAATCTAACCCTTTTTCAAGTAACTGAATAACCTTAGAATCGATTAAATCAGTGTGTTATTTTCAAACATATGTGTGTGAAACGTTATTTCGATAACCCAGACTGCTTCCGTCTCTCGTTTAACGACACTTTGGCACCCTTAGGTAGAAATAACATATTTAAAGTAGACGACTTGAGCACGTGGCATCCGGAGCATGGTAATTCACACAATAGATATGCAAATGAAATACCTTCTTATGGTAAGTACTTATAATCACAATAATGTTGTTTAGAAAGCCAGTTAACAACGACGCCCGAACAGTGACTTTATCAGTAGTTAACAACGACGCCCGAACAGTGACTATCAGTAGTTAACAACGACGCCCGAACAGTGACTTTATCAGTAGTTAACAATGGCAGCCCGCAACAGGGACTTTATATAACAAACTATCTTATATAAATGAACCAGAGTACGGAAGCAGACGGGTAGCGAAATATAAATAACACAAAAACAACATAGAGTACCAGTGTAGGGTATGTTATGTAGAGTGTATGGTAGAGATACAGTCATATTTTATATATATATTTAAAACTCCACAATGGCAAACCGTAGTGAAATAAGCATTACTGAATCGCAAATTATGACCGAAGGCGATCAATCAACACCAACCATAAATAAAAGAACCGAAGAGAACGAGATTGTAAAAATTATGCAAACACTTTTTGAAATACAAAATAATAAATTTGATGAGAAATTTAACGAACTAAAAGAACAAAATAGCGATTTAAAAAATGACATTAATGAGATCAAGAAACAGAATTGTAATTTTGATAAAAGATTAAATGAGATACATGCACGGTTAGACGAGATAGAATTAGAAAATAAGAGAGGAATAGACAAATTAGAATTGAACAAAGATGACAAGGTAAGTAGTAGTGAAAATTTTGATAAAATAAATAAAAATATGATAATAGAAAATAATAGTGTGGATGTTGGTAGTGATAATGAGATTTTAATAAGAGTAGAGGTTAATGGTGAGGAGATAGTTGTTGATGAGAGTGAAAGAGGGGGTAAGGAGAGTTTAAGTGAATATGGTGAGCAGAGGGCAAATTTTCCCAGTGGTAGGAGTGGAGTAAAGACTCCAAAATTGTTGTTTGAGGATGAAGGTTCCTCTAGAACTTATGTGGGAGACATGTGGTCTCCAAATGATCCCTTAGTTGTACCTGGTGAGGCCAGGGGGTGTTTTTATGAGGTAGTAGTGCCCTATGCAAATGTAGAAAGAGAGAATGTAGCTTGGTGTGGTAGAGAGAGATATATTAAAAGAGAGAGATGTTTTGAAATTGAGAGATATATTGAGAGAAAGAGGGAGATGGAGATTTTAAAATGAGTAGAACTTATGAAGAATTTATGGAAAGGTTAGGAGTAGAGGTGATGTATAATAAAAGTAAAGACTTACCTTGTAATGAAACTGAAGTAGTAGGAGATAAGGGAAATAATGACTTTATAAATTACCTAATTATGACTAATAATACAGAAGGTGACAGGACAATAACCAATCATGACAGATTATATGAGTTTGCGGAAAATGATGAAAATTTGAATGGTATATGCATTTATGATGTTAATATAAGAGATTCAATAATAAGCAATGTATATAGATATAAGGTAAGATTATTGTTTGATGATGGAGGGTAGCTATTTTATTGTGCTTATGAACATTTAATAATGTGATAGTGTTTTTCAGGATGGACTGTTTATGAACTGATTTTTGGTAGATGATTAAATGATAATTTGGATTGTATATTTTTGTGTGTATTAATGTCAATGTATTTGTGTATTCTTGATGTTATGTATTTTAGGTATTTTTTATGTAAACCATGTACTGTAGAATTTTAAATAATTGAAGAAAGTTTGATGAGGAATTTGAAATAATTATGAGATTTAGATTATAATGAATAATAAATGATTAAACAGGTAATATATTTGGATATTGAGTTGTTTTAGGATTGTAAGATAAGTGATGAATTTTCTAGTGGTGTATTAAGTTGAAATGTTGTAAAAGAGTTTGGGTAATAATGATAAATAAGGGCATTGGAGTTAGTTAAATAGAGTCAATGGGAGTTAGTGAAAATAAGAATGTTGAGATACAGATAATATATAAAGAGGGTTTTAGATATTTTAGGGACACAGTAGTTAGTGATTATATGTAGAGAGGTGAGTAATGTGAATGGTATATATATTTGTTGATGATGATATTTTGTAGTGAAGGATCCGGTGTAAGGAGTGATCAGCGTGTGACGTGGCAAGAGACCAGCGTGCAGCGTTGTGGCAGGCGGAGCAATTTTGGGTTAGAGTGTTTGCCGATATTTGGTGGAGGGCAAATGGTTAGGAATGGATATGGCCAGGTAGGGAACACACATCCTAGTACAAAAGACGAGTGGTGCCAGAGGATTTAAATGGGATTAGTGAAGGAGGTTGTTATTGAGATATTGGTGTCATAATATGTTATTGGTTAGAAGCGGTTGTTAGTGGAAAAGAGGGGTAGTAAGGTTAGATAGACGAATGCCAAAATAAGAGATAGAGATAATAGTGAATAATAGAGAGTCACCCAAATGAATTGAGGAAAGGTTAGAAAGGGAAAATTCATGGTAGGAAGGTGATGTAACTGAAAGGTTAATAATAAATTTGACATTTTTTTTAGAATATGATATAACAAATGATATAATAAAAGTTAATAGAAAGTTGAAGCCGTAATGTCTTATCAAATTTTAATACAATTTATGTAAATGTAAATTATGTAATGTAAATGTAACAATGTTGATGTTTATTATGTTTTTATTGTGTTGATGGTACAATAGTGTGTGTGGCTGGGAGGTTGCTACAGGGGTAGCAATGACAACAAATATTAAATGTTAAAGAAATAATAGTGATATTGGTGTTGGTTATCAAGTCTATAATGATGATTCTGTTGTAAAGAAAGATAAGAATAAAGAAAAATGAGTAAAGAAAATATATAAAGAGTTTTGAAGGTTGTTTGCCATGATAGGTATATGTTTCAATGTTATATGAAGTAAAATAGTAGGGATAGTGGTTGTTGCTTGGAAAATTAAAATTTGCTTTATGCTTAGGACAAGAATATGTTTTCTTGTGGTGAGAGAAGTAAGTTGATGTTGACTGGAGTCAGAGAATTTGTTAAAAAATACAGGAATGTTGAAAAATGGAAAGGGTTTTTCTGTCTCAAATCTTGTCTTTTGTTATTTGAAAAATTAATTAAGAAAACCAATGCCTAGTAACATAAACCAATGCATCTAAAGGGAAACATATCTGTTCGATATTTCGGATCGAACCGGTCATTATTTTCATTTTCCGAAGTTGGCACTATGGCTTTTGTAGGGCTCATACATGCAATGGACGTGGAGCCTTTGTCGCACGCCAGCCAACTTAGTGTTATCATCCACGAGTCGGGACTCCTCGGCAGGTAGAACTCCGTACATTTAACCCATCCTTTTCCCAACCAGTCTATCCTGTCTTGAGTGTTAGGATCAACCCAGTCGTGAGATACGGTAAGTCATTTTTATATTATTTATGTCTTGTTAGCAATTCTGCATGCTGCTGCTATAGAGCTCACCAGAGGCTATTAAATTATCAAGTATAAAAGCCGTCTTACTTTCAATCTTTTAAAAGATTATCGTACATCTATTTACTACCAGAGGATTCATGAGGTTGCTAGCTTTTCAATTAAATTGCTTGCCGTCACGACTGGGAGCACGTGTTTCGTAATTTTGTGCATGTTGCTACTGGTGGTTCGAGATTCAGTAAATGGGTTATAAGTCAGTTTTGGCTGCGTGATTTTTATTTTAATTACCAACGTGCCGTGCCGTTTCGTGTTGTGCCTGCTCGTGGTTGTTTTGCATGCCGTTAATTTTTTTAATTTCATGAATGTTTGTCATTTTCATGCTATTGCATGGAAGCACGTTGGTATAATACGTATGCATGTGAACTACGAGTTTGCGTTTCAATGCTGTTGCTTGTGGTCACCAGTGTCATCGTGTGTGCATGGCCAGGTGGGCAAATATTGTGTCAAAATTTTGCACCTTGTTTTGTGGGTAATCGTTTGATTACTGGGTCAAGTCTGGTGAAGTTTGTTTCCGAGCCTGTTAAGGTCTGCGGTCCACGTGAAATTGCGCTACGTGTTTGCGACTGTCAGGCGTAAAGGGAACGGGTTGGTTTTAGGTTATCCGGGGTCGGTATAGCCTGCCTTTGTATTTAATTTTTTTGGCATGACCATTACCTTTAGGTGCGGTTTATATTTTGCACATGCGATATCCTGTCCATCAATTTTGGCATTTAATGTGTCCCAGTTATTGTGTTTGGTTCGGTAACTGGTGAATTGTTGTACATTGTACTTTGCTGTGTTTTGTGTGTATTTATTCTATTTGGTATTATACATGTTTGTTTTTGGGTGCACTTTTGTGTACCATTATTTTGCACCGTATGTGCTGTAATCTTGTGCAACTTGTGTTTTTGTTGTCGTGCTTTTGCACTGTGTAAATTAATTTGTTGCGTGTTTAATTTATTGTGTTTGGTACTATTCGCCTGTTGGATTGTGTAAGTTGTATTTTGCCTTGCACTAATTTACTTTTGTATTTATCTTGCTCGGTATTGTGTATGAAAAGTAGTTGTGTCAGACGCCTAGTTATCTCGAAATCACTGTTAGGCTAAGTCGGGTCGTGATTATTGTTCAATTTCTAATTCTCTTGTTAAGGGTGGTTGTCGGTTGCGCGATATTTTTTAATTCAGTATGCCTGCTAAATTGTCGCTGGCAGCTTTTGACCGGACCACTTCGGTGGGAATACTTGCGTTGCAGCATTTAATAAATAAGTTGGAAGGGTTGCCGCAATTGAGAGCCGTGGATCAACATGAAGCCGGTATTTTGGCCTCCAGGTTGTCCGAAGAATATCAGGACCTTCTAGGTAAGGTCGATCCTTCCCTATCGGCCGAGTCATTGCCCCAGGGATTGGAAGAGGACCACATTTTTTCGGTGGTAGCTCAAATTAAGGATATTTATGTCTGGGGTAGCATTTTAGCGTCCAAACTAACAAAACCAGAGATACTGGTTGGTTCCGGTCGGTTCTCATCGGCAAGTGGCGGGCACTCAGGTGTTCTCGTTCATGAGTTGCCGAAGCTTTCGTTACCTTGTTTTGATGGCCAGGCCAAATGTTGGTCCGAGTTTTGGTCAAAGTTCAACACATTAGTGGACGAAAGTCCTGCCCTCACTCCGAAGCAGAAATTGTTATATTTATTGACTCATCTTAAGGGTGAGGCGTATGAGAAGGTTGCCGCGCTTCCCATAGTTGACGATAGTTATTCGCTTGCACTGTCAACTCTTAAAAACCGGTATCACAATCCTCATTTGGCCGCACGGGTATATTGTACCAATCTGCTTCAGTTACCAGCCGCTTCTATGCGATCAGCTGCGTCTATTAGAAAATTGGTGGACAGCTTCAATGCTAACTTTTCAGCGTTGTCAGCTCTAAACACTGCTGATATATATCAAGCAATATATGCGTCTTTTGTATTGTCTAGGCTGGATCTATCATTGCGTGAACGCTTTGAGGCATCTATTACGGACAAAGAGAATCTCCCTGCCCTAACAGAAATTATGACATTTTTAACCGCTATGGCGGAACAGAAAGAACAGGCATCTTTGGAATCGGCTTTACCTGCTCTTCCCAGCACTAGCCACCAGAAAACCTAGGTTTCTTTTTCTAAGGCTACTCCTCTTGCTGTGTCTACATTATCTGCGGAGGTTACGCAACGGGATCCATCTAGTTCACGTTGCCTTCATTGCGATTCCCGGACCCATGTGCTTTTCAAGTGTCCGGCGTGGCTGAGTAAAGACCCTAGGGCGCGATTTCAAAGTCTTAAAAATAAAAAATGTTGTCTTTCGTGCCTCCAACATAAACATTCGGGCTGGTGCAAAAATAGGTGCAAAACGTGTGGCTCTAAGTACCACCACACTTTACTTCATTTCAAAAGTGCCCGTCCGTCTCCGTCTCGTTCACAGATTTCTGACACAGCTGAACTCAAGGCTTCGGGGTCATCGCTTGTTGATCTGTCTAGCACTACTCTGACCGTGTCTCTGCCCCATCCTGCAGGGGTTCTGTTAGCCACCTGTCTAGCAGTCTTGTCGTCTCCCAATGGTGGTTATATTGTAGTTAGGGCCATCCTGGATAGCACGTCCCATGCTTCTTTCATAACTGAAGCATGTGCATCTCACTTAAAGTGTGCTTGTTTTGACGCTTCAGTAAGTGTCAATGGGGTAGGTGATATTGCCACCAAAGCAAAAAAGGTGTGCCATCTGTCCTCGGAAACTTTAAAACGCGAGGTTGTGGCGTCTAACCATGCCTTTATAATTCTTTCTAAGATCTCGTCGGACTCACCTAGGTTCCAGGTGTTGCCTGAAGTTAAGCAGGCTACAAAAGACCTTTTGTTAGCTGACCCTACCTTCGATGTAGCAGCCCCAATTGATGCGTTGTTTGGAGCCGATATTGTAGCGGCTATTCTTTTGGGAGAGACTATTCCCTAGGGTGCAGGTTTGCCTGTTGCAGTTAGGACACGTTTTGGGTTTGTGATTATGGGTAGAGCCCCAATTTCACTTAATTGTGCATTGACTTGTGCTAGCGGTCTCACTGGCCTTCCTTTGGATCTAGTATCTGCACATCAGCTTCATTGTCATTTCCACCTTCCGTCACAACGTTATCAACGGATACAACAAACCTACTTGAACAAGTTCATCGTTTTTGGGAGGTCGAAGAGCCTCCTGCTGTACCCCACCAATTATCTGAAGAGGATCACTTTGCTGAAAGGTTTTACATGGAGTCAACAAGTCGGCTGCCGTCGGGTCGTTACCAGGTGCGCTTGCCGTTCTTCAAAAACTCTTCTCACATTTTGGGAAATTCCCTTAAGGGAGCCATGTCTCGGTTTTTTGCGTTAGAAAGGAAATTTGCGGCGAACAGCCAGTTTAAGAGCCAGTATGTACAATTTATAACGGATTATGTCACTCAGGGGCATATGTCATTGGTGTCTGACCCCAATTTTCCAAAATATTTCATCCCTCATCATGGTATCTTTAAAGTTAGAGGTGATACTTCAAAAATAAGGGTGGTGTTTGACGCCAGCATGAAGACGTCCTCTGGGATTTCCTTAAATGACGTGTTATGTGTCGGCCCTAAGTTGCAGACCTTACTGTCCGACGTTTTGACTTCGTTTCGGCGGTTTAGCCATGTTTTCACGTGCGACATTGAACAGATGTATCGCCAAATTGCTATGCATCCTGATGACTCGGCGTACCTGTGTATTTTATGGCGTGAGGAGGTTACCGCCCCACTAAGGGTTTTCGCTTTGCGTACCGTTACTTACGGGCTGGCTTGCGCCCCTTTTCAGGCATTGCGAACCTTGCAGCGGCTGGCTCAGTATGAGGCAGTTAATTTTCCTGCGGGAGCGGCGGTACTTAGCCGTAATATTTTTGTTGATGATATTGCTGCTGGCGCTGATTCAAAATCAGAGCTTGGCAAATTACAACGGGAATTAATTCTGTTGTTGTCTTCAGGAGGGTTCAATTTGAAAAAATGGTGTACTAATCAACCCGACTGCCTACCGGAATCAGCCGCTCCGAGTGATTCCGTCGTTGCTAAGGATAAGGATATTCTGGGTTTAAGTTGGGACCATTCAACCGATTGCTTCTCATTTCCTCCTTTGGCCTGTTGCAGCCATGCTCAGGTTCAATTTACCAAACGTGTCGTGTTATCCCAGATGGCACAATTATTTGACCCATGTGGTTGGCTTTCGCCAGTGATTTTCAGGGACAAGGCTTTTTTCCAAAAACTCTGGGCTGAGGGCTTGGACTGGGATGCTCCTCTAAGTGATGACTTAAATGATTATTGGAGTCAATTCCTGTCCTCTTTGAATCATCTTTCGGTAATTACTGTTTCCCGGCCATTCCTCCCTAAAGGTGGGCATATTGAAAGGGTTATATTGCATGGTTTCTGTGATGCTTCCCAGTTGGGTTACGCGGCCGTCCTCTATCTGTCCATTTATACTGACTCTGGTCCTCCGGTGGTTTCGTTGGTGTCGTCTAAAACTAAAGTGGCACCTCTTAAAACTTTATCAATCCCACGTTTGGAGTTGTTGGGAGCTTATCTTTTAGCCAAACTTGTTCGCCATTATGTTGGCTTATTCTCGTCATGTATTCAATTGAGTCAAGTTTTCTTATGGACGGACTCGACGATTGTTTTGGATTGGCTGAATATGCCTACTTTTAAATTGGGAAATGTTTATTGCTAATCGGGTGGCTGCCATTACCGAGTGGACCGATACTAAATCTTGGTGTCATGTTCATGGTGTTTCTAACCCCGCTGATTTAGCCTCTAGAGGCACGTCACTCTCCAGCCTCCGGTCGTCGACATTGTGGTGGTCAGGGCCAGATTGGTTAAAGCTTGATGCTCTATGCTGGCCCCCTATTAATTATCGCCCGAATCACGACATGCAAGATGTTGCCTTGGAGACCAAGGTCTCTTCGTTTCTCACTCAGGAGCCCCGGGTGGAATTGTTTGAGCACTTGTCCTCGTGGCCCTTAGTGGTAGGGGTTACCTCAGTCATCTTAAGGTGGGCTATGCCTTCGCGGATGGAAGCTTCCACAGCCATGGATTGGAAGAAGTTGGCTGTTAAGTATATTTTACGCTACATTCAGCGCAGCGTGTTTGGACAGGAGCTCGCGGCTCTTCGTTTAGGTAAGCGGCTCCCGGTCCGCATTCAGCGCCTGGTCCCGTTTATAGATGATTTTGGCCTCATTCGAGTACGCGGTCGCTTGACCAACTCTGCGGTTACTAGAAATCGTTTTCCGGTTTTACTGCCCAAGCATCACCACCTAGTAGGGTTGCTAATTCATCACACCCATGTGTGGTTAGGTCATGCTGGGCCCTTGCAAGTTCAATTTCAGCTTGCCCAAAATTAGTGGATTTTGTCCGCACGTCAGGCAATAAGAACCATAATTTGGAAATGTCTTCCTTGTTTCAGGGCGCGTCCTCGCCCCACCAACCCGTTAATGGGGGATCTGCCAATTCCTAGGGTTAATCCGGCACCTCCATTTTATTCTTCCGGCATGGATTATGCTGGCCCCTTTTTGGTACGGGCTTACGCTGTTCGGAAGGCACCTATCGTCAAAGCCTATCTATGCATTTTCATCTGCTTAGCCACTAAAGCAGTTCACTTTGAAGTGGCTATGGACCTTTCAACGCCCCAGTTTATTGATGTGTTGAGGCGGTTTATTAGTCGTCATGGGGCTCCGAAAACACTGTATTCGGATTGTGGTAGGAATTTTGTGGGGTCGCGCTCCGAACTTAATCGGGAGCTCAAAAATGTTCTTTCCAATCCTGACCAGTCAGCTCAGATAACAGCTTTTGCTGTTGACAATAACATTGAATTTAAATTTATCCCTCCGTCTGCCCCTCATCAGGGTGGCTTGTGGGAACGGGCTGTCCAGTCGGCCAAGTTTCACATGAAACGCATGATTGGGACCAGGTCGCTGACCATAGCAGAATTTTCGTCGTTATGCATTCGCATTGAGGGAATCTTAAATTCCCGTCCTTTGACTGCCCTATCCTCAGATCCAAGTGATTACCCGGCTCTAACGCCTGGTCATTTTTTGGTTGGCCGCCCCATTACCGCGCCCCCGGAAGCTGAAGTCTCATTAAATTAAGGGACCGTCCGTCATTACAAACAAATTGCCGCTTTGCTCCAAGCCTTTTGGAAAAGGTGGCGTTTGGAATACCTGACGGCACTTCATGCCAGATCGAAGTGGTCGTCTAAGTCAAGAAATTTAATGGTTGGGGACCTGGTGGTTATGGAGGAACAGAATTCTCCCCCCCTGATGTGGCCTCTTGGCCGAGTTTCAGCTGTGTTTCCGGGGAGTGACGGAGTTGTTCGTCGCGCTTCAGTTAAAACCTCCACAGCTTCTTTTGAACGACCGGCTATTAAATTATACCGGTTGCCTATATCTTCTTGATTGGGTTTATCTTGTTTTTTCGGGTGAGCAGAATTAGTTTCAATGATTGTTGTGGACTTACTTGACACTTTGCTGGGATTTCCCAGGTGATTCCGTCCAGCTGTTGTCCACAGTGAATTTTACATTGTGGAAGGTTTCTGGCATGGCGTTGTGCCAGTTTATTGCGAGTTATGGATGCTCAACAAATCAACAACAACAAAATATGTAAAAAAAAAAAAATGATAAAAAGGGGGAATAAAGGGAACAACAACAAAAAATAAAAAAGGAAAAAAATGTAAAAAATAGGGAATACTAACTAAGTTGATTTGCTGAGTTTTACATTGTTTGGCTGGGCCATTGTTTATTGTATGTTATTGGGTTTTGTCTGCTCTACCCGAACCTTTCGGATTGCTCGCCTGGTCGATGCGCCCGTGGCGGAGTTATTCGGCATGGTTTTCTAATTAATTGCATGTTGCATGGTTTTCTGTATGTTTGTATTTTCTTGTGTTTGCGTGTGACCCCCTCCTATGTTGGAGGGTAATTTTCAGAGAGTGTTCCTGTTCACCAAAAGCCAAATTTTTGTAATGCATTTTGGGCCATGTCTTTTGGTGTAGTTGGTGGTTGACCCACTGCGGTCAACGGGGGCCGGTGTTCGATATTTCGGATCGAACCGGTCATAATTTTCATTTTCCAAAGTTGGCACTATGGCTTTTGTAGGGCTCATACATGCAATGGACGTGGAGCCTTTGTCGCACGCCAGCCATCTTAGTGTTATCATCCACGAGTCGGGACTCCTCGGCAGGTAGAACTCCGTACATTTAACCCATCCTTTTCCCAACCAGTCTATCCTGCCTTGAGTGTTAGGATCAACCCAGTCGTGAGATACAGTAAGTCATTTTTATATTATTTATGTCTTGTTAGCAATTCTGCATGCTGCTGCTATAGAGCTCACCAGAGGCTATTAAATTATCAAGTATGAAAGCCGTCTTACTTTCAATCTTTTAAAAGATTATCGTACAATATCAGTTGTGGATATGGAGATAGATAAGGCCACTATTTTAAAATTTTGTATTGCATGTTTCAGAGTTTTGTGGTGTTGTGACAGCGGTCCTGAGCTGACCGGTGCGTCAGAACAGGAGCGTTAGGTGCCTCATGGCCTTATGGTGTTGGGATCTCTCCTGAGAAGTCCAGTAAGGTCAGACAGGTACGATCAGCATCATTGGACCAAGAGTAAGTGATTAAATTTTTTTTATAAACATTACAGGGGGTTGTGGCAACATATCTGGGCTGATCCTTTTAGAACGTGTGAATGAGTCAATGAAAGTTTTTATGTTTCGACATTAAACCTTTCATTGAGGGGGTTTTGTAACAGGACAAAAGGGGCCTGTTGTCATAATTATGGTGTTCAAGGATGTTACATAATATTTTTTATTGTATTCATACCCATAAAGAATGGTTAGGTCAATTTCCCTATGTCTGCACAAACAACGCAGTTTCATCGATACGATTTATTTCAAGGCCGAGGGTGTACGTGTGAAGGAGAACGTATACAATGGCGATTCTGATCGACACTAACAAAATGGTATTACAAATATTGACACACGTCACAGCGATGACGAGGAACAATGCCGTCAGCTGATGCGGACGAATGATTGATCACGATTGATCCCCTCCACCTGTCGACAATTCGACACAATGTCTGCCCACTTTGAAGAACTTTGTCATGGCGACAACACGTACATTTCTTTCTGGTAAAAAATAACCAGTTTAAAAGTATAAATCAGAATTAAAAATGTAAGCATCAGTAAACAGTGAACAGTTACCAGTTTTAGATATGTAAATTCAGTGAAACAACAGGCAAAAACAGACAGTACTAACAACACCGAAGTACGCCAGCCAACGGCCGGAGCATGGAAAACGTCTGAACTACACAACCGCAACTACTTTCAGGGAAGTCACTACTATTATTATTCGTATTTCAAAATTAGAGCTCTATTAAAATATTCAATGCTAAAAATTTAATACCTGTAACATCAGTATGTGAGGGAGAGAGTGTAAGCAAATGCCGGCCACCATAAAACTAGGCATTGGTTTATGAGTAAAAGTGATTATATAATTCAATAAGAGATCGCAATTGCTATATATGTATATATGTAAAATGTTTATTCTACAATATTGCTTTAAATTGTATGAGATAGAAAACAGTAATGTTAACTGAGGAGGAGGAGCGGAATTGCATGGCCGCCATTTTGTATAATGACTCCTGTGTAATCTAACCCTTTTTCATGTAACTGAATAACCTTAGAATCGATTAAATCAGTGTGTTATTTTCAAACATATGTGTGTGAAATGTTATTTCGATAACCCAGACTGCTTCCGTCTCTCGTTTAACGACACTTTGGCACCCTTAGGTAGAAATAACATATTTACAGTAGACGACTTGAACACGTGGCATCCGGAGCATCTATTCACACAATAGATATGCAAATGAAATACCTTCTGATGGTAAGTACTTATAATCACAAATATGTTGTTTAGAAAGCCAGTTAACAACGACGCCCGAACAGTGACTTTATCAGTAGTTAACAACGACGCCTGAACAGTGACTTTATCAGTAGTTAACAAGTACAGGAAGCAATGAGAGCCGCCGAAACTCTTTCACGATTTTACTGCTTTAGAGAGACGTCTGACGACACGTTCAATGCAGCGCAGCATCTCCACAGCACAACAGAAAGAATTTATTTTTCAGAAAGGAGCGTTCAAAAGAAAATTATGGATTACTTTCGACAGTAAGCCTAAATGTAAATTACATATACTTTCTTTTTGATCTTTTAAAATATTCTTCATGCTGTTTGTATAAATGAAATGCAGTTTGTAAACTTTAGAATAAATATCACGAATAATATTAATAATGCAAAGATCTGTTTTTTATTTCTCTTTCTTACTAGTGATTAAAAAGGGTCTTTTATAACGACTCTTTTATAACGTCACTCAGACATAACGTCATTATTTTTTGGTCCCTTCAATGACGTTATAACCAAGTTCCACTGTAGTATATAAGTACCAGTAATGTAAGGTAGTGTACTTTATTGTAATCAAATTGATATTTTTTCGTAAACCAAAAGAATCCAGATTCATTGAACGAAATTAATAATAAACAATCAGTAGATGCCATGTCTAAATAACTCGTTCAAAATCAATTTCGCCAAGCCTTGAGATATAATTGTCTTTTACTGTCGGAGCAAATTTGTTTAATAACAAAATATAATTTTGTATAATACTGAATAACTACTAATCACAATTTAATAAACTAGTACAGAGTTGTAACCACTGTTCTTTATTTCATATGAAAGTGCATTATATGATTTGTGTATTATAGAGACGAGCAAAAGTCACGTAAGCGCTCACGTCGGAAACTCGGCAAACTACCAGCGAGATTAAGAAATTCGCACAGGGAGGAAGTAATTTGAATTCACCATACCATCATAGAACGAATGCTCAATCGTCCTATTCATTTTAATTGTTTTCAGATTAAACGATTTGGTGCCACCCGGGAAATACAACCACATATTAAAGAACAGGTAAGGTTCCCACTCGCGTGTACTGGTAATTCGAAAGATCGCTACGGACATCATCAGCATAAACATAAAGTAACGACCACAACGTGTGAGGCGAACACACGAACCATACACATTTACAGAGACGATAAGAGTCTTTGTAACGTGTCAGAATTGGGGATTTTTTATTTCTTGATGTTAATGGGTATTTGTATTGTATTTATTTCATCTTTGGGTGGGATTTGATAAAATTATTGTGGAAGTTTTATTTCCTGGCGAACGTTATGTCTATTACAACAGAACGCATGGCAAGTGAAGCAGTTTGAAACAAAGCAGAGACGCAGTTACTGTATTGTGTAACTCGACAAAGGAATCCGTACCCCCTTCGAATTTCTTAGAAATTTGTACATGTGTGTCGATGCACGAGCGCCACTACTCAAGCAGGCGCTCGGGGGACGCCTTCAGCCTAAAACCAAGATGTCTAGAGGACAAATTTAATTCAGCAATGTGCGTTTGAGCGGCAGGAAATCATGGTTAAGTCCGGCCCCTCCTGTGACGTTAGCCAGTGCCTAGTTGAAATCGTCTGCTATCGTCACTCCAACAACTACATGCATAGCATAGGACGAAACTGTGACGACTAACTGTAAGGCATTGATGTCCGTCGTCTCAACTAAAATGCTCAAGGAGTGGGGAACAGAGAGACGCTGGCAGTCTTTTGTCGACTCTCACCTACGCAGGCCGCCCGACAAACCGGGCTCAGAAATAAGACTTTTCTAAACTGACATCCAGTGCAATAGTAGAAAAATTTGGTGTGACCGCGGTCCCGAAAAAGAGTAAAGAACGTAGCTGGGCAATTTTCGGACAATAATAAGAAATATAACCGAACAATGCGTGTGCGCGGAGACCGCGTGGCTGGCGAGGGGGGAATTTTATTTTTATAAAATGTTAAGGGATAACTAAATTTTGTGTGTGTTTGAGTGAGTGTATAGAATATGCAGGCTGGGCAGTTTTGAATGTGTGTGTATAAAAAAAAATTAAGGTAAGCGATAGTATAAGTTAGATTAAGTACGATTATCGTACGCTGATTATGTAACCAAGCAATAGGTTTCCACAAACTTACATCAGATGCAGTAAAGTATATAAAGAAATTGTAACTGAGTCAAAATTAAAGTAAAAGATAATTCTCTTCATAAAAAATGAGTCAAGGTACTTATTTCAGTAACCTGTAGATCACGCTAACATTTTACGTTCGTACGAGAACCCTGGCCCGGATAGAAGCGATACAGGTAGGTCAATTTAATTTATGCATTTTTATATATTTATTGAGTTTTATGAACATCTCAATGGCGCAGTCTCACAGGGACAGTTTTTATGAGTAAATAAAAAATTAAGTAAAAACCGTACCTACTAATAGAATGTTGGCGTGATGTGGAGGTTAGGTAGAAGTAAGAATCAATTATATGTAAATGATGTTAGGATGTAGTTAAGCGATACTTAAATTATATTATACTGAATAATACAGAAATATTTAAAATTGAAATTTTATATAGAACAAAAAATCTCATAAATAAGAAAAATGGAATACGGAGATAAAGTTAGTGTGAGTGATGTATCTATCACAGGGGAAGGAGAAATTAATTCCGACCATAAGGTGGTCAAAGAAAGCGTTTCCAATGAATCAAATAATATAAATGATTCAGGATTGGAGACAACTCCAAACCTGATAGATGAGAATAATTTGACACAATCGGTATTAATGAGTGGAGCACAAGCAGAATCAACTCCCGTAACAAGTAAAGCGAAAGAATTATCAATGAACGATATATTCAACCTGATACAAACTATGTCTGAAAACATGGTAAAAAATAGTGATTTAAGTAAACGTTTAGATGCAACTGACGAAAAATTTGAGAGTCGTTTTGACGCTCAAAATAACAATTTTAATGTCAAATTCGAACAACAGAATAGTCAGTTGCAGCAGAATATTAATGTACAATTTGATAATTTGAGTCGTATATTAGATAAACATATTGATGAACGTTGTGAAAGTATGAAATCACAATTGTTTGAGTCCATAAATGAGCAATTAGAGTGCCGTGTTTCTGATATAACCAATGATATAACTAATAAAGTACAGAAACAGATCACGGAACAATATAGCGTAATAAATACAATTGTGGAGAAATAAATAAGTGAATGTAACACCAATACTGAATGTAAGGTTAGTTATGCTATGAACAAGATTGAAAATAATAACCTTAAAATAAGCGAAATAGAAAACAATTGTAAGATCGAATTTAAGACAATACATAATACAATAAGTAACCTTGAATCTGATAGTAACCTTAAATTAAGGAACGTTGAGCAAAATATCATGAATGTAAAAAATGAATTGAGTATGGCCATCAGCCAACAAGTAAACACGGTTACCGAGCGAGTAATTATGACTCGTGACGTAAGCAGTGAAGTTGAGTTAGAGACATTCAGTTGTGATAATAAAAGAGTGCATCCCATGCAGTTCATAAGTAGAGTGAGAGAGTTTAATAAATTTAATACAAATAGCTGGGAGGTACAACTATTGAAAATTCTAAAATGTTTCAAGGGTAGTTCGGAGATATGGGCCAAGGTACACAAAACGGAATGGGGTTGTTTTGAAAGTTTTGAGTCCGCATTCAGAAATAAATATTGGTCCGAAGAAGATCAAGAAGTGCTACGAAGTAGAATCATGGGAACCGGGAATTTTGGGGGGCCCAATAATAATATAACAGGGTATATGATGAGAATATTTAATGAGGCGAAATACTTAGAACCGCCATTGCCATTTAAATCCTTCGTGAGGCATATAAGCAAGCATTTGCCAAGGGAAGTACAAATAACACTTATGACGCGGGAGATAGCTAATATTAGCGAACTAGAGAATATTTTAGATGTGTTTCAGAACATCCGGGACCAAGAATTGAGTCGCCGTCAGAACCAGCAGAATGGAAATAATGGAGGTAGCCAGGGACCGCCGAGGGGACCTACAAATGGACCGGCATACCCTAGACGAGAACAAAATAACCGAGGACCAAAATGGACTTGTCCAGCATGTTCACAGGAGAATTATGCGACACAAAATTTTTGTTTTAGATGCAGGAGAGAGAGACCGGGTCAGCGACAGGGACCACAACCTGCACAGAACCAGCATGCATACCAACGAAGGGGAGAGGGCCAAGGAGGAGCGCCGAGAGGCCACGCTCACGAACAGCGAGGAAACCAGCATGAACGAGGATACAACCCTGCAGTGGCGAGCACATCTGCGGGAAACTAAAAGGGACAATGGAACACCGGACCCGACCGTTGTCGCCGGAAGTTTCTGGAGTTCAAATGGAGGACAGATATCGAAACAATGTTGTTGTTACAGATTTATCTGAGGAATTATTGGAGGAGGAAGACTTCGAAGCAGGGAGACGGGAGAATGGACTGACTGAGGTGAAAATCAACATAGAAGGTAAGGAGATTAAAACTTTAATCGATACAGGTAGCGAAATCTCTGTTATTTCTGAACATGTACTAGATGAATTAAGAGAAATAAATAAAAATATCCCATCTTTGCCAGTAGCGGGGGTGACGATTGTAGGTATTACGGGAGTTAGAAGTAAGAGAGTCACGAAACAAGTACAATTAAACATGATAATTAACGGGGTAGGGTACGATAATACATTTCTAGTCGTACGGGGATTAAATCTTGAGATTATACTGGGAAATGATTTTCTGATTAAACATAAGGCGGTGATTGATTTTCATAAACGGGTGTTAGAATTAAATAGTGAAGGGGAACCAGTCCGTATTAATTTTGAGCGGGTGTTAGATGCGGTAAGAATTTCAGGGGTAAGGGTGATACATAATCGGAGTAATAAACAAGAAAGGGAAGTTAGTATGAATGTATGTAGTGAGAGTAAGATAGAGTGTGAGGAGAATGTAGATCACTTATGAAATGAGAGAGCACTTAAATTTTGTAGTGAGGGTGGCGTGATAGGGAGTTCTCAACGTGAATCGTTGTGGCGGGTAGTAGAGAATTTTAGAGAAGTGTTTGCCGATATACCAGGGAGGGCAAGAAACTATGAATGCGAGTTAAGGGTAAGGGAACACGCACCCTATGTGCAAAGAAGTTATCCGGTGCCATATGCGAAGAGAAGAGCGGTTCAGCTTGAGTTAGAGAAAATGTTAGAGGGAGATATAATTGAGCGATCTGTATCACCATATTCTAACCCCTTTGTAGTAGTGATTAAAAAAGATGGTAGAGTAAGGTTATGTTTAGATGCTCACAAAATCAATCAAATAATCATCCCAGACAGGGAGTCACCTGAAGCGATAGAAGAAATTTTTCAGAAGTTCAGCGGCGTACAATATATGACCTCTTTAGACCTAACCGCCGGGTATTGGCAAGTTCCGTTGGCAGCGAATAGTAGAAAATATACAGCCTTCTTATTCAATGGAAAAAATTATCAATTCAAAAGACTACCGTTTGGATTGAACACCAGTGTAGCTAGCTTTATTAAGTGTCTTGATGAGATTTTGCAACCCCATAACTTAGATTTTTTAACCATATACGTTGATGATATTCTGATAGCTTCCAGAACATTTGAAGAGCATGTAGAGCATTTAGAACATGTATTGGAGAAGTTATACCAGGGAGGTTTGACAGTGAATTGGGACAAATCGAAATTTTTGCAAACTGAGATACATTTTTTAGGTTTCATCATAACACCTACAGGGATACGTGCCAATCCAGATAAAGTAGAATCCATCCTGACGTTCCCGGAGCCTAAAAATATAAAACAATTGCAAAGTTTTCTTGGTCTCTGTAATTTTTACATGAAGTTCCAGCGAAACTACTCACAGACGACGGCCTGACTCAGCGCAGTGCTGCAAACGAATAAACAATGGAGGTGGGGAGATAACGAAAGAGCAGCGTTTAACGAAATCACAAATAAGTTCGCTGATATGATATTAATGAATCATCCCAATTTTAATGATAAATTTTACTTGCAGACAGACGCCAGCAATATAGCACTTGGAGCGGAACTGTACCAAGAGGACGAGGCGAAAGAACACAAAACCATTGCCTTCGCCAGCCGGACGTTGCTAGCCGCAGAGCGTAACTATACTACCACCGAGAAGGAGCTCCTCAGTACAGTGTTCGCCGTGAAGAAGTTCCGTACGTATCTGCTGGGTAATAAAACCATCATCAGGACGGACCATAAAGCGCTGTCGTTCCTGAATACTTGCAAGCTCACACACAGCCGGATAACCAGGTGGGTGTTAGCTCTTCAAGAGTATAATTTTTCTTGGGAGTACATTAAGGGTGTGGAGAACAGGGTGCCAGACACACTATCACGAGTAGACACAGACAGAAATCGAACGGGTAGAGATATCAAAGAAATAGAGATTTATAGATTGTCCAGGGAGGATAAACTTTTTGGGGAAGACTTGAAGGATATAAATGTAATGCAAAGAGCTGACAGTAAATTAAATAAAATAATTACTAGTGTAGAATCAGATGTAGATGAATTTGGTTATAAACAATATTTTCAAGTGTTTAAAGAGAGTTTGTTTAAAAAAGTAGAGGGGAGAGAGAGGGATTGGAGGTTAGTTATACCTGAAGGGTTGATAGAGAAAATAGTGTGGGACTGTCACCTTAGATATGGGCATTTTGGGGCACGGAAGTGTGTGAATGTGTTAAAGGAATCTTGTCTATTTAAAAATATGGAAAAACGGGTCCGAAAAATACTTAGAGTTTGTGAGCTATGTCAGAAATCTAAAGTTGTGAATTATAGGTTATAAGGAGAACTAAATTATATTAAAGTAGAAAAACCATTCGATTTAGTAGCTGTAGATTTGTACGGCCCATTGCCAAAGGGTAGGGGTGGAGTGATGCATATTTTTGTTGTACTTGACACTTTTTCCAAATATGTAAGGTTATATAGCGTGAAGCGAGCAACAAGTAAGGTGCTGAGTGAGAAGATCACACGCGACTACATGATCAACGTGGGAAAGCCGAAGGTGATATTATCCGACCATGGACCGCAGTTCATCAGCGGAAGATGGCGCCAGACTCTCGGATGGGAAGGTATCATCCCAAAGCACACCGCAGTATATCACCCACAGTCCAATCAGGCGGAGAGAGTCATGAGGGAGTTGGGCAGAATTTTGCGAACATACTGCCACGCCAAACACAGCGAGTGGCCACTCTATGTCCAGAAGATTGAAAATTGGCTTAACTGCACAACCCACGAGTCGACAGGGTTCACCACACCTTATGAGTTAGTAAGAGGGAAGCGTCCGCAGAGGATTTTGGAACAGTTAATTGAATATCCACCGGAAACCAACACTATTGGTCACGATGTTAAACTTAGACTAGCGAATGAAAGTTTGTTGACGAGGGGGGAGAGGAGAAAACAGAGACATGATGTGAAAGGTAAGTGGACGCAGTACGAGGTTGGACAACTGGTATTGGTACGACGACATGATTTATCGAGCGCTCAAGATAAGGAGATCAAGAAATTTTTCTTATTGTATGAGGGACCGTACGAGATAATAGAGGTGAAAATGAAGAATTCATACGTGTTACAGAATAGAGAAACGAGGGAGATAGTTGGAACGCACAACGCTACAAATTTGAAATTATTTTGGTCAGCATAAGGATTTGTATCAATGATTAAATGTATGAATGTAATTTAATTGTTTTTTCTATGTTTCTAGAAGGGATCCTCCCCCATTTTCGGGCGGTCACGATCTTACCAGTCCTGCCCGTGGAATTTGGAACTCAGAGGCGGGCCATGGTTGGCGGATCTTCCTTCGGGCAGTGAAAACAACGATGGTCCGGCTCCACCAAAATTGGTACAAAGTAGAAATTTAACTACATATTTGAACGGGGAGGGGGACCCCAACAGGTACGTGACACGAATGAATTTTTTTAATACACTCCAGGTGCAGCGGTCTCGGTGTACCTGTCACGTACCTGCACTGCCCTAGAGTGTTGTATATAATGGAGGCTACACCTAAGTACAGGGCAGTGCATACAAACTTAAATATTTTAGTGTCAATGGCAAAATTCAAATTGCGCCATTGACAATAGTATTGCTTAAGCCGAAATGAAGAGTTTTGCTGGGAGGCAGATTTGACGAGGATTCAGACAGTGGGTCCAGACCCAGAAATGAGAGTCAGAGGGAGAAAAGTAGGAAGTAAAGGGGGGAGTAATTTCACAAACCAGATCTGAATTTTCATCAAAACTGCCTCATAGCAAAACAACCCCGTTTCAGATGCGTCCGCGGTCGCAAAAAAAAAAAAAAAGAAAGTAATTTTGGATGTGCATAATTTTAAATTTAAATAAATTTTAGAATTAAGTGACCAAATATAATTGTCAAGTTTTAGTATCAGTGAGTATGGGAACATTTTGAAAAGATGTGTAATAAAATATAAACTTGTTATCAATACAAGATGTGGGGATAATTTTGGGGGGTAGTTTGGTGCTCAATGAAGTGATAGAACAATGGAGTGTGGAACTGCAAAGGTTGAAAGTTTTAGTTTTCAATTGTAATTAGTTAGCTATTAAGTTGCTATTGCGGGGGTGGCCTGTGCTCCCGTAGATAGCGAAATGGGTTGGGGGTAACAGAGAGTGTTACCTCCATCGGAGGCCAAAATGGCGAAAATGTGCGGCACACCTTTTTCGTGTAAATTAAAATTTACACACTGCTAAACGACCGTGTCACACATACTAGTAATGAATGTAACAGGCAGTGAAATGAAGTTAGATTTCCCCGACTTTTCAGGCGATTACTGCCTTACCAGCACTAATCGTGGATTTGGCTAGCGGCCAGCTATGGTCATACTAAGTCCCTTGACCATAGCTGACTTGAAATTGGTATATAGTAGAAATTCAATGGGGGCTGAACATTAGGGGAAATCTCTCGGGACTATGGAACAGCGGCTGCCACTCTGCCCGCTTGGGGGCAGGTAGACCCGCATTAAGGGCATGTAATTATAGACCAGAACATGTTCATGTTCATAACCTTTAAAATGTAATAGCGGAAGCAAAGACACGGAGAGGTAAAACTGCTCCAAAATATGCCGTCTGTGCCGAACCGAAAGGGCGATACAGTCCTCCATAATTTGAAATAGTGTGTGTGGATGGGAGGTGGCCCAGAGGAGCCACGAATTTAAATTTTATAACAAAAAATTTTTTTGCTAATTCAAATTTTGATCCAATAAAAATGCTTGTGCTCTGTTAAATAACGAGCTGCTCAGACATTCAATACAAGTTGTTCATGCTATAATTTTAAATGTATTATTTCATTATCGTAGGTTAGATATAAGCATTGATAAGAATATGTTTTCATTATGTATGTATTTTAAACTAAGCAGATAATTAAACTGACTGGCAGGCAGTTAACGTAATAGAAGTAATGATATATATATATATATATATTTCATGTAATTTGTTCAATGTTGAGATGTGTTGTCACAGTGTTAGTCAGATCAGCTGATCAGCAATAACATGTCACTGGTATACTGGTTTATAAATGTTCCAAGTAATTAATGTTCAATGTAATGTTTTAATGTATTATAGATGTTTTAAAGTAATGATAACAATAATTTGATAACGTGAGAAGTACAGTAATAATTTGTGAGAGCTAACAAGAGATAGTTTTGGGTGATGAATATTTGCTGGGACATGTAGATCTGTCCAAGTGACGTTAAAGTTAAAGTTGAAATAGGAGAGAATAATATTGTTTTGAGAATAATGTAATGTTGTTTTGAAGTAATATATGTTATAGAATTTTGAAAAGTATTGATGTTGACACAGTACTTATTTGACTGGAGTTTTGAGTGATATATTGTTGTTTATAATTGATGTTGTTATTTTGTTGTATTTGTAGTAAGGTAATGAGATTGAGATTTTGGGGATGGCAATTTTGTAGTAGGGGGTAGTGTAATGTGGGAGTCCGCCACATAATGATAAGTTGGGACGGGATTTAGGAATCGATTTTAGTGAGGAGGGGCCGCCTTAGGTAGAATCCAGGGGCCAAATAAGGGAATTGAGTTTTTTGGGTGGGGGAAAACACGTATCCTAGTACAAAGGGTTAGAAAGTATTTTATATATATATATATATATATATATATAGAGAGAGAGAGAGAGAGAGAGAGAGAGAGAGAGAGAGAGAGAGAGAGAGAGAGAGAGAGAGAGAGAGAGAGAGAGGTGGCGATTTGAGTTCCATGATAAGTTGGGGTTAGAGAGTGTTTTGGGATAGATATTTTAATAGAGATGGGTGTCATGTGAGTTACAGTTGTTAGTGGTTAGAGTCAGAGGGAGAAAGATTGTATACAGATCAAGTAGAAGGAGAACAAATAATTTACATCACCCACAGTAATGTAGAATCAGATTGTTGAATAAAGAGAGAGATTTATGATAAAGAATATAAAATTTTCATTTTTGAAACCAGTGACAGAATTTTGATAGAATTTGGTAGTGTGAAATTAAGAATTGTTTATTTTAAATAATTTAAATGTCAATTTGCTTATTATTTATATTAATATTTTGTTAATTTTAAATGTTTTATTTTATTGTTTTGTTTCAAATTAGATTGTTACAGATGTTGAATGTATTTTCAGAAAGTATACATAACACATGTAGGTCAAGGGTCTTGGACCTGACCTAGTTTCGATCAGCTGATGAGGTCATACACCCACTAAGCTTGTGTAGTAGGAAGTCAGTTTAATTTGTTTATTTTATCAATTCAAACAAATACTAAATAATTTCGATATATAAAGGAAACATTTTCATAAATTTAAATTTTTTTGAATTTTAAAATTTTTAGAAAATATTTTTTTTTGGAAATTTTAATTTTTGAAAAAAAAATCTTGATTTTTCGCCTGCCAGCGAATGAATATTTTAAGTGTTGATTATTCTATGATTTGTGTATTAACCATGTTTATTTTTATTGATTTATTTGTATTGCATTGTATTGTTAGACTCTTTAAGTATTCACCTGTTAGAGTAAGGATATGTTTTGATTAGGAGAAATGTCTAAATTAAGTCATTTTAAATAAAACAGAAAAACAAGGAAGAGAATTTTTGATAAAGTATATTATTTTGAATTTTGAATTTTTTTTAATTTTTGTAAATTTTAAAGAATTTGTCAAGGTGTAATATGTAATGTGAGTGTGTGTGAGCCCAGTATCTGCTAAAGGCAGCCCAGCTTGCGTAAAAGGGGAAACATATCGGTGGAGGATCTGGCATAATTTAAGCCAGGGATTGAGGATATTTGGGGATAGCATGCTAAAAGGCGAGGTGTGCTGTGGTACTTGTCGGTTCGATTTCTTGGTGTTGGGATCTCTTACAGAGAAGTCCAGTGATCTCGTTCCGACGGGCCCATAGTCGCCAAGCCAGGGGGGTTGTGTACCCATGTAGTTTAAGAACAAGGGGGTTGTTGGCACCAGTTCCTCACCGGTCCTCTTCGGGGTTTATCAATGAGATTTCTTCTGTTGTGGACAGCAGAATTCTCATTGAGGGGGTAGTGTAACGTGTCAGAATTGGGGATTTTTTATTTCTTGATGTTAATGGGTATTTGTATTGTATTTATTTCATCTTTGGGTGGGATTTGATAAAATTATTGTGAAAGTTTTATTTCCCGGCGAACGTTATGTCTATTACAACAGAACGCATGGCAAGTGAAGCAGTTTGAAACAAAGCAGAGACGCAGTTACTGTATTGTGTAACTCGACAAAGGAATCCGTACCCCCTTCGAATTTCTTAGAAATCTGTACATGTGTGTCGATGCACGAGCGCCACTACTCAAGCAGGCGCTCGGGGGACGCCTTCAGCCTAAAACCAAGATGTCTAGAGGACAAATTTAATTCAGCAATGTGCGTTTGAGCGGCAGGAAATCATGGTTAAGTCCGGCCCCTCCTGTGACGTTAGCCAGTGCCTAGTTGAAATCGTCTGCTATCGTCACTCCAACAACTACATGCATAGCATAGGACGAAACTGTGACGACTAACTGTAAGGCATTGATGTCCGTCATCTCAACTAAAATGCTCAAGGAGTGGGGAACAGAGAGACGCTGGCAGTCTTTTGTCGACTCTCGCCTGCGCAGGCCGCCCGACAAACCGGGCTCAGAAATAAGACTTTTCTAAACTGACATCCAGTGCAATAGTAGAAAAATTTGGTGTGACCGCGGTCCCGAAAAAGAGTAAAGAACGTAGCTGGGCAATTTTCGGACAATAATAAGAAATATAACCGAACAATGCGTGTGCGCGGAGACCGCGTGGCCGGCGAGGGGGGAATTTTATTTTTATAAAATGTTAAGGGATAACTAAATTTTGTGTGTGTTTGAGTGAGTGTATAGAATATGCAGGCTGGGCAGTTTTGAATGTGTGTGTATAAAAAAAAATTAAGGTAAGCGATAGTATAAGTTAGATTAAGTACAATTATCGTACGCTGATTATGTAACCAAGCAATAGGTTTCCACAAAATTACATCAGATGCAGTAAAGTATATAAAGAAATTGTAACTGAGTCAAAATTAAAGTAAAAGATAATTCTCTTCATAAAAAATGAGTCAAGGTACTTATTTCAGTAACCTGTAGATCACGCTAACATTTTACGTTCGTACGAGAACCCTGGCCCGGATAGAAGCGATACAGGTAGGTCAATTTAATTTATGCATTTTTATATATTTATTGAGTTTTATGAACATCTCATCTTCTCGTTACAATAGGTGCATTAATAAAAGAAAAAAGGTTTACCTATGGGGTCTTCATTATCCCCTATTCTTGCAGAAATATACATGAACGATTTTGAAAAGCAATTAATAAGTTCCACTAAGTATAAAGACAATATAAAATTATGGTCTAGATACGTTGGTGATGTATTAGTAATTTGGGAAGGAAGCATAGAAGAAGTGCATGAGTTTATAAATGAGGTAAATAATAAGGATAAAAACTTACAATTTGAAGAAGAGATAGGAGGTAAGAAAATAAATTACTTAGATTTAAACATAGAAATTAAAGATAATGAGAAACTACAGTTTGGGATATTTAGGAAAGAGTCGTATTCTGATATAATTATACCAAGAGAGTCTTACCACCCTTATAGATATAAAATGGCGGCAATTAATTCATTTTGTTACAGAGCTCAGAAGTGTTTAAAATAGACCGAATCAAAAGATAGGGAGTTAAAAACGATAAAGGGAATTGTAAGGAATAATAATTATAACACCAACATAGTGGATAAAGTTATGAAAAGGGTTAACATACAAAAAGCTAAAATAGAACCAGAACAAAAGAATTATGCAGGGTCATTGACATACATAGGTTCACATACTAGAAAAATTATAAAATGTTTTAATAAATACGGAGTAGATATAGCTATTAAAAAATGTGAAACGGTATTCGATAAGATAAGGAATAAAAATATAGAAAAAATTCCAGTATTACAGAAAAGCGGAATTTATAAATTGAAATGTAAAGACTGCAACAAAGTGTAGATAGGTGAGACAGGACGAAAATTCGTATGCAGGTTGTCTGACCACAAACATGGAGAAGGTAATAGAACAACCAATTCGTTATATGCAAGACATTTCATAGAAGACAACCATAAGTTTGTTAATCCTTTGGAAGACTACGAAATTGTAAAAGTAGTAAATAACACAGTTGAAAGGAAGCTTAAGGAGGAGTTAGAAATATTGAAAGAAAGAGGAAAAGGGTTAGACAATTTAATTAATACTAAAATTAAGTTTGATAATGAAGAAATATTTTATAACATAATTAAGAAGTAAATGATAGAGGACAGATAGATAAGATTAAGAATTAAATTGCATAGTACTAATTGGATGTTTAAAACAAGGATGTGTGACTGACCCATGTGTGGGGAGAGGAAGACAGTCGGGTAGGTTTAAAAGGAATGTACACACACACACACACACACACCACTGAAACACAAGGAATTTGCTAGAAAAATATGTAACTGTCCAGATGGCAGGACAGGGGTGGGGACGGGACATTTGAATTATAGCTTGTTGTGTGTGAGCAGGGTGGAGTGAGATGGGGTGACGGGTTTGTTTTGACCTTGTTTATCTCAATTCCGATCTGACGAGCTGTGAAGCTTGAAAGCACTAATCAGGATAATTTTTACATAGTGGTGTGCAGCAGTGATCATTCTGCTTGTGATTTCAACCACTAACACAACTTTCTTCATTAAAATTATTTGAATCACGAACTCTATTAAGAAAAGCTGACAAGCCTCAGTTAGCCCATGCAATACTGAAAAAGTGTGGTAACTTGTGCACAGCAGATGTTCCAGAAACTCAAGCTAATGTCCAGTACGTTTTAGATGGAGGATCCCTACTTCATCGTGTGCCTTGGAAGCCTGGTGATACATACCTGAACATAGCAAATTCCTATGCAAACTTCACATTTCATAATTATGGCAGAGCTATTGTTGTCTTCAATGGCTACGATAGTGCTCCTTCCATTAAGGACATGACTCACAGAAGGCGCATCGCCTCCAAAATTAGCAAGACTGTGAATTTCATTTCTGGTATGAAGTTTGTTGGGCAGAAAGAAAATTTCTTGGAAAATGATACAAATAATCAACGTTTTATTACGCTCATATCAGAGGCCTTGACGAAAATAGGGTGCACTGTTCAACATGCTGATGGAGATGCAGATTTCGATATTGTTGATTCTGCAGTATCATCATCCCAAATTATAACGACCGTCACTGTTGGCGAAGATACAGACTTGTTGATTCTTTTGTTACACCATGCTAAAAACAATGGTTTTAAACTGTACTTCCAGAGTGACATTAGAAGAGGATTATCTACCAATCCCGTGTATGATATTCTTGGAATTCAAGCCTTGCTGGGTAGTGATATTTGTAACAACATTTTGTTTTTACATGCTTTTACTGGTTCTGATACAACGTCCAGAATCTTTGGGATTGGAAAAGCCACAGCACTGGAAAAACTAATGAAGGATAAACAGCTACAGACGGGTGCAAACGTATTTTCCTCAGATGGAAGCCAACAAATTGACATTGAATCTGCAGGACATAAGGCTATGTTACTACTATATGGCGGCAAGATAGGAGATTCTCTACAAACACTTCGTCATCAAATGTTAGTGGAAAAAGTTGCAGCAGCTACATCATTTGTCGCACCTGCACGTTGGCCACCTACAGAGTCAGCAGCAAAGTACCACAGTTTTCGTACGTACTACCAGATCAGTGTTTGGAAATCAAAAGAAACACTTTTAACTGCTACAGAATGGGGTTGGTTTGTTAAGGAAAACTCATATTACCCTACAGTGTCTGATATGCCACCAGCGCCAGAGTGGTTACTGAAAATGATCCATTGTTCTTGTAAGACGCAATGCACAACAATGCAATGTGGATGCAAACAGAATGGGCTACCTTGTTCAGCCTCTTGTGGGGAGTGCCAGATCAGTGGATGTGACAATATCGTTGTCATAGAAAACAATGACTGTGATTCAGATGCCTAGTTTTGCCAACATCACTTATTTAATTCCTTAAGGAGTGTGTTCATACTTGTCTAATAATTATGAAAATAAAAAAAAACTCATTTGCACGTATCACCAAACTTAAAATTATTTCTATGTTGTTCAAATATAGTCATATGTACACTGACATTTAAAGGCTGTGCTTTCATTACCCTAAATATTACAAAATATCATCAAACTAAGTAATCAAAAGTTCGAAAGAGGGCCGCCATTTTGAATTTGATTTTTAGGTGCTTCCCCATGGTCAGATTTTGGATATGTTACAATCCAACATTTGTTCAGTTGAATACCACTTCAATCGCTTCTGAAGCAATTTTGCCCAGGTTTATGGGTCATTTTTCTTAGTTTGACTAGACTATTAGAGAACATTTACCTAAAATAGAATTTAGTAAAAGTATTTCAAATTACGCGCACCATCTGATTGACAAAAACCATAGTTATACCGATTTCACAACGAACATTCAACCCCTCCACGTATGTAGAAAAGGAAGTTATATGAATGCTGTCGAAGAATTCGAAATATATAAGGCTTATAAAAATAAAAACACAGAAGAAGTCTTCCTTAACGAACAATTGAATTTCCAATCAAATCCACTGTACGACACAGCGATAAGAATACAAAACAAGGTCCATAGTGCGCGACCTATTACAACATGACCACAGCAGTCGACTATAGTATTTCGTGGTGCGCACCAACTATATCACGTGTGTTTGCTCACGTTTGGGGGTTTTATGTATATTTTTTTGTGTTTATATTTACATTTATTGCGATGTGTGTAAAATTGTATATAAAGTTGTTTTTAATATTTTAATAATTAACGAACTTCACCCAGGGATATTCCTGATGATGGGACATATGTCCCGAAACGCGTAATTTACATAAAGGATAAAGGCCACCAGACGGACAAAAAAAGGTAAAACTATTTTACTATTTATATATTTTTTCAATTTTTTTAAAACCCCTCAAAAATGTATGTAAAAATGTTTTTTGGATTTTCAAAAAAAAGTAAAGTAGCATATCAAATTAAACCTTGTAAGATTCTCTTTAAAATGAGGGGTCAAGCAAGTCCCTAGGCCTTATAGAACTTGAGTTATTCAAGAATTAAAAAGTTCATGAAAGCCGAAAAACTGTATTTTTTCTAAATTTTAAAAATTAATTATATCAAAATCCAAACAGATAAAAATATCTAAAAATATATTCTCATTTCTATCATAAGGGAGAATGATTCCTGAAAGTTTCATTGAAATCTGAAATGGTCAGGTTGAATCTTAAAATTTTTTGGTTGGTTTGGCATGGAATGACCCTAAGGTGATAAAGTACTCGTACTTCAAAGGAGGGTTGATTTAAAAGGACATGAAGAACAAGGAAAACAACCAGGATTGTAAAATTATTTGAAGGTGAAGTTTAAAAAGAGTGTTGTCAACTGGAACTTGAAAGGAGGGTCAGTTTGATAGGAAGTGAAGAGTAACAAAAACACTCAGGACTGTAAAGTTATTTGAGGGTAAAGTTTAAAAGGAGTATAGTTAAGGAAAACAAATAACGGAATCCAGAATAACTAGACCGAATAAATGTAACTGATACGACGATGAATGAACAACTCAACAGAGAAACAAAAATGGTGAAAACTCTGTGAAGGTGTATCCCTCGTGTACTGTTTACTTGTCTTCAAATTCGAAGTAAAAACTGATCAACGTGGGCAATCGCTGCACCTTATATACCCCTCCATCCAACGAAGTAGTGGGGAGAGTGGTGCATACAAAAGGTAGAAAGATGCAGAATGTTCTAGAAGCAAAGAAAAAAGTGGGGAAAGCATCCCGAATGGTCATAAAGGCCTCAGGGGCGGTAACAGAAATCGTGGGGCCTGGTACAGATAAACCCACGGGGCCCCCTTGTTTCCACCCCAACCCCCCACCCAAACACCCTCACAACACACCACCATCACAATCACGTATAAATATTACACACATAGAGGGTGACTAAGGAACATAGAAAACTAAAATTGAAATTCTAGATCATGTTTACTTTGTATCAACACACATTGAAAATTAATAAAAGAAATTTATGTAGTGTCCATAAGGGTACACATAAAACAAATTCTAAAACGACTTTATATTAACAAAAACATAAAACTTAATGGTAGATTGGTAGGTTACAACCTTTTTAATATACATATCATAAAAGTTCAATAGTATTAAAAGAAATTTATAATTAACAATGCATTAAGTAGTCTTCTTAGTTTGGCTGTAGCAAAGTCTTTTATGACACTGTCAAAATCTATTTTCCTTGAAATTTCTTGTTCAATGGAAAGTAAAGCACAACTGTTCAGGCAGTCTTGCATCATGGTTGCACGAAGGTACTTCTTTATTAACGAAAGCTTACTAAATGCTCATTCTCCTTCAGCAACTGTGAGTGGAATTGTGCAAAAAATTCTGATTGCTATTGTAACATGACATATGAGCCCTAAGATTTCAGTAACATAAAATACTTACACATGTCAATAATTGAGTCAAAGAGACAAGCCAAGTAATTAGTCTAAAATGCCAAGCTCAAAGCTACATGAGCTACCTATCACCAAAGATAAACTCAGAGCAATAAAAGTTAATAAACTGATGGTACATGTAAATGAAATGACTTTATAATGAAAAGAAGATGAACTACACAATGATTGTACCACAGGAAGCAACAACCCAATAGTTTTTGGTCAGTGAAGAACCAAACAATACAAGAAAGAAGAAGGAAGAATCAGTGAAGAGACAAGAAAGAAAAGAACTGAAGAACCAAGGAAGACAGTGAAGAAACCTACTACGAGAAGGACACCTAACAACCATGGCATAAAGTATAGATTCCAAGAGCCAGTCAACTATAAATCAACATCTTACCCGTATATGCAATAACTAATCAACCTACAGATTGAAGAGATGGACAAAAACTGACTAACTGAGATGACCAATATACAATAAATAATGTTATAAATGAATAGGACAAGATATGTTATAAAAAGAATGAAAATAACAATAATGTTTATTGAATAGAAGCTGTAGAGAAAAGCATAGTAACATGTTATGCACAGCACCAATGTAACAAAAGAAGTATTAATTTGTCTCAGAATAATAGCAAATATTAGTCAAATAGTCTGACAATCACGTAAGACAAGAAAGGGAATAACTAAAAAGGTTATTAGTTATTATTATTAAAACCAAACTTATAAAAATAAGGTTAAAAGAATACCAATTTGTGTCAACCTAACATACACATTGTTGGCACAAATGACAAAATCACATAACCTAAGATGTAGGTACTATCCATCTAAATTCACAACTAGCAGTAGGAAAAACCTACCCAAACCAGAATGTTTTATATGTAAAATCAAGTAGAAATAATAATATTTCTACAGGTACCAATATAAGATACCCAAGATAAATTTTAAATAAGAATATAAACAAATAAAGTGAACCAAAACCAACCAAAATGGAATTCACTAAGCAAAACCTGTATAAAACCATATTATAAAACCGAATAGAAACAAAAAGGTGATGTCAATACCACAAGTAAAGTGTAATACAACTACTGTACTAGTGTATAAAGATTATAAGAAAGGAAATAATATATTACAATTGTAATTAAGTGCACCTGTCATGTGACACCAGGTGTAAGTAATATTATTTAATCAAATACAATATGGAAAAGACTAGTGTACTAAACACACTAAGTCCATTACAAAGACAATATTATTGCTCAACTATTGCAACTAAATAATCATGACAAAAGAACTAAAATTACCAAATAAGAGTAACATTAAGTATGCATCTCATGATGAAAAATAGAGACCACTTAATTAACCAGAAATGACAAGGAATACCTAATATTCCAGCTAACAAAGGTTATCAGTAGTTGTAACCATTTGTTATTATCAACTGGAACCAGACAGAAAGTAAACAGACACTTTCTAATATGTAAAATATGTATATACAAATATAAGAACCTAGGCTAAGACAATGATAGTTTAAGAAATGTATTTTGTCAATAAATTTAAGTAAATAGCAACTAAGGAGTGTAAGAGAACTTGGAAGGCATGCCCTCAAGTGGGTATGAGTGCCATTATATAGTGTTAATCAAAAAATAAATATAAAATAATAGTGTATAGTGAATGGTGATAATCACAAACATTAACTTCCTTGATAATGGACCAAAGCACACCATGAGTAGACTCAAAATAAAGAGCCGAGTGTTACCAATCCAGTGATACACTCAGATTTAAAATCTAAGCCACATTAACAAAGTTATTACAATTATAAGGAATTCATGTCAAATTGAGAAAACATTTATACTCTTGACACCAAAGACCCCACGCCAACTTCAACAATTGAAATAAAACGCCGAGGGGGTATGTGCATCAAATTAAAGATCGTCAACCAATCAAAGCCAAGGATTTAACAAAATTTTGGACGGTCGCAAAACGGAACGGCAGACCGATGCCTGTTTTTTCGTCACTTTTTAATCAACATTGGAAGCGAGTAGACGACGGCAGCCGAGAGTAAAAAGTCAGCTGATCATATGATTTGTGCGCATCACCGATGTAAACAGTGTGACCTAACCTCAAATTGTAATAGCGAAAATACTTTAGTATCAGAGGTGTGAAGTGTAACAGTGCGTAACAAGGATTGCTCAGTGTATAATCCAGAGCAATTCCGGGATTTAAGTTATAAAATAAAAGGGAGTATAAGTGATTATTACATTCTTAGTCAAAAAATGAAAAAACGATATAGTCGAAACATTTACAAACAATGATACTAGATTAAGATGTATTTATAACAGTACCTAATCAACAATAATGACAATCCTCAGAGATTTGATTATTCTATTTTTATGAATTTATTAAACTTTCAATTAATTTCTATGTATAAATACTCTGCGTGAATTAACCACACGTAATGACAGTTGTCAATTATTACATATCAATTGAATTAACCGATAATTACCAATGACCGAGGCTTGTCAACTGATTGATTTATTAACGAAAGTTAATATAATATTTCAAGGTTATTTATGTTTTGATTTAGGAACAGAACCTACTATTATGACCATTTAAATGTTTTGCTCTTATTGTGAATAATAACCAAGGTTTTAAGATATATGGTTGCTTACAGCTATGCGATTATATTTATGTAACACTAAACAGTGAATCAGATGTTTTACTAAATGACACTGCTTTAATATATATAACATCATTGTTCATTTTAATTGTTTTATCAAGAATTATTTTGACGTTAATTAACTTTATTTCAAACATTTATTATCAATTGAATTTAATAATTCTACTAACCTGTAATGTCCAGAATAGACACATGGTTATTATTTTTGTATGTTAATTATAAGTGATAACTGAATTGTAGTCAACATCAAATTATTTAATAACAATTGAATGATAGTTCTATTCAATGATTTGGTATTCTGTCAGCTCAAAGAAATCACGAAGGTATTAAATTAATGTTAACCAAAAAACGTTCAGGCAAATTAACTTTGTAAACAGTTCTGCCACCCTGAGGCAAAATTTTATAAAACTAAAAGTCTCATGCTATTTATTCTGAATTTAATTGTAAACGATACTTCTGCTCACTCAGAAAGAGCACATTATTTGAATAAAATATTGTTTGACATAAGAAAACAGAGTCAGTCAGTTTATTTCAGTAGACTAGTTGAAAACAGGTGAATGAATTTCATTGGTCAACTCAACAAGCAGCGGCGAATACAAACACGGTAAGTCCGTATACATTGGATTGAGATAGCGACCCTGCAAGTTCGACAAGACTCACCAAGTAAGTGATTGTTAATGCAGAATATTTGTGTTTTCAGCACGGAACATCACCACCGTTTCAACGAGTCAACGGAAGAACATCCGTGTAAATAAACTAACCGAAGTAGAAAATTACTTCGATAAATAATTTCTTGTGCATCAACCGGACTTATTCAAGTTGGATTCAACGCTAGGTTGAATTGAACCGGATAAGTCAATAATAATACAACATTCAGCAAAAGTTATTACAAATTCTAAACAAAAAATAAACGGGAAGTTAGCACCCCAGAACCCCAAACGCAGTTACGTAACACTATGCATACTTGTGGGAAAATTCCTTCAAGCCGCAAATCTAATACATTTAAAAGAAGAAATAACCCGGGAAAAATTTCTTATGTCTGATAATCCCTAGTATTTGGCAATATTTACGTGCCCAATCATATCAAAGCAGATCTGGTGTTACCTATTTATGTATAATTTTCATTTAAAATTGTTGATATCCATGTTAAATAAAACGTTTTTTTATCTTACATGATATCGTAATAATCATTTTATATAAACATTTTTTAAAAGAACAAAAAGTTATTATGAAAATAACCTGATGCATAAACAAATATTATCAGACTGTCAAATAACAGGTATAATACTTAATTTTTAACATTTAATTTTTCAAAACATATAATTTTACAATTTATATTATTGCAAAATACATTAAGACTTATAAGTTACATACTGAAATTCTTTTTTTTTGTTTCATTGCTTTAATACTTTTTTAACTCCAATTTCACGCTTGGACTACATGTCATGCGAACTGACTGTCACAATAGTTTCAGTAATGATCTGAATATAGCTGCTGTTGCGAAAATGTACTAAAGTCAGCTGCATGGAACTAGTATCGTCAAGGTCACACCGCTTACTTACAGCGTTGCCACTAAGCAACAGTTTCCCTTTCTTCCGAAAAATGCTACACTAGTAAGTAAGCCTACTTAATGTAAAGAATATAACAAAGTGAGAAAGTTTGTAATACATGCATTAGAGTACATTGTTACATTGTCAATAATTCTTAATAATAATTACATCACAATTAATATATTGTTAATAATTAATTAACAATTAATTTCCGTATCTTATACATAACATTCAATTCGACGCGTCAACTATAGTTTGTTTGAACGAATTTTATACGCATCCTGTGTCTTAAGCTTGCCCCATTTAATTATTGAAGACACCGCACTATTCGTGACTCAGAAAAATATTCTATTTTTATTTCCTGCGCTGCTTATTAATAATTAAGTAAAAAAATTATAACTATACTATAAGATGTTACATGCACAAGTAGCATAAAAATAATGGTATGTATAAACGTGAAACGAATTGGATTCCTTAAGAAAATAAGGATAATTTTATAAACAACAAATACAAATGTCTCATGAAATAAATTTAAAATTCCTTATTTATATATATATTAACTTAAATCTTTAAATATAGAATTTAAATTTATAATTCTATATTTTATGCATTGTCCTTACTAATTTTATAATTAAAATTTTCCTTATTTTATGAACTATAGAATTCCTTATGACTATTATAAATAAGCAGTATGTTGAAAAACTCACCTTAAATAGGGTTAGTCACACAATTATCACTTTGCAAAGTGATAGCACAGAGCACATTCATAACACTCCTGAAGAAAACACGCACACACGGTTTTTTATGTTTCAATAAAAATAGAAAATACTACGCTTCGCTATAGACACGTTTACCACCTATATACACTTTTTAATACTTCTGCAGTATTCGTCTTCGGATTCACTGGACTCAGGTTCGCTGTCACTACTCACACGTAAGTGTATGATGAAGGGCTCCACTGTGGTGTCTCTCGTGCACTGCTTTGAGTAATCGGCTTCTTGTAGTGCCTCCGCATGTCTTACGCACTTCTCCCAGTCTTCCTGAGTTATCCTGTCCAAAGCTTCGTGTGCAAGTTGTTCAATATCGGCCAATCTGAAAGTCGTATTCTTGTTTGCAACATACCGTTTAACTTGGGCCCATATCAGCTCGATCGGATTATACTGACAATGATATGGTGGCAGGCGCACTACTGTATGTCCCATTTCATTTGCCAGTTGATCCAATTCGTACGTCTTCTTGGCCGTTCGGATCTCTTCTTTAGAAAGAAGTTCATCCCTGGTTTCAGCTGTGGAAAATGAAATTCTCTTCTTACGCAGCCACTCCATGATATCCGCTTTACGCCAGTTTGAACATGGTGGTTTATCTATTTGTACAGAATGATAGCTGGCATTATCCATCACGATGACAGAGCCTTCTTCCAAGGAGCGCAACACACCAACAAACCAGGTCTTAAAAACTTCAGCATTCATTTCTGTGTGGTAGTCAGATGCAGCTGAATGCTTACTGCCACGAAAGACAAGTTTGGCACCTGCTATGAAACCTGTACTTGCGGATCCATCATGTGCAATAATCAGCCGGCCACCTCTACCAGTAGGTACTTTCAGCCCACCGTTCCCTCTGGAGTCTTGCCAGATGTATTTATTCGTATGATTCTGTGATATCCAGGTTTCATCCAAATAAATTATAGGCCTGTTGTCCTCCGTACGATGTATATGCATGGTTCTCAAAAACTTCGCTCTCAAGGCAGCAATGTCTCTGCGCTCCATTAAAAATTTTCGTCCATCGTTGCACTTCTTAAATTTAAAACCAAGCACTTTCAGAAGGCGAAGTACGGAGGCTTCTGAACCAGAATAATTGATTTTCTGACAGAGATCAGCTCGAATTTTGCTTGCAGTGGGGTATTCCCCTCGGTCGTAATATTCTAGTACGGTCCTGCGGACTATTTGTTTATTAAAATCGTCCAGTTCAGTGTTTTTGTGTTCCCGTTTATACCCTTTCCTTGGAGAACTGAACACAACACTCACGCCTTGATCATCTGCCGAAGCAACGGTATTGCTAATACGTTGCACCGACTGTTCAGAAATGCCACAAGCTTCCGCTGTCAATTTTCGAACTTGTGCAAAGTTTATGTTCCTCCTGGCTTCTTCATTATACGCAAGATTTTTAAAAAACTTGTAAACGTTTGCTATGATGACTTTACTTTGTTTTCTAATGTCCTCTCGGCCCGCACGTACACCACCGCTGCTTGTACTCGAACTAAATGTAGGATACTGTTCCTCAATATCACTCATAATAAATACAAATTATTGAAATAAACTAATACACACACTGTCTACAATAAAGACGTCAACCGTTCACATGAAACGCACAAAATGTCTGTCAACAATACTAAGGACGATAAATATTTTGGATGTTTGTTGCTAATTCGTCTCTTCCTCACCTCGTCCACCCAACCTACTTGGAATGGGGTATGGTAACTGAAATGGGATTGGCTTTTGCCACAACAGCGACAATTTTGTTTACAGAAATTGCTCAGTCCTATTTATCTTTGTGCAACGGAAGAAAGGTAGTAGCGCGGGCAGTAAACATACACATTTTTGAGGGGATTGTAAAATGACAAAGGCATTCATAAAAGTGTCAGACAGCAATATTTACCGAAAAGACATGCCGACAGGGTATACGCAATGTGCATACCAAATGTGTACATATACCTAACAGAACTTCCGAACCATATGGCTTAGGAATGACCGTGTAGAGAACAAAAACAGATTCATTTACAAAAGGGAAAAGACCGTGAGTATGAAAAAATTAAAGCCACAACAGCAGGCAAGGTCAGCGTTCTCAGACAACTGTCAGTCTGTAGGATAACCGCCCATGAAGAAAACAGTAAAACTTTAATAAGTAAGTGCACTGTACGGAAATCACAAAATAACTGACCTAATGGTTCTTCGTAAAGTTAGGGTGTGTATTGCTAAAAGGTTTAGATTCTAACATAAGAAAAACTAGCGCAGTATAAATAGTAGTTTCAGAGAACTGCAAATCGTAACAAAAAAAAAGCCAAAGAAAGAGAAGAAACGCAAAGATAGAAATTCTGTAGATATTTACGCGACAACAAAAAATATGTTGCCGACTCACACAAATTTTTAGAGCTCAAATACTGGCGCCCAGAATTTAACTGAGTAGTGTTACCCACAACTAATTATTTCTGATAAAACAAATTCATTTATGCGATACGCATAAATAAATTTGAAACGAAGAATATAATGTGGATGTATGAAATTTGTTTTCGTAACACTGCTAAAACGCTACACACTGTACTAGCCGGCAACAACGCTTGGCGAGGGGCGTGGAGGTGACAGGGAGAAGCAGTGAAAGTGAGTGACCTTGACGATACTACTTCCATGCAGCTGACTCTAGCGACTATCGAATTCACCATTTTGTAATTCGAATTAAACAACACTGGTAGTGGATAGGGGAGAAAGCTATGAGACGGGAAAACAATAATATGCCCTCATAGCTATTAAATCGAACAGGTTCAAATTTAATATTGGTCCTGCTGCGGTTAATTAGAAATATTTTGTTATTTTTCTAAATCATAACCAAACTAAAAATATTTATTCTTATTTATTCTTAAAAATTGGATTACACAAAAATAATGGAGCCCCTATCAGGCCCCCCTTGAGCTCGGGGCCCGGTACAGCTGTCCCCTTTGACCCCCCCTGTTACCGCCCCTGCAAGGCCTACGCGAACGGACAGAGTGGTAGTGGGTGGAGGTAGAGGGCAAGTGTGCTCAACATAGGATGGTGGTAGGGAGAGGCAGAAAGAGACAGAGATAGAGATGCCGAAGCGAGGAAGGCACAAGATGACACTTATAGGCAACCCGCATGATAGATAATTAAAAGGGTCTAAATCGTGCAGAATATCGAATTCCAAGTTAGACAGTGTTTTTCGATTTGTGTCAAAGGTTACCTGTGCAAAATTTGGTCGGAATCAGTGCAATGGTGTGGATTTGTATTCAATACAAACACATCCTCAGACTTTGAGTTATGCAACAATAAATAATTGTTATGTGTATATAAAAAAATATTTACACATATAAGGCATTTTTTGCAAACTCTTTCATTGGATTTTAAACTGTAAATAGAAAGTAGACAATGCTTCTACGGATATAGCGAATGTTCATAACTTATTTCAATAATATTTATTAACGTATGAGTAAGGTTTATTTTTGTGAAGAAGAAATATAACAGTTACTAAATGCAGTGGCAATGATTTAATGAGCTATTTTAATGAAAATGCCAAAGTGCAAATGGTAACTGATATTAAAACTTATAAATAGTAGTAGTTATTTAAAAAATTAATTTAAAAAACTGCTTTACTAATACAGTAGAACTTGGCTAATTCGAATGTGCATAATTCGAATTCATGGATAATTCGAACTTTTACCATGGTCCCTTAATTATACTATGTAAAACCGTGCAAAAACATCGTCTGTAATTCGACCTTTTTTTGGTTAATTCGAAATAAACATTTTGATCAAACTACAAAAATATGGGCTAGACCATGTAACAATAGAGACACGACTGGAAACAGAGAAGCAGGCATCGCCCTTTGTGAACAGACGCTTGTCCTTTGTGTCAAATTCGTGGAATTGGCGCCAGTATCTCGCGAAGACACGTGACTGGCTCGTGTAACGGTACCATCTGCCATTGTCCCTTGTTCCACGCCTCGTCAGTCAGCCACCCTCACTGTTCCTTTCAGTTCAGTCTGCCTGCATTCGTGTTTTAATACAGTTGAGTTTTAATATTAGTGGACATTTTATTGCGTATGAACAATTTTCATTTGATTTGTTGTAGACACCGTGTTGTTAATTACGAACTGTTTTACTATAACAATTAAAGGTGTGATTAGTGACTTGATTGGTGTCTTGTACTTATTTTGTTTCCACTGTACCTACGACGATCGAATAGAC